>CM060903.1:862871937-867871937 GCA_030737815.1 Allium fistulosum | reverse complement strand
GTTGCCCTCTGCACAAAAAGTTTGGAAGCATAGCAACTAAAGAAAGTCCCTCCTCTTCGATATACCAGCGATCCCTTCAATGAATTAGACCCCAGGGACAGGGAGGAGGAGGCCACCGCCGAGCCTGCAGAGGCTATGGAATTTGTATCTATAGACAAACATGACTCGAGTAGACTATTGAAAATCGGGTCCCAACTAAAAACAGAGTTGAAGGAACAACTCATTGACTTTCTCCGCCACAACTTGGATGTATTTGCATGGTCACATGCTGACATGACCGGAATCTCCCCTGACATAGCATTCCACATACTAAACTTGAGAAGCTAGCATACTGTTTACTAATCACATCACGGAAACTGCGTCACTACTTCCAGTCCCATTCCATCAAAGTTCTGACCGACCAACCACTGAGGCAGGTACTCCATCGTCCCGACACTTCTGGGTGACTACTTAAATGGTGCATTGAACTAAGTCAGTATGATATCACCTATCACCCTCGCACCGCTATCAAGGGACAAGCCATGGCCGATTTCATTGCAGAATTCACTACCAACGAAAGTAAGGAGCAATCGGAAATAGCAGAAGACATCAAGTGGAATCTCTTCGTGGATGGTGCGTCAAACGAACAAGGCTCGGGGGCAGGTGTGGTAATAATCACTCCTAGGGGAAATAAGCTGCACTATGCTATAAGGTTGGAGTTCGCTGACACCAACAACGATGCAGAATACGAAGCAGTGATAGCTGGATTAGAACTTGCCTTGGAAATCGGAGCCAATTCTTTATGTCTTCATAGCGATTCTCAACTTATTGTTAATCAAATACTAGGAGAATTCCAGGCTCGAGAAGAACGACTCATAGCATATTTAAAGAAGACCAAGTTACTTCCCAGTTGATTAGACCACTACTTAGTCAAACACATCCCTCGGGAAGAGAACCGAGAGGCCGACGAATTGGCAAAGCAAGCAAGCATGAGAGACGGCGATATTTCCGGAGCAGTAGCCATCTCGAAGCAACTGACCCCAAGTTTTGAGCAAGTGAATCTGATAGCTGCAACCGAAGAAGCAACTTGGACGACTCCCATCCGAGACTACTTACAAAGTGGCACACTACCCAACGGACGTAACGAAGTCAAGAAAATCTTGAGGAAAGCTTCCCGCTACACAATACAAGAGGACACCCTCTATCGGCGCGGATTCTCTAACCCCCTATTAAGGTGTGTCGCTGGAAGGGAAGCCAAGGAAATCTTATCCAACATTCATCAAGGAAGCTGCGGAGATCACACCGGAGGGCAAACTTTAGCAAAAAAAGATACTCCGATATGGATATTTCTGGCCCACCTTAAGCAAGGACGCCTTAGATTTTGTCAGAAAATGTGACAGATGCCAGAAGTTTGCTAAGATTTCGCGGCTACCAACTGAGATTACTCAAATGACCAGCCCATGGCCCTTTGCAGTATGGGGAATTGACTTAATCGGCGAACTACCAATGGGCCGAGGCGGGGCCAAATATGCTATAGTGGCAGTCGACTATTTCACCAAATGGGTGGAAGTAGAACCCCTGAATAAAGTATCTTCTGCAAAAGTTATTAATTTCTTGATTAAAAATGTTCTGTGCAGGTACGGAGTCCCATTCAAAATCATATCAGACAATGGACTTCAATTTGACAGCGAGGAATTCGCCAACTGGTGCCAAGAGCACGGAATTCACAAAAGCTTCTCATCCGTAGCGTATCCCCAGGCAAACGGACAAGTCGAAGCCGTCAACAAAATTCTGAAAACTCTAATAAAAAAGAAACTTGAAAAGTCAAAGGGCGCTTGGGTGGATGAACTCCCTACGGCACTGTGGGCTTATCGCACATCTTTCAGAACATCAACAAGGCATACTCCTTTCTCTTTGGCATACGGATCGGAGGCTATGCTCCCAGTTGAAACCATCGTGCCTTCCCACCGTAGGATCCACTATAACCCAGAAGAGAACGAAGAACTCCTTCACGTGTCTTTGGATCTAATTGAGGAAAGAAGAAATGATGCAGTCCTCAAAGCAGCAGCCCACAAGCAAAAAGTAGCAGCACAATACAACTCCAAAGTCAAGCATCGTACCTTACAAGAAGGGGATCTTGTCCTCAAGCGAATCTTCCCTCGCCCCGGAGCACTAGATCCAATCTGGGATGGACCATGTGTAATTCATAAAGATCTCCACAATGGAGCTTATATTTTGTCAACAGTGGACGGGGAGGTGTTCCAAAGGGCATGGAACATCCAACACCTTCGTCGATACTTTACTTAACTTGCACTGCCCATATGAAGCGAATTAACAAAGAGAATCAGTGGACGTAGGCATTTTCGTGCCGAACCACTTTAAAAAAAACCTTGTCTCTTTTTTAACTTGTTCCTTTATATCTTGGCTGCTTGTTAACTTTATCCTTTTCTGTTGAACAAAATCCTATGCAAATAGCATTTCCATTCAAGACGCTCCACAGCGCGACTTCTTCTGGACAAGACCTAACAGGTACTATACGAATCTATGCCCTCGCCAATGAGACACTTTTGCTCCGGCATCCCTCTGCTGCGGGTTAACTCATTGCTCGCGACGACCGTCAAAGCCAACTGTAATGAGCCGATTATAAGCCACCGAGAAGGCCGACTATAGCCGAGGCAGCTCATTACGGCGTTCGGCTCGCCAACAACTGTGAACCGACTATAAGCCCCAACATAAGGTGTGGCCAGCCAGGGGCAGTTCACGGTTGACGATCGGCACCCACGCTAGCCGGCCACAGTAAATCGAATAATACCCACGATTACGGGCCATAATGGCCCGGGTAGTTACTGTGCGCGATCTCGGCTCCGATGTGTCTTAAGTGCGGCTGTGGTAAAAAAGAATTAACTCCCCGCGGAGGCGTAAGATGGGTGACAAATGTCTCCAAGACCCACAGCTAGGGAAAGTGACTACAAAGCCCGTTTGCCACGAACTTAAGCACATTGAAGGCCTTCCGTGATTGGAAGTTTTACTATTTCTCATATTTCAATTTTATTTGAAAAACTTTTCTCCTATCCTCTATAACAATCCCTAAAGTACAGGACACGGAATATGAGACATTCGCTAATGGAGTCAGAACCCACAGCTGGACGTTCGGCTGCATTCCATACTCGGTCGCACAAGACATTCAATGCTGCCATCTACAACTAAAACATGATAGGCGGTACTTTCTTCTTTTGTGTATAAATACGTAGCTATAATTTATTCGCACATCACATTAACATTGCAAGGTCAAGTCATGGAGTCGGCTGCATCGGAGCTTTACCCTTGTCATGCTGGCCCTCCGGGATCTCTTTAACTGCGGAGTGGGAACTCTCAGCATGTTGACCAGAGGAAGTTGGTGCTCTTGAGGTCCCGCCTGTCCAATCAAGCCTCTCAAGTTGTACAAGTACCGGATTTATCGGTTGGACGGAGGATGCCCGTATCTCCTCTGGAAGATAAGGAACAGACTCACCAAGATGGCATAGGAGTTGGGCTGAAGCTGAAAAGGAGCCACCTTCAAGTATGTGATGAAACTGACTATCCAAGCGTTAATAGGTGGGATAGCACCACACATGCAATGATACCTGCTATAAGCAAAATATCCTTCAGGAGGGCTATACGGCATCACTTCTTTCCCCGGCAGCATCATATGCGCCATATCGATCCCAAAAGACCTAGATATAATATCAAGCTGCTCATCTTTGAGGGAGCTAGGGAAGCAATCAGGCGGTGAGTTTAGGAGCTCTTGAGGACCATACCCGTCTACTAGCGATCTCGGGGTTGGTCCTTGTCGTTCTGGTCCTGCCTGGACTGGGGGCACCATGGAGGACTCTCCTTTATCCGTAGATTTCTTCTTGTCGGAACGGGTTTCTACTTTATGAGACATTATCTGCAACACGAGAAAGCACATTGTTAGAATGAGGGATGTAGAGATATAAACAAGGCAAGTACTTCATTCGGCACTCAAGCTCATTCAGTAGTTCAAGGCATGAAGATTCATTCGGCACTCGAACTCCACGAGTCGTTCGGTAGTTCAAAACATGAAAGTCATTCGGCAATCACCTGATTCGGTAGTCAAGTGTGATTGCCCATACTTATAGGCAAACGTAAATGATCGAACCAACTGGGTCGGCACACAGGACCGGATGAAAATGTCCAAGCTGGAACAAAGCGAGGTATATGACTGGCATATGCCCCACTTTGGGGGGCAAATGTTTGGCATGTTTTCACCGAACCAAAGAGGAAAACCCACCACCGAACCATTCATTGCCGAATCAGGACCAACCATTGCCGGACCAACCATTGCCGGACCAACCATTGCCGAACCAACCATTGCCGAACCAACCATTGTCGGACCAACCATTGCCAAACCAATGGTGCCAGGCCAGATCACGTCAGCCCAGGCCCGCCAGCAGCTATATACATCCAAGACTCCTACCCCCAGCCTCACTCTATAAATAGAGGGGCAGGGGTACAACAATGGAAAAAAGTTTGAGAGCTTACGCACGGAGAGAACTTTCAAACAACTTTCTTTTACTTGTATCAAAGCCTTGTACTTGTAACCAAAAGAAGAGAAATAACATATAAAGTGGACGTAGGCACATTCTGGCTGAACCACTATAAATCTGCGTGTCTTTTTATAGTTTAGCCCCTACTTTTCATATATTTGCATAAATCACCCAAATCACTAAGAACAACATAAGATCTACTAAATCATACAACTTTGAGGTGTTTGTCCATTTTTTGTGCAAACATCAAGATTTTCAATACTAAACAAAAGCTAAGAAAGATTCTTTACTTTGGGTTTCCATGAAAAGTCCCAAAATCCAACTTTATTTATCCAAACCTGAAATGTTTATTTGTAGCACCATGAACAACACGAAACTAGTGAGGAACCTATTTAATCTGGATCTCATATCATGTCATAAAAATTCTCCAAGATATCCAAACCATATTTTAAAGTATATTATCATATCAAACATATATTACAAAAGTAAAATAGGTAAAATTTCTCCAAACATATTCGTTAAAACTCATTTGACATATACATATTTTATAAACTAGGAACATAACTAACCTGAAATCCATGTCAAAATCAATTTGACTACATATGGATCTAATCGAAATACATAGTAGGGAATTAGATCCTGAGAACTTTTAGCCCATTACGACTATCATTCTAAAAACAATATGGATGTACTCTATCTCCTAACGTGCAATATGGAACTAAAGTAATAGAGCACCATCTTAAATCTTATATTTTTTAACATATTCATCTAAAAGCCAACATAGTTAATCTTCCAATCAAAAATCACAACTCATATATATATATAAGTATTGATCAAAATACTTTATAAACATAAACCAGTATAAAACATTAATCATATATATATATTTGTAAATGTTTATGGAACATAAGTTTTAGTAAATATTTTTTTTTTACATATTTTACGAGATCAAAATTGGGTGTATAATTCAAAATTTATGGCCTTAGGAAAGAAAAGGTATTTTAAACTTCATTAGAAATTAGCTTATAATATTATACATAGTTCGGGTTAAACCAACTTTTGAGTCATTTATTCTCCGAATTTGCCAAAGGTCATAATGACAAAGTTTTAGTAGATAATCATATCTTTCTATAACAATTTATACGAGTTATGAAGCCAGGACCGAATATGTTAAAATAGGGTCCACCGATTCAATCCAAAGTACAAAATTTAACACCTCAACAAATTTTTGGGTCATTATATTTTTGAATTTGAATAAGTGGTAAACATGAAAGTCATATGTCATAAAAATACCTTTCAGTAGCACTTGGTTGAGGTTAGAAAATATTAAACACATCAAAAGATATGTTTATAATACTAAAAGGAGTTAAAATAGTGCAACATATAGATTAAACATATTATAAGTTACATACCACTTCATGGAAAGACTTGATATTTTAAAACTGGATTGTTTTCCTCACCTTAGTGATTATAATTTCGGCCTATGGTTTTACTCTTTGGATTTCCCTTAGATCTTCCTTGTTTTCTTAGTTTAGTTTAGATTTTGGTTTATGGAAGTATGAAAACCAAATGGAATTACCATCCCATTTATAGCCTTTCTTTAAGGCTAATTTAGTCTTTATAAGTTGGACATTTGTCCTCCTTAACCCAAGTAATTACTAGTGCAAGGACACATGCCCTCTTTGTTGTCATCTTAATAAAGAAGGTGATATTACAAGCTTACACCTGATTAGCCTATGTGCCATATAACAACCCGACCTTTTGACCTCGAGTTCGATGCCCGATGGACGCTGACTACCCGAGAATCGAAAGGACAGGTCGTTGGAGGTGAGAAAATAGGTATACAACTAATGACAGATATCCAGATATCAGATATAGTTCTAACTAACTCTATCAACTTTAAGAGTCTCATGACAGAAGGAAGTAAATAAAATACATGAATAAATACTATAGTTACATCACCATAACATGTTTATAATGTCAAATACATACGTCTGAATAATACAACCACAACCCAATTCATACCAATAGTCAAATCCAAGTTACAACACTTATTTACATCATACGTAATATATACAAATGAATATCCATCTCCGATACCATCTCATCTCCAAACTCCATCAATATATATATATAAAGGGAAAAATAAGAGGGGGCTGGACATAAGTCTGGTGAGTGAGCTATACTCCACTCTACATATACTACAAAAATAATAGTATAACATGATATGAGTCTATAGCTCGACTACCGCACGTTTCATTGCCACGTCGTACTTAATCGTCATATACATCTAACCATATCACATCTATGCAGACTTACTTCCCTGGACTCGCCTTGTGTGCTACAGGGTCACTATTGTCCATCATCACATCAATAGCGTATAGGACTCATACCCTGGATTAGCTTCATGCCCTACTGGGTCGCTTACATCCACTCCCTCTGACTGGTCCGTCGTAGCACTATAGGGGAGCAACACAATACCTAGACCATCTATTTGTGTCATAGGTCTGTATTCGCATTCATATCCTCATCTGTATTAGTATCCAAGTCTGTATCTGTACTCGTATCCATATCTATATCCATAACCATATCCCTTAACATCTACCCGTGCCCTTGACTCATTCACGTTTCACGTTCACCACCGTATCATTTCTTTGCATCGCAATAACATATATATATATATAGTTCAAATAACAACTAATCATCACAACCACTCATTGTAACACCCCGTACTTTGGCGTTAGTTATTAAATTAGTTAGTGAGTTAATTAATTAGTCTCCAAAAATGGAATTTGTGCAAATGAGGAATTTGACCATGAAACTTGCACCATTGCATTCATGGCGAAATTCTAAGCAACTTTCATATTTGGAGTTTTGCGATTGGAGTCCAAACGAAGAAATTACGGACGAAAAACGAATTCGAAATGAAAATAAATAAATAAATAAGAAAAGTTAACGTTTTTAATTAATTAGCTGGGGCCCACAAGTTGACCAGCTATTGGAGCGGTCGACCTCTAGAAAGGGGGCGGTCGACCGCTTCGTGCGTGGCGGCTCCAGTAAACCAAGGCCAAATACGGTTCGAATTTAATATATTTCGATATAACCGTTTTGGTTGATTTTAGCACCTTCAGGCCTAACCCTCCATTCTCTTCTCATATTTTTCCGAAAGCAGTAGCAAAGCTCTGCCATTTCTCCTTCTCCACTTTCTTTCTAAATTACAAAAATAAGATATTTGTTTTTATATTCATACAAATTTGAGAAGAATTTAAATCAGATGAAAAGGAGAAGAGAAGAGAATCAACTATACGCGTATTTGAGGTAATTTATATATTTATATATATTTGTATCTATTTTCTCTCCCTATCCCAAATCTATTCTCAGATCTGTAATTCTAATATATGTATATACTATTTTTATACATATTTCTTAGATTATAAAGGATTTGGAGATGAATCAAAGGTTCTACTTCAGATTTGGAGATTTGGATTGGATTTAAAAGGTGAGTAGAAATTTTATAGATTGTTATAATATGAAAATTATCTCGTTGGTGTTTATTTGATTTTTATGTGTAATTGGATAATTGTATATAAGTTGTAGGCAATAAATTGAATATGATCTGAATATAATAAATATCACCTGCATATTCTTGTTTATGAATTGCACTTGATATGGAAATCAATCCTAAAAGTATGAATTTAGAATATTGATTTGAATGAAATTTATTCCAGATCTGAAATAGGCTGTATAATAATGCTGTAAATTTGGATTATTACCCTAATCTTGGTGGAATGTAAACTTTTCTATGTTTGGAACTGTTGGAATTTAGGTCTGCTTAATATTTGTAAATTAGTTTGATTTCTTTCCCTTTTAGAAAGATACAGTGTTTGATCTAGCAAGGAATAGATGCAAATAAAAAGAGAAAGAGACATGTAAAGTATGAATTCATTGTAGTTTACACTGTTTACTTCAGTAATAAAAAGAAAGGATTATTCCTTGTAATTTCAAACAATGTAATCTTTTATATTTTAAAGTTAAATATTTTGTTTTGGACTAATTTATAGTAATTATAGCAGATAATATTTTAGATATGATTCCAACAATTGAACATGGAATAGAATATTCTAATAAAGATATATAACTAGAATACATTTGATAAAAGTAGATATTTGTACGTAATTTACTACACTTATAATAGTTAAATAAAAAGCTAATAACGACGCTTGCACGTAATATTTGAGTTTTGGATAATTAACTAATGGGAAAAGAATTTGAAAGGTTGCAACTCCAATAAATGGTAATAATAACGGGAGTTGCAATAATTTGATAGGGTAAATGGATTAATGAGACCGATAAATAAAGAAGTTGAATTAATAAAAATGGAATAGATATAAAAGGTTACAAATTTGAATTAGTACTCATACATAAATGTCTTAGGAAATGTTCGTTATGATTTTATGGACAAATTGACATTTATAAGCATAAACAGGGATTTATGGGTAAATGAACATTTAAGGTAAATCTTATTACCTTAAATAAAAAGGGAATTAGTAAGCTAAGTCTAATGTCTACCTAAGATAGTATAAGTAAAGACTTAGGATGGTTAATTGGACTTAGTAGATTAGTGTGCGAGATCAACAGAGTCACTCCACGGAAGACTACTCTTCTTTGAGGCTACCAGCAGTCAGATGCACTTACTACTAATGTGAGATATCACTAATCATAGGACCCATGATGACGTGAGAGATTGGGCCTGCTTTCTTAATTGGAAAGTATTGAATGGTCCAAATTTAAAATTAGGAGTGGTGAGGGATATCTCCATAGGGGTTCGCTTCTGGTTTGAGGTCTTAAGTGCTTGTAGGGTCTGCCTCTCTCCTAAATAGAAGTATTAAGTAACCTAGTGAGATTCCAAATAAATAAGAATGTCTCCAAAAGGGTTTACTTCGGTGTTGAGGTATTAAGTGGCTATAGGGCCTGCCTTCCTACCGAAAGAAGTAACCTAATGAGATTCGATATTTATAATTAAGAGCGATAGTGGATATCTTGGGAAGGGTTCGCTTCAAGATTGGGGTCTTAAGTGATTGTAGGGTCCACTTCTTTCCTATAAAAGAAGTATTAAAGTAGCCCAATGAGATTTCCAAGCAATGTCATCTAGATAGTACCATTGAGGACCATGCCTTGGAAATAGGTCTTAAATGATGGGGCCTACCTTAATTAAGTTCTTAAATGACCAGAGTCTGCCTATTTTCCAATAAAAGGCATTAAGTGGCTTGGGTACAGTCTCTTACATTGCCAAAGCCGTAATAATGATAGTACCATTGAGGAGCACACATTGGGAATAGGCCTTAAATGATGGGGTCTACCTTAATTAAGATCTTAAATGACCAGAGTTTACCTATTTTCCAATAAAAGGTATTACATGGCTTGGGTACTACTTATCACATGGCAATGCTTTTATCGATGATAGATGCGGTAATAGTTGGATATTAAATGTCTAAAGCCTTTAATAGTGGTTAGAGGTCTTTGTAGCTAGGACCCACCAACCATTGACAACATTGTTAGGAAACCATCTTAGGAATATGTCTTAAATGATGAGGTCTACCTTGACTAAGGTTTAAATGGCAGAGTCTGCATATTTCTCCTTTTAAAAGTATTATAGGAGCCCGCTTCATATTTAGAAGTATTAATTGGAAAATGGGTTTGGAAGTATTGGGTGGTTGATAAGGCTTCATCAATATTTTGTACCTTGGGAAGGGGTTGGTAAGTAATCGTGTGTGTAATGCAAAGATATATTAGTATTGCTAACCTTCATCGACATAACTATTAAATAGAAAGCAATCGGTATAAATTTATGTTATGGATATTTTATATATTTTTCCAGTCACCAGAACGTTGTTTTGACCTCCATCCCCATTACAACCCACATGATAAAATTTAGAGGAACATGTCACTGGAGCTGGATGTGCTTCGTTGTTGGAGAAGTCTTCTTTCTCTTATGCTCGATGTTGATGTGACAATCTGTTATCCAACGAATACCATTAATTCTAAGGTACTAGTCATAGTCAGTATTCTTATCCTATCATTGTTTCCGCTGTGAGTTTAGATTTTTATCAATCTCTGATAATGCCCATGCTTATTTGCAGGTACCAAATCCAACTATCTGTGTTTTGATGGACTTGGGTTTCTATTTTTGTTGAATTTTAGTCTCATAAAGGTACGGGTTTTTATAGTCATTCAACTTGTATCACTATTGTTCGCCTCATCACTAGCCTTATATCACCTTCTAGGATGCAAAAGAAACAAGTGTCGAATCATTCGTTATTTACTTATATAGGCCCTTTTGGGTCGCGTTCAACCTATGCCTAGATACAACCACCGGTGCTAGCCCACCGAGGGACCGGTGTACGTATTTTTTGAGTGTTTTACGTTTTAGAAAATTGGTGTTTTCATCATCGTTTCCACCTTTGTTCCACCTTCTATCGTCAGAGAACGTATCTAGATCCTTGCTCTTTATTTCCAGGTCCAATTTCATAGTTTATTTCATAAATGTATTCATATATTTATCAATTTGCATGAAATAGTGCAAACCTAATTTTAATTTATTGTTCGTACAGAAATCCCTCCAATCCCCAGTTAAAACCAAATTTTAAGTGATTTTTTATGTTATACCACTCTAATATAACAAACATATCATAATTAAAGGATTATGGTTGCAATATATGAAGAAGAGAGAATGACTCACTCACCAAAACTCAAAAGTTGCTCCTGCCATCGCTATTCTTCCATTTTTCCCCAAGGCCATTTGTTTTTTTCCCCAACTCTTTTTCAGACTATAGCCTCATCCATACGGTTGTTTCGACGGGTGTATCGTCAAAGTCTGTTAAAATATAAGTAGATATGACATTTTGAAGTTGGATGTTGGACGTTGAAAAAGGGTTACATGATTTAATCCATTACCCCTTGTTGTCCGAACTGCTGCGCTCTCATGCTTCAGGATTTTGCCTCCCATTCACTTCAGCTTCGCATTCCTCTTCGATAGCTTCATAATGCCGTTGGTTTGTGAATTTTTGTTTAGTTTTAAGGGAGATATAAAGGTTTGATATCTGGTATGTTGAGAGAAGAAGAGAGGAAGAAGAAAGTCGGGTGGTTTTCAAAAACAAAATGTGGGTTACGTGAATTGATTTCTTAACGGAAGGAGGAAAACCATTTATTCGCCAAAAATTCAAATTTAAATTCTAGGGTTTTGGTGCTCGTTTGACTCGATACTCTTTAAACCATAACTCCTTTGTATGAACTCCAAATGAGGCAAACAAAAATACCTTGCGATTTAGAAAAATGAGATTGTCGTAATGGTGCTGGTTCCATCGTCAAATTCAACCTTTAGAAAAATGATCATTTTTCCCTCCTTAATTTTAGTTAATTTAATTAATTCATAAATTTCAATTATTTTCATATTATTCCATTTTTAATATCTATTTAAATTATTTATCAAATTTCCTGGGTATTACTTTCTCCCCCTTAAAAGAATTCCATTAACAAAATTCCCAAGGGACAAAGAATGCATCGCACTCTTCCGTATCACACAAATACATAAGCATATAAAATTAATCACCCAACCATTCAGTGAAACAATCATCCACACAACAAAGAAACCAATCAAACCAAGCATCCATACATAACATATGAAATATGTGATCAAATTCATCAAATATGTACACATGTTCTATTAGCGTACATAAATACATACGATGGTGCTTGTGTACTTTATGAAATGCAGCCAATAACATAGCATCATGATATGTATGAAGATGTCATTTGACATTATATATGCGAATATCTAACATTTAGGCCTTCATATATGAACGAGATGATATGACTTATAAAGCATGTATGCAAGCATCCAGGGTGAACATATAAATTCTATATGTATACACAACCAATTACTTAAACATAGCATATCGTGAATCTATACATGATAAATCATAAAAATCAAAGCATACAAAACATAGCATAACTATAGCACAATTCATACATAAACAATCAAAAATAAATCCAAGCAATTATTCAATCAGACCTAGATATTAAGTAAACTAACAATCAAGCAATTGAAAAACGCTTTGGAAAGAAATCGAATTGAAAAGATCGGATCTACTCTTCCACTTCCTAATTGTCCCTAACCAAATCATTTTCCCTAACATAATCTAACAAACCTGTTACTGGCATGAACTCATTCCTAAATATCAATCACAAATGTACATGCATGTCTACAACTTCTGCAATCTCTGTTACCATTGCAAATCAATAACGCCGCTATGCATAACAACAAGTAGCCTTAGCATAAACATATCCACACAGAATTGTAATCTCTCTTACCATTCTTAAATGAACACACCTACTACCTAAATCATCTAATTGTAGTTCCTCAATTTATTTTCCGGATTGCTAAGGTTAGACGACTTAAAGTGGATGGTGTTTTACCTAAACAAATCCAAACAACTTAATTCACCACACCATTCCTTCTTTACCCAAGAACATCCAAAATGATCAATGTCTTAACTTGGTGAACGTAACGCATCTCCCATTCAAACATCTAATCTAACTCAAGTGGTATCATTCCGCTTATGATACCACTTCTCCAAATATCCAATAAATTTTTAATACACAAAGTATCACCTCCTCAATTTTCCAAACATTCCATCCTAAATCCTCTTAGCAAGCAAGCATCCAAACAAGAGTCCTATTCTATTCAACAAATACAACCATAGCAACCAAATTACTAAATCCAAGTTGAATCCTAACTTAAGAAAAATTTCCAACCTAAGATAGTGATAGAGTTAAAAGAATTTGACTATATATAATATATTGTCTACATGCACCTCATATGCAATGTAAACTAGGTACCTTTAAGTCGTTAATCCAAAGAGTTTCTTTGAATTTAGATGGTTTCTTTCCAATCCGAAAGATTGTAACGCCCCACCTTTAAGCCCTCATTAACAAAGAACATTAACAAGTAATATCATATGCTAATGTGGAGAATAAGGTTGTTTAGGAGTGACCATCCGTAATATTGCTTTGTGTGAGTATCGAATATGTCGAATCTATAATTTTATTCATTTTGTAAGGAGGAACTCAACATATATGATCCAATCACAAAACAATAATACATTGGCTCAGTATGATTCAGAACAATATAAAACATCACAGACACAAAATCACAATGAATCGATAAATATAATAGAATACATACTACATAACATACATATGGACTAAAGTACATCACCAAGTACAAAATGAGTATACATCTCAACAAGATACATATATATACATAAGACAACCTCTCAAAATGAGCTAATGATAATATAAATAATTAGCATAAATTTCTATCCATGTCAGCCCAAGTCCAAGGCCAAAAGTCCTTACTACCTGTCAAGTCTCAGTCTGACCCGAGCATTAAAATAACACCCAGGTCAGACTATCTCTAATATCAAAAAAGGTGAGTCCATAATAAGAACAATAATAATAATGAACTCGGATAAACATCAAGGATAACAGTTCATAGACTATACTTCACTAATCTACTAATACTTCATATAAAACTTAATGTCTCAAGGTTAAGGTATGCTCATTCAAACAAAACATTAAAGCGATGTCAACCATTAATTAGAGCATAGAAATTCACAACCCTAAATGCAAGCAAACGATTAGCACTTTGCAAGTCAATAATCAACATCAGCACACTTCACACTAAATTAACTAAGCACTTAGCAAGTCAATTATCATCGACATGCACATCGCGCGTAAATAAATAAGCACTTCGCCAGTCGACTATAAGACAAGCTCATCGCGTGTCAACCCAAGATACAAGCACATCGCACGTCGTCATCAATAGCTAGCCTAATAGACAAACACTTTGTATGTCAACAAAAGTACGAGCACATCACAAGTAATAACTCATTTGTAAATGAGTAACACATGATGGGGCTGAAAACCCATAAAATCCGCATAAAATGGATCACCTAAGGACGAGTCTAAAACTCGACGAAATAAGTGTTATATACTTTCTACAAGTAATCATTCAAGTAATGATCGCATGTCCCATAACCACTTGGGTTTATTCAAATGTTTACTATAAGTTAGTAAACTCCACTCGATAAGTGTGATATACTTCCAATTAGTAACTAAATAAGTATCACTCAATGTTCCATAACCACTTAACGTTACTTGATTATTTACAAGTAATTATAAAATCCAACTCGTGCAAGATAAATGTTCATTCGAACAAGTCCAAGAACTAATCGGTGAAGTAAACGCAAGCATCTCATACTTGTTTTACTAGACCGTTTACTTCAATTTCTCGTTCAAGTGAGCTTGTGTATTTGTATAGAAAATAATTTACTTTTGAAATTTTTGTGAAACTATCCTTTTTATAAACTAGAATATGTGTGTGTGCGTATTAGAAAGTCCTTTACAAATATATTCATTAATATTTATAAATACAATCTTTACAACATTATTTTAAACCACTTTAAAATCATTGATATTATAATTAAATACCTTTTATATGTATAATTATATTCCAATTATCCTTTTATAGAAAACATTCATACTTGGAATAATTTGTAAAGCGGTTGGATTAAAATACTTCTTTTTGGAAACATTGGCTTATTAATGTGTAATAAAATGTGAGCGTGTCTTCATGTATCCATAGATATATTCATATGGCAATATATGATAGAGTTAGGGGTATGCCCTAGGGGCAATTATGTAATTTGTTATATATATCTAACTCGTTGACCAATCTTGTTCGAAATAAAAGGTATTTTCTTCCTACTACATACTTGATATAATATGATTATATTAATTAATTAACTTAATTAAAAGTATATTTAACAGTAAAATCCATAAATGGTATATTTTGTGATAGTAGTTACAAAGTGTTGTAACCGTGAGTAATTTATCACAACGAAACAAATATACCATTTTAAATGTTCCTAGTCAAGATGCATCGAGACTGGATATCGATGTATCCGTTGAGACTGGAGTACGTATCGCTCTCCAAATGTTGGGCAGTGTATTACTCATGATTGTTGGGGGCACCTAGGGGTTACGTACTAATAGTTATTGGATAACTATGGAATGACTCACTCGATAGTTTTTTGTTGGTTAATATAACTAAGGTAAAACAGAAAATATCGATGCGACTGATTTACACGGTTGTCTTGACTTGAGAATACTGTAGATCTTCAATATGAAAGTTCCACTTTAAATAACCAAATCATGGCATGGCATCCATCGAGTGACTATAGTTGGATCGAGTGGAAGTATTAGAAGTGAAGCACTATTCAAGAGAGGATTCATCTCCTTAGTTATATGCGGTTAGTACCACAGTCAACTCAAAGTCTCTGGCCAGAGCATTTCGGTTAATAATAATTGTTATTATTGAACCAAAGACTTTGTATTTGGACTATAAAGTTGAATGTGGATGAGGTTGGAATTTTGAGCATTACCATATTCCATAAGTCCAAAGTGATATAGTTTTGACGAAGAGAATTGGTGTAAACAAATGTCACAACCGGGTAACGCATATTAAACTAGAACTGGATTTTACCGAAAATAAGTAAGTGATAAATTTGGTCATAATGTCACACCACCTACTAAGTGACGTATGGACGTTAACATTAGAATAGTTAGATGTTAATCGCTGACCAAATTTACACCCAAGAGTTACACAACCGAAATAATGAATTCCCTTAAGACCGAACGATTTAATTAGTCTATAACTGTTATAAATTAATTAAATTAATTAATATTTATGAAATATTAATTATAAAATTTGAATATGATTTGAGAAATAAATAATGTTATATATATTTATAACAGTTATAAATATATCGATCGATATACAATATCCAAGCGATTAAATTAGATTTAATTGTATAGTATTTTGGCTTGGGCTTAGAGGGGTTTAAGGCCCATCATTAGGGCTTCAAAATTTTGGTTTTGGGAAGGTCTAGGGGTGGCTAAAACATAAGGAATTGGCTTGGAGATAATGGGTTGAGATCAAGTGAGAATGGGTGAAAAGGTTTTCCTCGTTTCTCTCTAATACAACCCTCTCTATATATATGTATCTCTAAAATAATGACTAACCTTTTTTGGCCTCCATTACCTTCTACATTGCTGGTTAAAACATAGCTCTCTATCCACTCCAAAATTCTCAAATATATTTCAAATTAAAATAATACTATTCGATAGTTAGAGGTCGGTGATTCCGGACTTGCAATCTGACGAATCAAGAACAATAAAAGGAAGGGAAGTTATTGCTTCAACGTGGATTTAAAGGTATCATTAAATTGGTAATTTTAATTCATATTACAATAATTAAATTATATTCTATGATCCTATAATGAGAAATTTCATATCTATTTAAATATATTGCTACTATATGTTTAGTTAGGTGAGATTTTGTAAGTAGATGTAGTTGTCACAAATCAGTTTGGTTATGTGCATAATTTGTTTATTATATTATTTGATTTATGTATAGACAAATGTTATTTACTGTACAAAATCAATTTTTGTTATTAATAATTGTTATATATATATTTATTAATAAATTCATATATATATATATATTAGTGTATATTTCTCCCTCATAATAGCATATATGCATATATAAGATATATATATGATTTAAAAAATTTAGTACACTTATTTATACATAATATGAATTTACAAATTCAAAAATTAATTATCATACATATATTCATATTTTTAAATTAACATTTATTGAATTTTGAATTGTTTATTATATATAAAATATTATTACATAAAAAATTCAATTTATATTTAAAAAAAATATTATATCATTCCAGAAACATATAGAAAAAAATTTATGATTTTTTCAATAAATTTTCTTATTTTTAATAATTAATATTACTTTGGAAAAACTGTTTATGATTTATTAAAAATAATAATTTAATTGAAAATTCTTCAAAATTTTTCCTAACCTTTTATTCATGATCCTAGAATTTCTGAAATTTTAAAATTTTAATTTTTAGTAATATATTATTTTATATTAAATAATAATTGCTGAAATCGATGTATTTGTTTTTAAAAAATAATATTTCAACTTTGAAAAATCTCCAGATTTTTTCTAAGCTCTATTTTATGATCCTAGATCTTTGAATATTGTAAAATTTGAATTTTCATCAATAGATTATTTTATGTTAATTATTTATGGATGAAAACATTATTTTATTCATAATATATACAAATTAAAATACTAAAATTATTATGTTTGCAAAACTAAGTTAATTTTGAATTATAAATAATTATTAATAATTGTTCTCTCTCTTTTTATATATAAGTGTTTTATGCTCATATATTATATATTTATACATACATGTGTGTGTGTGTTGTAACACATATACATGCACATTTTTGGACAACATACATGACATACAAAATAAGCTAATATGTCCGTTGCGATGTAAATCCCAACATCTACATATAGACATATTATACCTTTCACGGATTATTATGTTACACACGAACTCACATATATATGTATATGATACATTTATGTATAAACTAAATCAAATAAAATTAATTTCATATCTTAATATATTTGAATTTAAATAAAATAAATGATTATATTTAAATGAAATTTAGAAATGTTCTAATTCAGTTAGACTTCATAAGCCCAATAAAGATCCAATAGGGTAATTTTTTTGAAATTCAATCATAACTTCCGCTGCGGGCTGGTCCAGTTCCAACAATATATCCTCAAATTGAATTCACTAATTCAATCAATTTAAATCTCAATTATATGCACCCAAATAATTATAGACTAGCAATAAAACATGCCTATAACATCAAGAAGTAACCGGGCGAAAAGAAGGAGCAAATTGGGCTGTCGGGAGATCACGTGGCACAACTTGGAACACATTCCAAGCTGTGACCAGTGCACAGGTCCAAGCAGACCGGTGGGTCGGTGGCGCCGCTTGGAACGTGTTCCAAGCAGTATTCGCGGCTCTCGAATGATCCGTTTTGAACGATTTCCGAACTACGACTTCTATTGACTCCTAGGGTGATGAACTTTGAAGAATACAAGCACATAAACATCACGGAATTGCATACTATATGAAATTAAAAGTCTAGGATTTTTAGCTAATAGGGAATATAGCAATCAAATATGCAATATCACAACCAACTAGAGTTCAATTCAATCAACAATTCATCCAAACTACTAAATTAGTAAATGAATTTAGAATAGAGGCAGTTGTGAGTTCTAAACTCACATTTCATCTTGAATTTGATAGTGAATATACAACAGCACAATAGTTCAACCAAAAACCTTGGAAGTATTTTATCAAAACATCAAAAGATATCAAATTCGACACTGTAAACTAAATTTAAATCTTTAGAAAAGGAAACTAGTTTTAGATTCCTATACCTGAAAGAGATTTGCTTCTAAAGATCACTACTTGATTTTTAGAGAGTTGAGAATTAGGATTTAGGTTTGAAAGAGGGATAAGTTTCTTCTTTAGTTCGTCTGTTGTAAATTAATAACGAGAAATAAAAGAACGTACAACACTAAACAAAATGAGAAGTCTTTCTCATTTCAAAGTAGGCTAATGGGTTTTGGGCCATATTAATTCGCTTATAACCCAAAATAAAAGAAAATGTTCTATTCCTTTAGTTTCTCAATTAATTAGCTTAATAAAACAATTAACTACTAGTTTTAAAATTTAAGATCAAAGTAGAGAAACAAAAATATGGCTTCTTGAATACTTATCAAAATAAAGAGCTTCTATTTATTATTAAAAGGAGTTTATTAATTTTTAAATCATCTTTTATTAATAAAAAAACGAAAGATATAAAAAAATTCTCCATTTCTTAATAAAGGGATTATTTATAAATTCCAAAAATATTCACTTCATATATTAATTCACCAATATTATAAAACTTTAGAATTCGCGTTATGAAGAATTTATTTATTATTTTAAAAAATCAAATTTCTTATTAAATTTATACTCTAAATCATTATTTTATTTTATTAAAAAATATAGGGTTTTTACAGAGATGATTGGAAAGAATCCGTCTACCACTTAAAAGTTATATCCGAATTCTCCAAAGTTCCATTTTTCATAAAATTGCCTCCGTATCTCTTATGCGTTCTAACCATAATATTTTTTCTTGATCATTCCAAATTAATTTTCTTCAATTACCGAGGAACACTTGAATTCACACTACTTGGTGGTACTTCCTTGATTTAATTTAGTATCCATTTAATCTCGTACATATTTCATCAACTTCTCAAACTAGACTTATCTCAATAGACCTTTTATTAGAACCTTTTATCTAAATTCTTTATCTACACCAATCAAAAATTACTTCTCATATAAACCTCACCATTAGTCCAATTTGGAATATCTTCTATAGATAGAAGTTACAACTACCCACAATTCTCTAGTCTCTAAATCATATATATATATAATTCCAATTACTACATTTCATTTATAAATAATACAAGCTTATATGACGTTAATACCCATCCATATTCGTGCATCATTATGAACTCAACCACCATACCAAAGTACTTAACTTTATAAAAGTTTAATACCAAATCAAATATGAAATATCCTTTATAATCAAAAATCCACACTCAGTACCCTTCAATGCCGAAAGTCCAAGCTTAAATCATCCCAAATAGATGGTTTCTTTCCTCAAATATAATTTCACCGACTTACTATTCTTCCATACTACAGACAAGACAACTCAATATGGATGGTATCTTGCTATATAAATCAAATCAATATAATACCAATTAATTACAATAACATTTTACTTCAAAATATATCTAGGGATATCCTAGCCTTGTGAACAAAACATCAAACTGATGTCATATGCAATCTAAATCATATACTTGCAGTTACAACCTTCACTCAAGTATCGACACATATAACTATCGCCCCAAAGTATAATAAGACAATAATCACTAGCTTGGAGAACAACATCCATCCAAGCCATGTAACAACAAATGGTGTAACGTTACCTACCAAATCAGGTCAACGACACTATCCCCAAATCAACTCAAATAATCTACCTTTCCAACGATATCAAATAGAAAAGCATCCTAAATATCATTCGCTTCCATCTCTAACCATTACTGTAATGATAAAGAACAAAAGAATGCGATTGTAAACTATTTCATTTTTCACTATGGACCATTCATCGAGTCAGATCATATAGTAGCATCATTATGTCACGGGACCCTGTCCTAAAATAAACTCTAGGCCCTAGAACAGAAATCTTCATCTATATCTCCAATATATTTTCAAATAATTGGTTAATTGGATCCAATCAATTGAAATTCCAATACCACATCTGTCTCTTACACTAATTAGCTTTCTGCATTAAATTCTATTTCAACTACATCTTTAAAATTTTCCCATATCAAAATAGTATAACTTAGGCCTAATTTTTTTATTTGAACCTTAACCCATTTACTCCGCTATTAGGTAAGTGTCTCTTCTTTATTTTTCTCTTTCTAACTATAACCATAATCATACTTTCACTAACTCGTAAATTCTCCCATCTAATTTTGGTTTATAACACCCTAAAAAATTAATATGGAATTAACTAATTAATAATAACGCTAAAATAGAAATTTTGTAAACATCAGAATTTAATAGAATGAAGAATGTTGCAATGTAAATTTTAATAAATTATCCAACTCTATAATTGTGTATGAAGGTGTATTATTGAAATAACAAGGAATATGACCAAAAGAAAGGAATGTACCAAATAGGGACATTATCGTATGTTGTACCGTCTATTTCGATAATAACAGAAAAGATAATTCCATGTAGTTCCCAACGTAACCACAATCCTCTTTTACGAAGTTTATGAGAAATTACCGTGTTAACATTATCTTTTATGAAGATGTAGTTCTAATGTATAAAAATATAGAAATTCTTAAAGGTAAAACCAAAATATTATAAATAGAAATAATAACAATAATTCTATTGTTAATTTAATACACATATTTAAGAGTAAGTTAGGAAATAAACAATAATCGATGGAAGTAGTAACAAGACAACGAAATAAGAAATTAGGAAAGTTATAACAATCAAAGAAGTATGGCTATTAGTTAAAAGGAACAGTATAACATATCTAATTATAATAATTGGAAATCAAGCCATAAATAGTACTTAATCTATTAAATTAGAAATAAGCAATAAATGACATTTAATAGTATTAAAGAAGTAAAATCATGTAAAAGTGTTTGAATATTAATAATTTAACTTAGGAGGCAGGGTAATTATCAGCTAAAACTATATAGCCACAAGTATACGTTTATGACGGGTGTGAATTATTAGATCTAGTTAATGATTTAAATTAACTATGAATGGCTTAGTCATTAGTAAGGATTGGAGAGCGAGATCAGTAATGTTGCACAATAGAAGTCTGCCATCCAAAAGGAGTTGCCAACAGTTGTGCATATCGTTACCCAGTATCCTGACCCGACTATATTGATCTGATTGCACAAGACAAATTCGACAGTTATCAAGAATGGTGACCATAGAGCAATGGCAATAGGACCCAAAAGTAAAGTACATATTGTTATATGAAGCCAGAAATGAACAGAATTGGTAGATAAACGATGTAGGATGCTTGAAATATGGATATTAGCTTGGACAAACAAGGGATTAGCATGACTTTGTAGAACCCTAGGGATCGGCATGGTAGGTTAGACAAGAGATCGACATGGATAGAGCAATGGAGGGATCGTCGTGGGTGAAAGCAAATGGATCGGCATAGTCAAGGTAAGATGATTCGGCATGGTCAAGGTAGGATGGTTCCGCATGGTCAAGGCAAGGTGGATCGGCATAGCCTTTGAGAGATGGATCGGCATAGCCTTTGGAAGATGGATCATCACGGCTTGATAATAGGCAAGGGATCAGTATACTCGAGTCTATCAAGAAGGGATCGGCAGATGCCAAAAACTAAGTTCATTCTTGATTCTAACGATCAATATCTTAGGATCTAGAAGTCCAAAGCAAATGAAATTTGGAGAGCAAGGTATATGGACCCTAGGAAACCTACCCTAGGGATCGCGTGTTAAATGGCTTAAGAATGAGGGATGGACATAAGTCCATTTGGAGGGTTCGACTGAAAATAGTTGCAAGTGGAATTGAACCAAAGATCCATCAATAGCATGAGCTCTGCTAGTCCAAATGACTTGATATTTGAAGAGCCAACATATCTAAGCATGAAGAAGCTACCATAGAGATCGCTGCCCAAGAATCGACCAATGAAGGGATCGGCACCGATCCCTCTTCATTGGGATTTGGGCCTAGCGACCCTTAGGGTGGGCCCATATGGATTAAAAGGTCCTATAATCGAAGTTTCAAAGAGATTGGTGGTCACCTTCACTTATAAATACTGACCTAGGTGGTCATTCTGAGGATCTTTACCCTACTAGTTACATTAGCCTTTATTGTAATCAAGTTTTTTCTTACTTCTTGCTGTTTTCTGCTGTAATCAAACCGTTAGTGAATCAATAAAGATAATCTTCAAAATGGATGTAGGCGTACAACGCCGAACCATTATAAATTCTTGTGTTCTTTATTATTTCTTTGATTTGCTTGTTAGTTTATTCTATTCCTCTGTTTTAATTTTACTTCCTTCATTTACTTCTCTACATAAATCTATTCTTGGGTGTTTGTATCCAATTTGGCTGCAAACATTTTGGTGCTTTCACTGAGAATCTGATTCTTAGCCTGTTAGGATCCCCTTTGTTGCTACTAGATTGGGAAAATCTCCCAAAGGAGATCTGTAGTTATCTTCATAAAGTTGTTGAACTACTCAGATTTGCTGAAATCTATGTAAGGAGATCGATAATGGTGAGACATACTAGGTCTGATTCTTAGAATGTGAATGGAAATGAGACTGCTAGCATTCAACAAGGAGGCCCAAGCAACCAACCTACAAATTTGAATGCTGATCCAGTTGAAGTTCAAAACCCTGCTTATTCTATAACCAGAGTTTAATTTCATAATAAAATGAGAGAGTTGATGGAAAGCCGTCGTTAACTAAACGAGCAAATTCATACAAATATTAGCCTGAACCAGATTACTCAACAACAGCGTAGGACGGCTAGAAGGGATCCAACTCCTTACTCGACATCGGAAAGTTCAAGCTCATTAGATGAATACCACAGGCTTAGGCGTTGCAAGGTCAAAGGAGATCATACAGAAACATCGGACCACCGCTTGGCAGACAAATATGGTCTGCCAAGACTGATCGGTGCCGATCCCTCCTCCAGAGGAGGGATTCCCCCACTATACTTAGGGAATTGTGTTGGAGCTCTCCCCGAAAGCTTGGATGCTAGAGTTCGATCGAATGCTGACCAGGTACACCGTCGGAATGACAACGAGATAAATGTTCAAGGTGCGCATCAAGAGGATGGTGAACTAAGAAGACGTGAAACGGCCCGTAGACATCAACCAGACCATTCATGTGAGGTGGAGCGTGGCTACCGCTTGGCACCCCCTATCCAGATGCCGGACTTATCAGCAATGGTCAGACAATTGGTGAGAGAGAACCAAGGCTTGACCAATGATGACTGGGGAATTTCGAGAAGCCACACCCCGTTTACTGACAATGTTTTGCATACGGAATATCCGAGAAGGTTCAACATGCCATCAATGCCTGCCTACGAGGGAAAAACCGACCCCAGGCAGCCTATCATAAGATATGAATGGCTGATGGATTCTGCAAGGGCCAATGATGCGAATAAGTGTAGATGCTTTCCCATAACCCTCTCTGGAATAGCGACGATGTGGATCACAAGGCTAATGCCTTGGTCAATTTCGAGATTCGATGAGTTGGAAACCAAGTGTGTAGAGCAATTCTGAATGCACGCGACTCGTTCTAAAGATGTGATGTCTCTTTCTAGCGAGATCCAGGCCCTAGGGGAATCATTGAAGGATTACTTGGAGAGATTTCATACCGCCGCCATGGAGGTCAGTAACCCAAATGATCATGCTATACTCATGGCCGCGACGAGAGGGATTGATCCGAAATCTGAGTTTGCTGGTTGGTTGGCAGAAAAACCGCCTGCCATATTGGAGTGCTTCTATTCAAAGGCAGCTCAGTTTTTATGGAAGGAGGAAGCTAAGTCCTTCAGGAAAAAGAATGTTGCAGGATCGAGTGAAGAAGCAGTACAGAGTAATATTGCGATAAAAAAGTCTCATGATAGTTCCGGGAAAGTACAGGTGAATGTTCAGAATAAACCAAATCAACAAAAGAAAGACGGAGATAGAAATTGAGAACGGAAGAGGGATTTTGGGAGACTAAAGCCTAGGATTCCAATGTATGACAATTACACGTCGCTAAACACATCCTTGGAGAACATTTATCTTTGCACTTGCAGTATAGGAAGTCGCCTCCAAAAGCGTCATCAGAGAGACAAAAGCAGACCGGGAAACATTGTTGGTTTCACGAATGTTATGGGCACAATACAAATGAATGTAGGCATCTCCAGGATGTTACAAAAAAATTGATTCGGGAAAAGAAGCTACAAAAGTTTGTGAAAACTCCGCAAGATGGTGGACAGGGGACATCTGACCCCAATCGAGGACAAGCTCCGCGTAGGGCTGAGGAGCCTCCACGGACTAGTGAAAGACCGGTGATAAATACGATAGTTAGCAGATGATATTGTGTTTAGAAACAGGGATGCAAACAAAGTAGAGGCTCCAACAATTGACCTGATGGTCATTTCAGCTATGATTGGTCCTGCGTCGATGAGGAAGGATTTTGATTGATTGTGGAAGTTCAGCGAATATAATCTTCAAAAAGGCTCATGATCAGATGAGAATGGATGCCAAAGACTTAAAATAATCTAAAGCTCATATTCATGGTTTTAATGGCATTGCAAGTAAGGATATTGGATACATGGATTTACTTGTTGAATTGGGAGAAGGTGAACGAAGGAGAGTTCGAATCTTACCGTTTATTGTTTTGGATGTTGACTCTCTATACAATGTTTTTCTGGGCCGACTGGCCCTAGCTAAATTCCAGACATCTCTTGCCACATGGTGTTTAACTCTGAAGTTTTCGACGGATAATGGTGTAGGAGTTGTTCATGGTGATCAGGCGACTGGATGTGCCTGTTATGTAGCTAAATTGAGGGAAGCTCGACACAAGGAGAAGGGAAAGGGTGTGGACAAAGCTATCCGCATCCAAGCCACCAAAGGTTGACAACCAGCACCTGAGCCTTGGCTTGGGCACCATAGTCGGTTCTATAGAGATATAGATCCAAGAGATGATGAAGAGGAGCCCAAGGAGACCAAGGCTGCACCGACTGAGCTAATGATTGATATCATAGTCAGCCACGACGACCCATCGTGAATCTTGAAGATCGGGTCACAGCTCAGCCCATGATGAAAGAACTTGCTGATTTTCTCCGAGTGATTCTAGATGTATTCGCTTGGACTCACTCTGACATGTATCGAATCTCGCCTGGTATTGTAATCCGTGCATTGAATATTGATCCGAAGTATGTTCCGGCGAAGCAAAAAAGACGAGGCATGGATCCGGAGAGATCTACCGCTCTTAAAGAGGAGGTGGATAAACTAAAAGTCAACGAGTTTATCTGCGACGCCATATATCCTGAATGGATATCTAATCTCGTACTTGTGAAGAAGGCGAATGGAAAATGGAGAACGTGCATCGATCACTCAGATTCGAACAAAGCATGTCCAAAAGACAGCTTACCTCTCCCAAGGATTGATCAACTGGTTGATTCAACTACAGGACACGAATTGCTATCTTTTATGGATGCGTATTCGAGATATATCCAAATCTCGATGCATATCCTCGATCAAGAGCACACCAGTTTTGTTATAGATGTTGGGTTGTATTGTTACGTAATAATGCCGTTTGGATTGAAGAATGCCGGAGCAACCTATCAACGCTTAGTTAACAGGATGTTTAAATATCATATTGGAAAAACAATGGAAGTGTATGTGGATAATATGCTCGTGAAGTCACAACAATCAAGTGACCATATCAGAAACTTGGCATAAATATTTGACATTCTCCGATATTACAAAATGAAAATCAATCCTTTGAAGTGTTCATTTGGTGTTGCATCAGGAAAGATCTTGGGCTTTATTGTCAATGCTTGTGGAATAGAATCTAATCCAGAGAAGATTAAGGCTATCCGTGATATCCAAGCGCCAAGGACCGTTAAACAAGTACAGAGTCTGAATAGGAAGGTTGTCGCTTTAAGTCGATTTATCTCCAGAGTTATCGACAAATGCATTCCTTTCTTTGATTTGATTAGGAAGGGAAAAAGGAACTTCGAATGGACGTGGGATTGTAAAGGCGCATTCCCAGCTATGGTGAATCATTTGGAGAGACCCTCTATCTTGTCAAAGCCGATAGATCATGAGGAGTTGTACATTTATTTGGCCATATCAGCGCACGCTATAAGTGCTACCTTGATTCGTGAGGAGAATCAGATCCAGAGGCTGGTGTATTACGTCAGTAAATGATTGACAGGAGCAGAAAGGAACTATCCAAAAATAGAGAAATTGGCGTACTGCTTGTTGAATGCGTCACGAAAGCTTCGTCGGTACTTCCAGGCACATTCGGTCAATATTTAAACTGACCAGCAGTTACGACAGGTACTACAGCGACCTGAGACGTCTAGGAGGTTACTCAAATGGAACACTGAGCTTAACTAATTCGACATTACTTATCTCCCTCGAAGAGCTATCCAGGGATAGGCTTTGGCGGACTTTATAGCAAAGTTTACGCATAAGACGATCTTTCAAAAGGAAGTGAAATCCCTACTGTACGATGGAAATTATATACTGATGGAGCATCTAATGATCATTGTTCTGGAGCTCGGATTATGCTTGTAGCTCCTGAAAATCATTCGATTTGTTATGCTTTGAAGCTTGATTTCCCAGCAACAAACAACGAGGCCGAATATGAAGCTTTGGTTGTTGGACTTAAACTCGCTAAAGAACTTGGAGTTAAATCCCTTGAAATCTTTTGTGATACGCAATTGGTGGTGTATCAAGTTAGAGGAGACTATCAGGCTAAGGGGCAACGTCTTGCCCCCTATCTCATCCGAGTTCAGGAGTTGTTGATAGAATTCAAATATTACGACATTTCACATATTCCATGCGATCCAAATAGAGAGGCTAATTTCTTGGCAAAGTTTGCTAGTATCAGCGATGCACAGCAGATGGGTTTGGTGCCGGTCGAAGTATTAGATACCCCAAGTATAAACATGATAGAAATCGATCAAAAATTGAAGGCGGAATCTGAAAGGGAATCGTGAATGACTCCAATTAAAGACTATTTACTGCATGGGGTCCTGCCTGATAAAAGAAATGAAAAGCGACAGGTCCTTCGCAAAGCTTCACGATATATTATGCAAGAAGGAGTCATGTATATGAGAGGTTTCTTAGTCCCTCTTCTTCGGTGTATCGCTCATGATGAGATAAAGCGTGTTTTAAAAGAAGTTCATGAAGGATAATGCGGTGATCACACTAGGGAGCAAACTCTGGCAAAGAAGATACTCCGTTATGGGTATTATTGGCCAATTGTAAATCGAGACGCCTCTGATTATGTAAGACGATGTGATAAATGCCAGATATATGCAAAAGTCCCGAGATCTTAGCCAACAAAAATCATGCAAATGGTCAGCCAATGGTCATTCGTCATGTGTGGTATACTGGTATAGACATTATCGGTTCACTACCAATCTCTAAAGGTGGTGCGAAGCTATTGTGGCAGTTGGTTACTTTACCAAATAGGCCGAGGCGGAACCTTTAGCTATGATTACAACCAAGAAAGTAATAAACTTCATCATCTAAAACATCATATCTTGTTTCGGTCCCCCACGGACTATTGTACCTGATAATGGGACTCAATTCGATAGTGCTGAATTTAAAGACTTTTGTCGAAGATATCATATTGAAAAGAGATTTGCAGTAGTCGCTCACCATTAGGCAAATGGATAGGTTGACGCTGTAAATAAAATCATCAAGTCAATTTTGAAGAAGCGTTTGGAGAAGGCTAGAGGCAAGCGGGTGGATGAACTCCCTACGGCACTTCAGGCTTACCGAACCACTCACAAGTCCACAATTGGCCATACTCCATTTCGCCCTTGCTTACGGTTTAGAAGCAGTTATACCTGTTGAGCTCGAAGTCCCTTCTCATCGAGTGACTTACTACGATCCCAAAACAAATCAAGATCTCCTATTGGAATCTTTGGACTTTATAGATAACAAGCGCGAAGAAGCCGACCTGAGGGCAGCTGCACACCGACATCGAGTCGCCCGGCATTTCAAGACTAAAGTTCGACCGAGAACCTTCGAAATTGGCGATCTCATTCTGAAACGGGTTTTTCCTACCCTATCACACATGAATCCAATTTTTGAAAGACCATATGTCATTGAACAGAGACTTGGAGAAGGAACTTTCAAGCTAGCGACTATCGATGGCATCACACTTCCAAGAACGTTAAATAGCGAACATTTACGATGCTATTTCACTTAGTTTATTTTCTTTACATTTCAGTTGTATTTATTTTCAGAATTTGCTTTAGCATTTGATTTTCCGAATATGTAATAAGATAGTTTATGTTGCTCCTTTCCATTTAATGAACAAAGTTTCAGGCTTCCTCTGTATTTATGTTTGTTATTGCATTGCATGATAACTACATAGCGAAACCGATTGATATCGATGTGCATGAAAATGCTCCCAGAGTTTGGAATCAATCAATCGTGCTAACTCCCATTGGGATCAAACAAGATGAGCTCAACCAACTTGTTTGTTTAATAATTCCCATTCATAATCCAAGGGATGGATACGCAATAAGGAACCAATGTGGCCGACAATCTGGAGATTGAAAAATTCTTGCCTGGACTGTGGGACTGAAACAAAACTCAAAGCGACCGAGATATGACCGATCGCTCGCAAAATCAAAACCCCAAATTCTAGGAGGCAAATTAATCAACCAAAAAAGAGTGTGACCTGACTGCTCTCCAAAATAACTCTAAGTCCCTAGAGTGCGGACTAGTGTATAAACATAAATCGGGCAGAGACCGACTGCCCGCGAAACAACTCTAAGTCCCCAGAGTGCGGATTGGAGTATAAACATAAATCAGGCGGAGACCGACTACCCGCAAAACAACTTTGAGTCCCCAGAGTGCGGATTGGAGTATAAACATAAATCGGGCGGAGACCGACTGCCCGTGAAATAACTCCGAGTCCCCAGAGTGTGGACTAGAGTATAAGCATAAATCGGGTGGAGACTGACTGCCCACGAGATAACTCTGAGTCCCCAGAGTGCGGACTAGAGTATAAACATAAACTGGGTGCGAACCGGCCACCCATCAACTGAACCTTATCCCCAGAGTGTGGATATAATCATGAATGAATAGATGAGTGGATTTCGATTGTTCTCTATTCTATAAACTCTGGCCTGAAACCGATAGGAGGAGTATAAACTCGCTAAGGATCGAATTCGATCGTCCGATTTTTGGCCTTGCCAAGTCAATGCCAAGGGCAGAAGCACAGTTATTCAAAAAACCGCTAAATCCGATAGCGTAACACTAAGGCCCGAGCCTGGTGTCTGATACGACTCGAGGCCATGACCACTTGGAGGCCTTGGGATGGAGTTAATGAATTGTTACCATAATTTACAAGTAACGAATTACAGGTACATTGAATGGAAAGTAATCGTTCAACTACTTAAACAACAATTCACACGAAGCATAATTGAAAACAAAAGCTTTTATTTACATAACAGGTGACGAAATTTCAGTACAAGTTATTCCAAAAGTTTGGGATTTGTACTCGTAAAACTACGACTAGTGAAAGAAAAGACTATGCAAACTATATACATTGAGCTGAAGCAACAACTACTTCTTCGACTTCCTCTCTCTTTTGGATTTCTCGAGGGTAGAACAACTCATGCTTCTCTTTCGGGACCCTTTGCCACCTTTGGCCGGAGAGCTTGTAGAGGTAGGAGGAAGTTCGTCAGGGATTGAACCACCCGGTGGAATAATTTGCAATGGCACAAGATGAGGATTATCGATGTCCACCTCAACGGGTTCAATTTTAACCTTTCTTTTTAATAGTTCCTCCTTTTCGATATACTCCTTTATGCTAGTCTTATCAGTATGTTCCGAGGCACCGATAATTATTACGTCATCAGATTCGTCGGCCGGGAGTGGATCCTCGGTCTTATATTCATTAAGGGCACCGATGACTTGAGCATCGAGTCTCGAAACATTAGTAGTAGCCGGGTCTTCAGCCATTTTCTTATATTGATCTACAGCAGCACCACTTCTAGGAGTTTAACTAGGGCTCGGATGACCTGCAATATTTAATAAAACAGGGAGATTAGCTCAAAAACATTGCATGTGAAAAATGAAAACTATTCATATACTAAGGAGTAAAGAGAAATACTAGCATTTGGTTGACTCTCTGTAGTTGTCGGGGTGCCTCCTTCCAAAATGGGGGATAACATCTTGGATTCGAAGCTGGGCCTATCCGGATCATAGTCAAGATCCTGCTCCGTATCAAGAGAGATTGATGTTCTGGCTACTTAGGATGGAGAGGGACCCTTAGGATCAGTCCCAGAAGACCCAGCAATATTCTCTCCTCCTTCAACAGGTGCAGAAGCATTGAAAAATCGAAGCATTGCGGCAGCTAGATCCGAATGCTCATTTCCGTGAAGAATTTCCCTCACTAATTCTTCTTCATTGAGCTCGGCTTCACCCAGTTCCTTTTTCTTCATCTTGATAATGTGCTCCCAAGCTTCAGCGAGAGATTCGAGATAACCCTCTCTAAGAAAACTTAGGCCGTGACGGATCGGGACTTTAGCATTGTATTCAATGATCAACGGGTCGAATAAGTCCTTAATCTCATTCCTACCGGACTCCATGGCAGCTTCCACTTGGGAGTTAACTTGTTCGATCATCTCTTTTCGGCCCTCTTCTTGAGCTTATTATTTAAGAGCTTCGATTTTGGCAAATTGCTCGTCGAGTTTAGCCTTTAAGCTTCTAGCCTCAATAACTTCCTCGCAGTACTTCTACGATTCCTCTTGAGCTTCGATTTTTTCTCCATTTCCTTCTTTAAAAGTTCTTCAAGCTCCTCAACATAGCAAGCCAGAGCATCTTTTTCCTTATGTAAGGAGTCCTTTTCTAAAGCAAGTGTCCCACTATGATGAAGTGCCGCACCGAGTTCCTTTTTATGAAAAACTTCCAAACGGCTTACTGCCTCTGCCGTTTCCTTGGCATTCTTCTCCACCTCAGCAAGTTGGGTTTTAAATTCTAGCAATTCACCATCTTGATCCTTGATTATATCCTTATCGTGTATAGCTTCCAACTTGAGGCAATCTATCTCATGTTGACACATGCGACAGAACTTTCCTTGGCATGCCCTAGAATTATGTGAATGGAAGGAAGAAATTTGAGACCATCAAAACAAATTTTCGAAAAAGTGGCCTTGAGCTCGGCCAACTTCTCTGCTGTGGAAACATCGACAGCAATTGCCGGTAATGGCAGGTCAGAAGCAGCAAGTGGATGGTTGCCTGATCGATGTTCACGAGATTGTCTGGAACTTGAAGAGCCGGAATGTTGCTCGTGAGATGCAGCAACATGAGGGCCACTATAGGAAGGCCAGACTCTATTTTGAGCAGGAAAGTCAGACTGTTCACCTTGACGAGATGTCTAAGATTGGGATTTGTGTTTGGATGAGGAAGAGGATTCCCTTGAGTGATAATTCTTGTCCTGTACTTCATCCTTCTCCTTACGCCAGGTGGATTCTGAAACCCGGCTAGATCGGTGGTATGATGAAGAACTTCTAAGGCGATCGAAGGCTCTGGATTGAGACATTGTACATATAAAGACCAAATGAGGGCATATTAGTAATTGTCACACAAAAGATTAATGAATAGTGTATAGTGAAGTGCATGTGGTTGTGAATGTCCTAGTGTTTCCCCCAACAGACTGGTAACTTTAGCCTTGCTCATCGGCATTTTCTCTCTTTTATCAGAAGGTCGGATGCCTTCACCACTTTTGGTGGAAGAGTTGAGTCCTTCAATATTAATGTTTGGAAAATCATAAGACATGATGTCATCCGGAATATGAAGATTCGAAAATCCTTTTAAAGAACTTTCCAAGTGCTGAGAGGACGATTCCTCTTCAACATGAGTAATAACGAACTTTGGATCTACGGCGGTTTTTCTTCTACGAAGCCTGTGCGCCAGCCTTTTCTTTCTTTTTGGAGTGTTTGGGATTGTCCGACTTGCGACGGTTCAACCATTGGCGCTTTCCCAGGGCCTGTATCAACATCTTCTAGCTTCTCGGCTTGAGAATCCTTAATCTCGCCCTCCTCGGTATCATCCCGAGTCCCCTCGGCAAGGGGCACGATGGGGTTGACAGTATCCCTCCTTTGTTCTACAACATTCCTTAATAATGTCGCACTTCCAGGAAGTCCGATACTGCAGACATCTTCCAACAGCCTGTACAAGGATAGTAACTCGTTAGTTACAAGGAGTTTGATGTCCTTATCCTCAATGGGGGTAGCGGGGACGACAGCGACTTCTCTTGAAAAATCGGCGCCTTCAGGATGCGGGCGAACACCTGAAAGAACTTCGGATGTTAGTAGATTCAAAGGAAGAGTTATGACTATGACTGGTGAACTTGAAAAAGAAATGAGAGTAATACTTACATCCTTTTAACCATTGTCTCGCAAATCCGAGAGGGCGTCGCACATAAAACCATTCATGCTTAAACAATGAGAGTTTGTTCCTAGCGCCCGTCAGGACTTGGCAGTTTGGCGAAGTTCGAGAAAGACATAAGAAGGGCTTCACGATCGTCCTTTGAAGTTGTAAATGGATCTTATATCTTCGGGAGTAGGCGGACGAAATAAGACATTCATGAATAGCAAGAAAGTTCCATGAATAAAAGCATAATTATTGGGATTAATTTGTGTAGGAAATAACCCAAGATATCTCAACATTTCTCGGACAAACGAATCAAAGGGCGGTATGCATCCAACCCAACACAAAAAATTGTTGCATGTTGTATACCCTGCTGGGGGCAAGTGAGGCTTATCCTGTCTTGAAGGAACCAAGATGTCTCCAAACAAGATTTCATGAATGGAGCATAGCCAGCGGAGAGCGGCCTCGCCAATTCGAGAAGCCTGTGAATCCACTGGATTATCTAAAAGAATAGCCTCTGCAGCATTAGGAGCGGGGCTAATGTTTTTCGTTGGAAGGACTGGAATATCGGAGAAAAGATCGGCTTGTGGGTTAGAAACTTCTATTTTTTCCATATGATGGCCAGGAGAAAGCCCGCCGGTTATGGGTGCGGAACTTGACTTTGCTTCAGAACCAATGTGTCGCATCGCAGAATCAAAAGACATGTCAGCTAGACGCTTCAATCATCTAAAATCTATATCAGCTATCTCAATAGATAATCGAGATTAGAAAAATAACCTATTCCCTCTGTGCTAAGTGAGAACTAGTGTAGTGCATTATAGAATATAATAGACATAAACAGTTTGAAACCAGAAAAGCAAAATAAAATGACAAGACTTGGGAGTTTTCCCAGAGAGACTGTCATCGCTGACCATCTCAACTGACAAGAAGGATTAATCGATTGTGAAAGCTTTGGGATCGGTCGTCGGCATATTAAGGTGTGAAGTTGGTCATTTAAGTTTGTTTGCAAGTTTTTCGCTTAGACTGTATTGAAAGTTATGAGAATTTGATTATTTAATCTCAAGTTCGATGGTCTAAGTATGCATGTTAGATTGTCCATTGTCATCATATGTTCAAGGTCAGCAAGGAAAATTAGTGGTGATTATTTGAACAAATTAAGTTGGATTAGTTTATAAAGTATATGCCGATCCCTAGTATTCATTGCTGATCCCTTTCCCAAGAGCTCCTATGCCGACCCCTCAATTGACCACGACCACCGATCCCTCTACCAAAAGCCTTTATACCGAACCTTATCCCAAAGTAGGGAATGCCGATCCCTATACCACTATCCAATACCGATCCCTTTCCTAAACTTTCATTACCGATCCTCTTCTCCAAACCAGCTTCACCGATCCCTCTCCACAACTAGAACAACCGAACCCCCACTTCTCTTATCCTTTTCCTCTCTCAACTAAACTAACTAAACAACTGATCCATTTCCCAGCTGATCCCTGCCACTACCATCTTATAACATACCGATCCCTACATTCCTCCAATGTTGGCCTTTCTTCTGTCAGGATCCCTTGCTGAACCTTCCTCTTTCTTATTCTTCTTCTTTCCCTCTCTCATATCCTAACCCAACCCATCAGACCATCTACCTAACAGTTGTTAACCCCTCAAAAAACGCTCGCCATCACAACCTTAAACCCACGCCAACTACTCAAGGATTCAAGAACCCAACGTGATCAGAAGACGTATTCAAGGAATCACCTATATGAATGTTCAAGCTAGAACAGAAGTGGGTACTTGGCTGTGCATGAAGTCAAAAGGCGAGGCGAAGTGAATTTATAGGAAGAATGGAAATAAGAGGGTTTGAGTTTGGATGGAGAATGGATCTGTTAGGGTCGCAAGTTAGAGCAAAAAATTATATTGCGTGGGTTCGTGAATGAGTTCTATGCGAAGGTAAATGAATAGAAAAGTAAGGAAGAGAGAAAGGAGAAGCTTAAATATATCTATGTGTATGGGAGAGGGTTCGGCTGTGAGAGCATTGAACAAGTCATAAGGGGAGAGGGGTCGGCATAGAAATCTGTCGATTCCTATTTGCGTGGCTCCAATGATAGATCGGCATAATGAATGCCGATCCTTATAGATGATAAAAAAAGGAAAGAAAAGAGGAAATATGTGTGTATATATAATAATTGTTAAGATTGAGCTATGGATATATGCATGCAAAATGCTATAAAATTGGCAACGACCCTTGAGCGCTCGAACGCGTCCGGGACCCTACAGAAACGTGTATATGAATGCACGTGAGAATGCTTAAAGGTTTAACTTTTTGAAATCAGCAGGAATTGAAATCAAACCTGAAAATTTCAAGTTCAAGTCTGGACCAGATAAAAAAGTTTATAAGTCTTGCATAACCAGGTTTATATATGTTGACGGAATATGGCACTAGATTTATATTATTGGAAATCGACCAAGCATCATGGCAATCAATGAAGAATTCTATGCCTTAGAAAAACGATTTGACAAAGGAATAGCAATAATTCAGGAGACTAGATGAACCACTTTTCAATGATTCAGATTTGTGTCACATCATGTTACTCATAAGACGTGCTTTGGGGGGGCAAGTGTTACCCAATATCCTGACCCGACTATATTGATCTGATTGCACAAGACAGATTCGACTGTTACCAAGAATGATGACCAAGGAGGAATAGCTGTAGGACCTGGAAGTAAAGTACAAATGGTTATATGAAGCCAAAAATGAATGAAATTGGTAGATAAATGATGCAGGATGCTTGAAATATGGATATTAGCTTGGACAAACAAGGGATCAACATGACTTGGTAGAGCCCTAGGGATTGGCATGGTTGGTTAGACAAGGGATCAACATGGATGGATAAATGGAGGGATCGGCATAGGTGAAAGCAAATGGATCGGCATGGTCAAGGTAGGATGGTTCGACATAGTCAAGGTAGGATGGTTCGGCATGGTCAAGGTAGGATGGTTCGGCATGTTAAGGCAAGATGGATTGGAATAGCCTCTGAGAGATGGATCGGCATAGCCTTTGAAAGATGGATCGTCACGGCTTGATAATAAGCAATGGATCGGTATACTCGAGTCCATCAAGAAGGGATCGGCACATGCCAGAAACTAAGTTCATTCTTGATTCTAACGATCAATATCTTAGGATCTAGAAGTCTAAAGCAAATGAAATTTGGAGAGCAAGGTATATAGACCCTAGGGAACCTACCCTAGGGATCGCATGTCAAATGGCCTAATAATAAGGAATCGACATATGTCCATTTGGAGAGTTTGGCTGAAAATAGCTTGCAAGTGGAATTGTACCAAAGATCCATCAATAGCATAAGCTCCGCTAGTCCAAATGACTTGACATCTGAAGAGCCAACATAGCTAAGCATGAAGAAGCTACCATAGGGATCGCTGCCCAAGAATCGACCAATGAAGGGATAAATACTGATCCCTCTTTATTGAGATTTGGGCCTAGCGACCCCTATGGTGGGCCCATATGGATTAAAAGGTCCTATAGTCGAAGTTTCAGAGAGATTGGTGGTCACCTTCACTTATAAATACTGGCCTAGGGGATCATTCTAAGGATCTTTACGCTGTTGGTTACATTAGCCTTTATTGTAATCAAGTTTTTTCTTACTTCTTGTTGTTTGCTGCTATAATCATACCATTAGTGAATCAATAAAGATAATCTTCAAAGTGGACGTAGGCATACAACACTGAACCACTATAAATTCTTGTGTTCTTGATTATTTCTTTGATTTGCTTGTTATTTTATTCTATTCCTCTATTTTAATTTTACTTTCTTCATTTAATTCTCTACATAAATCTATTTTTGGTTGTTTGTGACCAATTTGGCTGTAAACATATGTTAGGAACTGAGATGTTGGTTTTGATGACAACAACCTTTTTTAACTTATCTTATTATAAAATATATACTAACACTATTGTCTAGATAGATATGTATATGCAGGAACTATGCAGGATATATATATGTAGGTATTGTTTACTGAAGACTGATCAATATAAAGACTCAAGACTCAAGATTCGGAATGGAGATATCAAGATTGAAGACTCTAGAGTATCAAGATAAAAATTTCAAGATAAGTGTCTCGTTTATTATTAAAACTTCATAATAGCACGGAAATCTTCATTCCATATTTCATTGGGGATGGAACCCATTTCTATCTTCTTAGTGGCTTACAAACCCACGACAAGTAGCCTACAAACCTACGAAAAGTGGCTTACAAACCCACGAACATCCTAGTTTTGTACAAGTTCTCGAGTCCTAATGCGATGAGATATTCTGCAGGAAGAAGCTTGCAAAACTACTTCAAAATGGTTTTTCAAAATGATTTTCAAAACTGCTTTCCAAAATGTTTTAGCCTTAAAAATTATCTTTTAAAATGATTTTCAAAAAGATGTTTTAGCCTTAAAATATTCTTTGTTTTTGTTTTTAAATAAACTTTTGTTTTAAACTTCGTTTGTTTTTAAAACTATCTTCTGATTTTTAAAATATTCTTTTATAATATACATACTTGAGATTTAAAATCAAATTTATATATACATTCTAAAAATATATTTTTCTACTCTTCTTTATTTCAAAACATAGGAAAATTAGTTTATTTTATTCCAGAATCATTTCATCTTGTTTTCCGTTCAATGCCATTTTCAAAACAAATTTTACATTATTTTTAACTTAGGGATGTCGACATCATGGGATACCCCATGTCGACACGGTGGCCGTTAAAGTTCAAAAGTTTCAATTTTCAAAAGAAGTGTCTATTTGTTTAAATCTCTTCACGAATGGTTATTACTGTTACTGGTCTATAAATAGCCTTCACAAATGAATTTTTTAACTAACTACTTTCTTATTTTCTTCACTCCTTCTCCACAAATCCATATTCTAAAATTTTCATATTTTAAGATCGTGCCAAAATTCTGCCGAATTCTCAAGTGAATCAAATTAGAATCTCATTCTTGTTTGATTCTCTGCCCTCTCTCGAAGATCAAAGTGCTATTCAGAGATATAGGATCAATTTGTAATCAAAAGTTTATCGAGTCTCTCTATAAGGTGTGGTTGTGCTTGGAAATCAATTGGGTAATCTTATGGCCCGTAAATCAAGAGAGTTTGCCCCGGACTCGTGAGACAGGAGGGTACCTCAAGGCCTTTAGAAATTGAGGATTGTAATCTCGACTTTGGTATAATAAACATTTGTATGAGGTGTTCTGCCTTGGTACAGGACTGGATGTAGGGTAACTCCGAACCAGTATAAAATCTGGTGTGTTCTTTCCTTTTATTGCTTTTTATTTACTTTCTGCATCTATGTTTGATTCTGTTATTGTTTTGTGATTAAGTTCTGCATTTGTTTGTGTCATAATTTTAATTTAGTCTATATAAGTCGTAGAATCCATTAAACACTATTCACCCCCCCTCTAGTGTTAAATTAGCCTTAAGATCCTTAATCTGCACTCACTTTCAACATATACATTATATTGATGTTGGACATCTCCAATTATAGGACCCATGGGAATATGCGTTCATGTATAGGTGAAGGGAATATACCAAAGTGGGTTCGCCTTAGTTTGAAGTCTTAAAAGACCAAGTTGGGTCTACTTTAATCTTTATAGGGGGTATTAAGTTACTAGTGGGCATTTCCTAGGTTGCATTAGGCAATCAAAATGGGAGGGTAAGTGTAGTCTCGGCGGTATGTCAGCAAGGTTGGTACCATATATGCAAGGAGTAGGATTGCACACATAGGTCGAGAGCATCATTGGTCCTGGAGCAGTCATTAGAAAGATTTGGATGATGCCTAAATGGACCACATCACCTACTAGTGTAAGATCCGTATGGGATGTGCACCGTCTCAAAGTTGTTAGTTAGTTTGTTTGTAATTAGAAGGCAGGGCTAGATAACCCTTAGATGAGTCTTTAAGATAAATTAGAATACGTCTAAATAGTTGTAATGATGTTATTAGGCACTAATGGGAAGATCTTCGGTGTACGCTGGCAAGTCGACCTAAACACAAATCGTGGATGCCCAACGCGGTGTAGAGTTATAGATACTAGCGGGGAACATATCTAGTCTATGGGGGATTGTGATATATATATATATGTATGTATGTATGTATGTATGTATGTATGTATGTATGTATGTTTGTATGTATGTATGTGTATAGTTATTGTATACCTCGAGTAGGTTGAGCGTATCGTACGTGTGATGATCTGCCATTCTTACACCTAAAGATGACACTTAATATATCCTTTGTATTCATGTGCCGATCATTTAAATGTTCGAAAGGTAGGTCATGGGTATATAAATTAATAGACAAGAGAAAAAAACCATAGATTTTACTACAAAATGAGAGTCATATTACAACATCACTGAAAGTACATGAAGTTACTCCAAAATATTACATCAAGTTACAACAGATACTACTCCATCCAGGGACAGCTATAGCTATCTATCCACATCACTACTACTAATACATAACACAACGGAAATACATAGATAACAACTAGATAGACTGAAATCTTCAGCTTCATACTGCTCTAAAATACTTTAAGGTGCTCTATCCAAAACCTAACTACTCTGTTGCCCGAAAAAATAGGGCACCTAGAGTTGAAGGGAAAGAAAATAAGCTCCGGGTCAGACATAGGTCTGGTGTGAGTAAAGCATATGGTTTAACTTTATAAAACTTTAACAAAGGTATCTCGTAAGATCACGCTGCATATAAATACGAATGGGTTTTTACCTTGCGTTAACCATACCCTTTATATATCAAAACTTTAGATATTATCATAATGTCTAAGTTTAAAATAAATATAGAATATAGCTAAAACACTTGCATTTCACATTTTAGTAATTGGGCACAACCAAGTCTGTAAAGCTCGTAGTGGAAATGGATTCCAACTATGAAACGGTAAGGGTCTACCCGCCGAATCTGTACACCTCTAGATAAAATGTATGGGAGGCTATAACAACGTTGCACCTCTGCTACTCAGGACTGGCACTTCCCTCTTCTCGAGTAGTACCAAATATGCCCCCTTTGTTGTGATCAACAACCATATAGTGGGATCCTGTAGCATACATGAATATCACACTAGATTTCGAATGATCATACCCTTATGGGTGCGACCCACATAGCCCTGCGGCACATCCCTACTTTATTCATTTTTCCGGTTTTGAGGCTTTGAGTGGCTACGCTCTTACCACTTCCTCCTAGCAACCCATCTTTGAATGCTAACACTTCCCTCAAGGCAATCAGTGCAATACTAACATCCATCCATACAAGTTGTGGCGGGATCGAACAAATATTCACAACTTACTATCTTCCATATTGGAATCACCCTCAGGAAGGATAGTAGAACTCCACAACATACTTCATAACGATCAAATATGAATGTTATTAGTTTGGAGCGGTTCAGAATAATCATATTACCTAAAACCTGTATCTCCAAACTAAGCGATATTTCTGGTTAACATAACTTTGGTTCTCTTGGAAGTATGCACATGTATTCGAGTCTTCACCGGTGACCATACTCCTTGAGTTAAAAACAGGTCAATTATAACAGCGAAAATCCATTATCCAAGGAAGATTATACACAGCTAATTTATGGATAACCAACTATTTAATTAAACGTGAAGCACTTATGGAAATTAAATGTCCCATACCTATCATGTTTCCGACATTTCAACCTTATCCTACCATTTTCCTAGAGATGAACTCTAGATCTCATAAGTAGGTGGTCAGCCTACTCATCGGCTTCTAGTGCTAGCTATGGAATGATATACATTCCACAATTGTATCACCATATTACTTGGGTTAGATATTTGTTCAAGGTTACTTAAGGGTAAACAACATAGAAATCCTTTGATTAAAACATTTGAAAAAGAAAGCACTTTCGAAAAGAGAAAACAGTTTTAAATAAATCGATATTTGAAATCAATTGATAATTAAAACTCCTAACCTTTATTAATTAGTTAAGTACTCACCTTTAAATCCTTATTAAATAGTAATTAAACTTAATTGAGCCCTATTTAAGACCTGGTTGACTTAATCAGTAATTAATTAGTATTAAACCCAGTTTAAATAATAATTAATTAATAATAATAAATAATTAATTAATTAACCCTTAATTAAATACTTAATTAATAATTAACTTAAATTACTTTACTAATCATGATTAATTTAATTGCTTAACACTTAAGTATAAACAACCTTTATGAACTAGTGATTAGTGCTAATTACCTTAATTAATTAGATAATTAATCATTAAATAAATAATTAATTAAAAACTTACTAATTGTCCTAAAATATCTTAATTATGGTTAGGAAACATTTACTAAAAAGTCTCGAAGTGTAAAACACTTAAAGTTTGAAAATTTGTTCGTTTACTCGAACTGGGCGTATAGCAACCCGTAGCTATACGATCCGTAATTCTAACTTTGAAAATTTTGGATTTCTAAGCTTCAAAATTTCGACTTGGTACTCTTATTCTCTTTGAAACATGAAAATAAACTTTTGAAAACCAAATCAAAGTTTTAAACTTGAAAATTTTTCACTTTGAAACAAAAATCAAACTTTTGACAAAAAGCGGATTTCTACCTCACTTTTGGTTAACGAATTGCTACCTTTGTGTCATGAACCCATATACAAAAAATAGAACATTCAAACAGAATATTACATCATAACATTATAGAACCATCAAAGACAAAATTATTACTTCACAATACTAACTAACCTTTGCAACATTCAAGTTATAATCTTTATTGCCTACTCAAACTTCGGCATAAACAATCAACACCAAAATAACATATATTCATGCATATATCATGCATACACAAATAAACATCATTATAACTCATAAATTTGATAACTTTAATAAAGATAAATAATTGATTTAAGGGTGTTAACTTTACTCACCAAACGCGCTAAAACAAGGACGAACTTTTCCAAAACTCGAACACGACCCTAACAAGTCATCTAACTTTGGAATTTTGGACTTTGGGTGGCCATAAGGGGTCAATATTGTTCGGCCAAGGGGGCGATGAGGTTCTCCCAACAAGGATTTGGGTGAATGGGTGGTTGTTTTGGGGGGGGAGTGTTTTGAAAGGAGATGGAAGTGTTTTAACTAAGTTTTTACATTATTTTTCGTAACGTTTTCTTTTAGAAATATAATTTGGTAGCCACTGAAGTGGACATGAAAAAGAAGCAAGGAAGTGAAGAAATGAAGTTGGATTTGTAAAATGAAATTTTAGGAAGTGGTGTGATATTTATGGACTAAGAAAATGTGGTGGAATTACTAAAATGACCTTGTATATAAATATGTATATATGTCATTGTTAGCACCAAAATTGGTCACTAACACCCAAGAATAGATTTGTGTAGAGAGACTAATGAAGATAGTAAATTAAAACAGAGGAACATATGCAAAACTAACTGCAGAAACAAGAACACCAGACTTATAGTGGTTCGGCGTAACTGCCTACGTCCACGTTGAATATAATCTTTATTGATTTTCCAAATACTTGAATACATATACAATCCGTAAACAAACAGCTTGAATACAAGTTGTAGCAAAAAGAAAGTGAGTGTCCAAAATGGCAGAGTATCCCCAGAATTCTCGAAAAAAGGTCCTTTCAACTGTACCCCTGCCTCTGTATTTATAGACGAAGATAGGCTGGACTTCCTTCGCAGGCCCAGGAACAATGTACTTCGGCCCATAGTAGGTGACTTCTGTGTGCCGAGCCAGGCATACCGAACAGTGGTGGCCGAACGATGGTGGTCGAATGGTGGTGGCCTAACGATGGTGTGTCGAACGATGGCGGCGCAACGGTGGTTGCCGAACGAAGGTGGCCGAACGGTGGTTGCAGAACGAAGGTGGCCGAACGTTGGTTGTCGAACGAAGGTGGCCGAACGGTGGTTGCCGAATGAAGGTGGCTGAACGAACCTGGCCGAACGGTACATATAGGCCGAACAATGCACATATGCCGAACTACCCAAAACAGATCAATCCCTTACGTCTCCAATCTCTAACTAACTCAAGTCTTATCCAGACTCAATCAAAGCCTTTGTAATTATCACCTTGTAGATGGGCCAAGTGACCGGATAACAGTCATGTCTTAATGTCCCATCACCATGCCATCCCCTTCCCTCCTACATGTCTACCATAAACCCCCCAGGCCATGTTGTAGGGTATTTTGTGTATGCTAATTTGAAGGCAAAGAAGCATGGTGCATTTATGTATATGTATGTAAAGTGTGCGTATGTATATATACACTTTTAAAACGTAAATTGGTCACATCATTATTTAAAAATTATATACATAAGCTAATATATTTTTAAGTGAGATTTATTATCACTAATCCTATCATCTATATGTGTGTACATGTTGCATAAACGTGCACAACGTTTCCGATGACTTCCGGGTGTCGGAAAGTCGAAATTTCGAAAAACGTTCTTTGGTCACATTTTCTATTTTTCTATAAACTATCTATATTAGTAAAAAAAAATTGAAAACTATTTTACCATCATTATTAAATGATTAAAATAGGTTTATTTATAAATAGAAATCCATTTATTTACTATATAAAATATATTTAAATAGCCTAGTTCAAAGTGGCAAAATCCTAGGTCGTCACACTCTTCCCCCCTAAAAGAAATTTCGTCTCGAAATTCGCTAACAAAGGTTTACTCATTTTAATTCCCAAAAGTCATATATTATATATCAAGACGTTCATACATTGAACATACACTAGCATCCATAGAAATACAATACATGATTATGCAATAATCAATCAAAGACTATCTGACATCAACTCTGGATAGGCTTCCCGCATGTGATCCACTATTTCCCATGTACAATCTCAGGGATCATCACTACACTGAATTTTTAAAATCTTCCCCACTTTATTCACAATCTCTTTTCATCCCGATCTACTATATGCACTTGATGTCTAATTACCATCAAATTCAGTTCTATTTCCAAGTCTTCCTGAACCGATGATTCAACAATCAAAGAGGGATCATGAACACTATTTCTCAAGTGGGATACATGAAAAACATTACAGACCCCTAATAACTTTTCGGGTAACTCGACTTTGTAAGCTAGCAGTCCAATTCTCTCAATAATTTTGAAAGTTCCAATGTACCTTGGTGCAGCTATCCAGCCCTTACAAATTGAATGACTCCTCTAATTGGAGCTATCTTTACAAATACCGAGTCTCCGACATCAAATTCCGAATCCCCTCTCCTTTTATCGGCATAACTCTTTTACCGATCCTGAGCCTCTTTCATCCTCTTCTTAATCAATGTAACTTTTTCAGTGGCTTCTCGGATCATGTCGGGCCCAAGTACTAGTCTATCTCCCATCTCCACCTACATGTAGGTGACTTACATGATCACCCATAGAGTGCTTCATATGGTGCCATGCATGTGCTCGCTTGATAGCTATTGTTATAGGAGAACTCAACCAAATGTAGAAGATCTTCCCATGACCCACCAAAATCCAGAATGCAGGCTCTTAATAGATCTTCCAGAATCCGATTCACTCGCTCCGTTTGTTCATCTGTTTGAGGGTGGTAAGCCATGCTTAAACTCAATTTCATTCCTAGAATTGTCTGCAATGCTTCCCAAAACTGGCTAGTAAATTTGGGATCTCGGTCGCTCACTATGCTCAGTGGAACTCCATGTAACATGACTATCTCTTTCATATATATTTCGGCTAACGAGGTTGCGATCCTTGTTGGATTTACTGGTATGAAATGTGCACTCTTCATAAGCCGATCTATAATAACCCATACTCCTTCATTACCCCTTCTGGTTCTAGGTAATCCGTCGATGAAATCCATTGATATCATTTCCCACTTCCAATTAGGTATTTCCAAGGGTTGTAATAGTCCGGCTGCCTTCTGATGATCACCTTTGATTTGCTGACAATTCGAACATCTGCTAATATAGATTGAAATATCCTTCTTCATTCTAGGCCACCAAGATGCTCGTCTCATATCCTTATACATCTTGTTCACCCCAAGATAGATACTTAACTTGGACTTATGGCAATCAGTCAGAATTTCTTGCCTAAGATTATCCACATCTAGAATACATAATCTTCTATTCATCCTTAATGTACCATGGTTATCAATCTTCAAGCCAGAATTCTACCCTCCTCAACTCCTTGAATGAGTTCTAATAGAAGGCTATATTCCCTTTGTCTACTAGAAATCCTTTCCAAAAGAGTTGGTTTTACTTCCAAGAGTTCTAAGACTGCATTCCTGCTCAAAACGTCTGCCACAACATTCGCTTTCCCTGGTGTATAAAGGATATCCAAATTGTAAGCCATCAAAAAATCTAACCATCTCTACCGCCTCAAGTTAAGATTCTTTTGAGTGAAAAGGTACTTCAGGGACTTATGATCCGTAAAGAGTTCAAACCTTTCACCTATTTAAAAAAGGAAGTTACTGCAAGAATTCCTAAAAGAAAGAAATAGGCTAAAGAAGAATAGAAGGATCCTTACCCAACAATTAGTGTTTTCGCATCTTCAACGCAAAAACCACTGCTAACAACTCCAAATCATGAGTTGCATAGTTCCTCTCATGAAGCTTTAACTATCTACTTGCGTAGGCTATAACCTTCCCAAGCTGCATCAACACAACACCAAAACCAATCCTACTAGCATTGGTATAAACCATCAGTCCTTCACCTACATCGATAATTGCCAAAACTGGCGCACTAGTCAATCTTTCCTTTAACTCAAGAAATGCACCTTCACACTTCGGAGTCCATTCAAACTTGACGTCCTTCTTTATTAATTTGGGTAGATGGGAGGCAATCTTAGAATAATCCTTGATAAACTTCCTATAATAACTCGTCGTCCCTAAAAATATTCTTACTTCTATGGGAGTTTAGGGTCTCTTGAAGTCTTTAATAGCTACTACCTTGGTCGGATCTATTGAAATGCCATCTCTAAATACAACATGACCAAGATATCTCACTTCTGACTGCCAAAAGTGGCACTTGAAAAGCTTAGACATTAAAACCTTCTTCATTAACATTTCCAATACCACTTCCAAATGGTAATTATGCTCTTCTTTGGTTTTGGAATAGACAGGGATTTCATCAATAAAAACTAATACAATTTGTTTAGAACATCCCTAAACACTCGATTCATTAAATCAACAAAGAAAGCATGTGCATTGGTTAGTCGGAAGGCATAACCAACCACTCATAGAAGAGTTTTGAATTCCTAAAAGCAGTCAAGGGTATACTATCATCGGCTACCCGTAACTGATGGAATCTAGTAGCAAGGTCCAATTGGGATAATATCCTAGCGCCATGAAGTTGGTCGAACATATCATCTATTCGAGGTAATGGGTAAGTATTCCGAATGGTCTGTTTATTTAGTTCTCTATAATCTACACACAGTCTTAACGAACCATCAGACTTGGCTATAAAAACTACTGGTGATGCCCAGTTCGTTTTACTCTATCCAATCAATCCTTTGCTTAGCAAATCATTAGTTTGATCCCTTAGCTCCTACCTCTCCTTTGGTGCCATCCTATGCAGGGGTTAGAAAACTGGTCTCGCATCGGGAACTAAGTCGGTATGAAATTCCATATGTGGGGGTAGACTTTTAACTGGTTCGAAGATATTCGAAAAATTTCTAACAACTTCTACCAATTTTAATTCATCCTCAGATGACTCTAAGGAGTAAGGGAAACTATATATACATCCATTTGGCTTCTTACCCGATATACTTTCCAATATCCTTCCAAAATCATTTTTCAACACTAACCTCCTCTTATCACAGTCCAATATAGCTCCATTTTCTGACAATCAATCCATACCAAGAATCACATCAAATCCCATGAAATCTAAGACAAATAAGTCACAAAAGAAGTGGTATTTTTGAAAATAAATTTGTATTTCTTTGCAAATCAAACGTAAGTTAGTTATACCACCAATAGGGTTTTACACACATATAGGGATTTCAATTATTTCCGGTTTAATTTCAAACTTATCTACTAACTCTTTACAGATGAAACTACGAGAGGCTCCGGTATCGAATAAAACATGAACCAAAGTACCATAAATAAATAAGGCACTTTCTAAAACTCCCTTTCCTTTTACGTCCTCAGAGGTGGAGGGCTCACCCTTAATTGTATATTCGTTAGCCTGCTTTCCCTTCTTGATCAAGGGACAATCCTTAATCCTGTGGCCCGGTTGATGACAATTGTAGCAAAGAGTCTTCTGGACTATTAGAGCAATAGCCTTCACTTTATGACAATAAGTTGAAATATGTCCAGAATCTTTGTACTTATTTTCCTGATCACCTCCTGAAGGTTTTCCTTTTCCTTGCTTCTTTTTCCATTTTGGGTTGAATTTCCTTTTGTTTGGGTTAAAGTTACCTCCAATGGGTGTTGTTTCTACTGCTGCTGCTGGCTTCTTCTTCGAAAGAACCTCGTACCCAGGGCCATATCTACTAAATCTACGAATGGTTCCTTCACATGTCTGGTCATCTTTTCATGAAATTCCTCTCTCATACCCAAAATGAACATCTCGTATCTTTACCGTGGTGTGTCAATAAGTCCAAGGCCAAAACAAGATAACTCATTAAATTTTTCCTCATATTCTGCCATCGATAAGTCTTCCTGCTTGATATCCATAAAACTCCTATATAGTCGAGCCTTGCCTACAGCTGGCATGAATTGATCTTCGAATACTTCTTTAAATCTATCGCATGAGAACTCATCTTCTGGAATAATTGCGGTGACCGAATCCCACCAAGATGTTGCACCTTCTTGTAACTGCCATGATGTTAGGAAGTGTTTTTACTCATCAGAAATGTCTAAACCTCTGAAAAGATTTTCACAAGACCATAGCCAAACCTATACCTCAATGGTTGTCTCAATACACTTGAAAGTTTTCCCTCCTAAATGTGTGAAATCCATACACAAAGTTGCAAAGCTAACTCAAGGCTGCACTAGGGTTGCTACTTCAACAGCTATTCCACCCCTTCCAACTATCTGGGTTCTTTTATTTGTGGTTGTAGTGCTACTATGTCACCTTCCTTGTCCTCCCCTTGTGCTTATACTTACTACCTGGAACAAGTAAGTTATCTTTATAATACATTGATGAGATTATCATAGGGAAAACAATATAAAAGCAACAAATAAATGCTGATCAGAATAACGTGGAAAAGTACTCTCAAATACTAAACTCATTCCAGGGTACCACGAACCCTATCTCTAATGAGTTGACCCCAACCGAGGCCTAGGTGTTCGCTCAACCTAAGCTCTGATACCAAATGTGACGATCTGCCTTTCTTACACCTAAAGACAACACTTAATACATCCTCGATATTCATGTGCCGGTCATTTAAATGTTCGAAAGACAGGTCGCGGGTTATAGAAATTAACAGACAAGAGAAATAAACCATAGATTTTACTACAACATGAGAGTCATATTACCATCACTAAATAGTCCATGAAGTTACTCCAAAATATTACCTCAAGTTACAACAGGTACTACTCCATCTAGGGACAACTATAACTATATGTCCACATCACTACTACTAATACATAACATAATGGAAATACATAGATAACTACTAGATAGACTGAAATCTTCAACTTCATACTGCTCCAAGGTGCTCTAGCCAAAACCTGACTACTCGGCTACCCAGAAAAATAGGGCACCCAGAGTCTAAGGGAAAGAAAATAACCTTTGGGTCAGACATGGGTCTGGTGTGAATAAAGCTTATGTTTAACTATATAAAACTTTAAACAAAGGTATCTCGTAATACCACGCCGCACATGAACACAAACAGGTTTTACCTTACGATAACCAAACCCTTTCTATATCAAAACTTCAGATATTATCATTATGTCTAATTTTAAAATAAATATGGAATATAGCTGAAATATTTGCATCTCACGTTCCAGTAGTTGGGCATAACTAAGTCTGTAAAGCTTGTAGTGGAAATGGATTCCAACTACGAAAGGGTAAGGGTCTACTCGCCGAATCTGTACACCTCTAAATAAAATATATGGGAGGCTACAATAGCGTTGCACCTCTGCTACTCAGGACCGGCACTACCCCCTTCTTGAGTAATGCCAAATATGATCACCCCTTGGTTGCAATCAATAACCATATAGTGGGATCCTGAAGCATACATTAATATTGCTCTAGATTTGGAATGATCATACCCATATGGGTGCGACCCACATAGCCCTACGACACATCCCTGCTTTATTCATTTTTCCAGTTGTGAGGCTTTGAGAGGCTACGCTCTTACCACTTCCTTCTAGCAACCCATCTTGGAATGCTAATATTACCCTCCAGGCAATTAGTGCAATATTAGTATCCATCCATACAAGTTGTTTCAGGATCGAACAAACATTCACAACTTACTATCTTCCATATTGGAATCACCCTCAGGAAGGATAGTACAACTCCACATCATACTTCATAACGATCAAATAAGAACATTATTAGTTTGGAGTGGTTTGGAATATTCATATTACCCAAAGCCGGTATCTCCAAACTAAGCGATAGTTCTAGTAAACTTAACTCTGGTTCCTTTGGAAGTATGCACATGTATTCGAGTCCTCACCGGTGAACTCGAACTTACAAACCATACTCCCTGAGTTAAAAACAGGTCAATTATAATAGCGGAAATCCATTATCCAAGGAAGATTATACACGGCTAATTTATGGATAACCATCTATTTAATTAAACATGAAGCACTTATGGAAATTAAATCTCCCATACCTATCATGTTTCTGACATTTCGACCTTATCCTACCCTTTGCCTAGAGATGAATTCTAGATCTCGTAGGTAGGCGGTCGGCCTACTCATCAGCTTTTAGTGCTAGCTATCGAATGACTTACTTCCTATTAATGTATCACCATATTACTTGGATTTGATATTTATTCAAGGTTACTTAAGGGTAAACGGCATAGAAATCCTTTAAAACATTTGAGAATACAAAGCACTTTCGAAAAGAGAAAACAGTTTTAAATAAATCAATATTTGAAATCAATTGATAATTAAAACTCCTAACCTTTATTAATTAGTTAAGTACTCACCTTTAAATCCTTATTAAATAGTAATTAAACTTAATTGAGCCCTATTTAAGACCTGGTTGACTTAATCAGTAATTAATTAGTATTAAACCCAGTTTAAATAATAATTAATTAATAATAATAAATAATTAATTAATTAACCCTTAATTAAATACTTAATTAATAATTAACTTAAATTACTTTACTAATCATGATTAATTTAATTGCTTAACACTTAAGTATAAACAACCTTTATGAACTAGTGATTAGTGCTAATTACCTTAATTAATTAGATAATTAATCATTAAATAAATAATTAATTAAAAACTTACTAATTGTCCTAAAATATCTTAATTATGGTTAGGAAACATTTACTAAAAAGTTTCGAAGTGTAAAACACTTAAAGTTTGAAAATTTGTTTGTTTACTCGAACTGGGCGTATAGCAACCCATAGCTATACGATCCGTAATTCTAACTTTGAAAATTTTGGATTTCTAAGCTTCAAAATTTCGACTTGGTACTCTTATTCTCTTTGAAACATGAAAATAAACTTTTGAAAACCAAATCAAAGTTTTAAACTTGAAAAATTTTCACTTTGAAACAAAAATCAAACTTTTGACAAAAAGCGGATTTCTACCTCACTTTTGGTTAACGAATTGCTACCTTTGTGTCATGAACCCATATACAAAAAATAGAACATTCAAACAGAATATTACATCATAACATTATAGAACCATCAAAGACAAAATTATTACTTCACAATACTAACTAACCTTTGCAACATTCAAGTTATAATCTTTATTGCCTACTCAAACTTCGGCATAAACAATCAACACCAAAATAACATATATTCATGCATACATCATGCATACACAAATAAACATCATTATAACTCATAAATTTGATAACTTTAATAAAGATAACTAATTGATTTAAGGGTGTTAACTTTACTCACCAAACGCGCTAAAACAAGGACGAACTTTTCCAAAACTCGAACACGACCCTAACAAGTCGTCTAACTTTGGAATTTTGGACTTTGGGTGGCCATAAGGGGTCAATATTGTTCGTCCAAGGGGGCGATGAGGTTCTCCCAACAAGGATTTGGGTGAATGGGTGGTTGTTTTGGGGGGGGGGGAGTGTTTTGAAAGGAGATGGAAGTGTTTTAACTAAGTTTTTACATTATTTTTCGTAACGTTTTCTTTTAGAAATATAATTTGGTAGCCACTGAAGTGGACTTGAAAATGAAGCAAGGAAGTGAAGAAATGAATTAGGATTTGTAAAATGAAATTTTAGGAAGTGGGGTGATATCTATAGACTAAGAAAAAGTGGTGGAATTACTAAAATGACCTTGTATATAAATATGTATATATGTCATGTCTTAATGTCCCATCACATGCCATCCCCTTCCCTCCCACACGTCCACCATGAACCCCCTAGGCCATGTTGTAGGGTACTTTGTGTATGCTAAGATGGAAGCAAAGAAGCATGGTGCATTTATGTATATGTATGTAAAGTGTGTATGTGTATATATATACTTTCAAAACATAAATTGGTCACATCATTATTAAAAAATTATATATGTAAGCTAATATATTTTTAAGTGAGATTTATTACCACAAATCCTATTAACTATATGTGTGTACATGTTTCATAAACATGCACAACATTTTCGACGACTTTCGGGTGTCGAAAAGTCGAAATTTCGGAAAACGTTCTTTGGTCACATTTTCTATTTTTCTATGAACTATCTATATTAGTAAACAAATTTTGAAAATTATTTTACCATCATTATTAAATGATTAAAATAGGTTTATTTTTAAATATAAATCTATTTGTTTACTATATAAAATATATTTAAATAGCCTAGTTCAAAGTGGCAAAATCCTAGGTCGTTACAGTGCGCATGTACAGAGTCAAAATAACTAAGCTTAAATAATAGACATAATACGTCAATAATCGGTATAAAGTAGTGTTGTGGATAAAGTATGTAATTTACCCATCATTAGAACATTGTTCCGACCCTCTCCTCATTACAACCTACAAGAATGATTTGGAGGGACGGATACTAGCACAAAGCGAAAACGATGGAAGGACTATTACCTTATGCATGCACGACATTGACGAGGTTACTAGATACTAGAGGTATCAACCTTGGTCTGTATGTGTATATGCTTTAATATTTATTTATTATACCGTGAGTTCTTATCAATAGTTCCCTGATATACATTTTTTCATTTATAGGATAGCAATACCAACGATCCGTACTATAGTGGACTTGGGTTTTCGATTTACCGAAAATTCAGACTCACTAAAGTGCATGTTGTTACACTTGGTATCGGAGCTTAGGTTAACTAATCATAGGAATTAAAATACACTAACTGAACTATTTGTATTTTTACCTTTATATATATGGTATACGTCAAACTCTACAAATTTCGACTATAGAAGTGCTTGCTACCATATTATGAAAAGATGAATAAATTAGCTATAAGTTGGAATATCCGATGGAGTTAAGAATATACACCTATCCCGATCACCCTGTAAGAGATAGGTCGTATTGAAAGGCGTTGACTTTAGCAGAGCATAAATGCGACATATTGAAGGATCCTTGAAGCTGGATGGTACTTGACTCCCTTGTTGGGCCTAGGCTACCCTTTGATAGTAGATCCCCGTAGGATTGTTGATTGATGATGTATGTTAGATCCTAAAAGATGGAAAGTAATGAGTTTGTATGTAGTAGATATCCGAAAGTAGAAATTCAGCTAATTCCCGAAGTAGGGTGTGTAGGAATCACTTTAAGACGATAACCAGATTTTTAATATATTTTTAAAGGAAATAAGTCAGAAATAAATGGAAGAGAAAAAAGAGAAAAAGAAGAGACAAATGAAATGAATTTTAGTCTGACCCGTATGAAAGAATTTAATAAAAGGTTTGAAAAAAGTATAATATATTTGAAATAATTTTCGAGGGATCTATTTAAAAGTAGAAAACCCTATTTTAAAAAGTACGAAGACATTGAATTTTCTTAAAAGTAAATATATTTTACTCAAATAGAATTTCTATTAGAAATTAAAGATTATTTAGACAAAAAATTCCAGTTAAAATAGATTTAATAAAGAGATATTTCTTTTGAAATAAAAAAGAAAATAGAGCGTATGTATAGCTCATCGATTTTTTCGATTATGAAGAAATATAAGTTTTGAAATTCTTTTAAAGGGTGGACAATAGAAAGTGATATTAGTTTTTGATGGGTATAAAGGACGAGGAAACGAGACAAAAATCCGAATAGGAAAGATAAGAATATTCTAGAATAGCCAAAACAAAGTGAATAAGGCCAAAGCGGAATGAAACAACGTTAGTTATAATAAATAGTTTATGTTCGACCCAACCTGAATAGGGTCTATGTTCAGATTGGGCTAAACAAACCATAAGTGGTTGACTGTCTAGGTTCCACCGGTCGATCGTTAACGGTCGACTGCCCCAAAATAACCCGTCAGACGGTTGGTAGGTTTCAGGCACGACCCAAACCTCGAACATGACATATAGTCATTTCCAGGCCGATCCGACCCTCATTTCCTCTCGTCTCTCTCATTTCTCACCTTCGAGCTTCCCCTCTCTCCTCAAAACAATTGACGCCCCCTCCCCACCCTAAGTGATGCACAATGACGACTCTAATACCCCAACAAGATGAAGACAACCGGTACTCCACCAAAAACAGCACCTAGATCTAGATTTGAACCCGATTTTTCTTCCCCCAAATCAAATCATGGCACTTCCCCGAAGTAGCATCTCCTCTCGCCACCCAAATCTTGCTCCGCAGGAAATCACCCGGTTCCAAAATGACGAAGAAAGGGAAATAGCTATGAAGCGGCAGTGAACTTTGTGTTTCTACAAGGACGACTGGTGAAGTTTGGCAACTTTGCCGCGTATGGTTTGGAGGACATGTTCATGGATACAGGACAGTTACTGATCCTTAGCCATGAAAAGTTTGAGTGGGAATGCTACCTGCAATGTATGCATCTATTCGATGCTAATCTAGAGTATTCATTTGACTAGGATGATAACAACATTACATCGGAAGTGAAGGGGGTGGAGATTCGAATGACTAACAAGTAGGTTAGAGGAATTCTGCACATCCTAGCAGTAGGAGAGGATGTGAAGGATGTGAAGTCCTCTGATTTAGCGATTCTACAGTAGATCTTCCACAAAGGAGTAGGTGTCAGACACTCAGACAACATGCAGAACTAAGCTCATCCGGTCTCCCACATTATTAAGCATAACATTGTCCCTAAGATGGGTAGTTCTGACCAGATTTATCCCTAGTGTCGAAGTCCAGCTGTGTTATTGTAGGTGGTATTGAGGTAAATAGGGCCAAGGCTATTTGTGCCATTACATAGGCCCTGGATTTGGGACACGGAGGAACTATATTCTGTATTGTCATCTTTTCACTCCTTTCTTCAGATAGTACAGAGTTAGTCTTCGAGGAGAGCAGGTGCATACGAAGGTGCTTGCTCTATTTGATAGGTCCTCCTATAGGAGGAGGGGGATTGGAAAGGCTCTTGAAGAAATGGGAGCACAGGAGGGAGCAGAGTAGGCAAAGGTGCAGTGTGCTCATGGAGAAATCTGGAGGCTGTGGAGCCACAACTATATGGTCCTAAGTATGCAATGATCTGAGATTCCCAGATCCAGATCAAGGTCGAGCTGCATGAGATATGAGCTGAGCAGCAACGCCAAGGTCCTGAACTTGGGTGCAAGCTTCCGTGCTCTGATCATTCAAAGGTAGTGGTAGTGGTTCGGGCTCTCCTGGAGGAGTAGGACCATTTCGTAGCCCGTAGTTAGTAGTATGATTAGTAGTAAAGTTGTTATTTTCCTTCCAGCATTTTTTTTTCTTTTAGGCTTTGGGGTGTAAGCATTAGTTGTCTCTGTTTATATAAAACACGTATGATGTTATGAGAAATGTTCCACTTTATTTGTTTTCAGTATTGACTAATATATTTATTGGAAAACGGTATAAATAAGGAAATCTCATAAAAGACATTTAAGTAATGCAAAAAGAAAAATTAAAAGACTGGGAGTTTATAAAATAAATTAGAAATTTATTAAATTAGCTATTAAAAGGAAAATAAAATTAAATCACAAAAAGTATTAAAACTTTAGGATATAAATTTTTGCGACAAAGGATAGGGAAAGGTTGTTGCGAAATTGTGGGTCGCTATCCCTATACCTCAAAAGCTGAAATTTATAAATGAACTTATGTGATGATTGTTGTTCTAAAATAAAAGATTTTTTTTCAAAATTTGAAAATTTACTCTGGAATAGGATAGGTCAAACATAGACATTAACCCGTTGACTAAATCCCGATTTCGTGGGACGTGGTTTAATTTGTTTTAAAAAGTTGAAATAAATACTTTTGAAAATTTTATTCAAAAATCATTGATATTTTATGTTTAAAATGTTTTTTAAAAAAGTTTTGAAAAGTAAAGCTTTATATTAAACAACTATTTCAAAAATTAAATTGAAAACGATTTTAAACAAAAAAGAAATTTTAATTTTTGAATGCCACATGCTCAGCATAGGAAAAGTTGACATGTTAGCAAATATGAATATTACCGTTCAGCAGATGTGACATTATGTAAAATAAAGTTAGCGACAAGAGAAAAAGCTGTTTTAACTCTGGAATTTCTTTTTCCATACGATGTTGATAAGGGAGCAAAAACTTATGAAATAACTCTATTTTCAAATTTAAAAATTTATAAATAAATTTCCTTATGCGGACTTTACTTGGATAAGTTAGAAAAGAATTGTGGTCATAAGAGAAGGTTCCATGCTACAACGGATTGGGTATACAAGGGAAGGATGGAAATATGGAATTCTCGATCTAAATTCCTTTTCTGACATAAGAGTATAAATTTAGGACAACCAGATTTTCAAATTTCGGATGTTAGAAAATTGCGTGCTAGGTATTGGTTGGTAGGGATTGTATGAAAAATTGGTTGAACCTTACTTTTATTCATAAAAGTGTAGGAAACTTGTATCCAAAAACAAAGATTTTGTTTTTGAAAACTTGCATACATATAGATTTCCAGTATTTATATAAGTTGTTTGTACTATATTTTCAAAATTATTTTAAAGAATGCATTCATATAGAAGGCGTCGAGTTAGTGTGATTCAGCATACATATCATATGAACTGTGATACACCATGCATTTGTATGTGATTGACTGCAAAATTTGTTGCACACTAATTGGTTGAATAACTTAGAATGGTTATGTGCTTTGTTACATGATTCACTCCTTGAGGAATTTCAGGGACGAAATTCTTTTATGGAAGAAGAATGTAGCACCACGTAAATTGAATGATAATTAATTAAAAAATAATTATCGAAGCCCAAAAATGGAGTTCTAAAAATTACCAGAATTTGGCTATAAAACTTGCACCATTGTGTTAGAGGCAATTTTTCGATCAATTTTCATATATAAAGTTTTACGATCGGAGTTTAAATGAAAAAGTTATTAAAGTTTGAAGATTTCATATCAGAAATAATTATATATGTTATTATGAAAAAATATATTATTAATTAATGCCAATTTAACGTTAACCAACACTTAGCCGCAAAGTAAAATCAATGTTAATCAGATCGAATAAAATAAATTGTAGAAGGAAACAAACTAAACAAAAATCAATAATTAACTTATACAGCGGCCTGTCGACCCCTTAATTGGGATCGGTCGATTGTTGGCAGTCGACTAGTGAGGATATTGCAGTCGATCAGTGATAGGCTCGTAGCGTGTATTGAACCAAGGACTAACGGCCCAGTTTTGATATATCTAACGGCTAGAATTGATTCGAACCTCTATAAATTCAAGCTTAGCCCTTCACTTTTCTTCTCATATTTTCTGAAGCAACAATGAAGCCCTGCCAATTTGTTTTATCCAAAAAATCTAGTAATTGTATGAACCATAAATTATAGACGTATAAGTGGAGAATATAATAAAACAATAGAGAAGAATAATAGGGCCGAATCGAATTGCCAAAGCCAAAAGTAAATTCTAAATCCAAATCCAAATCTATATTTAATTCAAATCTATATTTAGTTCAAATCTCTTCTCGGATCTATAATTCTAATAAATATGTATATACTACTGATACATATTTTGATATAAAGAAAAGGGAGCTAATTAGGAATAAAATATTTAGATCCGGAGATTTGGAAATTTAGATGTGATTGGGAAATTATATATTTTACATAATACTGGATTTATTTTGTTGTGAATTTGTTCCTGTTATGCCTAATTGTAAATTTTGGAGTTGCAGGCTTAAATATATATGTGTAATAAATTGATAAGCTTGCCTATATATTTTGTGAGTTGTCAAGCCTGATTAAATATCATATATACCTAAATTTGGAAGGTCCGGGTGAAAATAGTCCCTAGAAGTTATAAATATTTCATTCATGAGATTTTATATCAATTCCAGGTTTGTAATTTGAATGTTATGTTATTGAACATGAATTGAAGATTTTTATGAATTGGATTGGGATTTAAGTAATATTTTAATTCACTGGAATAAAGTATGTTGCTGTAGCGACCCGTCGTTCCATGCCCTTTGAGTTGACATTAAACCATACATGTCCAACAAAATTGTACGAAAAGATGAATAATTAAGAGAAGAAGAGGATAGAAGAAGAAACAATAACACAGAATCTCACAATCGCTGCCGAACAATATATAATATTGATAATAACATACCTTTATACAAAAAGAACTATAATTGTTATTATACATACCATCATCAGAGTACAAAAATCAACAAATCAATTCTGGACAGTTATAATAACTAGTCCTCACAAGTGCTGAATATACAGCCTACACACACAGCGGAAATAACCAAGTACGTGTAATACGACTGAGACTCCTCCAGCTCATCTCCTATGCTCCATAGCATCCTAACATGAATCTGTAATACTCAGTTTGACCCGAGCATTAAAATAAAATAACACCCAAGTCAGTCTGGAAAGCCAGCGTGAGAAAACACACTTAATTTGAATTTAATTATTCTCAAAAATTCCTTTGAAAAGCAAAGGTATCTCGTAAGACCACGTCACACATAAACACGACGAGTTTTTACCTTACGATAACCAAATCACTTTTATAGAAAAATCATCTGATATTATAATAGTGTCTATAGAAAATAAACTATAAAATAGCTGAAATGCTTGCATCTCACATTTCAGCATATTTGTATACAAGTAAAACCATACAGCGCTTATTGGAGAATGGATTCCATACAATGACTAGGCACTGGGGTACCACCTATCACGGTACATGTCTAGAAAATGTACCAAGATCGAACCTATCGATCCCCGCCAACACAAGACTGGCCAACCCCTTACTGAATTGTACCGAATATGTCATCACCCCGGTCGCTTTGCAACCTTTTCGAGATCTCATGCACAACCAATCCATAAATATGTAGAGGTAGGACATCTAGAAAGGTGACAACATACCCTAATGGGTGCAACCCACTTAGCCTTGCTGCATCCCCCCTGATTTTCAGTCATTCTCGGTTGATGAGGCTTGAGGCTACATTTACCTTTCAAGAAATTTACACTTAGAATGCTCATTCCCTCCAACGACAATGTGCTAATAGCATTCATCCATACAAGTTGTTCTGGGTCTGAACAAACCAAATCTCCAAAATCATCGTCTCCACTATCTTCACGATATCACAATTCGCAATGCTCAAATCAGATCGAAGTGGTTTTCGGATAATTAAATCTGATCCCGGTCTCTTCGAAACGATCAATGAATTTGGCCAGGTTTGATAGTCAGTTATTTAACTATCAAATCATACACTTAAGCAGTCACTAGGCCATATTATAAGTCTCTCAACATTTATTTCAAAATATCTTTACAAAGATATATATTCAATTTCTTACAATATTTCAATATTTGAAAACAATTTCAAATCCTATATCCATAACATGATATTTCCAAACCATATCATCACTTATAAATAATTACAACTTCAATTTATACTCCATTACTAAGAAAAATATTTCTACATAAATCCTTTCGTAGTTAATATACTTCCAAAACCTTCCACTCCAACGCTTAGTAAAATATTTCAAGTTTATTTTCCAGAACCATTTCTAATATCAACACTAAGGAGATTTTCATAGCTTATCTCGATTGTATGAGTATAATTACATACAAAAGAGGATTTTACCTTTTACCCACTTAATAAACATTTACAAATTCATTTGCGAATCCTCAACCCCAATATAGCTCATTTTATAAATTCCCAGAATCCATCTCAATTTTCTTTTTACAATTTCAAAGAAATTATCGATTATACTTATTTTTGATCAACTAACAATTTATAACTCCTGTTTGAATTCAAATTCATATTTCAAAGTTCTCGTATCTGACATTTTGGAAATTTCCTTAAGTTTCCAGGATTCCACTATCAGATTTCCTCTTATAAATCACATCCATTAAATACAACCCCATCTCGAGAGTATTTATATATAACTTCAATCAATTTCCAAAACTCTATATTTATAAAATATGTATTTTAAAGAATAAAACTAATTTTTTTAACATATTTAAGTAATTATTTACAATATCAACCCCGTTTAAATAAACAACGATAACAAATTTTCAATTCATTCATAAATAACAATAATCGATTTTCAAAGCTTATTATAAAAATTAGAATTCATTTCAACAAATATTGAATAACCTACTTCCCGAAATAATTTAAATATAAATAACAGTTTTTAAAACTACAATATTTAAATAATAAAATCCCCTTTAAAAACAAACCTTAATCTCTTGATAAAACTATTTTTAAAATTTAACTAACCATTTTTATGTTTATAAACCTCTCTCGATTTATCATAATTCGATTCTTATTTCCAATTTCACAACTATTCCCAAATTCCAAAATAGAATCTACTATTTCTTTCTAAGTCGGTTTTCATATCTCATTTTAAATTCACACTGTGAATTTATATTTCCCATTTATCTAATGATAACTGTTCCACTTTATTATAAACATTGTTTATAAGTTTCATAAACTCCTTCCCAGTTTCTACAGGTTTATATTACAAAAATCTATTTATAAATCAATTTCTAATTAAGATTCCACTTATAAATCTATTTCCTAAATAATCCAAACTATTTTTCAAAACCATTCAAATCTCGATTTCGACTTCTATTTCGTATTTTAAGAATCTTATTTAAAATCCATTTGTTTAAAAATCCTCAATTAAAATTCTCTATGAAACTATTTTATGAAATAGCTAAATAAATATCCAAAATCCAATCATTTATTTTATCCAATTTAATTCCTTTTTGAATAATCCCAAAATTTAATATAAATATTTTCATTTCTAAAATCTCCTTTGAATTTCCTTTTAAATTCAAAAATATTATTTATGGTATTTATAATATCAAAATTAGGGCCAATGCTACTATAGCATCAAATATATCAAATCACACAATAATCCATAACAAATTACCCAATCACATCATATATCACTATATATGAAAAAAAACAATCAACATATTTGAGAAATCCAGTTGGATCCTTCCAACCTGTTTCCCTGAATCCACAGATGTTATATAACATAAAATATCAATCTCGCTTCGAGGCGAGATATCGTGGTCATATAGGGTCGTCCGCTATTATGCGGGACGCATAGTGTCTCATCCGCTCCAATCAGCGGAAATATATCCAACTACTATATATACTACTATATATAATATAACATCCAACTGATAATAATTTATCAATCCATCCAATCAACTAATAAATAATTTTAACTATTTAAAATAGAACTGATTATCCAAGATAAGTGAGATTTACTCACATTTATTTTCTGTTGTCACCGAGGCGTTCCAGTTTGGAACTAAAACCGGATGACTCCGATTTTAGCCCAAATTTTCACCGTCTTCAAATTTATCCAAACTAGTTCCATTTCGAAGCTCTCATCATCACGATTGCAACGCAAAAAGTTTTGTCCTAATCGGACCTCGTATGAAGGAGATACGGATTTTATAAGTTAACGATACATTTTAAATAAAAATAAATAAACAATTTAAACTTCAATGAAATTACAACCTTGCCCCTCCCTTTCTTCTTCTTCCTCCCCACTCTTCTATTTTTTCCCTATGCACGCACGACATAAATGTGCACGGCCTTCACTGATATAAAATGCCGCTCGCTTCAACCAAACTTCGACGACGCCAAACTCTTCCTCTCCTCGAACTCGACTCCATCAACATCACCACGACGACTCTGCACTCCTCCTTCAAAACGCCACATCGCGGTGGCGGTTTCCTCCCCCCATCAGGTCGCGATCACCACCAAGGCGACGTACACCCCCAAAAGCCAGCCGCAAGTGCTACTCTCCCTCCCAAATCCAAATACGACCTCCTTTTTCCAAATCGAGCACCTCACCTCTGCAAATTCGCAACCTAGTTGAAATGCCTGAAACTTCCACTGTCAAACATCACCAATCATGGCCGCACCTTACAAAAATTATCTCAGGTCGAAGCTCTCCACGAAATATGAATTTTAAAACTAGTTTCAGATTTTATTGTTTTGTAGAAATTGAAAGATAATTTTTTTTAATAAAGTTCATCCATTATTATTTTTCTCTGTAAAGTCGCATATTAATAAGAGGGGGGAAGAAGAAGACTGCATGTAGGGACGGCTTGTACAGGTAGGTAGGGTGGCTGATAAGAAGGTTTAGGGTAGGTAAAGTCAAATCAAATAAAAATATATTTTTTTTTGGCAAAGCAATAAAAATATATATTATTTAAATTCAAAATATCTCGCTTATAGTAACTTAAAATCCCGATTCCCTATCAAGGCATGCCGCATGGCGTTCCTAATGTTAAACCCCTATTTCAAATGCAATAGAACAAGTTTCGAGACCCAATTCAATCGTATGGAGAAGATAGCTTTTTTGAACCCAATTATTATACTAAAATTTTAATATAAATTTTCAACGCGTTTCTAGCCCGTACGACCAAACGGTGAATCCAATCGCCACAAAATTTGAAACCGATAACAATACACTATTACAGATCCAATAGAACTAGTTTCGTCGAATTCTGAGATTGTGCCCCGAAAGGCTATTTTTATATGTTAATTAAAACAAGTTATTTACAAAATTAGTTAAATCATTTTTAAATTCAATTTAAAAGTTTTTATTATCTTCATTCTTATTAATAGAAATTTAATAAGCCCTTAAATCATTATTATCCAAATAAAAATCCAAGATTTCAATTATTAAATTCAACCATTTAATTATTCAATAAATCATTATATTTGAAATTCAAGTTATTAAATCTATAAAATTAACTTTTAAATATTTAAAATCAATTAATATTCCAAGTTCAAATCACTAAAATTCTGGGTCGTTACATTATAATGGAAATTTCTATAAATTATCCAGCTCTATAATTGTGTATGAAGGAGTATTGTTGAAATAACAAGGAATACGACCAAAAGAAAGAGATGTACAAAATAGGGATGTTAACGTATTTTGTATTGTCTATTTCAATAATAACAGAAAAGATAATTCCTTGTAATTATAAACATAACACAAATCCTCTTTTAGGAAATTTATGGAAAATTACAATGTTAACATTACCTTTTGTGAAGATGTAGTTCTAACGCATTAAAATATAGAAATCCCTAAAGGTGAAACCAAAATATTATAAATAGAAATAGTAACGATATTTCCATTGTTAATTTAATATACATGTTTAAAAGTAAGTTAGCAAATAAACAATAAGCGGTGGAAGTAGTTAAGACAACGAAATAAGAAATTGAGAAAGTTATAACAATCAAAGAAGTATAACTATTAGTTAAAAAGGAACAGTGGAGATATCTAATTATACTAATTGGAAATTAAGCAATAAGAAGTACTTAATCTATCAAATTAGAAATAAGTAGTAAATGACATTTAATAGTATTAAAGAAGTAAGAAGTAAGTTCATGTAAAAGTGATGAATACTAATAATTGAACTTAGGAGGCAGGGTAATTATATAGCCAAACTATATAGCCTCATGTATACCTTTATGACGGGTGTGAATTATTAGGTCTAGTCAATGATTTAAATTAATTATATGACTTAGTTATTAGTAAGGGTTAGAGTGTAAAGTTAGTAATGTTGCACAACAAAAGTCTGCCCTCCAAAAGGAGCTACAACAGTTGTGTTATATTATGTTGATGTGGGACATCTCCAATTATAGGACCTATGGAAATATACGTTCATGTATCGGTAAAGGGAATATACCAAAGTGGGTTCGCGTCGGTTTGAAGTCTTAAACAGCCAAGTTGGGTCTACTTCAATCCTTATAGGGGTATTAAGTAATAAGTAGATTTCCTTGATTGCAATAGGCAATCTACATGGGGTGGTGAGCGTAGGCTCGACGTTATGTCAGCAAGGTTGGTACCATATATGCAAGGAGTAGGGCCGCACATATAGGTCGAGAGCATCATCGGTCCTGGACCGGCCATTAGAAAGACTTGTGTTATGCCTAAATGAACTACACCTCCTACTAGTGTAGGATCCGTATGTGACATGCACCACCTTAAAGTTATTTGGTAGTTTGTTTGTAGTTAGGTGGCAAGTCCAGATAACCCCTAGATAAGTCTTTAAAGCTAAATAGAATACAACTAAACAGTTGTAATGCCATTATTGGGTATTAACAGGAAGATCCTCGTTGTGCGCTCGCAATTCGGCCTAGATACATATGGTGGATTCCCGACGCAACGAAGAGTTACGGATACTAGTAGGGGAACGTATCCTAGTCCATGGAGGACCGTGATACACACGCACAGATATATATATATAGTTGTTGTGTACTCGAGTAGGTTAGGCGTATCGTACACGTGCACAAAGTCAAAATGACTAAGCTTAAATAATAGACATAGCACATAACGGAATACAATCGACATAAACTAGTGTTATGGATAAAGTATGTAATTTACTAGTCATTAGAACGTTGTTTCGACCCCCTCCTCATTACAACCCATAAGATAGATTTAGAGGGATAGGTACTGGCATAAGGCGGGAATGATGGAAGGACATATTGCCTTGCATGCTCGGCACTAACATATGTACAAGTTGCCAGAAGTACCAGCCTTGGTTAGTATATATATATATATATATGTTTTATTATATTTATTTATTCCACTATGTGTTCTTATTGATAGTTCACTGACATACTTTTTTTGTTTATAGGATACCAATACTAATAATCCATAATTTAGTGGACTTGGATTTTTGATTTAGCGAAAATTCGGGCCCACTAAGGTGCGAGTTGTTACAAGATCTAAACGAGAATTAAAAATATTTTGATTTGGCATTATAGAGCCATTAAAGAAGAGTTAGAATTCTTAATTTAGTATTAGAAAGGTAATTAATGAGATCCGTCTCTCTAAATAACTCCTTTGTATATTTTGCATAAATTTAATTCCATAATAACATGGCAACGTACATATATATGTGTGTGTGTGTTTATGTATATATATATATATAGTATTATCAATATGTATATACAAACCATAGACATATATCATAGTACATTCAAACAATTGTATATACTTAGGCATTTAAATTCCTCGTCTGCATGCGAATTTATCACATGTATGTTTAAGTATAATATATGTGTATATCCAATAGATATAGATCCTAATATCTTTATGTGTGTATATAACACATGGTCATTCATCATTGTGATATCATGTTACTGTGTGAAAATATACTAGATATATACTCGGAATAAATATTAATAAATTTAATTCATGTGATTAATTAAATAAATATGAAAATTTTAAAATAAAATCTGATTTTGTTTTAATAAAATAGGTTAGATCTTATGTTGATTAATATATTACATAGGCCCATTAAGATCCAAATAGAGATTTTTTTTTAAATTTACCCATTTTGTCGACCGCGGATCACATTAGGATCCAACAATGGTATCAAAGTCTATATGGTTTATGAAGTCTAATTAGCTGGCATTTAGGGCTGACTATTAAACTTTCCTATCTGATGGATGTCTAGAATAGTGGTGTCTAAGCTTTGGGTTAAATAATCAAGTATTCTTGTGAAAACCTGTTTTTGAAACTTTAATATTGGACAAATTTAAATATAATGAAAGTATTCAAATTCTGATATTTTTATTATAATTAAATTTGTCCAATGTTACAGTTTCAAAAACATGGTTGTTACAATTCTACCCTCCCCGGCTACTGGCTTAGCCCAATGGGTGAAGTAAGTCCAAAATGGTTACCCGAAGGTAAGGCCTAGAGTTTATTAGGATGAGATAACTGTGGCAACCCACCTTTTTGGATGATTTAAGTCGACAATAAACCACACATGTCTGACTCAAAATCATTCAACAAGGCAGATTATCAATGGGGTTTAATAAGAAAATAAAAGAAAAGAAGGAAAGCAAAATACAGATCTTGCAGCGGAATGACAAAATATAATAATCAAATAAACAGTTCATGAAGCTGTTTTACAATATACATTTGATTACACAATATTTACAACAAAATCAGAGTACAATCAACAAACATACCAAAATAATGCAGCGGAATAATAATAGTAAATACGGTCTAGCAAACTCCATCTTCATCTTCAAGGAAGAGTGTCTTCAAATACTATAATACTCAGGCTGACCCGAGCGTAATGAAAAGACAAAACACTCGAGTCAGAACTAAAAGTTTTTATTTAAGTTAAATCAACAACAAGTAAACATGACCGTGATAGCTTCAGAGAGGTTTACGGGGTTTTCCATCTCCTATCCAGTGTACAACGTGAGTGCAAAAACTTAAGAGATGTTATGGGATTTTCCATCTCCTAAGGATCCGTTAAACTATCTATATGTAGTAAGATACACTATATATCTAGTGTCCAATCAATAAAATAAATAATTTTCTTAGCGTTAAGGCTTTACATTAATCCTCCTTAACACATTTTTAAGCATTGTCCTATAGTTTGCCTTGTGACACCACCAGTAACATCAGTAGTCAGGGAGGCGCCGTGATAAAACAACACTAAAACAAAATCGTAGTGGTCGCGTATAAGGATAAAAGTATGGCAAGGCACGTGAGGCAATGCCCAAGGTAGGATTCTACTGTAACGACCCAGAATTTTGGTTATTTGAAATTGGAATATTTAATTGATTTAAAATATTTAAAAGTTGATTTTATAGATTTAATAACCTGAATTTCAAACATAATGATTTATTGGATAATTTAATTGCTGAATTTAATAATTGAAAATCATTTAAATAATTGAATCTTGGATTTTTATTTGGATAAAAATGATTTAAAGGCTTATTAAATTTCTATTAATAAAAATAAAGGTAATAAAACTTTTAAATTGGATTTAAAGGTGATTTACTCGATTTTAAAAATAACTCATTTTAATTAACGAATGAAAATAGCCTTCTAGGGCATAGTCTTGGATTTCGACGAAACCAGTGTCAATGGGTCCGTAATAATGAATTACAATACGCCGTCAAATTTAGTAGCAATCAGATGCATCGTTTGGTCATACAGGATAGAAACGCGTTGAAATTAATATCCGAATCTAATATAATAATTAGGTTCAAAAAGCTATCTTCTGCATACGATCAAATTAGGTCTTGAAACTTTTTCCATTGCATTCAAAATATGGGTATAACATTAGGAACGCTAGGCAGCACACCTCGATCGGGGTTCGGAATTAAATATCTAAATACTTTGAAATTTTAAATAATATATTTTTATTCGATTTAAATTCACAGCCTTTTCTATTCTTTTTAGCCGACCTACCTATACAAGCCACCATATACGCTGACTTTCTTCTTCCCACCCTTTTATTCAAACACAGCTTATAGAAGAAGAAAAGAGAAAAGAAATGGAGCCTCCATTTCTAAATTAAAAATCAAATTTAGTACTCCATCAAAAATTCTAAATCGAATTTCTACTGCCTCATCGAGTTGAGATATGCATGTGGTGATGGTTTTAGGGTGTTCGGGTGGGTTTTTGGAGGTCGCGACATTAAGTCAGGGCTCGGTGGTTTGTGTATGTAGCTAGGGTTGGTGATTTCATCGGCTAGGCGAGGAGGTTGGGGTCGAGACTTGGATATTTGGGTTCGAGGGAGGAAGGCGCATCGGCGGCCGCAAATTGGTGGACTTTGGTCGCGTTTTGATCATCGCGACGTGGCATGAGGGGTGCTGCTGCTCGATGCATTTTGGAGGGAGGGTGCAGACCGAGGTTGATGGGTATGCGAGTGTAGACGTCGACGTGTGGTGAACGTTGGTGGTGGTTTCTTGTCGTTTCGTGGAGGAACGAGGGAGCAGCATGCACGACCATGTATCAATGTCGTGTACATGAATGTTATTTTAAGGAAGAAGGAGTGAGGGCATTTCTGTAAATTTTTAAAACTTATAATTAGTTTATATTATTTTATTTAAAAATATATCGATAATTTATAAAATCTCTAATTCCTTCATACGAGGTCCGATTGGAACGAAACTTTTTGCGTTGCACTCGTATCTATGAAATCTTCGCAATGGAACAAGTTTGGATGGATTTGGAGACTATGGAAATTTGGGCTAAAATCGGACGTCGTTCGGTTTTAGTTCCAAACCGGAACGCATCGGCGACAACAGAAAATGAATGTGAGTAAATCTCACTCACTTTGGATAATTGATTTTATTTTAAAGTGTTAAAATTATTTATTGGTTGATTGGATGGATCAATAAAATATTATCAGTTGGATGTTATATTATATATAGTAGTATTAATATATTAGTTGGGTTGAATATTCCCGCCGATTGGAGCGGATGAGACACTATGCGCCCCGCATAATAACGGATGACCATTTTTATTGCGATATCCCACCTCGAAGTGGGATTATTATTATTTTATGTTATATAAGATCTGTAGGTGCAGGGAGACAGGTTGGAGGGATCCAACTGGATTCCTCAAAAATGTTGATTTTAATTTCATTTATAGTGATATATGATGTGTGTGGATAATCTGTTATAGATTATGTTATGATTTGATTTATTGGATGACTAGCCTTAATTTTGGTATTTAAATACCATAAATATTATTTTTGAAATTGAAGCAATTTGAAGGAGATTTTGGGTATAAAAATATTTATATCGAAACTTGGATTATTTTAAAGGAAATGGGTTTGGATAAAACAATGATTTGATTTTAGGATTTGTACTCACCTATTCGTAAAATGTTTTAATCAGAGATTTAAAAATAATTTATATAAGGGATTTTTAACAATGGATTTTAAGTGATATTTCTGGATTTATGGAAAGGGAGTTGAAATCGGTATTTAAAATAGATTTGAAAAATAAATGGGATTTATAAAGGAATGGATTCATAAATGAAACTTTATAAATGAGATTATTTTTATAAACAAGTGAAACCCAAATGAGTTTATAGACTTATAAATGATATTTATAAATAAGGGGAAATGATTATCAGTTGATAAATTGGAAATATAAATTCACAGTATGAATTTATATCGAGATATGGAAATTGATTTTTGAAAAAATAGTGGATTCTATTTTTGAGATGTGAGAATGGTTATGAAATTGAAACATAATCGATGTGACATGAATCGAGAGGGATTTATAAATTGAAATTGGTAATATTGGATTTTAAAAATAGATTTTTTTGTCGAGAAATTAAGTTTGTTTTAAAATGGGATTTTTATTTATTAAACTATATATTTAAAGCTGTTTAGTATTGAAATATTTCGGAAATTGGATTTTTCAAATATCTAATATTAATTGTAATAAATTTAAATTTTTATAATAAGCTTTGTAAATCAATTAGTTTTATTTAAAAATGAATTAGAAATGAGTTATCGATGTTTATTTAAAGTGTTTTGATATTTTAAATAATTACTTAAACGTGTTTTAAAAATAAATTATTATTCTTTAAAAGTACTTATCTTGTATATTGAGTTTTGAAAAGATTGAAATTTATACATAAATCCTCTCGAGATTTGTAAACGGGGTTTATTTAACGGATATGATTTTGGTAAGAGGAATCTTATAAGGGATTTTGGGAGAAAATGGAATTCCAAAATGTTGAAATATAGGGACTTCGAAAATGAATCTGAATTCATTAAAGAAGTTATCAATTATTGGTTGGGTTTATAAAAGAGTATAATAGGTTGGAAGTTTGTAAAAAAAGAAATTTATAAATAATTTTGGAAATTTATAAATAATTTCGGAAATTTATAAATAATTTCGGAAATTTATGAGATAAGTTATGAAATATTTCCTAAGTTTGATATTAAAATGATTTTTGCGATTCTGCCTATAAATATTCTCCTAAGTATTGAAAAGAGGGTTTTGGAAAATATTTTAAGTATTTGAAATTGTTTCCAAATATTGAAATACTGGAAGACATTTGAATATATATCTTTGTAAAGATATTTTGAAATAAATGTTTTGAAAGATTTACAATATGGGCCTAGTGATTGCTTATGTGTGTAATTTGATATTTAAATAACCGACTATCAAATCTGGCCAAATTCGTTGATCGTTTCAAAGAGACCGGGATCGGATTTAATTATCAGAAAACCACTGCGATCCGATTTGAGCGTTACGAATTGTGAAATCTTGAGGATAATGAAGATGGTGACCTTTGAAGAGAATTGTTTGTTCAGACCCAGAACAACTTGTATGGATGAATGCTATCATTGCATTGTTGCCTGGAAGGCTGTGTTAGCATTCTAAGTGAAAGTGCTATTCAAAAAGGTAAAATGTACCCTCAAGCCTCATCAACCAAGAATGACTAAAAATCAGGGGAGATGCAGCAAGGCTAAGTGGGTCGCACACATTAGGGTATGTTGTCACCTTTCTAAATACTCTACATCTACATAATTATGGATTGGTTGTGCATGAGATCTCAGTAAAAAGGTTGGGAACAACCGAGGTGATGACATATTCGGTACTATCCAGTAAGGGGTCAGCCGATCTTGTTTGGCAGGGATCGATAGTTTCGATCTAGGTACATTTTTCTAGAGGTGTACTGTGATAGGTGGTACCCCAGTGCCTAATCATTGTATGAAATCCATTCTCCAATAAGCGTCGTATGGTTTTGGTTGTGCCCAACTATGTTGAAATGTGAGATGCAAGCATTTCAGCTATTTTAATATTTTACTTTGAACCCCTAGACATTATTATAATATCACTGGATTTTCTATAAAAGTGTTTTGGTTATCGTAAGGTAAAAACCCATTGTGTTTATGTGTGCCGTGGTCTTACGTGATACCTTTGATTTCAAAGATTTCTTATCACTTTAAATCCAGTTGGGTGTGTTTTTCTCACGCTGGTTTTCCAGATTGACTCGGGTGTTATTTTATCATAATTACTCGGGTCAGACCGAGTATATTACATATTAGTTTGGATGCTTGGAGCTTCAAGAGACGAGTTAGAGGCCCAGAGACGTATTCAATGGATGGTTATTTTTCCACTGTATTCATTGATGTGTTATTAGCAATTGTGAGGACAGACTGTTATAACTGTCCAGGCTGAAATAGGTTAGTATACTCTGATTGATGTTTGTATATATATATATATGTATGCATATATATATATATTACAGTTTTGTTTTTGTGTAAAGATTTACGGTATATTATAGATTATTCGTTCTGCTGTGAGATTATATGTTGTTTAGTTTCTTCTTAACTTCTTTCTTCTTTCTTTCCCCTAACAATCAGGTTTTCAGACATTCGATTGCTCAACATGTAATACAGTGGACGTATTAGTGTCGATTTTCGAGGGTCGAAAAAGCCGGTTCATTACATTTGGTATCAAAGCAGAAGGTTAAGCGAGAACTTTGGCTTTGGTGGGTTAACTCATTAGAAATAGGGTCGGTAGCACCCTAGAATGAGTTTGAGTGTGTGTGTGTGTGTATGAGCGCGTATTTGTTAGTGATATAAAAATTGTTTTATATTGTCTTGATTGGTCTATCGAGTAGCTTATGGATTCTGGTCAATACGAGTAATTAACGTCATTGATAGGGATCTCTAAACACTTGAATAGAGCAACTCGACATGATATTGTTTTGAAATTAGGTAAATGAAATAATTTTACCTTGATTATTTTTATATGTAAAGGAATAATTTTTCAAAAATTATTATAGTTGTATATGGTGTGCTAGGTTGTTAGGAAATGGTAATGTTAAACTATTATCATTTGTTGTTTGTTGTTGTGATCGAATAAAAGTTGATATTATAATGAAAATAAGATCAAAAGTTAGGAAATAATTTCATATAACAAAATGGAATTATGTAAATATGATTTGTAAATGTAATTTGTAAATTGAAAGGAAATGTAATTTCAGAAGTATATTATATAAATATGGGTTATAAAAATGATTTATAAAGGATTTAAAAGCTGGGAATTTGGGAATTTAATTTCTGTTGGTTTTGGGAATTGTCTTTCAAAGTTTTGGGAAACTAATAATAGTATTATTTGGAAAATAAATTTGAATAGAAATATTTTTAAAAGGATTTTAAAAGAAATAGAAAGCACTGAACTCACTTCGGTCGCTGGAAAATAATTTTGGTGATGACTGCAGCATCATTGACGTTCATTTTCGAGTTTCCAAGGGAGGAATTGCTACCATTGGAGTTTTTTTGGAAAAAATAGTTTTGATTTTAAAATCCAAAGGAATCGCATATATATATATATATAATTTCAAAATTGATTTGAAATACTTTCGAACAAGGTGTTTAAACTCTGGGATTTTCATTTAAAATGTTTTATTGAAAATATGAGAAAATAAGTTTGATAACTTATAAAATTTGAAAAGTAGCAAGTTAAAGCAATGTTTAAAATTTTTGAATATGAATGCAAGAAAAGTAAAAATTTGAAATTGAACTATGGGATGAAATTTAACTTGAATTCGGTTAAATAAAGTAAATTTTGAAAATTTAGCCTAAGTTAGGCTAAATGAAATAATTTTTGGAAAATGGAATTGAAATTATATTGGATTTAAAATGGATATAGACTTAAGTATGAAGTGGTAGTAAACATAAGGAGTGTGGTTTGAAATGTTTATAGATTTAAGAAAATTTAAGGAGAGGATCCATAAATGAATTTAATAGGGAGTGAGATGTGGTTAAACATAAAATTTGATCGAATTATTCTTTAAGTGATATTAGTATTGAAAGGAATATACTAAGTAAATAATGAATGTGAATAAAACAATGTGAATGATGATTGTGAATTATTGATTGTAAATGAAGTGAATGTGAATAAGAAAAATTGGTGATAGCTAAAAATCAATTGTAATAAATACGTAGGTTATACGTATATTACTCTATTCGCATAACGGTTTGGTCCAGATTCGAGTACATGATTTCGAGATGATTTACGTTGGTCCGAACAAGGATTTCTCACTTGATTATCGATGGCGAACACTGGATATGGATTTTTGATTGATTCTAGAATTCTCTATCATAGTATATGGCTATGCAAGGAGAATGACAGTTTCTAATCAAGGAACCAGATCTGAGTCCGCACTAGAGTGGTCATGTGAACGATAGTAGTTCGGAAGTGAAATTGTGTGATCGGGCGAGCGATCAGATTTGATATTGCGTATGGATGGTATATATACATCGTACGGGCTTAAGTAAAGCAAATTTTGGAAATTGGAAATGCAGAATAATATGATTATGAACTATATGATTGGATATCTTGGTAAATAAGATGCAGGTATATAAAAGCAAGAGCTAATTTGATGCCTTTGGTTTCATAAGTAAAAATTGGATTGCCCAACAAAAAGGTACATATTTATATTGCTTTTTGAATTTGATGGATTTAAGATTGAGCAACATGGCTTTTGTTAGTTTGAGCCCGTAGTGGCGATTTGTAGTTGTTTTGATCTAGCCGCACAAAGGAGATGCTGGCGAATTTTTTTGAAAATTTAAGAAGTTAGGAATTTTGAAGAAAATTTTTAATAACTAAATTTTATTTTTTGAGTTATAAGTTGAAATGATTGAATGGATAATATTATTTGGAATCTATGGATAGTAAGAGTAATAATGAGGTTTCAACAAATTGATTTTTGGAATGTTAAAGGCTTAAATGGATTTGGGAAGTTATTTCAACTAATTTGTTTTAGAAAAAGAATGGGTTTGGACATTTTTCCTACCTTGGCAATTTCGAGGATGAAATTCTTTTAAGGGGGGAATAATGTAACGACCCAGAATTTTGGTTATTTGAAATTGGAATATTTAATTGATTTTAAATATTTAAAAGTTGATTTTATAGATTTAATAACTTGAATTTCAAATATAATGATTTATTGGATAATTTAATTGTTGAATTTAATAATTGAAAATCGTTTAAATAATTGAATCTTGGATTTTTATTTGGATAAAAATGATTTAAAGGCTTATTAAATTTCTATTAATAAGAATAAAGGTAATAAAACTTTTAAATTGGATTTAAAGGTGATTTACTCGATTTTAAAAATAACTCGTATTAATTAATGAGCGAAAATAGCCTTCCGGGGCACAGTCTCGGATTTCGGTGAAACCAGTGTCATTGGGTCTGTAATAATGAATTATAATACGTCGTCAAATTTAGAAGTGATCAGATGCACCGTTTTGTCGTTCGGGATAGAAACGCGTTGAAATTAATATCGGAAATTTAATATAATAATTGGGTTCAAAAAGCCATCTGCATACGATCGAATTAGGTCTCGAAACTTGTTCCATTGCGTTCGAAATAGGGGTATAACATTAGGTATGCCATACGGCATGCCTGATTGGGGTTCGGAATTAAATATCTAGATATTTTAAAATTTTAAATAATATATTTTTGTTCGATTTAACTACACAGCCTTTTCTTTTCTTTTCAGCCGACCTACCTATACAAGCCACCCTATACGCTGACTTTCTTCTTCCCACCCTTTTATTTAAACACAGCTTACAGAAGAAAAAGAAAGAAAAGAAATGGAGCCTTCATTTCTAAATCAAAAATCAAATTTAGTACTCCATCAAAAATTATAAATCGAATATATACTGCCTCGTCGAGTTGAGATCTACATGTGATGATGGTTTTAGGGTGTTCGAGTGGGTTTTTGGAGGTCGCAACATTAAGTCAGGGCTCGGCAGTTTGTGTAGTTAGCCAGGGTTAGCGATTTCATCGGTCAGGCGAGAAGGTTGGGGTCGAGACTTGGATATTTGGGTTCTTGGGAGGAAGGCGCATCGGCGGCCATAAATTGGTGGACTCCAGTCGCATTTTGATCATCGCGACATGGTAGAGGGGGGGCCGCTACTGCTCGATGCATTTTGGAGGGAGGGTGTGGACCGAGGTTGATGGGTATGGGGGTGTAGACGTCGGCATGTGGTGAACGTTGGTGGTGGTTTCGTGTCATTTCGAGGAGGAACGAGGGAGCAGCGTGCACGGCCGTGTATCAACGTCGTGTACATGAACGTTATTTTAGGAAGAATGAGTGAGGACATTTCTGTAAATTTTTAAAACTTATAATTAGTTTATATTATTTTATTTAAAAAAATATCGATAATTTAGAAAATCTATAACTCCTTCATACGAGGTACGATTCGAACGAAACCTTTTGCGTTGCGCTCGTATCGACATAAGCTTCGCAATGGAACTAGTTTGGACGGATTTGGAGACTGTGGAACTTTGGGCTAAAATCGGACGTCGTCCGGTTTTAGTTCCAAAGCTAAACGCCTTGGCGACAACAGAAAATAAATGTCAGTGAATCTCACTCACTTTGGATAGCTGGTTTTATTTTAAAGTGTTAAAATTATTTATTGGTTGATTGGATGGATCGATAAAATATTATCAGTTGGATGTTATATTATATATAGTAGTGTATATATTAGTTGGGTTTAATATTCCCACCGATTGAAGCGGATGAGACATTATGCGCCCCGCATAATAACGGATGACCCTTTTTATTGCGATATCCCTTCTCGAAGTGGGATTATTATTATTTTATGTTATAACATCTGTGGGTGCAGGGAGACAGGTTGAAGGGATCCAACTGGATTCCTCAAAAATGTTGATTTTAATTTCATATATAGTGATATATGATGTGTGTGGATAATCTGTTATAGATTATGTTATGATTTGATTTATTGGATGCTATAGTAGCACTGGCCTTAATTTTGGTATTTAAATACCATAAATATTATTTTTGAAATTGAAGGAATTAAAAGAGATTTTGGATATAAAAATATTTATATCGAAATTTGGATTATTTTAAAGGAAATGGATTTGGATAAACAATGATTTGATTTTGGAAGTTGTACTCAACCGTTCGTAAAATGTTTTAATCAGAGATTTAAAAATAATTTATATAAGGAATTTTTAACAACGTATTTTTAAGTGATATTTCTGGATTTATGGAAAGGGAGTTGAAATTGTTATTTAAAATAGATTTGAAAATAGATGGGATTTATAAAGGAATGGATTCATAAATGAAATTTTATAAATGAGATTATTTTTATAAACAAGTAAAACCCAAATGAGTTTATATACTTATAAATGATATTTATAAATAAGGGGAAATGATTATCAGTTGATAAATTGGAAATATAAATTCACAGTATGAATTTATATCAAGATATAGAAATCGGTTTTTGGAAAAATAGTGGATTCTATTTTTGAGATGTAAGAATGGTTATGAAATTGAAACGTAATCGATGTCACATGAGTCGAGAGGGATTTATAAATTGAAATTGGTAATATTGTATTTTAGAATTAATTTTTTTTCTCAAGAAATTAAGTTTGTTTTAAAATGGGATTTTTATTTATTAAACTGTATAGTTAAAGCTGTTTAGTGTTAAAATATTTCGAAAAGAGGATTTTTCAAATATCTAATATTAATTGTAATAAATTCAAATTTTATAATAGGCTTTGTAAATCGATTTGTTTTATTTAAAAATGAATTGGAAATGAGTTATCGATGTTTATTTAAAGTGTTTTGATATTTTAAATAATTACTTAAACATGTTTTAAAAATAAATTATTATTCTGTAAAAATACTTATAATATATAAAGAGTTTTGAAATGATTGAAATTTATTTATAAATCCTCTCGAGATTTGTAGACGGGGTTTATTTAACGGATATGATTTTGGTAAGAGGAATCTTATAAGGGATTTTGGGAGAAAATGGAATTCCAAAATGTTGAAATATGGGGACTTCAAAAATGAATCTGAATTCATTAAAGAAGTTATCAATTGTTGGTTGGGTTTATAAAAGAGTATAATAGGTTAGAAATTTGTAAAAAAAAGAAATTTATAAATAATTTCGGAAATTTATGAGATAAGTTATGAAATATTTCCTAAGTTTGATATTAAAATGATTTTTCAGAATCTGCCTAAAAATATTCTCCTAAGTATTGAAAAGAGGGTTTTGGAAAATATTTTAAGTATTAGAAATTGTTTCCAAATATTGAAATACTGGAAGAGATTTGAATATATATCTTTGTAAAGATATTTTGAAATAAATGTTTTGAAATATTTACAATATGGGCCTAGTGACTGCTTATGTGTGTAATTTGATAGTTAAATAACCGATTATCAAATCTGGCCAAATTCGTTGATCATTTCGAAGAGACCGAGATCAGATTTAATTATCCGAAAACCACTTCGATCTGATTTGAGCGTTAGGAATTGTGAAATCTTGAGGATAACGAAGACGGTGATCTTTGAAGAGATTGGTTTGTTCAGACCCAGAGCAACTTGTATGGATTAATGCTATCATTGCATTATTACTTGGAAGGCAGTGCTAGCATTCCAAGTGAAAGTGCTATTCAAAAAGGTAAAACATAGCCTCAAGCCTCATCAACCGGGAATGATTGAAAATCAGGGGAGATGCAGCAAGGCTAAGTGGGTCGCACCCATTAGGGTATGTTGTCACCTTTCCAGATACCCTACATCTACATAATTATGGATTGGTTGTGCATGAGATCTCAGTAAAAAGGTTAGGAACAACCGAGGTGATGACATATTCGGTACTATCCAGTGAGGGGTAGGCCGGTCTTGTGTTGGCGGGGATCGATAGGTTCGATCTCGGTACATTTTTTTAGAGATGTACTGTGATAGGTGGTACCCCAGTGCTTAGTCATTGTATGGAATCCATTCTCCAATAAGTGTCGTATGGTTTTGATTGTGCCCAACTATGTTGAAATGTGAGATGCAAGCATTTCGGCTCTTTTAATACTTTACTTTGAATCCCTGGACATTATTATAATATCACTGGATTTTCTATAAAAGTGTTTTAGTTATCGTAAGGTAAAAACCCGTTGTGTTTATGTGTGCCGTGGTCTTACGTGATACCTTTGATTTCAAAGATTTCTTATCACTTTAAATCCAGTTGGGTGTGTTTTTCTCACGCTGGTTTTCCAGATTGACTCGGGTGTTATTTTATCATAATTACTCGGGTCAGACCGAGTATATTACATATTAGTTTGGATGCTTGGAGCTTCAAGAGACGAGTTGGAGGCCCAGAGACGTATTCACGTGGATGGTTATTTTTCCACTGTATTTATTGATGTGTTATCAGCAATTGTGAGGACAGACTGTTATAACTGTCCAGGCTGAAATAGGTTAGTATACTCTGATTGATGTCTGTATATATATATATTACAGTTTCATTTTTGTGTAAAGATTTATGGTATATTATAGATTATTCATTCCACTGTGAGATTATATGTTGTTTAGTTTCTTCTTAACTTCTTTCTTCTTTCTTTCCCCTAACAATCAGGTTTTCCGACATTCGATTGCTCGGCATGTAACACAGTGGACGTATTAGTGTCGATTTTCGAGGGTTGATAAAGCCGGTTTGTCACATCTACCGGTTTACCCTTTCGGGTCGATCGTAACACATCGCCGCAAGCGGTGCGGCCCCTAAAGGTAGCTAACCCCTTGGCCAGACATAGGCTCCTGTTATAGTCATTTCAAATTGACACAAGCGCCGGGGTCATCCATCAACGTTCTCTTTCTTCAAATCTAGCAAACGTTTGCCAATCCAACCACTTCATTCTGGATCATCCACCGCGTACACAATTGTTAAAGGGGTTCCGGTATTGACAGAGAGTATGCCAATATTCGGCTCTAGTCTCTTTAACAACCAAATGTCATTTTTCACACCGGTTGGTTCATTTAAATTTCAAGAATAAGTCATATTTCATATCAAAATATCAGATTTGCTTCAAAAATCATTTCGAATTCAAAATAGAACATACCTTCAAACCATTCGTATTTAAATCAATGATTCAAATCTAAATAATTCCCACTCTTAAATAGTTTGAATATTGACAATAGTTTGGATAATTAAAAATAGTTTTAATATTGAAAAATAGTTTGGGTAATTAAAACAGTTTTTATATTGAAAAAATAGTTTGGAAAAATTAAAATACTTTTAAAGAATGAAAATAATTAGAATATAAAATAGTTTTAATATTGAAAATAGTTTAGATAATTACAATAGTTTATATAATAAATAATTTAATTATTAAAATAGTTTTTATATTAAAATAATTTGTATTAAATTTGATTTTAAATTTTCTTTGGAAAAGTCGCAGTAGTAAGATCCCTTGGGAGGTCTTATGTAGACAAAAAGAAGAAGGAGGTATGGGACTGAGAAACTTAGAAGAGATGAATAGAGCGCTATATATCAAATTGATTTGGAAAATTATCAACTTAGAAGGTATTTGGGCGGTATTTATGCATGGTAAATATATAGGGATTAAAAGTTTCTGGGATACTAACCAGCGTTCGGATGACTCCGGAGTGTGGAAATTCATTTTGAAGAATAGACACGAAGCTTTGAATTGCCTTTCCCTTAACATTGTAGACGGCAAAACTACTTCGTTATGGTATGATCCATGGTTAAATGGAAGTTCTATAATGGAACGCATTGGTAGGGATACTGCTTTTAGAACAGGTACAGAAAATTTGACGCTCAGTAGAATTTTAAGAAATGGTGAGTGGAAGTGGGACTTGTATAGCTTTTTATTTCAAATTCAGACAGAAATTGAAGATGTCAAGATTCACAATAACAAGGAGAGGGATTTCTGGTCCTGGAAGTGCTCTAAGGATGGCCAATATCAGTTTAAAAAAGTTTGGAATTTGGTACGAACCAGGTTTGATACTAAGTTTTGGGCGTCTATGGTCTGGAACAAAATTCATGTTCCTGAAATGGCGGTATGCCTTTTTAAAGCCATAAATGATTTTCTCTTGACTAAGGAAAGATTAATTCGGAAGCAGATAGTGGTGGATCAGAAATGTGTGTTCTGTAATAGCCACATTGAAAATACAGACCATCTATTTTTTCAATGCGATTTTACAGAAAAGATTTGGCTTTGGAGTTGTAAAAAGTTTTTCGTTAAGCCGAAGAGTCTATTTTCTTTCATTTTGAAGGAGGATTTACTGAAAATAGTCTCTATCTCTAGCTCACAAAATTTCAATTCAGATTTGTTTCAACTTTCACTTTCAGTTTGCGTCTGGCATATTTGGAAAGAAAGAAATGAAAGGATTTTCCAGGAACGTTTTACTGATGGGTCGAAGATTTGCTTAAATTTTTTTCAGACTATGAATATCAGAATGGCAAAATCAAAATATTTCCAGAACACCACTGGCATGAATACAGAGATAGCTTTGAAATGGGGATTTACCTCCCAACGCTGAATTGGGGATACAATCATAATTTCTGTTTCCTCTGCCACATTCCTGTTCCTATGTCTTCTGGCTTCAAATTTCAAGTACCTGTTTAATTTACAATGCTTTTTCTTTCCCTCTCTCTAAATTACATTATAATTTTCACTTTTATCTATAACCATTTAGTAGCTTTTAAGTATATAGATCTGCAGGTTGCTCAAAGTGACTGTGGTTTCGTCCTAGATAACAAGACATTGATTTATTATGAGGCCGGATTAGAAGATTCAAAGGAATCAACTCTACTGAGGACAAAAGAAGCAGTATTTTTTGGGCTATCAAAGACTTATCTTGCTTAGGGACGTCTTGAGGAAGTGTTGCTGTTCCTTTTGTCTTGCAAAAATCTCAGATCTGTGTTGAAACTCAGATCTGAATTCGTGCATAAGTGAATGTTGAAGGTTGTCAAGAATTTTTCAGTAACCCTGCCCTGGACTTAAAAACTTCGTTAGTCTGAAGCTCAAGGAACTAAGTAGAAGACATTTCAGATAGTATACTTACTTATTGGTTTCCGGATGGATTGTAGACCGACGTTCAGCTGTTTCTTTTAGAGAGGTTGCTGCTGTTACGTCTCTAAGAAAGTAAATGGAGGAGTTTGCTCCTTGTTGGCAGCCATTTCTGTTTCTTTTTAGGCTGTTTTGGTAAGAGTTGAGTTATGAAGATAACGAAGGAGTCGTCTTGCCTTTTCCTTTTACGAGACGAGTTTGGAACAATCTGGAGGCTTTCAGTCTTTGGGCCTGCTATTGGGTTTTGGGATGTTTTAGTACGGGCCTATCTTGTATTGCATTGTACTTGTGTTTGCTTTGTCTTTGGGCCTGATAGTGGCTTTTGTTCTTTTGTTTTGTTGGACCTGGTTTATATTCTTAATAGAAAGTTTGAGCCCTTTTTCAAAAAAAAAATAATTTGTATTAAAACTGTTTCTTTCTTTCACAACAATTTGAACTCATGTTCCAAATCACAATAAAATCAATATTTCAATTTCCAATTCAAGTCAACTTCATATTCAAAATTCAATGTAAATCAGCCTCAATTCAAAACGATTTCAACTTTACTTCAAATTCAATTTTAAACGTTTCTATTCAAATGGCCGAAAGTTTCAATTCAATTTCTCATTTTGAAACAATTTAGCTTAAATCCATTTCACGACCAAACTTGGAAATACCAATTTAAACCATTTTAATTACAATAAATTCAAAGTTTAAATTAAAGTTTAAACCTTTAAAATAATTCACTTTCGATAAAATTAAGTCATTGCTCAAATTCGACTTAAGATTTCAAATTAAATCCTTTAAACAATTAAATTTCAACATTTCAAAACTCAAATTTAGAAAATAATTAGATTCATATAAATCCAATATTTATTTTCTATAAAACAATATCATTTTCACCAATTTCAATTCAAGATTTTGAAACCATTTAATTTAACCAATCCGGTGTCCGTATATAATTTTCTACCCTATGGCCAAGTGATCATTTATTTCAATTTTTATTACATGGATGGATATATATCATTTCAACCCATAATTAAATGTCATAGGTATATATCATTTCAACCTATTTCTTAGTTTGTTTCTAATAGTCCAAATGATAATATAAATGATGTCAATAAATAAATAGGTAATAACAGGGATAAGTCAAATAAACAAACAACTATACATCCATCATCAATCAATAGGCATACAATAACAATTAACATCCAAATCAACTAATATATCACAACAGTTATTGATTATCAATTGTCGATGTATAGCTAGCATTTAAATTCAATATTTTATTTAAATGTCAATTTAATTCAATATAAAATTAAATTTCAATTAAAATGCCAATTTAAACTACCAAGCAGCAACCAATAAAATTTTTATCGCTTCATAAATTTAATTCAACTAACATAGGGAAACTTAGTATTGCGTGAGTGGGTTAAATCACTCACATTTGATTTATAGCCGATTGAAAATCCAATAAAAGCCCAAAATTCTAACAGTCTCCAAATTCAACCAAACTAGTTTCATGTTGTTCGGAATTTCGATACGAATCCAATGGAAAAAACCGTGTGCGAATCCGAGTTTGTATGCAAAAGTTATCAATGTTAGAACATTTGAAATTTAAAAATTAAATTAAAACAATGAAGGGCAAAATTGTAAATTTGAAAACCTTCCCCAACCCTACATCACGATCAAAAACACGTGCATAGACCACAGCCGCGGCCTCTCTCTCACCTGCCGCCGCCGCTAGAGGCCACTACGCCTCGGTCGGACATCGTCGTTGCCATCCTCTCATCCAGGCGCGCCTACGGACCCCCATGCCACCACCTTCACCGCTTCGAATGGGGAGCCGCCATGGCACCATTTTGCCTCCAATCCAGGCGAATTTGAGCACGCTGGAGATGATCGGAGACCATAGATCAACTCCACCAAGCCTCCTCTACACGCTGCAACTTTCGATCGTCGAATGGTCGAAGTTTCATCGTTGATCACGAAACCCTAACATGGATGGCCGAGAATTCTTCGCTGATTTCTGGACAAATGGACACTCCAATCGAAAAACGAATTACAGATGCAGATTTCATTCGTCAAGGGATTCACAATGATATATTATTTGATAGGGTTTGAGCAGTTTGAATTTTTGGAGTTTGATTTGAATTCAGTAATTAAAGTTTTGGTTAATCTCCATTGAGAAGGAACAGATAAGAACTGAAATTGTACGTACAGAAAATAGAATAAAAGGCTGCTAGGGTTTATAATAGCATGTATATAGACAAAGATGAAAAAAGAATGGATGGAACAGATCGATTGGGCTAGAGCGATAACAAAGTCCCAAAAAGCCCGTTTCGTTCCCGAAACGAAAATAGGTCATCCTATATGTTGAAATATAGGTTTTCAATATTTTTAAACTCAATGAAACCAATTTCAAACTCAAATTCTATTGTATATAGAAGTTAGCTTTTAAAATCAAATTATTTTAATTAAATTCATTTAATTGATTTCTACGAGTTTCGAGCTCGCACGAGCAAACGATAAGTTCGATTGCTACGAAACTTGAAATCCTATAATAATTCACTATTATGGACCCGATGAAACTGGTTTCGTCGAAAGCCGAGATAGTGCCCAAACAGACTAATTTTACACATTAATTAAAACAATCTATTTTAAAAATCAATTTAATCACTTTTAAATTCTAAATTACAAGTTTTCTATCATCATTCTTGATTAAACAAGAATTACTAATCTTTTAAAATATAGTTTTCCATATTAAATTCAAGATTTAAATATTACATTAATTTCAACATTAATTACAATAGAAATAAAAACCTAGTTTATTATAATTTAAATCCCAACATATTCTTTTATTTTTGTTTTAAATGTTCTTATATTAAATCAACTATTACCTTATGAATTTATTCAACATAAGTTTCCATCTTATTATTCTCATACTCTATAGTTGACATTTTTTAATATATTAATTTCAATATTGCAATTATGTTAATTTCTCATTGATTACCAAATTATTTCAAAACGGATGAACCAAATGAATGAGAATAGAATAATTGTTACAGCTTAGTAATTTAACACATTTCAAAATTTATTGTTTACAATAAAGGTTACTAAATCTACATACTAACTAATTGATTTCTTATTACATGCCAAAACCAATTAAATAAAATAACCTATTATTTCTCTTTTTAATACAACATTTATTTTCATTCCTTATTATATTTTATTAGTACCATTAATTGAAATTACATTAATAGTTGTCAATTACATCCAATCAACATTATTAAATTATATCCTAATATATTTTTTCATTAATAAATCATAAATTTTAATTTCTGAAAATATTAAATTCTAAAGTTTTATTAAATTTAATATTTTTAATTGTCAAAAATACGGGCCGTTACAATCTCCTCCACTCAAAACTTTTCGTCCCCAAAAAGAAACAAGAAGGAATTAAGAAATTTGTTATATTTTATTCAAAATAGACAATTTATAAACAATTAACTTACATACTTAAGTTTAATGTAAATTTGAAAATAACTCAACTTCTATGAAAGAAATTTCTAAGTCCTAAATTCAAGGAAATTTCGGCAGCATCTCCTTTGCGCGGTTAGGTCCGACAAAATAACAATATCAATAATTGCATTGTGTATATTATATTTTAAAAATAAAGCGTCCAAACCATGGGAAAAATAAAATACCGTTACAAAAAGCGTAATCCGAAAACGTACCTATTTGTCGGGCAAACAAAGCTCTATTTATGAAACCAAAAGCAACTGCTATTGCTTCTATAAACCTGTATCTTACTTACATAATCCAAAAGAGTGTTAAGCTATATAAAATATTAATATATTAGTTGTTCTTAACAATATCATAACCAACACACAATATATAATAATCATATGCAAACAAAAGCAGTACTACCATTATATGCAACCAAAGAATCCATCACACATCTATAACAACCAAAAACTAATGGTTTGTCCAAGTTCAGAAACTTTTCATCGTACAAGGGTGATAAATAAACTACCAAGTGTACCTTACGCTCAATAGCCTTAGATCATTACTTAATAGATTATTTATAAAACCTTAAACAATTTGAAGTATCATTTCCCAAACTTCCCATAAGCCAAACAACAAAGAATTTAAATATTATTCAGATTTGTACGCTGTACGTATATCATTTGTACACAATATCAATTATAATCGCTTGCTTGAATACACACATTTCACTTTCGAATTAGTATTGGTAACTCGACTACTCTAGTGCGGACTCTGATCCGATTTCTTGACTAGAAATCTCCATTTTCCTTGCATAGCTGTAAACTATGATAGAAACTTCGAAAATCATATCAAAAATTCATATCAATGTTCGCCGTCAAGAATCAACTAAAAAATCCTAATTCGGACCGGCGTGAATTTCCATAAATCATGTATTCAAATCTAGATCAAAATTGTTATGCGAATTAAATGATCTACGCACAACTTCCATATTTTATTGTTTTCTTTAACATATCATTTACTTTTCATTTATTTTAATTCTCATTCATTCATAAAAGATCATCTTTTATTAATTTTCATTCATTTACTTACATAAAATTATTTCTCATTCAGTATTTAGAAACATCAATAAATCAATTCTTAAAGTATTACATTTGTTTCTTTGCAGTTTAATTCACAATTATTTACATATAAATTGATTAATAGTCATTAATGAATCATTTCATACTTTAGTTTCTCTACTTTTTAATTCACATTTATTTCTTATATAACCCGATTTCCATTTAATATTAATATTCATTAATGAATCATTTCAACATTTTCTTAAGTTTATAATCATTTACTTAAATAGTATTCACTTTGTACTATTCAATTTAATTATTAAGCATTTCAAACATTAACTTAAGTTTATAACATTTCTTGTAACTCTTAATTCTTTATTCATATACATAATTCATTTTTGGAACATTATTATTACTTAAGTTTTTACTTATATAATATTCCATTATCTTTTAGTTTACAAGTTACACAGCTTCATTTTTATATTTTCATTAAACACCTAGCTTTTAATTTCATATTTCAATTTGGAAGTTTCCAACTATTAAAATAGTCGAAGATTCCATTCTATTACAATAATTGAAAATCATTGTTTAATAGAACTTAAGAACTAAATACCGGGTTTCATTTCAATCACCTTGAAATAATATATACTTATATCTTTCGTATATCAAATCATACTAGGAAATTAAAATTAAAATTTGTAACACAAAAACAACTGTGTAGCAAAGCTACTATAGTGGTTTTCCACTTTGAAACTTGAAAATGAATGTCGATGATGCGGCCGTCATCACCGAAATTATTTTACAGCGACAGATGAGGGGAGTACAGAACTTATTTCCTTTAAAAACATTTCACTGAAATGTCATTGAAAAATATTTTTATTCGAAAATACTTCCATATAATACTAATATTATTTTTCCAAAATCTTTGAAAACCAATTTCAAAACACCGGAACTTAAGTTCTCAAATTTTCAATTTAAATTCATTTTATTTGTAAATCCTATTTTTATAAACCATAGTTATAAAATTTCACTTCCTAACAAACAACATATCACATACAACTATATCCATTTATGAAAAATTATTCTTTTATATACAAAATATAATGCTAGGTAAATTATTTCATTTACCTATTTTAAAAGCAATATTGCGTCGGTTTATCCTGTCCAAGTGTTTAGAAATCCCTATCGATGCCATAGCATCCTATGTACCGATCGAAATTCATAAATACTCAACAAAACAAATTAACACAATATAAAACAATTTTTATAACACTAACAAATACGCTCTCTCGTGTGTATATACACTAAGACTCATTCTACGGTATTAGTAACCCTATCTCTAATGAGTTTATCCCCAAACAGGCTAAGGTATCTCTAAACCAAAGCTTTGATACTAACTGTGACGACCCATCTTTTTGGATGATTTAAGTCGACAATAAACCACATATATCTGACTAAAAATCATCCAACAAGACAGATTATCAATGGGGTTAAATAAGAAAATAAAAGAAAAGAAGGAAAGCAAAATACAAAATCTTGCAGCGGAATGAAAAAATATAATAATCAAATAAAGAGTTCATGAAGCTATTTTACAATATACATTTGATTACACAATTTTTACAACAAAATCAGAGTACAATCAACAAACATACCAAAATAATGCAGTGGAATAATAATAGTAAATACGGTCTAGCAAACTCCATTTTCATCTTCAAGGAATAGTGTTTTCAAATACTGTAATACTCAAGCTGACCCGAGCGTAATGAACAGACAAAACACTCGAGTCAGAACTAAAAGTCCTTATGTAAGTTAAATCAACAACAAGTAAACATGAGTGTGATAGCTTCAGAGAGGTTTACGGGGTTTTCCATCTCCTATCCAATGTACAACGTGAGTGCAAAAACTTAAGAGATGTTACGGGATTTTCCATCTCCTAAGGATCCGTTAAACTATCTATATGTAGTAAGATATGCTATATATGTAGTGTCCAATCAATAAAAAAATATTTTTCTTAGCGTTAAGGCTTTACATTAATCCCCCTTAATACATTTTTAAGCATTGTCCTACAGTTTGCCTTGTGACACCACCAGTAACGTCGGTAGTTAGGGAGGCACCGTGATATGACAACACTAAAACAAAATCATAGTGGTTACGTATAAGTATAAAAGTATGACAAGGCATGTGAGGCAATGCCTAAGGTAGGATTCTACTAGTTTACCCTTTCTGGCTGATCGTAACACATCACCACAGCGGCTGCCGACCGAGTCCACCTCCCCCAAAATCAAATAGAGATGCACCAATCGAGTCAAGGTCAATATAATAATACGAAAGGGTGGGGCCCCTAAAGGTAGCTAACCCCTTGGTCAGGCATAGGCTCCTGTTTTAGTCATTCCAAATCGACACAGGTGTCGGGGTCATCCATCATCGTTCTCTTTCTTCAAATCCAGCAAACGTTCACCAATCAAACCACTTCATTCTGGATCATCCACTGTATACACGGTTGTTAAAGTGGTTCCGGTATTGACAGAGAGTATGCCAATATTCGGCCCCGGTCTCTTTAACAACCAAACTTCATTTTTTACACCGATTGGTTCTTTTAAATTTCAAGAACAAGTCATATTTCATATAGAAATATCAGATTTGCTTCAAAAATCATTTCGAATTCAAAATAGGACATATCTTCAAACCATTCGTATGTAAATAAATGATTCAAATCTAAATAATTCCCACTCTTAAACAGTTTGAATATTGAAAATAGTTTGGATAATTAAAAATAGTTTTAATATTGAAAAATAGTTTGGGTAACTAAAATAGTTTTAATATTGAAAATTGTTTGGAATAATTAAAATAGTTTTAAAGATTGAAAATAGTTGGAATATAAAATAATTTTAATATTGAAAATAGTTTAGATAATTACATAGTTTATATATTAAATAATTTAATTATTAAAATAGTTTTTATATTAAAATAGTTTATATTAAAACTATTTCTTTCTTTCACAACAATTTGAACTCATGTTCTAAATCACAACGAAATCAATATTTCGATTTCCAATTCAAGTCAACTTCATATTCAAAATTTAATGTAAATCGGCCTCAATTCAAAACGATTTCAACTTTACTTCAAATTCAATTTTAAACTGTTCTATTCAAATGGCTGAAAGTTTCAATTCAATTTCTCATTTTGAAACAATTTAGCTTATATTTGTTTCACGTCCGAACTTGAAAATATCAATTTAAACCATTTTAATTATAATAAATTCAAAGTTTAAATTAAAGTTTACACCTTTAAAATAATTCACTTTCGATAAAATTAAGTCATTGCTCAAATTCGACTTAAGATTTCAAATTAAATCCTTTAAACAATTTCATTTAAACAATTAAATTTCAACATTTCAAAACTCAAATTTAGAAAATAATTTAGTTCATATAAATCCAATTTTTATTTTCTATAAAACAATATCATTTACACCAATTTCAATTCAAGATTTTGAAACAATTTAATTTAACCAATTTGGTGTCCGTAGATAATTTTCTACCCTATGGCCAAGTGATCATTTATTTCAATTTTCATTACGGGATGGATTTATATCATTTCAACCCATAATTAAATGTCATAGATATATATCGTTTCAACCTATTTCTTAGTTTGTTTCCAATAATCCAATTGATAATATAAATGATGTCAATAAATAAATAGGTAACAACAAGAATAAGTCAAATAAATAAACAACCATACATCCATCATCAATCAATAGGCATACAATAACAATTAACATCCAAATCAACCAATATATCACAACAGTTACTGATTATCGATTGTCGGTGTATAACTAGCGATTAAATTCAATATTTATTTAAATGTCAATTTAATTCAATATAAAATTCAATTTCAATTAAAATGCCAATTTAAACTACCAAGCAGCAACCAATAAAAAATTTATCGCTTCATAAATTTAATTCAACTAACATAAGAATACTTAGTATAGCGTGAGTGGGTTAAATCACTCACCTTTGATTTATAGCCGATTGAAAATTCAATAAAAGCCCAAAATTCCAACAGTCTCCAAATTCAACCAAACTAGTTTAATGTTATCGGGAATTTCGATACGAATCTGACGGAAAAAAACTGCATGCGAATCCGTGTTCGTATTCAAAAGTTATCAATGTTAGAACATTTGAAATTTAAAAATTAAATTAAAACAATGAAGGGCAAAATCGTAAATTCGCAAACCTTCCCCAACCATACATCGCGATCCGAAACACGTGCACAGACCATAACCGCCGCCTCTCTCTCGCCTACCACCGCCGCTAGAAGCCACTATGCCTCGATCGGACGTCGCCGTCGCCATCCCCTTGCCAGGCGCGCCTACGGTTCCCCACGCCACCACCTCCGCCGCTTTGAATGGGAGTCGCCGCCGTGTCATTTCGCCTCCGATCTAGGTGAATTCGAGCATGCTGGAGATGATCGGAGACCATAGATCAACTCCACCAGGCCTCCTCTATATGCTGCAACTTCCCGGTCGTCGAATGGTCGAAATTTCACCGTTGATCCGAAACCCTAACACGGACGGCCGAGAATTCTTCGTTGATTTCTGGACAAACGGACCCTCCAATCGAAAACGAATTGTAGAAGCAGATTCCATTCATCGAGGGCTTTGCAATGATTTTGATAGGGTTCGAGAATTTTGAATTTTTTGGAGTTTGATTTGAAATCGGTAATTAAGGTTTTTGGCTAATCTCCATTGAGAAGGAACATGTAAGAACTAATATTGTAGTACAGAAAATAGAATAGAAGGCTGCTAGGGTTTATAACAGCATATATATATACAAAGATGAAACAAGAATGGATGGAACAGATCGATTGAGCCAGAGAGATAGTACAGACTCGAAAAGCCCGTTTCATTTCCGAAACGAAAATAGGTCATCCTATATGTCGAAATATAGGTTTTCAATATTTTTAAACTCAATGAAACCAATTTCAAACTCTAATTCTATTGTATATAGAAGTTTGCTTTTAAAATCAAATTTTTTAATTAAATTCTTTTAATTGATTTCTACGCGTTTCGAGCTCGCACGAGCAAACGGTAAGTCCGATCGCTATGAAACTTGAAATCCTATAATAATTCACTATTATGGATCCGATAAAACTGGTTTCATTGAAATCCGAGATAGTGCCCAAACAAACTAATTTTACACGTTAATTAAAACAATATATTTTAAAAATCAATTTAATCACTTTTAAATTCTAAATTAAAAGTTTTCTATCATCATTCTTGATTAAATAGGAATTAGTAATCTTTTAAAATACAGTTTTCCATATTAAATCCAAGATTTAAATATTACATTAATTTCAACATTAAATTACAATAGAAATAAAAACCTAGTTTATTATAATTTAAATCCCAACGTATTCTTTTATTTTTGTTTTAAATATTCTTATATTAAATCAACTATTACCTTATGAATTTATTCAACATAAGTTTCCATCTTATTATTCTCATACTCTACAGTTGACGTTTTTTACTATACTAATTTCAATATTTTAATTATGTTAATTTCTCATTAATTACCAAATTATTTCAAAATGGATGAACCAAATGAATGAGAATAGAACAATTGTTACAGCTTAGTAATTTAACACATGTCAAAATTTATTGTTTACAACAAAGGTTACTAAATCTATGTACTAACTAATTGATTTCTTATTACATGCCAAAACCAATTAAATAAAGTAACCTATTATTTCTCTTTTTAATACAACATTTAATTGCATTCCTTATTAACTTTTATTATTACATTAATTGAAATTACATTAATAGTTGTCAATTACATCCAATCAACATTATTAAATTATATCCTAATAATTTTTTTCATTAATAAATCATAAATTTTAATTTCTGACGATATTAAATTCCAAAGTCTTATTAAATTTAATATTTTTAATTATCAAAAATACGGGTCGTTACATTAATTTTCAAATTAAGATTTTAAATTTTAATTATGTTTAAATTTAAAAAGTTAAGTTTTGAGTCAATATTTTAAAAATTAATTTAGAAATTTTAATATATATTTAATTAATGTGATTAATTAAATAAAATAAAATAACTAATTAAAAGGTAATTAATTATAGCATATATATGTATTGATATATGTATGTAACTATAATTGTTATAGTTGCATATTTATCTTAAATTATTTAAGAAAAAATTAAATAATTTTTTTGAATTAATAAAATCATTTGATTATATTATTTAATTTAAAATTAAATTCATTAATTAAATAATAATTAAAATGTAACTATAGTGTGTGTGTTTATATACCGATATGTATACATAAATAAAACAATAAATTTTATAGTTGATTATTTATCTTAAATAGTTTAAGAAGAATAATAAAAAAATTCAGAAATTATATACAAACTAAATTAACTAATTATTAATTAAATATGATTTAATTAATAAAAAATATTAAATATGATTTAATTAATAAAATTAACTAAATATGATTTAAATTATAAAATTAGTTAAATGTTTAATTAAAATTGATTAAATACGATTTATTTAGTAAGATACATATATACATTATATATGTTAAGTAAATAATAACAGTTATAAAGAAATTGAATTTGAATAACTATAAATGTATAAAATAATGTAAGTGGAACTAAAATAAACCAATTTTTTTTTGGAGTAAATGCATATTCGTGGTTTCAGATGTGCCCAACATTTGAATAATAAGGTTGTTTCATAAGAAACACATTATTTCTTAAACCGATATCACTCAATGTGTGTGTGTGTGAGCGTATATGTATGTGTGTGTCAAAACTTATGAATGTTTAATATATATAACTGTCCTATAATATTTATATATTAAAATATTACTTATATACACACTTGTTGTTGATCAAATTCAAACTTGGATTGTCATGCGTAGTGTTATTAAATATTGCCTTGACGAGGTCATATACATGCTTGTATTTGTTGAGAAAATTCAAGGTATGTGCATTATACATAAGTTGTCGTGAAATTATAGGTAAGAGTGAATAATCTCTCTTGATTTATCGAGCAACTTAAGGTCGACGTCGAGAATAGGGCAAAAAGCACGGTTAGGAGCTGCATATGATACAATCGCTAAAGAGTTATCCATCTCTTATGGGCCTAAGATTTGTTGAGCAAACTCAAGGTCAAAATACCAAGGTAGGAAAGGCCTAACACTCACTAGAGGAATCAAGAGATTTCTATATTTCTCTTAGGATTTTGAGAAATATAAAAATCTAGTTGGAGCTTTATTAGAAAATGAAATGACAAGATTTAACCTTTCTAATATTATAAGAACATACGTTGTAAAAAACTAAAATTATCCACTTTAATAAATTTTTGCAACTAATATAATTGTTAAAATTATTTATCAATTGAAATACATTAATGAATCGAATTAACATTAACAAAGAAGTATAAGTTATGCTTAGCAATAAATCCTTAGGCATGTTGTCGCTTCATGACCCATGTAAGAGCCTAAATATCCAACTATTAAATACATTCATACCATAGTCGCCTATATATTTATTTTCCCATGACTATTATTTCCTTCCATGAGCAAAATTTTTGAAATTAGCACGAAATGTCAATAAATGAATTCTCTCACTATTCGTTATTTTTGGGACTTTTCATTGCATTCACTTACAACGAGAAACAACCACCAGCACCACCATTTGGTGTAGCACAGCACTTGCATTTTGGTGCATTCTTCTTCCTTTCCCTGGCCTTTTGAACTTAAAGCAATACAAGAATATGAATACTTGATCTATATTAGATCACATGTAAAAGTTGTATGGTGAACAGCCACATTCGTAATGTATGAAATCTTAATGAAATTGGTTCTTTCGAATTAAGCAAACAAACCATAGTGGTAAGAACCCACCAATTAATTGGGTTTTTAACCGAGCAGAAGTCAATGGAAGTTAGAACGTCAAGGCAAAAAATAAATTACTCGAAAACTTGGGAGTACAATTAGACGAGCTAGAGAAGCAACTTGGAAAAGTTTCATTAGAATTGGGACTAAGGGCATAACTCGGTACCAGTTACATATGTCGGTACCGACCTATCATTCCTTCCCGTTTTGCTTCCCAAACTCCACACTTCTCACATACTACTCCAACTACTTGTGATCAAGTCGATTTCCTAGTGTTTGGATGACCAATTCCAAGGTTAATGAGAAGAAAACCCAGAAAGCAGGATAATTCAAGTGCTATCAAGGAGATCACTAGAATCAACTCAAAGTCGATATAAAAGAGCTTGAAATACACCAGATAGAAGATAGAAGAGTGAAATAACGAAAAAGGTTCAACTTACATTAGATTCCATAGGTCAATATCGAGTTAAAAACTTAGGTCAATATCGAGTTATGGTCTTGACTCGTGTGCCTCTGATTTCTCTTGTATGATTTTGGGCTATCTCCGGGTCTTCAGTGCAAGCAGGCTTCTGACCTAGTACCTCTGTTTCCCTATAAATACAAACCATAGTGCAACCAAAATAGGAATTGCTCCCTGATCTTTCTTCTTCACTCTAGATTTGGGATTCCATTGCTCTTCACCATCTTCCTTCCTCACAATAGTCATCAAGGCAACCATTCTTTCTAGTTCAAGGCCTTAGAACTTCTCAACCTCTTGTACTTGTGGCTCTAATTCTCAATAATCTCATACATATTCTCTTAGATCCATAATCAATAAAATTATAAAGTGGACGTAGGCCAGAGATTATTAAACCACTATAAAAATCTTATGTCTCCTTGTTCTATTTTCTTTTATTTTGAACATTATTTGCTAGATCTAGGTCTCACAGGTTCCCTACAAGTCAATCTTCAGTGTTTATCCATTTTTGGCGTCAACATTTTGGTGCTTTCATTGAGAGTTGAACTCAAGACTTAAGTCTAGCTCTCTAATTTAGATTAGATAGAACTAGAAGTTAGATCCAAAAATTCTACTTGAAGGATTTAAAGACTTGTTATTGGAGATCAATGGTGCCCAAAAAAGGAAAATCTACTTTCGAAAGATCTGCAGGAGTGGTGGCTAATGGTGATGAAGGAAACATTCGCCAAATGAATGTCAACGATGGAAAAGCAACACCCAAATTCTCTACTCAATAGGAAGTTGTTACTTGAGGAGAGCTTCATAAAATGATTCATGAACTAAACCAGAAGATATTTAATAGCCAGAAAGCTCTCATGGATAAGATGGACACATTGACCTTGCAGCCACCGATGACAAGAAAAGTTAGAAAAGAAACTTCTCCAGTAATAGAATAAGAGAACTCTTCGGTTTCTAGCCTAAACAGGAGAGATGGGAAGCAAAACCAAAAGGAAGTAACTGTAGGAGTTGTTGCAGGAGGAAGCAGAAGTGCTCCCCCAACAAGAAGACCAACTGGCACAGATAGGAATGCCCATATGGAGAATGTTCAGGAAGGTGATGTAATGGAAGTAGCTGATAAGGAAGTGGACTTGCAGCTTGATGGTGATGTTTTGGGGTGGATACATGTGTTAACGGAAAAAACACTGGAGCTCGAGCCCAAAATACCACAGCAAGACCAATCAGGCAGCAATGGAACTCTGCAGAAGTGGTTCTTTTGGAGAATAGAGAACCAAGACATCAGTCAGCAAGCCGAGATCATTTGTGGAGACAGAGACTCGTTGCAGCCTCTGACAATCGACCTATAGATTACCACGCCAGCGAGGAGTACATCACTAACATGGTCAAACGGTTGGTGGAGGAGAGTAGGGGCAGGAAAGATGAAGGCTGGGGTTATGCACCAAGTTGAACTCCATTTACTGAGAATATTCTGAAAGAAGAGTTTCCCCGAAAATTCACCATGCCAACAATGCCATCCTACAATGGAACTACTGACCCCAGACAACACTTACTATGGCATATGGATGGAGCTAGTGCTATGGATGCTATTCGTTGTAGGTGTTTCCCTATCTTCTTGGAAGGAGTTGCTTCCATATGGTTCACTAGGCTCGTGCCAAAATCCATATCAACTTTTGACGAATTGGCTAAGAAATTTCTGGAGTATTTTATGATGCACACTGCACGACTAAAGGACGTGACATCCGTATCTATCTTTTGTCAAGGGCCCAAGGAGTCACTGAAAGCTTTATTGAACTGGTTTAACATTGTTATTATGGAGGTTAGCAATCCGAAGGAAGATCTTGAATTCATGGCACTTGTCTAGGGCATTCACCAGGACACAAATTCCGGAAGATGGATAAAAATGAAGCGACCCACTACCATGGAGGAATTCCACCGAACGACAAATCGGTTTATGAGGCTAGTAGAAAAAAATGCGGTTAAAGGAAAGCCCGTCGATGAGCAATCAAAAAAGGTGATTCAGAGTAACGTTGCAGTCAAATAAGATGGAATTAGCTCCAGAACTACCGTACTAAATGCGAAAAAAATGCGAATCAGAAGAAGAGTAGTCAAAATGCTAGTAGGCGTAATGTGGATAGAATTTAAGGAATTTGAGATCCGAGGACTATACGCTATTAAATGATATTTTGAAGAGTATCTATCTTGCCACTCATGGAACCGAGTGTTATAACAAATCGCCTAAGTAGGAAGCGACCAAGCAACAAAAAAGGACATGAAAGTATTGTGGCTTCTACGAAACTCACGGGCATAACACAAATGAATTTTAGTATATGACAGATCTACTTGAAGAATTAATAAGAAACAACAGGCTTTAGTAGTATGAGAAGAAACCACAAAACGCTGATCAACCTGATGGACCCCAAAGGTCGAATACTCAAAGAAATCAGCCTGGACCCAACGGAGAAGGGCCCAAGCAAACAGATGGAAGATTGGTTATAAACACCATTACTGGAGGACCTCACCCAACGCAGAAGAGATAGGGCAAGATGGAATGATATGCTAGTTTTTTGAAGCATGCACCATAGGAGAGTTTCTATGTCGTTGAAGATGGAGCTCCGGCTAAGCAACATAGGATGATTACAGACGACAATGTGTTTGGGAATCGGGATACTGAAGGCATAAAAGCACCAACTCTTGACCCAATGATGATAATGGTTGGGATTGGACCGACTGTTGTGCATTGAGTGTTGGTTGACAATGGAAGTTTGGTCAATACCCTAATTTCAAAAAACATTTAACCAAATGAAGATTATCATGAAGGATGTGACCACCTGCAAAAACGAAGATTCAGGGATATATAAGTGAACCTAAACAGCCGATTAGAATGATCGACTTACCTATATAACCGAAGAAGGAGAACGGAAGGTGGTTCTCATCCAGACTTTCATGATTGTTAATGAGTATTCTGCTTATAATGCTTTCTTGGGCCGACCGGCCCTTCCCGACTTCGGAATTGATTTGACTCCATGATGTCTCATGATGAAGTTCCTAACGGAGAACGAGATAAGAGTAGTAAGAGGAAACCAAAGCGTTACAAGGGAATGCTATATTGCTGAATTAGGTGAAGCTAAACATCATGAAAATGTAAAGAATGTGTGGAAGACTACCCGCATTTAGGAAGCGCAAGCATAGCAATTACAGAACTTCCTTTGGCTCTGGGACCATAGTCGCTTCGACATGGCTGTAGACCCTAGGAAGAAGTCAGGGGAGGTATGGGAAGCACCGACAGAGATTATGATAATTGTCCCAGTTGATATGGACGACCTAACTTGGGTCTTGAAGTGTAACATCCCCCTACTTGTAGGCCCAAAACTAATGGCTATGGATGCTGCAGTCATCCGAAGTTATTAATCCTCGGCGAACAAATACGGCGGTGTTAGATTCATTGATACACAAAAAACATGAATATGGAAAATTTTAAAACATCAAACAAGTTCACATTCCAAAACATTTCCAATTCATTACATAATCCTATAACCGTAAACCACATTCAAAGAAAATATATTTATTACAACATACGCCAAGAGCGACATATGAAGATGCCCCCTTGGATGATCAGAGAATATACAGGCAATATAACAACTTTTCCATTACAAATAACACAACGGAATCAAATAAAAGAGAACTCTAATTAGCTATCATGCCTCATGCATGTCTCCGGAAGCTTTCTTCGAGTGTGGTACCTGAAAACCTCAACTCTCAAACTACTCAAAATCAATTGAGTACCCGAGAGTTTAAGGGGAAAACATAAACTTCGAGTCAAACATAAAGCCTGGTATGAATAATAATCTACCATCTCAAATCATTTAGAAATCTAGTGAGACCATGCCGCTTAGCGGAACGGGTTTTCCCTCACTAGTATCCTAAAACCTTTATAAAACCATATACTGTGCTCCTGCATCCACAATGGTTAAAACATAGTCATTTCAAAATATTATGATGATATGCAAACATGTTAAAACATACTGGATTTCCCATTCTCTGTTTAATTGACTCCCTATCATATTTATAGTTTCTAGGGTCACTATTAACCTATTAGTTTTCATGGGCTTACTGATAACCTTTATATATAATATATGGACTCCCTGTCCTATTCCATAGTTTTCATGGGTGCACTATGAACCTATTGGCCCCTAATAATTAACTTAACACTACCACTCCCATGGGTTAGTTGATTCATGAGTTCCCATGAACCTATTGGTTACTCCAATAACTTCTTCCTTATCCTAGTTTTCATGGGTTGACTAGGAACCTATTGGCCCGTGCCAATATCTTTTCTTCTTATCCTAGTTTTCATGCGTTGACTAGGAACCTATTGACATCTATCAATAACTTAATCCAGATATAGTTTTTATGGGTTCAGTACAAACCAATTGGCCCCTGCCAACCACTTTTTATAACGTAGTTTTCATAGGATCACTCTGAACCTATTGGTAACTCCAATAACTTCCTAATCATAGTTTTCATGGGATCACTATGAACCTGTCCCCCTGACAACTTCCTTATTTAGGCATCCTATGTTTTGGTCTCCCTGACCTCTTGGATGCAAATCTACTCATCCAGGAGTTAAATCAATTTATAATCACTACTGGGTCAACCTAACTGGTTCTTCTGCCCCTTTTCCCCAAAATGAAGTTATGTGTCTATTATAATGTGAATATATTTATATTTGAAGAAGCAAACATAATTACAAAACAATACCACTCTTGTGGGTTTAATGTCCTTGAAATACTTATCATATAAAACATGGTTAATTCCTTTATGTGACGCCCCACCTCTATACCCACGCTAGCCAAGAACACTACGGTGTAATGCTGTCAACTAGCACGGAGAATAAGGCTGTTGAGGAGCGACCATCCATGTAACTTCTTTGTGCGAGTACCGATATGTCAGATAGTATAACATGAACTTCATTTAAGGAGGAAGTCCGACATACCGTTACAAACCCAAAGCTATCACACAGTGGCTATAAATAATCTTCGGAAACAAACATAGAAATAAGCATAACATAAATCAGTCACAGACATCCATATCACAAAGGCGGAAAAAGATATGAATATAAGTATAACACATGAAAGTGTACATCAGAGTAGTGGTCAGAAAGATCCACGATAATACAAAATAATAGCAACACGTGCTATACAAAAGAATAAGTACACAACATAGAGTCTATATCTCAAATGTGTACATCAAAAAACTACTAATCTATGTAGTTAGCCAAAAGTCAGAATAATCCTGAAGAGAAGTCAAGCAGAAGCACCTGTAACTTCTCGGTCTGACCCGAGTATTATTTATAAGAAAATAATAAACGGATCAGTCTAGCTATAAATATCAGATGATATGGTATAAAGTAAAAGACATGGCATGAACATGTAATAACCATCGAAGCATACTACTATAAGTATGTAATTGAAAATCAACAAGAGATTAATCAATATCACAAGAATCTTCTCAAAGATAAAATAGGGTATCATACCCTAAACTTGTATTCATAACAAGTCAATGACACACAAATTCACCAATGCACAAAAATTGATATCATATCAATGAAAATCATGAAAATTGGTGAAGCATAAATTCCAGAAATCTACACACGAAATCCAGAAATCACATAAAAAGGGGGGAGGCCTATCACAAGAACAGGAGCATGAAAACTCACCAACACGTGTAACACAAGAATTAGAAGCTATCTCATGGAAGCTATCCATTAAATTTTGACACACGAACGGCCCGAAGACCATGGGGCGCTACCCCACATATGTGATGGTGAAACATCACACAAACGGGGTTTAGTCTCCCTCGTAGACAAAGAGACATCGCACAATTGCTAGTCTAAATCAAATCACAAAAATGATCGTCATGATCATCAAGAAGTGTCAATTACACTAAGCTAGTAAATATATGAGTTTAGCTTCATGTCCCATAACCACTAGCTTAACTTAAATATTTACGAACAAACTGTAGATCTTCACTAGGAAATTGTCACAAGAGGTTCAGTCGAACAAGTCCAAGAATTAACCGACGAAGTAAACGCAAGCGTTTCATACCACTTGTTTTACTAAGCTGTTTAATTAGATTTCTCATCCGAGTGAGGTAAAGGTTTGTATATACTAATAGATTGGAAAATGGTTTTTATAAATGAGTTTGGTATTGAAATTAGAGTTGAAATCGTTTTGATGAAAGAGTTTTGATATTTACTACTAGTATTGAAACCTTTATATTTTTAAAGTGACAAAACACAAAAATGATTGTAGAACAATCAATCACCAAAATTCACATACGAAGACGTGAATCAAATCCAAAGAAATCGATACAAAATCCATCAAAATGGATATTCACATAAAATCCATAGAAAGAAGTCATCAAAGTCGGTAAAAGTGATAACGTCTAATCGGATCGACAAAACTTGATTAACAATGGAAGTTTTACACAAAATTAGGCAGATAGGCAAAACTGGGAATTTCCAGACGTCTAAGGGGTTGGTCCAGACGTCTGGATTTAGTCTTTGGAAATATTCCAGAAAACTATCCAGATGTCTGAAACCTAAATCAGACGTCTGAAAGCATTCAAACGTCTGGGGAAAAGTCCAGACGTCTGGATTTGGTTTCTGGAAATATTCCAGAAAACCAACCAGACGTCTGAAAACACGAATCAGACGTCTGGAACAATAGTTCAGACGTCTGAAATTAGTCACTGCCCTTTTTATTTTTCTGCCGTTTGTTATTTTTCACCAGGAGGCAAAACCAGACGTCTGGCATTGATCTCCATACGTCTGAACACCTAATCTGGGCTTAAATTTGCCTAGGCCAAGATGGCCAAAACATTCTCGGAAGCGATCGAGCAAGCGATGACAACTAAGGATTTACGTCAAGTGACAACCCGGTCTTATAGGCGCTTCGATACACCCCAAACAACATATCCAAACATCCATTGAAGGATTTTCACAAGAATTGGACTTCAAAAACCAAGAAATTAGGATATTCACCAATTCAATCCCAAACAAAAGGAAATGTACATAAATAAGGGTTAGGAATTCATACCCAATCACAAAGATAGATATAGGCAAAGATGTGAGATAAAAATCTCACCTTTAAACTCAAAACAAATGAAGAAGAAGCTATAGAGCAATGGCAAGAGCAATCACACTTCAATTCCAACTCAACAACCTTGAATCTAGGCTAAAAAAGAAACATTTCCTAAGTTAGGTTTAGGAATTTCTGAAATTGATAAGAGAATGAGTTGGAGAAGAAGAAGAGGAGGCTTACCAAAGCTTCAACTATTAGTATGGAGCTAGAACTTGATTTGCAAAAGAAAACTAGGGCTTGGAGTTTTAATTTCCCGTTCCTCTCTCCATTGTTGTAAAAGCTTGAGTATTAGGAAATAGAAGTAAGGTAATGAAGAGAGGAGGGTTGAGGGTTGGGTCTAATGAGCTGAAACAAGACCAAAGCTCTAAGTAGAAAAAGTAGCAAAATTCTACTATCTCCAAACATATCAAAGTTTATACTTAAAAAGATTGAAAACATTATTTTGAACTCAATGGAAGTGGTCTCGAGTCCTAATTTGACCGTATGCAAAAAGTAACTTTTCGGACTAAAATCCGACTGACGATAAAATATTTAAATATAAAATCGATAAATATGCGGGTTGTTGCAGACTCCCCTCCTTAAAGAAATTGCGTCCTTGCAATATATATAAGATGGAAATAAAAAGTAACAACCATAAAAGCATATTAACACAAAAGAAATTTGAAATAAGAAGTTCACCTCAAAGAGCATGAGTAAGTAGGTCTGGATGTGTACGCTCGATGAATTCTCTAGATTCCCAAGAGCAATCCTTAGGATTTGAGGACCATTGAACTTTAACAAGCGAAACATCTTTATTTCGAAGTCGTTTAACCTCCAAAGCAATAATTCGAATAGGATGCTGCTCATAAGTTAAATTCGGCGAAACTTCAATTTCTTCCACAACACCGGGCTCAAGAATAGAATCGGAATCCCAAAGGTACTTCCGTAATTGAGAAACGTGAAACACGTCATGCATGGCAGAAAACTGAGCCGGTAATGATAGGCGATAAGCCATGGAACCAATACGTTCAGTGATAGGAAATGGCCCAATATATCGAGGCGCTAACTTTCTCGATCGACTGAAACGTACAACACCCTTCATAGGGGAAACACGAATAAATACAAGATCTCCAATAGAAAATTCTAACTTCCTTCTTTGGTTATCGGCATAGGATTTTTGTCTACTTTGGGCTTCTTTCATCCTATGACGAATAAGTTCAATCTTTTCTGTTGAATCATGAATAAGATCTGGACCTAAAACCAGCTTCTCACCGGCCTCAAGCCAACAAGAAAGAGATCGGCATGGCCTTCCATAGAGTGCCTCGAAAGGTGCCATACCAATACTAGATTGGAAGCTATTATTATAGGAAAATTCAACTAGTGAAATATGATCTTCCCAACTTCCACCAAAGTCAAGCACACAAGAATGAAGAAGATCTTCGGGAGTTTGATTCACACGCTCAGTTTGTCCATCGGATTGGGGGTGATAAGCGGTGCTAAAATTAAGCTTCGTTCCCAAAGCTTTTTGAAGACTCTTCCAGAATCCACTGGTAAATAATGGATCACGATCACTAACAATGGAAGAAGGAACTCCATGCAGTTTAACAATTTCTTTGATAAAAAGTTTGGCCAGAAGAGGAACGGTTCTGTTCGACCGAACAGGAATAAAATGGGCAGATTTAGTAAGTCTGTCAACTATCACCCATAAACTAGTACGACCCGAACGAGAACGGGGAAGACCATCAATAAAATCCATGGAAATTTGATCCCACTTCCAAACTGGAATTTCCAATGGTTGCAATAACCCACCAGGCCTTTGATGTTCAGCCTTAATAAGTTGGCAAGTCATGCAACAGTTAACAAAGTTAGCGATATCAGATTTCATTCCCTCCCAATAATAAAGTCGCTTCATATCAGCGTACATTTTACTACTACACGGGATGAATGGAATACTTGGAACGATGAGAATCTTCTAGTATATCTTTACGAAGATCACTAATCTTCTTCTCAATGGAAGACAAACCAAACAAATTCCAAACTTAATTGCAAATCAAAATCAAATCAAAAATTCAAACTCCTCCAACCCAAACAAATTATATATCAATTCGAAGCTCTCAACGAGCGCAATTCAAATATGCAGTATATTTTTCGATTTGGATTTCTCTGTGGCCGGAAATTGATGATTAATTCTCGGTCGTCCATAGGGTTCCGATCAACGTCGATGGATCGTCAAATTGATGATACCATCGTGGGAGAGTGTCACGCGTTGTCCATCGGCATGGCTCGTTCTTCGTTTTAGTGGTTTGATCGTGAGGAATAATTCGATTAGGGATCCTATAACCCGGCGGTGCTGGTGGTTATCGCAACCATGTCGCGTGGGTAGGAGCGGTCGACGACGTCGTAGGAGCACAGCGCTTCGCTTGGGGGGCACGCCTGCGTGGCCGCGAGCAAGTTGGAGGCGAGCGTTCATCGGGATGATGGCGGCTCTGTAGTCCTTGCGTGCGATAGGGTTCCTGGGGGAAGAAGTTGACGTGGCGTTGAGGTGTTGTTTTTCTTCTATTTATTTTGAATTTAAAAATTCAAATGTTATAATCGTCATATCTTTTACATACGAGTTTGGTTTTGGACGCAGTTTATTTTGTTGGGGTCGAATTGAAATTCCGGACATTTTAATGCTAGTTTGAACGAATTCTGAGACTGTTTTAATTTGGGCCCTAAATTGGATTTTAATTCGATTTAAAATCGAAGGTGAGTTTTTTAACCCACCCACAACTTCTAAATTTTCTTATGTTAGTTAAATTAAATATATGATATGATTAGGAATTTATTTATGGCTGTTTGGTATATTTAAATTGCTATTCCTATTAATTTGAATTTATTTTGAATTGAATTGTCATTTAATTTATTATTGAATTTAAATTTCCAGTTAACTCCCTGTATATAAAAAAATCTGTTAATTGTTGATATTTATTGGTTGAATTGGATGATGTTTGTGATGGATGTTTGAATTTATTATTGGATGATTGGATGCTATATTTGATTTATGAAATGCTATCACTCTGCAAGTTCCCTTAGTTATTATTAGGAAAATCACTATGGGTTGAAATGATATATACCTGAACGATCTATAGATTAGGAAAAAATTGTTATGGGTTGAAATGATAGACTCGAGCGATTTTATGGATTTTAATTTTAAATTCGGGATTGTGGTTTGAAATGATATATAACCATAAAACTTTAAATTGCGGATTGAAATGATAAACATCTGTATCACTTGACCCTAGGGTAGAGAATTATATACGGACACTGAATTGGTTAAATTAAATGATTTTAAAAATCCTAAATTTTTGAATTTAGTTAAATGATATTTTGAAATAAAGTTGATTTATATAAATTGAATTATTATCGAAAATCAGGTTTTAAGTTGAAATTTGAATTGGTTTAAAAGGAATTGCTTTAAGGAATTTAATTGAAATTTTAAGTTGATTTTTGAAGTACAATTGAAATTTATAGGAATTGAGTTATTGAAATTGTTTGAATATAACTTTGAATATGTATTGGAATTGAAGTAGTCAAATTTGACATTTCAAACATGAATTGAGGTCGATGTATATTTAAATATTTTATTAAGAATTTAAATGGAGATTTGGGATTTGATTTTTGTTGATTTGGAAATTATAAATGGTTTAATTGCGTTGGAATGAAATAAATAGTTTTAGTTGATATTAATTTCAAATTCATATTTTAATATAAACTGAGAAAATTATCATTTTAAAATTTCTAATTACTTAGATTTTTATATTTATTAAACTATTTTAACCTATATTAACTATATAAATTATTTTAACCTATTTTAAACCAATTTAATTTATTTTAAATCTAATTAATTTATTTTAAAGCTATTTAATCTATTTCAATTATATTTAATCTATTTTAAATCTATTTAACTATCTTAAATCAATTTAAAACTATATTAAATCTATTTTAAAATATATTAGAGTATTCTAACTATCCTAAAAATTTATCCCTGACTTTGTTAAACTATTTATAACTATCTAAATTATTTTCTAAATTTCAAACTAAGTAAAGTAGATGGGTTTATATTCAAATCCTCAATTTTAAAGTGAATATGGTTAAACGACATTATAACCTAAGTTGGGATTTAAATAACATATTTGATTTAATATGATAATTTTGAAATGAGACTTTAACCTATTTTGGAAATATGACTTTGAAAGGAAATATAATTTCGAAACTATGATTTCAAAGGTGATGTGATTTCAAAGGTGAATATGATTTCAAAGTGAATATATTTTCGAAAGTGATATGGTTTGAATTGAATATGATATTTTGATATCAATATGAAATGATTTTGGAAATGTAAAAGAACCATACGGTGTGTAATAAGCGATTGGTTGTTAAAGAGACCGGGATCGTATATTGTCATACTCTCTACCAATACCGAAAACCACTTTAACAACTATGCATGTGGTGGAGATTCCAGAAATGAAGTAGGATGGTTTGACGAACGATTCTATATGAGGTATTTACGTGACCCTAACTCCCGTGAGTCAGCTTGATGCGGCTAAAATCAGGAGCCACGCCGGGCCAAGTGAGGTCATTCCTCCTATCGGGCACACTTCTTCGATATTATATTCTGACTTTGTGATTGATTTGGTGGTCACCCTTGATTTTGATATGGGAGTGTGTTCCGAGGTGGGCGGTAGTAGCTGCTATGCGTTACCATCAGTTCGGATATGCAAATGGTATATCTACCCTGGCATTTCCTCGAGTGTCGTGGCGCATGCCCTATCGCACCTTTTACGAGTTTGTTTTGTGTCTTACCTATGGAGTGCTCCCTGATAGCCCACCTGCGGGTGGAGTTTACAGTATTTGTATAAACTACGGCATTATATAAAATCTATTTAGGGGGATATAGGTAACGCCTTAACGCTATTTTAATATTTTACTTTACTGTAGACATATCATAATAGCATATTGTACTACATAGTAGATAGTTTAACGGATCCTTAGGAGATGTAAATCTCGAACATCTCTTAAGTTACTGTACTCACGTTAGACACTGGATAGGAGATGTCAAAACCCGTAAACATCTTTGACGCCGTCACACGCATATTTACCGTTGACTTAACTTACATTAGATCTTTTAGTTCTGACTCGAGTGTTTTGTCTTTTCAATTCGCTCGGGTCAGCCTGAGCATTTCAGGGTTGAAGAGCTTATTTCTGGAGGACGAAGACGAAGATTTGTACTATTACTATTTATTATATTTATTCCACTTCATCATGTTGTTCCGCTGTATTTATTTATTTATTCCTGTTTATGTAACTCCGATATTTGTGTTGTAAAGAATAATCAAATGTATTTATAGAACAGCTTCATGAACTGTTATTTGATTATTATATTTTGTCATTCCGCTGCGAGATTCTGTATTTGTTTTATTTCTTTCTCTTTTTATTATTTACCCCCAATAATAATCTGCCCTTTTGTATGGTTTGAGTCGACATGTATGTCTGATTAAAACGTCCAAAAAGGCAGGTGGTTACAGTTGGTATCTGAGCTTTGGTTTAGCGATAACCTTAGCTTTGTGGGGTCTGGCTCAAATAAAATAGGGTAGTAATACCCTAGAATGAGTCGCTGAGAGTATATATATGAGAGAGCGTATTTGTTAATGTTATGAAATGTTTTTATATTGTGTTAATTTGTTCCGTTTTGTATTTATAAATTCTGGTTGGTGCATAGGATGCTATAACATCGATAGGGATTTCTAAACACTTAATAGGGCAGACCGACACAATATTTGTTTTGAATTATAGGTAAATGAAATAATTTTGCCTATTATATTTTTGTATATAAAATAGTAAGTTTTATAAATGATATATTTGTTTGCAATATAATTGTTTGTTAGGTAGTGAAATTTATAAGTATTGATTGGAAAATGAGATTTTCAAATAAAATGAATATAAACTGGAAATTAGAGAACTTGATTTCTGGGATTTTTGAAAATTTCTTTTGAAAGACTTTGGAATATAATATTAATATTATTGGGAGTATTTTCTGATAAATATTTCAATGAGATTTGGAAGAAATATTTTAAAAGAATTTTGGAATGAAATAAGTTTGTACTCCCCTCTTAGTCGCTGGAAAATGATTTCGGTAATGAGTGCACGTATCATCGACGTTCATTTTCGAGTTTCAAAGTGGGAAGACCGTTGTAGTAATTTTACTGCACAATTGTTTTGATAAATTAATCTCAATTTTGAATTCCAGATATGATTTGATATATAAAAGATATGATTATATATATTATTTTGAAATAATTGAAATGAAACCCGGTTGTTTAGTTCTTAAGCTTTTATAAATTAGAAATTGAAATTATTATAATGAATGGAATCTTGACTATACTAATAATTGGAAGCTTCTAAAATGAAAATAAGAAATTTGATGTTAAAATGATTAATGAAATAGATAAGGAACTGAAATTTTGTAAACAGTAAATAAAAAGGAAAATGAAAATAAGAAATGGTAATTATTGAACATTTTTCCTAAATTTAAAATAAATAAGATAAACTTGTGTGACATTCAATTACATTCTATAAAACATATATATATATATAACTTACCAAAATATTAAAAGTTGTAATGTTAAAAAGAATATGTAATGGGATATTATACAAGAAAAAACTTAAGTAATGAAAGTGTTCAATGGAATTACTTTTATGAGCATTTTTATATTTTAATGATTATAAACTTAAGTTAATGAATCGATATGCTAAGTAATTGAATTGAACATGAATACTATAAATAAATGATTATAAACTTAAATAAATGTTTGAAGTTATTTATAATTTAAATAAGTGGAAGGGATGAATACTGTAAGTAGATGATTATAAACTCAAGTTAATGATGGAAACCATTTATAATTAAAATGAATACTATATTAAATTAAATGATTATAACTTCAAAAATTGTTGAAAGGATTCAAAAAATAAATTTAATATTCAATGACACCATATAAGGATGAATGTAAATTAAAAAGTAAGAAACTTGATAATGAATTTATGCACTAATGAATATGATTACCTAATGGAGATCAAGTATATAAATTTATAAATGTGAACTAAACTGCAATAAATGTATGTAAAACTTAAATAATGAATTCATTGATTATTATAAACAACTGAATGGGATTAACTTATGTAAGAAATGAATGTAATGAAGTAAAAAAAGGAAATTTGCATTATATGGATAAATGGAAATTGAATTTGTAAGTAATGAATAGAAATAAATGAAATAAGTTTTGAATGAATGAATGTGAATTTATTTACAAAGAAACCTATACAGTACTTTAACAATTGATTTACATATGTAAGAAAATGTAAATAACATATGTGGATAAATGAAATGTAAATAAATGGAATTAAGCATTCTATGAATGAATGGGAATTGAAATTGGAAGAAATAAAGGTAAATTTAAGAAAATAATCATTGTATGGAAAGAAAATAAACAATAAATGTTGTGAAAGAAAATTTAATAACTTAAATAACATTGGAAATGATTGTTTGTTTTGGGCTTATGGGTTGTTTGGGAAAGGATACTTCTAATTGTTTGGATGTATGAATAATCTGTTGAGTTTTATCTAAGACTGTCGAGTATATGGTATACTTAGTAGTTATTTGTCATTCTATACGATTAAAGTGTCTAAACCCAAACAAACCATTTGTTTTGCTTGATATGGATGAATGGTTGATCTCTTGATTTCATGTGATGATTGTATGCTTGTTTGCAAGTGATTGTGGTTATGTTGCAATTGATTTGTTTTGTTATTAGTTGAAACAACTCAAATTATTCATACGCATCCGCACATGTCGGACTTGAATGATTCAAAATACCGAATTGTTAATTTAAATTTGCAAAACTGAACATATACAGTAAATAAATAATCACAGATCACAGACATAGAGTAATAAGTGCAGCGAAAATAAAAGATAGTAGTTCATGAAGCTACTATATACATATCAGAGTTAAATAAGGTACAACAGATGTCTCGAATACAATAGTCAAATACAATAATCGGAATACAATCACTGGAATCAACTGGATATCTGAAAGCTGGAAAGATAGCTGGATCACCAAGCGAAGCTCCAACCCAAAGGTGAGTCTCGAATACTGGTACACTCAGTCTGACCCGAGCGTAAAGAAAACACAAAACACTCGAGTCAGGATTAACATTCTTATATCAATAAATCCAACTCAAGTGAAATAGCAACTGAAATACAAGTAACTCAAAGGATGTTTGGAATAACCATCCTTTAAGGATCCGTTAAACTATCTACTATGTAGTAGTGTACGATAAGTAGATAATGTCTATCAGTAATATAAAGTATCAAAATAGTGTTAAGGCGTTACCATTATTCCCCTTAACACATTTTATATAAGCGTTATAGTCTATACAGCACTGTAAACTCCACCGTAAACTAGTGGGATATCAGGGAGTACTCCATAGGTATAACACAAATCAAATCGTAGTGGTCGCGTATAAAGGGATACAAGTATGACAAGGCACATGAGGCAATACCCAAGGTAGTGAAATTACCGTTTGCCTGATCCGGACTGGTGAGAACGCATCGCCGCAGCGATCGCAACACCGTGAAACAACACTCCCAAATCAAGGGTGCACCAATCGACAACAAGTAATGAGTAGTTTCGAAGAAGTGTGTTCGCTCGAGGTAGCTGACCTCCATTTGGCCCGGCACGGCTCCTGTTTTAGTCATTTCCAATTTGACACAAGTGTCAAGGCTATCCATTATCGTTCTCTTTCTTCAGTCATCACGTTCATCATTCCAACCACTTCATTTTGGATCACACTCCGCGTATAGTTATTAAAGTGGTTTTCGGTTTAGACAGTGAGTATGTCCCTAACCGATTCCGGTCTCTTTAATAACTTTCGTAATTATTACACCGATTGGTCGTTCATATATTTCAAAACCAAATCAAATTCATTTTTAAATTAGAATTTGAAAACCAACATTTCATTTGTCTTTCCAAAACAATTTCCATAATTTACATTTCAAAACTTCCAAATTCATAATTTCAAAATCTTAAAATTCAATTTCAATTTCTTTTTAAAACAATTCAAATATTGATTCAAGTTCGGATACAAGTTTCATTTCGAAATCATTTTAATTAATTTAATTTAACATTCAAGTCAATTTAAATTCATTAATCGATTTCATTCAATATTAAATAAATTTATCATTCAAAACAATTTCTATTTAATTTCCATTTCATTAAATCAATTACTTAAGTTCAACTTCATTATATGAGGGGTAGCCAGTCAGGACGTGTGAGTCTGGTGGGTCGAATAGGTAGGCCAAGGTAGGAGATTGGAAACTGGGAAAGTTTGCAGTTGAGGACGGCAGCGGATGCAGGGCCAAGGTGGTTGGTATTGCCAAGCATGATAAGGGAGCTTTTGTGGAAGTTGATGGAGAGGCCAGAGATTAATTCGAAAACATAGAGGAGAACTTTGAGGCAGTGGAGGTGGTTAGGATTGGGTGAGGCAAAGAGGATGGTATCGTCAGCAAATTGTAGGTTGGATATTTGAAGGTTAGATGTAGGGATGCTGATTCCGGCCAAGTGGTTGTTGGAGATGGACAGTTTAATCATGCGGTTGAAGACATCTGCAATTAGAACAAAGATTAGGGGGGAGAGAGGGTCTCCTTGACGTAGACCTCTCGTAGACTTGATCAGACCACCAAGTTCACCATTGACTGATACAGAAGACATGCTGGAGTTCAGGATAGAGGATATCCAGGAGCACCATCTCGGTGGGAAGCCTCTATGTCGTAATAGTGCGAGAATGAAGTTCCAGTTGACTGAGTCAAAGGCTTTAGAGAAGTCAAGTTTAAGTAGGATTCCTGGGGTGTTGGTTCTGTGACAGAAAGACACCACTTCTTGAGTGGCGGCCACACAATCTAGGATATTGCGACCGAGTATGAAGGCCGATTGCTCCAGGCCTACTAGAGGGGATATTACAACTTGAAGTCGGTTTGCAAGGATCTTTGTAATGATTTTGAAAGTGGTGTTGAGGAGGCTGATAGGTCGAAAGGAATCAAGGGAGGTAGGGTCATCAGTTTTTGGGATGAGGGTAATGATGGCATAATTAATTCGTGCAACCGAGTTGGGATCATTTTGAAATTCAAGGCACATGTCAATAATGTCAGATTTCACTGTACTCCAGAAGTGTTTGAAGAAAAGGGGGCCAAAACCGTCAGGTCCAGGAGCTTTATTGTCCGACATATCTTTGACTGCAGTCCAGATTTCTTGTTCCGTGAAGGGGTGATCAACTTGCAGACTCTGAGGGTCAGGGTAAAGGAGATTCCAGTCTATGTCTGGTAGAGGGGTGGAAGGTTTGCCTAGGATGTTGCGGTGATGGTTGGTGAAGAGGTGGAGGAGATCGGATTGGTCAGCGTAGGTGATGGTGTTGTGTTGAATGTTAGAGATAGTCGAGGATCTACGGCGCCCATTTGCTAACCTGTGGAAGTAGGTCGTGTTTCTATCTCCTTCTTTAAGCCACTTTGCTCTGGATCGTTGTTTCCAGCCAATTTCTTCCTGTTTAAGGAGCCTTTCCAATTCCTTTTCAAGGAGGATCAACTGTTGCATTTTTGGTTCGATTAGGGGTTGAGATTCTGCAAGGATATTAAGGTTGAGGATTTCATCTTGGACTTGTGAAATCCGAAATCTAAGGGAACCCCAGATGTATTTGGCCCATGGTCTTATCAATTTTCTGAGCGAACGGAGCTTGGCCATAGTACGAGCAGTAGGAGATTCTAGATTGGTGGGTTGAGACCAGGCCAACTTGACAAAATCATCAAAGGATGGCTCTAGAAGCCAGAGTTGTTCAAATCTAAACGGTTTGTGAGTGGTGTTCAGAGAGCCAAAGTCAAACAGGAGGGGACAGTGGTCCGAGATCGTGGTTGCCAATCCCGAGACAGATGAGAGGGGATGTTGGTCTTCCCAGGCTGTGTTAAAGAGGAATCTATCTAATTTGGCCAGGGATGGGTGGTCTCTACGGTTAGACCAGGTGAAGAGGCGGTTACTGATGGGGGGATCAATCAGCACACAAGAATTGATGAACCTTGGCCTCGCATCCTGGAAAGCTGCTTCCCTCTTGACAGCTGGTAGATTAATCTTAGTTAAATCGGTCCTCTCTGCCATCCCCTCCTACTGGATCTCCTTCCACAAACTCTCCTCTTGGGTTTCCAATAAAATTGACAAATCTCGCAGGACTTTCTTATGGAATGGCTCCAAAGCAAAGTGCCTAATCAACTGGCGCTCACTCTGCCTCCCAAAACGCCATGGTGGCCTTGGTGTCCCTGATCTCCCCTCGCTCAACACTGCCCTATTAACAAAATGGCTCTGGCGTTTTCTCTCCCCCGACAATTTCCTCTAGAAGGATTGGATCCTACATTCATATCACTACTCTAATCCACACCTAGCCCTACACCTCCCCCCAGTTGCAGACCATCTCCATTCTGGTCCAATGTCCTCCACACCATCCCCCGAGTCAAATCCCTCTTTCACGTCTTAATAGGCAATGGCAACAACTGCCTATTCTGGCATGACACGTGGGTGGACCCTTCCCCTCTAGCCAAAACACTACCTAACCTCTTCTCCTCCTCAAACCTCCAACTTGCCACCACCTATACCCTGTTTCACCTGGGCCCCAGTCGCCTTCATCCCCCCTCCCTTTTTTCCATCGAAACTTTTAATGAGCTTCTCGAAGCTTCGAAAATCCTCCAATCCCTTCGCCTATCCCACTCACCAGACCGCTTCACCTGGGAACTCAATCCATCCAAAGGCTTCTCCGTATCATCTTGCTACTCTTTCCTCATCCACCCTGGCCGCCTTTTTCCCTTCAGCAGGATTTGGAAATGCCACTCACACCCAAGATTCCTCTTCTTCCAATGGTGCCTCACTCGTAACCGCATCAACACCAAAGACAGACTTATTCGCTTAAACATCCCCATAGATCCTCTCTGCGTACTTTGCTCCTCTCACGTCGAAACAATTACCCACCTTTTCATAGACTGTGATTTCTCATTCGCAATTTGGGCCCCAGCCAGCGCGCATCTCTTGGGTTACATTCCGGAGCTCATTTCATTTTTTGAATACTGGCAACAAGATCTCGGAAATCACAATCTCGACATCTTTATCACCATTTACTGTTGGTGCATCTGGAAAGAAAGAAATGCCTATATCTTCAACAAACCTAGATCTTCAATCACGGCCATCTGTAGTCGAATCTCACATCTTTTCAATTACTGGACAGGTACCAACTCGGCCCGGTTCAGACATCGACTGAGGTCCGCTCCTGCTGACTCTGCGGAATCAATGGCCAGCACCAGCGCCAACCCTCGGTAGCTGCTCCAAAGCGAATCTGTTTGTCCCCATTTTGTCTGTTGAATCATCGAATATGGTGATTGTGTTCCATCCTGTAATCCATTAACTCTTATGTACATTATTATGTTATTTAGCTTACCCTATTTTTTGGGCCACCGGTTGGGCTTGTCAACCGGACCTTATTTTCTACTATTCTACTATTATTAACCGGCTGTGTAGTATATCACTACACAACCGTCTTTCTCAAAAAAAACTTCATTATATCAAAACTTCAAATATAATTGAATTAGATTCGTCAAATCAATTCTTTAAATTACAGGTCTTACATTAACTTCAATAAATCACATTTCAATTTCTTGTTAAAGAAATTCAATTTCACTTATTAATTTACATAGTTACAATTTCAAAACTCAATCAATAAAGAAACTCAATTTCAATTATTTATGAAGTAAAAATTCACTTATTCAAAGGTTCAATTTCTCTTATCAAAGAATTCAAATTTTTATTTAATTATAAAATAATTCAATCTTATTTAATTATTAAATAATTTCAAAACTTAATTATTAACTAATTTCAAAACTTAATTATTAATAATTCCAAATTTAATAATAAATTTTTAAACAACGTTCCTTCATCATCTACTATGTTAATATTTTGGTTTAGATTATTAAATATTAACATTTCCTTTCATTCAAATTCAAATTCCAACTTCGTTTCAAAACCATATTATTTATTCAAATAAAATCTTTATTTTTATTTTATTTTTTAAAAATCAAATTATTGACCAATCGGGTTTTATTAAATTCTCTATCCTAAGTCAAGTTCATTTGGGTATTTATCATTTCAACCCGATTCCAATTCAGTTCAAAATCAAAGCATAGAAAAGGGAACTTGCAGTGTGATAACTGGATGGTGTCAAAGTAAATAAACAAGCAATAACAATAATCAATAACAATCCAATAATCAATTCAAATAATCCCAAAATAATCGTATTAATTTACATTGTTGTTTGTGCAAATTAATATAATTATTTCTAGAATCTACACTATCATTTCATGTAGATTAAAGATTATTACATTAATATTTAATACGGTTCTTCACTTGATATTCATTATTCAATTTATACTACATCAATTTTATACAACATACATTCAATGGTTCAAGGTGAAATTAACCATATTACTACGTGTCGAGTGATTAAACATTTAAAGGGGTCATATTATGCAAATTTAACAAATCAAATTCAACATATAGATCCAATTTAAATTGTGGACTATCCTATATCAATTCAATTGCATATTATTTATCACTTTAACATTAACAATTTAACGTCCAATATAAACATCAACAATCAATCAATTATCAACCAAACTGGATTATCATTGTATATATAACAGATAATGGTGTCAGATGTCGCAGGTGAACTGATACATGTAATAGCATATATTTAACAGTGTAAATAACTAGCAGCAGCATATTTCAATTGTCGTTTCAATTGAAATCAAAATTAATAAATAAAAGAACATTAATCGTGAGTGATTGCTCACCTTTTGAGGCTAGAGATGAACGAGAATGAGATGAGTTACAAATCCCAAGCAAAGCTAGATTGAACGCGAATTTGATGAGCAAAGCTGATCAATATGAATTGACGAAATCAAATCAGAACAGGATTGATAACAATGAATGGTATAAGTGAATTCATATATACCACTATATATAACAATTTATATAAAAGAAATCATATTGCAAACGTAAACATATATTAAATTAAATATATATATATATATATATATATAGTTTTCAAAGATCGTAGTTTTAAATTAAGACCCATATATAAAATCAAACATATATACAATATTTTTTTTTGAAATTCATATATATATATATATATACTTATTAAAATACAAAATACTTACATATATAGTTAATATAGGAAATCATAGTGTAAACAAATAAGTGCATGTCATATTTATAAACCAATATATATATATATAGAACCGTCTGTAAATATACCATATGAAAATCATATTTAAACAAAACAACTATACGTATATGCTTATAACCGAATAAAATAACCCTATATATACAACCAACGTATAAACTATAGCCAAATCTTATTATATTAACAAGCACTGACATATATTAACAGCAGCGGCTTCAACCTTAATTATATTATAAAATTTGAAGTCATATAACTAAAATGAAAACATTTATATATTAGAAAACTGAAATGCATAAACTATCTATTTTTTTTTTAAACTTACATATAGCTATATATGTACTTAAAACATAACTTTTATATAAATATACATATGCTTTTATAAAAAAATACACGGTACAAAATATGGTATATCTACAATATAATATAACATATATATACTAATACATAAACTGCCACAAACAGTACTCACCTACATAATATATATACAGAACAGATACAGACATTTCAAAAAACCGAACCCATATATAAAATATAATTAAAGTCGGTCTTTAAAATAACCTGGAACTATAGTCTATATACTGTTCTTTCAGAGTTTAATATATAGAGACTTATATTATATAAACGTACACATTCTTTTCAAGCTATTTATATATATATATATATACTAAATTTCCACAGCACCTTTTAAACTAATGTATATATATAATTTAAACTTATACTTTACATAAACCTATACGTATACAGTATACTAACCAACATAATAATCACTTATATATACAATATATAATATATGAAAATATATACCTCTTATTATATGTAAAGGATATAAACAGAACTTATAATACTCACTTGTCTACAATGTATAACAAAACTCACATATAACTTAATATATACTTATATATATAGACTGCAGCCATTATATCTTCATAACTAGAACACAAAATAGTATAAACATTTTATCATATGACAAACAAATCTTAAAACAAGAATATATATAATACTAACATAACATTTTCAAGCAATAGGATCAATACTAAATGTAAACAAGTATATATATATATACAACTTACTTTATATAATATACATGAATGGGCTAGCCAAACATTCCAATAGGCTCGGCCACAAGATGGATGAGGTGGATGCATGTAGGGTTGAAAGCACGGATCTGGTGGAAGGATGCAGATCACAGGGAAGAAGGTGAGATGGTGGAGCGTTGGTGGTTGAAGTCGGGCCGGAGTGAAGTGGCGGTGCTTGGCTGAGGCAAGGAGGGAATGGTGACTTTGTCTCGGCTATGGTGGAAGGTGTGCTGCAAGCGGGAAGACTCGGCCATAGGCTGCTCGAGTGGCAAAACGTGGAGGAAGGCGTCGGTTGTGGGTGGAATGCTGACGAGGTGTGGTGGGTGATGGGTCTTGACGAGGTGTGGTGGGTGAAGGCTCTGACGAGGTGTGGGAAACGGAGAAGTGAGGAGAGGATCAGTTAGGGTGTTGGTCGACGGAGTGGGTGAGGGAGGAGATGAGCAGGCACATTTCTGAGAGAAAGGATATAAACATGACAGCCTTGCAAATTGAAAATGATCTTTCCTCTTCACATCCCATATACACGTTTCTTTGAATTCTACGCCTTTATTTTTATATATTTTAAACGATGTGAATACTAAGGGGCGAGAGTCAAATTCAGATATTAATAAAAGCAAACGGTTGTTAAGTTGTCTCAGGTACAACGGAAAGACACGGAAAAAAAAAGGACCCGAAGTGGTTACCGATACGAAATCATTCTTCCGACTTTCCAACGTGTATCGGCCACCGAAACAAAGATATGAATACACTGTGGAGATCAGCACAATGAGACGATCAAAACGGTATACAGATATCAGTGGTATGAGTGAATTATAAAATTTTGAATTTTCTACTATCGAAAAATGCAAGAAAAACGCAGAAAAATAAGATCGACGGAGCCAAACAAGTCCGAATTTGGAAAAACGAAAAATGGCGACTTGCTCAGAAGATGTTTTAGAATTTTTCTATATAAAAATATTTGGGTTTCGAAAACATTTTATTTTCATCGCTTTTTAACTGATTAAATTGAAGTAAATTTACGCGCGAAATAAACTTTCGTATTTTCGGACGAAAATTTACCAGTTGCTATGTTTAACTAGACGCATTCCAAATATCAAATTTATATTTCAAAATTTATCGTTTAAAATTTCGCAAATTTCAATTAATAACGTTATTAAAACGGTTAAAATTTACGGGTCGTTACAGGATACTTCTAATTATTTGGATGTATGAATAATCTGTTGAGTTTTATCTAAGACTGTCGAGTATATGGTATACTTAGTAGTTATTTGTCATTCTATACGATTAAAGTGTCTAAACCCAAACAAACCATTTGTTTTGCTTGATATGGATGAATGGTTGATCTCTTTGATTTCATGTGATGATTGTATGCTTGTTTGCAAGTGATTGTGGTTATGTTGCAATTGATTTGTTTTGTTATTAGTTGAAACAACTCAAATTATTTCTCTTCTATATAATTATTAACTCCTTTGGATTATATAAGTGAAATACAGGTATGGAAGCAATAGCTACTGCTTTTGGTTTCATAAAATAAGCGTTAATTGCCCGACAAATAGGTACGTTCTCGGATTATGGTTTTCTAGCGATATTATATTCTTTTTCCCGCTGTTGGGATATATTATTTTGAAAATTTTGATATATATTGTTTTTATTGATATTATTATTTCTCCCAGACCTTTCCGTACAAAGGAGATTCTGCCGAAATTTTTCGTAAATTTTGGACTTAGAAAATTTTGTAAAATGTTTTCCAAACTTTTATTAACTTGAGTATAAAGGATTTAAATGGTTATAAATTGATATATTTTATTTAATTTATTAAATTTTGTAAATTTATTTGTATATAAATTTAATATTTTGAATGAGATATATTGATTTCTTGATTTCCTTCTTTTCCCTTCTTTTTCCTTTTCGGGGATGAAAAGTTTTGAGTGGGGGAGAGTGTAACGAACCGTAATTTTCGATAGTTAAAATAGTTGATTTAATAATATTTTTGTGATTAAATATTGGGAGAAATATAATTTGTAATTTAATAATGAAATAATAATGATTAATAGTAATTGAATAAAATAAGTGTTAGGTAAGTAATTGTAACATTTTGTTGTAAATAATAAACTTACAAATGTGATTAAATATAGAAATGGCGACGATTGTTATTTTTTATCAATTCATTTAGTCAATTGCAATTGAATGTCATTGAATGTTACATTAATGTGAGTTAGGACAATAACTGTAAATTGTGAATGCGATAAAAGGAATAGAAATGTTAATTTCATTCATAATGTAATAATTGATTCAATAAAAGAATGAAACCAAGATAAATAATTTATTGGGATTTTTTTTAAATTATAATTAGTGTGTAAAATTTGACAAAAATTCAATATAAATGGAAATATAGTAGTTAATACAAATAAAGATGAAAATTGGAGGATATTAATGTAATGAAAGGCAAAAAAATATTAACGATGTTATTTGAGTAATAATTGATTGAATATAAAGTCTGAAATCAAATTAAAACAATTTATTGGAATTAAATTTTAATTAATTGGATTTAATTACGGTTGAAATTGAACACTGTAATTAGTAAAATTTTAAACACTGAATCGATGTGTAAACTTGTTTTGAATTATTATAAATGTCTAAGTAATCAAAAATGATGAAATTTGTTAGTTAATAAATATTGAATTAAAAAGTGAATTAATTAATTTAATATTAATTTATTTAATTAATGCGAAAATAGCCATTTTGGCCACTGTCTCGGATTTTGAAGAAACAAGTTTCATCGGATCTGTAACGGTGAATTATTATAAGGTTTCAAGTTTCGTAGCGATCGGACATGTCGTTTGATCGTACGGACTCGAAACGCCTAGAAATCAATTTAATTGAAATCAATTTGAAATAAGCTGATTTTAACATAACTTCTTCAGACGATGGAATTAGGACTTGAAACCTGTTCCATTGAATTTAAAATTTTCAAAAACATCTATTTTGATATATGGGATGACCCATTTTCGTTTCGAAGACTTAACGGGCTTTTCGGGTCGTTTATCGTTCAACTTGTAAATCAATATGGTCCATTCATTCTATTTTCAGCTTTGCCTATAAATAGCCCGTTATAAACCCTAGCCACTTCTTATTTTCATTTGTCTGTACGTACAATTCCCCCTGGCTTTTTCTTCTCAATGGCAGACAAACCAAACAAATTCCAAACTTAATTGCAAATCAAAATCAAATCAAAAATTCAAACTCCTCTACCCCAAACAAATTATATATCAATTCGAAACTCTCAACGAGCGCAATTCAAATCTGCAGTCTATTTTTCAATTTGGATTTCTCTATGGCCGGAAATTGATGATTAATTTTTGGCCGTCCATAGGGTTCCGATCAACATCGATGGATCGTCAAATTGATGATACCATCGTGTGGAGAGTGTCGCGCGCTGTCCATCGACATGGCTCGTTCTTCGTTTCAGTGATTTGATCATGAGGAATAATTTGATTAGGGTTTCTATAACCCGGCGGCGCTGGTGGTTATCGCGACTATGTCGCGTGGGGAGGAGCGTCGACGGCGTCGCAGGAGGACAGCGCTTCGCTTAGGGGGCGTGCCTGCGTGGCCGCGAGCAAGTTGGAGGCGTGCGTTCATCGGGATGATGGCGGCTCCGTAGTTCTTGCGTGCGATAGGGTTCCTGGGGGAAGAATTTGACGTTGAGTTGTTGTTTTCTTTTTTTTCATTTTCTATTTATTTTCAATTTAAAAATTCAAATGTTATAATCGTCATATCTTTTATATACGGGTTCGGTTTTGGACGCGGTTTGTTTTCCTGGGATCGTATCAAAATTCCGGACATTTTGACGCTGGTTTGGACGAATTCCGAGATTGTTTGAATTTGGGCCCTAAATTGGATTTTAATTTGATTTAAAATCGAATATGAGTGTTTTAATCCACTCACAACTTCTAAAATTTCTTATGTTAGTTAAATTACATGTATGATGTGATTAGGAATTTACTTATTGTAACGACCACGTTCATTCTCTCCACAGAAAGTCGCATCATTATGAAGAAAGAAAGGGGTAGAAAATAGAAAAGAAGAGAAGAAAGAAAGAAACAACAACAACGATCTCACAGCGGAACGAATAAATTATATTAATAACATAAACTATTACATAGTATACAACAATTTACAGAGTTACACAGCATATACATCACTTACTAGACAGTTATAAACATCTGTCTAGACATTACAACTCAAATACAAGACAAGACACTATCACAGATATCAACACAGCGGAATACTATATCTACGAACGCCGAAGCCTCCTGCTCCATTGCTCCTCCAGAATATTTGTCAAAGCTAAACCTGAATCCCTTGGCTACTCGTAAAAATTTGAGTACCCAAGAGTTTATAAAATAGAAATAAACACTTGGGTCAGACATGGGTCTGGTGTGAGTAACAGGTTAAACTTGCTTAACTTCAAAACCTTTAGAAAGAAAAGGTATCACGTAAGACTCCCCACAAATAAACATGGGTAAGTTTTTACCTTACGCTAACCAAAACATTTGATAGGAAATCTGATTTTATTATAATAGGGTCTAGGGTTTTCAAGTAAAATATAGAAATAGCTGAAATGCTTACATCTCACATTCCAACATAGTTGGGCACAACTAATACGTACGGCACTCATTGGAGTTTGGATTCCATACAATGGCAGGGCTACTGGGGTATCGCCCGTCACAGTACGTGGCCTAGATCACCGTACCGAGGAGTACGCCCGCTCCCCTGCAACACAAAGCCGGAACCATCCCTTACTGGATAATCCCGAACAAGACAATCCCGTAGTTGGCGCGACCAACCACACACTAAGCCGAATAAAAGAAAAGGGACCTCTAGACAGGGATCTATCTTGCTCTCAGTGGGTGCTACCCACGAAACCTTGCTGCACCTCCCCTGTTTTAGCCATTCCCGGTTGATGAGGCTTGAGGTTACGATTACCTTTAATCAGAACATATCACTTAGAATGCTCATCGTCCGCCTGACGATGTGCTGAAAGCATTCAATCCATACAAGTTCGTTCCGGGTTCGAACGAAACTGAAGGCATTATCTCGTTACACTCGTTTTGGAATCACCCTCAGAGTTAACGACAATAACCCTTGCACTCTGAAACTTCATCTTCACTTGAGATTCACGACCTATCGTTAATTTGGATCGATGTGGTATTCGGGTCTCCAGACCTGGAATTCCGGTATACGAAAACCCGATCCCGGTCTCATCGAAATCCAAAACGTATCTTTTAAGGCCAAGTTGTTTTAAGGTTAAAACAATTCAATTCTTATCTATACTACACACAGATAGATAATTTACAATAGATAATCCATATTATCATCCAAACAGATAATTCATATTATCATTTCAATCCAACCAAACATCTATATCATAGATCAGCACATCTCTTATCAGAGATATCAACAATGCAAAGCATTCAATATCATTCATCCATTCTTAAGTAATGATTTATCATCTCTAATTAATTTAAAGTGAATTAAATTAATTACTTCATCTTATAAATCCTGCTTAATTAATTATTAATTAAACCAATTAATTAATCATTACTCTAAGTATCCATCTAAATTAATCATTCCTGAATAATTACCCTTTAATTACTTTAAGTAATTAATACTTAATTAATTTCACAAATTAATTATCTTAAACCATTCAGTAATTAATCTTTAATTACTTCATTAATTAATTAACTATATTTAATTACATTAATCCTTAATTAATTACAATTAATTAATTACTTTAATCACTTATTATTTATTAATTAATCTTAATTAATCAATTCTTAATTACATCATTAATTATATTAATTAATGATCCTTAATTATTCTTAATTAATTATCTTATTTAAATTAATAATTAATTAGTCACATTTATTAATCACCTTTGATTAATCTCATTTAGTAATTAACTACTCTTAATTACTACACTTCATAAATTAATTACTCCTTAATTAATTATCCTTTAAATAAATCCCTTGATTAATTATTCAAAAGTAATTAACTCAAATTACTTTTATTATTAAATCATCTTTAGTTAATTACATCCAGTAATTACCTTTAATTACTTCCTAAGTAATTACACTTCATTAATTACATTTAAGTAATTATACTTAACCAATTTCATATTGATTAATAAATCTAATTGATTATTAAAATTTATCATATTAATCAATTATTTAATAATCCCTAATTAATGATCTCTCATTAATTATTAAAAATTCTTTATTTAAGTAATTAAACTTAAATCAACCATTATTAATTAATTCTTAATTACCAATTAATTAATCTCTAATTACTAAATTAATTCTTAATTAATCTTTAATCACTTTGATTAATTTCTAATCATTTATTAATAATCTATACTTATATAAATAAATGATTCTTAATTCCAAATTAATTAACCTTAATTAATTAATTTATAATCCTAATTATTTAATTAATTAACACTAAACCTTTAATTAATTAAATTATTAAATTATTCTTAAATTACCTTATTAATTTAATGAATCTTAAATCATTAAACCTTAATTAATCTCTAAATTAAAGTATTAACCTTTATAACAACTTTAATTATTATTAACAAAAGGCTTTGAAACATTTTACTTTTAAATTTCATTTTAAATTGTTGATTTAAAATAAATACCAATTTATCTTAACAAAATTAAAACTCAATTTTAAAACTTTTAAAATCACAAGTTAAAGAATACTTATAATTTAAAAAGAGATTTTAAAAGTATTTAAACTAATTTCCTTTAGATTTCAAATCATTTATGATTTATTTTAACATTCAAAGTGGTTAAACATTTGAATTTTATAAAACTTTATTTTACTTCAACCAGGATTCAATTTGATTTGAATCTATTCTTAAACTTAGATTTAAAACATTGTTTAAATCTTTTATCTTAAATTTTTAAACCACTTTAACATTCAAACAGACAGGTGTAACAGGAAACCTGTAACCAACATCTACCCGAGCAATCCCTAATTTACTTCGAGAAAACCCCGCACTGCTTCGAGTCACGCATTCAAAAATCTCGAGTTCCACTCCTTTGTTAAAAACCCACCTGAACACTGATACGCCTGACACTTGTTCACGTGCACACGCGAGTTGGTCGCCTCTGACCATCGATGCGAACGCCAGCATATCGATCCTGACCATCCCTCACGATTCCGATCACCAGCGTCTCGAACCAACACCTCAATCGAATTCGAGCATTACGATCACAATCTGGAACAGAACTTCGATCTCCAGTTTCAACTTGCCTCGTCGATCGAGACCATCTGAAACCTCACCATCACGATCAGTTTTCCATCAACGATCCTTGCTTCGATTCCAACCATCCCGGCCTTGACCGATTCACCATGGACTACGAAATTTCCCCGAGAACAACCTCAACAAAACTGTGCCTTAAACCCTAAATTACTCTCGTTCATCCTCCACAATGATTTATAAAATCAACGAGCATTTTTGTGATGATCCCCTACCACTTAGCAAACTATTACTCAAATCACGAGATCTGAAAACCCACCGATCACCAGAATTTCGACAAAACCCATTTCACGTTTATCTTACTAATTCTCGAGATATACCCAATTAAAAATCGTGATTCTTCTTTCAAAAATCATTAATTTGTATAAGGAATCAGTTTATAAACTTGAATTGATAAATAAAAATACTTAAATTTCCAATTATTTAAACATGCACTGTTCTTCCTTTAGTTTCTAGAGACATTCATATATATTTTAACTTAATTATAATTTAAATACCAATCTATGATTAAACCATCAATTATTGTTTAAAATTTTAAATCATAACAATGCCTAGGTCCAGAGATACAAAATTTAAACCAAAACTGAGTTTGAAAACTGGGAACAGAGTATCATAGATAACATACATGCACACCAACATATATATACAAACATGCACAGAGATATACTTAAAACTATACTCACATATAACTTATTTTCAGAGATATGCATACAACCAGATCTTATAGAATACTTAAGCTTTTTAGAAAGTGTTACTCACCAATTTGAAGAAGAGGAACAGAGCCTTATTTTGAAATTGCTTTTAAACTTTAGAACTTGAATTGCCTTTGCTAGAAAATTTGCATGCAGACTTGATTTATTGAGATGTTGCTCTAAATCAGGTTACTTGCTTTTGACTTGAAAAGAAAAACAGGCTTTTGCTTCCATGGTTTTAAAGAAATGCAGTCTTGTTTGAAAATGCTTCCAAAAACAAAATTGCAGGCTAGAATTCCAGAACTTAAAAGAATTTGCAGGCTAAACTTAATTTAGATTCTGGAAAATGGGTTACAGGCTCTTGATTTTGAAATGAATTACAGGTTTTGTTTTTGGTTTTGAGGAGTTGATTACATATTTGTTTTGAGAAATTGTTTTTGAGTATACTTCAGGCTGAAACTTCTTATCTTTTGAAGAGAATCGGGAAAGAAAAAGAAAATGAGAAGTAGGCATATGTTTATATAATTTAATTTGTATTTTATTAAAAATAAAAGAAAACAAAAATTTAAAAACTTGACATTTGGCACTTACATAGTATTATTAGTGTACACTTGTTTAAACAAGCCTTAATATGATAACACTTGTATTTTTAAGTAATTTGTATCTATTTAAATGTAAATAAAATGCCTTTCTTTATTAATTAAATACTTATGTATATATATATAAAGTATTTTAAAGAAAATAAAACCAATTATGTTTATAAGTAAAAGTTTATACATATACTTTAAAATCCAAATATTTTAAATATCTATCTTTGAATTTCAAAACTAATATACATTCAAATTCAAATTATATTTAAAATCTAATTTAAAGTCAAGTTATATACATACATATATAACTACACATTTAATTTGAAATAACAATTCTATTAAAATCTATTTATTTCCATAAATAAAACAATACACTATTAATATTGTATTTCAAAACTTATCTATATATATATACTCTTAAATCTTATTTATTAAGCAATATTTTAAAAAGAAATAAAATAGTCCTTATTATAAATTTTATTTTAAAACCATATAGTTATTTATTTAAATAACTTTGAAAAGCTAATATTAAATAAATCATAATTTCCACATTTATCAAAATATATTAGAAATTTAAAAACAATATTTTATTTATTTATTAACTTTCAAATCAAAGGCAATCTATTTACAATATATACTTATATATATATTATAGATAGAAATCATTTTATTAACTTATAAAAGATAAAATTCACCAATTAAATATTTATTAGATTATTAACCAATTCAAATTTTTATTATCAAAGATTAACAAATCAATTTAATTATTTAAACAGATTATTAAATTGATACTGCTCATAAATTTCCGGGATATTACATTCCTTCCCCCTTAAAATAATTTCGTCCCCGAAATTTAAAACAAAGGTAATTTAATAATCTCTTTAAATCACAAGCATCTATTATCATCCATATGCTAACAATCATAGCAACCAATCATCCAACAAACAATTCTAATTATCCAAACAAAATTTTGAATACAATCTCCTTGAGTTTCCCCAAGTATAAATATACCGGGATACTCGCTCTACAAAATCCAAACAATCAACAATACTAAGCTATAGAGTTCTTACTCATCTAGATCTATAGAACTAAACAAGATATCAGACTACAGACGAGTCTGACTCAACAACCAAATCTCCCAGAACTGCTGGTTCCAAAACCAGAGATAGATCAAACACGTACTCCCTCAGAGATACGTAAAATACATTGAATTCCAGTTATCCAAACTGACAATTCAACCTTGTGTATCAAAGTACTTATCCAAATTAGATCACAGAAAAGATCCAAAATAACTCGGAGCTAACTTCCCAGACTTACCAAATCTTATAGCTCCCTTTAACCAGAGAAAAACTTCACAACAATGAAGTCTCCAACTTCGAATTCCAAATTCCTTCATCTCTTATCCACAAAATCCTTCAGACGATTCCTGGGCTACCTCATCTCTTCCTGATCAGCTTAACCTTCGCTGATGCTTCTTGAAACAATTCTGGACCAAGAACAAGATGATCTCTAGATCCTATCAACAATATGATCTTTCCAAAATCCGCTGAAATCCAAACTTGAAAATTAGATCTGACCAATCCATTTCCAAAAATTTCTGAGCTGCTACACCAACTCTTCTTTCTATAAGAACCATCCTACTACCAGACTAACCACCGGTATCGCTTCTGGAACCAAGTTGATACGAAACTCAACTTTAGATGCACACAAACTTCTGACTACCTCATGAGAAATCTTAATCTCAAACAAAAGATTACCCAAGATGAATTCCCAAACTAATCGCAAGTCACTTTTGCGATCCTACCTAGTTCGGATTCCAAAGAAACTATCCTTTCTTTATCAATTTAAAACAGCCTTAAGCTTTTCCAAACAAGGTTAACCCTTCAAGAAAGTCTTCACCATCTGCCCGGACTGCTGATAGAAGAACCACAAAGATTCCTGAGCCATCGGAGAAACGGGCCACACTACTGCTTCCAAACTCTATCTCTAGGACACTGCTAAGCCAGAAGATCTTCTTGTCGGCACATAAACACCTCTGAGCTGAAACTGCTACCACAGCTAACCAAAGACTTCTAATCCATAGGCTCCTCGAACTCCAAAACCATCAACTAACTTCACAAAAAAAAAACCCTTGAGATGAGCAGACAATCTCTCAAGAAATTCGGCACCCCAAACCAAACACCAATAACTTACTCTTCTTAAGGGGACAATGAGACCATGTCCGAAGAACAACTAATCGACCTTAGTCCCATACTTCCAAACAGATAAAACTCTCTTACTCGATATCAAAGAATTCCTATACAGCCGAGTCTTTCCTATGGTAGACATCAACTGTTCCTCCAATACCTTCTTAATCTTGTTCCAAAAAGAACATCTCCTTCAGGAACATCCATATTCACTGCGTCTCATCACACAGCTACAATTTCCTGAGATACCATCACTCGCTTCTGCCTAACCGACAGATCCAACTCTACTCATCCAACTTCAAAGATAAACTCCGAACCTTAACAGGTTTTCTTCAGAGATTGTGAAATCCTTACAATTGCAAAGTTCACTCGAGACGGTATTAGGTTTACAGTCTCGATAAATACACTTCCAACCTCAACACTCAGACTCCTAATCCTAGATGATAAATTATTATCATCTCAACCAATCATTACAAATACCATATACATTTAAAATGATACTTTTTTTATATAGAAATTATATCTGGGTAAAATTATTTCATCTACTTTTTTAAAACAATATTGTGTCCGTTGGCCTGGTCCAAGTGTTTAGAGATCCCTATCAATAACGTTAGCTACTCGTATTGACCAGAATCCATATACCACTCAACCGATCAATTAACACAATATAAAATCATTTTATATAACTAACAAATACGCGCTCTCGTATATATATACACTCAGACTCAAACAGGTTGCTACAGATCCTGTCTCTAATGATCAATCCTTTCGAACCTAGGTATTCACTTAACCAATAGCTTAGGTATTTACTCAACCTATGCTCTGATACCACTGTAACGACCACGTTCATTCTCTCCACAGAAAGTCGCATCATTATGAAGAAAGAAAGGGGTAGAAAATAGAAAAGAAGAGAAGAAAGAAAGAAACAACAACAACGATCTCACAGCGGAACGAATAAATTATATTAATAACATAAACTATTACATAGTATACAACAATTTACAGAGTTACACAGCATATACATCACTTACTAGACAGTTATAAACATCTGTCTAGACATTACAACTCAAATACAAGACAAGACACTATCACAGATATCAACACAGCGGAATACTATATCTACGAACGCCGAAGCCTCCTGCTCCATTGCTCCTCCAGAATATTTGTCAAAGCTAAACCTGAATCCCTTGGCTACTCGTAAAAATTTGAGTACCCAAGAGTTTATAAAACAGAAATAAACACTTGGGTCAGACGTGGGTCTGGTGTGAGTAACAGGTTAAACATAACATAAGTTAATAAAATTCATTTCATAAATAATAAAATGTAGATTCTTAAACTAAAAATAGTTTACATATAATAAAACATGAATTTATATAAATCCATAATTACATATAAATACTTTTAAGATAAGGATTTAAACATAATATTGCTTGTTTTTAACACTTGTAAAACATATAAAATAAGTTGGACATTTGTCTAATTAGTAATATAACAAGTGGCAATTCTTTTCTTTATTTAAAATTTTACTTTATAAAAAAATGTTTATGGAGAAACCTGATTTCATTTTTTGCTCAAAAAAACTGCAGCTGACACTAACCAAAACCACCCACTGTCGACGAACTCGACGCCATAAGACCTCGCCGTCCTCACCACAGAATCACCACGTCACGAGCTACCTTCTCCCCAAAAGCGAACGTCTCCGGTCCCACCTTCATGTCGCAAATGCTTCGACAGTGAAGCCCAGCCGAAATAAGCTAAAACCCTAGTTCATTCAAATTCGAGCAATCCACCCATAAAAAAAAATTCAATTGCATTTTTCCCATAATCAACAATCTACAAGCTAGCCTCGATCCAAATCTCAACTCCAACCACCAAGTAGTTCGACGGCAATTCATCAAAGTCACAATTTCAAACCAAACCCAATTTCGCATAAATTACCAAACTAAAAATTTCAAATTTCCTATCTAAATTCATGATTTATCATCACTATTTCATGCATGTATTTCAAATTAAATTTTAAGACAGTTGATTTTCAACACAAATTCAAGTTCCTCTGTAAATTTTTATTTTAAACATGATTTGTGGTATTTAAAAATCCTAGATCTATTTTACAACCTTCATCATACAATTACAAACACTTTTCATTCAAATACTTAAGCCTAATATGGATTGGATTTGTAGATATTGACATTTTTAAGCAGAACATTCATAGTAAACCAACAGAGAACAATTGAATGTATATAAACAGACAAGCTCCTAACATATTCATACCAATTCATTCAGATTCAAGCAAAAGAATTTTGATATAAGTAAATATCATCACATGCATGGCAGTGAAACCATATCAAACTGTTTTTAAAAAAAATTTACTCAGGAACTTGAATTTGTGTTGAAAATCAATTGTCTTAAAATTTAATTTGAAATACATGCATGAAATAGTGATGATAAATCATGAATTTAGATAGGAAATTTGAAATTTTTAGTTTGGTAATTTATGCGAAATTGGGTTTGGTTTGAAATTGTGACTTTGATGAATTGCCGTCGAACTGCTTGGTGGTTGGAGTTGAGATTTGGATCGAGGCTAGCTTGTAGATTGTTGATTATGGGAAAAATGCAATTGAATTTTTTTTTTATGGGTGGATTGCTCGAATTTGAATGAACTAAGGTTTTAGCTTATTTCGGCTGGGCTTCACTGTCGAAGCATTTGCGACATGAAGGTGGGACCGGAGACGTTCGCTTTTGGGGAGAAGGTAGCTCGTGACGTGGTGATTCTGTGGTGAGGACGGCGAGGTCTTATGGCGTCGAGTTCGTCGACAGTGGGTGGTTTTGGTTAGTGTCAGCTGCAGTTTTTTTGAGCTAAGGATCGAAATTTCGATTCGATCAAGTATTGTTCGATCTGGGTATATATGCATGCTCGCATGAGTTTGTGTGATCGTAGGAGAAGGTCGCGATGATCTACGGTGGCCGGAGGTGATGGGGTACGTGCACCGTGTATATGTGTGCACTGGGAATTGTGGAACTGGGGAAGACGTAAGGGACTCGAAGTAGAGCTCGCGTATTCAGGGATTCAACTCGAAGTTGAAGAAGTGTTGGGTTGCTTCGGGATAGGCACGAGTTATTGAGGTGATCGACTCGAGTTTTTGTGGTATTTGACGAGTTTGGCCGAGTCGCTTCCTTTTGTAAATTAAGTCATAAGTTTTCCAAAGAGGATTAAATTTTCAAAAGGGTTAACCAAACTTTTAAAGTGTTAATTGAATTTATTTTCAAATTTTAAAATGGTTAAGATAAATTCTTTTGGTAGTAATTTATTTGGAATATTAAATTTAAAAGGGAGTATTTTGAATCTAAAGTATTAAATCAAAATTTAAGTTTGAGAATAAATGAAATAAATTAAGAGTGATTTATTAATTAAATTAGTTAATGGTTAAGAATGGCAAATTAACAATTAAAGTTTTCAAGATTTATTAACTTGTAATTAAGGATTGTTAATAAATAATTAGGATAAGTAATTAATTATTTATTTTAAAACTTAATTAATGATTTTAATTAAGTAAGTTAATTACTAAGATCAAATGTTTTAATGATAATGTTTTATCTTAAAATAATTAAGATTTTTAATGAGTTAAACTAAATTAAGTTTAATTAATTTATTTAATCAATTTTTGATAAGGATTAATTAAGGGTTAATTAACTATTATTAAGGGATTAATTAATTATCATTAAAGATTGATTAATAGGTAATTATGGATTAATTAAATTGATAATTAAAGTTGTTAATTAATAAAACTTAAATAAAATTTAATAAAGGTATAACTTGATTTTAAAATTGGATTTTTAAATTTAATTTGAATTTGAATTAAATTTTGAAATTCAAGAGATAAACAATTCTATCTTATCAAAGTCTATTTATATTTATAAAAACAAAGTATTATAATTATTATTTGAAAACATCAAATTTGACTATTTTAAATAATTTATAAAAGAGATTATAAATTACTTCTATTTTTAAATCATATATCTCAAGTAATATTTAAAAAGAAATAAACAAACCTTTTTATTTAAATTTGAACTTAAGCTAAAAATCTATTTTAAACAATTAAACATTTATATTATGTAATTAAAAACTATATAGTTATTTATCAAAAAGCTTAATAGTTTTAAATTAAATCATGATTTCCAAATTACCCAAAATATTAGAAATTTGAAAACATAATTTCATTTGTTAAATTCAGACCAACTTTTCTATTTATAATATATATGTATAATTGTATATATTATAAATAGATGAGTTGGTCTGAATTTAACAAATGAAATTATGTTTTCAAATTTCTAATATTTTGGGTAATTTGGAAATCATGATTTAATTTAAAACTATTAAGCTTTTTGATAAATAACTATATAGTTTTTAATTACATAATATAAATGTTTAATTGTTTAAAATAGATTTTTAGCTTAAGTTCAAATTTAAATAAAAAGGTTTGTTTATTTCTTTTTAAATATTACTTGAGATATATGATTTAAAAATAGAAGTAATTTATAATCTCTTTTATAAATTATTTAAAATAGTCAAATTTGATGTTTTCAAATAATAATTATAATACTTTGTTTTTATAAATATAAATAGACTTTGATAAGATAGAAATTGGAAGTTAATTAATTAATGAATTAAGGATTATTTAGTAATGGAATTACTTATTTGTTAAGTAATGAATTAAGAAAGTAATCAAGATTATTAATGGAAGTAATTAGAAGATAATTACTTATGTAAGTAATTAAAAGTTAATTACTTAATTATTTTAGTTCATACAAGTTCGTTCCGCCTGACGATGTGCTGAAAGCATTCAATCCATACAAGTTCGTTCCGGGTTCGAACGAAACCGAAGGCATTATCTCGTTACACTCGTTTTGGAATCACCCTCAGAGTTAACGACAATAACCCTTGCACTCTGAAACTTCATCTTCACTTGAGATTCACGACCTATCGTTAATTTGGATCGATGTGGTATTCGGGTCTCCAGACCTGGAATTCCGGTATACGGAAACCCGATCCCGGTCTCATCGAAATCCAAAACGTATCTTTTAAGGCCAAGTTGTTTTAAGGTTAAAACAATTCAATTCTTATCTACACTACACACAGATAGATAATTTACAATAGATAATCCATATTATCATCCAAACAGATAATTCATATTATCATTTCAATCCAACCAAACATCTATATCATAGATCAGCACATCTCTTATCAGAGATATCAACAATGCAAAGCATTCAATATCATTCATCCATTCTTAAGTAATGATTTATCATCTCTAATTAATTTAAAGTGAATTAAATTAATTACTTCATCTTATAAATCCTGCTTAATTAATTATTAATTAAACCAATTAATTAATCATTACTCTAAGTATCCATCTAAATTAATCATTCCTGAATAATTACCCTTTAATTACTTTAAGTAATTAATACTTAATTAATTTCACAAATTAATTATCTTAAACCATTCAGTAATTAATCTTTAATTACTTCATTAATTAATTAACTATATTTAATTACATTAATCCTTAATTAATTACAATTAATTAATTACTTTAATCACTTATTATTTATTAATTAATCTTAATTAATCAATTCTTAATTACATCATTAATTATATTAATTAATGATCCTTAATTATTCTTAATTAATTATCTTATTTAAATTAATAATTAATTAGTCACATTTATTAATCACCTTTGATTAATCTCATTTAGTAATTAACTACTCTTAATTACTACACTTCATAAATTAATTACTCCTTAATTAATTATCCTTTAAATAAATCCCTTGATTAATTATTCAAAAGTAATTAACTCAAATTACTTTTATTATTAAATCATCTTTAGTTAATTACATCCAGTAATTACCTTTAATTACTTCCTAAGTAATTACACTTCATTAATTACATTTAAGTAATTATACTTAACCAATTTCATATTGATTAATAAATCTAATTGATTATTAAAATTTATCATATTAATCAATTATTTAATAATCCCTAATTAATGATCTCTCATTAATTATTAAAAATTCTTTATTTAAGTAATTAAACTTAAATCAACCATTATTGATTAATTCTTAATTACCAATTAATTAATCTCTAATTACTAAATTAATTTCTTAATTAATCTTTAATCACTTGATTAATTTCTAATCATTTATTAATAATCTATACTTATATAAATAAATGATTCTAAATTCCAAATTAATTAACCTTAATTAATTAATTTATAATCCTAATTATTTAATTAATTAACACTAAACCTTTAATTAATTAAATTATTAAATTATTCTTAAATTACCTTATTAATTTAATGAATCTTAAATCATTAAACCTTAATTAATCTCTAAATTAAAGTATTAACCTTTATAACAACTTTAATTATTATTAACAAAAGGCTTTGAAACATTTTACTTTTAAATTTCATTTTAAATTGTTGATTTAAAATAAATACCAATTTATCTTGACAAAATTAAAACTCAATTTTAAAACTTTTAAAATCACAAGTTAAAGAATACTTATAATTTAAAAAGAGATTTTAAAAGTATTTAAACTAATTTCCTTTAGATTTCAAATCATTTATGATTTATTTTAACATTCAAAGTGGTTAAACATTTGAATTTTATAAAACTTTATTTTACTTCAACCAGGATTCAATTTGATTTGAATCTATTCTTAAACTTAGATTTAAAACATTGTTTAAATCTTTTATCTTAAATTTTTAAACCACTTTAACATTCAAACAGACAGGTGTAACAGGAAACCTGTAACCAACATCTACCCGAGCAATCCCTAATTTACTTCGAGAAAACCCCGCACTGCTTCGAGTCACGCATTCAAAAATCTCGAGTTCCACTCCTTTGTTAAAAACCCACCTGAACATTGATACGCCTGACACTTGTTCACGTGCACACGCGAGTTGGTCGCCTCTGACCATCGATGCGAACGCCAGCATATCGATCCTGACCATCCCTCACGATTCCGATCACCAGCGTCTCGAACCAACACCTCAATCGAATTCGAGCATTACGATCACAATCTGGAACAGAACTTCGATCTCCAGTTTCAACTTGCCTCGTCGATCGAGACCATCTGAAACCTCACCATCACGATCAGTTTTCCATCAACGATCCTTGCTTCGATTCCAACCATCCCGGCCTTGACCGATTCACCATGGACTACGAAATTTCCCCGAGAACAACCTCAACAAAACTGTGCCTTAAACCCTAAATTACTCTCGTTCATCCTCCACAATGATTTATAAAATCAACGAGCATTTTTGTGATGATCCCCTACCACTTAGCAAACTATTACTCAAATCACGAGATCTGAAAACCCACCGATCACCAGAATTTCGACAAAACCCATTTCACGTTTATCTTACTAATTCTCGAGATATACCCAATTAAAAATCGTGATTCTTCTTTCAAAAATCATTAATTTGTATAAGGAATCAGTTTATAAACTTGAATTGATAAATATAAATACTTAAATTTCCAATTATTTAAACATGCATTGTTCTTCCTTTAGTTTCTAGAGACATTCATATATATTTTAACTTAATTATAATTTAAATACCAATCTATGATTAAACCATCAATTATTGTTTAAAATTTTAAATCATAACAATGCCTAGGTCCAGAGATACAAAATTTAAACCAAAACTGAGTTTGAAAACTGGGAACAGAGTATCATAGATAACATACATGCACACCAACATATATATACAAACATGCACAGAGATATACTTAAAACTATACTCACATATAACTTATTTTCAGAGATATGCATACAACCAGATCTTATAGAATACTTAAGCTTTTTAGAAAGTGTTACTCACCAATTTGAAGAAGAGGAACAGAGCCTTATTTTGAAATTGCTTTTAAACTTTAGAACTTGAATTGCCTTTGCTAGAAAATTTGCATGCAGACTTGATTTATTGAGATGTTGCTCTAAATCAGGTTACTTGCTTTTGACTTGAAAAGAAAAACAGGCTTTTGCTTCCATGGTTTTAAAGAAATGCAGTCTTGTTTGAAAATGCTTCCAAAAACAAAATTGCAGGCTAGAATTCCAGAACTTAAAAGAATTTGCAGGCTAAACTTAATTTAGATTCTGGAAAATGGGTTACAGGCTCTTGATTTTGAAATGAATTACAGGTTTTGTTTTTGGTTTTGAGGAGTTGATTACATATTTGTTTTGAGAAATTGTTTTTGAGTATACTTCAGGCTGAAACTTCTTATCTTTTGAAGAGAATCGGGAAAGAAAAAGAAAATGAGAAGTAGGCATATGTTTATATAAGTTAATTTGTATTTTATTAAAAATAAAAGAAAACAAAAATTTAAAAACTTGACATTTGGCACTTACATAGTATTATTAGTGTACACTTGTTTAAACAAGCCTTAATATGATAACACTTGTATTTTTAAGTAATTTGTATCTATTTAAATGTAAATAAAATGCCTTTCTTTATTAATTAAATACTTATGTATATATATATAAAGTATTTTAAAGAAAATAAAACCAATTATGTTTATAAGTAAAAGTTTATACATATACTTTAAAATCCAAATATTTTAAATATCTATCTTTGAATTTCAAAACTAATATACATTCAAATTCAAATTATATTTAAAATCTAATTTAAAGTCAAGTTATATACATACATATATAACTACACATTTAATTTGAAATAACAATTCTATTAAAATCTATTTATTTCCATAAATAAAACAATACACTATTAATATTGTATTTCAAAACTTATCTATATATATATACTCTTAAATCTTATTTATTAAGCAATATTTTAAAAAGAAATAAAATAGTCCTTATTATAAATTTTATTTTAAAACCATATAGTTATTTATTTAAATAACTTTGAAAAGCTAATATTAAATAAATCATAATTTCCACATTTATCAAAATATATTAGAAATTTAAAAACAATATTTTATTTATTTATTAACTTTCAAATCAAAGGCAATCTATTTACAATATATACTCATATATATATTATAGATAGAAATCATTTTATTAACTTATAAAAGATAAAATTCACCAATTAAATATTTATTAGATTATTAACCAATTCAAATTTTTATTATCAAAGATTAACAAATCAATTTAATTATTTAAACAGATTATTAAATTGATATTGCTCATAAATTTCCGGGATATTACACTTATGGTTGTTTGGTATATTTGAATTGCTATTCCTATTAATTTGAATTTATTTTGAATTGAATTGTCATTTAATTTATTATTGAATTTAAATTCAGTTAATTACTTGTATATAAAAGAAATATGTTAATTGTTGATATTTATTGGTTAAATTGGATGATGTTTGTGATGGATGTTTGAATTTATTATTGGATGATTGGATGTTATATTTGATTTATGAAATGCTATCACTCTGCAAGTTCCCTTAGTTATTATTAGGAAAATCACTATGGGTTGAAATGATATATACCCGAACGTTCTATAGATTAGAGAAAAATCATTATGGGTTGAAATGATAGACTCGGGCGATTTTATGGATTTTAATATTAAATTCGGGATTGCGGTTTGAAATGATATATAACCGTAAAATTTTAAATTGCGGATTGAAATGATAAACACCATATCACTTGACCCTAGGGTAGAGAATTATATACGGACACAGGATTGGTTAAATTAAATGATTTTAAAAATCCTAAATTTTTGAATTTAGTTAAATGATATTTTGAAATAAAGTTGATTTATATAAATTGAATTATTATAAAAAATCGGGTTTTAAGTTGAAATTTGAATTGGTTTAAAAGGAATTGCTTTAAGGAATTTAATTGAAATTTTAAGTTGATTTTTGAAATACAATTGAAATTTATAGGAATTGAGTTATTGAAATTGTTTGAATATAACTTTGAATATGTATTGAAATTGAAGTAGCCAAATTTGACATTTCAAACATGAATTGAGGTCGATGTAAATTTAAATATTTTATTAAGAATTTAAATGGAGATTTGGGATTTGATTTTTGTTGATTTGGAAATTGGAAACGGTTTAATTGTGTTGGAATGAAATAAATAGTTTTAGTTGATATTAGTTTCAAATTCATATTTTAATATAAACTGAAAAATTATAATTTTAAAATTTCTAATTACTAAGATTTTTAAATTTATTAAACTATTTTAACCTATATTAACTATATAAATTATTTTAACCTATTTTAAACCAATTTAATTTATTTTAAATCTAATTAATTTATTTTAAAGCTATTTAATCTATTTCAATTATATTTAATCCATTTTAAATCTATTTAACTATCTTAAATCAATTTAAATCTATTTTAAAATATATTAGAGTATTTTAACTATCCTAAAAATTTATCCCTAACTTTGTTAAACTATTTATAACTATCTAAACTATTTTCTAAATTCCAAACTAAGTAAAGTAGATAGGTTTATATTCAAATCCTCGATTTTAAAGTGAATGTGGTTAAACGATAATATAACCTAAGTTGGGATTTAAATAACATATTTGATTTAATATGATAATTTTTAAATGAGACTTTAACCTATTTTGGAAATATGACTTTGAAAGGAAATATAATTTCGAAACTATGATTTCAAAGGTGATGTGATTTCAAAGGTGATGTGATTTCAAAGGTGAATATGATTTCAAAGTGAATATATTTTCGAAAGTGATATGGTTTGAATCGAATATTCAACATTTTCAAAGTTAAATTTAACAGTTTCATATAGCTCTTGATTTAACTTCATTATTATTTAATCAGGGAATATTCACTTAATAAATTCAATATCATTTAACTAGCCTTAAATTACGCTTTTACTAAATATTTCTTTAAATTTATTTAAACAAGAAATATTCATTAAATTACTCAAATCAAACCCAAGTTATAAATCATATCTTAAATCTCAATTTCAATAAGTTTCAAATCGGTTTAATTAAATAAAATTATCTTCCCAATCTTAACTTATTCAAATTTTTACCGAAATCTATTTTGAAACATAAATTTAAATACTTAACCATATTATATGTATTAAATCAATCTTAATTAAATTAAATATTATTATTAAATCTATATATATATCATTACCATTTATATATAATATTTTAAGAATCAACATTTATTAAAACCATATATTTCTTCCCAAATCCATAGAATTTATTTTCAAAATATTTATATATATTGACCAACGGTGTCTATATATATATATATATATCATATGGTTAAGTGATACAGATATTTATCATCAATCCGTAATTTAAATATATATGGGTAGATATCATTTCAACCCGTAATCCCAATTTAAATTCAAATGAAAATCGCTTGGGTTTATCATTTCAACCCATAACGATTTTCTCTTATTCTAAAGTCCGTTCGGGTATGTATCATTTCAACCCATTGTGAATTCTATACTAATAGGGAACTTGCAGAGTGATAACAGATAATATAAAATACAACAACAGGCATATATCATCAATAACAATATAATATAAGTAACAGGATATGGTGTCATATCCCATAGGTGAACAGTTACAGATAATAGCATATATAAAAATTTAAATAACTACAGCAGCATATTTCAATTGTCGTTTCAATTGAAATCAAATTTAATAAATATAATACGTTAAATCGTGAGTGATTACTCACCTTTCGAGGCTAGATAGATTTGACCAATGGAACGAGTTACGAATTCAAGCCCGAATTCCAAAGCAACGCTAGATTGGCACGAAGTTGACGGTCTAAGCTGATAACAGGAATTGATGGGAACAAATCAGAACCGGATCGATGAAGATAATTGATATAAGTGAACCTATATAAGCATATTCTACATCTAACACATTTTTAGATTAAATTAAATATATTTTTTTCTCAAATCAATATAAGGTTTAAAACACATACAAGTATATTAATTTAAAATCAGTATTTCTATAATATATATATATATGTATTTAAATCAACTGACAAACGTATCAAAATTGTTATATATATATAACCAATTATAAGAGAAAACAACTTTACACTATATATAATACTTAACAGTTACAACAAATAAAACTAGGTATATCATATTATCTATCAACTGTAAGCATATAAGCTAATATATATAGACATCTATTGTAAAAATGCAATATAAGCATTTATATATGTTACAACTAAATATACTAAAATAAAATGAAACTTTTTATAATAACAACTATGCAGACTATAACTGTTTAAAGCCATACCCATAACATACTAAAAAAATCAAATATATTGTACTACCTTTCAAATCAACTATATGCAGGCAAACATAGCCTACACCTTATAAACAACTGTATATAATTGCATATATACACACACTTAAACCAATGTTAGATAAACAAACATGTTATCTTTCAAAAGTTAATATAGTATATGCAGGCAGTCTACAGATGCATACGATCAACAATATATGCGTGCCTCGTGTTTTATGTGCAGACTACTATACATATTCGCATGTATTTCATGTAATATAAATAATTTTACATATATCCAGGTATATAGTAACGCTTGCTTTAGTAATACATCTGCACTCAACCAATTATATGGGTAAGTTTAAATAACCTATATACAAACCAACAGCATATATGTATTATATAAAAAAAATCAAACAGGTTGTATAACTTATACATCGAAATGCCTGTATTTTATGCATAAGACTCAATAGATAGACGTACAGATCGAAATACATATGTATACATTTCGAAATCTCCTCAGGCACTGCATATATCACAGCAACAATGTACACTATAGTTTGAAATAGCTTATTCATTCTAACAGATTAATACTTATATATAATTATATATATAACCTATACAAAAATATATATATATGTGTGTGTGTGCAAACCAAAACAATATCACTTATATCACAACCAAAACATATATATACCTTACATATTATTATGCAAACTGATATTTTATAATCTTATATAAACAAATGTTTATATAGACATATATATAAAATTTAAATTCAATTATTATAAAAAGTACATATAACTCATTTAGGCAACATATATGTCACTGAAGATATATAATAATATAACCTATATATACTTATATGCAGTAGAACACATATACCCAAGTAACAGAATATGAAACTCAATATATATATATACAAAATTTTAATATATACTTACATACTTTCGAATTGATGAGAGCAAATCAATGGGAGGAATGGCAACTAGGAGGGGAAGACAAGGAGGAGGGGAGGTGCGGCTACAAGGATTGGGTGGAACAGGAGAGAGGGGAAGGCTGAGCACAGGGATTCACGGCATGGGTTGCGTGACAGGCTATTGATCTGAGGGTGATGCAGGCGGCTTCATTGTTGGAGGAGAAGGTGACAAAGGGGAAGGTGCAGTGGTCGTAGGGTTTCAGCGAGGAAGAGGTGGCACGGGTCACGCGGTAGAGGGAAAATACTCGGCACTTGGGATGACGAGGCCGTTTTGAGTGCGGAGGTGGAAAAACTCTCGCGTGTGGCCGTGAGCAATACGTGTTGTATAAAGGCTGGCTCGGGTAGGAAGAGGAGAAGCCTGAAGTCGTATACAGCCTGTCACGAAGCAAACTGAGAAGAGAGAAGGAAGAAATATTTATATAAATAAATCGAAGAAGAAGGGGAAAATGAACCGGGCAGTCTCGAAGCAACGCACTGATATAAATGAAATGTTTGAAACCAGGAATAGAAAAGGTCAAAAGTGAAACGATGAGAAAATGAGGTTTACGTGTTAAATTTCAGAGAGGAATAATAGCAAATGACTATTGGAATTATACTGTAGACAAATGAAGAGTCACAGAAACTCAAAAGCCCAAATCTGGAACCGATACGTCAAATCGCTTTGTCGATTTCGTCGTGTACCGAATCCCGAATCCACAATTGAATATACCGCAGAGATCAGCATGAAGAGACGATCAAAATGGTATATAGATATTAGTGGTACGATCATCCGATAGAAAGTCGATAATCGGCACCAGAAATGCTGCTATTTTAACAGAAATAAGATAAACGGAGCAATAGAAGTCCAAATTTGGAAAAACGAAAGATGATGACTTACTCAGAAGAGGATTTAGAAATTTACTATAGAAAAATATTCAGGTTTTGAGATAAATTTATTATCATCAATTTTAACTGATTTAAATTGAAATGGAATTACACAATAAAATAAACTTCCGTATTTTTTGATGAAAATTTACCAATTGCTATGTTTAAATAGACGTATTCTAAATAATAAATGTTTATTTTCAAATTTTATTGTTTAAAATTTCACAAAATTAAATTAATTAAATTAATTAAATAAATAAATCACTAAAATTTATGGGTCGTTACACTCTCCCTCACTCAAAACTATTCGTCCCCGAAAAGGAAGGAGGTAGGAAAATAGAACGACCAGAGATAAAAGTAGATTGAAAGTCAAGATTAAACGATTAATTTGAAACTATATAAATTTTACTTGAAATATTCATTTGAAAACTTCATTTGCAATTCACTTATCTTTAATACTTTAAAACTTTTCAAAACCCATTTGTAAATTTCTTGCTTTCTTTATAAATGCCATATACAACTTTATAAATATATGAAAACTATTAGAAAAAAAATTTACCTCATTACTTATATTTACAAAGAAGCTATTGAAAACATTAAATCCATAATTCATAATTTATAAATTTTATCTCAAAATATCTTTCAACATTATTAATAAATCAATAATCATTTACTTTAAATATGATTTATTTAATTAATAACTTCTAAAATGTTTATAACACTAAAATTTTCTATTAAACCATGTAGTATATAAATAAACAATATTAAAAAAGGATATAGTCAACAAGGAAAAGAAGGAGGATTTGGAAAAACAGAATATAGGTGAATAAATAAAGCTGAGCAGATAAGGTAGATTCAAAAGAATAGTATCGGGCACGAATAGTTTATTTCAAACCATAAGAATTTTAATTTCAAATATTAATACAGAATTTCTTTGTTGAAAAATACTTTTGTAATATAATACCTTTATATCGAAGCAAATTTTCTTTCGAAAATACTTTTATAACTCGATGTCTCAACAAGTTTATCCTCGTTCCTGCAGACTCTGGCAGTGCGTTGATCAGGCGCAAAGCTAGAATTCTCCAAGTACTTAGTAGACTTGTTTCAACACCCAGTGAAAATACTGGAAAAACTTTTAAAAAACAGATATGGAAAGTACAATCCAAACAAAAAAACCAAAACATGTCGATCATGGATCGCAGATACACAATGGTTACACATGGATCCCCCAGGAAACATCCGTACCCGTAGGCCGCCCCCCAACCTTGCGATTACGCCATGAAGACTGGTAGTACTGCAGATACACAATGGTTACGCCTGGATCCCCCAGGAAACATCCGTACCCTAGGCTCTCGCAGCCTCTGCTGATTACGCTACCAAGCGACTCAATAGATCGCAGATACACAATGGTTACGCCTGGATCTCCCAGGAAACATCTGTACCCGTAGGCCGCCCCCCAACCCTGCAATTCGCCATGAAGTCGCGCTCGTAAGACCATGGAGATTGCCATGGAATTCGATGGAAACTCGAGTATCATATCCAGAAAACCAAAAATCAGAGAAATATCGATAGAATGAATCCACAATGTGGCCACAAAGCGGATATCAAGCAGAAGGCACTTTTCATATCTTTACTTCGAAAATATGTATCATATAGTACCTTTTCAAATCACTTTCAAATATCATACTTATATAAAGTCCATTATATATAAGATTTTATTTTTAAATCAAATACCTTTCCAAAATCAAAAGTATATCAAATCACACTTATATAGACTTCAATTATATAAGATTTCACTTTTCAAATTGAGTACCTTTTCAAATCCATAGTTTTCGAATCAACATCATACTTATACAAACCAATTTTTATATAAGTTCGATAACTCCCAAATCAAGTATTTAGTAACACAAGGTTCTCAAATTTCAATTTTTTTCAATATCAGTTCAGTTTCAAAATCATATACAATTCCACCAAGTTATTTCTTCTCAATTTAAATATCTTCAGTTTCAAAGTTTCCAAAATAATAAATTTAGAAAATAAATCCAAATTTCCAAATCAGTATAATTTAAGTCAAACAATTCATTTCCAAAATCAATGGTTTTCAACATCATCTTATATTTACATAAGGTCCATCTTATATCAGGGTCAAAAAATTTCAAAATAAATTTCGGTGCATTAAGAGAGTCATATGGGATTGAACACCTTTGCTTTATAAAAGATATTTAATTTAGAATAGTTTTGTATATAAAATAGTTTGTAAAATAGTTTTGTAAATACAATAGTTTATGAAATAATTTGTATGTAAAATAGAATAAAATAGTTTGTTTAAGAAAAATATAAAAAAATAGTTTTGAAAAATGGTTTAAATTGATAGTAGTTTTGCATAAAAGAAAATTTCCAATTAAATTACAAAGATATCCAACCCAACAACTTTCAATTTCAGCGTCAAAGTATATCAATGATATTAGAACATAAGATGTACATATGTCATCATTTCACAACATCGCATTCGATCGCTCGCTCGATCTCACAAGTTCGCTTTCGAACTAGTATTGTCCATTTGACTTCCCTAATGCGGATTTCGATATGGTTTCTCGACTAGAAACCATCAGTCTCCTTACATAGCCATATACCATGATAGAGAATTCTAGAATCAAGCCCAAAATCCATATCAAATATTCGCCGTCAAGAATCGAATGAAAAATCCTAACACGAAATGGTGTAATTCACCTCGAACTTGTGTACTCAACCCTGGATCAAATTAATTATGCGAATAAAAAAGCATACGTACAACTTATGTATTTATTCCAACTTGTTGAATATATAGTTTCATGAAGATGTTACTAATTTAAACATTTAAACTAAAATTTTATTCAAAATATTTTGAAGACCAAATTCTTTTCAAAACATATCAAATCTAAATTTCATATCAGAAAAATTCAAAATAGCCTTATTCATTTACTTAACAAAACAGTTTCAACTTATTTAAATCATATTACTACATACTTTTAACATACATACCAAACTTATATACTTTATACTTTCAAAATTTCTTAGCTTTGAAAAGTCAACCTTGATTTGGAAGTGCTCGAACCTTCAAAATAGTCGAAGAAAACATATTTCAATCCAAGAGTTGGAAACCACCAATAAATCAGTACATCAATTCCAAAAGATAGGGTTATATCAATCAAATTTGAAACTCAAGGACTGAACACCGGCTTACTTCAAATCATTTCAAATATATATACATATATCTTTCAAATATCAAATCTTACTTCGGAATTTGAAAACAAAATGGTTTCACAAAATCACTCGCATAGCAAAGCTACTGAAGTGGCCTATCCCTCCCTCTGAAACTCGAAAATCAATGTCGATGATGCGTGCACTCATCACCGAAATTATTTTCCAGCGACATAAGTGAGTTCTAGACTTCTATTTTCTTGAAAACTTCTTTGACATTTTTTTTTCGAAATCATTGAAACTCATTCGAAATCATTTGAAACATTTCTTATTCGGAAAATACTTTTAAACCGTATTATTATATATTTTCAAAATCTTAAAACAAATTTCAAAACACAGGAATTCAACTCCTCGGATTTCCAATATAAAATCCTTCAGTTATTCATTTTTAGATGAATCATATTTCTTATATATAATTTTCAAATTTTCAAATCCTTTCAAAATTTCAAATTCCGGTTTTTAAAAGGTATATAATCCTTATCGAAACCTTTTCATTTTTTTATATATATAATATAATCAAACTTATCAAAATAATAATTTTGATATATAAAAAAATTTCAAAATACAAACAAACCGATTTTTCAAAGGATGATTAAGAATATATTTCAAAATGAAGATAGAGATTCAAATTAGAGGGGCTCTAATCAAATAAAATTCTGATTCGAAGATAAGCTCGAACGAAGATGAGATTAACTAAATTACAAAATACAAGATAGATATATTTTTATAAATCGCGGATGACCCTAGGGTCAACCCTGACTTCAAAATAAGATTGGTGCATAATTCTAAGGCAAATCGACATTCGATCGCCAGAGATAGAATTCGGCATAACAAGAGATAGCAGCATCTAAACCGAGGGATATATAAATCTCCGGTGAATCAGTGCCAATTGTAAAGGAGTTCCACCCCTTTACAAATCATTCAAAGATTAGCGGGATCGCCTATTCTTATAGAGATCATTCGAAGTGGAGTTATGGGATACTCCAGAATCAAAAGAATACAAATAGGGAGAGACAAGAATGAATTTTGGAACCGCAAGGAACGTTCCAAAGTTCAAAGGAAATCAAGTCAAATGGAAGAGATTCAAACTCGAACGAAAGTGATTTTGTAAATAAATTACTATATATGCTAAGTTTTGCCTAGAACCTAGCTCTGGTACCAACTGTAACGTCCCGGTATTTTCAACCATTCGCATCCACACATGTTGGACTTGAATTGTTCAAAATATCATATTGTTAATTTAAATTTGGCAAAACTCAGCATATACAGTAAATAAATCAATCACAGAATCACAGACACAAAATAATACAATAATACGCAGCGGAATAAATAAATAGTAGTTCATGAAGCTACTATATAAACATCAGAGTTAGAAATAAAATACAACAGAATATCTCAAATGTAGTGAAGTCTCCAGTACAACAGATGACCTCTCTGAATAAATCAACTAGAAAAGCTGAAAGCTGAGTCGATAGTTGGATCTCCAAACGAAGCTCCAAACTCCAAAGGTGAGTCTCAAATGCTGTATCACTCGGTCTGACCCGAGCGTAAAGCAAAACACAAAACACTCGAGTCAGGATTAAAATTCTTATATCAATAAATCTAACTCACGTGAAATATCAACTGAAATACAAGTAACTTAAAGGATGTTTGGGATAACCATCCTCTAAGGATCTGCGGAACTATCTACATGGTAGAAATATACACTATAACACCGTGGTCATTTCAAATTAATTTATTCTTCAAACCCAAATATCATTTCATTTCAAATATATCTATTTTCCTAAATAATATATATAGGTTAAATAATTTATAAGGTAAAGTATTTAATTTCCTCAAGTCTCACAAATCGATTCAAATCAACTCAAATTTATTCAAAGCTCAATTCATCATTTCACTTCAGTTCTAAATAGACCATTTAGATTTTCAATATATTTCAAAGCTTTAATATTCAACATTTTCAAAGTTAAATTTAACAGTTTCATATAGCTCTTGATTTAACTTCATTATTATTTAATCAGGGAATATTCACTTAATAAATTCAATATCATTTAACTAGCCTTAAATTACACTTTTACTAAATATTTCTTTAAATTTATTTAAACAAGAAATATTCATTAAAATACTCAAATCAAACCCAAGTTATAAATCATATCTTAAATCTGAATTTCAATAAGTTTCAAATCGGTTTAATTAAATAAAATTATCTTCCCAATCTTAACTTATTCAAATTTTTACCGATATCTATTTTGAAACATAAATTTAAATACTTAACCATATTATATGTATTAAATCAATCTTAATTAAATTAAATATTATTATTAAATCTATATATATATATATATCATTACCATTTATATATAATATTTTAAGAATCAACATTTATTAAAACCATATATTTCTTCCCAAATCCATAGAATTTATTTTCAAAATATTTATATATATGGACCAACGGTGTCTGTAAATATATATCTATCATGTGGTTAAGTGATACGGATATTTATCATTTCAATCTGTAATTTAAATATATACGGGTAGATATCATTTCAACCCGTAATCCCAATTTAAATTCAAATGAAAATCGCTTGGGTTTATCATTTCAACCCATAATGATTTTCTCCTATTCTAAAGTCCGTTCGGGTATGTATCATTTCAACCCATAGTGAATTCTATACTAACAGGGAACTTGCAGAGTGATAACAGGTAATATAAAATACAACAACAGGCATATATCATCAATAACAATATAATATAAGTAACAGGATATGGTGTCATATCCCATAGGTGAACAGTTACAGATAATAGCATATATAAAAAATTAAATAACTACAGCAGCATATTTCAATTGTCGTTTCAATTGAAATCAAATTTAATAAATATAAGACGTTAAATCGTGAGTGATTACTCACCTTTCGAGGCTAGATAGATTTGACCAATGGAACGAGTTACGAATTCAAGCCCGAATTCCAAAGCAACGCTAGATTGGCACGAAGTTGACGGTCTAAGCTGATAACAGGAATTGATGGGAACAAATCAGAACCGGATCGATGAAGATAATTGATATAAGTGAACCTATATAAGCATATTCTACATCTAACATATTTTTAGATTAAATTAAATATATATTTTTTTCTCAAATCAATATAAGGTTTAAAACACATACAAGTATATTAATTTAAAATTAGTATTTCTATAATATATATATGTATTTAAATCAACTGACAAACGTATCAAATCTGTTATATATATAACCAATTATAAGAGAAAACAACTTTACACTATATATAATACTTAACAGTTACAACAAATAAAACTAGGTATATCATATTATCTATCAACTATAAGCATATAAGCTAATATATATAGACATCTATTGTAAAAATGCAATATATGCATTTATATATGTTAGAACTAAATATACTAAAATAAAATGAAACTTTTTATAATAACAACTATGCAGACTATAACTGTTTAAAGCCATACCCATAACATACTCAAAAAAAATCAAATATACTATACCGCCTTTCAAATCAACTATATGCAGGCAAACATAGCCTACACCTTATAAACAACTGAATATAATTGCATATATACACACACTTAAACCAATGTTAGATAAACAAACATGTTATCTTTCAAAAGTTAATATAGTATATGCAGACAGTCTACAGATGCATACGATCAACAATATATGCGTGCCTCATGTTTTATGTGCAGACTACTATACATATTCGCATGTATTTCATGTAATATAAATAATTTTGCATATATCCAGGTATATAGTAACGCTTGCTTTAGTAATACATCTGCACTCAACCAATTATATGGGTAAGTTTAAAGAACCTATATACAAACCAACAGCATATATGTATTATATAAAAAAATTCAAACAGGTCGTATAACTTATACATCGAAATGCTTGTATTTTATGCATAAGACTCAATAGATAGACGTACAGATCGAAATACATATGTATACATTTCGAAATCTCCTCAGGCACTGCATATATCACAGCAACAATGAACACTATAGTTTGAAATAGCTTATTCATTCTAACAGATTAATACTAATATATAATTATATATATAACCTATACAAATATATATATATATATATATATATATATATATAGGTGCAAACCAAAACAATATCACTTATATCACAACCAAAACATATATATACCTTACATATTATTGTGCAAATTGATATTTTATAATCTTATATAAACAAATGTTTATATAGACATATATATAAAATTTAAATTCAATTATTATAAAAAGTCCATATAACTCATTTAGGCAACATATATGTCACTGAAGATATATAATAATATAACCTATATATACTTATATGCAGTAGAACACATATACCCAAGTAACAGAATATGAAACTCAATATATATATATATATACAAAATTTTAATATATACTTACATACTTTCGAATTGATGAGAGAAAATCAAGAAAATCAATGGGAGGAACGACAACTAGGAGGGGAAGACAAGGAGGAGGGGAGGTGCGGCTACCGGGATTGGCGGAACAGGAGAGAGAGAGGGAGGCTGAGCACAGGGATTCGCGGCATGGGTTGCGTGACAGGCTATTGATTTGAGGGTGATGCAGGCGGCTTCATTGCTGGAGGAGAAGGTGACAAAGGGGAAGGTGCAGTGGTCGTGGGGTTTCAGCGAGGAAGAGGTGGCGCGGGTCACGCGGTAGAGGGAAAATGCTCGGCACTTGGGATGACGAGGCCGTTTTGGGTGCGGAGGTGGAAAAACTCTCGCGTGTGGCCGTGATCATTACGTGTTGTATAAAGGCTGGCTCGGGTAGGAAGAGGATAAGCCTGAAGTCGTATACAGCCTGTCACGAAGCAAACTGAGAAGAGAGAAGGAAGAAATATTTATATAAATAAATCGAAGAAGAAGGGGAAAATGAACCAGGCAGTCTCAAAGCAACGCACTGATATAAATGAAATGTTTGAAACCAGGAATAGAAAAGGTCAAAAGTGAATCGATGAGAAAATGAGGTTACGTGTTAAATTTCAAAGAGGAATAATAGCAAATGACTATTGGAATTATACTGTAGACAAATGAAGAGTCACAGAAACTCAAAAGCCTAAATCTGGAACCGATACGTCAAATCGCTTTGTCGATTTCGTCGTGTAACGAATCCCGAATCCACAATTGAATATACCGTAGAGATCAGCATGACAAGACGATCAAAATGGTATACAGATATTAGTGGTACGATCATCCGATAGAAAGTCGATAATCGACACCAGAAATGCTGCTATTTTAACAGAAATAAGATAAACGGAGCAATAGAAGTCCAAATTTGGAAAAACGAAAGATGATGACTTACTCAGAAGAGGATTTAGAAATTTTCTATAGAAAAATATTCAGGTTTTGAGATAAATTTATTATCATCAATTTTAACTGATTTAAATTGAAATGGAATTACACAATAAAATAAACTTCCGTATTTTCTGATGAAAATTTACCAATTGCTATGTTTAAATAGACGTATTCTAAATAATAAATGTTTATTTTCAAATTTTATTGTTTAAAATTTCACAAAATTAAATTAATTAAATAAATAAATCACTAAAATTTATGGGCCGTTACACTCTCCCCCACTCAAAACTTTTCGTCCCCGAAAAGGAAGGAAGTAGGAAAATAGAATGACCAGAGATAAAAGTAGATTGAAAGTCAAGATTAAACAATTAATTTGAAACTATATAAATTTTACTTGAAATATTCATTTGAAAACTTCATTTGCAATTCACTTATCTTTAATACTTTAAAACTTTTCAAAACCCATTTGTAAATTTCTTGCTTTCTTTATAAATGCCATATACAACTTTATAAATATATGAAAACTATTAGAAAAAAAAATTACCTCATTACTTATATTTACAAAGAAGTTATTGAAAACATTAAATCCATAATTCATAATTTATAAATTTTATCTCAAAATATCTTTCAACATTATTAATAAATCAATAATCATTTACTTTAAATATGATTTATTTAATTAATAACTTCTAAAATGTTTATAACACTAAAATTTTCTATTAAACCATGTAGTATATAAATAAACAATATTATAAAAGGATATAGTCAACAAGGAAGAGAAGGAGGATTTGGAAAAATAGAATATAGGTGAATAAATAAAGCTGAGCAGATAAGGTAGATTCAAAAGAATAGTATCGGGCACGAATAGTTTATTTCAAACCATAAGGATTTTAATTTCAAATATTAATACAGAATTTCTTTGTTGAAAAATACTTTTGTAATATAATACCTTTATATCGAAGCAAATTTTCTTTCGAAAATACTTTTATAACTCGATGTCTCAACAAGTTTATCCTCGTTCTTGCAGACTCTGGTAGTGCGTTGATCAGGCGCAAAGCTAGAATTCTCCAAGTACTTAGTAGACTTGTTTCAACACCCAGTGAAAATACTGGAAAAACTTTTAAAAACCAGATATGGAAAGTACAATCCAAACAAAAAAACCAAAACATGTCGATCATGGATCGCGGATACACAATGGTTACGCCTGGATCCCCCAAGAAACATCTGTACCCGTAGGCCGCCCCCCAACCTTTCGATTACGCCATGAAGACTGGTAGTACTGCAGATACACAATGGTTACGCCTGGATCTCCCAGGAAACATCCGTACCCGTAGGACGCCCCCCAACCCTGCGATTATGCCATGAAGTCGCGCTCGTAAGACTATGGAGATTGCCATGGAATTCGATGGAAACTCGAGTATCATATCCGGAAAACCAAAAATCAAAGAAATATCGATAGAATGAATCCACAATGTGGCCACAAAGCGGATATCAAGCAGAAGGCACTTTCCATATCTTTACTTCGAAAATATGTATCATATAGTACCTTTTCAAATCACTTTCAAATATCATACTTATATAAAGTCCATTATATATAAGATTTTATTTTTAAATCAAATACCTTTCCAAAATCAAAAGTATATCAAATCACACTTATATAGACTTCAATTATATAAGATTTCACTTTTCAAATTGAGTACCTTTTCATATCCATAGTTTTCGAATCAACATCATACTTATACAAACCAATTTTTATATAAGTTCGATAACTCCCAAATCAAGTATTTAGTAACAAAAGGTTCTCAAATTTCAATTTGTTTCAATATCAGTTCAGTTTCAAAATCATATACAATTCCACCAAGTTATTTCTTCTCAATTTAAATATCTTCAGTTTCAAAGTTTCCAAAATAATAAATTTATAAATAAATCCAAATTTTCAAATCACTATAATTTAAGTCAAACAATTCATTTCCAAAATCAATGGTTTTCAACATCATCTTATATTTACATAAGGTCCATCTTATATCAGGGTCAAAAAAATTCAAAATAAATTTCGGTGCATGAAGAGTCATATGGGATTGAACACCTTTGCTTTATAAAAGATTTTTAATTTAGAATAGCTTTGTATATAAAATAGTTTGTAAAATAGATTTGTAAATACAATAGTTTATGAAATAATTTGTATGTAAAATAGGATAAAATAGTTTGTTTAAGAAAAATAAAAAAATAGTTTTGAAAAATGGTTTAAATTGATAGTAGTTTTGCATAAAAGAAAATTTCCAATTAAATTACAAAGATATCCAACCCAACAACTTTCAATTTCAGTGTCAAAGTATATCAATGATATTAGAACATAAGATGTACATATGTCATCATTTCGCAACATCGCATTCGATCGCTCGCTCGATCTCACAAGTTCGCTTTCGAACTAGTATTGTCCATTCGACTTACCTAATGCGGATTTCGATATGGTTTCTCAACTAGAAACCATCAGTCTCCTTGCATAGCCATATACCATTATAGAGAATTCTAGAATCAAGCCCAAAATCCATATCAAATATTCGCCGTCAAAAATCGAATGAAAAATCCTAACACGAAATGGTGTAATTCACCTCGAACTTGTGTACTCAACCCTGGATCAAATTAATTATGCGAATAAAACAGCATACGTAGAACTTATGTATTTATTCCAATTTGTTAAATATATAGTTTCATGAAGATGTTACTAAGTTAAAACATTTAAACTAAATTTTTATTCAAAATATTTTGAAGACCAAATTCTTTTCAAAACATTTCAAATCTAAATTTCATATCAGAAAAATTCAAAATAGCCTTATTCATTTACTTAACAAAACAGTTTCAACTTATTTAAATCATATTACTACATACTTTAAACATACATACCAAACTTATATACTTTATACTTTCAAAATTTCTTAGCTTTGAAAAGTCAACCTTGATTTGGAAGTGCTCGAACCTTCAAAATAGTCGAAGAAATCATATTTCAATCCAAGAGTTGGAAACCACCAATAAATCAGTACATCAATTCCAAAAGATAGGGTTATATCAATCATATTCGAAACTCAAGGACTGAACACCGGCTTACTTCAAATCATTTCAAATATATATACATATATCTTTCGAATATCAAATCTTACTTCGGAATTTGAAAACAAAATGGTTTCACAAAATCACTCGCATAGCAAAGCTACTGAAGTGGCCTATCCCTCCCTCTGAAACTCGAAAATCAATGTTGATGATGCGTGCACTCATCACCGAAATTATTTTCCAGCGACATAAGTGAGTTCTGGACTTCTATTTTCTTGAAAACTTCTTTGAAATTTTTTTTTCGAAATCATTGAAACTCATTCGAAATCATTTGAAACATTTCTTATTCGGAAAATACTTTTAAATCGTATTATTATATATTTTCAAAATCTTAAAACAAATTTCAAAACACCGGAATTCAACTCCTCAGATTTCCAATTTAAAATCCTTCAGTTATAAATCATTTTTAAATGAATCATATTTCTTATATATAATTTTCAAAATTTCAAATCCTTTCAAAATTTCAAATTCCAGTTTTTAAAAGGTATATAATCCTTATCGAAACCTTTTCATTTTTTTATATATAGAATATAATCAAACTTATCAAAATAATAATTTTGATATATAAAACAATTTCAAAATACAAACAAACCCGATTTTTCAAAGGACGATTTAAGAATATATTTCAAAATGAAGATAGAGATTCAAATTAGAGGGGCTCTAATCAAATAAAATTCTGATTCGAAGATAAGCTCGAACGAAGATGAGATTAACTAAATTACAAAATACATGATAGATATATTTTTATAAATTGCGGATGACCCTAGGGTCAACCGTGACTTCAAAATAAGATTGGTGCAGAATTCTGAGGCAAATCGACATTCGATCGCCAGAGATAGAATTCGGCATAACAATAGATAGCAGCATCTAAACCGAGGGATATATAAATCTCCGGTGAATCAATGCCAATTGTAAAGGAGTTCCACCCCTTTACAAATCATTCAAAGATTGGCGGGATCGCCTATTCTTATAGAGATCATTCGAAGCGGAGTTATGGGATACTCCAGAATCAAAAGAATACAAATAGGGAGAGACAAGAATGAATTTTGGAACTGCAAGGAATGTTCCAAAGTTCAAAGGAAATCGAGTCAAAAGGAAGAGATTCAAACTCGAACGAAAGTGATTCTGTAAATAAATTTACTATATATGTTAAGTTTTGCCTAGAACCTAGCTCTGATACCAACTGTAACGTCCCGGTATTTTCAACCATTCGCATCCACACATGTTGGACTTGAATTGTTCAAAATATCAGATTGTTAATTTAAATTTGGCAAAACTCAACATATACAGTAATAAGTCAATCACAGAATCACAGACACAGGGTAATACAATAATACGCAACGGAATAAATAAATAGTAGTTCATGAAGCTACTATATAAACATCAGAGTTAGAAATAAAATACAACAGAATATCTCAAATGTAGTGAAGTCTCCAGTACAACAGATGACCTCTCTGAATAAATCAACTAGAAAAGCTAAAAGCTGAGTCGATAGTTGGATCTCCAACCGAAGCTCCAAACTCCAAAGGTGAGTCTCAAATGCTGTATCACTCAGTCTGACCCGAGCGTAAAGCAAAACACAAAACACTCGAGTCAGGATTAACATTCTTATATCAATAAATCTAACTCAAGTGAAATATCAACTGAAATACAAGTAACTTAAAGGATGTTTGTGATAACCATCCTCTAAGGATCTGCGGAACTATCTACAAGGTAGAAATATACACTATAACACCGTGGTCATTTCAAATTAATTTATTCTTCAAACCCAAATATCATTTCATTTCAAATATATCTATTTTCCTAAATAATATATATAGGTTAAATAATTTATAAGGTAAAGTATTTAATTTCCTCAAGTCTCACAAATCGATTTAAATCAACTCAAATTCCAAATTCAAATTTATTCAAAGCTCAATTCATCAATTCAGTTCAGTTCTAAATAGACCATTTAAATTTTCAATATATTTCAAAGCTTTAATATTCAACATTTTCAAAGTTAAATTTAACAGTTTCATATAGCTCTTGATTTAACTTCATTATTATTTAATCAGGGAATATTCACTTAATAAATTCAATATCATTTAACTAGCCTTAAATTACGCTTTTACTAAATATTTCTTTAAATTTATTTAAACAAGAAATGTTCATTAAATTAATCAAATCAAACCCAAGTTATAAATCATATCTTAAATCTCAATTTCAATAAGTTTCGAATCGGTTTAATTAAATAATATTATCTTCCCAATCTTAACTTATTCAAATTTTTACCGAAATCTATTTTGAAACATAAATTTAAATACTTAACCATATCATATGTATTAAATCAATCTTAATTAAATTAAATATTATTATTAAATCTATATATATATATATATCATTACCATTTATATATAATATTTTAAGAATCAACATTTATTAAAACCATATATTTCTTCCCAAATCCATAGAATTTATTTTCAAAATATTTATATATATGGACCAACGGTGTCTGTATATATATATCTATCATGTGGTTAAGTGATACGGATATTTATCATTTCAATCTGTAATTTAAATATATACGGGTAGATATCATTTCAACCCGTAATTCCAATTTAAATTCAAATGAAAATCAATTGGGTTTATCATTTCAACCCATAATGATTTTCTCCTATTCTAAAGTCCGTTCGGGTATGTATCATTTCAACCCATAGTGAATTCTATACTAACAGGAAACTAGCAGAGTGATAACAGATAATATAAAATACAACAACAGGCATATATCATCAATAACAATATAATATAAGTAACAGGATATGGTGTCATATCCCATAGGTGAACAGTTATAGATAATAGCATATATAAAAATTTAAATAACTACAACGGCATATTTCGATTGTCGTTTCAATTGAAATCAAATTTAATAAATATAAGACATTAAATCGTGAGTGATTACTCACCTTTCGAGGCTAGATAGATTTGACCAATGGAACGAGTTACGAATTCAAGCCCGAATTCCAAAGCAACGCTAGAATGGCACGAAGTTGATAGTCTAAGCTGATAACAGGAATTGATGAGAACAAATCAGAACCGGATCGATGAAGATAATTGATATAAGTGAACCTATATAAGCATATTCTACATCTAACACATTTTTAGATTAAATTAAATATATTTTTTTCTCAAATCAATATAAGGTTTAAAACACATACAAGTATATTAATTTAAAATCAGTATTTCTATAATATATATATATATATATATTTAAATCAACTGACAAACGTATCAAAACTGTTATATATATATAACCAATTATAAGAGAAAACAACTTTACACTATATATAATACTTAACAGTTACAACAAATAAAACTAGGTATATCATACTATCTATCAACTGTAAGCATATAAGCTAATATATATAGACATCTATTGTAAAAATGCGATATAAGCATTTATATATGTTAGAACTAAATATACTAAAATAAAATGAAACTTTTTATAATAACAACTATGTAGACTATAACTGTTTAAAGCCATACCCATAACATACTCAAAAAAAAATCAAATATATTGTACTACCTTTCAAATCAACTATATGCAAGCAAACATAGCCTACACCTTATAAACAACTGTATATAATTGCATATATACACACACTTAAACCAATGTTAGATAAACAAACATGTTATCTTTCAAAAGTTAATATAGTATATGCAGGCAGTCTACAGATGCATACGATCAACAATATATGTGTGCCTCATGTTTTATGTGCAGACTAATATACATATTCGCATGTATTTCATGTAATATAAATAATTTTGCATATATCCAGGTATATGGTAACGCTTGCTTTAGTAATACATCTGCACTCAACCAATTATATGGGTAAGTTTAAATAACCTATATACAAACCAACAGCACATATGTATTATATAAAAAAATCAAACTGGTTGTATAACTTATACATCGAAATGCCTGTATTTTATGCATAAGACTCAATAGATAGACGTACAGATCGAAATACATATGTATACATTTCGAAATCTCCTCAGGCACTGCATATATCACAGCAACAATGTACACTATAGTTTGAAATAGCTTATTCATTCTAACAGATTAATACTTATATATAATTATATATATAACCTATACAAATATATATATATAGGTGCAAACCAAAACAATATCACTTATATCACAACCAAAACATATATATACCTTACATATTATTATGCAAACTTATATTTTATAATCTTATATAAACAAATGTTTATATAGACATATATATAAAATTTAAATTCAATTATTATAAAAAGTCCATATAACTCATTTAGGCAACATATATGTCACTGAAGATATATAATAATATAACATGTATATACTTATATGCAGTAGAACACATATACCCAAGTAACAGAATATGAAACTCAATATATATATATACAAAATTTTAATATATACTTACATACTTTCGAATTGATGAGAGCAAATCAATGGGAGGAACGACAACTAGGAGGGGAAGACAAGGAGGAGGGGAGGTGCGGCTACCGGGATTGGGCGGAACAGGAGAGAGGGGAAGGCTGAGCACAGGGATTCGCGGCATGGGTTGCCTGACAGGCTATTGATCTGAGAGTGATGCAGGCAGCTTCATTGCTGGAGGAGAAGGTGACAAAGGGGAAGGTGCAGTGGTCGTGCGAGGAAGAGGTGGCGCGGGTCACGCGGTAGAGGGAAAATGCTCGGCACTTGGGATGACGAGGCCGTTTTGGGTGCGGAGGTGGAAAAACTCTCGCGTGTGGTCGTGAGCATTACGTGTTGTATAAAGGCTGGCTCGGGTAGGAAGAGGAGAAGCCTGAAGTCGTATACAGCCTGTCACGAAGCAAACTGAGAAGAGAGAAGGAAGAAATATTTATATAAATAAATCGAAGAAGAAGGGGAAAATGAACCAGGCAGTCTCGAAGCAATGCACTGATATAAATGAAATGTTTGAAACCAGGAATAGAAAAGGTCAAAAGTGAATCGATGAGAAAATGAGGTTTACGTGTTAAATTTCAGAGAGGAATAATAGCAAATGACTATTGGAATTATACTGTAGACAAATGGAGAGTCACAGAAACTCAAAAGCCCAAATCTGGAACCGATACGTCAAATCGCTTTGTCGATTTCGTCGTGTACCGAATCCCGAATCCACAATTGAATATACCGCAGAGATCAGCGTGACGAGATGATCAAAATGGTATACAGATATTAGTGGTACGATCATCCGATCGAAAGTCGATAATCGGCACTAGAAATGCTGCTATTTTAACAGAAATAAGATAAATGGAGCAATAGAAGTCCAAATTTGGAAAAACGAAAGATGACGCCTTACTCAGAAGAGGATTTAGAAATTTTCTATAGAAAAATATTCAGGTTTTGAGATAAATTTATTATCATCAATTTTAACTGATTTAAATTGAAATGGAATTACACAATAAAATAAACTTCCGTATTTTCTGATGAAAATTTACCAATTGCTATGTTTAAATAGACGTATTCTAAATAATAAATGTTTATTTTCAAATTTTATTGTTTAAAATTTCATAAAATTCAATTGACTAAATAAATAAATCGCTAAATTTTGGGTCGTTACAGACACTGGCGAAAAAGATACTCCGCTACGGATATTTCTGGCCAACAATAAACCGAGATATAGCAGACTACACCAGATGGTGTGATGCCAGAGATTTGCAAAGATTCTGAAAGTCCCATCTTTAGGACTTACGCAGATGGTCAGTCCCTGGCCATTTGCGATCTGGGGAATCGATATAATCGGTGTACTACCAGTAGCAAAAGGAGGAGCAAAATACGCTATCATTGCAGTTGATTACTTTGTGAAATTAGCTAAAGCAGAACCGCTTGCCACGATTACTACTAAAAAAGCAATTAATTTTGTAACTAAAAATATTATTTGTTGGTTGTGAGTACCGTAGAAAATTATCTTGGACAACGGGAGTCGGTTTGAGAGCACTGAGTTCAAGGACTTTTGCAAGCGTTATCGGATCGAGAAGAGCTTTTCTGTAGTAGCGCACCCATAAACAAACGGGCAGATAAAAGCAGTGAACAAAATCATCAAAAGGTAAAGAAGCGACTAACTTGTGCTAAAGGAAATTGGGTTGATGAGTTTCCACTCGCACTATGGGCATACAGGACAGTGCGCAAATCAGCGACTGGACATTCGGCATTCGCCTTGGCATATGGTTCAGAAGCTATGATCCCAGTGGAACTGGAAGTACTCTCTCATCGTAGAACATACTTAAATCAGAGATAGAACGAACAGCTACTGCTCGGTCCCTTGACCAAATCGATGAGAAGCAGGAAGAAGCTGAACTAAGGGTCACTGCTCACCAGAAAATAGTGGCACGCCACTTCAACGCCAAGGTTCGACTGCACTGTTGAGGTAGGAGATCTCACCTTGAAATGAATCCTTCTGGGTACAAGAGCGCTTGGCCTGAACTAGGAGGGACTTTATGTGATTGACTAGAAGCTTAGAGATAGAACATTCAAGTTGGCTACAGTAGATGGAGTTCCATCCCGCATGCTTTGCTGCGGCACGATTATATCTAATTTTTCTTATTTTCGTAAATAAGCCATCAAGGGACACTGTGGGCACTAAAAATAGGCAGGACTTACCATTTTTTCTATTTATCTTAAACCAATGGAACCATGTTCTAATAAGCAAAACCACTGGGTCGATGGGAAAAATCGATCCCTGCCTTCTGAGAATCGTCGTCGCACTGGAAATGTCGAGAAGGCCTAAAACCGCCAAGTCAACAGGGAAAATCGACTTTAATCGTCCGATCGATGGAAAAAATTTGATCCCTGTCTTCTAGCTGCCATTGCTCTGACAACATCGGGAAAGCCCAAACCTACCTAGTCGATGGGGAAAATCGACTCAAACCGCCGGATCGACGAGAAAAATAGATCCCTACCTTCTAAGAACCGATGTTGCTTCGACAACGTCAGAAAGGCCCAAAACCGCCGGGTCGACGGCGAAAATCGATTCAAACAACCGGTTCGACAGAGAAAATTGTGAAAGTGTGTACGGATCGTGCTATATGGAATAGAATAATTAAACAGTGCGGAAATATAAAATTGATAAGTGATAATAGCAGTAAATAATAAAAAGACACCAGAGATTTTTATACTGGTTCGGAGCATCGTCCTACGTCCAGTCCCAGACTCCTTCTGGAATTAACCAACTAACAATACCCTCACTTAACCCGGAGGAATAGGTTTAAACAACCCTTGAGCAGCCGAACAAGGACCTGAGCAACAGAACAGGATTTTGCCTCAGCAACAGAAGATGTCTTTACTTAACCCGAGCAGCAGAACGGATCAATAATAAATACAAATTAGTTTCTGACTTCTTGTGTTCTTAATAACACTAATGAGTCAATGATGTACAAAACTTCCTATAATCTAATCCTCAAATTTGTGAATGTGAATAAGGATTGAAGGAAGAATATGATAGCCTTATAGAAAATAATATTTAGAGAGTAAGATCAGAAAGCAATAATAATAATTGATTTCTTTGATGTAGAACTAACGTGTTTATATAGTTGTCTAAGAGATATAACCATTCACGAATAGTTCTCATCAAAAGAAGCATCTATTTAGAAAAGATATGGATTAAGACTCTTCATCAAAGGAGATGTCTTTTCAGGAAAAATGACAGTTGGAATACAGGAGTCTGGTCAAAATATACCAGCCAACTGGTCGAAAAAGATGTGTGCACGTTTATGTGCATGTTTGCATATATGTGAGCAAACTGCTGAACCAGTCGACTGGTTGAAATGCACCAGTCGACTGCTCTGGCCGTTTGTGCATATATATGCATATTTTCCAACTTATTTAAAATTACGATGAAGGTGGATAATTTCTTGATGTTTGTGAGAGATTTTGAGGATAGATTTTGACAAAAATAACTACTCTACAAACACAATATACATGTACTAACACATTTATACAATGTGGCCTTGAGATCTCCAAAGTGCTAGCATATCTCCTTCGGTTAGTAGTCGCATATTCTTTGCTTCTTCTTGTTAATTATTGTACGTTGTCATGAATCAAAATCCATGATTCAACAAATTGATCTCTGCCCTCTGAGAACCGGCGTTGCTCTAACAACGTTAGGAAGGCCGACAAGCACCATTGTCCCAGTTGTTAAGTAATTCGGCTTTGGTGCGAGTGGTCACAAGTTCGAAATTTGCGTAGCGTGATTCGAACGTTTATTGACATGTGATATGTTGTCCTAGTGACATGTTGTATATAAAGTACCATTTCAAAATATAAAAAACTTAGAAAGGCCCAAAAATGCCAAGTCAACAGAGAAAATTGACTCAAACCATCAGACCGATAGGGAAAATTGATCCTTTCCTTTTGAAAACCGACATTGCTTCGGGAATGTCAGGAAGGTCCAAAACCGCTCGGTCGACGGTTAAATCGACTCCTACATCTTGAGAATAGGCGTTGCCTCGACAATATCAAAAAAATTCGAACTACCAATTTAACAGGAAAATCGACCCAAACCTCTTCGAACTTGACATTACCTAGAGATAGGCAATAACAAAAGGAATTAGTCGGAGCTCGGAGATAGACAACGTCAACGAAAAATCGACGGAGTTGAGTTGTTCATGCACAAGTTTCCGAAGATAGAAACGTGCATGACCGGATCTCAAAACCGAACTTGGAAGAATTTGTTATGACAAAAGACGACGACGACTCATCTTTATGATACATACATCCAAAATGACATTGGCCGATGATGTCAATTTAGAAGATTTAAAATGCAACCAAGGGATTGACGACATTAAAAGTATAAGATTTAAAATGCAACCAAGGGATTGACGACATTAAAAGTATAATGCTTGGAATCAAGTAGCAAAAGTCATTAGTTCCTGGAGATAGGAACTACCATGTGAACTAGACTAGGGGCAATTGAACGAATTACTCAGGGCATCTAATCTATCGTTGATGCCTAAATTTTAATATTCAGCCCCGCGGACAAGGGTACATATACCAACACTTGATGAAAAGAACTCAACTAAGCTCGAACTGGAATGGCTGCTGAGTTGCTGAGCGACAGTTCTATTTTTCCAATTAAATATTTTGGCAGACATAAACAGGGCTAAACAACAGAATATACTAAAGCAATTGCAGGAATATTATTTACATGCACAAAGTCGCAGTAAATAGACATATTACACAGAGACAGAAGTGTATAATATGAAAATCACATTACAGGCAATCATACTATATATGCAGACTAACATACATAAACTGGCATGGTACACAAAATGCAGAAAAGTACACAGAAGAGGAATTATAAAGGGAAATCTAATCTTTCATACATAAACATACATTGAACTTTGTCGCTTACATTAGAAATTAATATATAAACATGCTTATTAATGTAATGCTTATCAAGCCAAGAATAACTGATAATTAATGTTATTTATTGTATAAAACCATTGTGTGCTATAAATATCAGTTATACTTTGTATGTTTCGTAATTATTTAACTAGATTTATCAACAAACAAACGTTTGTCATTGATATTCTAATCTAAATATCACAATTCATAAACATATTATTTCATCTTCGTATAACTAAAAATTTAGAAAATACACAGCTAAATAAATTATATATTAAATCTCATATCAAACTAGTTATATTAATTTATTTTCAATATTAAACACGCTAAACGATTTTCAGAGAAAACATTCAATGAATTAAACAGCTCTAGTTAATAAAACAATTTTTGTTCAACTTATTTTTCTTCTCACTGGAATTAAGTATGGCAGTCCAAAAAAAGGTTGAGCAGCGATAAATATATTGACAAATCAGTCCACAAAAATGCTCGTTAGAAAAGCATAACTGATTAAATTGAAGCAGCAATTTAGCATTTCTCACTAATAGCTTAAAAGGCTTGAACGCCAATGAATACCAAGTAGCTGATAAGAATGCATAGGTAAAGAAGCATCAAATATAGTCCACCATTCACCAATTAAAATATATCAAATAAACATAATATCTCAGCACTTCAATTTCTGAGAAGAATGAATCATATACTATATATAATATCAATTATGTCAACCATGCTTAACAGTAGTAGAGTTCAACTTGCCGTGTCTTTCCATAACTCTTCTAGTAGCCATGGCTGCAGCCTCGCTAGCCCTTAACGTGCCAGTGGCCATGATAGCTGCAAACTCCTTTGTAATTTCTTCCTGCACCTTGCTACGTGCTCCGCCCATTGGGTCATCCACCACAACTGTTTCAGTGCTCGAATTAGAAGCAACACATGCGTTTGTCGTTACTTTTTCTTCAACTGCAGGCGATGTAAGAGGGCTGATGAATTGTGGAGCTTCTGGAACCCTGTTGTTCTTCATTGTTTGTTCCAAATTTTGAATCATTGGCACTGCATCCAGATTAGGCCTGTCAAATTATACCCTAACCCATTTACCCAACCCAATAACCATAATATTAAAAGGGTTGGGTTTACCCGTTTAAAACTTTATTTTCTTTTTACCCAGCCCGTATACGACCCATTAGCAAACCTAATATTAAAAGGGTTGGGTTTACCCGTTTAAAACTTTATTTTCTTTTTACCCAGCCCGTATACGACCCATTAGCAAACCTACCCAAAGCAATCCAACCCGCGTAACCCTTCAACCCTAGTTTTAGTTTCTCCGTTCTCCAAAAAAGGCGACAGAAGAAGAAATGGCGATTTCTCATAACATTCGATAACAGGTATTAATCTTTTCAATCGTTTAAATTAATCTGATTGATGGGTCTCGTTAAACCTGGTTATTCACTATCTACATCTTTACGTAGAGCTAAGGTTTTTAACCGCCGGTTCGACTTGCATTAGTAAGATCTCTAGCCGCGATGTTGTTCGCGTATTTTTCTTTTTCTTTTTTTTTCATTTTCGATTTCAGTTTGATTTGAGAGTGGGAGAATTAGGGGCGAGGAGATAAAAATCAAATCGACACCATTTTGCAAAAATCAAATCGTTTAAATATTGGCGGCATCTGCGAGAGAGAGGGGACCAAAGGCGAAAGTTTTAGATGATTACATATCAAATCTATTAAATAATAGTAAAGCAGAAGAATTTGAAGCCCTCTCATTAATTCTAGGAGTTATATGTGTTCTCCTTAATTCGCTCCAAATGGATATTTTATGTTCAAAATTCTATGATTTACTACTTTACAATTATTGTATAAACTTTTCACACTATTTTACATTTCAATACCTACTATTAAAAGAATCTACAATTATTTACAAATATTTCACGGTTCTTTTCCAAATTTTACATTAGTCCACACATTTAAATTAATTACATAATCTAAAATTTAAACTAATTGATAAACTTAATCAACTAATATTTTTTAATAAATCCTAAAAGATGAAAATTTCGACATGTATATTATAGGCGCATAACAAATTGGTAAAAAAATCATTTAGATGAGAATATATATGAATTACATAATATAAATTATATTCATTAATGACAATAACAAATTTATTTTATAATTTATTTACTAAATGAATTTATCATATATTGCAATGTAAAATTCTATTAACTTCAAATACTTAAAAATTTAATTTTTTTTACAATTAGTTAGAAACCTTTCTCAATTATCTTTTAATATTTTACATTCAAGTCTATATATTTAACTAATTGTGTAACGTAAAATTTAAACTATTGAAATAAATATGATTAACTAATATTTATTAATCCATCTAACAAATCCTCAAAATAAGAAGGTTTCAATATATACAATATTCATGTATATGAGAAAAATAATTAAATTATTTCTTCTTTATTCGGATATATGAAGATATATAAATCACATAACATAAAATGCATGTATAAATAATAATAACTCTTTTATTCTAATTCATTTATCTCAAAAAAAAAATCATGCATTACATAACATGATTTCATTTTTAATAACCTTTAAAAAATAAATTTATATTTTACAGCATTATGATGTGAACGTACAGATTAAACTGATAAAAATTAGATTATACAAACGTTCTCACTTTCAATATGTTATCAAACCATACCGAACTCATAACTTAACTAAATGCTACATAACATTATTTTACAGCTATCAAAGTTGTAAGCATTACCCTTCTACAAGAACATGAAATCTATGGTTACTACAAGGATAAAATTGTTTAAAAATTAAAACTTAAAAATGAATAAAAGTTCATGTCTAATTTAAAAAATTCACATGCAAATAAGCTAACCATAAGAACTATATTCTTCTCAATTACAAATTTGTAAAAGGCTTTTCTCAATTTTAACTTTTTTAATTTAACTCCTTATATTTAATTAGTTATATCGATCAAAAATACAAATTATTCAAATAAATTCAATTATTTAATATTCATTAATCCATTAATAAATCCTTGAAGAAAGATGATAATTCAATATATATACAACAATCATATTAATAAAATAGTGAAGTTGCATATTCATTTAATATATATATATATATATATATATATATATATATATATCGCATAACATAAATTATTTACATGTACAGTATTAACAATTTTAATATATAATTTTTTTTGAGTTAGGACATTAATTTTTACAGAGATATGTAGTTAATGAGTATTGAACCCTCAACCTTATATCTGAGCGTCACAAATCATTTTAGCTTATGATTAATATATCATATAAATTTATCATATATTGTATAATAAAATATATTTTACCAATAATTAAAATATAAACAATATTTTTTAACAACATCACCGTGTGCAACGCGCGGGTTACACACTAGTAATTATGTATAGAGAAAAATCCTCTGATATGGTTATCGTGAAGAAAATTAAAGTTGGTAACAAAGAAGAATGTATTTGGTTGCTTTGAAGTTGATTCTTTCTTTCTTTTTACCTTTTTTCGTTTGCTTCTTTATTTTCTGCAACTTTGCAATAAAGATATCTGCTTTTACTTAATTATTGAAAAGGAAATTGCTTTAAAATACAAGATTATATTCCATCAATCGAGTTAGTGCACATGTTCATAAATGTAAATTTAGTTAAAGCTAGCGTTATTAATTAATTTGCATTGGTTTACAGCTTGTGCTTCTACATTAAGGAACTCTGCATTATTATCAATCAACATGTATATTTGTTTTTTTTTCATTTTAAATTTTTACTTTTATGACGGTGGACAATGGAAATCGTAGAACAGAATGCATCTCTAATATTGGAAATGTAACAGGTGTTTGCACCAAAAATGATCACAAACCCCAAGTGTAGTGAAAGCACCAACGTATGAATACAAACCAACAGTATTCACACACAAAACACAGATCTAAACAAATAGCAAGCAACAATCAAGAAATAATGAACAGTGACACGCAATTTATAGTGGTTCGGCTATCTCCGGCCTACGTCCACTTCAAAGTTTTTATCTTTTTATTGCTCGATGCTTGAAGATTACAATTTCGTGTGTTGTATTACAACTGATTTGCTGAGCTAAGTCTGAATCTAAGGCAGCAATGGTGATCTGGAGTAAATCTGGCAGAGTCTGGACGCTCTTTATCTCTCAAAATTGTCCGATCCCTTTTCTGAATGACCAGGGGCTCTATTTATAGGTGTAGGAGGCTGATATTTCGCCTAAATTGAGGGGAGACCAGTTCTGGCACGTGAGGAAGCCCACATGGCCGAGATCTGGAGACCCGGGCCCACTTTGGGATCGATTCGACCCTTGGTTCGAATCGATCAAGAAATTGTCCAATCAAGCTGAAATTTGGTGTGGACATTCTTCAACATGTGCTCAAGCTTCTGTGAAAATTTCATGGCGTTTGGACTTGTAGAACTTGAGTTACGATTGATTCAATATGGTGTTTTTCGCTTCCTGGAGTCGTTCGAATCGATACCTTCGAATCCATAGGGTCGACTCCATCTCCTAGCACGTGAAGGCAATGACGTGGTGCGCGTGCTTCGGGTCAACCCCCCTTTTTCTCCGAGTTTTACTGAGTCGAACCCGGGGTTTCAGCTAGGCGGACTTGGCAGATTCAAGGCAATCGATTCGAAGGCATGTTTCTTCGAATCGATGGAATTGGTGCTTGGTCGAATCGATCCAGATATGCCACTGTGGATCGATTCGAAGTTATCTCAATGTGGGGGTTCGAAGATGCTGGAGTCGGAGTTCCTTCAACTGTATGGAATCGAAGGGTTTCTCATTGACGGATTCGAAGGTGGGAATGTGAGGATGGACTCGAACTATCGGAGTCGAACTAATGCTTGCTCAATGGAGTCGAAGCAAGGCGTATTCCGATGGGTTCGAGGCAAGGCTCGTCGTGATTGATTCGAGTCAAAGGCTTGATCGATGGATTCGAAGTAAGCTGACTTCTCATGGATTTGAGGCAACACATGTTTGATGGATCCGACCTTATACCACCTTATCCATCTTCTTTTGGCGATATCTTGAGCATACGAACTCGGATTGACTCGAAACTTGGAACGTTGTTTCATCTGGCCTTGCTTGACATGTCTCATCAATTGCAGCCCGATCCGGACTCGGACAAAATTCATCGATATTCATGGTGAACCTGCGATGCACAATCGATGTTCATGACTAACAATCATTGATTTTCAGTTAATCTTTGGGTATCTCGGCTTTGCCAAAAGTTGGGATAACATTTTGCCCCCCAAAATATGCCTTTTGTTAAAAGGCGTGTTTTGATCAGTCTCAAGTTAAATGCAGTGAGTTCATGTGTTTCTCATAGCTTATAGCATTTTCAATCCAGCCCATAGCTGTTCGAAGCCGAATTGTTATCAATTTTTTCCGGTGGAAGTTAAGAATGAAGTTCTACAGTCTCTCCATGTGGTCACTCCGGACCCTTGCCAAGCCCATTCCAGACTTAGCGATCGAATAGAAAGATCCTATTGCACTCCGGCGTTGCTTTCTATCCCTTGCACTCTGGCCCCAGCTAGGGCGTATAGCGATGTCTTGGTCATTCTGGACCGATCGTAGCCTCTCTGGGCTCTTACTGGATCCCATCCTGTCACTCTCCGGTGAAAGGGAAACAACGATGAATGAGCCGATCCTGTCGCTTTCCGACGAAGCGGCTACACCCTCTGCACTCCGGTTCAGTGTTTTTGAACATTAAGCGATGTCATGACCTAAATCTTTAGGCCGATCATAGCCTCTCCGGGCTCTTGCCGGATCCCATCCTATCACTCTTCGGTGAAGAGGAAACAACGTTAAGTGAGTCAATTCTGTCGCTCTCTGGCGAAGCGACTCACTTCTTGCACTCCGGTTCAGTGTTTTTGAACATTAAGCGATGTCATGGCCCAAATCATGGGCCGATCATAGCCTCTCCGGGCTCTTATCGCATCTCGATCCAATCACTCTTCGGTGAATGGGAAACGATGCTTAAGTGAGTCGATCCTGTCGCTCTCCGGCGAAGCAACTCACTTCTTGCGCTCCGGACCCCGCCTCTTCGGGTAAGGTCATAAAGCGATCATGTTTATATTGATATTTAATGTTCATCCTTTAACTCTCCGGTTAAAAGGTTTATTTTAATAAGTGTTTCTTTATTAAATTCAAATCCTAGATGTTCAATCTCAAACACCAGGAAAAACAAGACAAGGCCTCTCCGGGCGGAGCGGTCTATTTCCATCTTAGAGCATGCCTAGGGATCTCTCCGGTTCCCGTACATGAGTAAGTGGGATAGCCGTTTTATTTTGGAAATCAAATCTAAGAAAACTAATCGACCAGAGTCCAAATCTTGAACTTGGCCCTTGCCATCACAATCAGTTGATGACGAGTCGTGATCCCGATCCAAGATCATTCCTGTTAGGTTGAGGCGGTAGTTGTTCGGGTCTAACCGCCGTTGTACGTTCTCTGACATACTGCGGCAATCTACCACTCCTGGCATGTTCTTCCACCTCATCCTTTAGGTGGCGGCATTCATCGGTAGTGTGCCCATCCAGCTCATGGAATAGGCAGTATTTTCCAGTCCTGCGTTCCCGCTCCGTGGGATCTCTCCTGGGTGGTTTTCGATACGGGAGTTGCCCCCGAGTCTCGGTGTAAATTCTTTCTAGGCTTGCCACCAAGTCTGTGTATTGTCTGAATCTGGGCTCTCGGAATTTCTTCCGTTTATCAGGACCGTGCGTCATCCTGCTTTCTCTTTCCTTTGTCCGCCCTGGACTGTTCCCTGGCGGTTCCTTCGCCTTGTGCAACATTTATTTCCTGCCTCTCGGCTCGTGATTCCTCTAATCGAATGAATTTTTCAGCTTCATGGAAAAACTCTCCAAGATCTTGCGGTGGATCTTTAGTCAAAGAGTCTTTGAATTCGGTGCCTTCTCCAACTCCTGCCACTGCCGCCATCAAAATCATCGATGGGTCCGGGCGATCTACAGAAGTCACCGTCGCATTAAATCGTAACAAAAAATCTTTTATGGACTCTCTGGTCCTTTGTTTTATTGATGCCAAAGTCATCACGCTCTTAGGTCGCGTCACGTGAACCCTAAACTGCTTCATGAAGCAATCCACAAGCTCGCCCCATGCCCTGATTGATCCAGTCTCTAATTGTCTGAACCAAAGTGCAGCCAAATCTGATAAAAATAAAGGGAAACATCGTGCCATCAATTCCTCGGATGCTCCAAGTACTTCCATGTGTCTAATGTATTTGGTAATATGCATGGTTGGATCCGACTTCCCGTCGTACGAATCCAGCATTTGTAGTTTGAACTTTGGAGGGTTCCGCGCATTCCTGATATTCGGAGCGAACGGACTCCGACTAACTTCTTCCAATCCTCCTCCTGACAACCCTCCTCTCATGAGTCGCCTCACTAGGCCAATCATTCTTTCATCTCCATCTAGGGGTTGCCCCCTTGTCATGTTTCTGTCTTGCCCTCCAAGTCTTGTAGGGAATTCTGGTACGTACTCTTCGGGCGGCTCGTTAGCATTTGTGTTGGCCCTAGCCGGTTGAGCTCCTTCCAAAGGTCCTTCTGCGTTGGGTCCTGCGGGCCTGCCCCCAAGCCCTTGTTGATTGCCTTCTGGTTCTGTATTCTGTCCTACGTTGGGTTCCATAGCCCTAGCTCCTTGTTCCACATTCACAGCCGCCGTAGCTGGTCCAAGGTTCTGTGTCCCTGCAGCTCTCATCTGCTCGAAGAAATTCTGCAACATCTCTTGTTGGCTTTTCATCATTCTTTCCTGCATTAGGTTATTCATAGCCTCCATCTCATCTCTGGTAATGTAGATCGAAGCTTGTCCTTCTCCCGCGCCAGAGGATGCCTCTTGACTTCCTGCCTGTTGGCTCCTCTCAGTTCTTTGTCTAGTTTGTCGAGTCATTGTAGAGTCAAATCTGAATCCTTAAAATCTCAAATCTAAACTTTAAATCTGGTGTAGCGGGTGCTAGTTTTTCTCAGTGAAAGCACCAAAGTGTTTGCACCAAAAATGGTCACAAACCCCAAGTGTAGTGAAAGCACCAGCGTATGAATACAAACCAACAGTATTCACACACAAAACACAGATCTAAACAAATAGCAAGCAACAATCAAGAAATAATAAACAGTGACACGCAATTTATAGTGGTTCGGCTATCTCCGGCCTACGTCCACTTCAAAGTTTTTATCTTTTTATTGCTCGATGCTTGAAGGTTACAATTTCGTGTGTTGTATTACAACTGATTTGCTGAGCTAAGTCTGAATCTAAGGCAGCAATGGTGATCTGGAGTAAATCTGGCAGAGTCTGGACGCTCTTTATCTCTCAAAAGTGTCCGACCCCTTTTCTGAATGACCAGGGGCTCTATTTATAGGTGTAGGAGGCTGATATTTCGCCTAAATTGAGGGGAGACCAGTTCTGGCACGTGAGGAAGCCCACATGGCCGAGATCTGGAGACCCGGGCCCACTTTGGGATCGATTCGACCCTTGGTTCGAATCGATTAAGAAATTGTCCAATCAAGCTGAAATTTGGTGTGGACATTCTTCAACATGTGCTCAAGCTTCTGTGAAAATTTCATGGCGTTTGAACTTGTAGAACTTGAGTTATGATTGATTCAATATGGTGTTTTTCGCTTCCTGGAGTCGTTCGAATCGATACCTTCGAATCCATAGGGTCGACTCCATCTCCTAGCACGTGAAGGCAATGACGTGGTGCGCGTGCTTCGGGTCAACCCCCCTTTTTCTCCGAGTTTTACTGAGTCGAACCTGGGGTTTCAGCTAGGCGGACTTGGCAGATTCAAGGCAATCGATTCGAAGGCATGTTTCTTCGAATCGATGGAATTGGTGCTTGGTCGAATCGATCCAGATATGCCACTGTGGATCGATTCGAAGTTATCTCAATGTGGGGTTTCGAAGATGCTGGAGTCGGAGTTCCTTCAACTGTATGGAATCGAAGGGTTTCTCATTGACGGATTCGAAGGTGGGAATGTGAGGATGGACTCGAACTATCGGAGTCGAACTAATGCTTGCTCAATGGAGTCGAAGCAAGGCGTATTCCGATGGGTTCGAGGCAAGGCTCGTCGTGATCGATTCGAGTCAAAGGCTTGATCGATGGATTCGAAGTAAGCTGACTTCTCATGAATTCGAGGCAACACATGTTTGATGGATCCGACCTTATACCACCTTATCCATCTTCTTTTGGCGATATCTTGAGCATACGAACTCGGATTGACTCGAAACTTGGAACGTTGTTTCATCTGGCCTTGCTTGACATGTCTCATCAATTGCAGTCTGATCCGGACTCGGACAAAATTCATCGATATCCATGGTGAATCTGCGATGCACAATCGATGTTCATGACTAACAATCATTGATTTTCAGTTAATCTTTGGGTATCTCGGCTTTGCCAAAAGTTGGAATAACAACAGGTTATTTTGTTATGTGGTAATGTCTTTTTTACATTATTGAAAATGGTGTTAATTATATGATTTGTATAGATAAATCAATTATTTTCATATATGTGATCGTTTTTGTGATGATTTATGATGATCTTTCAATGAGAACTTTGATACTGCATGCAATGTAGGGTATATAGCTGTAAACCAAGCTGATATTATTCAAAAAAATATGTGGACTAGATATTCAGTCTTCAATTGAACAGCTACCTTGTAACAACCCGGGATTTCATAACAGTTGATTATCGTCAAATGACGATTTAATTTGTTAGACAATTGCCATTGGAATTTTATTCGAGTTGAAATTCGTGCATAAATTGTTAAGTGCTTTTATCAGTTGTAAATTCTTTTATATAATAGTCATTGGAGTTTGTATATCAGGCAGAAATTCTTTTGAAAATTTTGTTAAAGTAGTTTAGGCTTTAAAACTTGTTTTGACCCATGTTTTATGTGGTTGCCGAGTTGTTATCACCCCATTCTCCATTTTGTTCGTTCAAAACCGATTTCCCTTTCATTTTCGAAAACCCTAAACCTAGAACGAAAAGAAAAATGGCGGCTTCAGATTTACTTCGTTCGTTCTTCTTCGTACGCGAATTAGGGTTCGTATAAATTCGTGGTTGCCGACTTCGAGTACTCGGGTGCTAGGATCTACGCCTTTGAACAAAGTGAGTGATTCTTTCACTCACATCTCAATTCATGCGTAGTATATTGATTTGGTAGTTCGATTTTTCGCGATATTTATTCATTTTTGACTTCGGCCATGATCTGTTGCTGTTGGCTTTTGTAAATGCTACTGTTTTTGGTTGGCTTTGTCTAGTTGAAAATAATTTGACTTCGTGAAACCTGCTATTTCGATTATGTTGTGATTTTATCACTCTGTCATTGAACTCTGATTTGAAACTTTTAAAACCTACTTGACTGGTTCATTGCAGTTTGATTTGAACTACGTTAGCCTGTAGTCTTCGACTTGATTTCATCGATGTTGATAATTTATGTCCTGTTGCTTCGAGTTGGTCTTGTAGCTTTGTTATATCACTGTATTATTGACATGAACTGGCATTGTCACTTGTAGTTAGTGTTGCAGTTTTAACTTGTACTCTTCAGGCATCTTGCTTACAGTTGCATTGTGGTATTCCTTTGATGGTCTATGCCTTAGCCTTGCTTGTGCACTTGCATGTCAGAGTAATTGAGTTGTTTTGGGGAAGAAAGTTCATTTTTGGGTTCGTCTCCAGTATTTTGAACAAGGTTTAAAACTGATTTTTGTTTTAGATTTTTCAATTTAATTGAATCAGATGTATTTGCTTGCATCCATGTTGTCAATGTATCATGTATGATAAAGTTTGCGTTTGAGTCAAAACTTGGTCCAGTTTCTTATAGCGGTTCATTGGTCACTGCACATAAGTTCATCATGTAGCTCACTGTCTTTGTGCCTGTGCATATATGTTTACTGTTCTGTATTCATTTGAGTGAGTCGTTGTTCCATTCTTTTTGTTGTCTGCACTATGATATCTTGTAGCCTGGTCTGGTGCACCTTGTTGATGTGACATTGTAGTTTGCATTATTGTTGCTACCTGTACTTGTAGTTGTTCAATTGCCTTCTGTTCACTTGACCATTTGTATACATACATTCATGTATGTGTATAGATGTATGTTTCACTGTTGCACATTCATGTGCTTGCTGTCTTATACGCTGGCACTTGACTTATAGTCTATTTTGTTTTAATGATGTATTCATGTGTACATCACTTGTTGCCTCTTTTACTGGATGCACTGTTTCATTTCACTGATTGCAGTCTTGCCCTTAAATATTTGTGGTGGCTGCAGTGCTTTATTGTTGAGATTTTGCCCTTGTTGGGTTTCATTGCATTGATGAACTGATTTTTATTTGCAGTTTGATTGATTGTCCCTTGTACTGGCCATTGAATTCAAGTGGTGGCTGCAGTACATGTTGCAGTTTACCATTGTATTCAAGTGTTTTGCCTAGTTGATTTTGGTCCTTATTGCACTTGGTCTTGTTTGTGATAAACTGCACTTGATTTATATGTTGCAGACTTGGGTTGCACTGAGTTGCACTGGTTCATGGTTCAACTTGAACCTGTTTCACTACTTCTATGTTGAACAGTTTTGTTTGTATTAATTGCTTGTTACAACTGCAGTTCTATTATGCAGTTGTTACTTGCTTTACTTTGATTTTTGCAGTTTCACTACTGCCATAGTGACTTGAACAGGTTTTGTTGTTTTAAGTTACTATTCATATATATATATATACATATGTATGCATCGAGGTAGTTGCATGTGTTTTGCAGTTTTCCCCCTGTTGGGATTTGTTTTCGAATTCACTTGAGTTGAATCCGGTACTTTGGGTTTGACTTTGGGTTCATTTGTGACATTCACTGAGTTCTTGTGTATCTCATGCGATAGTGGCGAGGCAGTACACGCATGCGTGTACTGCAGCCCTATCAGATTTGACAGTTTTAAATCGATGTTTCGATTTGTTGAATTGTTTCGTTGGCTAAATTCAATATTTTGAAGTTGTATTTTGATTTGGATTGTTGATTTGTTGTTTAACACTGTTTAGTGTTATATTTGCCGTTATTCGATTCTCTTATCGAGAAGTTGGATTTACGAGATTTCTGTGACTGTCGTCTATTTGATATTTGATTATTATTGCTTCTGTGCATTATAACTGAGTTTGAATTAGACCGACCCGTGTATTATTTTCTTTTGAATGTAATACTCGGATCAGACCCGAGTTGTTTCAGGTTGTAGATTTCCTGCTTTGAGTTGCTGTTCGGGCTATGAAGACTTTTTATATCTTCTGAAGTAGTTTCCATCGTTTTGTAGAAGTCGTGTCATTGTATAGGATGATATGTATTCATGTATATTAGTTGATAATGTACTTGTATATATAACTTCCAGAGTCGACAGTTGTAGTTGTATCATATGTATTGTGTCAACTATATTGTAACTGACGTCAGTTATATATATATATATATGAGGCTTTTGTTTTATCTGTGTTCCGCATTTATATTATCTGTGTTATTATTATATCTAATGTCCTAAACTATTATGAACCATCGTAGTTTGTTTCATACTGGTAATTGGGTAAACAAGATGAAAAATGAAAAGTATATACCACTCCTACCGAGGTAACCAATATTAGTGTAAGGCCAACTACGGATGGCCGCTCCTATCCAGCCTTATTCTTCGTAATAATAGATAGTATTTCTTTTAATACTCTTTGTTATTATGAGCATAGAGGTGGGGCGTCACATACCTAATCAAGTTGACACATCACATGCATTGCATACACAAAAATGGACACTTTCAAAATCAGAATCCATTCTTCGGTTGGACACCGTTCATCGAACTATTTATAGACATTTTCTGGGTTTCATATGTGAGTGGGTATTTTTTGTACTCTGTATGAGTGGGTAAATGTCCGTACGGGATTGTTATAGTTGTGTTGGGCTGTAAAACTTTGTTTACAATGTTAATTTATAGGCTGGTAAATATGTTTCCCAACCCGGGTTAAAAAAACAACTAACTGAAGGCAGATCTTATCATACCTGACATCTCATACATTTGGTAAAACTTGCCTTGTGAGAAGTGAGAAACTAATATTAGTAAATGAATAGTTTAGATCAGAAACTACAATTGCATAGTAAATCTTGATCAAAAAAAGAAAAAATTCTTCTCATAATTAGAAACATGTCATGTACTTCTTATATTTTTTGCAAGGAAATTGCAGGACAGCTAGTGGAATTAGAAAGAAGGGCCGTTAAAAGTGGGATTTTCTTCGCTGTTTTGTTGTGTAATATATTTGTTCTTATTAAAAGAATGTACACGACGAAAGTAATTAATTAGAGTTGCAATTGCATTCTCATCTGATGATTAGTGAAAACTTTAATAGACAGAAAAAATAATCTGGTGACCATCATATGGCACTCTGGGTGCACAAACTAGGTATAGTTGAAAGTGCTAAAATAATTATTTTATTGCTGAACTATTTTGAATCGTGAAACTAATCGTACATGCTGCATATGCTGAATTTTGTTTGATATTTCATTTTTCGCATCTTGTCCATACATCTGCTATGTTTGTTGCTATCTCATGTTTTTTCTTTTACACTACTATTACTATTTTCAGGATGAGTTGAGCGATGCTGTGGATCTGCCGAATGCAATGATTGTTGTTGAAATCACGGATAAGCTTGGTCTTCACTCCCTTCGTCAGCTACACTGGTATGGAATCTGGGTTAATTTATTGTTATATCCATAATAAGTAAACTACACATTTACATAACCATGAGTTAATTTATAATAGTTCTTTGGAAGAACATCTAACAAAAAGGTCGATAATAGCATGTTAAGCACTGTATGTTTATAACTTTCAATTTTTAATTTGCAACGCAGTTCACCCAATATATTTAATCTAATTACCTTAATTTATACATCTTATGCTCTTAATATGAAGAAGGTGAAAGATAAACATCTATTTGTGCATGCGTATCTATCTCATAAATGCAAGTTACATTATTTATCGAGTGAGGTATGGATGTTAGGAAATTGTTTCTGCCTATATTGTTTGTTAAATGCTATACATATTTGCCCAGTTTTCTAGCTTTGTTTATTATGAGATTTCCCCCTTCATTGTCGGCTTGAGTTTAAAACTAATATTTTCTTGTGATTTTCAAGTGGTGGATTACGGATTCAATCGAGCATGATAATGCTGCTATGGAGGATTTGGAGAATGAACCTGATTCGGTAAATAGTTTATTGGGAAAAAAGCGAGTTAGGAGTACTCATTCTGAAGTTTGGGAGTATTTTCAAAAAAATGAAGTCGTGGAAGGAGAAAAGCAAACATGTTATTGTAGGGAATGTAAGAAGTCATATATTTGGGGAGGTAAGTACGGTACTTCCAATCTAAGAAGACACATACCGAGATGTTCCATGATAAGTGCAAAAGCATTGCAACAAAATCAAACAATTTTTAATCAAAATAAATATAGAGAGTTAATGGCCAAGGCAATTATTAGACACAATTTGCCATTTATGTTTGTTCATTATGAAGGCATTCGTGATATACATTCATATCTTAACGATAGAGTTTTATCCGTTTCGAGAAATACCTCCCGTACCGATGTTTTGAAATTATATGAAAAGAAAAAATCTAAGCTTAAATGTTTTTTGAAAACATGTACGGGGAGGGTAAGTTTGACAACCGATTTATGGACATCGGTTAATACGGATGGCTATATCACTCTAACGGCTCATTTTATTGATAATGAATGAAAACTACAGAAAAAATTGTTAAGTTTTTGTCTTATGCCACCATCACATTCTGGAGCTGCTATTTTTGGAAAAATATCCAGTCTTTTGCTTAGTTGGGACATTGAAGATAAGATATTTGCTTATACATTAGATAACGCTTCTTCTAACGATAAATTTGTGAAGCTACTAGAGTCTCATCTTACATATCGTAAAACCTTGATTGCAAACGGAGAATATTTGCATGTGCGATGAGCGGCACATATTTTAAATTTAATGGTACAAGATGGTTTAAAATGCATTGCTTCGTGTTTAAATAATATAAGGGAAAGCATCAAGTATATCAAAGGTTCACAATCAAGAAAAAAACATTTCGTAGAATGTATAGCTGATCTTTCGTTGGATAATAGTAACAAAGGATTGCGTCAAGATGTTCCAACAAGGTGGAATTCAACCTTTATTATGTTGAAAAGTGCCATATATTATAAACAAGCACTTTGTCGTTTAGAGCTTGTTGATAAAACTATATTTATTGTCCTACATAAGAGGAATGGATGAAAGCGAAAAAAAATTGCCGACTTTTTTAGAAGTATTTTATGATGTCACTTGCTTGTTTTTTGGAACGAAATACCCAACATCTAATTTGTTTTTTCCGAAAATTGTTATGGTTTTGTTTACGTTGCAAAAATGCATGGGATCTAATGATTTTATGTTAGACATGGCAAGTAGAATGCTTTTAAAGTTCAACAAATATTGGAGTGAATTTAGTATATTGCTTTGCATTGCTTGCATTCTTGATCCCCGATATAAGATGGATTTTGTCAAGTTTTGTTACAAAAGGCTTTATGGCAATGATTATGGTGAAAAGTTTAAGGTGATAGAGTCATAATTAAAAGGTCTTTACGAAGAGTACAAAAGAAAAATAGAGAAGAAATCGAACAATGAAGCAAGTGGATCAAAAGAATTAGACTGTAGTGATCCATTTATGGGACCTTACTCGCAGGAGTGTGTTGATGTAATGGAGGAATTTGATATATTTAGAAATATTGAGTTTGCTGAAAGTTCGCATAATTCGGAACTTAAGTTATATTTAGAAGATGGACCGCTAGATCGTAAGTTACCACTCGATACTTTCATTTTGGCAATCTAAACAACTTAAATATCCCGTTCTCTCTTTCATGGCAAAAGATATTTTAGCCGTGCTTATCACCACCGTTGCATCCGAAAGTGCATTTGGTGTCAACGGAAGAGTTTTGGACAATTATCGCAGTTCCCTTAAAGATGATATTGTGGAGGCGCTACTTTGCACGCGTGATTGGTTGTACGGAAATGCAATTGCTACGGAAGTGGAACAAGAAGATGAAGATATTTCCAAATTTCATATTGATGCGGAGCAGCTTACTCAATTTCCTACACCATCCTTAGGCGATCATTGATTGCATAATACATGGTACAATTTTCAATTTCCTAATTAGAATTGTTGTTTGCAACCTAATATTTATTGTTAGAAACCATCTGTCATAAACTTAACTGGCATGTGTTAAGTGACTTTTTTATGTTTCAATTTTGAGCCTAACACATGGGTATTTATTCAATGTGGGTATAAGTAATGCTTAAGTTCAACACTTAACAAATGTTGAATAGGCTATTCTCTGATTTCATTTGTGATTGTTTATTTCATTTATAATTCATTACTATGATAATCGACCTAACACTACCACTGAGCACGATCATTTTCCTTCAATTTTTTTTTTTTCTTGAAGTATTCAATCTATACAGGTTTGTAGTTCTTTATTAAAAAATTTGTTGTTCTCTAAAATTTGAATTAAGAAAATGCTGGCCAATTATGTATAGTTGGATGCATCATGTTGGGCTAACAAAGACAACAATTAATTATAGAAAGAGGGATAATGTTTGGGTTCAATTAAAGATTACAAATTGAGTTTTCATTTTATTTTGCTGTATAAAATCAGACTGTGAATCAGAAAGAACATATGTATTTGACTATGCTTCATTTAGTAAAATATAAGTAGAAAATTATTTCGAAACTTTCAGACTAGATATAGCTAATTGGGACAGTAAAAAATTTAGATAAATAAAGGGAGTGGACGTACTAAACATGTTACTAATCAACATTGAAGGGCCAACTAGATATATTGCATGTTTCTGCCTATGTATGCAGCATTTTGAGTGCTCATTTTTACATATGATCTCGTGCAGGCTTATCTAAACTTGTTCTCTTGAATCTGGAGGGATGTCCAATTACAGCTGGTCGTTTGAAATATTTATCAGGTTTAGCTGCTCATTAAGTTTTTGGTTTATATACATCTATAGTTTAACAGCATATGCTAACAGTTTGCTGAATTTTTTTTTTGCTAAAAGGAAAATGGTTTACAAAATATTTTGTGTTGTTTGCTTTGCTATTACAACATTTGTGAACTGATAATTTGTGTTGTTTGCTTCAGGATTACAAGGCTGTGCATAAGGGCTTCAAACCTATAAGACTGCTTCTATGACGCAGAACTTCCAAATATTTTGTAGTTTTATTACTTTATATGACATGTTGCTACTTTTGTAGTATTTGGTTCAGTTTATTTCAGTTATTTGATACAGATTTTGTATTCAACTGTGAAGTTTTACTATGCTGAATCTTTTAGTTTTTAAATGTTGTAGTTTGTAATTATACTATGTAGGATCTTCTAATATTTTCCAGTTTTTGTGCTATCTTCTGATGTAATTTTTTGAATCTTTGATAATTGATGCAGTATTAATGATATATTGGAGTAATTTTCAGTCTTGCTGCAGTTTTTGTCATTGTTTTGTTGCAGTTTTTGTTAAACGGGTTGGGTCGGGTTGACCCTTTTAATAAACGTATCGGGTTAGATCAACCCATTTATTAAATGGGTCAAGCGGGTTGGGTTTATTTATGTCTTGAATTGATCGGATAAAATTCTACCCGGCTCATTTATGACCCGACCCGATCCATTTGACAGGTCTAATCCAGATTGTGCATTTCGACTTATATGTAGATATGAAATATGAATGAAAAATGCAGCGAGTGTAGGCCTACTTACAGACTAAAGCACCCATGGGACTGTTTAAGACCTCGTTAGGAAGCTGGAGGATGTAATCAGGAATGTGTTCGCCAACCAAGAACTGAGCCACCTCATCGCTGAAATTATTGCAGTTGTGCTTCAGCAGGTTATAGGTTTCTTGGGTATATCGAGGACTTATCTCTTTGATGTACTCTTCAAACATTTCTTGTGGTATGTGAGTCACACCAAGTTCCACAACCCGAAGCGGAGTGCCATGCATTGTCCATCCTGCTGGGAACCTCTGTATCCCACCACCAAAGAAGTATTCTGTTCCATATACTACTATACCTGTGTGCCTATCTCATCATTTATAATATCAGCTCATATTACAAATTTTGGCCAATAATTGAGTATTATCACGACTAATGATTTAATTGTTGTAAACAACGACTAAAGTTAAATGTAGAACAACTGATTTATTACTATAAAATTGCTTTAGGTCCTTCTATCTAAAACAAAATATTAATTACAACATCGGCAAAGGAGGCTATCAAAGGATTCTATATTTCATTACATTGATGAAAATAAGGATACAGTTGCTATGCATAATATCAATCTCATGAGGCTAAATAGTTCATGATAACGTTAAACATCAAATTGCTCAATTTTCCTACAGGACTTGTATGAGTAAATTGCTATGTTTCATCTTAAGAATGTTAAGGGGGATTATTGGACTACTCTGTTACAAATTTTTATGCAATTTCAGATGAAAGAGACTTGAAAGGGTAGAAAAGGGGAGAAAAGCATCATAGATCAATAGCCAAAAGTTGATACCTAAACAGATCTCCAACCTCTTGAATTCTAAAAATATATGAAATTTCAAGTTTCACTGAGCAAATGCTTAAAATCCTAAATGTACTCTTTTGGGGTATACTGTATTGTATGCCAAAATTTGTTATGTTATTTCTCTCGAAAAAGTCATCTGGATCAAGACTTTTTTTTTATCAATGTAGATTACCATTTTATGATTGTTTACTTCTATATCAATTTGAATAATTGTACATGATTAACTTAAAATTGATAGAAAGGTGTTTTGGAAAAAAATTCTTTCTGCAAAGGCGGAATTATTTGTGGCTCAAAAACTTTTAAAGAATGTTGATTAGTTGAGTCAGATGATGATGCATGAGGCAAAATTAGCCTAATATTCTCTAGTCCGTACACATATTAAAAATGAGATCATTTGATGCGTGAGGAAAAATTAACGTAATAGTTGAACTAGACGATGATGCATGAGGAAAAATTAGCGTAATTAGTTGAACTTAACAATGATGCATGAGGCAAAATTAGCCTAATTAGTTGAACTGGACGATGAAGATTAGTACACTGCTAAATGAGATCATTTCGAAACTCCCAACACGTTAAAAATACCGTGTCTGCAAAGGCAGAATGATTTGTGCTCAAAAACTTTCAAATCCTACACCACTAAAACTCCTAACATGTTCAAAATGTTTTAATCTAATATTCTCTAGCGACTAGTTCATATGCATATGTTACCATAGAAAAAAACTAATTCCTAGCACGGCCAATAACACGAGGTTACTGGTTTCAAAAATCGAAATCCATATGCATGCCAACTATGCAAACTATATTCTTTGCTTTGGTCATAGAATAAAGAATACATGAAAAGTCATTGAACATTCCCCTTTTCTAGGCTTAAAATGGTCGTCCACTAGAGTATATCTTTTATTTTCTAATGAATATGAAAACATGCATGCATACATATCCATCTCCTACGTAAAGACAAAAAGATTCAGAGGCTAATACTACTTCTATCAAATTGTGTATTTTAATTAGTGTCTCAATAGAAGCTCCACACACGCGCATGATCAATAGCCCCTTTATTTAGCGCGCGCACACATATATATAATGACAAGATCTAATATTTACCATATTGCTTCAATAGCCTTCCCAAGAAATGCTGTAGACAGCTGTCGAGCAAGCCCGTTGCTAAGATCGTACACGTGCAAGGTAACTTTATAACCATCCTAAACAACAAAAATAAACAGTTCATTGTTTCTATCACAACATAGCACATTTATAATTATGCCGCAATATAAAGAATCTATAGATGAATATGCTAATTAATTACACTTCATATCATATATTTTTAACCAGTTTTTAGCTTTAGAACTTGGGAAATCCAATAAAATAGGTTAAACCTTGAATCTGGATATATATTTACGCCATTGTGTTGAATTTCAGGATCCAACTCTTCATTAGACATCTTAAATGATAATATCTATTCACAAATGGTTAGAGGTAAAGAATTCAAATTCTAATCGCCCTGACAAAACAAATTTGTTAAACCGTTTAAACCATACAGCTCAGCATATAATATCTATCAGCAAAAGCATACCCATCCTGCACAAAATTTTCTGTACAAAATATGTAATGAGTTTCTTGTCGGTAATTTTGCATACTACTATAATTATATGCATTTGATAACAAATCCAATATTTAACTTCTTCCAAGATTAACATAAACATAAAAAATGAAATATTGTATCAATCTATTCTAACTAGAATCTAGAATCTGGGCATTTAGTTATCTATGGACTCAAACTAGAATTTCCTTATTTGGTTGCACTAAAGACTTTGTCCAGTACAATCTCACTAATAAGTTGCAACTACAATTTTAAACAATTTTATCCCAGTATCGCATTTAACCACAAAATCTAACTTTTTACCACAAAAGCCCATCTGCATCCTACACGTACTTTAATAATATTACAAAAACAAAACCGACGGATTTTTTTCTCCTGAACGCTGAAAGATATATTGATTAATCATCATACCTCTGCCATTTTGCCTGAACTCACAAATCCTGTAAAATCAAACGCGAAGAGTATAATTTAAGAAATTATATTTTACCTAATAAATCTATAATGATTAATCAACATATAGTAAAACAGAACGAAACAAATAATCCGCACAGTCTAACAAAGGAGAAACTGCAGATCAAGTACCTCAAACTCGAAAATTACAAGTAGGTAGTCGGAATGAATAGATAGAGAGATTTAAATATAGGGAAGAGTTTGCCGTGTTCCTGGAAAGGTCGTAGTTGATTTTGAACAAACTTTGAAAATTAAATTTATTATTGGAAGCCGACAAAATTTGAACCGATGATTATTCATTTGAACGGCAGATGCGAGCAGCAGTTTTATTGGAGTATCTTCTAGAAAGTACATGTTAGCGGGTCGGGTGCGGTGACAAACGGATTAAACATGGTATAACACCATATTAAGGTTGTATTAACCATCATTATAACCTCCCGTCGTGACTGCAATTGCAATTGCAATTGCTGTTCACGGTTATAAGTTTTCTAGTTGTTATGTTAATTATATATCTATACTATATTATTATTAGTGAGTTGAATTTCAACCTCACACAGGCCCTCTTGAAAATACTATATTATTATTAGTGGGTTGAATTTCAAGCTCATACAGGCCCCTTTGAAATTTGGCAACTGAACGGTCGCATTTTTAATTTCTTTATATTCCAAACTTTAAAATATGATAACTTTTTCTACATTGATTGGATTTAAGAATCGTTTTCACTATTAAATCTCAAATTTAATATGCTTTCCAATGATATCCATTGTTGATAGCTAAAAATAAATTTTTTAAAATCATAATTTTATATAGCAGCTTTAATTGCACAATTATTTTGTGTCACCGCTGTGTACTGCGTTTCTGTAACAGCATTATTATGATGATCATAAACATTACATAGTAGTTTTACCTAGATTATTATAATGTATTTATTATCTTTTAACATATTTAAAAGGAATATTTTTTTTGAATTATACAATTATGGTTGCCTTTGAATATTGTAACTACATTATGTAATAAAGTAATAATCTTGATTGTGTTTGATAGTATTCAAACTTAGTGCAGTTACAATTTAACCCCATCAAAAAATGGTGTAATAATTTATAGGCATTTTTTGAATTAATTTAACTACGTTAGCATTTTTTATTGCATTTACTATTGATGATTTTGACTATATTTGATAATTTTATTCAATTTTAAAACAGTTATAAATTAATGAAATTAAAAAATGCAATTATAATTTACCAGCAAGTTTTGGGTAAATTTAACTATATTTGAAGATTTTTAACCACATTTATGTGATGAAGTAATAAATTTGGCTACATTTCAGGAATTTATTCAATCTTGATACAATTAAAATTTAACTACATTAATAAATTGCAGTTATAATTTAATGACAATTTTGAATTATGCATGGTAGAAATTGAATATTTCAGCTATATTTATGTGATGCAGTAATAATTTTGGTTGTACAATGATTTATTCGAGCTTACTGTAGTTAAAATTTAAATGCATTAAGCAAAAGCGGTTATTATTTTGCAGTATTTTTGGAATTAAGCAATTATTGTTTCTGAATATTTTAACTGCATTTGTGTGATGAAATACTAATTTAGCTGTAGTAATGATTTTGTTCGATGTTAACGATAGTTATTTAACCGCATTATGAAAATATAATTGAAAAATGAATTTTGATTTTTGATAGCTTGAGATGATAAATAATGACTTCACATAATTAATGTTTGATTCAACCGTGCAGCTCAGCGTTTAATACATTGCTTCCAGGTTTGATGACATAATTTGGCTAAGTTTACTCAATTTCGTTTACAATTACGATGATCAATAATACAATAAGCATATAAGTTGTTGTATTCGGGCTTATGGTAGATGCACAGTTTAAGTGCCGGGTCAAAACATGTGTTGTAGTGAGAATAATGTTGATAACCACCTAAAAGAGTTTATTTTTTATTTTTTGCAGTAAATTCTAAAATCACTTGCACCACCACCGTCGGAAAACTTCTAGAAAACAATTGATGAATGTATCTTTGTATAGATGATTATGTAGTCATAGTTTGATTATTAGATATAGTTAATATGTCAGACGAGCAGTGAGAGAATTTAGTAATAATACTGCATCAATGACACTTTCGCCTTTTTTGGCTGCAGGTACAAATACCTTCAATGGTTAAAATAATTGACTAATGTAATGCATCTATTGGGGCCAAGAAAACATCACCTATTTCCGCTCAAGCCAATATCATACACGCGTTGCTAGCAGTTATTTCTGAGGCTAAAAAATGAATGGACTTCTCACAATTGTTCTTTTCTGTATATTTTGGATATTTTCAAATATTGGTTACTGCGACCAGCTGTATGCCGTGTTTTGTACCCTACATCGACATAGATCAGATTCGGTGAACAATAGTAATTTATATTGAAACCCATGTCATTTTCTTATTGCATCATCATTTCTATTTTAATTGAATCTTCTCTTTTACTACTTTTCCACTGTACTACATCTGTTGCTTTTTTCTTTTTTCTTTTCCTCCCTTTTTTCAGCTGTTGACAAATACTTTTCCTGACTGTTTACAAATTTCATTCTATTACTATATTTCTCCCCATTGCAAAAAACTTTTGTTACTCTTATTTAATTGAATCGAACTGCGTTGTGTCTTTGTGTCTGCAGTTCACAGTGAATACTTCAACTATATTTATGCACATTGAAGCAGCTGTGTAATTGCAAAAGCAACAATATTTGCGTTATATGCCATAGTGAATATATCTATGCATTAGCGGATAAATTTTTAACACATTATCCTTTAAATAGTCTGTGAACTTTAACATATTCACTGTAATTGTTTTGTTCGATTTTAATTGTGATTATCATAACCAAATATATCTATGTATTCTTTATCCTACCAAATTGTTATTCATGATGTAACACTATCGTTCAACAATGTTTTTTCATTACCACCATATTAAATTTCTTATACATTTGGATATGACCTATGCAACAACAATATTTTTTCAACATCCGTGTGCGAAGCACGGGTTCGCACTAGTTATATATTGTTAACAAGCGCATGAAGGCCTGTCCTCGTGTATGTGTTATTCTTCTATCTTACATTGCTAAAATAACGCACAGTATATATGTAGGTACCAAAATATTTAGTCATTAGCATAACAAATGGTAACTGTATGAAAGGTTGAGCGGTCAATGGTTCAACCATAACTACTATACACTTATTACAATAAAATACCTATTTTATAAGGATTTCTACAACGGTGATACATTGTGGAAATATGAATAACACAATGCATTTATTTTCCTAGACATTTTGAAAGATCAATAGAAACTCCTTATTGAACAAAAAGGCAGAAAATGAGAGCACATTAACATTGTTTGGTAAAATGAATGTAAAAGCAAATTTTCAACAACAATTCATATATGTGTTAAAGAGATTAAAATTTAACAATATTTATTTAATGTTTGAAAATTATAGAATGTTAAAACTGTTGTAAAATTTACCTCGTGACACCTTTCTTCTAGTTGTGAACTATGAAGTTTTAATTATATTTTGATTACATTGTAAAATAAACTTATCTTGCCTAAGATTTATGCAACGTTGTTGAAGACGAAAATATTGACAACAAAGTTAATTCTTGGTCATGGGAATATGATTCATATTAATGTTGATTTTTGACATTGACTTTGAATTGACGGTTTAATTAGGATCATCAACCGAATGATTATTGATTTATTTAGTCGCTATTGATTACGAAAGCACTAATTCATTTTAGTTCTTCGACGAGTAAACGAAGTCATATACTAAACTTATAAGAGAAGTAACATGTATAATATCGAGATAGTTCTATGAGAGCAATAAGTCAAATTGCTTAAAGCAAAGAACATAAAGATTTAACCTAATTTGATTTATGATCTACTTCCACAAATCAAATAATCAATTTTCTTACACTTTCATAAGGAAGAAGGAAAAAAAGGGCTAGCATAGTTGGTTGATGGTTCGTGCTACGAGACCAAAGGTTACGAGTTCAAACCCTAAAACTGACAGTGTTTTAATAAGTACTCGGAATATGTGTTTGGTAGACAAATACTATCCTAGAGTTTACAAGCAAATTTTGGTTTTTTAGGTAATTCAAAAAAAAAGATGTCAAATCATAGAGATTTGGAATATCAGTTGACCCGTTCTTTGCACAATGGTCTATCACGTATAAACTGCCTTATTTATAGTTGTTGCAAGTTTTATGATATGTTGATTATGCCACTAATTATCGAGACCCATTTAACATGGGCATGCTTTGAACTAGTAAACATATTTGACTCGATCAGATAAGGTAAGAAATGATTTTCAAGCTCGGACATTCCTTTTGATATGAGTCACATGTCATAATTCATACTGGAATATATTTGGACGTTCCTTTTGATATGAGTCCCATTTATACCACAATTGTATGAGCATGCATATATATAAATAGATGTGAACATTCATATCATTGCTTATATATATGCATACTCATGCAACTGTGGTATAAAACGTCAGAATTTCTAACCATCAATACAATACTTGTAAATTCGATTGTAGTTTTAATTTTAAGGTACCAACACCTAATAAAGCAATTCTTGAATAAGTAATAATTGTCAACAAATGACTATTTATATTCTACATATTTATGACCATAAATGAAAGTTTAAAAATACACGTAAAGTCACTTTGAATGCACATTAAACACACTTAAATGCACATTAAATTACAGAATAATTTTATAACTAAACGGATGTTTGCATATATGTATACGATTGTTACGGCACGCGCTTCGCGTGTGAATCGTTTTCCTTATAAATTGTATATGTTTAAATCGATCTAAAAAATGATTTTTTATTTTAAAGTCATATTAAGATTTATATATTTGTAAAGAAGTATCTTGAATTTTAAAGGAAGATTAATTTTAGATCCTATTTTTAGAAGTTAGAAGCGTTTTGAATTTGCAAAGCACGTTTAATTGTTATATCCTACTTTTAGGGATGTTTGAATTTGTAAAAGGACTTTAATATTAGATCTATTTTTAAGTGATTAAGATTTGATAATATATAGAGGGGCGTTTTTGGTAGTTCACGTTGATACAAAAAAAGTGTGACACTAAAGTTATTGCAACTATTATTAAAGATAAAGATGAATATAGAGATTAAAAAACATATGTATATACATACATACATACACATATATGTATGTATGTTTATATATATAGTCACATATATTGTTAAAAAATATATGAACAAAACTTTCCTTACACTAAACAAATTAACAGAACTTCCCTTTACATATAATCAGATATATGATTACACAACACCTTAATAAAACTTTCCTTGCACAAAATAAATTAGCAAAACTTTCCCTTTTTATTTTAGATCACATAACTAGTATCTAATAAAGTATGTATGTGAATTTAATTGATAAATGTGCAAGCAAAAAATTAAACATGTATAAACATATATGATTAAATTTAACAACTACATATTAAAAATGCAATTTTCTTTGTTATAAAATAAAGCATATGAACAATTCTGTTGATTAGCAAAATCATATTATTATACAGATATGAAATAGTTTGTATAGATTAAAGTTAATCTAATAAAACTAATTTCAAAAATTGTCAAAATTAAAGTTAAGAAGAAAAATACAATTATGAATTCAACAACAAATTTACATCTCCAAACATATAAACATAACAGAGTTTTAGTAAAAAATATACACATACATATGTTCATGTTTGCACCTCATGTTGACAACATATATGTATAGGGAATTGTGATAATGGATAAATTAATTAGATAAAAGCATGTAATAATCAATTATAAATGATTATAAGAATTTGTAAATCAAGATAATACCTTGCTATTGCCCAAGAGAATACCTTAAACGATGAATCAAAAGCTCTTAGATTTTGTGAATCAATCTTATTACCTAAATCCTTAAAGCACACATTGAAATGAGTTTCCCTTAGGATGTTGCCTAGAAGTCACACCTTGAATGATGATATCTCCTTAGACCTTCAAGATTCTAATCCAATCCTCGTAAGTGATGGATGAGGCACCTTTGTTTTATTTTACTTGATCTTTTTTATTTGGAGTTGAAAGATTTTGGAAATTTTATTTTTTGTTTCATGCCATAAAAAATTAAGAGGGGAGAAAAAGAAAGAATGAATGAACCAGAAAGAAAATGAATTGTACATACAGAATGTAACGACCCATAAATTTATCACTTTGATAAATTATATTTATTTTTAAAATATTCAAATATAAGTTTTTTTAACATAGATTATGATGTTGTGAACAATAAATAATAATGGTAGTCTTATTTTGAATAAGTATTTACAAAAATATATGATTTGGAAAAATAGCGATAAAATGACCGAAAACCGTTTTATCGATAAACAGCTCTATAATCGTCAAACGGCTCGCACGGAGCTGGATACACACTTATTTTTATAATTGAACAAGAGTGAAATAAAATTATTTATTTTATTTTTGGGAAATAAAATGTATTTATGACATCATCAGTGATGTCATCATATATTTAATAATTGATTTATGATTTTAAATTAAGATTTAATGATTTAATAATTATTTTAGTTATTCTAATAATTGTTTAAATGATAATAATTCATTTTAAATAGTTATAAAGTGATAATAAATCATTTAAATTAACTTTGAAACCTTCTAATGGCGGCTGAAGGATCTAAACCTAATGGCGATTTTAACAAAGACAAAGGACGTCCACCTAATAAAGGTGTTTCACAAGTAGATGCCGCTAATCGAAACAGAGGAAAAGCAGTACTATCGGAGGAAACATCTCGGACAAATCATTTTGACCTGGGACGTGACGGATTGTCTCATGACAATAAAAAAACCACCAACGTGGTTCGTCAATCCAGGGTTTCAAATTTGGGGGGGGATCAAACCCGAACTAAATCTGGAATCCCACAGGTTCAAGGTGATCGAATCGACAGTAGTAAGGAAGCATACAAATGGAACTCGATCCAATATGAAATAAAAGTAGGGAATATGAAATCATGGAAGGAAGCAGCAAGCGGAGGAATTGGGGAGAAACAAGACGAATATCTGGATCTTCAATATATTCAACCAGTTCTGGTCAATGACAAAAAGAAAGCAATTATATCAGAAACTTCAGTGAAGAGATCGGAAAACAAATGGGAAAACTCGATTGTTTTTTACATATATGGGGTCAGACCTTATCATCTACATTTAAAAGGTTACATAGAACGAGTTTGGAAACCAACAGGGAAGTTTCAATTGTTATCGCGGGAGAATGGTTTTTTTATAATTCAATTTGATAACAAATCGGATTGTGACAATGTGCTGAAAGGTGGACCTTATTTGTTTGACAACAAAGTTATTATTCTGAAAAAATGGGTAATGGGTACTAGATTTAGAAAAGAGTTATTAACAACTTTGCCTATATGGATAAAATTTTATAATCTAGAACTCGAACTCTGGGATAAAGAGGCATTGAGCGCCATAGCAAGTGTGCTGGGAAAACCTATTAAAATGGATAAGATTACTACTGATGAATCTAGGATTGCGTTTGCAAAAATTTTGATTGAAATGCAAGCAAGTGACGAATTTCCCAATGAAGTGACAGCAGTTCTGCATACTGGGGAAGAACTAACGATCAAAGTAGAGTATCTTTACAAACCATATAGTTGCAAAGAATGTAAAGTGTTTGGCCACTCTAGTCGACAATGCAAAATAAAAAGTAAGGAAAAATGGATACCAAAAGATAAAGGAAAAATCATCAGTTCTTCAATCTCTGAACGAAATGAAGTATTTAATAACTCAGAACAAACAGAAGAAAATAGAAATGTAGAGCAAACAGCAGGAAATACAATCTATGATTCTAATAAAGAAATAATAAATGTAGAAGCTGAAATTACAACTGAAGGATCGGAAAACCTTATTTTACATGATCGAAATACAATTGAATATACAGAAAACATTGAAAATAATTGCAGAGAGGACATGTCTGTCGCTCTCCAATCTGAGATGCCTGTAGTTGAAAAAACAATAGAAAAGGATATAATAAATGATATCTCTACAATTTCAAAAGAGAAGAGCACAGTATTACCTTTGTTAAAGGATAACAATTCCACCAATATGAATCATGATATGCCAGACACCACACATGCAGGAAATCTTCACATAGATGAACAAATTACAGAAGGCTTGGTAGAGGATTTGAGCGAATCTGAAGGAGAGGAACTTATCAGAAATCTTGCCAGAGAAGAAAAGGTTTACAAACACCCGGAAAAAATGGAAGATGTCTCGAACTGTGTGGATAAAAACCAAAAAATTTATGAAGAAATTGAAACAGCTAATATGCAGAGTGTTAAAAGTAGAAAAGGAAAATCAACCACTGCTCCTCCTTAAGCAAATACAAGGAGCCAAAGTAAGTTTAAATAATGAACATTGTTTCTTGGAATGTTAGGGGTTTAAATGCTAAGAATAAACAATTCGAAGTGATTAAATTCCTAACAAAATATAAGCCATCTATTGCTGGCTTACTTGAAAATAAATTAAGTAGTATACATATTGAGAAACTGGGGCATAGGTTACAAAGTAATTGGAAAATGATTGATAACAATGACTGTGGCAGCAAAGGTCGAATACTCATTATTTGGGATTCAAATATACGGAATTTTCAAATTGAGAAAAAATCATTTCAACACATCTCTTTACTAGCTGAAAACACTGGTGGTTTTAAATGCAGAATATCTTTTGTTTATGCTAGTAATTTTATTAGAGATAGAAATAAGTTATGGGAAGAATTAATTGATGAATCTTGATATGTGAATTCCCCATGGATTATTCTAGGGGATTTTAATAATATTTTATCTTCTTCAGAGAAAAAGGGTGGTTCAGCTGTACCTTTTAGCCAAATGGCAGGATTTAATAACTGTATTGCCAGAGTGGGTTTGTTGGAACTACCTACTATTTGTTTTAAATACACTTGGAGGAAGAAAGGGGTAGCCTCTAAAATTGATAAAGTTCTATGTAACCACCTATTAATGGGATCTATTCCAAGGATTACATCTTTTGGGGTTTCTAATGCTATCAGCGACCACATCCCAATTTTTATTAGTTTCAATAAAGAGGTCAAAACACTCAAAAACACTCCATTTAGATATGTGAACTCATGGCATTTGGGTGAAGGATACATGACTTTTTTTCAACAAGCTTTAGACATTTATCAGTCAAACTCCCCAAACTACCTAGCTTCAAAAATGCATAAGTTCATAAAATTCATTAAAGAATGTAAATCTAAGCTGAAAGAATGGAATCTTAAGAACTGCAGAGAGGGTAATCTGCTTAAACTTTATGAAGAAGAATATCAGAAATGCCTTAAAGATTGTGATGTAAATCCTACAAACACACTCTTATTCGACAAGCTCAGCAATGCATATAACAACTGGAAAATACATAATGAGGCTGAATTTTTAAAATCAAAACAGAAAGCAAAAACTGATTGGTTGACAGATGGGGACTCGTGCACAAAATTCTTTCATGCAAAGATGTCACAAAGAAGGTACATTAACAACTGGAACCAGATAATTATGAGCAATGGGGAAATAATACAAGATGTTGGAAAATTTGAATCTGAGGCTATAAGTTATTACACTACCATTTTTCAATCCACACAGCCCCTACCTAGTAACTTCCCTGATATCCAGTGTATGAGCAAAATAAATGATAGAGGCAGAACTAAACTTACCTCTAGTATCACAATTGAGGAAGTCCAAAAAGCTGTTTTCTCAATCCCGGATGACAAGAGTCCTGGTCCAGATGGATTCACTGCAAAATTTTATAAAATCCACTGGAATGAGTTGAAATATGACATCCTGGATGTAATTCAAGAAGTTTTCAGTACAGGTAGAATTGAAAAAGGGCTAAATCATACTTTTATCACACTTGTGCCTAAAATCAAACAGCCTATTTGTATCTCTGATTACAGACCTATTGCATGTTGTAATGTCTTATACAAAATCATATCCAAAATCATATGTAATAGAATCAAGCCTTTCTTACCTCACCTCATATCAGAGAACCAGTCAGCTTTCATTCCAGGAAGATACATTGCCGAAAATGTCCTGCTTGCACATGAACAAATTAGACAATTCAATAGAAAAGGCAGTGATAAAATGTGTATCAAGATTGACATGCAAAAGGCTTATGATATGATTGACAGGGAGTTTGTATGTCGTATGCTGAACATGATGGGTTTTCCTTATAGCCTGATCAAACTTATAAGAAAATGTATCTCATCCCCTACATACTCTATCATTGTCAATGGTAGCCCTAAGGGTTTTATTCACAGTAATAGGGGGTTGAGACAGGGAGATCCCCTCTCCCCTTATCTTTTCTGCATAGCTATGGAATTTCTATCCTTGATGTTGTATAAAGCATACAAGGTTGGTAATTTTCAACCTATATATAATCAAGATCCATATGTCACTCACCTTATGTATGCAGATGATCTCATGATATTTTCTAAAGCTAAGCTTAAATATGCTAAAGCTATCAAAGATATGATGCAGAAGTTAAAAGGTATGACAGGACTAAATATAAACAATTTGAAATCTAAAGTTTATTTCAGCAGAGGAGTGACCAACAGAAACTTTCTGCTCAACATGTTGGATATGAAAGAAGGAACACTGCCCATTAAATATTTAGGAGTCCCTCTGTCATATAATTATATTCACTACAATGATTGTGGAAATCTACTCGATAGGATCCAAACCAGAATGAATGGATGGGACTGTAAACTCCTATCTATGGCAGGTAAGATTGAACTTATCCACTCAGTTATTACACCTATGGTGCTATACTGGATGATGACATACCAATTACCTATTGCTATTATCAATAAAATTAATAAGATATGTGCAAATTTTGTATGGGGTGGTAGAACCCATAAAATTGCCTGGGACATTTTATGCAGACCAAAACTTGAAGGAGGGGTGGGCCTAAGAAAATTTGAGGACATTAGAACTACAACTGCTCTTAAATTGTTGTGGCATTATATAAACAACAATAATCTATGGCCTAAATGGATGAGAAATAGATACTGCAAAGGAAAACACTTCTGGACTATGGAAATTGATAACAACAGTTCATGCACTTGGAAATCTATTCTTAAACATAGACAAAAAGGGTTACAACACATACACAGGAGCATAGTAGATGGACAAGACACGCTGCTATGGCATGACCCCTGGATTAACAATGAATTATTAGTTAATATCCTTGGGTGGGATGCTCTTGGATTAAATGGTGGGGACAATCTGAAGATCAGTAGTATAATACAGAATAACACTTTAAGGCCACAGATTATACATTTTACTAGACAAGTAAATCAAATTAATGAAGTAGAACTGTCTACTACATATGAGTCTGATTTCTGGAGCTGGAACAACAAACCAAATGGATTTACTTTTTACTCTGCATGGGATAGTGCCAGAATACATTTCCAGCCTAATATTTGGTCTAAAATTATATGGAACTACTGCAACAGCCCTAAAATGAGTTTATGCACATACAAAGTTATGCTAAATAGAATTCCAACCAAAGACAAACAGATGGAATGGGGTTTCTCTGTAGATCCTACATGTGTGTTATGTAAACGCGAACCAGAAAATAGAAATCACCTGTTTTTCCAATGCACATACTCGGCGTACCTCTGGACTCGAAGTAAATTGAAGCTTGGGATGAATCTGGTCAGCTCGATGCTGGTTGAAGAGGAAGTGATTGATCTTTATGACTTGTTCAAAACTGAAAACCAAATCAAAGACCTTGCTTTTTGCAGTTTTGTCATGATAATATTCCACATCTGGTTGGAAAGAAACGCTAGAATACATGAAGGCAAAGAGACTGACAAGTTTCAACGATGGAATTATGTGGAGATTGATGTCAAATTTTTTATGTCGAAAAGCAAGAGGAAGACAAAGAGATCTAAAGAAAATGAGGAAATTTTAGAGAGGTGGGGCATTGACTTAGTGGATGCCGGTTAAAAGCATCATCCTGTTTTCTGTTTTAACTGGTTTTTGTGTATGATGTGTTTTATATCGGAATGCATCGGGAAAACATTTAGTTACCCGACAGGCAGTTTAACTTTTTTTGGTTTTAGCACTGTATTTGTACATTATTATTTTCAATGATATATGAATAAAGCACCGCACTCTTTTTCCCTTACCAGGTATCACGATGATAACTAGTAAGGTTTTTAACGAGGCGGTTTACCCAGTTTCAAAAAAATAAAAATAAATCATTTATAATAGTTTTATAAATATGTATATTTGAATTGAAAAATATAAGAAAATGGATATCGCTTTATCGATATAATAACACTTTTTGTAAACAATTGTTTAATGTTGATTTATATGGTTTAATAATTCAAATGAGATCATTTTAATTTATTAATAATGATAATAAATTGATTTTTAAATTTTGTTTACAATCTTATGTAATTTAATTAATAAGTAAAAATGTGTCCGGGAATCGGTTTTCCGATTTTCAATGATTAACGAACGAAAGTTGTTCAAAGTCGGTGCAATGTTATTTATTCTATTGTGCACACACATATACATATGTACATGTCACATGCACACATGAGCATATATAAACATACAAATATACATGTACACATATATATACATATACATATGAAATATCTAAGATATTTTCCATCACCTTAATACTTAAGCAACCCAAAGTCGACTCTTTCACCCTAAGTACATGCACTTGAGAATATCACATTGGGGGGGTCACTTCGGCTGAAAATGGTGAGGTAAGGGAGGAGTAATGTGGTGATGATATGGTGATGTATCGGTGTGAAAATATCTAGATATTTTCATCTCTTCCTTAGCTGTAAATACCCACTTTTTTTCCATCTATTTCATTCTATCATAAATTCTTCAAATACGAATCAAATAGAGAAATTCTTTTTTCAAAGCATATCAAATTCCAGTGGCTACAACTTTCATGTGTACCAGTTTTTCCCATTTTGAGGTTAGCTATGCCCAAATCTCATTTCTTTGCAGTGCATTTTCATGCCTGTTAGAAACTCCTATCTACAAGTTTTGATGACGACAAACCACATCATAATAATTATTAATATATCTCGTATCTTAGTTTTTTTGCAGATTCTCAAGGAAACAAATCAAAGTATGGAACATAGATCACAGTAGTGGAAAGTTAAACATTGTATACAAATCCTAGAAATAGAATGTAAAAATCTCCCCGGATTTTGTATATAGAAAAATATACACGCTCTCAAATATAACAGAATTCAACATATACCAGACATCTAGTTTATTACTCCAGACGTATGGTCGGAGCCTCTGGAATTTTTTCCATACAACGCATGACCAGACGTCTGGTTATCATAATCCAGACGTCTTGATTTGGCTCCGGGAGTTTTTTTAAATTGCAACTGTCAAAATCTGAAAGGCTACTATATGCATCTCTTCTTCAATTCAGTTCTATTCAAACAGAAGCATCTCCAGAAACGAAGAGAAATGGTAGCAACACTTCAAACCGACCTTTTTCACAACTATAAATACATCATAGATTTTGCAATCAAACAACTAATCCTCTGATTTCTATTCTCTATATTGACTTTGCATTCAAATTCAAGATTACTCATTTTTGCTATCAATATTTTAACCAAAGGTCATTAACTTTGGTTCAATTTTTTTCCATATTTTCAAAGCACACATAAATTTATATCTATACATATCCAGTGGAGATTATAGGAAGACTTGTACATATTGTTAATATCAGTGTTATTAAGAGCACACTCTTGACGAAAGATCTCTATTGTAACAAGCCTATTCCTCTGGGCGAAGTGAGGATTATTGATTAGTGAAATTTCGAAGAGGAGCTTCGGGACTAGACGTAGGACGGGAGGTCTGAACTAGTATAAAAGTTCTGGTGTGATCTTTTTATTTTTACCTGCATTATTACTCTGTGCAATTCATACTATCATATACGTACTTGTCATATACTATATACATATACGATCCACATAGACTTTCAATTGGTATCAGAGCAAGGTTAGTTCAATTCACAGTAACACATGTTTGAAAATTTGTTAATATGGCAAGTATCTTTCAAGAAGGTCAGTCAACTGCATGTCCTCCGCTATTCACCGGACCTAATTATGCATATTGGTCAAATCGAGTGAGAATTTTTATGGAAGCAAATGGTTTAGAAATATGGTCAGCAACTCAAAATAAGTATATATCACCTGAAACAAATATTAGCACATAGACAGATGCACAAAAAACCGCTGCTTCTAATAATGCTAAAGCTATGAATGTACTATTTTATTCTCTTGATAAAAATGAATTCTCACGTGTTATGTTATGTACTACTGCATATGATATATGGCGTACTTTACAAGTTACACACGAAGGTACAACTAAGGTCAAACAAACAAAAATATCAATTTTACAAAATCAAACTTCATCTTTTAAAATGAAACAAAATGAGTCAATTGTCGACATGTATTCAAGATTTCAAACCATACAACACGATCTTATGGCACTAGGAGTTAATTTACTGATTTTGATTTAGTATCTCGAATTCTCAACTCTTTAACAATTGAGTGGGAAAGAAAAGTACCGGCTATCGAAGAAGCTAATGATCTCTCTGTACTCAAAGTTGAAGAGTTGATTGGAAATTTAATGTCATATGAAGCAAATTTGCAGGCCAGAAAAAAGAAAAATCATGAAAAGAAGAACATAGCATTTCAAGCAAGCAATGAAGATGAAATTGTTTTTATTGCCAAGAACTACAACAAATTTAAGAAATTCAAGAAAATGACTAGATTCCAAAATAACGGAAGATCAAACTCATCAAATCAAACTTCGATTAAGTGCTTTGGATGTGATCAATTTGGACATATGAAGAAGGATTGCCCAAAACTCAACATCAAGAAGAAGAAAAATAATATTGAGAAATTTAAGAAAAAGAGAAAGGCATTCCAAGTCACATGGTGATGCAGCCCAGATTTATGAAGACTTAGGTCGCCAACGACCTAACCCCTCTGAGCAACGACCTAACGAGTTACGAGATAAGGAGTTCCGAACTAACAAGCTAAAGGTCAACTTCTTAGGTCGCCAACAACCTAACAAGTCACGTGAAAGGGAGTTGCGACCTAACTCTATCTGCCAGTTACGACCTAAAATGCCACGACCTAAAGAACTCCGACCTAAAGTGCTTCAACCTAAAGCGCTTCGACCTAAAGTGCTTCGACCTAAAGCGCTTCGACCTAAAGCGCTTCGACCTAAAGCGCTACGACCTAGAGAGTTATGACTTAACAAGATAGGTCGCGCCACTATGTAGATAAGTCGCTCCAATATTCCACATGACTTAGGTCGCGAACGACCTTCCGTCCTTAGGTCGTGAGAAACTTTAAGTCGCTCATGATGTACGAGCGTGCTACGACCTATACTAGGTCGCTCACATATACCTTTCCATGTTAGGTCGCTGAAGATGATATTCCTTAGGTCGCAAGAAGTTATGTCGCTCCTTCTTATGATGCTATCTTCCTTAGGTCACAGCCGTGTTACTTATGTCGCTCCTGTTTTAAGTCGCTCGACCATAGGCCGCATCAATCTTAGGTCGCTCAAATCAAGGTCGCTCAACTTCTTAAGTCGCTCATCCTATAGGTCGCATAAGACCTTCCTGAAGCTGATTCTCCTCATGTCGCTGAAGCTCATGCCGCGTGGAGTTGTGGTCTTAGGTCGTCATGTTGTATTTCTTTATATCGTTTGTATGTTGTGTTTGTTAGCTCGTGTTGTAAATATGTTGAGTCGCTTTGTTGTAAGTCGTGTGATGTTTTTCTGTTTAGGTCGTTAACGACCTATGTAAGGTCGTAGGTCGCGTGATGTACTCTGTGATGTAATGAGTTGTTTTAGGTCGCAAGAGTTAGGTCGCTGCCGACCTATGTGTTGTAATGTTTGTGATAAAGGCGTGAGTTGTAACCCTATAAATAGGGATGGTGGTGTCATTTGTATAGGTTGTTGATTTTGGAATAAAACTTTTGTTTGTTAGCTTTGTACTTTCATTAAATTGGTAGTTGAGTGTGATCTCCTATCTCCACTTTCGGGTATTCAAGTGCGCTTGAATCAACGATCGCTGAAGCCGATTCACGGTATCTAGTGCGCTAGATCAACGTACGAAGAATCGTAGATCTTTAAACACGGTATCGTGCGCGATCAACGTGTTTGAGATAGCTAAAATCCGGTATCTTTGGATCAACGGATTTGGGCCATTCGGTATCTTCTATTCCACAATCGCTACTTTCACCGAGTTATCATTTTTGTTATCCGTTGCTGCATCACATGGGATGACTCTGACTCTTCTTCTTCATCCGATAGTGACAGTGAAAGTGATACAGAGCAAGCAAATGTATGTTTCATGGCACACACTAATGAGGTATGTCCCAATCTTACTTATGATGAAATTTTAGAAATAAGTATGGAACTCGATGACAAATATAGAGAAACTAAAAAATTAAATAAGGAATATGTTGCTAAAATAAATCGATTAGAACTTGAAATAGGGTTACTAAAAGATGAAAAATCTATTTTAGAAGAAGAATTAGAAAATGCTCAAGAAAAATGTAAGGATCTTTATATTGAAAATAATGCTTTATCTTGTGAATTAGAAAAGGTTAAACTAGAAAATAATAAAATTAATAATGAGCACACTGTCTTAAAAGATAATCTAGAAATTTCAAAATCTGAAAATATTAATCTTAAAAACAAGTTGGATTAAATTACAAATAATATTATGAAATTTAACAAAGGTAAACAAGACATGGAGAATTTAATTAAAATTTCCAAGCCATTCAAAAATCAAAATGGAACAGGATTTGAGAATAAAACAAAAATTACAAAGTATAATAAGATTTATACTAAGATAAAATCTTCTTCCAAAAATAAGAAATTAATCACAAATTCAAAAATGATTAAAATATGGGTTCCTAAAACAAATAACAACCTAATTAAACAAAAGTATATAGGTAATTATATGAAAGAAGTAATTCACAATAATAATTACATTTCTAAAGGAACCAAACCATCCTGGGTATGGTTACCCTCACAAACTAACACTTAGGACCCAAAAATAAAATGGGTACCAATTTAAATATTTTTATTTTTTGCAGGTATCCAAATACAAAAATAAAGAGAAATGGATATTAGATAGTGGATGCTCCAAGCACATGACAGGAAATGCTCACATGCTGTCAAATATAAAATACATTGATGGTGGCACTGTAACTTTTGGTGATAATTCAAAAGGGTTCGTCATTGGCATTGGAGAAGTCATTAATATCGGTATCTCTAACTCTCCTATTATTACAAATGTTTTATTAGTAGAAAACCTAAAACATAATCTTCTTAGTATAAGTCAGTTGTGTGATAAAGGTTTTGAAATAAAATTTGAAAAGGATAAATGTAAAATTTTCAACCAAAGCAAAATTTTACTCTTTGAAGGTTTTAGAAATCGTAATATATATATCCTATATATGAACATTAAAAATAATTCAGATTTATGTCTATCCGCAAATCATGATGATCCTTGGATTTGGCACAAACATTTTTATCATATAAATTTTAAATATATCAACAAACTAGCAAAACATGTTCTAGTAAGAGGTCTACCTAAAATTAATTATAAAATTAAAAATTTATGTGACGCTTGACAAAAGGGCAAATTAAAGAAAAGTTCTTTCAAATCTAAAAATAAAATATCTACTAAGAAACTATTAGAATTACTTCATTTAGATTTATTTGGACCGACACAAGTACGTAGTATAAATCATAACAAATATGTGTTCGTAATTGTAGATGATTTTTCAAGATATACTTGGATATTATTTTTAAAACATAAAAGTGGCACTTTTGGAATGTTTAAAATCTTTGCAAAACGGATAACTAACTTAATGGATTTAAAAATAAAAAATATACGCAATGATCATGGAGGAGAATTCGAAAATGAATTTTTACTAATTTTTGTAACAAAAAGGGAATTAGTCATAATTTTTCGATTCCACGAACACCGCAACAAAATGGTGTAGTTGAAAGGAAAAACCGAACTCTAGAGGAATGTGCACGAACACTACTAAATAGTAGTAATCTACCCAAACATTTCTGGGCTGAAGCCATTGCCACTGCCTGTTATGTATTAAATCGTGTCACACTTCGACCTATGACTAAAAATATATGTTATGAATTATTTTATGGAAGAAAACCAAACGTTTCGTATTTCAGAACTTTTGGGTCAAAATGTTTTATTTTAAATACTAAAGATAATCTTGGAAAATTTGATCCCAAAGCGGACGAAGGAATTTTCATTGGTTATTCAGAACGTAGTAAAGCTTATAGAATTTATAATAAACGAACAAATATTATAGAAGAAAGCTTACATGTATCTTTTGATGAAAATTTCCAACAAACTATTAAAGAAGAAGAAGATGAAACTCTAACTCAAAATCAAACTGAAAATATAAATAATATGAATAATTCATCCTCTGATAATAATGAAAATGTTTTAAGATCACCCACATGAACATTAAAAAATCATCCTTTGGATAATATAATTGGAGACTTAAATTCTCGAGTCACTAGAAATAACTTAAATCAAATGAGTCATGTTGCTTTTATCTCAAATACAAAATCTAAAAATTATAAATAAGCATCTAAAGATGATTCTTGGATCGTAGCAATGTAAGAAGAATTAAATCAATTTGAACGTAATAATGTATGGGAACTCGTTCCTAGACTAACAGATCAATCTGTAATAGGAACAAAATGGGTTTTCAAAAACAAAACAGATGAAAATGGAAATATTGTTCGTAACAAAGCAAGATTCGTGGGTCAAGGCTACAACCAAGAAGTGGGAATTGATTATGAAGAGACATTTGCTCCCGTAGCTCGTCTCGAAGCAATTCGTACTCTACTTGCTTTTGCATGTCATCACAACTTTAAATTATTTCAAATGGATGTTAAGAGTGCCTTCTTAAATGGTTTTATTAAAGAAAAGGTTTTTGTAGAACAACCACCATTATTTATTCATGAAAAATATCCAGATCATGTTTTTAAACTCAAAAAGGCTCTATATGGCTTAAAACAAGCACCACGTGCTTGGTACGATCGATTAAAAACTCGGTTACAAAATTCTGAATTTAAGATAGGCAAAATAGATACTACACTATTTATAAAACATAAAAATAATAATATATTAGTTGTACAAATATATGTTGATGACATCATATTTGGATCAACTAATGAAAGTTTATGTAATGAATTTTCTGAAATAATGAAAAATGAGTTTGAAATGTCACACATGGGCGAATTAAATTTTTTCCTAAGCTTACAAATAAAACAATTGGACAATGGTGTTTTTATAAATCAAGAAAAATATTGTAAAGACTTACTTAAACGTTTCGGAATGGAGAACACCACTAGTAAACCAACTCCTATGAGCACAACTTTATAATTAGATAAAGATGAGAAGGGAAAAGACTATGATCAAAAATATTATCGTAGTATGATCGGCTCTCTATTATATTTAACAGCTAGTAGACCTGATATAATGATGAGTGTCTGTCTGTGCGCTCGATTTCAAGCTCAACCTAAGGAATCACATCATCGAGCAGTCAAACGAATTTTACGGTACTTAACTAACACTACAGATTACGGCTTATTTTATCCTAAAGATACGGCCTTTCAACTCATATCATACAGCGATGCAGACTTCGGAGGATGTAAAACAGACAGAAAAAGCACAAGTGGTACATGTCATTTTATCGGACAATCTTTAGTTTCATGGTTTAGCAAAAAGCAAAATTGTGTTTCCCTCTCTGCATGTGAAGCAGAATATATCTCTGCCGCCTTAGCTTATGCTCAAGTCATCTATATACAACAAACACTTAGAGATTTCGATAAAATAATTGAAAAATCTCCAATATACTACGACAATACTAGTGCCATCAATTTGTCTAAAAATCCAGTTAACCATTCTCGAACTAAACATATTGACATACGACACCATTTTCTTAGAGATAACGTAGAAAAAGGAGTAATATCTTTAGAATTCATTAACACCGACAACCAAATAGCAGATATTTTTACAAAACCATTATGTGAAAAATCATTTATAAGACCTAGAAGAAAACTCGGAATATGCTCCTTATCTGAACTTTAAGAAACACAAGAATAAAATTTAGAATTTTTTTTACCTCTCAACATTAGTGGCTAACAGGTCATCTAATATCATATATGTAATACCCCAAAATTTTGTGAAAAATCATTTTTATAAAATGATTTAATTTTTGAAATATTTAGATTTAAATATGGTGAAATTTTTGGGAATAAATAGTGTGCAAGGATATGTGGGCACATGCACACTGGAAATGGCACAAGGAAAAGATCCAAAAATTTCTGGAAAAAAAATGATGATAATAAAATAAATAAACTGAGCAAGGAAGCATTTCAAATGTGATTTTGAAATGTAGATTATTAATCAAATTAAAGATGTTTTTTTTATGCATGAAAAATTAAATATTCCCAGTAAAAAAAATCAAATAAAAATATGTACACTTATGCACCTGTATATTTTCTGTGAGCAGAAAGTGTTAAAGCAAAACAATAAAAAGGAAACATTAAAAATGACATGAAATGTAATACAAGTCAATATGCTTGTGTAGGCAAAAATAGCAAAGGGGATTCTCAGAAATAATTAAAATATAAAATATGGTAGTCACACTTTTAACATGACTAGGTGAGTGGCCATTTTATGTAAAAGTAAAGGGAAGAAAATACTGCCTTCAACTAATTATTATGGCCGGGGTATTAAGGAGGAAAATGAATGAAAAATGCATGAAGATGGTTAGGTCAGAAATGGAATTTTGTTTTAACAAAACCCTAGTGGAAAAATGCATATAAATAGGCAGTTTTAGCCAGTAAAATTATCTTTACCCCGAGCTGCACAAAAATAAGAAAGGAAGGAGAAAACACACATACAAGGGTTTTCAGGATCAATAAGAAGAAATATTTAGGTGAGTAATCTCACTAGATTCATGGCATTAAGACCTGATATGAGGCAGCCAAGTACTTATGTTGCTATTGATATTTTCTGATTTTTGTTAATCACTGTTATATTAATGTTGTTGAATGGATTTTATTTTCTTGAGCTGATATAATGTGTATTATGGATGCTCTTTGGATGAATTCCTTTGATCTGTTTGAATGGTTGCTATGGATGTACATACTACTATTTGTTTACATTTTGAAAAAAAAAGAAGCTAAGGCAACAAACCTCAAAATCAAGGAAGGAATACACACTACTGATGGGGATCTATGGCAGGAAATTTTTCTTAAAAAAATAATATATTATGAGCTGCATTATATTTTATATTAGTGCTGAGGCTTAAGAAAAGAAAGTGTAAGGGATGCAATAGAAATTTCTGTGTGCTGATTCCCTCATGAAATATCAAAATTCACAAGATAAAAATTGTGATTCAGCTAGATCTTGAATCTAGTTCAATCACAGTTACTTGTAAGTCATAATAACATAGCATGCCATGGTTCCACCCTCAGTTGTAGATGTACTTTTATATGATTTAAAGTTAAGACCTCTTATAGCAATATTTATGAAATGATTATCTGTTTGTTTTTGAACAAAATACTTGCAAGATAAAGGGAGATGTCTTTTTTTTATATACACTGTGACATGTCCACATAGCTATCTGATGATAGGATTTTTAACCAACACTACTAGTAAATATACTAGGGTTATGAGCCAAGAAGGCTGCTGGAATGCTTGTCATATTTGAAGTATGCAAGTTGGCACATGGTTTGTTTAAGCCCTGAGATCTTTGTGCAATGATGTGAATTAGTTCATTGCAATGTGTCCCTGTGATTCCTTACTAGCAGATGAGGCTAGGGATTTAAATTAATGAAAACAACCTGTAAATGAAGAAATAGGAAAATGAGTATTTCCTAGGTTGGTTGGAATGGAACCCTGGTTATTCCATTGAATATACACACTGTAGATTGATATTCATGATTGAATAAATAAATTTGTGTGAATAAATGATAGATAAAGATATCATTCTTGTATCAAAGTGTATGTAACATAATAAAGCAGTGGATTACATGCATACAAAATAAGTATTAAGGCTCATCACCCAGAGCTTAATGTTTTGAATATTTTGATGTTGCTCATACCAGATCTTAGATCTGACCCTTGTTTGCTCATGGCATATGGGGGTGTCTCATTTTAAAATGAGGCAGCCACTCATGCTCTTTCAGGGATCGCAGGCACTAAGTAGAAAATGAAGTTATGGCTATTATGGAGGAGTGAATGAACATGCTAGCTAGTTTCAATAAGAGCTTAAATTGATTATATCTGCATGTATTCAGGAAAAATTATGTTTCTAAGATTTCCAGTCATGTAATGAATATTCTATGGTTAGTGATCAAGTTGCTCTTATGTTCTGTAAAGTGTTAGATTAAATTAGTTATTCTGTCGAAATCGTTGTGTGTTAAGGTTTGATTTGTTTTTGAAGTAGAGCCTGGAACATAAACAAGAAAAATATGCTCAAGTATTAGCTATGGAAACCTGGTAAAGAAATATACAATTATGTGAGCAATTGCTTTGCAATTATATTATGTATTAGACAATCTTAAGTCATTTTAAAACACTGAGTTTTGGAGTAAATTCAGAATTTACCTTGAAGTATACCTTTAAGTATCTAATTGTTTTTCCTCTGAAATATGTCTACAAATGGTTCAAGTCTACTTTCTAAATTGTTTTGAGAAAAGTAATTGTATGGGAAGGCTACAGGTATGATGCAAATGACTGGCATTTCAATTGCCATGATCAGGTACCTGGCATGACACTAGGCACATGAGTTAACCAGCTTCAAATAAGTGAAGTTTTGGTTGATTATGTTTGGTTGTGTTTTGACAGTAAAATGCCTTTCAAAAAGCTTTAAGTCATTTAGCAAATGTTTTACCATAACCAATTTTCAAAGTCATAACAGATATACAATCTGGACAGGCTTGCACAAGCAAACCTGGAATTATTCTTATGAATATTTTTAAGTTCAAATTCTTGACATAGAAAATATTACGCAAATACACAACTCACTATGTGTCATGTGGGCTAAGATTAAGGCAAACAAGTAACATAGATTGAATCTTAAATAAGAAAGTTTTTAGAAAATACATAAGTGGAAAATGATAAGTGAATATATCATTTCTGGCCTTAGCCAAATATCAATACCTTTGATCCATGATCTGAAATAAAAATCTCAAGAATCTTGAGATTTAACTGTCATGGTAAATTGATATTAAAGACTATCAATCAGAAGGAGCAAGTTCATATAAGTTAAATACGCATAGGATTTACTGACTTATCTCAAATATTCAAAAGTATATAGTAATTAACTTTAGGCAGAATTGCCCAAATCCAAATCAAACAAAATACTCTTGTTTAACAAAAAAAATATATACTCTGAATTTAAACAAGAGAAACACATACATCTTCATATGTATGTGTATATTATTAGGGATACACCGATATATTTATATTGGTAATGAATTTTGAATCCTGGTTGAATTGTTTGGAAAAAAAAATGACTCTGATAATTCAAAGGAAGTTTAAATCAAACTTAAAAGTGCAAATGAATATAGGTGGACATCCAGATACACATAAATTAAATGTGCATTTGCATGAACACATATTTATATATATAAAAAAAAAATCCTTATGAAATTAAGGTAGAAATAGGAGGGTCATTTCAATATACCAAGTTTTTCTGCAAACCACTAATATTTTATCAAATAAAACAAACTAATGTTTAAAATAGAAAATCCTACTCTTATATATATATCAAATTTTTTTACCAAATCACAGTAAATTTCTAATATACCTTTGTCAATCAATATCAAAGTTTTCCAACATGTCATCCGATCACAACTCCACTTACTCTACCATTGATTTTTCATCTCCATCATCGAGTAGTACATACACATCTCCTGCAAAAACAACTCCAAAATCATCTCCATCCCTTCACATTGTTCCCTCGCCTACATATCATACTGGCTACTCTCCAAAAGGAAAGAAAGCCAAACGTGGTATTAATCTTCAAACATCCTCTCTTTCGGACAAAGCCGACGAAATCCATCATTATCAAAAAGAAATGATGGATGTACAAAGAGAAATGTATTACGAACAAAAATGCAGGGAGCTCATTTAAATTTTCTGGAGAAATGCATCCTTGCCATATGTGGACATTCTTCTACTAAGGATTGTGTTCATGTACGATCTCCTCGTCTAACCGAAACTCCTCTGCATGCTCATCACATAACTCCACGTAAACTATGGGGAGAAGGAACATCTGAAGACCAATTCAGTCCAGTACCTCCTTCTTGGTCTCCAATACGAGCATAAAAAAAAATACAAAGGCAAAACCAAATTCATGGGAGAAAAAATAACTTTGTTCTTCTAAGAATCATATTTTGTATATATATATAATATACATATGTAATATTTATATTCTAAGTTGTAATAAGATTCAACCCATTCAAGCATATACCTTATATCTTGTTATAACTATAATAATAATCTGAAAAATTTCCAACTAAAAAAACAAAATATAAAAAAAAAATTGTCAAAACAGACGTCTGAATGTAGAACCAGCTGTCTGGTTACATGGTCGGAAGTGTAACGACCCGGAAAATTTCAACTGTTTTAATAACGTAATTAGTTGAAATTTGTGAAATTTTAAACGATAAAATTTTGAAATATAAATTTGATATTTGGAATGCGTCTAGTTAAACATAGCAACGGGTAAATTTTCGTTCGAAAATATGAAAGTTTATTTCACGCGTAAATTTACTTCAATTTAATCAGTTAAAAGCAATGAAAATAAAATGTTTTCGGAACTTAGATATTTTTAAATAGAAAAATTCTAAACCATCTTCTGAGCAACGCTATTTTTCGTTTTTCCAAATTCGGACTTCTTTGGCTCCGTCGATCTTATTTTCTGTGTTTTTCTTGCATTTTTCGATAGTAGAAAATTCGAATTTTATAATTCAATCATACCACTGACATTTGTATACCGTTTTGATTGTCTCGTCATGCTGATCTCCAATGTATATTCATTTGTTTGTTTTGAAGTCTGGGAAAAACAGCGAAATCTATGGAACGGTTTCTATATCGATTCCGCAATCTGGCTTCTGGATTCCCGTGACCATTCATTTTTTTCAATTGATGAATTCAAGCAGCCATTTGATTTATTATGCACTAAATTCAACACTGACCTTCTACATTCTCCAGGTTTCAAAATTACATCGTTTTTCGTTCATTACTACTTTGCTTTTGAAGAAATATCGCTTCAATTCATTTCGTTCAAACTGCTATATTTCATTTTTCCCTTCTGTTCTTCACAAGAGTTTCTTTTTATTTCAAGCCTGTTCACTTTCTCTTTCGGTTCCTCTAAGCTTGCACCTATTTGCATGCAATCTCCTTCCATTCTTCATCAAAGATTCTCCATGGTAGCTCGCGTCCAGGCCATTCCTACCATGCATGTTTTTCTCGTCTCAAATCTATCGCCGTAGCCGACCTCATCCATCACCGAGCCACGCCACAACCCAGCCTGACTCGCCACGTCAGTGCACCGACCTCCCTCCGCCTCTTCAAGTCAAGCAGCCACCGCTTAACAACCTTCACAACCAGCGCGCCTACCCACCCACCAGACCCGAAAGCAAACCCGTCCACCCTATTCCTCCGACCACATCAGCGCTTCCAGCCTCCGCCCTCCCTTTCTCCGACCATCCGCCTCGTCACTGACCTCCGCCTCCGACCCCAGCCACCTTCGCCTGACCTGCCTACACCCACTGGCCGAACCCCTTCCGATCATCCTCCCATAGGCAACCTCCATGCGATCCGCTCATCTCTCCACTACTTGTCAGTCGTGAGCCAACCAAGCAGCGCCTCACTTTCTCCTCGGCCACCGTGCCTCTTCCCATCGTCTGAGCATCGGCAGACACACCAGATCCAAGGCCGCAAGGCACTTTCAAGTTGTCGTGCCTTCTCATTTGGCTTCGGCCTGTAGTCTTTTGATTGTTTTAGAGGTATGTATATTAAATAATGAGTACAGTAATATATATGCTATTTCGTATACAGTTGTATATATATGTAAGTTTTAGTATATATAGCAGTTTAGTTATATATTAGTATGTATATATTAGTTAGTTATGTTTTATGAAAAGATTTTAATAGTTTATGACAGTATTAGTTTAAAAACATATATAATAGTTTGCAAATTCTAGAACTGGGTTAACATACGCATTGAAATTAGTTACAGCATATATTATATTATAAAGGCAGGTGTATATATGATTTTAGTTTGTATAGAGACTTTAATATATGGGCTCGGTTTCACATGTATGCTTGAGTCTGGTTTCCTATATGTATAGAGACTTTAATATGTTCACCTATACGGTTAATAATTTGCTATTGACTTTAAAGTATGCGGATATATATGCTTTATGTTAATATGCGTTTTCAATTTTATATTTATTTTGTAATAAGTATGGATTTGAAATTATAATATGTATGCAAATGTTTAAATATTAGTTTATATATGTATGCATAAGTTGTTTTCAAATATGAATATAGTGATTTATTTTATAAATGTTTGATTTAATAATGATTTGAAATATATATTATTTTAATATTTGTCTTGAATTAAAATAGTGAAATAAATAAATAATATAAAATAATAATAATGTATATATTTTAGTTTATATCAAAACCGATTCTGATTTATTCGCATCAATTCCCATTTTTCAGCTTTTGGTCCGTCGTGCCCGTTTCTTCATTGAATTCGTGCCCAATCTAGCTTTGCTTTGGAATTCGTAGCTTGTTGTGTTATCTATCTTCTCTAGCCTCGAAAGGTGAGCACTCACTCACGATTAACGTTCTTTTATTTATTAAATTTGATTTCATTTGAAACGACAATTGAAATATGCTGTTGTTAGTCGTTTACACTGTTATATATGCTATTACCTGTATCTGTTCACCTATGACATCTGACACCATTATCTGTTAATTATTTATGCGATGATAATATAGTTTGGTCGATAATTGATTGATTGATTGTTGTTATGTTGGATGTTAAATTGTAATGTATAAAGTGATAAATATTATGCAATTGAATTTGACGTAGAATAGTTAAAAATTTGAATCGACATATGTGTTGAATTTGGTTAGTTAAATTTGTTCAATATGACCCCTTAAATGTTTAATCATTTGACACGTAGAAAATAGTGTTAACTACACCTTGAACCATCAATTGTATGTTGTTTAAACTAATGATGCATGCAATTGAAAATAGATGACAAGTGAAAAACAGTAATGCAATAATCTTTAATCTACATGAAATGATAGTGTAGATTCTAGAAATAATTATATTAATTTGCACAAACAACAATGTAAATTAATACGATTATTTTGTGATTATTTGAATTGATTATTGGATTGTTATTGATTGTTGTTATTGCTTGTTTATTTACTTTGACACCATCCCAGTTATCACACTGCAAGTTCCCTTTGCTATGCTTTGATTTTTGAATTGAATTGGAATCGGGTTAAAATGATAAATACCCAAATTGAACTTTGACCTAGGATAGAGAATTAAATAAAACCCGATTGGTCAATAATTTGATTTAAAAATAAAACGAAGATTTTATTTGAATAAATAATATGGTTTTGAAATGAAGTTGAAATTTGAATTTTTAATGAAAGGAAAATGTTAATATTTAAAAATCTGAAACAAAATATTAACGATGTAATTGATGAAAGAATGTTGTTTAATTTGAAAAATGATTGAATTAAGTTTGAAATGATTTAATAATTAAGTTTGAAATTATTAAACTTTGAAATGATTTAATAATTAAGTTTGAAATTATAATTAAGTTTGAAATTATTAAACTTTGAAATGATTTAATAATTAAGTTTGAAATTATAATTAAGTTTGAAATTATTAAACTTTGAAATTATTTAATAATTAAGTTTTGAATTATTTAATAATTAAATAAGATTGAATTATTTAATGATTAAATTGAATTGGATTCTTTAATAAGAAAAATTAAACTTTTGAATAAGTGAATTTTACTTCGTAAATAATTGAAATTGAGTTTCTTTATTAATTAAGTTTTTGGAAATTTATTTAAGTAAGTAAATAAGTGAAATTGAATTTCTTTAACAAGAAATAAAATGTGATTTATTGAAATTAATGTAAGACTTGAAATTTAAAGAATTTGGTTTGATGAATTTAATTTAATCAAATTTGTAAGTTTTGATATAATGAAGTTGAATTTTTATAATGGATTTAATGAATTGGAAATTTACTAGAAATTATTTTGAATGGCAAATTTACTTAATGAATATTGAATGAAATCGATAAATGAAGTTAAATTGATTTGAATGTTAAATTAAATTAATTTAAATGATTTCGGAATGAAACTTATATACGAACTTGAATCAATATTTGAATTGTTTTAAATAAAGATTGAAATTGAATTATAAGATTTTGAAATGATAATTTGGAAGTTTTGAAACGTAAATTGTGGAAATTGTTTTAGAAAGACAAATGAAATGTTGATTTGTAAATTCTAATTGGGATTGAAATTGATTTGGTTTTGAAATAAACAAACGACCAATCGGTGTAATAATCATGAAAGTTATTAAAGAGACCGGAATCAGTTATGGATATACTCTCTATCTAAACCGAAACCACTTTAATAACTATACGCGGAGTGTGATCCAGAATGAAGTGGTTGGAATGATGTTCGTGATGACTGAAGAAAGAGAACGATAATGGATAGCCTTGACACTTGTGTCAAATTGGAAATGACTAAAACAGGAGCCGTGCCGGGCCAATGGAGGTCAGCTACCTCGAGCGAACACACTTCTTCAAAAACTACTCATTACTTGTTGTCGATTGGTGCACCCTTGATTTTGGGAGTGTTGTTTCGCGGTGTTGCGGTCGCTGCGGCGATGCGTTCTCACCAGTCCGGATCAGGCAAACGGTAGTTTCACTACCTTGGGTATTGCCTCATGTGCCTTGTCATACTTGTATTCCTTTATACGCGACCACTACGATTTTGGTTTGTACCTTTAGTATATGGATTGCCCTCTAGTGACTTCCGGTTTTGGGGAAACTACGGTCTTGTATATGCTCTTGGGAATAAAAATGTGTTAAGGGGAATAATGGTAACGCCTTAACACTATTTTGATATCTTATATTACTAATAGACATTATCTACTTATCGTACACTACTACATAGTAGATAGTTTAACGGATCCTTAAAGGATGGTTATTCCAAACATCCTTTGAGTTACTTGTATTTCAATTGCTATTTCACTTGAGTTGGATTTATTTATAAAAGAATGTTAATCCTGACTCGAGTGTTTTGTGTTTTTCTTTACGCTCGGGTCAGACTGAGTGTACTAGTATTCGAGACTCGCCTTTGGAGTTGGAGCTTTGCTTGAAGATCCAGCCATCTATTCTGCTTTCAGTATTCGATGATTCCAGTGATGTATTCTGATTTGTATCTAATGTATCGTATTACTCTTCCGTTGTATCTGGTTTAACTCTGATGTAACTTATACATTTATATAGTAGCTTCATGAACTACTATCTCTTTTATTTCTGCTGCATTTATTACTCTGTGTCTGTGATATGTGATTATTTATTTACTGTATATGTTCAGTTTTGCCAAATTTAAATTAACAACGCGGTATTTTGAGCAATTCAATTCCGGCATGAGTGTCTACCTATACACTTATAATGGATGCGAATGGTCCAAAATATCGGGTCGTTACAGGAAGCCTCTTTCAAATTCTCTGCAACATCCAGACGTTTGTTTACATGTTCCCAAACGTCTAGCCTTGCCTTCTTCCTACTGTAATATAAAACATTTCAAAAGCCCCGACGTCTACCTTATCTGTCCAGACGTCTGGACTCTATTTCTGCATATGACAATCTGCTGCCTTTTCTACTATATTACAACAACTCTTCATTTATTTACCTCATCTTTTCATTCTACAAAACCTCATCAAAACCCAGATCTAAATATTTACTTTCAAGTTTCAAAAATAATGCCTCCAAAATCAAAACCTACAAAGAAACAAAAGAAAGATCAAGGATCTTCAACTCAATCAACTATTGTAACCGATTCTCACATCAAATCTTGGCTTGATCAAAGCCCTAATTCCATCAAGAGGTTTGGAGATTTGAAAATTATGAAGTTTCATCTAGGTCCCTTCTACCAACTACTATGATTTCCTCTCTATGAAATGCATTCATTATGTGAAGATGCCGAAGTTAACTATCTGATTGAACAAGGACCAAATGAGGTAACCATAGATCAGCTAGCTATTTTTCTCTTTTACTCAAATCATTGTAATTCTTCCATTTGGAATCCTGAAGATGACGAAAATTGGCTTTGGACTAGTGTATATGGTAAAATCATAAAACTTACTCCTAGTATGTTAGGACGAATTCTCTATTGCTCTTACACAGGTATCGAATTAATAAACATACCGGACAAAAGATTTTTACCCCGTGATGAGGTCACTCACCTCCTTTGGGAAGATCATATGGAACAATTGAATACAAAGAACCTTTGACTTAGGGAAAGATTATTAAATCGCATGATTATTAACACTATAATACCAAGAAAAGGAAGTCACGAGCAAATATATGAAACTGATCACAAAGCTATGTATGCTATATTTGGAGGTGTTAAAGTTAATTGGGCTCAATTTCTTTTTGACGAAATTAAAAATTTCTAGATTCAAAAACGTCAAACAATTGTTTATGCACCTTATATAATGCGGATTCTTCAATCACAAGGTATTCCTTCTTATCTATCATATTTTGAAGAACTACAAATTAAAGAAAGTGGGTCCAAATACTTCAAACTTATGCATCTACCGGACGAACCGCCACCGATAATATCATTTCCTCAATGGACACTACAACAACAACAACAACATCAGCAGCAACCTCCACAAGAGCAGCAACAACCCCCTCCACAACAACCAGGTCCATATGTTTTCCAACAACATCCTTCCAAATATCACTCTGACTCAGAGATCTTAGAAGCCCGGGGAGAACCTACTTCAACAGAATCATATCGTGACTTATCCATTCGAAATCAACAACTTTTATCTCATAATCAACAAATCTTAGGAAAGAAAGTTGTTCGTCTTGATAGATCTATCTCAAGCATATCTTCTCGAATGGGTAAAGTCGAGAAAACACTAAATAAGGTTGTATCCACTCTTGGGAAAATAATGAGGAAAGTTCGTGGTCGATCATCATCCCGGTCTTCATCATCGTCACCATCAGCTCCTTTACCTGCTCCATATGTCTCTTCAATTCCAGGGTCTTCAACACAATTACGAGGAAAAGTACCCATGGAAGAAAAACCATTACAGGACACAGATGAAGAGGAAAGTGAGGAATTTAATATGCAAGATCCCTCCCATCATCAGCAGGGGTACTTGGCTTTTCAAAGGTTATCTATTCACGAGGATGCAGAGTATAATGATGAACGTCACTGGTCAGAGAATACTTCTAATCCTTCAACTTTTTGGGAATCATATATAAATACCCACAGAAGTTTCTTTGATTCAACTAACTATTACCAGTAGTATCCACCTTTTTTCCACTATATGTTTATTTCTGCATTTTCTCACTTTATGTACTCTTAATTCAAATATTATGTACTCCAAGTTCTATGGTTTACATTTCATTTTCTATTTTCTCTATTTTCTTTTTGATAATGCCAAAAGGGGGAGAAAATATGCACACACATAGGGGGAGGATAACATATAATATACATGTATACAGGGGGAGTAAAATATATATAGTTTATCATCATCAAAAAGGGGGAGAATGTTAGGAACTCATTTCTACAAGTTTTGATGATGACAAACCACATCATAATAATTATTCATATATCTCGTATCTTAGTTTTTTTGCAGATTCTCAAGGAAACAAATCAAAGTATGGAACATAGATCACAGCAGTGGAAAGTTAAACATTGTATACAAATCCTAGAAATAGAATGTAAAAATCTCCCTGGATTTTGTATATTGAAAAATATACATACTCTCAAATATAACAGAATTCAACATATACCAGACGTCTGGTCGGAGCCTCAAGAATTTTTTCCATACAACGCATGACCAGACGTCTGGTTATCATAATCCAGACGTTTGGATTTGGCTCCGGGAGTTTTTTTTAAATTGCAACTGTCAAAATCTAAAAGGCTACTATATGCATCTCTTCTTCAATTCAGTTCTATTCAAACAGAAGCATCTCCATAAACGAAGGGAAATGGTAGCAACACTTCAAACCAACCTTTTTCACAACTATAAATACATCACATATTTTGCAATCAAACAACTAATTCTCTGATTTTTATTCTCTATATTGACTTTTCATTCAAATTCAAGATTACTCATTTTTGCTATCAATATTTTAACCAAAGATCATTAACTTTGGTTCAATTTTCTTCCATATTTTCAAAGCACACATAAATTTATATCTATACATATACAGTGGAGATTATAGGAAGACTTGTACATATTGTCAATATCAGTGTTATTCGGAGCACACTCTTGACGAAAGATCTCTATTGTAACAAGCCTATTCCTCCGGGCGAAGTGAGGATTATTGATTAGTGAAATTCCGAAGAGGAGCTTCGGGACTGAACGTAGGACGGGAGGTCCGAACCAGTATAAAAGTTCCGGTGTGATCTTTTTATTTTTACCTGCATTATTACTCCATGCAATTCATACTATCATATACGTACTTGTCATATACTATATACATATACGATCCACATAGACTTTCAATGCCCAGATTTTAAGTCCGAGAATACCTCCTTTTCTTTTGATCATATCTCCCTCAAAACAAATAGGAATTAAGTCCTTATTTTTTTCAAATTGTAAAGAAAATAATTTTGAATAATTTTCCCTTTGAAAACTTTTCAAAATCCCTTAAGCAACATATCCACAAATCAGTTAGAAGATAACCCATTTTTTGGTTTTATTTTTGTGAATCCAAGAAAACCTCTTCTTCTTTTGACCATATCTCCCTCAAAGAAACTCAAAATTGAGTAATTCTTTTCTTTAAATCAAGAGTAGAGAATTTTCAAGAACTTTCTCTTTGACAACATTTCCAAATTTTGAGAGCAACATGGTCAAAAAAAGCCGAGAGAAAATGACTTATTTTCGGGTCTAGTTTTATGAATTCAAGGTCAAAGCTCGACCACTTCTCTTCTATACTTTCGATCACCACCTCCATCACCATTGGCCGTGAGCTCCACCATCTCCAAAGCAAAGCTATGAGCATTGGGGGTGAAGGAAGTCTAGGGCTGTGAGCAACTAGGCACAGGGGAGTTGTTTAGGTGGTGTATTAGTGAAGTGTTGATTCGATTAAATGTTGGTAGGAAGTTTGGTTTAAAATGGTGAGTACACTAATCTACTTTTAAGTATTTAAAACTTAAAATGATCATATGCAAGTTTAATTAGTTAATTTATAAGCTTGGTTGAATAATTGGTTGGATATATTGTTGATAACTTGGTTGTGATAAATTATGAGAAACTCTATTTATATATGTGTGTGTGTGTGTGTGTGTATGATGTGATATGATTGATATGGATGTTTACTATGCTTTAATCATCAAGTTTGGATGTTGATTATATGTTTATTTTGATATTGAAATGATTTACGTTCAATACACGTCGAATATCACGATGGAAATCACTTTCCTTTAATAAAGGAAATGGTGTATATGAGATTGTTAAACCTCTGGAAAATTGTTTAAAATGGTTTATAAATGCTCTATAAACACTAAAATCCAATTTGGTGAAGTTTTGATAAGTTATGAAAATTGAGTCAAAAATAGGCGCGTCACGTAACGGCAGTTCACGATTTCGCATCATAAAAAGTTAAATCCATTTATACGATGGATTCGGAATTCTTTCTAATAAGAATTTTCTAAACTCTTATAATCATAGTTTTCAAACGAAATAAAAAGGTTGAGATTTCATTTAGAGACTTTGAAATATAAAACAAGTTTTCAAAATAGTCGTGCTTTGGCAATTCGGAAACCAAAGCGATAAAATCTTTAAAAGTGATAGTTTTAATTCTTTAAAAATATGAAATAAATTCTATAAATATTTTAAAATGTTTTAAAAGAGATTTGAGTTATAAAAATAGATTTCTAAATGACAGAAAAGTTGTTTTGATCAAATAAGCATTAAAAGCACAATTCGCAGCACTTTTTGCAGCAGTTTTTAATAACTTTTAAAATATGGATTTACACTTAACAATTCTTTTCCAAATATTTTATAAATATTTTCAAATGAATAATTAAATATTTTCAAATGAATAATTAAATATTTTAATAATGATTTGGAGGTTTTATAGTGTTTGCACTAAAAATGGTCACAAACACCCAGTTTTTGTAGAGAAGTAAATGTAGAGAAGTAAAATTAAAATGAGTGGATAAATAAGTAAGCAACAAAGAATAAGTAGTAATCAAAGACACAGAGGTTTACAGTGGTTCGGAGTTGTATGCCTACGTCCACTTTGAAGATTATACTTTATTACTCTCTTGTGAATTTGATTACAATAGTAGAACAAAGCTAGCTCTTGATTACAATGGAGTCTGGAGTAACGAGCAGCGTAAAGATCCTGAAAATGAACCAATAGGTCTATATTTATAGGATGAGACGACGAGACATTTTGCTAAGATTTCGACAGAGGGTTCTCCCGGTCCATAGGGGCCTACCATAATGAATCGATAGTCGTAATTCATTATTCTGGAACAATCGGTATAAATCATACTGATCATTATTTCGCCTCTGATTGCCATGCGATCATTTGTGGGGGGTCTCACATGCCTCTAGACCTTGCTCCTATAATATATAGTCATTCTGAGTTGTCATTTATGAGATATGGATCAATCTTTGTCGTATTTGGGTTGCTTGCTGAGTTACACCGATCGTTAGGAACGTTCGGCATAGAACGATCGGTATTTCTTAAACCTGAGATTTTTGACCCGCGATCGTTTTTGTAGGCTCCACCTTTTAATATATTGATGCCTTGAAAGTTTCAAATGAATTGGCCTTGTGGATTTTGAGATATCGATCGACCTTCGCTGATTTGAGCTGTTCCATGGACCATTCATGATCGACCCATATAAATCCTTGCTTTGTTCGTAACTCGAGCATATGAAATTTGATCGCCTTGAAATTTGGAATGTAGCTTCACGGGGCTATGTCTATCACTCCATACTAATTGCACCTCGATTGGTTCCCGGTCCGGATCTGCTCGACCATCGTCCATATTATTGTATACAACTGATTCTCGAGGCTGGAAACCATCTGTTTCTAGCCAAGTTGATGATATCATGGCTTTGCCAAAAGGTAGGATAACATTTGCCCTCCAAAGTACATCCCGTTTGAACATGACGTGCTTTGAACAGTCGTGAGCTTTGATTGTCCTAAAGGATTCCATCCAATTTATTGAATGGTCATTACCTTTTCGTTGAGTCACTTTTTGCTGAGGGTTGTGTCTCCTTCTATTCATTATGACTATCGGTCGACTTCCAATAGTATAAATACTAGATCACGGCTTGTCGATGATCATCTTGTTGCTTTTCTGGTGATTATCAGGGCACAATAATCTGGTTTTGATCTTTCTTCGGTTGGTTTCAAATGTGAGTTCAATTTCTGTCGCTTTCAAAAAATTAAACTCTAGAACGTATACTACGACCCCTGATCATGATTGCACGTCCATGGGTCATTGTCAAGTGTCAAAGTTATTTCTTGTTTTGTGTGAACGACCACGACCGATCATTTATCATTGAATAAAAGTTTGGATCACTTTGGTACGATCATTTTTTATAAACAAATGATCAAGGTCGATCGTTATCACTGAATGGATTTTCGTACCCATCTATTTACGATCGTCCTTGTACGATCGTTGCCATTTTCTATATATATTGAATCTAGGCCGATCGATACTAGATATAGCTAAATTTCGAATCGTTTAAAACTGGTGCAACTTTCTGGGCTACAAAGGATCGGCCTGTCTATTCAGATAAAAGCATTTCACTTAGCAACTTCCATTCCCACTTTTCACTTTTGTATCATTCAAGCCTTCAACTAGAAAAGAAAAGCGAATCATCCTCCCTCTTCTCCACCATTGTTCCATACAACGATCCCAATCTTCTGAAACAAGAACTAATTCTCCTCCATACTAACCGTTGTTCTACCCACTCCTTTAGATCTCACTTCAATTCGAATTCGAATCTATCTTCATTTCTCAGATCTCAAATTTAGGTAGGTCAATTCAAACATGCTTTGTGATTTTGGCATAAGACTTTGGGTTTCATCAACTTCGTGATGTTAGAATTGAATAGTGGATCAGTTGAAGGTTGGAGGAGACGAAAATCGGAGGAGATTGTGGCCTTAACCGATCGTCTTTAGGAAAGATGAAGTAGTAGTTGAACGATCGTTTTGAGTGGAGTATATGTTTAGATGCGGATTATTCTTAAACGATCGGTTATGCCCCATACTTAGTGAATTTGAAGTGGATAAGTTGTTTATTCCGATCGTTGGGAGTGGAGGAAAACGATCGATTGAAGTGTTGAGTCAAACGATCGATGTGAGGAGTTAAAGTAACGATCGGATAAGGGGGTTATCGGGAACGATCAGATGGAGTGAGGGGGTGAACGATCGATGGGAGTGTTTTTTATGAATGATCGGTCTTGTTTGGGGAACGATCGATTGTCAACAAATGACTTTAGAAAATGGAACTTAAACAAGCGAGCTTGAACTAAATGATGAGCTTCGACCTTGCATACTTGAATAGACATTCGTACTTGCTTATGACTTGAACTGCACATTCGTAAATATATGTATTTGAACTTCGGCCTGAACCATTACCTTTGACAATTCCTTTGAAGCTCATCTGTGAATCGAACATAAAAATTGAACTTTTATTTGCTGACAATCGATCGTGAAACTCAAACTGCTTTGTTCCCTAATGACTAGAGAAACGGTTGAGATGGTCAGGAATGACGGTCACCCCGATTGAACCTCGAAGTCTTGTCGTCTGTAATTTCATACAACTTATTATTGTATTGTATAGCACTACACCGCACCACACTAGCACTCACTATGCACTGGGGGGTATAGGTTACTTTACCTAATCATGATTTTTACTGAGTTTAATAGCAATGGGTTCTAGATGTTTTGGGCATCTTGCAACTATGCCAGCTGGATCATCTTCTCAGCAGGATAATCCTGGCATGGAATCAAGTTCCGCAACCTAGTCTGATAGTCCGTCCTCTAGTCATCATTCAGAACAACCGGAAATCCCAGGCCCATAGTTTGATTTTTCCTCTGCAGTTCCCATTCTTCCACTGGAAGTTGTTGATCCCGCTCCTGACACTTTGGAGGATGCAGTTATTTTGGAGGATCCTGCCGATTCCATAGCCTCTAAAATTAAGGAGGATGCTCTTCGCCGAATCTGCATAAGGTATGGAATTCCCTTTGATGATATATTGGTTCCATCGTAGGATGATAGGGCTTATAGACCTCCAAAAGGATATACGACGTGCAACAAATTCATGTGCTGGGCCGGATGCATCCCGCTATTCAACTCATACATCCGGGAAATTCTCCATTATTTGAGGGTAGCTGCAGTACAGCTTCATCCGAATGGCTACGCTCTTCTCAATTGTATATATATGGTATTTATGGAGTTCCTGCATCGTCCTCCGACCATCGATGACATTCGGTTTAAATTCTCTTTCAAGCGACAAACAGAGAGTCTTTCGTTTACATTTCTTGAGTCGGTGAAGAAGTGGCAGATTCTAACTGGCGCATGGAATAAATTAAGCGCTTTTAAAAGCGAGAGGTTCTTTGTTCGATGTCCTTTCGGTTTTGCTCGACAATGGCTGGAAAGACATAAGTGTTAACCATCATTTTTATATTAGCATAGAAAACCGATATCCAGGCCATACTCCTGACTAAGTAATTCTTTTTACAGGCACCGTTACACGGTCCAGCGGTTATCTTTATGAGGAGGCGGTCGTGACTCTTAAAAATGCACCACCTGAAGATAGGAAGATCGAATATCTTCTCACAGACGAACGCCTTGTTACTTTTTGTTTGATGGAATAGGGCCTCAATGTCGGACTATCAAAAGTTGCTCATGCTGCAGAGGTAAGACCATGGGCTCCAACCGGTCAAAGGGGCAATCAAATCAATCTCATCGTGTCCCCAACTATGGGTGCTCAGGAATTCACCGATATCGATGTCGAAGGAGATAAAGGCGATATGCTCGGTTGCAATGATGATGGATCTAGTCTTGGAGTCAGGGCTAGATCCTCGTAGAATTCACAGCCTTCAACTCCCGATAAAGGAAAAGAGAAAACACTTGTTTGTAAATTTCCCAAAAGCCATCTTTTTGATCAAATCAAGTTATCAATTACTTCCAAGGTTGTTCAAGATGAATCCTCTTCTCAACCATCTGAGCGTTCAAGTATGCCGCTTGATTCTTTGTCTGGTCTGCCAATACCACATGACCTTGATGCTTTCCACTTCACTGACATGAGTATTGATGGGTCGGAATCTCCAACTAGAACTGGCACAGAAATTCCAAATTCTAAAGGGGAAATTACTCCAATGAGCAAAGCTCCTGCATCTGGTCCATCGGAGGGAAACACAAGGACACTCGCACACACTTGCACCCCTCAACATTGCATTTTGCTTAACTTATGCCATTTAATGCTTAAAGTTGATTAACTTTTGTTCTCCTTTGTAGGAACAATGGTGAAGAAAAGAAACATGTTCGATTTCCTTCGGGATATACACCACCAATCCTTTGGTTCACGTTCTAACTCGTACCATCAAGGAGGCAGTCGAGATTATTATGATTCTAGTTATTGCTCCGGTCAGGATCGGGGTCATCAGGATAGGGGTGATAAGGATAACCATCTCAAGATAAGAATCGATCAAGATCTTGGTCCTCTTTTCCAAAGGGTTCCGATTAGCCAACTAATCGTCGGGACCCACCTATCGATCCCCTTTGTGGTCCCCTTCCCGTTTTAGTTCCTCCACCGCCTTTAGTTCCTTCTCATTTTTAGCGGTATAGTGATCGTCGTCACCATAGTGAACATGTTGTTGTTCACAGGCACGACAAGGAAAGCACTAAAGTTGAAATCACTGCCAAAGATCCTATGGTCGATCCAGTTGCTCGCATGGCACAACTTTGAGAAGAGTTCCCAAACCTATGTTTTGAAGGGTTCCTTTTCCCTTCTAATCTGAAGAGGGTCCTAGACCATGTCCAAAAAATGACTATCGATTGTGTCATTGATATCCACAAGCAGTACCATGAATGGATGAAAGCAGCGGAGAAGATGTCAAAAGTATCTTTCGAGCATGGGGCAAAAATTGAAAAGTTAAAACGCCAGGAGGCTCAAAATAAAAAAATTATCGATGCTTAGACAAACGAGTTAGAGGCTTCTAGGACCTCTCAAGCAGAGGCCAAGGGTAAAGCTAATGCTGTTGTTAAATTTATGAAGGAGATGAAGTCCAGTCATCTAGATATGGTCCAAGTGTTACATCATCAAAAACAAGAAATCACACCCGAGAGAGATATAGATCGAAGTAAGAATCTGCAACTTTGAAGGAGATAGCGAAACTCAAGGCTAATCTCGAGTACGCAAACAAGGAGAAATATGATGCTCAGAAAATTGCTCAAGATGCTTGTGATGAACTGGTGAATGTTAGACATGAGAGAGATACGGCCGTTGAAAGGGCCAAAGATGTTAATGAACTCATTCAACGCTAAGCAGAAGCTGCCAAGGATAAGGTTGGGAAAGAGATAATGAACGAGCTCAACCCGCTTCTTATTCTTTACAACGCCAATGTTATCAAGCACAAAAATCTAACATGACTTGGTGATGATTATCCCTACTAGCTCTAGCACGCGTAGGAAAAGAGATTTCTTAACACTGAGGAAATCGCCCTGTCCAGGCTTGAAGATGAAATGCTATTGGGCGATGAATCCAAAACATTGCATGATATCCAACTTACACTTCAGAAAGAATCTGCTACTGCCTCTTTACATGAAGTGGGTGAAGGATCGGGGTCGGCACAACCTAATGTTACAACTGAATTGCCCCCAGCATCCCAGGCTATCCCTAGCTCCATGGCAGGTTCTTCAACTATCCCCGAGTATGATCCGGATAAGCCTCGGCTTTCTCCAATTCCTGAACGTAGTTCTGAGGGTATTTCAGCTCAACTTGGGAGCCACACCGAGGAAGGTATTTCGCTGACAACTTCCGCCTTTCAAAAGGTTGGAGTGTCATCAGTTAATATTTCTAATATTTTCGCCTATTTTTCCTTAGTTTTAAATCTGTCAGGTGACTTTCCTCCTCCCTCGCAAGAGCCTCAATTGGGATCACAAGCAGCTATGACATAATCCATTAAAGTTACAACTTCAGCCGCTACTCAGGGTGCTCAAGAAGAAGCCTTCTTTATCGATGATCAATTCATAGAGGCGCTGTTCAAGGAAGGAGACGACCCACACCATGAAACTCATTTTGATGAGGATATCATAATCACGGGCTCTTCCACCCCTACCGATGAGCTCAGCATGAAAGAGCGTGTTGAGAAGGAAGAGTTGTTGAAAAAGAAGGTGAAAGCTGAGTCTGTTGATATTGATTTCAATGAGTTGATTCATATCCCGCTTAGATAATCCCTCATGGTGGGACAATTCCCCGAGATGAGGTCCCTCTGCTTCCGGTGTTGAGTGCCTCGATCCCTCTTGCTTCTAAAGATGATGCCGCCTTGATCCCCATAATTGAAGATGTTTCTTCGAAGAAAAGCTAAGGAAGAAAAGGGTCGAAGAGAGGATCGAGTGGCGGCTCCAATGGAGCCACTCCCAAGAAACAAAAGAAAGAGAGGAAATCCAAGAAATCATCGTTGGGTTGATGTAATGTGTAAATAGCTTGGATGGCTACCTTTTCTTTTTGTTGGTCGTGTTTGTACGGGTACGACCCCCACTTTTACTTCTCATTTTAGATAAACTTGTATTGCGAACAAATTTAGTGTGAAAAAGAATTCTTTTATTCTCGTGTAAAATTCTCGTACATGCTTACTTAAAGGATCGAGCTGTCATGTTTTCTATTTAATGTATTTGTGATTTGTTGCTCGTTGGGTCGGATATCGATCCGATTTATCCATCCTAAGGCCTTCTTGAGGTCATGACCTCGAGTCATATCAAACACTAGGCTCGAGCCTTAGTATTACACCGTCGAATTCACCGGTTTGAGTAATTATACTCCTGCCCCCAGTCTTAGGTTAGCGGAGTTAGATAGTGGATGGTCGAAATCTATCTTTAGCGAGTTTATACTCCTCCTGTCAGTTTCAGGTCAGAGTTTATGGAATAGTGAGCACCCGTCTATTTGTTTATACTCATATCCGCACTCTAGGAATAAGAGTTAGTTAGTGGGCGGTCGGATCACACCTTTTTTATTTCGTATATTCCACACTCTGGTGATGAGAGTCATTTCATAAGTGGTCGGTCACACACATTTAGCATTTGTACTCATATTCGCACTCTGGGGACATGAGTTATTTCATAGGTGGTCAGTCGCACCCATTTAGCATTTATACTCATATCTGCACTTTGGGGACATGAGTTATTTGGAAAACCGTTGAGTTCAGTTCTCTTTGGTCAGTCGTTCTGCCAACAAGTATAGGGTTTGACCCAATAAGTGACCGGTCGAATCTCAATCACTCCCGAGTTATGTCAGTCCTATTGAACATTGGGATTTAGTCGGTCGTATATCGCAACTAACACATACTACAATGGAAGGTCACAAATATGATGGAAAATTCAAAGCTCGATTGCTAAATGGAAAGAAATGACAACATATTTGAAAAACTAAATGCTAGAGCAAATCCTAAAATTAAATACAACTAAGTGAAAAATAAAAAACTAAGTGAAATAGCATCGTAAATGCTCGCTATTCCATGCCCTTGGGAATGTGATGCCATCAACAGTCGCTAGCTTCAAAGTTCCCTCTCCATGCCTATGCGCAATGACATATGGTCCTTCCCAGGTTGGATTCATATGCAATGGGGTAGGAAAAATCCATTTTAAGACAAGATCCCTGATTTCAAAGGTTCTAGGTCGGACTTTAGTGTTGTAGTATCGGGCGACTCGGTGTCGGTATGCAGTTGCCCTCAAATCAGCTTCCCCACGCTTCTCATCTATAAAGTCTAGAGATCCCAAAAGGCGATCTTTATCTGTTCTGGGATCATAGTAAGTCACTCAATGAAAAGGAAATTCGAGCTCAACCGGAATAACAGCCTTGGAACCATAAGCGAGGGCGAATGGAGTATGGCCAGTCGCGGACTTGTGGGTGGTCTTGTAAGCCCATAGTGCTGTCGGGGGTTCATCCACCCAATTGCATCTAGCCCTTTCTAAATGCTTCTTCGGAATAGATTTTATGATTTTGTTCACAGCTTCAACTTGCCAATTCCTCGAGGGTGAGCGACTGCCGCAAATCTCTTTTCAATACGATGCTGACGGTATAAGTTTTTGAATCCAGCACTGTCGAATTGAGTCCCATTGTCTGTTATAATAGTTCGTGGAAGACCAAAATGACAGATGATGTTCTGAACAATGAAGTTGATAACTTTCTTGGTTGTGATCGTGGCTAAAGGTTCCGCTTCATCCCATTTGGTGAGGTAATCAACTGCGACAATAGTGTACTTTGAACCACCTTTAGAGATTGGTAAGGAACTGATAAATCTATACCCCACATGGCGAATGGCCATGGGCTGATCATTTGCGTCATTTTTGTCGGTGGAGTTCTTGGAACTTTTTCATATATTTGGCACTTGTTGCATTGCCTTACATAATCGGTAGCATCTCGATTAACGATCGACCAATAATGCCAATAACGGAGTATTTTCTTCACTAGGATTTCCCTCCCAGTGTGATCGCCACATTCCCCTTCATGAACTTCCTTTAGAACTCATTTTATTTCATTATGAGCGATACACCGGAGAAAGGGAACGGAGAAACCCTTTTTGTACTTAACTCCTTCCTCTATGATATACCGTGAAGCTTTGCAAAGGACTTGTCGCTTTTCATTCCTTCTTTCGGGAAGAACTCCTTGTAGTAGATAGTCTTTAATCGGAGTCATCCACGATTCTTTCTTAGGCTCCGTCTCTAGTACCCGATCAATTTCCATCAGGCTTATGCTTGGGGCATTTAATACCTCGATCGGAATCAAGCCCATTTGTTGTGCATCCCCGGTGCTAGCAAACTTTGTCAATGAATCAGCCTCTCTATTTTGATCCCGAGGAATGTGCGTAATGTCATAATACTCAAAGTTAGTCAATAACTCTTAGACTTAGGTAAGGTATGGAGAAAGTCGTTGTCCTTTAGCTTGGTATTCTCCCATGAATTGGTATACTACCAATTGTGAGTCGCAAAAGATTTCAAGAGTCTTTATTCCTAGTTCTCTGGCGAGTTTAAGTCCAACAATCAGAGCCTCATACTCGGCTTCATTTTTTTGTTGCAGGGAAATCAAGCTTTAAAGCATAGCAACTTGGCCGATCTTCAGGAGTTACAAGCACAATCCCAGCTCCAGAACAATGATCATTGGATGCTCCATCTGTATACAACTTCCACCATATGGTAGGGATTTCACTACTCTCCGAGAAATCATCCTACGCAGCAAATTCTGCTATAAAATCTTCCAGTGCCTAACCCTAAATAGTCCTTCGAGGAAGATAAGTGATGTCGAATTGGCAAAGTTCGATATTCCACTTGAGTAACCTTCCAAACGTCTCAGGTTGCTACAAGACCCGTCGTAACGGCTGGTCGGTGTAAACATTAATAGGGTGAGCATGAAAGTAAGGGTGAAGCTTTCGTGATGCGATCAACAAGCAGTATGTCATTTCTCTATCTTTGGATGTTCCTTTCAGCCCTTGTCAATCGCTTACTAACATAATAGACCGATCTCTGGATTCGACTTTCTTCACAAAGCAATGCGACACTTATAGCGTGTACCGGCACGACCAAATAGATATATAAATCTTCATGATCCACTAGTTTTGATAAGATGAGAGGTCTCTCCAAGTGGTTCACCAAAGCTTGAAATGCATCTTTACAATCCTGTGTCCATTCAAAATTCCTTTTTCCTCTCCTAATCAAAGAAAGGAATGCATTTATCAGTAGCTCTGGAAATGAATCGGCTTAAGGCAGCGACCTTCCTATTCAGGCTCTATACTTGTTTGATAGTCTTTGGCGCTTGGATATTACGAATAGTTTGGATCTTCTCAGGATTAACTTCGATTCCACGGGCATTAACGATGAAACCCAAGAACTTTCCTGATGTAATGCTAGAGGAACATTTCATAGGATTAATCTTCATTTTATAATGTCAGAGGATGTCGAACATTTCTGCCAAGTATGTAATGTGGTCGTTAGACTATCGTGACTTCATGAGCATATCATTCACATATACCTCCATCATTTTTCCGATTTGATCTTTAAACATTCTGTTAACTAGGCGTTGGTAGGTCACTCTTGCATTTTTTAGTCCAAACGACATCACCACATAGTAATATAACCCAACATCGATAATGAAGCTGGTGTGCTCTTGATCGGGAATGTGCATCGGGATTTGGTTATATCCTGAGTACAAATCCATGAAAGAGAGCAATTCGTGTCCCATGGTCGAGTCTACCAACTGGTTGATCCTTAGAAGGAGAAAACTATTTTTAGGGCATGCCTTGTTCAAGTCTGAGTAATCAACACATGTTCTCCATTTCCCGTTTGCCTTTCTCACAAGTACAGGATTAAATACCCATTTAGGGTAGAGAGCGTCGTGAATAAGCCCATTGTCTTTGAGTCTATCCACCTCCTCTTTAAGAGTGACATATCTCTCTGGATCCATGCCACGTCTTTTTTGTTCCACCGGGACATACCTCGGGTCGATATTCAATGCATGGCTCGCAATGGCAAGCGAGATCCCACACATATCAGAGTAAGTCCAAGTGAACACGTCGAGATTCGCTTGGAGAAATCCAGCAAGTTCTTTCATCATCGGGGGCTGAGCTATGATCCAATCTTTAGGACCCGTGACGGGTCGTCGTGGCTAACTGTAATGTCAATCATCAGCTCAGCCAATGCAGCCTTAGTCTCTTTGGGCTCCTTTTCGTCATCTCTCGGATCTATATCTCTATAGAACCAATTGTGGCACCCGAGGCAAGACTCAGGGGCTAGTTGTCAATCTTCAATGGCTTGGATGCGGATTGACTTGTCCACACTCTTACCTTTCTCCCTCCCTTGAGCATCCCTCAACTTAGGTACATAATAGGCACGTCCAGTCGCCTAATCACAATGAATAACTCTAACACCATTATTTGTCGGGAACTTAAAAGTCAAGCACAATGGGGCAAGAGTTGCCCAGAACTTAGCTAGGGCTGGTCGGCCTAAAAAAGCATTGTACGGAGAGTCAACGTCCAAAACAACAAAAGGAATAATACGCACTCTTCTACGATCATCTTCTCCCAACTCTACAGGTAATTCAACGTAACCGACAGCTTTAGTTGTACCACCATTAAAGCCATGAATGTGAGCTTTAGATGGTTTCAAATCCTTGGCTTCCATCCTCATTTAATCATAAGATTTTTTGAAAATTATGTTTTCAGAATTTCCACAGCCAACCAATATCCTTCTCACAAAAGTGGGGCCGAACATGGCCGAAATGACCACTGGATCGATCGTTGGAGCCTTCACCTTGTCTGCATCTATGTTTCTAAAAATGATATCATATGCCACTGTATGTTGATGTTTTTCTGAAGCTCCATCCTCCGTATTTGAACAACATTCAAAATCCACATGCTTAATTGCGCTAGCATAATGCTCCATCTCATGCCAACTTTTATCAGTCGGATGTGGTCCTTCGACTATTTTATTGATCACCAATCTTCTACCGGTTCGTGCAGGCTCTTCAGCCCTATGCGGTGCTTGTCCTGGGTTGGGAGTCCCCTGTCTGCCATCCTATGAGGTTTTTACAAACTGCTGTAACTTCCTTTCTCGAATCAAATTTTCGATAGTATCCGGGAGATGTCTGCATTCATTTGTGTTATGCCCATAGTAATCATAAAACCAACAATATTTCCCGGTTTGTTTCTGCTTCTCTGTTGATTCTTTTGGAGGCGACTTCTTGTACTACATGGTATTGAAGTAGACAAATAGACATTCTAGGATGATGTATTCAGTGGCATATAAGTATTGTACATCAAAATCTTAAGCTTCCCTCTTCCAGAATCCCTCTTTCGTTCTCAGCTCCTATCTCCGCCTTTCTTTTGTTGATTTGGTTTGTTCTGGACATTCACTTGAAATTTTCCAAAGCTTTCATCAGGCTGCTTTACAACAATATTACTCTATACTCCCTCTCCACTCGGTCCCGTAACATTCTTCTTTCTAGAGGACCTGGCTTCCTCCTTCCTCAAATATTGAGTCGCCTTTGCGTAAAAGCGTTCCAACGTTGCGGGTGGCTTGTCAGCTAACCAATCGTCAAAATCAGATTATGGATCAATCCCTCTTGTTACGGCCATCAATATTGCATGGTTATTCAGATTGCTGATTTCTGTAACAGTTGTATGGAATCTCTCCAAATAATCTTTCAACGATTCTCCTGGAGCCTGGATCACGCTGGACAGAGACATTACATCCTTGGAGCGATTTGTGTGCATTCGAAATCGATCCACAAATCTTGTTGCCAAATCTTCAAATCTAGAGATCGACCACGGGGGTAGCCTTGTAAACCACATCATTGCTATTCCATTGAGAGTTATGGGAAAACATCTACACTTGGTTGCATCATCCGCTCGTGTGGAATCTATCTGCCATTCATATCTCATGATGTGCTGCCTGGAGTCGGTTTTTCCCTCATAGGCAGGCATCGATGGCATGTTGAACCTCCTTGGATATACTGCCCGTAGGACATTATCGGTGAATGGGGTATGTCTTCTCGAGATTCCCCAGTCATCATTGGTCAAGCCTTGGCTCTCCCTCACTAATTGTCTAACTATAGCCGACAAGTCCGGCGTTAGGATAGTTGGTGCCAAGCAGTGGTCGTGTTTCACCTCACGTGAATGGTCTGATCGATGTCAATGGGCCGTTCCACACCTTCTTGGTTCAACATCTTCTCGATGTGTATCTCGTACATTCACTTCATCATCATTCCGAGAAAGCATTTGGTCAACATTTAACTGAACTCCATCATCCAAATCAGCCGCAACAGCTCTAGTTTGAATCCCAGCGTGCATAGGTAAGTTCCTTTCTCTAGAGGAGGGATTACCACCAATCTTTCTTGGCAGACCACGATGGTCTGTTTGTTGACGTCCTAAAGTTTCTGCGTGATATCCATCTGTTCTACAATGCGTATGCTTGTGATACTCATTCGATGAACTATAACTCTCTGATGCCGAGTAAGGGGTAGGGTCTCTCCTAGGTTTTCCTCGCTGTTGCTGACTAAGTCGGTTCGGTAGGTTGATATTGGCCTGAATCCACTGATTTAATTATCGATGGCTATCAATTAGCTCTCTCATTAGATTCTGGAATTTAGCTCTTGTAATAGAATCAGTTGGATTCTGGACTTCAACTGGTTCAACATTTACATCTATTGATTGACTACTCGGGCCTCCTTGCTGGATACTAACGTTCTCATTTCCTTCCACGTTATGAGAAGTAGATCTAGTGTTTCTCACCATTATTGATAGTTTTGCTTAGATTTTTGCAAATCTGAGTAGGACGAGCAAACTTCCTGAAGATAAGTATGGATCTCCTTCGGGATTTATGCAATTCAGTAGCAACAAAAGGATCCTAATAAGATGAGAATCAAGGTTCTCAGTGAAAGCACCCAAATATTTGCACCAAAAATGGTCACAAACAACCAAGAATAGTTTTTGTAGAGAAGTAAATGAAGAGAAGTAAAATTAAAATGAGTAGATGAATAAGTAAGTAACATAGAATAAGCATTAATCAAAGATACATAAGTTTATAGTGGTTCAGCGTTGTATGCCTACGTCCACTTTGAAGATTATACTTTATTACTCTCTTGTGAATTTGATTAAAATAGTAGAACAAAGATAGCTCTTGATTACAATGGAGTCTAGAGTAAAGAGCAGCGTAAAGATCCTGAAAATGAACCAATAGGGTCTGTACTTATAGGGTGAGATGACGAGATATTTTACTAATATTTCGGCAGAGGGTTCTCCAGGTCCGTAGGGGCCCACCATAACGATCGTTAATCATAATTCGTTGTTTTGGAACGATCAATATAAATCATACTGATCGTTATTTTTGCCTATGATTGCCATGCAAACGTTTGTGGGGGGTCCTACATGCCTTTAGACCTTGCTTCTAAAATATGAAGTCATCATGAATTGTCGTTTATGAGATATGAATCAATCTTTGTTTTATTTGGATTGCTTGCCGAGTGACACTGATCGTTAGGAACGATCGGCATAGAACGATCAGTATTTCTTGAACTTGAGAGTTTTGACCTACGATCATTTTTGTGGACTCCACCCTTCAATATATTGATGTCCTGAAAGTTTCAAATGAATTGGCCTTGTGGATTTTGAGATATCGATCGATCTTCACTGATTTGAGCTGTTTCATGAATAGTTCTTGATCAATCTATATAAATCCTTGTTTGTCCGTAACTCGAGCATATAAACTTCGATCGACTTAAAATTTGGAATACAGCTTCACGGGGCTATGCCTATCACTCCATACTGATTGCACCTCAATTGGGTCCCGGTCCGGATCTGCTCGGCCATCGTCCATAGTATTATATACAACTGATTCTCAAGGCGGTAACCATCCGTTTCTAGCCAAGTTGAGGATATCACGGCCTTGCCAAAAGGTAGGATAAATATAGTTTATTTAAAAGAGTTTAAATAAATGATTTGAAGAAAAGCTGTTATAAATAAAGTGATTTAATCTTGGCTCTAAAAGACGATGAGTAGACTGGATTTTTCATTTGTAAGATCCGAATGTGGGGTGCTTAAACTAAGGATATGTTTAGGAGCAATCAATGCCTTGGCTCACTTGGCCTCTTTCCTAGGTGAGGAATATATAAGGTCGAACTGTCAAAAATGAGACAAGTATAAAAGGTTCAAAATTTATAAATTTAATTTGATACAACATGGATTGTATGAAGATAATCTTCTTATACTTGGTGCCAAAGTCCGAGGAGGGAACTCGTACTGACCGCATGAATTTAAAAGGTGATTCCACTGTTATTCGGCAGATAGTACTTGTTGAATACGAAAATTGATACTGAGTAAAATTAGTATAATTTTCATGGATGCCTTTTTACTCAATAATGTTTTCCAATATGAATTAGGAGAAACGATTTGGTATTTACAAAGTTAAAAGAGAGGTTTAATGATTCCGTATATATAGGACAAGAAAAGTGTTAAAGTTATATATATCTTTAAAGGATATTTTTGATAAAAGGAACAAATTAATCAAATAATAATCACCTATATACCTGACATCTTTTTATCGATAATTGGTTCGGAAAGATCGAAAGTGGACTTGCTATCCGAAAACCACTTCGAACCAATATACGCGTTCGAAAGTGAAGACATGTTGAAGACAACGATCTTAAAGATAGGAGATCTTCATTTTGGAAGGACTGCATGTTGATAATCTCTGGTTAGCTCCCAGAATAAAATAAATAACAGTGGTCCCTTCGATTTGAAAATCTTCAAAATGCAAGGACTATTCGCTATTAATGCTAGGGGTATTTCCGATGGGATGTGGTAGGAGAGTGCCTTCAGTTTGTCCTTTTCCTGGACAACTTGTATGAATGAGTGTCTAACATTGCATTTCCAACACCACATATATTGATCTCTATAAACGTACATCTATTTGGTGGTGTAGGATATAACTCTCTTACTCCTAACACCCTTCTCTGAGACATACGAGCTCAGTGGTTGTACATTTGTGGAAATCAATAGTGTTTTGTTAGAAATGGAAATGTGGCATTCAAAGTGGAACCTATTATGAGAAAGGTAAAGCATGCCTTTGTGTGAAATAAAGCGTGGCTTTGTAGAAGTTGAGCGTAGCCTCAGGTACGAGCCTTACACCCCGAAGATGGTACGGGTAATGATGTGGTCTGACCTATATTTCGGGCTATAGATTTTATAAGTATGGAGGTGACCAGTGGAATCTGGGCCTCAAGACATTTATGCCTTATGAACAGGTATTGAAGGCTTGATGGAGAATGAGTATAGCCATCGAGTAATATGTTGTTCCAAAGTAGTGTGTCCAACATAGTTCGGAGGCTTGCTTGAGACAAGTGAATAGCCAATGAGGTGCTAGTTGTTTATGCGTGGATTTCAGAGGAAATGGCCACTAGTTCCCTATCACATTGGAAACCCAATTCCAATAAGTGATTTCAGACTTGATTATAGAACCTACTTTATAGACCTGGTATGCTGAAATTTAATAATGTAACAATTTTTGCTAGTTTATATATATTTACTTAGAAAGGATTTTCAAAGCAATGTCAATATAAATAATATCAACCGTTTTAAGTATAAAATGTTTTGGTTATCATAAGGTAAAAAACCCATCCATGTTTATGTGCAGTGTGGTCTTATGAGATACTCTTCTTTTTCAAAAAAGGTTTTGTTCAACAACAAAGTCAATCTATAACACTTTTATATATATTTATAAATCGTGTCCCACGCTGGTTTATCAAGCCTGACCCTGGTATTTTTAATACTCAGGTCAGATCCGTGTAGTTTCAGGATTAGCTGAAATGCTTGGAGTTTCCAAAGGAGAGCTGGAGATCTTCATCAACGTATGGACGTATTCTGATCTTCCGCTGCATTTGTATTGTTGTTTTTCAGCAATTGTAAAGACAGGTTTATAACTGTCCAGGCCGAGTCTAGGTTAGACTCTGGTATATATTTAATTTTTCACTGTAAAGATTATATATTGAAATAATATACGTTATTCCATTTGTGTGAGATTCTGTTCTGTCTTTATTTTCTATTTCACCTAACAATCGATTTTTCCGGCACTTGAATTTGTGGGACGTGCATACCGAAGATGTATTAGTGCTAATTTTTTAGGGTCGAAAATCCTGGTCGTTACACCGAATGAATTAGGGAATATGTTTTATTTGAAAGAATGAAACATTTCTCATTCGTTAATTAAAACTTCCCTAATTAATTCCCCTAATTGTTCCTCTCTTTCGAAACCTTTCTTTAAACGTGATATGTCATCATATGACATAAATTTTTCACAAATCATGTCGTCAAATGACATAAAATTTCCACAAATCATGTCATCAAATGACATAAAATTACCATAAATTATTTCATGCAATTATCTTTAAATTACATCGATATCGTATATCAATGCGTGCAAATATAACTTTTATAAATGCATTAAAATAATTACAAACAACTTCCAAACATCAAATAAATAATAATTAATATTTCTCAAATATCAATTAATTTAATCAATTTACAATATTTTATAAATTAATTAAATCATGTGGTTTTTCAGAGAATTCATCATTACGGTTGTTCGACTCAAAAGTGTAAATTCAGTTAGCGATTAATATCAAACTATTCGAATATTAACGTTCACACGTCACTTAGTAGGTGGTGTGAGATTTTGGCTGAATTTATTGCTTACACATCTATTAGTAAAATCCAATTTTACTTATTATAAGCGATACCCGATAGTAATAATTATTTACACTAATTCTCTTCGCCAAAACTATATCACATTACACAAAGTCCTTAGTTCAATAATAACAATTATTATTAACCGAACTACTCTGCTAGAGACTTTGGCTTTGAGTTGACATAAGTTGACCATGATAATAACCTCGTATAACTAAGGAGACAAATCCTTGGTTGAACAGTGTTTCACTTCCAATGCTATCACTCGACCCACGATTTAACTATAATAAAAGAGTAGCTTCCATATTGAAGATTAACAGTATTCTCAAGTTGAAAGAACTATTTAAATCAGTCACATCGATAATTTTTGTTTGACCTTAGTTATATTAACCAATAGAAAACTATTGAGTGAGTAATTCCATAATTATCTAATAACTATCAGTATGTAACCCCTTGGTGCCTCCAACAGCCATGAGTAATACACTACCCAACATTTAGAGAGCATTACGTACTCTAGTCTTAACAGCTACATCGATATCCAATCTCGATGCATCTTGACTAGGAACATTTAAAATGGTATAATTAGTTCTCATTGTGATAAATTACTCACCGTTACAACACTTTGTAACTACTATCACAAAACATACCATTTATGGATTTTCTATTAAATATACATTTAATAAAATTAATATAACCACATTATATCAAGTATATAATAGAAAGAAAACACATTTATTTCGAACAAGATTGGTCAACGAGTTAGATATATGTAACAAATTGCATGATTACCCATATGGCATACCTCTAACTCTATCAGTAACACTTTACCTTGAAGTTTATATTTTTGTGAGCCAAAACAAATAAACACTTGTTAAAAAGACTTTTACCTTTAACTCTTTATCGTGTCGGATCATCAAGTAACTTTTTTAGTTTACATCGATTCATTGGAAATTTTCCTCTTTTCGATTTTTTTGATTGTTCATACTTTTGTAAATTTTCTTTCACTCGATGGGAAAGTTGTAGTTTCAAATGAATTTTAGACAATATAATGCTTTTTTATAATTTATTAATGCCGAGACTCGTGCAATTTGATAAGATGCTTAAAAATTGTGAGGTTGTAACATTTTAGATTGTATACATGGATTTTTTAATATGAAGGTTTTTATATTTGAGTTATCCCAAAAATAATTATACTTATTTAATGTAAATTTATATTATAATAATTATAATAATTTATCTTTTTAAAGAGCATGTTATCTTTACATGATGACAATATTCAATGTTATATGCATAAACTCATGCGTCAAATTTCTAGATAAAATATGGTATCGATACTATAGTAGAGATTATAACTATTTAAATACTAATTGTATAATTTTAGGTTAACAAGTTAATCATTCTATTGACTTTTGATTGTCGGATCGAATTAATGAATCAAATTAGTAAAGCACTAAATTAAAATCTCAACAAGTAGATTTAATTTGTAATCCATGTACATTTTTAATTTATATTTTCAAATATTGCCAAACTATTTTGATTAAAATTTTGGCTCTTGAATCTTTTCCACCAAAATTTCCTTCCAAATTTGCTTAATTCATGAAAAATACTTAACTGGTTTTATTTATTTCCCATATATTTTCGCAACAGGAAATTTTCCTCAAGTGCAAATTTTAAGGCTTTTTTTGGATGCAGGACAACCCACTAATAATTTTCTCTAAAGGACAAATTATCGTATTTTCCTTCCAGCCCATTTTCGCACGCTTCTTCTTCTTCTTCCTTTCAATCAAATTTTTCTGTCGCGATCCAATATCCCCGTCGCAATCAAAATATCGATCAACGTCATTCGGTCATTTCAATATCGTTCTTCTGAAAATTGTAGTTCATCGATCAAATTTTTCTCACGCGCATTTGTCGATCTCGTTCTTTTCATATTTCTACCGTGATCTCGTTTTTCTTCAAATTGTATTAACTAGGTATGCTTATATTATTCTATTTTTTGTTCTTTTTCTAATAGAGTTAAAAAAATTGTTTGTGATTTCTAATTGTGTTCGTCTTCACAAATTACATGCAGTGTTATTTTTCTAATTGCTTGTTCATTCTTCTATGGCAACTTTTGGAAGCAGCAGCAGGTTTTTTTTTAAATTTGTTTCTTTATGCAATGTTGTATTCTAATACGATTTACATTTAATTTATCTTGCATTAATGCTGGGATGATTGGAAAAGTATCATTGCTTAGGGTTGTATATAAAGTTGTGATAGAGTGGAAAAGTATCGTATCTTAGGTTCAGTTTCCTGGTATCATTTTTATTTTTTCTTAGTATCAATTTTTTTATTATCGGTAACTAGGTATCAGTATTGTATATGGTAGGTATCAGTTTTCTAAAATGAAAAAACTAATGTTCTAAATTGAACATATTTTTACTAATGTTTTTATTTTTAGTTTTTTTGACAGTGATGATAACTGTTTTCTTTGTCCGTTTGTGTTGAATAATAACACTTTTAGCACTCGATTGTCTATTGATTGCTCTTTGTATGATTTGAAGAATGAGATATGTCGATGTTGGTCTCAATTAACTCCTTCTTCTATTCAGATTTCTTATGTACTTGAGGACAAAGTTATTATGGTTGATACTGATTCTGATATTCAAAGTATAATTTGTTTTCAATTATACAAGAAAAGTTCTTTCTTTGGTTTTACTGTTAAGGTTAAGGGTTCTGAATTGGAATATGTTGATGGTGCTTCTATTTCAAGTTCATCTAATGTTCGTGCGTCTTCATCTTCTACTGTATCTGTCTGTTCGAATGTTGTTGTTAATGGTAAAAGTTATTTAAAAGATATGTTGAGGAGAGGATCGACATTATGCATTTCTGATTTTGTTGGTTTTTGTTTTGGAGGAGCTGAACATTTTAGAGAATTTTTGATGGCATATCAAATCCAAAAGGGGTATGAATTAATATTTTTAAAGAATTGTGCTACAAGAGTTATTGTAATTTGCTCTTCATATAAGGACGGTTGTCTTTTCAAAGTCCACGGTTCTTGTGATTCTGGAGAATTGAAGAAGTTTTTTATGAGAAATATGGTTGCTGATCATTCTTGTGGGGCTGGTCTTATAAATGTGAATAATCCACATATATCTAGTTTGTTTGTTAAATCGTTGATTATTGACGAGATCCGTGATTGTCCTAGTAAAAAGCCTAAAGATATTATATTTGATTTTAGAAGAGAATACAATTTTCAGTTGTCTTACGGTTATGCTTATCATGGGAAACAACTTGCATTAATGGAGTTGCATGGTAATGATGCTTTGTCTTATAATGATTTGAGTTGGTATTTGGAAGCAGTGAAGAAGTCTAATCTAGATAGTTATGTTGATATGGATGTTGATCCTTGTAGTAATGAATTTGAGAGGGTAGTTATTGCTTTTGGCGCTTGTTTACTTGGTTTCAAGTATTGTCGTCCTATGATATTCTTAGATGCTACTCACTTGAAGGGACGTCCTGGTGTGTTGATGGGTGCTACTGCAAAAAATGGTGATCAAGGTATGTCTTTGTTTTTAGTTTTGATTTATTTGTATTGAGATCATAATAGTTAGCATTAGCATTAATATTAATTTGTTATCATAATTTGTATTATGTTGGTATCAGTTTTAAGATATGTAGTTTACAGTTAGCAAGTTTCTAGTATCAGAATTTGCATTGTATTGAATTGTAAGTTTGTATTTGGTATCATAATTTTATACTTCTTAGCAAGAGATTAGTATAAGTTTGTGTATAATGTTAGTATCAGTTTCAAGTATGTTAATATATGGTATCATATATAGTTGTGTAGTCTTAAAATTTCATTTGTATGATAATATATGTCAATGTTCATTACTTTGTTGTGTTAGAATGAAGATTAATGTGCATAATGTCGTGGTTATCAATATTTTTATAATGGTCATATCAGGTTTTCAGTATCAGTTTTTGTACTGTTAGTATCAGTTTCATGAATTGTTTCAGAATTATGGTCATAATTAGTTTTAGTTTTTTTACTAATTATTTTTGCACTTGCAGCTTTCTTCCCTTTAGCTATGAGTGTAGTTTCTGTAGAAAATGTGGATAATTGGACATGGTTTTTGAACCATTTAAAACAAATGCTTCAAGAAGATCGTACTTTGGTTTTTATGTCAGATCGCCACCAAGGTTTGCTTTCAGGTGTTCGTGATGTTTTTCCTTCAGCTTGTCATAGTTATTGCTATTTGCATATGGAACGAAATATTCTTTCAGTGGTAAAAGCCAAAAATGCAAATGTGTCTATTGTTGATCTATTCAAAATGTGTTCTAGAGCTTCTAATCTATATGAATTTGAAGGAGCACATTCTAAGTTCTGTCAAATTGGTGGTGTCACTGGTGTGAATTTTTAAAGGATAAACCATTTGATAAGTGGGTAGATTTATTTTTTCCAGGAAAACGTTATGGTGAATATAGTTCGAATGTTGCAGAAAGTTTTAATAGTTGGATTTTAGATGAACGAGCATTGCCTGTTACTTCATGTTTAGATGGTATTCGTGTTAAGATTATGGAACAAATGGCTAGAAGAAGAGAAGAGTATCGTTTGTGGAGAACAAGTCTTTGCCCTTCTATGGAGTTACGTTTAGGTGAATTGATTGAAGAAGGATTTGGATGGGATGTATATAAATCTTCTGATTTTGCTTTTGAAGTGAAACCTCCAAACTCTCATTGTGTTGATTTGAAGGAACAAGTTTGTAGTTGCAACCAATGGAAAATTACGGGATTTCCTTGTGCTCATGCTATAAAGTGTATGAACAAGTCTAAGTTGTCTGTATATGATTTTGTCAAGAATTATTTCACTGTTGATGCTTATCGATGTTCTTATGCCAATGCTATAAATCCTATTCCAAATTATGATAGGCCTACTGACGCAGCGGATATTACAAAACAATGTAGATCGTTGAATGTAGCAATCTGTGGATTGATGGATACTGAAATGCCCGAATTCGTTGATCCGAAGATACCGAACTCTAGCTATCTCGAGCTCGTTGATCGTGCACGATACCGGGTTCAAAGATCTTCAATTCTTCAAGCGTTGATCAAGCGCACTTGATTCCGCGAATCGGCTTCTGCAATCGTTGAATCGAGCGCACTCGATTAACCGAAAGAGGAGATAGGAGATTACACTCAACTACCAATTTGGAATGAAAGCACAAAGCAATCAAAAGAGAATTTTATTCAATATTCAACAACCTTTACAAATGACTCAACCCCGCTATTTATAGCTTTACAACTCAACACACAAAAACTTCAAAAAAATACAAGTACTTAAGTCGGTTCCGAGCTAACAACTTCCGACCTACGACTTACCAGAATAAGACGTACGACTTAACAAAGACTCCGACTCAACAGTTACAATTTTACAACCTTCAGCGACTTAACAAAAAAATACAACAGACGACATACGACCTATAAAAGTTGCGACCTACGACTTAATATAGGTCGGTAACGACTTATCATCAGCTCCAGCTTTCATCAGTGGCAGAGATTAACTCGGCAATAGAAATCAACGGCAACAAGTCTTCAGCGCCTTAAAAGCATGCGCATCTTAGATCAGCGATTTAAAGAAAATCAATGGCAACCAGAGCTTTGCGACCTAAGAATGAACGGCATCCCTTCGTTTGCGACCTAACAGAAGTGGCTTCAGAAATTCTTCGCGACCTAAGGCCTCGCGACCTAAGTCTCCACGACCTAAGACTTTGCGACGTAAGACTTCGCGACCTAACTTAGCTCGTTCTGTTTTCTTGCGACCTAACATAGGTCGTAACTCGTTAGGTCGAATCACCTTTCCCTTCAGACTGTTAGGTCGTAGCTCATTTCCCCCTAGCCTGTTAGGTCGTAGCATGTGATCTTTGAAACCGGTAGGTCGTTGGAGCGACCTAAAAGCCTCGTTAGGTCGTATGCAACCTAATACTTCACCAATTTGGACACTGCCACTTTTTCCAGCATTACTTGCTCCCTCCTCTATCTCGCTAGGTCGTGAGCTGTTTTCCTGAGCGTTGGTTCCGTTAGCTCGTAGCCCATCTTCCTTAGGTCGTGAGCGACCTAAGAACCCATTAGGTCGTGAGCGACCTAAGACTTCAATTTTTAACGACTTATTTTCCAGTTTTGGTTTGTTAGGTCGTGAGTGACCTAATACTTGTGAATTCGTAGCTCGCGCTGCATCATCCTCCCCAGGTTGAGAAAAATTCGACCTCGAATTTGTAAATTCATCTCCATCAGATCGTTCATTCCCGTGATATGGTACGAGATGTTTAACATTGAACACGTCAGACGTATACACATCATCTGGCAGCTTCAGTTTATAAGCATTTTCATTGATTCGTTTCACAACTTCCACCGGACCAATTTTTCGTGCTTTCAATTTATTGTACGCGCCTACTGGAAAACGATCTTTCGTTAATACTGCATAAACCAGATCACCTTCATGAAATTTAACATTCCTTCGTTTCAAATTTGCGGATTGTTTATACTTCTCATTTGCTTTCTCTAATCGTTCTTGAACGATTTTATGACTTTCCGTCAGTCCTTCAACAAAATCAGCAGCTTTCTTATTTGTCCCCTTTGAGTGTGGTATCACCATTAAATCTAACGGTCCTTTCGGTAAGCTCGAATAGACAATCAGGAATGGACTGAACCCAGTACTTCGATTCATAGCATGATTATGAGCAAATTCTGCCTAGCATAACTTCACATCCCAACTCTTCAGATTATCTTGAACAAGACACCTCAACAAGTTTCCCAATGATCTGTTAACCACCTCAGTCTGTCCATCTGTTTGCGGATGATAAGCACTGCTAAAGTTCAACTTCGTTCCCACCATCTTCCACAAACTTAGCCAAAAATGACTCAGAAATCGAGTATCCCTATCCGACACAATAGATTCTGGCAATCCATGAAGTCGATAGATCTCCTTGAAAAACAACTGAGCAACATGAACAGCATCCGCCGTCTTTTTACAAGCAATAAAATGTGCCATTTTCGAAAATCGATCAACTACCACATAAATGGAATCATTACCACGCTGCGTTCTCGGCAACCCCAACACAAAGTCCATACTCACATCAACCCATGGTTTAGTTGGTACCGGTAACGGCATATATAACCCAGCATTAGTAGCAGTTCCTTTCGAAACCTGACAAATATGACAACGCTCCACAAACCTCTCTACCTCTTTCCTCATTGATGGCCAAAAGTAGGATTGTGAAATCAACTGTAATGTACGGTCTCTCCCAACATGTCCCTCTTCGTGTAACTCTTTGATAATCTTCATTCTCAGACTACCCTCCGGTATGCACAATCGACTTCCTTTAAAAAGAAAACCATCTACCATCACGAAATCATCCGTCTCTCCCTCCTTGACTTTATCAACAAATTTTGCAAAGTAAGGATCATCAGTAAATGATTCTGGCAATATTTCAAACCCCGTCACTTCAACCTTTAGTGTAGTCAACAAATGAATCCTCCTACTCAAAGCATCAGCCACACGATTTGTCACCCCTGACTTGTGTTTAACAACAAAAGTAAACTGTTGTAGATATGCAATCCACGATGCATGTCTCGCTGAAATCTTGTCTTGCCCTTGCAAATGCTTCAATGCTTCATGATCAGTATACAGAACAAACTCCTTCTGAAATAGATAGTGTCTCCAGTGTTTAATAGATTGTACAACAGCATAGAATTCCACATCATATGTACTGTATCGCATCTTCGCTCCTGACAACTTCTCACTGAAATATGCAATTGGACGTCCCCTCTGACTCAACACTCCTCCAATCCCAACCTTCGATGCATCAGTATGTAATTCAAACAATAACTGAAAATCTGGTAACACTAGAATAGGTGCAGATGTCAGCAACTCCTTGATCTTTTCAAAAGCACTCCCTGCTTCCTCTGTCCATGCAAATTGTTTACCTTTCATGCAATCTGTAACAGGCGCCATCACACTACTAAAGTGTGGTATAAATCGTCTATAAAATGAAGCCAACCCGTGAAAACTACGAACTTCCGTTATCGTCTTGGGCTGCGGCCAATCTCTAATTGCTTCAACTTTACTTTGGTCAACCTGTATTCCTTTTTCCGACACAACATATCCCAGAAATAAAACGCTATGCGTCATGAACACGCATTTCTTTGTTGCGGCATAAAATTGTTCTTGTCGCAAAACCATCAGCACTTCTCTAAGATGATTCAAATGTTCCTCTGGACTCCCACTGTAAATCAGAATATCATCGAAATACACCACCACAAACTTCCCAATGAACGGTCTAAAAATCTGATTCATCACCCTCATGAAAGTACTTGGTGCATTTGATAACCCAAACGGCATGACCAACCACTCGTATAGACCCTCCCTGGTTTTAAAAGCAGTCTTCCACTCATCTCCTGGTCTGATACGAATTTGATGATATCCGCTCTTCAAATCAATCTTCGAAAAGATAGTAGCTCCGCTTATTTGATCTAACAAGTCATCCAACCTCGGCATTGGAAATCTATATCTCACAGTAATCTTATTCAATGCTCGACTGTCGGTGCACATCCTCCACGTTCCATCCTTTTTGGGTACCAATAAAGCTGGTACAGCACAAGGACTTAAACTCTCCTGCACACGCCCCTGTTCAAGCAATTCTTCCACTTGCCTCCGCAACTCTTCATGTTCCTTTGGACTCATTCGATAATGTGGTCTGTGTGGCAACACAGCACCTGGTACAAGATCTATCTGATGTTGTATATCCCTCAACGGTGGCAACTCCGTTGGTAACTCCTCTGGAAATACATCGTCAAACTCTTTCAAAACTGGTTTAACTTCTTCTGGTATTTCAACCTCTTCACTGCTTTCTCGCCCAATTAACAAAAACACTTCAGGTTCCTCCTCTACTTCCTTCACAAACTCCTTCAGCGATAACAAAGTTTTGAGCTCTTCAATCTCCTCCAACTTGTTTTCTTCCTGTTGGTGTTTCTTCGGAACCAGAGTAATCTTTGTACCTTCGAACATGAAACTGTAGCTGTTGGTCCGTCCGTCATGCTGCACAGCTCGATCATACTGCCACGGTCTCCCCAGCAACAAATGACAAACGTCCATATCTACGACATCACACCAGATTTCATCTTTGTATTTCTTCCCAATTGAAAACTTCACACAAGCTCTACGTCCATCTTTCACTTCACCACCCTTCCTCAACCAAGCTAACTTGTACGGTTTAGGATGTTTCTCGGTTTTCAACTCCAACTTCTTCACCGCTTCTGTAGAGATTATATTATCACAACTCCCAGCATCAATAACGAATTTACAAACTCTTCCCAGAATAGTGCATGTAGATTGAAAGATATTGTTCCTTAACCAACTACTTTCTTCCTCTTGCTTCGGTGTTAAACAACTTCTCCTCATCATCAATGCGTACCCGTCATCTCCCGACAGTAAGTCTTCCTCCTCAACTGGTAAAGAATTAGAGCATTCAGCTTCTTCATCCTCATCCTCAACCTCTGCTATCATAGTTCTCTTCTTTGGCTTTGGACACTCACTGCTTTTATGACCCAATTCCTGACAATTGTAATATTTGAAACCATTGTTAACCCTTGTCTTCTCAGCCTCCTTCACTACTGGTCTATTGATAGGTTTAGAAACATTAGAACTTCCACCAACACCCTTCGCTTGATTGTTAGAATTAGTAAACACACCACTTCCTCGTCGTCCCTGCTTCTCCCAAGCCAACGCTTTCTGATGTGCCTCTGCCACAGATCTTGGATCGAACATATTAACCATATCCTGGATCTGCATTCGTAGTCCCCCAACAAATCTAGCTGTCAGTTGTTCTTCCTTCTCCATAATATCATTTCGAGCAATCAGTTGGTAAAATTCATCAGCATAGTCATTAACTGTCTTTGTGCCCTGCCTCAAATTCTGTAAACGTTGATACATCAAAGATTGATAATTGTATGGTAAGAATGTTGCTTTCATCATTTTCTTCATCTTTTCCCAAGATTCAACTTTTGACTTTCCCATCCGATCACGTGTAAGCTTGGTTTGCTGCCACCACGCCAAAGCTCTACCCCTTAACCTTGTAGCAACCAACTTCACTCTACGATGTTCTGGAACTTCTTTAAAGTCAAAAATCTCTTCGACATTAGCTACCCAATCTAGAAACTCCTCTGCTTGCATACCACCTTTGAATTCAGGAATTTCAGTCTTCATCCCCGACTCCCATTTGTGATCATACTCAGAGTAATTTCTTCCTTGTCCTCGTCCTTGTCCTCGAACACTACCACCATCATACTCCTCTTCAAAATCAGATGTATATCGTTGTCTATCTCGTCCACCCACATCTCTACTACCTTCTCGTCTACCACCATCATCCCTTCTATCTACATTCCTCCGTTCACGATCATTCACGTTCCTCCCACGCCCGTGATCATTTTCAACACTTCGGTCTCGATTAGAATGCGGTGAGACTCTACTACCCCCATGGTTAGATTCAGGTGAAACCCTTCTCCGATTTTGATTCATTTCTGTCATAAGCTTCTCTAACCGGCCAATTCCTTCGTTAAGTTTTTCACTAAAATTCTCATTGATTCTTTGCTCCATCTCATCAGCCTCTTCTCTTCGATACAAAGCTTCTACGTTTTGGTGGCGATTAGCTCTTCTTGGCGGCATACTTGAAAATTTCACAACTCTTCAACACTTCAAAATTCAAACACAATTCGGACTTTGATCCAAAATGAAACGGATCGAAAACTTCCACTTTGTAGCAAATCGCGATGAACACGATGGACAAAGTTTCGGCCTCCAATTCAAATCCGATCAATCAACTTCAATGTAAGTCGAACACTTCTACTTGCTCACGGCTCTCTCTTCAAGCTTCTCGGTCAAACAACTTCAAACTTCAAAACTCTTCAAAATGATTAGGCTCCAAGTCTCGATCCAGCTATGATTGGCTAGAACAAGCTCTGATACCAAATGACGCAGCGGATATTACAAAACAATGTAGATCGTTGAATGTAGCAATCTGTGGATTGATGGATACTGAAATGCCCGAATTCGTTGATCCGAAGATACCGAACTCTAGCTATCTCGAGCTCGTTGATCGTGCACGATACCGGGTTCAAAGATCTTCAATTCTTCAAGCGTTGATCAAGCGCACTTGATTCCGCGAATCGGCTTCTGCAATCGTTGAATCGAGCGCACTCGATTAACCGAAAGAGGAGATAGGAGATTACACTCAACTACCAATTTGGAATGAAAGCACAAAGCAATCAAAAGAGAATTTTATTCAATATTCAACAACCTTTACAAATGACTCAACCCCGCTATTTATAGCTTTACAACTCAACACACAAAAACTTCAAAAAAATACAAGTACTTAAGTCGGTTCCGAGCTAACAACTTCCGACCTACGACTTACCAGAACAAGACGTACGACTTAACAAAGACTCCGACTCAACAGTTACAATTTTACAACCTTCAGCGACTTAACAAAAAAATACAACAGACGACATACGACCTATAAAAGTTGCGACCTACGACTTAATATAGGTCGGTAACGACTTATCATCAGCTCCAGCTTTCATCAGTGGCAGAGATTAACTCGGCAATAGAAATCAACGGCAACAAGTCTTCAGCGCCTTAAAAGCATGCGCATCTTAGATCAGCGATTTAAAGAAAATCAATGGCAACCATAGCTTTGCGACCTAAGAATGAACGGCATCCCTTCGTTTGTGACCTAACAGAAGTGGCTTCAGAAATTCTTCGCGACCTAAGGCCTCGCGACCTAAGTCTCCACGACCTAAGACTTTGCGACGTAAGACTTCGCGACCTAACTTAGCTCGTTCTGTTTTCTTGCGACCTAACATAGGTCGTAACTCGTTAGGTCGAATCACCTTTCCCTTCAGACTGTTAGGTCGTAGCTCATTTCCCCCTAGCCTGTTAGGTCGTAGCATGTGATCTTTGAAACCGGTAGGTCGTTGGAGCGACCTAAAAGCCTCGTTAGGTCGTATGCGACCTAATACTTCACCAATTTGGACACTGCCACTTTTTCCAGCATTACTTGCTCCCTCCTCTATCTCGCTAGGTCGTGAGCTGTTTTCCTGAGCGTTGGTTCCGTTAGCTCGTAGCCCATCTTCCTTAGGTCGTGAGCGACCTAAGAACCCATTAGGTCGTGAGCGACCTAAGACTTCAATTTTTAACGACTTATTTTCCAGTTTTGGTTTGTTAGGTCGTGAGTGACCTAATACTTGTGAATTCGTAGCTCGCGCTGCATCACCTACTGTTGATGGTAGCATTCAAGATGTTATCAAGCCATAAAGGAGAAACGTGGCGCTGGTAGACCATCAGTAAAGCGCAAAGGAGGATTTTCATATTTTCAGAACAAGCAAAACAGATGTGGCGAGTGCAAGCAGTTTGGTCATAATAAACGGAATTGTCAAGCTTCGAAGAGGATATGATTTGATTTTACATTTTGAATTTGTTTAGATTAATAAGTGGTTGTGTGACTTGTTTTGGTGGTTTATTGTAATTGAACCTTTTGTTATTAATTTGTATTATGTATAGCATATTATCAAATTGATTTTAATTTCAGCTATTTAGTATAAGTGATAGTATCAGTTCTGGTGTTTGTTTTTACAAGTTTTGGTATCAGTATCAGTTTTTATAGTATCAGTTTTTACAGTATTAGTTTTTACAGTACCAGTTTTTATAAGTTTTTACAAGTATCAGTTTTTATAAGTTTTGGTATCAGTTTTTACAATATCAGTATCAGTTAGCTTGGTTGGAGATAATGTTTGGTTGATTGGATATAAACGACTTTAGTATTAGTTTTGGTTTGTTTTTAGTATCAGTTTCGTGTATTATAATACGTGCTAAATTGACACTAGTACTAATAAATAATTAGAATGATATCTAGTGTTAGCAAAAACTAACATCAGCACTAATTGTTGTTTCATAAAGTATGTTGAGTGTCAGTTTTAGCAAAACTGATACTATTAGTCATAAGAACCGATACTCAGTTACTGTTTTGTATTGAAATATGATATGAAATTTGATAATATCATTATACAACTGATAGTTTCATCATAAAACTGATAATATTATGTAGGATCCATAGCTGCATGATAGAACTTATACTATACAATCTTGCTATAGTATAAACAACAGGAAAAGAAAAGAACACCAACCACAACATATCATTCCAGGAGATCAGTATTGTTTTTACAAGTAAGAGCAGCATTGTTTTTAGAACAGAACATCATTACTTCATAAGTACCAAATTGCAACAGAACATCATTACTTCACAAGTACAAATTTCAATAGAACTACATTACTTTACAAGTACCAAATTTAATTGTGAAACAACACAATGTGAATTCAGTTCTTTCCTTTTCTTTCTTCTTCTAAGCTGGACATGTATTTAGACAGACTCCAGCAATGTTCATCATCTGTCAATATTGCATGTACAATCTTTGCTCTTGTGGATAATATTTCCTTCTTTTCAAATTTTATTGGTATTCTTCTTTTGTTCAGTGAAATGATGAATATCATTGAAAATATTCCACAGTCAAGCCTGTTGAAATCAAAATGTAATGTCAGTATCAGTTTGCATAAGTTTTATTATCAGGTTTATAATTAATACAAAACATTGAATTTCAGAGATAATGATACAAGCATATAGTATGCTTTGAATTAAAATATTTAACAGTTTTACTATCACACTTAGTATCAGTTTGTGTATGAATTTATGTGTTTGTAGTTATTACTTTAAGATATATTCACTAAATATTTTGTTTTATTTTTTATTATGTAGGTATCAGTTTTGTTTTTGTAGGTATCAGTTTTGTTTCTGTAGGTATCAGTTTCTTTTATGTAGGTATCAGTCTTATTTCTGTAGGTATCGGTTTCTTTTATGTAGGTATCAATTTTATTTCTGTAGTAACTCTTTATTCTGAACTAAATGTTTATGATTGAGAGATAATATTTTTCAATATTTTTGTTATGAATCAAATTCAATTAAATATAAAAGGCATACAATGATGTATAGAAGTATGTATGAAATATTATAATGCAAAAACACAGATAGTTTGAATAATGAGCAACTGTCAATTGATTATGACTAGTAGTTTCAATTGTATTGTTCCTTTTGTTGTCGGTATATATCATTTTAACCACACAAAAAAAACTTACGTGTCTTCTGCTTGTTGTGCACACTTTATTTGATGCATATCATCTGGTTTCACCTCCATGTCTGTTATGTTATTTTTTATCCAGATTTCTTTGAGCATTTCTTCTATTTTTTGTCTCTGATAAAGACAAAATGTTAAAAAGTTAGGTCATATTCACCTTTTTTATCTGTAATAAGTATTTTGTTTTTAAAAGAAAGAGAAATCTCATACCAATTTTATAGCTTCTTTTAAACTGGAATTGTTTCTTTCATTTGATCTTCTAGGGAGGTTAGAATCAACATGGCACCATTGCATTGTTGGGTATGTTAAAGTCACTAATGTCCAGTGGTTTTCACAATGCAAAGGAAAATATATACTTTCAGCAAATTTGTCTTGTACAATGGATTCTAGCATAGGGAGTACCAAACTTTTTTTCACACCCATTATATCACACACAATTCCTTTCTGTTTAATATGAAAATAAGTTATGGTTTAATAAATGAAGCAATTATTATGTACTTGGATATTAAAGTTTTATTTACCGTCATTGTAGTTGTGAAAGCATAATTGTGTTCTTCCAGTCCACATTTTGAAATATACCAATCTATAATCTATATTAAAATCAGGAAAGTATAAGTTTTTTTTATTGGTGAAGCAATATTGAATAGTAAGTAGTATCACTAATGTTAATAGTGGCTTTGTATGTTGATAAGTATAAAAATAATAAAGCATCAAGTCGACTTAAGCATGCTGTGGATTTAGGTATCATTTTTGCCTTTATTTTGATATCAGTTTTGATGTAAAGAAAAAAAAAATTATGTACCTGCCCATCTGTCTCGTTTCCTTCTAGTACATGTTTTAGTGCATTTTTTGTTATGACACAACCTCCTCTGATTGTGTCCTTACCTTCCCATGCCACTGCACTATTTTAACAAAGACAATTTGTATATGTTAGATAAACTTAATTTCATATTTAATATTGATATACATATTTGTACACTTACTTTTGTGATGATGTCGTCAGTGAAAAGAAAGTTTTGATCACATTTTGTTGCTCAACATTGAGATAGATCAAACATTTACAATGTGCAAGGCCTATCTCTGAAAGTGTTGGCTTTATCACTACAAGTGGCTTTGGACAGTTGCCTTGTGCACTTTTGTTTTCAACATCTTCATTTTTTTGGGTTTTGGTTTATTTGCAACTTTTTTTTGTTTCATCCCATATTCAAAGCTGTCACGTTGTTTTTTCACTCTTGTTCTTGCCTTCAATCTTTGAATATAAGAAGCTGTACTTTTTTGTGTTGCTTTGATTTTTTTGCCACTTAATTTTGTCACTGTTGGTTTCCCTTTTCTAGCAGCTGGTTGCACAGGTTTTTCTGCATCTTTTTTTTCAGTTTTCTCACTTTCAAACTCTTGTGTGTCGTAAAGTTTGAAAGATGGAGGGGTAAAGTCAAGCACTGAAATGCTGTACGATACATTTTGATTTTTTACATTCATATCCTCTTCAAGATGTTGAGTATCTTCTGTTTTGTGTTTCTGCACTTGACTTTATTTTTCCAACTCTTCTTTTTGATGCACTTCAGTTGGAATCTGTTTTTTTCTTCATGTTCACATTGTATTTCTTCATTTTTCAGTTTTTTATCCAGTTCACTTTCTATTTCGATGGGAAAATGTTTCTCCATTTCTTCTGTTTTATCTGCTGATTTCTGTACACTCTCTTCAGCTTTTGTTTCTTTATCTTGTTCATTTCTTCCTGTTTCCATTTCTGCAAAAGTATCTGCATTTAGTTTAGTTTGTAAACTGTCGCTTTGTACATTGAAACTTTCATTTTTCTTTTCTCTGTTTTCTTCACTATCATTCAAATCGGCTTCAAATTTCTTGGTGTTGTCTCCAGCCTGCGATCTTTTCTCTTCATTTTCTTTCAACTTCAACTTAATTTCTCTCAACTCTTCTTTCAAACTCAAAATTTCTCGCTCTGCTTTAATTCTCCTTTTTTTTCTACTTCCAATTCTTTTTTTGTTTTCTTTGCTTCTTCTTCCAAATCTTTTATATGCATTTGAAAGATCCCGACGCTTATGTCTTCCTCAAATGAATGTGCATTTTCTTTGGTTTCTTCAAACTTTCTCTTTTTTCCATGCTTTTCTTTTTGAGTTTTGGGCAAATTTTGTTCTACAGTTACTGTTTGAAGTAGACATTCTTCATATGGGCTGAGGTTTGTAATTTCTTTCACCTATAAAATTGGTATTGGAAATTTAGTTTTAGTTTTAAGCTATGATTTCAATTTACAATGAAATCGAATTTTTATTGTAACGAAAAGAGGAAATACTATGCAATAAAACAAATAGCTAATGTCTTAATTTCTGATACTATTAATATCAGCTTCAATCATGTAAAACTATGGTATCAATTTTTGAATTCTAGTATCAGCTTCTTATAATATTAATATCAGTTTCAAGGATGTAAAACTATGATATCAGTTATTGCATTGTAGTATCAGTTTATTATACTTCTAGTATCAGTTTCAATCATGAAATCATATGGTATCAGTTTTTACATTCTAGTATCAGTTTTTGATACTTCTACAATTAGTTTCAAGCATGTAATCATATGGTATCAGTTTTTGCATTCTAGTATCAGTTTCTGATACTATTAGTATCAGTTTCAAGCAAATAAACATATGGTATCAGTTTTTGCATTGTAGTTTCTGTTTCTCATACTATTAGTATGTAATAATATGGTATCAGTTTTTGCTCACTATAGTATCAGTTTTATGTTATAGAAGAAAGGATATACAATTAAACTTTATTCTACATAAGAGTTAAAGCATATTGATTAACAAAAAATTAATTTAATTTTAACTTACATCACCCTCTTTCACATTATCAAAAACTTCTTTGATTGCTTTGTCTTTTAGTTTCCTTAAGTCCCACTTTGCAAATCTGGGTAAAGCTATAGTATAATGTTGTCTTTGTTGAATGAGATGCAATTTCTCACAAATGCAACACTGTTAACATAAAAAGAATTGATTAGATATGTTTGTTAAAAAAATCAAATAATAATTTTGATTATTTTACCTTACCAATGGAAGCATGAAGCATCCCGACATGTTTCTTGGCTTATGGATGAACTTCTTGACAAATTTACTGAAATTCTTTTCTATCGTTAGTGGCCAAGAAACCAATTGCATTGTCTCTACATTAATTAAGTATGGTAGAATTCCCCATCTTCACTTTTGCTGGTTATTTGGGAAGAAGAATGTTAATAGTATTTCGATTACTATTAACAGTGGCAAGTCTTCTTCATACTTCTTTTTCTTCTTTGCCACTTCTTGCTTTATTCTTTTTTCCACAACGTTCCTTGTTATGTAAGTGCAATTGCCAAAGTTTCTCTTTGCAAATTGTCTGCACTGCATTGTAATTGTTCCGTTTGTCATTTTCTGAGTTGGCTCAATGTTAATTCCTTTTAATGGTAGGCCAAAAATCAAACTTATATCTCTTGCTGTAACTTTCATTCTTTCTTTAGCAAATAAGAATGCATCTTCCTCAACTGAGTAGCATTGGTATAAAGCATCCAAATTGTGTTGATGCTTTTTACATTCTTTCATCAGAATTTTGTCTTCATAAAAAACTCTAAACAAATTGTAGAAAGGAGTGCTCTTCAATATGTCCATCTGCTTTTTGGATAGAGCATTTTTTTGTTTTATCATTTTCACCGTTTTGAATACTGCTTGCAATCCACATCTATAAGCAGTTTCATGCTTTTTGTCTTTGGATTTTGATACTTTTTGTTGTTCTGTTTATGATCTGCCTTTAATGCATTTTGGATGTGGATTAACAAAATCATCATCATCCTATTATTTCAAAATAAAAACAATAAGTAATTTGTGAAACAAATTATGTTGAAACGTAACAATAGGTTGGGTATTAGCTGCAGTGAAATATCTTCAGTGAAATATGTAACGATTTTAAGTTTGCACTAACTAGGTATCAGTTTGCAGTAACTAGGTATCAGTTTGTACTAAGTAGGTATCAGTTTTCTGTAAGTAGGTATCATTTTTTTTCAAGTATGTATCAGTTTTTTGCAGGTATGTATCAGTTTTTTGTAAGTATCAGATTGCAACTAAATGATATTGACTATTATTTTACCAAACGATTTACACTAAATGATACTGACTATTATTTGTTGTAAGTAGGTATCAGTTTGTTGTAATTATCGGTCTTTTCTTTTACCAAATGATTTACAGTTATTATTTTTGCAATATCTATCATGTTATAAAGTTATAACATTTTTTGATAATTTTACCGAATTTAGTTGTTCTTCTTCTGCAACTTTTTTGCCTTCTTCTTTCTGAGATTTTTCCTGTTTAACATTTTTGATAATATTAGAATACATTTAACAATATGAAATTGTTAGTATTAGTTTCATAATTTTGTAATTTCATTTACCTCAGTTTCTGTTTGTATTTTCTTTTCAATCTTTTTTTCATTTTTTCGTTTTGTTCTTTGTTCTCTTTTTTGCATATTTTCTTCAACTATTTTCTTTGCAACTATTTGTTGCTGCATGTTCTCTTCTTTATTCTGTTAAAAAAAATTCAATGTTGCTATAATAAAATTATACTAACTTTGTTATACTTGATTTTATAGTATCAGTTACCTTCTCTGGTATACTTTCTCTTATTTCTGGTCTGTTTTCAATTGCCGTATTTTTTTCATGATTCTTTTTGTTTTTTTTTCTCTATTTTGCTTTTCCTCTTCTACTGATGTGGGTTTTTTAAGTTTTAACTTGCTGCTTTTTCTCATTATTGTCTTTCTTATCATTTCCACTAGAGGTAGGTTTTCCTCTTCTATCATTGCATTTTCTTTTTGAATATCTACTGTTGGAAGTGATTCGACATTTTGATTTTCACTTCGTTGCTCCACTTCCGAAGTAGCTAGGTTTTCTTCGACCGTCGATTGTGGTGCTTGTTGTTCGTCGGCTGTCGATTGTTGCGGTTGTGTTGGAGATGTAGATTTGTTTCTGGTTTGCGGTGTCATATTTTTTTTCGAGCAAAATTTCGTCAAATTCTGAGTGAAAGCAAGAAGGAGGAAGACGAACGAAATTCTTTGTTTTATTTTAAATTGTATCCGAGCTTTGGGCTTTGTCCCTGTGTAGTTAATGCCCCGCTATTACCCCGCTATAACTCATAGCGGATTTCTACCGCTACGATATTTCCATATAGCCCCAAAATATAGCCTTTCCGCTTTAAGCCCCGCTATTTCCGATATATCCCGTTATTCCCGCTATATTCCGCTATATCTTCTTTAATAAAATGAATTGAAAAATTGCATTTATACATTATAAAAATTATGAAACTAATTTATTTGATTTAATTTTTAATATATTTTCAGAAATGAAAATACTCTAATATTCTACTAAATTCAATTATGTTATATAACAGTTTTACGTTTATTTAAAGTATATTCGCACATGTTTTTATTTAAAATTATTTATGTATAAATTATAATTCAATTGAATGATAATTTTTCATTTAATTACCATTTATATATTTGTAAAAACATTAAGTACGAGTTTTATATGCAATTTTAGAGCCATCCGTTATATCCCGCTATATCCTTGCTGTATCCCCGCTATGACTTTTTGCATCTCCACCGCTTTGAATCTGCAGAGCGCTTTAACTGCACAGCTTTGTCCTAAAAACTTTTTGCCCGTGTCTTGAGTAATTATTTGCTTTAATTTTGAATTTTTTTTCCTTTTCACAATCAGGATTTCGTCTCCCTTCATCTCTAGTTGCAACAATCCCTAGCCATCATCTTTAAGTTTCATCTCTATCAATTAATCATGATCCATATTCCTTTTTGTTCCTTACCTCGACTGAATCTTCTTGCATGAAGTAGGATTCATCTGCCTCGTTTCTTTAATCGATTCCTTCTTCTATCCTCTCCAATCTCTATTGGAATTGTTTGAAGGAATCTATACTATTAATAAAGAGTATAGTTTCTTTAGCTTTTAAGGCCCTTCCATTTTTCTACGGGAAACGTTCCTCCGATGCCATGTGTACTTAGAACTCCAAACGTCATGGCCTTTTCCTGTGCACGTTCTCTCTTCCTTTCCCAGTTTTCAACCTATAACCTAAATCATTTTTTCTCTAACCTAAGTCATTATTCCTTAATTTCCACACCACAACCATATCCAAATTTGGACGAAGCAAAATTTCTTGGTGCGACGTGGATCTGCCTCCTAACTATCAAATTAAGAAAAAATATGAAGGTCACCATCCTTAAAAACCATTGGCTCTACTTTATACCGCTAGAAACCCTCGTAGTGCAAGTTCTACCAACGTAAAAGCTTCTGGAGCAAAAGAACACAAATTGGTACATGAAGGTCTAATTATTGAATCGCTTTCATGCGGAATGTTCTGTGTTAAATTGGAAAACAATGATGTGATTTTAGGTCACATTTCCGGGAGGATTAGGAAAAGCTACAGCCGTATGCTGCCTAGAGATACAGCCGTATGCTGCCTAGAGATAAAGTTAAGATTGAAGTAAGTGTTTATGATTCTACCCGTGGCTGTATTTTTTTTATAGAAATTAGGCATTTGTTTAACTATTCAAAAAGAACTTTTTGTGATAACTGATAATGTAATGAATGATTTTGTTATTGTTCTACGTTGTTAAGGTAAGAGAAATTAGATGATCTCGTATGTAATATGTACATATCAATGTTTGAACTTTAATTAATTGAACATTTGCTTGAAAGAAACGTACTGCAAATCAATATGCGGTACCTGATGCCTGAAATTTTATACAACTCTTATGGCTAACATTGTGACTTGTTGTCTGCACAAATTGTACTAATATCTGATTAATAGGAATTAAGCTAATAAATGTCAATTTCTATACTAAATATAACCATACCCAAATCTTTACTTCTAAGAAACTATCAAATTAAGATTATTAGGTACCTTTCCCTATACTTTATATTAATGTTGTTTATTGTTTATGATAAAACTGTTCAAATAATGGTCTTTCACATGTTCTTTCAAAGTTAATACACCTTGCTTATGTTTATGTTTTTCTAATCTTACCTTCAATAATTATCTTGGTTAATTAACAGATATAAGTGTAATACCCCTTGATCTTTAGATGTATATTTTATTAGTGGGGGAAAAATGGTAATTTGGCAAACATTGGAATTAGGTGACGTAAACTGTACTATTACATAGAGCTTATTTTTTTGGTCAAGATGGTATATTAGTTTGTCTAGATTCGAGTTCATATAAAGGAGTTCCATATATTTTAAAATAATGGGTTTTGATTTGTTTAAATGGGCCAAAGCCCACCTTGGAGGAAGTGACGGTTTGGAAATTATAAAACAATCCAAGTAGTTTTTAAATCATTTCCGACGTACGTTACTGGTTACGCTTCTTCTTTTTCTTCCACCTCTCTACCATCGCTCTTTCACTTTTAGTTCTAAACAAAACCCATAACATATACATACATACATATATAAAATCGATGAGCATGAGAAGGGGAACACAAAGACATCCATGATTTGTGGGAGAAACTTAATTTTGTATAGTGACGAAATTGGGGACTATTAGGCGATTTCTTAGGCTTGGCGACGTAGATTGGTGAGTGAAAATCAATATTGACTATATATTATTCACATGAAAGTAGTTTCATCATGTGATGGCTAATTAGGATTGATAAATGTAGAATTTGGGTTAGTTGGATTACGTGATGAATAGTGAAGTAATTGTAGGATTATAAAATGTTAATGATGTTTGAATTAGGGTTAAATTGTTATTATTGATATGTTATAAGGAGATTATAATTAATCGAGTGAGTTTATTATGGTTAGGATGAAATCATGGGTATATAATTGATATGTGGTATATGAATGGTTATGAGTAACAGACGGTGTTTAGGAGGTGTAGAAACATACCAAAATAGTAATCAATAAGGGAAATTCGAACCGGGGAAGAAACTATTTAAGTTGATTGGTTTACTGTTCATTTCAGACGTACACCGATCCATTGGTGTTATATAGTTTGGAGCTGAAAAGGAAGTGAAGCTTGAGAAGTTTATTAATCTTAAACAAGGGAATTCCACTGTAAAGAAGTATATTATTAGCTTTAATGGGTTAGCGAAGATTGGTTTTGAATCGATAGACACAACACCTAAGAAGACAATGAAGTTTGCAAAACGGTTGAATTTGACACAAGGTGTAAAGAAGCAATATGAGAGGACATGAGGCAAAGGAATTGTAGATTGAAGGTCTCGAAGATAAAATGTTATAACTGCAATCAGATGGGCCATATGAAGAGAGAGTGTCCTGCTTTGGGAAATACTGGTATAAGGCATGTTATTATCTTATGTTTTCATAAATATACATTTATATAGTACAAGAAATGTAGATACGTAAAAAAGGGTTGCGTTTGGAATTTCAAAAATAAAATTCTTTTTAATTAGAGGACAATGTAATGTTCAAATGTTGGAATTAGGTAAGTTCAAATGTTATTTAGTCATATATTTTATTAGTAGGGACAAAATAGTAATGTTCACAAAACCAAATATCCTATGATATATAGTCATATATTTTATTAGTAAGCACAAAATATTCATGTTCAAATGTTGGGATTAGGCTACAAAAACTGTACCAATGCATAGAGCTCAATTTTCCGATTGAGATGGTATCCTAGTTTGTCTGAATTAGAGTTTGCATGAAGGAGTTATGTATTTTATAATAGCGGGTTTTGATTGGTTTAAATGGGCTAAAGCCCAATTTGGAGGAGGCAATGGGTTGGAAATTATAAAATAGGCTGAGTTGTTTTCGAATCATTTCTTATGTACGTTTCCGGTTACTCTTCTTCTTCATCCACCTCTCTATCATTGCACTTTCTCTTTCAATTCTAAACAAACCTCCCTCACACACAAAACACGCGCGCACGTGCACGCGCGCACGCGCACGCGCACGCACGTGCACGCGCGCACGCGCACGCACGCGCGCACACACGTATATAATTGACGAGCATGAGAAGGGCTACACGGCGATATCCATCGTTTGTAGATTCGAGAAACTTTGGAGGACTGCAATTCTGGATAGCGAAAAAATTGAGGACCATTAGGTGATTTCTAGGACTTGGAGACTAGGTAATTTCTAGGACTTGAAGACGTAGATTGGTAAGAGGAATCTTTATTGACTATATGTTGTTCACATGAAAGTAGTTTCGTTATGTCATGGCTAATTAGGACCGATAAATGTAGAATTTAGTTAACTGGATTAGGTGATGAAAACTGAAGTAATTGTGGGATTAGAAAATGTTAATGGTGTTTGAAGTAGGGTTAAATTGGTATTAGGTATATGTTATATGGAGATTAGAATTAATCGACCGAGTTTATGATGATTTGGATGAAATTATGGGTATATACTTGATATGAAGAATATGAATGGTTAAGACACTGATAAATGATATTTAGGAGGTGTAGAAACATACTAAAGCTGTAAATGATAAAGGAAATTCGAATTGGGGAAGAAAGAGTTTAAATTGATCAGTTTATTGTGCATTTCAGACATACGCCGATCCATTGGTGTTATATGCACCGGTCCACCAATGCACGGTTAAATTCCCAAGTTGAACCTAAACCAGGACTAAAGCAATTTTACGTCAGCCACACACACCACCATAACCATTGGATTCTCAAAATCTCAGTCGTCCAATAGACCAGTAGACCGTTACTCCTCCTCAATAGCAATAGCAAGTACGATATTTCTCACTGCTCTCCAACGATAAAACAGAAACCTATGCAATAACTAGGGTTTCTAACAAATAATTATCCGTTCTTTCAGATAATGTTCCATTTCAACAGAAGAAACACCACAACATTATGTATACTACAGGTTGTAGAGCAATTCAATTTTTTTAGTTAGTCTAAATAGTTTATGTTTTGAATCAGTTTTGCTTATGCATCAAATTTTACTATTGCAGTACTATTGTTTGACAAATGTAATCATATTTATCAAATTAGAATGAATTTTTAACTGTTATTACGAACTAGTTTTACTTCAGTTTCAGAGAATGAACATGCCTTGTTCATTAAACTTTGAAATTTCAGTAATATTGTATGGTACATATTAATCATTTTCCTTTTAATGCAATACACTAATATCGGAATCCCCTTATCATATCTGATTAGACTATCAAATGACAACTTTGCAACGGCTGCAACATATCCAGCTTGCAACGTGTACGATGGATTTGATAAGAATAAGTTTCTCATCATGTACAGAATAAACAGTTGAGCAGTCTCCAAATCGTTTTATGTGCTATAAGTATGTATCAATTCAGATATTGTTTGGCTAATGTAACTACATCTAGTAGTGCGGATAACAGTCTATCTTGTAAGTCAAGATGTGGAAGTACACTAGATAAATGGTTAAAGTGTCGGTACTGCTCGTCATAGGGTAAGGTCTCCCCCGGTCCGATGCCTAAACCGGTAAGCATAGTAAAGCCTAAAGTGGTCAAACCTAACTCTCCAAAACTAGTAAATGTATGATTGGTCTACCACCAACATGCGGCTAAAGCACCACATAACTGAACATCTGAAATTAAAAGATTTGCAATTCCTATTAAAGCAATTTACGGTTATTGGAAGTACTAAAAAGCGTTAAATAAATGAGGAGTAACTAATTAAATACGTACTCAAGAAATCTATGAACCCTATATCTCAAAGTAAAATATGAGTAATGTCGTCGGCATCAACTGCTCGAATAGACCTATAAAGGCGGATTATACTAGACCAAGAGCCAGGTGTGCGCTCACGACAAGCCTAATTTTAAATAGGCCGCATACTCAATTTATATTCTACAATTTTAATTAAAAATGAAATTTTAGAGTAGATATCTTACAGAATCTTCGACGCACGTGCTGACATGTACTTCGTTGTTGGAAAGTATATGAAAACTGATCAAATCCTTATCGGATCCTAAATTATGATCGATATGGGGAGCAGAGGCGGGGGGAAAATAGCTGCATACTCTCTTCTATGGCAATAGCCGACCTATCTATAACCGGGTTAATATAGCCAACTTTATAAAAGTCGGCTATGTTAACGTTGTGGATTGCAACCCACAACGTCTGCAATCCAACGGTTATGGATTGCAATCCACGTGAATTACCTTAACCGGCTAAATAAAAACCCGCTAAGACAATTTACTTTTTAACAATTGGGATACGCTTTTTTTTCGTTCGTTTCTTGGGGGTGGGTCGGGGTCTTTGCAAATGGAATTGACGTTGCTTTACCGTATGGGTTGAGAATGCTCCAAGGGATTCCATGACTTGCTTATACATTGGTAGCATCCGCTGAAAAGTTTTTAACCTTCCAAGGGTAGCTATTACACAGGAAATACGGTACATAAGGCTACAACTCCTGAAACTGTATGTGGGTCTTCATTTTTTCCCTCCCTGATAGTACCACGATTAAATTGCGAAGATCGGCAATTACAATGAGAAACGTAAAATGAATCCAACAAGTAAGCAACCATTCAAATTTTAATAGCAAATATTAAGCTCAAACTTTGGAAAAACTTAAAACGATAATAACACAGAATATTCCAGGTTTTCTTAAAAAGCTCATACAAAAACAATACTAAAGCCGAAAGCAACTAAATCTAAGATTCAAGGCATAACACATTTGTCATGAATACAAGCCAGAAGGTCACATAACGTTGCAGCATTGATGATAAACATTTATACATAGGAAGTGGATACTTGAGACAAATTAGCCGAGACGACAAATGGAGATTAAAATCTACTGCCACTGTATCCACCAAGTCCAGAGGAGCTATATCCACCACCACCACCTAAGTAGGAATGTGATGGTGGTGGGTACAGTGAACTTGGTGGCCCTAGATGAGAATATGATGACCTCAGTTCTGTATCCAGGCTTGGATAACCGCTTATCAAGGACCCTTTGTGCCCTTCTATGTATTCCTGTATAATGCACAACATACATTGTTTCAGTAACATGGATTCAATCACAAGTGTCAGAACTTGAACCAACACATCATTAGACACCAATATTCTAATTGTTCGTTTCAAAAGATACCTGAATGAGATCCTGAGCGATCTGAACTTGTGATGAAGTGCCCTTGATCTCAACTGTAATTTCATCGCGTGAAGTACCACTCTCCTGAACAGTAAGTACTGCTCCTGTAACATCCCGTATTTTTAAGCTATTAAATTTGAACATTTAATTCATTTTAAATGTTTAATATGGGTTTAAGATTTATTTTGAACTAAAAAGAATTGGTTTAAACTAAAACAACAAGTGATAATTTCTAATGTGGAGGTTTAATGTGAGATTGGATAATAATAATTAAATATTCGAAATTAGGATAAAAGGTGAATTTGGGGGTAAATGACTATAAAATGATATTTAAATGTATTTTTAGGTTCGATTGGTTATAAATAATATTATTGGGATTTTAGAAGGATTTTAAAGTTGATAAATTAATATTTGGGATTTTATATTAATTTTAAAATGAATTTAATATTATTAAAATGCAATTTAATCAGATTTTAGTCTGGAATGAGCCAGAATGATTTTTAACGTGTTTATAAATTTTATATGATTTATTGTTAAGTTAATAAAATTTTAAAAATGAAATTTTAAGCGTTTCTGATAATTTCAGAAAATCGCCTGATTTAATAGACGAGTTAAAATAGCCTTCCGGGGCGCAGTCTCGGAATTCGACGAAACCAGTTCCATTGGATCCGTAATAGTTAGTTATTATCGGATTTCAATTTTCGGAGCAATCGGAGTTGTCGTGTGATCGTGGCAGCTCGAAACGCATCGAAATCGATTTAACCGATTTAATTTTAAATTGATCGTTTAATTTCGTATCTCGCGCATACGATCAAATTAGCTTACGAAACCTCTTCCATTGTGTCCGGAACGCTGAAAAACCCTAGAATCGTCTGTCGGAACGCGTAGTTTGGAGTTCGTTAGCGAAAACGGTTAAATTGAGATATTTTATAAATTAAATAATATTAAACGATATAATATATCCATTTGTAATAAAACCCTAGCGTCACTTTCTTCCCAGGCCGCCGCTTATACATTCAATGGCCGAAAACTATCGACCTTCTTCCCCAATTTGCGATCAATCCACCAAGTAATCGCGAAAACGTCCAACTGGAGAATCGAAGATCCCATCGAGTACTTCGAATCCAACGGGTGAGATCGATTATGGCGGAGCGTAGAGAGGACAGGGGGGTCGCGTGTGCTGCGCGTTCGTTCGCGTTTCGCGACGCCTAGAGATGGCCGAGCTCGGAGCTGTTAGGGGCGAAGGTGGAGGCTGCGACGTGCTTTCTCGCAACGCCATCTGATTGTCGTCGAACTCGACGAAGAGGGGACAGTTCGAAACCCTAGTTGCGTGCGATGGGTTCTGGGTGCGTGTGTTATCTCCTGGACGCGTTGGAGAAGATGAAGCTCCGGCCTTGATTTCTAAACGTGCGGCTAAGATGGGTATAATAAAATTTAATTAAGGGAAATTGTTTTTAAATTAATTTCAAAGCTTTATAAAATCCTAACTAATTCGTACGATATCAGAATTTGACGATTCTCGAAGCGTTGGAATCGCAGGAACGCGTACTACGCAGTGGAACAATTCTGGAGTCATTCCGGGCAAGTAGAAATTTGGGTTAAATCGAACGTCGTTCGGTTTAATTTGAATTTCGAACACTCGCCGAACTCAAAGTGAGTTTTTCTCACTCACATCTGGATGCTAGGCATTTTAAATAGTTAATATTTAAATATCTGTGTGGATGGCTGAATATAATTGTTATTATCAGTCTGGATTGATATTTATATTGTGATGTGCTAATATTTGTGGATGCAGGGAAAAACAGGTTGGAGGGATCCAACTGGATTCCTCACGATGTAGCAATTATTTTATAATTGATAGTGATACCTGTTTATATGTTGTGATTGATAAATCTGGAATTTTAAATTGTTCTGTGAAATTGTGGTATAAATTATAATTCCAGAATTAAATTATAAATGAATAAATTGGGGATTTAAAAGAAATTAAAGAAATTGTTAAATAAGGAATTTGAAGGAATATAAAAATTGGATTCTGTTTTGAAATGGAAAATGTAAATTGGTAAAATTGGGATTTTAAATATTGTGGGAAATTTATCAATCGTTAAATGTGAAATATGAGTTTTCTGGAAATGAATTCTATGAAGTTATAAATTGAGTAAAATAACAGCGGTTTATTTTAATGATGAATAGTGATATCCGGAAAAGTAAATTATGTTAAAATGAAGCTTCCGAATTTAAATGTACAATTTTAAGTGTTAATAGAATATTTTAAAATACCGTTTTCTTCATTGGGATTTTATTTAAGTAAATTGGGAATCTGGCTTTCATTGAAGAATTCACCAAAATGTTTTATTTAAAAATGTTTTAAAACTATATTGTTAAAGATGGATTTCCAGAATGGGAAATTGAGTTTGAACTTCGGATGAAGTTATAGATAAGTATGGAATTGGAAATTTATGTTGAAATCATAAATTGACTTGAAATAAATCAGTGGATTTATATGAAAGAGTACTTTGGAATGTTTAGAAACGGGAAAGTGATTCCCTGGGAAAACCAAGTAAATGATTTACAAAAGATTTTATTTAACTAAAGGTTAAGTTTTAAATCGTTTTAAAAAGTATTTTTAAGAAATCGTTATTTTTAAAGAAATAAATTAATAATTTTTAATACCGTAATAACTTGGGAGTATATTAGCAATTATTTTACAAATGGATTTATTTAAAAGTTGGTTTTAGCTCAAGTTGTTAAAATTAGCATTTTTCTTCTTATAACGCTATTTTGAATTTAGTTAAACTAAAACCCTTATTTTTAAATCAAAGTTTATGTGTTAATAACTAGTTTTCTTCACATATTTTAAATTTATATTTTGAGTAAATAAATAGAAGTAATTTTCATATTTTAAAGTATATTTCAGTATAAAGTATTTTTAACTGTTTTAAATGCAAATTGTTTTATACTTGGTTATTCCCGATGGGAATAAAGGGTAAAAGATTTACCTTGTAAAGGAAGAGTGGAAAATTGTTTCAAACGAGTTTTGAAAATGTGAAAATATATCTTTGAAAGATATTAGAAGAAAATAAATAATATAGAGATTATTTATTATGTGATGGATGTGTATGGATGGTTGTGAACATTAATTGATAGTTAAATCACCGACTATCAATATTGGCCAAATGCGCTGATCGTTTCGAAGAGACCGGGATCGAGTTTCCGTATACCGGGATTCTAGGTCTGGAGACTCGAAAACCACTTCGATCCGGTTTGTACGTTTCGTGTAACGTGTTCGGAGTCGAAGATGGAGCAGTGAAGTGCAAGGGCTAGTCGCTACTAATCCTGAGGATATTTCCAAAATGGATGTAGTAGGAGTAGTGCCTTCGGTTTCGTTCGGACCCGGGACGGACTTATATGGACGAATGCTTTCGTGACATCGTCAGGTGGACGATGGGCATTCAAAGTGAAATGTGCTATAAAGGTATCGTTTAGCCTCAAGCCTCATCAACCGGGAATGACTGAAAATCAGGGGTTATGCAGCAAGGCTTCGTGGGTAGCCCCCACTTGAGAGTAAGGTCATCCCTGTCTAGATGTCCCTTTTATTTCGGCTTAGTGGTGCGGTTGCTGATCACAACCGTGGGGTGATTTTACTTGGAATTATCCAGTAAGGGATGATTCCGGTCTTGTGTTGCAGGGGAGCGGGCGTACTCCTCGGTACTGTGATCTAGGCCACGTACTGTGATAGGTGGTACCCCAGTGCCTAGTCATTCGTTGGAAATCCATTCTCCCTACGTGCCTTGTACGAGTTTTGTTTGTATTACCCACGTTGTGGCTAGTATGCCGGAATTTAATAGATGTAACAATTTCGGCTATTTTATAAGTATTTGTAAATAGACACTATTATAATATCAGAGGATTTTTATAAAAAGTGTTTTAGCTATCGTAAGGTAAAAACCCGACATGTTTATTTGTGGCGTGGTCTTACGAGATGCTTTTGTTTTTAAAGGATTTTTGAAACTTTAATAATCAATTGGGTGTATTTATGATGCGCTGGTATTCCAGACTGACTCGGGTGTTATTTTATTATAATGCTCGGGTCAGACCGAGTATATTTCAGGATAGGTTGCTATGGAGCTCAGGAGAGGAGCTGGAGTTCGAGACGTATTTCTCGTACTTGTATTATTCCGCTGCTGTGATTGTTGTATTGACTGATTGACTGGATATTGATGATTGTATTGATATACTCTGATGATGATGTATTGTATATAAACAGATATAGTTTCATTTTGTGTAAAGATCTGTTCTATATATTATATTTTATCCGCTGCGACTGTGAGGTTCTGATTTTGTTTAGTGCTTTCTTCTTCTATCTACTTTCTTATTCTTCTACAATCTGTCTTTCCGGCATTCGATCGTCGGCATATTATACTGTTGAGTATTTTGTGTCGATTTTCGAGGGTCGTGAAGGGCGGGTCGTCACAGCTCCACTGGTTCGGCGTATGTGAGCGATATTTGTTCCACCAACTCCAATTATGTTCTCTGCATATGTCAGTGGTATCTGCATTGTCTGTGTCATCTGTTCCCAACAACAATGAATTTCAGATATTAGATAAAATTAAGAGGCAGGATAATACACGCTACAGTTACAAGGCATTATTCATCCACCGGTCTCCGACACATTTATCCTCGTGTAAAACCATATATTGATCAGTTTTCATTAATTTCAAGAACATATGTGGCAGGTCTTGGCAATGGAGAAACTTATTGTTTTCAAACACATAAATCTCCTTTATTTACAACTCGGGGGAAGTAGTTACTGATGTTGAAGACTACTTGGGGTAAAACTATTAAAACAATGGTTGATTTAAACTAATATGCTTTAAACCCTAATTGCAACAGTATAAAAGAGCATCATTTCAACTACACATTTTATGGACATCCTCATTTCTAGCTTTCATACGGCATTGTATTAGACATCATAATTTCTTTCTTTGATAATCACCACAGTAAAAGACTATTCTACCAAAGTAAATATACTACTCTAAATATGATAAATGCACTATATCATAAAAGCAATAACAAGTGTTCATATCAAAGCCGATTATTCTACCAAAGTAAAAAACCAAACTTATAAAAATCAGAAAGAAGCCCTCTCCAAATCACAGCACATCCATTAGACCAATAATTTCCTTTCCATCAATTTCCTCATGTAAAAATGTTCTTTTTTTCCCTCTTTTTCTAGATATGATATAAGTCATCTACGCAAATTAGTATGCATTCATTAAAATTTAAATGAATATTGGAAATATAAGGTTATTGAATTACCCAAATAGCCCTCCGACTTCCATCTTATTTTCTTATGGTGTAAGAATAGAATAGGTATTTGGAGTAAATTCTTTTGTCTTTTATTTAACAAATTTCATTCTGAACATGTGCCCCTTAGGGGACACATTAACCATACCCATGAACATTATCAGCCAAAATATTTAAATTAATAGGCTACAAGTTTCAAAACGACCCACAATCTTGTACAAATGTTCGAGTTGTAAGTAACTAAGAACGACATGCATTAAAAAAATAAAAAAAATAAAAACACACAAAATACACTTCAATTGACACAAGGTGTAAAGAAGCAATATGAGAGGACATGAGGCAAAGGAATTGTAGATTGAAGGTCTCGAAGATAAAATGTTATAACTGCAATCAGATGGGCCATATGAAGAGAGAGTGTCCTGCTTTGGGAAATACTGGTATAAGGCATGTTATTATCTTATGTTTTCATAAATATACATTTATATAGTACAAGAAATGTAGATACGTAAAAAAGGGTTGCGTTTGGAATTTCAAAAATGAAATTCTTTTTAATTAGAGGACAATGTAATGTTCAAATGTTGGAATTAGGTAAGTTCAAATGTTATTTAGTCATATATTTTATTAGTAGGGACAAAATAGTAATGTTCACAAAACCAAATATCCTATGATATATAGTCATATATTTTATTAGTAAGCACAAAATATTCATGTTCAAATGTTGGGATTAGGCTACAAAAACTGTACCAATGCATAGAGCTCAATTTTCCGATTGAGATGGTATCCTAGTTTGTCTGAATTAGAGTTTGCATGAAGGAGTTATGTATTTTAAAATAGCGGGTTTTGATTGGTTTAAATGGGCTAAAGCCCAATTTGGAGGAGGCAATGGGTTGGAAATTATAAAATAGGCTGAGTTGTTTTCGAATCATTTCTTATGTACGTTTCCGGTTACTCTTCTTCTTCATCCACCTCTCTATCATTGCTCTTTCTCTTTCAATTCTAAACAAACCTCCCTCACACACAAAACACGCGCGCACGTGCACGCGCGCACGCGCACGCACGTGCACGCGCGCACGCGCACGCACGCGCGCACGCGCACGCACGCGCGCACGCACGTATATAATTGACGAGCATGAGAAGGGCTACACGGCGATATCCATCGTTTGTAGATTCGAGAAACTTTGGAGGACTGCAATTCTGGATAGCGAAAAAATTGAGGACCATTAGGTGATTTCTAGGACTTGGAGACTAGGTAATTTCTAGGACTTGGACGTAGATTGGTAAGAGGAATCTTTATTGACTATATGTTGTTCACATGAAAGTAGTTTCGTTATGTCATGGCTAATTAGGACCGATAAATGTAGAATTTAGTTAACTGGATTAGGTGATGAAAACTGAAGTAATTGTGGGATTAGAAAATGTTAATGGTGTTTGAAGTAGGGTTAAATTGGTATTAGGTATATGTTATATGGAGATTAGAATTAATCGACCGAGTTTATGATGATTTGGATGAAATTATGGGTATATACTTGATATGAAGAATATGAATGGTTAAGACACTGATAAATGATATTTAGGAGGTGTAGAAACATACTAAAGCTGTAAATGATAAAGGAAATTCGAATTGGGGAAGAAAGAGTTTAAATTGATCAGTTTATTGTGCATTTCAGACATACGCCGATCCATTGGTGTTATATGCACCGGTCCACCAATGCACGGTTAAATTCCCAAGTTGAACCTAAACCAGGACTAAAGCAATTTTACGTCAGCCACACACACCACCATAACCATTGGATTCTCAAAATCTCAGTCGTCCAATAGACCAGTAGACCGTTACTCCTCCTCAATAGCAATAGCAAGTACGATATTTCTCACTGCTCTCCAACGATAAAACAGAAACCTATGCAATAACTAGGGTTTCTAACAAATAATTATCCGTTCTTTCAGATAATGTTCCATTTCAACAGAAGAAACACCACAACATTATGTATACTACAGGTTGTAGAGCAATTCAATTTTTTTAGTTAGTCTAAATAGTTTATGTTTTGAATCAGTTTTGCTTATGCATCAAATTTTACTATTGCAGTACTATTGTTTGACAAATGTAATCATATTTATCAAATTAGAATGAATTTTTAACTGTTATTACGAACTAGTTTTACTTCAGTTTCAGAGAATGAACATGCCTTGTTCATTAAACTTTGAAATTTCAGTAATATTGTATGGTACATATTAATCATTTTCCTTTTAATGCAATACACTAATATCGGAATCCCCTTATCATATCTGATTAGACTATCAAATGACAACTTTGCAACGGCTGCAACATATCCAGCTTGCAACGTGTACGATGGATTTGATAAGAATAAGTTTCTCATCATGTACAGAATAAACAGTTGAGCAGTCTCCAAATCGTTTTATGTGCTATAAGTATGTATCAATTCAGATATTGTTTGGCTAATGTAACTACATCTAGTAGTGCGGATAACAGTCTATCTTGTAAGTCAAGATGTGGAAGTACACTAGATAAATGGTTAAAGTGTCGGTACTGCTCGTCATAGGGTAAGGTCTCCCCCGGTCCGATGCCTAAACCGGTAAGCATAGTAAAGCCTAAAGTGGTCAAACCTAACTCTCCAAAACTAGTAAATGTATGATTGGTCTACCACCAACATGCGGCTAAAGCACCACATAACTGAACATCTGAAATTAAAAGATTTGCAATTCCTATTAAAGCAATTTACGGTTATTGGAAGTACTAAAAAGCGTTAAATAAATGAGGAGTAACTAATTAAATACGTACTCAAGAAATCTATGAACCCTATATCTCAAAGTAAAATATGAGTAATGTCGTCGGCATCAACTGCTCGAATAGACCTATAAAGGCGGATTATACTAGACCAAGAGCCAGGTGTGCGCTCACGACAAGCCTAATTTTAAATAGGCCGCATACTCAATTTATATTCTACAATTTTAATTAAAAATGAAATTTTAGAGTAGATATCTTACAGAATCTTCGACGCACGTGCTGACATGTACTTCGTTGTTGGAAAGTATATGAAAACTGATCAAATCCTTATCGGATCCTAAATTATGATCGATATGGGGAGCAGAGGCGGGGGGAAAATAGCTGCATACTCTCTTCTATGGCAATAGCCGACCTATCTATAACCGGGTTAATATAGCCAACTTTATAAAAGTCGGCTATGTTAACGTTGTGGATTGCAACCCACAACGTCTGCAATCCAACGGTTATGGATTGCAATCCACGTGAATTACCTTAACCGGCTAAATAAAAACCCGCTAAGACAATTTACTTTTTAACAATTGGGATACGCTTTTTTTTCGTTCGTTTCTTGGGGGTGGGTCGGGGTCTTTGCAAATGGAATTGACGTTGCTTTACCGTATGGGTTGAGAATGCTCCAAGGGATTCCATGACTTGCTTATACATTGGTAGCATCCGCTGAAAAGTTTTTAACCTTCCAAGGGTAGCTATTACACAGGAAATACGGTACATAAGGCTACAACTCCTGAAACTGTATGTGGGTCTTCATTTTTTCCCTCCCTGATAGTACCACGATTAAATTGCGAAGATCGGCAATTACAATGAGAAACGTAAAATGAATCCAACAAGTAAGCAACCATTCAAATTTTAATAGCAAATATTAAGCTCAAACTTTGGAAAAACTTAAAACGATAATAACACAGAATATTCCAGGTTTTCTTAAAAAGCTCATACAAAAACAATACTAAAGCCGAAAGCAACTAAATCTAAGATTCAAGGCATAACACATTTGTCATGAATACAAGCCAGAAGGTCACATAACGTTGCAGCATTGATGATAAACATTTATACATAGGAAGTGGATACTTGAGACAAATTAACCGAGACGACAAATGGAGATTAAAATCTACTGCCACTGTATCCACCAAGTCCAGAGGAGCTATATCCACCACCACCACCTAAGTAGGAATGTGATGGTGGTGGGTACAGTGAACTTGGTGGCCCTAGATGAGAATATGATGACCTCAGTTCTGTATCCAGGCTTGGATAACCGCTTATCAAGGACCCTTTGTGCCCTTCTATGTATTCCTGTATAATGCACAACATACATTGTTTCAGTAACATGGATTCAATCACAAGTGTCAGAACTTGAACCAACACATCATTAGACACCAATATTCTAATTGTTCGTTTCAAAAGATACCTGAATGAGATCCTGAGCGATCTGAACTTGTGATGAAGTGCCCTTGATCTCAACTGTAATTTCATCGCGTGAAGTACCACTCTCCTGAACAGTAAGTACTGCTCCACTGGTTCGGCGTATGTGAGCGATATTTGTTCCACCAACTCCAATTATGTTCTCTGCATATGTCAGTGGTATCTGCATTGTCTGTGTCATCTGTTCCCAACAACAATGAATTTCAGATATTAGATAAAATTAAGAGGCAGGATAATACACGCTACAGTTACAAGGCATTATTCATCCACCGGTCTCCGACACATTTATCCTCGTGTAAAACCATATATTGATCAGTTTTCATTAATTTCAAGAACATATGTGGCAGGTCTTGGCAATGGAGAAACTTATTGTTTTCAAACACATAAATCTCCTTTATTTACAACTCGGGGGAAGTAGTTACTGATGTTGAAGACTACTTGGGGTAAAACTATTAAAACAATGGTTGATTTAAACTAATATGCTTTAAACCCTAATTGCAACAGTATAAAAGAGCATCATTTCAACTACACATTTTATGGACATCCTCATTTCTAGCTTTCATACGGCATTGTATTAGACATCATAATTTCTTTCTTTGATAATCACCACAGTAAAAGACTATTCTACCAAAGTAAATATACTACTCTAAATATGATAAATGCACTATATCATAAAAGCAATAACAAGTGTTCATATCAAAGCCGATTATTCTACCAAAGTAAAAAACCAAACTTATAAAAATCAGAAAGAAGCCCTCTCCAAATCACAGCACATCCATTAGACCAATAATTTCCTTTCCATCAATTTCCTCATGTAAAAATGTTCTTTTTTTTCCTCTTTTTCTAGATATGATATAAGTCATCTACGCAAATTAGTATGCATTCATTAAAATTTAAATGAATATTGGAAATATAAGGTTATTGAATTACCCAAATAGCCCTCCGACTTCCATCTTATTTTCTTATGGTGTAAGAATAGAATAGGTATTTGGAGTAAATTCTTTTGTCTTTTATTTAACAAATTTCATTCTGAACATGTGCCCCTTAGGGGACACATTAACCATACCCATGAACATTATCAGCCAAAATATTTAAATTAATAGGCTACAAGTTTCAAAACGACCCACAATCTTGTACAAATGTTCGAGTTGTAAGTAACTAAGAACGACATGCATTAAAAAAATAAAAAAAATAAAAACACACAAAATACACTTCAATTGACACAAGGTGTAAAGAAGCAATATGAGAGGACATGAGGCAAAGGAATTGTAGATTGAAGGTCTCGAAGATAAAATGTTATAACTGCAATCAGATGGGCCATATGAAGAGAGAGTGTCCTGCTTTGGGAAATACTGGTATAAGGCATGTTATTATCTTATGTTTTCATAAATATACATTTATATAGTACAAGAAATGTAGATACGTAAAAAAGGGTTGCGTTTGGAATTTCAAAAATGAAATTCTTTTTAATTAGAGGACAATGTAATGTTCAAATGTTGGAATTAGGTAAGTTCAAATGTTATTTAGTCATATATTTTATTAGTAGGGACAAAATAGTAATGTTCACAAAACCAAATATCCTATGATATATAGTCATATATTTTATTAGTAAGCACAAAATATTCATGTTCAAATGTTGGGATTAGGCTACAAAAACTGTACCAATGCATAGAGCTCAATTTTCCGATTGAGATGGTATCCTAGTTTGTCTGAATTAGAGTTTGCATGAAGGAGTTATGTATTTTAAAATAGCGGGTTTTGATTGGTTTAAATGGGCTAAAGCCCAATTTGGAGGAGGCAATGGGTTGGAAATTATAAAATAGGCTGAGTTGTTTTCGAATCATTTCTTATGTACGTTTCCGGTTACTCTTCTTCTTCATCCACCTCTCTATCATTGCTCTTTCTCTTTCAATTCTAAACAAACCTCCCTCACACACAAAACACGCGCGCACGTGCACGCGCGCACGCGCACGCACGCGCGCACACACGTATATAATTGACGAGCATGAGAAGGGCTACACGGCGATATCCATCGTTTGTAGATTCGAGAAACTTTGGAGGACTGCAATTCTGGATAGCGAAAAAATTGAGGACCATTAGGTGATTTCTAGGACTTGGAGACTAGGTAATTTCTAGGACTTGAAGACGTAGATTGGTAAGAGGAATCTTTATTGACTATATGTTGTTCACATGAAAGTAGTTTCGTTATGTCATGGCTAATTAGGACCGATAAATGTAGAATTTAGTTAACTGGATTAGGTGATGAAAACTGAAGTAATTGTGGGATTAGAAAATGTTAATGGTGTTTGAAGTAGGGTTAAATTGGTATTAGGTATATGTTATATGGAGATTAGAATTAATCGACCGAGTTTATGATGATTTGGATGAAATTATGGGTATATACTTGATATGAAGAATATGAATGGTTAAGACACTGATAAATGATATTTAGGAGGTGTAGAAACATACTAAAGCTGTAAATGATAAAGGAAATTCGAATTGGGGAAGAAAGAGTTTAAATTGATCAGTTTATTGTGCATTTCAGACATACGCCGATCCATTGGTGTTATATGCACCGGTCCACCAATGCACGGTTAAATTCCCAAGTTGAACCTAAACCAGGACTAAAGCAATTTTACGTCAGCCACACACACCACCATAACCATTGGATTCTCAAAATCTCAGTCGTCCAATAGACCAGTAGACCGTTACTCCTCCTCAATAGCAATAGCAAGTACGATATTTCTCACTGCTCTCCAACGATAAAACAGAAACCTATGCAATAACTAGGGTTTCTAACAAATAATTATCCGTTCTTTCAGATAATGTTCCATTTCAACAGAAGAAACACCACAACATTATGTATACTACAGGTTGTAGAGCAATTCAATTTTTTTAGTTAGTCTAAATAGTTTATGTTTTGAATCAGTTTTGCTTATGCATCAAATTTTACTATTGCAGTACTATTGTTTGACAAATGTAATCATATTTATCAAATTAGAATGAATTTTTAACTGTTATTACGAACTAGTTTTACTTCAGTTTCAGAGAATGAACATGCCTTGTTCATTAAACTTTGAAATTTCAGTAATATTGTATGGTACATATTAATCATTTTCCTTTTAATGCAATACACTAATATCGGAATCCCCTTATCATATCTGATTAGACTATCAAATGACAACTTTGCAACGGCTGCAACATATCCAGCTTGCAACGTGTACGATGGATTTGATAAGAATAAGTTTCTCATCATGTACAGAATAAACAGTTGAGCAGTCTCCAAATCGTTTTATGTGCTATAAGTATGTATCAATTCAGATATTGTTTGGCTAATGTAACTACATCTAGTAGTGCGGATAACAGTCTATCTTGTAAGTCAAGATGTGGAAGTACACTAGATAAATGGTTAAAGTGTCGGTACTGCTCGTCATAGGGTAAGGTCTCCCCCGGTCCGATGCCTAAACCGGTAAGCATAGTAAAGCCTAAAGTGGTCAAACCTAACTCTCCAAAACTAGTAAATGTATGATTGGTCTACCACCAACATGCGGCTAAAGCACCACATAACTGAACATCTGAAATTAAAAGATTTGCAATTCCTATTAAAGCAATTTACGGTTATTGGAAGTACTAAAAAGCGTTAAATAAATGAGGAGTAACTAATTAAATACGTACTCAAGAAATCTATGAACCCTATATCTCAAAGTAAAATATGAGTAATGTCGTCGGCATCAACTGCTCGAATAGACCTATAAAGGCGGATTATACTAGACCAAGAGCCAGGTGTGCGCTCACGACAAGCCTAATTTTAAATAGGCCGCATACTCAATTTATATTCTACAATTTTAATTAAAAATGAAATTTTAGAGTAGATATCTTACAGAATCTTCGACGCACGTGCTGACATGTACTTCGTTGTTGGAAAGTATATGAAAACTGATCAAATCCTTATCGGATCCTAAATTATGATCGATATGGGGAGCAGAGGCGGGGGGAAAATAGTTGCATACTCTCTTCTATGGCAATAGCCGACCTATCTATAACCGGGTTAATATAGCCAACTTTATAAAAGTCGGCTATGTTAACGTTGTGGATTGCAACCCACAACGTCTGCAATCCAACGGTTATGGATTGCAATCCACGTGAATTACCTTAACCGGCTAAATAAAAACCCGCTAAGACAATTTACTTTTTAACAATTGGGATACGCTTTTTTTTCGTTCGTTTCTTGGGGGTGGGTCGGGATCTTTGCAAATGGAATTGACGTTGCTTTACCGTATGGGTTGAGAATGCTCCAAGGGATTCCATGACTTGCTTATACATTGGTAGCATCCGCTGAAAAGTTTTTAACCTTCCAAGGGTAGCTATTACACAGGAAATACGGTACATAAGGCTACAACTCCTGAAACTGTATGTGGGTCTTCATTTTTTCCCTCCCTGATAGTACCACGATTAAATTGCGAAGATCGGCAATTACAATGAGAAACGTAAAATGAATCCAACAAGTAAGCAACCATTCAAATTTTAATAGCAAATATTAAGCTCAAACTTTGGAAAAACTTAAAACGATAATAACACAGAATATTCCAGGTTTTCTTAAAAAGCTCATACAAAAACAATACTAAAGCCGAAAGCAACTAAATCTAAGATTCAAGGCATAACACATTTGTCATGAATACAAGCCAGAAGGTCACATAACGTTGCAGCATTGATGATAAACATTTATACATAGGAAGTGGATACTTGAGACAAATTAACCGAGACGACAAATGGAGATTAAAATCTACTGCCACTGTATCCACCAAGTCCAGAGGAGCTATATCCACCACCACCACCTAAGTAGGAATGTGATGGTGGTGGGTACAGTGAACTTGGTGGCCCTAGATGAGAATATGATGACCTCAGTTCTGTATCCAGGCTTGGATAACCGCTTATCAAGGACCCTTTGTGCCCTTCTATGTATTCCTGTATAATGCACAACATACATTGTTTCAGTAACATGGATTCAATCACAAGTGTCAGAACTTGAACCAACACATCATTAGACACCAATATTCTAATTGTTCGTTTCAAAAGATACCTGAATGAGATCCTGAGCGATCTGAACTTGTGATGAAGTGCCCTTGATCTCAACTGTAATTTCATCGCGTGAAGTACCACTCTCCTGAACAGTAAGTACTGCTCCACTGGTTCGGCGTATGTGAGCGATATTTGTTCCACCAACTCCAATTATGTTCTCTGCATATGTCAGTGGTATCTGCATTGTCTGTGTCATCTGTTCCCAACAACAATGAATTTCAGATATTAGATAAAATTAAGAGGCAGGATAATACACGCTACAGTTACAAGGCATTATTCATCCACCGGTCTCCGACACATTTATCCTCGTGTAAAACCATATATTGATCAGTTTTCATTAATTTCAAGAACATATGTGGCAGGTCTTGGCAATGGAGAAACTTATTGTTTTCAAACACATAAATCTCCTTTATTTACAACTCGGGGGAAGTAGTTACTGATGTTGAAGACTACTTGGGGTAAAACTATTAAAACAATGGTTGATTTAAACTAATATGCTTTAAACCCTAATTGCAACAGTATAAAAGAGCATCATTTCAACTACACATTTTATGGACATCCTCATTTCTAGCTTTCATACGGCATTGTATTAGACATCATAATTTCTTTCTTTGATAATCACCACAGTAAAAGACTATTCTACCAAAGTAAATATACTACTCTAAATATGATAAATGCACTATATCATAAAAGCAATAACAAGTGTTCATATCAAAGCCGATTATTCTACCAAAGTAAAAAACCAAACTTATAAAAATCAGAAAGAAGCCCTCTCCAAATCACAGCACATCCATTAGACCAATAATTTCCTTTCCATCAATTTCCTCATGTAAAAATGTTCTTTTTTTCCCTCTTTTTCTAGATATGATATAAGTCATCTACGCAAATTAGTATGCATTCATTAAAATTTAAATGAATATTGGAAATATAAGGTTATTGAATTACCCAAATAGCCCTCCGACTTCCATCTTATTTTCTTATGGTGTAAGAATAGAATAGGTATTTGGAGTAAATTCTTTTGTCTTTTATTTAACAAATTTCATTCTGAACATGTGCCCCTTAGGGGACACATTAACCATACCCATGAACATTATCAGCCAAAATATTTAAATTAATAGGCTACAAGTTTCAAAACGACCCACAATCTTGTACAAATGTTCGAGTTGTAAGTAACTAAGAACGACATGCATTAAAAAAATAAAAAAAATAAAAACACACAAAATACACTTCAATTGACACAAGGTGTAAAGAAGCAATATGAGAGGACATGAGGCAAAGGAATTGTAGATTGAAGGTCTCGAAGATAAAATGTTATAACTGCAATCAGATGGGCCATATGAAGAGAGAGTGTCCTGCTTTGGGAAATACTGGTATAAGGCATGTTATTATCTTATGTTTTCATAAATATACATTTATATAGTACAAGAAATGTAGATACGTAAAAAAGGGTTGCGTTTGGAATTTCAAAAATGAAATTCTTTTTAATTAGAGGACAATGTAATGTTCAAATGTTGGAATTAGGTAAGTTCAAATGTTATTTAGTCATATATTTTATTAGTAGGGACAAAATAGTAATGTTCACAAAACCAAATATCCTATGATATATAGTCATATATTTTATTAGTAAGCACAAAATATTCATGTTCAAATGTTGGGATTAGGCTACAAAAACTGTACCAATGCATAGAGCTCAATTTTCCGATTGAGATGGTATCCTAGTTTGTCTGAATTAGAGTTTGCATGAAGGAGTTATGTATTTTAAAATAGCGGGTTTTGATTGGTTTAAATGGGCTAAAGCCCAATTTGGAGGAGGCAATGGGTTGGAAATTATAAAATAGGCTGAGTTGTTTTCGAATCATTTCTTATGTACGTTTCCGGTTACTCTTCTTCTTCATCCACCTCTCTATCATTGCTCTTTCTCTTTCAATTCTAAACAAACCTCCCTCACACACAAAACACGCGAGCACGTGCACGCGCGCACGCGCACGCACGCGCGCACACACGTATATAATTGACGAGCATGAGAAGGGCTACACGGCGATATCCATCGTTTGTAGATTCGAGAAACTTTGGAGGACTGCAATTCTGGATAGCGAAAAAATTGAGGACCATTAGGTGATTTCTAGGACTTGGAGACTAGGTAATTTCTAGGACTTGAAGACGTAGATTGGTAAGAGGAATCTTTATTGACTATATGTTGTTCACATGAAAGTAGTTTCGTTATGTCATGGCTAATTAGGACCGATAAATGTAGAATTTAGTTAACTGGATTAGGTGATGAAAACTGAAGTAATTGTGGGATTAGAAAATGTTAATGGTGTTTGAAGTAGGGTTAAATTGGTATTAGGTATATGTTATATGGAGATTAGAATTAATCGACCGAGTTTATGATGATTTGGATGAAATTATGGGTATATACTTGATATGAAGAATATGAATGGTTAAGACACTGATAAATGATATTTAGGAGGTGTAGAAACATACTAAAGCTGTAAATGATAAAGGAAATTCGAATTGGGGAAGAAAGAGTTTAAATTGATCAGTTTATTGTGCATTTCAGACATACGCCGATCCATTGGTGTTATATGCACCGGTCCACCAATGCACGGTTAAATTCCCAAGTTGAACCTAAACCAGGACTAAAGCAATTTTACGTCAGCCACACACACCACCATAACCATTGGATTCTCAAAATCTCAGTCGTCCAATAGACCAGTAGACCGTTACTCCTCCTCAATAGCAATAGCAAGTACGATATTTCTCACTGCTCTCCAACGATAAAACAGAAACCTATGCAATAACTAGGGTTTCTAACAAATAATTATCCGTTCTTTCAGATAATGTTCCATTTCAACAGAAGAAACACCACAACATTATGTATACTACAGGTTGTAGAGCAATTCAATTTTTTTAGTTAGTCTAAATAGTTTATGTTTTGAATCAGTTTTGCTTATGCATCAAATTTTACTATTGCAGTACTATTGTTTGACAAATGTAATCATATTTATCAAATTAGAATGAATTTTTAACTGTTATTACGAACTAGTTTTACTTCAGTTTCAGAGAATGAACATGCCTTGTTCATTAAACTTTGAAATTTCAGTAATATTGTATGGTACATATTAATCATTTTCCTTTTAATGCAATACACTAATATCGGAATCCCCTTATCATATCTGATTAGACTATCAAATGACAACTTTGCAACGGCTGCAACATATCCAGCTTGCAACGTGTACGATGGATTTGATAAGAATAAGTTTCTCATCATGTACAGAATAAACAGTTGAGCAGTCTCCAAATCGTTTTATGTGCTATAAGTATGTATCAATTCAGATATTGTTTGGCTAATGTAACTACATCTAGTAGTGCGGATAACAGTCTATCTTGTAAGTCAAGATGTGGAAGTACACTAGATAAATGGTTAAAGTGTCGGTACTGCTCGTCATAGGGTAAGGTCTCCCCCGGTCCGATGCCTAAACCGGTAAGCATAGTAAAGCCTAAAGTGGTCAAACCTAACTCTCCAAAACTAGTAAATGTATGATTGGTCTACCACCAACATGCGGCTAAAGCACCACATAACTGAACATCTGAAATTAAAAGATTTGCAATTCCTATTAAAGCAATTTACGGTTATTGGAAGTACTAAAAAGCGTTAAATAAATGAGGAGTAACTAATTAAATACGTACTCAAGAAATCTATGAACCCTATATCTCAAAGTAAAATATGAGTAATGTCGTCGGCATCAACTGCTCGAATAGACCTATAAAGGCGGATTATACTAGACCAAGAGCCAGGTGTGCGCTCACGACAAGCCTAATTTTAAATAGGCCGCATACTCAATTTATATTCTACAATTTTAATTAAAAATGAAATTTTAGAGTAGATATCTTACAGAATCTTCGACGCACGTGCTGACATGTACTTCGTTGTTGGAAAGTATATGAAAACTGATCAAATCCTTATCGGATCCTAAATTATGATCGATATGGGGAGCAGAGGCGGGGGGAAAATAGCTGCATACTCTCTTCTATGGCAATAGCCGACCTATCTATAACCGGGTTAATATAGCCAACTTTATAAAAGTCGGCTATGTTAACGTTGTGGATTGCAACCCACAACGTCTGCAATCCAACGGTTATGGATTGCAATCCACGTGAATTACCTTAACCGGCTAAATAAAAACCCGCTAAGACAATTTACTTTTTAACAATTGGGATACGCTTTTTTTTCGTTCGTTTCTTGGGGGTGGGTCGGGATCTTTGCAAATGGAATTGACGTTGCTTTACCGTATGGGTTGAGAATGCTCCAAGGGATTCCATGACTTGCTTATACATTGGTAGCATCCGCTGAAAAGTTTTTAACCTTCCAAGGGTAGCTATTACACAGGAAATACGGTACATAAGGCTACAACTCCTGAAACTGTATGTGGGTCTTCATTTTTTCCCTCCCTGATAGTACCACGATTAAATTGCGAAGATCGGCAATTACAATGAGAAACGTAAAATGAATCCAACAAGTAAGCAACCATTCAAATTTTAATAGCAAATATTAAGCTCAAACTTTGGAAAAACTTAAAACGATAATAACACAGAATATTCCAGGTTTTCTTAAAAAGCTCATACAAAAACAATACTAAAGCCGAAAGCAACTAAATCTAAGATTCAAGGCATAACACATTTGTCATGAATACAAGCCAGAAGGTCACATAACGTTGCAGCATTGATGATAAATATTTATACATAGGAAGTGGATACTTGAGACAAATTAACCGAGACGACAAATGGAGATTAAAATCTACTGCCACTGTATCCACCAAGTCCAGAGGAGCTATATCCACCACCACCACCTAAGTAGGAATGTGATGGTGGTGGGTACAGTGAACTTGGTGGCCCTAGATGAGAATATGATGACCTCAGTTCTGTATCCAGGCTTGGATAACCGCTTATCAAGGACCCTTTGTGCCCTTCTATGTATTCCTGTATAATGCACAACATACATTGTTTCAGTAACATGGATTCAATCACAAGTGTCAGAACTTGAACCAACACATCATTAGACACCAATATTCTAATTGTTCGTTTCAAAAGATACCTGAATGAGATCCTGAGCGATCTGAACTTGTGATGAAGTGCCCTTGATCTCAACTGTAATTTCATCGCGTGAAGTACCACTCTCCTGAACAGTAAGTACTGCTCCACTGGTTCGGCGTATGTGAGCGATATTTGTTCCACCAACTCCAATTATGTTCTCTGCATATGTCAGTGGTATCTGCATTGTCTGTGTCATCTGTTCCCAACAACAATGAATTTCAGATATTAGATAAAATTAAGAGGCAGGATAATACACGCTACAGTTACAAGGCATTATTCATCCACCGGTCTCCGACACATTTATCCTCGTGTAAAACCATATATTGATCAGTTTTCATTAATTTCAAGAACATATGTGGCAGGTCTTGGCAATGGAGAAACTTATTGTTTTCAAACACATAAATCTCCTTTATTTACAACTCGGGGGAAGTAGTTACTGATGTTGAAGACTACTTGGGGTAAAACTATTAAAACAATGGTTGATTTAAACTAATATGCTTTAAACCCTAATTGCAACAGTATAAAAGAGCATCATTTCAACTACACATTTTATGGACATCCTCATTTCTAGCTTTCATACGGCATTGTATTAGACATCATAATTTCTTTCTTTGATAATCACCACAGTAAAAGACTATTCTACCAAAGTAAATATACTACTCTAAATATGATAAATGCACTATATCATAAAAGCAATAACAAGTGTTCATATCAAAGCCGATTATTCTACCAAAGTAAAAAACCAAACTTATAAAAATCAGAAAGAAGCCCTCTCCAAATCACAGCACATCCATTAGACCAATAATTTCCTTTCCATCAATTTCCTCATGTAAAAATGTTCTTTTTTTTCCTCTTTTTCTAGATATGATATAAGTCATCTACGCAAATTAGTATGCATTCATTAAAATTTAAATGAATATTGGAAATATAAGGTTATTGAATTACCCAAATAGCCCTCCGACTTCCATCTTATTTTCTTATGGTGTAAGAATAGAATAGGTATTTGGAGTAAATTCTTTTGTCTTTTATTTAACAAATTTCATTCTGAACATGTGCCCCTTAGGGGACACATTAACCATACCCATGAACATTATCAGCCAAAATATTTAAATTAATAGGCTACAAGTTTCAAAACGACCCACAATCTTGTACAAATGTTCGAGTTGTAAGTAACTAAGAACGACATGCATTAAAAAAATAAAAAAAATAAAAACACACAAAATACACTTCAATTGACACAAGGTGTAAAGAAGCAATATGAGAGGACATGAGGCAAAGGAATTGTAGATTGAAGGTCTCGAAGATAAAATGTTATAACTGCAATCAGATGGGCCATATGAAGAGAGAGTGTCCTGCTTTGGGAAATACTGGTATAAGGCATGTTATTATCTTATGTTTTCATAAATATACATTTATATAGTACAAGAAATGTAGATACGTAAAAAAGGGTTGCGTTTGGAATTTCAAAAATGAAATTCTTTTTAATTAGAGGACAATGTAATGTTCAAATGTTGGAATTAGGTAAGTTCAAATGTTATTTAGTCATATATTTTATTAGTAGGGACAAAATAGTAATGTTCACAAAACCAAATATCCTATGATATATAGTCATATATTTTATTAGTAAGCACAAAATATTCATGTTCAAATGTTGGGATTAGGCTACAAAAACTGTACCAATGCATAGAGCTCAATTTTCCGATTGAGATGGTATCCTAGTTTGTCTGAATTAGAGTTTGCATGAAGGAGTTATGTATTTTAAAATAGCGGGTTTTGATTGGTTTAAATGGGCTAAAGCCCAATTTGGAGGAGGCAATGGGTTGGAAATTATAAAATAGGCTGAGTTGTTTTCGAATCATTTCTTATGTACGTTTCCGGTTACTCTTCTTCTTCATCCACCTCTCTATCATTGCTCTTTCTCTTTCAATTCTAAACAAACCTCCCTCACACACAAAACACGCGCGCACGTGCACGCGCGCACGCGCACGCACGCGCGCACACACGTATATAATTGACGAGCATGAGAAGGGCTACACGGCGATATCCATCGTTTGTAGATTCGAGAAACTTTGGAGGACTGCAATTCTGGATAGCGAAAAAATTGAGGACCATTAGGTGATTTCTAGGACTTGGAGACTAGGTAATTTCTAGGACTTGAAGACGTAGATTGGTAAGAGGAATCTTTATTGACTATATGTTGTTCACATGAAAGTAGTTTCGTTATGTCATGGCTAATTAGGACCGATAAATGTAGAATTTAGTTAACTGGATTAGGTGATGAAAACTGAAGTAATTGTGGGATTAGAAAATGTTAATGGTGTTTGAAGTAGGGTTAAATTGGTATTAGGTATATGTTATATGGAGATTAGAATTAATCGACCGAGTTTATGATGATTTGGATGAAATTATGGGTATATACTTGATATGAAGAATATGAATGGTTAAGACACTGATAAATGATATTTAGGAGGTGTAGAAACATACTAAAGCTGTAAATGATAAAGGAAATTCGAATTGGGGAAGAAAGAGTTTAAATTGATCAGTTTATTGTGCATTTCAGACATACGCCGATCCATTGGTGTTATATGCACCGGTCCACCAATGCACGGTTAAATTCCCAAGTTGAACCTAAACCAGGACTAAAGCAATTTTACGTCAGCCACACACACCACCATAACCATTGGATTCTCAAAATCTCAGTCGTCCAATAGACCAGTAGACCGTTACTCCTCCTCAATAGCAATAGCAAGTACGATATTTCTCACTGCTCTCCAACGATAAAACAGAAACCTATGCAATAACTAGGGTTTCTAACAAATAATTATCCGTTCTTTCAGATAATGTTCCATTTCAACAGAAGAAACACCACAACATTATGTATACTACAGGTTGTAGAGCAATTCAATTTTTTTAGTTAGTCTAAATAGTTTATGTTTTGAATCAGTTTTGCTTATGCATCAAATTTTACTATTGCAGTACTATTGTTTGACAAATGTAATCATATTTATCAAATTAGAATGAATTTTTAACTGTTATTACGAACTAGTTTTACTTCAGTTTCAGAGAATGAACATGCCTTGTTCATTAAACTTTGAAATTTCAGTAATATTGTATGGTACATATTAATCATTTTCCTTTTAATGCAATATTTAACATAGTATTTTTATTTTTATTAGCCGTCAGTTAAATTCAATCAAAGAATCGTTATTCCTTATTTTCCTGCAACAATATTCAGTATATTTCCATTTTTCCAGTTAATTGATATATTAAATTTTGTATGCTTTTCAGTGGCAAGTATGGATGAATTGGTCATTCATGGTGTTTCAGAGGAATCAACCCATGATGATGCATATGGAGAGGGCAGTAAATTAAATGATACCGATGTCATTGGTTCATCTTCATCACCAAACAAAATTAATTATGTTTTGACGGAACCATGTATTGGGATGAGTTTCGATAGCCTAAATGAGGGAAAAACTATTATATTGAGCATGGTCGACAAAAAGGTTTTGCTATTCGTGTTCGATCATCAAATAAGACTATTCCCCACGTCGATAAAGTAGCTTCAGTAAGTTTAGTTTGTTCACGTTCAAGGACCCTTTGTAAAAATGATAATGTAATTGGAATTGATCATGTAACTAGAAGTACCAACACGATCAAGTGTGGATGTCAAGCAAAGATGCGAATTCTTTATAGCAAGTTAACAAATAAATGGTCGATAACAAAGTTTAATGATGACCATAATCATTCATTTGTATCACCGATAAAAAGAGTCCAACTACGAACAAATAGGAACATGTCATCCGCCGCAAAAGATTTGACTGAAGTATTCCATTAAGAAAATTTACCAACAGCTAAAATTCCTGAAATTTTTGGTGGTGCGAATGTGAGATTCAACAAAAAAGATTGCTATAACCATTTAAAGTCAGTTAAACTTAAAGATTTGGAAATCGGCGATGCACAATGTGTGTTGAATTATTTTCAAATGAGACAAAGAGAGAATCCTCAATTTTTTTATGCAATTCAACTAGATGGACAAGGATGTGCTGCTAATTTTTTCTAGGTAGATGCACGATCACGTATGGCTTACCAATATTTCGAAGATATGGTTACATTTGACACCACGTTTAGAACAAATAAGCATTCGATGCCATTTTGATGCAGCAACGGATAACAAAAATGATAACTCGGTGAAAGTAGCGATTGTGGAATAGAAGATACCGAATGGCCCAAATCCGTTTATTCAAAGATACCGGATTTTAGCTATCTCAAACACGTTGATCGCGCACGATACCGTGTTTAAAGATCTACGATTCTTCGTACGTTGATCTAGCGCACTAGATACCGTGAATCGGCTTCAGCGATCGTTGATTCAAGCGCACTTGAATACCCGAAAGTGGAGATAGGAGATCACACTCAACTACCAATTTAATGAAAGCACAAAGCTAACAAACAAAAGTTTTATTCCAAAATCAACAACTTTTACAAATGACACCACCTGCCTATTTATAGGCTTACAAATCTCAACACAAAACTGGACAACACCTAGATCGTTCACGACCTAAACATCACGACCTAAAAACAGACGATCTAAAACAAACAGTACACGCGACCTAACATTGGTCGTTAATGACTTAACAGACGCGACTTAAAGAAAAGAACATTAAGTATAATACAACACAACACATAGGTCGGCAGCGACCTCACAATACAACCCACGCGACTTAACAACAAATGCGACCTAAAAACAATGCGACTTAAGAGATAGCGACTCAATAAATCCAGGCGGCATAAGCCTCAGCGACTTAAGTTTTGTTCGCGACCTAAAGCTTCACGACCTACTCTTGAGCGACCTAAGGTCTTGCGACCTAAGAACAGAGCTTCATGACCATCTTCCTGCGACCTATCACTTGAGCGACTTATTGACACGGCACATGAGTTAGGTCGTTCACGACCTAAAGAAGCGGCCTGTGAGTTAGGTCGTTTGCACCCTTCTTCAGCGACCTTGGACTTAGGTCGTACACGACCTAAATTTGCTTCAGTTTGTACTGCATGGTTAGGTCGCTCGCGACCTAGGACTTTGTTAGCTCGCATTACCTCTTCGAAGTTAGGTCGTCACTCCTTATCTCGCGACCCGTTAGGTCGTTCTTGACTCAAGAATTGGTTAGGTCGTTCGCGACCTATCACTTCACCATTCTGGGCTGCATCGCATTACCTCTTCATCATCAATGAATACCCTTCATCTCCCGACACATTCTCTTCCTCCTCATCATGTAGTGAATTAGAACAGTCAGCTTCTACCTCATCTTCCTCTGCCTCAGCAATCATAGTTCTCTTTTTTGGTTTTGGACATTCGCTGCTTTTGTGACCTACTTCTTGACAATTATAGCATTTGAAATTGGTGTTGACTTTTGGTTTAGCCACTTCATGAACAACCGGCTTATTCGATGCTTTAGGAACATTAGAACTACTACCCGCTCCTTTGTTATGCCCTGTAAAACTTGGAAACACACCTCCCCCACGTCTTCCTTGTTTCTCCCAAGCCAACGCCTTTTGATGTGCTTCTGCCACAGATCTAGGGTCGAACATGTTCACCATATCCTGGATCTGTGTTCTAAGTCCACCCACAAACCTAGCAGTCAGTTGTTCTTCTGTCTCCATAATGTTATTTCGAGCGATCAACTGGTAGAACTCATCTGCATAATCAGTAACAGTCTTCGTCCCTTGCCTCAGGTTTTGTAATCTCTGATACATTAATGATTGGTAGTTGTAGGATAAGAAAGTAGCCTTCATCAATTTCTTCATCTTTTCCCAAGCAACAATCCTTGACTTCCCCATCCGCTCTCTAGTCAGTTTGGTTTGCTGCCACCATGTCATAGCTCTCCCCCTCAACCTAGTAGCAACCAACTTCACTTTACGATCCTCCGGAACCTCCTTGAAGTCAAATATTTTCTCAACATAAGCTAACCAATCAAGAAATTCCTCGGCCTGCATACCTCCCTTGAATTCCGGTATTTCAGTTTTCATCCCAGACTCCCACTTGTGATCATATTCCGAATGATTTCTCCCTTGTCCTCGTCCTTGTCCATGAACACTACCACCATCAAACTCCTCCTCGAAATCTGATGTATATCGATGTCGATCCTGACCACCAACATCTCTACTACCATCGTGTCTTCCACCAACATCCCTTCTATCTACATTCCTCCGATCACAATTATTCACATTCCTATCACGACTTCAATCATTAACATTTCTATGACAATCTCGACTCATACTTCTATGATCACTATCAACACTTCTCTCTCGATTGGAATGTGGTGAAACTCTAATTCCCCCATGGTTAGATTCAAGTGAAACCCTTCTCTGATTTTGATTCATCTCCAACATCATCTTCTTTAATCGACCAATCCCTTCATTAAGCTTCTCACTAAAGTTTTCGTTTATTCTTTGCTCCATCTCATCAGCTTCTTCTCTTCTATACAAAGCTTCAACATTCTCATGGCGATTAGCTCTTCTCGGCGGTATGATTGAATCTTCACGAACTTCAATACTAAACTTTCGGCCTTGAATAACAAAGTGATGCACGGCTTAAACTCTTCGATAGAATATTGGCTCCAAGACTCGGCTTAGCTATGATTGGCTAAGTCTAGCTCTGATACCAAATGATGCAGCAGCGGATAACAAAAATGATAACTCGGTGAAAGTAGCGATTGTGGAATAGAAGATACCGAATGACCCAAATCCGTTGATCCAAAGATACCGGATTTTAGCTATCTCAAACACGTTGATCGCGCACGATACCGTGTTTAAAGATCTACGATTCTTCGTACGTTGATCTAGCGCACTAGATACCGTGAATTGGCTTCAGCGATCGTTGATTTAAGCGCACTTGAATACCCAAAAGCAGAGATAGGATATCACACTCAACTACCAATTTAATGAAAGCACAAAGTTAACAAACAAAAGTTTTATTCCAAAATCAACAACTTTTACAAATGACACCACCTGCCTATTTATAGGCTTACAAATCTCAACACAAAACTGGACAACACCTAGGTCGTTCACGACCTAAACATCACGACCTAAAAACAGACGACCTAAAACAAACAGTACACGCGACCTAACATTGGTCGTTAATGACTTAACAGACGCGACTTAAAGAAAAGAACATTAAGTACAATACAACACAACACATAGGTCGGCAGCGACCTCACAATACAACCCACGCGACTTAACAACAAATGCGACCTAAAAACAATGCGACTTAAGAGATAGCGACTCAATAAATCCAGGCGGCATAAGCCTCAGCGACTTAAGTTTTGTTCGCGACCTACTCTTGAGCGACCTAAGGTCTTGCGACCTAAGAACAGAGCTTCATGACCATCTTCCTGCGACCTATCACTTGAGCGACTTATTGACACGGCACATGAGTTAGGTCGTTCACGACCTAAAGAAGCGGCCTGTGAGTTAGGTCGTTTGCACCCTTCTTCAGCGACCTTGGACTTAGGTCGTACACGACCTAAATTTGCTTCAGTTTGTACTGCATGGTTAGGTCGCTCGCGACCTAGGACTTTGTTAGCTCGCATTACCTCTTCGAAGTTAGGTCGTCACTCCTTATCTCGCGACCCGTTAGGTCGTTCTCGACTCAAGAATTGATTAGGTCGTTCGCGACCTATCACTTCACCATTCTGGGCTGCATCACATTTGCTCCATTTACCGGTGTAAAATCATCACTATCAAACGATACAGTTTGGATGTGCACTTTTATGCGATGAAATTGAACCTACATTTTGCTGGTTGTTTACAACTTGGCTTAAAGCAATGGGAGGTTGTCATCCGGTCTCAATAATAACCGATCAAGATCATGCAATGGGTGTAGCTATTCAAAAGGTATTTCCAAACACTCGACATTGCTTATACCTTTAGCACATTAAGAAAATTTTGGAGAGAACTTATCTCATATATATCACAAAAATTCTCCTTTCAAGAAAGAAATTAAAAATTGTTTAAATTTCATGTACTCAATACAAGATTTTGAAGGTAAGTGGAAACATTTATAGAGAAATATGAACTGCAAAATAATGATTGGCTCCGAAAAAATTTTGAATAGCGTGAGTCTTGGGTACCTATGTTTCATCGTTCGACTTTTTATGCCGGAATGAACATTACAGGTCATAGTGAGGGGATTAATAGTTTTTTTTATACGTTTGTCTTAACAAAAACAAATCTTAAGGAATTTGTTATTAGATATGATCAAGCATTGCAAAAAATTATCCAAAGAGAAATTGATGAGGATTTTGTTTTCGAGCATAAAAATAGAAGTATTGATGAATATAACTTGGTTTTGAAACATGCTGCAAGCATGTATACCCGAAATATGTTTGATAAGTTTTGTGAACAGTTAAAAGACTACATTCATTTTAGATCTACTGAGAATGAAACTGGCGAAGAGATGACATCATATGTTATGTCCTCTGTAGTTGGTGAATATGAGAGTTTTGTTGTGAAAATGAATTTATGTACATATAAAGGTTATTGTCATTGCAAATATTTGAGTTTAAAGGATTATCATGTAGCCATATATTAAAAATCATCATGAAACTAGAAGTAGATGAAATACCTTCTCATTTTATTTTAAAGAAGTGAACAAAATGAGCTAACTCGTTTAGGATTATGGATGATTTTGTGTATGAAGGTCAATCCAATTCTAGTGAAGCATTTCGACTTAGTTATATATGCCGAAGAGCAACGCAACTTTCATGCATTGCATTGAAATCTGAAATATTGTACAAGATAGCGCTGAATGGAATAGTAGAACTTTTCACCAGAGTATGTGAAGAAAAAACTAAGCTTGATGAAAGAAAGACTGAAGATGATGGTGATGATGCAAAATATCTAATAATCAACGATCAAATTCCTATGATAATTCAAGATCCAAATATTTCACAAGTAAAGGGAAGACCGTGGAATGATAAAAGATTTGTTCAAAGTGGTGTTAAAGGAAGAATTAAAAGCCTTATTGAGTTGTCCACTAGTAAGAAAAAGCGAAAATGTAGAAAATGTGGAACAGAGGGTCATGATAGTAGAAATTGCTCTCTTAACTCTGGACAATCAGGTATTAAAATAATTGTTAAAGTATTATTTTTTGTATTGTAAGTTTGTAACACTGCTGAAATTGTCATTTTTACTATAAGTAGATATATCATATGCTAATTCACCATCTAACCGTTATTATTATTGACTGTTTACCATGACAGATAGGCCAGCATTTAACAATCGGTGTGAAGAAACCTGAGCATAAAAATGACTGAACTAGATCCTATCTACCCCTATCTTCAATGATTGAATTCCTGGAATAATGAAATAAATGAGCACAGTGCATTACAGATGCAAAGCCCATGAAAGTTAGTTACAGTCACTGCTCCACTAAAAGAAAGATGGTTGGGTTATTTCATAATAATTATGCATGTCTTTGATGGATCACAGGTATATGGTGTTGGAGATGGATGAACACTATGCGCTTTCTTCCATTGCATGTAGTTGAAAAAAAGGTCACTTGAAAGATGCAGTCCATGGATTGATTCCGGCAAGTGGCAACACTAAAGAGGCTGCAGAATTGAAAGGGAAAAAACTCTTCTTTCTCACTGTCATTGAATCTGTGCATTATACTTCAATAAGGATTCAAAGTGGTTGAAGCTCGCAATGATTGAAGCCCGGGCTAATCAAAGCAGACGGTGCTTTAGTTTGAAGCATTAGCAACGAAGTAGTTAACCATCAAACCCATATCATTAGGCATTAGCAGCAGTTGGATATTTTCAGGCCACTCCTCCGCAACATAGCTACTTAGAGGTGAATATCCTATTCCCAGCTGTGAAGTGCACTGAAGCTACGACGAACATCAAAGTATCTACAAGCATCTTCGTTTCAAGCATCTTATACATTTCTGGTATCCTAGAAAATCATTTCTCTATGTAAGAAAACCCTGTATCGTCAAATGCAAGCTTCCGACACTGGTTTTCAATCTAAGGCGCAATGACACATCACACTGACAGTTTACGACGGTGAGCATCTTAGCTTAACATGACTACATGCGACCGACTGATTAACAGTGGTGAATCTATCCACTCACGAGTTAATTCTAGCAGCACATTAGGCATTCCTTGGCTCAGATCAATAAGTAAAAATTCTCTTCTTCATTTACCGATTACAGGATTGGAGGTTGCAAATGAGGCTTTCCCTTACCGCTGAGAGAAACGATTCGAGTTATGGACGATGTTGATAGTCCTTGGTCGTTGCGTTTGAGGGAGGGAGGGAGACGATTAATTACGGTCTTGAAATTAGAATTCGTGAGGGAGTCAGTCAGTTTGAATAAAAATTTATGAAGAGTGAGAATTCCAAGAAGGATTAAGTCGCCTGGAGCATTTGATTATTGCTTGAAATGACGGCTTAGATAAACTGTATCGAACGGTGGTAGAATTGTGTCAATTAGAAAATGTTAATGATGTTTGAAGTAGGGTTAAATTGGTATTAGCTATATGTTGTATGCAGATTAGAATTAGTCGATTAATTTTATGATGGTTTGGATGAAATTACGGGTATATACTTGATATATAGCATATGAATGGTTAAGACAATAATAAACGATATTTAGGAGGTGTAAAAACATACTAAAGCAGTAAATGATAAAGGAAATTCGAATTGGGGAAGAAAGAGTTTAAGTTGATCGGTTTACTGTGCATTTCAGACGTACACCGATCCATCGGTGTTATATGCACCGATCCACCGATGCACGTTTAAATTCCCAGGTTGAACCTAAACCAGGGCTGAAGCAATTTTACTTCAGCCAGACCGGTATGAAATGGAAAATGAGTGACATGCTGGTTTCTTAGCGACTTTAGGAAATGTTTAATGTTTGAAAACATGCTTCGATGATTGTGCATTGTGATGATTGTGTTGAGTCATTTATTAAAGGAGTTAGGCTTCATTTACCCATCCTTTATGTGTACGCGAGTTAATCTCCATTTCACTAACTCTTATGTGCATTGATGGATTAGTATATGATTAACCGACCTTTCTCCTTTTTGTGTAGATGGGTTAGTCCATCTTTAAACTAACTTTGTTGTGTATTTAGTTTTGTTAAGTATAACATAGTAATTCAATATTGTAATGACTATGAAGGAGTAACACTTTAGATACAGGTAAGACATATTTCAGATATAGTAAGTGCTAGCTCTCCTATGATGTTTATGAAATCATGTTAGCAGTATATTGTTAATATTTTTACTCATCAAACATATGTGTCAGACCCCCCTCCTCATACACTATAAGTTAATAGAGTAGCTTTTGAGTGTATAGTGTTTGAAGATGGTGACTATGAAGACGTTTATAATGTTATCCATTTATTTGTAATCATTCTATATGTAGTGTGATACTGTGTGTATGTATGAAGACTGTATGACTTATGATTTATATGATGAGATTTGTTTATTTTATCTACATTCTATTTTGATACATTCTGTTGTAAGTTATGAAAGATATAGGTGTTAGTTTAGCTCTCTATTTGCTATTGTGTTTTAAACAATCCAGCGTTTCGTTTTACGGCACATAAGACTCGATCATGTGGTCATGAAAAGTCGGGTTGTTACACTTGATAACTGGTTTGTAGATTAGGATGCATATAGAGAGCGTACTTATATATTTTTATACAATATATAAGTGTGTGCGTGTGTTAGTTAAAGTAAATGGGTGTATTGACATTTAATCCTCGAATTATGTATACCATCTCTGTTTACTACTCTGGGAGGATCTAAATGCAATTTATAGATAGTAGAGATGTGTAACATGACTGAAACTGATGCTGGAAATGTAGCTGTGGAAGTATTGAGCGAGAACATTCCACTTTACTACCGCATTATCTTCAAGATAAAAACTAGGCCACTATTAAGGAATATGTGCAAGTAACTGAGATGCGAGGTAGAGATGTCGTTCGTATGCCGGGGCTGAATTTTCCAAAACCGTGTAAGAACATTTTGAATTTGGATGGCAATTCGTATAAGGGAACCAAAGCTTTTATGGAGATACGAGCTTGGTTGCGTACATGTGATAGAATTTTTGGTATACTAAATTTGAGCGATGAGGTAAAAGGGCAGCTTATTTCTTAGCACGTATAGGGAGAAGCAATGAATTGGTGGGACAATGTTATAGAGGAAGTCAATGAAAATAAAAATTTTGAACTGGTTATAAGAGAAGATTTGAGACAAATTTTTTGCCTGGAGCTGAAAAGGAAGTGGTGCATGAGAAGTTTATTAATCTCAAACAAGGGAATTCCACCATGAAGAAGTATATTAATAGCTTTAATGAGTTGGTGAAGTTTGGTTTAGAATTGATAAACATGTCACCCAAAAAGGCAATGAAGTTTTCGAAAGGGTCGAGTTCACCACTTAGAGAGTTAGCATCCTATGGGAGCAACATTCGAAAGGTTAGTTGAAGCGACATTGCTGAATACCATTATAGTGGAGGCTTCTAAAGGACAACCGATGAAAAACATTACTAAAGTAAAGCACAAAGATCTTGAAGGTCCAAGTGGAAAGGGTGGTAAGCAAGGCACAATGTATGAAAGATGCAATCTGAGAGGACATGAGGCGAAGGATTGCATAGTGAAGGTCTTAAAGATAAAATGTTATAACAATAATCAGGTTGGCAATATGAAGAGGGAGTGCCCTGCTTTAGGAACGATTGCAATGAGGTGTGCTATTATCCTATGTTTATATATGTACACACATATACGTTTATGTAGTATAAGATATGTGGAAATGGGTTGCGTTTGGAATTATGAGGATGAAATTCTTACTAAGAGGGAGAATATAATACCCCATGATATTTAGCTGTATATTTTATTCGTAGGGGCAAAATGGCAATTTTGCAAACGCCGAATTAGACGATAGAAACTGTATCATATCATAGAGTTCATTTTTATGGTTGAGTTAGTATACCGATTTTTCCGGATCAGAGTATGAAGAAGTTACGCATATTTTAAAATAATGTAATGATTTGTTTAAGCGGGCCAAAGACCACTTTAGAGGAAGTGACGGTTCACAAATTGTAAAATCAAGCTGAGTAGTTTTCAAATCATTTTTCATGTATGTTTTTGGTTATGCTTCTTCTTCTTCATCCTCTTCTCTGCCATTTCTCTTTTTCTTTCAATTCTAAACATAACCCCTCACACATACACACACATACTACATACATACATACATACATACATACATACATGCATACATACATACATATGTATGTCAAATCGACGAGCATGAGAAGGGCTGCATGAAGATATCCATCATTTGCGGATTTGAGAAACTTAAGAGGACTGCAATTCTTAACATCATAGGAATTGGGGACTATTAGGCGATTTCTAGGGCATGGCGATGTAAATTGGTGAGTGGAGTCATTACCGACTATATGTTATTCACATGAAAGTAGTTTCATTATGTGATGGCTGATTAGGATTGATAAATGTAGAATTTGGGTTAATTGGATTAGGCGATGAATACTGAAATAATTGTGGGATTAGAAAATGTTAGTAATGTTTGAATTAGGGTTAAATTGGTAATAGTGATATGTTATATAGAGATTTTATGATGTTGGGATGAAATCATGGGTATATAATTAATATGTGGTATATGAATGGATAGGACACTAATAAGGTATGTTTAGTAGGTATAGAAACATATCAAAACAGTAACGATAAGAGAAATTCGAATCGGCCAAGAAACAGTTTATGTTGATCGGTTTACTGTGCGTTTCAAAAAACACTAGTCCACCAGTGCACGTTTAAATTACCAAGTTTAACTTGAACCAAGGGTGAAACATTTTTACTTCATCCATGCCTATATGAAATGGAAGACGAGCGACGTGTTCCTCAACGATATCAGGAGGAATTTAATGTCCAAAAATATGCTTCGATGGTTGTGCATTGTGATGATTGTGTTGAGTCATTTATTAATGGAGTTAGGCTGTGCTTACCTATCCTATATGTGTATGTGAGTTAGTGTACATTTATCTAACCCATGTTCTTGTTAACGTTTACGATTTTAGTCTATGTTTAACTATGTCCTAGGGGTAGTCTCCGATTAACCAACTGTTGTGTGTATCGATGGTTAGTATATGTTTAACTACCTTTTTCTCTCTTTTTTGTAGATAGGTTAGTCCATGTTTAACACTCTATTGTGTATTTAATGTGGTTAAGTATAACATAGTAATATTGTAATAACTATGAAAGACTAACACTTTAGATGTAGGTGAAATGGGTTTCAGGTATAGTAAGTGTTAGCTCTCATATGATTTTATGAAATCATGTTAGCAGTATATACTTGGTAATGTTTTTACTCACTAGGCATATGTGTCTGACCCCCCTCCTCGTATATTATAGGTTAACGGAGTAACTTTGACATGTATGGTGTTTGAAAATGGTGACTATGAAGATATTTACATATGTTATCCGCTTATTTATATTTATTGTATATGTAGTGTGATGGTGTGTGTATGTATAAAGACTATGTATGACTTATATACATATGAGATTTGTTTATTTTATATATATTGGATTTTGATCCATTCCGCCGTGAGTTCCGAAAGATATAATTAGTTTGTTCGGCACCTTGTTCACACTACATTTTAAAACAACCTAGCTTTTCATTTTACGACTCGTATACTCGATCATATGGTCGTGAAAAGTCGGGTTGTTACGTTTGGTATTAGAACTATAGGTTACGTAGAGAGAGCGTACTTGTATATTTTTATATAATATATATGTGTACATATATTAGTTAAAGTAAATGGGTGTATTAACATTTAATTCAGGGATTATGTTTACCATCTCTGTTTACTATATTGGGAGGATTTAACATTGAATCCAATTTTACAGATAGCAGAGATGAGTAACTCGATTAAAACTAGCACTGGAAATTAAATTATGGAAGTACGTGGCATGAACATTCCGCTTTGGTTCCTACATTATCTTAAGCTAGAAACCAGGCCGCCATTAATGAAGTGGTGCATGTAACTGGGATGCAAGGTGGAGATGTCGTTCATATACAAAGGTTGAATTTTCTAAAACCATGGAAGGATTTTGAGAATAGGGTGGAAAGCCGCTTAAAGGAACAAAATCTTTTTTGAAGACGTGAGCTTGTTTGCATGCATGTGATATAATTGTTGGTATGCTAAATTTGAGGGATAAGGTAAAAGGGTGGCTTGCTTCGTTGCGCATATAGGGAGAAGCAATGAATTGGTGGGACATTGTTATAGAGGAAGTCAATGAAAATGAAATTTCCTAGACTTTTTTTAAAAGAAGATTTGAGACGAAATATTAGCCTGAATCTAAAAAGGAAGTGATGCTTGAGAAGTTTATTATTCTCAAACAAGGGAATTCCACTATGGAGTACATTAATAGCTTTAATGAATTAGCGAAGTTTGGTTTTAAATTGATAGAAATGGCACCTGAGAAGGAGATGAAGTTTGAAAAAGGATTGATTTTGCCACTTCGAGAATTAGTGCTTAGTCGGATTCTTATGGGAGCAACGTTCGAAATTTTACTTGAAGCAGCATTGTTGAATACCACTATAGTGGAGGCTTCTAAAAGGCAGTCATGAAGAATATTAGTAAAGCCAAGTGCAAAGATCTCGAAGGTCCAAGTGGACAAGGCGGTAAGTAAGACATAAACCGTGGAAGATGAAATATGTGAGGACATAAGGTGAAGAAATTATAGAGTGAATGTCTCGAAGATAAAATGTTATAACTACAATCAGATGGGCTATATGAAGAGGGAGTGCCTTGCTTTAGGAAAGATTGCTATAAGGCATGTTATTATCCTATGTTTTCATAAATATATGTTTATATAGTATAAGATATGTAGATACGTAAAAAGAGGTTGCGTTCGAAATTTTAAGGATGAAATTCATTTTAAGAGGAGAAGGATGTAATATTACGTGATATTTAGCCATATATTTTATTAGTAGGGATAAAATGGTAAATTTCAAACATTGGAATTAGGCAAGGGAAATTGTACCATTGCATAGAGCTGGTTATTCTGGTCAAGATGGCATACTGGTGTGTCAGGATTGGAGTTCAATGAAGGAGTTACATGTATTTTAAAATAACGGGTTTTGATTTGTTTAAACGAACCAAGGCCCGCTTTGGAGGAAGCGACGATTCGAACATTATAAAATGGTTTGAGTAGTTTTCAATCATTTCTCATGTACTTTTTCGGTTACTCTTCTTCTTCATTCTCCTCTATGCCATTGCTCTTTCTCTTTCAATTCTAAACAAACCCCTCCTTCCTCATACACACACACATATGTATGTATGTATGTATGTATGTATATATTCAATGAGCGCGAGAAGGGCAACATGAAGATATCCATTATTTGAAGATTCGAGAAACTTAGAGACTACAATTCTGGATAGCGAAAAAATTAAGTACTATTAAGTGATTTCTAGGGCTTGGCAACGTAGATTGGTGAGTGGGAATCATTATTGACTATATGTTGTTCACATCAGAGTAGTTTCGTCATGTGATAGCTAATTTGGATTGATAAATGTAAAATTTTGGTTAGCTGGATTAAATGATGAAACTGAAGTAATTGTGGGATTAGAAAATGTTAATGATGTTTTAAGTAGGGTTAAATTGGTATTAGTGATATGCTATATGCAGATTGAAGTAATCGATTCAATTTATGACGGTTTGGATGAAATTATGGGTATATAATTGGTTTGTAGTATATGAATGGTTAAGACACTAATAAAGATGTTTATGAGGTGTAGAAACGTACCAAAGTAGTAATGATCAGGGAAATTCAAATTAGGGAAGAAAGAGTTTAAGTCGATCGGTTTACTATGTATTTCATACATACACTGGTACATCGGTGTTAAATGCACCAGTCCACCGGTGCATGCCTAAATTGCCAGGTTGAACCTAAACCAAGGCTGAAGCATTTTTTTTCAATCAGGCCTATATGATGTGGAAGTGAGCGATGTGTTGGTTTCTCAATAACATTGGAAAATGTTTAATATCCAGAAACATGCTTTGATTATTCTGTATTGTGATGATTGTGTTGAGTCGTTTATTAAAGAAGTTCGGCCATGTTTACCTATCCTTTATGTGTACACAAGTTAATGTACGTTTATATAACTTATGTTCTTATTTACGTATATGGGGTTTGTATATGTTTAACTCTATCCTAAGGTTAGTCTCTATTTAACTAATTCTTTAGTGTATCAATGGGTTAGTATACGTTTAACTAACTCTTTCTCTTTCTCTCTTTTGTGTATAGTATGGGTTTGTCCATGTTTAACTAACTCTATTGTGCGTTTAATGTTGTTTAGTATAACATAGTAATTCAATATTGTAACGAGTATGATTGACTAACTCTTTAATGCATGTGAGACAGGTTTCAGGTATAGTAAGTGTTAGCTCTCGTATGATGTTTATGAAATCATGGTAGCAATATATACTTGGTAATATTTTTACTTAGTAGAGATTTATGTCTGACCCCCTCCTCATACACTATAGGTTAATATAGTAGCTTTGGATCATATGGTATTTGAAGACAGTGACTATGAAGACATTTACATATGTTGTTTGTTTGTTTGTATTTATTGTATATGTAGTGTGATAATGTGTGTATGTGTGAAGACATGTATGACTTATGATGTATATAGATGGATTTTTTTATTTTACCTATGTTGTATTTTGATCCATTCCGCTTTGAGTTCTGAAAGATATATTTAGTTAGTTCAGCTCTCTGTTTACTATTATATTTTAAAACAATCCAACTTTTCATTTTATGACGCATATGACTCGATCATGTGGTCGAGAAAAATTGGATTGTTACAATAAGCAACTAGAATTATCGCCTTCTTATGTTGATTATATAATATTTTCATATGTGGTACTCATGATAAACAAAGATCTACATGAGAATGATCACATAACTTGTGATTTAAAGATGTGGATCAAAATCAATTGCCATATCCCAATGCTTCTCAACTATAAAAAGTAAAATATAATTACATGATTAAATTATTATATCCATTTAATTATTCAACCAGAGAAAGATGCATACATCTTTCAAAATCCTTATTCTCTAATTATACTTTATTTATATGTTTTAGCGACACCGATGAGAAGGAATGTGTTGTAAACATTACTGCCAAACTTGATTGCATGGATCCATATTGTAGGAACAAAAATATGCACCTTGATATTATATAATTCTCCCAATAGCATATAAACTACATCGTTTGGGTAGTATAATGTGTTATATCTCCGATCCAGATAAGCTGTCACTGAACAAAAGGCTTATAACTCATGGAAAGGTACTCATTTTCATTAGTCGTTTTTTCGTTATTGTGTCTATTCTTTAAGATATCGGTACATCCTGAATTTCATAAGGAAAGTGTAGTACAATTTATGTATATTTTATTTCTTAGATTATTTTTATGGATGCCTATTTAATCACAAGGTAATAGTTGGATGAAAATGTTATACAAAGTTTCATATGAATTCATTTATGTGTATGTTAATCTATGCGCAAATGAATGTAGTAGCTCACATTTTGAGATAGATTACTAATAGTTTTAATATTACTTTAAAGGAAAAGTATATGCAAAGGTTTAAAATTTTAGTACATATAAGGGAGTCATTTCTTAAAAATATAATACTACAACAAAATATCCGTTTTGCAACGGCCAATGCCAGTTGTAATAGGCCTTTCACAACTGGCAGCCGCCAGTCTTAATATGCGAAGTTGCAATAAGATGATTGCATTTTACAACTATTTACGACAGTTGCAAAAAACCATTGCGGTGGTGATTTTTAACAACTGTTAAAAGAAGTTGCAATAGGACCTTTTACAACTGTAAATAACAGCTGCAAAATTATAACATTTATTTGAAAATTATGATACAACTAAGAACGACAGTTGCAGCAAGTTCTATTCAACTTATATAAACTATCGTAATAAGATTTGTAACAACCCAGAATTTTGGTCATCTGATTTTGAATAATTAATTAATTTTAAATATTTAAAATAATAGGATTTTGGAATTTAATAACTTAAATTCAAATATAGTGATCATTTAGGTATTTGAATTTGTGAATTGAATATTATTGGATGGGTTTAATAATTATATTTAACTCCTTTTAATTAATAAGTAATGTTGCTGAATTCAATTTGTAAGGTTATTTACAAAAATAAATAGATCAGATGTATATTGATAATTTGATCAAATCTATAAAATGATATTCAAAAATGTGAAATTATCATTCCGAGGCAATGCCTCAGATTTTGACGAAATTAGTGCCATTAGATCTGGAGTAATAAATTGTTGTATGCCATCGAGTTATGTAATGACCAGACGTACCGTTTGGTCGTGCGAGCTCGAAACGCGTAGCGTTTAATTTTAGAAAATTAAATTAATATAATTCGATTTAAAAAGCTAACTTCCGTATACTTTGGAATTAGGTCTCGAAACTAGTTTCATTGAGTTCGAAATAGGAGTATTTAATATAGAATGCCAGTCGGCAAGCTTTGATTGGAGTTCGAGATTTTTAGATATATTATATCGGATATTATCAAATAAAATGTATATACCCTATATTGCAAGCCCATACTCTACCTTTCCAAACCGTACCCTCACGTTACCTCTCACATTTTCAACCCATACTCACTTCCCCTTTAAAATTATTGCATGTTAACAAAATTGAGCTTCCTCTTTCAAAATCAAATTTCAAAATCAAAAATAAAATTCCATACTCAACTAAAAATTGCAATTCTTGATATTACAATCTCGTATAGACCTAGGCTTCAACTCTACATGAGTTTCGCCATGTGCATTCTTTTTTTGTGGATAGCCGATTATGGCATTGGAACTAAGGCCTGATTTCGTTGGAGTTTTAGGCGAATTTAGGTGAATTGAAGCTTGGTTTTAGGTTTAGCGTTGGAAAAAGTTGCTATGGCCAGAGTTTAGGGTTATATGACGGCTTATGGGGGATCACAACCTGGCGCGTGTATGGGGGAGGGGAGGTCCTGATGATGTCGTGTTTTTGTTTGGTGGTCGAACTATTGGGGTATTGGGTGCGTTTCGAAGAGGAGGAGCAATGGAATTGTTTGGCGAAGTCGGTTCGTCATTTAGCGGCGTAGCTCCGTATCATGGCTTGAACATGCATGGCTAATGGTGGGTTGATACCTATGCATGATTTTGTTGAGTTGGGGGAAGAAGATGTTTAGGGCTAATGTTGTAATTAATAGTAAATTAAGTTATTAATCAATATAAGATAATTGATAACTTATAAATTCAATATCTTTTGCGTACGAGGTCCGATTCAAACATCGTTTGTTGCGTTGCACTCATATGGGCATTATCTTTGCAATGGAGTTGATTTGGAGAACTAGTGGAATTTTTGGCTAAAATTGAACGTCTGTTCGGTTTTAGTTCAAACCGGAACGCTTCGGCGAAAACTAAAATCAACGGAGTTTAACTCACATTCAATTTTACTATATCATATCTATGATGCTATAAACTATCATTGATTGCTTGGATGTTAGTTAAATTGTTTGATTGATTGTTTGGTTGAATTTCCATTTGGAAAATGGACGACATATTAACTTGATTGTTATGAACCCATATGATTAGATATATAAAATGCCCTTAACCATTATTTTGAAGGGAGAAGTTATAGAGAGACCCCGAGGGGTTTCTCACCAATAATTATTTATTTACATCCTTATGGTGTTATATTAATGTTTAATTGAAATTAATCTTTATATTACATTTAAATTATTTAAGTGTTGTTATAGCGATTTTCGCTATACCGTCATTTATTGCATATCACTCCATAAACCCTTGTATGAGCGTTTTGAACTTGAGCTTGTATTTTCACAAAATAGATGTTTGAAATTCATTAATCGTTTGATTAATGATAATTTAAATTAATTAATCATTTTAACTAATGATGTTTAAAATTAATCAATATTTTTTATTAATGAGATTTTGGATTTCATTAATCATTTTAAGTAATGATATTTGAATTTAATTAATTATTTTAATTAATGATGATACTTGAAAATTAATAATAATTTTAATCAATGATATTTGAAAGTAATTAATCATTTTAATTAATAATATTTGATTTTAATTAATCATCCTAATTTCTAATATTTGAATGTAATTAATCATTTTAACTAATGATGTTTGAAATTTGTTAATCTATTTGATTAATGAGATTTAAATATTAATTAAGTCAAATTAATTAATGATTTTGAACTTTAGTTAATCATTTTAATTAATGATTTTTTTAAATTTAATTAATTGTTTTACTAATGATTTTTGAAATTTAATTAACCATTTTAGTTAATGATGGTTTATAGTTAATTAATCATTTTAACAAATGATGTTTTAAATTAATCGTTTTAACTAATAAGGTTTGAATTTAATTAATCCAATTAATTTATGATTATTTGTACTTAATTAATTGTTTTAATTAATGGTATTCAAAATTTATTAATTATTTTAATTAATGATGTTTGAGATTAATTATTCATTTTAATTAATGATTATTTGAATTTAATAAATCTTTTTAATTAATGATATTTAAAGTAAATTAGTTAATTTAATAAAAGTGATTAAAGTAATTAAATAATTTAATGAAAGTGTTTTAAAGTTAATAAACTGATTTAATAAAGGTTTTAAAATTAATTTACCGATGATATAAAAGTGTTTGGAAATAATTAACTATTTTATTAAAGATAATGGATTTATTTATTCAAAAGAGATTATAAATGGGATTGATTATCTTTCGGGATAATGAATATTGTTTTAAATTTATAAGGGTATTTTAATTGTTTTATTTTCTTGGATAATAAATATCGTTTTAAATTTACAAATGATGGTTTTAAATGAGAAAATCCATTAAAAGGAAATATTTATAAATAAAGCTAAGTGTAAATTGTTTGGGCTATAGTAAACAATGTTTTAATGACATTTTTTACCCTTGTCTTAATACACTTGGTATTATAAATTTTATCTTATAAAAGATCATTTTTAAATTGTATTCCCAAAGTGTTTTTACCAATATTGTATTATGGAAATCAAATACAAGTTCAGTTTTAAAAAGTAAAGTTCGATTCAGTTATGGAAAAGTAATTCCGTAAACGATATCGCTTATATAGATATGATCTAGTCATACTTTTAACGCTAAACCTTCTGAGGCTTGGACTCGTTACTACCTTGAATGTTAAAAATGTCTTCAAAGGCGATGCCTAGAGATAACACTACCTCAACTTGCCTGGCTTCATTTTCAACCGAGTGATAACACTTGTTTAGAATCGACGAGTAGTGTTAAATATACGATATTTAATTTCCATATACGATCATTTTAATTATCCCCGATAGTTGATTTATTAATTATCGGATTCAACTTTCTTTATGGTGTATCGTCACCTTAAAAACGATTTGTTGCTCTTTGAGCTTTGTCATCCTTCACCGGAAATGACTAAATTGAAAGGGCGAGAGGAGTCCAAGCTATGTAAGGTTGCTCCCATTAGGGTATTTTCACATCTCATCTGCTTAGGCATAGATGGCGCAACACGATAGGGGGTTCTCGCTTCTTGTTAGGTGGAGAACAAATGACTCTTACCCCTACATGTCCTCCGGGTTGGTTGGCTAAATGGGCTTACAGTCGAGAGGCTGGCCGTAAAAGAAAATGGGAGGTACCAGTGTAAGCTACGGTGGGGGTGTACCCACTGTCGATGGTTGAAAAGCCTAGTTCTTTACAGCTTGGTATCGGAGCTAAAGGTTAAGCTTGGCTTTGGTAGGGTATGGCTTATTAGAGATAGGGTTAGTAATACCCTAGAATGAGTTTGAGAGTATTATATATATTCGAGAGCGTATTTGTTAATGTTATAAAAAACATACTGTGTTAATTGGTCTATTGAATTGTTTATGAATTCTGGTCAAGTCATGGGACGTCACGGTTTCGATAAAGATTTCTAAACACTCGAACAAGGCCAATGGACATGATATTGAATTTTTGAAAATTTGGCAAACGAAATATTTTGCGTAGGATTATATTTTATATATAAAGGAATTATTTTCAAAATTTTATATAGTTATATTGTGATTTTTTGAATGTGATAATATTTATTTATTATGACTATTGTTTGTTCAGTCATGCTTAATTAAATTAGGAGCATTAACTGTTGTTTGTTAGTTGTTAAATTATGCTCGGTTTATTTAGGAGCATTTATCGCTTTGATTTATAATGAACCCCTTGTGAATTAAGTTTCACCATTTGACTATAATGTGTTCGGAGAAAACGTTAAGTTAAAATTCACCTTTTAATAATGGTGAGTTAAGGATTAAACTTTAATAAAAGCTGTTTAATATAACCTAAATGGTAGGATAAGACATCTAGAGAATTAATATTTGAGAAAATTATATTTTAATATAGAAGAGTTATTATAATATAAGATGAGTTTATATAAAGGAAATTTTATATAAATTTAGTTTATAAAATGTGTTTAAAAAGGATTTTTGAATCTAAATCCCGGAATTTTTGAAAATAATTTCAAAAGGATTTTGAGGAATGAAATATTAGTACTTTTGGAAGTATTTAAAAGTGAAAATATTTTAGGAAGCGAAATGTAAAATGAAACCCATTTTCTTTGGGATAACTCGGAGGAAAACATCTCGATTAGTTTTGTGGTAATCTGAATAATCTTCTAAGTGACGATCAGATGTTTGCTTAGGTGAACGTTGTGGAGTACTTAATAAATTATTCTCTTTACCATTGTGCGATCGAAATGAGTTCAAGTCCGAATGAACCCAAAGTGAATGAATTGGTTGAAGTTATTTCAAATAAAAATATATTTAGTATGCCTTCAAAGATGAGTTTTGAAATAAAAAACCTAGTATTTAATTTTTAAGTTCCCTTAAAAGGGAGTTGTTTTCAAAATAAAAAAGTATTTTTGATAAAAGATTGTTTTAATAAATGAGATTTTACACTTAGATAAGATAAGGGATAATTTAACACAGGTTTAAAATGGGTTAAATTGGATAAGAAAGTTTTGATAAACATTGTTTTATTAAAACCATAACTTTTGTTTTAAACTTCCAAGTAGTGTAAACTATTTGTAGTTTTTGGGTCAACCCATGAAACATCATTCATTTTAACACTCTAAGTTAAAGAGGTTAATAGGTTGACTCAGTTTTAAGGAACCATAAACTGATTTAATCTCCATCTAGATCTTTGAAAAAGTAAAATATATTTGTGTTTGTATATGCTCTTAGGATATAAAGGAGTATTATACAAATAAATAAAACAAAGTAAGTTTTTTTTTGATGTTTTATAAAGAAATATCTTTATAAAATATTTTTAAACTTCGGTGAAAATTTATGAAATAATTCATAAATAATTTTAGTATTGAATAAAATACTAAATGCAAATTTAAGTGATTTGATGTAGTTAAGAAACTAATAAATTTAGAGTATAACTTTCCATTTTGTCCGAGTAAGTTTATATAATCTTTTAAGCAATAACCAAAGGCTCATGAGCAAAATGGTATGCTTAGATAATTATCTTTATTTTGGACAATCAAGAAAGTTTTGAACCTAAGCTAAGATTTGTTTGTTAATTATTTGACATTTTAAAATAATGTTAGTGTTAAATTTCTCCTTATGGAATTTGATTGATTGACAGATAGTGATGGTTTATCCTATATGAAATTTGATTAGATTTGACTGAATTTGATTGATTGATTGTGTGATTTTATATACCATTGTGTTATCCCGCTTTTTGACAAGGCCGTGATACCGTAGGTTTGGCTAAAACAGGTGGTTACCCACCTTGAGAATCAATGATATACAAGACTATAGACGATGGTCGAGCAGATTCAGATCGGCCCCGATCAAGGTGCAATAAATATAAAGTGACAAGGAAGGCCCCGTGAGGCTACATTTCAAATTTCAAATCAATCGAAGTTCGTACGCAAATCAATATGAAGTGACAAGGAAGGCCCCAGATGCAAGGGGCAGTTTGAGAGCCCAAGTTTAAGTCAAATATGACCCGACCATCTGCAAATCAGCTACTTTCCATGGTTCAACGTAAAGAACTCCAAGTAAGAGTGAACGTGATTTGACCGACCACTCTTTGACTTCCGCCCCTGACTTGGGGGCAGACGAAATGACTAAGGAAAATGTGCTCGACCATTTTTTGAAATAACTTTAAGTCCCCAAAGTGTGAATTGGAGTATAAACACAAATTGGGTGCGATTTGACCACCCGCTAACAAACTCTTATTCCTAGAGTGTGGATATGAGTATAAACAAATAGATGAGTGCGGTTAGACAACTCACTATTCCATAAACCCTGACCCCAACTCGACAGGAGGAGTATAAACTCATTACGGATGGAATTCGACCATCCATGAACTAACTCCACTAACCCAAGACTCGAGGGCAGGAGTACAAATTACTGAAAGCTGAATATGACAGCTCATTATAGCTTCGGCTTCGTGTTATTTATGACTTAAGGCAACGACTGCAAAGAGGCCTTAATACCAAACCAATCGGAATTACATCTAAAGTTATGGGAGACCGATTATGTCATACCTTTGGATCGACGAGCAATATCAATTTGAATTCTCCGTATCGTGCCACTGGGTCGACTGTCAATATCGATCCACACCAACCTCAAATAGATGTGAACCGAACATCCATCGAATAACTCTGGTCACCACAGCATGGATATGAGAATAATTCATGAATTAGTGCGACATGACCATTGATATGTCATCACTCTACTTCGATCCGTCATGAGGAGTATGAAACCTTATGGCCATGAATTGACGACTCCTGAGCTAACTTTGTCCCTTAATCCGACGAGAGAACATAAATCAAGATAGACATGACTGACCATCCAGCTCCTAATGAATGCGACATAACCGTTCATTCGCTAGCTCTAACCATGATTTGACTATAAGAGCAGTTCGAAATGGATGTGACTTGACTGTCTGAATACTGATCATTGCATTTTGTTCGACCGGGGAAGCAATAGTCATAGATTGGGTGAGACTTAACCATCCATTCTTTGGTGCTTGCCTAGAGTATGGCGACATCTGCATCAAAAGTGAACGTGATTGATCGTCGTATACTTAGCTCATGCCTGAAATCCGATGGGGAATTGAAGTCTTCCCATGGAAGAAAAAGCCAAAATACAATCTAGAATAGGTGCAATTCATCCTTCCAGCAAATAACTCGATCCCATGATTCAAGGGGAAAGAGTACAAAGCTAAAGTGGACATAACTTGATTTCCTACTTATTAGCATCTGCCCCCAAACTTGTGGGGGCATGAGGGAGAATTAAGATGAATATAACTCGGCCATTCATCATTCAACTCTCAGTCTTCATGGTTTAGGCAGGAGAATAAACACAACTAGGACGAAACTTGACTGTCCGTGCAGAACATTTATCGACCTAAGACTGGGGACAGAAGTGTGGTCTTCCAAAAGCTAACCGTGATAGCTCAATACAGTGACTCATACCTGGTGTTTACAGCAACTCGAGGCTATGACTGAAAGGATGCCTAAAGATAGAATCGTCGAATCGATGCCCAAGCTCATTGGCAACTGACCATCACTCTAACCCGAATGATGACTAATGGATCATGAGTACATTGAATGGAAAGCACATTACTCGAATATACAAGCAGATTCAAACTCAAAGCAAGAGCCGGCTATACAGTTCCGCACAACACGAGGCTGAACCCTACTCGAGTATTTAATTCAATGTGCTTCTAAGCCTAATCTTCAGCCATTTGTGGATAATCGCTCAAAGTATTTAGAGCCCTTCACTATCAGACTTAATAACTAATGACAAGACTCTGGGATTCGACCGGAGTAACCATCATCATTGACCATCCCAACCAAATTTTACGTCCATTATTACACGAAACAATTATGTTTAAACTCAAGGAATCCAAAGGTGCACCCGTTGAGCTAATGATCGACATTACGGTCAGCCATGGCGGCCCATCACGGGTACTGAAGATCAGATCATAGCTCAGTGCAACGATGATAAAGGAATTAGCTGGCTTTCCCCAAATGAATCTTGATGTGTTTTCTTGGACCCATTATGACATGTGTATGATTTCACCAACTATCATGAGCCATGCATTGAATATCGACCTGAGGCATGTCTCGGTAAAACAAAAGCGACACAGCAAAAGCAACGCAGGATGGATTCAGAAAGATTTGCTGCACTTAAAGAGGAGGTGTATAAACTCAAAAACAATGGGTTTATTTGGTACGCCCTCTACCCAAAATGGGTATCCAATCCAGTTCATGAGAGAAAAACTGATGGAAATTGGTGGACATACATCCACTACTCTGACCTAAACAAGGCATACCCAAAAGACAGCTTTCTCTTTTAAGGATCGACAAGGAGGTAGACTTAACTGCTGAATATGAACTACTTTCATTTATGGATGCGTACTCCGGATACAACTGGATCCCGATGCATGTTTCCCACCAAAAGCACACCAGCTTCATTACCGATCTAAGGCTATACTGTTATGTTGTTATGCCATTTGAACTAAATAATGTTGAAGCTACTTACCAGAGACTAGTCAACCAGATGTTCAAAGATCAAATCAGGCAACAAATGGAAGTATATGTGGATGATATGCTTGTGAGATCACGATGATCGAACAACCACATCGATGACTTGGTGGAGATGTTCAGTTTCTCCAAAAGCTTGAAATGAAACTCAATCCCTTGAAATGCTCTTTCGGTGTTATGTCAGGGAAATTCTTGGGTTTCATTGTTGATTCTCGCGGAATTGAAGCCAATCTCAAGAAGATTCAGGCAATTAGAGATATTCAAGCGCAAAAGACTAAAACAAGTACAGAGCTTAAATGGGAAGGTTGCCACCCTAAGTCGATTCATTTCCAGAGCCGTTGATAAATGTATTTCTTTCTTCGACCTGATCAGAAGAGGGAAAAGGAACTCTAAATGGACACAGGATTGTGAAGACGCATTCCAGGCTCTGATGAACCACTTAGAGAGGCCTCCCATCATATCTAAGTTGTTAGATCACAAAGATTTATACATCTATTTAGATGTTTCAGTACACGTCATAAGCATCGCACTGTTACGCGAACATAATCGAATCTAAAGAGTGGTATATTATGTAAGCAAGCAGTTGGAAATTGTTGAAAGAAACTACCCGGAGCTGGAAGAGCTCACGTATTGCCTATTCATTATGTCACAAAAGCTTCATCCTCACTTCCATGCTCTCCCCATCAACGTCTACGCCGACCAGCTGTTATGACAGGTCCTACAGCTACCTTAAGCATCTGGAAGGTTGATCAAATGGAATATCGAGCTAAGACAATTAGATATCACTTATCTTCCTCGGAGAGCTATCCATAGACAGATATAGGCGGACTTCATAGCTGAATTCACTGCACCAAACGAATTTCCGGAGAGTAGTGGAGAACCAACCAACTGATGGAAAATGTACATGGATGGAGCATCCAACAATCAGCGTTCTGGTGTTAGAGTCATGTTAGTGACTCCTAAGGGAACAATCGATCTGCTACACCTTGAAACTCGACTTCCCTGCAATAAATAACGAAGCTGAGTATGAAGCCTTGATCGCCGGGATCAAAGTTGCCAGAGAACTAGGAGTGAAAACTTTACAAATCCCTTGTGATTCCCAGTTAGTCAAGGGAGATCATCAGGCTTGGGGGGCAGCGACTTGCTCCTTATCTCAGCCAGGTTCGAGAACTACTGGCCGACTTTGAGTATTACACCATTACACACATCCCCAAAGATACAAAATGAGAAAGGCGACTCACTGGCCAAGCTGGCCAGTTCCAAGAATGCACATCAAATATACTTTTTCCTGATTAAAGTACTAGATCCTCCGAGCATCGACCAGATGGAGATTATTTGGGTTTTGGAAACGGAGCCAGAAAGGGAGTCGTAGATGACTCATGTTAAAGGTTATCTGCAACGAGGGATCCTTACCGGATGGAGGAATGAAAAACAACATATCTTCCATAAGCTTCATGCTAATCATCCTAGAAGGGGTCATGTATAGAAAAGGCTTCTCCATTCCCCTGCTTTGGTGTATCACCCATCATGAAATCAAACAAGTCTTGAGATAATTCCATGAAGGAGAATGTGGCGACCACACTCGGGGCAAACCTTGACAAAGAAAATATTTCACTACGGGTATTGCTAGCCAACTGTCAAATGAGATGCAACTTGTCACGCTAGACAATGCGACGAGTGTTAGATGTTTGCAAAAAATTCCGAGAGCTCCGTCGATGGAAGTTACATGAATGGTAAGTACATGGTCATTTTCCACTTAGGGCATTGATATTATCTGTTCTTTACCGATCTCTAAAGATGGAGCGAAGCACACCATCGTAGTAGTGGATTACTTCACCAAATGGGCTGAAGCTGAACCTTTAGCTACGATTGCGACGAAGAAAGTAATCAACTTCATTGTCAAGAGCATCATCTATAATTTTGACCTTCCACGAGCCATTTTAACCGATAATGGAACCTAATTCGACAACGCTGAATTCAAAGACTTCTGCCGTCAGCATCATATTGAAAATAGATTTGTGGCAGTTGCTCACCCTCAAGCAAATGGACAAGTTGAAGCTGTGAACAAAATCATAAAGTCCATTCTGAAGAAACGTTTGGAAAAGAAAAGAGGCAAGTGGGTGGATAAACTCCCAATAGCATTATGGACTTACAGAACCACCCACAAGTCCGCGACTGGCTATACTCCATTCGCCATTACTTACGGCTCTAAGGCCGTCATCCCTGTAGAACTTGAAGTCCCATATCATCGAGTGACATATTACGACCCCTATTTTATTAATATATACATATATAAGCAAGGAATTGCATTCAATTGCAATTAAACTATAATGAATTTGTGATGACTCGTGAGTGTACAAACGAATCCAGGAGCCAATGACAAGAACGTGTACTTGAACGTGCACATGTATATTCTAAAAATTCGATTTTTTGAAACCGACGAAAATTGAATTTCACCTAGAGTTATTAGAGAAAAGACTGGGTCAGATAGCCAAAGCTCACTAGCCTCGTAGAACCGGACACAGATTGCAACTGATAGAATACAATCTTGAATTTATACTGTTAGAAATCAACCAATAGTCATGGCGAATAGAAAGAAATGCAACTATTAGTAAAGGCAACTCAATGGAAGGATAGTGACCATTTAATAAATTGAATGGAATCCTTTTCGACGATTGACGCTTGTGGCGATTCAAAGCACGTCATGTTCGAACAACACATACTTTAGGGGGCAAAATGTTATCCTGTCTTTTGACAAGGTCATGATACCGTGGATTTGGATAAAACGGGTGGTTACCAATCTTGAGAAACAATGATATACAATACTATGGATGATGGTCGAGTAGATTCAAACCGGGCCCCGATCAAGGTGCAATTAATATGAAGTGATAAGTAAGGCCCCGTGAGGCTACATTTCAAATTTCAAGTCAATCAGAGTTCGTATGCTTGATTTATGGACAAATAAAGAATTTATATCGATCGATCTGGAACGATCCATAAAATAGCGTAAATCGACGAAGATCGATCAATATCCCATGATCTACAACTCAAAATGACTTCATATTTTAGGAGCAAAGTCTAGAGGCATGTGGGACCACCTACAAACAATCGCATGGCAGTCAGATACAAAAATAATGTCCGGTATAATTTATACCGATCATTCCAAAACAACAAGTTATGTCCACTAATCGTTATGGTGGGACCCTACGGATCTAGAGATTCTTCTGGTGAATTTTCAGCCCGATCCATTCAAATCTTCCTCTATAAATATAACTACCATTCTCCATAAAGAGGACCATTTTTTCTGCTACCTAGGATCTACTATTTATATTCTTCACTCATGTACTAATGGATCCTAGTTGATCCAAACATTCTTGTAACCAAAATCAAGCGCAAGATCAATAAAAATATGAAGTGGATGTAGGCCAAGATTGTCGAACCACTATAAAAATCTGTGTGTTTATTTACTTTTTCTGCTATGTTTTAATTTCATTCATCGTTTAATCTCTACAAGATTCTGTTGGGTGTTGCTTTTTGGCTTCAACGTGTTGTTTATAAAGTTTAAATTTATAAACAAAGGATATTGAATTGTTGTTATTTGGACCAAAATCACGATGATTTTGCAGATTTTGGAAAAGAAAAAATATTTATTCACTCTAGTCGATGTTTTTGGAGGAACCAAAATACCACTGGATGCTCCATGTTGTTTTGATTCTAGAGTTTTACCATACTTTATTAGGAGGAATCCCCTCATTGTCATTTTGATTTTTGATCTTTGATTTAAGTTCCGTTTGAAAATTTTAAATATAAATTTTTAAATTTAAAAACTCGAGCATTTAGATCTAAATTTATCATTTGCAATTATTGGATGCATAACATTTATTACAGAATATTCTCTATATTTTGTTGTCTATGATCGTGATATTGTTGTTAGTTGCGTGTAGATTTATTTTATACTAGAGTTGCATGTAGAATATGCTAGTTTTTGCATGTAGAGTTACACCTTATTGCTTTTGTCAATCTGGTTCTCTTTCAGACTATGTAAGTATAGGGAAGCAAGAGATTTTTACTTGATTTCTTGCGCACCTGCATTTGCGACGAGATAATAAATTACTTGCGAAAAATATAAAACAGATGAAAAAAGGTATGTCATAGATTTAGAAATTTGAATTGGTTGATGATTTTATGCCCAGATATGGGAGGCCACTTGGCTTTTGTTTTCTGTGGTTGGTTGGGAGCCCGCGGTGGCAATTTGTAGTTGTTCAGATTGAGCCGCACAAAGGAGACGCTGTCGAAATTTTCTGGAAAATCTTAGAGTTTAACTAATAAGTTTAACAACTCATTTTAGTTAATAGTTTTAAACTTAAGGGTTTGGAAACATTTTCTTCCTTGGTAATTTCAGGGACGAAATTCATCTAGGGGGAGGAGAATGTAACAACCCATAATATTGGTCATCTGATTTTGAATATTTAATCAACTTTAAATATTTAAAATAATAGGATTTTGGAATCTAATAACTTAAATTCAAATATAGTGATCATTTAGGTATTTGAATTTGTGAATTGAATATTAATTAAATGAATTTAATAATTATATTTAACTCCTTTTAATTAATAAGTAATGTTGGTGAATTCAATTTGTAAGTTTGTTTACAAAAATTAATAGATTAGATAAATATCTATAATTTGATCGAAACTATAAAACGATATTTAAAAATGTGAAATTATCATTCCGAGGAACTGACTTGGATTTTAACGAAACCAATGCCATTAGGTCCGGAGTAATAAATTCTTGTATGCCATCGAGTTTCGTAATGATCAGACGTACCGTTTGGTCATGCGAGCTCGAAACGCGTAGCGATTAATTTTAGAAAATTAAATTAATATAATTCGATTTTAAAAGCTAACTTTCATATACTTTGGAATTAGGTCTCGAAACTAGCTCCATTGAGTTCGGAATAGGAGTAATTAGTATAGAATGCTAGTCGACAAGCTTCGATTGGAGTTCGAGATTTTTGGGTATATTGTATCAGATATTATTAAAAAAAATATTATACCCTATATTGCTATTCCATACCCTATCTTTTCAAACCCGTACCCTTACCTTACCTCTCACGTTGTCAACCCACACTCTCTTCCCCTTTAAAATTCTTGCCTCTTAACAAAATTGAGCTCCATCTTTCAAAATAAAATTTCAAAATTAAAAATAAAATTCCACACTGAACTAAAAATTGCAGTTCTTGATTTTGCAATCTCGTGTAGACCTAGGCTTCAACTCTACATGAGTTTTGTCACGTGCCTTCTTGTATTGTGGATAGCCGATTATGGCATTGGAACTAGGGCTTGACTTAGTTGGAGTTTTAGGCAGATTTAGGCAAATTTAAGCTCGGTTTGGGTTAAGCGTTCGAAGAAGATGTTATGGCCGGAGTTTGGGGTTGTACAGTAGCCTATGGGGGATCGCGACCTGTCGCGTAGGGGGAGAGGTCCTGATGATGCCGCGTTTTTATTTGGTGGCCGAGTTTTTGAGGGGATTGGGTGTGTTTCGAAGAGGACGAGTAATGGAGTTGTTCGACAAAGTCGGTTCGTCGTTTAGCGGTGCATAGCTCCGTATCATGGCTCGAACGTGCATGGCTAATGGTGGGTTGTGATACCTGTGCACGATTTTGTTAAGTTGGGGGAAGAAGATGTTTAGGGGTGATGTTGTAATTAACAGTAAATTAAGTTATTAACCAATATAAGATAATCGATAATTTATAAATTCAATATCTTTTATGTACGAGGTCCGATTCGAACCCGTTTGTTGCGTTACACTCGTATGGACATTATCTTCGCAATGGTTTTGGTTTGGAGGATTTTGGAGCTAGTAGAATGTTTGGCTAAAATCGAATGTTCGTTCGGTATTAGTTCAAACCGGAACGCTTCGGTGAAAACTGAAATCAATGTGAGTTTAACTCACATTCAATTTTACTATATCATATCCATGATGCTATAAACTGTTATTGATTGCTTGGATGTTAGTTAAATCGTTTGGTTGATTGTTTTGTTGAATTTCCGTTTAGAAAATGGATGATACATTAACTTGATTGTTGCAAACCCATATGGTTATATATATATAATGTCCTTAATCATTGTTTTGCAGGGAGAATTTGCTGAGAGACCCTGAGAGGTTTCTTACCAATAATTATTTATTTACATCCTTATAACACTTATGTTGTTATATTGATGTTTAATTGAAATTAATCTTGATATTCCATTTAAATTATTTAAGTGTCATTATAGCAATTTTTGCTATACCGTCATTTATTGCATATCACTCCATAAACCCCTGAATAGGCGTTTTGAACTTGAGCTTGTATTTTCACAAAATAGATGTTTGAAATTCATTAATCATTTTGATTAATGATAGTTTAAATTTATTAATCATTTTAACTAATGATGTTTAAAATTAATCAATCTTTTTTATTAATGAGATTTTGATTTAATTAATCATTTTAAGTAATGATATTTAAATTTAATTATTTATTTTAATTAATGATATTTGAAAATTAATAATCATTTAATTAATGATTTATAAAAGTAATTAATATTTTTAATGATATTTCATTTTAGTTAGTCATCCTTATTTCTGATATTTAAATGTAATTAATCATTTTAATCAATGATGTTTGAAATTTGTTAATCTATTTGATTAATGAGATTTGAATATTAATTAAGTCATTTTAATTAATGATTTTGAACTTTACTTAATCATTTTAATTAATGACTGTTTTAAATTTAGTTAATTGTTTTAACTAATGATTTTTGAAATTTAGTTAATTATTTTAATTAATGATGGTTTATAGTTAATTAATCATTTTAACAAATGATGTTTTAAATGAATCATTTTAACTAATGGAGGTTGAATTTAATTAATCCATTTAATTTATGATTGTTTGTACTTAATTAATTGTTTTAATTAATGGTATTTAAATTTATTAATCTTTATAATTAATGATGTTTGAGATTAATTATTCATTTTAATTAATAATTATTTGAATTTAATAAATTTTCTTAATTAATGATATTTAAATTAATTAATTTTATAAATTAATTAAAGTAATTAACTAATTTAATGAAAGTGTTTTAAAGTTAATAAACTCATTTAATAAAGGTTTTAAAGTTAATTTACTGATGATATAAAAGTGTTTGGAAATAATTAACTATTTATTAAAGATAACAGATTTGTTTATTCAAAAGAGATTATAAATGGGATTAATTATCTTTCGGGATAATTAATATTGTTTTAAATTTATAAGGGTATTTAAATCATTTTATTTTATTTTGGATAATAAATATTGTTTTAAATTTACAAATGATGGTTTTAAATGAGAAAATCTTTTAAAAGGAATTATTTGTAAATAAAGCTAAGTGTAAATTCTTTGGGTTATAGTAAACATTGTTTTAATGACATTTGTTTTTGACCCTTGTTTTAATACACTTGTTATTATAAATTTTGTCTTATAAAAGATCATTTTTAAAGAGTATTCCCAAAGGTTTTTTTACCAATACTGTATTATGGAAATCAAGCACAAGTTCAGTTTTAAAAAGTAAAGTTCGATTCGGTTATGGAAAAGTAATTCCGTAAACGATATCGCTTATATGGAAAGGATTAAGTCATACTTTTAACGCTAAACATTGAGGCTTGAACTCTTTACTACCTTGAAGGTTAAAAATGGCGTCAAAGGCGATGCCTAGAGGTAACACCACCTCAACTTGCCTGGCTTCATTTCAACCAAGAGATAGCACTTGTTTGGAATCGACGAGTAGTGTTAAATATATGATATTTAATTTCCATATACGATCATTTTAATTATCCTCGATAGTTGATTATTAGATTCAACTTTCTTCATGGTGTATCATCACCTTAAAAACAATTTGCTGCTCTTTGAGCTTTGTTATACTTCGCCAAAAATGACTAAATCCAAAGTTCAAGAGGAGGCTAAGCTATGTGGTGTTGCTCCCCTTAGGTTATTTTCACATCTCATGTAGATTGGATTCGGTTGTGCACTTAGATGTATATTCAAATACTCGGTAAGGTTTGGCGGGCTCCGGCTTGGAGGGTTCCGAGAAGTTTCACAAAGTAAATAAGCTTCTCAGAAGTATACTTTTAGAGGTATCCTTCATGGGGGTGCACATTCCTAGTCATTTGTTGAAAAAATTTCTTTCCTTATTTGATTCGAACCGTCGAATTATTTTTCTGTAATTACAACGAGAACATTCAACCACTCTTCACAGTGTTTAATTATAGGTTTTGTCCATTCTATCAAGTTTGGACTGTTACCTTGTTTTATCCATTCTGTCCAGTTTGGATTTCGCTCGGATTATTTTCATTCTTTCAAGTCTTGTTTTTAATACTATTTATGCCATTCTTATTTGGATTTGTTTCTATTATTTATCTCTACTCTTTCCTGCATGGATGTTATTATTGTGAATTAAAAACCCGTTCCGCGTTAGTAGTGTGGTATCATAGAACTTTTATATGTTCCCTTTTATTTGAGTTTTCTTACATTGGTATTTCCAGACTGACCCGGGTGTTATTTTATTATAACGCTCTGGTCAGACCGAGTATTTTCCTAGGTTGGCTTTAGTGTTATGGTGATCTTAGAGAGGAGCTAGAGGTTCACCTATCATAGTGTTTTATTTTCCGTTGTATTATATAGTACCCATATCAGCAATTGTAAGGTTAGGATTTTATAACTGTCTACCTGATAAGTTTTTTTTTAACTCTGATATACTATGTATTTTTGGGGTGACAGTTTTTACCGTCCTTGTTATATTATACGTTGTCAATTTTAGTGTGAGATTCTGTTTTCTCTGCTCTCTGTTCTTTTCTTTTTTTATTTACCCTAATAATCTACCCTTTTAACGATTCGATGCTCAACATTTGAACATGGAGGTAGTATTCGGTGTTGACTTTCGATGGTAAAAAAGGTGGGTCGTTATAAGATTTTTGCAATAAGTCCATGATTTTAGTTTTAGCTATCATTTACTTGCAGCACAAATATAATGTCGAGTGCGGTAATTAGATGTGTGTGCAAGCACAAAAGTAGCAAAAAAAAAATAACATACTCATAACAAAATGTACATGCTCGTAAAAAAATAAAAAATGAAAAATCCAAAATAAAACCAACATTTTCGTTTCAACAATAAGATCAAGACAAAGTATCAACCAACATAAAAAATAGTACCATATATGTACATCAAAAATAAGACTATGGTACCACCATGCTTATAATCCACTCTTCCTACCCAATTCAGATTTGAGAAACTCAGTGTGCCACCCTACTGATTTGTCAAAATCCAGCAAAACTTTAGGTAGTGTTCCATCATCATCCAAGTCGTCTAACACGGCTAACAAATAATTAGTTTACATCATCCTCTGAAAACACAAGTTGTCCCCACCCTCCAAATTCTTCTTGTTTCTCCTCTACCCAATCATGTATTTATATATCAGTTCAAACATTAAATTATGCAGAGTACATAAATGAGAACATGTATATATCGATAAAAGTATGCTAACCTTTAGGGAAAAAATGGTCTGTAACATAAGAAGAATGAATAATTTCTAAACAAGAAGTCTAATTACATAGGTTTTACATTTAATACATTTTGTCTATAACATAAAGTGTGCCTCATCTTCTTGGGTGAAATTAACAAAACACCAGAATACATGATTATACATTTGTATATTCGATTTAGGGGTTGTATGCTTCGACACAAATACAGCACAACTATTTATAGATAAAATAAACTTACGGTTTGGTATTTGAACAGTTGACTGAGATACTTGGACCATTTTATCCTTCACAAACTTCATAAAATTTTCTCGATAGTATAATAAGTAATAAGACGTGCACCGCTAAATTAAAATGCCTAAAGTCAACGAACCTCATACTCTGGGCTGCTAATAACTTTGTTTGCAAGGTTTAATTCTGACATAATAATTCTCTCCACAACATAAATTAAAATGGATTACAAAAAATATCACTACATTAAATCCAACAAAACAGATGTGCTTTGAAAAATCAGTAATATGCACCCATGATTCGTAGCTTTCAGCTCGAAATCTATAGTGGAAATGTGTAATTTCCATTGAATGAACTTCACTGGAATGTTACAATAGTAAATAGATTATTAAAGTAAAAGAATAAAAAATTATGGAGTTAACATGAAAATGAGATTAATAATGTAAGAAAATTACATTCTACAGTTCACAAGTCGAAGCACAAAATGTGATATTATGTCCATATTTGTAACTTCTAATGGATCCTAATGTCTCATGTTTGATTTCCATAGTTCAGCATCCTAATTCTCACACAATAAATACCAATATTTATTCATCTATCTACCTATAAACAAATGTAAACTCTCAAACTTGCTAATATGGATTAAAATTTTAGTTGAGAAATAAAGAAGGCTAAAGAAACATGGTTAAAAGTTATTAAAAAATGATGGAGTTAGAAGATGAGAGGTAGATAATCAGTATTACACAATACAGTCCAATGTGGTTGATTGTTCATATCTGTATAACTAACTCCAGCCAATCAGGTATTAAGTATTAAACATTATCCTTCCTTCAGTATATTGCGTTCATATGTATGTTGTGTAGTGACATCTAATGCGGAAACTATAAAATGTCTCACAGGTTAGCGGAGAGATCGACGCGCTATCAACAAAAGGTTTTCCAAACTTTGTTTATAGATTAAGGCTACTAACAAAGGGTTTGTACTGCATTATTGTGTTTAAACTATGCATGAATGAAAAATATAGCCATATTAAGGTGAAATGGTGTAAATGAAATGCTGATAACATGTAACGTTAACAATGCCTTTACCTAAAGTGAAGAAGGTGGAATCACATACTAAACCGCACCATTGATTAAAGCTATTAAATGTTGATTTAATGTCAGTTGTTTTCCCATACTAGCAAACCATAGATAATCCAACGAGAGAAGATGAACAAGTATACACAATTTCTTGAACACATATGCACTATTTAGATGTTCATCTGTGCATACTTTGGGAACGGTGTATAATATCTTGACATGTGTTAATCATTCATACTTAAAGAGAAAAGAAAAAAAAGCCCTACCTTCTTAGTTGCAACCAACGACATGTGTGGTTTGAATGCAACCAAAGACATTTTCAAAATAAAGAACTAGCAGTAAACATCAGACTTCAGCTCATCATTCAAGATTGCTCAAACATCATTCAAAAATCCACGTTCAAAAACGAAGCAAATACTAACAAAAATCAAATATATGTAAAATTTGGATTTATCTAACTTTGAGTAAACTTTAAACTTGGGAATCACTTTGTCTATTCCTTCCTTTATCGTGTTATCGCCTGCAGCGAGCAATCTAGCACAGCTACCAACTTTAGACTCTTAAGGTATTAATCTCAACTCACGATTGAAGATTTCAGCCATTTTTCTCCATTTTTTGGGCTATCCAAAAGAGATAGATGAATAAATTAAGTAGACAACAAGCTCAGAAATGGTAGACAAAGGGTCTGCGGAATTGTAAGTTTACGGGAATGGATTTGGGATTAAAGATCTACCATAGAGTGGAAATGGATTTGGGATCTAGGGTTAGGGAAATTGTAAGTTTATGCATGAATGAAATTTAGTTATGGAAGTTATGGCGGGCCTTGAAATTTTACACGCCACCATCTATTAATAAATATGTTCATTATCAATTATTATTTATACATTAATTATAATAAATTATAATTTACTAAGTTTATAGGTATTGTAAAGGATCGAATATTTAATTGTAGCGTTAGCATCAGAATCATATTTAGCGACGTCGTGCTGATGCCGAGTCATTATGGCGTTCCTAATCGACGTCAAAAATCAGCTCACTCTTTTTTACTGTTATATTATATTTAAAATTAATTTAAATTTCAAATTTTTTTATATTACAAAAATTAAAAAAAAATCTTAAAGAAATCGGTGCTAGAAACCAACCCTCTCTCTTGTAGTGTTATATTATATTATTATTTCTTAATTATTTAATCGTAATTATTAATTATTAAATAACCAATATTATTTATTATTTAGTAATTATTAATTATTAATTTTTTACATAATAAATATTAAATATAATCGTCAATTGTAATTATTAAATAATAAATGTTAAATGCATATGAAAGTATACTTTGTATCATAGTATATTTTAATTCAAATAATTTCAAATTTTTGTTTTCTTAAAAATATTAAATATTAGATATAATTATTAATTATAGCTGTAAAATATTAAATACTAAATGTTACTTCTTAATTATTAGTATTGCTTATTAATAATGAATTATTAAATATTTAAGTCTTAATATGTCTATTGCAACTGGTAGGAAAACGCAGTTGTTAAAAATACATTTATTGCAACTGGTAGGAAAACGCAGTTGTTAAAAATACATTTATTGCAACTGGTAGGAAAACACAGTTGTTAAAAATACATTTATTGCAACTGGTAGGAAAATGCACTTGTTAAAAATATGATATCGCCACTGGTAGAGAAAAACGAAGTCGTTAAAATATGTATATTGCAAATGGCACGAAAACGCAATTGTCAAAACCCCTTTGTTGCTACTGTTTGGAAATGCCAGTTATTAAAGACCATTTATTACAACTGTTATATTGCGCTAGTTGTAAATAACTATTAATCATTACTTATTAATTATTTAATATTAATTTTTAAAAAGTCAATATTAATTATTACTTTTTTAAATATTAAATATTGAATATAATTATTAATTATAATTATTAAATAACAAATATTACTTCTTAATATTAATTATTAAAAATTAATTATTAAATAGTATTATTAAATATCAGTCTTAATTATTAATTATTAATTACAACTTCTTTATTATTTAATAATTATTAAATAATCAGTATAATTTATAATTTAGTAATTATTATCTATTACCTTTTGAATACTAAATATTAAAAATAATTATCAACTATTATTGCTAAATAATAAATATTAAATGCGATGAAAGTATATTTTGTATCATAGGTAATTTTTTAGTTTATTTCAGAATTTTTTTAATATTAAATATTAAATATAATATTAATTATAATTATAAAAATATTAAATGCTAAATGTTACTTCTCAATTATTAATATTACTTATTTATTATGAATTATTAAATATTTGTCTTAATTATTGATTGTTATTAAAAAAATTAATAGTCATTATTAATTAATAATTAATCGATATTAATTATTAAATACTAAATATCACTTCATAATTATTAATTTTTTTATTAATTATAAAATATTATTCTCCATTATTATATAATTATTATTAATATTTATTTAATAGTAATTATTAATTAACAATTATTAAATATTAAATATTAGTTCTTAATTTTTAGATATTACTTTTTAATTAAATATTAAATGTTAAAAATTAATTATTAAGTATTAATTTTAATTATTTGATAATAATTATTTAATATTAATTATTAATTATGTTTATAACTTATTAAATATACTTAATAAATATTAACTATAATTTACTAATTATCAATAATTAACTATAATAAATTATTAAATATAAAAAATAATATTAATTATTGATAATAATTAGTAATTATAAATTATTTATTGATAATCGTTTTTTACAATAAATTATAAATTAAGATATATATAAGCTGTCATTTATAATTATAAATTAATATTTACAAATTATTAAGTATTAATTATTTGTTATTAATTAAAATATCCAAGTGGAAATCTTTGTTTTCACTAAGATTATTGTTTGTAATTAACAAAGTTTACTTAAAAGTGGTTACACAATCACTTAAAACTTATGAGCAGGACAATGGCTATAAATAAATATTTACAACGGTCAAAATTAATTAGCTGTTATAGATCTCTATTACAACTAGCTAAAAGAAACAGTTAAAAATATATTTATTGCAACTGCTAGGAAAATGCAGTTGTTAAAAATATGTTTATTGCAACTGGCAAAAAAGCGCAGTTGTTAAAAATATGTTTATTGCCACTGATCGGGAAAACGAAGTTGTTAAAAATATGTTTATTACAATTGGCAGGAAGCGCAGTTGTTAAAAATATCTTTATTGCAACTGGTAGGAAAACGCAGTTATTAAAAATATGTTTACCGCAACTCTCAGGAAATGCCAGTTGTTAAAGATCATTTATTATAACTATAAGAAAATGACAGTTTTTAAAGATCATTTATTGCAACTGTCATGTGGCGCCAGTTGTAAATAACTAGTTGCGGTAGGGTAATTTTCTTGTAGTATAACATATTTATATTCTTATATCACCACATATCAAGTAAAATGTATCAATAAATACTACACCCACATGTTTGCGTGTGTTATTGAACTGTTTGCAATCTAGCATGTATTGAATCTCATTGATAATACAAAAAAGCAATTACATCATAGTTTGGCATAACAACTAAAAATTATAATTTGAAAGATATATTCCACCTTCAACAAATGCACGGTTAGAAAATTACAAATGTTGCTGACACTTATATATATAATAAAAAGAATTCAAACACATAAGCTAAAAAATATTGATCTGTTAATAGGAACTAAATTAATGATTAATAAAGGAATATAAAATATATTTACCTTAAAATACTTTTGCATGTTGTTGCTTCAAGACCCATGCAAGAGCCAATTTGTACAACCACTAAAACATCCTTGTCTCGATCGCTTAATTGTTTATTTGTACAAGACTGACTACACATCGTCTTCTAGCAATACAATAATATGAATATTTGATCTATATTCAGTCACATATATATTATATGGTGAACAATCCTGGTTCGTAATGTATGAAACTTCAGTGAAATTAGATTATTGGAAACAAAAAATAAACCATAGTGCAAAATCGTATTCTCAGTATGATTGATTGTAATAAGGATCTCATTTAAATGGTTTGAACATTTAGAAAGGAAAGTACATGTACGAGAGTGGATGCAACTTAGGCACAACCGGGGTAAAGAGAGTGAATGGTCATCTATGCTTCATAAAGGGACATCAAAAACGAAAGTTGTATAAAATACCAATAGATACTTAATATGGAATGAGAAATGTGATTTCTATTCCAATTGTGTTATATTTTAGAAAATTATAAATAAAGGTTATTTCTACGAGTTTAAGATATTTGATCAAAGACTTTCGATAATTAATTAGTTACGTAAAAGAAATAAATAGCCAATAATAAGTATTTAATTGAAGCTTCATATTTCATACACTATAATAGTAATGGTGGATATAGTGTGAGCATGTCATATAATACTTATCAGTGGAAGCATCAAGATACGATTTTTTCTCATAAATATACCAAATATTATTTATGAAATAATAACTGTTTTCGATATTAACTGAAAATAAATACAGTTTTATTTTGTTATCAATATTTTGAATATTCGTTATTAAATAAATCAATTAGAATAATGACATTTTGTTACATTAGCTACATAACACAAAACCATCTATAATTTTAATAATTGTTTTTGAGATTACAGACTAAGCTATGCCTTGGAAGAATAATTCTTTAAATCATACAATTATGAATCATGTAGTGCTGTTGAATTATATCTCAAAAGATCAAGGGCAAAACACCCATTCAGTGGAAGCGACAAAAGAGTTGGTGAACTCTTCGGATTAGTACATAAATATATATGTAGTGAAAAGTCGAATGATACCAAAAAGGATACACCAACTTCGTTTAATTGATAAATGAATTATAATTAAGATGAACATGTGTATTTAATACACAAGCAATGTATTTATGATAATTTCATTGAATATAGAATAGAAGTGGAAAACATAACATGCAACGAAAACAAAATAATTCCATTTGATTGAATAAGTGAGTATATTGAAAAGAGTATCCAATGTGCCTAATATGAATAAGATTCTATCTGAAAAGTCACTTCTCCCGATGATACATAATGATTTATCGATAAAGAGTAATCGAATTTTATTGGACAAAGAATGATTGATGATGGGTGAAGTTGAGTTAGCTTCTTTCTGTTAGGTCGAGTGCTTAAGAGCAAGTACACAAGGTTAAAATTAATTTCATCTAAAGCATAGTTGAAGAGATCATATGAGATAAGAGTTTATAAGAAACCCTTATATATACAAGGTAAAGAAGTTGACAAGTTGTGTGAGTCGAGAGACTACACGTGAATGATCTTGTGTGGACTAAGCCAAAGAAGTTTGGGACCAATCAATATTGATTGACCATTTTATGTGATGAACATAAGTTTCGTGAACTAAATAAATAAGTTTTATACCGATATAAAGGTAGCTCATTAAAATGTTTACGAGTACTTGTTCCATTGCACCGAGAAACAACTATTGTTTCAAGAACACTAACTTCATGATAAAAGAATTTCTTTTAGAAATTATTGGTAGTAAAATGGATTTATGAATGATCTAAAGATAAATCTAATTTCAAAAGGTGAAACGAAGTTGACTAAACCTAAATGGACACAATTAATTAGAATGTCTGAAAAAAATTCTTGCACATTAAAGAGATTTTGATTCTCTTATCGATGTTGAGAAAAGAATTATTTTGATAATAATTTAGAATATGCAATTTGCACTTAATAATCAAAGTGTCTCAAAGTCAACTGGAATGATTTTGAGTTTGTAGGCTATGGATATTATCCAAGAAATGATGCAAAAGTATTATTCGATAAGTATAAGAGTTAAGTAATTTTTTTGGTAAAGCCGGTGAGGTTTAAAAGGCCCCTACCTTTTATTTATAACAAGTATGAAATTTCTTACATGTATAAATGCAGAGTACAGAGAAAACAGAAGACAAACAAAGGAAAAGAAAGAACCAAAAATAGAAGAAGAAGAAAAAAATGCAAGCAAAGCTAACAGTAGCTCTAGTTTTGCATAGTCCACCTAGCAAAAGGAATTTTTGATAGTCTCAATGTAGATCAAATTTCCCAGCATACGGCATAAAACATATTCATGCGATTACTTTTCTTCTGTCTAAAAATTCTTGCATTCTCTTCTTCCAAATTTCGCTTATGAAGACTTTAAGCAGGATCAGAAGTTCATCGGAGGAAGATTACTTCCATTTAGTAGCTTTGTAGATGTTTGACCATTCTTGTTTGCTATGCCAAACTGGACTATCAAGCCAGCCTTTAATTTAACTTTTCTTCATAAGAAATGAAAGAAAAATTGGAGAATAAATGATGAGTATCTTCAGCCCCAGATTTGTACATAACACAAGCAGTTATGACTATGATCTCTTTAATAGCCAAGTTGGCAAGAGTATGAATTGCATTTTTGATGACTTTCCAAGGCATGAAATATAGCTTTTCATTGATGAACTAGTTCCATATTCTCCTATACCATGGAAATCTATTCTGATCTGTTATTCTATCTAAAGATGTGTATATATCAAATGAGTAGGAAGTGTTATTGTATGAGATCCATAACTGGTTGACAATGGAACTACTTGTACGTGGAAGAGTGTTTTACCATTTCTGATGTAGGAAATAGCCTTGGCAAAACACCACTTTGTTGCTGTTATTCATGAGAGAGGAAGTTTTTGAGAATCACGCCTTGTTTTAGCCATGGAACAGTCCAGAAATTTGCATTCTATTAGGACTTAGAGTAATTTTAGTATGAGGAAGGAGATTATCTCTCATTCGTAACATTGTTTTCCACACCCAACTATGCGCTTGTTTTGAGTTCGTCAGCCATCTGCTTTCTTCAGGTTATGTTTTATGCACCAGGATACAAAGAGTCATTTCCATTTATCAGGTTATTGGAATGTTTTGATAGGGCAACAATGTTCAATCTACACATATTTTTAATTCCAAGTCCACCAACACCTTTTGGCTTTTCCAATTTACAGAATGCAATAGGAGAGAGCTTTCTAGTGTGTATAGTTCTGCTCCGTAGGAATCTTATCATGGCAGTCTTGATCATGTTTATTAGCTTCGTTGGGAGTAAAAAAGTTCTACTCCAGTACACGTCATGGAAAATATTAGAGAGTTTAGAATAACAAGTCTACCTGGCTGTGATAAATATTTTTTTTGCCATCTTGTAAGATTTTACGAGAGAGTTAAGAAGATTGAAGCAGTTTAGAAGAAGAAATGAAAAATGTATTGTATTGATCTTATTGAATTGAATACAGAAAATACATACTGACTGTATTTATACAGTTGTTACAAATAACAGAAAATGGGCTTTGGGCTTTTATACCCGCAACCGCTTATTACAAAGTATCGCTTATAGCTTGTAGCTCATTACAGTGTATTCTTCATTACTCCCCCGCAAACCCTAAAGAGGCTAGGGTTTGAAGCGAAAAGAAAAATCGGCGATCTGAAGGATTGCTTCTGAAATCGAGAGAGAAATTTGAGGGAAAACTACTAGTATGGCACTGGCATCATCTTTACGCAATAGAAGTCATGAGGAATCAACATGTTTCTTAAAAAAGGCTCGATATTTCATGATGTGATGACTTCATCTGCCTTCAGTAGTAGGTAAGTCAGGTATGACTTTTATTGCTGTTACTGTCATTCACTTGCAGTTGCTCTCTGAATCGAGTAAAATTTGATTTGGAGAGTGGTTCAGTGAGTATGTCGGCTATTTGATGTGTAGATGGTAAACGATTGACATTCAGTTTTCCACGATTGACTTGATCATGAACAAAGTATAAATCCAATTCCATATGTTTGGTACGAGAGTGTAGAATAGGGTTTGCAGATAGATGCACTGTACTCAAGTTGTCACACCATACAGTTGGTTTGTTTTCTGGTTTAACTTGTAGTTCAGATAACAGTGATTCAATCCACATAATCTCTAACACAGCATTGGCTACACTCCTGTACTCAGCCTCGCTACTAGATCTAGCAACAGTAGTTTGTTTCTTTGAACACCAGGAAACAGGGTTTTTTCCAAGAAATATACAGTAACCACTTGTAGATCTCTTGTCATCTGGGTCGTTAGCCCAGTCTTAGTCAGCATAACCAGTTATGTTCAGTGTTTTACTTGCTTGCATAGTTAATCCAAAGTCTATTGTACCCTTCAGATATCTAAGTATTCTTTTGACAAGTTTCCAATGATCAGTGGTAGGGTTTTGCATGAATTGACTTGCCTTGTTGACACTGAATGTTATTTCTGGTCTTGTGATTGTTGCATATTGTAGTGACCCAACTATGCTTCTGTACTGTTTTTCATTGAGTATTGCTTCTCCTTGATGTTTAGATATTTGGACATTGTTGATCATGGGAGTTGATATTGAGTTTGCTTTATCCATTTTAGCTATGCATAGAATTTCAGTGATATATTTCTTTTGACTTAATTGAATGGAATTGTCTGGAAGCTTTTTAACTTCTATGCCTAGAAAGTAGTTTAGATAGCCAAGGTCTTTGATAGAGAGCTCTTGACCTAATTGCTTGATTAACTTGTTAACTTCAGTCTCACTATTGCCTGTAACAATGAAATCATCAACATAAATCAGTACATATATTGTGATATTGTTATTGAATTTAGTAAATAGTGATATGTCAGATTTTGTTGAGTTGTATCCCAGTTTGACGAGTGTAGCTTTTAGCTTTTCAAACCACACTCTTGGTGCTTGTTTCAGGCCATACAGTGCTTTATTTAATCTGCACACAAGTCCTTTGTTTTCCTCTTTAACAAAACCATGTGGTTGTTCCATGAAAACTTCTTCCTGCAAAATGCCATTTAGAAAAGCATTAGTAACATCAAGTTGCTTGATGGTCCAATTCTTGCATAAGGCAGTAGTAATGACTACTCTAATAGTTGTAGGTTTCACAACAGGTGAGAATGTCTCTTTAAAATCAAATCCTCCCTGTTGTGAATAGCCTTTTGCAACTAATCTTGCCTTATACTTAGATATTGTACCATCTGCATTCCTTTTTAATCTAAAAGTCCATTTGCACCCAACAACATTTTTGTCTTTGGGTGCTGGAACTAATTTCCATGTATTATTCTTGATTAAAGCATCATATTCATCTGGCATGGCAGATTTCCAATTTTCATTTTCTAAGGCCTGAAGATAGTTGCATGGTTCTTCGGTATTTAAGTTAGCACTGTAGACTTTTGGCTTGAAAATTGCACTTTTTGATCTTGTCACCATGTGGTGCCTTGTAGCAATATTGTCCTACTGTTGGTTCATAGTTTCATCATGTTGTTGTTTGCTTTGACTTTCTGATCTTTGAGATGATTCATCAGATTGCATGCTAACTCTTTGCTGAGATGAATGATCAGGTGTACAAACTGTGCCATCCTGTTCTTGACCTGGTCTGGTGCTGGATTGACTGGTGCCAGACATAGTGAGTTGAGGACCAGTGTTGTCATTGTTGACTTGATCAGTGTTGGATTTGGCAGGTTGTTCTGATATAACTGGCACAGCAGGTATATAATCTTTTGGATTGTATATCTTTGTAGTTGTTATGACCTCTTCTTCTTTGAATGGAAATATTTTTTCATTGAAAACAACATGCCTTGATATGAAGATTCTTCCATTTTTGTCTAAGCACTTGTACCCCTTTTGATTTATAGCATATCCCATAAATGTACATGGGGATGATCTATAGTTCAATTTGTGCTTATTGTAAGGTCTAAGATAGGGAAAGCATAAACAACCAAAGACTTTTAGATGTAGATAGTCTGGCTTGACATTGAACAGTGTTTCTAGAGGACTTTTCATCTTCAGTACTTTAGTGGGTAGTCTATTTATTAGAAATACTGAAGTTGAAAAAGAATCTGGCCAAAAATTTTGAGGCATTGATGATTGAGCTAGTAAAGTCAAGCCAGTTTCTACAATTTGTCTGTGCCTTCTTTCAATTATCCCATTTTGTTCAGAAGTGTGTGGACATGTGATTCTGTGTACTATCCCTTTATTTTTAAAATAATTTTTTAGTGGTAGAAATTCTGTTCCACCATCAGACTGAAACACTTTAACAGTATGGTTTGTTTGCTTTTCAGTAGTATTTATAATTTGTATAACAGCATTATATGTTTCAGACTTGGCTTTTAAAAAGTATATCCACACATATTTAGAATAAGCATCAATAAAGGATATATAGTACTTGTAACCATAGTCCGTACATATTGGTGCTGGTCCCCACAAGTCAGTGGCAACCATTTCCAATGGATTATTATATATAGTTTTAGAGTCTGAAAAAGGTAGTTTGTTACTTTTATCCATTTGACAATATGTACAGATGTATGGTAAAGTACAGTTAACAGAAGAGATGGCATTGTTATTCATCACATGTTTCACAATTTTTACATTGGGATGACCAAGCTTGCTATGCCATAAGTCAAATGTATTACAGTTTTCAGTATGTCTGTTTTCAACACTATTACACCATATTCTTTCATTTTCACAATATCTTGACTTAGCCAAACAGAATTTGTATAGCCCTTTATGATTTTTACCTGCAGAAGATTTTCTTTGGTTAGAATATCTTTGACAACACAGTGTTCAGGATAAAATTCAAAGTACACTTTATTGTCCTTAGCAAATTGTGACACACTTAGCAAATTTCTTTTAATTAAAGGGGCTCTAAGTAGGTTGTTCAGGTATAATTTTCTTTTTCCTGGTATAACAGACCTACCAGTGTGTGTAATAGCAATAGGGTTACCATTACCCATGTGAATAAAGTTCATACCTTTGTATTCCTTCCCACCAAGATTTAGATTATTCAGATTATTTGTGATGTGATTGGTTGCTCCTAAGTCTGGGTATCAACTGTCTTCACTTACTGATTCAGTATTTTCTGATTCATTTCTGTTTATTGTTTGGTTGTCTGAATCTTGTTGAACCTGAGCCATATTTGCACTTGAGTTTGAATTCCTCTGATTGCTAGAACCTTGACCTGGCACATAGTTTAAGTTCAACCTGAAGTAACACTTGACAGCAGTGTGACCAATTTTTTCACAAATTTGACACTTTGGCTTGTAATTATTATTGAATTTTCCTCTGCCTCTTCCTCTGTTGGAGGTTCCACCTCTTTGTATGTTTTGACCACCTCTGTTACTACTTTGACCTCTGCCTCTGTAATTAGCAGCATAGTTTGCAGTGATATCTAATTCTGGTGATTTCTTTATGTCTAATCTTGTTTCATGAGATAATAGAATAGAATGAATGTCTTCAATGGATGGTAAATCTTTTTGTGATGTGAGAATAGCAACCACAGCTTCATATTCTTCATTTAAACCATTAAGAATTGTCATAACATGCTCAGAGATAGACACCTTGTGGTTAGCTGCTTCCAAGCAGTCACATATTGACTTGATCTTGAATAGGTATTCTCTCATGTTCATGTTGTCCTTTTTTATCAAATGTAACTGCCTTTTATATGATAAAATCTTGGCAACAGATTGAGAATTGAAGACTCTTTCAATAGTTGACCAAATTTCAAATGCACTTTTACACCCTGTAATATGAGATAATAGCTTGGCAGTAATAGAGGAAATTAGCCATGAGCAAATTAATCTATCTTGTCTGTGATATCTTGTATATTCGTCATTACTTATGACTTTTCCTTCTTGATTTGTGATGCAAATAGGGGGAATTTGAATGGTGCCAAGAATATATCCTTCGAGGCCATACCCTTCCAATGCAGTTTCAACTTGTAGTTTCCATAGTAGATAGTTATCTTCAGCGAGATGAATATTGACCAATTAACTTTGTGGGATAATTCTAGATTTGAGGAGATTTTCAGCAGTAGTAATTGCTTGCTGAGAGTTAATGGCACTGGTGGCAGTGGCTGAAATGTCTTCTTCAGTCATAGTGGCAAGAATGGAGAATGAACAGAGAGGGAAATCACGAAAAAAGGCTTCAAGAAAGGAGAAATCTTACCGAAAATTTGATTTGTTGCACTTTTCAGGTAATATGCAACCAGAAATGCTTATATGATGAGTTTTCTCTGATAAGCTTTCTTTGGATGGCAGTTTCTTGAGATTTGATTGTGCACTTTTGAATTTCTTGATGAGATTTCAATGATTTGATGCTTTTCTTTAATGCTTGAATATGAATCTGAGAAGTTGCAACCAAACTGACGTTCTTGGCAAGGCACTCTTGATTTGATTCAGGTATTATCCTTAAATGAGAAGAACTTTTGTTCTTGGATAAGGATTTAAACCCAAATGATGAAATTCCTTTTATGGGTTTAACTATTTCAAAAATCTTTTACTGTAAGGCAGTATGGCTCTGATACCATGTAAGATTTTATGAGAGAGTTAAGAAGATTGAAGCAGTTTGGAAGAAGAAATGAAAAATGTAATTGTATTGATCTTATTGAATTGAATACAGAAAATACATACTGACTGTATTTATACAGTTGTTACAAATAACAGAAAATGGGCTTTGGGCTTTTATACCCGCAACCGCTTATTACAAAGTATCGCTTATAGCTTGTAGCTCATTACAGTGTATTCTTCATTACATCTGGTCAAGACATTAGTTATCTTCTCATATAGAGGAATCATTGGGTAATGGAGATTCTCTTTGTGGCCAACGGAATTCCAAAATAATTCATACCGGTTTGGAGAGGAAGCATATTAGTGACAAATAAGCATAGCTCAATTTTTTGTGGAGGCACTCCACCAATCAAGATACAGGATTTTTGAGGATCAGTCACTAATCCAGTGAACTCATAGAAGGATTTCAAAGTGCCCATAATAGAATTAAGAGAATGAATTGACAGTTGGTGAAGATAATCAAGTCATCAACAAAAGCCAAGGAGGTAATCATTGGAGATCTGCATTTGAGATGAAGTCAGAATTTCTTCTTATTAACTTATTTCTGAAAAGCAAGAGTGAGGGTCTCCATAATAACGATAAACAAGTAGGAAGAAATTCGATCACCTTGTCTGAAACCTTTTTTCCTTCGAAATAACCAACAGTATGTGCATTGTAGACTAGAGCGTAACGAATAGTGGAAATGCATTGTAAGATCCAATTTGTAAACTGAGCAGGGAAATCCATTTTCTTGAGAATAAGCATTAGAGCTGACCAATTTACTGGGTCAAAAGCTTTTTTGATATCTATCTTAAGCATCGCTCTTGGAGAGATATTAGGAGAAGAGTAACCATTCAAGAGCTCATGAGTGAGAAGAACATTATCGAGGATGTTTCTATATGGCAAATAGGCAGCTTGATTTGAGGAGATTATTGATTGAAGAACATGTTTTCAGTCAATAAGCTAGGATTCTAGAAATGAATTTGTATATTATATTACAGCAGGCAATTGGCATGAACTGTGTGACATTAGATGGATTGTCTATCTTGGGTATTAAGGTAAGATTTGTAGAATTAATAGAGCTCAGCATTTTTCCTTTAATGAAGAAGTTGTGAACTGCTTTTATTACTTCGAGGGAAATTATTGGCCAGCAATGAATGAAGACAGTGGCATTGAATCCATCCTGGCCACTACATGCTGATCTTTTCATAATAAAGATGGAATTCTTGATATCATCATCAGTGATTGACTCAAGCAGTTTGCATTTATAAGGAGAGGTTAGGAATTGAAAGATTTGAGAGGAAGGAAGTATCATTAGTAGATGTAGAGTCATCACCAAGCAGAGAGGTAAAATATTTTAGGAAGGCATTGACTACCTTTGATGGATTAATTTGAAGCATATCGTTCTTATCACAGATACGATGAATGTAAGTCTTAGCTTGTTTGATTTTAAGAGAAGCATGTTAGAATTTGTTGGAATTCCATAAAGTTGAATGAAATATAAAGTCCCACATCTCCAAATTGTGAGAGCTATATTAGTTTAAATATAGCTTTCTCATGAGGAGGTTGGGGGCCTGGGGCTCCCAAATGTATGCTCCGTTGTGAGGAGGGAGATCATGCATCCCCACCATACACACGCGCGCGCGCGCCGCCGCCGTCCGAACCGAACCGGGCCGGGTACGGGTCTAATATGATACTCATACTTTTACTGCAAACTGGACCGGGCTTTATGACAGTTGCAGGCCAGACGAACAGATGCGGATCTGTTCGGGAACGGACGCGGGATGAATAGGTGCGAGCGGGTGCGACCCGACAAGACTCTTGAAGTGAAGCGCGCGCAAACGAGCAGGTATAGAAGCAGACGTGGGCGAAACAGTGAGGTGGGAAAAAGTACTTTATCACGTTTATTGACGATTATACGCGATATTGCTATGTATATCTTTTGAATAGCAAAGATGAAGCAATTACATCATTTATAAAGTACAAAGCTGAGGTAGAAAATCAGTTAAATAAAAAGATCAAGATATTGAGATCTGATCGAGGTGGAGAATATGAATCACCATTGAACAGTTCTGTGCCGAAAATGGTATAATTCAACAAACAACAGCTCCATATTCACCACAACAAAATGGTGTAGCCGAGAGGAAGAACAGAACGTTAAAAGACATGATTACCGCCATGCTTTTAACTTCTGGTCTACCGACGAACTTGTGGGGGGGAAGCCTTAAATATGTCTAATCACATGTTAAACAAAGTCCCTCATAATAAAACAGGAACAATTCCATATGAGATATGGAAAGGACACCAACCAAGTTTTAAATACCTCAAAGTGTGGGGGTGCTTGGCAAAAGTTCCAGTTCGGCCTCCCAATAAAGTCAAACTTGGACCAAAAACAGTAGATTGTTACTATTTAGGGCCAGTCCAAAATAGTAGTGCCTATAGATTTTTGGTATTCAAATCTGATATAACTGATATTCATGTAAATACAATCATGGAATCTAGAGATGCCTCATTCTTTGAAGACGTGTTTCCGCACAAAAGGAATGAAGGGAATAATGTCCCTAAAAGGACAAGAGAAGAATCAAGCAATTCACATGAAGACGAAACTCATCATGAGATTGAGGAAGTTGAACCAAGAAGAAGCGTAAGGGCTAGGACTTCCAAGACATTTGGTTCGGATTTTTTCACATATGTGTTAGAACATGAACCTCAAACGTACAAGGAAGTAATGTCATCTTCTGAATCTTCATGTTGGAAAGAAACAATCCAAAGTGAGATTGATTCAATTATAAGTAATAAAACTTGGGAAATTGTTGATATTCCACCTGGAATAAAACCTATTGGCTGCAAATGGATTTTCAAGAAGAAAATGAAAGCAGATGGCTCTATCGACAAGTATAAAGCCAGATTAGTAGCCAAAGGATATCGCCAAAAAGAAGGAGTAGACTTCTTTGATACATATTCGCTAGTAACACGAATAACCTCTATAAGAATGCTAATAGCAATTGCATCAATTTATGGTCTAGAAATTCATCCAATGGTTGCAAAGACGGCATTCTTAAATGGAGACCTCGATGAAGAGATCTACATGGAGCAATCTGAAGGTTTTATTTCCAAAGGAAATGAAAACAAAGTCTGTAGATTAGTAAAATCATTATACGGACTAAAACAAGCTCCAAAACAATGGCACGCAAAATTTGATAGTGTCATGATGAGAAATGGTTTTCGTATAAATGAATGCGATAAGTGTGTTTATTATAAACAAATTAGACAATCATATGTGATGATTTGTTTATATGTAGACGATATGTTAATATTTGGTCCAAATACTCAGGTAATAGAGACCATAAAGAAGATGTTAACTAGCAATTTCGATATGAAAGATTTAGGAGTTGCAGACGTTATTTTGGGAATCAAAATAATAAGAACTCCTACTGGAATTGAATTGTCTCAGTCACACCATGTAGAAAAAGTGATTGAAAAATTCCAAGACTATGGAATTAAAGGAGTGAGAACACCTTTTAATCCATCAGAAGTACTGCATAAAAACACTAATGAGAGTGTAATGCAACTGGAATACTCTCGTGTAATAGGATGTCTCATGTATCTCATGAATTGCACAAGACCAGATATAGCTTATGCAGTAAGTCGACTGAGCAGGTATACAAGCAATCCAGGAAAGGAACACTGGAAAGCACTAATGAGAGTGCTTGGATATTTAAAAAATACCACAAATTATTCCTTACATTATGGAAAATATCCTGCCGTCTTAGAAGGATATAGTGATGCAAATTGGATTGCTGATTCAGAGGAATCAAAATCAACGAGTGGTTATGTCTTTACCTTAGCAGGGGCAGCAGTGTCATGGAAATCTACTAAACAAACATGCATAGCTCGATCCACTATGGAATCGGAGTTCATCGCTTTAGATAAAGCAGGCGAAGAAGCATAATGGCTTCGTCACTTTTTAGAAGATATTCCATTTTGGCCTAAACCTGTACCGGCCATATTCATACACTGTGATAACCAAGCTGCGCTAAGCAGAATGCACAACTTTGTGTATAATGGAAAGTCACGACATATTCGTCGACGCCATAACACAGTTAGGCAGTTACTCTCAAATGGAACTATTTCCATAGATTATGTGAGAACAAATGATAACCTAGCAGATTCATTTACTAAAGGTTTATCAAGAGAGAAAATTGACTGCGCATCGAGGGGAATGGGTTTAAAAGCCTAAACCACCAAGAGTTATCTTATACGGAAACCTATCCTAGCGACTGGAGATCCCAACCGGGCCGGGTACGGGTCTAATATGATACTCATATTTTTACTGCAAACTGGACCGGGCTTTATGACAGTTGCAGGCCAGACGAACAGATGCGGATCTGTTCGGGAACAGACGCGAGTTGGATAGGTGCGACCCGACACGACTCCTGAAGTGAAGCGCGCGCAAACGAATGGGTGCGGAAGCGGACGCGGGCGAAACTGTACCAGGCGCAAACGAGCAGGTATGGAAGCGGACGTGGGCGAAATAGATCCGTTAAAGGGCATAACAGACATATGTGACTGTACGAAGAGGTACGGACGCGACTGTTTGAGCGAACGGGTGCAGACACGACCGTTCGGAAGGGATACGGACCACTATAAATAAGGAGGAAAAACGATCACTTTCCTCACTCATTTTTTCCAATTCCGAATCTCTCTCTTCTCCTCTGATAAATGCTGATTCAAATCACAGAGTGATATACTCATTACAATTTCGAGCAGAACTCGTCTGTTGTATCTTGGGAGAATTTTGAAATAAAATTCTTAAGGAAATCGTTACGACGAGCCTCAGACATATTCCGGTTAGAATTCTATTTTATTCTACATTCTATACTTTATTTTGGTTATACTATTTATTCAAAATAGTATAACGCTGTTGTTGTAATTTATTTACACCAATCATATTGTTATAATAATTAACACAGAATTCCAGTGTAGTGAAAATCAGAGTTATAAACTTGTGCGACGAGTTTATAATTGATTATTCTCTATTTTGGTATACTAGACGTATAACATCTTAAGAATTTTACTGTTTTCACTAAACAGAGATGGCAACGGTAGAGCTCTCAACAAAGGCTACTACACACAACAGACCCGATCCTTTTAAAGGAGATGGTGACGACTTTTTAACATGGCAGAATCAGATGTTATTTTACCTCACCACACTCGGTCTACAACGGTATCTCGAGGAGGAGGAACCGATTTCTGCACCAGGCAAGGAAGCAGATGTTGCTACGTGGAAACATTCCGATTTCCTATGCAGAAACTATATTCTGAATTGTCTCGACAAGGTGCTATACAAAGTATATCAACCTCTAAAGACAGCAAAAGCACTCTGGAATGCACTTGCCACGAAGTATAAGACGTAGAATATCAGTCTTAAGAAATTCATTGTAGACAAATTCATGGACTACAAGATGGTCAACTCCAAATCGGTGACTGCTCAACTGCATGAACTACAAATCATTATTCATGAACTCGAAGCAGAAGGTCATAAGGTTGGAGAATCGTTTTTGGTTGAAGCTATCATGGGAAAACTGCCACCGTCGTGGAGAGATTACCGCAATTATCTAAAGCATAAAAAGAAGAAAATCTCTTTACAGTATCTCATAGTCCGATTGAAAATTGAGGCAGATAACCGTGGAATTACAAAACAAAGCGAGGAGGCATTTGTGGCTGAATATTAAAAGACCAAAAACAAAAAGAAGAATTCCCTGAAGAAAAGGAAAGCTCCAGACAACAAACCAAATGACAACAAACGAACCAAAAAGTTTAATGGTGAATGTTGGGTTTGTGGAAAGGTTGGACATGCCACTAGAGATTGCAGACTCAAGAAGGAACGCAATAAAGAGGCAAATATAGTAGATAACATGGAAGTAGACGAGTCCAACTTCTCGGCGGTGGTATCTGAATGCAATTTGGTTCAGAATCCTAACCAATGGTGGGTAGATACAGGCGCTACTCGTCATGTTTGTTCTGACAAATACATGTTTTCTACATACCAGAAATTCGATCACGAAGAAAAACTCTACATGGGTAATTCTGCAGTATCAATGATCGAAGGCAGTGGCACAGTTATCCTCAAGTTTACTTCTGGAAAAACTGTCAAGTTGAATGACGTGCTCCACGTTCCAGACATACGCAAGAATCTCATCTCTGGTGCAGTATTATCAAAGAAAGGATTCAGAATGGTGTTCGAGTCAGACAAGATGGTTCTGTCCAAAGCTGGAATGTATATCGGAAGGGGATATTTATGTGATGGCCTATTTAAGGCAAATGTAGCCGTTATCGGCAATAAAACAATGTATTCTGATTGTGCTATTAATAAAATTGAAGTTTCTTACTTGCTTGAGCACGAAATTTTATTATGGCATGATAGATTAAGACACATAAATTTCCAAAAAATGAAAATATTATCAAACTTGGGATTAATTCCAAAATTCCAAGTAGATAAGAAATACAAATGTGAGACATGTGTAGAAGCAAAAATAGTTATAAACCATTTCAATCTATTGATAGAAGCACCGAACCACTAGGTTTGGTTCATACAGATTTATGTGATTTTAAATCATTACCTACAAGAGGTGGGAAAAAGTACTTTATCACGTTTATTGACGATTATACGCGATATTGCTATGTATATCTTTTGAATAGCAAAGATGAAGCAATTACATCATTTATAAAGTACAAAGCTGAGGTAGAAAATCAGTTAAATAAAAAGATCAAGATATTGAGATCTGATCGAGGTGGAGAATATGAATCACCATTGAACAGTTCTGTGTCGAAAATGGTATAATTCATCAAACAACCGCTCCATATTCACCACAACAAAATGGTGTAGCCGAGAGGAAGAACAGAACGTTAAAAGACATGATTACCGCCATGCTTTTAACTTCTGGTCTACCGACGAACTTGTGGGGGGAAGCCTTAAATATGTCTAACCACATGTTAAACAAAATCCCTCATAATAAAACAGGAACAATTCCATATGAGATATGGAAAGGACACCAACCAAGTTTTAAATACCTCAAAGTGTGGGGGTTCTTGGCAAAAGTTCCAGTTCCGCCTCCCAATAAAGTCAAACTTGGACCAAAAACAGTAGATTGTTACTATTTAGGGCCAGCCCAAAATAGTAGTGCCTATAGATTTTTGGTATTCAAGTCTGATATAACTGATATTCATGTAAATACAATCATGGAATCTAGAGATGCCTCATTCTTTGAAGACGTGTTTTCGCACAAAAGGAATGAAGGGAATAATGTCCCTAAAAGGACAAGAGAAGAATCAAGCAATTCACATGAAGACGAAACTCATCATGAGATTGAGGAAGTTGAACCAAGAAGAAGCGTAAGGGCTAGGACTTCCAAGACATTTGGTTCGGATTTTTTCACATATGTGTTAGAACATGAACCTCAAACGTACAAGGAAGCAATGTCATCTTCTGAATCTTCATGTTGGAAAGAAACAATCCAAAGTGAGATTAATTCAATTCTAAGTAATAAAACTTGGGAAATTGTTGATATTCCACCTGGAATAAAACCTATTGGCTGCAAATGGATTTTCAAGAAGAAAATGAAAGCAGATGGCTCTATCGACAAGTATAAGCCAGATTAGTAGCCAAAGGATATCGTCAAAAAGAAGGAGTAGACTTCTTTGATACATATTCGCCAGTAACACGAATAACCTCTATAAGAATGCTAATAGCAATTGCATCGATTTATGGTCTAGAAATTCATCAAATGGATGTAAAGACAGCATTCTTAAATGGAGATCTCGATGAGGAGATCTACATGGAGCAATCTGAAGGTTTTATTTCCAAAGGAAATGAAAACAAAGTCTGTAGATTAGTAAAATCATTATACGGACTAAAACAAGCTCCAAAACAATGGCACGCAAAATTTGATAGTGTCATGGTGAGAAATGGTTTTCGTATAAATGAATGCGATAAGTGTGTTTATTATAAACAAATTGGACAATCATATGTGATGATTTGTTTATATGTAGACGATATGTTAATATTTGGTCCAAATACTCAGGTAATAGAGACCATAAAGAAGATGTTAACTAGCAATTTCGATATGAAAGATTTAGGAGTTGCAGACGTTATTTTGGGAATCAAAATAATAAGAACTCCTAATGGAATTGAATTGTCTCAGTCACACCATGTAGAAAAAGTGATTGAAAAATTCCAAGACTATGGAATTAAAGGAGTGAGAACACCTTTTAATCCATCAGAAGTACTGCATAAAAACACTAATGAGAGTGTAATGCAACTGGAATACTCTCGTGTAATAGGACGTCTCATGTATCTCATGAATTGCACAAGACCAGATATAGCTTTTGCAGTAAGTCGACTGAGCAGGTATACAAGCAATCCAAGAAAGGAACACTGGAAAGCACTAATGAGAGTGCTTGGATATTTAAAAAATACCACAAATTATTCCTTACATTATGGAAAATATCCTGCCGTCTTAGAAGGATATAGTGATGCAAATTGGATTGCTGATTCAGAGGAATCAAAATCAACGAGTGGTTATGTCTTTACCTTAGCAGGGGCAGCAGTGTCATGGAAATCTACTAAACAAACATGCATAGCTCGATCCACTATGGAATCGGAGTTCATCGCTTTAGATAAAGCAGGCGAAGAAGCAGAATGGCTTCGTCACTTTTTAGAAGATATTCCATTTTGGCCTAAACCTGTACCGGCCATATGCATACACTGTGATAACCAAGCTGCGCTAAGCAGAACGCACAACTTTGTGTATAATGGAAAGTCACGACATATTCGTTGACGCCATAACACAGTTAGGCAGTTACTCTCAAATGGAACTATTTCCATAGATTATGTGAGAACAAATGATAACCTAGCAGATTCATTTACTAAAGGTTTATCAAGAGAGAAAATTGACTGCGCGTCGAGGGGAATGGGTTTAAAAGCCTAAACCACCAAGAGTTATCTTATACGGAAACCTATCCTAGCGACTAGAGATCCCAACCGGGCCGGGTACGGGTCTAATATGATACTCATATTTTTACTGCAAACTGGACCGGGCTTTATGACAGTTGCAGGCCAAACGAATAGATGCGGATCTGTTCGGGAATGGACGCGGGTTGAATAGGTGCGACCCGACACGACTCCTGAAGTGAAGCGCGCGCAAACGAACGGGTGCGGAAGCGGACGCGGGCGAAACTGTACCAGGCGCAAACGAGCAGGTATGGAAGCGGACGTGGGAGAAACAGATCCGTTAGAGGTCATAGTAGACAGATGTGACTGTACGAAGAGGTACGGACCCGACTGTTTGAGCGAACGGGTGCAGACACGACCGTTCGGAAGGGATACGGACCACTATAAATAAGGAGGAAAACTGATCACTTTCCTCACTCATTTTTTCTCTCTCTTCTCCTCTGATAAATGCTGATTCAAATCACAGAGTGATATACTCATTACAATTTCGAGCAGAATTCGTCTGTTGTATCTTGGGAGAATTTTGAAATAAAATTCTTAAGGAAATCGTTACGACGAGCCTCAGACATATTCCGGTTAGAATTCTATTTTATTCTACATTCTATACTTTATTTTGGTTATACTATTTATTCAAAATAGTATAACGCTGTTGTTGTAATTTATTTACAACAATCATATTGTTATAATAATTAACACAGAATTCCAGTGTAGTGGAAATCAGAGTTATAAACTTGTGCGACGAGTTTATAATTGATTATTCTCTATTTTGGTATACTAGACGTATAACATCTTAAGAATTTTACTGTTTTCACTAAACAGAGATGGCAACAGTAGAGCTCTCAACAAAGGCTACTACACACAACAGACCCGATCCTTTTAAAGGAGATGGTGACGACTTTTTAACATGGCAGAATCAGATGTTATTTTACCTCACCACACTCGGTCTGCAACGGTATCTCGAGGAGGAGGAACCGATTTCTGCACCAGGCAAGGAAGCAGATGTTGCTACGTGGAAACATTCCGATTTCCTATGCAGAAACTATATTCTGAATTGTCTCGACAAGGTGCTATACAAAGTATATCAACCTCTAAAGACAGCAAAAGCACTCTGGAATGCACTTGCCACGAAGTATAAGACGTAGAATATCAGTCTTAAGAAATTCATTGTAGACAAATTCATGGACTACAAGATGGTCGACTCCAAACCGGTGACTGCTCAACTGCATGAACTACAAATCATTATTCATGAACTCGAAGCGGAAGGTCATAAGGTTGGAGAATCGTTTTTGGTTGAAGCTATCACGGGAAAACTGCCACCGTCGTGGAGAGATTACCGCAATTATCTAAAGCATAAAAAGAAGGAAATCTCTTTACAAGATCTCATAGTCCGATTGAAAATTGAGGCAGATAACCGTGGAATTACAAAACAAAGCGAGGAGGCATTTGTGGCTGAATATTCAAAGACCAAAAACAAAAGGAAGAATTCCCTGAAGAAAAGGAAAGCTCCAGACAACAAACCAAAAGACAACAAACGAACCAAAAAGTTTAATGGTGAATGTTGGGTTTGTGGAAAGGTTGGACATGCCGCTAGAGATTGCAGACTCAAGAAGGAACGCAATAAAGAGGCAAATATAGTGGATAACATGGAAGTAGATGAGTCCAACTTCTCGGCGGTGGTATCTGAATGCAATTTGGTTCAGAATCCTAACCAATGGTGGGTAGATACAGGCGCTACTCGTCATGTTTGTTCTGACAAATACATGTTTTCTACATACCAGAAATTCGATCACGAAGAAAAACTCTACATGGGTAATTCTGCAGTATCAATGATCGAAGGCAGTGGCACAGTTATCCTCAAGTTTACTTCTGGAAAACTGTCAAGTTGAATGACGTGCTCCACGTTCCAGACATACGCAAGAATCTCATCTCTGGTGCAGTATTATCAAAGAAAGGATTCAGAATGGTGTTCGAGTCAGACAAGATGGTTCTGTCCAAAGCTGGAATGTATATCGGAAGGGGATATTTATGTGATGGCCTATTTAAGGCAAATGTAGCCGTTATCGGCAATAAAACAATGTATTCTGATTGTGCTATTAATAAAATTGAAGTTTCTTACTTGCTTGAGCACGAAATTTTATTATGGCATGATAGATTAAGACACATAAATTTCCGAAAAATGAAAATATTATCAAACTTGGGATTAATTCCAAATTCCAAGTAGATAAGAACTACAAATGTGAGACATGTGTAGAAGCAAAAATTGTTAAAAAACCATTTCAATCTGTTGATAGAAGCACCGAACCACTAGGTTTGGTTGATACAGATTTATGTGATTTTAAATCATTACCTACAAGAGGTGGGAAAAAGTACTTTATCACGTTTATTGACGATTATACGCGATATTGCTATGTATATCTTTTGAATAGCAAAGATGAAGCAATTACATCATTTATAAAGTACAAAGCTGAGGTAGAAAATAAGTTAAATAAAAAGATCAAGATATTGAGATCTGATCGAGGTGGAGAATATGAATCACCATTGAACAGTTCTGTGCCGAAAATGGTATAATTCATCAAACAACAGCTCCATATTCACCACAACAAAATGGTGTAGCCGAGAGGAAGAACAGAACGTTAAAAGACATGATTACCGCCATGCTTTTAACTTCTGGTCTACCGACGAACTTGTGGGGGGGGAAGCCTTAAATATGTCTAATCACATGTTAAACAAAGTCCCTCATAATAAAACAGGAACAATTCCATATGAGATATGGAAAGGACACCAACCAAGTTTTAAATACCTCAAAGTGTGGGGGTGCTTGGCAAAAGTTCCAGTTCCGCCTCCCAATAAAGTCAAACTTGGACCAAAAACAGTAGATTGTTACTATTTAGGGCTAGTCCAAAATAGTAGTGCCTATAGATTTTTGGTATTCAAGTCTGATATAACTGATATTCATGTAAATACAATCATGGAATCTAGAGATGCCTCATTCTTTGAAGACGTGTTTCCGCACAAAAGGAATGAAGGGAATAATGTCCCTAAAAGGACAAGAGAAGAATCAAGCAATTCACATGAAGACGAAACTCATCATGAGATTGAGGAAGTTGAACCAAGAAGAAGCGTAAGGGCTAGGACTTCCAAGACATTTGGTTCGGTTATTTTCACATATGTGTTAGAACATGAACCTCAAACGTACAAGGAAGCAATGTCATCTTCTGAATCTTCATGTTGGAAAGAAACAATCCAAAGTGAGATTGATTCAATTCTAGGTAATAAAACTTGGGAAATTGTTGATATTCCACCTGGAATAAAACCTATTGGCTGCAAATGGATTTTCAAGAAGAAAATGAAAGCAGATGGCTCTATCGACAAGTATAAAGCCAGATTAGTAGTCAAAGGATATCGTCAAAAAGAAGGAGTAGACTTCTTTGATACATATTCGCTAGTAACACGAATAACCTCTATAAGAATGCTAATAGCAATTGCATCAATTTATGGTCTAGAAATTCATCAAATGGTTGCAAAGACGACATTCTTAAATGGAGACCTCGATGAGATCTACATGGAGCAATCTGAAGGTTTTATTTCCAAAGGAAATGAAAACAAAGTCTGTAGATTAGTAAAATCATTATACAGACTAAAACAAGCTCCAAAACAATGGCACGCAAAATTTGATAGTGTCATGATGAGAAATGGTTTTCGTATAAATGAATGCGATAAGTGTGTTTATTATAAACAAATTGGACAATCATATGTGATGATTTGTTTATATGTAGACGATATGTTATTATTTGGTCCAAATACTCAGGTAATAGAGACCATAAAGAAGATGTTAACTAGCAATTTCGATATGAAAGATTTAGGAGTTGCAGACGTTATTTTGGGAATCAAAATAATAAGAACTCCTAATGGAATTGAATTGTCTCAGTCACACCATGTAGAAAAAGTGATTGAAAAATTCCAAGACTATGGAATTAAAGGAGTGAGAACACCTTTTAATCCATCAGAAGTACTGCATAAAAACACTAATGAGAGTGTAATGCAACTGGAATACTCTCGTGTAATAGGATGTCTCATGTATCTCATGAATTGCACAAGACCAGATATAGCTTATGCAGTAAGTCGACAGAGCAGGTATACAAGCAATCCAGGAAAGGAACACTGGAAAGCACTAATGAGAGTGCTTGGATATTTAAAAAATACCACAAATTATTCCTTACATTATGGAAAATATCCTGCCGTCTTAGAAGGATATAGTGATGCAAATTGGATTGCTGATTCAGAGGAATCAAAATCAACGAGTGGTTATGTCTTTACCTTAGCAGGGGCAGCAGTGTCATGGAAATCTACTAAACAAACATGCATAGCTCGATCCACTATGGAATCGGAGTTCATCGCTTTAGATAAAGCAGGCGAAGAAGCAGAATGGCTTCGTCACTTTTTAGAAGATATTCCATTTTGGCCTAAACCTGTACCGGCCATATTCATACACTGTGATAACCAAGCTGCGCTAAGCAGAACGCACAACTTTGTGTATAATGGAAAGTCACGACATATTCGTCGACGCCATAACACAGTTAGGCAGTTACTCTCAAATGGAACTATTTCCATAGATTATGTGAGAACAAATGACAACCTAGCAGATTCATTTACTAAAGGTTTATCAAGAGAGAAATTTGACTGCGCATCGAGGGGAATGGGTTTAAAATCCTAAACCACCAAGAGTTATCTTATACGGAAACCTATCCTAGCGACTGAAGATCCCAACCGGGCCGGGTACGGGTCTAATATGATACTCATATTTTTACTGCAAACTGGACCGGGCTTTATGACAGTTGCAGGCCAGACGAACAGATGCGGATCTGTTCGGGAACAGACGCGGGTTGAATAGGTGCGACCCGACACGACTCCTGAAGTGAAGCGCGCGCAAACGAACGGGTGTAGAAGCGGACGCGGGCGAAACTGTACCAGGCGCAAACGAGCAGGTATGGAAGCGGACATGGGCAAAATAGATCCGTTAAAGGGCATAACAGACACATGTGACTGTACGAAGAGGTACGGACGCGACTGTTTGAGCGAACGGGTGCAGACACGACCGTTCGGAAGGGATACGGACCACTATAAATAAGGAGGAAAACCGATCACTTTCCTCACTCATTTTTTCCAATTCCGAATCTCTCTCTTCTCCTCTGATAAATGCTGATTCAAATCACAGAGTGATATACTCATTACAATTTCGAGCAGAATTCGTCTGTTGTATCTTGGGAGAATTTTGAAATAAAATTCTTAAGGAAATCGTTACGACGAGCCTCAGACATATTCCGGTTAGAATTCTATTTTATTCTACATTCTATACTTTATTTTGGTTATACTATTTATTCAAAATAGTATAACGCTGTTGTTGTAATTTATTTACAACAATCATATTATTATAATAATTAACACAGAATTTGTAATAACCCGCTTTTCCGTACCCCTTGAATAGACACTAATCTCCATCTATTTACTCAAGGTGAACGAAAAACCGAACCATTAGGGTTTTAAAAGAAGAGGTAGAAGAAAAGATAGAAGAAAAAGAAAAGAAGAACAACAGAACAACATCAGAACATAAACAATATCAGAATCTCACATATCGCAGCGGAACAATATACAATAGATAATTACTAGTCTTTTAAAACAAAGAACTATATCAGTTTATACATACATCAATCATCAGAGTCAATATACAACAATGGACAGTTATATAACCGGTCCTCATACAGAATACACAGCGGAATAAATATATCAGATACAAATACTACGTCTCGCCATCCAGCTTGCTTCCAAAGCTCCAGAATATCCAGAATATCCTGATAATATAACTCTAGGCTGCCCGTGTGGAAATTGGTGGGCACCCAGAGTTTAGAAGGGAACAATAAACTCCGAGTCAGTCATGGTGACTGGTGTGAGATCGTAAAACAGTTATTTTTCACAAAGAAAATAAAACAAATTCGCAATGCTTTTGGAAAATGAAACTACCATAAGACCTCCCGCCACACACACAATGCAAACGCAGAATTGGAGGAGATTTCTTCTTATGATAGTCAAAGATGCTTACTACGCCAATCATTGGATATTATTATTAATGTCTAGTGTGAAAAACATTTCGAAAGTATAATATTAATCTTAGCCAGCATACGACCAGTATCGTATGCCTACTATAGCTACTATGTTCAATAGCAGGTTACCGCCACATTCCATAGCAGGTAATACAACCAAAACCGTACCAGGTTCGTATTGTTTCTTTGGATTTTCCAACAAATGGTCAGGCTAAGGAACTTCCTTTCCTCCTGCCGATTGGGATCGCCTCTGGCTGGACGTCCCGAGAGACAAACTGCTCTCTGCCAAACAAGGCCGGGTTACCCCTGTAACAGGTAACTCACGAATATGTCATCACCCGGTCCTTTGGGACCTTTATCCGAGCGCTCGATATCCAACATCACACATCATAAAGAAAGTGTATCCACATGAGTAAGTATCTGGGCTCCATACCATGATACCACCCCTTTCCAGAAGGAAATGACATACCCTAAAGGGCGCGACCCTCATAACCTTGCCGCAACATTCCTGTTTCGACCATTTCCGGGGTGTGAGGCTCGACGAAGTCTCGTCCACAAAGCTACGCTTTCTCAAAAAGCCCTGCTTCGGGTCAAACAAAATGATCAACCTATGATCACAAAGATATAAGATCAAACAAATGATCATATCACAAATGATCAAACACCGATCATTTCACAGCAACACTTAGTATGCCACGTTACCAAATTGGGATATATTGCTGATAAATTTCAACTACATAACCTCTGAGCTCGTACGTCTCAGAGAAGGGTGTTAAGCTAAGAGAATAAATTCTCCGCCACCAACAGAAATGTATTTGAAAGAAATCAGCTTTATATCTCAAATTGTACGTCAGACACACAATCCATACAAGTCTGTTCCGGGATCGAACAGAACCGAAGGCACTTCTCACGAAGCCCTTGCAATTCCGGATAATTTTCAATCACGTCAGGACTTCCCGTCACTAAGGGTGATAAAACCTCTAAATCGGAGATCAGCCGATGTAGAGTAACTCGACGGTAATCCTTCCGTTTTCAAAAATATCCGGTCTTCAACGCCGGTCTTCAAATGCGATTCATAACGACGTATCACATATTCGGAATGGGTTATACGACCCCATGGTCCTTTCCCGGCTAACCCGAATAGTGAGCGCTTATTTAAAAATAAGTGTGGCATTCAAATTCATCCAATTCACAACAAATACCTATCTAAAGGTAATTATTGATAGTCGGTTATTTAACTATCAATAAAGATGCGCAACATCATCAGATTCCAAATAATTTTCCAAATTATTTATCTTCAAAAATATCTTTACTAGATATAGAATTTCCACACTTCAAAAATAAATCAACGTTTATTTTTCTAAACAGTTTCCCTTTCTTTTATAAATCCCATAGTGAATTTATATTTTCAAATATCTACTGATATACGATTTTCGAATCGATGTCAATATTCACTTTCGATTTATCTTTAAGAAGATAAATCTAAAAAACGTTCATTTCATATCGGAAAAGCAATTCCATACTTATTTAATAACAAGTATTTCACAAATCATTTATTTTCAACACTTGGAAAATATTCGATATACTTAAATCAAATTAAGTATATATTCATTCTTTAAGGAAAACATTTACTATAACAACATTTATTTGAGTCAAAACGAATGTTACGTAAAACATCGTTACGACGACTCAAAATCACTAGTATAGGGATTCGGAATTAAGATAGATATATAAATCCCAATACTACATAAAACATTTTCTTTCGAAAATCATTTACTATAACAACAGTGTTATAGTCCATCATTTCCTTATTTCTCGAAACGTCTATTTCAACAATAAATGTTGAAATCTATGTTTTCGATACTTAACACGTTTTAAAACATCTTTAAAACAATCACTTCATTTCAAATATCGCTTTCCCGAAACATATCCATTTTATTTGATAACATATTCACTGTCCAAAATCGTGAATATACTTCACTAACCAAATTTCAATCTTTTCTACACATTTATTCCAAGAATTATCCACTGTCCAAAATCGTGGATAAAATTCCCTTAACAACCTTCTATATTAAATTCATCAAATTTGATTGATTCTCGGATTTATATAACAACGTTCATAAATTCCATTTCTATTTTCTAACAACTTCAATTTATAAATCTTCTTTATTAACAAATTCGAGTTATACTCGATATAAATATCACAAGTCCATATTATAAGTTAATAACTTATCATTCATTTTCAACTTCACAATTTATAAATCTATAAATTTCATTCACTTACGGATTCCATAATATTTCATTTTTAACACTTATAAAAACTCGTTTTATAATTTCAACATTCTTAATTTTGCAGATATCAATTTCATAAAATCTTTTATATGAACCGTTTACAGAAATTCAAAAATCTCAATTTAAACCATTTCATAAATCAGTCAACTATTTATTCCAAAAATCACTTTTCGGTTATATTTCACAAATCTATAAATTTTTGTAACTTTAAAAAATTTCAATGTTCATTTATTTGGAATAAATCAATTCAAAAATTCAGTAAACGTCTACTTTCAAAAATTACTTAAAAATCCTTTTTAAAATAAAAGTCGTTATTTTTACATTTCCAAAACTGAATCCGATGATGCCACAACACCAATCAGTCCATCACAACAGTCAAATATCATATATCATCATATGATAACAGAATATATAAAAATATCTGTAAATAATCAATACGGTGAGGAATCCAGTTGGATCCCTCCAACCTGTTTCCCTACATCCACAGATGTTAGTACAATACCAATTCCGCTCCAGTACGGAATTATCGCGGTATATGGGTTTTTATAAATCTGCTTACTAACGGCGCAATAGGGTCTCATCCGCTATACGAGGCGGGAAATCATCAATCCAATATATACATATGCCAATATGTATATATTGCTATATATAGATATATATCCTACTATATCTAATATCACATCCAAACAGTCAATCATCAATCAATAACTGTAAATAATTCCACATTCGATTTGAGTGAGAAGATCTCACCTTGATTTCAATTCCGATTCCAGCATTTATTTCGAATAAAATTAAACGCGCGTTTAATTTCACCCCGAAATTTTTATTGACTCCAAATGGCTCCAATTCAGTTCCATAGCATAGTGCTCGACAAAACGATTGCAACGCAATTTGTTTCGTGCATTTTTGACCTCGTAGCAAAAAGTTACGCTATTACAAAGTTATACGAATTTAAATATAATTAAATTTACATTTTCTTTTTAAAATTTTTACCCTAAACCAATCACAGCCGCACATTTTCCATAGGCTAGATCCAGCCTTTGCACGCACATCATCTTCTCCAGGTTAACAACCACGAAACGAAACCCATATACGCGACCGACTTCATCCCATCGCGAGCCACCCCACTCGATAAAACTTTGATCAGAGACCACCATCACGTCGCCCATCGCGAATAGCACTATCGCCCCCAACCCCATAGATTCCAGTCGAGCCAACCACCCCCTAGACGAGCACGAACCGGTAATGAACGCTGCCCATTTACAGCCTCCACGATGCCCCATACTCCATCATCACCATATAGATTCGAGGAGCTCACGAAGTTCTTCGATTTGTTAGTTGAAAGTTTTCAAAAATACTGAATGAATTGAAAGAAATTAAGGGGAGTAGATTGGAAATTTTCGGCCTTTGATTTAGTAAATGGCGGCCAGGCTGAAGAGAATGAATTAGGGTTTTATTTTCTTTTTTTCTTTTTTTATTTGTGATAAAATGGGCCTATTTATAGAAGTTTGAACGACACTATTCATTCCGGTTTTCCCGAACTCCGATTTACGCGCAGTGACTGGCGTTTCTGGGGTTTATCCCATGTTCCGAACGCAATGGAACAGGTTTCGGAAGCTAATTCGATCGTCTGTACGAGATACGGAGAAAAACGATCAATTTAAATTAAACCGATTTAAATCGATTTCGAGACGTTTTGGCTTGCCCCGGACAAACGGTAAATCCAAAAATTACGAAATTTGAAATCTTACAATAATATCACATTACGGATCCGATGAAATTAGTTTCGTCGAAATCCGACACTGTCTGAAAAATGACTATTTTAACTCGACGATTTAAAATTAAAACGATATCGATGCGTTTCGAGTTGCCACGGTCAAACGATAACTTCGATTGCTACGAAAATTGAAATCCGATAATAACTAACTATTACGGATCCAATGGAACTGGTTTCGTTAAATTCTGAGACTGTCCGAAAATTGGCTAATTTTACAGTCGATAATTAAATATTAAAATAATCGATTTTCACAAATTAACTCCAAATTCGATTCTGAAAGTTCTATAACCTTCCTATAACTCCAGTATGATTAAATTAAATTTTACAAATCATTTTCAATCATATTAAACTCGATTTTTAATTATCTCTAGAATTCCAATCATCAAATTATCGATTAAATTGACCAAATTAAATCCAATATCCTTTAAATAAATTATTCGACTTATTAAATTCATTTATTAATATTTAAAATCAATTAAATATCCGAATTTTAATTATCAAAAATTCTGGGTCGTTACAGACTTCCCCCCTTAAAAGAATTTCGTCCTCGAAATTACAAGTTAGGAAAAATGGTTCTTAACTCGTCTACTATTTTTCACAATCTAATAATTTTATCAATTTATCAAAACAAATCTTTCTATTAAAGATTCGTTATCATTCAATCTCGTTTTCCAACTTCAATTATAAGTTTCAAACACATTGTTTTACTTCAAAATTCAAATTTAAGTTTAAATTCAAATTTCAACTTCAAAATTTTCTCAAAAATTTTCTAACGCTCTAAATTTTCGAAAAATTTTGCCAGCGTCTCCTTTGCGCGGCTAATACGGTACGACTACAAAACGTCCCTACGGACTCTCAGATTTCAAAAAGAAAAATAAAAAGCCAAGCGGCTAGAGAAATAAGTCATCAAATCTCATATTCGAATTCAAATACTTACCTTTTGTCGAGCCATTCAAATTTATCTTCGAAATTAAATTCCAATTCCTTTATACCTGTATATCCTACTAGCCATAATATCTAGTTGCATATATTCAAACCATTTCGTACATTCAATTACAAAATTTTCAATATAACTGCTTATACCATCTCTAATTCACTATTGAAGTTATATATTCAATTTCGTCAAATTTTTTTGCATTTTCAAATTCATTTGAATTCAATTCACAATTTCAATTCAATTTAACTTCTGAATATTGAATTTTATCAATTATCTTTCATTCACAACTGTATCATTTTAAATTAGTTTCATTTACTAATTCATTACAAATTCTAATTCATCTTCAACATTCCGTTTCAATTCCATACGAATTTTAATTTATCTTTCATTTATAATTATTCAATTCAATTCATTTGCTTACAAATTCGAAATGAGTTTCAACATTCAGTTTTAATCTTATTCACTTCATCCAATTAGCTTCACTTACTAATTTTAGTTTTAATCTCATTTTATAAGTTATACAACTTATATTCAATCTTTCAAAACCGTTTTTGAAAACAATTCAAATTATCCTTTGAATTTCCAAAACAAAAATCCAAAATTTTCAAAACAACTTCCATTTAAACAATTTGGCAGCAATTCCTCTTTTGGAAACCCGAAAATGAACATCGGTGATGTCACGATCATCATCGAAGTTATTTTCCAACGACCGAAAAGAGTTTAGAGCTTTTCATTCCTTCAGAACATCTTTCAAAACCTTTGAAACTCATTTTCAAATCAAAAAGATTTAAAATTTTCCAAATCCCCAAAATTTTCAAATTCTTTTCAAACATTTCCAAAAACTTCTCTGGAATTCCGTTTTCCAATTATAATTCACATTTATAATTTACATTCTCAAATTTCATTTGTACATGGATTTATTTCCTGGTTCTTTGTTTTAATTCCAATTTCATTTACAATTCCCACATATATGTAAATGAGGATAATTAACATCATTACTTCCTAACAACCATGCATCCATATATCATAATAATTTACAGAAAATCATTTCTTTTCTATACAAAAATAGTTTTGGGCAAAATTATTTCATTTACCCTATTTAAAACAATACTGTGCCGAATTGTTCTATTCAAGTGTTTAGAGATCCCTATCGATAGAGTTGTACGGACAATACCGACCAGAATCCATATACCACTCAACAAACCAATCATCACAATATAAAACAATTTTTATATTCACTAACAAATACGCACTCGTATCTATTATTACACTCAAACTCATTCTGGAGTACTACTGACTCTATCTCTAATGAGTAACACCCAACAGAGCAGGGTTGTCGCTTAACCATATGCTCTGATACCAAATGTAATAACCCGCTTTTCCGTACCCCTTGAATAGACACTAATCTCCATCTATTTACTCAAGGTGAACGAAAAACCGAACCATTAGGGTTTTAAAAGAAGAGGTAGAAGAAAAGATAGAAGAAAAAGAAAAGAAGAACAACAGAACAACATCAGAACATAAACAATATCAGAATCTCACATATCGCAGCGGAACAATATACAATAGATAATTACTAGTCTTTTAAAACAAAGAACTATATCAGTTTATACATACATCAATCATCAGAGTCAATATACAACAATGGACAGTTATATAACCGGTCCTCATACAGAATACACAGCGGAATAAATATATCAGATACAAATACTACGTCTCGCCATCCAGCTTGCTTCCAAAGCTCCAGAATATCCAGAATATCCTGATAATATAACTCTAGGCTGCCCGTGTGGAAATTGGTGGGCACCCAGAGTTTAGAAGGGAACAATAAACTCCGAGTCAGTCATGGTGACTGGTGTGAGATCGTAAAACAGTTATTTTTCACAAAGAAAATAAAACAAATTCGCAATGCTTTTGGAAAATGAAACTACCATAAGACCTCCCGCCACACACACAATGCAAACGCAGAATTGGAGGAGATTTCTTCTTATGATAGTCAAAGATGCTTACTACGCCAATCATTGGATATTATTATTAATGTCTAGTGTGAAAAACATTTCGAAAGTATAATATTAATCTTAGCCAGCATACGACCAGTATCGTATGCCTACTATAGCTACTATGTTCAATAGCAGGTTACCGCCACATTCCATAGCAGGTAATACAACCAAAACCGTACCAGGTTCGTATTGTTTCTTTGGATTTTCCAACAAATGGTCAGGCTAAGGAACTTCCTTTCCTCCTGCCGATTGGGATCGCCTCTGGCTGGACGTCCCGAGAGACAAACTGCTCTCTGCCAAACAAGGCCGGGTTACCCCTGTAACAGGTAACTCACGAATATGTCATCACCCGGTCCTTTGGGACCTTTATCTGAGCGCTCGATATCCAACATCACACATCATAAAGAAAGTGTATCCACATGAGTAAGTATCTGGGCTCCATACCATGATACCACCCCTTTCCAGAAGGAAATGACATACCCTAAAGGGCGCGACCCTCATAACCTTGCCGCAACATTCCTGTTTCGACCATTTCCGGGGTGTGAGGCTCGACGAAGTCTCGTCCACAAAGCTACGCTTTCTCAAAAAGCCCTGCTTCGGGTCAAACAAAATGATCAACCTATGATCACAAAGATATAAGATCAAACAAATGATCATATCACAAATGATCAAACACCGATCATTTCACAGCAACACTCAGTATGCCACGTTACCAAATTGGGATATATTGCTGATAAATTTCAACTACATAACCTCTGAGCTCGTACGTCTCAGAGAAGGGTGTTAAGCTAAGAGAATAAATTCTCCGCCACCAACAGAAATGTATTTGAAAGAAATCATCTTTATATCTCAAATTGTACGTCAGACACACAATCCATACAAGTCTGTTCCGGGATCGAACAGAACCGAAGGCACTTCTCACGAAGCCCTTGCAATTCCGGATAATTTTCAATCACGTCAGGACTTCCCGTCACTAAGGGTGATAAAACCTCTAAATCGGAGATCAGCCGATGTAGAGTAACTCGACGGTAATCCTTCCGTTTTCAAAAATATCCGGTCTTCAACGCCGGTCTTCAAATGCGATTCATAACGACGTATCACATATTCGGAATGGGTTATACGACCCCATGGTCCTTTCCCGGCTAACCCGAATAGTGAGCGCTTATTTAAAAATAAGTGTGGCATTCAAATTCATCCAATTCACAACAAATACCTATCTAAAGGTAATTATTGATAGTCGGTTATTTAACTATCAATAAAGATGCGCAACATCATCAGATTCCAAATAATTTTCCAAATTATTTATCTTCAAAAATATCTTTACTAGATATAGAATTTCCACACTTCAAAAATAAATCAACGTTTATTTTTCTAAACAGTTTCCCTTTCTTTTATAAATCCCATAGTGAATTTATATTTTCAAATATCTACTGATATACGATTTTCGAATCGATGTCAATATTCACTTTCGATTTATCTTTAAGAAGATAAATCTCAAAAACGTTCATTTCATATCGGAAAAGCAATTCCATACTTATTTAATAACAAGTATTTCACAAATCATTTATTTTCAACACTTGGAAAATATTCGATATACTTAAATCAAATTAAGTATATATTCATTCTTTAAGGAAAACATTTACTATAACAACATTTATTTAAGTCAAAACGAATGTTACGTAAAACATCGTTACGACGACTCAAAATCACTAGTATAGGGATTCGGAATTAAGATAGATATATAAATCCCAATACTACATAAAACATTTTCTTTCGAAAATCATTTACTATAACAACAGTGTTATAGTCCATCATTTCCTTATTTCTCGAAACGTCTATTTCAACAATAAATGTTGAAATCTATGTTTTCGATACTTAACACGTTTTAAAACATCTTTAAAACAATCACTTCATTTCAAATATCGCTTTCCCGAAACATATCCATTTTATTTGATAACATATTCACTGTCCAAAATCGTGAATATACTTCACTAACCAAATTTCAATCTTTTCTACACATTTATTCCAAGAATTATCCACTGTCCAAAATCGTGGATAAAATTCCCTTAACAACCTTCTATATTAAATTCATCAAATTTGATTGATTCTCGGATTTATATAACAACGTTCATAAATTCCATTTCTATTTTCTAACAACTTCGATTTATAAATCTTCTTTATTAACAAATTCGAGTTATACTCGATATAAATATCACAAGTCCATATTATAAGTTAATAACTTATCATTCATTTTCAACTTCACAATTTATAAATCTATAAATTTCATTCACTTACGGATTCCATAATATTTCATTTTTAACACTTATAAAAACTCGTTTTATAATTTCAACATTCTTAATTTTGCAGATATCAATTTCATAAAATCTTTTATATGAACCGTTTACAGAAATTCAAAAATCTCAATTTAAACCATTTCATAAATCAGTCAACTATTTATTCCAAAAATCACTTTTCGGTTATATTTCACAAATCTATAAAATTTTTGTAACTTTAAAAAATTTCAATGTTCATTTATTTGGAATAAATCAATTCAAAAATTCAGTAAACGTCTACTTTCAAAAATTACTTAAAAATCCTTTTTAAAATAAAAGTCGTTATTTTTACATTTCCAAAACTGAATCCGATGATGCCACAACACCAATCAGTCCATCACAACAGTCAAATATCATATATCATCATATGATAACAGAATATATAAAAATATCTGTAAATAATCAATACGGTGAGGAATCCAGTTGGATCCCTCCAACCTGTTTCCCTACATCCACAGATGTTAGTACAATACCAATTCCGCTCCAGTACGGAATTATCGCGGTATATGGGTTTTTATAAATCTGCTTACTAACGGCGCAATAGGGTCTCATCCGCTATACGAGGCGGGAAATCATCAATCCAATATATACATATGCCAATATGTATATATTGCTATATATAGATATATATCCTACTATATCTAATATCACATCCAAACAGTCAATCATCAATCAATAACTGTAAATAATTCCACATTCGATTTGAGTGAGAAGATCTCACCTTGATTTCAATTCCGATTCCAGCATTTATTTCGAATAAAATTAAACGCGCGTTTAATTTCACCCCGAAATTTTCATTGACTCCAAATGGCTCCAATTCAGTTCCATAGCATAGTGCTCGACAAAACGATTGCAACGCAATTTGTTTCGTGCGTTTTTGACCTCGTAGCAAAAAGTTACGCTATTACAAAGTTATACGAATTTAAATATAATTAAATTTACATTTTCTTTTTAAATTTTTTACCCTAAACCAATCACAGCCGCACATTTTCCATAGGCTAGATCCAGCCTTTGCACGCACATCATCTTCTCCAGGTTAACAACCACGAAACGAAACCCATATACGCGACCGACTTCATCCCATCGCGAGCCACCCCACTCGATAAAACTTTGATCAGAGACCACCATCACGTCGCCCATCGCGAATAGCACTATCGCCCCCAACCCCATAGATTCCGGTCGAGCCAACCACCCCCTAGACGAGCACGAACCGGTAATGAACGCTGCCCATTTACAGCCTCCACGATGCCCCATACTCCATCATCACCATATAGATTCGAGGAGCTCACGAAGTTCTTCGATTTGTTAGTTGAAAGTTTTCAAAAATACTGAATGAATTGAAAGAAATTAAGGGGAGTAGATTGGAAATTTTCGGCCTTTGATTTAGTAAATGGCGGCCAGGCTGAAGAGAATGAATTAGGGTTTTATTTTCTTTTTTTCTTTTTTTATTTGTGATAAAATGGGCCTATTTATAGAAGTTTGAACGACACTATTCATTCCGGTTTTCCCGAACTTCGATTTACGCGCAGTGACTGGCGTTTCTGGGGTTTATCCCATGTTCCGAACGCAATGGAACAGGTTTCGGAAGCTAATTCGATCGTCTGTACGAGATACAGAGAAAAACGATCAATTTAAATTAAACCGATTTAAATCGATTTCGAGACGTTTTGGCTTGCCCCGGACAAACGGTAAATCCAAAAATTACGAAATTTGAAATCTTACAATAATATCACATTACGGATCCGATGAAATTGGTTTCGTCGAAATCCGACACTGTCTGAAAAATGACTATTTTAACTCGACGATTTAAAATTAAAACGATATCGATGCGTTTCGAGTTGCCACGGTCAAACGATAACTTCGATTGCTACGAAAATTGAAATCCGATAATAACTAACTATTACGGATCCAATGGAACTGGTTTCGTTAAATTCTGAGACTGTCCGAAAATTGGCTAATTTTACAGTCGATAATTAAATATTAAAATAATCGATTTTCACAAATTAACTCCAAATTCGATTCTGAAAGTTCTATAACCTTCCTATAACTCCAGTATGATTAAATTAAATTTTACAAATCATTTTCAATCATATTAAACTCAATTTTTAATTATCTCTAGAATTCCAATCATCAAATTATCGATTAAATTGACCAAATTAAATCCAATATCCTTTAAATAAATTATTCGACTTATTAAATTCATTTATTAATATTTAAAATCAATTAAATATCCGAATTTTAATTATCAAAAATTCTGGGTCGTTACAGAATTCCAATGTAGTGGAAATCAGAGTTATAAACTTGTGCGACGAGTTTATAATTGATTATTCTCTAGTTTGGTATACTAGACGTATAACATCTTAAGAATTTTACTGTTTTCACTAAACAGAGATGGCAACAGTAGAGCTCTCAACAAAGGCTACTACACACAACAGACCCGATCCTTTTAAAGGAGATGGTGACGACTTTTTAACATGGCAGAATCAGATGTTAATTTACCTCACCACACTCGGTCTGCAACGGTATCTTGAGGAGGAGGAACCGATTTCTGCACCAGGCAAGGAAGCAGATGTTGCTACGTGGAAACATTCCGATTTCCTATGCAGAAACTATATTCTGAATTGTCTCGACAAGGTGCTATACAAAGTATATCAACCTCTAAAGATAGCAAAAGCACTCTGGAATGCACTTGCCACGAAGTATAAGACGTAGAATATCAGTCTTAAGAAATTCATTGTAGACAAATTCATGGACTACAAGATGGTCGACTCCAAACCGGTGACTGCTCAACTGCATGAACTACAAATCATTATTCATGAACTCGAAGCGGAAGGTCATAAGGTTGGAGAATCGTTTTTGGTTGAAGCTATCATGGGAAAACTGCCACCGTCGTGGAGAGATTACCGCAATTATCTAAAGCATAAAAAGAAGAAAATCTCTTTACAGTATCTCATAGTCCGATTGAAAATTGAGGCAGATAACCGTGGAATTACAAAACAAAGCGAGGAGGCATTTGTGGCTGAATATTAAAAGACCAAAAACAAAAAGAAGAATTCCCTGAAGAAAAGGAAAGCTCCAGACAACAAACCAAATGACAACAAACGAACCAAAAAGTTTAATGGTGAATGTTGGGTTTGTGGAAAGGTAGGACATGCCACTAGAGATTGCAGACTCAAGAAGGAACGCAATAAAGAGGCAAATATAGTGGATAACATGGAAGTATACGAGTCCAACTTCTCGGCGGTGGTATCTGAATGCAATTTGGTTCAGAATCCTAACCAATGGTGGGTAGATACAGGCGCTACTCGTCATGTTTGTTCTGACAAATACATGTTTTCTACATACCAGAAATTCGATCACGAAGAAAAACTCTACATGGGTAATTCTGCAGTATCAATGATCGAAGGCAGTGGCACAGTTATCCTCAAGTTTACTTTTGGAAAAACTGTCAAGTTGAATGACGTGCTCCACGTTCCAGACATACGCAAGAATCTCATCTCTGGTGCAGTATTATCAAAGAAAGGATTCAGAATGGTGTTCGAGTCAGACAAGATGGTTCTGTCCAAAGCTGGAATGTATATCGGAAGGGGATATTTATGTGATGGCCTATTTAAGGCAAATGTAGCCGTTATCGGCAATAAAACAATGTATTCTGATTGTGCTATTAATAAAATTGAAGTTTCTTACTTGCTTGAGCACGAAATTTTATTATGGCATGATAGATTAAGACACATAAATTTCCGAAAAATGAAAATATTATCAAACTTGGGATTAATTCCAAAATTCCAAGTAGATAAGAAATACAAATGTGAGACATGTGTAGAAGCAAAAATTGTTATAAACCATTTCAATCTGTTGATAGAAGCACCGAACCACTAGGTTTGGTTCATACAGATTTATGTGATTTTAAATCATTACCTACAAGAGGTGGGAAAAAGTACTTTATCACGTTTATTGACGATTATACGCGATATTGCTATGTATATCTTTTGAATAGCAAAGATGAAGCAATTACATCATTTATAAAGTACAAAGCTGAGGTAGAAAATCAGTTAAATAAAAAGATCAAGATATTGAGATTTGATCGAGGTGGAGAATATGAATCACCATTGAACAGTTCTGTGTCGAAAATGGTATAATTCATCAAACAACCGCTCCATATTCACCACAACAAAATGGTGTAGCCGAGAGGAAGAACAGAACGTTAAAAGACATGATTACCGCCATGCTTTTAACTTCTGGTCTACCGACGAACTTGTGGGGGGAAGCCTTAAATATGTCTAACCACATGTTAAACAAAATCCCTCATAATAAAACAGGAACAATTCCATATGAGATATAAAAAGGACACCAACCAAGTTTTAAATACCTCAAAGTGTGGGGGTGCTTGGCAAAAGTTCCAGTTCCGCCTCCCAATAAAGTCAAACTTGGACCAAAAACAGTAGATTGTTACTATTTAGGGCCAGCCCAAAATAGTAGTGCCTATAGATTTTTGGTATTCAAGTCTGATATAACTGATATTCATGTAAATACAATCATGGAATCTAGAGATGCCTCATTCTTTGAAGACGTGTTTTCGCACAAAAGGAATGAAGGGAATAATGTCCCTAAAAGGACAAGAGAAGAATCAAGCAATTCACATGAAGACGAAACTCATCATGAGATTGAGGAAGTTGAACCAAGAAGAAGCGTAAGGGCTAGGACTTCCAAGACATTTGGTTCGGATTTTTTCACATATGTGTTAGAACATGAACCTCAAACGTACAAGGAAGCAATGTCATCTTCTGAATCTTCATGTTGGAAAGAAACAATCCAAAGTGAGATTAATTCAATTCTAAGTAATAAAACTTGGGAAATTGTTGATATTCCACCTGGAATAAAACCTATTGGCTGCAAATGGATTTTCAAGAAGAAAATGAAAGCAGATGGCTCTATCGACAAGTATAAGCCAGATTAGTAGCCAAAGGATATCGTCAAAAAGAAGGAGTAGACTTCTTTGATACATATTCGCCAGTAACACGAATAACCTCTATAAGAATGCTAATAGCAATTGCATCGATTTATGGTCTAGAAATTCATCAAATGGATGTAAAGACAGCATTCTTAAATGGAGATCTCGATGAGGAGATGTACATGGAGCAATCTGAAGGTTTTATTTCCAAAGGAAATGAAAACAAAGTCTGTAGATTAGTAAAATCATTATACGGACTAAAACAAGCTCCAAAACAATGGCACGCAAAATTTGATAGTGTCATGATGAGAAATGGTTTTCGTATAAATGAATGTGATAAGTGTGTTTATTATAAACAAATTGGACAATCATATGTGATAATTTGTTTATATGTAGACGATATGTTAATATTTGGTCCAAATACTCAGGTAATAGAGACCATAAAGAAGATGTTAACTAGCAATTTCGATATGAAAGATTTAGGAGTTGCAGACGTTATTTTGGGAATCAAAATAATAAGAACTCCTAATGGAATTGAATTGTCTCAGTCACACCATGTAGAAAAAGTGATTGAAAAATTCCAAGACTATGGAATTAAAGGAGTGAGAACACCTTTAAATACATCAGAAGTACTGCATAAAAACACTAATGAGAGTGTAATGCAACTGGAATACTCTCGTGTAATAGGACGTCTCATGTATCTTATGAATTGCACAAGACCAGATATAGCTTTTGCAGTAAGTTGACTGAGCAGGTATACAAGCAATCCAAGAAAGGAACACTGGAAAGCACTAATGAGAGTGCTTGGATATTTAAAAAATACCACAAATTATTCCTTACATTATGGAAAATATCCTGCCGTCTTAGAAGGATATAGTGATGCAAATTGGATTGCTGATTCAGAGGAATCAAAATCAACGAGTGGTTATGTCTTTACCTTAGCAGGGGCAGCAGTGTCATGGAAATCTACTAAACAAACATGCATAGCTCGATCCACTATGGAATCGGAGTTCATCGCTTTAGATAAAGCAGGCGAAGAAGCAGAATGGCTTCGTCACTTTTTAGAAGATATTCCATTTTGGCCTAAACCTGTACCGGCCATATGCATACACTGTGATAACCAAGCTGCGCTAAGCAGAACGCACAACTTTGTGTATAATGGAAAGTCACGACATATTCGTCGACGCCATAACACAGTTAGGCAGTTACTCTCAAATGGAACTATTTCCATAGATTATGTGAGAACAAATGATAACCTAGCAGATTCATTTACTAAAGGTTTATCAAGAGAGAAAATTGACTTCGCATCGAGGGGAATGGGTTTAAAAGCCTAAACCACCAAGAGTTATCTTATACGGAAACCTATCCTAGCGACTAGAGATCCCAACCGGGCCGGGTACGGGTCTAATATGATACTCATATTTTTACTGCAAACTGGACCGGGCTTTATGACAGTTGCAGGCCAAACGAATAGATGCGGATCTGTTCGGGAATGGACGCGGGTTGAATAGGTGCGACCCGACACGACTCCTGAAGTGAAGCGCGCGCAAACGAACGGGTGCGGAAGCGGACGCGGGCGAAACTGTACCAGGCGCAAACAAGCAGGTATGGAAGCGGACGTGGGAGAAACAGATCCGTTAGAGGGCATAATAGACAGATGTGACTGTACGAAGAGGTACGGACGCGACTGTTTGAGCGAACGGGTGCAAACACGACCGTTCGGAAGGGATACGGACCACTATAAATAAGGAGGAAAACTGATCACTTTCCTCACTCATTTTTTCCAATTCCGAATCTCTCTCTTCTCCTCTGATAAATGCTGATTCAAATCACAGAGTGATATACTCATTACAATTTCGAGCAGAATTCGTCTGTTGTATCTTGGGAGAATTTTGAAATAAAATTCTTAAGGAAATCGTTACGACGAGCCTCAGACATATTCCGGTTAGAATTCTATTTTATTCTACATTCTATACTTTATTTTGGTTATACTATTTATTCAAAATAGTATAACGTTGTTGTTGTAATTTATTTACAACAATCATATTGTTATAATAATTAACACAGAATTCCAGTGTAGTGGAAATCAGAGTTATAAACTTGTGCGACGAGTTTATAATTGATTATTCTCTATTTTGGTATACTAGACGTATAACATCTTAATAATTTTACTGTTTTCACTAAACAGAGATGGCAACAGTAGAGCTCTCAACAAAGGCTACTACACACAACAGACCCGATCCTTTTAAAGGAGATGGTGACGACTTTTTAACATGGCAGAATCAGATGTTATTTTACCTCACCACACTCGGTCTGCAACGGTATCTCGAGGAGGAGGAACCGATTTCTGCACCAGGCAAGGAAGCAGATGTTGCTACGTGGAAACATTCCGATTTCCTATGCAGAAACTATATTCTGAATTGTCTCGACAAGGTGCTATACAAAGTATATCAACCTCTAAAGACAGCAAAAGCACTCTGGAATGCACTTGCCACGAAGTATAAGACGCAGAATATCAGTCTTAAGAAATTCATTGTAGACAAATTCATGGACTACAAGATGGTCGACTCCAAACCGGTGACTGCTCAACTGCATGAACTACAAATCATTATTCATGAACTCGAAGCGGAAGGTCATAAGGTTGGAGAATCGTTTTTGGTTGAAGCTATCACGGGAAAACTGCCACCGTCGTGGAGAGATTACCGCAATTATCTAAAGCATAAAAAGAAGGAAATCTCTTTACAGGATCTCATAGTCCGATTGAAAATTGAGGCAGATAACCGTGGAATTACAAAACAAAGCGAGGAGGCATTTGTGGCTGAATATTCAAAGACCAAAAACAAAAGGAAGAATTCCCTGAAGAAAAGGAAAGCTCCAGACAACAAACCAAAAGACAATAAACGAACCAAAAAGTTTAATGGTGAATGTTGGGTTTGTGGAAAGGTTGGACATGCCGCTAGAGATTGCAGACTCAAGAAGGAACGCAATAAAGAGGCAAATATAGTGGATAACATGGAAGTAGATGAGTCCAACTTCTCGGCGGTGGTATCTGAATGCAATTTGGTTCAGAATCCTAACCAATGGTGGGTAGATACAGGCGCTACTCGTCATGTTTGTTCTGACAAATACATGTTTTCTACATACCAGAAATTCGATCACGAAGAAAAACTCTACATGGGTAATTCTGCAGTATCAATGATCGAAGGCAGTGGCACAGTTATCCTCAAGTTTACTTCTGGAAAAACTGTCAAGTTGAATGACGTGCTCCACGTTCCAGACATACGCAAGAATCTCATCTCTGGTGCAGTATTATCAAAGAAAGGATTCAGAATGGTGTTCGAGTCAGACAAGATGGTTCTGTCCAAAGCTGGAATGTATATCGGAAGGGGATATTTATGTGATGGCCTATTTAAGGCAAATGTAGCCGTTATCAGCAATAAAACAATGTATTCTGATTGTGCTATTAATAAAATTGAAGTTTCTTACTTGCTTGAGCACGAAATTTTATTATGGCTTGATAGATTAAGACACATAAATTTCCGAAAAATGAAAATATTATCAAACTTGGGATTAATTCCAAATTCCAAGTAGATAAGAACTACAAATGTGAGACATGTGTAGAAGCAAAAATTGTTAAAAAACCATTTCAATCTGTTGATAGAAGCACCGAACCACTAGGTTTGGTTCATACAGATTTATGTGATTTTAAATCATTACCTACAAGAGGTGGGAAAAAGTACTTTATCACGTTTATTGACGATTATATGCAATATTGCTATGTATATCTTTTGAATAGCAAAGATGAAGCAATTACATCATTTATAAAGTACAAAGCTGAGGTAGAAAATCAGTTAAATAAAAAGATCAAGATATTGAGATCTGATCGAGGTGGAGAATATGAATCACCATTTGAACAGTTCTGTGCCGAAAATGGTATAATTCATCAAACAACAGCTCCATATTCACCACAACAAAATGGTGTAGCCGAGAGGAAGAACAGAACGTTAAAAGACATGATTACCGCCATGCTTTTAACTTCTGGTCTACCGACGAACTTGTAGGGGGGAAGCCTTAAATATGTCTAATCACATGTTAAACAAAGTCCCTTTTAAAAAAAAAGAACAATTCCATATCAGATATGGAAAGGACACCAACCAAGTTTTAAATACCTCAAAGTGGGGGGGTGCTTGGCAAAAGTTCCAGTTCCGCCTCCCAATAAAGTCAAACTTGGACCAAAAACAGTAGATTGTTACTATTTAGGGCCAGCCCAAAATAGTAGTGCCTATAGATTTTTGGTATTCAAGTCTGATATAACTGATATTCATGTAAATACAATCATGGAATCTAGAGATGCCTCATTCTTTGAAGACGTGTTTCCGCACAAAAGGAATGAAGGGAATAATGTCCCTAAAAGGACAAGAGAAGAATCAAGCAATTCACATGAAGACGAAACTCATCATGAGATTGAGGAAGTTGAACCAAGAAGAAGCGTAAGGGCTAGGACTTCCAAGATATTTGGTTCGGATTTTTTCACATATGTGTTAGAACATGAACCTCAAACGTACAAGGAAGCAATGTCATCTTCTGAATCTTCATGTTGGAAAGAAACAATCCAAAGTGAGATTGATTCAATTCTAAGTAATAAAACTTGGGAAATTGTTGATATTCCACCTGGAATAAAACCTATTGGCTGCAAATGGATTTTCAAGAAGAAAATGAAAGCAGATGGCTCTATCGACAAGTATAAAGCCAGATTAGTAGCCAAAGGATATCGTCAAAAGGAAGGAGTAGACTTCTATGATACATATTCGCCAGTAACACGAATAACCTCTATAAGAATGCTAATAGCAATTGCATCAATTTATGGTCTAGAAATTCATCAAATGGTTGCAAAGACGACATTCTTAAATGGAGATCTCGATGAGGAGATCTACATGGAGCAATCTGAAGGTTTTTTTTCCAAAGGAAATGAAAACAAAGTCTGTAGATTAGTAAAATCATTATACGGACTAAAACAAGCTCCAAAACAATGGCACGCAAAATTTGATAGTGTCATGATGAGAAATGGTTTTCGTATAAATGAATGCGATAAGTGTGTTTATTATAAACAAATTGGACAATCATATGTGATGATTTGTTTATATGTAGACGATATGTTAATATTTGGTCCAAATACTCAGGTAATAGAGACCATAAAGAAGATGTTAACTAGCAATTTCGATATGAAAGATTTAGGAGTTGCAGACGTTATTTTGGGAATCAAAATAATAAGAACTCCTAATGGAATTGAATTGTCTCAGTCACACCATGTAGAAAAAGTGATTGAAAAATTCCAAGACTATGGAATTAAAGGAGTGAGAACACCTTTTAATCCATCAGAAGTACTGCATAAAAACACTAATGAGAGTGTAATGCAACTGGAATACTCTCGTGTAATAGGATGTCTCATGTATCTCATGAATTGCACAAGACCAGATATAGCTTATGCAGTAAGTCGACTGAGCAGGTATACAAGCAATCCAGGAAAGGAACACTGGAAAGCACTAATGAGAGTGCTTGGATATTTAAAAAATACCACAAATTATTCCTTACATTATGGAAAATATCCTGCCGTCTTAGAAGGATATAGTGATGCAAATTAGATTGCTGATTCAGAGGAATCAAAATCAACGAGTGGTTATGTCTTTACCTTAGCAGGGGCAGCAGTGTCATGGAAATCTACTAAACAAACATGCATAGCTCGATCCACTATGGAATCAGAGCTCATCGCTTTAGATAAAGCAGGCGAAGAAGCAGAATGGCTTCGTCACTTTTTAGAAGATATTCCATTTTGGCCTAAACCTGTACCGGCCATATGCATACACTGTGATAACCAAGCTACGCTAAGCAGAGCGCACAACTTTGTGTATAATGGAAAGTCACGACATATTCGTCGACGCCATAACACAGTTAGGCAGTTACTCTCAAATGGAACTATTTCCATAGATTATGTGAGAACAAATGATAACCTAGCGGATTCATTTACTAAAGGTTTATCAAGAGAGAAAATTGACTGCGCATCGAGGGGAATGGGTTTAAAAGCCTAAACCACCAAGAGTTATCTTATACGGAAACCTATCCTAGCGACTGGAGATCCCAACCGGGCCGGGTACGGATCTAATATGATACTCATATTTTTACTGCAAACTGGACCGGGCTTTATGACAGTTGCAGGCCAGACGAACAGATGCAGATCTGTTCGGGAACGGACGCGGGTTGAATAGGTGCGACCCGACACGACTCCTGAAGTGAAGCGCGCGCAAACGAACGGGTGCGGAAGCGGACGCGGGTGAAACTGTACCAGGCGCAAACGAGCAGGTACGGAAGCGGACGTGGGTGAAACAGATCCGTTAGAGGGCATAGCGGAATGATGTGACTGTACGAAGAGGTACGGACGCGACTGTTTGAGCGAACGGGTGCAGACACGACCGTTCGGAAGGAATACAGACCACTATAAATAAGGAGGAAAACTGATCACTTTCCTCACTCATTTTTTCCAATTCCGAATCTCTCTCTTCTCCTCTGATAAATGCTGATTCAAATCATAGAGTGATATACTCATTACAATTTCGAGCAGAATTCGTCTGTTGTATCTTGGGAGAATTTTGAAATAAAATTCTTAAGGAAATCGTTACGACGAGCCTCAGACATATTCCGGTTAGAATTCTATTTTATTCTACATTCTATACTTTATTTTGGTTATACTATTTATTCAAAATAGTATAACGATGTTGTTGTAATTTATTTACAACAATCATATTGTTATAATAATTAACACAGAATTCCAGTGTAGTGGAAATCTGAGTTATAAACTTGTGCGACGAGTTTATAATTGATTATTCTCTGTTTTGGTATACTAGACATATAACAGAATTTTGTATTTCTATCACCAAGCAAAGACCAGTTATCTCTATATTTTTGCATAGACATGTTAGCTTCAGTGGATAGAGCATCATCAAGCTGAGAGATTAGGAGCGTTTCTTGTTGACTGAGGCTAGGCAGATGTGAGGAGTTCCTAATTTACTGCTGTATTTGATTAAGTTTTAATCTAATTTCAGTGGAGAGTTTCTTACCATCACCTTAAATATTTCTGGAACAAAGTTTTAAAGCATTCTTTGTGTTTTTCAACGTTTGTTGAAGGATTAGGATAGGATTTCCATAAGCACGAGTCTTCCTAGCTTCCTTAACCACCTAGAGAAAAATTATCATTATTAATCCGTTCATCAAAAAATTTGAAATTAACATTTTTGTTTATGACAACATCTCCAAAGGTAAGGCTTAAGGGGCAATGGTCAGAGAGGAGAGGCATAGGGATGTGTATTTGAATGGAAGTCTAACGTGACAGGGCAGTGCAGTTTATAAAGCCATGATCAATTTTTATTAGAGTTTTATGACCATGCCTACATTTATTGTTCCATGTAAAGGTAGACCCAGAAGTAGGTATACCAATTAGGGAGGCATTATGAATTGTTTCATTAAGGGATGCTAGTCCTCTAAGAGATAATGGGTTGCCTCCAGATTTATGAGTGGATAGAAATGAACAATTAAAGTCTCCGATAACAATCCACGTGTGAGAGTTTTGTCTTAAGTGGGGGATGTAATCATGAAGTTTTTGCCTTTGGGTTGAGGAGTTATCAACATATATAACAGTGAAGTAGAGAGATGTGGAGGAAGGGAGGTGGCAAGCATGTGTATGAATGAATTATCTGTCAGTTAGAATAGGGCTAATGTTGTAGATGATTGGATCATATAAGATGAGAAGTCTACCACAAGGAGCATGGGAATTATTGGTAAGAGACATCTAAGCTGGAGTGACAAATTTAGTAGCATTTTGAGGTAAGATTAGATGTAATTTGGTTTCAGAAATGGAGATTAGGGAAAGTTAGTGTTCATGAACGAGAGATTTGATTTGTTGAAGTTTTAATTTCTCATGTGCTCCTCTGATATTCCAGGTTGCAATTTTCTTCATCATAACAAACTATTTGGGGATTTTTATTTGAGCTTCTAGTACTTCTTTGAGAAGTGGAAGGAGTTTTGTCAGGGTATAGTTTGAGTAAGCAATCTGATTCTTCATTAGAATCAATGGGTGATGGAGTCAAGTAGTTGATTTTTTTCATTCTTTTTGAGGGTTTTTTTATGTTTTCCTTTTCCAGTACCTACTGAAAAAGATGTTTTTTTTCCTTTTTGGATTTATGGTTCTTCTTGTTGTTCCTTGTGATTTGTTCTTTCATATGAGATGCAACCATTTCATTAAGATTATATGGAGTTGAGGAATTGTGGAGTTTGGAGGGTTTATTTATGAGAATCAAGTGTAAAGGAATTTTTTTCTTTTCATGAGAATTAAAGAGAGTTGTTACCAATATGTAACGGATTGGATTAAGAAGTGTTAGAGCATGAGCTTGCAACTGGTGTAACAGTGTGCATGTTATGTGAGGTGATATCAGAAGGTAAAAAGGATTACTTGTAGGAAGATTTGATGTTATTCAGAGGAGGTATGGTATTTTGGGCCTGGAGCACCAGACCTAAATTTGACATTTTATTTGAAGTAGTAGTGTGGCATGTGATATTGTTTGATGAATTTAATTTAGAGTTGCTGGGGCGGTTATAATGGCATGGCCATTTTCCATGACCTTATCAGTTTCAATATGTGTGTCAGTAACACATATATCATCAGATAGATGCACATCTCCTGCTTCATTGTCATCCACATTTTCTTCTCTTACTTCTAGTACTTCACCTTCTTCAATAGAGTCAAGAGTAGTGAACCCATTACTCAATTGAACTGAAACTGACTCACTTTTGCTTTTTGAAGACATTTCATTTATTTCAGAGATTTTGTACTGATTCAATCTGCATCACCACTTTATCCTTATCAACATTATTAGGGATAGATTCTTGTCTCATTGATGAATTTTTCTTGTTGTGCACTACTCTTTTCCATATCCTTTTCTTTTCTAATCCAACATGCTGACCCGAATTTAATTTCATTCTCTCATTAGGATTTTTCCTATTTCCCTTCTGCAATATTTTGATATCTCTTCTTTATCGTTTTCAGTAACATTCTTACCCTCTTCCATGCTCACTTTTTGACAGTTTTCACTTGAATGTCCAAACACCATGCAATTAATTCATATATCTGGTTTCTGCTGATATTGAACATAAATTTGCTGTGTTGTACCATCTGGCAACTGCATTGAGAAGGAATCAATCAATTCTTGAAATGAGGTCATTTCAATCAAACATTTTGCATATTGTATGCTTTCTGGTTTTTCAATTAATTCATCCAAGCATATCGATTTTCTCAAACAATTTGCAAGCTAATTAATTCCTAGTGGTGACCAAGCAAAAATAGGGATGCTATATAATTGTACACACACTGGAACTGCTCTTATTAGGCCACGAACATTGCTGATGGTCGGATCCCATGCTTCAAAATAAAGAGCTTGTTCTTCATAATGATGGGGTCACTTTTTATAATTTTATTTTTGTTAGATTCATTAGAGAGTAGGAAAAGAAAAACATTTCCTTCTGATTTAATTTTATGTTACCTCGTAGGCTACATATCATTTTAGGTGTTCAACAACTGAAGTGTAAGATAATGGCTTGTCCAAGAAAAATCCTACCACATATTAATTCAAGATTTCAGCGCTACCAGAGGTAACATTTGTGGGGATTACTGCATCACCATTGTAGGACATATTCACATGAACAAGCATGTATTTTCCTGTGTTCCAAGGAAGATTTTGAAAAGGGAAGTCCAGGCTTGTTCAAGAGGGGGAGATGAGCCAAAGGAAGGAGGAGGGGGACCAGGATTGATGTGAGGTGGCGAAAGAGCAGAAGGGATTAAGGAAGAAACAGAATATATATATATATATATATATATATATATATAGGCAGGCGGTGGGTTAGAGGGAGGAAAGGAAGAGGGGGAGGAGGGATGAGCAAGGAAGGGGAAGTATGGCAGGAGAGGGAAGGGGAAGTGACAAGGGCGGGAGAAGGAGATGCTGCCATGAAAATTAAAAAGGAGGAAAAAATTGATGTGTCGAGCAATTATTTTGATAAGGAAATCAAATAGTTGACTTTCATTCAAAATGCATAGTAAGCATGTGTTTGTAAGAAAGAATATTAATAGATGCTAAAGTGTATCTAAAATTATAAGCAAACAAAAAGTTATAATTGTTAATGATGTATTCGTGTACAAAATCAATTCAGTTTGGTTAATTATTTTTTAGTATAGGATTTGAAAGGATATCTTTATAATCAATATAAAAGGATAGTGGGAATGTCCCTAAATGATATACACGGTCGTTATATTAAATTGTTTAATAGTGAGCATGTAAGTTAGGCTCCTTGTACAGTGGCAATAGAGATTATCATACATGTTATATTGTCTACAGTATCACACTTGGCTATGTATTTGATACATAGAGCAAGTATCAAATCCTAACTAAGATCATTAAATGATAATTTAGAATGTTCTTAAGTATTTGCGAAATACTAGAGAATTATTTATAGAAATGACAGACTCCTTATGAAGGAGTGCACGAACTCGAATTTCGTAAGTGATATCAAATATATTATGTCAATTGCAAGTTCATTGTAACACCCTGAAAATTTAAATATAATAAGGACTAAAATGAAATTTTCACAAATGTCTGAATTTGACTACGAAACTTGCACTATTACGTTCATAGTGATTTTCTGGACAATTTTCATATATAACACTTTGAATCGGAGTTAGTAGAGAGAAATTATGGACATTTGAAAATTCGAAAAGAAATAAATTAAAAATATAAAAGTTTCCTTAATTAAATGCCTCAAGCAGTCGACCCCTAGGGTCCACCGGTCGACCGATAGCAATCGACCGGTCCCTATGAGCGGTCGATCGGTTGACTAGTTAAATCGTGGATTTGGAGCGACGAATGGAATAACATAATGGATCAAAATATTTTACTTGCGTATGAAGTAATTGAGGTGCATCCAGGATGAAACTAAAGAATCCCTAGGGCAAATCTAACACTACATATCAATATATAATCCCTATAAATAAATATCCAACCTAACCTAATTTCATTAGAAAGTTAACGGCATACTAAAACTTTGCCTAAATTTCTTCTCTCCACATATAAAATTTCTTTCAAAAACAAATTAAAAACGAAGTATGAGAGTACTAGTAAATCAGAACAATAAGGGGCAAGCTAACAGTGATTACTCTCCGATAGAGTTTAGAGTTAGAGCTTGGATCCGGGGTGAGTGGGAACAAGTTTAATAACTTGATTATTTATAGTTAATTTTAACCTATTCTATTTTATCTAGGATGTTAGCAATTAAACTATAAATTGTAAACCCTAATTATTAAATATGAAATTGAATTAGAAACTGAAATTGGTACAAATTAAATAATCACATTTTAACCCCTTTGTCATTGAATTAAAACCCTAAAAATTGGTTAACCTTGAATTAAACTAGTATAATTAATCTGGTATAATCTGTAACAATCCGAAATTTCGGACACTTCGTATTTATATATCTGAATTATTTAAATATATTTGAATATTGGATTTAATAATCTTTTTAACCCAATTTTAAATTATAACTAATGATGGTAAACTTGTCTTGGAAAAATGTTTATAAAAATAAATACTATGGAGAAATATAAATAATGTGACCGAAAATCGTTTTATCGATGAACAACTTTTTACCCGTCAGAAGTTGTTTAAATTTTTTTGCATACACTTATATGCTTAGGAAATTAATAAAATGAAATAAAAACTTTTTATCACTTATGGAAATAAACTTTTTGGATGATTTCATGGGTGTTGTCATCAAAAATATTATGAAAATAAGCATTTAAGGAATAACTTAACTCTTAAGTGTTATGTAAAGGAGAAGTGATGAGGGATGAGCCTTACATGGCATGAGATGGGGGTGAGAACAAGCTTATGAAAAACCATTTGAAGCTTATAGAAGGAGGGGAACACCCTTGATAATAAATCACAACCACAATGCTTGGAATGAAGTAAGGGAATAAAAATAGTGGAAGAGCTTAAACACTAATCCACTAATTGTAAAGGCCCGTAAATCCGTACACTTTGAGTGGACCATAATTCACATCGGTCCAACTCAAATTGAACGGAAAATACGAATCTTTAGGGTAAAGAAGAAAAAGTAGAAGAAGAAATAGAAACAACATCACAGAATCTCACAATCGCCGCGGAACTAAATATAATATATAATAACAGACTTTTATACAAAAGAATCTGTAACAGTTTATATACTTACAATCATCAGAGTACAACAATCCATACATCAATCTGGACAGTTATAGTAACTTATCCTCATACAGCGGAAATATAAGTCAATTACGAAAATACGTCTCTGTCATCCAGCCTGTCTTCTGAGCTCCATAACATCCTATCCTGAATCTGTAATACTCGGTTTGACTCGAGTATTATAATAAAATAACACCCGAGTCGGTCTGGAAAACCAGCGTGTGAAAACACATTCAATTTAAATTATTAGAGTTATCAAAATCCTTTGAAAGTCAAAGGTATCTCGTGAGACCGCGTCACACATAAACACGACGGGTTTTTCCCTTGCGATAACCAAAACATTTTATAGAAAACCCAGTGATATTATAATAGTGTCTAAATACAAATACTTATTCAAATAGCTGAAATTGTTACATTAATTAAATTCCAGCATACTAGGCTCTACAAACAAAACCGTAAGCTCGTACTGGAAAATGGATTCCAACGAATGACTGGGCTACTAGGGTATCGTCCATCCAAGGTTTCAAATCTCGGATTTTGGCCAATATCTCGGGCAAATATCTCGGCTGTCTCGGGCGATATTTAAAAGACTTATAACTAACCAAGCTGCCAAATCTCGAATTTTGGCTAATATCTCGGATTTTCATCTCGGCTGATCTCGGGGAGATTTAAAACCTTGCGTCCATCACAGTACACCTCTAGAACAATATACCGAGGACCTCGTCGGGATCCCCTGCTACACAAGACCGGCCTACCCCTAACCCGGATAGACCGAATATGTTATCAACCCGGGTGTTCCCACCCTTACTATCGAGCGCTTCTTCTTTCATGTATACCCATATCTAAGATAAATAGGGTTCCGAGGACATCTAGAAAAGTGAAAACATACCCTACTTGGGTGAGACCATTTAGCCTTGATGCATCTCCCATATTTTAGTCATTCCCAGTTGATGAGGTTCGAGGCTAAGCGTTACTTTTCAAGAACAATTTTACTTAGAATGCTCATCATCCTCCAATGACGATGTTCTGATAGCATTCATCCATACAAGTTGTCCTGGGTCTGGACAAACCGAATCACCGTCTTCATCATCTTCATGGTATTCATTCATTACGTTCAAACCGGATCGAAGTAGTTTTCGGATAATTAAATCTGATCCCGATCTCTTCGAAACGATTAACGAAATTGGCCAATATTGATAGTCGGTTATTTAACTATCAGTAAAACATCCATAAGCAGTCACTAGGCCTTTTTATAAATTTTCCCAAAATATTTATTTTCAATATATCTTTAGAAGATATATCAATTCCTTCCAACATTTTAAATAATTTTCAAATACTTAAATCTGTAACAGGATACTTCCAAACATCTCAACACTTAGAATTATTCCTAAATTCCCCTTTCCTATACTTAGGAAAATATTATAAGTCTTATCTTCCAAAATCCTTCAAATATCAATACTTAAGAGAATGTTTCGCGACTTATCCCACAAGTCTTCGGAATTTACATTAATTCCTTTTTCCTTTTCAAAATTTGATTATATCTACTTATAATCTCTTCTATCTATTAATAACTTCTTTATGATTTCAGATTCAACCCCAAAGTTCTTATTCCTAATATTTCAGAACCTCCCTTAAGTTCCAAAAATTTTATTATAAGATTTTCCTTTATAAAATCCTATCCGTTAAATAACTCCGTTCGCAATCTTGAGCGGATTTATAAATAAATTCCAATCTTTTAAAAACTATATATATATATAATAAGTATTTTTTAAAGGATAATAGTTTATTTTAAAATATGTTTAAGTAAATTTAAAATATCAAAACATTTTAAATAACATCAATAACTCATTTCCAAATCATTTAAAATAACTGATTTATTTACAAGCTGATTAATAAAATTAGAATTTATTTCAATAAATGTTTAATATTGTAATAACTAATTTTTCGAAATATTCTAATCTAAATAATAGTTTAAATTATATAGCAAAGTAATTAAAAATCCCATTTTTTTACAAACTTTTAACTTCTCGACAAAAATCTATTTTAAAATCCAATATTTCCAAATTCAGTTTATAACTCCTTCTCGATTCGTATCACATCGATTATATCTAAATTTTATCACCGTTCTCATATTCAAAATTAGATTCCACTATTTCTTTCCCAAGTACTTCCATAATTCGATATAAATTCACATCATAAATCTATATTTCCAATTTATCAATTGACCATCATTTTCCTTATTTATAAACATCGTTTATAAATTTTAAACTCCTTTGAGTTTTACTAGTTGATAAAACAAATATTATTTATAAAATTCCATTATATAAATTCATTTCTTATAAATCCCATTTATACTTCCAATCTATTTTTAACATTGGTTTTAACTCCTTTTCATATTCCCAGATGCCATTTATAAATTCTTTTATATAAGTCATTTTTAAAATCTCCATTTAAAAATTTACGATAGTTAAGTATACCCAAAAATCAATTATATTTTCTAATTCAATTTTCTTTTAAAATAACTCCAATTCCAATGTGTATATATATATATATATCAAGTTCCTTTAATTCCATAAATTTTAAAATTATATTTATAGTTTTTAAATTATCAAAATTCAGGCCAGTGCTACAATATCATCCAATAATTCCAAACACTACAATAATCTATGATAGATTATTCTACACAAATCGTATATCACTATATATGAAAAATAACAGCATATATGAGGAATCCAGTTGTATCCTTCCAACCCGTTTCTCTGCATCCACAGATGTTAATACAACATAAAATAATACCAATCCCACTTCAGGGGGATATCGTGGTAAATAGGGTCATCCGCTATTATGCGGGCGCATAGGGTCTTATCCGCTATAATGTGCGGGAATATCACTCCAAATACTAGTATATGTATATATACTACTATATATATTACATCATTCAACAGACAATAATTCTATAAATTCAGCTAACATCCAAAATTTAATTTCAACTATTTAAAAATTTACATATTGGTAATCCAAATGAGTGAGAGTTTTTCTCACCTTTGATTTTTATTTTTCAATCCGTTCCAACTTCAAATTTTGTTCCATTGCAAGGCTTACGTCATTTCGAATTCAACGCGACTGATTCCGTAAATTTTGGACCTCGTATGAATAAATTATAAAATTTATTAACATTCATATAGCAAAATCGATAAATTTTTAATTATCATTTATTCTTTATTAACTTATATATATATATAAACTTATTAAAAAAATATTTTTACCTATCTGATACTCTCCACCCTCACCAATGCCGGAGACCATCCTCACCTTACTAGAGCTCGCCACTTCCACTGCCATTCCCACCAACCTCGTCATTCTCGTCCAACCTTGCGACCACTTCCCATTCGCGACTCCCCCTACAGCAGCCAAAACCGCTAGCGTCTGCCTTCTATCGATATGACCAAATTGCGCTTGACCCTGAGCCACTTCGCCATCGACCGGAGTTTCCCGAACCCTTGCCACCGATCATTCTCCACCCTCCAGCACCCACGCGCTGTCAAATGCGCCCAAAACAACGTGCCAGAATCACTGCCCTCGCTGACACTCACGACTACACGACGAACTCCAATCGCCGCCTTCGTATTTCCCCATCACTCTCGCTCACACCTACCTCCAATCGCGACACTACCACTCGCGAAACCCTCGAACTCGCCTGAGCACATCAGCAGCGGCGAAATCTCAAACCCTCCCCTTGCGTGTGCGACCACGGAATCGCGATGTCATCACGTGCGCGCGACTTCGATCATGATGTTGCTTCCTTTTCTGATTCGTTCGAATTGAAAGCAGGAGAAAAGGGGGAAGGCCGATGATATATCCTTCTTTGTTTTGAATTTTTTTTCTTTTGATGATCGAAAATTTGATTTCGTTAATCTGATTTGAGAACGAGATCGGTTTTAAAAAGAAAAGGTTGCGTATTGAATATGTTTTGCGTGTTTGATTAGGTTAGTTCGCAGTCAAGTTGCAGAAGATAAGACGGGCTTTGACTAGTCAAATATTCATTTAAATTCCAAAACGTCTCGATTTCGTAGCTAAAATCTCGAACTCCTATTGAGGCGTGCCGCTAGGCGTTTATAATATTATACCCCTATTCCGAACACAATGGAAAAGGTTTCAAGTCCTAATTCGATCATATGGAGAAGATAGCATTTTGGACCCAATTATTATATTAAATTTTGATATAAATTTCAACGCGTTTCTATTCCATACGGCCAAATGATAACCACAAACACTACGAAATTTGAAATATGATAATAATATAATATTATGGATCCAATGGAACTCGTTTCGTAGAATTCCGAGACTGTGCCCCGGGTGGCTATTTTTAAATGTCAAATTAAACAAGCTATTTTTAAAATTGAACATATCACTTTTAACTTCAATTTTAAAGCTTTCATTATCTTCATTATTATTACTTATAAATTTTACAAGCCTTTAAATTATTTTTATCGAGCTTAAAACTCAAGATACAATAATTTACCCAATATTCAATTATGAAATTCAATAATTAAATTATCCAATAAATCGCTATATTTAAATTCTAAATTTATCTTATAAATAAAAACCCAAATTTCCATATTCAAAATCAATCTATAATTGAAATTCAATATTTAGAACCATTTAAATATTCCAAATCAAACATTGAAAAATCCGGGTCATTACACTAATTCTTCTCTAACCTTTATAAGTCTAAACCAAATCATCTTCGGTCTCTTCTAAACTTTGGCTATAGGCCTAAAACATCACATGAAGCATGAATATCAACTCAAAGTGAAAGAAAGGTGAGAGGTAGAGGGGGTTCCAAGATGGGTCATGAGCAATGGAAGAGGAGGGGAGGTGTTGCCTTGGTTTGTAAGTGCTAAAGGTTGGATCTTTAGGCTTTTAGTGATGGTAGGAAGTGGTTCTTTGATTCTTGTGACCTTTTGCTTGGGTTTGCTTGCTTCTAAGTGAGTTATCTCACTATCTTGTTTGTATATATTGTGTATATATATGTTATGTTTGAAATATAAAGTTAAAGTGACATTAACTAAGTGAAGTTATAAACTTTGGACCTCTATTGCTTTTGAAAGCAAATAACAAGTTTATATCATATAACATCACTTCTATCACCCTCTTAAACATGTGGTGTGGCCTTAAATTGATGTTTAAATGGTTATTTGACTTGTGTGTTGAATTGAAGTATATTTGAAAGTGTTTGAAGCGAGAATAGTCGTTATAATTACACTTCGAAATCCCTTAACTTTAACTTGTATAAATTGGATATTTATGATCTTAACTATTTGGTTTTTCTATACAATATTTTTATGTATTGGACAGTAAAGGAATGGCTTGGAAAGTTATAGAAATTATGAACAAAAGTTATGAAATTTAGGAGCAAAAATGTGGTTATGAATACATATTGTAATATAGTCTATTTATGGGAATTTTCATAAATAAATTGGAAGATATTCCTAAGGTTTTCTTTTCATGGTTTTTAAGTACCATAAGGTTTGTACTTACTATAAAAATTTCAAGTAATAAATCACTTGTTAAAGTGGTTAAAACTAGCTATAAAGGTTGTTCTTTTCGACGCGTTCGTTAACAAGGACTTTTAATAGCATTTATAAATGCTGTAGTAAGTTGCTTATGGTTTTAAGTGTTTAAAAATGATATTTAAATTTGGTATTTTTCTCTAATCTTTTTAAAAATGTTTTCCAACTCATTTTGAAGTATTTTAAATTTGGTTTGAAATTTAAATATATTTTTAATAATTATATTTGTATTTTCAAAGTAAAGAGGTTTTATAATTGTTTGTACCAAAATTGGGCACGACACTCTTCGGAAGGGTTTGAAGAGATAAAATGAAGAAATTAAATCGAAAAAGAGGATTATCTAACAAACACTTCAAAAACAAATAAGAAAGTATGCAGAAACACAGAAATTTCGAGTGGATCGGCGTGTTGCATACGTCCACTGTGAAATTGATGATTTTATTGATGTTTTCTTGCTGATTACAACTGATTACAGTGGATTACAGTGACAAAATTCGAGTACAACAGCAGCCTTGTAGTGCAAAAATGTTTTCGGTAGAGTCTGGACATCAGAGAGGCAAAAGATCCCTTTTCTATAAGCTCTGGGGTGCTATTTATAGGCGTAAGATGCAAATATCTCGCTCAGATCTCGGGAGACCTCTTCTGGCACGTGAGCGAGCCCACACGATCGATCCCACGTGATTTCGACTCGATCCGTGATGGATACGAATGAATTTCGTATCGATCAAGATTTGACCCAATCGAATCAAAACTTGGCATGAACATTCCTTAGGTCGTACGTAAGCTCATATAAAAATTTCATAGCATTTGGACTTGTGGATCGCAAGTTATGATCGATACGAATTAGAGTTTTTCGGTCTTGGTCCCCTTCGTATCGATACTGTTCGTATCGATCATTTCGACTCGATGTTGAGCACGTGCCTGTGCATTGACGTGGCGCTTGATTTTTGGATCGCTCCACTTTTGATGCCGAGTTGACCGAGTCATCCCAAGGTTTTCGCCTTGTTCGTATCGAAGACCGTTGCCTTGTTCGTATCGATGGAAGTGGCTTAGTTCGTATCGATGGAAGTGGCTCAGTTCGTATCGATGGAAGTGGCTCAGTTCGTATAGAGCACCGTGGCTCTGTTCGTATCGATCCAAATTGCACGGCTCGTATCGATTGTGTGGTCTTGTTCGTATCGATCGAAGTTGTTTCAACTTGATGGATACGAACAACTGATAATATGATGGATATGAACAGATGGATGTGAGATGATATTGATGGATGGATACGAAAAGTCGATGCTGTATGGATACGAAGAGAGCCTTTCGGTTGATGGATACGAAAAGTGCAGTTCTCCTGATGGATACGAAATCGCGCACCTCTGATCGATTCGAATAAGATCGATACGAAGTCAAGTGTTCCCTGGTTGCTTTATGGATATGAAGAAGGTGGTTGTCGATGGATTCGAACAGTTTGCTTTCTTGAATTGTATCGATCTTATCTCGAGCATACGCACTCCGATTGACTTGAAACTTGGAACGTTGGCTTTCACAGCTTTGCTTGTCATATCTTGTCAATTGTAGCTTAATCCGGACTCGGACAAAATTCATCGATACCCATAGCGAACCTGCGTATAACCGATTTTTGGGACGGACTGTCCTTGGTTTCCAGTTGAGTTCCTGATAACCGATTTTCAAAGTAAAGAGGTTTTATAATATAAACTTGTTTTTCATAAAATAATAAAATAGTTATTTTCAAGTAATATTTCACATAGATATTTAAAACATATTTACAAGTATTTTTAAAGTATATATAAGTTTTGGAAAAGGTAATTGACTAGGCTTAACGTAAAAAACCGATGAGGTAGGCTTCTCTATTTGTGAGAGTTAAGATTGATGTCGAGTAAGGACGGAGCAATAAAGCTCTAACCTACTAGTTTCTCACCTGAACGAGGAATAGTCAAGTTAGAATATCATAAACTTGTTTGTAACGACCCGTATTTTTGACAATTAAAAATATTAAATTTAATAAGACTTTGGAATTTAAAATTGACGAAAATTAAAATTTATGATTTATTAATGAAAAAAAATTGTTAGAATATATAAATTAATTTTAAATGAATTCTAAATCGATAAATTTCAATGAGATAAAAGATGGTAATACATATTAGAATATAATTTAATGATGTTAGTTAGGAATATAATTGTAAAGTTTAAACTGGATAAAATTATAAAGTTAATAGGAATAAAATAATTGATGTATCAAACGGTAAAATCATATGTTGTTTAATTGAAATTGGTTTTAATATAGAATAAGAAATCAATTATTTGGTAAGTAAATTTATAACCCATGTTTGTAGATAATAAATTTACAGATATTCAAATTACTAAGATGTAACAATTGTTTTATTTCTCATCTCATTATTAAACCCGTTTGAAATTAATTTGGAAATCAATGAAATTTAATGTAATTAAATATTGCAGTTAATATAAGAAAAGACTTAACTGTGGAGTAATGAGTGTATTATGTTAAATAAATTACATAAGGGAACTCTTGATTTAATAACAAGAACATTTAAATCAAAATAAAGAATTTGTTTGAAATTTAAATATATAATGAACGGGTTTTATTACAGTTGTAATTAAATGTTGAAATTAATTTAATATTTAAATCTTGGATTTAACATGGAAAATTTTGGTTTCAAAGGTTTATTAAAAATTACTGTTTAATAAAGAATGATGAAAGGAAAGTTTTAATTTAGAATTTAAAAGTGATTATATCAATTTAATAACAATTCATTTAATTAACGTGTAAAAATAAATATAATTTGATTTTAAAGCTAATTTGTATATATAATAGAGTTAGGGTTTGAAATTAGTTTCATTGAGTTTAAAAATATTGAAAGCCTATATATCGACATATAGGATAATCTATTTTCGTTTCGGGAACGAAATGGGTTTTTCGTGCCTTTGTTATCGCTTGGGCCCAATCGATCTGTTCCATCCATTCATCTTCCATCTTTGTGTGTATATATGTTGTTATGTAACCCTAACAGCCTCCTGTTCTATTTCATGTACGTACATTTCAGTTCTAATCTGCTCCTCCTCAATGGTCATTATCCTAAAACCCTAACCACTGATTTCAAATCAAATCCGAAAATTCAAACTGCTCAAACCCTATCATATTATATATCGTTGTGAAGCTCTCGATGAATGGAATCGGCATCTATAATTCATTTCTTGATTGGAGTCTCCATTTGTCTAGAAATTTGTGAATCATTCTCGGCCGTCCATTCTAGGGTTTGGATTCAACGGTGGATCGTCGACCATTCGACGATCGGAGGGCACTGTCATGCAGACGAGGCTTAGAGGATATGATCCATCAGGTTGGATTGCATCATCAGCATCGTAGTTCGCTAGAAATGGCGAATAAACGACGGCGGCGGTGAAGCCAGGTCGTGCGGCTGGAGAGGATGGCATGGAAGGCGATGGTGCAGCTCGATCTGGGGATCACGACGATGGGGGTGGATCGGGGTGGCAGCGCTCATAGAGGCGGCAGTTTGGAAAAGTAGGTCAGCGGCTATGGGTTCAGACAATCTGTGTAGTTAATGCCCCGCTATTACCCCGCTATAACCCCGCTATATCTCATAGCGGATTTCTACCGCTACGATTTTTCCATATAGCCCCCAAATATAGCCTTTCCGCTTTAAGCCCCGCTATTTCTGCTATATCCCATTATTCCCGCTATATTCTGCTATGTCCGCTATATCTTCTTTAAAAAAATGAATTGCGAAATGAGATTTATACATTATAAAAATTATGAAATTAATTTATTTGATTTAATTTTTAATATATTTTCAAAAATGAAAATACTCTAATAATCTACTAAATTCAACTATGTTATATAATAGTTTTACATTTATTTAAAGTATATTTTCGCACACATTTTTATTTAAAATTATTTATGTATTAATTATAATTCAATTGAATGTTAATTTTTCATTTAATTACCATTTATATATTTGTAAAAACATTTAGTACGAGTTTTATATGCTATTTTAGAGTCATCCGCTATATCCCGCTATATCTTCGCTGCATCCCCGCTATGACTTTTTGCACCTCCGCCGCATTGAATCTGTTGAGCGCTTTAACTGCACAGCAGACAATATGATACGTTGAGTTTGGGGTATGGGTAATTACAAATTTTCCCTTAGTTTATTTTAATTCAAATTTTAAATTTTAAAACTTCTAACTTGCATAACTTTTACATACGAACTCCGATTGACGTGCGGTTTCTTCCGTTGGACTCGTATTAAAATTCTGGATAATATTAAATTAGTTTGGTTAAATTTGGAGACTGTTGAGATTTTGGGGGCTATAAATCAAAGGTGAGTGATTAACCTCACTCACGCAATACTAAAATTTCTTATGTTAGTTAAATTGAAATCATGAAGTGATAAAATTTTATTAGTTGCTGTTTGGTAGTTTAAATTGACATTTAAATTTAATTTGAATTTTTATTGAATTAAATTGACGTTTAAATTAATATTGAATTTAATTGTTAGTTAAACACCGACAACTGATAACTAGTAACTGTTGTGATATATTGGTTGCTTTAGACGTTGATTACAATTGGATCTCTATTGATTATATGTTGGATGAATGGTTGTTATTTATTTGGAAATATTTCTGCTATTACCCTATTTATTATCTGACATCTTATAAATTGTCACTTGTAATAAATTGAAATGAATTAAGAAATATGTTGAAATGATATATACCTATGTTAGTTAATTATGGGTTAAAATGATATATATCCATCCATGTATTTAAATTGAAATAAATGATCATTTGGCCATAAGGTAGAAAATTATATACGGACACCGGATTTGGTTAAATTAAATGGTTTTAAAATCTTGAATTTGGATCTGTTTAAATTACATTGTTTTAAAGAAAATAAAAATTGGATTTATATGAACTCAATTATTTCCTAATTTTGAGTTTGTAACGTTGAAATTTTAATTGTTTAAATAAAATTGTTTAAGGATTTAATTTGAAATCTTAAGTTGAATTTGAGAAATGACTTAAATTTATTGAAAGTGAATTATTTAAAAGATTTAAACTTTGAATTTGTTGTAATTAAAGTGGTTTAAAGCGGTATTTCAAAGTTTTTGGATGTGAAATGGATTTAAAATAAATTGTTTAAAAATGAGAATTTGAATTAAAACTTCAGTCTTTGAATAAGTCGTTTAAATTGAATTTGAAGTAAAGTTGGAACCATTGCATTGAGGTTGATTTAAATTGAATTTTGAATATGAAGTTTACTTGAATTGGAAGTCGAAAAATTTAATTCGTTGTGTTTGGAATTTGAACCTTGTTGTGAAAGGAAGAAACAGTTTTAATATAAATTATTTTAATATATAAACTATTTTTCAATATTAAACTATTTTAATTGTTCAAACTATTTTATATTCAAAACTATTTCCAATTTTTAAACTAATTTAATTATTCCAAACTATTTTTTAATATTAAAACTATTTTAATTATCCAAACTGCTTTTAATATCCAAACTATTTTAATTATTCAAACCATTTTCAATATTCAAACTATTTTAAAGGGGGACTATATAGATTTAAATCATTGATTTAAATATGAATGTGTTGATATGAAGGTATAACCTATTTTGAATTCGAAATGATTTTGAAGTGAATCTGATATTTTGATATGAAATATGACTTGTTCTTGAAATTTAAAAGAACCAACCGATGTGAAAAATGACGTTTGGTTGTTAAAGAGACCGGGGCCGAATATTGGCATACTCTCTGTCAATACCGGAACCACTTTAACAACTTTGTACGCAGTGGATGTTGTCCAGAATTTAGAGGTTGAATTGGAGGCATTTACTGGATTTGAAGAAAGAGAACGATGATGGATAGCCCCAATACTTGTGTCAATTTGAAATGACTAAAACAGGAGCCATACCTGACCAACGAGGCTAGCTACCTCTAACAGATACACTTCTTCATATTACCATCTTGACTTTGAAACTTGATTGGTGAGCACCTTCGGATTTTGGGAGTGTTGGACGTGGTGGGCCGTTTGGGGTTACCACCGGTTAAGAAACGCAAAACGATAGTATCCTACCTTGTCATCGCCTCACATGCCTTGTCATACATTTATCCTTATACACGCCCACTTTGATTTTGTTTTAGTATGGTACCTGTAGGGGACTCACTGGCTACCGACGTTACTTGTTGTGTTACAGGACTTGCATAGACTACCTGCTTAAAAATGTGTTAACGGGGTTCAATGTAAAGCCTTAACGCTATTTTAATACTTTACTTTACTGATAGACACTACATAAATAGCGATTTTACTACATATAGATAGTTTAACGGATCCTTAGGAGATGGAAAATCCTATAACATCTCTTAAGTTATTGCACTCACGTTGTACACTTGATAGGAGATAAAAAATCCCGTAAACATCTCTGAAGCTATAACACTCATATTTACTTGTTATTGATTTAACTTACATTAGAATTTTTAGTTTTGACTCGAGTGTTTTGTCTTTTCATTACGCTCGGGTCAGCCTGAGTATTTCAGCGTTGAAGACATTATTCCTTGAAGATGAAGGTGGAGTTTGCTAGACCGTATTTACTATTATTTTCCCGCTGCATTATTTTTGTATGTTTGTTGATTGTACTCTGATTATGTTGTAAAAATTGTGTAATCAAATGTATATTGTATAACAGCTTCATGAATTGTTTATTTGATTATTATATTTTGTCATTTCACTTCGAGATTCTGTATTTTGTTTTCCTTCTTTTCTCTTATTTTCTTATTAAATCTCATTGATAATATGCCCTTTTGAATGGTTTGAGTTAGACATATGTGGTTTATTGTCGATTTAAACCGTTCATAAATGTGGGTCATCACAATTGTCATTTCCTAACAAACAACACACCAAAAATAACTATATTAGTTTATGAAAAAAATTATTCTTTTAAATACAAAATATAATACTAGGTAAAATTATTTCATTTACCTACTTCAAAAACAATATTGTGTCGGTTACCCTGTTCAGTTGTTTAGAAATCCTTATCAATCCCATAGCATCCTATGTACCGACCGGAATTCATAAATACTCAACAGAACAAATTAACACAATACAAAACATTTTTATAGCACTAAAAATTCGCTCTCTCGTATATATATACACACTCAGACTCATTCTAGGGCATTACTAACTCTATCTCTAATGAGTTACCCCAACAGGCTAAGGTATCTCTAAACTTGGCTCTGATACCAACTGCGACGACCCACCTTTATAGAAGATTTAAATCGATAATAAACCACACATGTCTAACTCAAACCATTCAAAAGAGTAGATTATCAATGGGATTTAATAAGAAAATAAGAGAAAAGAAGGAAAACAAAATACAGAATCTCGCAGCGGAATGACAAAATATAATAATCAAATAAATAGTTCATGAAGCTGTTTTTCAATATACATTTGATTACACAATTTTTACAACGTAATCAGAGTACAATCAACAGACATACCAAAATAATGCAGGGAAAAAATAATAGTAAATACGGTCTAGCAAACTCCATCTTCATCTTCAAGGAATAATGTTCTCAACGCTGAAATACTCAAGCTGACCCGAGCGTAATGAAAAGACAAAACACTCGAGTCAAAACTAAAATTTCTAATGTAGGTTGAATCAATAACAAGTAAATATGAGTGTTATAGCTTCAGAGATGTTTACGGGATTTTCCATCTCCTATCAAGGGTACAACGTGAGTGAAATAACTTAAGAGATGTTATTGGATTTTCCATCTCCTAAGGATCCGTTAAACTATCTATATGTAGTAAAATACATTATATATGTAATGTTTATCAATAAAGTAAAGTATTAAAATAGCGTTAAGGCTTTACATTGATCCCCCTTAACACATTTTTAGGCAGGTAGCCTATGCAGGCCTATAACACAACCAGTAATGTCGGTAGCCAGTGAGTCCCTTATAGGTACCACACTAAAAAAAATCATAGTGGGCACGTATAAGGATAAAAGTATGACAAGGCATGTGAGGCGATGCCCAAGGTAGGATACTACCGTCTTGCGTATCCTGACTGGTGGTAACTCCTAACGGCTCACCACGTCTAACACTCCCAAAATCCGAAGGTGCGCACCAATCAAGTTTCAAAGTCAAGATGGTAACACGAAGAAGTGTGTCCGCTAGAGGTAGCTAGCCTTATTGGTCAAGTATGGCTCTTGTTTTAGTCATTTCAAATTAACACAACTGTCGGGGGTATCCATCATCTTTCTCTTTCTTCAAATCCAGCAAACGCTACCAATTCAACCTCTATATTCTGGACAACATCCACCGCGTACACAGTTGTTAAAGTGGTTCTGGTATTAACATATTGTATGCCAATATTCGGCCCTGGTTTCTTTAACAACCAAATGCCATTTTTCACACTTGTTGGTTCTTTTAAATTTCAAGAAAAAGTCATATTTCATATCAAAATATCAAATTCACTTCAAAATCATTTCGAATTCAAAATAGGTTATACCTTCATATCAAAACATTCGTATTTAAATCAATGATTTAAATCTAAATAGCCCCCTTTTAAAACAGTTTGAATATTGAAAATGGTTTTGAATAATTAAAATAGTTTGGATATTGACAGTAGTTTGGCTAATTAAAGTAGTTTTAATATTAAAAAAATAGTTTGGAATAATTAAAATAGTTTAAAGATTGGAAATAGTTTTGAATATAAAATAGTTTTAATATTGAAAATAGTTTAAACAATTAAAATAGTTTAATATTGAAAAATAGTTTATATATTAAAATAATTTATATTAAAACTGTTTCTTCCTTTCACAACAAGGTTCAAATTCCAAACACAACGAATTAAATTTTTCGACTTCCAATTCAAGTAAACTTCATATTCAAAATTCAATTTAAATCAACCTTAATGCAATGGTTTCCAACTTTACTTCAAATTCAATTTAAACGACTTATTCAAAGGCTGAAGTTTCAATTCAAATTCTCATTTCTAAACAATTTAGTTTAAATCCATTTCACGTCCAAAAACTTTGAAATACCACTTTAAACCATAATTATAGTAAATCCAAAGTTTAAATTAAAGTTTAAATCTTTAAAATAATTCAGTTTCAATAAATTTAAGTCATTTCTCAAATTCAACTTAAGATTTCAAATTAAATACTTAAACAATCTCATTTAAACAATTAAAATTTCAACATTTCAAACTCAAATTTAGGAAATAATTGAGTTCATATAAATTCAATTTTTATTTTCTTTAAAACAATATAATTTAAACAAATCCAAATTCAAGATTTTAAAACCATTTAATTTAACCAAATCATTTTCTACCCTATGGCCAAGTGATCATTTATTTCAATTTAAATACATAGATGGATATATATATATCATTTCAACCCATAATTAACTGACATAGGTATATATCATTTCAACCTATTTCTTAATTCATTTTTTTTGGAACTAGGGAAACCTGGTTAATCACTACCGACATGCGATTCCTGAACAGTAAACCTAAGGAATAGACGGCTGGCCCGCCACAACCGCTATTCCAGGCTAGCCGGACCTTTCGGTTGACTTGGTCAAGGAGGCGGGAAATGAACCTCAAACCTCCCATGTGAAAAGGCGTATCTCCTCCCACACTCCCCAGGTGGGACTCGAACCTCAAACCTCTCACTTGGGAGGCGTATCACCTCACCACCCGACCAAGCCCGCAGACGATTTCTTAATTCATTTCACTTTACTACAAGTGACAATTTATAAGATGTCAAATAATAAATAGGGTAATAACATGAATATGTCCAAATAAATAACAACCATTCATCCAACATATCAATCAATAGACATCTAATTGCAATCAACGTCCAAATCAACCAATATATCACAACAGTTACTAGTTATCAATTATCGGTGTTAAACTACCAAACAGCAACCAATAAAATTTTATCACTTCATGATTTCAATTTAACTAACATAAGAAATTTTAGTATTACGTGAGTGGGTTTAATCACTCACCTTGGATTTACAGCCCGTTAAAATCCAATAAGAGCCCAAAATCTCGACAATCTCCAAATTCTACCAAACTAGTTTCATATTGTCCGAAATTTTAATACGGGTCTAACGGAAGAAACCGTGCTTCAATTGGAGTTCATATGTAAAAGTTATGCAAGTTAGAAGTTTAAAATTTTTAAAATTTGAATTAAAATAAACTAAGGGCAAATTTGTAATTACCCATCACCCAAACTCAATGTATCGTCTGAACCCATAACCGCCGACCTTCTCGTCCAAACCGTCGCCTCTACGAGCGCTGCCACCATGATCCAACCCCATCATCGTGATCCCCAGATTGAGCCACACCATCCTCTCCGGTCACACAACCTGGCTCCACCGCCATTTGTTCGCCATTTTTGGCGAACTATGCCGCTGATGACATGATCCAACCCAATGGATCATCTCCTCTAAGCCTCATCTACACTGCAGTGCCCCCCGATCATCAAATGGTCGACGATCCACCGTTGAATCCAAACCTTAGAATGGACGGACGAGAATGATTCACAAATTTCTGGACGAACGTAGACTCCAATCGAAAAACGAATTACGGGCGCTGATTTCATTCATCGAGATATTCACAACGATATATAATATGATAGGGTTTGAGCAGTTTGAATTTTTGGATTTAATTTGAAGTCGGTGATTAGGGTTTCGGGATAATGACCATTGAGGAGGAGCATATTAGAACTTAAATGTACGTACAGGAAATAGAACATAAGGTTGCTACAGTTGCATAACAGCATATATATAGACGAAGATAGAACAGGAATGGATGGAACAGATCGATTGGGCCCAAGTGATAACAAAGGCCCGAAAAGCCTGTTTCGTTCCTAAAACGAAAATAGGTCATCCTATATGACGAAATATAGGTTTTTAATATTTTTAAACTCAATGAAACTAATTTCAAACCATAATTCTATTATATATATAAGTTGGCTTTAAAATCAAATTATATTTATTTTTACATGTTAATTAAACGAATTGTTATTAAACTAATATAATCACTTTTAAATTCTAAATTAAAACTTTCCTATCATCATTCTTAATTGAACAATAATTTTAAATAATCTTTTGAAACAAAAAATTTCCATGTTAAATCCCAGATTTAAATATTAAATTAATTTCAACGTTTAATTACAACTGTAATAAAATCCGTTCATTATATATTTAAATTTCAAACAAATTCTTTTATTTTGTTTTAAATCTTCTTATTATTAAATCAGCAATTCCCTTATGTAATTTATTTAACATAAGTTACCATTTATTACACTCATTACTCCACAGTTAACGTCTTTTCTTATATTAACTGCAATATTTAATTACATTAAATTTCATTAATGCCCAAATTAATTTCAAACGGATTTAATAATGAGATGAGAAATAAAACAACTATTACATCTAAGTAATTTGAATATCCATAAATTTATTATTTACAAACATGGGTGATAAATTTACATACCAAATAATTGTTTTCTTATTCTATATTAAAACCAATTTCAATTAAATAACATATAATTTTACCATTTGATACATCATTTATTTTATTCCTATTAGCATTATAATTTTATCTAGTTTAAACTTTACAATTATATTCCAAATTAACATCATTAAATTATATTCTAATATGTATTACCATCTTTTATCTCATTGAAATTTTTCGATTTAGAATTCATTTAAAATCAAGTTATATATTCTAACATTATTTATTTTCATTAATAAATCATAAATTTTAATTTCTGTCAATACTAAATTCCAAAGTCTTATTAAATTTAATATTTTGAATTGTCAAAAATATGGGTCGTTACATTGTTAATCTTGTTGTTTACATACATGTTTAAAAGGTAATCAACTTTGCTTAGCGCTAAAAGCCGACAAATTAGGCTTATCTATTTGTAATAGTTAAAATTGATGTTGAGTAGGGTATGAGCAATAGAACTCTAACCTACCTGCTTCCCTCTTAAATGAGGAATAGTTAAGGGGGGAATGTCAAAAATGGGTTAATCATGTTGTTTGTTACTTGTTTACGAAAATAATTAATACTATACCCAACACTAAAAGCCGACAAGTAGACTTATCTATTTATGAGATTCAAAAATGAAGTGTCTAGGCAAGGCTTTGATGTAACCAGTGCTCTAACTTACCTAGCTTTACTCTTGGGTGAGGAATAGTATAAGTTGAAATGTTGGAAATGAGTTAAGTATATGAATGTTGGTTTGTATAAGCAAAATTTTTTAACTAGACAATCGATTAATCGACTATCGAACTTAACCAAATGTTATATTGGATCTTTAAAAGAATGTTTTAAACATAAGCATAAGTGAAATGGTTTTGGTTTTGTTGTGAAAATGTGTTAATAAAATTCATCTTTAACCGTATTTTATTATATTTATGAATGAAAATAGATTTTTAAAAGAATGTTCTAAAGATAAGTATAAGTAAAATGGTTTTGGGTTTGTAGCGACAATGTTTAAGTAACATTAGTCTTAAACCTTTTGACTGGATTTGTGAAAGTACTTAGATCCTTAACATAGATATTTTAAAAGAAATTATAAGTAAGGAATGATGTGCACGTAAATATGCATATGTTTACTTCCATATTTAATCTAATTTAATTAATAAATGAGCATGTATGGTATTTTAACATGTTTAAACCAAAATTTCAATTGTTTTCAAATCATCATTTATTCATCTTCATATGGAGGGGAAATGGTCATTTTTGTGCATATATTAATTTTGAGAATATTTATTTGCACATTTATTTTTATTTATAGGAAATCGGATGAAAGATGGAAGAGGCTTCATTGAAATATGCATGCATATGAGAAGAAAGCAAATGAAGATGGAAATAAATAAATTCATGCAACATGGAGGACCCCACCTACCCACTTACCATGATCTACAATTAGGAGCTAATGCATATGTTAGTGGACATTAATGCTACATGCATATTTAAATGGAGGATTAAGCTTATGCTAATGATTACTTGGAGGTTACATTTCCTAGAGGGGTATTTTGGGTAGTCCCCTAAATTATGGATTAGGGCTCCTTATGTTTCATGTAATGAAGCTCTTAGCACCACCTTGTAGTTAGTTTAGTGGTAGCCACAAATATAAACAAAAACTATTTTTCTCTTTTTAATGGCTTCTTAGCCTTTTCCTCATGTAATTTATTTTTATGCAATTTTAATACATGTTCTTTTCTTTGTTGTTTCTTTTATGTTAGTAGTGTAGATCTCTTTATTTTAAGCAAGTAGTTTAGCTTTTATTTTATTTCAATTAGCTCTCTTTTTATTTTTAATTAGCTTGCACTTTCTTTTGTTTGTTTTATGTTGCAATCAACATTTGTTGAAATAATAACAAATATGAGAAGCTAAACCCCTCCAATTTGGGGGTAATGAAGCTCTCTTAATCATGTAGATTCAACATGGTAATTTCATTTGACCTCTTCTTTTTGTGCTTAATGGAATGTTTGATGTGGTAAAAATTTGTTGTTTAGCTTTGAATTTGATAGTCTATGTTGTTGACGCCAAATAAGCTATACTTAAACAAACATAAACACAAATTACCTCTTCACCTACATATGATGTTGGTAATGAAGTGGATTTTAGAATCCAAATTTGATGGTCTATATTACTAATCAATAGCAAATAGATCATGCTTAAAATAGATTTTATTTTTAACTTCATTACATTTTCAAGAGAGTTAACAAGTGGTTTGGAGGGTGTGTTAATGTTTGATGGTTTATGTTGGGCTAATTAATAGCACAAATAGACCATACTTATGATAAACACATCAACTAAATTCATTAATGACCAAAAAAAGAGATATCGTAATTTCATTATGTTGATTTATGTGACCATGAGAAGGAAATTGTCTCTAAATTTCCTTTTACTCTCATATTTTTATTCACTTTTTTTGCTAGTTTTTTTTACATTTTTTAGCTTAAACAATTCAAACTCTAGGTTAATTTGATTGAGTAGAATTTTAAATCACTTCAATTCACTGTGGATCGACCCGTACTCGCCACGTACAAAAATTGTATGCCGTGCGCTTGCAGTTATTTTTATTAGAATTTTTCAACGATTTTCTAATTCGATAGAAAAACCGTCGATTAAACAAGTTTTTGGCGCCGTTGCCGAGGAATTAATTGATTTTATTTCTATTCTTCGAATTATTTTTGTTTTATTTTAGTGTGTTTTCATTTTGTGTGTTAATTTGCATTTAAAAAGAAAAAAAATATTTTGTGTGTTTGTTGTGTAATTTATGTTTCATTTTGTTTGTGTGCTTGTTTTTCTTTTATATTTGCATTTGCAATTATATTGAAAAAAAACATACACATTTCAAAACAAAAAAAAATTATTCATTCATTGTTCAGTGTTTTAATTTGATTACATTGTATTACATTTCTCAATTTGAATACATTTCTCAATGTTTTGAGTGTGTGAATTGAGTTTCTTTTAGTGTTTTGAATTGTGCATTGCGAAGAATTTTTTTTGGTGTTTTGAACTATGAAGAATTTATGTTTATTCTTTTATTATAAAAGAGAGAAAAAAAGAATAAATAAAAAAATTCATTTAAGTTTTCTTCTGTTCGAACTTGTGTTAAGTTTTCCTTTTGTTTTGTTAAGTGTCCTTTGTTTTTTGTTTTTGTCTTTAAAAAGAATTAATTTTTATTTTTATCTTTTGTTTTTGTTCCATCCTTATATATAAAAAATTGTATATATCTTGATTCACTCCTTCTCAGGTTGCTAAAACAAATAAGAAGAAGAACCGCTTGCCAAAAATAACTGCTTTGCTTACTTGCTAAAAAAGTCACTGCTTTAAAAAATTGCTAATAATTCTACACGCCCTGGTATCGTGCCTTTATCCCTTGTTTTTATATTCTTCGCATTGTTGATTGCTTGCATTTTAATATATATATATATATATATATATATATATATATATATATATCTGTGTGTGTGTGTTCAAAAACAAAAACAAAATTCATTTGTAGTTGCATCGTTAATTCACGTTTAATTTCTGCTTTGCATTCATCTCATCTTATTTTCTTTTCTTAGGGCAATACCCAAATCCATATAAGGTAGGGGACTTCATAATCCCTTCCTTGGCCCATAAATTGCATTTCATTTTAGAATTTTCTAATAATAAGAATTAGACTTCAGACTTAAGAGTGTCACGAGCTCACTTAGGGCTTAATTGTATCTTGACAAGTTGTCCTCTTTCGATAATTTATTTTCTTGGTGTCTACGCTACGGCAGAGCAATAATCAGCTATAAATATTATGGTAATTCGTAAATATTATACTGATTGTTTCTCTGAAGGTACTTAAACCTTCGGCTGCATTGTTATAGTTATTCATGGTGCACCGATAACTCCTGCCCGTTACCTGGCTAAGAACTATTTTGTTGAATTAAGACAAAGTGTGATTATACAATTGGGTTAGGAGCTACTTAGGACAGAATATTTGTAATTAAGTCCTTGCATTCAGTTAGTTGCATTAGTTCATGCATATATATAAAAAAAATTCAAAATCCAAAACTAAAAGAGATTGTAAATTTTTCTTAACTTGATTTTTTAAATTAATCTTTTCCTTTGAAATTTTTCCATCAAAATCGAAAATCCAAAAAAAATTTAAGTTACTTTTTTTAGAAAAATAAAAGTCCAAAAATAAATAATAATCTTTTCAAAAACAAAAAATAAATTGAAAACCCAAAAAACAAAACAAAAATCAAATCTCCCTTTTGAAAAAAATAAATTCTCCTAGGTAAATATTTTTCCTTTAAAAAAACCATTTTTGAAAATTTCAGAATTTACTTACTCGCCAGAATTTTACAATAGTTGTGAAAATCAATATAATCCATATAATTTCATACAAAATTCTTATGGATATTTTAATAACAACTATTGTGTAAACAACTTGAATTGTGCACCATAAAGTATTCAAAATGATGACCAACCCTCAACTCTTGAAAATAGTATTGAAACGATTTCGTCTTTACTTGAACTCTCTACACAAAAAATCAAATGATAAATGATTTGTGTAATTCATATTTGTGCAATAACTCAAGTCAAGGATTTCAAAATGATCAAAATATGAATTCACTTCGAAATTCAAATGATTTCAAGTATAACTCATGTCAATACAATTTCGAACTCCAAAATGAAATTCAAAATCAAAATGGAAACAATTGTTTAAATGATCTTGGTAGTGGGAGATGTTTCAATTATGGTGAAAATTTTTAGTCTCAAAAATTTCAAATTGAAAATTATCAAATTAATAATTTTAAATTGGATTTTGTTGAGCAAATGAATGAAATTCACAAAGACCACATGGATTTGTTGTTTGAAACATATATGAAACAACGTGAGAAACAAAATCAAATCCCAACGTGTGACGAGGCAAATTATAATCCACCTTTTACCAAAATTGACGATTTTCAAATGACAACTTTTGAAATTGAAAATTACAATCTTAATGAAGTTGTTGAAAATGCGGTAATTGAGTTGGATTTCGTTTCTTCTGAGGGTGAGAAACTCGATTTAAAATTCGATCTTCCTTTTTTCGATTTTGAAAAATTGAATGCAACATCTTTAGATTTTGAAATTGATACATGCAATGAAGTTGTTAATAATCCAACAAAGGAAGACGAATTTAATGACCATAATTTTTTTGGACTTTTCGAAGATGAGTTATTGAATTCTGAAGGGATAGACTTAAATCACCATTTTTATTTTAAAATCAATAATTTTGAAAAATTTGTCAATGATAAGGTTGAATTTCAATTTGGTGAAAATAAACTTGAACTTCAACCAATTGTTCTATCTACCCCTAAATCATCGAAAATGAAACAACTCATATGATTTTTAATAAAGCGACATTCGTTTTTCCAAATCAACATTCACTTTGAAATCTTTTATGGTTTGGTTTTCTGTGCTTAAGCTATGTCTCTCATACTTAATGAGAGAAATGAATTGGGCTTTGGAAGACCGTTTCATTTACTCTTTAACAATATTTTTTTTGATATCCTGTAAACAATAACCATTTCATATTCATATAAATATAGGTTATATTTTTATTTTTACTTTATTTTTCTCCTTTCACTTGGGTTGACTAAGCAGACACAGTCAAAATCAAGTGTGAGGGGAGACTCGTCTTCATTTTTGATTTTCCATGGTTTATTCTTTTGCATTTTCTTTCCAAAACTTTAAAAACAAATTCAAAAAAAACAAAAAAATTTTAGCATATTGATTTATTTGAAGAAACACTATAGGATAAGTATATGATTTTGGTTATTAAATTGAAACTTTTGAAAATTTATTTATCTCAACAAAAATAAAAATAAGGTTTGATTACAAGTAACAATGGTTTAACTAGTATATAGGAAGGTTCATAAGTGATAATTATAAGGTATATCCTAATTGTAATCTTTGTTTTAAAAGTGGTTAATTTAAAGTAAAGGCTATACCATTTTTGATCTTCTAAGTTAAGTGGTGCTAAGATGATTTTGCAAATCTCTCTCTTAAAAAAAATTAAAAAAAATTGGTGTTTGTGAAAATAAGAAACACCTAGAGTCATGTGTTCACATGCAAGTGTGTATACTCACCATGCTCTATACCCTTCTCACGTAAGTCCGAAAGGCAGTGCATGATCAGTATATCTGGCATTGTTTTATCTAAGTTAGGTGTATGTATATAAAAATTCTTTCATTAATAATGCCTACAGTCGATAGGTGTACATACTTATGTGTATACTCGTCATGCTCTGTATTCTCCTCACGTAATCTCGCAAGGCAGTGCATGGGTGATATATCTGGCCCCAGTTTTCTGAGTTAAGCATAGTAAATATTGTTAATATCAATAAAATATTCAAGTAAAGAGAGAGTAAGCAAGTGAAATCCAAGCACTATTTTCACTTATTTGATTTGACTTGTTATTTAAAAGAAATAAAAATACCACTTTAAAAAACTTTGATAATCAATTAAGGATCCATTTCATAGTTACATTATGTTATCAACCGAAACAACTAGTCAAACTAGAGTCTAATTGTAATGATAACTTAATTTTTATTGGACGTTTTGACGAGTGAAAGGACTTAAACTTCTTGATAATGACCAGAACTTATATTTAATTTATTCGTGTTAATATAAAAGTAAATTCTTCATTTGTAAATATTTTCAAAAAGTTGTATCCATATCTTTGTAATAAATCTTGCATTTAGGATTTTTTCATGTGGCATTTGGATTTTGTGGGTATCCGCTGAAAATCCTTACGAGACAACACCTGTACTACAGGGACACCTAGAGGTTTAACGGTTTGTTGCATACGCTCAATGCAATCGTGTTTCCTAAGAAAATGGATTTATCTTAGTTTTAGTCTTTTCGAGGACGAATAAAAAGATAAGTGCGGGGGTATTTGATGTGCACATAAATGTGCACATTTTTACTTTCATTTTTAATCTAATTTAATTAAATAAATGAACATTTAGGGTATTTTAACATGTTTAAACCAAAATTTCAATTGTTTTGAAATCATCATTTGTTCATCTTCATATGAGGGCAAATGGTCATTTTTGTGCATATATTAATTTTGAGAATATTTATTTGCACATTTTATTTTTATTTATAGGAAATCGGATGAAAGATAGAAGTGGCTTCATTGAAATATGCATGCACAAGAGAAGAAGGCAAATGAAGATGGAAATAAATGAATTCATGCAACATGGAGGACCCCACCTACCCACTTACCATGATCTACAATTAGGAGCTAATGCACATGTTAGTGGACATTAATGCTACATGCACATTTAAATTGAGGATTAAGCTCATGCTAATGATTACATGGAGGTTACATTTTCTAGAGGGGTATTTTGGGTAGTCCCATAAAATATTGATTAGGGTTTTAGGCATGATTAAATACTCCTTATGTTTCATGTAATGAAGCTCTTAGCACCACCTTTTAGTTAGTTTATTGGTAGCCACAAATATAAACAAAAACTATTTTTCTCTTTTTAATGACTTCTTAGCCTTTTCTTCATGTAATTTATTTTTATGCAATTTTAATACATGTTCTTTTCTTTGTTGTTTCTTTTATGTTAGTAGTGTAGATCTCTTTATTTTAGGCAAGTAGTTTAGCTTTTATTTTATTTCAATTAGCTCTTTTTTTATTTTTAATTAGCTTGCACTTTCTATTGTTTGTTTTATGTTGGAATCTACATTTGTTGAAATAATAACAAATATGAGAAGCTAAACCCCTTCAATTTAGGGGTAATGAAGCTCTCTTAATCATGTAGATTCAACATAGTGATTTCATTTGATCTCTTCTTTTTGTGCTTAATGGAATGTTCGATGTGGTAAAAATTTTGTTGTTTAGCTTTGAATTTGATAGCCTATGTTGTTGACACCAAATAGGCTATGCTTAAACAAACATAAACACAAATTACCTCTTCATCTACATATGATGTTGGTAATGAAGTGGATTTTAGAATCAAAATTTGATGGTCTATATTACTAATCAATAGTAAATAGATCATGCTTAAAATAGATTTTATTTTTAAGTGGAAAATAGGCATAAGGACAAACTTTGAAAAAAATTAAGGCTGAAGGACATCAAGTTTCATCTTTGGGCTGAAGGACAAACTTTGAAAAAAATTAGGCTGAAGGACAATGCTAGTTAGAACTAGCATTTTGTATAGTGTAAAAACTGAATATAATGCTAGTCTATCTAGCATTTTGTATAATGTAAAAACTGAATATAATGCTAGTTAGAACTAGCATTGTCCTTCAACCTAATTTTTTTTAAAGTTTGTCCTTCAGCCAAAAAATAAAACTTGGTGTCCTTTAGGCTAATTTTTTGTCAAAGTTTGTCATTTTCCCTAATTCCCTCTTATTTTTAACTTGACTATCATTTTCATGAGAGTTAACAAGTGGTTTGGAGGGTGCATTAAAGTTTGATGGTTTATGTTGGGCTAATTAATAGCACAAATAGACCATACTTATGATAAACACATCAACTAAATTCATTAATGACCAAAGAAAAAGATCATAATTTCATTATGTTGATTTATGTGATCATGAGAAGGAAATTGCCTCTAGATTGCCTTTTACTCTCATATTTTTATTCACTTTCTTTTGCTAGTTTTTTACATTTATTACCTTAAACAATTTCAAGTTCTTGGTTAATTTGATTGGGTAGAATTTTAAATCACTTCAATTCCCTACGGATCGACCCGTACTCGCTACGTACTAAAATTGCATGCTGTGCACTTGCGGTTATTTTTATTACAATTTTTCGGCAATTTTCTAATTCGATAGAAAAACCATCGATTAAGGAATCTTTTGAAAAAAATATAGAAAAGAAAAGGTTTAACTTAAGAAATCTTGTTAATGATTTGTAAATATATTTATAGCATTTGAGATGAGTATATAAATACTTTTTGAAGTATTAAAGGAGTACATATTAATAGTAGAGATTGATAAACAAAGTTTTATTAGATAAAAGAATTTTTACTTACAAAAGAGGTTTTAACTAATAGAAGATTAATTAAACAAAATGGGGATTAGAAGTCGGTTATGTGACTTGATTGTGCTTTATGTGACTTGATTTTTCTTTGTATGTATGTTTACTCATTTATGGAAAGCATTTAGTTGTATACTTAGCACTAAAAACTGATGAAGTAAGCTTGTCTATCTATGAGAAATAAGACTGATGTTCATGTAGGAATATGAGCAATAGAGCTCTAATCTACCGGCTTTACTCTTGATCGAGGGAAGTGTGAGATGAAAATATCAAAAACATGATAAGTATATGGGACTTGGTTTCCATATGTGATCATCCTCGTTATTGTTAAATGTCTAAAATTCGTCGACTCAGCCTTGAAGAGACCGGGATCGGTAAGTGTTTTACTTATCGAAAACCACTTCAAGACTGAGATACATGTTCTATCTCTTAAAAGTGGATCTGTTTGGGATGTTGGAATCCATGTGTGGTTTCGAGATCTGTTCGAGGTGTGGGAATCCAATTGGGGATTCATGTTCTGTTTAAGTGATGAAGGTTCATGTGAAAGATGTTGAACATAATCTCGACATTGGAGATGGATAAAGACAGATTTGGCTATGCAAACTGGGGTTTAGCCGACCCGTGTCAGGGTATTATCAACTCCAAATCTAGAGATACTTATTGGTTGTTGGTCCGCGGAAGTTGATGATATTTAGTTCACGTTGTTCATGTTTATGTTCGGACGATGGCATGCTTGTGTTTACCTTATGGTATATATTTTATCTAGAGATATACGACGTTCGAAATGTATTTTCCGATTCTTGTGCATGGGGATCAGCTTCACTTTACTAGAGCCATCTCCGTAGAAAATTCATTATGCAAACATTTCTTATCAGTTTGATTGTACTCTTTAATATGTTATTGAATATAACCAATGTACTCATTCCCTCTATGTTATAATATTTATATTCTACACCCTAAACATTGTCTTTTATATCACGTTATGCACTTATTAGATGGTTATTCTTTTAAGGGGATAACTTTATGGCATTCCATGCAATTCTAAAAGTACTGTTATATGTTGTACACATATTTCTTGAATTTCTCATACCAGACTTATGTCTGACGCTTGGTTTTTGTTTTCCCTAAATTCCCGTCGTACTCTTTCGAGTAGTTTGAGAAAGGCACATTTTCGTTGATGTTCTTTGGAGCTCAAGAAGATGAGCATGATGTTTAACCTACCGTAGTATTCTAATTTCCGCTACATTACTATATTATATATATCAGCATTTATGCGGGCAGGTTGTTATAACTGTCTAGGCTGATGATATTACTTAGGTTTTGTAATTTCAAAATTTCTATAATGTAGCAACCCTTTGTACCATTCATTTGATATTATAACTTACCATTCCTCTAGTGAGATTCTGATATTATGGTCCTTCTTCCTTGTTCAGTTTCTTTTTATTTTACCCTAACTTTTTGCCTTTCCTTCACTTGAGTGCTAGACACGTTAATACCATGGATGTATTAATGCTGACATTCAAGGGTCGAAAAGTCGGATCGTTACATAATCTATGAATTTGAAACCAATGAAAAGTATGGAAAAATTGCAAAGACTAGTCACTATAAATTGATGCTTAGGGTTCACTGCGTCAGTCGAATTGACAGAAGTAATAATTAAAAATCGGATAAAGAAAATCAGAAAACCTTAAAATTTACATTATGACCGATCGATCGTTTAACCTGAGTGGTCGACCACAGCGGTCAATCGATAGGGTGTAGCGGTCGACTGGTTAAAGGCTGAAATAAGCAATCTGAACCTCACCCTGAGGCCCAGGTTAAGATATAAACTATTAATTGTATGTATAAGAGTATCATATATATACATATATGTATGTATGTGTGTGTGTGTGTGTGGATGTTAGGGATAGTAGGAAAGCTAGATCCATATGAGATGACGTTAGGATGTTGCGGGGTTGGGTAAATGTACTTTACTCAACGTGGGAGAATCTATCGTAAATGGCACTCAAAGGAGGTTCTATGGTGGATGTGTAGCACATAATGATGTCTAATGAAGAGTGTGGGCCTAGCGCAACAGGACTCCTTGGTATTCATGATTCTGACATGGTGTGATACTGTGTGTTAATGGATCTCGACGCGTGCAATAAGAGGCATATACTAAGATTAAGAGGTGGACAGGAATGCAAACGATGAGACAAACCGACGAGTCAGCATTGCGTGCTCCCCCTCGGTGCGTAGTTGGGTTATATGTAGTTGTAGTTATGAGAAATTTATTCCTATGTAGAAGTAGAGGTGTTCCTATATTAAGTATCTCTTGTAGCGGTGTTTCCATGTTGAGTAGCTCAAGCAGTGGTGTTATCATGTTGAATAGCTCTAGTAGTGGTATTCCTATGTTGAGTAGCTCTAGTAGCGGTGGCTGATTGTTAGTTATTGAGGTTCGATCTGAAGTTTGATCCATTTAGGAGCATGCACAAGTTGTAGTGTAGGTGTGTATTGGATAAAAACCCTTAAGTAAAGGACCATGGGAATACACAGACACTTGTAGGACACCTTAGGTCACATAAAATAGAATTAAAGTTAATGTCACATCATCACCATATATTAAACATGTACTTATTCACCAGACTTTTGTCTGACCCACCATTTTCGTTTTACTTTCTCCTACCACAAGATGACAGGTTAGCAGTTGAATGGGCATAATATGAGGAGAAAGGAGCTAAACACTAGGGTTCTTATATTCTTTATTTTTCCTCATGCAGCTCTTTATTGTATTACATGTCTATTAAAATTTATATTGTACTTTGAAAACGGTGTATATCAAAACAAAGTATTTCGAAGACTGTTTTTCTAAAATGTCTATTTTCGATACTTATATTTTAATTCCTCCCGCTGTGAGGTCTAAAAGTGTAGAACTCCTAGAATTAACCCTTATAATTATGCTCAATAATGTTTTAAAAACCCAATAGCTTGTATTTTTCAACATGACATAAGTTCGAAAGTCACCCCAAGCCTTGGATCGGTATGTCGGGAAGTGTGGGTTGTTACATTCATATTCAAGCTTAAGTTAAGAACATTAAGTTCGAAATGTTCCAAATAGTAAGCAGCGACTGATTCAACGAAATGCTAAGTACATCGACTTGATTAACACTATAATAAAAAAAGAATAATAAGTGCATAAATTTATAGCTGAGCTAGGGATGATTCCAGTTGTTAAGAATCCTATGATATTATTATATGATAATAATGCTGCAATATAGTTCGTAAAATAACCTAAAGCTCACTGAAAGTCAAAAGACATACTCCAAAAGGTTCTACATAAAGGCTATTTATCAATATTAAAATGAGATAATCGACAAATTAGATAGTTAAGACAAAATAGCATACTCATTCACTAAGGGACTAGCTCGATTAGTTTTGAAAAACCAGTCAAAAGAGTTGGGAAATATTCCATAATTGACCCTAAGTGCAAGTAGAAGATTGATAGAGTTAGTGGTATGCCCTAGGGCAATTATGTAATTTGTTGCATATATCTAACTGGTAAACAATCTTTTTCATAATAAGCGTGTTTGATTTCTAATATATAGTTTGTTGTTGTAATTTAATTAAATAAGTAATTAATTTAAAGTTTGTTAAATAGAAAATCCTTAAATGATATGTTATGTGATCATAATTGTAATGTGTTATAATCATGAGAATTTTATCACATTGAAAAAAAATATTGTTTAAATATTCCTAGTCAAGATGTTTCAATAAAGGATATTAATTCAACCATTGAGAGTAGAGTACGTAATGCTATCCAAATTTTAGGCAGTGTATTACTCATGGCTGATGCGGGCACTAAGAGATTACATACCAATAGGTATTGGATAACTATGGAATGACTTACTTGTTAGTTTTAGTTAGTTAATATAACTAAGGTCATACAAAAAATCTAGAAGTGACGATGTTACATAGTTCTCTCAACTTGAGAATACTATGAAACTTCAATGTGGACACTCCAATTTGATTATAGTTAAATCATGGCATAGCGTCCATCAAATGACTATAGTTGGGTCTGAGTTAAGCATTGAAAGTGAAATATTATTTAATAGAGCATTAGTTTCCTTACTTATATGAGGTTAGTATCATAGTTAACTGTAGCCAACCCGAAGTCAAAGTCTTCAGCCAAGGCAGTACGGCTAATAATAATTATTATTATTAAACTAAGGATTTTTTATTGGATAGTTAATTTGAATGTGGATGATGTTCGAATTATGACCAAAACCAAATTCCATGAGTCCTAATTTGATATAGTCTTGACAAAAGGAATTTGTGTAAATAATCGTTACTATCGGGTACCCGCTTATAATTGAATTTGATAAAAAAAAGTGTGTAAATGATAAATTCAACCAGAATGTCATACCACTAGCTAGTGATGTTTGAACATTAATATTCAGATTGTTCGATATTAACCGTTGAATGAATTTACACCTTTGAGCCACACAACCGTAGTGATAATTACTCCAAAAAACCACACGATTTAATTAATTTATAATCATGTAAATTAATAATTAATAATTATTAAAAAAAATTGATTTATGTAAATACCATTAGAATTTGAAAAAAGTGCATATATAAAAGTTATATACGTGTATATTGATATATGATATCGAAAAATAGGATTTAAATTGATTAATTACTAAGTAGTTTTGGAAAAAATTTGAGGTCTATATTACCTCTTTTATGGCCGACCATGCATGATGGAGGGGAGAGAATTTGATGATATTTAATGAGGAATTTAATAAGGAAGGTTTTAAAGGAGGGAATTAAAAGGTTTCAATGTTTCTCTTAAAATTAAAATTTTCTTTCATTCATTCCATCATCCTATAGACAATTCATTCTTTTCTTATGCTTTTCTCTCTCTCTCTCTCTCTCTCTCTCTCTTTCACGTATCATAACTAAAAATTTCATCCTCTCATGGAAGAAAGATTTCCAAAAACAAACCAGAATAAAACCAATTCATTTAAGGTGATATTTGCCTCTAGTTTGTTACAAAATCCAGAGGTTGATTCAATCGAATCAGAGATTTATTCTTCATTCAAGGTGCAAATATTTTGCCTAATCTTTCAGTGATTCTAATTTATTTGATTATATATTCACCATATTAATAAAATTTAGATCCTATATATGCTACATCTAATCTCATTATTTGTTCGTTATGTTATCATCTTATACATGTTACACTTTAACCGATTGCACGTTCATCATGTTAATATATTTAAATCCTACACTTGCTATCTCTCTTTTGATAATATGTTCATTCTATTTGTATAGTTTAGATATAGTTCCTTTTACAATGAATTTTTATGTGCCTAAGTTGTCCAATTTAATTTTGTCATTATTTTATTGATTATGGTTTAAAACAAACAAACAATTTTAGATTGGAAACTAACTTTAGTTAATTGATGTATTTATAACTCATTATATACAAAAACATAAATTAACCATATATTTTAATTATTTGAAATTACTTTGGAGATTGAGTACATTTTTTGCATATTTGTTGTTTTGAATATTATTCTTTTGGTTGCTTTTTACATTTGTTTAAAGGTTGTCCTAACAAAAAAACATAAGTTGCCTTTTGTGCAAAACATCATAAACCTTTTGAATCACACTTAATTAAAGTTAGATTTCAATTTATTACTTTAATTTTGAAACATATATTAGATTACAAAGTTTATACGCACACATACACATATCTATGTATGTATGTGTGTGTATGCTTGTTATTTTAATTTAAAACATAGTTTGCAATTATTTATATGTATACATGTATGTATATACATATTGTAACAATCCACCTTTTCGGCTCTCAAAAGTCGACACTAATACATCTTCATGTGCCGATATCCACATACCGAAAAGATAGATTGTTGAGGTGAAAGAAAAACAAGACATAATAGAATCTCACAACGCAAGGGATAATCTACAATATAAAAATGATCTTTACACAAGAAATAAAAAATTTATATACACATATCAAAGTAAACTATCCTATAATCAGCCTGGACATTTATAACCTGTCCTTACAATTGCTAATAAATACAACAACAAATATAGTGGAAAATAAAGAGATATAAGAGAGTATGTCTTGGACCTCTAACTCGTCTCCCAAAGCTCCAAATTGATCTAAACTAGATCGGTAAATATGCTCGGTTTGACCCGAGCATTATAAGGAAAACAACGCTCGAATTAGTCTGGTAAACTAGCGTGAGAAAACACACCTCAAATAGATTTTTAATGTTATGAAAACCTTTCAAAATAAAGGTATCTCGTAAGACCATGCCGCATATAAACACGGATGAGTTTTTACCTTACAATAACCGAAACGTTTCTATAAGAAATCCATTGGTGTTACAATAATGTCTAGGGTTTAAAATAAATATTAATTTATAGTCGAAATTGTTACATTAATTAAATCTAGCATAATAAGTATACAACTAAGTCCGAAAGGCACTTATTGGAAAATATATTACATACAATGAGAAGGTAAAAGACTACCATCCATACAGTACATCTTTAGATAATATACCGAGGGCCTCACATGGGCCCCCTACGAATCAGGAATGGCTCTACCCCTTACTGGATAGTTCCAAATATTTCATCACCCTAGTTGCTTTTGCAACCTTTTTTGAGAGCTCTCATGCACAACCAAATCCATAAATGTACATATATAGAAAGGGTGATGACAATACCCTAATGGGTGCGATCCACATAGCCCTGTAGCATTCCCTATTTTAGCCATTTCTAGGTTGTGAGGCTTGAGGCTACGATTATCTTTTATATAGCAATTCCAACAAGAATGCTAATGCTACCCTCCATGCAGAAAATGCAATGCCAACGTTCATCCATACAAGTTCGTTCTGGGTCTGAACGAAACCGAAGGCACTACCTCTACTACATCCATTTCAGAATCACCCTCAGAATTAGTCGCAAGTAGCCCTTGCACTTCAAGAACTTCGTCTTCAATCAAGATATCTTCCATTCGAATGCTTATGTTGGTTCGAAGTGGTTTTCGGATAACATATCTGATCCCGGTCTCTTCGAACCAACAACTGATAATTTTTAGTTGACTCATACCCAATTCTTTCAGAAGTAAGCAAACTATACTAGAATCCCAAGGGATCTCTAATATATCCCTTAAAGCTAGAGATGTTTCACCAGAATGAGTTCTCCCAAGGGAACTCAAACTGTATGAACATGTGAAGCTTTTATTTACTTCCTAAGTCAAAACTGGCCAAAGTTTGATAGTCTTATTTAACTATCAAATAAACAAACAAGCATCAATCAAACCATGGATCATTTCCATAGGGAAAACCAACATTGGTTAAGTACATAAGCAACCACTAACCTCTTTAATTAATCATATCATGAATTAAAATCACTTTGCAAATACTTGTATCAAAATACTTTTACAAAGATATATTCACAAACCCTTTACACTCCTTTCAATACTTGGATAAATATCCCTTTTTGTACAACCCTAAAATCATTTATAAATCTCTAAGACCATTTATAAACTCTTTTATAAATCTCCAAAACAAATTTATAAAACTCTTTTTATAAATTTCTAAAACCATCGATAAAAATCTTTTTATAAATCTGTAAAACTATTTATAAAACTCCATTTATAAATTTATAAACCCATTTATAAAACCAGGAAATTAGGCACAAGGACAAACTTAGAAAAAATTTTAGGCTGAAGGACAGCAAGTTTATTTTTTTGGCTGAAGGACAATGCTACTTATAACTAGCATTTTGTATAGTGTAAAACTGAATATAATGCTAGTTATAACTAGCATTTTGTATAGTGTAAAAGTTGAATATAACGTTAAATATAACTAGCATTTGTCCTTCAGCCTAAGAACAAAACTTCATGTCTTTCAGCCTAATTTTTTTTCAAAGTTTGTCTTTTTCCCTAATTCTCTCTTATAAAACTTTATTCTTTTATAAACTCCTCTATAAAGATCCCTTATAAAAACCCCTTCTAAAACCCTTTTATAAAGCCTCTTATAAACTCAAACCCCATTTTCAGTTATAACTCTTTAATAAATCTCTTTTATTAATGAGATTCCTTTTTATAGATCAATTTATTATTCATAAATACAATTATCAGATAAATTAATTTACTTTAAACACCCTAAATAAATCATAAATTAAATTTCCAACATCATAAATAAAATAATTTATTAACTCCAAAGCATTATTAATATACTAATTAATAACTTCAATACATTATACATAAATAATAATTATTTAATTCAAAACATTATTATATAATAATAATTGTAACAACAAACCATTACTGATAAATAGTAATTATTAACTTCAAAAGATTATAAATATAATAATAATAATTTCTAAACCTTATTAATAAACCAATAATAATTAATCTTCAAACATTATTATAATAACTTGTAATTAACTTCCAATACATTATTAATAAATAATTATTATTAATTCCAAAACATTACAAATAGATAACTATTATAAATTCCAAAATATTATTAATAAATAATTATTATTAATTATTTTTCAAACAATATTAATTATTTAAATAAATAACTTTTTACAATATTAAAATATTGATAAATAACTTCAAAACAATCAAATATAAATAAACAATTTTTAAAACACTATTAAACAATAGTTAAACAACTTTAAAACATTTCTAAATGGTTTAGAAAAGACAAATAGAAAGGTTGGGGTAAAATAGAGAAGTTCAAAATTCACTTAAATAAAAATATTCCAAAAAGCCAAAGGTTAGATTTAAAATCATTCTCCGAATCAAAAACCAATTTCAAGCTAAACGGCATCTGATAGTATTTCAAAATACTAAATTACAGCCAATAGTCATCAAAGCACTTAACCAATGTTGTTATTGATTTTTATCACTACAAGGGTTAAGTTTTGAACATATAACAATGTCATAACTAATAGTGCTTACAATCAAGTTTCAGTAATTAACAATCCATATAACTAGGTTATAACTGAAGTAAAATAACAGGAATATAACCGGAAATTAATGATCATCATTTCGAGAAAGCCGGATTCCACTACAAATTTCCTGTATTTCAATTTTAAAATAATAATTTCTTTTTCAAGTGGATATTTTAACCAATCAGCAAATAATTTCAACCAAACACAAACGGTAAAATTTATTTACTATATATCTTACTGATTAACCAAAAAGATGAGTTAAACTAACCAAAATTCCAGTTATCACTTCCATGTTCTGGTTTCGTCTAAAACTGAATATCATTCGATTTTTAGCTAAAATTCCTACAAACTCTGATCTAAGCCAATCGAATTCTAAGATGTAGGTAACGTTCCTACAAGTTCAACGCGACAGACCGCGTTTGATTTGAACCTTGTATGCAGAAGTTACACCATTTATAAGATTTTGAATTAATTAACACTAATTACAACATTAATCCTTAATTACCCATTAACATGCCCTCATCCATCTTCTCAAACCCAAATCGCTCCCACTCAAACACTTCCAGGCTTCGGCGATCTCCCTTACATGCCACCACGGGCCACCAACCCTCACGCCGTTGCCACCGACGCACTCTGCTATGAACGAGCATCACATCCATTACCACGACTTTGCACTCGGCCAATCACCCTACGTCGCGACCTTATCCTCCTCAACTGCTATAGGGAAACCACCGCAATCCCAAAATCGTGAACATAACCCACCATTTTTAGTCGACGATGCCATATTCCACCCCGAACCCAAAACAGACAACGGCATAACCAATTGATGCCTATACTTCGAGAAATTTCTAACCCTAGTTTCTAAACTCCTCATGACATCCACTGTCGAACTCAAAAATAAATGATGTCGCACCCTAAACCAAGCCATGAACATATAGATCTCACCATTTCAATTTCAAAGATTTAAGTTCTCTATTTTTTTGATTTTTGCTTGAATTGATTTGATTTTCAAAAGAAGTAGGATTTATGGTTTTCTTTGATTAGCGATAGAGAGGGAACAGAAAAACAAAAGAGGATGCTACTCGAATTACTGCAAGTTAAGTTTATACTTCAATTTCCCGACATTTCGCTGCCCAGATTTTCGTTCACGTATGAACAGTGAACAACAAAACAAAAATACGGTCGCCATTTAGAACAGCGATGTAACCTCGAAATAATAATAATATACATTAGTTATTCGATTCTAGAAAATCAAAAAAACACTATCATTTGTCGATAAATCATCGAACGATAATTTCAATATTTTCCAAATTAAAAATTATGGAAAAACCAAATATAAAAATCGAGTCATAAAAAAAAAGTAATAAATAAATTTTATGATTATCTAGTTGAACCATTTATTATTGCAAATAAATTTACAAATTGAATTCACCGTTATTAATTATTAATTCACAAGGAGTTAAATAGGACTATTTTATTAATTAAATTAACATTCAATTATAAATCCTGTTATTTAAATCACTATTCAAATAAAAAGTTCACAGTTTAAATATTTAAATAATCTCTATATTTGAATTTAAATTATTAACTTTTAAAACCAATATTTCAATATTTAAAATAAATTAAATATTGAAAATCAAACTACAAAATTACGGGTCGTTACATATGCTGTTTTAGCACAAAGTTTATGAAATGAACTTCTGTGTAAAATCATAAATTTAATTTTAAATCTTTCCTAAGTTCAAATTTAGCTTCAAAATTGTGGATTTCAAGGCATATTAGTTAAATTAGGAACATATTAGTTAAAATTAGGATGTTTTTTAATATTCAAAATTGTTTTAAATGGCATTAAATGGTGAGTAAATGAAAGTGGATAACTCCACATTTTCCTCTCCTTATTAATTGCTTGCTCAAACACAATCTATTATCATTTTGATTATAGGTAAACTTTTTGATTGGTTAAAATTAATTTAAAACGTATTATATATATAAGAAAACTATATATATATATATGTTGTTGTTTTATATAATTTCAAAATAAATTACAGACAACAAAGCATGTATAAAGATACAAATGAGCTAGTGGCGATATAAATACTAGCACCCATATACGATCACATTAGTCATGTACACTTCATATTTGTAGCAAGTTCACTATACCTTCAGAAACCCTTACATCGCAAGTTCTACCATCGTAAAAGCTCTAGAGCAAAAGAACGGAAATTGATACGTGAAGGTCTAATTATCGAATCGTTTCCATATGGAATGTTCCGTGTTAAATTAGAAAACAATGATGAGGTTTTTGGTCACATTTCTGGGAGGATTAGGTAAAAGCAACATCCTTATACTGCCTAGAGATAAAGTCAAGATTGAAGTAATTGTTTATAATTCTACCCATGGCCGTATTATTTATAGAAATTAGGCATTTATTTAACTATGCAGAAAGAACTTTTTTGTGATAGCTGATAATGTTATGAATGATTTTGTTATGGATTTACGTAATTAAGATAAGGGCAAATGGATGATCTCATATGTAATATGTACAGATCAAAGTTTGAACTTTAATTAATTGAACAATTATTTGAAAGAAATGCAATGCAAATCAATCCATGATATCTGATATAGCCTACCATTTTATATAACACTTATGGCTAACATTGTGACTTGTCGTCCATACAAGTTGTACTAATGTCTGATTACTCGGAATTAAGCAAATAAATGTCAATGTCTATATTAAATACAACCATATCCAAATCATTACTTCTAAGAAACTATCAAATTAAGATTATTAGGTACATTTCCCTATACTTTATATTAATGTTGTTTGGTTGAAAATGTTTGTTATAATATTGGTCAAATAATGGTATTTCGCAAGTTATATTAAAGTTACTATGCTTTGCTTATGTTTGTGTTTATTCCATCTTACCTTCAATCATTATCTTGGTTTAATTAACAAATATAAGTTATTAGCATTACTGTCTTCTCATGTTGAATATGTAATATTTTCATATGGGTACTCATGACAAATAAAGATTAACAAGATAATGATCACATAACTTATGAACTCAAAGGCACGAATCTACATGGTCAAATTTGTTATATTCATTTAATTATTCTTCCTGAGGAATGCATGCATCTTTCAAAATCCTTATACTTTAATATACTTTATTTATATGTTTTAGCAACACCCATGAGAAGGGATGTGTTGCGAACATTGCTGCCAAACTTAATTGCATGGATCCATATTGTAGGAATAAACACATGCACCCTGATATTATATAATTCTCCCATTGCATATAAACTACATCATTTAGGTAGTATAATATGTTATATCTTCGATCCATAAGTGTTGGAAATAAGAAATGGTCGAACCGAATACTTACCTCGATGTATATTACTCAGTGATTCGGGTACACCAGCCCATTATAAAAGATAGTACTCTATAAGACCAATAGCTATATAATGAATGGTATTGTATTGTATTGATTATCTTTTTGAATAATAAAAGAAACAGAAAACATTACTCTGCTCTCTATTCTTTCTGCAATTCACTTCTGTAATTCATTCCTACAATTCCACAATTCTTTACATGGTATCAAAGCCATATTAAGCCTAACGGCATTTGTATCAAGTTTTGAAGAAAATCAAGGCATCCTCATAAAAAGCAGGAGCATTCAAATCAAGATATCATTAGAACATTCTCATTATTTGATATCTTGATAACCCATCAGGTACACACTCATCACTTGGGTTATTACTGAATTTGCTTATGAAAAACAATGGCATGCCAAAGAAATCAATCTGATTTCTGGTTACAACTAGTTTTCATCAAGAAAATAAGCAAATTCTCAAACAAGAAGATTCAGAAAACTGAAAACGGAAACGGAGAAAGCAATCAAAAGCAGAAAGAAAGTAATTGCCTCGCCAAGAAATCATCAGAACTCACTCATCACTTGAGTTTGCTGCAACTAACTTGTTCACACTACTGTTGAAGCAATCTTGCATCAGCAAGTATCTAAATCATCAAATTTGATTGTCACTTTGTTGTATCATCATGGCTGAAGGGGACAACACTTCGACAACTTATGAAAATATAGCTAACTCTCAACAGCAGACCACAGAAGCCATTGAAAAACTGATCAAGACTGTCATCAGTCCACAAAGTCAGTTAATCACCATACATCTTGAAGAAGACAACTATCTTCTATGGAGAATTCAAGTTGAAACAACAATACAAGGATATGGTCTTGAAGGGTTCATCCTTGGTATTATCCCTATCCTACCAAGATTTATCACTGATTCACAAAACAAGATGGTCGGTAATGAAGAACATACAAAGTATTACAGGCAAGATAGGTTAATAAGTCCTTGGCTACTATCATCCATCAACACAAACTTACTATCTCAAGTAATAGGTTGCAAATCTGCTAATGAAATCTGGATTACAGTGGAAAGAATTTTCAATACTCGATCTGCTGCGAGGGTTATGCATTACAATTTTTTTTGCAAAATATCAGTAAAGGTAATCAGCCAATGAGGGATTACTTATCACAAGTCAACAATATAAGCAATTTGTTGGAGGCTGCAGGGCACAATGTGTCAGAAACTGAACAAGTATTGACTATTTTGAATAGACTTAATGAAGAATATGAAGAAGTTGTCGCAATTGTATCATCTCATCCAACTCTGCCATCTATACAGTATGTTCATGCAACCCTACTTGCACATGAGGCAAGAATTGATCACAAGAAGCCACAAGATACAGATTTATCAATCAATTATGCATTCAGTTCCCAAAAAAGGTCAAAATTTCAACAAATAAGGCCAATCCTATCAAATAGGTGGTTATTCTAACAGATCAAGGGGCAGAGGAAGTTGGAATAACAGCAATAACAGACCAAAGTGTCAAATATGTGAGAAACTTGGTTATACTGCAATGAAGTGCTATTTCAGATTTAATGCCATGATTATATGCCTATTTAGAATCCAAATAACCAAAGAGGTGGCAGTCTCAATAAACAAAACAAGAATCTAGTATTCATTCAGATGGAATAGTGTAACCAATCAGAATATTATCACAAGACCAGAACATATTCAGGATAAGAGTTGGTACCTAGACTCAAAAGCAAATAATCACATAACAAGAAATCTTGACAACTTAAACCTTAGCAACGAAGAGTACAGAGGTAAACAGTCAATTTGCATGGGAAATGGTGAGTCTATTAATATCACTTATACTGACAATGCATCTATTAAAGGTGCAAGAAAGCTATTCTTAAACAATTTATTGAGAGTACCAAAGTTAAGAAAAAATCTCATGAGTGTGACATAGTTTGCAAAAGGTAATCATGTCTATTTTGAATTCTATCCTAATTATTGTCTAGTTAAAGACATACTAACTAAGAAAATTCTCTTGCAGGGTAATGCAGTCAGAGGATTATACAGATTCAATCTAATAAACTATAGAAATCCTGGAAGAAAACAAAAAATGTTGTAACATGGTTGAAATTGCTCAACCAGAAAGAAATGGAAGTGTATTTGATCTATGGCATTATAAACTTGGCCACCTAAATACAAGTGTAGTCAAACAAGTACTTAGTGAAAATAAAATTGTGTTTGATGAAATTTCTATACCATATGTTTGCACTTACTGCCAAATGGGTAAAAGTCATAAATTAGCATTTAATGACTCATTAACTAAGTATTCGAAGCCTTTAGAATTAGTTGCTACTGATTTGTAGGTTCTAGCCCCAACTTGTTCAGACTATGGATATTAATATTATATATCATTTATAGATGCATATTCAAGATATACTTGGATATATTTTTTTGAAAACAAAGTTTGAAACCTAAAATGCAGTAATGCATTTTATATATTTAGCTGAAAAGCAAACTGGTCATCAAGTTAAAGTTATGCAATCTGATGGTGGTACTATGTACAAAACACTCAGTAGTTTCTTCAATAAAAAGGGAATAGTTCATAGAACTGCATGTCCTTATACATCAGAAAAAAATGGTTTGATTGAAAGAAAACATAGACATATAGTTGAGATAGGCTTAACTTTATTAGCACAAGCATCTCTACCATTAAAGTTTTGGCATGATTCCTTTAATACAACTGTATATCTAATCAATAGGTTACCCACAAAGGTTTGCGAAAGAATTAGCCCAATGGAAAAATTATATGAAATTAAACCAGATTATCAGAGTTTAAGAACATTTGGATGTCTATGTTTTCCCTACTTTAGACCATACAATACTAAAAAAATTGAGTTTTAGGTCAAGACCATGCACCTTTTTAGGATATGGGACAAATCAAAAGGGTTATAAATGTCTTGATGACAATGGAAAAATCTTCATAAGCAGGCATGTTGTATTTAATGAACATGTTTTTCCTTTCAGCAATGCAGGTATAAAGACAACTCAAAAAATTTATAATTCAAAGGTATCAATACTTATATACCTGTGTATACTGATGTGCTACAACCAAAGGAGCCTAAAAGGACTGCTGGAGAGCATAATCCACAACTCATAGTGTCAAATCAACCAAGTCTTGAATTACCGAACTGCCCAATTATCACAATCAATCTCCTGCACACACAAATGATCAAACACAATCAATCAATGAAGAAAGTTTAGTTAGTCCACAAATACAACCAGGAAATAATGATGATCAAGTAAGTATTGAAGCAACACCACAAGTTAGAACAAGACATCCCATGATCACAAGATCAAAACGTGGGATTTTTAATCCAAAGTTATATACAACAATCATTGTCTCATTAGAGCCTGAAACATTTAAAAAAGCTGCAAAGGACAAATAGTGGAAAGTAACAATGAATGAGGAGTATAATGCACTAATAAGGTACAAAACATGGGATTTAGTGTGTCCACCAAACAACAAGAATATAGTTGGATGCAAATGGACTTATAAATTAAAGAGGAATCCAGATGGAATTATGGCTAGAAACAAAGAAAGGCTGGTAGCTAAGGGGTACACTCAACAATATGGGTTTGACTTTAACGAAACATTCTCTCCAATGGTCAAGCCAATAACTATAATGATTATTCTAAGTATTGCCTTGCACAAACAGTGGAATATCAGACAACTTGATGTTAATAATTCTTTTCTAAATAGTATACTGTGGAAAGAAATATACATGGAACATCCACATGGATACAAGCATAATTCAAATCTTGTGTGCAAATTAAATAAGGCAATATATGGCCTTAAACAAGCACCAAGAGTATTTACATTCTAATATATGTTGATGATCTAATTATTTTAGGGGATGATGAGGCTGAAATCAACCAACTTACTCAGTATCTAGACAAAGAGTTTTCAATCAAGGACCTTGGAGACTTAAACAATTTTCTGGGCATAGAAGTCAAAAGTAAATCAATTCATAAGTAATTCTAAGTCAAAAGAAATATATTTCAGAGTTGTTGATCAAGACTAAAATGGATAATGCATAGCCATAACCAACTCCAATGATAAGTCATTAACATCTGACTAAAAATAGGGGAGAACCTATTACAAACACTAAACAATACATAAGTGTTGTTGGTGCTTTATAGTACGCAACAATCACTAGACCAAAAATTTCATTTAGTGTTAATAAAGTGTGCCAACTCATGCAGGAACCACGAGATGATCACTGGAAGGAAGTAAAATGAATATTGAGATACATAAAAGGAACAACAAACTATGGCTTATCATTAAAGAAATGCAACCATCTCAACATAACTGTTTACTCTTATGCTAATTGAGGTATTGATCCAGATGATAGAAAGTCAATAACTAGATACTACATATACACTGGTGATAATCCTATATCATGGTGCTCAAAGAAGCAATCAACTATCTCTCAATCCAGTACTGGAACTGAATAAAGGAGTGCTGTAAGTGTAACAGCATAAATAATATGGATACAGTCTCTTCTTAATGAGCTAAATATCAAATCAAAGACCAAACCGATATTATGGTGTGACAATCAAAGTACAGTCTACATGTCAGCAAACCCAATTCTACATTCTAGAACAAAGCACATCGAAATAGATCTCTATTTTGTTAGAGAACAAATTCAAAAACGAAACTTGCAAGTCAATCACATACTAGCACCTTACCAGCACGCTGACATACATACCATGGCACTATCAATTCGAAATTTTACCAGATTCAGAAACAATCTAAAAGTAGAAGAGATCCAAGCGGATACAAAATAATCTGTTGAAATTACTGAAGCTCAAAGAGCAAAATCACCAGCATCTCAAAAACACAACAAAGCCATCAATAGGCTCAATAAAGCCACAGAGAATCAAGTTAAGGGACACTCGCAAGCCAGAGAAATCTCTTTAATTTGATGAAGTTCGAAGAAAATATGAAGCGGCGAATAGAATTGGAGAATCGTCTAACCCTAACCCTAACCCTAATAACGATTTGAGGGGGGTGTTGGAAATAAGAAATGGTCGAACCGAATACTTACCTCGATGTATATTACTTAGTGATTCAGGTATTTAGCCAAGAATATATATGGGTTACATCATACACCAGCCCATTATAAAAGATAGTACTCTATAAAACCAATAGCTATATAATGAACGGTATTGTATTGTATTGATTATCTTTTTGAATAATAAAAGAAACAGAAAACATCACTTTGCCCTCTATTCTTTCTGCAATTCACTTCTGTAATTCATTTCTTCAATTCATTTCTACAGTTACACAATTCTTTACAGTAAAATATAGTATGATGTCTGATGCTGAACAAAAAGGCTTATAACTCATGACAAGATACTCATTTTCATGAGTCGTTTTTCTGTTACTGTGTCTTTTCTTTAAGATATTATTACATCCTAAATTTCATAAAAAAGTTTTTAGTACAATTATGTATATTTTATTCCTTACATGTGAATGTCTGTTTAATCAGGAAGTTATAGTTGCACAAAAATGTAATATAGAGTTTCATGAATTCACTCATGTATGTTAATCCATATGCAAATGAATATAGTTATTCACATTTTGAGCTAGGTTACTAATAGTTTTAATATTGCTTTGAAGGAAAAGTTTATGCAAAGGTTTAAAAATTTATTATATACTTAGGAGTCATTTCTTAAAAATATAATGTATTTATAATCTTATATTACCATATATCAAGTAAAATATACCTATAAATATACTTGTGTTTTTGGTATTGCTTGCAATCTAGCATGTATCGAATTTCATGGATCGATAATACAAAAGAAGCAGGTACTTTACCATGCATGTAAAAAGGATAGCCGAAATTTGGCATATCAAGTGGAATTTATAATTTGAAAGATCTATTCCACCTTCAACAAAATGCACCGTGAGAAAATCATAAATGTTACAAACACTTGTATAAAATAAAATGAAATTAAACATACATGCTAAAAAATATTGCAAAATTAGTTGGAGATTCCAAAAGAAGACAATAATAAAAATGATGATGAGTATGTAGAAGGGTACTATTATGCAATATGTTGTATTACTTGTCTGTAAATATATGGTTTAACTAAAGATAAGGTGATTATTATATGAATTTCATTTACTTCATGGTTTATTACTTTCCATATAATGTTCAAGCTTTCAGTAATCCAAGTTACACCTCTCCTCTCAACTGTATAATAAATTATTCATATTTAGACAACTAATTTAATATTGGTTATATAAAATTCTAAGTTTTAAAGTAAGTTGAACATTTCAAGATTACACACACTTACATATAAAGAGAGAGACTAAAACAACAACACTGGATGTCTTGGTCGATAATTTGGGAGAGACTAAGATTATATATACACACACACACACGCATGTCATAAATATTGGGTGATATTAGCATGAAATCATATGGTTGAGGATGTCCAGTACGATAATTTGAGTTACTTGATGTGTAAAAAAACAATGGTTTATGTTTTGTAGAAAGCAATATAATCGTGTAAAGGAGAAATCACTTCACGTGATTAATACTAGTTAATAGATTTGTTGATTTAGACTTGATTACACATCCGACTGGCTCTTTGCATCAATCTCTCCTTCCTATTGCCAAATTTTATTTGGTATTATATTTTCTAATCCAGAATTTCAATTCATGCCGCCTTTCAAGTAATAGTAATTTGATATTATATAAGATTACTTAATTGAATATAATTTTTCTACTTTCTTATCCCTGATGACTCATGTTGTCTTCTATACCTTACAATTTTGTTTAAATTTCTGGTCATTTTTTTGTCAGTTATATAGGAAAGAAAATGAATGAACATTAATGAAAAAAGGATTTCAGAATAGATTAAAACTCTGTGTACAGATGAAGAATGTCTTCAGGTGAAGTACTTTATTAACTTTTTTTGGCATGTAAGTATATGATATGTGTTGGAACTATTTGGTAAAGATCGCTATATCGATCGCTTATTTGCAAGTGTAATGAACCGCCTTTTCGACCCTTAAAAATCAACACAAATACATCCATGGTATTCACATGCTGAGCATCCAAGTGCCGGAAAGACAGATAGGGAAATAGAATCAAAACCGGAAATACATCCAAAAGGGGTAACTGAAATGTTTGCAAAGCATTCCAACTATTTTGGGACTAGAATCAAAACCGTAAAGCTCATATTGGAATTGGATTTCCAACATGATAGGGAACTAGTGGCCTTTTCCTTCGATCCACGCATAGCAAACATAGTTCCCTTGGATGTCTTATCACTTTTCTCAAGCTAGCCACTTGGAACTCTACTTGCTACACTACCAATATCCGGTAGCCTGTCACTTTTCACAAGCTAGCTACTATATTAATGTAAATGGGGCAATAGATGCCTTGAGGATCCAGATTCCACCGGACTCTCCATATTCATACAACCGATAGCTTGAAATATATGTCCTGCAGACCACATAATTACCCGTATCATCTCCGGGATGTACGGCTCATAAGGCTATGCTCAATTTCTTCAAAGCCACACTTTTCTTTTAACAAAGCCCCGCTTTACTCTTCCACAAAGCACATTCCACTTAGAATGCCACATTGCCATTCCTTAATCATACAAATGATTTCTACAAACGTATAATTCCTGAGCTCGTACGTCTGAGGAAAGGGTGTTAAGCTAAGAGAAGTTGTCTTCTCCGCCACCAAGTAGATAATTTGTTGATAGAGATTAATTAATATGATCAGAAATGCACTGTCAGGCATTCATCCATACAAGTTCGTTCTGGGACTGAATGAAACCGAAGGAGTCCTCCTACCACATCTAGGACCAATAGCGAGTAGTCCTTACATTACGGAGATTTCAAAACACGATGTGACCACTGCTATAACAAATATCTCTATATTGGGAGTGACCCAGAGAATGTCAACAAGCTGTCCTTCTGCCATAAAGATCTCCGGTCTTCATTACGATGAAGATTTCAAAATGCAGACACCACTGGAATATAAATATAATGTGGGGTAAACCCTTGGGACTCATGATAGCAATCCCTACATTCTAAAGATCTTCGGTCTTTAAAAATTATCATCTTCAACACATCTTCACTTCCGAACATATTCCCTACATGATCCTATCTATGAATGGGGCTTCTCGGAAATTATTGTTGACTCTAGCATCGAAGGTCCTCTTCCTTTTAAGATTAAGCATATCCTTCGCCATATTTTCAGCCATGTCCCTCAGATAAGCTTCATTATTGTGATAGTTGCTCCTATCAAGCTTGGACTCTTTGGAGATTGAACTTTTGGACTGTTCATAGGACCTCTCTTCTAATCTTCCTTAATGATTTGTTTTAGCCTTATTGTTTGCCAGTGATTTGTGGGAGAATTCCATTGTTCTAGCTTCTTGGTCTCCTTTCCTTTTTTATGGAGTCATAGTAATTTTGTCTTTACTGCTAAGCAGGAAAGCAATTAGAGTCCTTCTAGGAGATTCAACTTCTTCTCCTTCAGTGGGTCTGGTTGTCCTAGAAGATTTCTGTGCAAGGACATTTTCTAACAACTGATGCATTGTTGCAATTTACTGTGTCAGGTCTTTGATTTTGGCCGCACTAATGGTCGGTCTTACTGGCTCTGAAGGTTGTCCAGCCTCCATATTCTCTGTATTGAAGTTGAGGATGACATTATCATCTAAAGTCATTCTTTGTATTATCTCCTCATTTGAAACATTACCTCGCTTTGGTCTCACCATTTTTCTGAAACAAAATGAACTTTTTATAATTAGTTTAAGGAGAAAGTTATAGGAAATCGAAGAACCGATCCCTCCTTCTAGCATCAAAATATTAAATCAAAAATTGGTACAACTCCCACAAAGCCAAGTATGATGAGCCTAAACTTAGTTTATGCCCCCTTGATCTCAGGATTAAGCATAGTTTAGTTGACGAGATCAAATAATGCTAAGAAATCAAGAGCTAGCCCACCATTCAAGGCTTAGCACATGATAATGCCATTTAGAAATGGCTCGATAATGCCCATGAACTTTGATAAAGTTATTTGAAAGCTCATGTCATATGTTCAATAGAAGGGAAAGAATAAGTTGCAAGTATGTGAAATAGTCCATTAAGCATTCGTTAATGAACTAAGTAGGTAATCCTCATGGTTCATGATCTGGTTTCCATATGTAGTAAGCAAAATAGAGGTTATGTATATAAAAACTAGTTTATGCCGAAGTTCATGTGATTTTATATGAGATAAAATCAAGATGAAACTTAGGGCCCAAAGAGCTTTATTATATGCATATTCATTTCAAAGTTGCACAATCAAGGTAGACGGGCTATGCTAGATTTTCGATCAAGTCCTTACTTGTATAAAATTGTAAGCTTTACAATCAATTCAAAATTTTCTCCAATTCGATTTAGGCTTACAATTGTTTAATTTTGAGAAGAGAGAAAAAATGATTGTCCTTTTCTCCATGCCCATAGGTCTGTATTTATTTGGTTTAAGCGATGCGGCATGGTTGCCACATGTCACTTTGGCATCAACTATCTCAATGGCGCCTAATGCTCTGCTTTGTTTTTGATGATCTTCAGCATTTTTTGTATATTGACGAGTTACAGCATCATGCTTTAACATTTAAAATCCACATCCACCTTAATAGCCTTCGGTATGAACTCAGAAAGTAAAATCATGTGATATCACTTAAAGGTCGAAAGATTATGATACCCTTTTATGTGTTGATGATCTTTCACATTACTTCTAGGAGCAAAGGAATACAACATTCTTTGTTGCATTGTTGAGCTATATGATCCATTGTTGTTTTCTGATAACTCTCATTATGCTATTGATATGCAGTTTCATGTTGGGTTAATGATTGATAACACCCTCTTTTTCTTTAATGATGTGCGACATCAGTGACATACGACAACTCCTGTAGATACCGATGATCTTCGACGTCAATGCCGCCTTGCGACAGTCTTTGGAGGCTAATAACTTGCGATATCAAAGGGAGGCGACATCACTTAGAATTCGACATCAATTCTTGTCTTGATGAAGTGTAGCATTAGCTTCCTACTACATCACTCGCTGATGATATGCGATATAGATGAGATGCGGCATCAACGACATACGACATTAAAGAGAGGAAGCATTGCTGTAATGCGACATGCTTTTTATATATTGTTAGTGGGCGGCAACTTCACATATATAGTTTCTTTAGACCAAAACCCTTCTGATGACATGTGACATCAATGGGATGTTATATTGATGATATATCATGCCTCTATCACATTGATGGCTTACGATATGTTGTCTTGATGATATGCAGAATTTAAGGTATGCAACACCATTGTAGGATTTCGATGTTCGTCCACTTGCTAGTCTTTGACATTAGCTTTCACAATGATGAAGTGTGGCATCCTGGCTTATAGTTAACTCACGACATCAACTTTCATCTAGCCTTCTTGCTTTGTTTATAAGCATAACAGACCATATCACCTCTGAGTTCGACATCCTTACTATTGACATGCTTTGTACCTTCAAAATCATGAATGGTGGTAACACCTTTATTTTTATTCCTTTTAGAAAATATGTGGATAACAGTTTTTTCTCGTAGCAATGCTTAAGTCCATTCGAATAATGCTTGCTATTGCAACATTATATGATTATGAAATATGGAAAATGGATATGAAACTTGCATTTCTAAGTAGAGATATAGAAGAGACCATTTACATGTCACAGCCCGAGGGTTTCGTTATCAGTGGGAGTGAGGGCAAGGCTTGCAAGTTGTTAAGATTTGTTTATGGCCTTAAACAAGCTTCAATAAGTTGGAATGAGTGTTCTGATAAAGCAGTAAAAAAGTTTGGTTTTTATCATAATACAGAGGAAGCATATGTGTATTGGAAAGAACCAGGAAGTGCTATAGTGTTCTTAGTTATGTACGTTGATGATTTGTTATTGGTTGGCAATGACATTGTGCTGTTGCAATCAATAAAATCCTGGTTATCCAAGAATTTCTCAATGAAGGTTTTGAGAGAAGCAACCTATATACTAGGTATTAAGATATATAGAAATAGATCTAAGAGGCTACTGGGATTGTCCCAAACCTTATACAATAAAAATGTTCAGTACGGAGAATTCTAAGAACGAAAATGTTCCAATGCAATTTGGAATCATCCTTTTTATGGACACTGCTCATACTGATGAGAAGAAAGAACATGAAGAGGATACCGTATTTATCTTACTATACCATATTGGTAAATTTGCAACGTCTCAATGCAGAAAATTTGCAACGGACTTTAGCCATTGCAATATTGCAATGATTTTGAGCCATTGCAAAATTAATGACAACGGCTTCAGGCCGTTGAAATTTTGCATGGGCTCAAGACCGTGCAAAGTTTCCCTATTCTTTTTTAATTTTATGACCCATTGAATACGCCCCATTCCAAATAACACACTACGCTAATACTTCTAGAAAAGAATACACCCGTGCTCTAATAATTCCATCGTTCTCTCTCTCTCTCGCTCGCTCGCAATTCGCCTTATTTTTGCGGAAAGGATTGGCTCATCTCATCTTTACATTGGCTATCTAATTTTGCAAGTGGATTGATCAAGGTATATGATAGTTACGACTATTTTTTATATATTTGGGGGCAGTTCATTAAGATTAATTATTATTTTTACTGATATTGGTAGTTTAGTTTACTGATATTAAGGGTAATTCATTATCATAGTTATAATTTATCTATTGAACAAAATTCAGACACATCTGATATAATTTGGTTTTGTCAATTGAATAAAAGAAAATATGAGTCGAAATTATATCCTAACCGGTTGCTCCCTTGACGTATTTGAACAAATCAATAATAATGATTAAAATATGAATTTGGACTTGAGGTGTTTGATACTTCATTTGAAGTTATTTATTTAATGTCTACTATTAAGTGAGAAAATTGGTTGTATATGATATATTAAGTGAGAAAATTAATGTCTACTATTAAGGGAGGAAGAGTTGGAGCAGAGATTCAAGGAAAAAGAAAGAGTTACTCAGATATGAAGGAAGATGCATCAGGTTTGTTACTTTTATTTCATTATTTTCTCAATTTCTAAGAAAAAAGATAGAAAAAGTTATGATTATGTGGATTTTAGTGGTTTAATGATGAGTTTGTTGTATGTTAAAATTAGGTGGTTCAGCGGATGAGACTACTGAAAATCAAAGAATGGATTCGGCTGTTGTAATTCATCCTACCTTCCTTCATAATTTAACGTACGAAATTAAAATATATTGAATATTTATCATTGTTTGAATCTGGAAAATATTTTGTTTGCTTACCCTTTTAGCATGACAATGCACGACTTACAAATAAATCCTTATATGAATTATATTGCATCAAATGTATGATAAGAGTATATAACATTGTTAATTCTGCTATGATATATATGCTAACAAATTATTCTAATAATATATCTTAATATTGAATTCAGTAAAAACAACGGTTAATTAAAACATATGGAGAGTAATATTTTTAACATGATTGTCTTGTTGATCAAATTTGTTTGGATGATCCATAGTAATTTGTAGAGTACCACTTGATGCAAATCGAAGAAAAATGGAGGTTTATGTTGAAAATGGTATATTGCTAGAAATAAAAATTCCAAAAATTAATAAATGATTAAATGGTGTGCATGCAACCTTAGTGATGTACCAATATAATCCTACGAGTAATGGGAATAACAGGACTTGATGAATTTTCATTTGACTAAAAAGGGACAAGATGCATGATGTTGTATTTGGTATGTATATTGGTGAAGAGGTAACTTAATTTTATTCTAATTGTCTAATTCTTATTTAACACATGTTCAGCTCCGCTTGTCCGACACAAGTAAATTATTACAAAGATGAGCTTATATTATTTTGAATAAATATTCCATGTTGAATAAGAATGTTAACATTTATTAATATTTTCTCCAATTAGACATCGAACGATGTACAATTTTTTCCTTTTTATCTGCGTTATAGACAATTTCTAACGTAAATATTCATGGATAAATTTTAAACCGATGAGCTCATGGGTGAAAGTTTGTCCAATTTTTTCCTACGTAAGTACAGTTGAAACATATCATAAAAGTAGGACATGCTTTTTTGTATTATAATAACATATGATAATATAATTTGTTAATTAATAATCACTTTTATAAATAAACAACAATCAGTAATCATATTTCTGCAAATACATGTAACATCAATCCAAATCAAGTGAAAGGTAAAAAGAAATAGAAGACTGTACACCTCGTAAAACATATAATCATGCCATGGGAGTAATATAAGCTTAGCTTATGTTTTCCAATCAACTTATTTCATACATCTTGTATATATGTATATCTGCACTTCCTGCCCTCAATATATTATGTCATCACATAGAAATAGAAGATAGACCAGGCTGATGCGGTGATCCGCATTTACCACCTTGTGCTGCGTAAGTTTTCTAATCAATTTATTACTAATATCCTCATATGGTATTTTATAAAGTTATAGGTTAATACTTAATCGATATTTCAGCTTTGTCGAGATTATGACAACTGTCTTGTTCGAGGATGCATGGAGATGCGTATGGTATATGATTCAAGTAAAATTTGGAAGTTCGCATACTCTTAGATTTTTTAGAAGTTTTTTGTTTTTTTGTTTTTTTTGGTAATTAAATTATATTATAGTTTTTTTGAGGCTTTAGATTATATTCATGTTTCCATAGAGACACTATTTTAGTACTAGATAATAAAGTCAGCGAGGCTATATTTATAAAGCTTCATCCATTCTCTTTCAAAAGTCATGACTCATACTCTATATTTTGACATATAGAAAGTCAAATTTCGATTAATGTTTGGTATTCAAAATGTTTTATTTCAGAGTCTAGCCTTACGTTTACATTGTTGAACAATCACCTGACCATGGCTTGTGTACATGTGTATTTTTCAAAAAAATAATATGGTTGGGGGATCTTAATTATCATTTAGCTACTAATGGAGTCTAAAGACAAGATTCAAACACTAGCATGGTTTGTAATTTTCAAACCCTACCTTATTTCGTATATTACCATCATTAATTTGCTCATCGGAAAACATTTGAAAATACGAATGAAATGAAGTTTGTATGCTAACAAAGATAACTAGAACTACGTAGCAATAAACTATTAAAGACCAAAGCATATAGTAATTAAAAGCGGTGATGCTATAAGTATTGTAATAGCAGTACATTAATTCTCTAATACTACAAGTATTACCTTGAGTTCATTTTTCAAACTTCATAATTGCAATAGAAAAGCTTCATGTTCGCTTAATCTCTTTTTCAAACTTCATAGCTGCAATATTAAAGCTTCAAGTTCTTATATTCTCTCTATTAGATTGCTTTGTTTTCATAATACTCGATGTGTTCTTTATTTTCATTTGCTCAATTTATAAATTAAGCAAATCACCCACTTGCATCATTACTAAAATTAATGTAAACAAAAATTTATTGATAATACAATATAAGACGCTTGTGGTATATGTATTGATGCAATTTTATCCAATGTTAAACGCATGTAGATTTAAAAATTTCAATACCTGACTATCTCTTAATCTTACAAACTTATTAAGTAAGATTTGAATCCTCTATGACACATGAGGATCAACGGTTAAGAATTTCTTGTTTTATTTGATGGTACCAATACCAGTCCCACCTACAAAATGACAACTTGAATACCACATATGAGGATCGACAGTAAAAAAATTACTTTTTCTCCCCTAGCAATTCCTTCTACATTAATAACACATTCTGGATTTCCAACTGTTGCTGAAACTATTAAGGAATTAGTTAATACCTTTCAGCATACACTTTTCAGCTATTGTAGTTCTTGATCCTAATGTATTCTTAAGTGTTATTGCTACTTCTCATTGTTTGTGTGCACCTGATTTATTCAATATCAATTAATCCGGAAAGCAACCAAGTAAACTAGATAATTGTTACAAAATAAGCCCCCTTGATTTATTTGCCTATCCACAACACTGCATTGTTCTTCATACAAATTGCCGTAACACACATAAAAATCAAGTCTGTTAACTGTGCCTTCATTATTCAACAGCTGCTTGCTGCTAACTATGCACTTGGTGTTGACATATTATCAAGTCTACTTTGGCAATTTCTTACTGTTCTTGGTGTTGGCAATGGAGGAACATCGATCCTAAGTTATGTCAAATTTTATAACATATTTTTCTTACTGCTCTGATTGTTATGACAGTTTAGTTAAAGACAATTTAGTTAAGACAATGGAAGAACTTCCTAAGCTTCTTACTGCTCTTGTTTTGTTATTATAAAGTGGGTTTGAGTTCAATAGTTCTTTTTTGGGTGGTGTTTTGTACTCTTAAGACTTTAACTTTGTGATATTATGTTGAATTTATAAAAGTATATTTTGTATAAATAATGATTTTTTACTTTGTGATATTATGTTAAATCTATAGATATTTGAATATATAAATGTATATAATATTGTAGGAGCAGAAGTCGAAACTGAAGTTTTTTTATAAATACACAATTTAGCAACGGCTATGGGCCGTTGCGAAACTTGATTTTGTAATAACAGCTCAAAGCTTTGCAAATTCTCAAATTAGCAATGGCTTTGAGGCATTGCAAAATATATTAATTCAATGGCCCAAAGCCATTTCTAATTTTGCCACTCCATATTTCGCAACGGCTTTGGTCCATGCGAAATGCATTAGCAATGGCTCAAAGCCGCTGCAAAATGGTCTTTTTGGTGTAGTGTCTACAATCGGTTACATAATATACATCATGCTATGTACTAGACTGGAGGTGTTTTATGCGTTAGAATGCGTAAATTTGTACCGGTTAATCTTAAAGAAAAATATTGGACTGCTGTAAAATGTATACTTAGTTATTTAATAAATACTACAGACGTATTCCTTATATATGGGAATGGAGAGCTCCTTATGAAGGGATGTACAAACTCTAGCTTTCAAAGTGATATCAATGAAAAGAAGTTTGTATCTGGCTACGTTTTTAGTTTAAATGGTGGGGCCATCAGTTGGAAAAGTTCTAAACATGAAACGGTAGTTGATTCCATGATGGAAGCCGAGTACATCGCCCTCAATAAAGCAGCTAAAGAAGCGGTCTAGATGCGCAAATTTATGAGTGGGCTAGCGGTAATTCCTAACATGAAGGATCCGATTACATTATTTTGTGACAACAAAGCTACGATGTAGATCGCAAAGGAATCAAGACACATTCTTCAAAAGTTCCACCTTATTCGAGAATTTGTCGAGAAGAAAGAAGTTGTAATTCTTAGAGTAGATATAAAGGAAAACATAGCACATCCATTCATGAAGGGTCAAGCTTGGTCGGTTCTCAACAAACTAACCGAAGGGATTTGATTGAGATTCCATAATTAGCCCTATGTGCAAGCGGGAGATTTATAGAGTTAGGGTATGCACTAAGGGCAATTTGGTAATGTATTGTAAATTATTAACTCTGTAATAAAATCTCATTCGAAATAAAAGGTGGTTTTCTTTCTATTACGTACTTTTCATTATGTGTTATGTTAACCAATTATTTAATTTAAGTATATTTAATAGAAAATCCTTAAATGATATGTTATGTGATAGTAATTACAATGTGTTATAATCATGTGATATTTATCACATTAAAATAACCATTGTTTTAATATTCCGAGTCAGGTTGTTTCGAGACATGATATCAATACATCCATTGAGACTAAAATACGTAATGCTCTCCAAATATTGGATAATGTATTACTCATGGTTGTTGTAGGCTCCAAGAAGTTACATACCGATAGTTACTGGATAATTGTGGAATGACTCACTCGAGATTTTTTGGTTGGTTAATATAACTGAGGTCAAACAGAGAATTTCGAAGTGACGATACTACACAGTTCTCTCGACTTGAGAATACTGTTAAACTTCAATGTGGATACTCCACTTTGATTATAATAAATCGTGACACGACATCCATCAAACGAATATAGCTGAATCAGAGTTGAAGCATTGGAACTAAAACACTAATCATTAGAGAAACCGTCTCCTCGATTATATAAGGTTAGTATCACGAGCAATTGTAGTCGACTCAAAGTCAAAGTCTGTGACCAGAGCAGTTCAGTTAATAATAATAATTATTATTGAACTAAGGATTTTGTGTTTAGATTATATAAGTTGAATGTAGATGATATTGAAACTTTGGCCAAAACCAAATTCTGCAAGTCCTAAAGTGATATAGTTTTGACGAAGAGAATTGGTGTAAATAATCATTACCATCAGGTATCACTTAAAATAGTAAAACTGGATTTTATCGAAAAATGTATAAGTGATAAATTCAACCAAATTGTCATAATGCTAGTTAAGGTGATGCATGAATGTTAATATTCGAATTATTCGATATTAAGCACTGACCAAATTTACACCATTGAGTCGCATAAACGCAATGATGAATACTCTAAAATATCATACAATTTAATTCAATTATAATTGTTATAAATTAATTAAATTAATTTATATTTATGAAATATCAAATATTAATTTTTATTTGATTTTATTTGAATCGGTGTTTAATAAAGTACGTATATAAAAGTTACACATGTACATACCGATATATGATATCGATAAACTTTTAAGCTGGATTTAAAATGAATAATGTTGATTAGATTTGGATATTTATATGGATCCAATAGATCCATACATGGTGTCCATGCTAGTGACGGAGATGACAGTTGTTTGAAATATTTGGTTTCGAATTGGCAAATAGAAGAGGTTAACAATAAGATCTAGATCTCCTTCTTTTACTCCTTCCAGTTACCCATATAAACTACACATCCTCTCTTATTTTCAATCTACTTTTAGCCTCTAACCCCAGCCCCTCTTGTTCGCAAATAACAAGGGTTATTCCCCTTCATTTCCAACTCATATTCAAATCAAATAAATTTATTTCTAATTAGAAGTATTCTCTCTAGTCGGCTGCATTTTGTGGAGGATAGATTGGGTCTAAAGGAGTTCATTCAATATTTAAGATGCTAATCTTAGGCTTCATATTCTGATAAATTATATATATACACATACATACACACATGCGCGCGCACACACACACATATATACATATACATATGTGTGTGTGTGCACGCGCGCTCGTGTATATTTATACGTATATGTATTCATCTATATTTGTTTGCATGTGTAGATTAGATCTTTGTATTATTTGAATTTATATATTTATTTGCTATTTGATTTACATACATATACACACACATTTAAATTGAATATATATTCATATGATATATACATGAATGTCTTTTTGGCCATTTATTATAATTAAAACTTTTGAAAGTTGAAAATGATTTTAAAACAATTGTAAGAACTAAAATATGAATTTTGTAATTAATATACATACATATAACACATACAAATTAATTTTAAAACAATTTTAAAAATTAATGTTTTAATTTTGTAATTAATATAGATACATATAATAGATACAAATCAATTTATTAATTATACTCATATACATATTTATATATATGTTTTTAAAAAGAACATCTTTTTCTCGCGTGTGTGTAATTAAAACCGAAATATAAATAATAATATATAAATGTATTTTAAACCATTTTAAATTACTATGTATTTTAAAAAAATTATTTTAAATACAAATCCTTATGGATTTATATTTTTAAAATAAAAAAATATGTTACACAAATCCAAATAACTAAAAAATATATTTATTTTTAATATACAAATCCGCACGGATTTGTATTAAAAAAAGTTGTATATAAATGTTTCGGTTGATATATATATATATATATATATATATGAACATATGAACATATGTAATTTATATTTACTAACTAGTATTCCATAAATAAATTTTTGAATTAAATATGAAATATTTCAAATGTATTAAAAAAATTAGTGTCTTTGTGTGCAATTTAATCATATCAACATTTGAAATCTGAACTTAAAATTTGAAATAGATATTTCCCCAAGATTTAGATTTGATTTTTAGATTATAACCATTTTAAGATATTTTAGATATTAATTTAAATCTTTTGACTTGGTAAACATTTTTAATGGAAATAAGATTAATATATATAAATGTTTTATATATACACATACATACATACATACATACATATGTAAATATAAATAATAATATATAAATGTATTTTAAACCATTTTAAATTATTATGTATTTTAAAAAAATTATTTTAAATACAAATCCTTATGAATTAATATTTTTAAAATAAAAAATATGTTATACAAATCCAAATAACTAAAAAACATATTTATTTTTAATATACAAATCCGCACGGATTTGTATTAAAAAAATTGTATATAAATGTTTCGGTTGAAATATATGTGTGTGTGTGCGCGCGCATGTGAACATATGTAATGTATATTTACTAATTAGTATTTAGATAAATAGAAAATATAAGAACTAAGCGCACATAATTCAACAATTGTTGTTTGTTCTCCTAATTGATTGCAATTAAACTCGGCTCAATCCTTTTTTTTAGGAAAAGGATTGGGCCTTGCGCAAATATGATCCATACGCATATATGATATATCATATATGTCATATATGTGTGGACATATGCATACGTTTCAGAAATGCAAAAATGCGGATATAGTCGAATGGTAAATTTTCCATAAATAAAATTTTGAATTAAATATGAAATATTTCAAATGTATTTAAAAAATTAGTATCTGCGTGTAATTTAATCATATCAACATTTGAATTTTGAACTTAAAATTTGAAATAGATATTTCCCAAGATTTAGATCTGATTTTTTGATTACAACCATTTTCAGATATTTTAGATATTAATTTAAATCTTTTGAATTGGTAAACATTTTTAATGGAAATAAGATTAATATATATAAATGCTTTATATACACACACACATACATATATATACATATACATATACATATATACATATATATATATATACATATACATATATACATATATATATAAGTATATGTGTGTGTGTATAAGTGTGTATATCTATATAGGTATGTATGTATGTGTGTGTCAATATATATAAAAAATAAATAAACTATGGATTGCAAAGATGTATATAAAGGGGCAAATGTGTCTGCAATGTAAATCCCAATACTTATATACGAGCACAATAAACCATATACATTTATATGTTGCATGTGCATTATACACGTATATGTATATTTGATACACATATACACTATAAATTATATATACATAAAATCAAAACTTAACAAATTAAATAAAATAAAGATTTTATTTGAAATTATTTAGATTGAATCTAAAATAATTTAAACTTCACAGGCTCAATAATATCTAAAAATGAAAAGAAAAAAAAAGTTCACATATCTATCCCGCTATGACCCACCTCGGTTCCTTCACTATTTAATAGACGCTTGATTCTTAAGCACATATTAAATAAGCATCCTTCGTCCAACGACAATCAATCCTCGACGCCTATTAATTAGGTGCTTGAGTATCTGATACTCAAGTGCTTGTTAAATAAGCACATGAACATCAATCCTCTATTTAATAGCCGGTCTTTCTCTTGGGAAATTAATTATCTAACTGGATATTAACTCCCAAATCCTTTGGAGATACTCTTAGAATGTACATATGAACTTGTACTAGTAATAAATATACTTTTTCTTTTTTGTAAACAAGGAGAGTGGTTTTACTTCTGTTCATTTCTCTTTATACATATGAATAACATACCCCCAAACAACCATTGTTACAGCAAACACAAGAACTGCAGTTCAGTTTCAAAAGTGAGGTGCGAGTTACATATCGTGCAAAGAAAAGGCTTACATTAGACGGAATGACTTAGGCCAATATAACTCACGACCTGTGTTGCAGAGAAAATATCCACAAATAAATTAAATGAAATCCCATGTTTCCAGAAACAAACCAATAAGACTTGTGAAACAATCAATGTAAGAACAAACCACTGTGCCAACAAGGAATTTACATCACTCGTAATAAGCCTCGATACTGAAATCCATATTTCAGGACATCCACATCAATATGTTAAATAAAAAGTTCATTTATTATGTATCATTTCATTATGTTGAATAATCAATTTTAGTCTTAAAATAGTATAGTCTCGCATATTCTTAGAAGTGCATATTGTTTTTCGAATATTTTCTAATCGTAGATCTCTGCTATAATTCTTCAATGAATTGTATGAATAGATAATTCAGTATTCAAAAAGGGAAACTCCCAGTTAATTTAATATGATCAAGCGTACTCTTCAAGCCGTATAGAGTAACAGCTTGATTACCAGCTCTGAACCCATCTCCATAAGCTGAGGAAGTATCAGATTCAATCTGATGCTTGAAAAAATCTCCAAGTTTTCTTTCAAATTGGGATCTATTTCCTTTTTTTGATGATGTTGATGATGATGATGATGATGATGAAGAAGAAGTTGATGCAACATTGCTGCCAGAGCCAGACATGATTTCTGAATCGAGCCACAGATGAGCCATGACTTGGCATATGCCTTCTTCAACTTCTTGACTGAGTGTGCGATAACCTGTTAAATCAGAGTATACAAGAACTTTGGATAAGTGCATCACTAAACTTTCGGATTTTAAACAATTTGCACAAATCCAAAACTGAGTTACAGTCATCTCTATTGGTAGAGATATAATAGAACCCACCAATTCATTTATAAACCCTCTAAAATGCTTTCCAACCTCAACTCATGGTAAGGAGGAGGAAGAATGAGTTTAAGATTGCACAATTTGATACTAAACCATTAATGCATCCTTTTGGAACTTCAACTTACTCTGTGTTCTATTGAATCTATGGCTTCTTTTTATATCCTATAAACAATCAACTAATACTTGCGGAAATTTGGATAGATGATTTTAAAACTCCAAGAAAATAAGAAACTGATTGTGTTAGGAACTTATAAATTTCACGGCTAACTTTTCCAGAAATGTAAAACGTTATTACATACAGTTTCAAAACCTCCATTGGTGACAAACACCCCAAAGAAATAGCCTTTTCAATGTGGATATCAGTGACATTGATTGGTTTGCAATGAAGTGCATGTTTGTATAATCTGTAGCCTCATCTGTTATCTTATAATATAAACCTCAGATTTATGTGTAGAGCAAGTGGGGATGAGCAATCTTCAATTAAACCAAATAAACCAACCAAACCAATTCAATTCGGTCGGTTTGGTTTTGCAACTACGCTGGTTTATAATCGGCCTGGAAAAAAAATTAATTTGGTTATCGTTTTGACTAACTTAACTGAACTTTTATTATATTTCCAAAATTACTAATGTTTTTAAAAAAATAGATTGGTTCAGCGATCTAAATAGATTTTATTTATCATATATATGTCAAAATTACTATTATAAAGCATAAGAATGCTAAATAAGAATACTATAACGATATATTTAGGTTTTATTTCAAATTACAACGAATATTCTAAACATAAAATTCGACTCATTTTTAGTTCGGTTAAATCGGATAACCAATCGAACCAACCAAACTTAATTTGGTTGGTTCAGTTTGGTTTTCATTTTTATTGGTTTTAGTTCGGTTTAACAATTTTCATCATCAGATGAACCAAACCAACTAAACGCTCACCCCTGCAAGCACATGCATACTACCTATTGTCGCTTCAACCAAAATAATTGTAAATTTAAAGTGTCAGATTCACTGGCCTGTGATAAAATCAAGGACAGAAAATTGCACTTGCAATCACTCATTCAGTTAAATTACATTAGACAATTTCCTATAATATTATCAATTATGATAGACAAATTGATAGTGACAAAAAAAATAAAGGACCTTTGAGCCTCAGCCAGGCATGCATCATCTCATGAGCAAGTATTGACCCTGTCAATAACCTATATAAAATGGAGAGGAAAAAACTAGTTAGCTTTTCAAAAACTTTGCAAGAATTGGTCTGACAAATAGTCTTAAATGTTTTTAGACTGTCATACAGATCATAATGTGAATGCAATGATAAGCCTGCTATATACACTACTAACACTAGCGAGAATCAGGCCAAGAGAAAGATTTGGGTGCCTAAAAGCATATAACTGACCAATATAGTGTAAACCTTGCAAATTCACATAATGAAATTAAGATGCTAGCTTAATTTCTTATACTAAATACTAAGTTCATTTTTGAATTACTATTAGTTATGATTACCTTGGAAGTCCGTACAAAATAAGAATAGCTGTTACATCACAACGTCTAGTAAGTCTGTAGGGTTCTGTTACCATATCCATTGCTTTGTTACCTGCCCCAATCCGAGGCCTTTTAAAAATCTGTAAAAAGACATTTAATTGAAGATATTAACACAATAGCATAATAAAAGGCATAAAATTCACATTTATAAGCATATTGTAGTAATCCATACCGTGCTAACAGTCTGCTCTTCAGAAAGGCAAAGACCTCTGGTCTCAGGAAGGTGATGATGGCCCTATAAAAAAGTGAGAGTTAGAAAGATAATAGATAAATAAATAAAAGGATCAAATAATACATGTGTGAAAGTCAATAAAAATGCATTGCCTTACACTTTTTTCGCCTTCCATGGCTTCATTTAGAGCTTGTCTCTCAACTAAGAGTAGAGGAACCTGCTGTTCGATTTTCATATTTAGACCTTCATAAAAATCCTGTATATCCAGGTACAGAGGTTGGCATTCACTTGTGTCAAGTATGGCGGAGTCCAAACACTCTAGACATATCTTTCTCCCATCATCCAGAGTCACATATTTTGCATCTTTTGCCTGTGATTTAATAAAAGATGAGCACAAGAAGTTTGGCTCTTAAAAAAACCAATTAATAGCCATAATTTATAGCAAATAAACCAGGGTGAAGTAAAATATGCTATTATACTTGAGAATAGAGTTGAAAGCTAAGCATGTTGCAAGTACATGACTGCAAATGACTTTCTCTGTGCCCCTTGTTTGCATAATAAATTATTTACATGTTTGAAAACAAAATAGATTGCATGGACTTGTATACCAGAACAACACACAGAAGTGTAGATATTTATCTATTATTCGGTTTTAGATATAATGTTGGGTGTATAATGTGCTGACGTAGACTTCACTTAAGATGGCAAGTTTAAACGCTTTAATTATACAAGATGCATATGCACTTAACATAAAATATTTTATGTGCATGATGCATATATACATATTTTACATGCATTATTGCCTTCTTTGCAGCAAATAATTAGACTGACCTCCATTCTTTCGCAGCTACAACACCTTGGTGTACCATCAACCTCATGAGAAGGGCAGTACTTTTGCAACCAAAATGGATGTGCTCTATACTCAATCAAGCCATTCATATTCGTTGGAATCTGTTTGATGAGTTGATATATTAAAGGGATAAATCTTATCCAGCAGAGTTCCATACATAAGGTATTAAATGAAATATATAACTGACAAGAAAACTGCCAAACTAAGATACAGCACATACAAATTGCTTACAAACATCACATTTTGGATGGTAATTTTCCTTGTAGCAAGTTTTGTGATATGGATAGTTCCCAGACATAGAAAACTGCAAGCAGAATAGCAAGTTCCAAGTCAAATCTATGAATATGCCTCTAGTTCTACACCTTATGTTAATATAAATCACCTCATAGTCAGATATTGGATGATTGCAAGCATGACAGCGGAAACATTCTGGGTGCCAAACAGCACCCATACAGCTAAGAAAGCGACCATGGCCAATTTCAGTATTACAACCTGCACATATCCTGGAAAAGAACCGCCTATTTTAATATTATCCTTGTATATAAAAGAAATAAAGGTTATAACCCAACAATCAACATAGAACATTTGATGTAAGAAGGATAGTAATGTTAGGAAGAAAAATTGACAGTAAATTATAGATAGGAAGCAAATAACTGTACTAAATGATTGTACTTTGCCAAATCTTTCAAGGTATTGCAGATCAAAAGAAGAGTAAACCTTCATTTCTATATTTCACTTTCATTATATAATCTCATAGATTACCTTTTAGCGGTGGATCAAAGTTAACTTGATGCATCATAGATAGTAAAACAGAATTTACGTATGTAATGTAAAGAATAGGATTGTACAATAAAAATGAACAAAAGGGTACCTGAACCCAGATGAAAATATATATGGTGATGGTTGGGAATTGTGAATGACCTCAGGAGGTATATGAGCATGAGGAGGAGAATCAACATTCAAACTTTCCTGTAATGCCCTTGCAAGTTGCTCGTCTTCTTCCAAGTGAGATCCATTATCTAATTATAGTACATGGTTATTTGGAACTGTTGTATATGTAAATATTCAAACATTTTTTGAAGGGTAAAAAGCAATATATTTCATTGATCTTGGTTGCAGTGCATTAACATTAAAATTTTCAATTCATGCAAACAAAGGATGTGAACAATATGAACGTTAAGAAACCATAATGAGCTGACCGGTATGGGTTAACATATATGATAGTGTCTTTTGGAAACTGTTAAATAATAAATTTGTACTATTGACGTTTACTAAAATGCCAGGGAGATGGGCAAATTGCTCAAAAGTGAATACAGCATACAGAATACAAGATCAGGTATAAGTATGATACCAACCTATTGCCTTTGCCCTGTTATGTTCTTCCTCTAGCAGAGAAAGTGCAATTGCATGATTAATGTCCTCATTTTCAGTGTCTGAGAGATCATCCTACAGAAAAAATCAGAGAGAAACAATTTAACAGGAATGTAGCACAACATAGCACTATCGATTTGACTGTGTGGTACTCGATCATTATACGACTAAATAATAGCCTTATAAGTGTCCGTGTACATAATTTTTTCAATTCCATGTGCTGCCATGTTTTTTGATAATCCGATTACGAGTAGTTGATTACACAATACAATTATGAAGGGTTGTAAGTGCAACTTACTGTCAACTAAAACACTGTTCAATGTGCGGTGCATGCATTAAAATTAAATTTTATTCCTAACATACAACAATGGAAATTGTAACGTCAACAGGAACAATTTTAGAGTCGATACGATTCAATATGCGATACATTGCATGAGGAAAAAAAGAACTATACGACTATATGAGCGTGCGCACACAGAGAACAACAACAATAACAATTATTGGGGCCCCTTTAACAATGCTCTATAAATTATGGGATCTTGCAAATAATAGTTGCCATCAAAGTAGAATTGATGATCTTATTCATCTTTCTCTCTATTGTTTCCTTTGTTTTATTTTTTTAACTTGAATTCAAAGAAAAAAATCATGATCCCAGGGAAGAAAGCACTTCTACCTAGCACAATTACAACATTATCTACCATATAAAGCATTTGATCGATGCCCATAAAACACGCATGACAATTTAGTGACTTCACTAGTCGAAATAGGTGCTATGCGTATAAAATAATGCCATAGAGGCACATAAAACTGATAGAAAATGAAATAAAGGATTGAGAAATAAGTTCAGGCAGTAGTTTACCACTAAAATAGCGGAGTTGCTCCAAGTGTTATCATCTTCATACTTCTCACGATACTGTCCTTCTGTAATTTTGTGGCTAGAACCTTTAAAAAATTTGTTCAGCCAGCCCATATGATAATCTTATACTATCATATGTAGATTTATAACTTATCCTGCACAACCAATAACCAACTTTCAAAGCTGATGTATAGACAAAAGATCATTGCGACATTTAAAAAAACAAACAAACAAACACACTACGGTTTGCATGGCCATTGCCGAAGGGTTTACATGACTTAAATTCAGATTAAGCCATAAGATCCTTGACTGATACAATTTTACTAGTGTTAACATGAAACTGCATTTTGTGCTACCAAAAATTTATCATTTTTATAAATGTATCTTAAGCATTATAGTAGACCTTGGCAATAGGTCGAACACAGATACTGTCAATTAGTATGCTGCATATGTGAAATAATAATCCAGGAAAAATAATAGCTGCGATAAATGGTAATTATACGTCAATCCCATCAAATAGCACTTCATAAACAACATAAACTAGTAATGCAAACTCATTATCAATTTGACCTAACCACCAAATCCCCCAAAAGTTCAAACTTTCAAGAACCAATATCGAGTTTCAGATCCACATCAGTCATAAAGCAAATATTCAGCAATGAAGCTTTGTAGCAATAACCGTTACCTCAAAAAACCATGTAATAACAACTCGGATCAAGTAAAAGCTTGCCGTAAGTAGCAAAGAAAAAAACACGCGGCGAAGCCTCTCGATTAAAACTAAAATTAAGGTGAAAACATTTTAGAATTAGAAAGCTTGAGAATAAACGAGAATAAATGCTGGGTCGGAAAGGGAAAGAACAAGAATTAGGAAGAAGTTGTTATGAAATCGACTTTCAAATTTAGCGGAAATATTGATTAGAAACGTTAATTTGACGATGTTGAAGTAGAAGCGTAACATCCACCTTCACCACTTGGTCAGTTGACATAGGGGTTGATTGCCGAGATAGGGCCCTCCCCATTCAACCGCGTGAAGGGAAAAATTAGACAAATATTCTCGATTCTAACCCTACTATGTTGGAGAAATTACCGTTGTTGAACTTAATGCTACGTATTACCTCCAACAATACAACCACGCCCTGTTTACTAATTAAATAATTTAAATTAGGAAAAAGTTCACTTTACCGTAGTTATTATTAGCGCCGTTATGATAACAGTATGGTAACAATGCTATCGGGATAGTAACGATAAATTTATCATTGTTAACGGTAAATGTAGTGGTAAAAAAAATATCAAAATCAATAATAACAGTAAATTTGTCAATCATAATAGTTTTGCTTTTTCACCATTTTAATTAATTCAAACCACAAAATCTTTTCAAAACTTAACAAATATTGAGCAGAAGCTTGTAATATTATTTATAATGATAATTCTTTTCGACTTTATTAACTTCAAAGTTTAAAATTGGTAAAATTGTTATTTCATATTGTTGCAAATATCTTGTGATGAACCAAGAAATTTTTTTATGTCAATTAAAATAAGTCAACATGGTTATATAAACATTAATGAAGTTAGAATTAATAACAAAATATTTACCTTTAATGTAATAAAAATTTAATAGCTTTATGTATAGGTAAACTTATCATTATCAGTCAACGGTTTACCAGCTTGTCGGTATGCCCATTAACATTTTATCAGCGTCGACTGTAAAGTATCGATGGTCATTTTTTGACTTACCAAAAGTATCGATACGGTAACGGTTTTTTCGTATCGATAACGGTTACCATTACCATAACATCCCTAGTCATTATTGTAACTCGCAAGTATATTTCTCATTATATATAAATCCATAAATTTTCAGTTTCTAAAGTAATGCAAGTTTTTGTAAAAATTTGGATTTAAGATTCGTTTACACTATAAACCATAGATACTTTATAAGCTTCAATATGAATTTGTTAGTACCTAAAAATCTTTTTTTTTAATTTGAGGTGAATTTAACTTAACTATAGCGTGCACGTGTAATTTTAATGAAAAAATAAGCTTGAGGAAATAGTTTAGGATTTCTTTGAACAAAGGATGTGGGCATGAAATTTAGACAGAATGAAAATCTTCAAAACCCAAACACGACTTGTTTTTCTTGAACGACGACGACAATAACTGTGTGGTAGTCTGGTAGGCGATAACGACAGCATGGTCGGTCGCGATGGTGGAATGGTCGGCGACGATGACTTGTGGTGGATTACAACGCTTGTAGGCTACGAGATTCGGAGTTCGAGATTGAGCATGAGATTCAATTTTTGATGGAGACCAGACGATGGCGATGGCGGAGAAGGCGGTGGCGATTAGACGATGGTGATGGTGGAGCAGGCGGCACCGTTGTCGATCGTTTGCTTTTATTCGAATATAAATTAGTAATGTTATAATTAGGCCTGTCAAATTATACCCTAACCCATTTACCCAATCCAATAACCCTAATATTAAAAGGGTTGGGTTTACCCGTTTAAAACTTTATTTTCTTTTTACCCAGCCCGTATACGACCCATTAGCAAACCTACCCAAAGCAATCCAACCCGCGTAACCCTTCAACCCTAGTTTTAGTTTCTTCGTTCTCCAAAAAAGACGACAGAAGAAAAAATGGCGATTTCTCATAATATTCGATAACATGTATTAATCTTTTCAATCGTTTAAATTAATCTGATTGATGGGTCTCGTTAAACCTGGTTACACTATCTACATCTTTACGTAGAGCTAGGGTTTTTAGCCGCCGGTTCTACTTGCATTAGTAAGATCTCTAGTCGCGATGTTGTTCGCGTATTTTTCTTTTTCCTTTTTTGCATTTTCGATTTCAGTTTGATTTGAGAGAGGGAGAATTAGGGGCGAGGAGATAAAAATCAAATCGACACCATTTTGCAAAAATCAAATCGTTTAAATATTGGCGGCATCTACGAGAGAGAGGGGACCGAAGGCGAAAGTTTTAGATGATTACATATCAAATCTATTAAATAATAGTAAAGCAGAAGAATTTGAAGCCCTCTCATTAATTCTAGGAGTTATATGTGTTCTCCTTAATTCGCTCCAATTGGATATTTTATGTTCAAAATTCTATGATTTGCTACTTTACAATTATTGTATAAACTTTTCACACTATTTTACATTTCAATACCTACTATTAAAAGAATCTACAATTATTTCACGGTTCTTTTTCAAATTTTACATTATAGTCCACGCATTTAAATTAATTACATAATCTAAAATTTAAACTAATTGATAAACTTAATCAACTAATATTTATTAATAAATCCTAAAAGATGAAAATTTCGACATGTATATTATAGACACATAACAAATTGGTAAAAAAAATCATTTAGATGAGAATATATATGAATTACATAATATAAATTATATTCATTAATGACAATAACAAATTTATTTTATAATTTATTTACTAAATGAATTTATCATACATTGCAATGTAAAATTCTATTAACTTCAAATACCTAAAAATTTAATTTTTTTTACAATTAGTTAGAAACCTTTCTCGATTATCTTTTAATATTTTACATTCAAGTCTATATATTTAACTAATTGTGTAACATAAAATTTAAACTATTGAAATAAATATGATTAACTAATATTTATTAATCCATCTAACAAATCCTCAAAATAAGAAGGTTTCAATTTATACAATATTCATGTATATGAGAAAAATAATAAAATTATTTCTTCTTTATTCAGATATATAAAGATATATAAATCACATAACATAAAATGTATGTATAAATAATAATAACTCTTTTATTCTAATTCATTTATCTCAAAAAAAATATCATGCATTACATAACATGATTTCATTTTTAATAACCTTTAAAAAATAAATTTATATTTTACAACATTATGATGTGAACGTACAGATTAAACTGATAAAAATTAGATTATACAAACGTTCTCACTTTCAATATGTTATCAAACCATATCCAACTCATAACTTAACTAAATGCTACATAACATTATTTTACAGCTATCAAAGTTGTAAGCATTACCCTTCTACAAGAACATGAAATCTATGGTTACTACAAGGATAAAATTGTTTAAAAATGAAAACTTAAAAATGAATAAAAGTTCGTGTCTGATTTAAAAAATTCACATGCAAATAAACTAACCATAAGAACTATATTCTTCTCAATTACAAATTTGTAAAAAGCTTTTCTCAACTTTAACTTTTTTAATTTAACTCCTTATATTTAATTAGTTATATCGATCAAAAATACAAATTATTCAAATAAATTCAATTATTTAATATTCATTAATCCATTAATAAATCCTTGAAGAAAGATGATAATTCGATATATATACAACAATCATATTAATAAAATAGTGAAGTTGCATATTCACTTATATATATATATATATATATATATATATATCACATAACATAAATTATTTACATGTACAGTATTAACAATTTTAATATATAATTTTTTTTGAGTTAGGACATTAATTTTTACAGAGATATGTAGTTAACGAGTATTGATCCATCAACCTTATATCTGACCGTCGCAAATCATTTTAGCTTATGATTAATATATCACATAAATTTATCATATATTGTATAATAAAATATATTTTATCAATAATTAAAATATAAACAATATATTTTAACAACATTACCGTGTGCAACGCGCAGGTTACACACTAGTAATTATGTATAGAGAAAAATCCTCTGATATGGTTATCGTAAAAAAATTAAAGTTGGTAACAAAGAAGAATGTATTCGGTTGCTTTGACGTTGATTCTTTCTTTCTTTTTACCTTTTTTCGTTTGCTTCTTTATTTACTGCAACTTTGCAATAAAGATACCTGCTTTTACTTAATTATTGAAAAGGAAATTGCTTTAAAAGTACAAGATTATATTCCATCAATCGAGTTAGTGCACATGTTCATAAATGTAAATTTAGTTAAAGCTAGCGTTATTAATTAATTTGCATTGGTTTACAGCTTGTGCTTCTACATTAAGGAACTCTGCATTATTATCAACCAACATGTATATTTGTTTTTTTTTCATTTTAATTTTTTAGTCTTTTATGACGGTGGACAATGGAAATCGCAAAACAGAATGCATCTCTAATATTGGAAATGTAATAGGTAATTTTGTTATGTGGTAATGTCTTTTTTACATTATTGAAAATGGTGTTAATTATATGATTTGTATAGATAAATAAATTATTTTCATATATGTGATCATTTTTGTGATGATTTATGATGATCTGTTAATGAGAACTTTGATACTGCATGCAATGTAGGGTATATAGCTGTAAACCAAGCGGATATTATTCAAAAAAATATGTGGACTAGATATTCAGTCTTCAATTGAAGAGCTACCTAATCAAGTTGACACATCACATGCATTGCATACACAAAAATGGACACTTTCAAAATCAGAATCCATTCTTCGGTTGGACACCGTTCATCGAACTATTTATAGACATTTTTCTGGGTTTCATATGTAAGTGGGTATTTTTTGTATTCTGTATGAGTGGGTATATGTTCGTACGGAATTGTTATAGTTGTGTTGGGCTGTAAAACTTTGTTTACAATGTTAATTTATAGGCTAGGAAATATGTTTCCCAACCTGGGTTAAAAAAAAACTAACTGAAGGCAGATTTTATCATACCTAACATCTCATACATTTGGTAAAACTTGCCTTGTGAGAAGTGAGAAACTAATATTAGTAAATGAATAGTTTAGATCAGAAACTACAATTTCATAGTAAATCTTGATCAAAAAAAGGAAAAATTCTTCTCATAATTAGAAACATGTCATGTACTTCTTATATTTTTTGCAAGGAAATTGTAGGACAGCTAGTGGAATTAGAAAGAAGGGCTGTTAAAAGTGGGATTTTCTTCGCTGTTTTGTTGTGTAATATATTTGTTCTTATTAAAAGAATGTACACGACGAAAGTAACTAATTAGAGTTGCAATTGCATTCTCATATGATGATTAGTGAAAACTTTAATAGACAGAAAAAATAATCCGGTGACCATCATATGGTACTCTGGGTGCACAAACTATGCATAGTTGAAAGTGCTAAAATAATTATTTTATTGCTGAACTATTTTGAATCGTGAAACTAATCGTACATGCCGCATATGCTGAATTTTGTCTGATATTTCATTTTTCGCATCTTGTCCATACATCTGTTATGCTTGTTGCTATCTCATGTTTTTTCTTTTACACTACTATTACTATTTTCAGGATGAGTTGAGCAATGCTGTCCTACTTGTATTTACAAACAAACAGGATCTGCCGAATGCAATGAATGCTGTTGAAATCACGGATAAGCTTGGTCTTCACTCCCTTCGTCAGCTACACTGGTATGGAATCTGGGTTAATTTATTGTTATATCCATAATAAGTAAACTACACATTTACATAACCATGAGTTAATTTATAATAGTTCTCTGGATGAACATCTAACAAAAAGGTCAATAATAGCATGTTAAGCACTGTATGTTTATAACTTTCAATTTTTAATTTGCAACACAGTTCACCCAATATATTTAATCTAATTACCTTAATTTATACATCTTATGCTCTTAATATGAAGAAGGTGAAAGATAAACATCTATTTGTGCATGCGTATCTATCTCATAAATGCAAGTTACATTATTTATCGAGTGAGGTATGGATGTTAGGAAATTGTTTCTATCTATATTGTTTGTTTAATGCTATACATATTTGCCCAGTTTTCTAGCTTTGTTTATTATGAGATTTCCCCCTTCATTGTCGACTTGAGTTTAAAACTAATATTTTTTTGTGATTTTCAAGTGGTGGATTATGGATTCAATCGAGCATGATAACGCTGCTATGGAGGATTTGGAGAATGAACCTGATTCGGTAAATAGTTCTGTGGGAAAAAAGCGAGTTAGGAGTACTCATTCTGAAGTTTGGCAGTATTTTCAAAAGAATAAAGTCGTGGAAGGAGAAAAACAAACATGTTATTGTAAGGAATGTAAGAAGTCATATATTTGGGGAGGTAAATACGGTACTTACAACCTAAGAAAACACATACCGAGATGTTCCATGATAAGTGCAAAAGCATTGCAACAAAATCAAACAATTTTTAATCAAAATAAATATAGAGAGTTAATGGCCAAGGCAATTATTAGACACAATTGCCATTTATGTTTGTTCGTTATGAAGGCATTCGTGATATACATTCATATCTTAACGATAGAGTTCTATCTATTTCGAGAAATACCTCTCGTACCGATGTTTTGAAATTATATGAAAAGGAAAAATCTAAGCTTAAATGTTTTTTGAAAACATGTACGGGGAGGGTAAGTTTGACAACCGATTTATGGACATCGGTTAATACAGATGGCTATATCACTCTAACGGCTCATTTTATTGATAACGAATGGAAATTACAGAAAAATTGTTAAGTTTTTGTCTTATGCCACCACCACATTCCGGAGCTGCTATTTTTGAAAAAATATCCAGTCTTTTGCTTAGTTGGGACATTGAAGATAAGATATTTGCTTATACATTAGATAACGCTTCTTCTAACGATAAATTTATGGAGCTACTAGAGTCTCATCTTACATATCGTAAAGTCTTGATTGCAAACGGAGAATATTTGCATGTGTAATGCGCGGCACATATTTTAAATTTAATGGTACAAGATGGTTTAAAATGCATTGCTTCGTGTTTAAATAATATAAGGGAAAGCATCAAGTATATCAAAGGTTCACAATCAAGAAAAAAATATTTCGTAGAATGTATAGCTGATCTTTCGTTGAATAATAGTAACAAAGATTGCGTCAAGATGTTCCAACAAGGTGGAATTCGACCTTTATTATGTTGAAAAGTGCCATATATTATAAACAAGCACTATGTCGTTTAGAGCTTGTTGATAAAATTATATTTATTGTCCTACACAAGAGGAATGGATGAAAGCGAAAAAAATTGCCGACTTTTTAGAAGTATTTTATGATGCCACTTGCATGTTTTCTAGAACGAAATACCCAACATCTAATTTGTTTTTTCCGAAAATTGTTATGGTTTTGTTTACATTGCAAAAATGCATGGGATCTAATGATTTTATGTCAGACACGGCAAGTAGAATGTTTTTAAAGTTCAACAAATATTGGAGTGAATTTAGTATATTGCTTTGCATTGCTTGCATTCTTGATCCCCGATATAAGATGGATTTTGTCAAGTTTTGTTACAAAAGGCTTTATGGCAATGATTATGGTGAAAAGTTTGAGATGGTAGAGTCAAAATTAAAAGGTCTTTATGAAGAGTACAAAAGAAAAATAGAGAAGGAATCGAACAATGAAGCAAGTGGATCAAAAGAATTAGACTGTAGTGATCCATTTATGGGACCTTACTCGCAGGAGTGTGTTGATGTAATGGAGGAATTTGATATATTTAGAAATATTGAGTTTGCTGAAAGTTCGCATAATTCGGAACTTAAGTTATATTTAGAAGATGGATCGCTAGATCGTAAGTTACCACTCGATATTCTTTCATTTTGGCAATCTAAAAAACTTAAATATCCCGTTCTCTCTTTCATGGCAAAAGATATTTTAGCCGTGCCTATCACCACCGTTGCATCCGAAAGTGGATTTAGTGTCAGCGGAAGAGTTTTGGACGATTATTGCAGTTCCCTTAAAGATGATATTGTGGAGGCGCTACTTTGCACGCGTGATTGGTTGTACGGGAATGCAATTGCTACGGAAGTGGAACAAGAAGATGAAGATATTTCCAAATTTCATATTGATGCGGAGCAGCTTACTCAATTTCCTACACCATCCTTAATCGATCATTGATTGCATAATACAAGGTACGATTTTCAATTTCCTAATTAGAATTGTTGTTTGCAACCTAATATTTATTGTTAGAAACCATCTATCATAAACTTAACTGGCATGTGTTAAGTGGCCTTTTTATGTTTCAATTTTGAGCCTAACACATGGGTATTTATTCAATGTGGGTATAATTTTGAGCCTAACAACATGGGTATTTATTCAATGTGGGTATCACTATCATCTCAGGTCGAACTGTTTCTACTGATAGTGATGAAGAATGGAATATTATTTTCAAGGCTACTAGATGGAGAGGAGAATCATCCTATGTGTTGCTGTTCACCCTGAAAACATTCATTAAGATAATATGGGAGGAGAGAAATGCTATTATATTCACTGGAAAAAGGAAATCATTTATTCATATGAAAGATAGTATCGTCGGGGGATTAAAACTTGGAATTGCTGCATCTAGCTTTTGCTTCTGAATTCCTGTCTGCCCTTTCCAGATTCTAGGCGGATTTCGTGTTTCTATGTTGTGTTTGTCTTCGCTGTTCCTTTGATATACCTGTTTTCCCTGTAATCTGTATCTTTCCCTTGTTTTTCTTCATTCTTGGTATATCAATAAATGGTAGGGGTCCATTTCTAACCCCGCTAGCCTTGCCAAAAAAAATGCTTAAGTTCAACACTTAACAAATGCTGAATAGGCTATTCTCTGATTTCATTTGTAATTGTTTATTTCATTTATAATTCATTACTATGATAATCGACCTAACACTACCACTGAGCACGATCATTTTCCTTCAATTTTGTTTTTTATTTTCTTGAAGTATTCAATCTATACAGGTTTGTAGTTCTTTATTAAAAAAATTGTTGTTCTCTAAATTTTGAATTAAGAAAATGCTGGCCAATTATGTATAGTTGGATGCATCATGTTGGGCTAACAAAAAAGATAATAAGACAACAATTAATTATAGAAAGAGGGATAATGTTTCAGTTCAATTAAAGATTACAAATCGAGTTTTCATTTTATTTTTCTGTATAAAATCAGACTGTGAATCAGAAAGAACATATGTATTTGACTATGCTTCATTTAGTAAAATATAAGTAAAAAATTATTTCAAAACTTTCAAACTAGATATAGCTAATTGGGACAGTAAAAAATTTAGATAAATAAAGGGAGTGGACGTACTAAACATGTTACTAATCAACATTGAAGGGCCAACTAGATATATTGCATGTTTCTACCTATGTTTGCAGCATTTTGAGTGCTCATTTTTACATATGATCTCGTGCAGGCTTATCTAAACTTGTTCTCAAACTTGTTCTCTTGAATCTGGAGGGATGTCTAATTACAGCTGGTCGTTTGAAATATTTATCAGGTTTAGCTGCTCATTAAGTTTTTGGTTTATATACATCTTTAGTTTAACAGCATATGCTAACAGGTTTGCTGAATTTTTTTTTGCTAAAAGGAAAATGGTTTACAAAATATTTTGTGTTGTTTGCTTTGCTATTACAACATTTGTGAACTCATAATTTGTGTTGTTTGCTTCAGGATTACAAGGCTGTGCATAAGGGCTTCAAACCTACAAGACTGCTTCTATGACGCAGAACTTCCAAATATTTTGTAGTTTTATTACTTTATATGACATGTTGCTACTTTTGTAGTATTTGGTTCAGTTTATTTCAGTTATTTGATACAGATTTTGTATTCAACTGTGAAGTTTTACTATGCTGAATCTTTTAGCTTTTAAATGTTGTAGTTTGTAATTATACTATGTAGGATCTTCTAATATTTTCCAGTTTTTGTGTTATCTTCTGATGTAATTTTTTGAATCTTTGATAATTGATGCAGTATTAATGATATATTGGAGTAATTTTTAGTCTTGCTACAGTTTTTGCCATTGTTATGTTGCAGTTTTTGTTAAACGGGTTGGGTCGGGTTGACCCTTTTAATAAACGTATCGGGTTAGATCAACCCATTTATTAAATGGGTCAAGCGGGTTTGGTTTATTTATGTCTTGAATTGATCGGGTAAAATTCTACCCGACCCATTTATGACCCGACCCAACCCATTTGACAGGTCTAGTTATAATGCTATATAAGATTACGTTACATTGTTTTGGTATATGTATATAGCATTTGTGATAAATATAGTATTAATGTTTTTTATGTATGTATATAACATTACATTAGTATAATGCTATTTTAGTTTAGCATATTAATTCGTAGGATTAAATAGCATTTTATTCAGATAATGCTTGTTTAACATTTTTCATATTTGTTTTTTTTAATGTGAACCCAATAATATTATATAAGATTAGCATTTTTGTGAATATAACATTAAATGTGTGATGCTAGTTTAATTATCAATTTTATTCTTTGTGTGTGTGTACAACGTTACATTAGCATGGTGTTATTTTTGTTTAGCATTTATACACTATATAATGAACAACACAAATAATGCAATTTTAATATAGCTTATTGTTTTTGTTTTTTAAATGTATGCGAATTGTGATTATCATTTTTATTATGTATCTATGAGTGTGTTACATTGGTATAGTGCTAATTTAGTTTAGCGTTTACATGCTATATAAATGAATAGCATAAATAATGCTATATTAATATAGCATTTCGTTTATTTTCTTTTTTTGATGTGCTAGTGACATACATCAATTAGAGTTGTGGTCATTGTGGTGGCTAGAATTTCGAATGTAGTTTCTGATGATTAGGGTTTTGGGTGATATAGGGTTTCGATTTGAGGTGGATCGATGGCAATGAGATGAAGCTTTAAGAGATGGTGGCTTGTTGGGATATGAGGTGAAGCTATGGCGGCGATGGTGAGGAAGTGTAGGCGGCGTGCGATGGAGTCAAGGTAGGCTGCGATGAACTATGAAGTCGAGGTAGGTAGCGAAAAAAATTTCCTTTAGAATAAACTTTTGAGATGGTGTCATTATTCAAAAAAAAATTCATCAAATTTGTCCTTTTAACTAATTCACTCTAATTTCAAGGTATATTAATATTTACGCAAAATATGGACAAACACTCCAATCTAATAAGAAAACAAGATAAATTCAAACAAAAACGAAATTGAAAATGTGGAAAAACACGATTTTTAAAATGGTTCATCCACTATCAATGTTATTTCGGCTTTAAGAAGAACAACCTAGTTTTACAACAAATCCCATCTAGAATAATGTTGAGCTTCAAAAATGGCAAAGTCTCCTTGAAAATCCAAAATTAAAATCAAAAGCTAAGTAGTTAATATCGGCATCGGGTAGGTCAAGTACCGATACGAGATATTTTAAAATATCATGATAATATCAGTAAAATATCGGGCATGTGTAGAACATATTATAAATGATGTTGTACTATGTTATAATGTTATATTGATCTTAAGTTTTCAAATATTTGGAGAAATAATGCGAAATTACTATCAAGAATTGATTGCATATGGATTACATGTTACAATCCATTTACTGAGATATTATATTAAATACAAATCATAATATAAGCCCATAAAAACTGAGAAATTCATATATTGTACAACTTTATTATTTTCTTCATTTTTATACTATATTCATTATTTCTTCAGTCATCTAATCATCTATATTATTTTCCTAAAATTTTCATATTTATAGTTTCTTCGTTTTCATTTTTAGTTAGTTTGTCGAATAAGCGACGTTGATTTGGTACCATTATTACTTTAGCTCGTTCCTTATCGATATGTCAAATATATAACTTTACTACTCTTCAACTTTTAGTTCTTGATGCATGATAATAACTAATAAAATAAATTTTCATAAGCTAACTTACCAATTAGAAATGGTAAACAAAAAACAACTAAAATGAGAAGTAGCTCTTTCATGACCTTGTTTTTAGTGGTAAAGTCTTCACGGAAAATAAAATATATAAAATAATGAAATAAGTAGAGTTTTCCTTATCAAAAGGCCAATGAAGAGGACTAAAAATTTATGGTTAAAACTTAAAAAACTAGTGCATGAGATTTCTAATATGGTCTAGATATTATCATTCACCATACACAAAAAAACAAATATTGAAAATGTGAAGATATTTATTTGTAAATAGGTTTTCTCGAACACATACAATAATAAATGATATTCTTAAAAATACTGGGTATTTCACACTAAATATCATAGCGATATATCAGCAAATATAGGAAGATACATTGATAACGATATTTTAAGCAATATTTTGAAAAAGTATCGACTTAGGAGCAATATGAGATATATCGACGAAACATCAGTGATATTATCCGATTTTAACTACATAGATCAAAAGTCCTATTTTCGTAGCTATAGGAGGTGTAAAGACCCGTATTTTACATATTGGAGGATCATAAAATATATTTTTTAAATTCTTATGAGGTTGTGTGACTCTATAACTTTGGGAAATACCTATTAGCGACATTTCCTATCTTTAGAATTTTTCCAAATGATTACCCCTGAAAACTTGTAATGACTATAGCTTTTGATAGAAGCTGAATTGACATCCGAGACCACTTCCATTAGAAAGATATGATGATTTTTTTCCGTAGAGTGGTCATAATAGCTATTTGGACTTTCCAGCTATGAGATATGGCTATTTAAAGATTGGAGTTATAGATTTTTTGTTCTGTATTAATTGGTTCGACAGTGGTGGATTGGACAAGACATTCTGTTTGGTAATAGTCATTTCAAATCCTGTCTGGTAGTTGATTGGTTCTCGGGGTACTCTGTTCGAGGGTTTCTCTGATCTGGGGTTGTTGTGTTCAAGGGGCTGCTCTTTTCAGGGGGTGCCTTCGGTGATTCTGGGGGTGCTTTGGGGTTTTGCCTATAAATAGATGAGCCATCCCTTCCCAAATCACTTTTATATCATTTCTCAAATAGCTCTCAACCCCCATTTTCCATTCTTCACCCAAATCCAAATCCTTCTCCTTTCTCATCCAAATCTTGTCCAAACCATGGATAAGCAAGGGGATATAGTAGAAAGCTTCAAATCTACATCTTTCGGAAAGAAAAATCGGATCTAGGCTGGAATTCTCGGATTTGCATCGTTTTCCATGCACAACTTGGTTTTTGAAGGTTTTGGCGAGCGATTTATCCTCTCTCACCTTATTATATATGTATCCATAGGTTTTGGTATGTTTTGAACTTATTTTTAAAGTCAAAATCATATTTTGGGGTTGTTATATAGTGAAACCTAAAGTAAAAATGAATTTAAAATTGTTCTAATCATGTTAATTTGATATATGATTGCCTTGATGTGTGTTAAGCTATGTTAGAGACATGTTATAGGATGATTTGCCATGAATTGTTATATGTTGCATGTTTGAATGTTGTTTGGTGCATGTGTGGTGTTTTCTTGTATGCTTGTATGGTTGAAAACGCACATCAGAGCGACTTAGAATTAGGAACCGTGAAACTGGACTTCGATGGATAGGCTCAAAGAGGTTAGGAGTTGTATCGATGCATATGGAAGGCATACAGGTAAGTGAATGGAGTGTAGCGGTGGAATCGATGCAAAATACGGTTTTGGAGACTCGACAATATTTTGGTTTGGGGGGATTCTAGTTGGTCCTAGGCACGGCTTGGGTTCGGTGAAGGTTTTGCTCAGAGCCGGACAAGAATTTCTGCTCGGGGGTGTTGGCTCGGGTTTGGCTCAAAGCCGAACAAGAACTGTTTGGGGGTTTGGCTCGGGTTTGGCCTGGGTTTGGAGGTGGTTTAGCTTAAAGCCAGATAAAAAATTCTATTTGGGAGTTTGGCTCGGGTTTTGCTTGGGTTTGGCTAATGTTTGACTCAAAGTCGAATAAGAATTTATGTTTGGGGAAGGTGCTTCAGGCTCGACTTAGGGAAATGGAGCAGCTGCTTCTAGCCGACACTAGGGAAAACCTGAAAAAAGTTAGGAAGTCGAGAGATTTTCGTCGTGGCACGATGAGAAATTGGCGATTTCTTCATGGCGTGTTCTTGGGCCCTTGGGGTGATGTGGAGTTAAGTTGGCAACTCCAAGCAACTCGAGACGACCTTTGATTTTGTGCGACTACTATAGGTGCATTGGCATAGTGCTTCGACTCGACGACGTCGACGACTATAGCGACGACTTTGAAACTTCGATACGATAGCTCTATGACTTGCGATGGGCGTTTAGAGGCATTTCGAAGATAACGACATAATGATGGGAGTCGTGACGGTGATCCACAAGGGCAAGTTCAAACGATGGTGGCTTGCAAGTGGGATTTATAATTGTGTCCTACTATGAAAATAGTCGTGATGGAATAACGATTAAGTTCCATTATGAAGACGCGTGCAAAGGGATTGTTAATAATTTGGAAGCTTTCAGTGTGCTCATAAAGAAGGGGTACATGGGGAAGCCCACCTAGATTTGGATTGTGTCTGGATCTTGTGATAGTAGATTACCCTAGACATTGTGATTATAGGCATGGTTCCTAGCCTTTCAAAGTGGCATGGATTCAAGCACTAATGAAGCCAGGATTACAATTGGGTCCTTGGTTTGCGATTGTATCATAGGAGTTATCATATATCCAATGCACACGAGTGATGGTGAGTTTTGTTTGATGGATGCTATGTTTATTATGATTCTTTATCACTCTTAGGTGTCACACGATGTAGGTACTCTGACCATATACCTAGACACTGGACATTGTACTTCAATTGCAGTACAGTTATATGCCTTTGATAGTAAATTAGCATATATTGACCGTTAAGTGCTAACTCTTTGGATGCATGGATATGTTAGGTATGGTTCTTCATACCCTATGTCCATGTTTACTATATATGATTTTTATAGTTTTGAGATGACGTATCGCTCAATGCCAGAATATTGTCTAACTCGAGGTTTATGTTTTTCTTCTTATTACCTTGAGTACTCTTAAATGAGTAGATTGGGGATAATAGATCTGAATAGCTCATGGAGCTGTACGGAGTACGAACAGGCGGCTATACTTTCATATATCTATACTTTGGAGCTTACTATCGCTTATATTCCAATGTGCGGTACTGTGGAACTATGTCAATACTTGTATTTTGAGAGATAGTTATAGAGTTTATCTTGGAGATTTGGGATGTATAAACTCTTTATTTTAGTTTTTGTATAGTCTATGAACCTGATGCACTCTATTGTTCTTATTTATGGCTTATTTGATTATATCACTATCTTGCCTATTTTACATCTATGTTATTATATTATATATTGTATGTGCATTGTGAGATGTTCTACAGGTTTCGTATTTGGATTTTTATCTACTTTACATTCTTGGCTACCGTCTTGCGTTGGTCGGGTACCTTCTCAGTGCATTACATAGGTATACTGGGTACCAGAGGTATACAGCGGTTGTCACATTTGGTATCAGAGCTTAGGTTGCGTAGACGACCTAAGTTGATACTCGGATGCATTAGAGATAAGGAAGGAGCTATCACCTTAGAATAGATCCAACAATATATGAGACAAAGTACTTGTTATGCATTGGTTTTCGAAGGTCACATTGCATCCATGGACACTACTTGTTCCTTTTAGAGAGACCGATCATTCTTATTATAGCTTATAAGAATAAGCCGGCTAACAAGGAACGCTGCTAGGAACTCCAGCTCTGAAATTGAGGAGGGGCCGGGATCGAGGGCTGCTAACTCTGACTTGCAGAATATGTTCGTTGAGATGGTGCAAAACAGGGTTCGTAGTACCTAAGTTGCTCCTATTGTGGATGTTGGTGGTGGTGTTCTAGTGCAAGCGCTGAGGGCTGACTTTGCCAAATTGAGCAAGGATTTCTCTACTCTAAAAGGAAAACTGTTTCTTGAAACATAATCAACCGTCGAAGTGCAAGATTTGTTAAACACCTACAAACGCATCTTTGAGGTTATGAAGTTAAAGGATGCGATGAAGATGAAGTTGGCCTCTAGACAGCTTTAGGGATGAGCTAAGGGGTGGTGGAATGCCATCAAGGTTATTACTCCCGAGGATTGGATTACTTAGGAGCAGTTAAAGGGAAGGTTAAAGAGAAGTATATATTGGCCGTTCAGAAGTCGGTGCTCTTTCGAAAGTTTGCTGACTTAAGACATGGGGTATGTCTATGTCGGAGTGTGTGGCCAAGTTCGACATGCTGTTAAAGTACGGTCTATCTTTTATCGATACTCTGCTCAAGAAGAATGAGAAGTTTAGTGATTGTCTTGGAGAGAAGCTCGTGAGTCATATTGATGAGATCTTTGATGGGCTTATGGAGAAGGCTCTTCGGCATGAGAGTCTGTATCCTAAGCCTAAGTCGGTTGTTATCCACAAGGATAAGCCAAATCCGCAAGCTGGCGGGAGAGGAAAGAGGAAGTGGGATAACAAGAAGAAGAAGAAGTAGTTTCAAAAGAGTGGTCAGAAGAAGGGCAAGTGGGAGCCTATTTGCTATAGCTGTGGAGAGAAGGGCCATATTATCAAGACTGCAAGACGGGAGGCAAGAAGTGCTACAACTGCAACAAGCCAGGGCATATCAAGAAGGATTATCTGAAACCATCAAGAAATAAGAAGGTTGTGTTTGCTTATGCTTTGTACGGTATTCCAGCTTTGTCGAGGGCTCCATCAACAAAGGAGAAAGGGAAGAGCATCGTTACACAGGGTATGCTTTCTATTTCTGATACGCTTGTACGTGTTTTATTCGATATCGAGGCTTCACATTCCTTCATATCTAGTGATTTGGCAGATATATTGGGATTGAAACCCAAGATAGTTGACCTAATTTTGATAGTCACAAACCCTATTGGAGGATCGACTAGTCTTTGCATTGTTTGTCGAGATGTAGCCTTATCGAGTCATGGATGTTTGTTTACTTGTGATTGCTTTGTTTTAGGTTTCGTGGGGTTTGGTATCATTCTGGGTATGGACTACCTGCAGAAGTACATAGTAGTGGTAGACTATGAGAGGCTGTTTTGGTGATGATAGGGATGGATGATGGGCATAAGTTAGAGGTAGGTTGCCTGCCTACAATGAGGTGATGGTCAAATTTCTGTATTCGCTCGAGATCTCGCACGAGTTATCATCTATGCCTATAGTGAGGGAGTATCCGTACATATTCGAGAGGTGACCAGATTACCACCACATAGGGAGATCGAATTCCATATAGATTTGGTAAAGGATGTCAGACCGATAGTTAAGCCTTTGAGGCGTATGACACCTAGAGAGCAAAAGGAGTTGGAGGTGCAAGTAAATAACCTTTTAAGGCTTTGGTTCATTCGTAGGAGCATATCTGAGTAGGACATGCCTGTAGTAGTCACCACCAAAGCAGATGGCTCTATGAGGTTGTATGTAGATTATCCTGAGCTAAATAAGGTGACGAAGAAGAACAAGTATCCACTTCTGCATATTGATGACTTGTTCGATCAGCTCCATGGTGCTAGGATGTTCTCTTAGTTGGACCTTGCAACGGCATTTCATCAACTAGAGTTGGCAAAGGAGAGTGTGCCGATTACAGCGTTTCGTATGCCATTTGGATTCTATGAGTGGTTGGTTATGCCATTCAGGCTAACTAATGCGCTGGTATACTTTGTTAATCTTATAAACCGTGTTTTCAGGGTTCAACTAAATAAGTTTATAACTGTGTTTATGGACGATATCCTTATTTACTCAAGGATGGTGGAAGAACACAAGGAGCATTTGAGAATTATACTCGAGGTTTCAAGTGTCACTCCTGGATGAGGGAAGTGCAAATTTTTGGGTCTTATCATTTTCGAGCAAGGCATTGCTGTAGATCCTGCTAAGGTGGCAGCATTACAGGATTGGGATCGACCTAAGACCACTACAGACATGAGAAATTTCATTGGATTGGCGGGATACTGTAGACGTTTTATCAAGGAATTCTCTAAGGCAGCAACGATATTAACCAATTTGACGTAGAAGAATCAAACTTTTATTGGGATGCGAGTTGCGAGCATGCATTTATGAGTTTGAAGGAGAGGTTGGTGAGCACACCAGTGTTAGTCATTCCAAGTGAGAATGAGGAGCTGATAGTATACACAGACACATATGGTATTGGACTTGGTGCAGTTCTGATGCAGAGGGAAAATGTTGTCGCCTAAGCTAGTTGACAGCTAAAACCGCATGAGAAGAAGTATCCAACTCACGATTTGGAGTTGGTAGCGATAGTATTCACTTTGAAGATATGGAAGCATTATTTGCTTGGGGAGAGGTTCGAATTATATATGCACCACAAGCGTTGAAGTATTTATTCTCCAAGAAGGACCTTAACCATAGTCAGCAACGATGGTCAAAGTTCCAGGCCTCCTACGACTTTGGCATTTCCTATATTGCCAGGTAAGGGAAATGTGATCGCTGATGCTTTGAGTAGTAGATAAGCCAGCTTGGGGGCGATGTTCCTGGAGTGGAAGCAGTTATAGTTTATCGTTGGTTATGATTTTAGACCTCGATGCGAGCTAGACCCGAAAGTGTTGGCTAGTTGATGATCAGACCTACCTTGATTGAGTGGATTGGTATTAGTTAGAAGTGAGATGTTATACTAGCTGAGATCATGGTGAAGATTGAAGAAGGGGTAGAATCTGAGGAGATGAAGCAGTATGGGCTTGACCATGATGGTTGGCTTAGTAAGGATGGGATATTGTTTGTTCCTGATGTCGATGGGTTGAGGGATGAGGTGCCACGAGAGTGCCATCATTTGAGATTGACTATACATCTTGGTGGAAATAAAATGTACCACAATATAAGGTAGATATTTTATTGGGAAGGGATGAAGAAGGACATTGGGGCATTCATCTCGAAGTGCGTGAACTGTCATTTGGTAAAGGCAGAGCAGAAGAAGCCGATTGGTTTGTTACAACCGCTCGGGATTCCCAAGTGGAAATGGGAACAAGTTTCAATGGTCTTCATCGATGGATTGCCGAGAATCAGAGGAGGGTACGACAACATTTGGGTCATAGTCGATAGATTGACGAAGAGTGCTCGATTCATACCCATTAAGTCTAGTAGGATGACATCCAAATTGGTCGAGTTGTATGTGAACTGGGTTGTACGATTCCAAGGTATGTCAAGGAGTATTGTGAGCGACCGAGACTGTTTATTCACTAGCGGGTTTTGGAAGAGCTTGCAAGAGGTGTTGGGGATGGAGTTGCACTTTAGTATAGCTTATCACCCACAATGGACCAAGAGGAGGAATCGTATCTTGGAGGATCTCTTGCGCGCTTGCATTCTCGATTTTGGCGACTCGTGGGACGATCATTTGCATTTATTAGAGTTCGCATATAACAACAATTATCAGTCCAGCATCGGTATGGCACCATTTGAGGCGTTATATGGCCGACAGTGTAATGCTCCTTCATGTTGGTGGGAAGCAGACGAGAAACTAATACTTGGGCTAGATATGATTAGAAATAATTTGGAGAAGATTGAGATCATTCTGCAACGAATGAAAGCTGCTCAGGATAGACAGAAAATCTACGCTAATAGGAGAAGACATGACATGGAGTTCTCCATCGATGATACGGTGTTTGTTAAGATCTTTCCACTGAAGAATGTTTTTCAATTTGATACTAAGGGGAAGTTGGTGCCGAGATTTGTCGGTCCTTTTCCTATACTTGAGAGGATTAAGAATCTAGCACATAGAGTCAACTTACCTTAGAAGATAATAGGCGTGCACAACATGTTCCATTTTTCTCACTTGTGGAAGTTTGTGCACGACTCAGGCATGGTAGTTGAACCGAATCAGCTTGATGATATCGAGATTGAACCAGAAGCATCGAGACCTCATAGGCCTATTCGTATCATCGGACGGGATATGAACCAGCTTAGGAAGAAGATGGTAGAGCTAGTGAAGGTTCAGTAGAGTGAGAGTGAAGTAGATTATACTTGGGAGACCGAGGAGAGCATGAGGACCACTTATCCAGAACCTTTACTTGGTGAGACTTCTGTTTATAGCATTTACTTTCACTTTCGATGTCATATATGGCAGTCCCCATGCTAGGGTAGGCGTAGATATCATTTATTTCTTCTATGTTCATGTTTGATGTTTGACATGTTTGCTAGTGGATAATAGGCATGTAGGGTAGCTATATTTGATTTTGCCTTATTTGTGTTGGGATTTCGAGAGCGAAATTCCTAAAGGGGGAGAGTGTAATGACCCATATTTTACATATTGGAGGATTGTAAAGTATTGTTTTTAAATTCTTATGAGGTTTTATGACTCTATAACTTCGGGAAATGCCTATTAGTGACATTTCCTATCTTTAAATTTTTTCCTAATGAATTTACCCCAGAAAACTTGTAACGACTATAGCTTTTGATAGAAGCTGAATTGGCATCCAGGACTACTTCCATTAAAAAGATACGATGATTTCCCTTTCTATAGATTGGTCATAATAGCGATTTGGACTTTTCGGCTAAGATATGGCTATTTGAAGATTGGAGTTATAGATTTTCTATTCGGTATTAGTTGTTTTGGCAGTTTAGGACCGGACAGGAAATTCTGTTCGGTAGTAGTCAGTTCGGCCGGGTTTGGTTTGGCAACGAAGACCGAACTGGAAATCGTGTTCGGTAGTTGATTGGTTCAGGAAGTACTCTGTTCAGGGGGTGCTCTGTTCGAGGGGCGGCTTGTTTGGTGCTTCTGAGGAGTGCTTTAGAGTTTTTCCTATAAATAGGTGAGCCAATCTCTCCCTAAGTAACTTTTCTATCATTTCTCAAACAGCTCTCAACCCCCATTATTCCATTCTTCACCCAAATCCTCTTACTTTCTCATCCAATTCTTGTTCAAACCATAGATAAGCAAGAGGATACATTAGAGAGCCTATTTACATCCTTGGGAAAGAAAAATTGGATCTTGGCTAGATTCTCGAATTTGCATCATTTTGCGTGAAAAACTTGGTTTTGAAAATTTTGGTGAGTGATTTGCCATGAATTGTTGTATGTTGCATTTTGAATGTTGTTTAGTGCATGTGTGGTGTTTGCTTGTATGCTTGTGTGGTTGAAAATGCTCATCGGAGTGACATAGAGGTTGGAATCGTGAAACTACACTTCGATGGATAGACTCAAAGAGGTTAGGAGTTCTATTGATGCATACAAAAGGCATATTGGTCAAAGAACAGAGCGTAGCGGTGGAATCGATGCAAAATTTGGATTTGGAGCCTCGACGATATTTTGGTTTGGGGGGATTCTGGTCGGTCATAGGCGCGGTTTGGGTTCAGTGAAGGTTTGGCTCAAAGTCAGACAAGAATTTTCGTACGAGGTTGTTGGCTCGAGTTTTGCTTGGGTTTGGCTTAGAGCCGAACAAGAATTTCTGTCCAGGAGTTTGACTCATGTTAGGTGATGGTTTGGCTCAGAGCTAGACAAGAATTTCTATTTGGGAGTTTGGCTCGGGTTTGGCTTGGGTTTGGCTTAGGTTTGGCTTAGAGCCGGACAAGAAATTCTGTTCGGGGAATGTGCTTTAGGCTCGACTTAGGAAAATGAAGGGGCAGGTTTTGGCCAGCTCTAGGGAAAACCCTAACGGAGTTGGAAAGTCAAGAGATTTTCGTCATGGCATGACGAGACTTTAGCGATTTCTTTGTAGCATGTTCCGGGGCCCTTGGGGGTGATGTGGAGGTGAAGTTGGTAGCTCCAAACAACCCAGGACGACCTTGGATTTTGTGCGAATACTATAGGAGCATCGGGGTAGCGCTTCGACTTGATGATGCTGATGACTTTAGAACTTAGATACGATGGCTCTACAACTTGCGATGGGTGTCTAGAGGCAGTTTAACACATCTTGATAGGAATGGAAAAGAAAGAGTGAGAGGATAGATTGGTTTACCAGCTGTGTACCCTTTTTGAGCCTTGGACATCCATTGGAATGTTACCAATTGGCACCTTTGCTACTAATTGAATCAAAGCATTAGTATTGGTGGGCTTGAATACTAGGGCAAGAGCTGCCACTTTATGAGCCAATGTGTCCATTATAGAGAGAGAGGGGAGTTCTCATTAGGAGAGGAATATCTGATGGTCTCAAAAGTATGCGTTATAGAAAGCAAGCCCAGGTGAGATCGTTTCCCTTTTGATAGAGGTTCTTATTCTCTCGGTCGTAAGGAGGAAGAAGACGAATTTCAGTTCACCGGTCTGTAGCTGTAGTAGTAAGCATGTCAGGAAGGTTCTATTAAGCAAACCAGTAAGTTAGTGATTCAAAGTATAGCCCTAGTGCTGGTGTATGAGATATTGAATTCTCAGTGAAAGCAGACTCAGAATCCTAAGTTAAGCAAGCCAGTCCCGCGGCTATGAATTTCATAAATAAAGCAAAGGGCAAGCATTTGCAAATGTGAATTGACATACACGTGAGACAAGTGGTTTGGTAAGAAGAAAACGACTTAATGATGGGAGTCGTGACGGTGACCCACAAGGGCAAGTTCAATGATGGGGGCTTGCGAGTGGGATTTACGACCGTGTCCTACTATGGAAATAACCATGATGGAATAACGATTGAGTTCCTGTAACACCTCATATTTTCATGACATTATTTAGGATATTTAATTGGTTAAATTAAATAAAATAATGTGGAGATTAATGGGTTGAGATTTGTTTTAGCTAAGGGTAGCTGTGCCATGATAGTGTGTAAATTAATTTAAAATAACCTAAACAAAGGGATTAGGAAATAACAAGGGCAATATGGGAAATATGTGGAGCTTATACCCTAAACCCTTAGGAGATAGAAACTCACGATCATTTCATTTTACTCAAACTAAAAACACTAAGGTCGGCCACCATTTTCACTCTTAAGAAGAAGATTAAAGCTAGGATTTAAGAGAAGGGAAACAATCAACTAAATCAACATCAAATATCACATCTATAATCTCAAAGCTGAGGTAAATAATTACTACATCCCACTTTCTTTTGGTTTTCGGTTTTAAGGCTAAGATCCGAAATGTTTTTGCAAGTATATGCTATGTTTTGATGATTAAAGTTTCATATATTTATTGGTTGGTGAAATATGCATGTTCATACTTGTTTTATGATATGTTTGATATGAAAACCCTATTCGATGTCATCCAAATGCCTTGAAAATTTAAATATAGGTCAGAAATTATATTTTAGAGATGGGTTTCAATTTTCGTAATTTTCCAAATTATGGTGGATTTTATATTAATTTTCTAGTGAAGGAAATTGTTTATTGGGTTATAAATTATTTAAGGTATGAGACTTAAATGTTTTATATATTTTATTAAGGAGAAGAGGTATTTTATAAAATAAAATGATTATTAATTTTAAAAATAGTGGTAGCACATTTCTGAAAAGAATTTGTTAACCAACGAGAATTTGACAAATAAAGGCAAGTTAGTTGAAAAGTTATTCTTTTGAACTTAAAAACAAAGAAATCATACTTTTAGCATGTTTCAGCCTATTACAGTAGTAAACCTTCCAACCCTAGACCTTCTGACAAGGTCGAAAGGTTCCAAGCTTTCGACAAGGTCAAACCAATGCATATGGTATCAAGCTACTTGGTACGTAATGAATTGGACAGAGTCGAAGGATTCTTAGTCGAAAGGTTGATGGCCAAAGAGGTTGGGGTATGTTTGATTTATAAACCAAAAGCTTTCACCTGCTTTACTTTCGAATTAGAGCTTTCGACTTGGCTGCTTTCGACCAGGTCAAAATGTTTAAAAGAAAGGTTTTAAACCTTTCGACATGGTCGAAAGGTTACAGCTGCTACTTTGTTTTGAAACCTTTCATCATAGTCGAAAGGTTACTGCCGCTTTATATAAATGTTTTGTTTTGAACCTTCCGATAAAGTCGAAGGGTTTACTTTGATTGGTTCGAAAGGTTCACTTGTTTTAAAAACTAGCTGCTTCTCGATGCTTTCGAAAGGAAGCTTTCGACTTAGGCGATTTACCCTTGTTTTATAAATTGAACTATAACCCAAAGCTTTCGAAAGAGTTGTTTTAAAGATGCTTTAAAGCTTTCGAAGCAGAACTTACGACTTTGCCGAAAGGTTGCTTCCAATGAAGTCGAAAGGTTTTAAAGAAGGTTTTCCACCTATTTTAAATTGAACCCAGAAAGTTTTCGAAAGATTTTAGAAGGTTAATGCTTTCAAAATGTTTTGTTTACTGAATGGTTTTAAAAGGGGTCGAAGGAAAATCTTTCGAAGGGTTCGAAAGCCAAGCTTTCGATGGAGTCGAAAGGTAACCTTTTGAAGGGGTCGAAAGGTTTTTGTTTTTGAATGATTTCAGAAGGTTTTAAATGGAAGGGTTTCCAAGGCAGTGTACCAAGTGTTTTTAAAATAGGATGTCTAAGGTTTTATTGCTTTCGAAAGGTTTGAAGTTCAATGGGTTCGAAAGGTTTGAGGTTCAAAGGTTTCGAACGGTTGAGTTTCAATGGTTTCGAAAGGTTTTGATTTCTAAGGGTTTTGAGGATACCAATGAAAACTATAAATGAATATAACCTAAGTTAGGGACACTAATGGAAATAGGTTAATCATGGGGCTGGGCAAAATGATGGGTTCATAGTCATCTTAGGAAAACTATGGGATGTTTGATGGATAGTCAACATCATGTCGGTGATGGATAGTCTCTATATGATTGAAGGAGGGTTCATAGTCATCCTAGGAAACCTATGGGATGTGTGATGGATAGTCAACATCATGTCAGGGATGGATAGTCTCTGTAGGGTTAAAGCAAGGTTCATAGTTATCCTAGGAAAACTATGGGATGTGAGAAGGATAGTCCACATCAGTTTAAGAAAAATGACTGTGGGATGGATAGTCCCTCTTTGATGCAAATAAAGTCTAAAATTAGATATGTAGTCCTTGAAAATATAAGACGGATAGTCAGTTGAAACTTAGATGGTTAGACTAACTAATGTGCGATGGGAAATCCTAATTGTTTTAAAGTATGCATATCACCATAATGTTTTATAAATATATGTTTTAACGATTGTGGATGTAGGAGCATAGAATATGGTTTTATGAAAGGTTTTGTAAAAGATATGTTTTAAAAGGATGTTAGTGAGGGGAAACCCGTTCCGCTAAGTTGTGTGGTCTCACTTAACATATTTAAATGGGATGTGTAGTATTATTCATGCCAGGCTTTATGTCTGACTCGAAGTTTATGTTTTCTCCTTAAACTCTCGGGTGCTCAAAATTAATTTGAGTAAGTTGAGGGATTAAGTTCTTTTTCAGGTTTTAGTAGGATGACAAATAAGCTACCGAAGGCATGCAGGGGGAAAATGGATAGTTGTTTAGGATTGTAGTTCTTGTTATGTTTTGATGTATTTCCGTTGTGATTGTATTAGGTCTATTATGACCATATGACTCTGATCATCCAAAGGGGTATCTTCATATACCGCTCTTGGCGTAGTTTGTAATAATTATATTTTATCTGTGCCTGGGAACAATTTGGGATTATGGGTTGTGAATGTGAAACAACTGGTTTTGAAATGTAATGAAGAAAAAGTTGTTTTGAAATCTGTGTTTTATTTCATATTCAAGCGCTTCTGATATTATTGATATCATTAATATAGCCGTATTTAGTCGCCGGAAGCTAATACTATAGATGACTACAGCATCTGTAGCGCTTAGTTTTGGGCCTCTAGATAGGGGATGTTACAGCTTGGTATCATAGCATGGTTTATGAAATACTTTAACTAAAAATGATTTTTGAAAACATAATCCTTAGAAATTAGAAATTGGAGGGGAGAGCACCACTACTAATGGAAATACCCGACCCAATGCTAGAAGAGGTCCAAGTCAGACACAAGCTGAAACTGCTGGTTCAGGAGTTCCCCAGATGGACATGGGAGCAATGTATCGGTTCTTTGTAAACATCATGCATGCTGGAATTGCAGCCGGTGTTGTTGGAGGTAATGCTGCTGGAAATGTTAGTGGAGCAAATCTTGTAGTTCGAGCTGGATATAACTATGCTAAGCTGAGTAGAGACTATATCAGTTTGGGAGGAAAGCCGTTTGCTGGAATGGAAGTTGCTATTGAAGTGGAGGATTGACTATTGAACTATGAAAGGATTTTTACAGATCTAGGCTTGAATGATGGGGAGAAGAGAAGGCTAGCCTCGAGACAGCTATAAGGGTTAGCACTTCACTGGTGGAACAATGTGACGGCCGGAGTGCCAGAGGAAGAATTGACTTGGGCTAAATTCAGGAGGAGGTTTGAGCAGAGGTTCTTGTCTGAGGTGGCCAAGTTGGCGTTAATGAGGAAGTTTATGGATCTTGTCCAAGGACAAATGTCTGTGGTCGAGTATGCTACAAGGTTTGACGAGCTACCTGGATATGGTTATGCTTTGGTTGACATAGATGTCAGAAGGAATGAGAGATTCATTAGAGGATTGAGGCCAGAGATGGGCAGAATGACTATGGCCCATTTCTGAGATACTTCTAATGTGGTAGTGGAAATGGCCATCTTCCATGAGGAAATGCTTGATGTTTTAGCTAGGGAGAAGTCCATTGAATTCCATAGTTCTCAAGGGAAGAAGCGGGAGTTCTTCAAGAAGAAGGGCGCTCAAAGAGAAGGAGCCACCAAGAAAGAGAAAGCAGATATAGTTTGTTACAAGTGTGATAAGAAGGGTCACTATGCTAACGAGTGTCGTTCAGGAGATGGTAAGTTGGTTGTGGGGAAGCAGTATGTGTAATGCTATAATTGCAACCAGACATTACAAGAACAAATGTCCTAAAGCCGCCAAGGCGGGAAAAGGAAAGGTCTTTGCTTTGGAGCCATCATCTTCTAAACCAACTACCGCCGAGAAAGGAAAGGTATTGTTTGATACCGGAGCATCTCATTCTTTTCTTTCTCGATGTCTGGTAGATAAGCTTAATCTAGAACTCTCATATCTAGTTACTTCCTTAAGGGTTGCAAATCCAATAGGAGGGTATGCAACACTTGAGATAAGGTGTGACCATTTAGAGTTTGATTTGCTAGGCCATATTTTTGAGTGCTGTTTGCATGTGTTTGACTTTGGGGGATTTGGGATTATCCTTGGGATGAATTGGTTAAGTAAATATGGTGCTAGGATATTTTTCCATGATAGGAAAATATCACTTAGTCACCCGGATTGTAGGGATCATATAGTTTATACCGTAGAGAACCCTAGTTGTGAAATGAATGCTTTATTGGGTTCTATGGAGTTGGAGGATAAGTTGCATCAAGTATTTGTAGTTAGAGAATTTGTAGATGTGTTTGAGCCGATAGCGGGGTGTCCACAAAACGAGCCATTGAGTTTCGGATTGATTTGGTTCCTGGAGCAGAGCCGGTAAGTAGGCCGCCGAGCAGGATGACACCCATCGAAATGAAAGAGTTGAAGGTTCAATTGGTGGATTTGAAAGGCAAGAGTTTTATCTGACCGAATAGTTCGCCATGGGGAGTTGCCGCTGTATTTGCTAAGAAGTCGGACAGATCGTTAAGGCTGTGTATCAATTATCGTAAATTGAATGAGAAGACGATAAAGAACCAATATCAATTTTTCGAGAGCACTTAGATAGTTTTGTGTTGGTCTTCATAGGTGGCATTTTGGTGTACTCTAAGGATGAGAAGGAGCATGAAGTTCATCTTAGAGTTGTGCTCGAAACATTGAGGGAGCATCAGTTGAAGGCTAAGTTTTCGAAGTGTCATTTTTGGAAGAAGGAAGTGAGGTTCCTTGGTCATGTCATCTCAGAGAAAGGGTTGTCTGTAGATCCAACTAAGATTGAGATGCAGAATAATTGGAAGAGACCTGAGATGGTGATCGAGATTAAGAGCTTTCTTAGATTGGCTGGATATTATCGAAGATTTATAAAGGATTTTTCATGGATAGCTACACCGATGACTAAGTTTACGCGAAAAGATGTGAAGTTCATATGGACAAATAAGTGTGAGGAAGCATTCCAGAGCTTGAAAAACTTATTGACCCATGCGCCGGTGTTAGTTGTTCCGAAGGGGAATCAAGATTTGGTTGTTTATACTGATGCATGTGGAATTAGATTGGGAGCTGTGTTGATGCAAAGAGGTAAAATGATTGCTTATGCTTCTAGATAACTTAGACCACATGAAATTAGGTATCCAACGCATGACTTGGAGTTAGCCGCCGTTATATTTGCTTTAAAGGCGTGGAGGCATTATCTTTTGGGAGAGCGATTTGAGCTTTATACCGATCATAAGTCGTTGAAGCACTTGTTTTCTTAGAAGAAGCTGAACATGAGACAACAAAGATGGCTTGAGTTTATTGCTGCTTATGATTTTGGGATTGAGTACACACCCAGAAAAGGAGACAAGGTGGCGTATGCACTCATCCGGAAACATCAGAATGCAGTATTGGCTATGATTGCTAAGTGGAAAGACTTGGAAGCATTGTCAGCTTGTAGTGTGCAGTTTAGATCCAAGGTAGGTTCTTGTACCAGAAGTGCTGTATTATCTTGTTTAGAAGTTAGACCGGCAATGATTGAGAAGATAGCTTCTAAGCAAGAGGAGGATCCAATTTTGGCTGAATGGATCAAAAGGTTGAGGGAAGGAACACAGAGCGATGACTTAAAGGATTTTAGTCTTGACCAAAATGGGTGGTTGAGAAAAAAGGGAGGTTGTGTTCCGAATGTAGAAAACATGAGGAAGGAAGTTTTGGGTGAGTACCATCATTAGAAGTTCACTATCCATCCAGGAGGAAAGAAGATGTATCAGGATATGAAGAGAAGTTTCTTCTGGGAAGGTATGAAACGGGACATTGGTGTATGTGTTAAGCAGTGCTTGAATTGCCAACAGGCAAAGGCTGAACACCATAAGCCTAGTGGATTGCTTCAACCGTTAGAAGTTCCGTTGTGGAAATGTGATCCTACCTCTATGGAATTTATTGATGGGTTGCCAAGATCTAATAGAGGGAATGAAAGTATATGGGTCATAGTAGATAGAGTAACTAAGAGTGCCCATTTCATTCCGGTAAAGTCAACTAGGACGACACCTAGTTTGGCGAAGTTATTTATGAAGAATGTAGTTAAGACTGCACGGGATTCCTAGTAGTATTGTCAGTGATAGAGATTCTTTGCTTACTAGTGAGCTGGAAAAGTCTACAGGAAGCTTTAGGAACCAAGCTCAACATGATTACCGCTTACAATCCGTAGATAGATGGACAAACAGAAAGAGTTAACAAAATCTTGGAGGATTTGTTAAGAGCTTGTGTATTGGATTTCGGAGGATCATGGAAGGACCATCTTCATCTAGTCGAGTTCTCGTATAACAATAGTTATCAGACTAGTATTGGGATGGCACTGTTTGAAGCTTTGTATGGAAGACCATGCAAGTCTCCCGTATGTTGGTTAGAGACCGGGGATAGATTGGTTCTTGGTCTAGATTTGATGAAGGAAACTGCGAAGAAGATTAAGGTGGAGCTTATACCCTAACCCTTAGGAGATAGAAACTCACGATCATTTCATATTACTTAAACTAAAAACACTAAGGCCGGCCACCATTTTCACTCTTAAGAAGAAGATTAAAGCTAGGATTTAAGAGAAGGAAAACAATCAACTAAATCAACATCAAATCTCACATCTATAATCTCAAAGCTAAGGTGAATAATTACTACATCCCACTTTCTTTTGGTTTTCGGTTTTAAGGCTAAGATCCAAATTTTTTTTGCAAGTATATGCCATGTTTTGATGATTAAAGTTACATATATTTATTGGTTGGTGAAATATGCATGTTCATACTTGTTTTATGATATGTTTGATATGAAAACCCTATTTAATGACATCAAAATGCCTTGAAAATTTAAATATAGGTCAGAAATGATATTTTAGAGATGGGTTTCAATTTTCATAATTTTTTGAATTATGGTGGATTTTATACTAATTTTCTAGTGAAGGAAATTGTTTATTAAGTTATAAATTATTTTTGGCTAAAATAATAACCATTTGGGGTTGAAATTTTATATGTTAGGCGACATTTTAAAATAAATTTTCTGGGGTTTTTTCAGATTTTTCCTATGTGTTTCGATGAATATATAAAATTAATAAGGCATGGGACTTGAATGTTTTATATATTTTATTAAGGAGAAGGGGTATTTTGTAAATAAAATGATTATTAATTTTAAAAATAGTGGCAGCACATTTCTGAAAAGAATTTGTTAACCAATGAGAATTTAACAAAGAAAGGCAGGTTAGTTGAAAAGTTGTCCCTTTTAAGTTAAAAACAAAAATCATACTTTTAGCATGTTTCGGCCTATTACGGCAGTAAACCTTCCGACCCTAGACCTTCCGACAAGGTTGAAAGGTTCCAAGCTTTCGACAAGGTCAAACCAATGCATATGGTATCAAGCTACTTGGTACGTAACGAATTGGACAGAGTCGAAGGGTTCTTAGTCGAAAGATTGATGGCCAAAGAGGCTGGGGTATGTTCGTTTTACAAACCAAAAGCTTTCACCTGCTTTACTTTCGAATTAGAGCTTTCGACTTGGTTGCTTTCGACCAGGTCAAAATGTTTAAAAGAAAGGTTTTAAACCTTTCGACATGGTCGAAAGGTTACAGCTGCTACTTTGTTTTGAAACCTTTCGTCATAGTCGAAAGGTTACTGCCGCTTTATATAAATGTTTTGTTTTGAACCTTCCGATAAAGTCGAAGGGTTTACTTTGATTGATTCGAAAGGTTCACTTGTTATAAAAACTAGCCGCTTCTCCATGATTTCGAAAGGAAGCTTTCGACTTAAGCGATTTAGCCTTGTTTTATAAATTGAACTATAACCCAAAGCTTTCGAAAGAGTTGTTTTAAAAGATGCTTTAAAGCTTTTGAAGCAGAACTTTCAACTTAGCCGAAAGGTTGCTTCCAATGAAGTTGAAAGTTTTTAAAAGAAGGTTTTCTACCTATTTTAAATTGAACCCATAAAGTTTTCGAAAGGTTTTAGAAGGTTAATGCTTTCGTAAGGTTTTGTTTACTAAATGGTTTTAAAAGGGGTCGAAGGCAAAGCTTTCGAAGGCGTCGAAAGCTAAGCTTTCAATAGAGTCGAAAGGTAACCTTTCGAAGGGGTCGAAAGGTTTTCGTTTCTGAATGATTTCAGAAGGTTTTAAATGGAAGGGTTTCCAAAGGTTTTCCAAAGGTTTTCCAAGGTAATGTACCAAGTGTTTTAAAATAGAACGTCTAAGGTTTTATTTCTTTCGTAAGGTTTGAAGTTCAATGGGTTCGAAAGGTTCGAGGTTCAACGATTTCGAAGGATTGAGTTTCAATGGTTTCGAAAGGTTTTGATTTCTAAGGGTTTTGAGGATAACAACGAAAACTATAAATGAATATAACTTAAGTTAGGGACACTAATGGAAATAGGTTAATCATGGGGCTAACATAAGACAATTAGATTCATAGGGCTAGCATGAATCAAATGGCAAAATGATGGGTTCATAGTGATCCTAAGAAAATTATAGGATGTTTGATGGATAGTCAACATCATGTCGGGGATGGATAGTCTCCATATGATTGAAGGAAGGTTCATAGTCATCCTAGGAAAACTATGGGATGTGTGATGGATAGTCAACATCATGTCAGGGATGGATAGTCTCTATAGGGTTAAAGCAAGGTTAATAGTTATCCTAGGAAAACTATGGGACGTGAGATGAATAGTTCACATCAGTAAACTGACTGTGGGATGGATAGTCCCTCTTTGATGCAAATAAAATCTAAAATGGGATGGGTAGTCCTTGAAAATATAAGACGGATAGTCAATTGAAACTTAGATGGTTAGACTAACTAATGCAGGATGGGAAATCCTAGTTGTTTTAAAGTATACATATCACCATAATGTTTTATAAATATATATTTTAACCATTGTGGATGCAAGAGCACAGAATATGGTTTTATGAAAGGTTTTGTAAAAGATATGTTTTAAAAGGATGTTAGTGAGGGGAAACCCGTTCCGCTAAGCGGTGTGGTCTCACTTAACATATTTAACCAGAATGTATAGTATTATTCATTCCAAGCTTTATGTCTGACTCGAAGTTTATGTTATCCCCTTAAACTCTCCAGTGCTCAAAATTAATTTGAGTAGGCTGAGGGATTAAGGTCTTTTTGAGGTTTTAGTAGGATGACGAATAAGCTACCAGAGGTATGCAGGAGGCAAATGGATAGCTATATAGGATTGCAGTTCTTGTTATGTTTTGATGTATTTTCACTGTGATTGTATTAGGTCTATTATGACCATATGACTCTGATCATCCAAAGGGGTATCTTCATATACCGCTCTTGGCGTAATTTGTAATAATTATATTTTATCTGTGCATGCGAACGATTTGGGATTATGTGTTGTGAATGTGAAATAATTGGTTTTGAAATGTAATGAAGCAAAAGTTGTTTTGAAATCCGTGTTTTGTTTCATATTCAAGTGCTTCTGATATTATTGATATCATCAACATAGCTGTATTAAGTCACCGGAAGCTAATACTATGATGACTGCAGCATCTGTAGCGCTTAGTTTTGGGCCTCTATATTGGGGATGTTACAGTTCCATTATGGAGACGTGTGCAAAGGCATCGTTGATTACTCGGAGGCTCCTAGTGTATTCGTAAAGAAGGGGTATGTGGGGTGCCACCTGGATTTGCGATTATGTCCGGGTCTTGCGATAGTAGATTACCCTGGGCTTTGCAATTGTTGGCCTTGTTCCTAGCCTTTCGACGTGGCATGGATTCGAGCACCAATGAAGCCGGGATTACGATTAGGTCCATGGTTTGCGATTGTGCTATACAAGTTATCATATATCCAACACACACGAGTGCTGGTGAGTTTTGTTTGATGGATTCTATATTTGTCATGGTTGTTTATCACTCTAGGGTGTCACTTAATGTAGGTATTTCGACCATATACCTAGACACCAGACATTGTACTTCGATTGCAATACACTTATATGGCTTTGGTAGTAGATTAGCATGTATCGACTGTTGTTTTCTAACTTTTTGGATGTTGTCCGCAGGTGCGGCGTAGTGGAAAGAAGGCTTGGGTTCTGGTAAAAAGACCCAGGTTCGATTCCTACCATGCGCTTCCTTATCCTATATAAATTTACCCGGGGGTATGGGGGCTTGGATCAGCGGATGGCTTTACTATACCCTCCTTAGGAGTTTACCGGCCCGCCGGGTTCTCCTGGGTTTTCAAAAAAAAACTCTTTGGATGCAGGGACAGGTGAGGTATAGTTCTTCATACCCTATGTTTATATCTATAATATATGATTTTTATAGTATTTGGAGAGTGTTTATCGCTCAGACCAGACAGTTGTCTAGCTCAAGGTTTTATGCTTTGCTTCTTATGACCTTGGACGCTCTTAAATGAGTAGATTAGGGATAACAGGTCTAGATAGCGCATGGAGCTGTACATAGTATGAACAAGAGGCTATGCTTTCATATATGTATATTTTGGAGCTTACTATCGCTTATATTCCAATGTGCAGTACTGTGGAGCTATATCAGTACTTGTATTTTGAGAGACAAATATAGAGTTTATCTTAGTTATTTAGGATGTATAAACTCTTTATTTTAGTTTTTGTATAGTCTGTAAACTTGATGCACTCCGATGTTCTTTTTTATGGCTCATTTTATTATATCACTGTCTTGCTTGTTTTACATGTATATTATTATATTATATATTGTCTATGCGCTATAACATTAGTCGCTATGCAGAGGATCGAAGATGACCAATAGTAATAAACAATGTAAATGCAGTGGAAATAGTAAAGTAGATCACACAATCGATTTTATACTGGTTCGAACCTCCCATCCTACATCCAGTCTCGAAACTCCCCTTCGGTATTTCACTATCAACACCCTCACTTCACCCAGAGGAATAGGTTCACAAACTCCGTCTGAGCAACTGAATAGGACTTCAACGACAATTACAAGTAGTGTGCCAAATGTTACTTTCTGACACAACATATCTTGATATACAGAATGTCACTTTGATGTACAATAACTCCTATAATCAAACCAAATGATATTCAGTAGAGGTGTAAAGGCTAAGGAGTTTATTCGACTAGAATATGGGATGTGGAGATAAAGAACACTAGTCGAAATCTCTAAATCATATGAATTTCTTAGAACTTGGAGAATTGCTTTAGGAACCGAGAGTTTAGGAGTGGAAATCAAAGCATAGAGTTGTGTTTCAATGTATATTGATTCAACAACGATTAGGGGATTATATAGTTGTTGTAGGGATGCCAATGTAGGGGTGCAACCTTCCAAATTCGCCATTGATGAAGAGAAGTGGCTGCAGAAGCGAAGAGATGCAACTTCTGGAGTGAAGAGACATGAAGGCACCAATTCAAAAAAATAGCCGTTTTTGTACTAGCTCAGTTGACTGAGGACCAAATTCAGTCGACTAAAAGTGGCTAAATTTTGTCCAGAACTTCGAGCTTGATTTAGTCGGCTATTTTTTTTGTAAGTTAGTCAACTTAGGCTCGTTTAGTCAACTGAGTAAGGATTTCATTCAACTGAATAAGCATAATTTCCAAAAGCTTGCTTTGTTCAGTGATAAAAGCATGCGCTCATCTCTCAGCCCACCCAGGTTTGAGTACCAGCTTCGCATATTATTAGCCAATTTATTTTTCACCTTTTCCATCATCGTTTTGACCTGAAATAACTTAATGAACATATTAGTAGCATTGTTATATGGTTGTTATCATCAAAATACCCTATATATGGTTCTAACAATCGCCTCCTTTTTTATGATGACAACGACACAACCTTATAATATAAAATAATAGCTCTACCTAAATATATGTTATGTATAATAAGTTTATTTCCCTCTAATATAAAATACTTAAAGCACGCGTTCTTCTCCCACTTTGTCATTAAAAAAGGGATAAATGCATTGGCGTACTATATGATAAAAAACTCCTCCCAAGTAAAATGCTTCTCTTAAACTTTTATCTATGTACTCCCCTTATCAATATGCTCATTATTTCTCCTTATTTGTAATTAACAAAAAGTATGAGAAAATTAAAAATAAATGGAGAATATCATAGAGAAGTCCTAAATAATAATTTTTTTAACATTATTGTAAAGCGATGAGTATCTAATAGATATGTTAGATGTAAGCAAAATGATACTCATTTTACAATAGATATAAGGTTTACACTTAGGAAACCATATCCAGTTGAATGTGGTTGATCTCTTAAAAATATAATTTCCACTATTAATCACAATGTTGTAATAATTGCTAATGTATGATTGTCTATTATAATCAGCTAGATTAGTAGGAACCCATATATAAACATTAACTGTCATTGATTTAGTATTCAAAGGATTTTTTCTATTTTTAAGCATAATACTATCATGACATATGTTAGTTTTAGAACTATCTCCACTTTTAGTACTAGCATTAAAATGTTTATACAGGAATGCATATCTAGTGCTTTTTCTACAATTATCCCGTTTATAGTGTGAACTAGTTCTATTATTATGAGCTTTGCTATTAGTAGTTAAGGAAGACAAATCATCTTTTTCTTTATTAAAATTTGTGATTTTTTCATTTAATTTATCAAAAACAACTTTGGAATCACAAATTTCTTTTGCAACATAATATTATTATCTTTTAAAAACTCACATTCTTAATTAATTCAAGATTCTTATCATTTAAAGTCCTATTCTCTTTTCAAGAGACAAAAGTTTAGAATTAGAATCATTTAAATAATTTTCCAAACATATATTTTTATTTTCCAAAACATCGATTTCCTTTCAAAGATCAGTATTTTTATCGTTTAAGAGCTTATTATCTTTTAATAGAAAATATTTCTGTAAAATAAGTTCTTCCAATGTAACTTCAAAAATTTCAGTTTGTTTTACTAAAAACTTATTTTCTTCTGTTAAAATACTAATTTTACGCTCACAATCATCTAATTTAGCTAAAGCAATAGAATTGACCTTTTGTGATGCTTAAAAATCTTTTAATAACTTGCGTTTGTAAAGTTTGTTGCTCGCTTCTAGAAATTTTCTTTTTCTCAACTATCTTTGAGCTTTAACTGGATCTTCTCTTTCTGGCCATTACTCTATGATGTTGTGATAATCAATAGAATTCCAGGCTTTGATACCGCTTGTTAGTCACTATGCACAGGATCAAAGATGACCAATAGTAATAAACAATGTAAATGCAGCGGAAATAGTAAAGTAGATCACACAGTTGATTTTATACTGGTTCAGACCTCTCATCCTACATCCAGTCCCGAAGCTCCCCTTCGGTATTTCATTATCAACACCCTCACTTCACCCAGAGGAACATGTTTACAAACTCCGCCTCAACAACCGAATAGGACTTCAACGACAGTTACAAGTAGTGTAACAAATATTACTTTTTGACACAGCATATCTTGATATACATAATGTCACTTTGATGTACAATAACTCCTATAACCAAACCAAATGATATTCAGTGGAGGTGTAGAGGCTAAGGAGTTTATTCGACTAGAATATGGGATGTGAAGATGAAGCACACTAGTTGAAATCTCTGAATCATATGAATTTCTTGGAACTCAGAGAATTGCTTTAGGAATTGAGAGTTTAGGAGTGGACATCAAAGCATAAAGTTGTGTTTCAATGTATATTTATTCTGCAATGGTTAGGGGATTATATATTTGTTGTAGGGATGCCAATGTAAGGGTGCAACCTTCCAAATTCTCCATTGATGAAGAGAAGTGGCCGCATGAGCGAAGAGACACAAAGGCACCAATTCAAAAAATAGCCGTTTTGTACTAGCTCAGTTGATTGAGCATCAAATTCAATCGATTGAAAGTGGCCAATTTTGGTCCAGAACTTCGGCCTTGATTCAGTCGGCTGTTTTTTTATAAGTTAGTAAACTTAGGCTAGTTCATTCGGTTGAGCAAGGATTTTAGTCGACTAAATAAGCATAATTTCCAAAAGCTTGTTTAGTTCAGTGGTAAAAGCATGCACTCATCTCTCATCCCACCCGGGTTTGAGTCCTAGCTTCGCATATTTTTAGCCAATTTATTTTTCACCTTTTCCATCATCGTTTTGACCTGAAATAACTTAATAAATATATTAGTAGCATTGTTGTATGGTTGTTATCATCAAAACACCATATATATAGTTCTAACATATAAGATGTTCTACAATTTCTATGTTTGGATTTTCTCTACTTTACATTCTTAGCTACCGTCCTGCATCAGTAGGTAACCTCCTCGGCAGATCATATAGATATACTAAGTACCAGAGGTGTAAAGTGGTTGTCACAGGAGGTGTATTTATAGTCGAAATCCCCTATAATAGTCACCAATATGCGTTTGAACAGCTAAGTACATAGATCCAAGTTTCTAGGCACACAGATCATGTCAAAATCAAAAACCAAAACCTTTCTGATCGATTTTAGTCGGTGTCAAGAGATGTTGCCTACTTGCTTTTTAGATTTTACTTCATACTTGTTTTAATCTTCAAGCTTTAGATTCTCATTGATAAAATTTCCCATCAATGTGCATCATTACCGACCGGTTTTTCCCATCCAAAACTTGTCTATTTCTTCAAAGTTGCTACTACAATCATCCATAGAACAAAGTGTGTCCCCTGCCTTCTTTGGGCTTTTTGGTACTGACTTATTTTGGTCGGTACCTACTTGTTTTGACTAGCACAATAGTCAATATTCTCATAGGCTTCTTGATATATTCTTCATTATTTTAAACTCCTGGTACATCAAGGTGTCACTTAGTTTAAATATTGGATAACACTTATCTCCAAATTATGCTTCTATGTCAACAAAGCATACTTTGGATTAAGACAAACGATAGGGTTCCATCTGCAAAGATGTCTTTGATCTTTGAACTGCTGTTTTGAAGTGTTAAATCCACTCAGGGAACATCGGTATGCCACTTCACACAATCGTTGGCTCGCATTCTTTCTGTAGATAAAAGTCAACGCCATTGAGCATTTTATGAAAGCTAGTCCAATCTCTAGACAAGTGTATTTCATATCTCGACCCAATGATGGGTAGTCGCCCTTAGCTTGGTGCCACTGCCACCACACCTGCACCACCGTCAATGCCTATCTTGAAGTTACCACCGTTCAACCAATCACCGCCATAATTGACTCGAATCACCATCGTCGTCCCCCCATACTCGGCCAGTCTCAACCTTTGGTCCATTTTGACTAGTTAGAATCAAATGACAACTAGTGAGCTGGTGGTGAAGCGAACTAATGGTTTATTACTGGTAAGGATCGAACAACCAAACTTCGTCGAGATGGTTTTAAAAAATAGCTTCATTGAGCATTTTTTGGTATTTAAGGAACTCAAGCACCGACACTTTGGAACTTTTTACCCATCTGTTAGAACCGGGCTAGCCCGTAGTGGACGTTATGGGTAAATTTCAAATACATTTTACCATATTAGATCTTTATTCGGCCTATGAAATCTAGTTTATTTAGAACATTTCCAAATTTTATTTAAATGAAACCTTTTATTTTATTTAAATTTATAAAATGATATTGTATTATTTAGTTTATGTTATATTATATTATATAAATAAGTGTATCATATACATGTGTATATATGTGGTGCATGTGTAATATATAAGTCTGTGCAAGGTATAACAGGTCAGTATATAGATGTTGGGATTTACATCGCAACGGACACGTTAGCTCATTCAATATATAAATATATTATTTGAATATATATTTTTATATACTTATATATATAATATTATATATATATATGCACTATAAATTTATTTAAATAATTTTGTGTGAATACACACACACACATAAACATATGTATAACATTTTCAAAAAAAACCAAACAAACATATGTATAAAATATTAACATATTTTTTGTATGTATATTAATATGAATATAATTAAATCAATTATAAAATATATTTAAATTATTAAAGCCGAAAGTAATATGTACAGTTTTTTTAAGTGGAAATTAGGTTGGAGAGCTTCTCATTCTAGGGTAATAAGTTTTAAGGACAACACTTATAAATAATTATTTTTAAGGACAATTTACAGAAAAATGAAAAATTCATTTATTGTTTTAAGTTATACAGGAAAATGATAAATTCATTTATCATTATTTATGTATAACTGAAAATGATAACTTCATTTATCTTTTTCCTATAAATTATCCTTAAAACTAATTTTTCAAAAGTGTTGTCTGTAACGACCTGGTATTTCGAACCATTCAAATCGACAATCATCTACTCATGTCAGACTTGAATTGCTCAAAACAACAGATTGTTAATTTATATTTGGAAAAACTTAGCATATACAGTAAATAAATAAATCACAGAATCACAGACACAATGTATTACAACAATAAGTAGCGGAATAGATAAATAGTAGTTCATGAAGCTACTATAAAACATCAGAGTCTGAAACAAAATAAAACAGAATCTCAAATACAAATGACTCTCTAATACATAAGCAACTGACGAGTCTGAACATAAATGACTGGAATAAACTGAAATAACTGAAAGCTGGATAAATAGATCTTCAAACAAAGCTCCAATTCCCAAAGGTGATTCTCAAGTGATGTGACACTCAGTCTGACCCGAGCATAAAGAAAAACACAAAACACTTGAGTCAGGATTAACATTCTTATACCAGTAAATTCAACTCAAGTGAAATATCAACTGAAATACAAGTAACTTAAAGGATGTTTGGGATTTCCATGCTCTAAGGATCCGTGGAACTATCTACTATGTAGTAATATACGCTATTATAATATATGTCTATCAGTAAAGTAAAGTATTAAAATAGCGTTAAGGCATTACCCTTATCCCCTTAACACATTTTATATATTCCCGTAGTCTATACAATGCCGTAAGCTCCACCAAACCGGTGGTTTACCCTGAGGACACCCCATAGGTATGGTACAAAACAAACTCATAGAAGGCGCGATAAGGCATGCGACAAGGCACGCGAGGCAATGCCCCGGCTAGGATTCTACCGTTTTGCGGATCCGGACTGGTGGTAATGCATAACAGCTACTACCGCCTACCTCGAGATACACTTCCAAATCAAAGGTGCACCCAATCAAATCACAAAGCAATAGAATGGTATCGAAGAAATGTGCCCGATAGGAGGAATAACCTCACTTGGCCCGGCATGGCTCCTGTTTTAGCAACATCAAGCTGACTCGCGGGAGTCAGGGCTACGTTAATACCTCATACAAAATCGTCGCCAAACCATCCTACTTCATTCTGGAATCTCCACCACGTACACAGTTGTTAAAGTGATTTTCGGTATTGGCAGAGAGTATGACAATATCCGATCCCGGTCTCTTTAACAACCAAACGCTTATTTCACACCATGGTCATTTCATTTCAAATAGTTCGTACTTCATATCAAAATATCATATTCATTTCAAAACCATATCAATTCGATATTATTATTCACTTTAAATAATATTCATTTCCAGAATCGTAACACTTTCAAAATCATAACACTTTCGAAATCATAACACTTTTGAGATCATAACACTTTTGAAATCATAACACTTCTATAATCATAACAGATCTAACTTAAACAGTTTAGATATTGAAAATAATATATATATTAAAATAGTTATAAATTAAAATAGTTTATATATTAAAATAATTTATATATTAAAATAGTTGTAAATTAAAAATAGTTTATATTTATTTAACGAGATTATACTGAAATAGTTTCCCAATTAAAATTGTTTCATCAATTCCATAAATTGATTCAAATCAACTTAAATTCCAAAATTCAATTTAAATCAATCCCTGTTCAACACTTTCAATTTAAAAGGTTAAAGATTCAATTCAAATTCTCAATAAACCATTTCAATTTTTTATCGATTTCAAATCCAGGTTTGAACTATCACTTCAATTCCAATAAGATTCAAAGTTTAAATATCCAACATTTACAACATAAGTTTCATTTATTTTTCAACATTTAACTTTAATTTTATTCAAATTGGAAAATATTCACTTAATCATTTTAATAACAATTAAATAAAATCTCAATTTAAAATTTAAATCAATATTAAATATTCAGTCTTAATTTTATTTAAAATTGAGAATATTCATTTAATCACTTTTTATCAAATCAAGTTATAAATCATATCTTTCAAAATCTCCAAATCTATAGTTCAAAATCAATTCTTATTTAAATTCAATTATTAACCAATTTAAAATTCCAAGTCAACATTAATTTATCTTCCCAACCTCTATTATTAAAGTTATAAAAACCTATTTTTAAAATATTAATATAAATTTAAATAAATACTTAAACATATTATAAACCAATTAAATTAAATTTTATTAAATTAAATTTTATTATTAAATTTGTTTTATATTAAATCTTATTTTATATATTTTAAAAATAAAATTATAAGTAAAATCTTAAATTTATATTTTTCAAAACTAACTTATAAATTAATATTTCCAAAACATATTATTTTAAAATTTAAATTTTGTACACATATAAAAATAACATTTATATATTATATTTTAAAAATCAATATTTATTAATGTTAAAACCCATAAGTTTCCTTTCAAACTTTGGGAATCATTTTCAAAATATAGACCAATGGTGTCTGTATATAATTTTTTATCCTATGGTCAAGTGACACGGATATTTATCATTTCAATTCGCAAATTAAATATTTACGGGTATATATCATTTCAACCCGTAATTCCAAAATTTGAATTCAATGAAAATCGCTTGGGTTTATCATTTCAACCCATAATGATTTTCCCTTAATCTATAAAATCATTCGGGTATGTATCATTTCAACCTATAGGGAATTCTAACTAACAAGGAACTTGTAGAGTGGGAACAAATACGATAATAATATTACATATCAACAACATGCATATATAATCAGTAACAATTAAATATAATATATACAACAGGTTATGGTGTCATATGTCATAGATAAACAACTGCAGATAATAGCATATCATATTTAACAATTAAATATCTTAACAATTCAAATTTAACAGCGTATTTCAATCGTCATTCCATGTGAATTAATTTTACTAAATATAAGAATGTTAATCGTGAGTGATTGCTCACCTTTCGAGGCTACGAAGATGATAAAACAAACAGGCTACGAATTGCATCATGTACTTGACAATCGACCAATCCGAACGATAAATCCCAAAGCAGAGCAAGGTGGACACCAGATCGATGAAAACAACATAGACATAATTTTATTTTCCTTTAAAATCAATATATAATTCAAAACGCATATAAAAATAAAATCTTTATATATATATACTAAAAAATCAAGATATCCATATATATTATATCCTTTTTCTCTAAAAATCAATATTAAATTTAAAACACATATTTAAAATAAGATTTTTTTATATTATATTTTAAAATCAATATTCCATTTTCAACACATATATAAATAAAATCTCTGTATACATATATTTAAACCAATACCAAAATAAATCTTTGTAAATATATTTTAAAATCAATACTAAAACGTATTAACATAAAATCTATATATATTATATTATAAAATCATTACTTAATTTAAAACGCACATATTTTAAAATCAAACATATATATATATAAATATATATATAACAAGATAGCATAAAGAAATCGCTATGATTCACTGAAGTAACATAAAAGTACACTGGATTACTATTTATATTAGTACTATATATATATATAGGTTTCAGAAGAAAAATCAAGGTAACCTTCTCAGATTGGAAACACTTATATAAAACTAACCTCATTATTAATTTAATATATACAAAATAGAGAATATGGGATGCTCGGTTGAAGCCAGTGGGAGGAATGGAGCCACGGTGGGGACGGTTGGAAGGTGGATACATACGCAAGTGGTGGATCTCGACAAGAAGAGGATGGACATGGGCGTGTCAGGCAAAAACAATGCGAATGCTTTATATATTGTTTCCTGGAGATTCGACCAGGTAACTAGTACTCGGTATCCAGTGGAACTCGGCATCAGAGAGTGACCGGCATCCAGTGGAACTCGGCATCAAAGAGTGACCGGCATCCAGTGGAACTCGGCATCAAGGCTGCTCGGCATACAAGGGCGCTCGGCATCAAGGCTGCTCGGCATACAAGGGAGCTCGGCATCAAGGCTGCTCGGCATACAAGGGCGCTCGACATCAAGGCTGCTCGGCATACAAGAGCACTCGGCATCGAGACTGCTCGGCATACAAGAGTACTCGGCATCAAGGCCACTCGGCATAAAGAGCACTCGGCATCGAGACTACTCGGAAACAGGAGTACTCGGCATCCCATGGTGTTCGGCGTAATACTCGACATCCAGGAGACATTTAGCATGCACAACTGCTTAGGATACCGGTATCGTTCGGCATGCATACACCGTTCGTTCAAGAGCTTGAGATGGAGGCACGTTCGGCCTCAACAGACAACCATCCTACACTTCCCACGACACCAACATACCGTTCGGCATAGAAGGAATGGTTCGGCGCAGAGCGTTCGGCACGCCTGGTTCGGCGTACAGCGACCACTGCACTGGGGCTTGAGCGTTCGGCTATCCAGCCCACTTGGGAAGTCCAGCCCATATTAGCCTATAAATAGAGGGGCAGGGTCACAGTGAAATGGATCCTTTTTTTGGAGAACACTGGGGAGACTCTGCCATTTTTGAGACTCATCTTCTCTACTTAACAACTTCATTCAAGCATTTGATTCACGAATTTTATTTGTAATCAACAATAAGGAAGATCAATAAAGTTTAATCTCAAAGTGGACGTAGGCATTTACGCTGAACCACTATAAATCTAGTGTTCTTACTTTCTGCATTTAAATTAGCATTGTCTTCTCTGTTTAATTTAACTTCATCACTTATATCTCTACACAATCTTTCTCAACGAGGTTAGTGACCAATTTTGGTGCTAACACTTTGGTGCTTTCACTGAGAATCAAATTCTCAGACCTCAAGGATCTGCTTTGAAGCTACTGGATTGAACAAATCCCCCAAAGAAGATCCGACTCACTGATAGGACATCCGTTGATTCTACTCAGAGTTCATACCAATAACTCTACAATGGCAAGACCACGGACCAGGTCAGCTTCTCATAATGCGGATGCCCGCGAGACTGCTAGCGTGCAACAAGCAGGACCTAGCAATCAACCAGCGATCCCGAGTGCAGGGATTGCCGCTCAAGAACAGACTCCAGTTGTCACCAGAGTAGAGTTCAATGACTTGATGAGAGAACTTAGGGAAAGCAGGAGACAACTGGGAGAACAGATGCAAGCTAATGCCAACCTGATGGCACAACTCACTCAACAGCAGCAACAGAATGCTGGGAGCAATCCCGCTGCTTACTCCTCATCTGACAGCTCTACTTCATCTGATGAACCTCCCAGGCACAGACGCCGCAAGACTGATGCTGCACGAGCAGATGCTGCTGTTCGAACAGCTGGAGACCGCGACCAAGCAAGAGCTGGAAGCTTCAGGACCGGGATACAGATGGAAGATAGAGGCCCAGATCATCAAAATGCTAACGATGTCGAACCTCAAGATGCACGATTGGCAGACCGCCAAGAGAGGAGGCATCAGCATGGACAGGCACGTAGAACAGACTCCGACCTTCCGCCTTCCATACAGACACCAGATCTGACAGCCATGATCAGGCAGTTGATGAAGGAAAATCAGGGGTTATCGAATGATGATTGGGGAGTGTCAAGAAGTCATACTCCGTTCACGGATGTTGTGTTGCAAGCGGCGTACCCTAGGAAGTTTAGTATGCCTACTATTCCTGCATATGAAGGAAAGACTGACCCTAGACAACATGTCATGAGGTACGAGTGGATGATGGATTCAGCCAGAGCGAATGATGCCACCAAGTGTAGGTGTTTTCCGATTACTCTATCTGGGATCGCCACTATGTGGTTCACCCGACTTCCTCCGCGATCCGTATCAAATTTCGTGGAGTTGGCGAAGAAGTTTATTGAGCAGTTCAGGATACACACTACGCGCCCAAAGGACGTGATGTCTCTGTCAAGTGTAATCCAAAATCCTGGCGAACCGTTGAAGGAATATTTGCAAAGATTCCACGTGGCAGCAACTGAAGTCAGTAATCCCAATGACCATGCAATTCTGATGGCTGTAATGAGAGGTGTGGATCCAGACTCTGAGTTTGGAGACTGGCTGGCAGGAAAACCTCCAGCTACGCTAGAGTGTTTCTACTCTAAGGCACACCAGTTCATAAGAAGAGAGGAAGCTAGGTGGGTACGACGAGATAAGGTGCCAGGGCCTGTCCAAGAGTCAATAAAGAGCAACATCGCTGTGAAGCAATCGGGAGACAGCTCGGGAAAGGTCCAAGTCAACGTCCAGAACAAACCTGGGCAACCCAAGGAGTCCGGAGGAAGGAGTCAAGGGAAAAGAAAAGAAGCAGGAAAGTGGAAGTCGAGAATTCCAAGCTACAGCGAGTACACTCCGCTAAACGCCCCACTTGAAAACATTTACCTATCCACATGCAATACTTTCTAGTACAGAAAACCACGTCCAAAAGAATCAACTGAAGAACAGAAGCGGACCGGGAAATATTGTCGCTTCCACGAGACTTATGGACACAATACGGAAGAATGTAGACACTTGCACGACGCTATCGAGAAGTTGATCAGGCAGAAGAAATTGCAAGAATTTGTGAAGGATCCACAAGAAGGAGGACAGGGAACGTCCAACCCAGGTCGTGCACCAGCTCCATGTCATCCCGAGGAGCCTGCCCGGACCGTTGGTAGACTGGTCATAAATACAATTATCGGCGGGCCCCACCCCGCGGATAAGAATTGGCAGGAGATGGAGCGATATGCAAGTTCCTTGAAGCATGCAGATTTTGAGTGTTGTTCGAACATGGAGGACGGAGCCCCTGCTAAGCAGCAGCGCGTAATGACAGACGATATTGTGTTCAGAAGCAGAGACGCTGATCAGGTAGAGGCTCCGACCATCGACCCCATGGTCATATCTGCAACGATCGGACCAGCATACGTAAAAAGAATTCTGATTGATTCTGGGAGTTCAGTCAACATCATCTTCAAGAAGGCCTACGATCAAATGAAGCTAGAAACAAAAGACTTGAAACCATCCAAAGCTCGTATCCACGGCTTTAACGGCGCTTCAACTGATGCAGTGGGATATGTCGAGTTACCAGTTGAACTGGGACAAGGCGAGCGTCGGAGAGTGCGAATTCTACCCTTTGTAGTTTTGGATGTGGACTCTCCGTATAACGTTTTCTTGGGCCGACCAGCCCTGGCGGAGTTTAGGGTTGCGTTAGCCCCGTGGTGTTTAACTTTGAAGTTCCCGACTGACAAAGGAGTAGGCATTGTTCACGGCGATCAAGCAGCTGGTCGTTCCTGTTATGTGGCCGAGCTCCGAGAGGCTCACCGGAGGGAGAAAGGAAAGGTTGCGGACAATCCCGTCCGCATCCTCAATGCGGATAATTGACAAGTAGTGCCCGAGCCCTGGCTTGGGCATAGTTCTCGGATCTACGGAGATATAGATCCGAGAGACGACAATGAGAAACCCAGGGAAGAGAAGGCGGCACCGGCTGAATTAACAATTGAAATTTCAGTTAGCCGTGATGACCCTTCGCGAATACTGAAGATCGGATCACAGCTAGGCCCCGCAATGACTGAAGACCTTAGCGACTTCCTCCGGGCGAACCTTGATGTTTTCGCCTGGACGCATTCTGATATGTGTGGGATTTCTCCCGCCATCACGAGTCATATGTTGAACATAGACCCGAAATACGTCCCAGTCAAGCAAAAAAGGAGAGGAATGGATCCGGAGAGATCCGCCGCTCTTGGAGAGGAGGTGGACAAACTCAAAGCAAATGGGTTCGTCCGTGACGCCCTCTACCCGGAATGGGTCTCCAACCCCGTGCTAGTAAAGAAGGCGAATGGGAAATGGAGGACTTGCGTAGATTATTCCGACTTGAACAAAGCATGCCCTAAGGACAGTTTCCCGTTGCCTAGGATCGATCAGTTGGTCGATTCCACCGCAGGACACGAGTTACTGTCATTCATGGATGCGTACTCAGGATACAACCAAATCCCAATGCATATTCCGGACCAAGAACACACCAGCTTCGTTACAAATGTCAGGCTATATTGCTATGTAGTGATGCCCTTTGGATTGAAGAATGCTGGAGCAACTTACCAACGTCTGGTGAATCGAATGTTCAAGGACCAGCTGGGTAAGACCATGGAAGTCTATGTGGATGACATGCTCGTGAAGTCACGACGGTCAAACGACCACATTCAAGACTTGGCTGAAATGTTCGACATACTCAGGTTTTATGGCATGAAGATCAACCCGTTGAAGTGTTCTTTCGGCGTCGCATCAGGGAAGTTTTTGGGATTCATCGTCAACGCTAGGGGAATCGAAGCCAATCCAGAAAAGATCCAAGCTATTCGAGATGTACAAGCGCCCAGGACTATAAAGCAGGTACAGAGCTTGAACGGAAAAGTAGCTGCGCTGAGTCGATTTATATCCAAGGCAACTGACAAGTGCATCCCGTTCTTTGACATAATAAAGAAAGGAAAGAGAAATTTTGAATGGACGTCTAGTTGTGAGGAAGCATTTCGGGATCTGGTGAGGCATCTGGAGAGCCCACCAATGCTATCAAAGCCAGTCGATCATGAGATGTTGTACGTATACTTGGCTGTATCCCCACATGCGATAAGTGCGGCTTTGGTACGAGAGGAGGATCGAGTCCAAAAGCCGGTGTATTATGTTAGCAAACGTTTAACAGGGGCCAAGAGGAATTACCCTAAAATCGAGAAATTGGCTTATTGCTTGGTGATTGCATCACGCAAGCTGCGCCCATACTTTCAAGCGCATTCAATCGGTGTTTATACCGATCAACCCCTGAGGCAGGTACTCCAACGACCGGAAACTTCTGGAAGATTGCTAAAATGGAACATCGAGTTGAGCCAATTCGATATCGCGTACTTACCACGGAGAGCCATCCGAGGGCAAGCGTTAGCAGACTTCATCGCTGAATTTACCATACCCATCAAACCGGACGATCACGACATCATTCCCCCCCTTCGATGGAAATTATACACTGACGGCGCATCAAACGACCGTTGCTCCGGCGCGGGCGTAGTTCTTGTAACTCCGGAAAACCGATCGATCTGTTATGCCCTAAAGCTCGATTTCCCGGCTACAAATAACGAAGCCGAATATGAAGCACTGATCGCTGGCTTGAAGCTCATCAGGGAGCTCGGGATCGAATCAGTCGAAATCTTTTGTGACTCGCAGTTGGTGGTTTACCAAGTACGGGGAGACTACCAAGCAAAGGGACGAAAGCTTGCTCCGTACCTCATTCAGGTCCAAGAACTACTATCAAATCTTGAGCGTTATGACATCTCACATATCCCGCGCGAACAGAACAAAGAAGCCGACTTGTTGGCTAAGTTTGCGAGTACCGACGATGCGCAACAAATGGGATTGTATCCCGTCGAAGTCTTGCATGCCCCGAGCATAGACGAAATGAAAGTCGATCGCGTGTTGGGAACAGAAATCGAGAAGGAATCGTGGATAACCCCGTTCAAACTGTACCTGACGACCGGGGCTTTACAAGGAAAAAGAAGCGAAAGACGGCAGGTCCTTCGAAAGGCCGCGCGATATGTAATGCAGGATGGGTCCATGTATCGAAAAGGATTCTCGGTCCCGTTATTGCGGTGCATCGCTCATGATGAAACAAAGCGAGTCTTGAGAGAGGTTCACGAAGGGGAATGCGGCGACCATACTGGGGGGCAAACGCTAGCAAAGAAGATCCTCCGCTATGGATATTACTGGCCCACCGTAAACCGGGATGCCGCGGACTACGCAAGAAAATGCGACAAGTGTCAAAGATATGCAAAAATCCCGAGGGCTCCATCAATGGAACTCACACAAATGATCAGTCCCTGGCCATTTGCGATCTGGGGAATCGACATAATCGGCTCTTTGCCTTTATCTAAAGGTGGTGCGAAATATGCAATAGTTGCAGTCGACTATTTCACGAAATGGGCTGAGGCAGAACCTTTGGCCACTATCACCTCTAAGAAGGTCATTAACTTCGTTGTACGAAACATTATATGCCGCTTTGGCCTTCCACGCACCATCATTACAGACAACGGAACGCAATTCGAAAGTAGAGAGTTCAAAGAGTTCTGTTTAAAGTACGGCATCGAGAAAAAGTTCGCCGCCGTTGCACACCCAAAAGCTAACGGACAAGTCGAGGCCGTTAACAAAATAATCAAGTCCATACTAAAGAAGCGTCTGGAGAAGGTTGGAGGCAAGTGGGTAGATGAACTCCCGACAGCATTATGGGCGTATAGAACTACCCACAAGTCCGCGACCGGCCACACTCCGTTCGCCTTGGCATACGGCTCTGAAGCCGTTATACCCGTGGAACTTGAAGTTCCATCGCACCGAGTGACATACTATGATCCCAAGACGAACCAAAACCTCTTGCTGGAATCACTGGACTGCATCGACGAAAAGCGTGAAGAAGCTGAATTAAGGGCGGCGGCGCACAGACATCGAGTCAAGCGTTACTACGACGGCAGAGTCCGCCCAAGAATCTTTGATGTGGGTGATCTCGTTCTGAAACGAGTCTTCCCGGTACCATCACGCATGAATCCCAGCTGGGAAGGTCCATACGCCATTGAACGGAAGCTTGGAGAAGGAACATTCAAGCTAGCGACCGTTGATGGCGCGACACTCCCCTGAGCATGGAACAGTGAACATTTGCGGCACTATTACATTTAGCATGTTTTCCTTTCTTGTTGTAGGCACTGTTATTTCCTGCATGTTTCCCTTCAATAATGACTTAGTTTCCTTGTGAAAGTTGTAATCAAGCAATTTAGTTGATTTTCGTTAATAAAGGCTTGAAGCCATATTTTCTATGAAGTTTCTATATCTCTTAATTGGATGATAAATTACATTATCATTCACGACATGCAGGCTCGTACGAACGATTTCAAATCTCCGAATCCCCAGAGTGCGGAGCGGAGTACTCTAATTCCCCAGAACGCGGACTAGAGTATAAACGATTTCAAATCTCCGAATCCCCAGAGTGCGGAGCAGAGTACTCTAAGTCCCCAGAGCGTGGACTAGAGTATAAACGATTTCCAATCTCCGAATCCCCAGAGTGCGGAGCGGAGTACTCTAAGTCCCCAGAGCGCGGACTAGAGTATAAACGATTTCAAATCTCCGAATCCCTAGAGTGCGGAGCGGAGTACTCTAAGTCCCCAGAGCGCGGACTAGAGTATAAACGATTTACAATCTCCGAATCCCCAGAGTGCGGAGCGGAGTACTCTAAGTCCCCAGAGCACGGACTAGAGTATAAACGATTTCAAATCTCCGAATCCCCAGAGGGCGGAGCGGAGTACTCTAAGTCCCCAGAGCGCGGACTAGAGTATAAACGATTTCAAATCTCCGAATCCCCAGAGTGCGGAGCGAAGTACTCTAAGTCCCCAGAGCGCGGACTAGAGTATAAACGATTTCAAATCTCCGAATCCCCAGAGTGCGGAGCGGAGTACTCTAAGTCCCCAGAGCGCGGACTAGAGTATAAACGATTTCAAATCTCCGAATCCCCAAAGTGCGGAGCGGAGTACTCTAAGTCCCCAGAGCGCGGACTAGAGTATAAACGATTTCAAATCTCCGAATCCCCAGAGTGCGGAGCGGAGTACTCTAAGTCCCCAGAGCGCGGACTAGAGCATAAACGATTTCCAATCTCCGAATCCCCAGAGTACGGAGCGAAGTACTCTAAGTCCCCAGAGCGCGGACTAGAGTATAAACGATTTCAAATCTCCGAATCCCCAGAGTGCGGAGCGGAGTACTCTAAGTCCCCAGAGCGCGGACTAGAGTATAAATGATTTCCAATCTCCGAATCCCCAGAGTACGAAACGGAGGACTCTAAGTCCCCAGAGCGTGGACTAGAGTATGAACAGTCTCAAGTCTCCAAGTCCCCAGAGCACAGTGTCAGCAAACCGAATAAAGACAAGAGAATCATTCAAACAAAAAGAAACTAAAATTTTATTCGATAAGTCCAAAATGGGGATACACGATCACTCCTACAAAATTCAGGCCTATACAAACTACGAGTTGCGGAAGATAAAAACAATTACAAAACCTAAGCAGGAAACTTGTTGAGCAAGTGCATCGATTATTTCTTCGACTTCTTCTTCTTGTCTTCCTTTGGTGTTTCCGACGACTCCTCTCCCTCACGCTTTCTCTTGGACTTTTTGCTTGCTAGAGAAACGGAGTCAGGAGTAGGAGACGGAACATCTAGTGGTCTGGACCTGCCCGGGAGAATGATTTTCAAAGGTCTGTTACGCGGGTCAGTGAGTTCCAATATTTCAGATTCAACTTTGACTTTGACCTTTTTCTTCTCCTCGTCGGCGAGACGGTCCTTCATGCTCATCTCTGAAGTATGCTCAGAGGCGCCAGTGATTTTAATTTCATCGCTTCCTTCGACAGGAGACGAAGTATCAAGTTTGTCATCATCAAGCGCCCCGATCACTTGAGCGTCTGGACCGGGAGTTACTCCTGCGTGAGCAACGTCGCTTGTTTTCTCTGCTTCCTCCTTGGCGTCATCGCTCCTCGGAGTTGGCTCGGCGTCAGAACGACCTACATGAAAATATAAGAAATGGGCATTAGAACGAATAACCATTGCTGAAAAATGACGGGATCTCTTCGACTTCTAGAGAAAGAAGAATTTCCTACCAGGATCCGGTTGGCTATCGGTGGCGCGCGGGGTTTCACCCTCCAGGATAGGTGACAGCACATGAACGCCAAGCCCGGGATCTTCGGGATCATAACTGGCATGCTGCTCGAATGGATCAAGCGTCGACCGACCGGCCGATTGAGCAGCATAAGGAGCGACGATGTGAGGAGTAGTAGTGTCGGCCTCTGACGGGCCGGCTTCGTCGTTCTTCTCTTTCGAAGGGAAAAAGCCTTTGCCATAAAGAGCCAATGCTGCGGATAAATCCGATGGCTCATTCCCCCTCAGGAACTCCTTCACCAATGCATCCTCATCGACCTCTTCGGAGCCTGACTCGACTTTCCTGATCTTTATCAGAGTTTCCCATGCCTCAGCCAGGGATTCAAGGTAGCCGTCGCCCAAGAATGTTAAGTCACGGTGCATAAGGACGCGGGCTCCGTACTCGGCGATCAACGGGTCAAACATACTTTTGACCTCTTCCCTGCCGGCCTCTGCGGCCGCCTCAAGGCGAGGATCAAGCTCCTCCACAGCCATTCTTTTGCCCTCCTCACGGGCCTCATCCTTCATTTTTTCGACCCCGGCAAGTTCATCGTCGAGTTTTGTCTTCAGGAGTCGGGTAGCAACAATCTCATCACAATATCGATGTGATTCTTCCTGAGCAGCTATTTTGTCTTCTTTCTCCTTGGAGAGTAGTTCTTTCAGCTCTTTGACTTGAGTAGCGAGCGCGTCCCTTTCTTTTTGGACAGAGTCTTTTTCTAGGGCAAGGGCGCCGCTGCGCTGGACTGCTTCGTCAAGCTCCTTTTTGTGAGCCACCTCTAAGCGAGTAACTGCCTCAGCAGTATCTTTTGCACCTTGTTCAGCGGCTTCTAGCTTTGACTTATACGAAGCGAGCTCTTTGTCTTGGAGTTTGATGATTTTCTTATCGCTGTCAGCCTCCAGATTCAGACGGTCAATCTTGTGTTGACGCTCGACAGATACTTCCGAGATCTTCTCCACCAAGTGCACGAATGCGTCATGTTGAACATAGACGTCATTGTTGCAGGCAATGGCACTTTGCTTCACGTACCCAAGAATGTGATGGATGGCTGGGAGGAATTTCAAGCCATCAAAGCAGATTTTCGGAAACTTGACCTTAAGGTCGACCATCTTTTCCACAACAGTCGGGTCCACTGCAGGAGTAGGAGGAGGAGGCTTTGAGAATTCCGTTCTTTTACGTTGCTCTCGAACTTGCCTTGTACTCGATGAACTGGAGTGTTGTTCTCGAGCAGCATCAGACTGATAACCCTTCTGCAAAGACTTCTCCTTATCCGGCTCAGTTGGAGGAGGAAGATCGCGAGACTGAGAAGATTGAGAATGTGCTTTCTTGCGGTGAGACGACTCGCGAGGACGATTGTCCCTACCTTCATAATCACCTCGGTCCCTGCGTCTGCCTGAACCGTAATCCCGTCCTGAGTGATGGAATATAGAAGACCCCTGAAGGCGATCAAGTCCGTGAGAGCGGCCCATATCACCTGCAAAGAATGGAAATAACAACGAGTTAAGGGGAATTCATGAATTAAAAAGACTTGAAGTATATTATGGAATGCGCATGTGCATGTGTGTCCTAGTGTTCCCCCCGACGGACTCGTTCGTTTATCTTTGCTAATAGGAGTGTTGTCTCCTTGAGCCGGGAGTTGAACTCCTACATTGCCTCTAGCGGGCGAAGAGAATTTGAGAGCTTCAGGGTCATCGAACCCATAATTAAGTAAATCATCGGGGATGGACAGGTTGGACAGACCCCTCAGAGAACTTTCCAGGTGCTGCGAAGAAGCCTCTTTCTCAGGAGGGATAGGCGTAACTTTTGAGGTGCCACCAACTTTCTCCTTTTGAACCGTATATTTCAACTTCTTCTTTCCCTTCGAAGGGGAGGATGATGTCTCAATATCCTGAACTTCGATTGCCGGATTCCAAGCGGGACCCACGTTCTCGCCCTGAGTTTCGGGGGCATCATCCTCTTTGCGCTCGCCTTCTTTGTGCGTGTCGGGAGCGCGACGCGACGACGGTCCGGCAAGTTTTTTCCCTTTACCAGATGGAGGTTTGGGAATTGTAACACCTTTTGGAAGGCTAATCCGACGACCAGGGGCTAGCAAGCCGAACCCCGACAGCGATTCATTTGAAATGATAGTCCGGATGTCTCGATCCTCAGCAGGAAGAGCTCTAATGGCTTCAACAGCCTCAGAATATCCTCGGCCTTCCGGACGCGGGTTGATACCTGAAAAGATGAAATGAAGAGTTAGGAAAAGCATGACTCCGATTAAAAACAAATAGTGATTCAGCAGAGAGACTTACTGCCTTCAACCCATCTCCTAGCGAAACCGGAAGGGCAGCGTACATAGAACCATTCCTGTTTGTACAAGGCGAATTTGCTGCATGCCCCTGTCAGGATCTGGCATTTGTGGTATGGCTCGAGGAACATAAAAGAAGGACTGTCTTTCCGTCTCTTGAACATATAAATGTATCTGATATCACCAGGGGTTGGAGGTCTGGAGAAGACAGCCATGAAAAGTAAATAAGTCCCATAAAGGAATGCATGGCCATTCGGGTGGAGCTGCGACGGAGCTATGTCTATATACTGCAGCACATCCCGAAGAAATAAATTGAATGGAGGCACGCTGCCCATCCAACACATGAACTTGTTGCAGGCGGTGTACCCGACTGGGGGCAAATGAGGGCGGTCGTGTCTCGAAGGAACTAACACTTCGGCAAAAGGAATCCCGTGAATGGAGCATATCCGTCGCAGAGCAGCTTCGTTGATCTTCGAGGCTTGAGAATCGATCGGATTGTCTAGTAAGATGGTTGACTCCAGAGCATCAGGCGCCAAGTTATGAGTGGGAGAGGTTGACGGGTTAGAAGTATCTGCGGCTCCCTGCCTCGATGACGGCCCAGGCCTGTCGGATATGGTAGCGGAGCTAGATTTTCTCGACATCCCGAATAAATAATGAACCTGGCTAAATGCTTGAGAAAGCTATACTTAAAAAACGTTGAACGTTAGAATTAGCAACGCGATTCCCCCCCCCCCCCCGTGTGGTGTGTGAACTAGTGCAAGCAATTGTGTACAGGCAATAAGAATGTTTTAAAGATATAATGATTAGCTTCGAATCATCGCCTTCGAAGACCGTCATCACTGACCGTCTCAAAAAGCTCGCATTGAGGTGATTACAGTTCCAGATTCAAAAGACATATGATTTCTAAAGTAATCGGCCTAAGTGTAGTTTGACATTTATACTGGTCGGCATTTAAGTAATGATCGGCAATTGTACTGTTCGTCCTAAGTATAGGTCAGTATGAATGTTTGCTCGGCGTGTCGAGCGCTCGGCTAAAGGTCTCGTTCAGTTAAGGCATTGTCCTGATAAGAGTTCTGTTCGGCATTCAAGATTATTCGTCCTAAGTATAGTGTTCGGCTGTGTTTTGCTCGGTCTAAAGAGTGTTCGACCATTGTATTGTTCGGCATGTCAATTGTTCGGCTGAATTCAATGTTCGGCATGTCAATTGTTCGACTTGGGTTATCGTTCGGCTAAGTTATTGCTCTACATTTTAGTAATTGTCCAGCATTGATACCGTTCGGCATTCAAGACTGTTCGGTTTGGGTTATCGTTCGGCTAAAAGTGGCGCTCCACCACGATTTCAACTCCACCCTACACCTTCTCCATCTGCGCCGAACGACAGGGACAGATCGCCCGGCGAAGACTACGCCGTTCAGCATCCCATCTTTCTCTTCCTTCCATTCTTGTTCGGCACGAAGGAGCTAGCCCTAACTAGACAACTCCAAGCATGCGAGCCATTTCTGCTCGACGCATATTATACGATCATAGAAAGGTTACGTTTCCCATGAAAACAACCTAAGTCTTATGTTGAAGTAATCTAATCACAGAAGGATTGATACCTAGTTTGAAAGTCGAAGTTGAGGAAGGATCGATTAGGTCTCAAATCTGATAAGATGGCAAGAATTGCAAGTCTCTAGGAATGACAGAAAAGAAGGCATAAAAGGAAAAGAGACGACAAGGACCTGGTTATATAAAGTGAGGTAGAAGTTGAAGAGGCTATACCCGGTAGAACCAGTCAACACCGAAGCGTTCGGCATCATAGCAGAGTATCGTTCGGCACACGAGGTACGTTCGGCTTCGAGCGTATCGTTCGGCATCCAAATCTCGTTCTTCTTGCACCTCCTTCACTAACATTCTCGAGAAGGTACCTCCGAGGTAAATTGTACCAGATTCAAAGCACATCACGTTCGACCACGCGATACACTTTGGGGGGCAAGTGTTTCCTGGAGATTCGACCAGGTAACTAGTACTCGGTATCCAGTGGAACTCGGCATCAGAGAGTGACCGGCATCCAGTGGAACTCGGCATCAGAGAGTGACCGGCATCCAGTGGAACTCGGCATCAAGGCTGCTCGGCATACAAGGGCGCTCGGCATCAAGGCTGCTCGGCATACAAGGGCGCTCGGCATCAAGGCTGCTCGGAATACAAGGGCGCTCAGCATCAAGGCTGCTCGGCATACAAGGGCGCTCGGCATCAAGGCTGCTCGGCATACAAGAGCACTCGGCATCGAGACTGCTCGGCATACAAGAGTACTCGGCATCAAGGCCACTCGACATAAAGAGCACTCGGCATCGAGACTACTCGGCAACAGGAGTACTCGGCATCCCATGGTGTTCGGCGTAATACTCGACATCCAGGAGACATTCAGCATGCACAACTGCTCAGGATACCGGTATCGTTCGGCATGCATACACCGTTCGTTCAAGAGCTTGAGATGGAGGCACGTTCGGCCTCAACAGACAACCATCCTACACTTCCCACGACACCAACATACCGTTCGGCATAGAAGGAATGGTTCGGCGCAGAGCGTTCGGCATGCCTGGTTCGGCATACAGCGACCACTGCACTGGGGCTTGAGCGTTCGGCTATCCAGCCAACTTGGGAAGTCCAGCCCATATTCGCCTATAAATAGAGGGGCAGGGTCACAGTGAAATGGATCCTTTTTTTGGAGAACACTGGGGAGACTCTGCTATTTTTGAGACTCATCTTCTCTACTTAACAACTTCATTCAAGCATTTGATTCACGAATTGTATTTGTAATCAACAATAAGGAAGATCAATAAAGTTTAATCTCAAAGTGGACGTAGGCATTTACGCTGAACCACTATAAATCTGGTGTTCTTACTTTCTGCATTTAAATTAGCATTGTCTTCTCTGTTTAATTTAACTTCATCACTTATATCTCTACACAATCTTTCTCAACGAGGTTAGTGACCAATTTTGGTGCTAACACTTTGGTGCTTTCACTGAGAATCGAATTCTCAGACCTCAAGGATCTGCTTTGAAGCTACTGGATTGAACAAATCCCCCAAAGAAGATCCGACTCACTGATAGGACATCCATTGATTCTACTCAGAGTTCATACCAATAACTCTACAATGGCAAGACCACGGACCAGGTCAGCTTCTCATAATGCGGATGCCCGCGAGACTGCTAGCGTGCAACAAGCAGGATCTAACAATCAACCAGCGATCCCGAGTGCAGGGATTGCCGCTCAAGAATAGACTCCAGTTGTCACCAGAGTAGAGTTCAATGACTTGTCCATAGTTATCCAATAACTATCAGTACGTAACTCCTTGGTGCCCCTAGCAGCCATAAGTAATATACTACCTAACATTTGGAGAGCATTATGTACTCTAGTCTCAAAGGATGTATCGATATCCAGTCTCGATACATCTTGACTAGGAATACTTAAAATGGTATATTTATTTTCATTGTGATCAATTACTCATGGTTACAACACTTTGTAAATACTATCACAAAACATATCATTTATGAATTTTCTATTAAATATACTTTTAATTAAATTAATTACTTAATATAACACATTATATCAAGTATACAATAGAAAGAAAACACCTTTTATTTTGAACAAAATCAGTTATCGAGGTGGATATATGTAACAAATTACTTAATTGCCCCTAAGGCATACTCCTAACTCTATCAATCTCCCACTTGCACTTGGAGTCAGTTATGGAACCTTATTCCAACTTCTCCAACCGATTTCCTCAAAAACAAGCCGGGTCCGTCCCTCATTGAACAGGTATGCTATTATGCTTCAATTATCTACTCTGTCAATCAACTCTTCCCGATACAGATAAACTACCTTTATTATTTGGAACAATTTGGAGTATGTCTCTCGACTTCTAGTGAGCTCTAAATTCTGTTACGAACTATATTATGACATTGTTATATAATGATGTTACAAGATTCTCAACATTTGGAATCACTTTCGGCTCTATTATAAATTTGTGCATTTATTATATATACATTACTTTTATTGTTGCGCTATTCAAGTCAATGCATTTGGCCTTTTCATTGAACCACCCACAATCTCTTCTAATTGGAACATTTCCAACTTAAATATTCTTAACTTGAATTTATTACTAACATATGATAATCAATATCACTTAAGATGTTTGAGTCTAAAAAATTCTTCATAAGGAATTTGTTGTTTCTACAAACCGTTCACTAGTATTTCATAAATACACAAGAACACCTCAAACAACCATTTAATGATATTTATTTGGATTTGATATTTGTTTTATGTATCAAATACATAAACAAATCATGATATCGTAAACAATATAATATGTATGATAATTCCTATTTCTAATGCAAAAGGAATCCATCTTATATGTTTCATATTAAACATTTTAATAAGGTGTCCTTGCATATCATCTAGGACATTTCCAATATCTTTTATATTTAGTATAAAAGACATCATTTACAAATCCAATGTTGAATATTAAAATAACTAAAAACTGATTTTAATACGAGTGCATCATTAACAATCAGTAGTGTGTTGCTTACTTATGGTTTAGACATACGTTATGTACCTTTTAATGCTCTTTCTAATGAACACATGCTTTCCTCTGCATTTTGATTAATAACCAAACTATTTGATATTCTATCAAAATAATTGTTCAACCTTTATGCTTTTCTGAATGATACTTTCGTATCCATCATCGGATCGTATCCTAAAAACCCACAAACTCAATATTGCTCCCACTAACTTCGAGACATTTTGGTTGTTATGTGCAAAAAGTCTGGTCTAAATCCATATTTAGAACTTTCTGCTTCAACACATATATACCAAAACATAAAGTTATACTAGGCTATAACTTTGTGAGTAAGATCCGAACCAAGTTGAGCACATCGAATGGTGAATCCGTTACACTAATTTCAATAATTGAAATTCATGGTATCATTCTTATTAATGTGGCTCGCTATATCCCAACTACATTTATCATTCTTTTAAAGACACATTTGTCGTCAATGGATCATATGCCTTCGGGTACAACTATCAAAATCATATTTTGATAACTTGGAATTTATTTTGGATTTTCACATTGTACCATATCATAGAGTCAATACTCTTAATGGTTTAATTAAACAACCGAGGATTATTTATTCTTGATATTGATAAAAAAACTCACAATTTCTCTTTAACGTACAAGAATACACAATAGACGTTCTAATGTATTTGTGCTATTTTAGGTCCGGTTAATTTCATTTCATCCCTTGTAATCAGTTTTATCTTTGGATCATATCCCAATCCATTCTAATACCAATAATTTCTCAAATAAATTTCTTCGCTGTGAAGTTGGTATTTCTTGAAACAACAGTTGTTTCTCCACGCAATGGATTAGGTATTCATAAACACTTTATAAATAGCTTTATATATAAAATTGATTTGTTTTTAGTTTACAAAACTTATGTTCAAGACATAAAATTTTCACTCAATGATAGTCGTTTCCAAATTCCTTTTAGGAAAATTCATTCAAGTTATCTCACGAATAATTATTATGTATAGTCTTTTGACTCACACAACCTGCCAACTCCTTGGTCTAGGATATGTTGGAGTTTCTTATAAACCATTACCTTGTATGATTTTGTAAACTATTTTTTAGATGCAATTAATTATAACCATGTGCACTACTCTTAAGTACACGACCTTATTGAAAGAAGTTAACCTAACTTCACTCACAATTAATCGTTGTAACAACCCGCATATTTTTCGATTTAATATTTAAATAATTTATCGACAGTCGGATTTTAGTCCGAAAAGCTACTTTTTGCATACGGTCAAATTAGGACTCGAGACCACCCCCATTGAGTTCAAAATGACGTTTGTAATCTTTTTAAGTGTAAACTTTGATATGTTTGGAGATAGTGGAATTTTCGCCTACTTAAGGCTTTGGTTTGGGCTGAACCACTTACTAACTCGGTCCCAACCCATCTCCTCTTCATCACATCCTTATTCATAAATTCCTAACTCTAAAGCTTCATTAAAAATGGTGGAGGGAATGGGAAATTAAAATTCCAAGCACAAGTTCATTTGCAAATTCAACATCCAACTCCAAATTCAAAGAGAAGACATTGATTCAAGCTTGGGACTGTTCTCACTTGGCTTTCAAGCTTGATTTCCATCAATTTCCGTGAAAAGGTGAGATTTTTATCTCACATTCTTGCCTATAACTATCTTGGATTGTTGGGAATGAATTCCTATCACTTTAGCATGTATATTTGCATTTGGTTTGGATTGGATTGGCGAAAACTCCAATTTTTAGTGTTTTTGGTGAATTCCTGGGCTTAGGTCGTTCTGCCTTGGAATTAGCTCGTTTAGCCTTAGGTCGCTATGCATATAGCTCGTTCCACCACTAGGTCGCTCAGTGTTAGGTCGTAGCCGATAGGTCGCTCGGCCTTGCTCGCATCATTAGGTCGTTCGCGTTAAGTCGCTCGGCTATAGGTCGTTTGCACTATGCTCTATCTCGTACCTCTTTAGGTCGTTTGGATTTAGGTCGCCCCTGAATTTATGGCTCGATTTCACATGAGGGATTCTCGGCCTGCTTTTAGGTCGTTTCCCTATAGGTCGCACCCCTTTTGACCACTTAGGTCGCATGGCCTTGATATCGTTAGGTCGCGTGTCCTCTTTTCTCCTTTAGGTCGTTCGCTCGAGTTAAGTCGTAAGACCTTAGGAAGTTCGGCTAGCTCGTCCCCACTTAGGTCGTTCGACCTATTTAACTCGCACCTGTTTTGTGCTTGAAACCCCTAGGTCGTTCAAGGCTTAGGTCGTTTGCATCCCTAGGTCGTTAGCCTGTGGGTCGTTGCACGATAGCTCGACCATGCTAAGTCGCTTGCACCGTTAGGTCGTGTCTGGCCTTAAGTCGCTCGCCCTCTTCATGGGTTAGGTCGCTCGGCCTTTATTTCGTTAGGTCATTCTCCCTTAGGTCGCTCGGCCTATATAAGTCGCACCATGCTACTGTTCTTAGCTTGCATCCCGTTAGGTCGTTTGACCCCATTCCCACCTAGGTTGCGTGCTTGGGTCGCTCCATCCATAGGTCGCGTGCTTAGGTTGTTAACCCCTTAGGTCGCTAGACCTTAATTCGTTCGACCTATTTTACTTTAGGTCGTTCCATTGCACTTTAGCTTGGCCTTGTTAGGTCGTATGGGTATTTATACTTTGATGGCTTTGGAATTGATTTCTTTGGATTTTATTCACGACTTCAAAGGTGAATTTTGTGATTGATTGTTTTTACAATCGTTTTAGTGACTTGTCACTCTAAAAGTATAAAGGTTTTAATACTAGTAGTAAATATCAAAACTCTTTCATCAAAACGATTTCAACTCTATTTTATTACAAAGCTCTTTTTCCTAAACCGTTTTCCAACCTATTAGTATATACAAGCCTTTACTTCACTCGGATGAGAAATCTAATTAAACGGCTTAGCAAAACAGGTGGTATGAAACGCTTGCGTTTACTTCGTCGGCTAATTCTTGGACTTGTTCGATTGAACCTTTTGTGACAATTTCCTAGTGAAGATCTACAGTTTGTTCGTAAATATTTAAGTTAAGCTAGTGGTTATGGGACATGAAGCTAAACTCATATATTTACTAGCTTAGTGTAATTGACACTTCTTGATGATCATGACGATCATTTTTGTGATTTAGACTAGCGATTGAGCGATGTCTCTTTGTCTGCGAGGGAGACTAGACCCCGTTTGTGTGATGTTTCTACTCACATATATGGGGTAGCGCCCCATGGTATCCGGGCCGTTCGTGTGTTCAATGGTTTTCGGGCCGTTCGTGTGTTCAAAGGTCTTCGGACCATTCGTGTGTTCGAAAATTAAATGGTTAGCTTCCATGAGATAGCTTCTCGTTCGTGTGATACATATGTTGGTGAGCTTTCATGCTCCCGTTCGTGTGATAGGCCTCCCCTTTTTGTGATTTCTGGATTTCGTGTGTTGATTTCTGGAATTTGTGCTTCACCAATTTTCGTGATTTTCATTGATATGTTTTATCAATTTTTGTGCATTGGTGAATTCGTGTGTCATTACCTTTTTATGGATTTGGATCTTTGAGAAGATTCTTGTGATATTGATTAATCTCTTGTTGATTATCATTTACATACTTATAGTAGTATACCATTATGGATGTTATACGTTTATGCCATAACTCTTATTCTATATCATGTCATCTGATATTTATAGCTAGAATGACCCGTTTATTATTTTCTTATAAATAATACTTGGGTCAGACCGAGATGTTACAGGTGCTTCTGCTTGACTTCTCTTCTGGGATTACTTTGACTTTTGGCTGACTACTTAGATTGTAGTTTTTGTTGTATACATTTGAGATATAGACTCCGTGATGTATACTTATGCTTTTGTGTAGCTTGTAGCTATCCTTTTGTATTATCGTGGATCTTTCAGACCACTACTCTGATGTACACTTTCATGTGTTATATATTCATATCTTTTTCCGCCTTTGTGATATGGATGCCTGTGACTGATTTGTGTTATGTTTATCTCTATATTTGTTTCCGAAGATTACATATAGCCACTGTGTGATAGCTTTGAGTTTGTATCGGTATGTCGGATTTCCTCCTTAAAAGAAATGCATGCTATACTATCTGACATATCGGTGCTCGCACAAAGAAGTTACATGGATGGTCGCTCCTCAACAGTCTTATTCTCCATGTTAGTCGACAGCATTTCTCTGTAATGTTCTTGGCTAGCGTGGGTATAGAGGTCGGGCGTCACAGCTTGGTATCAGAGCCAAACTTCGAAACAATGTAGAATAACTTAACAAGGATCATCGTCCTAAGTCCACCTTAGGAGTCATGCTTCAGGATTTAGTTCGAGTCTTCGAACCGATTCATCCCGTTTTCTTTTTGATTCCTTGTTTTATCTATCAAGATTGCTTGATAGTCATTCTGAGAATAACCTTTTTCTTCTTCCTCCTTTCTTAAAGAACAAGAGATGGTTAGTTCTGGCAGTCCTAGCGCTGGTCAATCCAGTAGTTCTTCTCTGGATGGCGCATTCATGTCTGCCCAACAACTTTTGGATCTTGCTAAGAATCAAAGGTTTATCTGTGCTTTGTGTAAGAACCCCGAAATGGTTTTACCTCTGAAACTTGAAGTTCCTTTCAATCAGCTTGTGGATATCACTCTTCGACATGAAGAGGTTGATAAAGGAATTGATAGTGGTATCGGGACTTCCGAGAAGAGGCATATTAAGTTCAAAAGCCCTTATCCCAATAAGAAGGTGAAGCAACCTACTTTGGTAGCAAAGACTCCAAACTCTATTGGTAGAGGATGCTACAATTGTAATTCTAAGGACCACTATGCAAAGGAGTGTTCGGAACCACTCCTTTGTCGTTATTGCAAAAATACTAGTCATCATATTTCTGTCTGCCCCACACTTCTAAGTAAGAAGAGGGTGGAACCAGAAACTTCAGTAGCCAAGACACCTAGTCGTAAACAATGCTTTAATTGTGGTTCCACCGACCATTATGTAATTAAGTGCCCAAAACCCCTTTATTGCCTCTATTGCAAAGGATCGGGTCATTACTTATCTACATGTCCCAAACTTCAAAGCAAGAGAAAAAGGGAAGCTGCAAGCCCCTAGCAACTCTTCTCTTGGTCAAGGTATTTCTTATTCAATCCTTGATTTTATTTATTTGTGATTATCCTATTCAAGTTCTTTTTGATAAGGGTTCATCTTATCATTTTTATATCAAAAGAACTTGTTGATTCTTTTTCTTTAAAACATTTTTGGGCTTGATGACTTCTTTGAGAATTGCGAATCCGGATGGTGGATCCGCAACACTCAACTTGCTTTTTATTGATGTCGAAATTTCATGTGATTTTTCTTTTCGAACCGATTTGCATATTATGCGTTGTTTAGGTTTCGGAATTGATTTGCGTGAAAGGATTGGCTTAATCATTATGAAGCCATATCCTTTGTCCCGTGTGGACTATTCATCTTTGAAATTTTCAATCTGTTAAGCAGATTCATATTTTTCCTTTGTGATTTCGATTCCAAATTAATGGCATCATTTTATTCTCTAAGCTCACATGTTGAGTAAAGTGTTATTTATCTCATTCATGTAGTTGTGAATTTTCCAGAATCTTTGAGCTTGTCTTAGGATCATCACCTAAGCAATCTTTTAAGAGGTGTTAAGTTCTTTCCAGTTTGACCTTACCACCGGTTTTCATTAGCTAGGAGTTGCGGGAGTTAGCATTCCACTTACCACATTCCGCACTCGTTATGATTCTTTTGAATGACTATTTATGCCATTCGGTTTATTCAGCTTATTTCATCCATTTTATAAATCGAGTATTCTATGAATATCTCAATAATTCCATTATTGTATTTATTAATTTTGGATGAAAATAGAAATTTAAAATTTTGCAAATCTTTTTCATAAGATTTATTTATAAGTACAATTTGATTTTTTGTCTTAAACAAGCAAAGAATATTCTCAAAACTTTTAAGAGATATTTTCATCATATAGAAGATGATTTTGTGTTGTATTGCCCATTTAGTGTTTTAAGAATTCTGGTCGATGCGCTTGATCAACGTTATCGATAGGGATTTCCTAAACGCTTTGATGAGACAGTCAGACACAATAAATTGACTTGTAAAATGTAAATTTTTCTATAAAGGTAATTTTGATTTTTTGAAAGTTTTAGCTTTTCGGGAAAGAAGATTAAATTCTTTCTTTTTGATACTCTTATCCTTGTGATTCCCGAGGGGAACCAAAACTTTATCTTTAGTACCAATGCTCATTGTATTGGTTTGGATGCCATTCTCTTACAAAAGGGAGCGTGCAATCACTTGTGCTTCTAAATCCTAAAAGCCGATCGAGACTAGGTATGTCACTTATGATCTGGTACTCGCGGCTATTATTTTTGCTTTCAAAGTTTGGCATCATCATCTTGGGGGAGAAATTGTTCTCCACCTCGATTATAACTTATTGGGATATCTGTTTTCTCATAAGGAACTTAAATTGTGTCAACCACGTTGGCTCGAATTCCTTGCATCTTATGATCTTGATATCCTTTATACCCCGGAAAGGGAAATCGTGTTGCTAATGCACTTAGTCGCAAGCGACAAGCGGTTGTTTTCATGATGATATCTGAATGAAAGGATCTCGAGGTTTCATCCACTTGTGAAATTCGAGATCGTGTTTCCCATTCATGTTCATCTTATGTAGCCTTAAGGCTCATCCTTCCCTTTTAGACCGCATTCTTGAAGCCCAAAGACTAGATCCCGAATTGGCTCTTCTTAGCCAAAGTTGTAGGGATAAAATTAACATTGTAAGTTGAAAGACTTCGATGTTGATTTTCGTGGCGGCATTTAAAAATTTTGGTAGACTTATAGTACCAAATATTAGTGATCTTCGTAAAGATATTTTAGAAGATCCTCATCGTTCTAAATTTACCATTCATCCCGGTAGTAGTAAATGTACGCGGATATGAAGCGACTTTATTATTGGGAGTGAATGAAATCTGATATCGCTAACTTTGTTAAGTGTTGCATGACTTGCCAGCTTGTTAAGGCCGAACATCAAAGGCCCGGTGGGTTATTGCAGCCTTTAGAAATTCCAATTTGGAAGTGGGATCAAATTTCCATGGATTTTAGTGATGGCCTTTTCCGTTCTTGTTCGGGTCATGATAGTTTATGGGTGATAGTTGATAGACTTACTATATCCGCCCATTTTATTCCCGTTCGGTCTAACCGAACCGTTCCTCTTCTTGCCAAACTCTTTATCAAGGAAATTGTTAAATTGCAAGGTGTCCCTACTTCTATTGTGAGCGATCGCGATCCATTGTTTAATAGTGGATTTTGGAAAAGTCTTCGAGATTTTAACACCGCTTATCACCCCAGTCCGATGGACAAACCGAGCGTGTGAATCAAACTCTTGAAGATTTTCTTCGTTCTTGTGTTCTTGATTTTGATGGAAGTTGGGAAGATCATATTTTTCTATTTGAGTCTTCCTATAATAATAGCTTCCAATCTAGTATTGGTATGACATCTTTCGAGGCACTCTATGGAAGGCCATGCCGATCTCCTTCTTGTTGGCTTAAGGCCGGTGAGAAGCTAGTTTTAGGTCCAGATTTTATTCGTGTTTCACCTATTAAGGGTGTTTTACGTTTCAGTCGACCGGGAAAAATTAGCGCCTCAATGTATTGGGCCATTTCCTATCACTGAACGTAGTGATTCCATGGCGTATCGCTTTTTATTACCGGCTCAAATTTTCTGCTATTCGTGACGTGTTTCATGTTTCTCAATTACGGAAATGTTTTCGAGATTCCGATTTTATTCTTGAGTCCGGCGTTGTGGAAGAAATTGAAGTTTCGCCTAATTTAACTTTTGAGCAGCATCCTATTCGTATTATCGCTTCGGAAGTCAAAAGTCTTCGAAAATAAAAATGTTCTCTTTGTGTGAGTTCTATGGTTCTCAAATCCCAAGGATTTCTCTTAGGGAATCTAGAGAATTCATCGAGCGAACACATCCGGACTTTCTTTCTCATGCTCTTTGAGGTGAACTTCTTATTTCAAATTTCTTTTTGTGTTAATATGCTTTTATGGTTGTTACTTTTATTTCCATCTTACATATTGCGAGGACGCAATTTCTTTAAGGAGGGGAGTCTGTAACAACCCGCATATTTATCGATTTAATATTTAAATATTTTATTTAAATATTTTATCGACAGTCGGATTTTAGTCCGAAATGCTACTTTTTGCATACGGTCAAATTAGGACTCGAGACCACCCCCATTGAGTTCAAAATGACGTTTGCAATCTTTTTAAGTGTAAACTTTGATATGTTTGGAGATAGTGGAATTTTCGCCACTTTTTCACTTAGGGCTTTGGTTTGGGCTGAACCACTTACTAACTCGGTCCCAACCCATCTCCTCTTCATCACTTCCTTATTCATAAATTCCTAACTCTAAAGCTTCATAAAAAATGGTGGAGGGAATGGGAAATTAAAATTCCAAGCTCAAGTTCATTTGCAAATTCAACATCCAACTCCAAATTCAAAGAGAAGACATTGATTCAAGCTTGGGACTGTTCTCACTTGGCTTTCAAGCTTGATTTCCATCAATTTCCGTGAAAAGGTGAGATTTTTATCTCACATTCTTGCCTATAACTATCTTGGATTGTTGGGAATGAATTCCTATCACTTTAGCATGTATATTTGCATTTGGTTTGGATTGGATTGGCGAAAAACTCCAATTTTTAGTGTTTTTGGTGAATTCCTGGGCTTAGGTCGTTCTGCCTCGGAATTAGCTCGTTTAGCCTTAGGTCGCTATGCATATAGCTCGTTCCACCACTAGGTCACTCAGCGTTAGGTCGTAGCCGATAGGTCGCTCGGCCTTGCTCGCATCATTAGGTCATTCGCGTTAAGTCGCTCGGCTATAGGTCGTTTGCATTATGCTCTATCTCGTACCTCTTTAGGTCGTTTGGATTTAGGTCGCCCCTGAATTTATGGCTCGATTTCACATGAGGGATTCTCGGCCTGCTTTTAGGTCGTTTCCCTATAGGTCGCGCCCCTTTTGACCACTTAGGTCGCATGGCCTTGATAACGTTAGGTCGCGTGTCCTCTTTTCTCCTTTAGGTCGTTCGCTCGAGTTAAGTCGTAAGACCTTAGGTAGTTCGGCTAGCTCGTCCCCACTTAGGTCGTTCGACCTATTTAACTCGCACCTGTTTTGTGCTTGAAACCCCTAGGTCGTTCAAGGCTTAGGTCGTTTGCATCTGTAACGACCCACTATTTTGGACCATTCAAATCGACAATAATCCACACATGTCAGACTTGAATAATTCAAAATAATAGATTGTTAATTTAAATTTGGCAAAACTCAGCATATACAGTAAATAAAATAATCACAGATCACAGACACAGAGTAATATAACAACAATGCAGCAGAAACAAAAGAATAGTAGTTCATGAAGCTACTATATATATATATATAAACCAGAGTTATACAGGATACAACAGAAGTCTCGAATACAATAGTCAAATACAATATCAGAATACATTACTGGAGTAAACTGAATATCTGAAAGCTAGATAGATAGCTGGATCTCCAATTAAAGCTCCAACTCCAAAGGTGAGTCTCGAATACTGATACACTCAGTCTGACCCGAGCGTAAAGAAAACACAAAACACTCGAGTCGGGATTAACATTCTTATATCAATAAATCCAACTCAAGTGAAATATCAACTGAAATACAAGTAACTCAAAGGATGTTTGGGATAACCATCCTCTAAGGATCCGTTAAACTATCTACTATGTAATAGTGTACGTTAAGTAGATAATGTCTAATCAGTAAAGTACGATATCAAAATAGCGTTAAGTCATGGCCCATTCCACCCTTAACACATTTTTATTCCCAAGAGCATATACAAGACCGTAGTTTCCCCAAAACCAGAAGTCACCAGAGGGCAATCCATATACTAAAGGTACAAACCAAAATCGTAGTGGTCGCGAATAGGATAATCAGTATGACAAGGTACATGAGGCAATACCAACTAGGATACTAGTAGTTGCGTGATCCGGACTGATGTTGGGCATAGCAGCTACTACCCCAACACCGCGAAACAACACTCCCATAATCGAGGGGTGCACCCAAATCGAATCACAGAAGTAATAGATATGGTAATGAAGAAGTGTGTCTGCTAGAGGTGGCGAACCTCAATGGCCCGGCGCGGCTCCTGTTTTAGTCATGTCAGGGGTCATCCAAAATCGTTCTCTTTCTTCAGTCAACGCGTTCACCAAACCATCCACTTCGTTCTGGATCAACACTCCGCATATATTAGTTATTAAAGTGGTTTCGGTATCGACAGAGAGTATGTCCATATCCGATCCCGGTCTCTTTAATAACTGCGTATTATTACACCGATGATCATTTAATAAAATTTCAAAATAGTTATATTTCAAAACCGACATATCATTGCCATTTCAAAACCATATCAATACGATATCACTTTCACTTCAAATAAATCCATTTCCAAAATCATATCACTTTCCAAAGTTATATCGCTTTGGAAATCATAAGTCTTTTAAAATCATAACACTTTGGAAATCAAAACTTGAAATTCATAACACTTTGAAATCCTAGCACTTTCCTCTTAAATAGTTTAGATATTAAAATTTGTATATATAGAAAAATAGTTTATAAAACAAAATAGTTTATATAAAATAGTTATAAGTTAAAATAAAATAATTTATATTGAAAATGATTTATATTAAAATAATTTATATTAAAATTTATAAAGTAAAATATAAATAGTTTTAGATATAGTTTAAATACTTTATATAAAAATAGCTTCCTCAAATTTCACAAATCAATTCACATAGAATCGAATTCCAAAATTAAAATTTAATTAAATCTCAAATCATCAATTTCAATTCAATTTAATTTCTCAATAAACCCTTTCAAATTATCGATTTCAAATGCCTATTTGAACCATAAATAAACCATTTCAATTTCAATATATTTCTAAGTTTAAATATTCGACATTTCAAAACTAAATTCGATAATTCAATTTATGTCCCAATTTAATTTCATTACATTTAGTTTCTGAAATATTTCTTTAATCATTTCAATACATCAAAATACAACTTCAATTTACAAATTTATATAGACAAATTATCCCATTTAAATTTATATAAGTTTGAAATATTCATTAAAGCCACTTCTTAATTAATTCAAGTTATAAAACATATCTTAAAATTTCAAATTTAATAGATTTCAAATCAACTTATTTAAGTATAATTCTTAAATAATTAAGAATTTCAAATCAATTCAAATTTATCTTTCAACCTGAAACATTATAAATTCTATATTTAAAAATATAAATTTTACATAAATACTTAAACATATTTCATATTGATTCAAATCAACTTTATTAAATCAACTTTAATAAATCTTTAAAGTCATTATTTATTAAAACCATATATTTCTTTCAAAACCGTAGAAATGTTTTTCAAAAACATTTATATATAGACCAACGGTGTCTGTATATAATTTTCTATCCTATGGTCAAGTGATACGGATATTTATCATTTCAATCCGCAATTTAAAATATATTCAGGTATATATCTTTTCAACCCGAAATCCCAAATTCAATTTAATTTGAAAATCGCTTGGGTTTATCATTTCAACCCATAACGATTTTCTCCTATTCTAAAGTCCGTTCGGGTATGTATCATTTCAACCCATAGTGATTCTATACTAACAGGGAACTTGCAGAGTGATAACAGATATGATAATAATATAACAACGGTAACATGCATATATCATCAGTATAAATAACAGATAAGGGTGTCACATGTCACAGGTGAACAGATACAGATGATGGCATATATATATCAATATAAATAACAGATAATGATGTCAGGTGTCACAGGTGAACAGATACAGATGATGGCATATATATATATCAATATAAATAACAGATAATGATGTCAGGTGTCACAGGTGAACAGATACAGATGATGGCATAGATATAGCAATATAAATAACTAACAGCAGCATATTTCAATTGTCGTTTCAATTGAAATCAAATTTAATAAATATAAGAACATTAATCATGAGTGATTGCTCACCTTTCGAGGCTAGATAGGTTTGACAAGGAAACGAGCTACGAATTTCAAAGCAACGTTGGATGGACACGATTCGATGAAGATACAGGAACGACGGACGAAGCTGATAACGAATCAGAACCAGATTGATGAAGATAGATGGTATAAATGAACTTATATGTCTAACTATATATAAGTATTTATAAAAATCATATTTTTAAATTTCGAACACATATTAAATTAAATATATAGACATTTCAAAATCATCGTTTAAATCAAACACATATTCAAAAGATCGGAGTAAATACTTATATATTATATTAGCCCATATTTTAAACCAATACCCAGACACAAACTAAAATTTTAAACCTTTATAAACGTAACCCTTTATGTAATATATAATATTAAAAATCAATATTCATTTAATACCATAATATTCCTTTCAAAATGTACGGCAACGCAGGCATGAATTTATATACACTTATCTTTAGACATATCAAACATGTAGACTACAAAAATTAAATGCAGACCTTAAAAACAGGGCACAAGAAATATGAATACACTTATATACTGTATGTGTACAAACAATTTTATACTATATGCAGTCCAACATAATTTTTTTTTGTAAACTAATATACTTATATAATCTAATACAGAATGGGACGCTTGTAGCAAATAAATTATATGCAGACTATCAATAGTAAAAATAAAACGTATTGTATATACATCAGTTATTAAAGAAAATATGTATATATACCCTACTTTATTATTATTATCTAAATATCAATACAACTTAACTCATTATAGTATTTGGAACTCACCGAAAACAAATAATCCTATGTTTATGTAACCAGCAAACAGCAACAGCACATTATAAATATAAACTATTTATGTTGTACGATCTCTGTAACCCATATACTATATACTGTAACAATATGGGCTACTAAGTATATATATATGACTTAATGTACTGTATCTAACTAACATATAAATTAAAATATAACTAACAGTATACAAACAATATATAAATACTTACATAACCATTTATATACATGGACACACTTTAGTATAAAACATATCTATATTATAATATACAGTACTGTAAAATCATATAAACTAAACTTCTAATATCTAAACAAGTATACAACTCATACTCTATATGTATATTTTTGAAACCGAAGAAATAGTTCACCTCTACCGCCAATCAAAGACAGAGGGAAGGGGAGTTGAGGCTCGGCCAGTTGGAGGGGAAGAGGTCGCTGGCCGATGGCGGCACACGTGGGCCCGGCAAGGGAAGAAGGAGAGGTGGAGGCCGTGATAGCAGCTGATGACGTGGCGTGGGAAGTTGGATGGATGGAGCAGCCATTGGCGATGGGTTTCGGGTTTGGCGAAAGGAGGGGAGAGGCGAGAAAAAGGCAGACTAGGATGTTGATGCCTAGGCGAGGCTCGGTTAAAGGAGGGGATTCGGCTAGCAGATAGGAGGGCGACGGCGAGCTGCTTGCGGCATCAAGCGAGGAGGAGCATGCCTGGTGGAGGTAGGCCGAAGTGGTGGTCGGAAAATGGTGGCTCGGTGGCTGCCGAGAGGGAGAGGGAGGAAGATGAGGGTCGGGTTGTAGGCGGTAACGCAAGGCCATGGCTGTGGGTGGAGGGCGAAGTAGTGGGTGGTCGATGCGGAGAACTTGAGGAATGAAGGGCAGGGGCGAGAACTACTCGCAGATGCTTGGGAAAATAAAATGTCTCCAGGGTAAAACATTGATTTACTTTATTATATTATAAGGACAGATCGAAAGTAAAAGAAAGGCAAGAGAAAGAGATATGCATAACGTACCAGTGAAAAATCAAAGCTAGTAATAGCAAAAGTCATCAATCAAATAGCTGGCTGAAATTTATTAATAGCCGATGACTCTTCAATTTCACGTGGGTATTGAAAAGACGCACCGAACAAAAAGGCTCAAAATATGAAACTGATACGGAAATCGTTTCCGTAGATTTCGTCGTCTTCCGGACTCCGAAACATCCAAATGAATATGCTTTTGAGATCAGCACGACGGGACGATCAAAACGGTATACAAATATCAGTGGTATGATTGAATTACAAAATTCGAATTTTCTAATAGCGGAAATGCAAGAAAAACGCTGAAAAATAAGATCGACGGAGCCAAAGATGTCCGAATTTGGAAAAACGACAAACTGACATCTTGCTCAGAAGATGATTTAGAATTTTTCTATGTAAAAATATTTAGGTTTCAGAAATATTTTATTTTCATCGCTTTTTAACTGATTAAATTGAAGTAAATTTACGCGCGAAATAAATTTTCATATTTTCGGACGAAAATTTACCAGTTGCTATGTTTAATTAGACGCATTCCAAATATCAAATTTATATTTCAAAATGTTATCGTTTAAATTTCACAAAATTTCAACTAATTACGTTATTAAAACAGTTAAAATTTACGGGTCGTTACACTCTCCCCTACTTAAAACTTTTCGTCCCCGAAAAGGAAGGAGGTAGGAGAATAGAAACAACCAGAAAGAAAACAGATTGAAAACAAAATAAAACAATTAGTTTAAGCCGTATAAATTTCAATTTACCTTAATTAATACTCAATATTTGATTTAAAATTCAGGGTATTTCAATAAGTAGATTTAATTCCAATTTATTAATATTTGATACCAAAAGATTTCTTCAAAACAAAATTTTATTTATCTCATTTATTTATTATTTTATTATCCAATTATCCTTTATTAACAGTTTCTAAAATCATAAACTTGAATAGTCATTTATTACAATCATATTTTTTCAACAAATTTAATTCTTCTTTATTCCAAATTATTATTAAATTTGTTCCACGTAATATATTTTATCACATATATTTAAATCATATAAATTAATTTAAACCATATAAATTTCAATTTAAATTAATTTATATTCATTAATTGATTTTAAATTCAAGGTATTTCCATAAGTTAATCAAATTTCAATCTATTAATTCTTTCAGAACAAATTTTTTATATTCATCTCATTCAATTAACTTATTACCCTATCATCTTATTAGCATTTTTCTTATAATAAAATCTAAGTGTATAACATTTATTATAAACACTCAAATTTTTATTTATAAAATCATTTTATATTGTATATTATCCAACTACACTTTAACTTCTGAATAATTTAGGTACGTTATATTGAAATGCAATTTAATACTATACAAATAAAATTTTCAAATTCAATTATCTCAAGTTAAATATTTATCCAAAATTTTTGACTTCAGTTAATAATTGAAATCATCTTTAAATCATAAACTTAAGAATTTAAATCTTCGATTTACTTCAACAATTTTGAGATAAATATATATATATAGCATATATCAGATCAAAATTTTCTTTATATATATAATAAATCAGGCCATACCACAGAAATTCAAATCACATTAAATTTCCAAACCTTTTAGAGATAATTATGTGTATACTATATATATTAATCCAAATTAAATTTAAAATAATATACCCATATATATATAATTCAAATCAAAATATTTTTCCAAAACAAAACTGTAGCAAAGCTACAGAATGGTCTCTCCACTTCGAAACTCGAAAATGAATGTCGATGACGCTGCAGTCATCACCGAAATTATTTTCCAGCGACAAAAGAGAAGAGTATTGATTTCAACATTTTAAAATCTTTGAAAACGGTTTCTATTCAAAAATACCTTTAATAATATACACTTTAAAACCAAAGTTGAAATCACCGGAAATCAAATTCTCAAATTCTTGATTTTTAAAATTCATTTCGATTCCAAATCAATTTATAAACCATGTTTATAAATTCATTTAGAACAATAAATGATAATCAAATATAATCATTCAACAACCAATTTAATTAACTATTTAATTCCAGAAATTCCTATACTTATATATATATATAATATATTCATATGAATCTATTCAATTTACCAAATTTGAAATAATATTGTGTCAGTTTGCTCTATTCAAGTGTTTTGGAAATCCTATCGATAGCGTTGATCAGACGAATCGATCGAAAACCCAAATCAACATCAACAACTCAAACAACACAATATATACAACATTTTAATATTAATTACAAATACACTCCCTCACTCGGATATCCTCGAATGGATTTCAAAACAAAGATAGAGATTCAGATTAGAGAAACTCTAACTAAAAGAATTCAACTAAAAGGTAGACCCGATAGGGAGATAAGATAATTGAGTTTTCAAACAGAAGATGGACAAACTTATATAAATCGCGGGTAACCTTAACCGGGTCAACCGTGATTCCAAGAATAAATTTGATGTAGAATTCTGCGACAAATCGACATTCGATCGTCAGAGATAGAATTCGGGTATAATAAAAGATAACAGCATCGTAAACCGAGGATACAAAAATCTCCGGTGAATCAATACCGATTATAAAGGAGTTTCACCCCAGTACAAATTATTCGAAGATTGGCGAGACCGCCGATTTATTATAGAGGTCATTCGAAGTGGAGTTATGGGATACTCCAGAATCAAAAGACACGAATGGGGAGACACGAATGGACTTTAGAACCGAAGTGAACGTTCCAAAATTCAAAGGAACCGAGTCAAAGAAGAAGGAATTCAAGCTCGAACGAAAGTGATTCTGTAATCGAATTTACTACATATGCTGAGTTTTGCCTAAAACCAGAGCTCTGATACCACTTGTAACGACCCACTATTTTGAATTATTCAAGTCTGACATGTGTGGATTATTGTCGATTTGAATGGTCCAAAATAGTGGGTCGTTACAGCATCCCAGGGTCGTTAGCCTGTGGGTCGTTGCACGATAGCTCAACCATGTGCTAAGTTGCTTGCACCGTTAGGTCGTGTCTGGCCTTAAGTCGCTCGCCCTCTTCATGGGTTAGGTCGCTCGGCCTTTATTTCTTTAGGTCGTTCTCCCTTAGGTCGCTCGGCCTATATAAGTCGCACCATGCTACTGTTCTTAGCTTGCATCCCGTTAGGTCGTTTGACCCCATTCCCACCTAGGTCGCGTGCTTGGTGTCACGACCCACTATTTTGGACCATTCAAATCGACAATAATCCACACATGTCAGACTTGAATAATTCAAAATAATAGATTGTTAATTTAAATTTGGCAAAACTTAGCATATACAGTAAATAAAATAATCACAGATCACAGACACAGAGTAATATAACAATAATGCAGCGGAAACAAAAGAATAGTAGTTCATGAAGCTACTATATATATAAAACAGAGTTATACAGGATACAACAGAAGTCTCGAATACAATAGTCAAATACAATATCAGAATACATCATTGGAATAAACTGAATATCTGAAAGCTGGATAGATAGCTGGATCTCCAAGCGAAGCTCCAACTCCAAAGGTGAGTCTCGAATACTGGTACACTCAGTCTGACCCGAGCGTAAAGAAAACACAAAACACTCGAGTCAAGATTAACATTCTTATATCAATAAATCTAACTCAAGTGAAATAACGACTGAAATACGAGCAACTCAAAGGATGATTGGGATAACCATCCTCTAAGGATCCGTTAAACTATCTACTATGTAGTAGTGTACACTAAGTAGATAATGTCTAATCAGTAAAGTACGATATCCAAATAGCGTTAAGTCATGGCCCATTCCACCCTTAACACATTTTTATTCCCAAGAGCATATACAAGACCGTAGTTTCCCCAAAACCGGAAGTCACCAGAGGGCAATCCATATACTAAAGGTACAAACCAAAATCGTAGTGGTCGCGAATAGGATAATCAGTATGACAAGGTACATGAGGCAATACCAACTAGGATACTAGTAGTTGCGTGATCCGGACTGATGTTGGGCATAGCAGCTACTACCCCAACACCGCGAAACAACACTCCCATAATCGAGGGGTGCACCCAAATCGAATCACAAAAGTAAAAGATATGGTAACGAAGAAGTGTGTCCGCTAGAGGTGACGAACCTCAATGGCCCGACGCGGCTCCTGTTTTAGTCATGTCAGGGGTCATCCAAAATCGTTCTCTTTCTTCAGTTAACACGTTCACCAAACCATCCACTTCATTCTGGATCAACACTCCGCGTATATTAGTTATTAAAGTGGGTTCGGTATCGACAGAGAGTATGTCCATATCTGATCCCGGTCTCTTTAATAACTACGTATTATTACACCGATGGTCATTTAATAAAATTTCAAAATAGTTATATTTCAAAACCGACATATCATTGCCATTTCAAAACCATATCAATACTATATCACTTTCACTTCAAATAAATCCATTTCCAAAATCATATCACTTTCCAAAGTTATATCGCTTTCGAAATCATAAGTCTTTTAAAATCATAACACTTTGGAAATCAAAACTTGAAATTCATAACACTTTGAAATCCTAACACTTTCCTCTTAAACAGTTTAGATATTAAAATTTGTATATATAGAAAAATAGTTTATAAAATAAAATAGTTTATATAAAATAGTTATAAGTTAAAATAAAATAATTTATATTGAAAATGATTTATATTAAAATAATTTATATTAAAATTTATAAAGTAAAATATAAATAGTTTTAGATATAGTTTAAATACTTTATATAAAATAGCTTCCTCAAATTTAACAAATCAATTCACATAAACTCGAATTCCAAAATTAAAATTTAATTAAATCTCAAATCATCAATTTCAATTCAATTTAGTTTCTCAATAAACCCTTTCAAATTATCGATTTCAAATGCCTATTTGAACCATAAATAAACCATTTCAATTTCAATATATTTCAAAGTTTAAATATTCGACATTTCAAAACTAAATTCGATAATTCACTTTATGTCCCAATTTAATTTCATTACATTTAGTTTCTGAAATATTTCTTTAATCATTTCAATACATCAAAATACAACTTCAATTTACAAATTTATATAGACAAAATATCCCATTTAAATTTATATAAGTTTGAAATATTCATTAAGCCACTTCTTAATTAATTCAAGTTATAAAACATATCTTAAAATTTCAAATTTAATAGATTTCAAATCAACTTATTTAAGTATAATTCTTAAATAATTAAGAATTCCAAATCAATTCAAATTTATCTTTCAACCTGAAACATTATAAATTCTATATTTTTTTAAAAAAAATTTACATAAATACTTGAACATATTTCATATTGATTCAAATCAACTTTATTAAATCAACTTTAATAAATCTTTAAAATAATTATTTATTAAAACCATATATTTCTTTCAAAACCGTAGAAATGTTTTTCAAAAACATTTATATATAGACCAACAGTGTCTATATATAATTTTCTATCCTATGGTCAAATGATACGGATATTTATCATTTCAATCCGCAATTTAAAATATATTCGGGTATATATCTTTTCAACCCGAAATCCCAAATTCAATTTAATTTGAAAATCACTTGGGTTTATCATTTCAACCCATAACGATTTTCTCCTATTCTAAAGTCCGTTCGGGTATGTATCATTTCAACCCATAGTGATTCTATACTAATAGGGAACTTGCAGAGTGATAACAGATATGATAATAATATAACAACGGTAACATGCATATATCATTAGTATAAATAACAGATAAGGGTGTCAGATGTCACAGGTGAACATATACAGATGATGGCATATATATATCAATATAAATAACAAATAATGATGTCAGGTGTCACAGGTGAACAGATATAGATGATGGCATAGATATAACAATATAAATAACTAACAGCAGCATATTTCAATTGTCGTTTCAATTGAAATCAAATTTAATAAATAAAAGAACGTTAATCGTGAGTGATTGCTCACCTTTCGAGGTTAGAGAGGAGATAGACAACATAACAGGCTACGATTTCCAAAGCAGAGCGAGATAGATGGGCACGAATTTGATGGACAGAGCTGATCAATAGGAATAGACAAAATCAAATCAGAATTTGGTCGATGAAGATAAATGGTATCAGCGAACTTATATCTATATATACATACATAGATATATATATATATAACTATATAAAACTATTAATAAAATCGTATCTACAATTCAAACACATGTTAAATTTGAACATATATATTATTCCAAATTATTGTTTTAGATAAACCCCATAAAACAAACATATTTACATAATATGGTTTGAAATAAATACAAACATTTGAAAATTAAAACCCGTAGATATTTGAAATCAATCATCATTATATATATGATCTTATAGTATAGGTTCTATAAACTTAACGTAACAGTAAATGCCAGTATGCAAATCACTTATGTCCATAAAATCATGTACACATCAGGCTAACCATTTATAACTCACGCACATAACTCTAATATGAATGTTTAAAAAAAAATATTACTATTTACAATATCATATATATATTTACTGACCTACACACCTCTTCCCAAATAAGTATATTACTAACTAATTATTTATATTGACTGAACATAAACCATTTTATACTGATGCAACAATAACCTATATATTTTGAAACCAACTCATGCCAAATACATGTAAACCTCATAACAGAGAATAAATACTACATATAGCTTACTTTTTAAAATATTTATTATGACGCTATATACATATAAAAACAACTTTGTAAGATTTAAAAGTATTATACATATGCGTATACTTATAGTAACTACATAATGTTTTCATAAATAAATATATTTTCATAATGGAATTGCAAAGCTACTAGCTAGGCCACATCATATAAAACTATGTATATTTCACCATATTCACAAAAACCATATAATTCTTGTTCAGGAGATACATATGAATTCACTATTTGTGAACGCATATAACACTAAAATATATAGTTTTAAAAATATATACAGACCTTGTATGCTAATATCTATATTTAAAACTGTTTCAACGATATATACATACAAAATATACCAAATATATAAGAGCTGTTATATAAATATATATACTTCTATTATAATAATATACTGCAAACCCACAAACATACAAATACCATACTGCCTCTTAATATTATACTTGACATTCCAATACATATAAACTTTTATAAACTATAGTTATTTAAAAATCCAGCATATATACGTATATAAAACGAAGCCGTGGCAATAGAAAAACAAAACTAGTAAACAAAATATACGTATGTACCTTGAATGAATAAAGCGGTGAAGTAAGCTGCAGTATGGAAGGGAAGTGGGTTGAGTCTTGGGTCAGGCAGCGGATCTCGGAAGAAAGCAGGGTGACAGTGCTTGGAAGCGAATGGAGGAAGAGGTAGGGAAGAACGTGGAATGGCTCATGGCTGCTATGGAGTGGTCTCGGCCGGTCACGAGGTGAAGATAAGGCGAGGCATAAGGCAGAGGGTCGGGGTCGGGTCGGAGGGAAGAGCGCGTGAGGGATTGGTGGAGGTGGCTAACGGTGGAAGTGAAGGCTGGGGTTTCGGCAGTAGAGGCTGGTAGGTCGGGTGGAAGCCATGGGGAGCGGGGTCGGCAGGTCGGTGATGGTCGGTTGGGTAGAGCATTTTAATGGCGGCAGGCTTGACAAGGAAATGGTCTGGAAATAGAAGGAAGAAGTAGCATTTCAAATGAGAAGAAAAAAAAATAGACAAGGCAAGCATTTTGTATTATGAACATACGTTGGATTATCTATTTCTTTATTGCATATAAGCAAGAAACAGGGAGGCAATGAAGCGATACCAGGAAAGTGAATGGGCAAATCAAGGTCATAATGAATGGTTGGAGATGAATAGGATGTCAATATGAAATAAGTATTATTTCTAGCAGTTTAAAAGTGAAACGGTAGGTTATCAAAAGTCACGCCTACAAAATAGCAAATATAAATACAAACAGCTGAAATAATTAAAGGCAACAATTGCGTGTCAGTCACGGTTACAATTTTAAATGCAAAAGAATTCAAATGGTCACGGATCCGGTACCGATACGGTTACCGGTTTTTTGTGGATTTCGCTGTGTACCGAATTTTAAAACACAGAAATAAATATACCGTAGAGACCAGCACGACGAGACAATCACAACGGTATACAGATATCAGTGGTATGATTGAATTATAAAAATTCGAATTTTCTACTAGCGGAAAATGCAAGAGAACGCAGGGAAAATAAGATCGACGAAGCTAAAAAGTCCGAATTTGGAAAAACGACCAACTGACATCTTGCTCAGAAGACGATTTAGAATTTTTCTATGTAAAAATATTTAGGTTTCGAAAACGTTTTATTTTCATCGCTTTTTAACTGATTAAATTGAAGTAAATTTACGCACGAAATAAACTTTCATATTTTCTGACGAAAATTTACTGTTTGCTATGTTTAATTAGACGCATTCCAAATAATAAAATTTTTTATTTCAAAATTTTATCGTTTAAAATTTCACAAAATTTCGACTAATTATGTTATTAAAACAGTTAAATTTTACGGGTCGTTTCACTCTCCCCCACTCAAAACTTTTCGTCCCCGAAAAGGAACGAGGTAGGAGAATAGAAACAACCAGAAAGAAAACAGATTTGAAATACAAAATAACAATTAATTTAAACCATATAAATTCAAATTTTAATTAATTGATATTCAATAATTGATTTAATCCATTTGATTTCACTAAAATCAATCTCAACTATTTCTAAATTCATTATCTTATTATCCAATTATCTTAAATTTACAATTTCTAAAACCATAAATTTGAATAGTCCTTTATTATAATCATATTTTTTTTAGCAATTTAAATTCTTCTTTATTCCAAATTATTGTTAAATTTATTCTACTTAATATATCTTATCACATATATTTAACCCATATAAATTAATTTAAACCATAAAAGTTTCGATTTAAATTAATTTATATTCACTAATTGCTTTTAAATTCAAAGTATTTTCATAAGTTGATCAAGTTTCAATTTATTAATTCTTTCAAAACAAATTTATTTCCTTATTAACTGAGTTTTACTTATTATCGTATCTAACTCTATTACATTTTTATAATCAAAATTTAGTGTATAACATTTATTATAAACACTCAAATTTTATTTATAAAATTATTTATATTGTATATTATCCAATTACATTTTAACTTCTGAATAATTTAGGTAAGTTATTTTGAAATGCAATTTAATACTATACAAATAAAATTTTCAAATTCAATTATTTCAAATTTAAATACTTATTCAAAATTTAGCTTTATTTATAATTGAAAACATCTTTAAATCATAAACTTAAGAATTTAAATCTCCAATTTACTTTAAACAATTTTGAGATAAATATATATAGTATATATCAAATCAAAATTAAATCTTTATATATATAATAAATCAGGTCATACCACAGAAATTCAAATCAAATTAAATTTCCTAACAAAGTGTAGCAAAACTACTGAATGGTCTTTTCACTTTGAAACTCGAAAATGAATGTCGATGATGCGGCCATCATCACCGAAATTATTTTCCAGCGACAAAGAGAAGAGCACTTGATTAAACATCTAAAATTTTTATGAAATGTTTTTTTTTCGAAAATTACTTTAGATAATACATTTTAAAACCTTTAAAACAAAGGTTTGAAATTTTCGGAAATTAAATTCTCAAATTCTTGATTTAAATTCATTTCAAATTCTAAATCAAATTATATCCAAGTTTTATAAATTCATTTATTCATATTATGCAATAGTCAATGGTTTATAAAACAATAAATGAAAATTAAATATTATCATTTCGGACAACAACTCATTAACAAATTAATTTCAGAAAAATTTTATACTTGTATATATAATATAATCATTCAAAAATTTATTTTGTTTATCAAATTTGAAAACGATATTGTGTCGGTTTGCTCTGTTAAAGTGTTTTGGAAATCCTATCGATAGCGTTGATCAGACGAATCGATCGAAAATCCAAATCAACATAAACAACTCAAACAACATAATATATTTTTAAAACAATTTAAATATAATTTTACAAATACAATTCCTCGCTCGACGATACAAGAATAGATTTCAAAACATGTATAGCGATTTAAATTTGATGGAAATCAAATCAAAGAGAATTTTGATTCGAAAATAAGCTTGAAACAGAAGATAAGATAATTCAATTACCACAATCGGAAGATGGATGAGTTTATTTAATTCACGGGCAACCTTAACTGGGTCGTCCGTAACTTCAAGAATAAGATCAATGCTGAATTCCGAGGTAAATCAACACTCGATCTCAAGAGATGGAATTCAGGTATAGCAGGGAATAGATAGCATCGTAAGCCGAGGATACAGAAATCTCCGGTAAATCAATGCCTATTGTAAAGGAGTTTCACTCCTTTACAAGTCATTCGAAGATTGGCGAGACCGCCGATCTATTATAAATATCATTCAAAATGGAGTTATGGGGTGCTCCAGAATTGAAAGAAGACGAATAGTGAGGGACACGAATGAATTTTTGGAACCGCAGGGAACGTTCCAAAATTCAAAGGAATCGAGTCAAAAGGAAGAGATTGAAACTCGAATGAGAGTGATTCTGTAAATACATTTACCCTATATGTTAAGTTTTGCCTAGAGCTACCAAAGCTCTGATACCACTTGTCACGACCCACTATTTTGGACCATTCAAATCGACAATAATCCACACATGTCAGACTTGAATAATTCAAAATAATAGATTGTTAATTTAAATTTGGCAAAACTTAGCATATACAGTAAATAAAATAATCACAGATCACAGACACAGAGTAATATAACAATAATGCAGCGGAAACAAAAGAATAGTAGTTCATGAAGCTACTATATATATAAAATAGAGTTATACAGGATACAACAGAAGTCTCGAATACAATAGTCAAATACAATATCAGAATACATCATTGGAATAAACTGAATATCTGAAAGCTGGATAGATAGCTGGATCTCCAAGCGAAGCTCCAACTCCAAAGGTGAGTCTCGAATACTGGTACACTCAGTCTGACCCGAGCGTAAAGAAAACACAAAACACTCGAGTCAGGATTAACATTCTTATATCAATAAATCTAACTCAAGTGAATAACGACTGAAATACGAGTAACTCAAAGGATGATTGGGATAACCATCCTCTAAGGATCCGTTAAACTATCTACTATGTAGTAGTGTACGCTAAGTAGATAATGTCTAGTCAGTAAAGTACGATATCCAAATAGCGTTAAGTCATGGCCCATTCCACCCTTAACACATTTTTATTCCCAAGAGCATATACAAGACCGTACTTTCCCCAAACCCGGAAGTTACCAGAGGGCAATCCATATACTAAAGGTACAAACCAAAATCGTAGTGGTCGCAAATAGGATAATCAGTATGAAAAGGTACATGAGGAAATACCAACTAGGATACTAGTAGTTGCATGATCCGGACTGATGTTGGGCATAGCAGCTACTACCCCAACACCGCGAAACAACACTCCCATAATCGAGGGGTGCACCCAAATCGAATCACAAAAGTAATAGATATGGTAACGAAGAAGTGTGTCCGCTAGAGCTGGCGAACCTCAATGGCCCGGCGCGGCTCCTGTTTTAGTCATGCCAGGGGTCATCCAAAATCGTTCTCTTTCTTCAGTCAACGCGTTCACCAAACCATCCACTTCATTCTGGATCAACACTCCGCGTATATTAGTTATTAAAGTGGTTTCAGTATCGACAGAGAGTATGTCCATATCCGATCCCGGTCTCTTTAATAACTACGTATTATTACACCGATGGTCATTTAATAAAATTTCAAAATAGTTATATTTCAAAACCGACATATCATTGCCATTTCAAAACCATATCAATACTATATCACTTTCACTTCAAATAAATCCATTTCCAAAATCATATCACTTTCCAAAGTTATATCGCTTTCGAAATCATAAGTCTTTTAAAATCATAACACTTTGGAAATCAAAACTTGAAATTCATAACACTTTGAAATCCTAATACTTTCCTCTTAAACAGTTTAGATATTAAAATTTGTATATATAGAAAAATAGTTTATAAAATAAAATAGTTTATATAAAATAGTTATAAGTTAAAATAAAATAATTTATATTGAAAATGATTTATATTAAAATAATTTATATTAAAATTTATAAAGTAAAATATAAATAGTTTTAGATATAGTTTAAATACTTTATATAAAATAGCTTCCTCAAATTTCACAAATCAATTCACATAAACTCGAATTCCAAAATTAAAATTTAATTAAATCTCAAATCATCAATTTCAATTCAATTTAGTTTCTCAATAAACCCTTTCAAATTATCGATTTCAAATGCCTATTTGAACCATAAATAAACCATTTCAATTTCAATATATTTCAAAGTTTAAATATTCGACATTTCAAAACTAAATTTGATAATTCACTTTATATCCCAATTTAATTTCATTACATTTAGTTTCTGAAATATTTCTTTAATCATTTCAATACATCAAAATACAACTTCAATTTACAAATTTATATAGGCAAAATATCCCATTTAAATTTATATAAGTTTGAAATATTCATTAAGCCACTTCTTAATTAATTCAAGTTATAAAACATATCTTAAAATTTCAAATTTAATAGATTTCAAATCAACTTATTTAAGTATAATTCTTAAATAATTAAGAATTCCAAATCAATTCAAATTTATCTTTCAACCTGAAACATTATAAATTCTATATTTAAAAAAAATATAAATTTTACATAAATACTTGAACATATTTCATATTGATTCAAATCAACTTTATTAAATCAACTTTAATAAATCTTTAAAATCATTATTTATTAAAACCATATATTTCTTTCAAAACCGTAGAAATGTTTTTCAGTTCTACTCGAAAGTTCGAGTCACGAGAGGGGCGACCTATAGGCTTGAACTGATAAGTGAGTGAAGCCGTCCAATGGGAAAAGGGCTACCATCGAATCAGTCAATAAGGGAATAGAGTAGGCCAACGTGGACGTCGGACTTTTGAAGAGTGGTGGAATGTAATGTCCCACATCGCCTAGTATGGGATATGTGATGCATATATAACCCATTAGGCACCCTCCCCTTACAAGCTAGCTTTTGGGGGTGAGTTCTACCTAATTGGGCCGTAACAAGTGGTATCAGAGCCGAAGGTTACGGACTGGGCCATGCGGACACGACAGTGCTTTCAAAGGTTACCGCAAAGGATGCGAGTCAAGGGGGAGACTGTTAGGGTTATCTCGCATGTTTAATGGAGGAACGACGGTTTGGATTTGGAAAGTCCCACATTGCAAAATAACTTGGAGAAGTGGTGAATAAATATGAGTTGGTAGACACGTAACACCAGGGATTCCTTTTGTTACAACAAAGTGTGTGCCGACTCATATGCGTACGCCACGTACTGGAGACGGAGAGGATTGGTCCGACCGTCGTTGCCCAACAAATGTGACGACCGCCCATGACCCCTTACCGAATCTAGAGATAGTGCGCTGTAAAGTGTGCCAGGTGACCATGGACGATTGTCAGGGTAAATTAAAAACATCAGAATCTATCGTATTACTCACAGCGCATGGACAAAATACAATAGAACATATATATAGTGAAGCTTTACTGAATAAAATGCCATCATATAAAACTTCATAATAGTTGAATACAAGCATCCAAATAGCCAATACATCAAGCCTCACTACACAACACTCAGAGAATACAAAACAGCGGAACATCCAGTACATATAATAAGAAGATAATATGCAATCCCTCCAGCTCGTCTTCGATATCAGCATCGTGAGAAGAGAACAGCACCTGTCACCTGCTACCTAGTCTGCCCGTCCCAAAAATGGACGAACAACCCAAGGCAATAAGAATTAAAAACATAAAGCCTTGAGTCAGACAACAGTCTTAGTGAGCAGTAAATTAACTAACAACATACCAAAAGAGCATAAAGGTAAAGGAATAGGAATACAACCCTCCCACTCCACCTCTTTCTACAGTGATAGCCCCCAGACACACACTAAGCAGAAGCAACACAGCAGAGCATACAATTTAAAGTAAATTAACAATCATTCGAGTCAAGGGCGATGTTTTCCAAGTACCAAGGCCTAAATCAGATAAGCACCCAGAAAATACCGCTCTTGAGTCCGAATGACGATACAACCAAACATCCATGACTCTGGCTATCACTGTTATCATTGCTTCGATATCACCGTTAATTGAATGACCGGCACATTCTTTCAGCCGTCCGTCAAGGGCTAATGGAAACCCCGGTTCTAGACAAAACTCCGCACGTCGTCGCAGCCCGTGCCAAGGATTTTCGCAACTACCCAGGGTACTCGACCATCAATCCGTTGTCGTTGGGATTTTCGCAACTGCCCAAACGTACCCTTGCTTTGAGTCTGCTAGAACCTTCAACTACGATGCTATCCAAGCCTCCTAGTCATCCTCCTCGACGACTATTTCCGTACTAGCTCAAGCGCCTCTCAAGCATCCATTATCCTTAACTCGAATCATATCACCGAGTTACCAACGTGCTTGGAATGATCCCGTCTGGATTAGACCAAGTCTTCATCGCATGATGCTTCGCTTCATTACATCCTCGCTAAGCCTCATCTCAACATCACATCATCAAATCTATGTATAAGAGCTTCATCATCCCGCTACATATGCCACGAGCAGCTTTCCCAATTCAAGAGCCTTTCCCTTAGCTTTTGAATCGTCTTCGGTCTAAATCAAACCATCAATCATCTAATTCATAACAATCAATCAAATCAAACATCAATCCAAGCAATCAATCATTCAAATATGATCTAAGTAGACAATTATAACAATAATGGCATTTTCGTAATTAAAGAGTTGAAAGTCCAATAAGCATGAAAACATGAACAATATCTCTACAAACTTGATGAATGAACTTGCATAGGTTAACATGTGATAAAATGGTTGTAACATCATCATGAACAATGGATCTATATGGATCTACACTTAGGATGAAGAAAATGCATAGAAATCCCTATTTTAACACCAAATCGAGCCAACAATCCGATATACTCCTTTGGATCCGTGTGAGAGATAATCACCACTCACCAAATCACCTAAACAACCTCAAATCAACACGCTTCAGATCTGGACAGCGAAGGATCAAGCTTGATCTATCACGAATCCGCTTCAAACGAAGAAATCTCTCTTGAAAAGATGAAGATCTTCAATCTATGCTCTTGAATCTTCAATCTTGATCTTCGATTTGGATGGAAGGAAGCACTAGATTAGAGTGGAGAAAAGAAGTGAAGAAGTGTAGAAGTCGAGCTCTAAAAATGGCAGCACTTCGTCGCTTCAAAATCCGGATCCCAAAAAGTGAGAACAACCCCTCCTATTTATAGCCAGAAATTCCTTAAGTCGAAATTTGGCTATCTCCATAAGTCGCTTCCGACTTACGACCTAAGCCCCTACGACTTAACAAAACCCAGCGACCTAACAATGCTACGACAAACTCCTCAGCGACCTATCGCTTGCGCCTCTACGACCTAAGACTTAAGAGAATGCGACTTAGCACAACTGCACACCCAAGCGACCTACCGAAGCCCTACAACGTACGACCTAACGAGGCTACGACTTATGACTTAGCGAACTAACCACAGGTGCGACCTAACACTTAAGCGCTTACGCGACCTAATCAACCTAGCGCATCAGCGACCTACGACTTAGCAAACTCGCGACCTAACTATCTTAGGTCGCCTACGACCTAACTCAACACTAAACAGGGCCTCCGACTTAACACTTGCCGAGTTAACTTCGACCTGCTAACTTAACCCAGCTACGACTTATCTCCTTAGGTCGTCTACCGACCTAACTATGCCCTAGGTCGCTAAACTACCTATTTCCTAACTCCTTAAGTCGTTGCCAACCTATCCCCCTTAGGTCGCTAACTCACCCAGAAGCCCACAACCTATCTTAGGTCGCCAATCCTATAAGTCGGTCACGACTTATCACTTAGGTCATCCACTATTACCCCAGCTTCCTTAAGTCGTCGCCGACCTACCCCTTAAGTCATCCACTACCTTAGGTCGCTCCAACCCCCTACGACTTAAGCTACTACGACTCAACTCCTAACTCGCCGAATTCCTTAACTCGTTCACGACTTAGCTCTTAGGTCGTTCACGACCTAGGACTTAGACAAATCTGCCTAAAAATCTGAAATGACTTGAAAATGCTAAAATTCCAGATTTTGACGAACTTGTCGATCCGTAAAAATACGGGTCGTTACAATATATTTCTTTCAAAACCGTAGAAATGTTTTTCAAAAACATTTATATATAGACCAACAGTGTCTATATATAATTTTCTATCCTATGGTCAAATGATACAGATATTTATCATTTCAATCCGCAATTTAAAATATATTCGGGTATATATCTTTTCAACCCGAAATCCCAAATTCAATTTAATTTGAAAATCGCTTGGGTTTATCATTTCAACCCATAACGATTTTCTCCTATTCTAAAGTCCGTTCGGGTATGTATCATTTCAACCCATAGTGATTCTATACTAACAGGGAACTTGCAGAGTGATAACAGATATGATAATAATATAACAATGGTAACAGGCATATATCATCAGTATAAATAACAGATAAGGGTGTCAGATGTCACAGGTGAACATATACAGATGATGGCATATATATATCAATATAAATAACAAATAATGATGTCAGGTGTCACAGGTGAACAGATACAGATGATGGCATAGATATAACAATATAAATAACTAACAACGGCATATTTCAATTGTCGTTTCAATTGAAATCAAATTTAATAAATAAAAGAACGTTAATCGTGAGTGATTGCTCACCTTTCGAGGTTAGAGAGGAGATAGACAACATAACAGGCTACGATTTCCAAAGCAGAGCAAGATAGATGGGCAAGAATTTGATGGACAGAGCTGATCAATAGGAATAGACAAAATCAAATCAGAATTTGGTCGATGAAGATAAATGGTATCAGCGAACTTATATCTATATATACATACATAGATATATATATATATATATAACTATATAAAACTATTAATAAAATCGTATCTACAATTCAAACACATGTTAAATTTGAACATATATTATTCCAAATTATTGTTTTAGATAAACCCCATAAAACAAACATATTTACATAATATGGTTTGAAATAAATACAAACATTTGAAAATTAAAACCCGTAGATATTTGAAATCAATCATCATTATATATATGATCTTATAGTATAGGTTATATAAACTTAACGTAACAGTAAATGCCAGTATGCAAATCACTTATGTCCATAAAATCATGTATACATCAGGCTAACCATTTATAACTCACGCACATAACTCTAACATGAATGTTTAATAAAACAAAATATATTACTATTTACAATATCATATATATATTTACTGACCTACACACCTCTTCCCAAACAAGTATATTACTAACTAATTATTTATATTGACTGAACATAAACCATTTTATACTGACGCAACAATGACCTATATATTTTGAAACCAACTCATGCCAAATACATGTAAACCTCATAACAGAGAATAAATACTACATATAACTTACTTTTTAAAATATTTCTTATGACGCTATATACATATAAAAACAACTTTGTAAGATTTAAAAGTATTATACATATGCGCATACTTATAGTAACTACATAATGTTTTCATAAATAAATATATTTCCATAATGGAATTGCAAAGCTACTGGCTAGGCCACATCATATAAAACTATGTATATTTCACCATATTCACAAAAACCATATAATTCTCGTTCAGGAGATACATATGAATTCACTATTTGTGAACGCATATAACACTAAAATATATAGTTTTAAAAATATATACAGACCTTGTATGCTAATATCTATATTTAAAACTGTTTCAACGATATATACATACAAAATATACCAAATATATAAGAGCTGTTATATAAATATATATACTTCTATTATAATAATATACTGCAAACCCACAAACATACAAATACCATACTGCCTCTTAATATTATACTTGACATTCCAATACATATAAACTTTTATAAACTATAGTTATTTAAAAATACAGCATATATACGTATATAAAACGAAGCCGTGGCAATAGAAAAACAAAACTAGTAAACAAAATATACGTATGTACCTTGAATGAATAAAGCGGTGAAGTAAGCTGCAGTATGGAAGGGAAGTGGGTTGAGTCTTGGGTCAGGCAGCGGATCTCGGAAGAAAGCAGGGTGACAGTGCTTGGAAGCGAATGGAGGAAGAGGTAGGGAAGAACGTGGAATGGCTCGCGGCTGCTATGGAGTGGTCTCGGCCGGTCACGAGGTGAAGGGAAGGCGAGGCATAAGGCAGAGGGTCGGGGTCGGGTCGGAGGGAAGAGCGCGTGAGGGATTGGTGGAGGTGGCTAACGGTGGAAGTGAAGGCTGGGGTTTTGGCAGTAGAGGCTGGTAGGTCGGGTGGAAGCCATGGGGAGCGGGGTCGGCAGGTCGGTGATGGTCGGTTGGGTAGAGCATTTTAATGGCGGCAGGCTTGACAAGGAAATGGTCTGGAAATAGAAGGAAGAAGTAGCATTTCAAATGAGAAGAAAAAAAAATAGACAAGGCAAGCATTTTGTATTATGAACATACGTTGGATTATCTATTTCTTTATTGCAGATAAGCAAGAAACAGGGAGGCAATGAAGCGATACCAGGAAAGTGAATGGGCAAATCAAGGTCATAATGAACGGTTGGAGATGAATAGGCTGTCAATATGAAATAAGTATTATTTCTAGCAGTTTAAAAGTGAAACGGTAGGTTATCAAAAGTCACGCCTACAAAATAGCAAATATAAATACAAAAAGCTGAAATAATTAAAGGCAACAATTGCGTGTCAGTCACGGTTACAATTTTAAATGCAAAAGAATTCAAATGGTCACGGATCCGGTACCGATACGGTTACCGGTTTTTTGTGGATTTCGCTGTGTACCGAATTTTAAAACATAGAAATAAATATACCGTAGAGACCAGCACGACGAGACGATCACAACGGTATACAGATATCAGTGGTATGATTGAATTATAAAAATTCGAATTTTCTACTTGCGGAAAATGCAAGAAAACGCAGGGAAAATAAGATCGACGAAGCTAAAAAGTCCGAATTTGGAAAAACGACCAACTAACATCTTGCTCAGAAGACGGTTTAGAATTTTTCTATGTAAAAATATTTAGGTTTCGAAAACGTTTTATTTTCATTGCTTTTTAACCGATTAAATTGAAGTAAATTTACGCACGAAATAAACTTTCATATTTTCTGACGAAAATTTACTGTTTGTTATGTTTAATTAGACGCATTCCAAATAATAAAAAAATTTATTTCAAAATTTTATCGTTTAAAATTTCACAAAATTTCGACTAATTACGTTATTAAAACAGTTAAATTTTACGGGTCGTTACACTTGGGTCGCTCCATCCATAGGTCGCGTGCTTAGGTTGTTAACCCCTTAGGTCGCTAGACCTTAATTCGATCGACCTATTTTACTTTAGGTCGTTCCATTGCACTTTAGCTCGGCCTTGTTAGGTCGTATGGGTATTTATACTTTGATGGCTTTGGAATTGATTTCTTTGGATTTTATTCTCGACTTCAAATGTGAATTTTGTGATTGATTGTTTTTACAATCGTTTTAGTGACTTGTCACTCTAAAAATATAAAGGTTTTAATACTAGTAGTAAATATCAAAACTCTTTCATCAAAACGATTTCAACTCTATTTTATTACAAAGCTCTTTTTCCTAAACCGTTTTCCAACCTATTAGTATATACAAGCCTTTACTTCACTCAGATGAGAAATCTAATTAAACGGCTTAGCAAAACAGGTGGTATGAAATGCTTGCGTTTACTTTGTCGGTTAATTCTTGGACTTGTTCGATTAAATCTTTTGTGACAATTTCCTAGTGAAGATCTACAGTTTGTTCGTAAATATTTAAGTTAAGCTAGTGGTTATGGGACATGAAGCTAAACTCATATATTTACTAGCTTAGTGTAATTGACACTTCTTGATGATTATGACGATCATTGTTGTGATTTAGACTAGCGATTGAGCGATGTCTCTTTGTCTGCGAGGGAGACTAGACCCCGTTTGTGTGATGTTTCTACTCACATATATGGGGTAGCGCCCCATGGTATCCGGGTCGTTCGTGTGTTCAATGGTTTCCGGGCCGTTCGTGTGTTCAAAGGTCTTCGGGCCATTCGTGTGTTCGAAAATTAAATGGTTAGCTTCCATGAGATAGCTTCTCGTTCGTGTGATACATATGTTGGTGAGCTTTCATGCTCCCGTTCGTTTGATAGGCCTCCCCCTTTTTGTGATTTCTAGATTTCGTGTGTTGATTTCTGGAATTTGTGCTTCACCGATTTTCGTGATTTTCATTGATATGTTTTATCAATTTTTGTGCATTGGTGAATTCGTGTGTCATTACCTTTTTATGGATTTGGATCTTTGAGAAGATTCTTGTGATATTGATTAATCTCTTGTTGATTATCATTTACATACTTATAGTAGTATACCATTATGGATGTTATACGTTTATGCCATAACTCTTATTCTATATCATGTCATCTGATATTTATAGCTAGACTGACCGGTTTATTATTTTCTTATAAATAATACTCGGATCAGACCGAGATGTTACAGGTGCTTCTGCTTGACTTCTCTTCTGGGATTACTCTGACTTTTGGCTGACTACTTAGATTGTAGTTTTTGTTGTATACATTTGAGATATAGACTCCGTGATGTATACTTATGCTTTTGTGTAGCTTGTAGCTATCCTTTTGTATTATCGTGGATCTTTCAGACCACTACTTTGATGTACACTTTCATGTGTTATATATTCATATCTTTTTCCGCCTTTGTGATATGGATGCCTGTGACTGATTTGTGTTATGTTTATCTCTATATTTGTTTCCGAAGATTATATATAGCCACTGTGTGATAGCTTTGAGTTTGTATCGGTATGTCAGATTTCCTCCTTAAAAGAAATGCATGCTATACTATCTGACATATCGGTGCTCGCACAAAGAAGTTACATGGATGGTCGCTCCTCAACAGTCTTATTCTCCTTGTTAGTCGACAACATTTCTCCGTAATGTTCTTGGCTAGCGTGGGTATAGAGGTGGGGCTTCACAATTGTACTTCATTCAATAAAGTTCGATTCCTCCTTATCGATACATCATTATGTATCATAGGGAGGAGTGGGTTTTAAGGTTGATTCTTTATTCATTTTTAGGTACGTTCGAAATTCATTCAAATATACTCACGTATTCGATCAAATCAAATCAATTTTATTTTGTATTGCATGTTATTTCATTTACTTTCATTTTATACTCTGTGAGCTTATCATTGGCATACTACATGTGTATCAAATATACATGTCCATGTCGGGATAACTCGTCGCTGAATATAACAAAGTACGTAGAGCCGTTTTGGTATTGATAGACTTGTGATTACAAACATCAATATGTTTCAATCCGAAGAGTTCTTCAACTCTTGTGATGCCCCCACTAAATGGATGCATAACCCTTAATTGTTTGAGATATAATTAACTAGTATCATATGATTCATAATCATATCATAAAAATTATTTCTCAAAACTATGGCTTAGTCCATAATTCCAAAGTAATTGTAAACAATTTTAGACACTTCGGTGTTTTCAATTGCATCACTTTTGTTGTGAAAACAAATAGCATATTATAATTTTATTTCATAGTGAATATTCATAATATTCACATTGTAATATAACTACGTCTATTTTTCATTTGACACCAAAATTAGTTATTATTTCATAAATAACGTTTGGTATGTTTTACGAAAATAATTTTCATATCTTGATGCAATCAATAAGTACTATATGGCATGCTCCCACTATTTCCATCATTAGTAAAATAGCATACTGAATTCGAATGTCCATCATTCACTTAATATAGATTATTTATTTCGTATACTGCAACTAGTTTACAATGAAGAGTTATTTGATTAAATATCTTGAACTTAGAAATAAATCTCATAGAGAACAATTTTCTATGTGAAATTACATTTCAGAATAGAAATCATATTATTTGAACCAAAAATGGCACAAACACCCAAAAGAGTAAGGGAGTAGAGATTAATGAAGAAAGCAAATAAAAAGGTAAAAACAAGCAGACACGGATTTATAGTGGTTCGACAATCTTGGCCTACATCCACTTTTATGACTTTATTGTTTTTGCACTAGTTTTTGTGATTACAATTAGGAGGGATCGGCAGGGATCCCATAGTACAATGGATTTTGTGTGTAACAACCGCGTAAAAGATCCATATAATGAACCATGCCCCATGTATTTATAGGGGTAAACGATCAAATATCTCGCTGATATTTCTTCTGCAGAACCTCGCCAACAAGACCAAGTTGCCCAAAAACTCTCGTCTCCATATTAAGTAGGTATAGGGATCGATACCGATCTGTATAGGAGAGGGATCAATATTGATCCCTATATATGTAGGCAGGGATCCCGTAACTTTCTATGTTGACTCGTTGTGATGTTGGCTTCATGTTTCCAAGGTTGTTTTGCATAGTCGCCTAGGTGTTTTTTGGTCTAAGCGATGGATCCACAGAAGGTTGAATTGCTACTTCAAACTGTATACAGATATTGTTAATACGACGCATAGGAACTTCTAGAACAACACTTGAATTGGACTCTATGTAGATAGAGAAGAGTGCCATAGGAGTGAGGACCACTCTAGGTGCTGGATACCAATCCATACTTAGTGAGTTCCAGGGTGTTACTTTCTTGAGTCTGTTCGACCATTGTCTCGTGGTCTTGTCTATACTTGGTTTCTGGGCCCTAGGATCATCTCTATGGGCTGCTTGCCTCGATAATTGTTGAGTCTAACTTGTCCAGACAGTTTATATATATCCAGGTCAAAAGGCCGGATAACACTTGTCCCCCAAAGCACGTCTTGTTTTAAACATGATATGCTTTGAATCAAGACTAGGATCATCAGAAAGGATACCACTCTACGTCTCAAATGGTCATTACATTTTCATCTAGTTTCTTTTTTGTGAAATGTTATACCCTAACTGTTCGCTGCAACGCTTGTTCAGTATCTGACACTATAAAACTGAAATGCATTCTCTTGGTAATTGCTTGTGCTTGGTTTTATTGAGCTAGTAGCCCCCGGTTATCCGAACTGGTTTCTTTTCTGAAAGTCCTAGGTAGGATTTCAATTTCCGTTGATTCTGGAAATTGAATGTCAAGTGTGCACATGCGTTCGTACGTTCATATGCGCACTATTGTCATTGGCTCCCGAGCACATTCATCTGCCTATGGGTTGCTGCCAATTTCCATAGAATTATAGCCACAAGTACATTCAATTTTTTTTGGTATGGGTAAGAATCGGTACCAACCCCTATAGAGGGGGATCAATACCTATCCCGTACGCCCATGCTTATCACTACGGACCCCTATACAATGGGTTGTGTTTGGGTATATAACCCATCTACTTAGTCTCTTCTCTTTACTTTTTCATTACCAAACCCTATCTACACTTGTCCGCCATCAAAAGCTTGAGCTTGAAACACCCAATCGACCTATCCAACCTATGCAGATTCAACATTAGCTTGGCCATTCAACCTCCAAAACATCTCACGCCTCCTTCCTCGCTGCTCCATCCAACCAATTTGTCGCCAATTCGAACAAAAGCTTTCACCACCATCACTTCTGGCCTTGACCAATGCTAGCACCTCCACCCTAGTTGCCATCAGAAAGTTAATGTCTTCCATCAAAACCGGCTTCAGTTCTAAGTCCCGAATCCTTTAATTTTTGAACTCTAATCCATATAGGACCGATCATGTTCTAGCATATGGGTAGGTATTAGACTATGGGAATTGGCGAAGGCAGGGACAAATTCGGCCTTAGGGTGATTCCGTGTTGGTGGTTGGAAGCATAGGGATTAGCGTTGGCATGTAGTTGGAGAGAAAAGCACGTATGGCATATGGGATCAAAGCTGGTCCCATACTTAGGCGGATTTCAAAATTCTGCCTTGTGAATTTGTACAGGTGGACCTATATGAATTTTAATTTGAACGCATGCATACGTATTGATTATGAATGACATGTTTCTACATGTTAATAGCTGATCCCTGAACTTAGACGTAACTCTTATGCATAACCATCGATGTGAAATCCAGTTGGAACAGTCAGCGATGATGGTCATTCCAGGTGAACTCCAGAGTTTCGTCATCATTGTCGTATAATATTGAACTGCATTACACTCCACAACACCGCACTAGACTACACTTAGCACGGGGGAACAGATTAATTCGTCTAATTATGAATATCTGTCAAGCTTAATCGCAATGGGTTGTAGACGCTCCGAGCATTTCGATGCAATGACTGGTGATCAAGTTTCTACATATGCTGAATCAGATGCTGAGTCGAGTTCAGTGACACTTTCTGCTCGATACAGTTCGGGTCAACAAATTGGAGCAACTCGTAAGCTTGCAACATGTACCAAGTATTTCTATAAGTCGGGAAGCAAATAATATTGCAGATCCAGCTCCTGATACACTCAAGGATGTCGTATTTTTTGAAGATCCAGTGGATTCAGTTGCTTCAAAAGTTGACGAGGTGTCTCCACGGCGAATTTGTACTAAGCATGGAATCTCGTATGATGATGTACTAGCGCTGTCTCATCACCAAAGGGCTCACCTTCCTCAAGAAGGGTACTGCTTGCAATAGATATATGTACCTAGTTGGGGGTGTACCACCATTTAACCCATTCATCCATCGTATGCTCCATTTTATGAGACTCGCTCCAGCTCAACTGCACCCGAACAGATACACATTTCGTCGAGGCACATACATGATTTTTCTTAAATTCTTGAATCATGAGCCAACCGAGGGAGATATTTTATTCATTTATAACTTCAGGCGATGAAAGGGAAGCTCTCGTTCAGTTATCTAGAGCCAATCAGTGATTTTCAAGTTGTGATCGGTGCTCGAAATAAACTTAGCTCCTTCAAAAGTGAATGGTTTTATATACGATGTCCACACGGGTTCGCACAACGGTGGTTAGTGGGATGTAAGTGATTTTTCAAACACTATTATGAAGGCTCTAAGTCATATCCTAAAAACTGAAATTCTTTGAATTATGCAGATATTACTTCGAGACCTGAAGGCGATGCTTATCTAACCGTAGTTACAAGACTCAGGAACATACCAGATGAAAATAGGGAGGTCAGTCCCCTTATCACCAACGAGCGTCTATCGGCCTTCCACTTGTTAGAAGAGGATCGTGGCACTGGCTAGTTCGGGGATGCTCATGAAGAAGTATTTGATGGCAGTGTATAGCCAGAAGTAGGTCATGTCAGCCTTGCCATGCCCCCAGTCCCCAGTCAAGAGGTCGAGAATACTCAAGCTTACGTCGAGGAAGGTGAAATAGCTGAAAGTAACTATGGATTGTATGATATGGAATATTAAACAATCTATCTACTTGTATGGAATGTAAGTATAAAAGTAAAGCAGTAAGTAAATGACACAAGGAATTTTTATACTAGTTCGAATTTCCCATTTTACATCTAGTCCCAAACTCCTTTTGGAATTCAAATATCAAACCTCTCTTAACCCGAGGGAACATGTATTACACCACCTGAGCAACCGAATACGACTTCAACCGCCCAATCAATAGAGTAGGATTTTAAAACGCCTGAGGATACTACAACAGGACTTCAACTATAAATAGCGTAAAAGTATTTGGCTGAGTATGCTCTTACCACCGATAAGTCAATAACATACACCCTTCCTGTAATCTTCTCCTATGTGGTATATCATGTAATTTGTGAAGATCATAAGAAAATAATTGTGTGATCAAAATAATAAAGCAATTTGGAAATGAATGCTTGAGAATTCAATAGAAAAGATAGAAAGAATTATGAGTAGAATCTGTTATTGAAACAATGAAATGAATTGGTTTATATAGAGTTTAATAGTTGTAATCATTCATGAAAAGAAATAGTGAAAAGTTATGACTGCAACTCTTGATTTAATAAATGTATCTCTTCATGATGAAGAGGTAACCTTTTGGAAAACTAGCCGATATACAGATTCAGCCATCTGCATGTACATATCTGAATCGTTAATTTTAAAACCAGAAAGTTTATAGTGTATTTTAGGCAGATTTTGACCAGCTGAATTTATTAGGTCAGTTGGCTGAATCTTTATATGTTTGAAAACATGTGCATGTACATAGATTCAGTCGGCTCAATGATCTTGTTCAGTTGGCTGAATTTTGTTGTTGAATAAAAGTTACCTTAGCTCAGTTGGTTAGAGCACTTGCTTTTTAAACTAGTGACCCAGGTTCATGTCTTTCTCCATTCATTTTTGAAAACTTGATTTTCATTTAAAATATGATTTCACCAATGACCTGAGTTCGAGTCTTGCTTCATATATTATTATTATTATTATTTATAAAAAAAACTTTCATTGCTTTTATAAAATGTTTCGATGTGTATGTATATGTGTGTATACCACTTTGAGAAGATTTTAACATCTGTATACTCTAGACATGACACTCTATGACTAATAATACTTTGTTTGTCACCTTTATCTTGTCTCTACAGTGTATATCACTTCTTGTATCTCCATATATATATATATATACTTTTATCCTATTTTGTACTGTGTATCTTCATGTTGAATTTATTTGTTTGCTCTTTTTGATACTTATGTACTTGCAAGTTAGCTTAGAGGTTCTTTGGCATAATTGTATAGTTGTGGTCATTAAAATTCAACAACAATAGAGGTTCTAACATTCTTCCCCTTTTTAATGATGACAACTATACAATTTTAAAAATATTCACTCTATATATAAAATAATGTTAATATGTTTAAAGCTCCCCCTAAGTATAACATCTCCCTCTAAGTACAATATCTCCCTCTATTAGTATGCATATGAATTTTTTCTCCTTTGTCATTATAAAATAGAATGAGGGAATATAACAAATTTTATAAATTATCTTGTAAATAGCAAGATAAACCCAATATTAATTATGGAGAAAATAAATTAGATTTTACCGTATTTGCTGAAGTCCATATTTCATTGTAAGCACGTAATTCTATTAAATGTATGGAACATCCTTTAAAATTGCAAAACCTATCCTTTTCCTTTTGTTTCTCCAAGTACCCGCAATAAATAATAATCATTTTTGGTACCCACTTACTGCGTTAGGGTCCAGGGGTTAATCATAGGGTAAAACCTTACAAAATAGGTGTGGTTGTACCCTCTAAAAGAAATAAAAATAATTAAACAATTTTATCAAATAAAAATAACTACTACTTATAAACTAGGGTATCAAAAAATATTAACATTAAAAGCATACGCTGCCCTAGATTCTTATAATTTCCTAAATTTTAGGAAACCATACCCATTTGGGTGTGGTTGAACCTTTATAAATATAGTTTTCATTACAAATCACATTCTTATAATAGTTGCTAATATAAAGTTGTTTATCATGATCAATTGTATTAGCTGGAATCCATATTCTAATATTATTAGTCATTAGCTTAGAACTTAAAAAATATTTTCTATCATTTATAAACAAAGATTATTATGATTGTAAGTGGTTTTAGGACTATCATAGTTACTAGCACTACTACTAAAATTAGTATACGTAAATGCCTATCTAGTACTATATTTACTTTTAGCTTGTTTATACCCTATACCGCTTTTATCATTGTGAGCTTTTGAATTTGTAACTAAGGAAGATAAGATATCTCTACCTTTAAAGTTTATGATTTTTTCATTTAATTTATCAAAATTTGCTTTAGAATCATAAAATTCTTTTTGCAAAATATTATTATTATATTTTAAAATCTCACATCCTATAGATTCCGAGTTCCTTTTGATTAAAGTTTCATTCTCTTTTTCAAGAGACAAAATTAAAGATCTAGAATTATTTAAAGAATTTTCCAAAAATATATTTTTATTTTGCAAAACATCGATTTCCTTCAAAAGATCATTGTTTTTAACTTCTAACTGCTCATTTTCTTTTTGTAGGAAATCCTTTTGTAAAACAAGTTCTTCTATTGTATTTTCAAAAAATTTAGTTTGTTTTACCAAAAGTTTATTTTCCTCTTCTAAATTGGAAATTTCTTGCTCACAATTTTTAACTTAGCTAATGCAATTCTATTAACTTTATTCAAAGTTTTACAATCCTTTAATAATTCATTATTTGCTAAAAAAGATCTTTATATAAAGAATCTAAGCATACCGATTGTGATCTGAGTTTAGCCACGAAGCATTTGCTTGTTTGCACCTTTGATTCTTCTTTATTACTCTTCATCTTTCTATTGCCTTGACTAGATCTCTTTATGGCCATTTATTCTAGGATTTTGTTACGATCTCTATAAATTTAAGCTCGGATACCAAATGAAAGTAACTATGGATCGTATAATATGGAATATTAAACAATCTATCTACTTGTACGGAATGTAAGTATAAAAGTAAAGTGGTAAAGTAAATAACACCAAGAATTTTTATACTGGTTTGAACTTCCGGTTATACATCCAGTCCCAGACTCCTTCTGGAATTCAACTATCAACCTCTCTTAACCCGGAAGAACATGTATTACACCACCTAAGCAACCGAACAAGACTTCAACCACCTAAGCAACAGAGTAGGACTTTAAACCGCCTGAAGTTACTACAACAGGACTTCAACTATAAATACCAGAAAAGTATTTGATTGAGTATGCTCTTGAATAGCACTGATAAGTCAATAACGTACACCCTTCCTATAATCTTCTCCTTTGTGGTATGTCGTGTAATTAGCGAAGAAGGAAGTAAATTTTGATCACAAGAAAATAATCGTATGATCGAAATAATAAAGCAATATGAAATGAATGCTTGAGAATTCAATAGAAAAGATAGAAAGAATTATGAGTAGAATTCATTATTGAAACAATGAAATGAATTGCTTTATATAGAGTTTAATAGTTGCAATCATTCGTGAAAAGAAACAATGAAAAGTTATGACTGCAACTCTTGACTCAAGAGATGTATCTCTTCATGATGAAGAGGTAACCTTTTGGAAAACTAGCCGATATACAGATTTAGCCAGCTGAATAGAGTGAGTCAGCCATCTGAATCATCGATTTTAAAACTAGAAAGTTTATAGTGTATTCTAGGCAGATTCCAACCGACTGAATTTATTAGGTCAGCCGGCTGAATCTTCGTATGTTTGAAAACTTGTGCACGTACACAGATTCAGTCGGCTGAATGATCTTGTTCAGTCGACTGAATTCTGTTGATGAATAAAGTTACCTTAGCTCAGTTGGTTAGAGCACTTGCTTTCTAAACTAGTGACTCGGGTTCGAATCTTGCTCCATGCATTTTTGAAAACTTGATTTTCATTTAAAATATGATTTCATCAATGACCCGAGTTTGAGTTTTGCTTCATAAATTATTATTATTATTACTACTATTATTTTTGTTATTTTATATAAAAAAAACTTTCATTGATTTAATAAAATGTTTCAAATGTGTATGTATATGTGTGTATACCACTTCGAGAAGATTTTAACATATGTATACTCTAGACATGACACTCTATGACTAATAATACTTTGTTTGTCACCTTCTTCTTGTCTCCATCGTGTATATCTCTTCTTGTATCTCCATATATATATATACTTTTATCCTCTTTTGTACTATGTATCTTCATGTTGAATTTATTTGTTTGTCTCTTTTTGATACTTCTGTACCTGCAAGTTCGCTTAGAGGTTCTTTGGCATAATTGTATAGTTGTTGTCATTAAAATCCAACAACAATAGAGGTTCTGACAATAGCAAGCGGTGGTTATGAGGCCGGCCATGACGACGTAGATTCAAGTCATGGACCACTGGTTGAACAATATTCGGATGAGCAGCCACTCGCTTCCAGAAGGAGGCTCATTATTACGCTTTGCAAAAGGAAAATTTCTAAGCAGCCTCCACCAATTACAACAGTAAAATAGACTCCCTCTCTCCTTTCCGCTAATGCATTTGGTAGCTTTAGGCTAATTCCAAATGAGTTTGTCTCCTTTGATATAGGGAATATGAGCATAGATGGTTCTTCCTCCATTTTGATGATGACACCATTCCTATTAGCATGAGAGAGATCACTCCCATGAGCAAGGCTCTGGTTCACGGTCTGTCAAGGGGACACTAGGACACTCACATGCACGTACACTTCATGGCACTACATTGCACTTGTCGTATGTCCTCGCTCATCGAATTAATTTGTTTTCGTTTCCTATGAAGGATCCATGAAGAGAAAGAAGTACATATACCGATCTTTGGAGGAGAAAGCACTCCAAGCATAAAGGCCTCGGTGGAGTTCGTATCGCAAGGGAAGTGGTCGTGACTATGTGTTAGGCTATCGCTCTTGTAGAGATAGAGACAACTGAGATAGAAGCAGCCACGATAGATATTTTTCAACACGTGACTCTACTTCCAAGCATCACCTTAGTTCTAGGTCACCTCCTCCTAGAGGTCCTAACAGGTAACCCAATCGTCATGATGACATCCCACCAAGTAGAACTTCTCGTGCTCCACCTCTTATTACTATTCCTATGCAGCCTACGGTGCCACTCACTCTAGTCGGTCCTTCGAGCATAGACATTATAAGGGTGGCTCCGAGACATCCTATCACAGACCCGACAAGCAAGATATCGAAGCTTCGGTTGACACTGTGGAGCAACAACTCGCCACCAGTGCTCGAATGGTCAAACTAAAGGAAGAATTCTCGAATATTTGCTTTGACCATCTTATGTTTATGCCTAACTTGAAAAGAATCCCAGCTGAATTCCAAAAGATAACCGTTGACTGCTTGGTCAACGTTCATAATCAATATAATATGTAATCAAAAGTAGCTGAGAAGATTTCCAAAATCTCAAGAAACATGCAGCTAGAGATAGAAAATCAAAAACTTATTGAGACCGATAATAAGAGGATCATCGCTGCTCTCGATGCAGAGGTTGAGAAACTGAGAACAACCCAGACCAAAGCGGAAAGGAAAGCAGAGAAGGCCATCAAGGCACTCAAGGAAGAGAGGACCAAGCATTGAGATGATATGGAAAAGGCCTATCACCGAAATCACGATCTGGTAAGAGAGAGATGCTGCAAACAGGAGTGCAGGCGAGTTGAAAACTAAGTTGGAGTGCGAAACAAACGAAAAGGCGCTCCAACAAGCTTATGACTAATGCAAAGAGCTGTCACTACCAAGGAAGAGAAGGATGAAGCGCTCAAACGAGCTAGGGATATGCATACTCCCACCAAGAGAGAGGTTGAGGCCATAGAACAGTGGGTAGAAGAGCGGATAATGGAAAGGTGAGCCACTGCTTACCCAGTACAATGCTAATGTGCTCAAATTTTGAAATCTAGAGTGGTTTAAAGATGGTTATCCCAGAATCCTCGTACGTGCCTGGGAACGGATTGTTGAAGAAGAGAAAAAATTTGTCAAGGGTGGTGAGGTAGATTTAGAGCAGCTGAAGAAGGTGATCTTAATGAAGGATGAACCCAAGGTATTAAAGGATGATCATCTGAAGCTAGCCTATAAAGTGTAGAAAGATGTAGGTGAAGGTTCCAGATCGACACCACACTATGTTACTACCAGCCAAGCACTTGGGTTACAGACTGCTCCCTCCTCCACTTCTGATCCTGGGTATGACCCAGAGAAGCCCTAAATTCATAGGCGTTTCATGCTTTCTCCCATTCCTAAAGGGAATTCTAGTGGCACTCTGGCCTACGCAGAACTTCAGACTGAAGAAGGTATCTCATTGACTTCTCATGTATTTGAGAGAGTTGACACGTTGCCTATCAACGTCGCTAATCTCTCTTGTTTTGTTTCTCAAGTTTCAGGTCACTCTCCAATCGTCCCGCTTCCTACTAAGGACTCTCAACCGAGGCAACAAGTGTCTGCAACGGAGTCTGTAACCGTCACGACTTCAACAACTATACCCAGCATTCCATATGAAGAGATTCTTGGGCTCGATGAGCGGATACTTGATGCTTTGGTGGATAAGGGGACTGATGGGGTTCAGGAAGCTCACATCGATGAAGATGTTGTGATAACTGGAGTTTTGGAACCCCTGTCAGGTCCCACTATGAGCTAGCTTGAATAGGAACTTAGGACCGATATCCTCCTTCCACGGAGATTAAACAAGAGAAGGTAGAGATCTTCTCTCTTCCTTTGTCCATCGCTTTGCACGGGAAAACTATTTATGCTCCAGTCCATATTGCTCCACCTGAGAGTGCTCAGAGCATGCCAGTGGGATCTTCACAAAGCACTCCGGCCTTCGTTCCTCCAACTGGGAGTGCTCAAAGTGTGCCTACTAGATCGTTGCAGAGTACTCCATCCAAAGACAGAGGAAGCAGTGTAAAAGAGGAAAGGAGAAAGGGTGAAAGCTCAAGTGAAGCGTCTCTCGATGTTAAGAAGAAACAAAAGAGGCAGAGGCTGAAGAAATAACTGCCGGCCCGTATCGTGTACATAGACACTTTTTGTAGCCTATTTTAGTTTCTTGGTCGAATTTATGTGGGTTAGCCCCTCGCTTTTGCTTTGTGCTTTTAGTGTCAACAACACTTGTACTTGGCTTTTTGAATTTTATGTGAATAATAAAGGTTCTTGTTTCGTTAACTTTTTATTTGGATTTATCTAAGTACTCAAGAAATAAGCTTTCCATTCAATGTACTTGCGATCTATTTCTTTTAATCATAGTTGTCGGACCGAGTCTTTGGCCCCTCTGTATTTTGCTGGCCTTTCGTCACTCTAACGAACATAAGGTAATCGTTGAAATGCCAAACACTGGGCATTGGTTGAGATTAGTCACTTAAGATTAGCAACTTAAGTATCTTTTTCCAGGATAATAATTTTCGAATGCACCAAACTTCAGGCACTAGTTCAAGTTAACTACTTAAGATCGTAGTTCATATATACTCATCCAGGACGTTTAAGTTTGATCGTGCCCAACTTCGAGCATCGATTTAAAGTTCATAGGTAAGATCACACTTTACGCTGGGTATAGACCTATTGTTTTGCGTACTTCAAGCAAGATATCGATGAATGGACGGTCTTGTCATGTCCTTTTTTGTTTATACTCCTGCTCCCTAATCGGAGGACAAGAGTTGAGCAAGCAAACAGTCGTATCATGTTTATTTTTATTTATACTCCCGCCCTTATATAAGGGAGAGAGTTTGCGTACGAATGGTCATGTCAAACCCGTTTAGGTTTATACTCCTGCCCCTACTCCGGGAGTGAGAGTTAGCATTCGAACGGTTGTTTCACATCCAATTAGTTTATACTCCTGCCCCTAATCTGGGATCAAGAGTTAGCGTTCGGATGGTCGGGACATGTCCGCTTAGTTTATACTCCTGCTCCTACTTTGGGAGTGAGAGTTAGCGTTCGGACGGTCGGGGCACGTCCACTTAGTTTATACTCCTGCTTCTACTCGAGCAGCGAGAGTTGGAGTATGGACGGTCGTGTCTCGTACTTTTTGGATTTATGGTCTTTCTATCAGATCTAAGGTTAGAGCTAGCAAATGGGTAGTCGGGTCACACCCATCCTGAGTTTATACTCCTCTTGGTAGATCAAAGGTAGGAGTTGGCAAATGATCGATCAGGTCATATTCATTCAAGGTTTATACTCCAACCCAAGCTTTGAGGGATAGAGTTGATCGATGAATGGTCGAATCACATTTACCGTAATCCACGCTTCTGCCCCCAAATCAAGGATAAAAATGGGTAAGCAGATGGTCAAGTCACATCCACTTTGGTTTTATACTCCTTTAATCCAATCGTGTGATAGAGTTAGTCAATGGGTGGTCGGGTCACACCCATCTCGGATTGGACGGTTATGTCATGTCTGTTTTGGATTGAATTCCGAGCTTATCTAGATCTAGGCAGGGAAAAAGCATTTTTTAAACTCTGGGCACGAGCTTTAGAGTGGATGGTTGAGTCGCATCCACTATGGACATTCTTGCTCCCGAGTTAGGGACAAGAGTCGGCTAACGAACGGTCGAATCAGGCTCGCCTCAGTAGAACTTTATAGGTCTGGTCATGGGCCATGGAGATTTGGTTAGCAACTACATTTGACAGTGTCCGTCGCTCTGGCGGAATCTATATGTCATTCATACTTCATGATATGCTATTAGGGGTCAGTCTTCCTTGCATATGCCGGCATAGTCGGCATATTGAATCTCCATGGATACTCCTCACATAGAATCACTTCAGTAAAGGGATTTTGAGTCGGGGATGTACCCAATCATCGTTGGTCTGGTCCTGGCTTTCTCTCATAAGCCGTTCATACCATTTTAGTCAAATCGGGTTCATGGAAGCCTGCCGATTGGCAGTAGTAGAAATATACCTTGTGGGCCTGGCTGAGTAAGCAACCTCAGGCTAAGCCATGATTCCTTGGTTCTCCAGCCTCTGAGAGGACTGTTTGGCCAACAGTTCCATGTTCATTCCTTCGCGGCAATTCAAAAACAACCGCCTGATTTCCAATGCCCTGGTCAATCATAGTGCATCCGGATTGTTCTCTATCTCCTGCCTAAAAATCCAACCCATGGTGAGTGTGTTCGGTACCGACCCATGTGCCTTGGTGTCTATTACTCATAGAGATCGACTGAGAATTGCATAGATCGTAGGAAAGGGACTTGGAATAGTCCCTTGGCATCATTAGTAGCGAGTGGAAGGAGTGGGGGCCACTTAAATGAAAATTTGAGGATCAGTATCGAGCCCTCTGGGTGGGGGATCGGTACCTATCCCATACTTAGTGAAATTCAACATGTGGTATTGGTATTGATCCCTAGGTGGAGGACCGGTATACTTAATGAAATTTAGCATGTGGGATCGGTATTGATCCCTAGGTGGGGGATCGGTACCTATCCTATACATAGTGAAATTCAGCATATGGGATCGGTATTGATCCCTAGGTAGGGGATCGGCACGTATCCCATACCTAGTGAAATTCAGCATGTGGGATCAGTATTAATCCCTAGGCGGGTGATCAATACCTATCCCATACTTAGTGAAATTCAACATGTGGGATCGGTATTGATCCTTAGGTGGGGGCGGTACCTAACCCACACTTAGTGATTTAGGATGGTTTGCCTCCACTTCTATGATGCGGCTAGATGATGAGGAACTCCACAGTCAGAATATAGAGGAGTCTGCTCCCTTATAGTCCTCCTGCGGTGGAAATCCAGCTGGTTCATCAGGTTTCTATTTTTCAAGATCTATCGCTTTAGCTCTGTATGGCTATTTGCGGTTCTTTCATTATTTTATCTAGGTCGATCCTAATGATTATGTCAGAGGGATTCTAAACATCCATGGCTCCTTGCTGCGTGCCTTCATTCAAAATGTTTAGGTCGGTATTTTTTGCTTCACCAGCAGCTCTTGAGGTAGCAGTAGCTTTGTCTTTCCTAGGACCCATTAGTGATAGCTTCCTATAGAATTTGCTCAAGTCTTAGTAGTGTGGAAACTAGTTGAGGAGAAACAGGATCTCTTTGCTTGGTGGGGTCAGGGCAAAAAGCTTCTAGTAGATGTTTGAAAATCTGAGTTGTAGAATTAAAAGTTAGAGAAATTATATCTATCCCTTGGATATCTGAAATCCAATAATAGATGATGGATCCAAGCAGCCTGAGATTATCCTTCTCAATAAAAGGGAGAGAAATTTTTGAAACAAAAATGACACAAACACCCAAAAGAACAAGGGAGTAGAGATTAAATGAAGAAAGCAAATGAAAGCCGAGTAAAAACAAGCACATATAGATTTATAGTGGTTCGGAAATCTTGGCCTACGTCCACTTGAATGATTCTATTGCTTTTGCTCTATTTTTTGTGATTACAAGTAGGAGGGATCAACAGGGATCCCAGAGTACAATGGAGTTTTCGTATAGCAACCGCGTAAAAGATCCCTAGAACGAACAATCCCCTTGTATTTATAGGGGTAAACGACCAAATATCTCGCTGATATTTCTCCTGCAGAACCTCACCGCCAAGAACAGGTCATCCAAAATCTCGACTCCATATCAGCTAGGGATGGGGATCGATACCTATCCATATAGGATGTGGGATCTGTACCGATCCCTATATATGTTGGCAGGGATCCTGCAATTTTCTGTGTTGACCCGTCTTGATGTTGACTTCATGTTTCTAAGGTTGTTTTCCATAGTCGATAGGTGTTTTTTAGTCCAAGCGATGGATCTTTAGACGATTGAATTGCTACATCAAACTGTAAACGAAGATTGTCAATACGATGCATAGGAACTTCTGGAACAATACTTGAATCAGGCTCTATGTAGGTATAGAAGAGTGCCATAAAAGTGTGGACCACTCTGGGTGTACCCATAGGGATCGGTACTGATCCCCAATGTAAGCTGGATACCAATCCATACTTAGTGAGTTCCAAGGTGTTGCTCTCTTGAGTGTGTTCGATCGTTGTCTCATGATCTTGTATATGCTTGGTTTCTGGACCCTAGGATCATCTCTCTGGGATGCTTGCCTTGATAATCATCGAGTCTAACTTGTCTAAAAAATCTAAATATAGCCGGGTCAAAAGGTCGGATAACACATAATTTTATTCCAATACTAAGTATCAATTATTATTTTACAATTCTCTTTTTCAATATTTCTTTATGAAGCAGATGTGACAATTCACTCTCTTCATCCCAACTGTACCTTATATTACATCTACTATTGTACGTTCATTTTTCTTTCTAAATGGTTGAATCATTCAAAAGAAATCCCTTACTACATTATCATAACGAACTCTTTACAAAAGCACACTCAATCAACCTTAACATTTAAGGACATCAAATATGATGCACCTTATGCAAACTAATCAAAATGGCATTTCAACGACTGAATTCTTAGATCTAGATTGTAGTTTCGGTCTTGTGTTACATTTAACACAATATGTTATTTTATTGTAACCAATCAAATTGAATACTCAATCTCACACTATGGTTTATTTTCATATTTTGGATGAACTAATTTATCGAAATATTGTACATTACAAATTGTGACCGTTCACCATATACCATTTATATGCGATTGTATATTGATCAAATATCCATAGTATTGTATTGCTTTTGAGTTCAGAACTCCTACAATGCAATACATGGTCTTGACCGAATAAATAATAAGCGACCAAATTACGAAGGTATCTAATAGACACAAAATCAAGCGCTTGCATGGGTGTTGAAATGTTAACATGCAAAAATCATTTATTAGCAAGTATATGTTATATTTCTATTCGTCAACCTTCAATTCAGTTCATTTGTATATTTTAATTGATAAATGTTTTATCAATCATATTAAATGCATAAATTTATCAATGTAGATTATTATAATATTATATATAGCATATGTCCTCACAATATTAGAAAGGTAAAATGTTATCATTTCATTTTTCTAATAAGGCTCCCATTAGTCTTTTATGTTTCGCCAAATCCTAAGCGAAACGTAGAAGTCTTTCGACTTCACTCATGGGTGTTATAACTCATATACCTTAGGATTCTGACCTTGAAGAAAGCTCAACAAATCATAGACCTATTTACAATGGATAACTCCTTATCGGTCATATCACATATAACTTCTAACCCATTGTTCCCTGTCCTAACCCTGCCTTTACCTTGAGGAAAGCTCAACAAAAAAGTGAGATTATTCACTAGGACTTATCATTTCATGATGGCCTAAGTATAATGCACATACCTTGAGAAAAGCTCAACAAATACGTGCAGTTATCTTACCTCGTTTATTCAATATATTAATAGTACTGCACGTAACATTCTTAGCTTGAGGAAATCCCAATAACTAAAGTGCAAGTAATCTATTAATATATAAATGATAGAGAACAACATTATATTGAAGATTCATAATCTTCAATATAATATATTGAGTGATATTGAATTATGGAATAATATACTTCTTATGAAATACCCTTGTGGTTCAATTGTCGGACACATCGAGAATCACAGTATACGTACACTTACGTATGTATTTATTTTTTAAGTCTATTTAGAGTTTCTTAATATTCCACCTTTAATTTATACATTCATATTATATAAGTTTTATTATTATATAACTTTTATATTTAATATTACTTATATAATAGTTTTATGTATTATATTATATTAATTAAATCTTATTTAATTAATTTAATCAATTTAAACATTTGATTAATTTTATATTATCTTAATATAACCTTTATATAAAATATTTATTATATATTATAACCTTAATAGTATAACATATATATATATATATCTCATATATGTGTATTTTTATTATTAATTAACATCTAATTAATTAATTTAATTAGCCAACTTTTAATTTAATTTAATTAATTAATTAAATTTTAATTAATATATTTAATCAAATAATTATATCAAATTATTAATTTTGGAAAATCATATTATATATACATGTATATATTTTTTGTTAATTAACTTATTTAATTAATTTATCTATTTTATTAATCTTATTAATAAATATAAAACTTCGAAATTATTTTATATTATTTTTCGAACATTTTGAATTTTTTTATTATATTATAAATTTTATAATACATATTATTTGAAATTTAACTTATAATTTTTTTTAGGAAAACGAGTGATCCTCACAAGGAGGAGAGCACTCATATAATTTTATTCTGCACTAAAGAAGAGTTGCCAATAAGCCTGGCAGGTAGCAAAAACCTCCCATACAAATAAGAAGAAATAAAAGAAAAAACTCTCCCAAAAACCTATCCAAACTAAGGTCCATAATAAAATATACAACAAAACAAAGTGCTCTAATCTTCTATATCGGCAGAAACTCTCTAATACAATACCTACACCTGCAGCTGCCAAGAATAACTATACAAAGAATGTAAGTTGAATACATACGTATACATATATGTATGTATGTATTTATATTTTATAAATATGCAAAATGAAATACACTAACTAATAATAAAGGACATATAACAAACAACACTTTAATAGCAATAAGAAAGGATGTCACAATACGAATATATGTATATAAATATAAGTTTATATACATACATACATACATACATATATATATATGTCTAGTAAAAATACTATAAAGAATATAACTCACACATATCACATGATATAGACAAACAAAATTAAATAAAATCAATATATGCTAAATCTAAAAAATAACTAGTAAATACTATCATTACATGCCAATACAAACTCAATTTGAGTTTAGATAATCACAACTAATAATATTACCATTACAAACAAATATAAACTAAACTCAGCAAAAGATGTATCAGTTTGTGTTGAGAACAAACTTATGTGACCTGCATATGTTGTCTGCCACTTATGTTGTCCTTTAAACAAATTCGAAAAAAGTTAATAATATATCTAACAGTTTGTGTTGAGAACAAACTTGCGTGACCTGCAAATTATAATTATAGCCATAAACTTGTTCATACAAGCCTCTGTATAAAATATAACGACTGAACCTATACAATTAGAAAATAATGACATGTAGAAAATATAAACTGATAGTTTATCCTCCCATTATAAGCAGAAACATTTCATCATATCAACTCTCCTGAAACATGAAGTAATTATTAGTAAGAAAACTGATAACAACAAATATTTGTGCTGAGAACAAAATTGGACAATGTTAAAAACTTGTGAATAATAAAGCTTGCATGAAAACTAAGAGAAACTTAGATTAAATGCTTGAATGCATGTAAGAATCTACCACCAAAATCTAAACTTTGAGAAATGCCTTTAACATATTTATGAACGAAAACATCATTTAAAAGTAAGTATATATATTCTTTTGTAATAGTTGAACCGATGCAATTGAAACATTTGAAAAATCAAATAGCAACAAGATTAAGACCCAAAACCAGAGAATGTGACAGACCATTGAATAAAAACATGAAGATTCAAAACAATAAAAAATCTTAATTGTGCCACATTGAATTAAAACTTATACTATGTGAAAAATATTAAAAATAGTATAAGAAATTACATTGGAATCACAAGCGTGATAATATGATTTGAAAACAATTAGAAAATAAAATGAGAATAAATTATAAAAATTCCATAATTTCCAAACTCAAATTGTAAAATGAAAATATAAGTACTACATTAAACTCACATAGGAGTCCAACACGTTCAACATTACATTTTAAATATTGAACCTAATGTTGAAAGAAAAACCTCCAACTACCTTTAGATATAATCCCACTCTCTTACATTTCAAAGGCTAAATCTAAAAAACATGTTACTTAATAAATAATACATAATTCATATTGTACCAGAGAATACAATTATCATAGTACAAGTAAAATAACGTAGAAAACTAATTACAATACTAATATCCTAATAAAGGCAAAACACTAAATGTGCTCCTAGATTGAATATCTAAGGAATCTAAACTTAGATTTATATTATTATTCCTATTTGGAAAAAATGATTTCTTAAAAAAAATATACACATGATTTTTTTCAAGAAACTCTTTAAAATTTAAATTTTTATTTAATTTATAACTAGGATTTGAAATTCAATTAAAACTAAATAAAGAAATAGCATATATTAAGTTATCCAAACCTAAATTTGTGTTATTAAAAAATACGTTGATTTCTTTCAAACCAAATATACCAACATATAATTGTGAAAATTGTATCGAATAAAAATCTATTATGACCCTTATAATGAAATCTAATATCATTCCATAAGTTATATATGTAAAATTTATATTAAAATCTAATAAATTTAAAGTTTTACAAGGATAAATCTAGTGTTATTACATTTAAAATATAAGAGCATAATATCTTCCTTTTTATTATTACAAAAATAACATTTTTTATCACTAAATATATTTTTCTTTTTTTAAAAGTTTTAACGACCCGGTATTTTCAACCATTCGTATCCGCACATGTCGGACTTGAATTGCTCAAAATATCAGATTGTTAATTTAAAATTTGGCAAAACTCAACATATATAGTAAATAAATCAATCATAGAATCACAGACACAGAGTAATAAAATAATACGCAGCGGAATAGATAAAATAGTAGTTCATGAAGCTACTATATAAACATCAGAGTTAAAAATAAAATACAACAGAATATCTCAAATACAGTGAAGTCTTCAGTACGAATAGATGACCTCTCTGAACAAATCAACTGGAAAAGCTGAAAGCTGAATCGATAGTTGGATCTACAAATGAAGCTCCAAACTCCAAGGGTGAGTCTCAAATGCTGTATCACTCAGTCTGACCCGAGCGTAAAGCAAAACACAAAACACTCGAGTCAGGATTAACATTCTTATATCAATAAATCCAACTCAAGTGAAATATCAATTGAAATATCAATTGAAATCAAGTAACTTAAAGGATGTTTGGGATAATCATCCTCTAAGGATCCGTGGAACTGTCTACAATGTAGAAATATACACTACAACACCGTGGCCATTTCAAATTTATTTATACTTCAAAATCAAGATATCATTTTCATTTCAAATATATCTATTTTTCCAAAATAGTATATTTATTTTAAATAATTTATAAAGTAAAGTATTTGCAATTCCCTCAAATTTCACAAATCGCTTCAAAATCAACTCGACTTTCCCATTCAAATCAAATTCAATCTCAATTTATCAATTTCCATCCAATTTAGTTTTCTAATTAACAAATTCAAATTTTATTGATTTCAAATACAGATCTGAATCAGAAATAAACCATTCAGATTCTAATAAATTTCAAGGCTTTAATATTCAACATTTCAAAGTTCAATTTATCTCAGTTTATATAGATCTTGATTTAACTTCATTATTATTTAGTCTTGAAATTTTCTCTTAATATATTCAATATCATTTGACTAGCCTTAAATTACATTTTACTAAATATTTCCTTAAATTTATTTAATCGAGAAATATTCATTAAATCAAGACCGAGTTATAAATCATATCTTAAATCTCCATTTCAATGAGTTTCAAATTGGTTTAACTAAAAATATTTTTTATTGAATACAATTTCAACTAAATTCAAATTATCTTCCCAACCTTAATTTATTTAAATTATTACCAAAATCTATTTTTCAATATAAATTTAAACACTTAAACATATTATATGTATTAGGTCAATCTTAATCCAATTAAATATTATCATTAAAGCTACATATATCATTACCATTTAATAATCAACATTTATTAAGACCATATATTTCTTTCCAAAACCAGAGAATTTATTTTCAAAATATTTATATATGGACCAACGGTGTCTGTATATAATTTCCTATTCTATGGTCAAGTGATATGGATATTTATCATTTCAATCCGTAATTTAAATATATACGGGTAGATATCATTTCGACCCGCAATCCCAAATTCAATTCAAATGAAAACCACTTGGGTCTATCATTTCAACCCATAACGATTTTCTCCTATTCTAAAGTCCATTCGGGTATGTATCATTTCAACCCATAGTGAATTCTATACTAACAGGGAACTTGCTGAGTGATAACAGATATGATAATAATAATAATAATAACATGCATATATCATAAATGACAATATAATATAAACAATAGGATATGGTGTCATATCCCACAGGTGAACATTTACAGATAATAGCATATATAACAATTTAAATAACTACAACAGCATATTTCAATTGTCGTTTCAATTGAAATCAAATTTAATAAATAAAAGAAAGTTAATCATGAGTGATTGCTCACCTTTCGTGGCTAGATAGATTTGACAGATGAAACGAGTTACGAATCCAAACACAAAGTGGGATAGGCACGAATTTGATGAGAAACAAGCACGACGGGCCAAAAGCTGATAAAATGGGAATCGATGAGAATCAAATAAAATCAGTTTTGATATAACCGAGGGTACATACATTATACATATATCCAATATTTTAGTTAAGACAACTATTAAATAATATAAAGATTTTAAAACCATTATCCTTAAACTCAGATATTAAAAATCAAAGGTATATAAATTTGAAAGCTAACAGATACATACACATTTGTATATAAATTTATACGCCGACAAGTAAACTTATACAAACCCATATGCCTATATGTATAGACTGTAAACAACAAAAAAGACAACAACTAGACTTATAAATTTTTCCCAAACTAAACATTGCAGGGAACATTGTCAGGTGGAAGAAAAAGTTGGAAGAATAGTATATTTAGGTAACCATATATTATAGCTAATAGATAGCTTTAAACTTAAAAAAAACATTTCTAACAGCACATGATATGCGAAAACTTAAACTATCCTACAAACTTATAAAATTAATATATTAACTTTATACAAATACAACTTATAATATATATAAGTAATTGGAAATACTGTATAACATATACAATAACCTTTATAAAATATAAGTCAGATTTGTAACCAATATATGCAGAACCTTTATTTAAAAGTAACAAAGTATATATGGTCATTCCCAAATTCATATAAACAAATACTAACAGTGCATATAACTTCCAAATACATATCTTATAAACTCAACTCAAAAGTTATAAAGCTCACTAAGACACACACACACACACACACACACACACACAACATGACTTATAATATCACAACTCACTCAATATATCTAGAAGGTACAGACTCCTATATAACACAAAATCTAACTGCGGTATCAACATATATATATATATATATAAATATAAAATGGTATAAAGCATACATAGTAAAATATCAACTTATAAATCCAAGACTAATATATATAGTTAAACAAAATCAAACAGATATGCATATAAACTAATATACACAACATACTTTACGCAAGCAGCAAAAATTGCTTTAAACCCATATATATATATCTTAATATAACAACGTACCATATATATATATATATAAACATGAAGAGGTGGAGGGATATGCAAAGGGGTTTTAAACTTGCGGCATAAGGCCAGAGGAAGGAGGGGAGGAAGGCGGGGTTGTTTGTTCGGCAAGGAGAGGCGAATTGGGAGATGAAAGGGGTCGACGTGAGCTGCTGTGCAAGCGGAGGCGTGGCTTCAATGGAGGTCGGGAATGGTGGTAGGTGAGAGAAGAGGAGGAGGAAGGAAGAATGCTTCAGAGAAAAAAATAAAATAGAAAAGTGAGAGGTGGAACTAAATAAATAAATGAAACAGAATTGGGAAAAATATGAAAGGATGCAAAACACACTTTTAGCTTTCAAAACAAAATATACGGCTGAAACAAAGCAAAGAAAGAAAAAAAATCAAATCTAGAAAAAGAAAACGTCACCAAACAACAACTGGTTGAAAAGTTAAAGCAATTTATTAACGCGGTGAATGCCGTACGTTTCGAAATTGAAGACACAAAGGAAACAAAAGGTCACAATTTTATTATTTCCGCAGCGTACCGGGCCTCAAAATGCATAAATAAATATATTGCGAAGATCAGCACGACGAGACGATCAAAACGGTATATAAATATTAGAGGCAGGATCATCCGAAAAAAAAGTTGATACGGACACTGATGTACGTTGCTATTCCGTACGGAAAAATCCAAACGGAGCTAGAAACGTCCGAATTTCGCGAAACGAATTTCGCAGTCTGATTCAGAGTATTCTAAATAAATTTTCTTATGTTGACATATTTAGGTTTCGGAAAACTTTTAAATTCAACTGTTATTAACTGATTTAAACTGAATAAAATTTCATAAAAAAAATAAACTTTAATATTATCAGATCAAAATTTACCAGTTGCTATATTTAATTAGATGTATTCTAAATATTAAAATTTTATTATTAAAAATTTCACAAAATTTCAATTAATTATCTTATTAAAACCATCAAAATTTTCGGGTCGTTACACTCTCCCCCACTCAAAACTTTTCGTCCCCAAAAAGGAAGGAGGTAGAAGAATAGGAACAACCGGAAAGCAAAAATAGATTGAAAGACAAGGATAAACAATTAATTTAAAACTATATAAATTATACTGGAAATATTCATTTGAAAAAATTCAGTTGCAATTCAATTATCTTTTATACTTTAATACTTTTCAAAACCCATTTGTAAAATTTCTTGCTTCCTTTATAAATTCCATTTATATGTTTAAATAACACCTTTATAAATATATGAAAACTATTCGAAAACAATTATTTATATCATTACTTATATTTACATAGGAGCTATTGAAAACATTAAATCCATAATTTATTAATTTTTATCTCAAGATACTTTTCAAATATTATTAATAAATCAATAATCATTTACTTTAAATATGTTTTATTTAATTAATAACTTCTAAAATATTTATAACACTAAAATTTTCTATTAAACCATGTAGTATATAACTAAACAATATTTAAAATGGATATAGTCAACAAGGAAAAAAAGAGGATTTGGAAAAATAGAATATAGGTGAATAAATAAAGCTGAGCAGATAAGGTAGATTCAAAAGAATAGTATCGGGCATGAATAATTAATTCAAACCATAAGAATTTCAATTTGAAATATTAATACAGAATTCCTTTGTTGAAAATACCTTTATAATAAAATACTTTTATAACTCGATGTTTCAACAAGTTTATCCTCGTTCTTGCAGACTCTGGTAGTGCGTTGATCAGGCGCAAAGCTAGAATTCTCCAGGTACTTAGTAGACTTGTTTCAACACCCAGTGAAAATACTGGAAAACTTTTTAAACAGATATGGAAAGTACAATCCAAACAAAACAACTAAAACCTTTGTCTAACCATGGTTCGCAGATACACAATGGTTACGCCTGGATCCCCTAGGAAACAATCCATATCCGTAAGCTTTCTCAGCCCTGCGAGTTATGCCATGATGACTAGTAGAATGCAGGATACACAATGGTTATGCCTGGATCCCCTAGGAAACAATCCGTACCCCTAGGCCATCTCAGCCAGGCGGTTTCGCTACTAATGCGACCTACATAGATGCAGGATACACAATGGTTACGCCTGGATCCCCCAGGAAACAATCCGTACCCCTAGGCCATCTCAGCCAGGCAGTTGCGCTATGCAGTCGCGCTCGTAAGACCATGGGTAACGCCATAGAATTCGATGGACACTCGAGTATCATATCCGGAAAACCAAAAATCAGAGAAATATCGATAGAATGAATCCACAATGTGGCCACAAAGCGGATATCAAGCAGAAGGCACTTTCCATATCTTTATTTCGAAAATATGTATCATATAGTACCTTTTCAAATCACTTTCAAATATCGTACTTATATAAAGTCCATTATATATAAGGTTTTATTTTCAAATCAAATACCTTTCCAAAATCAAAAGTATATCAAATCACACTTATATAGACTTCAATTATATAAGATTTCACTTTTCAAATTGAGTACCTTTTCAAATCCATAGTTTTCGAGTCAACATCATACTTATACAAACCAATTTTTATATAAGTTCGATAACTTCAAAATCAAGTATTTAGCAACACCAGGTTCTCAAATTTTAATTTGTTTCAATATCAATACAGTTTTAAAAATCATATATGCTTTCACCAAATTATTCTTCCAAATCAAATATCATCAGTTCCAAAGTTTCCAAAATAATAAATTTAGAAAATAAATCCAAATTTCCAAATCAATATAATTTAAGTCAACCAATTCATTTCCAAAATCAAATGTTTTCAAAATCATCTTATATTTACATAAATTCCATCTTATAACAGGGTCAAAATTTTTCAAAAATAAATTTCGCTGCATGAAAAGCCATAGGGGATTGAACATCTTTGCTTTATAAAAGGTTTTGAATTTAGAATAGTTTTGTAAATAAAATAGAATAAAATAGTTTGTTTAAGAAAAGTAAAAGAAAATGTTAAAAAATGATTTTAAATTGATAATGGGTTTGCATAAAAGAAAAATTTCCAATTAAACTACAAAGATATCCAACCCAACAACTTCCATTTCAGCGTCAAAATTTATCAATGATATTATAACATAAGATGTACATATGTCATAATTTCGCAACATCACATTCGATCGCTCGCTCGATCACACAAGTTCGCTTTCGAACTAGTATTGTCCATTTGACTTCCCTAATGCGGATTTCGATATGGTTTCTCGACTAGAAACCATTAGTCTCCTTGCATAGCCATATACTATGATAGAGAATTCTAGAATCAAGCCCAAAATCCATATCAAATATTCGCCATCAAGAATCAAATGAAAAATCCTAACACGAAATGGTGCAATTCACCTCGAACTTGTGTACTCAAACCTGGATCAAATTAATTATGCGAATAAAACAACATACGTACAACTCATGTATTTATTCCAACTTTTTAAATATATAGTTTCATAAAGATGTTACTAAGTTAAAACATTTAAACTAAATTTTATTCAAAATATTTTAAAGACCAAATTCTTTTCAAAACATTTCAAATCTAAATTTCATATTAGAAAATTTTAAAATAGCCTTATTCATTTACTTAACAGAACAGTTTCAACTAATTTAAATCATATTACTACATACTTTAAACATACATACCAAACTTATATACTTTATACTTTTCAAAATTACTTAGCTTTGAAAAGTTAACCTTGATTTGGAAGTGCTCGAACCTTCAAAATAGTCGAAGAAATCAAATTTTAAATCCAAGAGTTGGAAATCAACAGCAAATCAGTAAATCAATTTCAATAGATAGGGTTATACCAAATCAAATTTGAAACTCGAGGACTGAACACCGGCTTACTTAAAATCATTTCAAATATATATATATACATATATCTTTCGAATATCAAATCTTACTTCGGAATTTGAAATCAAAATGGTTTCACAAAATCACTCGCATAGCAAAGCTACTGAAGTGGCCTATCCCCCACTCTGAAACTCGAAAATCAATGTCGATGATGCGTGCACTCATCACCGAAATTATTTTCCAGCGACATAAGTGAGTTCTGGACTTCTATTTTCTCAAACTTCTTTTGAAATTTCTTCGAAATCATTCGAAACTCATTAAAATCATTTGAAACATTTCTTATTCGGAAAATACTTTTAAATCATATTATTATTATATATTTCAAAATCTTAAAACCAATTTCAAAATACCGGAGTTCAATTCTCGAATTTCAAATTTAAAATCCTTCAGTTATAAATCATTTTTAGATAAATCAAATTTCTTATATAATTTTTCAAAATTACAAATCCTTTCTAAACCTCAAATTCTCATTTTAAAAAGGGTATATAATCTTTATCGAAAACATTTCACTTTTATATATAGAATATAATCATACTTATCAAAATAATAATTTCTATATATAAAATACTTTCTAAAAATACAAACAAACCCGATTTTCAATGGATTTCAAAACAAAGATAGAGATTCCAATTAGAGGGACTCCAATCGGATAGAATTCTGACTTGAAGATAGGCTCGAACAAAGATAAGATAACTAAATTACAAAATACAAGATAGATATATTTTTATAAATCGCGGATGACCCTAGGGTCAACCGTGACTTCAAAATAAGATTGGTGCAGAATTCTGAGGCAAATCGACATTCGATTGCCAGAGATAGAATTTGGCATAACACAAGATAGAAACATCAAACCGAGGGATATATAAATCTTCGGTGAATAAATGCCAATTGTAAAGGAGTTCCACCCCTTTACAAATCATTCAAAGATTGGCGGGATCGCCTATTCTTGTAGAGATCATTCGAAGTGGAGTTATGGGATACTCTAGAATAAAAAGAATACAAATAGTGAGGGACACGAATGGATTTCGGAACCGAGGGAATGTTCCAAAATTCAAAGGAAATTAAAATCAAAGAGGAAAGAATTCAAGCTCGAATGAAAGTGATTCCGCATATAAATTTACTATATATGCTAAGTTTGCCTAGAGCCTAAGCTCTGATACCAACTTTAACGACCCGGTATTTTTAACCATTCGTATCCGCACATGTCGGACTGGAATTGCTCAAAATATCAGATTGTTAATTTAAAATTTGGCAAAACTCAGCATATACAGTAAATAAATCAATTACAGAATCACAGACACAGAGTAATACAATAATACGCAGCAGAATAGATAAAATAGTAGTTCATGAAGCTACTATATAAACATCAGAGTTAAAAATAAAATACAATCTAATATCTCAAATACAGTGAAGTCTTCAGTACGAATAGATGACCTCTCCGAACAAATCAACTGGAAAAGCTGAAAGCTGAATCGATAGTTGGATCTCCAAATGAAGCTCCAAACTCCAAGGGTGAGTCTTAAATGCTGTATCACTCAGTCTGACCTGAGCGTAAAGCAAAACACAAAACACTCAAGTCAAGATTAACATTCTTATATCAATAAATCCAACTCAAGTGAAATATCAATTGAAATATCAATTGAAATCAAGTAACTTAAAGGATGTTTGGGATAATCATCCTCTAAGGATCCGTGGAACTGTCTACAATGTAGAAATATACACTACAACACCGTGGCCATTTCAAATTTATTTATACTTCAAAACCAAGATATCATTTTCATTTCAAATATATCTATTTTTCCAAAATAGTATATTTATTTTAAATAATTTATAAAGTAAAGTATTTGCAATTCCCTCAAATTTCACAAATCGCTTCAAAATCAACTCGACTTTCCCATTCAAATCAAATTCAATCTCAATTTATCAATTTCCATTCAATTTAGTTTTCTAAATAATAAATTCAAATTTTATTGATTTCAAATACAGATCTGAATCACAAATAAACCATTTAGATTCCAGTACATTTCAAGGCTTTAATATTCAACATTTCAAAGTTCAATTTATCTCAGTTTCATATAGATCTTGATTTAACTTCATTATTATTTAGTCTTGAAATTTTCTCTTAATAGATTCAATATCATTTGACTAGCCTTAAATTACATTTTACTAAATATTTCCTTAAATTTATTTAATCGAGAAATATTCATTAAATCACTTAAATTAAGACCGAGTTATAAATCATATCTTAAATCTCCATTTCAATGAGTTTCGAAATGGTTTAACTAAAAATATTCTTTATTGAATACAATTTCAACTAAATTCAAATTATCTTCCCAGCCTTAATTTATTCAAATTATTAACAAAATCTATTTTTAAATATAAATTTAAACACTTAAACATATTATATGTATTAGGTCAATCTTAATCCAATTAAATATTATCATTAAAGCTACATATATCATTACCATTTAAGAATCAACATTTATTAAGACCATATATTTCTTTCCAAAACCAGAGAATTTATTTTCAAAATATTTATATATGGACCAACGATGTCTGTATATAATTTCCTATCCTATGGTCAAGTGATACAGATATTTATCATTTCAATATGTATTTTAAATATATACGGGTAGATATCATTTCGACCCGCAATCCCAAATTCAATTCAAATGAAAATCGCTTGGGTCTATCATTTCAACCCATAACGATTTTCTCCTATTCTAAAGTCCGTTCGGGTATGTATCATTTCAACCCATAGTGAATTCTATACTAACAGGGAACTTGCAAAGTGATAACAGATATGATAATAATAATAATAACAACATGCATATATCATAAATGACAATATAATATAAACAATAGGATATGGTGTCATATCCCATAGGTGAACATTTACAAATAATAGCATATATATATAACAATTTAAATAACTACAGCAGCATATTTCAATTGTCGTTTCAATTGAAATCAAATTTAATAAATAAAAGAAAGTTAATCGTGAGTGATTGCTCACCTTTCGTGGCTAGATAGATTTGACAGATGAAACGAGTTACGAATCCAAGCACAAAGTGGGATAGGCACGAATTTGATGAAGGAAACAAGCACGACGGGCCAAAAGCTGATAAAATGTGAATCGATGAGAATCAAATAAAATCAGTTTTGATATAACCGAGGGTACATACATTATATATATATATCCAGTATTTTAGTTAAAACAACTATTAAATAATATAAAGATTTTAAAACCATTATCCTTAAACTCAAATATTAAAAATCAAAGGTATATAAATTTGAAAGCTAACAGATACATACACATTTGTATATAAATTTATATGCAGAGAAGTAAACTTATACAAACCCATATGCCTATATGTATAGACTATAAACAACAAAAAAGACAGCAACTAGACTTATAAATTTTTCCCAAACTAAACATTGTCAGGGAACATTGTCAGGTGGAAGGAAAAGTTGGAAGAATAGTATATTTAGGTAACTATATATTATAGCTAATAGATAGCTTTAAACTTAAAAAAACATTTCTAACAGCACATGATATGCGAAAGCTTAAACAATCCTACATACCTATAAAATTAATATATTAACTTTATACAAATACAACTTATAATATATATAAGTAACTGGAAATACTGTATAACATATACAACAACCTTTATAAAATATAAGTCAGATTTGTAACCAATATATGCAGAACCTTTATTTAAAAGTAACAAAGCATATATGGTCATTCCCAAATTCATATAAACAAATACTAACAGTGCATATAACTTCCAAATACATATCCTATAAACTCAACTCAAAAGTTATAAAGCTCACTAAGACATATATATATACACACGCGCGTGCGCATCATGACTTATAATATCACAACTCACTCAATATATCTAAAAGGTACAGACTTCTATATATCACAAAATCTAACTGCAGTATCAATATATATATATATATATATATATATATATATATATATATATATATAAAACGGTATAAAGCATACATAGTAAAATATCAACTTATAAATCCAAGACTAATATATATAGTTAAACAAAATCAAACAGATATGCATATAAACTAATATACACAACATACTTTACGCAAGCAGCAAAAATTACTTCAAACCCATATATATCTTAATATAACAACGTACCATATATATATAAACACGAAGAGGCGGGAGCTGCTGTGCAAGCGGAGGTGTGGCTTCAATGGAGGTCGGGAATGGTGGAAGGTGAGAGAAGAGGTGGAGGAAGGAAGAATGCTTCAAAGAAAAAAATAAAATAGAAAAGGGAGAGGTGGAACGATATAAATAAATGAAATAGAATTGGGAAAAATATGAAAGGATGCAAAACACACTTATAGCTTTCAAAACAAAATATACGGCTGAAATAAAGCAAAGAAAGAAAAAAAAATCAAATCTAGAAAAAGCAAACGTCACCAAACAACAACTGGTTGAAAAGTTAAAGCAATTTATTAACGAGGTGAATGTCGTACGTTTCGAAATTGAAGACACAAAGGAAACAAAAGGTCACAATTTCGGTACCGGTACGACGCGCAGTTTTATTGTTTCCGCCGCGTACCGGGCCTCAGAATGCAGAAATAAATATATTGCGAAGATCAGCACGACGAGACGATCAAAACGGTATATAAATATTAGAGGCATGATCATCCGAAAAAAAAGTTGATACAGACAATGATGTACGTTGCTATTCCGTACGGAAAAATCCAAACGGAGCTAAAAACGTCCGAATTTCGCGAAACGAATTTCGCAGTTTGATTTAGAGTGTTCTAAATAAATTTTCTCATGTTGACATATTTAGGTTTCGGAAAACTTTTAAATCCAACTGTTATTAACTGATTTAAACTGAATAAAATTTCATAAAAAAAATAAACTTCAATATTATCAGATCAAAATTTACCAGTTGCAATATTTAATTAGATGTATTCCAAATATTAAATTTTTATTTTCAAATTTTATTATTAAAAATTTCACAAAATTTCAATTAATTATCTTATTAAAACCATCAAAATTTTTGGGTCGTTACAAAAGTTCTACAGTATTCAACTTCTCATGTAAAATTAACCACATATGCACCTTAGCTTTAGGTGGAGCACTAATTTTAAAAATGTATTTAAATATTTTCATTTTAGTTCCTGAAAAATTAATAAACTTATAATATGATTTAGATGTGTATTTCTTTTTAATGTCCTAACACCATGTTATAATATCTTTTTCATTTGCGATACTATATAATTCTAATTTAGTACACAATAAAGCAAATTGTGCAAAAGTATTACCCGTTAACGTACGATTAAAACTAAATTACCAAGAAAATTTAAATTAGGTCTATAAATATCAGAAATTAGTACCTATTTAAAATTACATAGTTCATACAATTCTTTAAATTCCACTTTAAGAGGAATAACCGATAACCAACAATCATGCCAAAACGAGGTGTTATTACCAGAATGTACAATACTATTAATTCCTAGTTTATATATATTAAAGTTTAAAATGACAGATTTCAAGAAGTGAGATATGTTATTTGTGTTACTTGTAAACGAATGAAACAAATTAAAAGTACCTCCATACCACAGGTTCGATATTAATTATTTCCATAAAAGATTTTCATTATTATAGCTAAATTTCCAAATCCATTTTCCTAAAAGTGATATGTTTAAGTTATGCAAATTTAAAATTCCTAAACCTCCTTCATTTTTAGATTTACAAACCCTTTCCCAGCTTACAAGACTTTTAGAGCTACTATTTAAATTATCTCCACTCCATAAAAAGTCTCTTCTCATTTTATCAGTTTTATCTATTACCCAATTACTAAAATGATAAAACGACATCCAATAAATGGGTAATGCAGATAAAACGGAATTAATAAGAATAATTCTACCCACTCTCGATAAGAATTTACCATTCCATTTGGAAAGACTTTTATTAATTTTATCTATAATGGTATTCCGATCATCATGTTTAAGTTTTTGTGGTCTAATTAGAAAACCTAAAAATTCTGTAGGAAATTTCATTGTTTTACAGTTTAAGTGTGTGCAATGTGATTTTCAATATTGTCTGTATCATTTAATACTAAAACTGAGCATTTGTCGGAATTAATCTTTAAGCCAGAGAGAAGTTCAAAACTATGTAAAATAAATTTAAGTGTAATAATATGTTTAGGCAAATGAGATGTAAAAATAATAGTATCATCTGCAAATTGTAAAACAGAAAGGCCATTACTAGTAATCTCATTACAAGTACAATCTAATAATCTATTATTGGTAGCTATTTAAATAACTCTAGAAAAAACATCAGCGGCTAAATAAAATAATAAGGGTGACAAAGGGGCTAAGTCCATGTAACGACCCGTATTTTTACGGATCAAATGTTCGTAAAACAGTTGTTATTAGACTGTTAGTATTGATAAGTCGTCCAGAGTTTTGGTCGACTAGAGCTTAGGTTGTCTAGAAGTTAAGCCATGTTGTAGCTTAAGCCGTTTGGAAGTTAGGTCGTGTGATAGCTTAGGTCGTGGGGTAGGTTAGGTCGAGTGAACGACCTAAGGGATTGGATCAACCTACAGAATTTGACGACTTAAGGGGAGTGGGCGACCTAAGAGAATTAGTAGTAGCAGTTAACGACTTAAGGACTGGATGAGGTAAGGCTTAGGTCGTATGATAGTTAGGACGCGTAGTGGTTGAGGTCGTATGTAAGTTTGGGACGACCTAAGGAATTGGCGAGTTAACGACCTAAGAAGGTTAGGTCGTGAGCGACCTAAGTGGTCTGTGTTTAGTTAGGTCGAGAGCGACCTAAGTTTAGGTTGTTAGACTACCTAAAGATGTTAAGTCGTAAGTTGTTAGGTCGCATTGTCGCTAAGTTGTGTGCACATGTGTTAGGTCGTATAAGTGCTAACTCATATCTCGTTGGGTCTTAGGTCGTGCCTAAGTGTTAGGTCGCGCGTACGTTAAGTCGCGTCTCAGTTAAGCCGCGCATGTGTCATAGGTCGTGACATTTTAGGTCGCGACTTATGATAAGTCGTTAGGTCATAGACGACTTATGCTAGGTCGCGTAGAGGCTAAGCTGTTAGGTCACGCGCATGCGCTAGGTCATGAGATTAGTAGGTCGTAGGTCGTGAGATTGGTAGGTCGTTAAGACTTAGGTCGTAGGGTTTCTTAGGTCGTGGACCACCTAATAGCGAGCAAACGACCTAAGGAATTCAGCCTATAAATAGGCGGGTTCTTCTTCATTTTTGGGATCCGGATTTCGAAGCGAAAAAGTGCTGCCATTTTGAGAGCTCGAGTTCTACACTTCTTCACTTCTTTTCTCCACTTTGATTTAGTACTTCCTTCCATCCAAGATCGAAGATCCAAGAGCTAAAGTTGAAGATCTACATTCTTCGAAGAGTGATTTCATCGTTTGAAGCGGGATTTTGATAGATCGAGTTAGATTCTTCGCTGTCCAGATCTGAAGTGTGTTGCTTTTGAGGTGTTTAGGTGATTTGGTGAGTGGTGATTATCTCTCACACGGATCCAAAGGAGTATATCGGATTGTTGGCTTGATTTGGTGTTAAACTAGTGATTTCCATGCATTTTCATAAACTTAAGTGTAGATCTATTGTTCATGATGATTTGACATCCATTTTACTACATGTTAACCTATGCAAGTTCATTCATCAAGTTGTAGAGATATTTCTCATGATTCATGCTTGTTAGATTTAGACCCTTTATTTACAAGATTGCCATTATTGTTATAATTGTTTATTTGATCATGTTTGAATGCTTGATTACTTGGATTAATGTTTGCCTTGATTGATTGTTGTAAATTAGTTGATTGATGATTTGATTTGGCCAAGTTAGTCGAAGATGATTCAAAAGCTAAGGGAAAGGCTCTTGAATTGGAAAAGCTGCTCGTGGCATATGTGGTAGATGATGAAGCTCATATGGATAGTTTTGATGATGTTGATGTTGAGATGAGGCTTTGCTATGATGAGATGAAGCGAGGCATGGTATGAGATAGCCTTGGTTTAATCTAGATGGGATCATTCCAAGCATGTTGATAACTCGGTGAAATGGTTCGAGTTGAGGATAATGGTTTGCTCGAGAGGCGCTTGAGCTAGTATGGAAATAGTCATCGAGGAGGATGACTAGAAGGCTAAGATTTCATCGTTGTTGAAGGTTCTAGCAGACTCAAAGCAAGAGTACGTTGGGCAGATTCGATAGTCCCTAAAGACTATGATTGTAGTCGAGTACTCTGGGCAGATTCGATAGTCCTAGGCACGGGATGCGACGACGTGCGGAGTTATGTCTAGAACCGGGGTTGCCATTAACCTTTGACGGACGGCTGAAAGAATGTGCCGGTCATTCAATTAACGGTGGTATCGAAGCAAAGATAACAGTGATAGCCAGAGTCATGGATGTTTGGTTGTATCGTCATTCGGTCTCAAGAGCAATGCTTTCTGGGTGCTTATCTGATCTTGGTTTAGGCCTTGGGGGTTTGTACTTGGAAAATGTTGACCTTGACTCGAGTGATAATTGCTTTACTTTAAATGTCTGCTTTGCTATGTTTACTTCTGCTTAGTGTGTCTGGGGGCTATCACTGTAGAAAGAGGTGGAGTGGGAGGGTTGGATTCCTATTCCTTTTTCCTTTATGCTCTTTTGGTATGTTGTTAGTTAATTTACCGCTCACTAAGACTGTTGTCTGACTCAAGGCTTTATGTTTTAACTCTTATTGCCTTGGGCTGTTCATCCATTTTGGGATGGGCAGACTAGGTAGCAGGTGACAGGTGCTGTTCTTAGTTTCTGACGATGCTGATGACGAAGACGAGCTGGAGGCTTGCATATTATTTTCTTACTATATGTACTGGATGTTCCGCTGCTTTGTATAATTCTCTGAGTGATATGTAGTGAGGCTTGATGTATTGACTATTCAGATGTTTGTATTCAACTATTATGAAGCTTAATTGATAAGATTCTATTTTGTAAAGCTTCACTATATATGTTCTCTATTGTATTTTATCCATGCGCTGTGAGTAATACGATAGATTCTGCTGTTTTAACATACCTTGACAATCGTCCATGGCTGCCTAGAACACTTTACAGCGCACTATTTCTAGGTTTAAGTGCATGGATCATGGGCGGTCGTCACATTTGGTATCAGAGCTTTGGTTAATCGATTTTAGCCAACGCTCGCCGACATAACTACGTATGAGAGACGTAATTGTATTTTGATGGATGATTACTATATATAATATAGTAGCTTAGAAGGATTTGAATTCCTTATGCAGTTGTTTCTCAAGGTGTATTAATCATTCCTTTTTATAGATATTAAGAATGAGTCGAAGAGGGAGACCAGCTGCTAGGGAAGGCCATGCTGCGGAGGGAGCTGTTGATTATGCAGCCATGTTCGAAGCTATTATGACTTCAATCATGGGAAGGATGCCAGCTCCGGGGCAATCAATAGATGTTGGAGTTCAAGTTCAAACTCCAAAACCGGTGGATTTTGCTAAGCTGTGTAAAGATTATACTGCTCTTGGAGGAAAGGTTTTCTTGGGGACAGAGTCAACCATCGAAGTTCAGTGATGGATAGATGCTTGTAGAAGGATCTTTGGTGATTTGGGAATCGAGGATGCAACTAAAAGGAAGCTTGCATCAAGACAGCTTCAAGGGAGAGCTTCTGATTGGTGGAACTCTATCACCATTGATACTCCAGAGGAAGAAATTACTTGGGTGCAATTCCAAGCCAGATTTGAAGCTAAGTTCATTTCTACAGCTCAGAAGTCTGTTCTGTTCAAGAAGTTTGTGGAGCTCAAGTAAGGTGGAAGACCAGTTCTTGAGTATGTTTCTGAGTTTGAAGCTTTGTCCAAGTATGCCCGGTCGTATATTGAATCTTCATATCAGAAGAATGAGAAGTTTGTGACAGGCTTGGACAATTATCTTGGGAGGCAGTTAGTGGATCATTTGGATGATTCATTTGAGAAGCTTGTGGAGAAAGCTCTCAGGCATGAGAATCTGTTTCCTAAAGAGGGATCTGTTGTTGCTGTAACCAAGGAAGAGTCTAAACCACATCAGGGTGGAAACAAGAAGAGGAAGCAGCAGCAGCAGAAGGGTAAGGATGGCCAGAAGAAGCCGAAGGGCGAAGTGACCTGCTACAACTGTCAGCAGAAGGTCCATTTCTCTAGAGATTGCAAGAATCCAAAGGTGCCGATGAAGTGTCACAACTATGACAAGCCGGGGCATATCAGGAAGAATTGTCCAGAACCGCGGAGGGACAAGCAGATTGTGCAAGCCTATGCTTTAGGAGCTGTTCCATCATCTTCAAAAGCTCCTACCGTTGAAGAGAAAGGAAAGAGTGTGGTGGTTCAAGGTACTCTTTCCATATGTGGTGTTCTAGTTAGAGTGTTATTCGATACTGGGGCGTCACATTCCTTTGTTTGTAATAAACTTGTAGGCCGGTTGGGTTTAGAACCGGATATTGTTGATAGACCATTGGTTGTGACTAATCCAGTTGGGGGTTCGTCTTGTTTGTGTATGCTTTGCCGTGGTCTGATTGTATCGAGTCATGATTGCTCTTTTGTTTGTGATTGTTTTGTTTTGAACTTTGCGGGGTTCAGAATTATTTTGGGTATGGACTGGTTTAGGAAGTATGCGACAAAGGTTGATTGCGAAAGGTTGGAAGTGACAGTCGAGAATGTGGAGGGGCGAAAGGTTGTGATACGATGTAAGCATGAGGAAGGCGTCTTCATGAGCTTCATGTATTCGCTGGTTGTTCCACGGGATGGACTGTCATCGGTGCCAATCGCTAATGGATTTGAGGATGTCTTTGATGATGTCAAAGGGTTACCACCGCATAGAGAGATCGAGTTTCGTATTGATTTAGTTGAAGGAGCCAGACCTGTTGTGATGCCTCTTAGCGGATGGCGCCTAGGGAACAACAAGAGTTGAAGGTGCAGGTTGATGATCTTTTACAGAAAGGATTCATTCGGCGTAGTGTGTCCGAATGGGGTGCACTAGTTGTGTTTGTAACCAAAGTAGATGGATCGCTGAGGTTGTGTGTTGATTATCGTGAGCTGAATAAAGTGACTAAGAAGAACAAGTATCCATTGCCGAGAATAGATGACTTGTTTGATCAGCTTCACGAAGCGAAGGTGTTTTCTCAGATGGATTTGGCAACGGGATTTCACCAGTTAAGAGTGGCTAAGGATAGTGTGCCAAAGACTGCTTTTAGGACACCATCCGGTTTCTTTGAGTGGCTGGTAATGCCGTTTGGGTTGACCAATGCGCCAGCATATTTTGTGGATCTTATGAATAGAGTGTTCAGAGATCAGTTGAACAAGTTTGTATTAGTCTTCGTGGATGATATTTTGATTTATTCCAGGACTGAAGAAGAGCACAAGACGCACTTGCGTATTGTTTTGGAAATCTTACGGAAACATCAGCTGAGGGCTAAGTTTTCGAAGTGTCACTTCTGGAAGAGTGAAGTGAGGTTCTTAGGCCATATTATCTCTGGAAATGGAATAGCGGTTGATCCCGCTAAGGTGGCAGCAATCCAGGATTGGGTTAGACCTAAGAATGCATCTGATGTGAGAAGTTTTCTTGGATTAGCAGGGTACTATCGTCGATTTATCAAAGACTTTTCCAAGATAGCTGCACCATTAACAGGATTGACGAAAAAGAACCAAGTATTCAGATGGGATGATAAGTGTGAGCAAGCTTTCGGAATCCTGAAAGAGCGATTGACAAGCGCTCCTGTTTTGACTATTCCAAGTGGAAATGGAGAGATGGTGGTTTACACCGACGCATGTGGTACTGGACTTGGAGCAGTGCTGATGCAGAAGGGTAAAGTTGTTGCGTATGCAAGTCGACAACTGAAGCCGCATGAAAGGAATTACCCGACTCATGATTTGGAGTTGGCGGCGATTGTTTTTGCTCTGAAGATGTGGAGACATTATCTATTGGGAGTTCGATTCGAGTTGTTTACAGATCATAAGTCATTGAAGTATCTTTTCTCCCAAAAGGATTTGAATCTTCGGCAGCAACGATGGCTAGATTTTTGGCATCATATGATTTTGGTATAGCCTATACTCCGGGAAAGGGTAACGCAGTGGCTGATGCGTTAAGTCAAAGACATGCAGGATTGGGAGCTATGTTTTCAGAATGAAAGAGTCTCGAGTATTTAGCTGGATTTGACTTCAGGCCTAGATGTGAATTGGAACCTGAGATGTTGGCAAACTTATCGATAAGACCGACTCTTGTGGAAAGAATTGGCGAGAGTCAAAAGCAAGATGGTAAGCTTGTCAAGATTATCAGTGATTTGGAATCTGGGTTGGACCCAGAAAAGGATAAGGGATTCGAGGTCGATCGAGAGGGTTGGCTTCGTAAGCAAGGACGACTAGTTGTTCCCGATATAGATGAATTGAGAAATGAAGTTCTGAAGGAAAGTCATCACTCGAAGTTAACAATTCATCCAGGTGGAAATAAGATGTATCGGGATATGAAGAGAACCTATTACTGGGAAGGAATGAAGAAGGATGTTGGAAATTTTATTTCCAAGTGCATGAACTGTCAGTTGGTGAAAGCTGAGCAGAAGAAGCCCAGTGGATTGCTTCAGCCATTAGAAGTTCCTACATGGAAGTGGGAGCAAGTATCGATGGATTTTATTGATGGGCTACCTAGAACCAGAACGGGAAATGAAGGGATTTGGGTCATTGTAGATCGTTTGACTAAGAGTGCAAGATTCATTCCTGTTCGATCAACTAGGACTGCATCAAAGTTGGCTGAGCTGTATGTTAAGTGGATAGTTCGATTCCATGGTATTCCGAAAAGTATAGTGAGCGATCGAGACCCATTGTTCACTAGTGGATTTTGGAAGAGCTTTCAGGAAGTTTTGGGAACCAAGTTGTATTTGAGTACAGCTTATCATCCCCAAACAGATGGTCAGACCGAGAGAGTCAATCGAGTTTTGGAAGATCTCCTTAGAGCTTGTGTTTTAGATTTCGGAGGATCATGGGAAGACCATCTTCATTTGGTGGAATTTTCGTATAATAACAGTTACCAGTCAAGCATTGGTATGGTACCATATGAAGCATTGTATGGAAGACCGTGTAACTCTCCGACATGTTGGTTAGAAACAGGAGAGAAGCTGATATTTGGGCCAGAAATGATTCGATAGACTTCGGATTGTATAGAGATCATTCGGCAACGAATGAAGGCAGCCCAAGACCGTCAGAAAAGTTATGCCGATAAGCGTCGTAAGGATTTGGAATTCGACGTAGGTGATATGGTTTTTGTGAAGATTTCTCCACTGAAGAATGTTATTCGATTCGTGAAGAAAGGAAAATTGACTCCGAGATTTGTTGGACCATTCCAGATCATCGAGCGAATTGGAAAGCTCGCCTACAAATTGGAGTTACCAGAAAGGATGTCGAGTGTGCACAATGTTTTTCATGTATCGTATCTACGGAAGTATGTGCACGACTCGAATACAGTAGTTTCTGCCGATAGCCATGGAGATTTTGAGGTAGATCCAGTTGTTGAGAGACCTCGTAAGCCGCTTTGTGTTGTGGAAACTGACACGAAACAGCTTAGGAGGAAGGTAGTTAGGTTGCTCAAGATACAATGGAGTGATGATGATAACGACTGTACATGGGAGGTGGAAGAGAGGATGAAGGCAGCTCATCCTGAACTCTTCAAGGTATGGCCATAAGGTGTCATGTCATCTCACGACATTGTAACTTGTTCTAATTTTAGAATTCTGCATGCTAGGCTAGAATTGGATGCATGGTTTGTTGATTGCTATGGATGGTAGGCATGCAGAATAGTTTTTGATTGTTCTTGTTTGTTTGGAATTTCGGGGGCGAAATTCCTAAGGGGGAGAGAATGAAAGTGTATATGGATCGATAATATACAGTAAGACTAGTCTAGCAAGTGCGGAATTATAAATAATAGTAAATTGCAGTAATAAAAATGACACCAGGGATTTTTATACTGGTTCGAACTTCCCGTTCTACGTCCAGTCCCAGACTCCTTCTGGAATTTCTCTAACAACCCTCACTTAACCCGGAGGAACAGGTATTACACCGCCTGAGCAACCGAACAGGACTTTTCCGCCTAAGCAACCGAATAGGACTTCAAATACAATTTGGTAAATTGTTTCTTGACTTGTGTGTTCTTTGAATAACACGAATATAGTCAATGTAGTACACCCTTCCTATAATCTTCTTGATATGATGATTTGAATGTGCAAAGATAGGAAGTATAGATTGAAAATCACTTGTGATTATGATAATACAAAGCAAGTATAGATAGAAAGAATTAGTTGTTGAAATAGTGGATTTTCATCTCTATTTATAGTATTTGAATAGTTTTAATTCAATAGTTGCAACTATTAGAAGGAGTGCAACTGTTGGTGAAGAAGACAACTCTTCAAAATTTGAATTTTCATGAAGAGATGCTTCAGTTCGTCAAGTTCAGATGTCTGAGAAAAATAGTCAGATGGCTAACTAAGTTTAAAAAGTCAAAATAGGCAGAGAAAACAAATTTCAGCAAAACAGACGTCTGTTTATTTAATTTAGACGTCTGTTTTTATGACAGACGTCTGTATTAAATTCTCAGACGTCTGTCATTGATGACAGATGGCTAAATAAAAAATTCAGATGTCTAAATTTGTACTGATTTGTTCCTCTTCTTTATTTTAGTGATTCTGACCTTGAGAAACTTTTGAAAATACTTTTATGTCTAGAAAAAGATATTTTATATTTGTAGAACATGTTTTCTAAAAACTATTTGTGTGTGTGTGTGTGTTGTTATCATCATATCAGAGATTGTACAAAAATATCTAACCGGAAATAATAATCAGTATACTAGAAAGCTTGAGCTTAGTTTGTTGACGATATGATAATAGCTTTTCTTTGTAGATTCCTGCAAGAATATTTGACATCATAGTATATAGTTTGAAATATATAGTTGTCACATTAAAATCGAAGAAGGAAGGTTCCAACATTCTCCCCCTTTTTGATGATGACAACTATATAATTCAACGGTTAGTATAAACCATACCTTTTACTCCCCCTGTCAACATGACCATATTATATAGCAGAATGATTAATATTTCTCCCCCTTTGTCATTAACAAAAAGGAATTTGTAAGGGGTTTTGTTAGAAATGTGATGATAAAACACATTGTTGAATAGCAATATGAACTTTGTTCAGAACATACCAATGATAAAATTTTGTTGTGGAAGAGTCAGAATATTTGGAGTATAAAAGCAGATTTGAACATATGTTTGAACAGGTTCCACATCTTAATATACTAAACAAAGAGAGAAATTTTTTTATATTATTATTATTAATAAAAAATGTTGGAACCTGCCTTCTTCGATTTTAATGTGACAACTATATATTTCAAACTATATACTATGATGTCAAATATTCTTGCAGGAATCTACAAAGAAAAGCTATTATCATATCGTCAACAAACTAAGCTCAAGCTTTCTAGTATACTGATTATTATTTCCGGTTAGATATTTTTGTACAATCTCTGATATGATGATAACAACACACACACACAAATAGTTTTTGGAAAACATGTTCTACAAATATAAAATATCTTTTTATAGACATAAAAGTATTTTCAAAAGTTTCTCAAGGTCAGAATCACTAAAATAAAGAAGAGGAACAAATCAGTACAAATTTAGACATATGAATTTTTGCAGGTTCCAACAGAGAATGTAACGACCCGTATTTTTACGGATCAAATGTTCGTAAAACAGTTGTTATTAGACTGTTAGTATTGATAAGTCGTCCAGAGTTTTGGTTGACTAGAGCTTAGGTTGTCTAGAAGTTAAGCCATGTTGTAGCTTAAGCCGTTTGGAAGTTAGGTCGTGTGATAGCTTAGGTCTTGGGGTAGGTTAGGTCGAGTGAACGACCTAAGGGATTGGATCAACCTACGGAATTTGACGACTTAAGGGGAGTGGGCGACCTAAGAGAATTAGTAGTAGCAATTAACGACTTAGGGACTGGATGAGGTAAGGCTTAGGTCGTATGATAGTTAGGTCGCGTAGTGGTTGAGGTCGTATGTAAGTTTGGGACGACCTAAGGAATAGGCGACCTAAGGAATTGGTGAGTTAACGACCTAAGAAGGTTAGGTCGTGAGCGACCTAAGTGGTCTGTGTTTAGTTAGGTCGAGAGCGACCTAAGTTTAGGTTGTTAGACTACCTAAAGATAGGGGTGGGCGTGGGTCGGTTTGGTGCGGTTTGAAGTCCAAACTGCTTTCGCACCGCATTAAACGGTTAATCAAAAATACAAACCATTATACTAATCTTTTAAACGGTTCGGTTTCGGTTCGGTTTGAATGTACTACGGTTCGGTTTCGATCCGGTCTGGTTTGAACCCGTATTAAGTATGAAATAAGAGAATTACTTCCATCAACAATCAATTTACGAAGGCAACTATGTGAAGCTTTTACACTTAAAGGTTAAAACACACAATGTTATACTGAAATGAAAGATTAGTTCTTAACTGTATGAATATTTCAATTTGACATTTAGCTACAAGGGAGATTTTTTTGATAGATTAACCAAACATCAACATTAATCAAAGCATAATCATCAAAGAAAATGACTAGAATAATTATAATTAGCATTTATTCAAAAAAAATGAGATGAAAAATATTATACCAAAACTATAACTTCTTCCTTTATGGCAGCGAATATTATTAATATAATAACATACGCTTAAAATTGAATATACATCGTTAGAATTTAAAAATAAGATAGGAGTTGCTTATATTTTTATCATAAGGTTACTAGTGTAAATATTCGGTTCGGTCCGGTTTAATATGGTTGGTTCAATCATCCAAACCGCAACCGAACCGTATCGATGCGGGTCGGTCCGGTTTGGAGTATTCGCTTTGGTTAGAAGATTCGGTGTGGGTTTCCGCACCGTTTTTGCGGTTCGGTGCGAGCGGTTTTCGTATAGCGGTGCAGTTTATGCCCACCCCTACCTAAAGATGTTAAGTCGTAATTTGTTAGGTCGCATTGTCGCTAAGTCGTGTGCACATGTGTTAGGTCGTATAAGTGCTAACTCATATCTCATTGGGTCTTAGGTCGTGCCTAAGTGTTAGGTCGCGCTTACGTTAAGTCGCGTCTCAGTTAAGCCGCGTATTTGTCATAGGTCGTGACATTATTAGGTCACGACATTTTAGGTCGCGACTTATGATAAGTCGTTAGGTCGTAGACGACTTATGCTAGGTCGCGTAGAGCCTAAGCTGTTAGGTCGCGCGCATGCGTTAGGTCGTGAGATTAGTAGGTCGTGAGATTGGTAGGTCGTTAAGACTTAGGTCGTAGGGTTTCTTAGGTCGTGGACAACCTAATAGCGAGCAAACGACCTAAGGAATTCAGCCTATAAATAGGCGGGTTCTTCTTCATTTTTGGGATCCGGATTTCGAAGCGACAAAGTGCTGCCATTTTGAGAGTTTGAGTTCTACACTTCTTCACTTCTTTTCTCCACTTTGATTTAGTACTTCCTTCCATCCAAGATCGAAGATCCAAGAGCTAAAGTTGAAGATCTACATTCTTCGAAGAGTGATTTCATCATTTGAAGCGGGATTTTGATAGATCGAGTTAGATTCTTCGCTGTCCAGATCTGAAGTGTGTTGCTTTTGAGGTGTTTAGGTGATTTGGTGAGTGATGATTATCTCTCACACGGATCCAAAGGAGTATATCGGATTGTTGGCTTGATTTGGTGTTAAACTAGTGATTTCCATGCATTTTCATAAACTTAAGTGTAGATCTATTGTTCATGATGATTTGACATCCATTTTACTACATGTTAACCTATGCAAGTTCATTCATCAAGTTGTAGAGATATTGCTCATGATTCATGCTTGTTAGATTTAGACCCTTTATTTACTTACAAGATTGCCATTATTGTTATAATTGTTTATTTGATCATGTTTGAATGCTTGATTACTTGGATTAATGTTTGCCTTGATTGACTATTGTAAATTAGTTGATTGATGATTTGATTTGGCCAAGTTAGTCGAAGATGATTCCAAAGCTAAGGGAAAGGCTCTTGAATTGGAAAAGCTGCTCGTGGCATATGTGGCAGATGATGAAGCTCATATGGATAGTTTTGATGATGTTGATGTTGAGATGAGGCTTTGCTATGATGAGATGAAGCGAGGCATGGTGTGAGATAGCCTTGGTTTAATCCAGACGGGATCATTCCAAGCATGTTGATAACTCGGTGAAATGGTTCGAGTTGAGGATAATGGTTTGCTCGAGAGGCGCTTGAGCTAGTATGGAAATAGTCGTCGAGGAGGATGACTAGAAGGCTAAGATTTCATCGTTGTTGAAGGTTCTAGCAGACTCAAAGCAAGAGTACGTTGGGCAGATTCGATAGTCCCTAAAGACTATGATTGTAGTCGAGTACTCTGGGCAGATTCGATAGTCCTAGGCACGGGCTGCGACGACGTGCGGAGTTATGTCTAGTACCGGGGTTGCCATTAACCCTTGACGGACGGCTGAAAGAATGTGCCGGTCATTCAATTAACGGTGGTATCGAAGCAAAGATAACAGTGATAGCCAGAGTCATGGATGTTTGGTTGTATCGTCATTCGGTCTCAAGAGCAATGCTTTCTGGGTGCTTATCTGATCTTGGTTTAGGCCTTGGGGGTTTGTACTTGGAAAATGTTGACCTTGACTCGAGTGATAATTGCTTTACTTTAAATGTCTACTTTGCTATGTTTACTTCTGCTTAGTGTGTCTGGGGGCTATCACTGTAGAAAGAGGTGGAGTGGGAGGGTTGGATTCCTATTCCTTTTTCCTTTATGCTCTTTTGGTATGTTGTTAGTTAATTTACCGCTCACTAAGACTGTTGTCTGACTCAAGGCTTTATGTTTTAACTCTTATTGCCTTGGGCTGTTCATCCATTTTGGGATGGGCAGACTAGGTAGCAGGTGACATGTGCTATTCTTAGTTTCTGACGATGCTGATGACGAAGACGAGCTGGAGGCTTGCATATTATTTTCTTACTATATGTACTGGATGTTCCGCTGCTTTGTATAATTCTCTGAGTGATATGTAGTGAGGCTTGATGTATTGACTATTCAGATGTTTGTATTCAACTATTATGAAGCTTAATTGATAAGATTCTATTTTGTAAAGCTTCACTATATATGTTCTCTATTGTATTTTATCCATGCGCTGTGAGTAATACGATAGATTCTGCTGTTTTAACATACCTTGACAATCGTCCATGGCTGCCTGGCACACTTTATAGCGCACTATTTCTAGGTTTAAGTGCAGGGGTCATGGGCGGTCGTCACAGTCCACGCCTTATTGAATTTTATCTCCTAATATTCCATTAACCATAATACTAGAATTACTCGTTTTAAGCAATGACATAATCCAACCTATCCACCTAGTTTCTTTGTAATAAAATTACATTTGCATAATTAAATCTACCCAACTGTAGTGAACCTTCATAAAATTCCTTAAACATTTTTATTATATCTACTTTTAACACATTCCAAAAAATTTCATAAAATAAAATAGGAAACTCATCCGGATCTGGAGCTTTATCATTAGGCATATCTTTTATAACTTTTATAATTTCTTCCTCCTTAAATGGATCATCTAACCCTACTAAGTCTACCCTAGAATCTTCCTTATAAAGCATATCCCAATTAGCTTTAGTCCTATGTCTATTTCTAGTTATAAAAATATCTCTATAATAATTAGTAAATTCATTATTAAGTTCTACTTGATCAAATATCTCTACATCATTAATTAAAATGGAATTAATAGTATTACTACATTTTCTACCATTAGTTGTTTTATGAAAAAAAATTAGTATTCATATCACCACCATCCATTCATTGAACTCTAGATCTTTGTTTCCACGTTATTTCTTCTTGAACAATAATTTTATTTAATTCTTCTTTTAAATTATAAAGCACATTTTTTTCTGAAAGAATTAAATTTCTTAATTCTTCAATGTTATTTAATTTTAGAATTTCATTCATTAGCTTTTACTTTTTAATTCTAATGTTACCAAAAATGTCTTTGCTCCATTTTTTGAGAAATAATTTTAAATCTCTTAGTTTTCTAACCCATACTTTTACTATGTTACTTGGAAACCTGTATTTATAATTAATCATGAAAAGCCATTTATTTTTCACCAAATTCTCGAAGTTATTTTCTAACAGCCACATTTTTTCAAATCTAAAATTTTTATTTCCAAAATTAGTGTTGGAACAAGATATGACAATTGGACAATGGTCCGAATAAATATTCGGGAGCCCTACAACCTTACATGAAGGAAATTTATCCTCTATTTCGTCACTAATAAAAACCTATCTAACAAAGCCATTGATGGAATTTCTCTGGTATTAGACCAAGTATATTGTCTATTACTTAATTTTATTTCTATTAAATTACAATTAATAATAAAACGATCAAATTCTTCCATAGCTCCAAAATCACCTTCCATAAGGGATCTTTCACCCAAAAATCTAGTTACATTAAAATCACCTCTTATAATCCACGGTCTAGGAGCGAGTGTTCTAAATTCTAAACACTCATTCCATAGAACCCTACAACCTATTTTTGAATTAGGCTCATATCCATTTGTAATATTGAGAATATAATCATCACCAGTGTCAGAAAATATCAAATGCATCAAATAATCCTTAATAATAGATAGTAAAAGTCTAACACAATTATCTTTCCAACCTACCATAAGACCTCCTGCACTACCTCTAGCAGGAAGATAAGCCCAATAATCAAAATAATTACCCCCTAAGGATCTAATATACGATAGTCAGGATACTCAATTTTAGTTTCTTGAAGTAAAACTATATCAATATTATTATCCTTGAAAAAAGATTTAATTTGCTACACTTTCCTAAATCATGCAATCCCCTAATATTCCAACTAATCAATCTCATTTACTAAGAGATCTAACCCATTCTAATTCCTTATTTTTAATATAATCAACATCAAATTGACTATCATCAAAAATTAAACATGAATTCTTAACTAAGAAATACATATCACTAGTAGACAAATTATTCAAATCACATGAACTATAAGTACTACCCATAAGAAAATTCATACTTGAGCTAGAGCTATCAGGAGCTCTAGAATCCACTCTAATAAGGCGTGCACTTCTTCTAACCGTTCTAGTTTCAAGTGAATAAGGAATAAAATCAGTCTCAACTTATAAATTTAAAATCTTATATTTTTATTTTTCAAACAATTTTTAAAATTAGCCCAAGGCCCAATTCAAATTGGGTCTTTTCTATTATGGACAACCTTTGGGCTTGCATATTTGTTTGGGTCAGGCCGGTAACTAGGTAGAGCAGAGTACTAGATTACCCAGACCCAATCCAAGACACAACCTTTCTAGACACCCTACTAACTAGGCCGTGAGCTTAATTAGTTAACCCTAACATGACTAATTTAGACCGCATAGGCTATTGGGCTATAATGCCATTGTTAGAACAGGGCTGCCCGCAATGGAAGTTATAGGTGAATTTCAAATTCTTTACCATATGGGATCTTTATTAGACCTATGAAGTTTACTTTATTTAGAACATTTCTAAATTTTATTTAAATAAAATCGTTTATTTTATTTAGATTTATAAAACGATACTATATTATTTAGTTTATGTTATATTATATATATAATTATATCATATATACATACATGTGTGTGTGCATGTGTAAGATATCAGTCCGTGCAAGGTATAACATACCCGTGTATAGATGTTGGGATTTACATCGCAACGAACACATTAGGTCATTCAATATACAAATATATTTTCCAAATGTATGTTTATATACTTATATATAATATTATAAATATATATATACTATAATTTTATTTAAATAATTTTGTATGAATATATAAACACACACACATACACATATATGTATAAAATATTAACATTTTATGTGTGTGTGTTTATGTATATATCAATATGAATAAAATTAAATCAATTTTAAAAAATATTTAAATTTTTTTAAAGCCAAGAGCAATGTAAACAAATATATTAAATTTTTTAATTTATATATATATACATTAAATAATAATGTATAAATATACGTATAATAAAATAATAATATATATGTAAATTAATGTTTGTAAAATATATAAAATTTATTTTGATAAATATATATATGACTAGGTCTAGCGCACAGCTCTGAATAAATATAATTTTTATTATATATATATATATTATATAAATATCCATCTAAAAGTATTAATAAAAAATCATTTTCAAAACTTTATTTCAAATTTTAGATTTCCAGTAAATCATAAATGATATTTTATGTGTTAAATATTTATTACATAATTTTATGACCTAAAATTATTCAAAAATTGATTTTTTATTCTAGGCTTTTATTTAAAAATGTTTTGTTTAATTTTTGCTAAGAATATATTTTATGCTAATATTATTTTATAAGATATGAAATATAATTTTCATAATATATTTATATTGATATGATTAATGTATTAATTAATTTAAAAATATTTAAATAAGAAAAAAATAAAAAAATATTTTATCATTGCGAGAAAATATTATATCCTAAATGCTTTACATATAATTAGGTTATAAACTATACATATCTAATTAAATATAATATAATAAATCATTAAGATTAAAAAAATGTTTTTTAATTAGCAGTACTAATTGATACATATATATAAAGGAAATATTTTTTTAATGTCCAACTATATGCTAACACAGCCAATCTAAATGTGACAATAAATTTGTATACACGCACACACATTATATATAAACATAAGAGATTTTAAGTAATTTAGATCTATACCTTATAACCACAGCCTGAAAGCACACCATGAAATGATGATATAAGCTCTTTGAAACAATTTCCAATCCAAAAGATTGCTAGTCCTTGAACTATTGACCACCAGCTATCGAATAACACTTCAATTGAATTGATTTGAACTTGATATAAGAGGGATCTGGAGGATCTGAGGTCGGCCAGAAATAAGATGATATAGAGGCTTCAAAAGCCCTTCAAAAGATGAGGGTTGAGATCTTTATATAGAGGAAGAAAAGAAGAAATGTTTGGATCTAATCTTTTACTCATTATGCTTCCATCTCAGACATACATTTCAAAGCTCTCTAACCCTAATTAGGCCGCATCTATTACCTTATACGAGTCGATCCTATTAGCCCTCTTAATGGGCTTTAAACCAATTTAGAGCCCGAAAAAAATATCATGTTATCAAATTTTATAATAATATTTCACAAATATTAATTAATTTAATTAATTTACAATAGTTATAAATTAATTAAATTGTTTGGTCAAAGAAGAATTCATAGTTTTGGTTGTGTGACTCGTTAGGTGTAAATTTGATCAGCGATTAATATCGACCTATTCGAATATTAACTTTCACACATCACTTAGTAGGTGGTGTGACATTTTGGCCAGATTTATTGCTTACTTGGTTCCAATAAAATCTAATTTTACTTGTTGAACATTTTCTAATTGTGACTATTATTTACACCAATTCTCTTCGTAAAAAATATATCACTTTGGACTTATGAAATTTGGTAACAGTAAAAATTCCAATGTCATCCACATTTAACTCTAAAGTCCAAACAAAAAGTCCTCGGTTTAATAATAACAAATATTATTAACTGAAATGCTCTGCCTAGAGACTTTGACTTTGAGTTGACTTCAATTGACCATGATACTAACCTCATATAACCAAGGAGACAAATCCTCTCTTAAATAGTATTTCACTTCCAATGCTTCCACTCGATCCAACTATAGCCGTTCAATGGACATCATGCTATGATTTAACTATAATCAAAGCAGAGCTTTCTGATTGAAGATCAATGGAATTCTCATGTCGAGAGAACTGTGTAAATTAGTCACACATCGATATTTTCTATTTGACCTTAGTTAATTGATCAATAGAAAACAATCGAGTGGGTCATTCCATAGTTATCCAATAACCATCGGTACGTAACCCCTCGGTGCCCCCAGCAGCTATGAGTAACACACTGTCCAATATTCGGAGAGCATTATGTACTCAAGTCTCAATAGATGTATCGATATCCAGTCTTGATACATCCTGACTAGAAATATTTGAAATGAGATATTTATTTTCATTGTGATAAATTACTCACGGTTACAACACTTTGTAACTACTATCACAAAACATACCATTTATGGATTTTCTATTAAATATACTTTTAATTAATTAATTAACATAACACATTATATCAAGTATAATTGGAGTAAAACACCTTTATTTTGAATAAGATTGGTTATCGAGTTGGATATATGTAACAAATTACATAAATGCCCTTAGGGAATACCCTTAATTCTATCACCATCGACACTCAAAATTGAAAAACACAACCCTGCAATCCCATAAAGAAAGGTTCCATATCACTTTTGACAACAGTTCTGCTATTGTATATTCTACGAAAATGAGTAAAATCCGATATAAAATCCCATCGTGGTACAGAGCTCATTTACTAGCACGAGCGGGCTATCTACACACAACATTCCTGTACACCATGCTAAGGACACATTGCACTACCTCTTTCATTGTACAGAACCCGATTGGTCAATACACATCGACATACGTCGAATTCTTTACATTAGCTACATGGTTTTAGTTAAACTAAAGCACTAAAATAAATCATACATAATCACATTCATTATCAAGCTTTCAGTTTTCAGTGGCTGGCTGTAGACTTTCACTATGTTCTGCTATCGTGGCCGTCAACTTCATACTTGAATGGCTCATCCTCTGCCACAACTTCCTATTCACACTGGCTAGGATGCAGCATTCAATCACTCAAGAGCTCTAATTTTAATTCTTTCGCCCAATAGAACCTTAAGGTCTTATCGATTTAGAAAACGACCAACTTATCCTTATGATCTTAGAAAATCTTGCTAATGCTATGGCTTTCAAAATAACCATGGTCGAAGAGAGTCTATGAAAAACATGGAATCCCTAAGAACAAAGTTCTTCTTACCTAACCCAATCAAATATCACACAACCCTTCAACCAGTCACACCGCTTGTAACTGATATATGTGTATCTCTAGAGTTGTGCTTCCCTTCAATGACTTCTTGAGATACATCTTCCAGATGCTGGGATTAGCTCTATCCCAAATACACCTGAATGGCTTTGCTATCTTGAACTCCATCTACATTATCATCAAGATGAATATGGGTCGGTGACCAAATTCCGATGAGCTTACTTTTTCATGCTTCTTCAAGAGAAGAATCGACCATTCTTCACTGTTAATTATCAAGTCCAACAAACGATGCAAGGTCGTTGAGGGATTACACAAAAAAGGAGCTACTTCGAGGATGAATATTTCTTTGTTCGATGTTTGGAAGGCTTCAAATGTTTATGGCTCTCTGCATGTAGTTCTCATATCCAATAGCTTCGTCACACTCAAGCTTTCCTCACTTAAGTGACTAACTTTCTTTAATACTCCTTACAGGTATTCTTCACTAGGTCGTGACTCCAGCTTTTATGAACATCCCGCAGTTTCTAAATGGGATTGATCTGACCCAAATGCCTACCTTTGTTCTTCTTACCAATGCTCAAATGCACTAATTTAGGCTTCTTTACAACGGTAGTAGTGTTAAACCCAATCCAATTCTTCCCATAGATGCCTAAGCCACTTAAGATCCTCCAGCTCCTTATGGAGTCTTCATTAAGTCTGAAGAAGTCCCCAGTTTCGACAATAACAAACAAAAAGAAAAAGAAAATTAGGAAGTAGAAGAAAATCTTGCAGAGGATGAGGGAGAAGAAGGGAATGAGAATATTAAAGAAAAGGAAATAATAGAAGAGGAGAATAAAGGAACCGGGCCAGTAGGAAGTGAGTGAAATATGTAGATTTAAAAAAAAAGAATTCCTATTATTGGATCTACTGGGCTTATACGTCTAAAGGGCTTATTAGATTCAATCTAATATAATTTTAAATAAAATCTTATTTTATATAATTTGTTTAAAAATGAGTTTTGATTAATTTAAATTAAATGTATTATAATAAGCATACCAAATACACTTATATGTGTATAGTGCAAGTGCAACACATGGACAGTGTAAATGATCAATATGTATGTACATAGTTGTTGGGATTTACACACAATAAACATATTGACCCTTTATATATGACGTTGTTGTCTGTAATTTTATTCTGAAATCATATAAAATAATAACAACACACACACATACACACACACACAGAGTTTTCTTATACTTATATATAATATGTTATAAAATATTTTTAAATAATTGACAATGGTTTACTATAGTATAATAAGAAAATTAATGGGTTTAAGTAGGCATTTAAGAAAAGGAAAAGGTGGAGGACTTTTCTCCTACTTTCAATCATTCATTCAGTGCCATTTCAAATCAAAATTTTAACACTTAAACCCTTATACATATTAAAATTAATTATGATTAATTTTATGTGTTTTGAAATTTAAAATTAACATTTTTAATCTAGAAGTATTCAAAATTATATTTATGTTTTAAAAAAAATCTATTTTAAAATTTGAATTAAAACAATAGTTTAAAGAAATTGTAACTTTATACTAATTGTTAAATATAACCTTTAACTTTTATAACCATTTTTTTAGATAAATACCTTTAAAATAAATTAAATCTACATAAAAAATTGTTTCTATGTTTCAAACCTTTAAAGCAAATTCAATTGGTATTATAAAAAAATTATTTTCATGATTCCTTATTTTTTTAATTTAAACAAATTGAATATACAATTTTAATCAGACGACACATGCATAAAAAATTCGTTATAACATATATAAAATCTATTCTACATAATCAAATAATGTAAATATAGATGATAAAATTAAAAGATTAAATAAAGTGGTAGTCTATATGATTTACACCTAGAATATAGATTTCTCCTCACATCTCAAAAATCCACACCCGGCTTTGCAAGAGAAGGATGAATGACTTATATTATTGTATTTGATGTTGCACTTGATTTGGAGTTAATAAAATTTTGGAAATATTTATGTTATTTTCTATCATGGAAGGTTAGGAGGAGTGAAGATAAAAATAAATAATAATGAATGTCTACAGGAAATTAATTAGTGGATCTATTTTTATTGAAGGAATAAAACATTTATCATTTTTTTAATTAAAAGTTCATTAATCAATTCCCTTAATTCTCTCTCTCTCTCCACTTCTCTCTCTTCACGTGTTTGGTCAAAAATACTTGGCATCAAATGGCACAAAATTTCGATAGCTTCATGAGATTATCTTTCATTTAAACTCATTTAAAGTTACACTAATATCGTAAATCGATGCACACATATATAATTTTATAAATGCATTCTAATAATTATAAACAACTTCAAAACATCAAATAAATTAAATTATAATTAATATTTATAAAAAAACTTGTTAATTTAATTAATTTACATCTTTTATAAATTAATTAAATCGTGTGGTTTTTTTGGAGAATTCATCAGTACGATTGTGCGACTTAAAGGTGTAAATTCGATCAGCGATTAATCTTAAATAAATCAAATATTAATGTTCACAGATCACCTTAGCTAGTGGTGTGATAGTTTGGTTGAATTTATCACTTTTTCATCAAAATCCAATTTTACTATCTTAAGCAGTACCTGGTAGTAATGATTATTTACAATAATTCTCTTCGTCAAAACTATATCACTTTAGGACTTATGAAATTTGGTTTTGGTCAAAACTCTCATATCATCCACATTCAACTCGGTTAGTCCAAAATAAAATCCTTGGTTCAATAATGCCATTTATTATTAAACGTACTACTATGGCAAGTGACTTTGACTTTCAATTGACCATGATACTAATTTCTTATAACCGAGGAGACGAATTCTCTATTGAATAGTGTTTCACTTCCAATGCTTCAGTTCAAACCCAACTACAGTCACTCGATGGATTGCCATACAATGATTTAACTATAATCAAAGTGAAGTATCTATTTTGAATTTCTATAGTATTCTCAAGTCAAGGGAACAGTGAAACATCGTCACTTTGAGATCTCCTATTTGACCATTGTTATAATTGACCAACAGAAAATTTTCAAGTAAGTCATTCCATAGTTATCCAATAACCATCAGTACGTAACCATTTAGTACCCCCAGTAGCCATGCGTAATACACTACCAAACATTTGGAGAGGACTACATAATCCAGTCTCAACGATGAATCAATATCCTTTTTCAAAACATCTTTACTTAGAATATTAAAACAATATGTTATATTAATATGATAAATTTCTCATGATTAAAATATATTGTAATTACTATCACATAACATATAATTTAAGGATTTTCTATTTAATATATTTAAATTAATTACTTAATTAATTATATCATAGTATAATAAGTATATTATAGGAATCAAACACCTTTATTATGAATAAGATTTGCTATCTATTTAAATATATGTAACAAATTACATAATTACCCCTAGGGCATACTCCAAGCTCTATTAATCTCCCACTTGCACTTGAGATCAATTGTGGAATCTTATTCCAACTCCTTCGATTGGTTTTCTCAAAAACTAATTGAGTTAGTCCCTTAGTGAACATGTATACTATATTATCTTAATTATCAACTCTATTAGTTTCCTCTATATAATGCTGATAAACTGCCTTTATCATGTTGAACTCTTCGGAGTATGTTTTTCGACTTCTAGCGAGCTTTTGATACTTTTACGAACTATAACACAACATTGTTATCGTATAACAATGTCATGCGATTCTCAACATTTGGAATCTTCCCTAGCTCAGCTATAAATTTATGCATTTATACTTCTTTTATCGCATCGCTATTCAAGGCGATGTACTTAGCCTTTGGTTAAATCAACCATTGTTTATTGTTTGGAACATTTTCAACATAAAGTTTTTAACTTAAGATTGAACCTGAGTTTAGGATTGACGTGCTATACTTGATATCATTTATGAATTTCAAGTTTGGGCACTCCTTTATAAGGAGTTCGTCATTTCTATAAATAATTCTCCAGTGTTTCTTAAATACTCGAGAACACTCTAAACTATCATTTAGTGATCTTATTTTGGATTTGATATTAGCCCTATGTATCAAATACATAAGAAAAATGTGGTACTTCATACAACATGTATGATAATTCTTATTGCCAATAGGAAATTCATCTTACATACTCCACATTAAACATTTTAATATGGCATCTATGTATATCGTTTATGGACAATCCCAAAATCCTCCTATACTGATTATAAAAAATGTCAATTTCTAATCCAATATTGAGAATTAAACAACAAAACTATAATGATGTTTACTCTAGTACATCATTAATAATCATAAATTTGTTATTTGCTTATAGTTTTGAAATATATTAGTACATTTATAGTGCTTTCTTACAAGACATGCTTTCTCTATGGTTTGACTGGAATTCAAATTGTTTGATTTCTCTGTCAAAATATTTGCTCAACTCTAATGCTCGTTGAACGATACTTTATATCAGTTCGTGAACCCTATCCAATAATGCATAAACTCAGAATCACTCCTACCAACTTCGAGACACTTTGGTTATTAAGCGCATACAACCTATTCTAAATCACTATTCAGAATTTCTTTTTCAACATACATATACCAAAACTCAAAATCACATCGAGCAATGATTTTGCGAGTAAAATCCGAATTAATTTAAGTATGTTGAATGACAAATCAGTTACATTAATTTTAACAATTGAAATTTACAATGTTATGCAATCAACGTTGCTTACCATGTTCCAACTGTATTGGTCTACTTTTCAGACACTTATGATTGATGGATCATATCCTTTTGGGTATAACTATCAAAGTCATATTGTGATAAAGAACTTGGAATCCATTCCGAATTTGTACATCATGCCATATGGTAGATTTAATACTCTTAATAACTTTTTGGCAGACGAGGAAATTCTTTTCTCGATGTCGATAAGAAAATCATAGTTTGCTTTTAATGCTTGAGAGTTCATATTAGACATCTTAACTAGTTGTGTCCATTTAACCGTGACCAATTTCATTTCATCCTTGGTAATCAGTTGTATCTTTGGATCATATCCAAATCTATTTTACTATCAATAATTTCTTAAAGAAATTCTTTTACCATGAAGTTGGTGTTTCTTGAAACAACAATTGTCTCTCAGTGCAACAAAATAGATATTTATAAACATTTTATGAACTGCTTGTATAAAACTAATTTATTTTTTAAATTTACGAAACTTGCGTTCATAAAATAAATTGGTCAATCAATTTTGATCGGTCCTAAACTCATTTAGGGTGGTCCACACAAGATCCCTCACAAATAATATCACGTGTAGTCAATCGACTGACATAACCTACCAACTCCTTGACCTAGGATATGCAGGATTATTTCGTCAACACTTATATTGTATGATTTTGTAGACTTTGGTTTAGATGAAATTAAATTTAACATTATGTACTTACTCATAAGTACACGTCCTTACAGAAAGGAGTTACTCAAATTTACTCATCACCAATCGTACTTTGTTCAACAAAGTTCTATTAATCCTTATCAATACGTCATTGTATATCATAGGGAGCAGTGAATTTTGAGATTGAATCTTATTCATTTTAGGTACATTTGGAGCTCCTTTCCAATACACTCTCTCGTTCAATGAAATCAAATTATTTTTTGGATGTCATGTTACTTACTTCTATTTTATGCTCTAAGAACTTATCATAAACATACTACATGTGTATCAAATACACATGTTAATGTTTGTGGTAATTCATCAGGGAATTTACCAAAGTATGTGTAACTATTTTGGCACCATTAGACATACGATTGCATACATCTATATGTCTCAATCCTAAAAGTTCACCAACTCTTATGTCACTCCAATTAAATGGGTCCCTTAATCTTTTGAGACACAATTCACCAGTACTATATGATTCATAATCATATAAAAAAAAGAATTATTTCTCAAAACTATGGCTTAGTCTATAATTCCAAAGTAATTATAGGATTTAAGATACTTCTATATTTTCTAGTGCATCGTTTTATTATGAAAAAAATACCATTTAATCGAATATTCATAATATTCACATTGAAATAAAACTATGTCTATTTTCATTCAACACTGAAGACAATATTTGATATGTTAACGAAATAATTTTCGTATCTTAGTGCATCCACTAAGAAGTGTTATATGATATGCACCAACTATTTCTGCTATTACTATAATAACTTACGAAATATGAAGCTCCATTCAACCACTAATCACAAAATTTTATTTCATATATTGTAATTAGTTTACAGTCGATAATTTTAATTCATATATCTTGAGCTCGAAAAAATAGCTTTCATAGAAAATAATTCTCTATATGAAAAATACATTGGGATAGAATTCACATTTCTCATTCTATATCAAGTATCTTTAAGTATTTCATAAGTTCTTGTTTTTGATGTCTCTTCATGAAGCAGAAGTGACCATTCACTCTTTTCACCCAACTGTGCCCAAGTTACATCCACTCTCGTACATTCGTTTTACTTTCAAAAAATGGTCGAACCATTTAAAGAAAACTCTTTCTAAGCCAGCATTGAACTCTTTACTAAAATGCATTTGGCCATCCTTAACATTTCAAGATATTAAATAGGTTGCACCTTACGCAAACTGATCAAGCAGACATTTCAATGATCGAATTCCTAGGTTTTCTTATAGCACTTGATTTAGTGCTACATATAACATAATAAGATCATTATTGTAATCAATCATATTGAATACACGATCTCACATTATGGTTTACTTGCTTATTTCGAATGAACTAATTACATCGAAGTTTCGTACATTATGAATCATGGTTGTTTAACATATAACATTTAGAGGGAATTAAGGAAAAGGACAAACTTTGAAAAAAAGTTAGGCTAAAGGACACCAAGTTTAATTTTTAGGCTGAAGGACAAATGCTAGTTATAATTAGCATTATATTCAACTTTTACACTATAAAAAATGCTAGTTATATTTAGCATTATATTCAGTTTTACACTATTCAAAATGTTAGTTATAACTAGCATTGTCCTTAAGCCTAAAAAACAAATATGATGTCCTTTAGCCTAAATTTTTTTCTAAGTTTGCCTTGTGCCTATTTTCCTATAGCATTTATATGTGATAGAATATGGATCAAATATCCATATTCTTATATGCTTAAGAGTTTAAACTTAAAAAGACAATATATACACTCTCGGACAAATAAATACTTATATAACCAGGGCATGAATGTTTAGTGGTTGTACTATTCGACTCTTGCATGGGTCTTGAAGTGAAAACATGCCAAAAGGTTTGTTGGTAAATATATTTTATATTTCTATGTCAATCTTAATTCTGTTCAATTATATTTTTTAACATAAACATTTTATCAATTATATCGGTTGCATAAATTTAGTGAAGTAGATTATTTTAACTTGTTTAGCATATATTCTTATATTATTAGAAAGGTTAAATATATACATTTCATTTTATTATAAGGCTCCCATTAAACTTTTATGTTTCTCAAAACCCTAAGAAAAACATAGAAATCATTCGATTTCTTTAGTGGGCGTTAGGTATCGCTTGCATTGCGATTCTAACCTTGAGGATTATCAACTAATCATACACCCATAATGTAACGACCCTAGTTTTGGTTAACAATATCTAGGACATTTAGTTAGTTAAATTAAATGAAGTGGTTAAGGGATTGAGATTTGTATATTAAGGGGTAGCCGTGCCTAAGGAAACAAATGAACTAAAGGGAAACTAAAATGAAATGGATAGGTGGCAAAGTAGGAATAAGTCATACCCTAAACCCTCACTCATGTTCATTTTCACGTTCAAAACAAAAAATCAAATATTAGAGGCTGACCACCATTAGAAAAAGCTAGAAGAAGAAAAGCTAAAGATCAAGAGGATGATAAATCAAATCCCAAGATCAAATCTCAACTCCTTAATCACAAAGCTAAGGTGAATAATAGGATACATCTCATATTTTTATTTTTTGGTTTTAGATTGAAATCTAAATTATTTTGCAAATGTTTTGCCATGTTTTTTATTGTTAAAATGGACATATATGCTTGTTGATGATTTATGCTATTTCATATTGATTTTATGATAAGTTTTAATGTGAAAACCCTATTAGATGACATCCGAATGCCTTACGATTTTGAGATAAGGTCATAAATAATATTTTAGAGATGGGTTTCAAATTTTATAATTTTCTGAATTAATGTGAATTTATTATTAATTTTCTAATGAAGAAAATAGTTAATTGGGTTTAAAATTAATTACGGCTATTTTATATATGTTTTGGGTCAGAAATTTAAATATGTTAGAAAACATATTAAGAACGATTTATGAGAATTTTTGAAGAATTTTCCTAAGTGTTTTAATAAGTATATAAAATTATTTAAGGTATGAGACTTAAATATTTTTTATATTTATAAAAGGAGAAGGGGCATTTTGTAAATCTTTTAAATTATTTCTGAAATTTCGGCAGCACTTTTAGAAAAGAATTTGGAAAATAAATTAGCAACCAATCGTATGTTGACAAACAAAGCAGGTTAGTTAAAAAGAAATTTTTTCAATTTAAAAATCAGTTTTACCATATTTTTGCTGTTTCGCCACTTTCGGCAACACCTTTCGACTAGGTACTTCCGCCTCCATCTCCATCGAAACCAATGCGCGTGGTATCAAAGACTTGGTACGTAGTGAATTGGACATAGGCGAAAGGTATTGGGTCAAAATAGGGGGTTCCGAAGGGGTCAAAACCTTGCTTTGCTTTTAAAAGGAAATGCGCCTGCTTTGCTTTCGAGAAGAATGCTTCCAACTTTGATGACTTTCTACTTGGTTAAATGGTTTTAAAGAATGGTTTCGAAAGAGGTTGCGCTTTTGTTTATAAAGAAGCTTTCAAAGGGGTCGAAACCCCTAGCTGCCGCATCTTACTTCGAAGCAATGCTTTCCAAAGGGTTTCTTTGTTTTGAAACCGAAGCGCTTCTCCAATGCTGTCAAAGGGATTGGTTTCGACACCATCCACTTCTTTTACTTAGGAAATTGCTTTCGAAAGAGTGCTTTCGACTTAGTTGTTTTAAGACCCTTTGTTCTATTGAAAGTTAAACCCAAAGGTTTCGAAAGGAATAGTTTCGAATGGTTTCGAAAGGTCGTTCCACTTGTTTTACTTGAACCCAAATGTTTTCGAAAGGTTGATTTATGTAAAGAACTTAATGCTTTTGAGAGGTTTAAGATAAAGGTTTTGAAGGGGTGGTTTCCCAATGTTTTCGAAAGGTTTTAAATGGAAGGTTTCCAGTGGTTTCGAAAGACATGTTTAAAGTATTTTGAAAGAGGATGTCTATGGTTTTATAAAGCTTTCGAAAGAGACGATTTCAATGTTTTTGAAAGGTTAAATGTAAATATTTTCAAAATGTTTATTTTGGCCTTCGGCCTACGTTATAAAGTAAAGTGACTTACTTGTATCGAAAGGGGTACTTTCAATGGTTTCGAAAGGGGTACTTTCAAAAGGTTTCGAATGTTTTCATCAACAATGTTTTGTGTAAACTATATATAACATGACATAGTGATTTGAGTAAAGCACAGAGTATATTTTCTTGGTTTAAGTATGATTTAAAAGGGCTAAATCAACTGGAAAGAAATGTTTTCAAGTAAAGTTTTAAGGGGAGAAGACCCTAAGTAAAGTGACTCAAATATTAGAATACCAGATGGGACTGGTATGAGGTCGTGCCCTATACTTTAGCTAGTATCCCCTAGCTAATATAAGTCCAAAATTCTAGTTTGTAGGGATTCGTCACAAGTAAGACTAAAATGATGTTACACACAGAAACGAATATACAGAGTGAGGATAGGTTATTGGTGAGCCCGCAAAACCATTAGGATCAGTTGACCCTGGGAGGAGTAAGTTAGGGACAGACCGTCCAGAAGAGTATCTAACAGAAGTTAGACTATTGGTTTATTTTGTCTGATAGGTCCAAGTAAGCCAAAGGTTAGTAGTTAGCCAAACAAAACTATAGTGTTCGGACAGATAGTCCATTGATTAACTGATTTATATGCTTACATGATGTTGATATTATTGTTTTAACCAGTTTGGTTGCAGGGTTTTGGTTTGCAAAAGATATGTTTTAAAGTGAGGGGAAACCCTAACTGCTACGCGGCATGGTCTCACTTAATATTATATAATCGACATGTATAGTATTCTTCACACTAGGCTTTATGTCCGACTCGAAGTTTATGTTTCCCCCTTAAACCTTGGGTGCTCAAAATTGATTTGAGTAGGCTGAGGGTTTTGGATTTACAGGTTATAGTAGGTGGACAAATAAAGCTTTCGAGGACGAGCAGGAGGCTGAAGTTAGCTGTTTAGGACTTGTTATGTTTTATTTCTACCGTGTTGTATTAATTCTAATATAACTATTTAGTATTCTGGTCATCCTAGGGGCATCTTCATATGTCGCTCTTGGCGCATTTATGTAATAATTATATTTGATCTGAACCTGGGAAACACTTGGGATTATGTAACTTGGATATGAAATGTTGTTTTGAAATGTAATCAGAAAAGTGTTTTAATTTGCGATGATTTTATTTCATATTCAAGTGCTTCTGATATTGTGGATACCATTAACATCACTGTATTTGGTCACCGGAAGTTAATACTATGGATGACTGCAACATCTGTAGCGCTTAGCTTTAGGCCTCCAGATAGAGGATGTTACACACAGGCAATGGATAACACTCTATCGGTGTATCATACACAACTCCTAACCCATGATCTATGTCCAAATCTCATCTCGACCATGAGGAGTATCAACCAATCAAAATAGATTATTCACTCGCGCCTACTATTTTGCGATGGCCTAAGTATAGTGCATGTACCTTGAGGAATATCAGTAAATACATGGATGTATCTTACATCGTCTAGTCAATATAATATTAGTACTACACATAACATCTCTAGCTTGAAGTATATCAACAACTAAACAATATGCAAGTAATCTATTAATATATAAATGGTAGAGAACAACTTATATATCAAAGATCCATAATTTTTAACATATATACAATTAGCTATATTGATTTAGGGAACAATGTATTTCAGTTGAAACACTCTTATGATTCAAGTGTCAAACACATTTGAAATCATGAAATATGTACATGTACTTGTTTCGTAAATCTAATTAAGTTTCTTACAGTTCCACTTAAGTTATACATTTGTATTATATAACTTTAATTCATATTTAATAGTTTATAATTTAATCTATATAATATTCTCATGTATATACATATTAATTTAATCTTATTTAATTAATTTTAATTTGCTAATTCAACAACAAATTAAAAAAAAATATTTTAAAATTCCAAATTTTTTTTTCTCATCTTAAACAATTTAAAATAGATATTAACTATAACATTTATAGTTTTATATACATATATTGATTTATCAATTAACTTTTAATAAATATATATTTATTAAAATATATTCATTTAATTAAATTATTTCTTAATAAATTTTGAAAATTAATATTTTGTATACCTTAAATATTTTAAGATATATATATATATATATATATTTATGCATATATGTATATATCTTAAAATATTAATTAATTAATTAGTTAACTTATTAAATAATTTTTGAAATATATTAACTTATTTTCAAAACAGTTTTGAAAAATATTTATAACTTCAGTAAAAAATTATTTTATATTATAAATTTAACTTTTAAATTTAAAATATAACTGAAATTTTCATACTGAATTTTGAAAATTAGCTTAAGGTCCAAAATCAATCAGGGCCTTAATATTGCGAATAACCTTAGGGCTTACATCCTTCTCCAAACAAGGCCAGCAACCAGGTAGGGGGCAGAGTACTTGATTACCCAAACCCAACCTTAGATAGTACCTATCTAGACACCCTAATATGTGGTTAGGCTTTAATAAGTTAACCTAATACCACTAATTTAGACCTCATTGACCATTAGGACTCTAATACCATTGAAGGAACCAGGACAGTCGGAAGCGGATGAAATATGTATGTTTCAATTAAAAAATCATTTTTTGGATCTTTTAAGTCTATGTAGTCTAAATGTCTTATTAGATATAATATAATATAGTTTTGAATGAATCTTATTTTATTTAATTTGTTAGTTAAATTAAATATATTATAATGAGCCTACAAATATACTAATATGTGTATAGTACAAGTGCAACACATAAACATTGCACGTGGTCAATACATATAAATGTGATAGGATTTACACCGCAATAGACATACTAGCCCATTATATATGTTCTTGTTGTCCGTAGTTTTATTTTGTATTTTAAAATCATATAAAATAATAATAACATATGTGTGTGTATACACACACATGCGTGCACACAACACACATACATAGTTTACTTATTATATAATATGTCATAAAATATTTTTGACTAAATGATGATAGTTTACGTATATTTATGATATGACAATTAATGAGTTTAAGTAGCCATTTAACAAAAGGGAAAGGTGAAGGATTTTTCTTTACTCATTCATTTTAAGTACCCTTTCAAATCAAAATTTGAACACTTAAACGCTTATGCATATTAAAATTAATTATGACAAATTTTATGTATTTTGAAATTTAAAATTAACATTTCGAAATCTAGAAGAATTAAAAATTAGATCTATGTTTTTAAACAAAAATTTATTTTTAAAATTTGAATTAAAATACTAGTCCAAAGAAATTGTTTAAACTTTGTATAAATTGAAAAATTCAACCTTTAACCTTTTAACTTTTATAACCATTATTTTAAATGAATACCTTAAAAAAATTCAGTTGATATTAGAAATTATTTTTACATTTCAAACCTTTTAAAAAGATTCAATAGGTATTCTTTTTTTTGTTTACATGCTTCCTTATTTTTTAATTTAAACAATTTGAATATACAAATTGAATCAGACAACATACACATATAAAATCTAATATGCACAATAAAATGATGTAAATATAAATGATAATAAAATTAAAAGACTATCTAAAGCGATATACTATGGCTTGCACCTTAAATGAAGATTTTTCCTCTAACCTCTAAGATTCACACACGGTTTTGCAAGAGAAAGATGTGTTATCCCGCCATTTGACAAGGCCGTGATATCAAGGACTTGACTAGAGACAGAAGACAGTCGGTTGCGGAAATCTGTTATCTACAGATTCACGATGGATACAAGCTAACTTGGTCCGAGTTCGAATCGAGCCATAGTTAGCATGATATGACAAGCAGAGCTATGTAAGGCGACATTTCAAATTTCAGGTCAATCGGCGTTCGTATGCTCGAGTTATGGAACGATCTAGATCCATATGAAACACGCCCATTTCGCCATCCATCCGTATCCATCGTTTCGTATCCATCAGCATCGATACGAAATGAACGTAACTCCAGCACTCGACATCCATCATTCATATCCATATGGTTTAAACTCATAACAATGGACTTCAGCATTTCCTTGATCGATCACACATCATTTGGTCGACAACTGCACATTTCATGTCGATCACCTACTTGATTGATACGAAGAGTAGAGCCGATGATCGATACAAAAAAGTGCAACACTACTCATAATAATGCTGCTGTTGCTATAGATCTGGATGCCGAGATCCAGGACCAACCAGATCCAGCCCCTTATCACCGCATTCATGCCCAGGATCCTCACATCCCTAAAGCCTGGGAGCCAAGGAGGCATGGAACGGACCGTAGACAGAAACCGAACCATCCTCGTGACATGGAACCCGACCGTGCCTTGGCCCCGAATCTCCAGATGCCTGATATTCTAACTATGATACGTCAGATGATAAGAGAAAGTCAAGGCCTCACTAATGATGACTGGGGGATTTCTAGAAGTCACACCCCGTTCACCAATGATATCTTACATGTGGAACCGCCCCATCTATTCAGGATGCCGACCTTACCGATGTATGAAGAAAATTCGAATCCTAACCAGTATATTCTGAAATATGAATGGCTTATGAATGCCGCTCGAGCTGATGATGCAGTTAAGTGTAGAAGTTTTCCTATCTCATTAGGAGGCATTGAGACTATGTGGTTCACTCATCTACCACCAAGATCTATTTCATGTTTTGACCAGTTAGCCACTAAGTTTGTTTAGCAGTTTCGTATGCATGCTACAAGACCGAAGGATGTTAATACCTTGTCCAGTGTTACTCAAGCTCCAGGAGAGACTCTTAGGCATTATCAGGAAAGGTTCCATGCTGCTTGTGTCGAGGTCAGCAATCCCAATGACAACTCTATTCTGATGGCATTAACTAAAGGGATCGATCCTGATTTCGAATTTAGTGATTGGTTGGATGGGAAACCCCCTGCTTCGTTGGATCGTTTCTATGCAAAGGCAGCCCAATTTTTGAGGAAAGAAGACGCTAGATGGTCTAGGAAGCAGGATGTCACGAGGCCCAGTAGTGAAGGTATCCAGAGTAATGTTGTAGTGAAGCAGAGCGGGGAGAGCTCTGGTAAAGTACAGTTAAATATTCATAATAAACAAGGCCATCAGAAGGATAAGGGAGGTCAAGGAAAGAAGAGAGACCCCCATCGAGGGAGACCAAAAGCTCCTATATTTGATCGATATACTCCCTTGAACACGTCGCTAGAGAATGTTTATCTTCAAACCTGTAATACAGGGCAGTATAAGAAGCCAGCTCCGAAACCATCGTCAGAGAAGCAGATTCAAACCAGGAAGTTCTGTAGCTTCCATGATTGTTACGGCTATAACACTAATGAATGTCGTCATTTGCAAGATATTATTGAAAGGTAGATAAGCGAGAGAAATTTAGAGCAGTTTGTCCAGGCTCCATGGGATGGCAAAGTAGGCCCATCTAACCCCAATCGGAGTTAGAGCCAGGCTAGGCCTGAAGAACCCGCACGTATTGGCAGGAGGTTGGTAATTAATACTATAAGTGGTGGTCCCCATCCAGCTGATCAGATCTGGAAAGAAATGGAGTCATATGCTAGTTCAATTAGGCATGTGGACTTTGAATGTTGTAGTAGTACCGACGAAGGGGTCCTGGCAAAGCAACAAAGGACGATGACAAACGGCATCATTTTCAGAAACCGTGACATCGATAGAGTCGAGGCCCCTACTATTGATCAGTTGATTATTTAAGCCCAAATAAGTCCTGCTTGGATGAAGAGGATCTTAGTTGACAGTGGAAGCTCTGTAAACTTATCATTCAAGTGTGCTTATGATCAAATGCTGATGGAAGCAAAGGATCTGAAACCGTGCCAATCACGTATACATGGTTTCAATGGAAGTGCAACCATACCGGCAGAAATGGTGGAGTTACCTATTGAGTTGGGTGTTAGTGAACGCTGGAGGGTCCAAATGTTACAGTTTGTTGTGTTGGATATACATTCTCCTTACAATGCTTTTCTAGGCCGACCGGCCCTTACGGACTTCAGGGCAGCGATTGCCCCTTGGTGCTTAACTTTGAAGTTCCCTACTAATAATGGAGTTGGGGTGATACATGGTGATCAGGTGGATGGACGCGCCTGTTATGTTGCAGAACTGTGAGACGCGCAGCGAAAAGAGAAAGGTAAAGGAATGGAGGAATCTCTTTGCATCCATTTTTCGGAGGATTGACAACTAACGCCTGGGCCTAGGCTCGGGCGCCACGACCAATCTCCTAAGGACCTTGATCCTAGAACGGTGATGAAAGGGAAGTCAAAGAATACCAGGCCGCCTTGGTGGAGTTGACAATTGATATTCCGATCAACGATGATGACGATTCTAGAATGGTAAAAGTCGAATCTCAACTCGGCCCCTAGGTGAGACAGGAACTGGTTGATTTTCCTCGGGTAAACCTCGATGTGTTTGCCTAGACTCATTCAGACATGTGTGTGATCTCGCCGAACGTCGCGAGCCATGCAATAAATATCGACCCACTGCATGTCCCGGTAAACCAAAAAAGGCACGATATGGATCCAGAGAGATCTGCCGCCCTTTCGGAGGAAGTGGATAAACTCAAGGCTAATGGGTTTATTCGTGATGCTTTATACGCGGAGTAGGTATCAAATCCAGTGCTTGTCAGAAAGTCAAATGGAAAATGGCATACATGTGTGGACTATTCAGATCTGAAGAAAGCCTGCCCTAAAGACAGTTTCCCGCTTCCCAGAATCGATCAACTGGTGGATTCAACAGCCAAACATGAGCTCTTATCTTTCATGGACGCATACTCCGGCTACAATCAAATCCCGATGCACCTTTCTGAGCAGGAGCACACTAGTTTTATCATTGATCTGGGACTTTATTGTTACAAGGTGATGCCGTTTGGACTCAAAAACGCTGGAGCAACTTATCAGAGGCTCGTGGACCGAATGTTTGCAAACCAGATCCGAAAGACTATGGAGGTGTACGTAGACGACATGCTCATGAAGTCTCGAATATCCAACAACCATATCGGTGATTTAAAGACGATGTTTAACATACTCCAACAGTACGGAATGAAGCTCAATCCACTAAAGTGCCATTTTAGAGTCGCATCTAGAAAGTTCCTTGGGTTTATCGTCAATGCTGGAGGAATTGAAGCCAATTTTGAAAGATCTGGGCGATTCAAAATCTCAAAACTCCTAGAACCGTAAAGCAGGTGCAAAGTCTTAATGGGAAGGTGGCAGCCTTAAGCAGGTTCATTTCCAGATCCACAGACAAATGCATTCCCTTTTTCGATCTGATTAGAAAAGTGAAACGGAATTACGAGTGGACAGAGGAGTGTGAGGGCGCCTTCCAAGCGCTAGTACAACATCTGGCAACACCTCCCATCTTATCAAAGCCGGTTGATCACGAGAAGTTGTATGTCTATCTGGTGGTTTTGGCAAACGCAATCAGTGCTGCGTTAGTTCGAGAAGAGGATCGAATCCAACGACCGGTCTATTATGTCAACAAAAGATTGATGGGGGTGGAAAGAAACTACCTGAAGATAGAGAAGCTGGCTTATTGTCTTGTTGTAGCCTCGAGAAAGCTCTGCCCATATTTCCAGGCTCATCCGATCACTGTTTACACCGACCAGCCATTACGACAGATACTGACCCGACCTGAGACGTCTAGTAGGTTGCTCAAGTGGAACATCGAGCTGAGTCAAATTGATATCACTTATACGCCAAGGCAAGCTATTCAAGGACAAGTTCTGGTGGACTTCATAGCTGAATTCACCATACCGGAGGACTTCCTCGAAACCAGTGAACCTCCCAATTATATATGGAAGCTACACACCGATGGTGCGTCAAACGACCGGTGCTCAAACGCTGGAGTAGTGCTCGAAACCCCAGAGGGGCGATCCATATGCTATGCTTTGAAATTTGACTTCCATGCAATTAACAATGAAGCCAAGTACAAAGCTTTGCTTGATACTGAAGCTTGCCAGAGATTTGGGAGTCATTGCTATGGAAATTTACTATGATTCTCAACTAGTGATTTGCCGGATTCGAGGGAGTATCAAGCCAGATCGAAGATTGTCCTCCTACCTTACTCAGGTCCAGGAAGTGTTGAATCAGTTCGACTATTATGCTATCTACTGTATACCTCGAGAACAAAATCAGAAGACCGATTCTTTAGTGAAACTGGCCAGCACTGGTGAAGCACAGCGGATGGGACTCGTCCCCATGGAGACACTCACTACTCTTAGTATTGATCAGATAGAAGCAGACTAGGTGCATAAGGTAACACCCAAGAAGGATTCATGGATGACTCCAATCAAAAACTATCTTGAGCATGGAATATTACCCGAACGCAGGAGCGAGAAAAGACAGGTTCTTTGAAAGGCTTCGCGATTTGTTATCCAGGATGGAGTCCTGTAAAGAAGGGGATTTTGTGTTCCTTTACTCCGGTGTATCGCCCACAATGAAATCAAGCGAGTGTTGCATGACGCGCATGAGGGAGAATGTGGCGATTATACTGGGCTGCAAGCCCTTGCGAAGAAGGTACTCAAAAATGGGTATTACTAGCTAACTGTAAACCGAGACGCATCGGATTATGCTAAGAGATGTGATAAGTTCCAGAAACATGCTAGAATTCCGAGAGCCCCGCCAACCGAGATTACCCAGATGGTCAGTCCATGGCCGTTTGCTACATGGGGGATTGCTATAATAGGGTCCTTACGTCTAGCCAAAGGTGGTGCAAAGTACGCCATCGTTGCGGTTGACAACTTTACCAAATGGGCGAAAGCTGAGCCCCTTGCTACTATTACGACGAAGAAAGTAATCAACTTTGTTGTGCGCAACATCATCTGTCGCTTTGGCCTTCCACAAACGATTATAACTGAAAACAGGGCCCAATTCGATAGTGTTGAGTTTAAGTATTTCTGTCAATGCTATCGCATCCAGAAGAAATTCTCGGCAAGTCGAAGCTGTCAATAAAGTCATCAAGTCCATTTTGAAGAAAAGACTAGAGAAGGCTGGAGGTAAGTGGGACGATGAGCTCCCCATGGCCTTATGTGCATATTGGACTACCCATAAGTATGTGATCGGCCATACTCCATTCGCACTTTCCTATGGCTCTGAAGCCGTCATTCCAGTTGTGCTAGAGGTACCTTCTCATAGTGTGACTTATTATGATCCAAAGACGAATGCCATCTTACTCGTAGAATCTCTAGATTTATTGGATGATAAGCGTGAAGAGGCCGATTTGAGGGCAGCCGCACATCGCAATCGAGTCACCCGATTATACAATGCTAAAGTCCGACCTAGGACCTTTGAAATTGGCGATCTCATACTTAAGCGAATCTATCCGGTCCCTTCACATATGAAACCGACATGGGAAGGACCGTATATCATCGAACGGAGGCTTGGAGACGGCACATTCAAGCTATCGACCGTTGATGGTCTCACTCTACCGAGGGCATGGAATAGCGAGAGTCTCCGTCTCTATTACGTATAACTGGCTTTCATTCATTTAGTCTGCTTTCCTTTTGGAGTTTGTTTATGCAATTTTAGAATTTGTACTTGTAATAAGGCAACTGACTTTTCCGTAGTTTCCTATTTCAACAATAAAGCGTAGACTCATCAAGCCAGATTAGCGATTCTTGAAGTGCATCGTGCGATCGTCACAATGTACGAAGAGCTAAGTTCCATCTTACCGTGGGACTTATTCAAATAGAAAGTGATCGTGGTCCGACCGATCACTCGCTAAATTAAATTCTAGGCTCGGGGGCAAGCAACGATAAAATAAAAAAGGATTGAAACACGACGATCCTCCGACTACTCCAGCTCCCAGAGTGAGAGCCAAAGTGCAAACTCCAAAATCTAGGCTCGAGGAGGATGGATCTGTCCATCCACGACCTCGCCTCTTTCCAGGCTCGAGGAGGATGGATCTGTTCATCCACAACCTCGCCTCTTTCCAGGCTCGAGGAGGATGGATCCATCCATGACCTCACCTCTTTCATGGCTCAAGGAGGATGGATCCATCCTTCCACGACCTCGCCTCTTTCCAGGCTCGAGGAGGATGGATCCGTCCATCCACGACCTCACCTCTTTCCAAGCTCGAGGAGGGTGGACCCGTGCACCAATGGCTTCGCCTTCTTTTTTCAAGCTCGAAGAAGATGGATTCATCCATCTACGACTTCGCTTACTAGATCAAGGAGGATGTGAACCGACCACCCACGACCTTGACCAACTCCTTATTCTAGAGTGTGAATAAGATCCTAATCCTTAAACGGATGAGATCGACATTTGTCAACTGACTCTATATTCCCGGAGTGTGAACTAGAGTATAAACATTAAACGGATGTGACCGACCACCCATAAAATAACTTATGCCCCCGGAGTGTGGATGTAATTCTAAACAATAAGCAGGCGTGATCGACCACTGGCGTACAAATCTAATCCCCAGAGTGTGGATGAAAATGCTAGCAAATGAGCGAGTGTGATCCGACCACTCAACCTCATGTCACTTTAACTTTGTTCCGACTAAGTTAAATCATAGTTAGTGAAGGTGAAGGATGACTGCCCACTAACTACTTCAACTCTCCCCGGAACTGGGGGCATAATTTAAGTTCCAACCACTGACCAAGACGGCGCAATGTTGGTACTCAACTCAATGTTTGATTATAACCCAAGGCCATGACCTTAGGACTTAAAGACTGAGCTCAAGTTCGACTCAGAGACTAAAGCTCCATGAGTACACTGAATGGAAATGTGAGTGCTAAAGTACTTAAACAAATAAACGCAGAGTTATGCCAAAAACAAAGAAGAAATTTTATTCATACTATTCTTTGGAAAAGAAGTACAAAATCTGTTCAAAGAATTCCTATAAGCGGGGGGCCAAGCCCGCATCTATACATGGCCTACAAAAAGCAAAAGAGAAGAAGCTTATTCTAACCATCTACAAAAGAGGAAGTCAAAATGCAGATCTATGCCTTCGGTTTCTTGTCCCTCTTAACTTTCTTTGGCGTAGATCCACTCAAGCAACCACCCAAACCTCTTTTGGAACCCTTGCCTCCCCGGCTCGCTCCAGCCTGCTTGTCTCTGACCGGGGGAATCGATGCGGTCTCATCTTGAGAGCCCATAGGGACTGAAGTATCCTCTGTGCATGAAGCTGGTGGAATGGTGGCACTTTTGATACCAGGAGAATGTGGCGCGCTAGTCTCAATAGTGGTGCCACCTATAGAAACCACAAGAATTGGGACCAGACCAAGACCCGCCATACCTCCACCGGCTCTACGACTTTGCTCAATCTCAGCCTTAATTTCTTCCATTATTTGTTCTTCCCGGTCCATGCGCATGCTCATTGGGATGCTGCTGGTCGGACTCGAGGAGCCCGTGATATAACGTCTTCATCCACGTTAAAGGGCATCTCGATGCTCGGATCGCTTTGGCGGCTGAGGAGCGCTTCCATTAGTTGGTCATCGAACATGCAGCCATTATCATGCATCTCCCCAGCTGAAGTAGTGATCGTCACAGTTGTAGCCTCTATTGTTAATACCTCCTGATCGTGATGAGCTTCTTGAGTTGCAGAAGGGTCGGTCAATGTGGAATCTAAAGCTAAATGAAGATAGGAGAATATATTAGTAATATCCTCTGACAGTGTTCCTACATTTTGAGGAATAGAAGAAGTGTCCGGGATACCTTCCTCGAGTTGGCTCCCAGGTTAGGCCGACATGCCTTCTGAGCCACGCTCAATGATTGGAGAGAGATGTGGCCTGTCAGGATCATACCCCAGGACGACTAGGGGGTCGACAAAAGATGTGGGCACAGTTTAAGACGCTGGAGGCACTTCAGAGGCAGCATCGCGGTGTTCTCTCCCAGATCCTTCTTCGGCTTCTAGGTATTTAGCAGCCAGGTCTTCTCTCTGAAGCGCGATTATTGTGTCATGGACTTTAGGCTCATCTCCGATCAACACTTGAGTTTCCAATTCAAACTCATCGATAGTCGCAGCTTCACGGATCGCCTTTTTGTCCTAAATCAAGCGGTTCCAGGCCTTATACAATTGAAAGGGATAGTCCTCGCCAAGCCAGTTCAAGTTGTGATTTCTCGAGACATTTGCATTATAGGTGACCAGAAGATCCTCAAACTCGCTTTCCATCTTGGCCTCAATGGCTTTTATCTCCCTTTCACTTTTCTTCAATCCACTACGTATCACTTTTCTAGGTTCTCAATCGCTTTGGCCCGTTCGAATGACATAGCCGAGACCCGCTCTACCGTCTTGGCCCATTCTCGATATTGGCTATATGCGTCGTGCACATAGTCTTGCACTAGTTTCTCTATGTCATTTGGGATTTTCTTCAAATTTGGGATAAAGTGGAAACCATCGAAGCATATGTTTGGAAAATCTTTCTTTAGTTTAGCGATGCGGATGGCTCCTTCCCTCGTTGGTTCTATGGAGGTTTGTTCTACGATTGCGGGAGCCATTGTATCACTCTTACAGCGCTATTCATCGGTTTTTGGAGCATGAGGTGACGCTATTAGATGCAAAGATTCAGAAGAGGGCCTACTGGGGCCAGAGGGTTTAGAAGGTCCTTTTGGTGGTGGAGATCGCGACCTAGAACGATGCATGCTATGGTATGATTTTTCTTTCTCCCTGTCATAGCGCTCACGTTCTTGGCTAGAATGGTAGCCACGATTGTAATATCTCTCACTCTCGTGGTGATGTGATTCGAAATGCGATCCATATGAATGGCGCAAAGAGCGGAGTTTGCTAAGCATGGAACCTTGCTTCACCATTGTATCTGCAAAAGGAAAAGAGGAATAAAGTTAGTTATCGCCAGAGATTAAGAAGCATGTGATGAAATGTCGTGTGGTGTCGTGAAGTGTGTGTGTGCATATGCAAACCCCCCAACCGAGCGATTGTAGCAGCTTTGCTTATTGGATTTGGCTCCCCTATATCTATTGAAGGTATGCCTGCACTGGTTCTTGATGGGGAGTGGAGCCCCTCTAACCCTAGATCAAGGAATGGTGATATTTCCTTCAGGATAGGAATATCCGATAACCCTTTCAGAGAACTTTCTGTCTGTGGGGAAGAAGTCTCCAGACCTATGGGAGTTATGTCAAATAGAGTCGCTTCAGCGGTCTTTCGCCTCTTGATTTGATAGACAGGAGTTTTGCCTTTTCTCTTTGATTCTGACAATCAAGGGCCCTGCAGAGGCACGACCACGGGCTTGTGACCAGCTTCTTTACCTTTGTCATCGCGAAGTTCGATGATTTTTATGCCAGGCACGCTCCGAGCTCCCTCGATTGGGGGCACGACGAGAGCCCGTCTTCCACTTTGTCTTACAGGAGCCACTCTTGGAACCCCCGTCAGCCCTATGCTATGTCCTCTTTCCAAAAGTCCGGCAGTAATCAAGTTGTCATCGGTGAGGACTTCGCCTATTTCTCTTAATTCGGCAGGCACCGCTTGCAGCATCCTCACTATCTCTTTAAAATGTGCCCCTTTTGGCCATGGAATAGAAGCTGTGGAAGAATTACAGCAATGAATTTAGCACTGATTCATGTTATCCAAGTAAGTGGCGAAACAAGTAATAGTACTTACGTCTGGCCAGCCACCGTTTGGCGAACCCTGGTGGGCATCTTACATAGAATCACTCCATTTTGAAGTAGCTCAACTTGCTCCATGCACCTGCCACCACTTGGCAATTCCTAACAGCTTCCAAGAAGGAGAATGATGGATTATCCCCCAACTCTTAACATTGAATAGATATCTGATCTCATCAATAGTAGGGGGACGGAGTAGATGTTCCATAAATATTATATACAAGCTGTTGAGTAGTGCATATCCGTTCGGACGAAGTTGAGAAGGTGCGATCCTCAGAAAAAATATCACGTCCCTGATGAACTGATTGAATGGGGGCATTGTTCTAGCCAAGCATATGAATCTATTGCATGCGGGGGGATTGTGTCCTCTGTCTTCCAGTCCTAGTAACCAGACTTATTCCAAGGACAATCCGTGTCTAAGGAAAATTTTGCCTAGCATTTCTTCTGTAATCTTAGACTGGACGGAATCTTCAGGGTTCATTATCATCAGTGTATCCGGCAATTCATCCGGAGCAGGATTCACTGTATCTACCGAGAAATCCAGCCTTTCTATTCTAGGGAATGGAGGACTTTGAACTTCTTAGTGCTCTGAGCTTCCAAGATCCATAGCTATTGAACTCAGTAAAAACCATTATTAGATGCTAAGAAACCTCTATCCCCCCGGTGTGAAGTGAGTAGTCGTGTTGTTTATTGAAGTACTGAACAATACTCTAAATTTCTACAAGTTTAAAAGATGGTAAAGAGATGAGACTTCAAGATTCGATCGGAGTGACCATCATCGCTAACCATCTCAACTGTACCATTCCGACTTTGGAGAATGATCCATGTTAAAATCTGTTATGTTTAACAAGTTATAGTTCCATCGACAAGATTTGAAGGATAATTATATATGCAATTTTACGGTCGAGTCCAATATGCAAGGCTAAAGCTCGTCAGGGTCAAGTGTTCGAGTATGCAAAAGTCATAAAGTTCGTATCCATGCTAATTCATTTCGGATCGTTCCCCTGAAGAAAACTTTCGTATCGATTGCATGTCATTCGTTCGTATCGATCAATGATTCATATCGATAACCTCTTCGTATCTATCAAGCCTTCGGATAGATCACTAGTACGTATCGATTCCTTCACCCACTGCCTTCATTCGTATCAATGCTCCCCGTATCCATCGTTTCATATCGATCATCTCGTATCGATCCATGGACTTTAGTTTTGGAACAATCATCAAGCTACTCTCCCTGCAATATTTCTAGATGCCTGCCCTTCACCTCGATCATGAAAACTGTTTTCCACCACATCCACTATCTCCAAAACTTTGTGTGTTTAGATCAATCCCCATCGATCCCCTTGCATCGATAAGAGATCATCACCCGAGTTAGACAGATCCGGAGTCAGTGACTCCATGTCCATCGATCCTTTCCAACTACCTTTCTATTTCTCCGAATCTCCAAATTGCCATTAGCCACGCTCTCGACTTCACCCCAGTCACACTCCGGCCCCAATGACACTGGAGATGGCCGTTACCATAAACGAAATGGAAAGAAACTCAAGTCTCGTTATCATAAGCATGATTCTATTGATTATTTACCTAGCTCAAAGAATCTGGGTTAGAGATTAACGGTTTGGTATTTGAGGATGAAAGTTTTATAGTTTTTCTTCTTCTTTAATGGATACGAAATAATAGTAGAGGAAAGGTGAAAAATATGCTAAGTACAAAAAGTATATATACTCCTTCATATCCAACATAAAAGATGATTCGTATCCCAATTTCCTCACCGATTGAATCGGTCAACGTATCCATCGATACAAAGCACATCCGAATCCCAACATCTCGTATCCATCGATACGAAACATCTCAATGCGCTTGTGCTTGAAACTCTCGTATCCATCGATACGAAGAGCACATTGTACAATAACTCGAACCAAACAGTATCCATCATTATGGAACACACTTTTTGTAAGTCCATCTCCTATCGATCACCATCGATACGAAATCCACCCAGATGCACTCCAGATCGATCCAGGAGAGGATCGATACAAAGCAGGGCATAAAAACAACTATCGATCGTTGTTGCAACTCGGATTTCACGTTGATCCAAGAGAGAATTGATACAAAACTCGATTCAAAAAAAAGAGAAGAAAAAAAGAAATTGACAACAACCCATGGACATACAAGCATAATGGGAGTTAGGTTAAAATATGTGCGTGTATGCCATACTAACATTTGATTTTCAAAGTCAACAGGAATTGAATGCTCACCTGGCAATAGCCAGAACAACCAACAACAAATTGCTAGCACTTGACCTTCAACTACAACAAAAAACTACGTGATCATTAGCAATCTACAACTTAATATTTATACTACTGGAAATCAGCCGAGGGTTGCATCTCTTGATGAAAGGACAACAACTGTTCAGTAAATCGGATAGAGCCTTTTCAGAATGAAGATTGTAGCTTTTCAAAGCACGTCACGTTCACATAAGACGTACTTTTGGAGGCAAATGTTATCCCGCCATTTGGCAAGGCCGTGATATCAAGGACTTGACTAGAGACAGAAGACAGTCCGCTTCGGAAATCAATTATCTGCAGATTCACGATGGATATAGGCTAACTTCGTCCAAGTCCGGATTGAGCCACCATTAGCATGATATGACAAGCAGAGCTATGCAAGGCGACATTCCAAATTTCAGGTCAATCAGAGTTTGTATGCTCGAGTTATGGAACGATCAAGATCCATATGAAACACGTCCATTTTGTATCCATCCATCTGTATCCATCGTTTCGTATCCATCAACATCGATATGAAATGAACGTAACTCTAGAACTCGACATCCATCATTCATATCCATATGGTTCAAACTCATAACAATGGACTTCAGCATTTCCTTGATCGATCGCACATCATTTGGTCGACAACTGCACATTTCATGTCGATCACCTACTTGATTGATACGAAGAGTAGAGCCGATGATCGATACAAAAAAGGGAATAAAACATCGATACAGAAGGCAGAGGATCGGATGGCTACGAAAGGAACAGTCAACCCAAAAGAAACAGTCTTTATGCACGAATTCTGGATCTCCACAAAGCACGCATGCCAAGCCATCGACATGAGGGGATCGATACAAAGGCATCGATACAAAAGCTCCAGCCACTCCATATTTGCAACTTTGATCGATCAATAACTCCATAACCACAAATCCAAATGCGATGAGTTGTCACAGCAGGTTTCATATCACCTCAGGAACATCCGTGATCGACCGCAACTCGATTAGAGCAATTTCCGATCAATACGAAATCGATGTGGATCAATCAGGGATTGATCTCAAATGGCTCCAGATCGATCGTGTGGGCCTATCTACGCACGAGAAAGGGTATTTCGAGATTCAAGGCAGATATTTCCAGTTTCACACCTATAAATAGCACCTCCACTGCAACTAAAAAAGGAATTCTGATGCTACTGCTCGGGTTAAACTCTATTGTAATTCGAGTATTAGCCATTGTACTGTTGTAGTTAAGTTTCTAATCGGCAATAAACATCAAATTCTTCAAAGTGGACGTAGGCCATAGCGCCGAACCACTATAAATTCTTATTTTCCTTTTGTTACTGCTTGATTTCTTGGTGTGATTATTAGATTAGCCTCATTTTTCATTTTACTTCTTCATTCTAATCTCTTCAATTACATCCGACGTGTGTTGTGCCCATTTTTGGTACAAACAAGATGAACCACTTATTTTATTGTATTTGATGTTTGCATTTGATTGGGAATTGATAAATTTTTTGGAAATGCTCATTTGATTTTCTACCATGGAAGGTGAGAAGGAGAGAAGAGAAAAGTGAATAAAAATAAAATCTACTGGAAATGAATTAGTGGATTTATTTTCATTGAAAGAATGAAGCATTTCTCATTCTTTTAATTAAAACTTCCCTAATCAATTTTCTTAATTCTCTCCCCTACTCCTATCTCTTCATATGTTTGGGCAAAAACACTGTCCATCAAATGGCACAAAATTTTCCATAAATCTCTTCATGCAATTATCTTTCATTTAAACTTGTTTAATGTTACACTGATATCCTATTTCTATGCACACAAATTTAACTTTTATAAATGCATTATAATAATTGCAAACAACTCCAAAACATCAAATAAATAAATTAATATATATTTTTCAAAAATTAATTTATTTAATTAATTTACAACATTATATAAATTAATTAATTTGTATGGTTTTTTGAAGAATTCTTTGTTACGGTTGCACGACTCAAAGGTGTAAACTCAGTTAGCAGTTATTCTTGAACAATTCGAATATTGATGTTCACACGTAAGCTTAACTAATGGTGTGATAGTTTGATTGAATTTATCGCTTACACTTATTTTTGGTGAAATCCAAGTTTCTTATTTTAAACGGTACTTGATAGTAATTGTAATGACCTGTATTTTTAACTATTTTAAATTATTAAATTTAATATGATTATGGAATAAAAATGGTTAGAAATAAAAATTTAATGATTTATTTATGCAATTTATTAAATATGAACTTGGATAAAATTTTAAAATAGTCAATTTCGTAGATTTGGAAATAATAAGTATTAAAAAGAAATTTTATGTATTGAATGTGTTTATAATCAATAGCTTGAATTGAATAATAAATGTTGAACTATTTAGATGAAAATAAATTGAATGTCGATAACTAAAAGTCATTGCGATTTTAATATTGGATAATTAAATTGTTTGAATTTAATATTGGAAATTATTTAAATAATTGAATCTTGAATTTAATGTGAATGAAAATGATTTTGAAAGTTGATCTAAATTTTATTTAAAAAAGAATGAAGATTGTTAACTTTTAAAATTTAATTTAAACTGATTAAATTAATTTTTGAAATTTCTCGTTCTAATTAACATGTAAAAATAGCCGTTTTGGCCACTGTCTCGAATTTCGACGAATTAGTTTCATCGGATCCTTAATAGTGAATTATTATAGGACTTCAAGTTTCGTAGCGATCAGACTTGTCGTTTGGCCGTGCAATCTTGAAACACATAGAAATTAATTTAAGGAATTTAACTAAAATAATTTGATTTTGAAAAGCTATCTTTTGAATATGATCGAATTAGACCTCGAGACTAGTTCCATTATGTTCAGAATGGGGGTATAACATATAGACTGCCAGGCGGCACGCTTCATTTGGAGTTTAAAATTTTATGGACAGATCGAATCTGAAATTTATATAATAAGCCACCCTTTATTCTCATTTTTGAAACCCTAAAGATAATAAACCTTCAGTCGTTCCTCTAAATAGAATTCATGGCCGAAAATTGCCCTCGTTTCTCCCTCAGTCTCTCTTAATCCATACACTTTCACGCAATGGCTCCAACATGAAAGATGTAGAGCACGACGAACTCCACGTTACGTGCGCTTGGATCGGGCTATTTCACGACGAGATGGCCGATTCTTGTTGCGTTCATCGTCGTCGATTTTGGGTTTTTCGCGAGTTCTCGAGCGTGCACGGGCTTGGGCGAGGCTGGCATTGGTGAAGTAGCGAGTGGCGCGTGCGATGGCGGAGGTTTATCGAGCTACGGTGGTTCGAGTGGTCGCGTGCGTGATGTCGGTCGCAAGCTGTCTGGGTTTCTTCGTTGCCTGAGAGAGTTGCGTACTAGAAGAGATAGAATATGGTTTAGGTTAATTAGTTTAATTACTATTTAATTTTGATAACGATGGTTTTAATTATTTCAAATGTTAATAAAATCGTAATTTTTACATACAAGGTCCGATACGAGCGAAACGAGTCGCATTACGACAGTATCGACAATGCTACGAGATGGAATCGAAGTGAAATGTATATGAAACTGGAAAAAAATTCAGTTTCAAATAAAGGTGAGTGTTTTAAACTAGTTAAATTGATAATCATGAAGTAATTTAATTTCATTGGCCGTTGTTTGGTAATTTAACTGACATATGATTGGAATTGATAGAAATCTAAATTGACAGCAAATTTGAAATTGAAATTAAATTGCCAGTTAGAAACCCGACATTGATAACTAGTTAATGATTATGAAATTTTGACTGATTTGGATGATGATTGGGATTGGATGCTATTGGTTGATATTTTGGATGATTTGGATGTTTATTTACTTTTATATATTCTTGTTATCATCCTATAAATTATTTGACAGTAAATAAAACTGTTAATTGAATTATTTCAAATAAATTAAGAAATAGGTTGAAATGATATATACCTATGATACTTTGATTTGGATTGAAATGATATATATCCATCCCTGAAATTATATTGAAATAAATAATCACTTGGCCATAGGATAGAAAATTATATACAAACACTGGATTAGTTAAATTAAATGGTTTTTAAATTCTTGGTTTTGAAATTATTTAATGATATCGTTTTAAGGAATAAACAATTGATTTATGGAAATTTAATTATTTTTGAACTCGAGCTTGAAATGTTGAAATTGAAATTTGTTAACTGGAATTGTTTAAATAATCGAATTAGGAATTTGAAGTTATAATTAAAATATGATTTAAATTATGGAAATTGATTTATTTAAAAGATTTGAACTTTTATTCAAACTTTGAAATAAATCCAAGAAAAATTAATTTTAATGGATATTTCAAATTTGAACTCGGAATTGAATTTATTTTAAAGATTTGAACATTAAATTGAACATCGAAGTTAAGTTTAATTCAAATGATTTAAATCGATATTCTGAAAATGAACTTGAAATTGATATAAATTGAAATGGTTTAAAATGAGAATTGAATTGAAATTTAAACCATTGAATTGAATTATTGAATCGAATTTGAAGTTAAAAATGGAAATTGATTTGAATTGGAATCGAAGTTAATTCGAATTGAAATCGAAATTGAGTCGATTTGAATGGAATTGAAATTGAAGATGATTTAAATTGAAAGATTTGAAATTGAATCAGTTTGACTTTGAAATTATTTTCATATAAATTATTTTAATATAATCTGTTTAAAACCTATCTTTTTAAATATTAACATTATTTTGATTTTCCAAACTATTTCCTATATAAACCATTTTTAATACGCAGACCATTTTATTTAACTATTTTATATCATATTATTATAAAATTTTATACTATTTTAAAATTTTCAAACTATTTTCTAAAAATTCAAACTGGTCAAAGTGGGAACTGTTTATATTTAAATCGTGGATTTAAATGCGAATTTTGTTAAAATGAAGTTATAACCTAAATTGAAATTTGAAACAATTTTGAAAGTGAAATCGAGATATTGGAGTGAAATGATATTTTCAAGTGAAAATGACATATCGAACTGAATATGATTTTTGAAGTGAATTTGATAATTTTGAAATGAAATTGATTTTGAAGAGAATATGATATTTCAATATCAAGTATGAATCGTTTTGAACTGTAGAAGTACCAACCGGTGTATAAAACGACGTTTGGTTGTTAAAGTGAACGAGGCCTCTTATTGGCATACTCTCTGTCAATATTGGAACCACTTTAACAACTGTGTACGCAGAGAAGACTCCAAAATGAAGTGGTTGGATTTAGTGTATGTTTGCTAGATTTGAAGAAAGAGAAAGATGATGGATAGACCTCGGCACTTGTGCCAATTTGAAATGACTAAAGCAGGACTGCTTTACAGGGCCAATGAGGCTAATTACCTCTAGCGGACATCCGTTCTTCGATTTCTTTTTGGACTTGGTCCATACTATTACTCTTGTTGTTGATTTCGATTAGTGCACATTGATTTGGGATGACCTCCCTTTGACTCGATATGGGATGGATGGACGCGATGGGCGATCGTGGAGACGATGCATTACCACCAGCCCTGTGGCCCGAACTGGTAGTATCCTACCTTGCATTGCCTCATTTTCCTTGTCATACTTTTATCCCTATACGAGACCACTACGAGTTTGGTTTAGTGTTGTTGTATCACGGCGCATCCCTATCCCTCGACTTGCTACTGGGGCGTTATTTGCAAACTGTACGACAATGCTTAAAAAACGCGTTAAGGGGGATTAATGTAAAGCCTTAACGCTAATTTTTTAAAATTTTACTGATTAGATATTACATATATAACGTATTCTACTATATATAAATATTTTGACGAATCCTTAAGAGATGGAAAATCCCGTAACATCTCTTGAGTTATTGCACGCACGTTATACATTGGATATGAGATGTGAAATCCCATAAACATCTCTGGCACTATTACACTCATGTTATGTGATATTGGTTTGACTCACATATGGATATTTTAGTCCCGACTCGAGTGTTTTGTCTTTTTTTTATGCTCGAGTTAGTCCTGAGTTTTTCAGCGCATTGAAGATCAATTATTCTGGAGGACGAAGATGAAGATATGGTATACTATTACTATTATTATTCCCCGCATCATGTTGTTCTGCTGCATTATTTATTTTGTCTTTGTTGTATGTATAACTCTGATAAATGTTGTATAAATTATAATCAAATGTATTGTATAAACAACTTCATGAACTATTTATTTGATTATTATATTTTGTCATTCCGCTGTGGGATACTGTATTTGTTTCTTTCTTTCCTTACTTTTCTTAATTAACCCCATTGATTATTTATGTTTCAGATTGTTTGAGTTGGACATATGTGGATTATTGTCGATTTAAACCTTCCGAGATGTGGGTCATCATAGTTGGTATCAGAGCTTTGGTTTAACGATAACCTTAGCTTTGTGGGGTTTGACTCATTAGAGATAGGGTAGTAATACCCTAGAACGAGTTTGTTTGAGCGTATATATATGAGAGCGCATACTTGTTAGTGTTATAAAATGTTTTATATTGTGTTTACTTATCCATTGAGTTGCTTATGAATTTCGGTGGGTGCGTGGGATGCCATGTTATCGATAGGGGTTTCTAAACACTTAAATGAGGCAAGTCGACATAATATTGTTTTAAAATCAGGTAAATGAAATAATTTTACCTAAATTATATTATATATATAAAATGATAGCTTTCATAAACTTGTATAATTATTAATGAATGTCGTTGTTAGGAGATGATAATATTTAGTTATCATCGATTATTAGTTGAATTAAACTAAAAACGAATACTTTGTGAACTCTATTTCACGAAGCGTTCGATAATTAAATTGAATTGTAATCTAATTTCAATAAGAATTGTTTGAAATAACGAAGATGTAAGTTAACGAAATGATTTCATAATAAGGTAATGGAATTGTATAAGTATATTTATAATATAATTTATAAATAGAAAGGATTTTAAAAAGCTGAGAATTTTAGAATTTAAGTCCCGTTGCTTTCAATATTGTTTTCAAAGCCTTCAAAATTAATAATAATGTTATTTTAAAGTGTTTTGACCAGAAATATATTTTAAAAAGATTTTGAAAGAAATAAAAGCATTGAACTCACTTTAGTCGCTGGGAAATAATTTAGAGGATGACTGCAACATCGCCAGTATTCATTTTCGAGTTTCTGAGTGAGAATTGCTACTAAAATAAATTTATTTCCAATTAAAACAAGTTTTTATTGTGAATTTTTTTTCAAGTATGATTTGATAATATATGGAAATAGTTTTTGAACTTATAAATTGAAAATAGTATTGATAAGAAATAAGTTTATAACTTATAAATTTGAACAGGAAAATAAAACTGTTAGCACCAAAATTGGTCACTAACACCCTTGAGTATAATTGTGTAGAGAGATTAATAAAGAAAGTAAATTAAAGTAGAGAAGTAACACAGTTGAATGCCAGAAGAATAACAAAAACAAGAACACCAGATTTAAAGTGGTTCAGCATGCCTATGTCCACTTTGAATAGAATCTTTATTGCTTTTCCTATCACTTGAATACAGATACAATCCATAAACCAACCACTTGAATATAAGTTTGAATCTAAGGATGACACACACAAAAAAGGGAAGAGTATTCCTGGAGTTCTCGTAAAAAGGTCCCTTCAACTGTGCCACTGCCCCTCTATTTATAGACGAAGACAGGCTGCTTTCCCTACATAGGCCCATGACCAAGACACTTCGGCCCACAGCAAAACCCATGTTCTCTAACCCATGGATGCCGACCTTTGATGGCCGAACCATATGCCACCGAGCCACTCTGGCCAAACCAGGGGTCCCATGTGGTTGACTCGAAGCAAACCGCCATATGACACGAAGAAAATGGCATTGGAACTCGAAGCAAGGAAACACCAGGTAACTCGTCGACTCACTTTAGGATGCACTGTCCCAGGTACGCCGACCCATACATGCCAAATCATTATGGCCGAACCACAAGCGCCGAACCAGGCCCAACCGACCTATCTTGGCTGACCCATGCACGACCTTTCTTCCTTGACCGAGCAGCATCTGCTGATCCACCTAGATCGAGCCATGTGTGACCTTCGTCTTTGACCGAGCAGCATCTGCTGATCCACCTAGACCGAGCCATGTATTCCGAACCACCTTATCCTTCATACCATGAACGAACGACATGGTCTTCCCTTCTTTGACCGAGCCATACATACCGATCCATACCTACCGAGCCACACGTACATGTCGAACCATATCGATTGCATCAAACCCTTATATCTCTAGTCTCTTCGTGGCCAGAATCTTGTCTAGCGCTAACTATATCTTCTGCAACTATCGCTTTGTAGCCGGGCCAAGTAACCGGGTAACAAAAACCGAATTTTAAAACGGTTGAACATTTTGGTTAAGCAAACAAAAGAAAATCTGAATTTGAGATATGAAATAGAAGAATTAACCTAAGAAATGTCAAATAAATTGAGCTAGTGAAATGAAGTAAATAAAATGAAGTTTAACTCAAGAAAGCTTAAATGAAAATGAATTGTATTTGAAATGAATTAGATAAAATAATGAAATGAAATTTTAAGAGAATAAGTTGTATAACTTATAAATTTGAGAAATATTAAGCTAAAAACAAAATTTAAATTTTGTTGAATGTGAATGATAAGAAAAAGAAAATTTCACTTAAATAAAGCTAAATAAACTGAGTAATGGATTAAATGAAATAAAGTTTAATTTAATTAAAGATTAAATGAATTGAATTGGATTTGAATGGAACTAGATGAATTAGTAAAGTGAATTAATTCCACTTAAGTTATAAAATGAATTAATGGAATAAATACAAACCTGAATTATAAAATGAAATGCAATTTGGGTGTGAAAGAAATTGAATGAAAATAAATGGGTGTAAGTAAAATTTATGCGAGTAATTGAATTTGATTTAAATTAGATGTAAATAAATTAAATGCAAGTGGAGTGATTTTTAATAGATTGAATGGTAACTAACCGAATATAAAATAAGTTAATGAAATGAATTATAACACGAAAGTTAACTTAATAAAAGTTGAATGAAATTGATTGTGATAAAAAGAATTTTTGGTTATATGAATTTGAGTTATAAAATAAAATTTACTTAAGTAAGTAAATGATATGAATTAATGAAATAAACTAATGAAGTGAATCATTGAATTAATATACACTTAAGTTATGAAGTAATAATAAATATGAGTTATGTTTTGTAAAATTTTTGTAATAAATTTAAATGATTTTATGAAATGATTTATAAATGATATTAGTATTAAAGAGAATATACTAAGTGGCAATGAAATAATATTTAATTTGAATAAGGTTAAATGAAATGATTTTATAAATGGTTCGGAAATGGATTTATATGAAATGTTGTTAAACAAAAAGTGAAATAATTGAAATTTGAATAAATTGAATGTAAATGAAATAGATGTGAATAAATTTGAAGTAAACCAATTAACTGTTAATAAAGAATGAATGTTAATAAGAAATGATAGTGTATAAATTAACTATTGACATTGGATAATGTAAATTCATATGTTATGAATTAATTGGATGAATATTATTTGTTGGATGTTTTCTTTGTTGTAAATCCTTGTTATTACCGTATTTGGCTGCATATGATTGTTATGGTTGTGTATTTGTGCTCGTGCTTATGATTTGGATTCAAAAATTCATGCTGTGTAGTTCTATTAAACTCATACATGCTTCTATATCTTTTATATGCAACTAATATTCTAAATTGAGTTGAGATAGGTACATACGAAGACCGTTTGGGCGTATATGCGGATTTTATTTGCTTTTGCTTGCTTAATATGAGCGAACTCACTCGTATTAATAATAAGGTACATATCTCGGATTACATACCGCACTTTTATATTTTTCCCTACAGGGTGCCTCATCATTGAGATGAGATGTATATTTGGTATATTTGTGATATATATTATATTGTAAAAATTTTATGATCGAGCCATGCAAAGGAGATGCTACCGAAATTTTTAGTAAATCCAGGTGTTAGAAAAATTATGAGATTTTAAAATTTTATAACCGTTTTATATATAAGTTGTAATTTCTGTAAAACTGATATTGGAGTGGCATAATAGAAGCGTATTAAAGATTTTGCAAATGAGATTTTAATGTTTTATAAGTTGAATATTTTGGGTAAAATATATCAAAGGTTTGATTTCTTACTTAACCCCTTTTCGAGGACGAAAAGTTTTGAGTGAGGGAGAATGTAATGACCCGTATTTTCAACTATTTTATATTATTAAATTTAATATGATTATGGAATAAAAATGGTTAGAAATAAAAATTTAATGATTTATTTATGCAATTTATTGACTATGAACTTGAATAAAATTTTGAAACAATCAATTTCGCAGATTTTGGAAATAACAAGTATTGAAAAGAAATTTTATTTATTGAATATGTTTATAATTAATAGCTTGAATTGCCTAATAAATGTTAAACTATTTAGATGAAAATAAATTGAATGTCGATAACTAAAATTCATTGAGATTTTAATATTGGATAATTAAATTGTTTAAATTTAATATTGGAAATTATTTAAATAATTGAATTTTGAATTTAATGCGAACGAAAATGATTTCGAAAGTTGATTTAAATTTTATTTAAACAAGAATGAAGATTATTAACTTTTAAAATTTAATTTAAAGTGATTAAATTAATTTTTGAAATTTCTCGTCTTAATTAACGTGTAAAAATAGTCGTTTTGGCCACTGTCTTGGATTTTGACGAAAGTAGTTTCATCGGATCCGTAATAGTGAATTATTATAGGATTTCAAGTTTCGTAGCGATCAGACTTGTCGTTTGGCCGGGCGAGCTTGAAACGTGTAGAAATTAATTTAATTTTGAAAAGCTGTCTTCTGAATATGGTCGAATTAGTCGTCGAGAATAGTTCCATTGTGTTTGGAATGGGGGTATAACGTATAGAACGCCAGGCGACACACTTCGTTTGGAGTTCAGAATTTTGCGAACAGATCGGTTCAGAAATTTATATAATAGGCCACCCTTTAATCTCATTTTCGAAACCCTAAAGATAATAAACCTCTAACCGTTCTTCTAAATCGAATTCATTGTCGAAAATCGCCCTCCTTTCTCACTCAATCTCTCTCAAACCATACGCTTTCACCCAATGGCTCCAACATGAAAGACGTAGAACACGACAAGCTCTACGTTACTTGCGGTTGGATCGTGCTACTTAATGACGAGATGGTTGATTTCTGTTGTGTTTGTCATCGTCAATTTTGGATTTTTTGCGTGTTCTCGAGCGCGTGCGGGCTTGGGCGAGGCTGGCGTTGGTGGAGCAACAGGTGGCGCGTGCGATGGCGGAGGTTGATCGAGCTCCGATGGTTCGAGTGGTCGCGTGTGTGGTGTCGATCGTGAGTTGTTTGGGTTTCTGCGTTGCTTTGAGAGAGTTGCATACGAGAAGAGATAGGGTATGGTTAGGTTAATTAATTTAATTACTAATTAATTTTGATAATGATGTTTTTAATTATTTCAAATGCTAATAAAATCGTAACTTTTACGTATGAGGTCTGATTCGAGCGAAACGAGACACATTGCGACCGTATCGATGAAGGCTACGATGTGGAATCGAAGTGAAATTTATATGAAGCTGGAAAAAATTTCAGTTTCAAATAAAGGTGGGTGTTTTAAATGCTCACAAAGTACAAAATATATTTATATTGGTTAAATTGATAATTATGAAGTAATTTAATTTCATTGCCTATTGTTTAGTAACTTAATTGACATCTAAATTGACATATGATTGGAATTGATAGAAATTTAAATTAACAGATAAATTTGAAACTAAAATTAAATTTCTAGTTAGACACCCGATATTGATAACTAGTTAGTGATTATGAAATTTTGACTGATTTGGATGTTGATTGGGAATGGATGCTATTGGTTGATATTTTGGATAATTTGGATGTTTATTTATTATTATATATTCCTGTTATCACCCTGTAATTATTTGACAGTATATAAATCTGTTAATTGAATTATTTTGAATAAATTAAGAAATAGGCTGAAATGATATATATCTTTGACACTTTGATCTGGATTTAAATAATATATATCCATCCCTGAAATTAAATTGAAATAAATGTTCTCTTGGCCATAGGATAGAAAATTATATGCGAACACCAGATTGGTTAAATTAAATGGTTTTAAAATTCTTGGTTTTGAAATTATTTAATGATATCGTTTTAAGGAATAAACAATTGATTTATGGAAATTGAATTATTTTCGAACTCGAACTCGAAATGTTGAAATTGAAATTTGTTAGCTAGAATTGTTTAAATAATCGAATTTGGAATTTGAAGTTATAATTGGAATATGATTTAAATAATGGAAATCGATTTGTTTAAAAGATTTGGACTTTTATTCAAACTTTGAAATAAATCCAAGCAAAAATAATTTTAATGGATATTTAAAATTTGTACTCGGAATTGAATTATTTTAAAGATTTGAACATTAAATTGAACATCGAAGTTAAGGTTAATTTAAATGATTTAAATCAATATTCTAAAAATGAACTCGAAATTGATATAAATTGAATGGTTTAAAATTAGAATTAAATTGAAATTTAAACCATTGAATCAAATTGTTGAATCGAATTTGAAGTTAAAAATGGAAATTGAAATTGAAATCGAAATTGAGTCGATTTGAATGGAATTGAAATTGAAGATGATTTGAATTGAAAGATTGGGTATTGAATCGGTTTGATTTTGAAACTATTTTCAAATAAATTATTTTAATATAAACTGTTTAAAACCTGTCCTTTTAAATATTCACATTATTTTGATTTTCCAAACTATTTCCTATATAAACCATTTTCAATATATAAACCGTTTTATTAAACTATTTTATATCAAACTATTTTAACTTTTTAAACTATTTAAAAAAATTCAAACTGTTTTCTAAAAATTCAAACTAGTCAAAGTGGGAACTATTTTCATTTAAATCGTGGATTTAAATGTGAATTTTGTTAAAATGAAGTTATAATCTAAATTGAAATTCGAAACAATTTTGAAAGTGAAATCGAGATATTGGAGTGAAATGATACTTTCAAGTGAAAATGACATATCGAACTGAATATGAATTTTAAAGTGAATATGATAATTTTGAAATGAAATTGATTTTGAAGAGAATATGATATTTTGATATCAAGTATGAATCGTTTTGAAATGTAAAAGTACCAATCGGTGTGTAAAACAACATTTGGTTGTTAAAGAGACCAGGGCCTCTTATTGGCATACTTTATGTCAATATTGGAACCACTTTAACAACTGTGTACGCGGAGGAGACTCCAGAATGAAGTGGTTGGATTTGGCGTATGTTTGCTGGATTTGAAGAAAGAGAACGATGATGGATAGACCCCGACACTTGTGCCAATTTGAAATGACTAAAACATGACGGCTTGACAGAGCCAATGAGGCTAATTACCTCTAGCGGAGATCCATTCTTTGATTTCTTTTTGGACTTGGTCCATACTATTACTCTTGTTGTTGGTTTCGATTGGTGCACCTTGATTCGGGATGACCTCCCTTTGACTCGATATGGGATGGATGGACGCAGTGGGCGATCGTTGCTGCGATGCGTTACCACTAGCCCTGTGACCCGAACTGGTAGTATCCTACCTTGTACATTGCCTCACATGCCTTGTCATACTTTTATCCCTAAACGAGACAGTATCAGTTTGGTTTAGTGTTGTCGTATCACGGTGCATCCGTATCCCCCGACGTGCTACTTGGGCGTTATATGCAAACTGTACGACAATGCTTAAAAACGCTTCAAGAGGGATTAATGTAAAGCCTTAACGCTAAGAAAAATATTAATTTTACTGATTAGACATTACATATATAGTGTATTCTACTATATATTAATATTTTGATGGATCCTTAAGAGATGGAAAATCCCGTAACATCTCTTGAGTTATTGCACGCACATTATACACTAGATAGGAGATGTGAAACCCTGTAAACATCTCTGGCGTTATTACACTCATGTTATGTGATATCGATTTGACTCACATAAGGATATTTTAGTCCTGACTCGAGTGTTTTGTCTTTTCATTACGCTCGGGTCAGTCCTGTGTTTTTCAGCGCATTGAAGATCATTTATTCTGGAGGACAAAGACGAAGATTAGGTATACTGTTACTATTATTATTCCCTGCATCATGTTGTTCTACTGCATTATTTAATTATCTCTGTTGTATGTATAACTCTGATAAATGTTGTATAAATTATAATCAAATGTATTGTATAAACAGCTTCATGAACTGTTTATTTGATTATTATATTTTGTCATTCCACTGTGAGGTTCTGTATTAGTTTCTTCTTTCCTTACTTTTCTTAATTAACCCCATTGATTATCTGTGTTTCAGATTGTTTGAGTTGTGTTTCCTGGAGATTTGACCAGGCAATTAGGTACTCGGCATACAACAGTACTCGGCATCCAGGAAGTTCTCGACATCCAGTAGTACTCGGCATCCAGGAGTACTCGGCATACAGTAGTACTCGGCATCCAGGAAGTTCTCGGCATCCAGGAGTACTCGGCATCCAGGAGTACTCGGCATCCAGGAGCACTCGGCATCAGAGACATCGTTCGGCCAGAAGCATTGTTCGGCTAAAGCTCTCGTTCGGCCAGAGACATCATTAGGCCAGAAGCATTGTTCGGCTAAAGCTATCGTTCGGCCTGACCCATCGTTCGGCTAAAGACAACGTTTGGTCGGAGCCATCGTTCGGCCAGAGACATCGATCGGTGAAGGGCTTCATTCGGTCAAAGGTAGCATTCGGCCAAATGCTTCGTTCGGCCAGAGGCACATTCGGCTTCGATTGCTATTCAACCTACTCTTCCCACACAATAAGCGCCTCGTTCGGCATGAAGAGAATGGTTCGGCATCCCACACAACAAGCGCCTCGTTCGGCATGAAGAGAATGGTTCAGCATCCCACACAGCAAGCGCCTCATTCGGCATGAAGAGAGTGGTTCGGCATCCAACCGTTCGGCCTGATTAGTTCGGCACATAGCGACCACTCCATTTGGGCCAAGGTGTTCGGCTGCCAAGCCCGCCTGGGAAGTCCAACCCATCTTTGTCTATAAATAGAGGGACAGGGGCACAGTGAAAAGGGACCTTTTTTGGAGAACACTAGGGAGACTCTGCCATTTTCAAGACTCATCTCCTTTACTTAGCAATTTCATTCAAGCATTTAATCTACGAATTGTATTTGTAATCAATCATTAAGAAGATCAATAAAGTTTAACCTCAAAGTGGACGTAGGCAATTACGCCGAACCACTATAAATCCGGTGTTCTTACTTTCTGCATTTAAATTAGCATATTCTTCCTTGTTTAATTTATCTTCATCACTTATATCTCTACACAATCTTTCTCAACGAGGTTAGTGACCAATTTTGGTGCTAACACTTTGGTGCTTTCACCGAGAATTGAATTCTCAGACCTCAAGGATCTGCTTTGAAGCTACTGGATTGAATAAATCCCCCAAAGAAGATCCGACTCATTGATAGGACGTCCGTTGATTCTACTCAGAGTTCATACCAATAACTCTACAATGGCAAGACCACGTACCAGGTCAGCTTCTCATAATGCGGACGCCCATGAGACTGCTAGCGTGCAACAAGCAAGACCTAGCAATCAACCAGCGATTCCGGGTGTAGGAATTGCCACCCAGGACCAAACTCCAATTGTCACCAGAATAGAGTTCAACGACTTGATGAGAGAACTCAGGGAGAGCAGGAGACAACTAGGAGAGCAGATGCAAGCTAACGCCAACCTGATGGCACAACTCACTCAACAACAGCAACAGAATGCTGGGGGCAATCCCGCCCCTTACTCCTCATCCGACAGCTCAACTTCATCCGATGAACCTCTCAGGCGTAGGCGCCGTAAGACTGAAACTGCGCGGACAGGTGCTGCTGTTCGAACAGCTGGAGACCGTGACCAAGCCGGAGCTGGAAACTTAGGAACTGGAGTGCAGGTGGAGGCTGGAGACCCAGACCATCAAAACGCTAACGATGTCGAACCTCAAGATGCACGTTTGGCTGATCGCCAGGAGAGGAGGCATCAGCATGGACAGTCGCGTAGAACAGACTCTAACCTTCCGCCTTCCATACAAACACCAGATCTGACAGCCATGGTCAGGAAATTGATGAAAGAAAATCAAGGCTTATCGAATGACGATTGGGGAGTATCAAGAAGTCATACTCCGTTTACAGACATTGTGCTGCAGGTGGCGTACCCCAGAAAGTATAGTATGCCAACTATCCCTGCTTATGAGGGAAAGACTGATCCCAGACAGCATGTCATGAGGTACGAGTGGATGATGGATTCAGCTAGAGCAAATGATGCAACCAAGTGTAGATGCTTTCCAATTACTCTATCTGGGATCGCTACTATGTGGTTCACCCGACTTCCTCCGCGGTCCGTATCCAATTTCGAGGAGTTGGCAAAGAAGTTTATTGAGCAGTTCAAGATACACACTACTCGTCCAAAGGACGTAATGTCTCTGTCAAGTGTAATCCAAAATCCCGGGGGGTCATTGAAGGAATATTTACAAAGATTCCATGTTGCGGCAACTGAAGTCTGTAATCCCAATGATCATGCAATTCTAATGGCTGTGATGCGAGGTGTGGACCCGGATTCTGAATTTGGAGACTGGTTGGCAGGAAAACCCCCGACTACGCTAGAGCGTTTTTACTCAAAGGCACACCAGTTCATAAGGAGAGAGGAAGCTAGGTGGGTAAGGCGAGATAAGGCACCGGGACCTGTCTAGGAGTCCGTGAAAAGCAACATTGCTGTGAAGCAGTCCGGAGATAACTCGGGAAAAGTCCAAGTCTATGTCCAGAACAAGCCTGGGCAGCCTAAGGAGTCCGGAGGAAGAAATCAAGGGAAGAAGAGAGAAGCGGGGAAGTGGAAGCCGAGAATTCCGAGCTACAACGAGTATACCCCGCTGAATGCGTCTCTTGAGAACATTTACCTCTCAACCTGCAATACCTTTCAGTACAGAAAGCCACGTCCAAAAGAATCAACCGAGGAACAGAAACGGACTGGAAAATACTACCGCTTCCATGAGACTTACGGGCACAACACGGAAGAGTGCATGCACCTACACGATGCTATAGAGAAGTTGATCAGGCAGAAAAAGTTGCAGGAATTTGTGAAGGACCCACAGGAGGGAGGACAGGGAACAACCAACCCAGGACGTGCACCAGCTCCGCGCCACCCCGAGGAACCTGCCCGGACTGTGGGTAGACTGGTCATAAACACGATCATCGGCGGGCCTCACCCCGCGGATAAGAATTGGCAGGAGATGGAGCGGTATGCTAGTTCCCTGAAGCATGCAGATTTCGAGTGTTGTTCCAATATGGTGGATTGGACCCCTGCTAAGCAGCTGCGCGTGATGACAGACGATATAGTGTTCAGAAACAGAGATGTTGACCAAGTGGAGGCTCCAACCATCGACCAGATGGTCATATCTGCGACGATCGAACCGGCTTATGTGAAAAGAATTCTGATTGATTGTGGAAGTTCTGTCAACATCATCTTCAAGAAGGCTTATGACCAGATGAAAATGGAAACAAAAGACTTGAAACCGTCCAAAGCTCGTATACACGGCTTTAATGGCACAGCGACCGATGCAGTGGGGTATGTTGAGTTACCAGTTGAACTGGGACAAGGCGAACGTCGGAGGGTGCGAATCCTACCCTTCGTAGTTTTGGATGTGGATTCTCCGTATAATGTTTTCTTGGGCCGACCGGCCCTAGCTGAGTTTAGGGCAGCATTGGCCCCGTGGTGCTTAACTTTGAAGTTCCCAACTGACAAAGGAGTAGGCGTTGTTCATGGCGACCAAGCAGCTGGTTGTGCCTGTTATGTGGCCGAGCTCCGAGAGGCCCATCGGAGGGAGAAAGGAAAGGTTGCAGACAATCCCGTCTGCATCCTTAATACTGACAACTGACAAGTAATGCCCGAGCCTTGGCTTGGGCATAATTCTCGGATCTTCAGAGACATAAATCCGAGAGACAACGATGAGAAACCCAGGGAAGAAAAGGCAGCGCCGGTCGAATTAACAGTTGACATTTCAGTCAGCCGAGACAACCCATCGTGAGTATTGAAGATCGGATCGCAACTCGGCCCCACAATGACTGAAGACCTTAGTGATTTCCTCCGGGCAAATCTTGATGTTTTCGCCTGGGTGCATTCTGATATGTGCGGGATTTCTCCCGCCATTACGAGTCATATGTTGAACATAGACCCGAAATACGTCCCAGTTAAACAAAAGTGGAGAGGAATGGACCCAGAGAGGTCCGCTGCTCTCAGAGAGGAAGTGGACAAACTCGGAGCCAATGGGTTCGTCCGCGACGCCCTCTACCCTGAATGGGTATCAAACCCCGTGCTGGTAAAAAAGGCAAATGGGAAATGGAGAACTTGTGTAGACTATTCCGATTTGAACAAGGCATGCTCCAAGGACAGTTTTCTGTTGCCTAGGATTGATCAATTGGTTGACTCCACGACAGGACACGAGCTATTATCATTCATGGATGCATACTCGGGCTACAATCAAATTCTGATGCATATTCCGGACCAAGAACACACCAGTTTCGTCACAGACATTGGGCTGTATTGCTATGTAGTAATGCCCTTCGGATTGAAAAATGCAGGAGCGACTTATCAGCGTTTAGTGAATCGAATGTTCAAAGACCAGCTTGGTAGAACGATGGAAGTCTATGTGGATGACATGCTCGTGAAGTCACGACAGTCAAACGACCACATTCGAGACTTGGCAGAGATGTTCGATATACTCAGATACTATGGGATGAAGATCAACCCTCTAAAGTGCTCCTTCAGCGTTGCGTTAGGGAAGTTTTTGGGATTCATTGTCAATGCTAGGGGAATTGAAGCTAACCCAGAAAAGATTCAAGCTATCCGAGATGTACATGTGCCCAGAACTGTAAAGCAAGTGCAAAGCTTGAACGGGAAAGTGGCTGCGTTGAGTCGATTCATATCCAGGGCCATGGACAAATGCATTCCTTTCTTTGATATAATAAAGAAAGGGAAGAGGAATTTCGAGTGGACATCCAATTGTGAGGAAGCATTCCGGGATCTGGTGAGGCATCTGGAGAGTCCTCCAATGCTGTCAAAACCAATAGAACACGAGATGTTGTACGTATACTTGGTCGTATCCCCACATGCTATAAGTGCAGTTTTGGTCCATGAGGAGGACCGAATCCAAAAGCCAGTATATTACGTTAGTAAGCGTTTAATAAGGGTAGAAAGAAATTACCCTAAAATCGAGAAATTGGCCTATTGCTTGGTGATTGCATCACGGAAGCTGCGCCCGTACTTTCAAGCGCACTCAGTCAGTGTCTATACCGATCAGCCCCTACGGCAAGTACTCCAACGACCAGAAACCTCTGGGAGATTGTTAAAATGGAACATCGAGCTGAGCCAGTTCGATATCGCCTACTTACCACGGAGAGCCATACAGGGGCAAGCATTAGCGGACTTCATCGCTGAGTTTACTGTATCTGACGAACCAGATGGTCACAATGACATGCCCCCCGTTTGATGGAAATTATACACCGATGGGGCATCAAACGACCGTTGCTCCGGCGCGGGCGTAGTTCTTATAACTCCGGAAAATCGATCGATTTGTTACGCTTTGAAGCACGATGTCCTGGCCACAAATAACGAAGCAGAATATGAAGCACTAATTGTTGGCTTAAGACTCATTGGAGAACTCATAGTCAAATCAGTTGAAATCTTTTGTGACTCGCAGTTGGTGGTTTACCAAGTGCGGGGAGATTACCAAGCAAAGGGACAGAAGCTTGCTTCGTACCTTGTCCTGGTTCAAGAACTACTGTCAAAACTTGAGCGTTATGATATTTCGCATGTCCCGCGCGAACAGAATAAAGAAGCCGACCCATTGGCTAAATTTGCAAGCACTGGCGATGCGCAGCAAATGGGATTGTTTCTCGTTGAGGCCTTGCATGCTCCGAGCATAGACGAGATGAAAGTTGATCGTGTGTTGGAAACGGAAATCGAGAAGGAGTCGTGGATAACCCCATTCAAACTGTACCTGACGACCGGGACTTTACCAGAAAAAAGGAGCGAAAGACGACAGGTCCTTCGAAAGGCCGCGCGATACGTGATGCAAGATGGATTAATGTATCGAAAGGGGTTCTCGGTCCCCTTATTACGGTGCATCGCTCATGATGAGACAAAGCGGGTCTTGAAGGAGGTTCGCGAAGGGAAATGTGGCGACCATACTTGGGGGCAAACGCTAGCAAAAAAGATCCTCCGCTATGGATATTACTGGCCAACCGTAAACCGGGATGCTGCAGACTACGTAAGGAAATGTGACAAGTGTCAAAGATATGCGAAAATCCCGAGGACTCCATCAACAGAACTCACACATATGGTTAGTCCCTGGCCATTTGCAATCTGGGGAATCGACATAATCGGCTCTTTGCCTATATCCAAAGGTGGTGCGAAATACGCGATAGTTGCAGTCGACTATTTCACAAAATGGGCTGAGGCGGAACCTTTGGCCACAATCACCTCTAAGAAGGTCATTAACTTCGTTGTACGAAACATTATATGCCGCTTTGGCCTCCCTCGCACCATCATTACAGTCAACGGAACGCAGTTTGAAAGCAGAGAGTTCAAAGAGTTCTGTTTCAAGTATGGCATTGAGAAGAAGTTCGCCGCTGTTGCGCATCCAAAGGCTAACGGACAAGTCGAGGCTGTAAACAAAATAATCAAGTCCATACTGAAGAAGCGTTTGGAGAAAGTCGGAGGTAAGTGGGTAGATGAACTCCCGACAGCATTATGGGCTTATAGAACCACCCACAAGTTCGCGACCGGCCACACTCCGTTCGCCTTGGCATACGGCTCGGAAGCCGTTATACCCGTGGAACTTGAAGTTCCATCACACCGAGTGACATATTATGATCCCAAGACGAATCAAGATCTCTTATTGGAATCACTGGACTATGTCGATGAAAAACGTGAAGAGGCTGATTTAAGGGCGGTAGCGCATAGGCACCGAGTCAAGCGGTATTACGACGGCAGAGTCCGTCCAAGAATTTTTGATGTGGGTGATCTCGTTCTAAAACGAGTTTTCTCGGTACCATCACGTATGAATCCCAACTGGGAAGGTCCATACGTCATTGAACGGAAGCTTGGAGAGGGAACATTCAACCTAGCGACCGTTGATGGCGTGACACTCCCCCGAGCGTGGAACAGTGAACATTTGCGACATTATTACATTTACTATTTTTCTTTCCTGTTTTAGGCACAGTTATTTCCTGTTTGTTTTCGTTCAGTCGTAACTTAGTTTCTTTTTTACCATGTAATCAGGCAGTTTAGTTGTTTTTCATTAATAAAGGCTTGGAGCCGCATTTTCCTTGAATTACTAATGTTTCTATATCTCATAGTCGGGTGATGAATTACTAGAACTACATTATTTTGTATGATGTACGAACACGTATAAACGATTTCAATCTCTGAGTCCCCAGAGTGCGGACCGGAGTACTCTAAGTCCCCGGAACGCGGACTAGAGTTTAAACGATTTCAATCTCCGAGTCCCCGGAGTGCGGACCGGAGTACTCTAAGTCCCCGGAGCGCGGACCAGAGTTTAAACAATTTCAATCTCCGAGTCCCCGGAGTGCGGACCGGAGTACTCTAAGTCCCCGGAGCGCGGACTAGAGTATAAACGATTTCAATCTCCGAGTCCCCGGAGTGCGGACCGGAGCACTCTAAGTCCCCGGAGCGCGGACTAGAGTATAAACGATTTCAATCTCCGAGTCCCCGGAGTGCGGACCGGAGCACTCTAAGTCCCCGGAGCACGGACCAGAGTTTAAACAATTTCAATCTCCGAGTCCACGGAGTGCGGACCGGAGTACTCTAAGTCCCCGGAGCGCGGACTAGAGTATAAACGATTTCAATCTCCGAGTCCCCGAAGTGCGGACCGGAGTACTCTAAGTCCCCGGAGCGCGGACTAGAGTATAAACGATTTCAATCTCCGAGTCCTCGGAGTGCGGACCGGAGTACTCTAAGTCCCCGGAGCACGGACCAGAGTTTAAACAATTTCAATCTCCGAGTCCACGGAGTGCGGACCGGAGTACTCTAAGTCCCCAGAGCGCGGACCAGAGTATAAACGATTTCAATCTCCGAGTCCCCGGAGTGCGGACCGGAGTACTCTAAGTCCCCAGAGCGCGGACTAGAGTATAAACGATTTCAATCTCCAAGTCCCCGGAGTGCGGACCGGTGTACTCTAAGTCCCCAGAGCGTGGACTAGAGTATTAACAATCTCAATCTCCGAATCATCTGAATGCGGATCAACTTACTATAAGTCCCTGGAACGCGATTTTAGAAAAAAATTCTAAATACTTAAGAAATGTAGAACAAGAAGTATGCCACTCCGAAGAATCGTTCAAACGACTAAGGAACTAAACTTTATTTAACAGTCCAAAATGAGGTTAGACAATTATTCATCCAAAACTTGGAGTCAAAAACCTATCTACATAAACTTCGGAAACAAAAGATGAAAGTAGTTACAAGACTTAAGCATAATCTCGTTGAACGAGTTTAGCGACTATTTCTTTGGTTTTTTCTTCTTGTCTTCCTTTGTTTTCTTAGACGATTCCTCTCCCTCACGCTTCTTCTTGGATTTCTTGCTTGCTAAAGAAGCGGAGTCAGGAGTGGGAGAAGGAACATTTAGCGGTTTGGATTTGCCAGGGAGGATGATCTTCAAAGGTCTATTCCGCGGGTCGGTAAGTTCCAGAATTTCAGGCTCAACTTTGATCTCGACTTTCTTTTTCTCCTCTTCGGCGAGACACTCTTTCATGCTCATCTTCGAAGTATGTTCGGAGGCGCCAGTGATCTCGATTTCATAGCTCCCTTCGGCGGGAGATGAAGTGTCAAACTTATCATCATCTAGCGCCCCGATCACTTGAGTGTCAGGGCCAGGAGTTACTCCCGCATGAGCAACATCGCTTGTTTTCTCTGCCTCCTCCTTGGCGTCATCGCTCCTCGGAGTTGGCTTAGGATCAAAGCAGCCTGCATGGAAACATAAAGAATGAGCGTTAGGATGAATAACCGCTACTGGAAACTCACAGATCTTTTAACTTCTAAAAAAGAAGAGTTTCCTACCGGGTTCTGGCTGGCTATCGGTTGCGCGTGGAGTTTCACCCTCCAGAATAGGGGATAGCACGTGAACGCCGAGCCCGGGATCTTCAGGATCGTAGCCGGCATGCTGCTCGAATGGGTCAAGTGTCGGCTGACCAGCCGATTGAGCAGTGGGAGGAGCAACGATATGAGGAGCCGTAGTCTTGGCCCCAGATGGACCGGCTTCATCATTTTTCTCTTTCGGTAGGGGAGAGCCTTTGCTATAAAGTGCCAAAGCTGCAGATAAGTCCGCCGGCTCGTTCCCTCTGAGAAATTCCTTCACCAGGGCATCCTCATCGACTTCTTCAGAGCCCGAATCGATTCTCCTAATCTTCACTAAAGTTTCCCAGGCCTCAGCTAGGGATTCAAGATAGCCCTCGCCCAAGAATTTCAAGTCGCGATGCATAAGGACGCGGGCACCGTACTCAGCAATCAACGGGTCAAACATGCACTTGACCTCTTCCCTGCCGGCCTCTGCGGCTGCCTCGAGGCGAGAGTTAATCTCCTCCAAAGCTTTTCTTTTGCCCTCCTCATGAGCTTCGTCTTTCATTTTTTCAACTCCGGCAAGTTCGTCGTCGAGCTTCGTTTTCAAGAGCCGAGTAGCAACGATTTCATCGCAATATCGTTGTGACTCTTCTTGAGCAGCTACTTTATCCTCTTTCTCCTTAGAGAGTAATTCTTTCAACTCTTTGACTTGTATGGCAAGCGCATCCCTTTCTTTCTGGATAGAATCTTTTTCTAAGGCAAGGGCACCGCTGCGTTGGACTGCTTCGTCGAGTTCCTTCTTATGGGTCATCTCTAAACAAGTGACGGCCTCGGCAGTATCTTTTGCACTTTGCTCCGCGGCTTCAAGCTTCAACTTATACAAAGCGAGCTCTTCATCTTGATGCTTGATGATGTTCTTGTCATAGCCAGCTTCCAATTTCAAACGATCAATTTCATATTGTCGCTCAACAGATACCTCCGAGATTTTTTCGACCAAGTGTACAAACGCGTCATGTTGAACATAGACATCGTTGTTACAGGCAATGGCACTCTACTTCACATGCCCTGGGATATGATGAATAGCCGGGAGGAATTTCAGACCATCAAAGCATATTTTTAGGAATTTGGCCTTAAGATCGACCATCTTCTCTGCTACAGTTGGGTCAACCGCGGGAGTAGGGGAGGAGGCTTTGAGAGTTCTGCTCTTTTTCGATGCTCCCGAGTCTGCCTTGTACTCGACGAACCGGAGTGTTGTTCTTGGGAAACATCAGGTTGGGACCCCTTCTGTGAAGGCTTCTCTCTATCCGGCTCAGTTTGAGGGGGAGGATCACGGGACTGTGAAGATTGGAAATATGTCTTCTTTCGATAAGACGAATCGCAAGGACGGTTGTCTCGATCCTCAAAATCATCTCTGTCCCTGCGTCTACCCGAGCCTGAATCCCGTCCGGGATGGTGAAATATAGAAGAGCCGTGGAGGCGATCGAGTCCGTGGGAGCGCCCTATGTCACCTGCAAAGGATAGAAATAACAGCGAGTTAAGAAAAATTGGGGTAATGAAAAAAACTTGAAGTGTATGATAAAGTGCGTGTGTGCGTGTGTGTCCTAGTGTTCCCCCCGACGGACCGGTTCCTTTATCTTTACTGATCAGAGTGTTGTCTCCCTGGACTGAGGGTTGAACTCCCGCGTTGCCTCTAGCGGGCGAACAAAACTTGAAGACTTCCGGATCATCAAAACCATAATTGAGTATGTCGTCAGGGATGGAAAGATTCGACAGACCCCTTAAAGAGCTTTCCATATGCTGTGAAGAAGCCTCTTTCTTTGACGGGATGAGTGTAACTTTTGAAGTTCCGCCGATTTTCTCCTTCCGTATCTTGTATGTCAATTTCTTCTTTCCCTTCGAAGGGGAGGACGACGTTTCAATGTCATGCACTTCAACCGCCAAGTTCCAAGCGGGACCCACTTTCTCGGCTTGAGTCTCAGGAGCTTCATCCTCCTTGTGTTCACCCTCTTCGTGCGCATCGGGAGTATGACGTGACGACGATCCAGCTTGTTTTTTCCCTTTGCCGGATGCAGGCTTGGGAATGGAAACACCCTCCGGGAGACTAATCCGACGACCACTTGCTAATAGTCTGAACCTCGATAGTGATTCATTTGAAAGGAGGATTCAGATGTCTCGTTCCTCGGCAGGAAGAGCTTTAATGGCTTCAACGGCCTCAGAATATCCTCGGCCCTCTGGACGCAGGTTAATACCTGAAAAGATGAAACAAGGAGTTAGGAAAAGAGTAACTCCAATTAAACATGAATGATGACTCAGCAAAGAGACTTACTACCTTCGACCCATCTCCTCGCGAAACCAGGAGGGCAACGCACATAGAACCATTCCTGTTTGTACAGGGCGGATTTGCTACATGCTCCAGTCATGATCTGGCATTTGTGATACGGCTCGAGGAACATGAAGGAGGGGCTATCTTTCTGCTTCTTGATCCTATAGATATATCTGATGTCGCCAGAAGTTGGAGGCCTAGAGAAGACGACCATGAAGAGTAGGTAGGTCCCGTATATAAACGCGTGGCCGTTTGGATGCAGCTGCGACGGAGCAATATCTATGTACTGCAACACGTCCCGAAGAAATAAGTTGAATGGAGGCACGCTACCCATCCAGCACATGAACTTGTTACAGGCGGTATATCCGACTGGGGGCAAGTGAGGACGATCGTGTCGCGACGGGACCAACACATCGGCGAATGGGATCCCATGGATGGAGCATATTCGCCGAAGTGTGACTTCATTAATCTTCGAAGCCTGTGAGTCGATCGGATTGTCTAAGAGAATTGTTGCCTCCAGGGCATCAGGAGCTAAGTTATGGGCAGGGGAAGTCGACGGATTTGAAGTATCAGCGATTTCCTGCCTTGATAAAGGCCCAGGCCTATCAGATATAGTGGCGGAGCTAGATTTTTTAGACATCCCCAATAAATAATGAATCTGTCTAAGCGCTTGTGAAAACTATACTTGAAAAACGTTGAATATTAGAATTAACAATACGAGTGTTCCCCCCACGTGGTGTGTAAACTAGTGCAAGCAGTTGTGTGTAAGCATTGAGAGTCTAAAAGTTACAAAGATACGAAAGTAAGCTTTAAATCGTCGCCTTCGAAGACCGTCATCGCTGACCGTCTCAAAGAGCCCGCCTTGTGGTGATAACAGTTCCAGATTCAGAAAATGTATGTTAATCTAAGTTCAGATTTATGTCTACTAAAGCTAGGAAGTTAGTGATCCAGGTCAGTTTCATATATGCTAGTATGCTTAGGTCCTGGTTCTTGTTTTGCCGTACGAATAGGTATAGTTACTAAGTGTTCGGCCTAATTCCTGTTCGGTGAAAGGTGTCGTTCGGACTTCATGATTGTTCGGCATGTCTGTTGTTCGACATAAACCTTGTTCGGCATGTAAGTAGTGTTCGGCCTTGGTTCTTTTGTTCGGCTAAGTTGTTGTTCGGCATTTATGCTGTTCGACACTTACGATTGTTCGGCATCTGTATTGTTCGGCACTTATGATTGTCCAGCATTTGAATTGTTCGGCCTAAAGTGTAACTCGGCATTTGTATTGTTCGGCCTTAGTGTGGTTCGGCATTTATGTTTGTTCGGACTAGGTTTGGTTCGGCATTTGAATTGTTCGGCCTAAGTGTAGTTCGGCATTTGCATTGTTCGGCCTTAGTGTGGTTCGACATTTATGTTTGTTCGGCCTAAGTGTAATACGGCGTTTATGACTGTTCGGCAAAGCATCGTTTGGCCAAAAACCTTGTTCGGCCGAGACAACGCTCGACACACCTCCCTTAGCAGCGACCTCATTCCCATCTCCTTCCTCCATCCACACCGAACTACGAGGGGGATCGTTCGGCAAGTCGTGCCAGACCTTACCATTCGACGCGCCCAACCATCTCCTACTTCTCCTATGCTCTTTCTTCCCTCAATCTCGTTCGGCACAAGAGATTTATGAAAAACCACAATACGTCTACCAATAGCTTCCTAGAAAGCTCATCTCTACTCACTCTTCCTTCCACCCTCATCGCGTGACTCTGGCAACTTTTTAGATACTTTAGTCAAGGCTCGATTTACCCCATCAATTAGGGAGTTAGAGCATAAAGACTGTATTTAGGTGGAAGAATCGATACCTAGTTGGTAGGTTGAAGACTTGGAAAGAATCGACGAATCGTTGGAGAATGTTAACTGGGAGCTTAGGTAGGTGCAAGGAAGAGGTGTTAGAAGTGTGAAAAGGGAAGAAGGAAGAAGGTGCCGGCTTTTATAGGGAAAAAGAAGAAGTCGAAAAGGCTACATCCGGTGGAACCGGTCAAAGTCATAGCGTTCGGCATCGGCATACAATGACGTTCGGCACTTGAGGAGCGCTCGGTTTTGGATGCCTCGTTCGGCATTTATACCACGCTCGGCACATGCCTCAACCGCTGATATTCTCAAGAAGGCGTCTCCATTCGAAATTAGTCAGGGATTTGAAACAGAACATGAAGGTTACACAAGTCAAAGCGTATCACGATTCAGTCACGTAATACACTTTGGGGGGCAAGTGTTTCCTGGATATTTGACTAGGCAATTAGGTACTCGGCATACAGCAGTACTCGGCATCCAGGAAGTGCTCGGCATCCAGGAGTACTCGGCATCCAGGAGTACTCGGCATACAGCAGTACTCGACATCCAGGAAGTGCTCGGCATCCAGGAGTACTCGGCATCCAGGAGTACTCGGCATCCAGGAGCACTCGTCATCAGAGACATCGTTCAGCCAGAAGAATTGTTCGGCTAAAGCTCCCGTTCGGCCAGAGACATCGTTCGGCCAGAAGCATTGTTCAGCTAAAGCTATCGTTCGGCCTGACCCATCGTTCGGCTAAAGACAACGTTCGGTCGGAGCCATCGTTCGGCCAGAGACATCGATCGGTGAAGGGCTTCATTCGGCCAAAGGTAGCGTTCGACCAGATGCTTCGTTCGGCCAGAGGCACGTTCAGCTTCGATTGCTATTCAACCTACTCTTCCCACACAATAAGCGCCTCGTTCAGCATGAAGAGAATGGTTCGACATCCCACACAACAAGCGCCTCATTCGGCATGAAGAGAATGGTTCAGCATCCCACACAGCAAGCGCCTCGTTCGGCATGAAGAGAGTGGTTCGGCATCCAACCGTTCGGCCTGATTAGTTCGGCACACAGCGACCACTCCATTTGGGCCAAGGTGTTCGGCTGCCAAGCCCACCTGGGAAGTCCAACCCATCTTTGTCTATAAATAGAGGGGCAGGGGCACAGTGAAAAGGGACCTTTTTTGGAGAACACTAGGGAGACTCTGCCATTTTCAGGACTCATCTCCTTTACTTAGCAATTTCATTCAAGCATTTGATCTACGAAATGTATTTGTAATCAATCATTAAGAAGATCAATACAGTTTAACCTCAAAGTGAACGTAGGCAATTACGCCGAACCACTATAAATCCAGTGTTCTTACTTTCTGCATTTAAATTAGCATATTCTTCCTTGTTTAATTTATCTTCATCACTTATATCTCTACACAATCTTTCTCAACGAGGTTAGTGACCAATTTTGGTGCTAACAAGTTGGATATGTGTGGATTATTGTTGATTTAAACCTTCCGAAATGTGGGTTGTCACAGTAATAATTATTTACACCAATTCTCTTCATCAAAACCATATCACTTTAGGACTTATGAAATTTGGTTTTCGTCAAAACTTCAATATTGTCCATATTCAACTTGATTAGTCCAAGCACAAAATCCTTTGTTTAATAATAACATTTACTATTAACTGTATTCTTACGGCTAGAGACTTCGACTTTGAGTTTACAATAGTTGACAGTGATACAACCTCTTATAACTAAGGAGATGAATTCTCTATTGAATAATGTTACACTTTCAACTCTTCAACTCAGACCCAACTATAGTCGCTTGATGGATTGCCATTCAATGATTTAAAAATAATCACAGTGGAGTATCCACATTTAAGTTCCAATTATTCTCAGGTCGAGTGAATTATGTCAACTCATCACTTTGAGATCTCATGTTTTATCTTAGTTATGATTAACCAATAGAAAACTCTCAAGTGGGTCATTCCATAGTTATCCAATAACTATCAGTACGTAACCCATTGGTGCCCCCAATAGCCATAAGTAATACACTGTCCAATATTTTGAGAGCGTTACGTACTCTAGTCTCAATGGATGTATTAATATCCTATCTCAAAATATATTAACCAGGAATATTTAAAATAATATATTATTTTAATGTGCTAAATTTCTCATGATCACAACATATTGTTATTACTATCACATAACATATCATTTAATGATTTTCCATTTAACATGCTTTAAATTAACTACTTAATTAATTATATCATAATATAAAAAGTATATTATAGAAATCAAACTCCTTTATTATGAACAAGGTTGGTTATCGAGTTACATATATGTAAAAAAATACATAATTTCCCCTTAAGAATACCCCTATCTCTATTAGAGAATATAAAAGATAATGAGAGTGAAGGAGAAGAAGAGGACGAGGAAGAAGGAGAGAGTGATAATGAGAGAGAAGGACATGAATCGATGTGGGAGACATCTTCAGAAGGAACTACAGTTACTCCTGACCCCATGCCAAATTGTCTCATCATTAAATCCTCGACCCTAGCACCAAAGCCACATCAGGATCTTTTAGGTGAGTCAACTCCTCTAGGGATCGCTGATGCTATATTTGGGTCTCAAAGCGATCTAGGTCAATTCCAACTTCACTCTTATAGATCTCAACTTTGACGTCCGCCTCTACCTGAATTCCTGATATTTCAATTTTACTCCAGCCAACTTGCCCTAGTCTTCTAAAGGAGAGGAAGCTCCGTCCCTAGAACCCCACGAGCATGGTCAATTGAAAGTGCACAAGGATCTATGATAATACGACTAACTTGTGTATATATGTGTATATGCAATATAAAGCTATATAGTAGAGTAAACAGTAAAGTAAATTAAGAAGCAATCACACTAGAGTTTTTATACTGGTTCGAACTTCCCATCCTACGCCAGTCCCAATGCCCCCCTTTCGAATTTCTACTAACTAAAATACTCTCACTTAGCCCGGAGGAATAAGCGATACAATAGTTTATTGACTGTGACAATCTTGTGTTTGATCAACACGAATTTTGACTTATAGTACGAGGCTTCTTTTATTCTCCTTGATGATTAAGATGCATGCACCATGATTATGGAAGTATAATAATAATTCTTAAGTGAATAATAGAGTTTGAAAGTAAATGGTATTCAAGGGAGAAAATAATTCAAAATAGCAAGTTATCTTTCACTTCTACAAGTTAGGCTATATTTATAAAAATCAAAAACTTACTTGGAAAGATTACAATCATTCAAAAAAACATTACTCTTAGAAGAGAAGCACTGAACAATCGCAGCTCTTTTAAGTGTCGTTTCAGAAAATAGTCGTTATAGGGTATTAAGTCGATTAGGGATAATAGTCAGTCTACTAGATATGAATAATAAAAATTATAGAGAAGAGACAAAAATTTAGTAGACTGAAATATCAAAGTTAGTGGACTGGTTCAGTCGACTAGATTCATTTTCAGTTGACTACCTCAATCGACTGAAAATGAATTCAGTAGACTGAACCTATATAAAATATTTTTACTATATAGACAGTCCTGAATTTCTTTGTTTTATAAAAGCTTTAGCTCTTGTTTTTGAAATCCTTGTGTACCAATGGTATGTGTGTGTGCATATGAATCATCTAATGAGATTGTAAATCTAAGGATGATTACATACTCTTGACTTATATTTGTAGATGATCTCTTTGCTTTTTCTCCTTGTTTCTTCGATTCATCATTTTCTGATTCTTACAAAAAAATAGTATACTAGACATGTTTATAGATATAGTTGTCATCATTAAAACATTCATTTAAATGGGGTTCTAGCATTCTACCCTTTTTGGACGATGACAACTATATATAAGATATGAATTGATATGAGCTTTACATACAATTCCTCCTTAATATATGCTCCCCCTATCATTATATTTTCTCCGCCTTTGCCATAATAAAAAGGAAGAAATAACACTAAGGTAGAGCATAAACAATTTAAAACAGACTAAGGGATTTTCAGTAATATATATTTTGCAATAATAAGCACTAATATCACTTGAAATAAAAACACAAACATGACATTAATACCAACTTACACATGTTCAACATTCAAACAAAACACAATAATTCACATTCCAACAATACCCAAGCACCACTAATTGTTCACAATGCAGGCGAAATAGTTCGTACACAAACAATACACAAATAACACAAATTCATAAGCAAATAGAATGAAACTTAGCCAATAAAAGGAAGTTTCAACTTTCAGGTTCATCAAAAGAGGCATGTGATCGGTATGGTGAAGGTGAGCATGAGCAAGAAGAGATCTTATTAGATATCTTCTCAAGAAAACTCACTATACTCTTCTCAAATTTCCTTTGTCTCTTGTTCATCTTCTATTGTTGCTTGAAAATGATATCTTAATTTTGTAGTATAGCAGTTTAAGATGAAACATTTTTTGAAGGTTACACAAGAAAGATATCTTTGTCGCTTTCGGTCGATCAAGATACTTCTTCCTCAATTTCTGGCTATACAGATGATTACATAGGATGTTGTAGCTGTAAGAAATATTGACCAATGTTCTCTTGTACCAGGCAAGCAAGATAGACGTTGTATGGAATAACCGGTTCCAATTTAGACGATAGTTTCATTAAGCATATGGATTTTTGATCCATAACTTTGGGTAGGATAAAATTTTGCATGCTATCAACATTTATACCAAAATGTACAAAGACCGTTGTCAAGAATGAGGCATAAAACATGGTGTTACATGAATGAGTGTTAAAGCTTTTAATTTCATAATTGATGATCTTTGCCCAATTTAGCTTCTTATTTGAATAAATTGCATACGATACCTTATAATTGTTATCGTACATCTTCTCATAGCTTCCCGTCCTAGGAAAAATAATGTTAAGTACCATTTTATTTATTATTCTTACTTGTGGACGGAGTTTGACAGAAATATTACTTGTTTGCTAGGCATGACACAAATAACTTATTGGATTATAGGTGAGGTCGTCATGGTCAATATCTTCTAAGTCATAACCCGAAGACAAACAACCAAAAATCATGTCTAAGTATTTCATAGAAAGTTTTATTTCTATACCCGAAACTTTGCTCCAAAGAAGAGCGTCGTCATTCTTCGAACTAGAAACTGGTAGATTTTTACCTTATTTTGAGCCGAGTCAACGAGGGACATAATTTCATGTACCCTTGCTATCACTCCAATCATAAAAGTAGAAAATCGTATATTTGTAGAAAGTTTCTAGGAAAATCCTCTAATCTTTGTATTTGTTGAAGCGTTTCAATGCAATTTTGCTATTTCCCATCCATTGGGAAATTCGCTCATCCGAAGCAAATTCATGGTGTGAAGGTGTTGAATAAGAGGAAGCCTTTTGCTTTTATGCTTGCAACCTCTTCTTTGAAACTGATAGCTTTTGTTTAGGGGCCATTATTCTAAATTCTAAGTTTTGGAGGGCTAGGGTTTGGAGAATGAAAGAGGTAAATGAAAATCAAAAGTGAAAATGCACGACAATTTGATTTTAAAAAAAAGTTAGAAACTATAAATTCAGTCGATTGGGAGGGTACTTTAGTCGACCGAATGCATATAGTTTATATCCAGAGAACAAGGGTGATTTCGTCGACTTAATATTAAAATTTAGTCTACTGAAATGCCCAAGTTCAGTCGACCGGGTGAGGGGCCAGTCGACTGAATTGAGTCATTTACATGTCCAGAGAGCAACCTTTGTTTTAGTCGATGTTTTTCTATATATTTAATCGACTGTTTCAAAACCTATTTTAGTCGACTGGATGGATATGTCAGTTGACTGAAAAGGCTTGTTTGCCTTCTCAAGCCTTGTAATGATTTTAGTCGACTAAAAAAAGGGATGGTTAATCGATGGTTAATCGACTATGTTAATTTTTGAAAAGTTTTATATATAAGACAATATGGTTCAATCGACTGGATTCCTTGGTTAGTCGACTGAATGATGGATGTTTGATTTTCTTTGAAAAATATTTTTTTGTTTACTTAATTATATATTTCTATATTGGTATATATTTTTTAGAAATTTATAAAAATTATGAAGGTAGACAATATTTAATTTATTATATATATTATACATAGATGAAACAAATTTACTCATATAGTCAATAAGAAATTTTATAATGTTGTATCACAAGACAAGTTTAATTCACCGATGGTTTGGTTCCTTCTTCGGATGGTTTTTATTTCCAAGAATTGTCTCGACTGGGTTCATATATCTTGACAGGAATTGATAGTTGTTTTTAAGGACTTCCTTTTAGAAGAATGTAGTTTTTAGTTGGTGAATTTTCGCAAAAGCCCAATAAAGTCCTTTCTATAAAATTTGTACGCTCGCCTTGTCGTCCCTGCTTCCAATATAATTCTTTTTGCCATCTCATAATTTCTCCTTGATAATGAGCTATACTATCGATACAATCATCTTGAGCGATAGTTGGCCTTTGAAATTAATCGATTTCCTGGCTTTTTTCCCTTTTGGGGAGAAGCCAGTTTTTTTGATGGTGAGGAGACGATCTTTATATATGTTGACGAATTGTCTTCCGAAGTCAAAATGTTTTAGTGGAAATTTTTTAATGAGAGAGATAATTTTCTGGAGAAAATGTTTTGCCATGAAGTTGTTTAAATAGTTAAAACATTTACTAAAAATAGTGAAAATAATATATATGATCGAAATTCACTGTTTATTCTTCACCAACTAAAGGAATCTCTTTCTTAAGGTAGAGATGATCCTATTTAGGAAAACAAATTAGTGTATAAGAATAAAACATTGTCAGGTATGAATATATTACTAAACAAATAATATTTATGTGAGAAATGATTAATCCAATTAAATCATTCAAAGAACAAACGCTAAGTTCCATATGTAATTTCAAAAAAGTTGTGTCGTAGAGGGATTTAGTAAAAATATCTGCTATTTGTTATATGTATTAACGAATTCAATGAAATAATGTCTTTTTCTATGTGATCTCTCAGAAATTGATGACGTATATCAATATGTTTTGCTTTAGAATAATTTATAGGATTTTCAAGAGATTAATAGCACTTGTATTATCACAATATGTATGAGATTTTTTAATATTTTTTCCATAATCACGAAGTGTTTGTTGCATATTTTTTACCTGAGCACACGCCTAGGCGGCTGAGATATACTCGGCCTCACAAGTCGTTAAGGAAACACAGTTTGTTTCTTACTGAACCATGAAACCAAAGATTGACTGATAAAGTGACAAGTACCACTTGTACTCTTTTGATCCATCTTGCAGACTCCAAAATCATCATCACTGTATGAAACTAATTCAAAAGGGCTGCCTTTCAGATAAAAGAGCCTGTATCTATAGTGTTGGTTAAGTATCTCAAAATTCATTTCACAGCTCGATGATGTGATTCCTTGGGTTGTGCTTTGAATTGAGTATACAAGCAAACACTCATCATTATATCAGGTCTACTAGTAGTAAGGTATAATAAGGAACCTATCATACTTCTATATGGGTTTTGGTCGAAATCCTTACCATTTTCATCTTTATCTAAATGTAAACTCGTACTCATTAGAGTTAGCTTGCTTGTAGTACTATCCATTCCAAAACATTTTAACAACTCTGTAAAATATTTTTCTTAATAATTGAAGACTCCATTTTCTAATTATTTAATTTGCAGACCCAAAATGAAATTTAATTCTCCTATATGTGACATTTCAAACTCATTTTTCATGATATATGTGAAATCATTACACATATTCTCATTTGTAGAACCAAATATTATAACACCAACATTAAATTGAATAATTAAAATGTCATCAGTCTCCTTTTTAATGAATAATGCAGTGTCAATTTTACCAATTTGAGAAGCAGAATTTAATAAGTGGCTTTTGAGCCTATCAATCCAGGCACGGGGTGCTAGTTTAAGAGCATAAAGCGATTTATTAAGTTTGAAAACATGGTCTGGAAATTTTTTGTGAACACATTGGGGTGGTTGTTCAACATAAACATTTTCTTTTGTAAAACCGTTTAAGAAAGCATTCTTGACATCCATTCGCTATAATTTAAAATTGTGATGACATGCAAAACCCAATAATATTAAAATTGCTTCTAATTGTGCTACAAGAGCAATCGTTTCTTCGTAGTCAATCCCTTTATCTTGATTATTCCCCTGAGCTACTAAACTTGCTTTATTACGAATTATATTACCATTTTCATTGGCTTTATTTTTAAATACCCATTTTGTCCAATAATGGATTGATCGTCCAGTTTTGGTACAAGCTCCCAAACATTGTTTCGTACAAATTGGTTAAGTTCTTCTTGCATAGCTAATATCCAAAAATTGACTTTGGCGGTTTCCTTATAGTCATTAGGTTCTATATTTGAGATAAAAGCTACTTGAGCCGTTTGATTTAACTGGCTTCTAGTTGTGACTCTAGTGTTTACATCTCCAATTATATTATCTATATGATGGCCTTTCAAAATTCTAGGGAGATCTTAAGACATTATTATTATCATTATATATATTTTCAATCTTGTTTCCATTTATGTTATTATTTTCTAGAACAGTAATTTGATTTATTTCAAAAATTTCTTCATCTTCATTTTTAATTTGAAAGTCTTCATCAAAAGAAATGCGTAAGCTCTCTTTAATGGTATTGGTTCATTTATTAAAAATTCTGTAGGCTTTGCTTTGTTCCGAATAACCCATAAAAATTCCTTTATCGACTTTCGTATCAAATTTGTCTAATTGATCTTTGGCATTTAGTAGATAACATTTTGAACCAAAAATTTGAAAATATGGAACTTTTGGTTTCTTTCTGTAAAACATTTCATAATAGGTGTTTTTAGTCAACGGTCTTAAAGAAACACGATTATGGACATAACAAGCAGTACCAATATTCGTGCATATTCTCGTAAAGTACGATTCTTCCATTCAACTACTCCATTTTGTTGTGGTGTTCTTGGAAAAGAAAAATTGTGACCAATACCTTTTTTGTTACAAAAATCTTCAAATAATTCATTTTCAAATCTCCTCTGTGATCATTCTCTTAATTTTTAAATCTCTTAAAATTTGAATTCTTAGAGCAAATATTTTAAACATTTCAAAAGTATCACTTTTGTGTTTCAAATACATAGTCCAAGTAAATCTAAAATAATCATTAACAATCACAAAACGTATTAATTATGATTTATTGATCTTACCTGAATAGGACTAAATAAATCTAGATGTAGTAGTTCTAGTGGTTGTTTGAATGATATTTCCTTTTTAGATTTAATTTTTTTTTAATCTTCCATATCGACAAGCGTCACACAGACTTTTAACTTTAAAATTTATTTTTGGTAAACCTTTAACTAATTCATTTTTAGCGAGTTTATTAAGATATTTAAAATTAATATGACAAAACTGTTTGTGCTATAGCCATGGATTGTTGTGATTTCCAATTAGGCACATATCGTTAACAAGTTTAATATTCATATTCAAAACATAGATTTTTTGTTTTCTTATACCTTCAAAAATTACATTTCTATTTTGGTCAAAAATATTGCATTATATTTTCAAAATCGATTTAAAAACCTTTATCACATAAATAACTTATACTTAACAAATTATATTTTAAATTTTTTACTAATAACACATTGTTAATTAAAGGAGAATTAGATATACCGATATTGATGACGTCTCCAATTCCAACCATGAATCCTTTCGAACTGTCTCCAAATGTCACGGTTGCTCCATCGATGTATGTTATGTTAGTAACATATTTGCATTGCCTGTCATTTGTTTGAAGCATCCACTATCGAGTATCCATTTCTACTTATTCCTTTTGGGTACCTACAAAAGAATATGAAATTCTATTGGTACCTACTTTCTATGTAAGGATCCTGTGTTTTAGCAGAAGAAGGTAGCCACAAGAGGGTTTGGGACCTTTGTAAATATAATTACTATTATAAACAACATTTTCTAGAAAATTGTCTATGTATTTTTGTCTAATTTAATTATTGTTTATTTTAGGAACCCAAATCTTTATATTTTTCGAATTTGAAATATTACCTTTTGTACTATTTTTAGATTTCCCAAATTTTATGTAAAATTGCTATATTTCTTTTGACTATTTTGTCTAGTTTTCTTAAAACCAAGTCCATTTTTATTGCTAGCAGGTTTTGAAATTTCAATCAAATTCCCTAAGCTCTGTTTTCCTTTGTTAAACTTTGAAATATTGTTAATAATTTGCTCCAATTTTCATTTCAGCTCTAAAACTTCATTTTTAGTCAAGTCCAAACTAGATTTTAGTTCATAAATTTGTTTGTTAAGTTTATCATTCTCAATTTTACTAGTTTTAATTTCATCAATTAAAGCGGTATTTTGAGAAGTTAAACTTTCACATAATTTTTGTAAAATTTCTAGTTCTTCTTCTAAAATACTTTTCTCATCCTTAAGCATGTTAATTTCTAATCCGGCTCTATTTAACTTGCTTATATTTTCTTTATATAATTTCTTTAAATTTCTTAGTGTACCATCAAGTTCGATACTAATTTCAGGAATATCATTATAAGAAAGTTCAGGATTTACCACACTAGTGGCCATGAAACAAATATTTGCTTATTCTATGTCACTATCGCTCTCACCATCAAAAGAAGAAGAATCTGAATCATCCCATGTCACTTAAAAAGCTTTTCTCTTCCTTTTGAACTTTTCAAAACTATTTTTCCTATCCTTTTTTGATTGCGAACAATCTTTCTTCATGTGCCCGAATTTGTCACATTAGAAGCACTTGATCGAAGTGGAGTTTTAGCCGTTTTGTGCCTTCATGAACTTCTTGAATTTATTATAGTTCTTGGCAATGAAAACAATCTCATATTCATCTAAGTCCAAGTCATCACCGTTGGCTTGAAAAGCTATACTCTTCTTCTCTCGATTTTGTTCTTTTCTTGCCTACAAATTAGCTTCATACGCTATCAGATTTCCAATTAAATCTTTAAGTTTGAATCGGGAAAGATCGTTTGCTTCTTCAATCTCTAGGACCTTTCATTCCCATTCAACAGTCAAAGAATTTAAAATGCCAAAATAAGTGAACGTGGCTCCTAAAGCCATGAGATCACGTTGTATAGTTTGAAATCTAGCACACATATTTATTATAGTTTCATTAGTTTTCATTTTGAATGATGAAAATTGGTTTTGTAGAATAGAAATTTTAGTTTGTTTGATTTTGTTTGTGCCTTCATATGTGATTTAAAGTGTATACCAAATATTATATGTAGTTTCACACAACATAACTCTAGAAAACTCATTATTGTCGAGTAAACAGAACAAAATATTCATTGCTTTTTGCATTATTGGTTGTCGCAGTTTTTTCAGCATCTGACTAAGTACTCATTTCAATAGTACATGCTTTGTACTTAGTTTGAGTAGCTTGCCAAATCTCAAGACCGTAAGCTTCCATAAAAATTCTTATACGTGTAGACAAGTATGCATAGTTAGACCCCATAGATAGTGGAGGATGTGCAGTTGACTGACCCTCTAAAAAAAGGATTGCGATATCATTATTTTATTTAAAAACTTTGTTACGGTTATTGCAATGATCTGCTCTGATACTAAATGAAAGTGCATAAGGATCTATATAATATGGCTAACTTACGTATATATGTGTATATGCAAATCAAAATATATAATAGAGTAGACGGTAAAGTAAAGTAAGAAGCAATCACACTAGAGTTTTTATGTTGGCTCAGACCTTTCGTCCTACATCCAGTCCTGAAGCTCCACTTCAGAATTTCCACTAACCAAAATAACCTCACTTAGCCTGGTGGAATTGACAATAAAATAATTTGTTGAATTTGACAATCTTGTGTTCGATCAATATAGATTTTGAGTTGTAGTACAAGGCTTCCTATAATCTTGTGACGATCCACATTTCGGAAGGTTTAAATCGAAAATAATCCACACATGTCTAACTTAAACAATCCAAAGCGTAGATAATCAATGGGGATAATTAAGAAAAATAAGGAAAGAAGAAGAAAACAAACACAGAATCTCACAGCGGAATGATAAAATATAATAATCAAATAACAGTTCATGAAGCTGTCTATATTATACATTTGATTATAATCTATACAACCTTTATCAGAGTTATATATACACATCAGGGATAAATAAACAATGCAGAAGAATAACATGATGCAGAAAATAATAAGAGTAATAATATACCAAATCTTCATCTCCGTCCTCCGTAAAACGATCTTCATTGTGTTGAAAAAAACTCCGGGCTGACCCGAGCGTAATGAAAAGACAAAACACTTGAGTCAGGACTAAAATACTCTTATGTAAGTCAAATCAATATCAATAAATATGAGTGTAACAGCGTCAGAGATGTTTATGGGATTTTACATCTCCTATTCAGTGTATAACGTGCGTGCAATAACTTAAGAGATGTTACAAGATTTTCCATCTCCTAAGGATCCGTTAATCTATTTATATGTAATAGTATACGCTATAGTAGGTAATGTCTATCAGTGAAATAAATATCAAAATAGCATTAAGGCTTTACATTGATCCACTTTAGCACATTTTTATAGTACTAAACCAAAGTCGTAATGAGCTCGCATAAGGATAAATATGACAAGGCACGTGAGGCAATGCCCAAGGTAGGATTCTACTAGTTTACCCTTTATGGCTGGTCGTAACTCATCCGTGGCCGACCGCGACAATCAATCCAAACAAAAAGGGTGCACCCATCGAGTACAAAATCACGATAGTAATACGAGTGATCAACGTCGCTAGAGGTAGCTAACCTCATTGGCCAGACATAGGCTCCTGTTTTAGTCATTTTAATTATGACACAAGTGTCAAGGCTATCCATCATTGTTCTCTTACTTCATTCCAGTAAACGTTCGCCAATTCAACCACTACATTCTGGATATCATCCACCGCGTACACAGTTGTCAAAGTGGTTCCAATATTGACAAAGGGTATGCCAATAAGAGGCCCCGATCACTTTAACAACCAAATGTCATTTTACACACTGGTTGATTCTTTTACATTTCGAAAACAGTTCATACTAGATATCAAAATATCATATTCGTTTTGAAATCAAATCCATTTCGAAATCAACATATTCGCTTCAAAAATCAAATCCATTTCCAAATCATCATATTCGCTTCAAAAATCAAATTTTACTTCAAAATGTCAATTCACTTCGATATAGCGATTTCACTTCAAAATTTGTTTTAAATTAAAATTTAGGTTGTAACTTCACTTTAACCCAATTCGCATTTAAATCCAAGATTTAAATATAAACATCCCACCCTTTTGACCAGTTTGAATTTTTAGAAAATAGTTTAAATAGTTTTAAAATAGTTTAATAGAAAATAGTTTGAGTATTTAAAATGGTTTATATAGTAAAATAGTTTGGAAAATCAAAATAGTTTGAATATTTAAAGGATATAGATTTTAAATTGTTTATACTAAAATAATTTATTTAAAAATAGTTTCAAAGTCAAAACGGTTCAGTTTCCAAAATTTCCAATTCAAATCTGTTCCAATTTCCAGTTTGATTTAATCAATTCAATTCCGATTTCAAGTCGAATTTTACTTCGATTCCAGATTAATTTCAATTCCAATTCCAAATTAATTTCAATTCTATTTCCAAATTAACTTCAATTCCAATCCAAATTAATTTCAATTCCAATTCCAATTCCAAATTAAAACCATTTCGATCTATATCAATTTCGAGCTCAATTTTCAAAATATCGATTCAAAACACTTAAATCAAATTGACTTTCAATATTCGATTTAAAATCCAAATCTTAAATATGTAATTCAATTCCGAGCTCAATTTCAAAATATCGTTTTATATCACCTTTACTTAACAATATTCAAAGTTCGAATAAAAGTCCAATCTTTTAAAACAGATTAATTTCTGAAATTCAAATCATATTTCGATTTTAACTTAAAAATCTAAACTTCAATTATTTAAACAATTCCTGTTTCAATTTAAATTTCAATATTCGAGTTGAAATTTGAAAAATAATTCGATTTCCATAAATTCAATTTTTATTTCTTTAAATCAAATCATTTAAATAATTTCAAATCAAAATTTCAAAATCATTTAATTTAACCAATCCGGTGTCTGCATATAATTTTCTATCCTATGGCCAAGTGAATCGGTTATTCCAATTTATATCATTTCAATCCAAATTAAATGCCATAGGTATATATCATCTTAACCTATTTTTTCATTTATTCGAAATAATTCAATTTACAATTTTATATACTGTAAATAATATACAGGATGATAACATGATATATCAAAATAAATAAACATCCAAAATATCAACCAATAGCATCCATCACAATCAATCGTCCAATAGTCAATAAAATTCACAAAAATTTCATAGTTATCAATATCGGGTATTTTACTGGTAATTAAACTCTAATTCAATTTAACTGTCAATTCAAGTTCTATCAATTAATTCAGATGTCAAGTTATATATCAATTAAATTTATCAAACAACTATCAATAAATTTAAATCACTTCACTATATAATTCAACTAACATAAAAATTATTTCAATCAATTGTGAGCGTATAAACACTCACCTTTAATTTATCGACGATTTAAAACCCAAATAAAGGCCCAAATTTGAATAGTCTCAGAATGCAACCAAGCTAGTTCCATAATGTCTGGAATTTCGATACGAACACAATGGAGAAAACCACACGTCGATCCGAGCTCGCATGCAAAGTTATTCAAGTTAGAACATTTTAATTTTAATATAAAATAATTAATTAATAAAATAAAATAAACAAAACGTATACCATCTTCCTTCGTTCCTTCTACAGCACGCTGAACCCATCTCTCGCGACAAAAACTTCCACACGCACGCAAGAATCATCGACCTGACGATGATCAGCCTTCACCATAACATGCGCCACCCTTCAACACGCATCCGCTCCAAACGCCGACCACATGCCGTCTCCGTTCGCACGCAATCCAAGGAAAACGCGCGCGACTTCAAGGTCAGATTTTGGCGATTCCGAGATGCTTCGGCATGAATCAACTGTATGGATTTAAAGAGGAGATCGAGATCTACAACTTTCATGTTGGAAATTTTTAATTTCGATGAACGGATTGAGAGAAATTAAGGAGGGAAGTTGAAAAAATTCTGGCCGTTGAAGACAATAAAGACGGCGGCCATGATTCACTAGGGTTTCAAAAAATAAAATAATAATATTTCTCGGTATGTGTGTCATATTTATATAGTTAGGTCTAACCCGTCCGAACTCCAATCGAGGCGTGCTGCCTGGTGTTTATAATGTTTTACCCCCATTCCGAACGTAATATAATAGGTTTCGAGGCCTAATTCGATCGTATGTGGAAGATAGGTTTTCAAAGTCAATTTATTTATCGAATTCCTTAAATTGATTTCTACGCGTCTCAAGATCGCACGACCAAACGACTAGTCTGGTCGCTACGAAACATGAAATCCTATAATGACTCACTATTACAGATCCGATGAAACTAGTTTCATCAAAATTTGAGACTGTGACCAAAATGGCTATTTTTACTCGGTAATTATAATATAAAATTTCCAATTTTTAATTATTCACATTTAAATCCGATTTTAAAAGTTAAACATCTTCCTTCATATTTAAATAAAATTTGAACCTATTTCATATACCATTTTTAATCATATTAAATCCATAATTCAATTATCTAAATAATCCCAGTATTGAATTTTATTTTATTTAATTATCCCATATTAAAACCCAATGAATTCTAGTTATCGACAATTAATTTATTTTCAACTAAATAAGTCAAAATTTATTATATAATCCAACTATTTATTATAAATACATTCAATACGAATAATTCCATTTCAATACTGTTATTGCCAAAATCATCGGAATTAGTTTATTTCAAACTTTTATCCAAACTCAAATTAACCAATTAATTACGATAATAAGTCATTAAATTTTATCTCTAACCATTTTATCCAATAATCATATTAAATTCAAAATTTTAAAATAGTCAAAAATGCGGGTCGTTACAAATCTCCTTGACGGTTCAAGATGCACCATGATTATGGAAGTGTATAATAATTCTTGAGTGAATAATAGAGTTTGAATGCAAATGGTATTCAAGAAAGAAAAGAATTCAAGACAACAAGTTATCTTTCACTTCTGCAAGTTAGGCTATATTTATAGAAATCAAAAAGTTGCTTAGAAAGGTTACATTCATTCGAAAAAGCTATTACTCTCCGAAGAGAAGCACTGAACGATCGCAACTCTTTTAAGTGTCGTTTCAGGAAATAACTGTTACAAAGTATTCAGTTGAGTAGGGATAATAGTCAGTCTACTGAATATGAGTAATAAAAATTATAGAGAAGAGACCAAAATTTAGAAAGCTGAACAGTCAAAGTTAGTATACTGGTTCAGTCGACTAGATTCATTTTCAGTCAACTGCCCTCAGTTAACTGAAAATGAATTCAGTCGATTGAGTCTATATAAAATATTTTTTATATAGACAATCCTGAATTTCTTTTTTATATAAAGCTTTGGCTCTTGTTTTTGAAATTCTTGTGTGCCAATGGTATTTGTGTGTGCATATGAATCATCTAAAGAGATTGTACAAATAAATTTAAGGATAATTACATATTCTTGACTTATATTGTAGATGATCTCTTTGCCTTTTCTCCTTGTTTCTTCGATTCATCGTCTTCTGATTTTGCACAAAATAATATACATGACATATATATATATATAGTTGTCATCATAAAAACATTCATTTAAACTGTGTTCTAATATCCACAACTTACTTAGGACACACCAACACTCCATGCACTTTATAGGACTGCAAATACTATGACTCTACACTCGCTCTTAATCCGGATGCTTGATTCTAATCTGATCTTTCTTCCTTTTAGGTCCAATTGGAAAGCTAAGATATCTTGATAGGGCTTATCAAGGTGTTGGTCACCACTGCTCTCAACCTCAAAAGGGCTCCTACTCTTACTGCAGTCTATATCAAGAATTTGATAGCAAAGGACAAAGAGGAAAGAGACATAATGGTGCAAGGCCAAGCTAGGGAACCGTGCGTCTATTCCACACATGTAACATCGAGGCCTTTTGAGGAACAAAACCCCACACCTTGGCTTGGCCCATGAGGCGGAGGTGACTAAGTTGGGGACAATATCTGCGTTAGATGAGGTGTGGGCTGTTACAGTGGTACCAGAGCCATACCCAGCCGGAATTGTGGTCTGTGCGTGTTATAACCACTATGCATGGTTGGTGTTGTGTTCATGAGCCAATGAGGACGTTGGACTCTAAAGGGGAGATATTGTAACACCCCTTCAAAATGGGAATAATAGTCCCACATCGTGGAAAAACACTATGAAGTGGGTGCTTATATACCAAAGCCTTCACCTCATAACAACGTCGAGGCCTTTTGAGGAACAAAACCCCACACCTTGGCTAGGCCCATGAGGAGGAGGTGACTAAGTTATGGACAATATCTGCATTAGGTGAGGTGCGGGCTGTTACAACATATTCCCATCATCAAGGGCATTTGCCCTCTCAGTCCTCTTAGGTTAGCAAAGCCCTCAGTTTTACATTCCTCCATCTTCTCATCTTCCATTTGCTGCTATCACCGAGCGACCTAAGGCTCCTTCTACATTCCTTCATCAATCTAAAACCATTAGCACTTCCACTTCTCATAGACCACACATGGATGCTAAAGAGACATCTACTATCTGGCCATACTGGTCTATCTTGTCCCCTGAAGGCCAATCTCTTGCCCGTACCACAAAGATGTAGGCAGCTCTACCTAACTTCTGCTCGAAAGGGGTTAAATTCAATTGTGACTATAAGGTCATCTCTAGGAGCTATCTAATGGAAGGTGTCTCTATAAATCAAAAGCCTATAAAACATTATGTACAATGGAGGAGACTAGCCGAAGGCCTATCGGATGTCAATTGAGCAAACAAATTAGTCATCAAAAGCTTTGACACTGAAAGGGATTATTAGAATAGGATTTGCGAAGGTTATAGGAAGGAGTTGGTCGAACTCCAATAGGATATATAGGCCAAAGAAAATGTCGTTAAAAAAGCTGCGAAGAATTTGGTTGAAGTGGCTATCTCTTAGAAGGATAAGTGCATGATTTTCAAGGATCAAATAAAAACTACATACATCTACAACGGTAGCCTTGAAAAAGAGGTTAAGGCATAAGAGGGCAAGAAAGCTACCCTTAAGGCCAAACTGATAATATCATAGAATAACTCAAAGCTGAGAGAAAGATAAGAAATTAGGTTTAGGACATTGGGTGTTCCTACATAGAAGAAGTTGCGGTCTTAAGAATTAAGCTATTTGACTCAGAAAAGAAGATACGTGAACTTAAGGCCACTCTTAACTAGACTAAGGAAAAGATTAAAGCCACCCTCCTGAGATTCTTTATAGATGTCATTGAGATGAAGAACTTGAAATGGCCAGGAGACGGCTACCCTCTTACACTAGCTGAGATCTAGGATGAAATCTTTAGAAGGGCCGAAGAGTCGGACCAGGAAGTTGACAATGATAAATTAAAGAACAAGTTGTTCGACAAGGAAGATTTAGCTATTCTTGAAGAAGGGATGGCTATCAAAGAATCCAAGGCCGGCACTGCTGAATAGGTGCTCGTTGAGACTCCTTATGGTCGTAGCTCTTTGGATCGAGTAGATGACACTGCTTTTATTCAAAAGGTGTCTCAAGAAGACACATCTTCGATGGTCACTTCCGATGTCACAACTGGTACACCTATATCTGCTGGTCCTTACACTTCTACTACCATCACTACTATAACTGCCCCTGAATGCAATAATTCGGAGACTCTAGCCTTCGTTCCACCAACAATTGGTCCCACTCTACCTCCACTTCCAAAAGTTCTTATGGATGGGGAATCGGAAAATCTTCTTAGCACGTGTCTTCACCTGCCTATGGTATCTTCTTAGTGTCTTTGGTTTTTGAGAAGCTTCAATTTTCTCCTATGGACATCACTATCCTTTACCGTTCTATATATCAACTTTCAGGTCACTCTACGATCATGGTCCCTCCAGTAGCCTCTCAAGCTTCAACCACTATACCAACTACCATCACCACCACATCGGTCATCATCACTACTCTCATCCCAGTTCCTACTTCTACCATGGGGTTTGGTCTCAGTCCTAAGCGAAAATGATCGGTGCACTTGACGATGAGACTTTGGAAGAACATAATGCAGCTATTGACGATGACGGCAACGATGAGCTTACTATTACTCAGATCGTAGGTAAGGAACTTTCGATGGCATCTAGAATGGCTGTTGATGTTGACAAGTTGAAGGCCATAATGAAAGAAACTAGATTGGGATCGACCAAACCACCTTTATCTACAGCCTTATCGATGCCCCCACTCAAGATCATGCTACCTTCGAGTCACACTATCGGTGCTTCTCAGATACCTCTAGGGGCTCACAACAAACTCAAAGACATCTATACTAGACAAATGAAGAAGAAAAACAATGCTCGGACAAGAGCACTATAGCGAAGAAGCGTCACAATACGCAACCGACCAATAAAGGAAAAAGGATAAAGAACGAGTGACTGATCACAGCCACCCTACGAGGACAAGTTTTGTTAGCCCTTTTGTTTTTTGATCTTTTCAGCATTTTCACATACATAGGTCGTCTTTTTATGGGAGCGGGTCTCACAAACCTTTTATTCAAAAGATGTGTAAACAGAAGGTTATTTTCTATTCAGCGTTTGTTTCATTTACATTATCAAACCTTTTTATTTCTTGCCTGTATACTTGCATGCATGTATAGTATACAATTATCTGTAATGTAATTACTTGTATATCATACATTCAAGTATCCATGATATATGTATTGTTTTTATTTACTGTAACTCTATACACGTAAATAAATTTCTATTATTGCCCAACATTGCTATGTTGCTTAGCTTTGTTTATTATCTGTCAAACATCTCCAGTTTTACTTAAGAAAGCTGTACATCATCGATGAATATTGTTTATCATTGATCTAACAAATCTCGTTCAACCATAAAAAATGTTATGGTTTATCATTACGACTGAAATTATCAGGCTTATCTGCACATGTCAACACGATCATTAATATAACCCATCACTGTAACTAGAAAGCAAGTTCAATTCTACATGGACCCCAATCACCGGGAGTCGGTGTCTCAAATGTCTATCTTCAAGCATCCACTTGTCTTGGCCTATCTCTGGGCAGTGGTAAAGGGCAAAATATGTAAGGGCGAGTCATCCGATTAACCAAATTCGATTATACTCCAATGAGCTGATCATGGATCAAAGAAGTTCGTCATTACCTCCTAGAATAGTAAACTTTATCATGGTTGATAATTGACTAGAAATATTTACAAAAAAAGAATCTTATTTTCTATAGTTTGCCCCTGGTGTGATCGCCACAGCTTCCTTGATGTACATCGAAAAAGATCCTTTTATCTTCATTCCTGATGACACACCTTAAGGGGTTTGAGATTCATCTCCTATATAGCACTCCTTCTTGCATAATCAATTGTGGAACCTTACAAAAAAGCTTTTGTCTTTTATTTCTTCCTGCCGGATGAGACCCTTTTAGGAAATAATCCTTAGTCGGAGTCATCCACGACTCCATCTCTTTCTTGACCTCCAAGATCTAATCAACATCTATCTTGTCAATGTTTGGAGCCATTAAAACCTTGCTGGCATGATTCCCAATAGCTATGCATTCCCAAACGGGCTATTTTGGCTAATGAATCGGCATTTGTATTCTCCTCCCTTGGGATGTGCGTTATCATGTAGTGCTTAATATCGTTCAGTAATTCCAACATCTTCAACTTTATAATGGGCGAGTCTTTCACCCTTAGCCTGGAATTCCTTCTTAACTCAACAAACCACAATTGAGAGTTGCTTAATATATGTAATGTCATGACTCCCAATTATTTCGCTATCTTAAGTCCCGCAATCAATGCTCATATTCAACTTCATTTATTGTTGCTCAGACTCATGCTTCAAAGCATAACCAATCCTCCGGCCTTCCGACGTTATCGTAACTACTTTAGCCTCTAAATTATGTCTATTGGAGGCTCCATCTACATACAACTTCCATTGGGAAAGATGGATCAACTCTTTTTCTACTTTGTCCTCCCAGATGGTGAATTCAATAATGAAATCCCCCAATGTCTGTCCTCAAATTGCCTTCGTAGGATGATAGGTAATATCATATTGACTCATCTTGATATTCAATTTTATCAATCATCCTGAAGTCTTAGGACGATGTAATGCTTGTCTAAGTGGTTGATCAGTCAAAACCTTTACCGCATGAGCCTAGAAATATGTCCTCAACTTCCTTGATGAAATCAGCAAACGGTACTCCAACTTCTCTAGCTTTGGGTTGTTCTTTTCCACTATAGTGAACCATTTGTTGATGTAGTAAACTGGCCTTTGGATCTTGCACTCAATGCGTGAGTCGATACTATTAAGTAAACGTACAAATATTCTTCTTCCAAAGGCTTGGATAATATTGGTTGTTTCTTTTTATGCTCCAACATATTTTGAAATGCATCTTTACATTCATATGTCCATCAGAACTTTCCTTTTTCCTTCTTAAGGTCATCAGAGAATGATATACACTTATCGATCACCTTCGCGGTGAATCGACTCAGCACTACGACCTTACCATTTAAGGTATACATTTCCCTCCTCATTTTTAAGGCAGTAACTAGTCTCAATGCTTCAATATATTCTAGGTTATCTTTAGTGCCCCTTGAGTTTACAATGAAACCTGAAAGCGTACACGATGTGACTTCGAAAGAATAGTTTGGTAGATATAATTTCATTCCACACTTTTAAAGTACATCAAACATCTCATAAAGGTCACCCATTTAATCAACCGATCTTTATGATTTCATGAGCATATCATCCATATAGACTTCCATTGTCTCTCTGATATGATCCTTAAACATTTATTGATCAAGCATTGGTAAGTAGCTCTAGCATTCTTCAGGCTAAATGACATGACTCCATAGTAATATAGCCATATGCTCCTTATTTAGGACATGCATCGTAGTTTGGTTATAGCCAGAGTATGCATCCATAAAAGACAACAGTTCATGTCCGACCGTCCCTTCCAAAAGTTGGTTTATCCATGTCAAAGGGAAGTAGTCCTTTCGACACGATTATTCAACTCAGAATAATCACTGCATGTCCTCCATTTTATGTTCACCTTATTAACCAACACCAGATTTGATACCTACTCCTGGTATATTGTAGCATGGATAAAGTCATTTGCTTTCATCTTATCCACTTCCTTTTTAATGCATTGGATCGCTCTGGCTCCATACCAGGCCTCTTCTGTTTCACATGAGGGTAACTTGGGTTCACATTCAATACATGGGCACAACTTCATGCGATATCCCAAATATATCAGAATATGTCCAAGAAAACACATCCATGTTTTCCCAGAGAACCCCTACCAACTCCTTTCTCATATTCAAGTAGAGTTGACATTTGACCTTGAGAACCCTTGTAAGATCATCATCATCTATCAGAACGTTAATTATCCACTCCACTGAAGCCGCCCTCACCTCTACTTGCTATTTTCACCGATCTAATATTTATAGAATTTACTATTATTACCAAGCTAGGGCTTGAATGGTAGTTGCTACACTTTCAAGGATTTGTTATAGAGAGGCTTCTCTGCATTCTTCCACTTCTCTTATCTCTCCGCCTCTTTGAGCTCAGAAACATAACACACTTGACCTTTGCTTTGGTCACCCTAAATTTCTCACACTATGTTCTCTTTAGGAAATTTCATCATCAAGCACCACGGAGCAAGTGCAATTCAAAAATTAGCAAGGGTTTGTCGGCCCAAGAAAGCATTATAGGCTGAAAATCCATCAATTACAATAAACATATGCAATTGCACCACCTTGCAGTCTCGTTCTCTAACTTAACAAGTAGCTCGATGCACCCATAATGTTCATTGGCCTCTCTATGGATCCCTGAATACGGGATTTACAAGGTTGTGGATCCTTCTGTTTAGGCACGTCTTATCAAAAATCAACTTAAAAAATATATTCACTGAGCTCCTATAGGTAATAAGGACTCGATGCACTATCATCGACCCAATTACGGACGTAATCACGATCAGATCAAGTGTTGGCACTTCGCCCTCATCTAGATCCCTTATCTAAAAATGATGACATTGTCAGTTGTTCTTTGTTACTTCGTTAGAAATCCCTCTTCTATGACATAACACATCCATTGAGGCACATGCCTCAAGGAGCTATCATAGTGCTCCGACTTCTTTCTACACGGTGCAGACCTCCAGATATAATATTAATCACATTTCCCAGTTCTGGCTATCTTGATCTTTATCCACTAGATCCATCTTGATTCCCTTGGGTAGGTTGCCCTTGAGGTTGGTAATTTTCCTACCCACTAACCTACGGGTTTCTAACGTACTAATGTAGCTTCTTCTTTCTAAACAATTCCTCAATGATATCTCTCATATGCATGCATTCATTTGTATTATGCCAATGTATCTTGTGGAAGTGACAATACTTTCCTGAATGTCTTTCCTCTTCAGTGGCCTCCCTTCTATATGACTTCTTCCAAGCCCTGTTCCTTGCGTCATAAAGTAAATGTTCTCAAAGGAATCCGTCAATTCCGTATAATCTCTTAGATGAGTACACCTCGAACACCTCTTAGTGTCTTGCTTCTTTCTACCAGCGTTTAGGTTCTTTCTCTATTTATTATTGTTTCCAACATTCAACACAACGCTTTCAGCATTAGCACCATCTATTCAACAGCAACGTTGCTCTGAATCTCACTACTCGGTCTGCTATTGCCAAATCTGCATTTTTAAGCGTAGATAGTAAGATGCCTTTTGGTAGAATTTCTTCAAGGTAGACAATTCCTTCCTCTTAAGCCACCCACCAATATCGATCTTTGGGTAACCCCATTCATTAGTGCCATTGACACTATCTCCTCCTTAGGGTTGCTTACCTATGTAACTGCAACATTAAATCTCTTAATAAAATCCTTCAAGGTCTCTTCAGATTTTTGATGCATATTTGACAATGACATTGCATCTTTTGGTTGAACAGTATGCACTTGAAACTATCTCATAAACCTTTTAGCCAACTGATTTTACGACTATATAGGCCTAGGCTCCAACTAAATAGATCACATTATTACCAACACTTTAAGAAAAAACTAAAAACACCTACATCTGATAGCATCCGTTGCACTAGCACTATCCATGTGCCATCCATACTTCAACATATGTTTCCTAGGGTTAGTCATGCCATTTTAGCTTGGCATGGTTGACATCATGAACTTCTTATGATGCCTCGCTTTTAGAACATCTTCAGTGACTGGAGTCTGGCTTGCTAACGAGCCTAACTCATCATTTTGTCGCCAGAGACCATGACTTATCAGCCTCTTAATTATGCTATCAATATATTCCACACTGCATTGGTTAACTAGATGATGATCATCATGAACATCCTCGAACGTTTGGCCCTATAATCGCTCTCGGTTAGTTTTATAAAATTTAGGTTCTCCTATCTCTGGAGAAACCACTCGTCCAAACCCTCGTTGGTGCCTAGTTAGATTCTGTCCCTTTCTAGCTAGTTCTGTAGCATTAGTTGGGCACCACCAACCTGGGCACCGGTAGCTCATCCTTCCTCAGTGTCATCTTTTTGTAAGTCCTCCTTACCGATGGAGAGATGCACCATCTTAGTAGATCGGTATGTACCGACCAGTTTCGACTTTGGCTTAGTGGTCGCATCTCTTCCAATTATTCTCTATATTTCCTCATCCCCTCCTACATCGGATATTTATTCAGTCTCATGTTTTGTGTTATTGAAGATGAGCTTTCTTACATCGAATCAAAATATAATGAATCCCTTCTACTCTTTCTTCGCTTATGAGATTCATTCTGTCATGGGGGATGGGCCAACGTCGCTAGCTGCTCCTACATCTTTATCATAATATCCATCCGAGCCTTCTTCTTTTACAACATCTTCTAGTTTATGTCATCCATCATCTTCTCTATCTCGGCTTTTGTCATGACCTCTTACTAAGATGAAGACTCTGGCAAAGTAGCCAAAGCAATCGATTTTCTTCTTTATGATGGGATTCTTCATTATCCCCTTCAATATAGCCTAGAACATGTACTCATCTCTTTCCTATGAGCATTTCTTCTAGATCTGACTTTTAGACTTCTCCAAATCTAAAGTGAAAGCATAGATCAAAGCCTGAGTATATATTCTCAATGAAAGCGCTAATTATTTCTTCAAAATATGGACAAACACACCAATCCAATCAAAAATTAAATGCATTCAAATAAATACAAAAATGAAAATGAGGAAAACATAATTTTTAAAGTAGTTCGGCAAAGAATTTATGCTATGTCCTCTATTAATGTTATTTCGGATTTCTTTAAGAATTATAGCTAAGTTTTACAACAAATTCTGTCGAGAATAATGTTGATCTTCAAAAATGGCAAAGTCTACATGTAAATATGAAATTAGAATCAAAAGCCTTTTTTGAGCTATAGAAGGTGTATTTATAACCGAAATCCTCATAATAGTAGCCAATACATGTTTGAACAGCTAAGTACTCAGACTCGAGTTTCTAAGCACAAAGAACATGTAAAAATTGGGTAACCAAAAGCTTTCGATACCAACCGGTTTTGGTTGGTGCCAAGAGGTTTTGCCTACTTCTTCGATTTTCCTTCATACTTGCTTTAGTCTTCAAGCTTTGGATTCTTATTGACAAAATTTCCCATCAATACTCATTGGTACGATCGGTTTTGCCCATCCGAATATTGTCTTTTTCTTCAAAGTTGCTAGCACAATCATCCATAAAACAAAATGGGCCCTTATCTTTTTTGGACCTTTTTGTATTGACAATTTTCGGTCGATTCCGACTGGTTTTGACTAGCATAACGCTTAGCCAAAATTCTTGTGCTCCATCTAGTCACCGGTCCCGACATCTCCTATGCTTCTCGATCCATTTCTTCATCATTTTGAAGCCCGGATCTGTTGAGATGTCACTTGATTCAAATGTTAAATAACACTTAATGATGAAATAAAAATTTTGATTACACTGATGTGATGAAGTTAACAATTTTAAGTACATTTAAGAGATGAAGCAATATTTCAACTACATTAAAGTGGTAAATAAATAACTTAATTAAAATGGTGAATGAAAGAATCTTTTTAAACCATATTTGTAACTTCAAGTATAATAAAGTGGTAAATAATTTTTATAACTTAATTAAAATGTTGAAACAAGATTTCAGCTACATCAAACCAACGAAGTAATCTTTTTTATCGTTATTAGTGTTTTGGTCTCTATAATGTAGAATAATTTTCAAAATTCTTTTCCTCTATATTTTTTTTGCTAAAATGAGTAGCCATTAAATTTACTAGTCATGTTTAAATTTAGCGGCTGCATAACTATAATGTAGTTAATTTTAATTACACTATAAAATTATTATTTTTATACTTTAATGCACTTTTCAAAAAGATTTGTTTTGTTGCACCTCAAAGACACGATTTGAAGTGGTTTAATATCGATTTTAATAAATTTCAAGCCTTTTTTAGGCAATATCAAGACATTTTAACATTAGAGTAAATTTATTTGTTAGTATTTTTGTAATTTCAAAAATATCGATCTGTATGTTTGTATAATGAAGATGGATCACTAATATGATATCTATGTTAAAAATTGTCAAATTTCAAAAATCGAATTTTATGATTTTGAGTTATGCATATGCATAATGTCTATCATTAAAAATATAATAAAATATGTGATTTAAGGGTAAAAAAGGGTTGTAAATCTGTTTTTCTCTCCACAAAATGGTGTTGCACTTTAAAATTTGAATTAAAGTACATACGAAATGTTGAAATAGGTTTAAAATAAATTAGGAAGTGTTATTGTGATGACTGTCCTATACCATCGGCACCCAATATACATAAGATAGTGCGCTGCTGATGTGCCTGACCGATGTAGAATAATCATCAAGGTTTTAAAATGAAATACAGAACCTGTCGTATATCTCATAGCGCATGGAATAAAATATAATATACATCATTGATATAAAACAGAAGAGACAATAATAACTAAGTGATCCAAATATCAAAGTACAGATTCACAAGGTTATACACGAGTAATAGAGTTTATACAATGGAAATAAACTCAAATAACTGGCTCATAATAATAAGCAAACACTACCAAGGTCCACAGTGTTGCACATTGGAATAAGCATAGAAATCTATATATAGTACGAGATAGCTCCATCCATCTCGTCCTCTGCATAACTACTGCACTTCACCTAGACCTACTATCTAGTCTACTCATTTAAGAGTACCTGGGAAAATAAGAAGCAAAGCATAAAACCTTAGGTCGAATAACAGTCTAGTGTAAGTGGTAAATGAATCTCAAAATACTATACAAGTCGATATGAACCATAACTGACCCGTCCCTGCAACCAAAGAGTTAGCACATAATAAACATAATATTCTACTCAACAAATATAGTAAAGGTACACTAAAAACCAAGTGTGATGATGGGTGTCCAGGTATCCCTATCTCCAATGCCTATCTATAATGACATCACTAGAGTGATAGAATATGGAAATTAAGACAACCATAATATCCATCAAATAAACCTTACTATCACTCACTATGCTCTAGATATATGATAACTCGTATGACCATTCAATTGCCAGGGATTAATGGAAATCCTGGTTTTCAGTGTACTCTCTTTAGCTCGTAGCTGATACTAGACCCATTCAACTGGTCCATGGTACATAAATCCATTCAACCGATCCAGGGTAGCCTTTCAACATACCCATGAGCATCCTTACAATACCCTTGCATTGAGTACATCAAAAAACACTTCGAGTGTCAATGATCCCTTAGCACGTGTATCCAACCCTTTCCTTGCTCCATCCAATTTCCATTATCCTCGAGGAACCACTCTACATTCCTTTATTCCACGATAGAACCATTCAACTGTTTTATCCACGAGTCACCTTTCTTAAAACCTGCCTCTTGTGAATAACCATTCTCATGACTCCATTTAACATCGAGCCATCATCATCAGAACCTAACTCCTTTCATCTTCAAGTTGTCACCAAAGTCCCGAAGCTATCATCGTGCTACTATGTCGCCATTAAACCCAAGTGAACAAACAAACACCTTTAGCATGATTCGCTGAGCCTCTACTTCCCCTGATGGAAGTTTCAATCACATCCCATCAACATAAATAACTCGGTACCGACCTATAATAGCTCGACACCGACTTATTTACTTAGCCAATCTTGGCTAAGTTCCATCTCAGGCTTCTACTACTTTATTTTCCAAGTGCTTTGGACCTTGACCCATCCTTCAAAATAGCTCGACATCACTCTAAAGCTCTCATCTCCATGTTCTAGAAATAAATCGGTATGGTGACCAATACTTAGACCATTTCCAAAATCTAGCCTTTGTCCATATCCTCTAGCCATTGTCCACCGAGTCATCAAGTCGCCGACCCATTTTGACCGCTAAAAATAAATGGATACCATGCTATAATAACTCTATACTGACTTATTTCCTCAATCCCAATTTTGCTGTAACTTGTGATTTTGGTTCCTCTCATACTCTAGAACCCCTCCTCCAAGTTTCATTCAATTCTGACCATCTTCGCATTCGATTTTTCGAATTCACCAACCTATTCTCCAACTACCTAAAATACTAGCAAACAACATCAAAGCACAGCATACAATCATATAAAACCATGCATATGCATCTATTCATACAAGCAATACATAAGAATGTGATAATCAAGTAAAATTTAATCTAGATCTAACTTTTATACTAGCATATGCATATGAATACAAGGGATTGCAAAACCGTTTTACAACTATTTTTAAGCCTTTATACTTTGTCCATAAACATATATAAAAATGTAGTTAAGGTTAGAAAATGTTTTAAATTCAAAATCATGTCAAAAACATTTTTTAACTATATAAACATGCATAGTAGAGTGAGAGGTCAAGAACTACTCACCAAATACCCAAAATATCAATTATTCTCGTTAGATTTGAAATAGACAACAAAGGAGATGAACCCAAATCCGCAAAAACGACAATCTAAAGCTTTTCTATATAATTACCCCTCTAATCAATGAGTTGGATAAGATTAGTAAGGAAAAGGGGAAGATGGAAGTGACTTAGATCAGTTCCTACAGCCTCCCCTTAGCACAATTTTCGAGATCAGTTAATAGGCCTAAGCATGGACTTAATTAATTACCCATTAAACTGACCAACGTAGACAAAACTTAAAACAGCTATAACTTTCAAACATTAAGTCCGTTTTCCTATTATGGCCACTCTAAGGAATGGGAAACCACCATCATAAAGCAATGAAAGTGGTTTAAGACCCTAATTCAGCTCCTATCAAACATTATATTCCAAACAAGGTTTTTAGGGTCAAAACGGTCACATAGAAAATCAATAAAAATCATAAACAAGGAAAATATCCCTAAGAGTCACTTTCCAAAACCGTAGAGTCATACGACCTCAAATGAATAAATTTAAAATATTTTACGATCCGTCGATACGTAAAACACGAATCGTTACACTCTCCCCCTATTTCGAAGTTTCGCTCTCGAAATCCCTAAATAAATCAAGGAATAGTCAACCTCAGTTACCCACATGCCTATCAATCACGTGCAACTATCAAACATATCAAACAAGCATTCATGCAATCAATAACATAAGCAAACTATCTTAGCATGTGAGATACTAAACTACCTTATACGATATTAGAAGGAAAAGCAAATGTGATAAAAGTAGGCCTTACCATACAAAGAGCTCCGGATGAGTGACCCTCATGCTCTCCTCGGTTTCCCATGTGCAATCATCTTCACTTTCGCCCCATTGAACCTTCACTAACTCCACCGTCTTCCTCCTAAGTAGTTTCATATCACGTCCGACAATATGAACCGACCTACGAGGTCTTGAAGCTTCTGGTCCAATCTCAATATCATCTAGTTGATCTAGTGTAACCATCATGCCTGAGTCGTGCACAAACTTCTGCAAGTGAGAAATATGGAAGACATTGTGCACACTCACCATCTTCTGAGGTAAGTCGACCGTATATGCTAGGTCTCCAATCCTCTCTTTTACTGGAAAAGGACCTACGAATCTCGTTGCCATCTTCCCCGTACTACCGAATCGAATGGCATTCTTCAAAGTAGAAATCTTCACAAACACAATATCATTGATGGAGAATTCCCAATCTCTACATCTCCTATCGACGTAGCTCTTCTGCCTATCCTGCATAGCTTTCATTCATTGTCAAATGATCTCTATCTTCTTCGAGGTTCCTTTGATCATATCTAGCCCAAGTATCAGTTTCTCGCCCACTTCCCACCAACATGAAGAGGCGTTACTGATCGTCCATATAATCCTTCATACGGTGCCATACCGATACTAGATCGATGGGTATTATTGTATGCGAACTCCACCAAATGCAGATGACCATCTCATAAGCCTTCGAAATCAAGTATGCAAGCCCGTAGGAGATCCTCCAATATACGATTCACTCTCTCAGTCTGCCCATCCATTTGCGGGTGATAAGCGGTATTGAGATGCAGCTCGGTACCCAACACCTCTTGTAATCTCTTCCAGAACCCACTAGTGAACAACGGGTCTCGGTAGCTCACAATACTCTTTAGCACACCATAAAACCGCACAATCCATTTCATATAAAACTCGGCCAGCTTGGCTACCGTCCTACTTGACTTGATGGGTATAAATCGAGTGCCCTTGGTCAATCGATCAACTATGACACAGATGCTATCATACCCTACTCGAGTCCTCGATAGTCCATTAGTGAAGTCCATTGATATTTGCTCCCACTTCCGTTTGGGAATTTCAAGCGGTTGCAACAACCCACTTGGCTTCTTTTTCTCCGCCTTTACCAACTGGTAGTTCATGCATTTCGAGATGAATGTCCTAGCATCCTTCTTCATCTCCTCTTAATAATAGATCTGGCTTATATCATGGTACATCTTATTACTGCTGGGATGTATTGTCAACCTATGGTGGCACTCTTGTAGCACCTCATCTCATAATCCATCAACATTGGGAAAAACCAGTTTCCCATCCATATAGAGCTAGCCGTCTTGGTCGAGTCCATATTGCTTCATACCCTCAGACTCTACCCCTCCTTCTACTCAATTAGAGTATCGATCAGCATGACCTTGACTAGTACTGATCTGCTCAATTAAAGTAGGCCTGATAGTCAAACTCACCAACATCTCTGGTTCTAACTTGCAATGGGGTCTTAAGTCATAGCCAGTAATATACTCCAACTGTTTCCACCCCAAAACATCGCTCCCAAACTAGCATGTCTTCTACACAATGCATCGATAATTGCGTTTTTTTACTAGGTGTATAAGAAATGCTAAAATCATAGGAGGCCAAAAATTCCAACCATCGCTGCTGGCGAAGGTTGAGATCCTTCTAGGAGAAAAGGTACTTTAAGGATTTATGATCAGTGAACAGCTCAAACCTTTCTCCTAATAGATAGTACCTTCAAATCTTAAATGCAAATAAAATAGCCACCAACTCCAAGTCATGAATTGGATACTTGCTCTTGTGCAGTTTCAGCTATCGACTAGCGTAAGTGACAACTTTTCCCTTCTACATCAACACTGCACCTAATCCAGTACCACAAGCATCTATGTATACCGTCAGCTCCTCATTCCCACTTGGAATGGTCAATACTGGTGCACTAGTTAACCTTTCTTTCAAATTTACAAATGCATGCTCACACTTTCGCGTCACAAACAAAAGTCTGATTCTTCTTCGTCAAATTGGTCAACGGTGCTGCTATCTTTAAGAAGTCCTTGATAAAACATATATAATATCCCACTAATCCTAGGAAACTCCTTGCATCGATAACATTCTTAGGTTGGTTCCAATCTTGAACCACTGCCACCTTGGCAGGATCTACTACGATTCCCTGCTCCGGGATGACATGACCCAAGAATCTCACTTCCCTTCTCCAGAAGCGACATTTTGAAGACTTTGCTTTCAACTTGCGCTTCCTCAACACTTCAAGCACAATCCTCAAGTGTGTCTTGTGTTCCTCCTCTGTCCTAGAATAGATCAAAATGTCATCCATGAACATAAGCACGAACTTGTTTAGGTGATCCTTGAAGTCACAGTTCATGAGATTAACAAAGTATGCCAGAGCATTAGTTAGCCAAAATCGCATAACCAACCACTCGTAGGAACTAGAAAGTGTACAAAACATGATGATCGACACACTCTCCTTTGCTACTCTCAACTGGTGAAATCCTATCGCAAGATCCATTAAGAAAACACATTTGCATCATGGAGCTGATCGAACAAGTCATCAATATGTGTGAGTGGACACTTGTCCTCCTTCGTTACTTTATTCAGCTCATGGTAATCTACACACAACCTCAGAGAGCCATCCACCTTAGTGGTGAATACTACGGGTGCACCCCACTTAGATATACTCCTACAAATGAACCCCCCTTTCAGTAGGTCATTTACTTGCATCTCCAACTCCTTTTGCTCATTGGGTGCCATATGCCTCAATGGTATAATTATCGGCCTGGCATCCTTCACTAAGTCTATCTGAAACTCATTCTCTCTATGCGATGGTAATCCGATCACTTCCTCAGACCCATCCAGATACTCTCTAACAATAGGCACAGATGACGATCCATCCTATGGAGTCTTAAGCGAATATAGAAAGCTAACCATAACCCCATCCTTTAGCAGGTAGCCAATCACTATCGTCCGCCCCTCAACAGCCCCAATCGTCACCAATAGCTTCTTGCAATCCATTACTACCACGTACTTCCTTAGCCAGTTTGTTCCCAAGATAATCCTAAACCCAATGAAATTCAAAACAAAACAATAACAAACAAAAGAGCATCCATGACTCGATAAGGTCAAACCACGAAAAACCATGCACAGGCTAGTGGAGCCTCCAACAGGATTTGTCACAATCAAAGGTTGGCCAACTATATCGGGTTTCAATACCAGCCTATCTACCAAATCACTAGATATGAAGGAATGTGAAGCCCCGATATCGAATAAAACACATATTGGAACTAGTAAATGGAAAGCATACCTTGAATAACAACGCTCTTCCCCTTCTCTTTCACTGAGGGAGCACTTGACGAAGTCGGAACAATGTCCAAAGCATATGCCTTCACAAACTTCTTCTGCTGTGCTGGTTCTGGATAATTCTTTAGTATGTGTTTGGGTTTGCCGCAGTTATAACACTTATTCTTCCCATCAGATTTGCAGTCTCCGATTAAGTGACCCTTGTCTTCACAGCCATAACAAATACGATCCCATTTAGCCTTCTTTTGAGAATTCTTTCCCTGAAACTGCTTCCTTTTTCCATTCCTTTTCTTCTTGCCTTCACTCCTTTGTTGCAGTTTCGGCTCCTCCTTAGCAACAATAGCTAATTTGAACTTGGGTTATAAACTCTCCTGATGAAGACCTTTCTCGATAAGTCTTTCGAAGGCTCATCGATATGACTAACCAACTTCTCTCCCAAGTAGTCATCCAAACCCACAATGAACTTCTTATTCTTTCTCAATAGAGTGTCGATGAAAGCCATCCAATACTTCGATAAAGCATCAAACTCAGCAATATATTCAGAAACAGACATATCTCCTTGCTTTAAATCAGTGAATTTCCTGAATAACACCGACTTCTGAGCAGCTGGGACAAAGTTCTCTTCAAACATGGCCTTAAACTGGTCCCAAGTAAACTGACCTCAGATGTAGCAATGGTATTGGCATTCCACCAGTTCATGGCCCACCCTTGAAGCTATCTAAATGTCAGCTTCCTCTTCATGGCATCATCTATCCCTATATCACTAAAGATACGCTCGCAGGTGTCCAATCAATCCTACACTTCGATAGTCGACTTTGTTCAAAGGAAAGGTTTGCCTCGCTAGGTGGAGTAATCCTTGCATAGCTTGGCAAAGTCAGCTCTCGATGTCTACACTTGAGCACTACCACGAATAGTAACATTTGGAATCGCCGCTTGGGCATTTTGAAGCATGTTTGCCATCATCGCATTGAACATAGCTTGCAAGTGAGGGTTAACTGCCCCCGAGCACGCTCCTTCCTCAATTCTGAAGATGTAGTTCCTCACACGTTTTCTTGTTGGCAGCTCATTCTTGATCAGTAACAAGAATGATCCGTCTCTCAAAAAGAAAACTATGTCAATGGTACTCGTGTGTGCATGCGACTAATATACTATATGTATACTGGTACATATTTTTGAAAATCATAATATACAATAAGTACACATACTCTTGTGTGTGTGTGTGTGTGTATTCTCGATCTAGTCTAGAGTGATAAATCCTTCCCTATCTCTATTGGAGCATGGCATCAACTAAGGTTAGTCATGTAACCTAAGCTTTGATACCAACTATGACGACCGTCCTACACCACCGGTATCCAATACACATAAGATAGTGTGCTATTGACATGCTCGATCGATGTTAAACAATTATCAAGGTTTTGAAATAAAAATTAAAGAACCTGTTGTATATCTCATAACCTATGAAATAAAATATAATATACATCGCAAATATAAAACAATAGAGACAGTAATAACTAAGTGATCCAAATATTAGAGTACAGATTCACAAAGTTATATAATGAGTAATAAAGTATACAACAGAAATAAACTCAAATGACTGTCTCGTAACAATTAGCAAACACTGCCAAGGCTCCATAGTGTTTCACAACAGAATAAGCATAAAAATCCATATATAATACAAGATAGCTCCATCCATCTCTTTCTCTACATAGCTACCACATCGCACCTAGACCCAATATTTAGTCTACTCATTTAAGAGTACCTGAGACAATAAGAAGCAAAGCATAAAACCTCGAGTTAGACAATAGTCTGGTGTGAGTGGTAAATGAATCTCAAAATACTATACAAGTGGATACAGTAAGGAACAAGGGTATATGAACCATACCTGACATGTTCCTACAACCAAAGTGTTAGCACATTAAAAACATAATATGCTACTCTACAAATATAGTAAAGGTACACTACAAACTAAGTGTGATGATGGGCGTCCAGGTATCCCTATTTCCAATACCTATCTACAGTGACATCCTTAGAGTGATAGACTACGAAAGAATAATCAAGACAACCATAGCGTCCATAAACAATCCTTACTATCACTCACTGCGCTTTGGATATATGATAACCCATACGACCTTTCAACTGTCATGGACTAATGGAAATCCCGGTATTCGGTGTAGTTTCTTTAATCCGAAGCTGATACTAGACCTATTCAACTGGTCCAAGGTATACAGATCTATTCAACTGATCCAAGGTAGCCTTTCGATATACCCATGAGCGTCCTCACAATACCCCTGCTTTGAGTACATCAGAAAAAACTCCTAGTATCAACGATCCCTTAGCATGCGTATCCGCCCTTTCCTTGCTCCATCCAATTTTCAATATCCTCAAGGAACCACTCTACATTCCTCCATTCCACGATAGAACCAATTAACCATTCTATCCACGGGTCACCTTTCTTAGAACCTACCCTTTGTGGATAACCATTGTCATGACTCCATTCAACATCGAGCCACCATCGACGGAGCCTAACTCATTTCATCATCAAGTTGTCACCAAAGCCTTGAAACTATGATCATCCTACTATGCCTCCATCACATTCCAAGCGAACAAACAAACACCTTCAGCACGACCTGTAGAGCCTCTACTTCCTCTCATGGAAGTTTCACTCCCATTCCATAAATATGAATAACTCGGTATCGACCTATAATAGCTCTGCATCGACTTATTTACGTAACCAATCTTGGCTAAGTTCTATCCCTTGCTTCTAGTACTTCATTTCCTAAGTGCTTTTGACCTCGACCCATCCTTCAAAATAGCTCGACACCACTCTAAAGATCTCATCTCCAAGTTCTAGAAACAACTCACTATGGTGACCAATACTTAGCCCATTTCCAAAATCTAGACTTTTCTTTATCCTCTAGCCATTTTCCACCGAGTCATCAAGTCGCCGACCCATTTTGGCCATTAAATATAACTCGGCACCGAGCTATAATAACTCAAAACCGACTTATTTCCTTAACCCTAATTTTAGCATGACTTGTAGTTTGGGTTCCTCCCATACTCTAGAACTCCTCCTCCAAGTTTCATCCAATTCTGACCATCTTTGCATTTGATTTTTCGAATTCACCAACCTATTCTCCAACTAGCTAAAACACTAGCAAACAACATCAAAGCAGAACATACAATCATAGAAGCCCATGCATACACTTCAATTCATACAAGTAGTACATAAGAATGTGATAATCAAGCAAATCTTAATCTAGATCTAATCTTACACTAGCATATGCATACGAATACAAGGGATTGCAAAACCATTTTAAAACTATTTTTAAGCCTTTATAATTTATCCAAAAAACATGTATAAAAATTTAGTTAAGGTAAGAAAATGTTTTAAGGTCAAAATCATGTCAAAAACATCATTTTTAACTATATAAACATGCATAGTAAAGTGAGAGGTCAAGAACCACTCACCAGATACCCAAAATACCAATTTTCTCCTTAGATCTGAAGTAGACAGCAAAGGAGATGAACCTAAATTAGCAAAAATGACAATCTAAAGATTTTCTATGCTAATCACCCTTCTAATCAGCGATTTGGCTAAAATTAGTGAGGAAAAGGTACATTTTTTGATAAAATTAGGGTTAATGGAGGTTTAGAGCTATTTTGGGGAAGATGGAACTAACTTAGATCGGTTGCTATACCCTCCCCTTAGCATAATTTTCGAGATAGGTTAATGGTTTTATGCACGGGCTTAGTTATTTACCCATTAAAACTGGCCAGCAGTAGTAAAACTTAAAACGGCTATAACTTTCGAAAGATAAGTCCATTTTTCTCTTATGACAATGCTGCAGAAAAGGAAACCGCCATCCTGAAGTAATAAAAGTGGTTTAAGACCCTAATTCAAATTCTATCAAAAGTTATAGTATAAACAAGATTTTTATGGTCAAAACAGTCAGGTAGAAAATTGAAAAAAAATCATAGACATGGAAAATGTCCTTAAGAGTCACTTCCTAAAATCTTAGAGTTATACAATCTCATATGAATAAAATAAAAATATATAACAATCCTTCAATACGTAAAGTATGAGTCGTTGCAGTTAAATTATTGAATATGAATCTAACTTATATAATGTTTATGTAGAAGAATTTTTATATACTAAAATTATAATGAGAGATCTAAGGTTCAAAGTCTCAAAACCTTTGATCAATTGAATGGTTTAGAGTGTTGAATCATTATTGTACATGTGTTTAATAGTTTCCCAATAGTTGGATGCATGTTTATATGGTTTTATGACTCCTAACTTTTGGATTGAAAATTTTATGTCTTAAATAAATGCCTAGATCCTTATAACTTATGTAGGAGCTTGGTTGTTTATTTACTAGGTGCAAGCTTCGTTTCCTACTGGGAAAACTACAAATGATATAATCAAAACTTGTGATTTCTACACAGAAACTATTATGGAAGCATGTAACTTCAAATACTTTGGACTAGGCTAAACAGGAGAATGTTATAGTTAATTAATTAATCAATTGATTTAAAATGTTAAATTTAATCACTTGTTAATTTAATCAGTAAAGTGATTAACACTTGGATGATCAATTTAATCAGTAAAGGGATAACAAATTTATGAATGAGAAATCAAATATTAAAGGAGTAATTTTCGGTCAATAACTTATTTTCTAATGTGATGAAATGAAGTGGGTTTTATGTGATAAGTGATAGAATTAGGGGTATGCTCTAGGGGGCACTTATGTAATATGTTTTGTAGTCCTAATTCTGTAAACAATTTTGTTCAAAATAAAATATGTTTTGGCTTTGTTTTCTATTATATGTTTTTATTATATTGGGATATAATTAATTAATAATTAACATTAAATATATAAGTAGAAAATCCTTAGTAGTAGCGTTTTATTGATTACATTATGAATAAGTTTGTAACCATGAGTATTTAATCGATATTAACAAAACACCAACTCCTTAAATGTTCCTAATCGAGAATATTAAGAAATGAATATCGATATGTGTATTGAGACTAGTATACATAACGCTCTCCATATGATGGACGATGATTTATTGATGACTATTGGGGGCACCAAGGGGTACATACTTATGGTTGTTTATAATGATCATAGAACGACTCAATGAGATTCTTCTATAGGTTATATAACTTGGTCAAAATAGATGACCTCTGAGTAATGACAAACGATAATCTTCCAACCCGAGAGTACGTACTCTTAAACTTAAATGTGTAAACTATACTTTGATTATGGTAACCATATGACATAGTGACCGTGTTACAACCATATCTAGGTACATATTTAAACACTTGAAGTGACACAATACCCAAGAGAGGATTCATCTCTTTTATTATAGAAGGTCAGTATCACTGTAATTGGTAAGCGAAATAAAAGTCAAAGTCTATAGCCAAAGCAAAACAATTAATTGATAAATGTTACTAGACTGTATTAAGGACTTTAAAATCGACCTCTGCAATCAGTAAGGATATTAATAGAGTTTTCGATCCTAGACTAAATTCTAGATATCTAAGTGATACAATGATGATGAAAAGAATACATGTATAAATTATCGTGACTAGTTGAGCATGCACTAGATCAGAAATACAATTTCGGCTAACTTATGAATAAGTGTCAAACTTGACCCTATACTTTACTTTAACAAAGTCCATGCATGCATCACTATTTAAGTTGTTTAAATATTGACTATAGATTGAGTTCACACCAGAGAGTTAACACAACCGTGTTGTTGATTATTTCTAAATTCGGATAATGGCAAAATTAATTTATAATTGTTATAAATTAAAAATAAATTAAAACAAATGATGTACTCATATTTAATGAATGTTTTAATTATTTACTCAGAGCAAAAAATCAAGTAGAATAATGTTTAAAAGTCGTATAACGGTTCATTCGATAAATAAGCAGGAATTAATTACTTAGAGATTCAACTAGGTGTCAATAAAGTGTTGACTAGGAAAATATCAACCCTTTAGGTTCAAACAAACTTGTTCAATGATAGGTTCAAATTGTTTGCACCAAATTATTTGGATTTAGATCAAATGATGGAGAAAATTGTGGTGATTCAAGGCTATAAATAGGAAAGCCATCCCACACCATTTTCTACATTGTTTCATTACCTCTATCTCTTAATAGGCGACCATTCATCATCATTAGTGAAGCCTACTCTCACGTTTGCAAACTAAAGGTAAATAGGAGAGAGAAGTGCTCCAAGAGAAAGTATTTAACAAATTACGTGCTAGATTCTCGATGGGATCCTATCGATGAAAGGTAAACGCTAAACTTGTTTAATTATTGGCATGTATTTAAATATTCTAATCATCATGTTACCCAATTTATTGTTTGGCCATAATAATTAAAAAACCTTATATATATATACATATACATATTAAATAACATAAAATATTTTACCAATTATTTAATATATACACATAGATATAACACATATTCTTGTATAAAATTCTATAGACATATAAACATAAAATTACTCTCTATATATATATATATTTTAACCAAAAATAGATTTATATATATTTAAATATTTTAAAAAATAACTCTATTTTGAAACTTGTAACTTTGAATTTAAAAAAATTAATATTGTACTTTGTTGGTTTTTAAATAATAATAATACATATATAAATACATAATGCGTACAAATTATATATATATAATTTATTTCTATTTTGGATTATATTAATTAAAAAAATTTAATGTTAATATGTATATGTATTTTAATAAGTTAAATCATTTACATCATATTGAATTATTCTATTTAATTATTTTCAGCCTTAACTAAATTACTAAAAAAATCTTGGTGGATGGATGTAATTTTTTTAAGAAACTAAAATTTAAAATTTTGAGTTAGACAAATATTTAATTTTGAATTTTAGAAGGATTTAATAATCATCGAAAATAATTAATATTAGTATATGTATATTTATATATGTTTATACATATAAAATTATAAATTATGGTTATTATAGTAAATGAAATATTTTGTATTATATATATTTATTATATATATGTTTTAAATTATATTTCCATATACATACATGCATACATGTATATTATTGGCCAAATAAAATAACTACATATGTATATTTGTATAATTACAGTCATTAACTTTTTAATATTCATCAAACACTATTTATATACCTATTCATATACATATATACATACACACACACACACAGATATATATACATATACACACACGTATACACACATCACACTAGACATCTTGTTGATTGTGGGATAAAGCAGCCAACTCTTCCATGAACCCTGTATTAGGATACACGCACACACATATAATATAGTTGAGATGTTCGTATTATGAATATGCATGTTATATTATAATAAAATAATAAATCAATTATAATTTAATTATAATAATCTTAATCTTAAACATTAATAATAAATAAATATTTTAATTAAACTAAATAAAATAAAAACTACATCTAAACTGTTTTATTTAAAGTACTGAATTTGATTTAATATAATCATATATTTATTTACATTAAAATATTTAAAGATTTTTTGCAAATTAGTAAAATGAATTTTGTTCAAAAACCCAACCTTTTAACTCGCTGTTAGTGCACCTAATCCAACAATGGTATCAAAGTTCGCATTGCACTTATGTAAATAAATTAACCAACACTAAGTGCAATACCTTAAGAAAAGGTCAAAGTAGATAGGTGTCTAGGAAATGGTGATTAAACTAAGGAGAATGTTACTCTAATTAAGGATCGCTATATGTGTAAAACTTCCTTAATCTCCTGGCCCTTACCTAGCTCATCGTAATAGCCTAATTCATGGTTATGCCCTTATGGAAGTCTTAAATGTTATTTGAGCCTTAGGTAAATTCAAATAGCATATCTGAATATTATAAGTTAATTTAAATTGTTTAAATTAAATAATTAATTAATCACATAATTTTACAAAAGTACAAAATGCAAATTTAAATTTGTTTTAAATTAAATATGTAATTGATTAATTTTATAAAGGGCTATAAAATATAAAATTATTAAATTTAATAAATAAATATAAATTTTATACTTATAAATTATTTAATTAGTAAAATAAATACATATGAATACACACACAAAGGTATATATATGTTATATCTATAAATTTAATGGGAGGACAATATTAATAAAACCCATGAGACTTAAGGAAGTATACATTGGATATATATAAAAGATATCTGATATCATGAGTTATAATAATTATATACTCATCTTCCTTAAATAGTCGATAATATTCTATAAAATTATTTTTAAATTATGAATTTAATAATAATAATGCTCTCTAATATTTATAACATAAAAAGAGTATCTTACATATCCATGTTTGGTGGGCACCCACAAGGCATGTAATATCTAAGGTAATGTTTATATCATCAACATACATACAGACACACACACACACACACACACACACAGATATATATATATATATATAATATATATCCGTGTGTGTGTATGTGAATGGTATGTAACTTTACATAGCTTACATTAGGGTATAACGAAATGTTTGGGTCTAGAATGTCTAATGTACTTCATGATGCATTGAGCACCCTCAAGGTCATGAAGATGACTACAAACATAGGATAAATGTATGTTAGGAATTATATTGGATATGACTAGTAAAGGGTTACTTTTTATAGGGATAACTATTTGCTTAGCACCCTCAAGGTCTTAGTAATATAATAACAGATCCTAATGCCTACTGAAGAATTTATGAAATTCCAGTAGTCTTTTGGGGTTTTTGAGAGATGTAAAATTTAGTAGGAGCCTTATTAGAAAAATATAATAAACCATTCTGGTAAGTATAAGAACATATGCAATGATACCTAATTTACTCTAATGAATTAGCAAAGATAAATGGCAAATATGAAGCCATTCTTCGAAAAGAACACTTAACAAACTAAAAGACTGACTAAGGAATGGAAAAATTACACTAACATATGAAAAGTTGTGGTATGTCATCACAAACGAACATTTAACTAAACCTACTAAAGATGCTACACCCAAATAGGTTAAGACTTACCAAAACTGGAAAATGGATTGTGAACTTGCTCATTGCTATGTGTTAATGACCATGAGCATCGAGCTCCAATGATAACACGATAAAATGAATCTTCGTGAAATATTCTCTCACCTATAAAACTTGTATGGTGTTTTGCAAGGTATGGGGTTTTATGGAAATTGTTTCACATGAGAATGAGCAATGGTTCTTTGGCCTAAGGCCACGTACGTGCAAGGTATGAGCTAGGAACTACTCTAGATACCAAGCTACATGCCAGCTTTATTCTTAGGTCGCTCACTCCATAGTTCGACCCATTCATATTGAACATTATTATGAATTCGTTGAAGTGTACAATCATTAAGATCCTTAATATGTTAAGGACTGCCGAGAGTACGTTCATGAAAGAACCAAGTGCAGTGTTTTCTATTAAGAGTAGCTCTCCATTGAAAAGTTTAAAGAAGTTAAAGCATAAGTCAAAAGGAGGTAAGGGTAACTCGAAGATTCGAGAGAAAGGCGATTGTTACTTTTTTTCTAAGAAAGGAGATTATAAGAGGAACTGTCTAGAGTACTTAAAGACATTGAACAAAAATGAATTTGATTCTGCTCCTAAAGGTATTTCCCATATAGAAAATTGTTTATCTATATGTACTTTTTGATGGGTTTTATATTCTGGATCTAGAACTCATATCTGTAATTCTTTAAAGGACTTAGGAGTAAAAGGCCCGTCGCTAAAGGAACTATGGAATCCCAAGTTACAGATGGAGCTAGTATAGCAACAAAAGCAACGGGAGAATATCATCTTAAGTTAGTTAATGGTCATGATTTGATTTTAAGAAACTGTTATTATGCACATAATTTTATTTTTGGAATAGAATTCATCTCACGTTTGACTGAACATGGATATAGTTTTATTGTAAAGGCAGTATTATGAATTTTATGTTGAGAATAAAATAGTTTATTTTGTTAAATTGAATAATGGTATTTATATTCCTAATTTAAATCATATATTTACTATTGAAAATTGCACTATGTCCAAATTTAAAGATGGTTACCTATGGCATTGTAGACTAGGCCATAATAGTAAGAAATGACTTAAGGAGTTAAGGAACCAAGGGTTTCTACCACCATTTGATTCTGAATCATTTGATACTTATGAGTTGTATCTTAAAGGGAAAATGGCTAAGCTTCCATCCAGTGGGAGCAATGAAAGAGTTGATGGGACTCATATATATTGATGTATGTGGTTCGATGTCTACAGTGACCAAAGGTGGTACTTCTTATTTTGTTACTTTTACTGATGATTTCTCTAGATATGGATATATGTATCTTATGAAACATAAATTAGAGGACTATGAGAAATTTGTGAATATAAAGACATAGTCGAAAACCAAAGTAATAAGAAAATAAAATTTCTACAATTAGATTGAGGAGGAGAGTACATTGGATTAGAACTCCAATAGTTCCTAAAAGGTATCAGGATTCTACCTTAAGTTACTCCTCTATATACTCTGCAATACAATGGTGTTTTAGAGAGGAGAAATTGAATCTTATTGGGCATGGTTGATCGATGGTGAATAATGTTGAGTCATCTCTTTGGTTTTGGGGATTTGTGCTTGAAATAGCAGCATATAGTTGAATAGTGTACCATCTAAGTCTGTGGCTAATACTCTGTACGAGTTATGTTCTAGGAAGAATCACCATCTTTATTATCTTAAGGTTTGGGGTTGTCCAACATACCTTAATAATGTAAATCCCAATAATTTAGAGACATGATTGGACATGTGTAAGTTTATAGGGTATCCAAGAAATTCTCATGGATACATATTCTATTACTCCAAGGAACAAAAAATTTATTTCTCAACATGCCACTTTTTTAGAAAAGAATTTATCTTATGAGAAATTAATGACAATACGATAGAATTAGATGAGATCCAAGAAACTTCTATAGAAACTGAGTACACAGACAATACTTCGACTCCCATTGAAAATACGCAACCTGTTAGAATGTTTAATAGGGAATCTCATGCCCTAGAGATATATTGTGGGTTTCTTGTTGACATCGAGAACATAGATTGTATCATTCATATAGATGATCCACTCACATACCGATACACCTTGGAGCAGTGTTTTAAATCTCGGATTTTGGCCAATATCTCGGGAAAATATCTCGGCTATCTCGGGCGATATTTAAAACACTTATAACTAAATAGGCTGCCAAATCTCGGATTTTGGCTGATATCTCGGATTTTTCATCTCGGCCATCTCGGGGAGATTTAAAAGCCTGCCTTGGAGAGTAAACTTCTGCCTTATGGCTTGATGCTATGAAATCTGAATAGATTCCATGTATAAGAACAAAGTTTGGACTTTGGAAAATGTGCCTAAGGGTGTAAAACCCATCGGCTGCAAGTGGATCTTCAAAATGAAGCTCGGTGCAGGTGGAATGGTCAAGTCCTACAAGCAAGGTTGGTTATTAAAGGGTTCCATCAAATTCAACATGTTGATTATGAGAAAAAAAATTCACCGGTTTCCATGTAAATCCATTTAAATTATACTTAAAAACGCTATATAGTATAGCTATGAAATTTGGAAAATGGACATTAAATAGCTTTTTTAAATGGTGGTTTGGAAGAGACGATTTATATGCCGCATTTAAATTGGTTCAAGGTCACTGGAAGCGGTGATAAGTCTTGTAAACTCTTAAGCTCGATTTACAGTCTTAAGCAAGCATCTTAAAGTTGAAACAAATGTTTTGATAAGGTAATCAAACAGTTTGGTTTCTGTCAAAACATAGAGGAAGCATGCATATAAGGAAAGAGAAAAATGGTGTTGTAACATTCTTAGTTCTATATGTCGACGATTTACTACTGATTGGTAACAAAGTGCCAATGTTGCAATCAGTGAAAACATAGCTGTCTAGTAACTTCCCGATTCAGGATTTAGGTGAGGCATCCTGAATACTAGGCATTAAGATATATAGAGATAGATCAAAAAGGATATTGGGACTATCTCAATCTATGTACATAGATACTATATCAAGACGATTTAGTATGGAAAATTCTAAGTGCGGAAATTATCTAAAATGACATGGAATTGTCGTTTCTAAGAAGGATTTCTCATTTACGTATGAGGAAAGAGAATGCATGAGTCGGATATCTTATGCTTTGAAAATATGATATCATATATGCCATGCTATTATATTAGGCTAGATATCACTTTTACATAAGGTGTAGTAGGCCGATATCAATCTAATCCAGGAGAAAACCATTGGACAACCATTAAATTCATCCTACAATATTTGATAAATATTAAGAATTTGTTTTTACGTACGGAAGCGATGAAGTCCTTATGAAGGGATATTCGGATCCGACCTTTCAAAGTGATATCGATGAGTCATGGATTTTTTCTTTACTCTAGATGGAGAGGCCATTAGTTGAAGAGTTCGAAATAAGAAATTGTGGTGGATTTTATGACGGAGGATGAGTACATCACCTTGAATGATGTTGCAAAGGAAGCAGTGTGGATGTGTAAATTCATTACGGAGCTAGGTGTGACCCCAGCATAAAAGGTCCAGTGCTCATGTATTGTGACAATAATGCAACAATTTAGATTGAACAGGAACCGCAAGCTCAAAAAGGTCAAGACAAATTGTCTCTGTGAGAAATGCGGATTACAGATCTTAAGGCTAGAATAACACTAGAGGGGGGGTGAATAGTGTTTTGTGGATTTTCTAAATCTTTTTGAAACTTATGCAATTCACAGACATAGATATAATTACAGAGTCAAACATAGATGCAAATAATAAATAAAAGCAGAAAAGGAAAGAACACACTAGGATTTTATACTAGTTCGGAGTTACCCTACATCCAGTCCCGTACATATGTACGGATTTCTTATCAAAAATAATCTCCCATATTACACCCTCGATTTCAAGGCTACGAGGTACACCCTCCTGTATTCGAGTCTGAAACAAACTCTCTTGATTTACCAGGCCACAAGATCACCTAATCGATTTCCGGGGCAACAATCACACCCAATTGATTTCATGGCTCAACCGCACCTTTTACTCAACGGTTTGATTTTCAAATAATCCTATAACTCTAAATAGCACTGAGATCTTATAGAGAGAGTGGCAGAGAATCAAACAAGAGATAATCAAGTTTGATTCACTTGGTATTTTGACAGAGTATAGTTTTGAATTCTTCAGAATAGATATGGAAGATGAAGAGAAGAGAAAACAAGTGAAATCTACTGATAAATTCGTTTAAAACTACTAGTATTTATAGGAAATCAACAACCATATCTATTCGTGAAAGGATACGACGAATAGACACTTCTTTTGAAAATTTGAATTTTGAATTTAACGGACACCATGTCGACATGGGGGGTTGAGGGATGTCGACATGCTTTAGGAAAAATTGATGATTTTTATTTTCTTATTAAAATTGGTTTCTATAATTTGTCAAAATGATTTCTAAACTTTGTAAATATATTTAAATATAGTTTAAACATATAAAAGGTTTTAGAAAGTAATTTTTAATATATATAATCTTAATCTATAAAGTGATTTAAAATCTGAGTAAATAAATATTTTAAAGCTAAATATTTAAAACAAGAGATAGTTTCAAATCAATGACAATTTTGAAATCAAAATATTAAAAACGATAAAGATAGTTTTGAGGCTAAAATATTTTGAAAAGCAGTTTTGAAAATCATTTTGAAAAACCATTTTGAAGTAGTTTTGCAAGCTTCTTCCTACAGAATATCTCATCACATCAGGACTCGAGAACTTGTACAAAACTAGGATGTTCGTGGGTTTGTAAGCCACTTGTCATAGGTTTATAAGCTACTTGTCGTGGGTTTGTAAGCCACTAAGAAGGTAGAAATGGGTTCCGTCCCAAATGAAATATGGAATGAAGATTTCTGTGCTATTATGTAGTTTTAACATAATTCTAAACTCAATACTTATCTTGTACTATTAAAATCTTGAACTCTTGATAACTTGATTTCTTGATACTCATGAGTCTTCAATCTTGATATCTTTGATCTTTAAATTCATCAATCTTGTATCTCTATACTGTACAGTCTTCATTCCTGGTACCTGCATGTTTATATCCTGCATATACATATATATATATCTAAACTATAATGTTAGTATTTATATTTTATAACAAGTCCTAAGGTTTTTGTCATCAAAACCATCCTTCTCAAGGACTAACAATCTCCCCCTTTTTTATGATGACAACCTATGTTTATAAAATATACTTCTCCTTCACAATAACTCCCCCTAAAACTAATAGCTCCCCTTAAAACTAATAACTCCCCCTTAATCTAAGCCTAACTACTCTAACTACTCTATTTTATATTTCTCCCCCTTTGTTATCACATGTAACGACTCGGATTTTTCGCGTTCGAAAATCAACATCCGTACTTCACATTGTACTAGAATGCCGCAGATTCGACCGTTCAAATCCGATTCGCCGGAGCTATAACAACATTAAGTAAACAACACAGCGGAAAAGAAAAAGAATATAGATATACAACATCTGATACAATATCCAGATACAATGATGATACAATGAATATCTATATACATCAAAGATATGATACAACAAATAGCAGCGGAAAAGAAAATAGATAGCACCAGCAGCGGATAGAATGTCACCAATAGAAGTTCCAAGATAAGCAACGTCAGTCCATGAACTCCAAGAACTGAACTAGCTCCAGATAGTCTACTAAACCTGAATATCTGAAAAACCCAACTCTAGACTGCCCGTGTGGAAAATAGTGGGCACCCAGAGTTTAGGAAGGGAACAATAAACTCCGGATCAGTCATGGGACTGGTGTGAGCAACAAAAACAGTTTATCTTTAAAACAAGCAACAAAGGCTTTTAACATTGAAACCCGCAATGCTTTTCGAAAATGAAACTACCATAAGGCCTCCCGCCACACACACAATGCAAACGCAGAATTGGAGGAGATTTCTTCTTATGATAGTCAAAAATGCTTACTACACAAATCACTCGATATTATTATCATTAGTGCATAGTGTCGAAAACCATTTCGAAAATATAATATTAATCTTAGCCAGCATACAACATTATTGTATGCCTACTATAGCTACCATGTTCAACAACAGGTTACCGCCACATCCCATAGCAGGTAATACAACTAAAACCGTACAGGGTTCGTATTGTTTCTTTGGATTTCCAACAAATGATCAGGCTAAGGAACTTCCTTACCGAAATAGAAACGCCTCTGGAAAGACGCCCCGGATCCTAACCGGATCTCTGCAAACAAAAGGCCGACGCTACCTCACGCTCTAACCGAGCTGTAACTAGGTAACTAACACACGAGTCATGTCATCCCCCGGTCGTTACCGACCTTTATCCCGGGATCCCGAAAACCAACAAAGCAACATCATACAGTAATAAATTACCGTGTCCACACGAGTTAAGTATCTGGGCTCCATACCATGATACCACCCTTTATCCAGAAGGAAATGACATACCCTAGGGGCGCTACCCCTACAAACCTTTGTCGCAACATTCCTGTTTTGACCATTACCGGGTTGTGAGGCTCGATGAAGTCTCGTCCACAAAGCTACGCTTTTTCACGAAGCCACGCTTTTTCACAAAGCAACGCTTCGATCAACAAATGATCAGCAGCACTTCGTATGCCACATTACCAAATTGGGAATGTATCACTAGTAACCATCAACTACATAACCTCTGAGCTCGTACGTCTCAGAGAAGGGTGTTAAGCTAAGAGAATAAATTCTCCGCCACCAACAGAAATGTATTTGATAGAAACCAGCTTTACATCTCAAAGTGTAACGTCAGACACACATCCATACAAGTCTGTTCCGGGTTCGAACAGAACCGAAGGCACTTCCGAAGAAGCCCTTGCAAATCCGGGTATTCACAATCTCGATCGGACTTCCCATCACTTAGGGAATCTCTATACCGGAGCCATGATGCAGAGAAAATCGATAGGTCATCATATCGCTCTCGCAAATACCCGGTCTTCACCACCGGTCTTCAAATGCTATCCATATACGTCGTATCACTATTCAGAATGGGTTATATGACACAAAGGTCCTTTCCCGGCTAAACCGAATAACGAGCGCAATTAAAAATCATATGGATACTGGGGTCTCAGTTAAATCACAGCTTAAAGCTTAAAACTTTTCATTCGAATGGTAAAACAAATTACCATTTCCAATCTTTTAAACAAAAAGATTCATTTCAAAAACCTTCGATGGTTTAAACAATTTCCACACTTTTAATCTTTTAAACAAAAAGATTCAATTCACAAAGTTCACCCCATCCCCAAAGATTCATTCATAGATTTTTCAAATCAATTTCCATTTTACTAGGATTAACTCGTTAAATCTTTAAACCAAGATTTAACTTATAGCTTTCAAAACTCGTTTCCAAAGATTCATTCATAGATTTTCAAATCAATTTCCATTTCAAGTTAGATTAACTCGTTCGGTCTTTGAATCAAAGACTCATTTCATAAATTTCAAAACATTTCAATTCTATTTCAAACTTGAAATCTGTTAACACAATTTGGAAATCCTTACTTATGTGAAAGCTTTTACTATTTGAAAACAAATAGTTCGTTTCAGAAAAATCCAGTTATATTTACATGAGTTAAAACCCTTGAATTAAAAATTCAAATTCCCAAATCAATACCTTTAAAAATGGTTTAACCCATATATAACTTGTACAACATCTTTAATCCCTAGTTTCAAATCCTAGAATTCAATTTCAAACTTGAATTCAAATTTAAATCAAATTATTTAAATTTCCAAAACTCGATTAAGTTATTCGAAATAGCTTTTATCTTGAAATTCCATTTCAAAAGCTTTTCACTTTAAACCCAAATTTCCAATTTCAAAATCAATTGAAATTAAAATTTTCAATTTCAAAAACATTGAATTTAAATCATCTGTGATTTAACCGATTTCCTCGTGAAATCCATTTTTGTGTGTGTAAGAGTGTGGTCCAGGGGTTTTACACACAATAGTGCAACATCATCAATCATCACAGATATATCAATATCGATAAGCGGTATAATCCACAACGCTTATCTTCATTTACAATTTCACAGATAAAATAAATTTATCAGTCACAAGGGTTCATCATTACAATTCGATGTGGGTTTCGGATAACCAACTGGAATCCGACTCCCTGTCGCATCGAAGTTTAAATGTCGTTTACGGGTCAAGGGTTTTCATATTCACATAGCAATATATCACAGAAACAGATATATATATATCGCAGATAAGTAAATTACCGATCACATCATAAATCAGGATGTATCACAAAGCATCACATATTAGGCATATCAAACAATTCAATTGTTGGGCGCATTCTCACCCAGAAGGCCTCGAGACCAAGAAGCTTGATTCAACCATCCAGGCTTGCAGGAACTCATTCGGCATTCTCGTTCTCCAGAGTTCATTCGGCATCCTCGTTCTCCAGAGTCCATTCGGCAAGAACTCATTCGGCATTCTCATTCTCCAAAGTCCATTCGGCTCATTCTCCAAAGTCCATTCGGCAAGAACTCATTCGGCATTCTCATTCTCCAAAGTCCATTCGGCAGGAACTCATTCGGCATCCTCGTTCTCCAGAGTCCATTCGGCAGTCTTAGGCAACTGCCGGACCAACCTCCTTCATGCAACTGCCGAACCAACCCACCTCCAAGCTTCGCCGAACCAATTCATCTCCTACTACCGGACCAAGGCATGCCAGGCCAGACCACATCAGCCCAGGCCCACCAGCAGCTATATACCTCCAAGACCCCTACCCCCAGCCCCACTCTATAAATAGAGGGGCAGGGGTACAACAATGGGGGACAAGTTTGAGAGCTTAAGCATGGAAGGAACTTTCAAACAACTTTCTTTTACTTGTACCAAAGCTTTGTACTTGTAATCATAACAAAAGAAGAGAAATAACATATAAAGTGGACGTAGGCACATTCTGGCTGAACCACTATAAATCTGCGTGTCTTTTTACAGTTTAGCCCCTGCTTTTCATATATTTGCATAATTCTCCAAAATCACTAAGAACAACCTAAGATCTACTAAATCATACAACTTTGAGGTGTTTGTCCATTTTTTGTGCAAACATTTTTGGTGCTTTCATTGAGAGATAGAAACTCGAAGCTTCAGCTTCATCCACTTAACAATTTTCCTAACAGCATTGTTCGCCACTCGGAAAACATGCCTCCCAAACAGAAAAAAGATGTTAACAAAGGAAAAAACATCGCATCCAGCAGTCTTCCGGATCCAGCTGTCACGAATCAAGTAAATCGTCCTCCTCCAGCAACAATAACAAATAAAGGACAGGCTAACTCAACCATTCCTGCCACAGAACAGCCTGCAGCAATTACTAGGGCAGATTTGGACAGAGTTGTGGTTGAAGTAACTAACCGCTTCACGTCCCAACAAGAAGCCTTGGTGGACCATCTCATGTCACGCTTAAGGGACGCCGAAGAGTCCAACCGCAACACTAAATCATGGGGCGAGTCCCAGTCTGGAGGATCTCGGAGACAACAAAGATTTTCTTTCTTCGAAGAAGCTAATGGCAGAAGTAGCCATGGTAGGGGCCGAGACCGAGCGCAGCCCGAAGTTAGGCCTGAGGAAACGTTTGGTGCCGAACCCAACGGGGGAGGTACCGGACGAAGGTCAACTGTAGCTGAGCCTGTCATGTTGCCTAACCACGGAAACACCAGTGAACGGGGCCGAGCCAGAGTCCAGCCCGAAGTTGGACCCGAGGAAGTGCTTAGATCAGAACCCAGCAGGGGAAGATCGAGGCAAGGGCCAACTGTAGCTGACCCTAGCATGCTTCCAGAAAATCAAAGGCAGCCGCCGGAAAATATGAGGAATGATAGACGCTACCATCCCTACAGGTCGTCTGGACGAGATCAATCCCACAGAACAGAACCAAACTCCTTTCTATCTGCTCCAAATTCTGATGAAAGGATGGCACGCTTATTCAGAGAGTGCATCCAACGGGAGCAAAGAGACCGAGGTATAGGCGCTAGGGTGACCAGCCCTTTCGCCCGCAACATTGAAATTGCTATCACTCCCCGGGAATGGAAGATGCCAACAATGGAACCTTACAAGGGAACCTCCGACCCCGTCGTCCACTTACAAAGATACACACAACACATGCTCATGAGTGGAGCAACAGAGGGAGTACTATGCAAATGCTTCCCATTATTCTTAGCAGATCTCGCTACCTCCTGGTTCTGTCATTTACCCCAGGGATCCATCAGCTCATGGGAAATGTTGAAAGAACGATTTATCAGTCAATTCCGCATTCATGTGGAACAACCTAAGGATGCTTATTCCTTATCCAGCATCAAACAGAAACCCGGAGAGAAACTGCAGCAATACCTAACCCGATTCAACGCCGCAGCAGCCGCGGTCCAAGATGCCGACGAGAAGCTTATCCTAATGGCCCTCTGTAGTGGTGTGCATCCGGATACTAAATTTGCTAGAAGACTGACAAAAGAAAAACCAGCTACTTTACCCGATTTCTTCCATGAAGCTGGAAAATATATGAGACTTGAAGACGCCGTCAGCAAAATAGGGCAGCTCACGGCAACACGCCCGCTATAGCAAAGGACATTCGAAGATTTGACTTTAGGGATAATGCTGGGGGCAAAAAGGGGGAAAAGCGTCCATATCAGCCAGGACCAAGATTTGACGCTTACACCCCTCTAAATGAAACAATCGAAAATATCTTCCTGGCCACTCAAGACGAAGTTGAATACAAACGCCCCCCACACAAGAAGGAATCAGATAACGCAGTTAAGTCTGGAAAATTCTGCCGCTTCCACGAATCCCATGGGCAGGATACCAATGAATGCCATCATCTCCGGGACTTGATTGAAGAACACATCAAAAGAAGGAGACTGGAACGCTATGTAAATGGTGCATTCAACTAAGTCAATATGATATCACCTACCATCCTCGCACCGCCATCAACGAACAAGGCTCGGGGGCAGGTGTGGTAATAATCACTCCCAAGGGAAATGAACTACACTATGCTATAAGGTACGGAGTTCTATTCAAAATCATATCGGACAATGGACTTCAGTTTGACAGCGAGGAGTTCGCCAACTGGTGCCAAGAGCACGGAATTCACAAAAGCTTCTCATCCCTAGCTTATTCCCAGGCAAACAGACAAGTCGAAGCCGTCAACAAAATTCTGAAAACTCTGGTCAAAAAGAAGCTCGAAAAATCAAAGGGCGCTTGAGTGGATGAACTCCCTATGGCACTATGGGCCTATCGCACACCTTTCAAAACATCAACAGGGCATACTCCTTTCTCTTTGGCATACGGATCGGAGGCTATGCTCCCAGTTGCAACCATCGTGCCTTCCCATCGTAGGATCCACTATAACCCAGAAGATAAAGAAGAACTCCTTCACATGTCTTTGGATCTAATTGAGGAGAGAAGAAATGATTCAGTCCTCAAAGCAGCAGCCCACAAGCAAAAGGTGGCAACACAATACAACTCCTAAAGATCTCCACAACGGAGCTTATATTTTGTCAACAGTGGACGGGGAGGTGTTCCAGAGGGCATGGAACATCCAACACCTTCGTCGATACTCTTCTTAACTTGTACTGCCCATATGAAGCGAATTAACAAAGAGAATCAGTGGACGTAGGCATTTTCGTGCCGAACCACTTTAAATCAAACTTGTCTCTTTTTAACTTGTTCCTTCATATCTTGGCTGCTTGTTAACTGTATCCTTTTCTGTTGAACAAAATCCTGTGCGAATAGCATTTTCATTCAAGGCACTCCACAGCGCAACTTCTCCTGGACAAGACCTAACAGGTACTATGCGAATCTATGCCCTCACCAATGAGACACTTTCGCTCCGGCATCCCTCTGCTGTGAGTTAACTCATTGCTCGCGACGGCCCTTAAAGCCAACTGTAATGAGCCGATTATAAGCCACCGAGAAGGCCGACTATAGCCGAGGCAGCTCATTACGGCGTTAGGCTCGCCGGCAACTGTGAACCGACTATAAGCCCCAACATAAGGAGTGGCCAGCCAGGGGCAGTTCACAGTTGACGATCGGCACCCACGCTAGCCGGCCACAGTAAATCGAATAATACCCACGATTACGGGCCATAATGGCCCGGGTAGTTACTGTGCGCGATCTCGGCTCCGATGTGTCTTAAGTGCGGCTGTGGTAAAAAAGAATTAACTCCCCGCGGAGGCGTAAGATGGGTGACTAATGTCTCCAAGACCCACAGCTAGGGAAAGTGACTACAAAACCCGTTTGCCACGAACTTAAGCACACCGAAGGCCTTCCGTGATTGGAAGTTTTACTTTTTTCACATATTTCAATTTTACTTGAGAAACTATTCTCCTATCCTCTGTAACAATTCTTGAAGTACAGGACACAGAACGGGAGACACTCACTAATAGAAGTGGATATTCACAGCAAAATACTGGACCGCATCCCTTACTCGGTCACACAGGATATTCAAAGCTGCCATCTACAAGAAAGATATAAAGGACGGTATTTCCTCCTTTCATATGTAAACACATGACTATAATCTATTCACACCTCACGCTAACATTGCAAGTCATAAAATTATGCTTTAAACAAGAACCCGACATCAAACACAATTTGATTAAAAGAATATGCATAGCTATACAACATGTCAAAATAGCAACAAACATTCAAGAGACGACAAAATCAGCCTAAGTTAAAGAATTACACGTCAAGAATAGAGCTATCTATTACAAGTAGCAAACAATTACAATCTAAGAGTTACTTTACTGTTTTAAGACTAACATATACAGCCATGTCAAGTCTACAAAAAGAATTTTCCAGGTCTAATCAGGGAGCTGGTTGCGTCCTAGTCTTGTCCTTGCCCTGTTGCCCGCCTGTCCGATCAGAAAAAGAATTCATTAGTGATAAGCAACCAAGTTAACAAAAAGACTAGAAAGGAAGACTTACCAGCACCTGCTTCTTGGCCACCCTGGTCGTCATCCTCTACCTGCACACCTGCCTCCTCAGCAGCAAGCAACCGCATACCCTCCTTTACCGCCACCTTCTCCTCCTTGGCAAACTGAGCAGTGACCGCATCCATGCTGAAAACCACGCCACCATCTTTATCCGCATCGGCCTTAGCCTCCTCCAAAGCCCGAAGATAGATCTTAGCCATGACCCTGGGATAATCGTCCATCCAGGATAGGTTGCCCTGCTTCCAGGTTCGGAAGTACATGTCTTGAAGCATTTCGTCCATCATCTCCTCGTTTTCCTCAAACTCCCTCATCCGGGCCTCGGAAGCCGACAACCTTTCAACGGCGGCATCTCTCTCTGATCGGTATCTCGAGCAGTCAACCAGTAGGGATTTCTGCATTGCCTCCATCTCCTCCCTCAACTTGGCTTGAGCAAGCTCTGCAGCCTCAAGTTTCCCGGATAGCTCCCCTATCTGCTCAAGATCCGCCTTCCGGACCTCGTCCACTGTGGCAATGGCCATATCGATCCGTTCCCCGCAGGTAGCTTCCATTTTTCGCAGTTCAGCCCGGCTAGCCTCTTCCATGGTTTTCTTTAGTCGTCCAGAAGCAGCCTCATGTTGGGAAATCTGAATGGCCTGGTCAGCAAGCTGCTTGGCCTGATCCGAAACCACCAATCGAAGTCGGATGTTGGCACTCCCAATCTCCTCTCCAGCCTTAACCAGCCGGGCATGATGCTCCATCAGCTTCCTAGTCTCCTACGCCACCCGATCAATATTAGCCTTGGCCTCGTCTCCCATAGTAACTATCCGAGTGGTAAGTAGATCAAGATCTAAGGACTTAGCCTCGTCAAGCACCCATACCATGGGATTGCGGGGAAGAAGGTGCTCACCAGTAACCTCGTCAAAGATAATATCGTGGGAACTTGGATCCAGATCAGGGTGACCCGCAAATGGATTACGAGCCAAATCAGGACGGTCGATATGAGTAACGGAAGGGTTTCCGGACGGGAGCGGAGAGGGTGCAAACTCGCTATCCTCCTCCGTGATATCATGAAGAGGCTGAGCCGGGAGCTGAGGACCGGGCGAAGGTTCGGATAAAGGGTGACTCCTCTTTCTCCGCTGAATTCCCTCTTCAATAACCCCAAGGAGAGGACGGTAGCCGACTACGTCCCCGGAGCGGTGGGTCGAAGGCTTCGGCTTGGCGGAAGTTTTGGAAAGCTTGTATTGCTCAAGCCTGTGCCGAAGATCTGAGGCCTTGGATATCTTGTCGGCTCCTGGTATAAAGAACAAGTGTCACAAACTTACATCACTATATAATTCAAGAAACGCGGTAAATTACGAGTTGAGAAAAGAAAGAAAGCGCGTCTATTATACAAACCCTAGGGAGAAGTAGGATACTGCAATAAATCCTGGATTTCCTTCCAGGACGGGAGCGGATCATAAAATATTCCTAAGTCCTTATCATTAATGAAGCATGCAGGAGTCAAGAGTTCACCTTGAATCGTCGAAGCCACCTTGGCCGGAGTAGTCTGAGAAGACTCGCTTGCACCGGTCCCAACTTTGCCCGTTTTCCCGTTTTTCTCTACCAAAGCCGGATCTTCGTCCAGCCCCTCGAAAGCCTGGTGGAACGCATCATCCATCCACTCCTGAATCTCACCCGCTTGCCCAGGCAGCAGGGCCTCGGTGCCATCTCCACCCTCACCTCTTTCCTCCTCCACGTCTTCCTCCCCCTGAGTAAGTGGACAATTGCTGGGAGAAGGACCGTCCGATCTCTTAAGTTTCTTACCTCCGACGGCTGGAGGTTTTGTGAAAGGTTTTCTCTTTCCACTCTCTACTGCAACACCTCCCTTAGCCTGAGCAGCCACCCTCTCCTCTGCTGTTTCCCTCAGCTTGACCACTGACTGCTGTGGAAGAATCAAGTTATACTCCAGAAGGGCCGCATTTCTAATCAGGAAGGCAGCTGATCTATCTCTCCCAAGGATAGCTTCTATCTCAGCCGCCGTTTGAACCAAGCGATCGGTCTCCACCACCGCAAAGCCACCTGTCGCTAGCCAAAAAGAAGACGTATGAGAAGAAGTATTACAACCAGAATAGCATAAGAATTGGGCTGGAGCTGGAACGGTGCAATTTTCAAATAGGCGAGGAAGCTCACTACCCAAGCATTCAGAGGCGGGATGGCGCCACACATACAATGGTATCGGCTATAGGCGAAGTACCCCTCGGGAGGGTTAAATGGCATAGCCCCTGGCTCTGGCAGCATCATGCGTGCCCTATCAATGCCAAAGGAACGGGAGATGGCATCAAGATGGTCTTCTTTGAGAGAGCTGGGATAGCAGTCCGGGGGAGAATTCAGAAGCTCCTGCGGACCGTACCCGTCCACTAGTGATCTCGGGGTTGGTCCGTGACGTTCTGGATTCGGCTGAGCTGGGGGCACGGCGGAGGAACTTCCTTCGCCCCCGGATTTCTTTTTATCCGATCGAGTTTCCGCTTTACGAGACATTATCTGCAAACACAAAGAAGAATGTCGTTAGAACAAAGGATGTAAAAAAAAAAGGTAAGTATGTAATATGGAATTTTCACTCATGAAATCAGAATGCTCAAACTCCCGTTGTCATTCGATAAAATAAATGCAAAACTCTCAAGGCCATTCGGTAGTTCTCATATCCATTCGGCATTCCCAGTTCCATCAGTGTATATAGATATACAACTACCTTCGATAAACCATTCATCCAACAATAGAAAGGATCTCACCTGAGTCAGTGAAAATAGGGAAGTTGATTCGGCCACCAAGTTGATTCGGCTACCACTTTGATTCGGTCACCAAGTTGATTCGGCCACCAAGTTGATTCGGCTACCACTTTGATTCGGCTACCAAGTTGGTTCGGCTACCACGTTCGATTCAGCTACAAAGTTTGATCCGGCAAGAGCAAATGTTTAGTTCGGCAGGTAGGAAATAGCAAAGGCGTACGGTCCCTACTTATAGACAAAAGGACACGACCGGACCATCTGGTTCGGCATCCAAGAGCCCAATGAAAATTTCAAAACAAAGCGCGGCACATGCCGGCATATGCCCCACTTTGGGGGGCAAATGTTGGGCGCATTCTCACCCAGAAGGCCTCGAGACCAAGAAGCTTGATTCAACCATCCAGGCTTGCAGGAACTCATTCGGCATTCTCGTTCTCCAGAGTTCATTCGGCATCCTCGTTCTCCAGAGTCCATTCGGCAAGAACTCATTCGGCATTCTCATTCTCCAAAGTCCATTCGGCTCATTCTCCAAAGTCCATTCGGCAAGAACTCATTCGGCATTCTCATTCTCCAAAGTCCATTCGGCAGGAACTCATTCGGCATCCTCGTTCTCCAGAGTCCATTCGGCAGTCTTAGGCAACTGCCGGACCAACCTCCTTCATGCAACTGCCGAACCAACCCACCTCCAAGCTTCGCCGAACCAATTCATCTCCTACTACCGGACCAAGGCATGCCAGGCCAGACCACATCAGCCCAGGCCCACCAGCAGCTATATACCTCCAAGACCCCTACCCCCAGCCCCACTCTATAAATAGAGGGGCAGGGGTACAACAATGGGGGACAAGTTTGAGAGCTTAAGCATGGAAGGAACTTTCAAACAACTTTCTTTTACTTGTACCAAAGCTTTGTACTTGTAATCATAACAAAAGAAGAGAAATAACATATAAAGTGGACGTAGGCACATTCTGGCTGAACCACTATAAATCTGCGTGTCTTTTTACAGTTTAGCCCCTGCTTTTCATATATTTGCATAATTCTCCAAAATCACTAAGAACAACCTAAGATCTACTAAATCATACAACTTTGAGGTGTTTGTCCATTTTTTGTGCAAACATCAATCATTCGGTCAATCCAAACATTCATAAGTACGATCAGTTAATTGTCTGATTAATTTAAATCAGATTAATTACTTACGAATTACCAATCCTGGTTAATTAACATTAATAATTTACAAATCATTTTGATTTATTTCTAATCAAAATTTAATTCTCTTAACTTGTCTAATCTTATCCAATTTATAACCTTTAATTACATTCCTTAATTAATTAACTATTAATTATTCAATAATTAACTTAGGTAGTTAATTACAATTTACTTTTGAATTTACTTTGAAATTTCATTTCAAATATGAGATTTAAAATGAATAAAATTTAACTTAAACAAAGTTAAACAATTTAAACCTTTGATTTCTGAATTAAACTTCTCTTTAAACACTTACTCACATTTTAAAAATTCAAACTACTTCCATTATAAAGTAGTTTAACAAGTTCAAGTTAAAACTTTATTATTATTATTATTATTTCCAAAACTAATATTTAATCTCCAACTCGAACACTAGATTTTAATCTTGAATTTAAAACTTAGTTTAAACTCAAACTTTACTTTTAAAATCTTCTGTTTTTTTTTTATTAAAACAGACAACACAGGTTTCCTCAAAACCTGTAAACAAAGAAATACCCGAGACACTTTAAAATTTGTTTTAAAATTTGTTTACGTTATCTTTACCCAGTATTTCATCATTCTACTCGAGTAAAAACCTATGCTGCTTCGAGTCCAATCCCCGAAATCTTCGAGTTCGCTCCGAGACAAAGCTTTCTTCCCCAAAACTTAAAATTTCACCAGATACATCGTGCACGTTCACGTGCACGTCGCCGTCATTCACTTTCAGGCGACTCCACCTTGCCAAGCAATCGACGATCACTTCGACCCAATTCCAGACCACCTGAATCTCGTCATCCCCTCGAGAATCAAAAATTTGCTCGTAAGCTCAACCTGGAGCAACAAAAATTGAAAACACCAGTCTTCCTGTCAACGCCTCGTATTCGATGCCTCGACCACCGGAAACCCCACAATCTCGGCCACGCCATCGCCAACTATCCCTCTACCATCACCCAGAACTCCTTCGCACTCGATCCATTGTTGACGACGCGCGAGACAAAAACTCCGGCCATACCAAAATTAGGTCACCGTAGAAAAACCCCTCGCTGCCGCTTCCACAAGGCGCTGCACCCTCACCCACTATTTTTCCCCCACTCCCTGTTCGCTCCTCCACCTCTAGCCCAAGCGTCAGCCCTTCCAGCCGCCTCGATCAACCACGGCAACTCGAAATGCCAAAAACCAAGAAACCCAAACTGCTCTTACATTTGATCATTAAAAATTTCGATAAGAACTTTAAAATTCACGTCTTCCAGCGAGTATTCAAGCTATATATTTGAATTCGAAAATGGCAAGATTCAAATTTTGATAAATTTGAAGTTGTGCTCGAAAATATTCTTTCTAGAGGTGATACTAAGTGGTTTCCATTTGAATTTATTTTTAAAATTAAATTCAGAGTTAAACAATCAATACTCATTTTGATTCCAAGTCCAATTATTGAATGGTTTGGGAAGAAATGATTTTTGAAATCAAATCTTGTTTCCAGAGCATCAAAGGGTAAACATATATAAGCACTTCCAGTTTTAAAATCTATCCTGAGGCTCTGTATATATATGTACAAGTTATCCATCAATATATATCTCACCCAATCAACAAAGTACCAGATTTTACCATACAACTAAATTGAAGCTTAAAACGAAGTTACTCACAATTATCAAGATATCAAGATAGTTAAGCTTCGAAAAAAATAGGAGTTGCTCACCATTGTTTTTCCAGGAATAAGAACAGAGCACTTTAATGTTGAAAACAGTTTGAATTTGCATGCTTGATTTAGGTTGAGAGCTTTTAAATTTTAAATTCTTTCCAGGCTGAAGATCTTTTTCTTTAGTTTGTAGACGATGCTTACTTCATTCTTCTTTAGCCAAGAATGAACGAATTTAAAATGAGAAGTGGAAGTTTGATATATGAAAAGAATTGTACAGGGTGTATATATTTTTTTTCTTTTCAGTACAAAACAAGATCAGAGATTGCTGAAATGTTATTAAACATTTCGAATGACCTTTGTTTGCTGTTGACTTCGGCTGATAGAAAATATGTTGTGTACTAAGGAGGCTGAAGTGATATTGTGGTGTACAGGTCAGTATAGTACTTTGTATCAAAACATTGTATACTTGAATATATATATTCTTCTTGTCTTGTTTTTCAAAAGCTTATGCATATCATTTTCGGCTGAGAAGATGATTGTGGTGGCTTGCATTATTTTACTTAGCTTGTTTGATAAGCCTTCATAGATATTTATGTTTGTATTTGTTCAACTTGACTATATTTTATTGATGTCTTCATTTGTTTATCCTTGTTTTATAATACTTTGCTTTAGTTAAATATATGTTTATTGCCTTATGGCTTTGGTTTTGTAGACTTTTAACTTGCTTGATTTAATTTACAGGCTCTTGTAGTTATTTTGTTACTTTTTCTTTTGTCTTTGTCTTTCGTTTTGTTTTATTACTTTGTATTTTATTTTATTATTTTTGTTTGTTTTATTTATTTTTAAAACCATTTATTTACAATTTAAATTCAAGTCAAATATATATACATTTACAATATTTTAAATTGAAATGATTCATACAGAATATACTTGAATCCGGGGAAACTCGCTCCATTTTATCGTTTTATTTTACTATTTTTATCCAATAATCTATTTAATTATTAAATTAAATTAAATTAAAATTCTAGGGTCGTTACAGTTATCAACAAAAACTAATCCTAAACTAATATAACTCTCCCTTGATCTAATACTATCTAAACTAAATGCTAATAAGGAAGTATAATAAGCGAAACAAAAGAAATCTTATCATATACGATGTTATATTTACATATATATATATGGAACATAAACACATAAATATATTCAAGTATATAAATTATATAATAACACTACTAACGAGAGTTTTTGACAATTAGAGATTTGTTAATCGAACAATTTGGATAATGAAAACAAAAGTTTCCACGTTGTTCAACCAAATTCCCATCTTTGTCAAAACAGACTTCGCCTACACAGACCACATTGTTGTCTTCTTCCATAGGTGCTTCTTCCTCTTCTTCTTCTTTTTCCTCTTATTCTTCTTCCTCTTCACTGTGCTCTAAAGGATTATGCACATGAATGTTAGGAGAATCTTCTTCAATTACGATAGGATTTGCGTGATTATCCATTAGGAATTTTTGTAAATTCCGAAGAATTTTGCCTTGCTTTTCTTGTTCTTTTGCCATCCTTAGTTGCACAACTTGAAATTCAGTCAACATTTGCATGGCATCCTTCATAGATTCTACAATCTTTATCACACGTGCCAGTGTAGTGCATTGGAATGGACCAGAATGAGGAGAAGGGAAAGAAATGGTGTCCATTTGGTTCGATTTAGTGGAGGAGGCCATTAGTTTTAATTTACAGAAGTTTTATTTCAGAGAAAGAAAAGTGAGAAGACAGAAAAATTCAAAATACATAGGTTTATATAACTACTAAACTGATTTTAGTGGGAAACCCAAATTTTAAAATTTTGTCGTTGTATGTCGACATGGGTGGTAGGGGTATGTCGACATCCTTATGAAAAATTTGATTTTCTTGTATATATATGTTACTATATCTATATTCTATATCTCAGTTATTGAACAAATGCCTAGTTCTCTTCTTAATTTAGTAAATATAGGTTGATTTATGGGTTTGGTGAAAATATCAGCAATTTGATTCTCGGAATTGATATATTCAAGAGAAATAATCTCTTTACTTATATTATCTCTGAGAAAATGATGTCTGATATCAATATGTTTAGTCCTAGCATGATGAGTAGTATTTTTATACAAATTTATTGTACTAGAATTATCACAATAAATTGGTGATTTTGAAATTGTTAATCCAAAATCTTTTAAACTTTGTTGCATATAAATGACTTGGGAGCAAGCCAAAGCAACAGAGATATATTCTGCTTCAGTTGTTGATAAAGAAACAATGTTTTGCTTTTTACTAAACCATGAAACAAGAGAATGCCCCAAAAAGTGACAAGTTCCACTTGTACTTTTTCGGTCAGATTTGCAACTAGCATAGTCAGCATCACAATAAGAAATTAAATCAAATGAATCATTTTTAGGGTAAAATAAACCATAGTCAAAAGTATGTTTAACATATCTTATGATACGTTTCACAGCTTTTAAGTGAGTTTCTTTGGGTTGAGATTGGTACCTTGCACAGAGACAAACACTATGCATGATATCAGGTCGACTCGTAGTGATACAGAGTAGTGATCTAATCATTCCCCTATATAGTTTTTGATTAACATCTTTTGAAATATCTTCTTTATTTAAAGCTTCATTGGTTGCCATGGGAGTGGGTTTTCCACTCGCAGTAGTCATACCAAATTTACTCACTAGATCCCTAGCATATTTTTCTTGACTAATAAAGATACCATTATCTAATTGTTTTATTTGTAAACATAAGAAGAAAGTAAGTTCTCCCATATGACTCATCTCAAACTCTTTTGTCATTATTTCAGAAAATTCTTTATCCATTTCATGATTAGTTGAACCAAAAATAATATCATCTACATATACTTGTACTAGTTGAATATCATTTTTATTTCTTTTAATGAAAAGAGTAGTATCAACTTTACAAATTTCAAAATTTGATTGTAATAAAAAAGATCTTAGTCTGTCATACCATGCTCTAGGAGCTTGTTTCAGACCATATAGAGCTTTCTTAAGTTTGAAAACATGGTTTTGAAATCGTTCATCTTCAAATAGTGAAGGTTGTTCAACATAAACTTCCTCTTTAACAAATCCATTTAGAAAAGCACTTTTAACATCCATTTGAAATAATTTGAAATTATTATAATTTGCGAAAGCAAGTAGAATTCTAATGGCTTCTAATCTTGCTACGGGTGCAAAGGTTTCATCAAAATCTATTCCTTCTTCTTAACAATAACCTTGTGCGACTAATGGAGCTTTATTTCTTACGACCTCACCAAGTTCATTCATTTTATTTTTATAAACCCATTTTGTTCCAATTATACTTTTATCCTCAGGTCTAGGAACAAGTTCCCAAACATCATTTCTGGTGAACTGATTCAATTCTTCTTGCATAGCAAGAATCCATGAATCATCAGATGATGCTTCCTTTGGATTTTTAGGTTCAATAGTTGATATAAAAGCTACATTACTCATATTATTTAGTTGATTTCTAGTTCTAACAACAGATTCAATATTTCCTAGTATATTTTCTATAGGATGTTCTTTTAATAGCCTAATTCTTTTATTAGGTTGAATGATTTCACAATCAGTTTCATTAGGTTCATTATTTAAAGTTACAAAATCTTCTTCATCTTCTACTTGTACAGTATCTTTAAAATTTTCATCAAAAGATACATGCATTGTTTCTTCAATAGTGTTAGTTCTTAAATTATAAACTCTAAATGCTTTACTTCTATTAGAATATCCGATGAAGATACCTTTGTCGGATTTAGGTTCAAATTTATCTAAATTATCTTTTGTATTAAGAATAAAACACTTACTACCAAAAAAATTAAAATAATCTACCATGGGTTTCTTATTGTAAAGTAATTCATATGGTGTTTTATTAGTTAATGGTCTAATTAAAATCCTATTTAATATATAACAAGCTGTAGCGACTACTTCAGCCCAAAAGTTTTTAGGTAAGTTACTATCAGAAAGCATTGTTCTAGCACACTCTTGAATCGTTCTCTTCTTACGTTCTACCACTCCGTTTTGTTGTGGAGTTCTTGGAAAAGAGAAATTACGAGTTATTCCCTTTTTATTGAAGAATCTCTCAAAATTTTCATTTTCAAATTCCCCACCATGATCACTACGAATAGTTATAATTTTTAAAGAAAGTTGGTTTTGAAGTCTTTTTGTAAAAATTTAAATGAATCAAAAGTATCACTTTTATGTTTCATAAAAATTGTCCATGTAAACCTAGAATAATCATCAACAATTACAAAGACATATTTATTGTGATTTATTGAATGAATTTGAGATGGACCAAATAAATCTAGATGAAGTAACTCAAGAGGTTTTGAAGTTGAAATCATATCTTTTAATTTGAAAGAACTTTTCCTAAGTTTTCCTAATTGGCAGGCATCACATATACTATCTACTTTAAAGTTTAACTTGGGAAGAACTCTAACTAAGTCAAGTTTTGATAACCTAGATAACAATTTGAAATTTAAATGACCAAATCTTTTATGCCAAATCCAAGGGTCACTTGTATTAGCCAAAAGACATAAGTTATCATTTGAAACTTTCATACTAAGGATGTAAATATTTTTCTTCCTAATTCCTTCAAATATAATATTTTAATTTTTATCTTCGATGTGACACTTATCTTTTTCAAATTTAATCTTGTATTCTTTATCACAAAGTTGACTAATGCTAAGCAGATTGTGTTTTAGATTTTTAACTAATAAAACATTAGAAATAGTAGGAGTTTTAGAGTTATCGACATTACCAATGCCAATCACATATCCTTTTGAGTTGTCTCCAAAATTAACCAATCCTCCATCTTTATAGATAATATCATTCAACATATCTGGATTACCAGTCATGTGACTTGAACATCCACTATCAAGTATCCACCTATTCTTCTTGATTTGTACAATTTGTCCATTGAGTGTTGATTCTTCAAAGGCCATATAACATTTTTCTTTCTGCATAAAATAAAAACTTGGTAGATAACTTGGTTTTCTATAATAACTATATGCAGACTTATGAGACAATGATGATTTGAACAGTTTTAAACTAGTGTTAACAAAATCCCCAAAAATAGCCATTTTAAAAACTTTTTCAAAATTCAGATTATGAAAACTTTGAAAACCTTGCTCTGATAACAAATGTGAGAAATGCGGATTACGGATCATAAGGCTGGAATAACACTAGAGGGGGGTGAATAGTGTTTTGTGGATTTTCTAAATCTTTTTGAAACTTATGCAAATTTAATCACCAACAAATGCAATTCATAGACACAGATATAATCACAGAATCAGACACAGATGCAAATAATAAATAAAAGCAGTAAAGGAAGGAACACACCGGGATTTATACTAGTTCGGAGTTACCCTACATCCAGTCCTGTACAAACGTACGGATTTCTTATCAAAAATAATCTCCCAGATTACACCCTCGATTTCAAGGCCACAAGGTACACCCTCCTATATTCGATTCCGGGACAAACTCTCTTGATTTACCAGGCCACAAGATCACCTAATCGATTTCCGGGGCAACAATCACACCCAATTAATTTCATGGCTCAACCGCACCTTTTACTCAATGGTTTGATTTACAAATAATCCTATAACTCCGAATAGCACTGAGATCTTATAGAGAGAGTGGCAGAGAATCAAACAAGAGATAATCAAGTTTGATTCACTTGGTATTTCGGTAGAGTATAGTTTGGAATTCTTTAGAATAGATGTGGAAGATGAAGAGAAGAGAAAACAAGTGAAATTTAATGATAAATTCATTTAAAACTACTGGTATTTATAGGAAATCAACAGCCATATCTATTCGTGAAAAGATACGACGAATCGACACTTCTTTTGAAAATTTGAATTTTGAATTTAACGGACACCATGTCGGCATAGGGGGTTAAGGGATGTCGACATGATATAGGAAAAATTGATGATTTTGATTTTCTTATTAAAATTGGTTTCTATAATTTGTCAAAATGATTTCTAAACTTTGTAAATATATTTGAATATAGTTTAAACATATAAAAGAGTTTAGAAAGTAATTTTTAATATATATAATCTTAATCTATAAAGTGATTTAAAATCTGAGTAAATAAATATTTTAAAGCTAAATATTTAAAACAAGAGATAGTTTCAAATCAATGACAATTTTGAAATCAAAATATTAAAAATGATAAAGATAGTTTTGAGTCAAAAATATTTTGAAAAGCAGTTTTGAAAATCATTTTGAAAAACCATTTTGAAGTAGTTTTGCAAGCTTCTTCCTGCAGAATATCTCATCACATCAGGACTCGAGAACTTGTACAAAACCAGGATGTTGGTGGGTTTGTAAGCCACTTGTCGTAGGTTTGTAAGCTACTTGTTGTGGGTTTGTACGCCACTAAGAAGGTAGAAATGGGTTCCATCCCAAATGAAATATGGAATGAAGATTTCCGTGCTATTATGAAGTTTTAACATAATTCTAGACTCAATACTTATCTTATACTATTAAAATCTTGAACTCTTGATAACTTGATTTCTTGGTACTCATGAGTCATCAATCTTGATATCTTTGATCTTTATATTCATCAGTCTTGTATCTCTATACTACACAGTCTTCATTCTTGGTACCAGCATGTTTATATCCTGCATATATATATATATATCTAAACTATAATGTTAGTATTTATATTTTATAACAAATCCTAAGGTTGTTGTCATCAAAACCATCCCTCTTAAGGACTAACAGTCTCTATAAGTTCCACTTGATAAAGCAGTTTATCAATGACAGAGGGATTATTATCAAGAGCACAAATACAAAAGATAACGTTCTAGATCAATTCATTAAGGTGCTCTCTTAGTTTATATTAGGAAGACTAATTGAAGGTATAGGGATAAAGCTCTATAATTGGCCTTAGGTGCAAGTGGGGTTGTAACACCTCAGATATTTATGTGAAATTTAGTAAGAATTAAAAAGGGATTTAAAAAGAAATTTTAATAAGAAAATTAAATTTAACTAAAACAAGGACCTAAAAGTAAATTTCATAGATATCCGAATTTAACTACGAAACTTACAGCATTGCGTTCGCAGCGGTTTTTTAAATGATATTAATAGATAACACTTCATAATTTGAGTTATTATGAAGGAGTTATGGGAGTTAGAACGTAATTAGAAGAAAAATTAAAAATTTATAAGTATTGAGTTGACTTAAAAGGGTTCTAGGTCGACCGGTAGCTGTCGACCCAGGCCCCTAAGCGGTAGACCCATGTCGATAAAAACCGAGCATTAATCGCTCTGTTATGACGTGTTTTAATGGCCAGGATTAGTTGCTTGGTAGAGAAGGGTTAGATGAGTGATTGAGATGGAAGTTGAGATTGATCTAAGGGTCCTTAGAGATAGCCTAACCCTGTAAATAACATCATAATCTAAACCCTAATTTTAGTTTTAAACTTGCAGTAATGTTACTCTATCAAAATTTTTATTGAAACCATAATATTTAAAACCCTAAGAACCCAAATCAAAAATCAAAGTAAGGAGCAAAGCAATCAAGGGGAAGGTTAAGGAGAACTATCGATTGGAGGCCAAATGCACAAGATCTAGAGCTTAGGCTTTAGGTGAGTGCACACAAATTTGGTAATTTGATTAATGTAAGTAAATTTAATCTAAAATGATCTAGGATGTTAGAACCGTAATTTGATATGTTAAACCATAATTTGATATGTTAGAACCTTAGAATTGAATCTGTGGATTTAATTTGAGATTATAATAATCCTAATTTGATCCATAAAACCTTAGAAATCAATTTACACTACTTGGGAATTTAATTAGTTAATCCAACCTTATATGATGTTAACTTAACACCCCAATTCACAAACCCTAGAATTTATCAAGGTTGGAAAATCAATAACTGAAAATTAGTGATTAATGCAATTAAGTAACTATAGTAATTAACAAATTTAATTATAAAACAACAGATAATTAAAAACTGGTCGAATCCCCAAATTTTACTCACGACGATCGACCTGGATACCTTAACGGTCGACCGGTAGCGGTCGATCTGGGGAAGGTCTAGATCGACCATTCGATTGGAAAATGCAAAAATTGAACCTCGGCCTGAGGCGCAGGTTTAAAATAAAAAATTATATAATTTAGTATAAAAATTATATAATAGGAAGTCTATTGTTTGAGTCTACTTCTGAGCTAGGTGAACAGATTAGGGTGGTAGGGCTGTAAATCCCTTATCAAGAGAAGTGAAGGGCCGGAAATCCCTTATAAAGAAATGGTAGGGACATAAATCCCTATCGAAGGACTATAGTTCATTGGAAATTGGGTAATGGTTAAATACCCAAATGAGAGAAAAGAGTTGACCAGGGCAATGTATTTTGTAGACACCTAAGGGGTATTCTGTCGTGGTGGCATGCGGCACTTATGGAGATACCAAGTGAATGAGCATGTTCCTAACGGGAGTTCTTGTACGCACGGTACTCGCGCATCGTGGTACAAGTGGACGCCGATTTAGTGATGGTAAGTGGCTACTATAAAGGACATCTGGCACTATGATCGAGAGGTGGACAGTGGGTGCATACGATGAGTCACTTTTTGAGTTTGCATTTCGGAGTTCTCTCTCGCTCATAGTAATAATAGGTATTCTTAGATAATTCAAAGGACATTGGTCGATAGCTAGTGAGAGGTTCGAATTGTAGTTCGATCCATTGTGTTAGATAAGAATACTTAAGCACTGGATCTTAGGAATCCACAGACACTTGTTACACAACCTACATCACTTAGAGAAGTTTTGAAGTTAACTACACTTAATCATCACTTATTAAATTTGTTCTCAATCACCAGACTTTATATCTGACCCTTTCCTTTTCCATCTTTTTCCCACCACAGGTAGACAGGGTAGTAAGTGATTTGCCCATTCGAATGCTTGAAGAGACTCATGCTTTATTTGGAGTTTGCTTTTATCACATCTTCTCTTCATGTATCATTGTATCATATCAATACAACTATTTTATCATATCAATACAATTATTTTTCTTGTATCAAACTATGAGGAATATATTTTGCTTTGTACTCTAATTTGGATTTCGTACTGATATTTTTCTGAGACTATGATTTGATATTTTCTAAGGCTGGTACTTTCTATGATATGTATATGTCTAATTTCTTCCATTGTGATACGTTTTGGATAGTTAGTTTATCTTTCTGTTATGATATGTTCTGAGATTATATTTGTTTATCTCAGTCTTTGAATTGTCAAAGGTTAAAACCCCGATGATTCGCTTTTCTTGGCACAACAACATTTGGTCCATGTCGGGAGGTGCGGGTTGTCACAATTGGTATCAGAGCATAGGTTTAATGTTCCTTAGGATTAGGACAATGTTGCGAGATGTATTTTAAATATTTTTTGAACAAAATGGTTTTCAAAGTGGGTTTCAAAATGGTTTTCAAAAATGTTTTCCATGTTTTCTGGAGTTGACTTTCTTAAAGTAAAAATATTTAAATAATAAAGTATTTCAAAAATTATATTTGAAAATCCCTTATTTTTCTTGCCTATGCTATCCTTGAATCATGTCTATGTTATCCCTCTTTTTCGTGCCTATAACATTTGTGAAAAGTTGTTAGTAGAAGTCTTAAAATTCACAAATAGGAGATGATCGATCCCATAAGTTTTGGCTCTGGCGATCCTGCCGAAATTCCGGGCATGAACATTTGTATATGATTCCGTCGATACCTTCAGGTTAGGAGACAGGCCAAGCTCAATCCCCCTAAAGAGCCCGTAGAGAGAGCGATGGATGAGGTTCTTGCCCGCCCACTTACCACTCTAGATTTTGCTAAGTTGTGCTAGAATTTTTCTAGTCTTTGAGGCAAGCCATATTTGGGGATGGAGTCTTATGTGGATTCAAGGGTACGGATCCACTCTTTTGATAGGATATTTGGTCTGATAGGCTTGACTGATGCTATAAGGAGATAGTTAGCAATTTGGTAGTTACAGGGAGAGGCTTTGAGCTAATGGGAGGTTATTGAGTCAGAGACTGATGGAGATAATATTTCTTGGGATGAGTTCTGTAGGAGGTTTGAGATTAAGTTCCGTTTTAGGGCAGAGGAAGGTAATCAGTTGGAGAAGTTTATTCATCTCAAGTACGGAGATATGTATATAAAGGAGTATGTGAATTAGTTTAATGAGCTAGCTAGATTCGGTATGTAGTTGATTAATACACCACACAAGAAGGCTCTTTGTAACACCCCTCAAAATGGGAATAATAGACCCACATCACGAAAAAAACTATGAAGTGGGTGCTTATATACCAAAGCCTTCACTTCATAACAATGTCGAGGCCTTTTGAGCAACAAAACCCTACACCTTGGCTTGGCCCATGAGGCGGAGGTGACTACATTAGGAGCAATATCTGCATTAAGTGAGGTGTGGGTTGTTATACTTGGTATCTACATTAAGTTGGGGTGTATCAATACTAATTAATACGCTTTAATAATAACTAGTAATGCTCTGATACCAAGATGTAACACCCTACCTCGATACCCACACTGACAAAGGATATTACTAGGTAATACCGTTTTCTAATGCATAAAATAAGGTTGGTTAGGAGTGACCATCCGTAATTATTGCTTTGGGCGAGTATTGAAACGTCGAATCTGATGATAATATTTTTTTCATTTCCTTTCGTATATGGATTCGACTTGTACAATTCAGGCGCAAATCAATACTACAGTGGCTTAAAATAATTCAGAACAATATATAATATCACAGAACACAAAGTCACATAAAGTAATGGTATACAAGAAATAAGATTTTTATACATGCACATAAGACAGGTTTACAATTATGCTTATACAAAATCCTACTAATACACATTATAGGTACAAATCTAGACTCAAATAATGATTAGTAATGCTAATTCCCCACTCTAGATCCACCTCGATACCAATTGTTTAATTAGCTTGGTATTAATTATTAGGTATCGAGATGTTTCAGGTGCTTTTGTTCTTTTAAAAAAATTCTTTTTTTAGTTAATTATTTTTCCATCTGGTGAGAAAATATCGCTAGCAGCTAATAATTATATAAATAGCTAAAAGAACTTTTTCTTTACTAAATTATTTATCATATCAAACTTTTTTTTAAGTCTAACTTGATTTATAACGAAGTTTTAAGATAAAGTCGTATTTTTTTCTCAAAAGCTAAGAGTTATAACTTGCAAATTCCACTAGCTTACAAAGTCATCATTATGGGGATACTTCTTACACTCATTCCTCCTTTATAAAATAAATTTTACAATAGTAAAATTACCCTTATCAAAATTACTTTAAACTTAAATTGTCTATTCTTACACCTTAAATTTTCCAACGAAAAGAAAACAAATATACATTTTAAGGGTCCACTTACCTAGACCCAAAACTTTCCCTTTTGTTGTTACCATAACATATTATTAACCTCAAATTTTGTATATAGACAAAAGCAGTAATGATAAAATTGTATTTATTAGAATAAAACTATCTCATACTTGAGAAATTTGAGTTTTCAACGTTTTCTTTTAATCCAAAATTATATTTCCAACAAATAATAAAATTGCACTTTCAAAATTTCACATATCTTGATTTAAGTTTCCAAGATATTTCTATTAAAACTTACCAAGATATTTCAAAATTTCAATTAAAACTTACCGTATTAATGAGAACTATTTTCCTAATTGCACATTGATAACTTTCCAAGATATTTCTATGTTGTAAGCTTTCCAAAATTTTGTTTACAAAATTTCCTTCTCATTTCAATTTCTTTAATTGAGGACTCGTAAAATTTTAATTTTCTTTTAAAACACTACATGGACTGTACAATCATTTACATCACGTGTAATTTACTTCAGCAAATATCCTATAAATGAACTTTCTTCCAAAATCATTACAATTGTGTGTGTGTGTGTGTGTCTTTTCTCAAAATATCATTTCATTTCCAAATAATATTTAACTTCCTTTAGGAATTTTATTTCCTCATTTAAATATTATTTATAACTCTTTTAAAACATTTAAGATTTTCAAAATATTAGAACTCAAATTTGTGATGACCCGACTTTACAACCCTCGAAAAGCGACATCAATATGTTCACTGTATAGCATGCCGAACAATCGAGTGCCTGAAAGACAGATTGTTAGGGGGAAAGAAAGAAGGTAGAAGAAAAAAAGAAACTAAACATATACAGAATCTCATAGCGGACTGAATAATATATAATATCGATAGCTCTTTACACAAATGAAACTGTAATATACATATCTCAAACCAGAGTACACAAATAAATAATTACCAGTTTGGATAGTTATATCAGCATGTCCTCACAATTGCTGATAATTTCAAACAAACACTACAGCGGAATAAAACAAGTATGAGAATACGTCTCCGTCTCCAGCTCGTCTCCTGAGCTCCAAAGCTATATCTGTAATATGCTCGGTCTGACCCGAGCATTATTATAAAATAATAACACACGGATTAGTCTGGTAAACCAGCATGAGAAAACACAATCAATTTGATTTATTAAGTTATAAAACCTTTTCAAAATAAAGATATCATAAGACCACGCCGCACATAAACACGGTCGGGTTTTACCTTACGATAACCAAAATATTTTTATAGAAAATCCAGTGATATTATAATAATATCTAAGGTTCAAAATAATAATAATCAAGTAGTTGTGATGCTCGTGCTGTGTACATCACAACAATACTAGTATAAAATCAAAACTCGATAAGGCTCGTTCGCTAATTGTGTAGGATTCCATGAAGGTGCCCTCGGTACTTCGAGAACTATCCTCCTGCACAAGGATTAGAGTTATCCTTCTGAAGCATCATACCCATCTAGTCGGGGTATTATAGGAAAAACATAACTGGTCTTGCTAAGACCGAGTGCATCGCTCCGGCATGCCAAACAACTGAAGGTATCAGTATTGCTAGAAAAGGAGCCGATTACACCTTATGGGTTTTCCAACCCTACCGGCCATTCCTCATATCTCTGGTTTTAGTCATTTTTGCTGATGAGGCTACGTCCGGCGTTGGAGCTTACGCACTACTCCAAAATAGATCATGGAATACCATATGGATTCCCACACCAAAATGACCTTGGAATCACATACAAGTCCCACATCTTAAATAGATCTTGGAATCACACACGGATTCCCACACTCCAACGAGTCATGGAACCACATATGGATTTTAACATCCTGAAATATAACGCATCTCCTTCATTTAACCGTATACGGTTTCGGAGTAGGTCATGGGTTCTTAGTCATCTCTTACGAGTACACTCTCCATTTCCTGGGTGCTCCAAAAACCATTCGCTGATTTGTGGAATGCTCAATATCGATTCTTTAGGAAATAATCAGACAAAACATAAGAGTAGGGATCCTCCCTTAACAATTTAAGTGGATAGATCTCCTTATCATTTATCCTAGAAGAACAACGAGTTTATACGTACAATATAGCACCTCGAAGGGTTACTCTCGTGTTTCTCCTAGATATTTCCAGAGTCAAAATCCTTCGCTGTTAAGTAGGAAATTGTTTCCTACCACCAAAATTTAGAAGGATTACATATTTGGGCCAAGATTTTGACAGTCGGTTATTTAATTATCAAATAAACGAACAACCAAAGATTTTATTTCCCACTGAAATCACTAAGCCTCATTTAATTTGATTTCAATAAATCGAATTTCCTTATTAAAACATTCATATACTTATTTCATCTGAATAAGTATATTCACAAATCATCCTTTTCAAATACTTGAAAACTATATTATAAAAATAGATATGGAAGTGCCATTCGGTATCGACCACGGATCGCAGCTCGATGGTTGCGTCTCTATCCCAGAGAAACCAAACTTAACTTAGGCAATCTGCCTCCCAATTTCCACCATGCAATCAATCATAGATCACAGTTTGCACAACGGTTACGTCGCTATTCCAGCGAAAACATCCCAAACTATAGGAAATCTTTGCCCCTCGAATTACGCTTTGAAAATATACCATTACTTCCCAAAATCTTTTATTTTAAATAATATCTCAAAATAATACTTAATAAGTCTCTATATAAATTTCCAAGTTTAATTTAGAAAAATACTCTTTTAAAATAGATTTTCGATAAGGGACTTTGAAAATGATTAAGGAAGAATTTAAAACAATTTAGATATCAATAATAATATCATTTTGAACCTTTTACAGAATTATTTAATAATATATTATAATACTTCCAAAAAAAACTTTTAACATACACTTGAGTAATTAATTTTAAACAATATATTTCAAATAAAGTAACTGGTATATAAAAATCATTTATTAAATAATTATATTACCAAATGAGTGAGTTTAACTCACCTTGAGTTTTTTCCAATTTGCCAACATTCCAATTTTAAATTAAATCGAACAACGTTCAATTTAACCTAAAATTTTAGCTATTTCCAATCATCTCCAAATCAATTCCATAATGTAGTGCTCATCGCCACGATTCCATCACCGCTTGTTTAATCCAATTTCAACTTCGTATGTGAAAGAAACACATTTTTAAACATCGAATACAATTTATATAAATAAATTTTTCTTTCTTTTTATACACCTTCAGATCTGGTTGTTTGTTTTGCATCCAAAAATCCTGGCCGTTGATTCTTCTTTCCCCTCCTTCTTTGTTTGCACGCACAACCCAGGTGGAGAACCCATAGCCGCGGATCATATTTTGATCACCGCCCCTCCATCTCATCGCTATAGCTCGATCAGCCAATGCCACGTCGAAGTCTATCGCAACGCGCACCCACGACCAGAGCTATAGCGAACTTGGTCCTCCCCGTCCCTAGAAAAATGCGCATGAACAGCCGACCATCGTGGTCAAATTCTGGCCACCACGTCGAACTCTATCAGATCGTCGCTGTTCATCTCGTAAAGCTCGAGGAGCTCTTCGACTTTTTAGTTGGAAGTTTTTCCTACATGTTGATGGATTCGCCAGAAATTTAGGACAAAGATGGTTGTTTTTGGCCACTGATGAATAGGGTGGCGGCTGCATTCTTTGTCTAGGGTTTTGGATAGGGACGCGTATATGTAGGCGTATAAATTTAATATTAATATTTTTACTATTCACGCAGTTTTCCGGACGAACTCAATGGAACATGTTTCGAGGCCTAATTCGATCGTATGTAGAAGATATCTTTCCAATTTGAATTATAATATTAATTTTTCAATATTAATTTCAACGCGTTTTTATCCCGTACGACCAAACGGTAACTCTAAACGCTATGAAATTTGAAATCCGATAATAATAACTATCACGGATCCATTGGAAGTATTTTCGTCGAATTCTGGGTCTATGCCCCGGAAGGCTATTTTATCGTGTCGATTAAATCGAGCGATTTTCAAAAACCGACGGAATTACTTAAAATTCCAATTTTAAAAACTTACCAACTCAATTATAATTCAAACAGAATTTATATTCATATTAGAAACCATTCCGATTCGTATTAAATCACAAATTCAATTATTTACACTATTCCAAATACTAAATTTCACTATTAAATTAATATATATAAATTTCAAATTTTAATTTATTGACTTTTAATTCCTTTCAAAATTCCACTATCATCACTCTAATTTGAATATAATTTAAATCAACTTTAGAAATCATTTCGGTTCACATTTACTCCAGATTCACATATTTACCCAATTTCAAATATTAAATTTCTATTCACCAAATCCATTAAATCGCTATATTTGAAATTTTAAACCATTTCACTAATTCAACTAAAATCTCCATATTCAAAATCAATTAATATTTCAAATTAAACATTTACAAATAAATTAAATGTTCAAAATCAAACGACCGAAATTCCGGGTCGTTACAAAATTACCGTGTCAGAATGTCATGTCCAAGCATTTAGCAATCCATATCGAGAATGTTGGCCAGACGCTTCGACCAGAATTCTTAAAGCACTCAACAGACAATTTGACACAAAATATATTTCCAAAGATTTCTTTTGTTAAACTACTTTCAATACCTTTATATATTTCATAAATGATACTTTACTAATAATAATTCAATAATCCATTCATTTTTTAATCAACCATTCAAATTTAAAATTTCACCGTAGTTTTTAGTTAATCTTTCATATGGATTAGTAAGTTATTTTAAATAAAATCAAACTTCCAATTATCCCTTGCGGTAGTTACACCAACGAAGACACCACAAGGTCCTATTAATATCAAGTAGGTTTTTAAATTCTCCAATTATAATTCCTACTCAATATCAATCTTTAATGGTCACTAAATTTTTCTTTCAAACAATCAAGCTTCAACAACTAATCAAAAAGGTATATAGGCATCTAAATTTAATGTGCTCAGTAGAAAGCAGTTCATCCCCCTCCACTACGCAACTCTGATCATTAAGGACCATGACAGATAGTTCAATTTGAGACCACCTAAGGTTTAAGCCACACAATAGCTTCAAATCTAGGATCACTTCAAGATAATAATTATAGTGTATGGAAGAAATCACACAAATACATCCCATAACTTCCCAATGTATAACTTATCTCTGTTAGGAAGGAATCCTAGTAACTACCCGAAGAATCCCGAGGGACGGTCTCTAAGACTTGCCTAGGCCGAGATTCTCCCTTTTAATATCGAATATTGTTCTGACCTCAGCTCTGATGCCAAGCTGATTCTAATAAACAATAGAAAGAATTGGAAAGTTAATAAATAATTTAATTCTTATGATTTTTCATGAAAGGTAATTCTTTTGGGAAAAAAATGAATTTTAGAGGAGAAAGATTCAAACTGGCTTATAATATTTAAACTAAAGGGAATTTTGAAAAATGGGAAAATCAATTGATGGGATGTTATATTAAAAGATATTTCTTAGAATAGAAAATAGTTATTTATTTGGTAAGGTATAAAATTTAGAGGAATTATGCTAGAGGAAGATTTACCTAAATGAGTTATTTTGAATCAATAAAAATATTTTAAATTATATTTGAGGAAAGAGTTGGCCTTAGAAAAATAAGATTTTGAAATTTCATTTTTAACCAAGGAACTCCTTTAATCTCTTATAATTGGTTCGCGACCAACAAGCGCCAAAAATTATAAATTCTGGTTTCATAGAGTAGCTGTGATATTTTAATATTTTGAATGAGCTAATTTACAATTAATATTAAGATTTTAGGTAAGGAGCGACTAATGGAATTAAAGCCCCTGAAATCATTTTGAAGGAAAATTGATTCATAGATCTTTATATTTCTACATTCCAAAAGAATGGGTAGTAGGTTAGAAATTATTAATACCAAATGATTAAAAAGATCGTATAAGTTCAATTACAAAAATGATCATTGGAAGGTTAGTCCTATTGGATAATTATTCAGGGTGTATTTTATATGTAAATTATATAGAGAACTTTTTGTTTTGATTGTGAATAATTTTATAATATGATTTGTTTTGATAATTGCTATTGAAGTACAAGAGATATTTTGAATAATAAATGAAATACTTATAATAATATCATTATGTTCTAAACTTCACCTTGAAATGGAATTGCGAGGGCGCAATTTTTTTAAGGAAGGAAGTCTATAACAACCTTGAATTTTTTAGATTTCTTTAATAAAATCAATAATGATTTAAATTGGAAAATTCAAAAATAAGAAAATTTGATTTCCCAAGTATTGGAACATATGGGAATCCTTTTTGTTTGTCATAAAGAGAAGTTAAGACATGTTAATTTAGGTAATTAATAATAAAAGATATTGAGACTTTAAGGGTCCAAGTATTCAATTGTTATAGAAGGTTAACAATTTTAAAGGGATGGTTTTGGAATGTAAATATTTTAAGAAGTTAAGGATTATTACTGGGAAATTTATTGTCTTAATCTAGTATCGATAGTTCAAAATTGGAAATAACCTTAACTTTGTAATAAAAGGCAATGTGAAAAGCTGTTAAGGCTCGTTAGTATGAACTAATATTGGGATTGAAGAATTCTATAAATAATTGAAATAAGTTATGATTAGATTATAGAGTATTGTCATAGAGTTTGTACATGTATTTAAATAAAGGCCAAAATATGTTTTAATGGGTTTTAAGTTGGTTTAAAAGGAATTGAAGATTTATTTGGTAAATGGGAATTTATTTGTTTTATAATAATGAACTCTAGGGTTAAGTTGAAAATGTGAATTTTGAGGAAATGAGATCCATGTGAATAATCAAGGTGTTTAAAAATGGTTTTTGGGAGTTTTATTGATTGGGATTTCATAATAGAAAATAAATATAAATTTTAATTGATGAGATTTTTGTATATCAAAGAAAATAAGCAAGTTCCATAAGCCTTAAAACTATGTAATATGATTTTGTAAGTAATTAGAGGAATCAATCCATGGTTTAATAAAGCGGCTTTGGAAAATATACATTATAGAGCATAGAAAAGAGTTATTAATGGGAAGAATAGGAACTGTTGAATTTAAGAAGTAAAATAAATAAATAAAGAAAAGGATTTTCAATTCATTTTGGATGGGTCTGATTAAGAGCCACGTCTACTTTAGAGTAAATAAGATAAGGCTTCCTTCTCATTTTCTAAAAACTGTACGTATCAAACTTTAGGAAATCAAAAGCAGTAGCTAGGGTTTCCATCTTCTCTTTCAAAGTCAACCCAAATTTGCCATTTTAAATTTCAAAGAAATTCTAAAAATTATGAGAAAATCAAGGTATGTAATTCAAGCCCTTGTCTACCCTCTTGATCAAACAATTTCACACTTTGTTAAGTTTTGAATCTTTTTGTGTCTTCTCTGTAAATTAAGTTCTTGTGTTTAATTCGATAAACAAACCAAGTTCGTTTCAGCTAAGAAATCACTAAGGAATAATAGGAAAATAAGGTGAGTAATCTCACAAGTCTAGTTATAATTCGCATGTGAATATTTGCTTGAGTGGTTGAGAAAATGGTTTGAATTTGATCTCAGTTTCGTGTTATGTCTATTCTCCGTTTCTCTATCAGTAACTCACTCATGTTTATTGAAATCAACTGTGTTTACCTTATCTATTTGCTATATTAGTTATGATTGTATGTCCATGTAAGTATTTAGGTATGAATAGTCAATTTTAATTGCTGGAAATCAAAGAAAATAGGTCGGAGCAAACTGGTCATCGGTGGCGAGCCAAAACCTGGAGCACGCATGCTCTAGGTCTCACCACCGGTCGACTGGTCATATAGGATCGGTCGACCGGTTAAGCACTTGGAGCAATGCATGCTCCAGGTTGCTGCTTCACTTCCCGAGCATGTTCCTGCCCTATTTTGCCTCTTGTTGCTTTGCTTGTTGCCTTGTTTTGATCATCTTGATGCTTTCAAATGCTTCTCATTCTTTTTTGGGATTTGAATTATTGTCTTTAATGATTTGATTTTGTGACATTTCCTAGTTTTAATTAATGTCTATTTTAGATATAAACATATATAGATTTCATAAAGTTTCCAAAAAGGATTTTAGTGAAATTTATTTACAAACCAATTCACTTTCAATATCCAATTTTGAAATAAAATGTTTTAATGCTATTTATTATATCAAAACCTTATTTCAAAGATTATCGACTCTCTTTCTAAATAAATATTTTAAAAAAGATTTCATAAACCAGTTTTCAATATATGAACTATTATTTCATTCGGGCGAGGAATTTAATTAAACGATTTAATAAAACAAGTGGTATAGAACGCTTGCGTTTAGTTCATCGGTTAATTCTCAGACTTGTTCGATCGAATTTCTATTTGCTCACAAGTGGAGTTTACTAACTTATAGTAAATATTCAAGTAAACCCATATGGTATGGGACGTACAGTTGTTACTCGAATAGTTACTATTCGGATGTACATAACACTTACTTTGATGAGCTTATAGGCTTATCTTCTGTGTTAATCTATTTACAAGCGGATCTTATAGGTTTTTAAGCCCGTCATTGGATTATGGGTTTTCATGCACATCATGGGATTATAGGTTTTCATGCCTACCATGGGATTATGGGTTTTCATGCCCATCGTGGGATTATGGGTCTACCGGCCCATCTTGGGATACATGCGTGTTCGGTAAGTTTAAAGGTTCACCAATGTTGGGTAACTTTAGGCGCCTCCCCCATTATTTTCTAGATTTCTATTATTAATTTATGGGTTCTATGCAATTTGAGTTTTTCACCAAACATTTCTTGGTATTTTCTTATTAAAAGCTAAATTTAATTTTGGGGTTTTGGTGAATAAATTTTAAAGAATATTGATGTTCTTTTGAGGTTTGACACTATATGGATGGGTGTTATTCTTGATATCTATTTTAACATTGTCATTACTATCTCACATTGATTTGAATTTAAACTAGACTGGCTCATTTATTATTTTATAATACTCGGGTCAGATCGAGATGTTTCAAGTGCTTCTATTCGATGATTTCTAGAGTTGGACCATACAAAAAATAGTCAAATGTTTAGTAGTGTAATTTTGAGAAAACTCATGTAGTAGTTGTTTTACATTTTGTTGAGATAGTGACTTGTAATACGTAAAATCATTTGAGTCTAGATTTGTCCTTATAATGTGTATTAATAGGATCTTGTATAACCATAATCGTAAACCTGTCTTATGTGCATGTATAAAAACCTCATTTCTTGTATACCACTGCTTTTTGTGATTCGGTGTTATGTGATATTATATATTATTCTGAATTATCTTAAGCCATTGTATTATTGTTTTGCAGCTGAATAGTACAAGTTGAATCTATACCCGAAAGGAAAAAATATTATCATCCAATTCGACATGTCGATACTCACCCAAAGCAATAATTATGGATGGTCGCTCCTAACCAGCCTTTTTCTCCACAATAGAAGACGGTATTACCTAGTACTATCTTTTCTTAATGTGGGAATCGAGGTGGGACGTTACAGCTTGGTATCAGAGCATTACTAATTAATATTTCTTTAGGTGGGTCTAGAGGTATCATTTTAATTAATATTAAAGCATTAGCATTACTAATTAATATCCATTAATATTAATTAGCTTATCATCAGAGCATTACTAATTAATATTAAAGCATATTAATTAGTATTGATACTCCCCAACTTAACGTAGATACCGATTGTAACAGCCCGTACCTCACTTAACGTAGATTTATTGCCAACTTAGTCACCTCTGCATCATGGGCCAATCAAAGGTTTAAGGTTTTGTTCCTCCAAAGGCCTCGACGTTGTTATGAGGTGAAGACTTTGGTATATAAGTACCCACTTCATAACGTTTTTCCACGATGTGGGACTATTATTCCTATTTTGAGGGGTGTTACAAAGAGCCTGCACCACACTTAACGTAGATATTATCCTCAACTTAGTCACCTCTGACTCATAGGCCAAGCCAAGGTGTGGAGTTTTGTTCCTCAAAAGGCCTCGACGTTGTTGTGAGGTGAAGGCTTTGGTATATAAGCATTAACTTCAAAATGTTTTTCCACGATGTGGGACTATTATTCCCATTTTTAAGGGGTGTTATAATTTTGCCCCTTTAGAGGCCAAGGCCCTCGTTGGCTGATGAACACAACTCCACCTAGGTATTGTAGTTGTGACACATACAGTCCACAATTTCGACTAGGTATGGCTCTGATACAAATTGTAACAGCTTGCACCTCACTTAACGTAGATATTGTCCTCAACTTAGTCACCTCCGCCTAATGAAGAAAGCCAAGGTGTGGGGTTTTGTTCATTAAAAGGCTTCAATGTTGTTATGAGGTGAAGGATTTAGAATATAAGTACTCACTTCATAGTGTTTTTCCATAATGTGAGACTATTATTCCCATTTTGAGGGTTGTTACAGTATATATTGGCATTGTGAGGGTATGCAGTATAACTGTGACGCTCCACATCTATACTCACACTAGCCAAGGACACTACGGGGTAATGCCATCGACTAGCACAAAGAATAAGGCTGTTGTGGAGCGACTATCTGTGTAATTGCTTTGTGCGAGTACCAATATGTCAGATAATATAACTTACATTTCATTTCAAGAGGAAATACGACATATCAAATACAAACTCAAAGCTACCACACAGTGGCTATGTGGACTTCAGAAACAAATATAGAAATAAGCATAACACAAATCAGTCACAGACATTCATATTACAAAGGCGGAAACCTATATGAATATAACACATAAAAGTGTACATCAAAATAGTGGTCATATAAGATCCACTACATCACAAAAGAATAGATACAAGTGCTAGACAAAAGAATAAGTATACAACAAGGAGTCTCCATCACAAATGTATACTAAAAAAACTACTATGCTAAAGTAGTTAGCCAAAAGTCAGGTGACGGACCCTGATAAGAAGTCAAGCAGGTGCACCTGAAATACCTCGATCTTACCCGAGTATTATTTAAGAAGAAAATAATAAACGGATCGGTCTAGCTATAAATATCAGATAAAGTGAGATAGGATAAGAGATATGATAAAAAAACATATGATAACAATAATGCTATACTGTGACAAGTATACATCAAATAACAACAAAAATCATACAATATCTCAAGAATCTCAAAGCACCAAAAAGAATTTCATATTCTTTAAATTATTCACCAAAACACAAATATTGACAAAACATATCAGTCAATCGCAAAAATCGATGAAACACAAATTCTAGAAATCATCAACTAGAAATCAAGAAATCACAAAAGGGGGAAGGCCTATCATAAATGGGAGCATGAAAACTCACCAACACGTGTATTGCAAATGGAATGCCATCCCATGGTCGCTAACCATAAAGCCGGTGCAACGGCGAAGTGCAATAACGGTACGCCCGAGGAACCTGAAACTCAAATATTTCGGAACAACGACGTAGTGCAATAACGGTACGCCCGATGAACCCGAAACTCAAATAATTCGGAACAACGACGTAGTGAAATAACGGTACGCCCGAAGAACCCGAAACTCAAATAATTCGGAACAACGACGTAGTGCAATAACGGTACGCCCGATGAACCCGAAACTCAATAAAGCCCGTACGTCGCTAGCCTATAAAATGAGACGAAGCTCAATAGAACTGGGTACAGTCCCCCACGCGGACAAAGAGACATCGCACGTCGCTAGTCTAAACCATAAAATGATCATCATTGATCAATAAGAAGTGTCAATTACACTAAGCTAGTAAATAAATGAGTTTAGCTTCATGTCCCATAACCACTGGCTTAACTTAAATATTTACGAACAGATTGTAGATTTCCACTCAAAGATTGTCACAAGATTTCAATCGAACAAGTCTAAGAATTAACCGACAAAGTAAACGCAAGCGTTTCATACCACTTGTTTTTCTAAGTCGTTTAATTAGATTTCTCATATGAATGAGGTAAAGGTTTGTATATACTAATAGATTGGAAAACTGTTTTATAAACAAGATTTGTATTAAAAATAGAGTTGGAATCATCTTTGTGAAAGAGTTTGAATATTTATTTCTAGTATAGAAAACCTTTATATTTTAAAGTGACAAATCACAGAAATGATTGTAGAAACAATCAATCACCAATATCCACATTCGACGACGTGAATTAAAACCATAAAAATTGATACCAAATCCATCAAAATGGATATTCCCAAAAATACCGAAAAAGAAGTCATCAAAGTCGATAAATGATAACAACAAATCGGATCAACACGAATCGATTAAAATTGGAAACCCATGCAAAGTAGGCAAATTGGACCGAGACAGGAAGATCAATCGACTGAACCAGGTGGTCATTCTACTGATACTATGCCTGGAAACTTTAGGTTTCCAGGTCATTCGACTGAACCATAAGGTCAGTCGACTGATATAGGTACAGAGTTTTTTTTATCCCTTGGTTCAGTCGACTGACCTCCTGGTTCAGTCGACTGAACCTACTTCTACAGCATTATCAGTCTAGCCCCCAAGTGGGGCAAAATCCTAACCGGAGGTGAACGGACGAGCAACAGAGACTAAGGATTTACGCCAAGTGACAACCTAGCCTTGTATGGCTCTTCGAAACACCCCAAAAATGTGTTCAAACATCAAAGATAGGATTTTTAAAGATTTGACCTCAAAACACTAAAAATTGGAATATTCATCAAACTAATTCAATTTAAAAGCAAATGAACAAGGAATAGATGTTAGGAATTACTACCAAACAACTATCAAAGATATAGACATAGATGTGAGTTCAAAAACTCACCTTTTAACCCAAAAACAACAAACGAGAAGCTCTAAAGAAAAGAAAAGATCAACTACTCTTCAATTTCAACTCTAGAAGCTCCATCTTAGATCACAAGCAATATTTCCTAAGTTAGGTTATAGGAAATTTTTGAAATTGGAGAGAGATTGAGATGGAGAAGAAGAAGAGGATGCTTACCTTAGCTTCTCTTTGATGTTGGAGCTAGAATTTGTATTTCCTACTTAAACTAGGGTTTGGAATTCTAATTTCCTTTCTCTTCCCCCATTTTTTGCTTTAGCTTGAGTGTTAGGAAATGTTATGTAATGACCCTAAAATAAAATAAAAATAAAATGAAAAATACATTTATATTAAGAAATTCTGAAATTATAAAAAATATATATATATAATGCATTAAAACAGAAAAGAAAAATTGGCAATAAATAAAATTGCATGGGAGCTTCTATTTGATAAAATGCAAGGAGTTAAGGTGATTAAAAGAAAATTGGAACTCAAAATAAATATAGCTCTATGTCCAAAGAATTATATGAATACATACATTTAATATATGGGGTGTTTTCTATTTTATTTAAAGATAGAATAAAATGAAGTTTAATAAAAAGGTTTAAATGTCTTATATTTGTGCTAAAAATAATTAGCGTAATATATGTGATTTTTTTTTATAAAGATATAGGAGGAGTTACTGTTTTGACAAAAAGGCAGAGATATATATATATACATACAGGATCAAATAAAAATTTCCATATCTTATATTTATTTCAAGCAAATAACATGGGGTGAATGATTTTACATTACATGATTAGGTATGATAGTATGCATGATTGAATGGAAATGATAGATATGTAGAAAATACAAAGGGGATTTTCAGATTCTTTAAATTTATAAAAAAATAATAAACCAAGGGTCACATGCTTATGGCATGAGTAAAATAGAGTCATGAAAATAGTATGGAGTGTTTAAAAATGCTTGATTCCCGAAATAACTAATTAAGGTAACCAACAATGTACACTTCCAATTAAGGACCACACAGAGAAATGAATTGTGCATGAGTATCTAAGGGCATCAAGGAAATTACCCATATTTCTTAAACCCTAGAATGGTTTTATAAATAACTGCACATAACCATATCCATCATTCTCTCGGGATCAAAACAAAAATAAAATAAACTAGGAGAAACACTAGCTTGAGACTTTGGGGGATTTGCTGTTCAGGGGATTAAGTCAGTAAAAGGAGAACACAGGGTGAGTATTTATCCTTTGTATGCAATGGCATTAAGTCCTCTTGTAGGCAGCCTAAAATGTTATAAGTTATTTGAAGTCTCTGAAATGATTTGTTATGGGTGAGATGAATGTTTGTGTGTGTGTGCATACTTGTTTGGAGTTCAAATCTGTATATTTTTTTAGTTAAAAATGATTTGAGTATTTTTGTTCTATTTTTTTTATGAAGTATGGATCTAAAACATTTAGGAAATAGGCAGCAAGACAGTATTCTTGCTTATGTTTATTTCTTGGATAATGAAGCATTAAACTAAAATACTCAAGACACAAGTCAAAGGAGGATTTCTGGGTTTTAGGGGGATTTCTTTATTCATACCTTTATCCATACATTTACAATAACATGGAAGAAAGATAGTAGGATCATGATGTTTAAAATATTCTTAGGAAAAAAAATTATAGGCAAATTGGGGGTATTTTCTGTAATAAGGAACATAAATGGGGAACATGAGGTTGAACTAGAAAGTATTAAGGAAGATAAGCCTTTCTGAAACATGAATGAAATGTGAGTTTTATTATTAAATTCATAAGTAGAAGCTTAATAAAATAAGCTGAAACTAGAAGGGGAATTTATCAAAGAAAAATTAAACTGGTCATTTGGAGTTAGTCAATGATCTGCTTGCTTCAGGTGGGAGCAAGTATATGCATGGTGCAATTGCACCCTGAGGCCTTTGTGTGATGGAATAAATTAAATAACCTGGGAGTTTCCTTTACAATGCATACATGGTGTTCATTTGACAAGGAGTTAAAGACCATAAAATAAATGGGGATTGGGGTTTAAAAATCTGGATTATAAATATCCAGACATGATGTTAAATTAATCAAGATAAATATTGTGCTTTGATTAATTGCTGGGTGAAATTGGGAGTACAAAATCTGAGTTTACTTATTTAGAAATGGAGAAAATGAATCAAGAATTGTACATATATTTATTTTAACTGTTTGCTGTGTGTTGTTTAAATAAATGAATGTGTCTTTGTATCACTTGGTATTAACCAAAACATGCTAAGTATAAAAATCTGTTAAACTAGGAAGACACTGCAAGATTACCAAAAATTATGAATATGTATACAAATTTGATAAATGCTCATACCAGTGAAAACTGACCCTTTTGGTTGCCCTTACAATCATCTGGGTGTCTCATTAAAATTGGGGCAGCTCAGTTAATTGCTTGCAGGGAATTGAAGTTGGATTGATGGATGAAGAAGACAATTAGCTGCTAGTATAAATAAAAAGGAACCAGTCTTAAATTTGCAGTTGCATTGTAATGAGTTTACTAGTCAAAAATTCATTTTGTAATTGAAGTTACTTGTAGGAAACTTTCTAAGTATTTGGATCGAAAATATGTACTTAAGTGAACCTGTTGTGAGTGATTATTGATGATGTTTGGTTAACTACCAATTTTTATAGATGTCTGATTTGGAGAAATAAGGGGATAGACATATCATATACATATGATATGTGCATATATATTTGATCTCTGATTTTTATTGCTTGAATTTATATCTTTGACTTTATGGAAATTAAAGAGATAAGGTGGTTGATTTTAAAAATGAACTCTCAAGATTTTAGTAGGGATATTCAAGTGAAATGAATTTGTGCATGGCAGGTAAGTGATACAGGCATGTGCATGAATTCTGGAGATTTACATGTATTTGTGTATTTAATTTCAAATAAAAATTATGAAAGAAATGAACCTGGAAGTTTTTATATTTTGAATAATGGATTGAATACATAAAAGGATGCATTTCCAGGAAATTTAAACTAGGCAAAAACATGTCTGTGTTAGGAGTAGCTCTTTGTAGAAGTTTGTTAATATGAGAGATATGGGTTTGCAAGTGGTAAAAGATGGACTATGGCCGGCCTAGATGGCCATGGGTCAAACTCTTGGAGCCTGGAACCACTTTATTTCAATTAATGAAGTGTAAGTGCTTCCGGGACAAAACAAAAGAAAACACCAAGCAACCCTCAAATAACACCAAGCATATCCAATAAAACACCAAGTATGTAAGTCTGCACCATGTTAAACTTAAAAATGCAAAAGGACCTCAACTGTTCAACCTGAAATGATAAATGGAAATTAGTTCCAATATTCATGCCTGCAAGTATAATTTTTGTAGTAAATTCATACAAGTACTTGATAACTACCTTAAGGTCAATTAAATACCATTTCAGTGTTAATAAAATTATTTAGGCAGAAAGTCTAGAAAGCTTAAGAAAAATGCACTGTGCATTGCAATATTAAAAAAAAATCTCTATCTCTGGAAGAAGAACAATATAAATTTAGAGAAGAATTAAAAGGTTATGTTGTCAACACATATGATAATTTGGTTTCCTGTTTGATTCAAACTCTCTTTGCAAACTTGCTAGCTCTGAATGGCAAAGGGAAACAATTATATATCTTCAAATATATAATTGTCTTAATTTGTTTATGCACTGATATGATTATATTAGTAAATCCAGGGTCTTGGGAAAAATATTTGGAAATTGAATAAATATTCAAATATAAAAGAAATGGGGTTTAGTGGTGAATTCCTTTGAATATAAAAAAAATCTATGTGTTTTGAAGTGAGGGTCACCACAGTTGGTATCAGAGCTATGTTTTCAATAACATAGTAAATATTGTTGGGTGCATATGGATGTTTGAATGCATTGTTTGAATTACTGGTGTTGAATGCTTTTGTTTTATAAAAACATATGTGTGCATGTGATACATGCACAGTGTGCACAGAAATAAAATGAACAAAGTAAAGACACCAAGAATGATGGGGGTAAATAAACTAACATAGAAATCATATTTATAGCAATATGGTAGGGCCAAGACATCACACAGGTGCAGGACCATCACGTGAGCCACCTGTGATAAACATGGAGGATTTCGTGAGAGCTTTGAGAGATGGAATAGCACCAAGGCATGACAACCCTCATGAGGAGCTCTCCAAACTGCTTAAGACATGCACCAATTTGGGAGGAAAGGCTTTTGAAGGCACTGAAGGAGCTATGGGTGTTCAAACTTGGATAAGGACTATGGAAAGGGTCTTTGCAGATATGCAAGTCAATGACCAAAGGAAGAGACAGATAGCTTCAAGGAGATTGAAGGGGGTTGCACTGGATTGGTGGGAAGTTGTGATAACAGGAAGGCCAGAGAATGACATCACTTGGGATGAATTTAAGACCATGCTTGAGGCTAGGTTTGTCCCAGCATCTGCTAAGGCCACACTGCTAGAAGACTTTATTAGATTAAGGCAAGGAAGCATGAGTGTGAATGAGTACACTCAGAAATTTGAAGGATTGTCCAAGTATGGAATGGTGTTAATAGGGAATGAAGAAGAAAAGAATGCAAGGTATATTCAAGGCTTGAACCCTAGTCTGTCAAGAGCAATGTTGCCATATAAGGATAAAACCTTTGATCAAGTAATTGATCTAACTCTCTCCTTTGAGCAACATGATGCCACCAGAGAGAAATTCAAGAACATGAAGTTCAACAAGAAGAAGGGAGGACAGAACAAAGTACAACCTTATGACAAGAACAAGGCAAACAAAGGAGTTAAGAAGGGGGAAGGAGCAGTAGCACCTGAAAGCAAGAAACTCACTCATTGTTTTAATTGTGGAAAAGCTGGACATTATAGTAACCAATGCCTTGACCCTAAAATACCTAGAGGAGGCTGTTATAATTGTGGAAAAGTGGGTCATCTAAAGAAGGATTGCCCAGAGACTAATAAAAGAACAGCAAGGATAGGAGCTTTGGCAGCCAACAACACTGGAAATGTTGGGCAACTTGAAGGTATAATTTTTATTCATACCCAACCAATATCAGTAATATATGACACTGGTGCCTCACATTCACTAATATCTCTGGAAATTACAAAGAAATTAGCACTTGCATGTGTTTCTATTGATCAGCCCTTAATTGTACACAGTCCCATAGGGAGTCATTGTATGTTAGGGATGAAGTGTATGGGTCTGAAATTAATTATAGGGGGTTATGAATTTAATTCAGATCTATATACCTTAAACTATCCTAGTATTGGGGTAATTTTGGGGGTGGATTGGTTAATGAAAAATAAAGCAATTTTAAATTTAGAAAATCTTACTATTTCTTTGGAGACAAATGAAGGCAAAAGAATTACCATCTTAAGTGAAATAGCAAAGAATGCATGTTTTAACAAAATCTGGAGTATTAATGAAGTCCAAAAGGAATTAAGAATAGAGGAAATTCCAGTAGTCAATGAATATATAGATGTGTTTGGAGAAGTGAGGAGAATTCCTCAAAACAGACCAGTTGAATTCAAAATAAAATTAATGCCAGGAACTAGCCCAATCATTAAGAAGCCTTATAGAATGGGTCCAAAAGAGTTAGTAGAATTAAAACACCAACTAGAAGAGTTCGAAGAGAAGGGGTTCATAAGATCAAGCAGTTCTAGTTGGGGTTCCCCAGTGCTCTTTGTCAAGAAACATGATGGAACAATGAGGATGTGTGTGGACTATAGGGATTTAAATAAGGTGACTATCAAGAATAAGTATCCACTGCCTAGAATAGATGATCTATTTGATCAACTGCATGGAGCTAAAATATTTTCAAGGCTAGACTTAGCCTCTGGGTTTCACCAAATGAAGGTTGCAGAGGAAAGCATTGAGTACACGGCCTTTAACACAAGATATGGCCTTTATGAATTTCTAGTAATGCCATTTGGTTTAACCAATGCTCCCTCCTATTTCGTAGATTTGATGAATAGAATTTTTAGAGACTTTTTGGATAAATTTGTCTTGGCATTTATAGATGACATATTAATTTATTCAAAGTCAGAAAATGATCATGCTATGCATCTACATTTAGTATTATCCAGACTTAGAGAACATGAATTAAAAGCCAAGTATTCAAAGTGTATATTTTGGCAACATGAAGTGAAATTCTTAGGACACATAGTGTCACAACAAGGAGTGAGTGTGGATCCAAGCAAGGTCATGGCAGTTCAATCATGGAGTAGACCCAAAACAGTGACTGAAGTGAGATCATTCTTAGGTTTGGCAGGGTATTATAGGAGGTTCATCAAGGATTTTTCAAGAGTAGCTGCACCAATGACCAAGCTAACAAAGAAGAACCAACCATATGTGTGGACTGAACAGTGTGATCAAGACTTTGAAAAGTTGAAGCAAGCATTGGTAGAGGCTCCTGTCTTGCAAATCCCAGAGGTAAATGAAGGAATGGTTGTATACACTGATGCTAGTGGATCTGGGTTAGGTGCAGTGCTTATGCAACATGGCAAGGTGGTGGCATATGCATCAAGACAGCTTAAACCCAATGAGACCAAATATGCAACTCATGATTTAGAACTAGCTGCAATAGTGTTTGCATTAAAACTATGGAGGCATTATTTGCTTGGGGCAAAATTTGAATTGTACACAGATCATCAAGCATTGAAGTATTTATTTTCTCAAAAAGATTTAAATATGAGGCAAGCAAGGTGGTTGGAGTTTCTAGCTGCATATGATTTAGATATTTTGTACACCCCTGGGAAAGCTAATAGGGTGGCAGATGCTTTGAGTAGAAATCATATTAGATTAGCAAGTTTGATGATTGATGAATTTAAAAACCTTACAGTGCTTGGGGAGGCAGATATTTATAGCAGGGATGGAGAAAATTTCAAAGAGCATGGTGATATGGTGGAGTATGGTACACTGGGATTAATCACAGTGAAATCTAACCTGGTGGAGAAAATTGGTGGCATGCAAGATCAAGATCAAAATTTAAAGGAGAAGAAAGAAATGTTATTGAATAACATTGAGATGGAGAATTTTAAAATAGATCCCAAGGGATATTTGAGGAAAACTGAAAAGCTTTGTGTACCAGACTTTGCAGAATTAAAGGAAGAAATCATGAATGAGCATCACAAGACCAAGTACACCATACACCCTGGTGGTACCAAAATGTATCATGATTTGAAAAGGAGCTACTGGTGGCCAGGAATGAAACAAGCAGTGGCAAAATATGTGGCAAAGTGTTTAACCTGCCAGCAAGTCAAGGCAGACTATCAAAAGCCCTCTGGCCTGTTGCAACCTTTGGAGGTACCTCAGTGGAAATAGGAAAGTATTTCCATGGATTTTGTGGATGGTTTGCCTAGGACTAAGAAAGGTAATGACAGTATATGGGTAATTGTTGATAGACTCACCAAGTCTGCTCACTTTGTCCCTGTCAGGTCAGACAGAAATGCACATAGGCTTGCACAATTATTCATTAAGGAGGTGGTAAGATTGCATGGCATACCAAAGACCATTGTAAGTGATAGAGACACTTTGTTCACCTCAAGATTTTGGGAAAGTTTTCAGGAAGCAATGGGAACTCAACTTTGTTTAAGCACTGCCTACCATCCTCAAAGTGATGGGCAAACAGAGATAGTGAATAAAATATTGGAAGATTTACTTAGAGCATGTGTACTTGATTTTGGGGGTAATTGGGAGGATCATATCCACTTAGCAGAATTCACTTACAACAATAGCTATTAGTCAACAATAGGAATGGCTCCCTTTGAAGCCTTGTATGGGAGACCATGCATGTCTCCTGCCTGTTGGTTGGATGTGGGAGAGGGTGTAATATTGGGGCCAGATCATGTTAAAGAAACTTCCAACATGATTGAGTTAGTTAGGCATAGGATGAAGACAGCACAATCAAGACAAAAATCTTACGCAGATAGAAAGAGGAAGCCAATGGAGTTTGAAGTAGGAGAGTATGCTTTTCTGAAGGTATCACCAATGAAGAAGGTGTTCAGGTTTGGGAAATCTGGTAAGCTCTCACCAAGATTTGTAGGACCATATGAAGTCATACAGAGAATTGGTACCATGGCTTATAAGCTTAAGTTACCAGAAGAATTGAGTGGTGTACATCCAATGTTTCACGTTTCTCAATTGAGAAAGTGGATACATGATGAAGGAGCAATTTTAGAATCACCTACTCAAATTCAAATTGATAAGAACTTGGTCTATGCAAATGAGCCAGTGGGGATTGTTGCTAAGGAAGAAAAGAGGCTGAGAAACAAGGTGATTAAACTGGTAAAAATTCAATGGAGCTTGGATCCCAATGATTGTACATGGGAGGTTGAAGACAAAATGAGGGCTAAATACCCCAATTTGTTTTTTGATGGAGAGGTATGTTTAAGTAGCTTTATGAAGGTTTTCTGATTAATTTTTATATATTGCTTACTTTTATAAAAATGTGAGTATGGGGTTGAGGAATTAAACCAGACTATGGATTAGTGCTTTTATTTGAAGAATTAGAAAGAAATTATGGGGACATAATTCTTTAAGGGGGAGGGTATGTAATGACCCTAAAATAAAATAAAAATAAAATGAAAAATACATTTATATTAAGAAATTCTGAAATTATAAAATATATATATATATATATATATATAATGCATTAAAACAGAAAAGAAAAATTGGCAATAAATAAAATTGCATGGGAGCTTCTGTTTGATAAAATGCAAGGAGTTAAGGTGATTAAAAGAAAATTGGAACTCAAAATAAATATAGCTCTATGTCCAAAGAATTATATAAATACATACATTTAATATATGGGGTGTTTTCTGTTTTATTTAAAGATAGAATAAAATGAAGTTTAATAAAAAGGTTTAAATGTCTTATATTTGTGCTAAAAATAATTAGCGTAATATATGTGATTTTTTTATAAAGATATAGGAGGAGTTACTGTTTTGACAAAAAGGCAGAGATATATATATACATACAGGATCAAATAAAAATTTCCATATCTTATATTTATTTCAAGCAAATAACATGGGGTGAATGATTTTACATTACATGATTAGGTATAATAGTATGCATGATTGAATGGAAATGATAGATAGGTAGAAAATACAAAGGGGATTTTCAGATTCTTTAAACATATAAAAAATAATAAACCAAGGGTCACATGCTTATGGCATGAGTAAAATAGAGTCATGAAAATAGTATGGAGTGTTTAAAAATGCTTGATTCCCGAAATAACTAATTAAGGTAACCAACAATGTACACTTCCAATTAAGGACCACACAGAGAAATGAATTGTGCATGAGTATCTAAGGGCATCAAGGAAATTACCCATATTTCTTAAACCCTAGAATGGTTTTATAAATAACTGCACATAACCATATCCATCATTCTCTCGGGATCAAAACAAAAATAAAATAAACTAGGAGAAACACTAGCTTGAGACTTTGGGGGATTTGCTATTCAGGGGATTAAGTCAGTAAAAGGAGAACACAGGGTGAGTATTTATCCTTTGTATGCAATGGCATTAAGTCCTCTTGTAGGCAGCCTAAAATGATATAAGTTATTTGAAGTCTCTGAAATGATTTGTTATGGGTGAGATGAATGTTTGTGTGTGTGCATACTTGTTTGGAGTTCAAATCTGTATATTTTTTTTAGTTAAAAATGATTTGAGTATTTTTGTTCTATTTTTTTTATGAAGTATGGATCTAAATCATTTAGGAAATAGGCAGCAAGACAGTATTCTTGCTTATGTTTATTTCTTGGATAATGAAGCATTAAACTAAAATACTCAAGACACAAGTCAAAGGAGGATTTCTGGGTTTTAGGGGGATTTCTTTATTCATACCTGTATCCATACATTCACAATAACATGGAAGAAAGATAGTAGGATCATGATGTTTAAAATATTCTTAGGAAAAAAACTATAGGCAAACTGGGGGTATTTTCTGTAATAAGGAACATAAATGGGGAACATGGGGTTGAACTAGAAAGTATTAAGGAAGATAAGCCTTTCTGAAACATGAATGAACCGTGAATTTTATTATTAAATTCATAAGTAGAAGCTTAATAAAATAAGCTGAAACTAGAAGGGGGATTTATCAAAGAAAAATTAAACTGGTCATTTGGAGTTAGTCAATGATCTGCTTGCTTCATGTGGGAGCAAGTATATGCATGGTGCACTTGCACCCTGAGGCCTTTGTGTGATGGAATAAATTAAATAACCTGGGAGTTTCCTTCACAATGCATACATGGTGTTCATTTGACAAGGAGTTAAAGACCATAAAATAAATGGGGATTGGGGTTTAAAAATTTGGATTATAAATATCCAGACATGATGTTAAATTAATCAAGATAAATATTGTGCTTTGATTAATTGCTGGGTGAAATTGGAAGTACAAAATCTGAGTTTACTTATTTAGAAATGGACAAAATGAATCAAGAATTGTACATATATTTATTTAACTATTTGTTGTGTGTTGTTTAAATAAATGAATGTGTCTTTGTATCACTTGGTATTAACCAAAACATGCTAAGTATAAAATCTATTAAACTAGGAAGACACTGCAAGATTACCAAAAATTATGAATATGTATACAAATTTGATAAATGCTCATACCAGTGAAAACTGACCCTTTTGGTTGCCCTTACAATCATCTGGGTGTCTCATTAAATTTGGGGCAGCTCAGTGAATTGCTTGCAGGGAATTGAAGTTGGATTGATGGATGAAGAAGACAATTAGCTGCTAGTATAAATAAAAAGGAACCAGTCTTAAATTTGCAGTTGCATTGTAATGAATTTACTAGTCAAAAATTCATTTTGTAATTGAAGTTACTTGTAGGAAACTTTCTAAGTATTTGGATCGAAAATATGTACTTAAGTCAACCTGTTGTGAGTGATTATTGATGATGTTTGGTTAACTACCAATTTTTATAGATGTCTGATTTGGAGAAATAAGGGGATTGACATATCATATACATATGATATGTGCATATATATTTGATCTCTGATTTTTATTGCTTGAATTTATATCTTTGACTTTATGGAAATTAAAGAGATAAGGTGGTTGATTTTAAAAATGAACTCTCAAGATTTTAGTAGGGATATTCAAGTGAAATGAATTTGTGCATGGCAGGTAAGTGATACAGGCATGTGCATGAATTCTGGAGATTTACATGTATTTGTGTATTTAATTTCAAATAAAAATTATGAAAGAAATGAACCTGGAAGTTTTTATATTTTGAATAATGGATTGAATACATAAAAGGATGCATTTCCAGGAAATTTAAACTAGGCAAAAACATGTCTGTGTTAGGAGTAGCTCTTTGTAGAAGTTTGTTAATATGAGAGATATGGGTTTGCAAGTGGTAAAAGAGGGACTATGGCCGGCCTAGATGGCCATGGGTCAAACTCTTAAGTATAAATATATAAAAAAGTTAAATATATTAATATCAGAATTATAGTTTAAAAACTTAGGATAATAATTTAAAATCAAAGATATTTAAAATTAAGGATATTTAAACTAAGGTTATTTTTGAGGCTAAAATATATTGAAAAACCAGGACAAATGATTTTGGTTTTTAAACAGGAATATTTAAAATCATTTTGAAAAACAAGCTATATATATTTTGAAAATCATTTTGAAATAAAAGTAAGTGGATACAAAAAGATGTTCCACTAGATTTTTCGTAGGTTCCATCCTACTTAGGGTACCATCCCTTTAACGAGCACGAAGTGGATTCCATTCCACGAATAAAATAGATTTTAAGATGTCAGTGCCTTTCTATGAGTTTTAACAATATTCCTAACTATATAACTTATCTTGGAAACTTGAACTCTTGAAATTCTTGATACTCATGAGTCTTGAATCTTGATATCTTCAATCTTTGATCTTGAATCTTTATACTATACAGTTCTTCATTCTTTAGTACCTGCAAACATATCTATATATATCTACACAATAATGTTAGTATTATATATTTTATAATCTAATTCTAAGTAAGGTTGTTGTCATCAAAACCAACTCCTCAGGGACTAACAATCTCCCCCTTTTTTATGATGACAACCTTTGTTTATAAAATATCACTTCTATCCTAATACTTCTAATAACTCCCCCTTAATCTATGCCTAACTATCCTATTTTATACTTCTCCCCCTTTGTCATCAACAAAAAACCATATAACACCATAATTATAATACTATATAACTCTATAATTATAATACTATATAACTCTATATAACTCCCCCTGAAACTAAGACTACATTACTTGTGATTATAATGATAGTGTTATCATACATAATCAATACTTAACTTTAAACTAAACTCTTAATAATTATTTTTCCTAACTAATAAACTGTATATTCAAAAGATAAGAGAATATACGAATAAGAGAACACAATTTATTATATAATGTTATATTTACATGTGTGTAAACTATGTAAACAAATATACATGTGTTTTTTAATATAAACAACTATATATACAACGATACGAACGAAAGAATGAAAGAAAGAACACTAAGGAGTATTCTTGACAATAGGAGACCTATGAATCGAACAATTAGGATAGTGGAGACAGAAGTTTCCACGCTGTTTGACAAGGTTTCCATCCTTATCAAAACATACTTTACCAACGCAAACTACGGTGTCGTCGTTTCAACTTGCACTTCATGAACAGGTGTGTCCTCTTCTTCCAAGGGTGCTTCTTCCTCTACCATTGGCTCTTCTTCGCTGTCCTCTTGTGTATGGTCACTAGAAGACTATTCTTCGATCAAGATCGAGTTTGCTTGGTTATCCATTAGGAACTTCTGCAAATTTCTAAGGATTCGACCTTGCTTCTCCTGTTCTTTACTCATCCGAATTTGTTTGACTTGAATCTCAGTCACCATTTGCAGAATATCCTTTGTAGTATCCTCTAATTTTATCACACGAGTGTGAATGGAGCATTGAAGAGGGCCGGGAGTAGGAGAGTGAAATGAGAAAGTCGAGTTTATGTTTGAATTTGATGGAGAAGCCATTATTTTCTTTGTTTCAGAAGTTAAACCAGAAGAAAATGAGAGAGAATGAAGAGAAAGTCGAAATATGGAAGAATATATAACCAACTTTTCAAATTTTGGTGGGAATTTTAATTTTCAAAAAATATCGTTATATGTCGGCATGGTGGGATATGGGGTTGTCGACAGGGGTATTTTAATTTTGGCTTCTAATTTATTTTTAATTTATTTAATTATACTTGTTATATATTTATGTTTTATATTTCAGTTATTAAACTAATACCTAATTCTCTTCTTAATTTAGTAAATATAGATTCATTTAATGGTTTTGTTAAGATATCAGCAGTTTGATTCTCGGAGTTTATATATTCGAGAGTAATTACTTCTTTAGTTATATTATCTCTAAGAAAATGATGTTGAATATCAATATGTTTAGTTCGAGCATGATGAGTAGGATTTTTAGATAAATTTATTGCACTAGTATTATCACAATAAATTGGCGATTTTGAGATATTTAATCCAAAATCTCTTAAGGTTTGTTGCATATATATTACTTGAGAACAAGCCAAAGCAGCAGAAATATACTCTGCTTCTGTTGTTGATAGAGAAACTGTATTTTGCTTTTTACTAAACCAGGAAACCAGAGAATGTCCCAAAAAGTGACAAATTCCACTTGTACTTTTTCGGTCTGATTTACATCTAGCATAGTCAGCATCACAGTATGATATTAAATCAAATGAATCATTTTTAGGATAAAATAAGCCATAATCAGAGGTGTGTTTAATATATCTTATGATACGTTTTACAGCTTTTAAGTGAGTTTCCTGGTTTCTTATGGTTTTTCTTATTATGTTTGGACCTATTACATCACTTAGTTAGCCTTTGGTGACCTAGATAGCCTTTAGCAAAAGCCAGGTCTGAAGCTTCTTGGTTGTTGTTGGTGGTTTTGAGTTGATTTTCTCTTTTGACTTTCTTATCGCTTTTGTTTAATAAGTTATGTAGTTAGGATGAGATTGATATCTTGCACAGAGACATACACTATGCATGATATCAAGTCTACTAGCAGTGATATAGAGCAATGATCCGATCATTCCTCTATAAAACTTTTGATCTACATCTTTCGAGAGATCTTCTTTACTTAGATATTCATTGGTTGCCATGGGAGTAGGTTTTCCACTCGCAGTAGTCAAACCAAATTTATTAACTAGTTCTTTAGCATATTTTTCTTGACTAATAAAAATACCATTATCTAACTGTTTTATTTGCAATCCTAGAAAGAAGTTTAATTCACCCATATGACTCATCTCAAACTCTTTTGTCATTATTTCAGAAAATTCTTTATTCATTTCGAAGTGAGTCGAACCAAAAATGATTTCATCTACGTATACTTCAACTAGTTGAATATCATTTTTATTTCTTTTAATAAAAAGAGTATTATCTATTTTACCAATTTCAAAATTTGATTGTAATAAATAAGATCTTAGTCTATCATACCAGGCTCTAGGAGCTTGTTTTAGACCATATAAAGCTTTCTTAAGTTTGTACACATGGTTTAGTAATTTTTCATCTTCAAAAAGTGGTGGTTGTTCAACATATACTTCTTCTTTTACAAATCCATTTTAAAATGCACTTTTAACATCCATTTGAAATAATTTGAAATTATTATGATTTGCGAAAGCAAGTAGAATCCTAATGGCTTCTAATCTTGCTACATGAGCAAAGGTTTCGTCACAATCTATACCTTCTTCTTGACAATAACCTTGGGCGACTAATCATGCTTTATTTCTAACGACCTCACCTTGTTCATTCATTTTATTTTTATAGACCCATTTAGTTCCAATTATAGTTTTATCTTCAGGTCTAGGAACAACTTCCCAAACTTCATTTCTAGTGAATTGATTTAATTCTTCTTGCATAGCCAAAATCCATGAATCATCAGTTGATGCTTCTTTAGGATTTTTGGGTTCAATAGATGATATAAATGCTACATTACTCATTTTACTTAGTTGATTTCTAGTAGTAACAATAGATTGCATATCTCCTATTATATTTTCAATAGGATGATCTTTTAAAAGTTTAATCCTTTTATTAGGATGATTAATTTCATTATTAATTTCGGTTGATTCCTGATTTTGAGTAATTAAATCTTCTTCATCATTTGTAATTTCAAAATCTTTTAAATTTTCATCAAACGAAACATGCATTGTTTCTTCGATGTTGTTAGATCTTAAATTAAAAACTCTATAAGCTTTACTTCTATTAGAATATCCGATAAAGATTCCTTTGTCGGATTTAGGATCAAATTTATCCAAATTATCTTTTGTATTTAAATAAAGCATTTACGTCCAAAAATTCTGAAGTATGATACCTTAGGTTTCTTTCCATGAAGAAGTTCATAAGGTGTCTTATCAGTTAAAGGTCTAATTAAAATTCTATTCAAAATATAACAGGCGGTAGCAACAGCTTCTGCCCAAAAGTGTTTTGGTAAATTACTATCTGAAAGCATAGTTCTCGCACACTCTTTTATCGTTCTATTTTTACGTTCAACTACTCCGTTTTGTTGTGGAGTTCTTGGAAATGAGAAATTGTGAGTTATTCCCTTTTTATTGCAGAATTCCTCAAACTTTTCATTTTCAAATTCACCACCGTGATCACTACGAATAGTTATAATTTTTAAAGATAATTGATTTTGAATCCTTTTTGTAAAGTTCTTAAAACATTCAAAAGTATCACTTTTATGTTTCAAAAATATTGTCCATGTAAATCTAGAATAATCATCTACAATTATAAAAACATATTTACTATGATTTATTGATTGAATTTGAGATGGACCAAATAAATCAAGATGAAGTAACTCAAGGGGTTTTGAAGTTGAAATCATATCTTTTAATTTAAAGGAACTTTTTCTAAGCTTTCCTAATTGACATGCATCACATAAACTATCTACATTAAAATTCATTTTAGGGAGGCCTCTTACTAGATCATGTTTTGACAGTCTAGATAAGAGTTTGAAATTCATATGTCCAAATCTCTTATGCCAAATCCAAGGGTCACTTGTATTTGCCAAAAGACATAGGTTATCATTTGAAACATTCATACTAAGAATATAAATATTCTATTTCCTAATTCCCTCAAATATTATGGTTGAGTTATTATCTTCAATATGACATTTATCTTTTTCAAATTTAATCTTATATAATTTATCACAGAGTTGACTAATACTTAGTAGATTATGTTTTAGATTCTTAACTAGAAAAATATTAGTAATAATAGTACTTTCAGAGTTACCGACATTGCCGATGCCAATCACGTATCCTTTCGAGTTGTCTCCAAAGTTAGCCAGTCCTCCGTCTTTGTATATAATATTATTCAGCATATCCGGATTACCAGTCATCTGTCTAGAGCATCCACTATCAAGTATCCACTTATTCCTTTTGATCTGCACAGATTGTCCATTGTGGATTGATTCCTTAATACCCACAAAGCATCTTTCCTGCGCATTATAAAATTTGGGTAGACAACTAGAATTTGAATAACATTCATATGCAGACTCATGGAACAATGATGATTTAAACAATTCTAAACTAGTTTTAACAGATTTTTCAAAAATAGCCATTTTAAAACTTTTCAAAATTCAGATTATGAAACTTTCGAAAACAAAGCTCCGATACCAATTGTTAGAATGCGGATTAAGGATCTTAAGGCTAGAATTAACACTATAGGGGGTGAATAGTGTTTTAAGAAATTTGTTAATCTTTCAGAGTTTATCTTAATTTGTTAACAATGTATACACTAATCAGACATAGATATGAACATAGAATCAAACACAGATGCAAATATAAAGTAAAAGCAGTAAAGGAAAGAACATACAGGATTTTATACTAGTTCGGAGTTACCCTACATCCAGTCCCGCAACACAAGTACGGATTTCCTTTCAAAAACAATTCTTACAAATACAACCCTCGATTTCAAGGCTACGAGGTACACCGCTCCATATTCACAATCCTCTGGGTAGAGATACTTGATTTCCGGGGCAACAAGTTCACCCAATTGATTTCCAAGGCTACAATCACACCTTTTCTCGCTCTATTGGTTACAAAAAGTCTATAACTCAGATTAGCACTTGGATCTTGTAGAGATAGTGGAGAGAATCAAAACCAGAAATTATCTAGTTAGATTCGATATTGATTTCGGCAGAGCAATAGTGAAATTTGTAAATAAGAAAGTGGAGAACAAGAAGAGAAGTTAAATCAGAGAAAAAAAGTGATTAAAATTCGTTGAAAACACCCTTTATTTATAGTAGATCAATAGCCATGTCCATTGGTGAAGGGATGTGGCGAATAGACACTTCTTTTAAAAAGCAATTTAACTGTCACCATGTCGACAGGGGTACATGTGACCATGTCGACATGCCCTTGTATTTTTTGGTGATTTGTTTTTCTTTGAAAATAATTTCTATATTATATTATACTTATATTTAAACTTTAAAATATACTTATATATAGTTATAATACATAAATAACTATAGAGAACAATATTAAAATATATATAATAATTTTCTATACTTTTATATTTAAATCTTAAGTATAAATATATAAAACAGCTAAATATAATAATATCAGAATTATAGTTTAAAAACTTAGGATAATAATTTAAAATCAAAGATATTTAAAATCAAGGATATTTAAAACTAAGGATATTTTTGAGGCTAAAATATATTGAAAAACCAGGACTGATGATTTTGGTTTTTAAACAGGAATATTTAAAATCATTTTGAAAAACAAGCTATATATATTTTGAAAATCATTTTGAAATAAAAGTAAGTGGATACAAAAAGATGTTCCACTAGATTTTTCGTAGGTTCCATCCTACTTAGGGTTCCATCCCTTTAACGAGCACGAAGTGGATTCCATTCCACGAATAAAATAGATTTTAAGATGTCGGTGCCTTTCTATGAGTTTTAACAATATTTCTAACTATATAACTTATCTTGGAAACTTGAACTCTTGAAATTCTTGATACTCATGAGTCTTAAATCTTGATATCTGCAATCTTTGATCTTGAATCTTTATACTGTACAGTTCTTCATTCTTTAGTACCTGCAAACATATCTATATATATCTACACAATAATGTTAGTATTATATATTTTATAATCTAATTCTAAGTAAGGTTGGTGTCATAAAAACCAACTCCCTAGGGACTAACAATCTCCCCCCTTTTGATGATGACAACCTTTGTTTATAAAATATCACTTCTATCCTAATACTTCTAATAACTCCCCCTTAATCTATGCCTAACTATCCTATTTTATACTTCTCCCCCTTTGTCATCAACAAAAAACCATATAACTCCATAATTATAATACTATATAACTCTATAATTATAATACTATATAACTCTATATAACTCCCCCTGAAACTAAGACTACATTACTTGTGATTATAATGATAGTGTTATCATACATAATCAATACTTAACTTTAAACTAAACTCTTAATAACTATTTTTCTTAACTAATAAACTATAAATTCAAAAGATAAGAGAATATACGAATAAGAGAACACAATTTATTATATAATGTTATATTTACATGTGTGTATACTATGTAAACAAATATACATATGTTTTTTAATATAAACAACTATATATACAACGATACGAACGAAAGAATGAAAGAAAGAACACTAAGGAGTATTCTTGACAATAGGAGACCTATGAATCGAACAACTAGGGTAGTGGAGACAGAAGTTTCCACACTGTTTGACAAGGTTTCCATCCTTATCAAAACATACTTTACCAACGCAAACTACGGTGTCGTCGTCTTCAACTTGTACTTCATGAACAGGTGCGTCCTCTTCTTCCAAGGGTGCTTCTTCCTCTACCATTGGCTCTTCTTCGCTGTCCTCTTGTGTATGGTCACTAGAAGACTCTTCTTCGATCAAGATCGGGTTTGCTTGGTTATCCATTAGGAACTTCTACAAATTTCTAAGGATTCGACCTTGCTTCTCCTGTTCTTTACTCATCTGAATTTGTTTGACTTGAATCTCAGTCACCATTTGCAGAATATCCTTTGTAGTATCCTCTAATTTTATCACACGATCATGAATGGAGCGTTGAAGAGGGCCGGGAGAGTGAAATGAGAAAGTCGAGTTTATGTTTGAATTTGATGGAGAAGCCATTATTTTCTTTGTTTCAGAAGTTAAACCAGAATAAAATGAGAGAGAATGAAGAGAAAGTTGTAATATGGAAGAATATATAACCAACTTTTCAAATTTTGGTGGGAATTTTAATTTTCAAAAAATACCGTTATATGTCGACATGGTGGGATATGGGGTTGTCGACAGGGGTATTTTAATTTTGGCTTCTAATTTATTTTTAATTTATTTAATTATACTTGTTATATATTTATGTTTTATATTTCAGTTATTGAACAAATACCTAATTCTCTTCTTAATTTAGTAAATATAGATTCATTTAATGGTTTTGTTAAGATATCAGCAGTTTGATTCTCAGAGTTTATATATTCGAGAGTAATTACTTCTTTAGTTATATTATCTCCAAGAAAATGATGTCGAATATCAATATGTTTAGTTCGAGCATGATGAGTAGGATTTTTAGATAAATTTATTGCACTAGTATTATCACAATAAATTGGCGATTTTGAGATATTTAATTCAAAATCTCTTAAGGTTTGTTGCATATATATTACTTGAGAACAAGCCAAAGCAGCAGAAATATACTCTGCTTCAGTTGTTGATAGAGAAACTGTATTTTGCTTTTTACTAAACTAGGAAACCAGAGAATGTCCTAAAAAGTGACAAGTTCCACTTGTACTTTTTCGGTCTGATTTACATCCACCATAGTCAGCATCACAGTATGATATTAAATCAAATGAATCGTTTTTAGGATAAAATAAGCCATAATCAGAGGTGTGTTTAATATATCTTATGATACGTTTTACAGCTTTTAAGTGAGTTTCTTTAGGATGAGATTGATATATTGCACAGAGACATACACTATGCATGATATCAGGTCTACTAGTAGTGATATAGAGCAATGATCCTATCATTCCTCTATAAAACTTTTGATCTACATCTTTCGAGAGATCTTCTTTACTTAGATATTCATTGGTTGCCATGGGAGTAGGTTTTCCACTCGCAGTAGTCAAACCAAATTTATTAACTAGTTCTTTAGCATATTTTTCTTGACTAATAAAAATACCATTATCTAACTGTTTTATTTGCAATCCTAGAAAGAAGTTTAATTCACCCATATGACTCATCTCAAACTCTTTTGTCATTATTTCAGAAAATTCTTTATTCATTTCGAAGTTAGTTGAACCAAAAATGATATCATCTACGTATACTTGAACTAGTTGAATATCATTTTTATTTCTTTTAATAAAAAGAGTATTATCTATTTTACCAATTTCAAAATTTGATTGTAATAAATTAGATCTTAGTCTATCATACCAGGCTCTAGGAGCTTGTTTTAGACCATATAAAGCTTTCTTAAGTTTGTACACATGGTTTGGTAATTTTTCATCTTCAAAAAGTGGTGGTTGTTCAACATATACTTCTTCTTTTACAAATCCATTTAAAAATGCACTTTTAACATCCATTTGAAATAATTTGAAATTATTATGATTTGCGAAAGCAAGTAGAATCCTAATGGCTTCTAATCTTGCTACATGAGCAAAGGTTTCGTCACAATCTATACCTTCTTCTTGACAATAACCTTGAGCGACTAATCGTGCTTTATTTCTAACGACCTCACCTTGTTCATTCATTTTATTTTTATAGACCCATTTAGTTCCAATTATAGTTTTATCTTCAGGTCTAGGAACAAGTTCCCAAACTTCATTTCTAGTGAATTGATTTAATTCTTCTTGCACAGCCAAAATCCATGAATCATCAGTTGATGCTTCTTTAGGATTTTTGGGTTCAATAGATGATATAAATACTACATTACTCATTTTACTTAGTTGATTTCTAGTTGTAACAATAGATTGCATATCTCCTATTATATTTTCAATAGGATGATCTTTTAAAAGTTTAATCCTTTTATTAGGATAATTAATTTCATTATTAATTTGGGTTGATTCCTGATTTTGAGTAATTAAATCTTCTTCATCATTTGTAATTTCAAAATCTTTTAAATTTTCATCAAACGAAACATGCATTGTTTATTCGATGGTGTTAGATCTTAAATTAAAAACTCTATAAGCTTTACTCCTATTAGAATATCAGATATAGATTCCTCTGTCGGATTTAGGATCAAATTTATCCAAATTATATTTTGTATTTAAAATAAAGCATTTACTTCCAAAAATTCTGAAGTATGATACCTTAGGTTTCTTTCCATGAAGAAGTTCATAAGGTGTCTTATCAGTTAAAGGTCTAATTAAAATTCTATTCTAAATATAACAGGCTGTAGCAACAGCTTCTGCCCAAAAGTGTTTTGGTAAATTACTATCTGAAAGCATAGTTCTCGCACACTCTTTTATCGTTCTATTTTTACGTTCAACTACTCCGTTTTGTTGTGGAGTTCTTGGAAATGAGAAATTGTGAGTTATTCCCTTTTTATTGCAGAATTCCTCAAACTTTTCATTTTCAAATTCACCACCGTGATCACTACGAATAGTTATAATTTTTAAAGATAATTGATTTTGAATCCTTTTTGTAAAGTTCTTAAAACATTCAAAAGTATCACTTTTATGTTTCAAAAATATTGTCCATGTAAATCTAGAATAATCATCTACAATTATAAAAACATATTTACTATGATTTATTGATTGAATTTGAGATGGACCAAATAAATCAAGATGAAGTAACTCAAGGGGTTTTGAAGTTGAAATCATATCTTTTAATTTAAAGGAACTTTTTCTAAGCTTTCCTAATTGACATGCATCACATAAACTATCTACATTAAAATTCATTTTAGGGAGGCCTCTTACTAGATCATGTTTTGACAGTCTAGATAAGAGTTTGAAATTCATATGTCCAAATCTCTTATGCCAAATCCAAGGGTCACTTGTATTTGCCAAAAGACATAGGTTATCATTTGAAACATTCATACTAAGAATATAAATATTCTTTTTCCTAATTCCCTCAAATATTATGGTTGAGTTATTATCTTCAATATGACATTTATCTTTTTCAAATTTAATCTTATATCCTTTATCACAGAGTTGACTAATACTTAGTAGATTATGTTTTAGATTCTTAACTAGAAAAATATTAGTAATAATAGTACTTTCAGAGTTACCGACATTGCCGATGTCAATCACGTATCCTTTCGAGTTGTCTCCAAAGTTAACCAGTCCTCCGTCTTTGTATATAATATTATTCAGCATATCCGGATTACCAGTCATGTGTCTAGAGCATCCACTATCAAGTATCCACTTATTTATTTTGATCTGCACATACTCATGGAACAATGATGATTTAAACAATTCTAAACTAGTTTTAACATATTTTTCAAAAATAGCCATTTTAAAACTTTTCAAAATTCAGATTATGAAACTTTTGAAAACAAAGCTCTGATACCAATTGTTAGAATGCGGATTAAGGATCTTAAGGCTAGAATTAACACTAGAGGGGGGGTGAATAGTGTTTTAAGAAATTTGTTAATCTTTCCGAGTTTATCTTAATTTGTTAACAATGTATACACTAATCAGACACAGATATGAACATAGAATCAAACACAGATGCAAATATAAAGTAAAAGCAGTAAAGGAAAGAACACACCGGATTTTATACTGGTTCGGAGTTACCCTACATCCAATCCCGCAACACAAGTACGGATTTCCTTTCAAAAACAATTCTTACAAATACAACCCTCGATTTCAAGGCTACGAGGTACACCGCTCCAGATTCACAATCCTCTGGGTAGAGATACTTGATTTCCGGGGCAACAAGTTCACCCAATTGATTTCCAAGGCTACAATCACACCTTTTCTCGCTCTATTGGTTACAAAAAGTCTATAACTCAGATTAGCACTTGGATCTTGTAGAGATAGTGGAGAGAATCAAAACCAAAAATTATCTAGTTAGATTCGATATTGATTTCGGCAGAGCAATGGTGTAATTTGTAAATAAGAAAGTGGAGAAGAAGAAGAGAAGTTAAATCAGAAAAAAAAAGTGATTAAAATTCGTTGAAAACACCCTTTATTTATAGTAGATCAGTAGCCATGTCCATTGGTGAAGGGATGTGGCGAATAGACACTTCTTTTAGAAAACAATTTAACTGTCACCATGTCAACAGGGGTACATGTGACCATGTCGACATGCCCTTGTATTTTTTGGTGATTTGTTTTTCTTTGAAAATAATTTCTATATTATATTATACTTATATTTAAACTTTAAAATATACTTATATATAGTTATAATACATAAATAACTATAGAGAACAATATTAAAATATATATAATAATTTTCTATACTTTTATATTTAAATCTTAAGTATAAATATATAAAACAGCTAAATATATTAATATCAGAATTATAGTTTAAAAACTTAGGGTAATAATTTAAAATCAAAGATATTTAAAATTAGGGATATTTAAAACTAAGGATATTTTTTAGGCTAAAATATATTGAAAAACCAGGACAGATGATTTTGGTTTTTTAACAGGAATATTTAAAATCATTTTGAAAAACAAGTTATATATATTTTGAAAATCATTTTGAAATAAAAGTAAGTGGATACAAAAAGATGTTCCACTAGATTTTTCGTAGGTTCCATCCTACTTAGGGTTCCATCCCTTTAACGAGCACGAAGTGGATTCCATTCCACGAATAAAATAGATTTTAAGATGTCAGTGCCTTTCTCTGAGTTTTAACAATATTCCTAACTATATAACTTATCTTGGAAACTTAAACTCTTGAAATTCTTGATACTCATGAGTCTTGAATCTTGATATCTTCAATCTTTGATCTTGAATCTTTATACTGTACAGTTCTTCATTCTTTAGTACCTGCAAACATATCTATATATATCTACACAATAATGTTAGTATTATATATTTTATAATCTAATTCTAAGTAAGGTTGTTGTCATCAAAACCAACTCTTCAGAAAATAACCACGATCTTGAATCTCACAAGTGGACAAAGTCTCGAGATCACTCCATTCGAATATCATTATGGAAACAACTGCTTGTTGCTCTCGGCTAAGGGCATCGACAACACGATTTCCCTTTTCAGGAGTATAAAGAATATCAAGATCATAAAATGCAAGGAACTCGAGCCAACGTTGTTGACGCAAATTAAGTTCCTTTTGAGAAAATAAATACTTCAAAGATTTAAGATCGGTGTAGAGAACAAATTTCTCTCCCAAAAGATAACGATGCCAAATTCTAAAAGCGAAAACAATAGCCGCGAGCACTAGATCATGAGAGGCATATCTAGTCTCGACAAGCTTTAATTGTCACGAAGCATATGTGATAACACATTCCCTTTTCAAGAGAATGACACCCAAACCAATACGACTAGTATCGGTATAAACAATAAAGTCTTGATTCCATTCGGGAATCACAAGAATAAAAACATTGGAAAGAGTTATTATCCTCTTTCCCGAAAAGCTAAGACATTCGAAATTACAATTAACTTTATGTAACTATCTTTTTAGAAAAATTTACTTATTACAAGTCAATGTACTGTGTCTGACTGTCTCATCATAGCATTAAGGAGATTCTATCGATAATGTTGATCAAGCGCAACGCTTAGAATTCTTAAAGCACTCAATGGGAAATAAAACACAAAATCATCTTCTATATGATAAACATGTCTCTTAAAATTTTTACAAATATTCTTTGCTCGTTTTAAGAACAAAATCCAATCATACTTATAAATATCTTATTAAAAAGATTTGCAAATTTTAAATTATTGTTTTCATCCATAATCAATAAATACAAGGATAAACTCATCGAGATATTCGTAGAATACTCGATTCATAAGATGGATGAAATAAGGTAGAAGGTTCGTCAAACCGAATGACATAATGAACCACTCACAAGAATCATAACGAGTGTGGAATGCGGTAAGTGGAATGCTACCCTCCGCAACTCGTAGTTGTTGAAAACCGGTGGCAAGGTCGAGCTGAAAAGACCTTAGCACCACTCATTAGATTGCTTAGGCGATAAACCTAAGACGAACTCAAAAATATCGAAAAATTCACAAACTACTTGAGTGAGGGAAATAACATCTTCCTCATCAAGTGGGTTTAAAGAATAAAATGTTGCAACCAAATTTGGAAATCAAAATCATTAAGAACAATAGAAATCTGCTTAATAGATTGAGGGTGTTGAAAATATATAGTCCGCTCAGAACATAGGATATGGGCTTCATAATAATCAAGCCAATCCTTTCCCAAAAATCAATTTCGAAGCCTAAGTAACGCATAACATGCAAATCGGCTCGAAAAGAATAATCACATAAAATAATCTCGACATTTTCACAAAGTAAACCGAGTGTTGCGGATCCATCAACCGGATTCGCAATTCTCAGTGAAGTCACCAAGCCCATAATATTGAAAGAAAAAGAATCAACAAGTTCTTTTGATATAAATTAGTGGGATGCACCCATATCAAAAGAAATCAAATAGGAAGATCACAAAATAAAATAATGCCATCAAGGACTGAATGAAAAAAATACCTTGACCACGAGAAGTTTTACTAGGGGCTTGCACAACATTCAACTCTCCCTCTCTCCTACTTTGGAGTATGGGACATGTAGATATAAGATGGCCCAAACTTTTGCACTAACGACAAAAAAAAGGTTTCGGACATTTATTTGCATTGTGGTCCGTAGAACCACAATTGTAGCATCGTCCACGACTAGTGGTAGGAGTCTTTGCTACTGAAGTTGCCAGCTTCCCTTTCTTGTTGGGATTAGGGCTTTTGAACTTAATATGCCTCTTCTTGTTGATGTTGAAGTTTTGTTTGGCATCCACAACTTCAACATCACTTTCTTTATCGGCCTCTTCAAGTCGAAGAGTGATACCTACAAACTGATCGAAAGGTACTTCTACTTTCAAAGGTAAAACCTTTTGGGGGTTCTTACTCAAAGCACAGATAAACCTTTGATTCATTACAAGATCCAAAAGTTGTTGGGCAGACATGAATACGCCATCCAGAGAAGGACTACTGGATTGACCAGCGCTAGGACTGCCAGATCTAACCATCTCTTCTTTAAGAAAGAAAGAAGAGGAAAAAGGTTATTCATAAAATGAATATCAAACAAACTTGATTAATAAAACTAGGCATCACAAAAGAAAATAGGATAGAACGGTATGAAGACTCGAATTAAATCCTATGGCACGATTCCTAAGAAAGACTTAGGACAATGATCCTTGCTAGATTATTCTACATTGTTCCGAAGTTTGGCTCTGATACCAAGCTGTGACGCCCCACCTCTATACTCACACTAGCCAAGGACACTACGGGGTAATGCCGTCGAATAGCATGAAGAATAAGGTTGTTGAGGAGCGACCATCTGTATAATTGCTTTTTGCGAGTACCGATATGTCAGATAATATAACTTACATTTCATTTCAAGAGGAAATCCGACATATCAAATACAAACTCAAAGCTACCACACAGTGGCTATGTGGACTTTGGAAACAAATATAGAATAAGCGTAACACAAATCAGTCATAGACATTCATATCACAAAGGCGGAAACATATATGAATATAACACATAAAAGTGTACATCAAAATAGTGATCATATAAGATCCACTACATCACAAAAGAATAGATACAAGTGCTAGACAAAAGAATAAGTATACAACAAGGAGTCTCCATCACAAATGTATACTAACAAAAACTACTATGCTAAAGTAGTTAGCCAAAAGTCAGGTGACGGACCCTGATAAGAAGTCAAGCAGGTGAACCTGAAATACCTCGGTCTGACCCGAGTATTATTTAAGAAGAAAATAATAAACGGATCAGTCTAGCTATAAATATCTGATAAAGTGAGATAGGATAAGAGATATGACAAAAAAAACTTAGGATAACAATAATTCTATACTGTGACAAGTATACATCAAATAACAACAAAAATCATACAATATCTCAAGAATCTCAAAGCTCCAAAAAGAATGTCATATTCTTTAAATTATTCACCAAAACACAAATATTGACAAAACATATCAATGTCAATCGCAAAAATCGGTGAAACACAAATTCTAGAAATCATCAACTAGAAATCTAGAAATCACAAAAGGGGGAAGGCCTATCATAAACGGGAGCATGAAAACTCACCAACACGTGTATCGCAAACGGAATGCTATCCCATGGTCGCTAACCATAAAGTCGGTGCAACGGCGTAGTGCAATAACGGTAGGCCTGAGGAACCTGAAACTCAAATATTTCAGAACAACGACGTAGTGCAATAACGGTATGCCCGATGAACCCGAAACTCAAATAATTCGGAACAACGACGTAGTGCAATAACGGTACGCCCGATGAACCGAAACTCAATAAAGCCCGTAGGTCGCTAGCCTATAAAACTGAGACGAAGCTCAATAGAACTAGGTACAGTCCCCCACGCGGACAAAGAGACATCACACATCGCTAGTCTAAACCATAAAATGATCATCATTGATCAATAAGAAGTGTCAATTACACTAAGCTAGTAAATAAATGAGTTTAGATTCATGTCCCATAACCACTGGCTTAACTTAAATATTTACGAACAGATTGTAGATTTCCACTCAAAGATTGTCACAAGATTTCAATCGAACAAGTCTAGGAATTAACGGACAAAGTAAACGCAAGCGTTTCATACCACTTGTTTTGCTAAGTCGTTTAATTAGATTTCTCATACGAATGAGGTAAAGGTTTGTATATACTAATAGATTGGAAAACGGTTTTATAAACGAGATTTGTATTAAAAATAGAGTTGGAATCATCTTAGTGAAAGAGTTTGAATATTTATTACTAGTATAGAAAACCTTTATATTTTAAAGTGACAAATCATAGAAATGATTGTAGAAACAATCAATCACCAAAATCCACATTCGACGGCGTGAATTAAAACCATAAAAATCGATACCGAATCCATCAAAATGGATATTCCCAAAAATCCCGAAAAATAAGTCATCAAAGTCGATAAATGATAACAACAAATCAGATCAACATGAATCGATTAAAATTGGAAACCCACGCAAAGTAGGCAAATTGGGCTGAGACAAGCAGATCAGTCGATTGAACCAGGTGGTCAGTCGACTGATACTATGCTTGGAAACTTTCGGTTTCCAGGTCAGTCGACTGAACCATAAGGTCAGTCGACTGAACCATAAGGTCAATCGACTGATACAGGTACATAGTATATTTTGTCCCCTGGTTCAGTCGACTGACCTCCTGGTTCAGTCGACTGAACCTTCTTCTACAGCATTATCAGCCTAGCCCCCAAGTGGGGCAAAATCCTAACCGGAGGTGAACGGACGAGCAACAGAGACTAAGGATTTATGCCAAGCAACAACCCAGCCTTATATGGCTCTTCGAAACACCCCAAAAACGTGTTCAAACATCAAAGATAGGATTTTTAAAGATTTGACCTCAAAACACTAAAAATTGGAATATTCATCAAACCAATTCAATTCAAAAGCAAATAAACAAGGAATAGATGTTTGAAATTACTACCAAACAACTATCAAAGATATAGACATAGACGTGAGTTCAAAAACTCACATTTTAACCCAAAAACAACAAACGAGAAGCTCTAAAGCAAAGAAAAGATCAACTACTCTTCAATTTCAACTCTAGAAGCTCCAATCTAAGATCATAAGCAATATTTCCTAAGTTAGGTTATAGGAAATTTCTAAAATTCGAGAGAGATTGAGATGGAGAAGAAGAAGAGGATGCTTAACTTAGCTTCTCTTTGATGTTGGAGCTAGAATTTGTATTTCCTACTTAAACTAGGGTTTGGAATTCTATTTTCCTTTCTCTTCCTCCATTTTTTGCTTTAGCTTGAGTGTTAGGAAACGTTATGAAGGAATGAAGAGGAGTGGAGTGGGAGTTAGGGTATTAGATGGGTTGGTTGTTAGGTTATTGGGCTGAAACCCAAACCCAAAGCCCTAAATGAAAATATCAAAATTTCACTCAATTCCAAACATATCGATGTTTATACTTAAAAAGGTCGCAAACACCATTTTGGAATAAATGGAAGTGGTCTCGAGTCCTAATTCAACTGTTTGCAAAAGGTGACATTTCGTACTTAAATCCGACTAATGATGCTATATTTAAATAAAACATTTAAATATACAATCGTAAAATATGTGGGTTGTTACAATAACTGTCCAGGCTGATGATAATACTTAGGTCTTAGTAACTCTGAGATTTCTATATTCGGAGTAAATCTTTGTTCTAATCTTTAGATATTATATATTATCATTCCTGCATTAGTCTAATCAGCGTGATAGGGGATTATCGCATTGCGAACGATGTATAAAAGCTTTGTCTATTACCCCTACATGACCCTTTTTGGGTTGGTTGTAGTCAAGAGGCTGGTCGTAAAATGAGGAACGAGGTCACTAATTGTAGTCATGCCCTGAAAAAGTGGGTAATTGTTACATTCGGCATTAGAGCTCAAGGTTAAGAGAACACCTTGGTTTTGATTGGGTATGGCTCATTAAAGATATGGTAAGTGACACCCTAGAATGAGTCGAGTGTATTATACATATGAGAGAGTATTTGTATTTTGAAAACTAGACTTTTAAAATTATTCCTTAGGAATATCTCTTTCTTTGTAACCCCCTCTTTGGAATAACTCTATCCTTCAGTTTCCTAAAGTTATTCTGTTTTGATTAGGTAGTAAGAACTATGTGTACTAGAGCCGGCAATGCTAGAGGTGGTCGGCGTAGTACTGTCATGAATGGCGGTAATCAAGCACCAAGGAATGTTACTCCAATTGAGGAGCTGAGAATGAAAGTCGTAGAGGAAATCGTGCAGGTCATGCCTTTGATGAGTTTTGGTTCACTCGGCCGCAATTATGAGAGACTAGGGGCAAGAGGTTTAGTGGCACAAAGATTATTATATAGTCCAGTCTTGGCTCAGATTATGTAATCATATATTTGGAGATATGTAGCTAGATGATGCAATAAAGTGTAGGTTGGCATTGCGACATCTGACAAATGCAGCCGTTGATTGATGGAGTTCAGTTACAGCTGATGTCCAAGAGAATGACTTCTCTTAAGCCAATTCAAAAATGAGTTTGAGATGAAGTTTATTCCGAAAGCCAAAAGGACTTTGTTATTTGGGAGCTTCTTAGATCTGAAGCAGAGGGCCATGACCGTGGCGGAGTACGAGAGTTGGTTCATTGCATTATCTCGGTTTGGGTTGGGGTTAGTAGATACATCGCTGAAGAAGAACGAGATGGTCATTGCAAATATGTGTCCTGAGTTCCAAAGGGACATGACTAATCAAGTTATAGAGTCTTTTGTGGGTTTGGTGAACATGGCTTTGAGGTTTGAGAGCTTGGCTCCATAGCCATCTATTTCTGCAACGGCGAGGGACAACAAGCATAGTTTCAATCACCAAAGAATATGTCCACCCTCGTTTGCTACAAGTGTGGGAAAAAGGGTCACTTTTCTAAAATCTATAGGTAGGGTAGAGAAGGGTAGATGGTTAAAGCACCGATCGAGAAGTTTCCAAAGCTTGAGGCCCAGTTTGCACTGAAAGGTTGTTATGACTGCTACCAACCTGGCCATTTTGTTAGAGTTTGTCCTATGCTCAAGAAAAGGGAGCAGCCTAAGGTTGTTGCTTTTTCTGCAGCACCTTCCACTTCGGCGGCTATGAAGGGGAAGCGATTTATTGAGGGTATACTATCTACTTATGGATTTCCTATTCACGTTTGTTAAACTCAAGTGCTTCTACTAGTTTAATATCCCATAACTTGATTGTGTAGTCATGCTCGACATGTTAGGAACATTGAGTACTATTTGTTATTGATTTGTGCTCAACCAGTTTATGAGCAGCTTTACCTTTCTACATCATAAGGTGGGCAGACAGTAATTGTCGGTACATTGAATGAATACCTTGTGAATTAGGTTTCAAGGTTTGACTATAAAGTGTTCGGTGATAATGGTTGGTTAGAAGTTAAAATTTAGCGAAAGATATTTACTATAAACAAAAGGAAAAATAGAATATTTTGGAAATAAATATTTGTGAAAAGACTTATGTAGGAATGTGATTTCATATAAGTAAGTTTATAAAATTTGGTTTACCAATGAAAAAGGATTCAAATAGAGAATTTGAGGACTTAAATCCCGGTGTCTTTGAAAATGTTTTTCAAGATTTCGGCAAAAATAATAATTGTATTATTTGAAAGTAAATATTTAGGAAATTGGTTTAGGAGATTATGATACTTAGTATTTTTATACGAAATATTTGATACCGCTTTAAAATGATTTTGGTTAAATACCAAAAGTATGGTTTGAATGTACTGAACTCACTTCCGTTGCTTGAAAATAATTTCAGTGATGACTATAGCTTCATCGGCGTTCATTTTCGAGTTTCTAAGTATGGGATGCTATAATGTTGTTTTGGTAAAACGGATTTTGATTTAATCCAAAGTAAGATTTGATATACAAAATTTATATGTATATATTATTTCAAAATTATTTGAAATGGAGACCAGTGTTTAGTTCTAAAGTTCTCTTGTTAAGTTATTTCATGGACACATGTAGCCTACCTATGCCTTAGGAAAGTATGGTAAGTGCATCATGATATGATATGTTGTTTGATAATTTTTAATTGTTAAAATGAAATGGTATTTTTCGATGGTTTTGGATAGTCGGAACTGTAACGGCCCATAAATTTGGCATTTGTTATTTAATTAACTAGTTAGTTAATTAGGCTCGAAAAATGAAATTTATGCAAATGGTGGAATTTGACCATGAAATTTACACCATTGCGTTCGTGGTGAAATTCTGAGCAACTTTCATATTTGGAGTTTTGCGACCGGAGTCCAAAAGAAGAAGTTAAGGACAAAAGACGAATTTAGAACGAAAATAATTAGATTAGAAATTAACGTTTATATAATAAATATCGGGATCACCAGTCGACTACCTTTATTGGGCAGGTTAACCATTAGTGATCGACCCTCCTGAGTGGAGCGGTCGACCGGTCTAGCCAAGGCAGCTGGGGTTAGCCATGGCCAAACGACCCAGATTTAATATATTTTAATTTAATGACTGTGGTTAATTCTAGCGCCTATAAATTCAGGCCTAACTCTCTCTTCTCTTCTTATATTTTTCTGAAAGTAGCAACAAAGCTCTGCCATTTTCTCTTCTCTACTATTTTCTAAATTATAAAATACAATATTTATATTTGTATATATACAAAATGGAGAAGAATTGAAATCAAATAAGAGACGAAGAGAAGTGAATCAACACTACGCAATAACGAGGTAATACACACAGACAGATATATAAATACAAATATATATATACATACATACATACATACATACATACATACATACATACATATATATATATATATTTCTATTCCACTTCAACCTCAAATCTCTTCTCAGATCTATAATTCTAATATATGTATATACCATTTTTATACATATTTCTTGGAATAAGAAGGAAATGGAGTTGAATCAAAGGTTTTACTTTAGATCTTTAAATTTTGAACGCTTTTAAAAGGTGAGTGGGAAATTTATATATTATTTATGATTTTGAATTTATTTCGTTGGCATATATTTGATTTTTATGCCTAAATCAACAATATTTGTGAATTATAGTCTCAAATTAGCATAGGAAACTATTGCCTACATATTCTTGTTTTAGATTTGATAGGAATATTACTATACTATGATCTGAAAATTAGTCCTAAAGGTTATGGATATGAATATTGATTAGATATGAAATTTATTCTAGATCTAAAATTGGGTTGTAGATTATTAGTATGATTTTGATTATTACCCTAATTATGTTGATTTGGGAATTTTCTGTGGTTTAATTTGTGGGGAAAATGTCCGTTTTATTTTTATAAATTTGTTTGTGCTTCCAAATTGCGTAGAAAATGCAGTGTTTGATTTAACAAGGAATATATGCAAATAAAAAGGAAGAGATGTGTAAAGTACAGATTTATTCTTCATAGTTTACACCATCTATTCCAATAAAAAGAAAATAATCATTGCTTGTAATTTCAAACGAGGCAAATCTTTCCTTTTATTCTTGATCTTTTGTTTTAAACTAATTTATGGAAATCACAACGAAGAATCTTTCTAAGAAATGTAATTTCAAAAAATCAAATATGGAAAGAATATTCTAGTTGAATATTTGTGACTAGAATATATTTGTAGAAGTAGGTATTTATAATTATTTATATGCACTAATAAATATGATGATTTATGCGCAACACTCATTTAAGATATTAGTATATGTAGTAATAACATTGATTTGCGGATAGGAATTAGGAAGGATAATGAGAAAAGGTAGTAATTCTAATTAATTGGTAATAAATATGGAATGAATTTGGGACTAACAAATAATTGATAGGGTAAAGGATTAACGAAACTAATAAATATGGAAGATTAGATAAATAATTATGGAGTAATTATAAAAGGTTACTAACTGGAAATTAGTAAATATATAAATGTCTTAGGAAAAGTCCTTAGGATGATAATGTTTCTGTAATAACCCACCTCAGAACAGGTCTAAATTTCGATCAGGAAAGGCCCATCGAAACTTAGATCCATTCTAAGATAAGCTGTTGGTAGTAAAAGGAAATAATATTACACGGCCATAACTAAACTTTCAAAACTCACAGCGAATGGAAAAAAATATAAAGATAAAGTGTACCCATTTATTTCAAAACTATAAAAATGTCATAATAAAAAATTCCATAAAAACCATAACATAATATTTGTTACAACAATCTTCTAAATACATGGGTACACATAAAAGTAAGTAATAATAACAAATACCGCCATAAGCCAAGCTTCTCCATCTCTAAGCATCATCACCGCCATCACTCCATCCTTAATGTGTATTGTAATGAGGTGGGAGTCAGAACAACAAGTGAATGGTGAATAAAATTCTTAAGTCTTACCTTTTAAGTACTTAGGCAGTATATTTCAAAATAAGAATATGTCCACAAACATAAAATCATTAATCATTTGATACTTCTTTGTATGGAAAGGAGGAGGGTCCATTCCAAAAGTATATCCCATATCTCAATCATATGTCATAAATAGCTAAAAATGTAAAACACAGTACCCAAGTCATTTAATACTTCCTAGTGGAAAATAGGCAGACTACGTCATTTAAGGCCTAATTCCAGAAGCGTGCTCCTCAATGGTACTATCTAGCTGACATCATATGGAATCTTATAGGCCACTTAATATTTCCAAGTGTAAAATAAGCAGACCCCATCAGTTAAGGCCTAATTCCAAAAGCGGACCCCTATAGAGATACCACATAGCGTAAACCCTTGGCCATTTAATACTTCATCTGGGGAAAAAGGCGGGTCTAAACACTTAATACCTCAAATCTCGAAGCAGGCCCTTCGTCTTATGGCCCATACCTATAATGACTTTTCATATTAGCCCACTATTCGTAGGAAATAGTAGCCAAATTAGCTGAGCAGATTTCCCCTACTGGATTTGGAACTATCCTCGCGTCATTACAAATATTTATCATAAGGATATCTCACATCAATAAAAGTATACACAACTACTAGTAGCCTCAAAGTGAAGGGCAGACTTCCATCATGCAACTCTATTGACCTCGCATCCCTTTGACTTAGCCATAAATTAATTACTCTCTATATACACACACACATCTCAACGTTTCATAAATAAGGCCTTATAAGGAGTCTTCCTTATTATGCCTTTAAAAAAATTAGGCTATATAAGAGTTTCCTCTTATTTTCACCTCAAAATCAATTACTATCCTAATGGGGGAAAATAAATATAAATAAATGTCTAAATAACTTCGCCATATACGAAATAGTTATACGTTAATTATGTATATAGAAATAAATAAATATTCGCGCTTAATAATTTCTAAACGCGTGAATTTTATGCCCTAAACTAGCATTTAATGTCAATTCACTAATAAATTATTATTACAAGTCCTTTTTCTTCAATTTCCCAATATTTCATGGATTTCAAATGTCCAAAACAAGGAATAAATATTCATGATTAAAACTGCAATAACAGACTTGTAAATAAAATAGAAACTCAATTTATTCTTCCAATTAAATGGAATCTCTTAAACAATAAGAATTGCAATCCAAATCTCATATTCTATTCAACTCCTCTTTTTACAAAGATATAAATATGAATAAATGGTGTAAACTATGAATAGAATTCGTAATGTAAACCCCTTATTTATTTGAAGGATCACAATTTGACCCAAAGAAGAAGGAGAAGTGGAATAGACTATGAAATTATCAAAAATTGCATAACGAAACAAATTCCATCAAATTAATGTAAATAATTAGGAATCTCACCGTAGAATTGACGTATCAAATTAAAAAGGAAATTTGGAGGATTCTAACTATTATATTTTCGAAATCCCAAAATCCCTAAGGCATATCCAAATCCAAAAGAAATACACTAAATAATTGTTGAGAAGAAATACTACGATTTTCACTCATAGATTAGGCTTAGGTTTGTTCAAATGAATTTACAGCCTTTCGATCTCTTCCAAAATCTCTCTCTTTTGTTATACACACACGATAGGGAAGAGGTATGTATATTCATCAGATTCAAAATAATTGGAGAAGAATAGGATAAAAATAGATTGGGGGAAAAAATAAGTTGAATCCTTACCTGAATTTTCTACGAAGTTTCTAAATCTTGTTAGAGAGATAGCAATGGCAGAGTTTCCTCGTATTCCCCAAAATAATATGAATAAAAGCGAAGAGGATAGGGTCCTATTTATAGGAGTTAAAACGCACCAGAACCGTAGGATGAAGTAGGTAGGAAACATGTAAATCTAGAGCGCACAATCGAATAGAAAACATAAAACCCTAGCCGCCACCGGCGATTATTGTTGCCAAGCGGTCGACCGCCGTTGGGCGATTGGTCGACCGCTACAGTCGACCAGTTGACCTATTCAGGTTGAACGCTCCCTTTATTCAGAGGACATTTATTTATTTCCATTACCGTATTATTTTATTCCCCAATTAAATTTTTAACGTTAAATGTTTACTTAGTCCCCCAAGTTAATTTTTGATATTTAAAACCTAAATTTGATTTCTCCTTTGAATTTGAATTCAAACTAAATTAATTTAATTTTGAAAACTTCATACGCTCATAACTTCTTTGTTTGAGCTCCATTTTTAGCATATTATATATGTAAACAGATCAGAACTCTACCATAAACCCAATGGAATAACTTTCGTGGTCAAATTCCAACTTTTATAAAATTTCCATATCTAATTCTTATCATATTTAATTTAATTTACTTCATTTATTTATGGTTCATTTTACGGGGTGTTACAGTTTTATCACGGACACGTTGACATTTACGAAGAAATAGATAAAAAGGGGATTTAGGGGAAGTTGAATATTTAAGGAAATTATATAGCCTTAAAAAATAAAAGGTGGCGAGTAAGCTATGTCCAATATTCAATTTAGGATGATTAAGCTTGGCAATAATAAAGCCTAGAATAATTAATTGGACTTAGTAGGTTGGGATGGGACATCGGTTGAGTTACACAATAGAACTCTACCCTTTACTTTGAGGCTACCAACATTTTTGTACACTTCCTACTGATGTGAGACATCTTTAACCATAGGACCCATATAATAATTATGCTTAGAAGACTGGGATGCGAGGTCAGTAAAGTGACATAACAGAAGTCTGCCCTTTACTCCGAGGCAACCCGCAATTGTGTACACTTATTACTAATGTGGGACATCACCAATCATAGTACCCATAGGAAATGATTATGGGGATAATAGGATCTTCTTAGGGATTAAAGGTAATAAGTGGTTGTTTGAGAGTCCACCACTTTCCTAATTAAACGTATTAAATGGTCTAAATTATCAATTAGAAGTGGTAATGGATATCTAGGTAAGGGTATGCTTCGGGTTTGATGTATTAAGTGATAGATCTAGGATCCCCCTCTTTCCTATAAAGAAGTATTAAGTGTCTCAGTAAGATGCTAAGTAATGTCAGCTAGATAGTACTAGTGAGGAGTCCGCCTTGGGGTTAGGTATTAAATGATAAAGGCTACCTATAATATATGTATTAAATGGTTAAGGGTCTGCCTAGTCCTTACTAATAAGGATTAAGTGGCTTAAGTACTGTCTCTTGCATGGATAAGACTTTAATGACGATAGATGCGTTAGTGGTATGGCAATTATGTATTATAAAGCCATAACTAGGATCAATAGACCAATAATGACGATGCTAGGAGCCCGCTTAATATTTGGATGTATTAAGTGGCTGATAGACTTACGTCAGTATTTTGTAAATTGGGAAGGATAGGTAGGTGAATTATGCTGGGCAGGAATATCATGTGTGTAATATTAGGTTAATTTGGTTAACCTTAGAATAGTAGACACAACAATTAAATGGAAACCAATTGGTATGAATTTATTTTATGGATAATGTATAGATTTTTGAGTCATCAGAACGTTGTTTGGAACCCCTCCTCATTACAACCCATAGGATCGATTTAGAGGTATATGTCACTAGAGCTGGATTTAACTGATTGTTGGAGAAGTCTTCTTTTCTCTCATGCTCGATGCCGATGTGGCAAACTGATATCCAAGGAATACCATTAATTCCATGGTAGTAGGCATGAGTTTAGATTTATATCAATCTTTGATAATGCTCATGCTTTATTGCAGGAACAAATCCAACAATCTGTGCTTTGATAGACTTGGGTTTCGATTCTTATCGAAATTTAGGCTCAAAGTACAGGTTGTTACATTTGGTATCTGAGCCTAGGTTGGTCGATAAGTGGAATAGGATAAATTTAGAGAACGTATTCGAACTTTACTATCTATTATTATTTTTACCCTTGACTCTAAGAATCCCGACTATTGAAGTAGTTGTAGTTCCAGTCTGAAGGAATGTGCAAAGCAACTATGGGTTGGAAATATCCTAGAGTTAATATTTTCACGCCGACTCCAAATTACCTCATTGAGTATTGGTGATACGTAAGGCGCTGATGGAGAAGAGCATGAGTACGATATATGGCAAAATCTCGAACACTGGTGGGTGTTCGACTTGATGGTTTATATTCTAGCTACCTTATGCCTTTTGGATCTTGATGATGACTTGCAGTCGAAGATACACAATTATTCCACATAAACAAGAAATAGAATTTCGTATGTTGCAAAATCCAAAAACCAGTTTTGCTATGGGAATGTCCATCAACCACCCTTAGATGGAAAATCAGATTTTTATTTGAAGAATTAAGGCCAATTCCTTAGTCTAAGCCTATGAGAGAAATTTTGATAAAGTATATTTTACAAATGCCTTAGATTTTGGAAAAAGGGTTTTAAGAGGATTTTTTTCCCCAGGATTTGTTTTGGAAATTTTGTTTTGGGAAGTTTTGAAATTTTAATTTTCAAGAAGCACGTATACCACAAAGTTTGATCGTGTTAAGAAATTTTGGTTTTAAAAAAAGTAGGTTTTGAAATCCTTAAATATTTATATATGTATGTATACTAATAGGGGTTTGATTTTGATTTTTGCTAAGAAAGTAGTTTTTCGATTTGGAAATGGGTTTCAAGAGGTGAATATTTAGCCCAGTGATTTTCCTATTTATAAAAATTGAAGTTTTTAAAGTTTTCTCTCTTCTAAGGGATGGACAAAATAGGAACGACATTTAATTTTATTAGGGTATGAATTTAGAAGTGTTGTTATACCTGCTAGCTATTAGAAGAAATATTTCTATGCGAAGTATGTGGGAAATAGTAGTTGGAATATTTTCGAGTTTTTGAAGTTTTTGAAGTTTTTGAAGTTGTTGTTAGTTGAAGCATTATAAGTCTGAAGTAATAAAGAATAACGGAGGAATGGTTCAGAAAGCTATATGGTAAGCTTGTGCACCGTTGTGAAAAGGGCTGGGATTTTCTGATCATGTCATGTCAAAGAAGACAACGCGGGACGATTATCTTTAGTATTATTTTTATTATCTTATTAACCCGGCCCATATAGGGTCCAGGTTCAACATGTGCGAAAAGACGGCCTAGCGGTCGACCGGTTAAATAAAAGGTTACTAATTGGAAATTAGTAAATATATAAATGTCGTAGGAAATATCCTTAGAATGATAATCTTTTATCATGGATAAGTTTACATTTTTGGAGAAATAGATAAAATGGGATTTATGGGAAGTTGAATATTTAGGGAAAATTAAATAGCCTTAAATAATGAAAGGAGGTTAGTAAGCTAAGTCCAATATTCAATTTAGGATGATTAAGCTTGACAATAATAAAGATTAGGATAATATGGTTTAAGTTAGTAAAGCCTAGAATAACTAATTAGACTTAGTAGGTTGGAATGCGAGGTCAGTAGAGTTACACAATAGAAGTTTGCCCTTCACTTTGAACTTACAAGTAGTTGTGTACACTTCCTACTGATGTGAGACATCTTTAACCATAGGACCCATAGAATAATTAGGCTTAGAAGATTGAGATGCGAGGTTAGTAAAGTGACACAAAAGAAGTCTTCCCTTCACTCAGAGGCTACCAATAGTTGTGTACACTTACTACTAATGTGGGACATCACCAATTATAGGACCCGTGGGGAACAATTACATGACTAATAGGATCTTCCTAGGGATTAGAAGTATTAAGTGGTTGTTTGAGGGCCCACATCTTTCCAAATTAAAAGTATTAAATGGCTCGAATTATCGATTAGGGGCGGTAGAGCATAATTCACGAAGGGTCCGCTTCGGGTTTGAGGCATTAAGTGACGATCTAGGGCCCGCCTCTTTCCTATAAAGAAGTATTAAGTGTCCTAGTGAGTTTCCAAGCGATGTCAGCTAGATAGTACTAGTAAGGTTTCCGCCTTGGGGTTAGGTATTAAATGACAAAGGCCTTCAAAAAATATAGATATTAAATGGTCAAGGGTCTGCTTAGTCCTTATTAATAAGGTATTAAGTGGCTATGGTACTGTCTCTCATATGGCTAAGACTTTAATGACAATAGATGCATTAGTAGTATGGCTATTATATATTATAAAGCCATAAATAGTGGTTAAATTTCTACGTAGCTAGGATCAATAGACCAACAATGACGATGCTAGGAACCCACTTAATATTTGGAAGTATTAAGTGGTTGATAGACTTACGTCAGTATTTTGTATCTTGGGAAGGGTGGGTAGGTGAATTATACTAGGCAGGAATATCATGTGTGCAATATTAGGTTAATTGGTTAATCTTAGAATAATAGACATAACAATTTAATGGAAACCAATTGGTATGAATTTAGGTTATTTATAGATTTTTTAGTCACTAGAACATTGTTTCGACCACCTCCTTATTGCAACCCATAGGATAAATTTAAAGGGATAGTCGCTAGAGCTGGATTTGATTGATTGTTGGAGAAGTCTTCTTTTCTCTCATGCTCCATGCTGATGTGGCAATCTAATATCCATGGAATACCATTAATTTCAAGGTAGTAGACATAGTCAGTATTTATATCCTATTATTGTTTCCGTTGTGAATTTAGATTTTTATTAATCTATGATAATGCTCATGCTTATTTGTAGGTACCAAATCCAACAGTCTGCGCTTTGATGGACTTGGGTTTCGATTCCTGTTGAAATTTAAGCTCATTGAAGTACGGGTCTTTAAATGAACTTCTGGATTGTTATAGAACTTGAAACTAAGTGGTTTTGAAAATATAAAGTTGAGTTATATAACACTTAAATTTAAAAAGGAAGTAAATTAAAATGAGTTCAAATTGTTGATCATCTTGGTTAAGTAGGATTAATTCGATGTTTATAGATACTCTTAGGATGTAATGGTGTATTATACGAATATGAACTTAAGTTATAAAATGTGGATAAACTTTAAGTTATGTTTTATGAAATGATTCATAAATGATTTTAGTATTAAAAGACATACAATTTGGATAAATGAATGCGATTAAAAGGAATTGGTGTAGTTAAGAAACCAATAGGACAAATAAATATGGCTCTTCTTAATTTAGTAGTCGCGTACATGTATTAGAGGTGGTTTATACCAGTCCGAAGAAGGATTTTTCACTCGATCCTGGACGGTGAACACTTTATACAAGTTCGTGATATGATCCCGATGTTTTCTATCAAAGTATATAGCTATATGAGGGGAATGGAGGTTTCTAATCAAGGAACCAAAAAGTCCGCACTAGAGAGGTTAAGCGATCTATACCAGTTGGAAAGTGAAATCTATGCGAACGAACACGTGATTAGATTAGATATTGTGTACGGATGATATACGTACATCAGACAGACAATAGTACATTTTTATGATATGTTATTTTGGCTTATGAAAAGCTTGGGGAATGACTCTTTGATTTTTTATAAGGTAGCATGAATAATAGTCTAAGTAATAACCTAAGGTTGTTGACCGCAAGGTGTGCTTAGTATAGTGTTTATCATCCTTGGGCGATTGGAGCATTTTGAACCTGAGCAAACCATGAGTTTTCCTTGCTAGTGATTGTGAATGCTATTTAAGTATTTGTATGCTTGTTCCTTTGTTAAGGTTAGAAGGGCTGTGGAGCAAGGATGCTCAGGGTGGTGCCAAGAAGATAGAGGACATTTTGAGGAAGTTCAATCCAATGTTGCTTATTGACTAGGGTTTCCTTCTTATCTTAGCATTATACATCTTTTGTTGTGTACTCATTGCTTGAGGTGGATTCACCTAGTATGCATTTTGGTTTGTAGTTTAGCTTGTATATAGTATCATTAGAACTCTATATATGTATCTTGTTTCGCGTAACAACCCGCCTTTTCGACACTCAAAAGTCGACACTAATACATCTATGGTATTCACGTGTCGAGCATCGAAGTACCAGAAAGACATATTGTTGGAGGAAAAGAAAGAAAAGACAGAACAAAATCCCACATCATGATGAATAATATATAATATACAATAGATCTTTACAAAGAAAATTGTAATATACATACATCAATCATAGTAACTATCTATCATCAGCCTGGACAGTTATAACAACATGTCATCGCAAATGCTGATAAATATAAACAACCAACGTAGCAGAAATAAAATATACATGAATATGTCTGGGAGGCATCTAGCTTGTCTCCTAAAGCTCCAAAGTATTAAAACTAAATTTGGAAAACTTGCTCGGGCTGACCCGAGCATTATAAGAAAATAACGCCCGGATCAGTCTAGTAAACCAGCATTAGAGACACACGTCATATCGATTTCAATGTTCTAAAACCTTTCAGAAATAAAGATATCTCGTAAGACCACACCACATATAAACATAGTGGTTTTTACCTTACGATAACTAAACCATTTCATAGGAAATTTTTGTGATATTATAATAATGTCTAGGGTTTAAATTAAATATTGAATCATAGTCCAAAATGTTACATTAATTAAAATCCAACATAATAGGCATACAACTAAGTCCGCAAAGGAACGTATTGGAGAATGGATTTTCATATAATGACAAAGCATCTGGGTACCACCTTCCACATACACCTCTAGAAAATGTACCGAGGGCCTTACATGGACCACCTATAAATCAGGACCGACCGACTCCTTACTGGATAGTACCGAATATGTCATCACCCCAGTTGCTTTGCAACCTTTTCCCGAGAGCTCTCATGGATATACCAAATCCATAATTCCATAAATAGTGATCTAGAAGGGTGATGCCTATAACCTAATAAGTGCGACCCACATAAACCTAATGCATATCCCATGTTTTAGTCATTCCCGGTTGTAAGGCTCGAGGCTACGTTTCACCTTTTAGAAAATCCTACTTGAAATGCGAACACCGTCCTTCAGGAAGAAATGCAATGTCAGCATTCATCCATACAAGTTGTTCTGGGTCTGAACAAACCGAAGGAACTACTTCTACTGCATCCTTAGGATTAGTAGCAAGTAGCACTTGCACTTCAAAGAACTACGTCTTCGATCATCTTCAAGATGTCTCCGACTCGAATGCGTATACCGATTCGAAGTGGTTTTCGGATAATATATCTAATCTTGGTTTCTTCGAACCAACAAAGATAGTTTTTTTATAAAACCGGCTAACATTTGATAGTCGGTTATTAAACTATCAATAACAAACAATTTAACCAGAGATTTAACCAGGCATGGTTAAGTACAAGCAACCACCAAGCCTCTTTAATTAAAACCACTTTGTAAATCCTTGTATTAAAATACTTTCACAAAGATATATTCACAAATGCACCTCTACTTTTTTCAATACTTGAAAAATATTGATATACTTATTTCAACTGTATAAGTATACCCATAAAATATTCCACTTTAATACTTCAAAAACTTCTCCATATACTTATATCAACAGTATAGGTATATTCACAAAACACTACATTTGAAATACTTAGGAGATGTACTAATATACTTATCTCAACGGTATTAGTATATTCACAAATCTTAAGAAAGATTTCATTTTCCAAAACCATACTCAATTGGTTTAAAAATAAATGTTATTTGAAAACAATAATAACAATAAACCCAAAAAACTTCCCTTTTTGGTGTAAGTAAATAGATCGTATAGAAACTGGACCAAATATACTTACCACCACTTCCCGCTTTCAAACAGTACAATCCCTCAATTAACAATGAAATCGGAAAAATTAGAAAACTAACCTTGACTTGACATACACTCTTACTTCTCAAGATAGAGACAAGTTTTCATACCTCATAATTTGGTGTTAGGAATGAAAAGAATACATTCAATACCACCACAATTTAAATGACCATCTATGGAAATCAAATCTCATTCCTTTATAAAAATTCTTTATAAATTTCTTTTTATAAAATTACTTTATGAAAATCCTTTCTATTTATACAACTTTGTTATATTTATGAACTCCTTTTATATAAATCTCATTTCTATTTACCAAACCCCTTTATAAAAATTATTTATAAAACTCCTTTTATAAATCTCCAAATTTATTTATAACTCTTTTTATAAAATTGCCAATTCATTTGTAAAAATCCTTTTATAAATTTCCAAACATAATTATAAAACTCCTTTTATAACTTCATTTATAATTATACAGCTCCTTTTATTAAACTTCATTTATATCTCATTTATAAAACTTCATATATCACCAGAAATCAATAAATGAGTTTTATTTTTCAATTTATCGCATTTGTATCATTTTCCCTTTTAAAATTATCATTTTGTTTAAAACTATTTTTTTATTATAAAAACGCCATTTATAAAATATTCTGTTTATTCAATATTTAATATAATACGTTTCACAAATATTTATTCCAAAATATTTCTACCTTCGTTCAAAAACAAAATCGCTTTATGATAAAGGATAAACCCCTTTTATTTTCTTTAAAATAAACATTCATTAATATAATAACTTTTCTATATAGATAAATACTTTCCAAAATAATTTTAAAACATTTACATTTATCCATATATTTGAACAAAAAAATAAAAGAAGGTGAAGTAAAATAGAGAACTTCAAAAACCCATTTTAAATAAATATCACAGAAATTCCAAAAGAAGTCTGCTTTAAAAATCATTTTCCAAATCAAAACGGAAATCAATAGTATTTCAAAATACTATAACGAGGTCAATAGTTGTTGTAGCACTTAAATAATGTTATTACTACCTTTTTATCTAAAAAGGTTCAAATTTTAACATATGTTAGTGCCACATCTAGTACGACCAAACTATTAAATTTTAGCACTTAACTATCTATATAATAGGTATATAACTGAAATTAAAATCAACATGTATATAACTGGAGTTAAAAATCACAACGACGAGAAATCCAGATTTCTCTACAAATTTTTCATTTTAAATGTCATTCTCTTTTCAAAAGTAGATATTTATCCAAACCAAGCTAATAAATCATTTTAACACAAATTAATAATTTTTTATCCAATATATATCATTATAGTAATCATTCAGAGGTGAGATAACTCTTTGAAATTCCAGTTGATGCTTAAGCATTCCGGTTTGAATGATTTTAGCTCAACATTTTGCTGCTCAAAACTTGATGAAACCAGTTCTAGCGCATAGCTAAAGTTTCTACAAGCGCAACGCAAAAGACTACATCTTGATTGGACCTCGTATGAGAAAGTTATTAAATTTATAAGTTTATGATATTAATTAATATATTTTATTCACTAATTACACTTTAAATCTTAATTACCACCTAAACCTTCTCCTCAAATTCTTAATCTACTCCCTGTTTACATGAACACACAGTAACCTATCCCCTACCTTGTGCACACATGTAACGATCGTCTTTTTGACCCTCGAATGTCGACACTAATACATCCACAGTACTCACGTGCCCAACACTCAAGTGCCAGAAAGACGAAACGTTAGGGTAAAAGAAAAAAGAAGAAAATAAAACGAATGAGAAGAGGAGAACAAAAGCATTAGAATCTTACAACGGAATGATAACATATAATATCCAAATGATCTTTACAAAAGAAACTATATAAATACAATAATCAGAGTAAACTAACCTATCATCAGCCTAAATAGTTATAACATCATGTCCTTACATTTGCTGATATATATAAAGTAATGCAGCGGAAATAAAAGCTAGGTAGGTAATCATCTAGCTACTCTCCAAGAGCTCCAATGAACATCCATGAAATCTAGAAATATACACGGGGATGACCCGAGCATTATAAGAAAATAACACCCGGATCAGTCTGGTAAACCAGCATGGAAAACTCAAGTCATCTGAATTATTTAATGTTATAAAACCTTAACCATTTTTATTAGAGAATCCAGTGATATTTTAATAATGTCTAGAGTTGAAAATGCATAAGGAATATATGTGCTGTGTGTGAGTGTACAACACCGTAATAATAGGTATACAAGTCAAACCACTACGGCGCGTTTGCTAATTGTGTAGGATTTCCACGTAGATCTCCTCGGGTCAAAGCCGACTCCAATCTACTGCACAAGGATCAGAGAAATCCTTCCAAAGCAACATACATCCTGAGTGAATGTACCATAAGAAGTATATAGCTGGCCAAACTAGCCGAGTGCATCGCTCTCGCATGCATATCTATAAGTAACTCTAGGACAGATTCACACCCACCCACATGGGTTCTAACCCTATGGCCATTCACCCAATCCCTAGTTTTAGTCATGCCTACTGTTGAGGCTCTGTCCGACATTCTAGCACACGAGCCACCACTCGAACAGATTTCGAAACCACACATGGATTCTCATACCTCAACAAGTCTTGGAATCACACATGGATTACAACATCTCAAAATACATCATGAACCTCTACATGGGTTCGAGCATCTCAAACAGATCTCGAATCTCCACATAGATTCCAGCATCTCGAACCAATCACGAACCTCTTCCAGAAAAATAGAACACTATATGGTTTTGGAGTAGGTATGGCTTCAGGTCATCTCATATAAGCACACTCCCCCGCTTACTGGGCGCTCCAAAACCAATCAACAGTTTCCGTTAATCTCAACTCCGGTTCTTTGAGAAATAAACAGGAAATACATAAGAGCGGACGAATTTCTTTATCATTTGTCCTAGAAGAGAAAAATGCGTTTATACGTACAATATAGCATCACCAAAGATAACTGTATCACATAATTTCTGTGTTTCTTCTAGATATTTCCAGAGCACATTTGGTCAGGATTTGATAGCCGGTTATTTAACTATCAAATATACAATCAATCCAATCAGAGGTTTAATTTCATAAGCAACCAAGCACTATTAAACACATAAGTACAATCAAGTCATATAAACGACTTTTAATCCCTTTTTAATTAATTTATCCTTTATTAATTAAAAACCCTTTTTATTAGACCACTTTATCAAATAAAACTTCTTTCATTAACCAAAACTCTGTAACGACCCGTTATTTTGAACCATTCGCATCCGCACATGTCGGACTTGAATAATTCAAAATACCGCGTTGTTAATTTAAATTTGGCAAAACTGAACATATACAGTAAATAAATAATCACATATCACAGACACAGAGTAATAAGTGCAGCGGAAATAAAAGATAGTAGTTCATGAAGCTACTATATACATATCAGAGTTAAATAAGGTACAACAGATGTCTCGAATACAATAGTCAAATACAATATCAGAATACATCACTGGAATCAACTGAATATCTGAAAGCTGGATCTCCAAGCGAAGCTCCAACTCCAAAGGTGAGTCTCGAATACTGGTACACTCAGTCTGACCCGAGCGTGAAGCAAAACACAAAACACTCGAGTCAGGATTAACATTCTTATATCAATAAATCCAACTCAAGTGAAATAGCAACTGAAATACGAGTAACTCAAAGGATGTTTGGAATAACCATCCTTTAAGGATCCGTTAAACTATCTACTATGTAGTAGTGTACGATAAGTAGATAATGTCTATCAGTAATATAAAGTATCAAAATAGTGTTAAGGCGTTACCATTATCCCCCTTAACACATTTTTATAAGCATCATAGTCTATACAGCACTATAAACTCCACCGTAAACTAGTGGGCTATCAGGGAGTACTCTATAGGTATAACGCAAAACAAATCGTAGTGGTCGCGTATAAAGGGATCCAAGTATGACAAGGCACATGAGGCAATACCCAAGGTAGTGAAACTACCGTTTGCCTGATCCGGATTGGTGAGAACGCATCGCCGCAGCGATCGCAACACCGCAAAATAACACTCCCAAATCAAGGGTGCACCAATCGACAACAAGTAATGAGTAGTTTTTGAAGAAGTGTGTTCGGTCGAGGTAGCTAACCCCCATTTGGCCCGGCACGGCTCCTGTTTTAGTCATTTCCAATTTGACACAAGTGTCAAGGCTATCCATTATCGTTCTCTTTCTTCAGTCATCACGTACATCATTCCAACCACTTCATTCTGGATCACACTCCGCGTATAGTTATTAAAGTGGTTTTCAGTTTAGACAGAGAGTATGTCCATAACTGATTCCGGTCTCTTTAATAACCTTCGTAATTATTACACCGATTGGTCGTTTAATAAATTTCAAAAACCAAATCAATTTCAGTTTCAATTTAGAATTTATAAATCAACATTTCATTTGTCTTTTTAAACCGATTTCCATAATTAACGTTTCAAAACTTCCAAATTACCATTTTGAAATCTTATAATTCAAATTCAATTTTTATTTAAAACAATTCAAATTTTGATTCAAGTTCGTATATAAGTTTCATTCCAAAATCATTTAAATTAATTTAATTTAACATTAAAATCAATTTAAATCCCTTGATCGATTTCATTCAATATTCGCTAAGTAAATTTGTCATTCAAAACAATTTCTATTTAATTTCCAATTCATTAAATCAATTACTTAAGTTCAACTTCATTATATCAAAACTTACAAATTTGCTTAAATTAAATTCGTCAAATCAAATTCTTTACATTTCAAGTCTTACATTAATTTCAATAAAACACATTTTATTTCTTATTAGAGAAATTCAATTTCACTTATTAATTTACTTAGTTACAATTTCAAAACTCAATTAATAAAGAAACTTAGTTTCACTTATTCAAGAAGTTCAATTTCACTTAACAAAGAATTCAAATCTTATTTAATTATTAAATAATTCAATCTTATTCAATTATTAAATAATTCCAAAAACTTAATTATTAAATAATTTCAAACTTAATAATTAAATTTTAAACAACATTCTTTCATCAACTACTATGTTAATATTTTGTTTCGGATTATTACATATTAACATTTTCCTTTTATAAAAATTCAAATTCCAACTTCATTTAAAACCTTATTATTTATTCAAATAAAATCTTTATTTTATTTTTAAATCAAATTATTGACCAATCGGGTTTTATTTAATTCTCTATCCTAGGTCAAAGTTTAATTTGGGTATTTATCATTTCAACCCGATTCCAATTCAATTCAAAATCAAAGCATAGCAAAGGGAACTTGCAGTGTGATAACTGGGATGATGTCAAAGTAAATAAACAAGCAATAACAACGATCAATATCAATCCAATAATCAATTCAAATAATCCCGAAATAATCGAATTAATTCACATTGTTGTTTGTGCGAATTAATATAATTATTTTTAGAATCTACACTATCATTTCATGCAGATTAAAGATTATTACATTAATGTTTATACGGTTCTTCACTTGATATTTATTGTTCAATTTCAAACTACATCAATTTATACACATACATTTTAATGGTTCAAGGTGTGTTAACACTATTTCTACGTGTCCATTTATTTAACATTTAAAGGGGGCATATTATGCAAGTGTCATCAATCAAATTAACACATATATCAAATCTAACTATCCTACGTCAATTTCAATTTCAAATTATTTATCACTTATAACATTAACAATTTAACGTCCAATGTAAACAATCAAACAATCAACCATTTAACAACCAAACTGGATTATCATTGTATATATAACAGATAATGGTGTCAGATGTCACAGGTGAACTGATACAGGTAATAGCATATATAATAGTGTAATTAACTAACAACAGCATATTTCAATTGTCGTTTCAATTGAAATCAAATTTAATAAATAAAAGAACGTTAATCGTGAGTGAGTGCTCACCTTTCGAGGCTATAGGAGACAACGATAATTGAGATAGTGGCACAGACATGCACAGGGGTACAGACACGAGCAAGGCAAAGCGAATTACAACTGGAATCAATGGAAAAATCAAGATAAGCTATAGATTGATGGAAACGAAGCTGAGGACTAGATATTGACGAAATAAATCGAAACCGGATTGATGCGGATAAATGGTATAGATGAACATACATATAACTATAATTGTAAACAAAAAAAATCATATTTTAAATTCAACACGTTTATATTGAATATATATGAAATTCAAAATCATTGTTTTAAATAAACCCATAAAACAATATATTCACATAATATAGTTTGAAATAAATACATGATACCCCCTTTTTTGTAAATATACAGTTCACACATAATGACCAAAATGCAGATACATGTCATATCAAAATCTATATAGACTATATCTATATTATCTATCCACTGCTATTCAATAAAATATATATGCGTATAACACAACAGTATAAATACAACCTATTGTACAAACTTAAGTTAACTTATTTATATATATCGTACAGATTTCACAAAGACCAGAACTTATATTGTATGCTTTCAAACAAAATATATATGATGATAGCTAAATGTATATATATATATATATGCGAATTTGAAGACTATGCGAGGGAAAACATGAATGCAATCTATAAAATACATATATTTTGATGAAACGTGAATAGCATGTTACACGTATAAACTTTATAACTTGTTTATAAACTAATAAAATAAATAGAGCAATAGATAACCAGCTTATTAAAATTTAAAATATATATATATATATATACCTATATGACCCAGCATTCCATACATATAAATGTATAAAACTGTATGCAAAACACACGAACTGTTTATATAAATCTGATATAAATTATAGCCTCTATACTTGCCTAACTATTCATGCTGAACACATACATTTCAAACCGAACCCTTGTTAGTCTTCAAAATAACTTGGAAACAAAGAACTATACACTGTTCTTTCAAAATTTAATATACTTAAACTTATAAAAACCAAAACTGGAATCTGCATATTTATTAGTAGTCAAAACATATAACCTATACACCTTTAAATCATGAAATATACTACTTATGTAAATCTTATACTAACTTTTTAAATAAAATATACTCTGTAAACCCCACATTACAAGTGAAACCCAACTCAACATATACCTCTTTATAATATATTATATGTATAAATATATATTGAACAAATCTCAAAGTTTTTAAGTTGTTAATCAAAACAAAAACAAAAATTCATTTGAAAGCTGATAACATATTATATACCCCTTTTCAAAGCTACATAACAAAATATATATGTTCAACCGATCAAATGTATACTTACATAACTAAATAGATATATACACACCTCCTATTATATGCGGCTGCTGGCACCGGTGTGATGAGAGTGAGGTGGAGTTCAGCCATGCGAGGCGAAGGAGGAGAGATGGAGGTAGACGACGAATGAAGATGAAGTAAGGCGAAGCTGAGATGCTTCAGCCATGGAAAGAAATGGTGGCAGCGAACGCGGCATCGGGGAGGCTCGTAGGTCGAGGTCGGGACGTGCAGTGGTGACGGTGACGGCGATGCTGCCGCGTGGAAGAGGCCGGGGTAGGCTGCTAGGGTGTTAGGCGGTGGACAGTGCGGCGGGGTGGTGGTGGAGACTGGAAATTCGATGGGGCTGAGGAGAAGCTTGGTGGAAAGATCGGTGCAAGAGAGAGAGAGAGGAGGAAGGAGAAGTGGAAGGGAACTGTTCAGGTTTTGAGGAGGCTCGGCAAAGTCCATGCGTGTGTGAAGGGGATGGCTCGCGTGATGGGGATGGAGGAGCAAACTGCAGACGTGGAAGACGAGGGCAAGGGGAAAACAAGACCGAAGAGGTAGTAGACCCTAAACTATATTTTTCAAAAGCATGGTCGAAATAAGCAAGAGCAAGGTGGGGATGAAGAATATGGCTGGAAAGACGTGGCTATAATAATAAATGAATCCATACTTTAATATGTAGTATTAATTTGTCCCTGAAAGAAATGAACGCATTGAAAATGTAGTAACCGAAGAAAACTTTGTATTGAAATGGTGAGATATCAATGGTTAGAGAATATCAGAGGTTTAATAACCGATGGCCCATTTATATTAGCAGTTTGACAATTGAATGGGCACAAAAGTTCCAGAGACCCGAAACTGGTACCGATACTGCGGACAGTTACGTAGATTTCACTGTGAACCGGTTACCGAATTTACACAAACGAATATAGTACGGAGATCAGCATGACGAGATGATTAAAACGGTATACAGAAATCAGTGGTATGGTTGAATTATAAAAATTCGAATTTTCTCCTAGCGGAAAATGCAAGAAAAACGCAGAAAAATAAGATCGACGGAGCCAAAGAAGTCCGAATTTGGAAAAATGAAAAATGACGTTTGCTCAGAAGATGCTTTAGAATTTTTCTATGTAAAAATATTTAGGTTCCGAAAATATTTTATTTTAATCGCTTTTTAACTGATTAAATTGAAGTAAATTTACGCGCGAAATAAACTTTCATATTTTCGGACAAAAATTTACCAGTTGCTATGTTTAACTAGACGCATTCCAAATATCAAATTTATATTTCAAAATTTTATCGTTTAAAAATCCCACAAAATTCCAATTAATAACGTTATTAAAACCGGTTAAATCTGCGGGTTGTTACAAACTCCCTTTATTAATTAATGTTTCTTTATTTATTAAAACCTCCTTTATATACTTGTATATATATTTAATTTCTCTTTGTAAAAGATATATATTAGTATTCTACTATTTCACTACCCACTTATACTCTTTTCAATACTTAGAAAGAATTTATGTACTTATCTCAATGGTACAGGTATATTCACAAATCACTTAACAAAGTTTTCCTTACTTTAAAATATAATCAAAGAGGTTAAAAACAAATGTTACTAAAACAGTTTTACTATAAGCCCATTCTCTTGTATAAATTAAACATATAACTTTTCCTATCTTTTTATAGAAGGTTTTAATATATGTTATTGTCTTTAAAATTCCATTATTAAATATATTTATAATATTTTTCCTCTTTAAAATATAATTCAAGGGCTTAAAAACAAATGTTACTAAAATATTGTTTATTACAAACCCAAAACACTTCACATTTAGTAATTATCTTTGAAACTCTATTTTAAAGGTTTAATTACATTTATAATGGCTTAAGACAAGTGTTACTGAAACATTATCACAATAACCCAAATCATTTCATACTTTTAAAACCTTTCTCTTGAAACTTGCTTTTTAAAGGTTCGATTATACTTAAGGGTTTAAGACAAGTGTTGTTTAAAATATTGTCACGATAAACCCAAAACCATTTACTTATAGTTATCTGCTAAATATTCAATAGGAATATCTAATTATATTTCGAAGTATAATTAATAATAAGGGTAAAAACAAATGTTACTAAAAACATTGTTTACTACAACCCAAACTATTTATATACTTATCATTAACTTTAAAACATTACTTAAAGATCAAAGAATATGCATGCTTATTAATTAAGTAATTTCATGAAACCATTTATTTTAACTCAAGTGTTATAATCCAAACTTCCTTTATTATATTTATTTATAAAGTACTTAACTTACTTTTGAAAACTAATATATATAGGAATACCTTTAAAATACTTATTCATATGTTAAAACCTTTTAAACTACTTAAAAATATATTATAATTATTTATATAGAATATTATGTAAAAATAACCAATTTGGAAATAAATAGAAAAATCAAAATAAACATGTTTTATTTTAAAAGCCGCTTACTTGTAAAAAATTCATAATTAATTGTTAAAAAATATATTTAAACATGAAATCAATTTTAAAACACTATAATATAAGTTAAAAATCAACCCTAAATGAGTAGAGAAAAATACTTAATTTAAATATCATTTTTACATAATTTATAGTTTCAAACAGCAAAGATAGCATTTCCAGAAATGTTGTCTAAAGTTTTGTTGCGTGTTTTTAACATGTTTTGTAACAACTTTGCGCCTAGTTTTCGATGCTTTAACAAATGATTTTTGATCCATTCTTTTTACATGTTTTTGTTTACTTCGGGTACTTAGAAACCATGAAGAAAAATCCCAAATAATATTTATTATTATTTTACAAAAATGTCTGAATTCACGGTATTTTTCGAAGTGCTCGTCTAGCGACTATTTCGCTATAAATTTTACCACTTCGTTCAACTAGCTAACAAATGATTTAAGCTTCAAAATTTTTACAATAAAAATTATATATTATTTACTTGTTAAAATGGTAAAGAAATCTCTACGGAAGTTTTTACAAAAATAAACATTATTTGTCAAAAACAAGTTATTTAAAAGTATCATTATAGCGACTATTTTGCTATTAACTTTTACAGCTTTGGTTTACATTTTCTGTAACTTTCTAAACATATCCTTTGCTTTCCAAAAAGACTTATAGAAGTGTATGTAACAACCAAAACAATTTATGTTAAGACATGTTCATAAATCACCAAATTACACAATTAAAGCTAAGGGATTCAAAAGTGCATTACAGTGACTATCACCACACAGACAATTCCATATTCAATATTTAATGTCATTTAATTATATAATGATATATGATTCCTAAATTCAAATCATATCACATAGAAGCATGTAATAACATGTGTACTAAATAACATGTCCAAATTCAATGTTCAAATTTTCAATTACATGTACTTAATTTAACAAAGCCTTTCAAAGCTCAATACTTAAAAAAATCACATGATTTTCAAAGCACATAATTATCGGTTATAACTTTAAGTATTTAGGGTCTATTACCATAGTAATTAGGGTTCATGACCTCACCTTTCCTTTGCTTATAGCCCAAGGCCATTCATTCCCCAAAGCTCATGACCTTGCTAAGTTAGGGTCGTGGTGCTCTAACTTTTCCAAACTTGAGTTGCTAGAAGGTGAAGTTATGATATATTAAGGATATAGAAAGAATTTGGAGAGATTTAGAGTTGATTTGCATATATTTCAAGAAAGTTAGAGATGGGGAAGAAGAAGATAAAGACATTGATTTTTTATGTTGTGAATTAGTGAGAAATGAAGAGGACCTTGCATGCTTATTAATGGGCTTAGGACTTAGTGGTAGAAGACCACCAATACCCTCCTAGATCAACCATGGAGTTACATCCATCCATGCCTCTTACACACCATACCTTCCTTAAATCACTCATTGATTTAATTCTTGATTTAGGGGTCCTTTAGTACTACTTCCAAAAGTAATTAGCTGAGTAAATTATATCTTAGGAAGATGGATGTTTTAGTTACTTGTTAAGGTGTTTATATGTTTCCATACAAGTATACAAATATTCATACAACTTGTATTAAACAAAAAGTTGATTTTTAACAAAACATTTCCAGTTACATTTTCAGTATTTATTCAAAGTACATATTTCTGTAAACACATTTTAAAAATAAGTTCTAACATTAGTTACTAATTAAAAAATATTTAACAAGGCTATAGAATTATATTTAATCACATTAAATCATAGATACAAATATTTAAATAAGTCACATACTTAAATACGAAGTGCTCGAAATTTTGGGTCATTACAACGAACCATCAAACTCCATCCCCGCTTCATGATTCTTAAATCTGTCTTCACTGATACCACATTTCTCCTCCTCTCCGTGCTCCCTACCCTCGTTCAAAGCTCGAACCGCCAGACCGAATTCTGACCCACCTTTTCCTCCAGGAACCATAAAACGCCGCATTGCTCAAGGAGGAGCCATAACCTCCAAACCTTCCACTACCGACTCGCCTTAGTACCACAAACTCAGATCCAACCTCGAATTCATCTCCGATTGCGTCCTCCTCATTGTGACCCAAGCTCTAGTTTACTGTACAAAACTTGATCACCCTAATACAATGTTGCACCTAACTAAATCCCTATAAAATTGTTGATATATGCCTTATGAGTTCAAAGATCTTTGTTTTATAATTTTCCATAGAGTATTTCCTTTGATTTAAATTTTTGAAAGGAAGTTTGCTCTCTTTTTTATCTTTTTGCTTACTGGAAAAAGAAAATGAAAAGGAGGGAGGGAAAAAAGAAAAGTCAAGTTGTTAAAATGTGATCTAAATGTTCAAGTTATAATTATTTTGCAACTTCGAGCATCTCACTACACAGGATTTCGTTCAGGTACGAACCACGAATGACAAAACCGAAATATGATCGTGCATAGAAATGTGATACGATCCCAAAACAATAATAATATACACTAGTTATCATATTTTGTAAAATCACAAAAGTACCATCGTTTGTCGAAAAATCATCAAATGGCCATTTTGTTATTTTCCAAATTAAAAATTATGGAAAAATCCTATAAATTGAAAACAAAATACATCACTAGATCGATTTGTTATATTAATAATTGATTTCCTTATTATTATTAAATTCGAATCAAATCTGAATATTTAAATAAATTAAATATTCTTATTCGAAATGTTAAAAATTCTGGGTCGTTACATTCTTTCCCCCTTAAAAGAATTTCGTCCCGAAATTCCCAAAGGAAGAAAAATGTCTTCGAACCCTTAGCTTTTCAAAAAAACTCATATACTTAAAAGGAGTCATTAAAAATATTCGAAGTCTCATATGTTGCCAAAAATTTCAGCAGGACCTCCTTTGTAGGGCTCGATCAGAAAACTACAACTCGCCACAATTAGCCCAAATCCACAAAGAAAACAAAAGCCCAAACGTGGCCGACAATATTTAGGGCATAAAATCATCAATAATAACATAAACATGTACCTATTTGTAATATCCCGGAAATTTTAACAATATCAATTTAATAATCTGTTAAATAATTAAATTGATATTGATGATCTTTGATGATAAAATTTGAATTTAATTTAATAATCTAATTAAATAAGTATAATGTATTATTTTTATAAATATGAATGGATTTTTAAAGACTATAGAATTGTTATTTTTAAATTGAATGAGTAGTTGTATATATATATAACTTAAATTTTTAAATTGAATCTTGGGATTTAATTTAAATTGAATTTGAATTTAAAGTTTTGAAATTCAAAAGAATAAATATTTAAATTGATTTGGATTTAGAATATTTGTATAACTTTTATTTATAAATATAATTAGTTTGTTTCTTTAAAAAGTGATTTATATATATAGATAAGTATTTAAATAATAAAAAAAAAGGCATTTTATTTACATTTAAAAATAAATATAAATATGTAAAAATTACTTAAAGGACAAGTGTCATTTTCCTAAAGCCTTGTCTTAACATGTGTAAATAAAAGATAAACTCAAAATGACAAGTGTCATTTAATTTTATTTTTCTTTTATTTTTATTTTTAGATAATTTCAGTTTATATAAACATACATCTTGCATTTTCCTTTTCTTTTCTAATCTCCTTTCAAAACAAAGAAAACTGAATACAATTTCTCAAAGAAAAATCTATACGACTTCAAAACCAAAATCGGTAAACAACTCAGTAATCCTCCTCAAATCTGAAGTAAATCAAAAGCCAGTGCATTTTCTTCAATCTGAAATCAGCTCCTCAAAACCAGATCAAATTCTTCAACCTGTAAACTTATTTCAAAAACAAAATTCAAATCAGAACCTGTAAATCATTTTCCAAGACCAAAATCAAAAGCCTGGAATCGAGTAGTTTCTGTTCAAGCATATCTGTAGCTTGCATCTTCAAATCAAGTATAAAGTTTAAACTAGAGCAAAAGCATGCAAGTTTTAAAATCAAAACAAAGATGCAACTAAAATTTTCAAGGCTGTTTTCAAAGAAATCAACAAAGCTTTTAAACCAGAGGCTCTGTTCTTCCTCAAATCTGTGAGTAACTTCACTTTTAAACTTAAAAGTAAATTTTGGTTGCATGTTATTGCTGTGATCGATATTGATTTGTGAAGTATGTTTGTGAATTTATTATGTATAATGTATACATGCCTGTAACTCCTCTGTTCCTGTTTTCATGTGAGCAAACAAATTTAAAAGCGTAAATCTGGGTATATAATTTGATGCATGTGATGAATTTCTGTAGAAATATAGTGAATAATGGTTGCATGAGTGTATGGATGTGAATGCTTGTATATAAATATGATATGCCTGTGAATATATGTATATATATAAGCTCTGTTTGTATTACAGGCTCAACTCCCTTAAAGAAAAAAATTCAATTGCTCTTCATCTTGTCGATTTTAGGCTAAGATCTTTAAATGAAAATGAGTATAACAATGTAATATTAATTTCAAAAATAGTTTCAAGAGTTTAAAGTTAGTAATTATTTCAAGATCAGGAAATTACAGAAACAAACAAATATATGTCAAAAATCAATGATCATAATTCTATGATTCGATTGCATAAACAGATTTATATTGTAAATTGATGAATTTTAGTAATCGAATCATGATTTTTTTAAGCCTATATTTGATGAGAATTCTTGATTTGAACGATATATGCTTTATTGTCGAATTTCGACGAACGAAGGAAGGATGGTCGTTGGATTTTGGTCTGGAGGTAGGGGATAGCTTGATGGTCAATGGAAAAATGTTCGGTGGAATTCTTGACCACCGTGGTGGCGTGTAGGCGGCAGATTAGGGTTTCAGAGGCCATTTTGGGAGTGGTCGGACTTGGGTAAACTGCGGCGTCGTGAGAAGGAATGGGAGGTGCGGACCAGGGGGAATCGAAGTGTGGAAGCAAGGCAAAGGTCTGGGCGAAGGGGCGAGTTCTCCGGTGATCGGAGGTAGTGGCGCAGAGTGTTTTTGTCGATCAGGTGGGTTTCAGTGTCCACCGATATGCTCGATTTTGATTTCCAACGAGGTTGTGGGCGCTCGGTGATCGTGACGTTCGAACGTGTCATCAGCGACTGGTTGGCGATGGTGATGATGGTCGGAGCATCGTTGTTTGATCGTGTACATGCACGCGTGTATGTACATCTGTTGTTTATTTCTGTTTTGTGTTAGGCGAAGTTCTGGGTTTGGGGAAGATAGAGTTTGCTCGAGTAAGGCTCGAGGTTGAAGGTGGAATTTCTCGAAGTCGAAATGATGGAGGAAGACACGGAGCTGGGTTCGGGAAAACGTTGTTTGGGCTCGGGTAATTTTGTTGTCAGGTTTAAAACTTGATAATGTTTTAAAATTTAAAATATAAGGAAAAGAATCAAGTTTTAGATCTGGAATCAAATTTGTTTGAATTTTAGTTTGGAGATAAATAAAGTTTTATAAAATTTAAAGTGTTAAACAACTTGAAATGTTAAAGGATATTTTATATGTGTATTTAAATTGTTTTAAAATTTTGATAGGTTAAATCATTTTAAATCTTAATTTGAAATGGAATTTATAAAAATAAATTCAAAGTAAAATATTCAAGTGCAATTGTCAATAACAATTAAGTCTTTAATAAGAAGAATGTTTTATATTAAGGGTAAATTAAGATTTAATGATTTGGGATAAAATAAATTATTACGATAATTAAAAGTTGATTAATCAAATTATGATTTGGATTAATGTAATTAATTTAAATAAAGTAATTAATGATAAAATGTAATTAAGGATCGTTAATTAATTAATGATGTAATTAAGGATTGGTTAATTAAGATTAATTAATAAATAATTAGTGATTAAAGTAATTAATTAATTGTAATTAATTAAGGATTAATGTAATTAAATATAGTTAATTAATTAATGAAGTAATTAAAGATTAATTACTGAATGGTTTAAGATAATTAATTTGTGAAATTAATTAAGTATTAATTACTTAAAGTAATTAAAGGGTAATTAATCAGGAATGATTAATTTAGATGGATACTTAGAGTAATGATTAATTAATTGGAATTAATTAATAATTAATTAAGCAGGATTTATAGGATGAAGTAATTAATTTAATTCACTTTAAATTAATTAGATATGATAAATCATTACTTAAGAATGGATGAATGATATTGAATGCTTTGCATTGTTGATATCTCTGATAAGAGATATGCTGATCTATGATATAGATGTTTGGTTGGATTGAAATGATAATATGAATTATCTGTTTGGATGATAATATGGATTATCTATTGTAAATTATCTATCTGTGTGTAGTATAGATAAGAATTGAATTGTTTTAACCTTAAAACAACTTGGCCCTTAAAAGATACGTTTTGGATTTCGATGAGACCGGGATCGGGTTTCCGTATACCGGAATTCCAGGTCTGGAGACCCGAATACCACATCGATCCAAATTTACGATAGGTCGTGAATCTCAAGTGAAGATGAAGATTCAGAGTGCAAGGGTTATTTTCGTTAACTCTGAGGGTGATTCCAAAACGAGTGTAACGAGATAATGCCTTCGGTTTCGTTCGAACCCGGAACGAACTTGTATGGATTGAATGCTTTCAGCACATCGTCAGGCGGACGATGAGCATTCTAAGTGATATGTTCTGATTAAAGGTAATCGTAACCTCAAGCCTCATCAACCGGGAATGGCTAAAACAGGGGAGGTGCAGCAAGGTTTCGTGGGTAGCACCCACTGAGAGCAAGATAGATCCCTGTCTAGAGGTCCCTTTTCTTTTATTCGGCTTAGTGTGTGGTTGGTCGCGCCAACTACGGGGTTATCTTGTTCGGGATTATCCAGTAAGGGATGGTTCCGGCTTTGTGTTGCAGGGGAGTGGGCGTACTCCTCGGTACGGTGATCTAGGCCACGTACTGTGACGGGCGGTACCCCAGTAGCCCTGCCATTGTATGGAATCCAAACTCCAATAAGTGCCGTACGTATTAGTTGTGCCCAACTATGTTGGAATGTGAGATGTAAGCATTTCAGCTATTTCTATATTTTACTTGAAAACCCTAGACCCTATTATAATAAAATCAGATTTCCTATCAAATGTTTTGGTTAGCGTAAGGTAAAAACTTACCCATGTTTATTTGTGGGGAGTCTTACGTGATACTTTTTCTTTCTAAAGGTTTTGAAGTTAAGCAAGTTTAACCTGTTACTCACACCAGACCCATGTCTGACCCAAGTGTTTATTTCTGTTTTATAAACTCTTGGGTACTCAAATTTTTACGAGTAGCCAAGGGATTCAGGTTAGCTTTGACGAATTCTGGAGGAGATTTGGAGCAGGAGGCTTCACCGTGTAGATATATGATGATTCCGCTGTGTATATGTTGTGTCTGTATCTGTGATACTTGAGTTATATGAATTAGACAGATGTTTATAACTGTCTAATATGTGTTGTATAAGTTGTGTAACTCTGATGTATATGATACTATGTAATATTTTATATGATATATTATATTTCATTCGTTCCGCTGTAAGTTTCTGATGTTGTTGTTCTTTCTTCTTTTCTTTCTTTTCTTCTTCTATCCCTTTCTTTCTTATTAGCGATTCGACTTTCTATGGAGAGAAAGTCGTGGTCGTTACAGTGGTATCAGAGCATAGGTTGAGCGAATGCCTAAGCTTTTGGTTAAGTGAATATCAGAACACTAGGTTGGGTGAATACCTAGGTTCGGAAGGATTGTTCATTAGAGATAGGATCTGTAGCAACCTGTTTGAGTCTGAGTATATATATTCGAGAGCGCGTATTTGTTAGTTATATAAAATGGTTTTATATTGTGTTAATTGATCGGTTAAGTGGTATATGGATTCTGGTCAATACGAGTAGCTAACGTTATTGATAGGGATCTCTAAACACTTGAACCAGGCCAACGGACACAATATTGTTTTAAAGAGGTAAATGAAATAATTTTACCCAGAAATAATTTCTATATAAAAAGTATCATTTTAAATATATATATATATTTCTACCTATTTGTTGGGTTACCTGTTCGGGTTTTCCAATATAAGTTATAAAGGTAGATGGGGTAGTGGTGTGTGAAACACGACTACCAATGGTTGGAGTTTAAATGTTGAGGTTGGAAGTGTATTTGTCGAGACTGTAGACCCAATACCGTCTCGAGTAAGCTTTACTGCGGTGAAGGATTTCATCGATCTCCGAAGGAAACTGTAATGGTTCGGAGTTTATCTCTGAAGTTTGGATGAGTAGAGTTGGATCTGTCGATGAGGCAGAAGCGAGTGATGGTACCTTGATACCTCAGGTAATAGTAGCTGTATGATGAGATACAGTGACGATGGATGTTCCCGAAGATGTTTTCTTTGGAACAAGATTAAGGAAGTGTGTATGCTTTGGTATTGTGGCTGAGTTCAGCATGGTGTTTCTGTTTGGTTTGGAGTTCGAATTTCTCGAAGATCTTTGGAATAGGAAGTCCTTGGCATCAGTGTCAGCAGTGCAGCTCGGAGTATTCTGTGATGGCAGGAAGTTTTCTGGATGAGCAGTTTTTCTGGAAGTGAAGTTCAGAAGCAGCAAAGAGAATCCATTTCTTCGATGGATTGGATAAATAAGTGTAAGCTGTTCTGATTAGTAAAGAGAGAACAGTCTGTTTGGAATTAGGCTGGGTTGATCGCAAAAGTGACTTGCGATTGTCTGAGTGTTCTCTTGGGTTGTCAGAATTTTTCTGGATGTCTTCAGAGAAGTCAGGAGTTTGTCCGCATCTGAAGGTTGGGTTTTCTTATCGACTTGGATTCCAGGAGTGATACCGGTGGTTCAGTCTAGTGGAAGGATGTTTCCTAGAGATGGAGTTGGTGAAGCAGCTCAAGTTTTGCTGGAGTATCTGAGTTTTCTTTATGGATCAGTGAACTTTATTTCTGGAATAAGTTGTCCAGTCTGTGCTTGTGTTCTACCTCAGATCAGAGTTGAGCAGCGAAAGCAGTTTGGAGTGTATCTCTGTATGGGAGAAGTAAGTTTAGAATCTACTGATGTTGTGAAGTAGAGTTGTGTTTGGATCTCGTCTGTGTTCTGATTTGGATAAGTATTTGGTCTTCTGAATTGAATTGTCAGTTTGGATAACTGGAATTCATTGTGTTTTACGTATCTCTGAGGGAGTACGTGTTTGATCTATTTTTGGTTTTGGAATCAGCAGTTCTGGAGGTTTGATTATTGAGTCAGACTCGTCTGTAGTCTGATATTCTGTTTAGTTCTGTAGATCTAGATGAGTAGGAGATCTATAGCTTAGTAGTTTAGATTGTTTGTAGAGCGAGTATCCCGGTATATATATATACTTGGGGAAACTCGAGGAATTTTATCTAGAATTTAGTCTAGATAGTTAGAATTGTTTGATTGGATGAATTGGTTGCTATGGTTGCTAGCATATGGATGATAGTAGATGCTTGTGTTTTGAATTTAAATCTTTAATAAGATTATTAAATTACCTTTGTTTAAATTTCGGGGACGAAATTATTTTAAGAGGGGAGGAATGTAATATCCCGGAAATTTTAACAATATCAATTTAATAATCTGTTAAATAATTAAATTGATATTGATGATCTTTGATGATAAAATTTGAATTTAATTTAATAATCTAATTAAATAAGTATAATGTATTATTTTTATAAATATGAATGGATTTTTAAAGACTATAGAATTGTTATTTTTAAATTGAATGAGTAGTTGTATATATATATAACTTAAATTTTTAAATTGAATCTTGGGATTTAATTTAAATTGAATTTGAATTTAAAGTTTTGAAATTCAAAAGAATAAATATTTAAATTGATTTGGATTTAGAATATTTGTATAACTTTTATTTATAAATATAATTAGTTTGTTTCTTTAAAAAGTGATTTATATATATAGATAAGTATTTAAATAATAAAAAAAGGCATTTTATTTACATTTAAAAATAAATATAAATATGAAAAAATTACTTAAAGGACAAGTGTCATTTTCCTAAAGCCTTGTCTTAACATGTGTAAATAAAAGATAAACTCAAAATGACAAGTGTCATTTAATTTTATTTTTCTTTTATTTTTATTTTTAGATAATTTCAGTTTATATAAACATACATCTTGCATTTTCCTTTTCTTTTCTAATCTCCTTTCAAAACAAAGAAAACTGAATACAATTTCTCAAAGAAAAATCTATACGACTTCAAAACCAAAATCGGTAAACAACTCAGTAATCCTCCTCAAATCTGAAGTAAATCAAAAGCCAGTGCATTTTCTTCAATCTGAAATCAGCTCCTCAAAACCAGATCAAATTCTTCAACCTGTAAACTTATTTTCAAAAACAAAATTCAAATCAGAACATGTAAATCATTTTCCAAGACCAAAATCAAAAGCCTGGAATCGAGTAGTTTCTGTTCAAGCATATCTGTAGCTTGCATCTTCAAATCAAGTATAAAGTTTAAACTAGAGCAAAAGCATGCAAGTTTTAAAATCAAAACAAAGATGCAACTAAAATTTTCAAGGCTGTTTTCAAAGAAATCAACAAAGCTTTTAAACCAGAGGCTCTGTTCTTCCTCAAATCTGTGAGTAACTTCACTTTTAAACTTAAAAGTAAATTTTGGTTGCATGTTATTGCTGTGATCGATATTGATTTGTGAAGTATGTTTGTGAATTTATTATGTATAATGTATACATGCCTGTAACTCCTCTGTTCCTGTTTTCATGTGAGCAAACAAATTTAAAAGCGTAAATCTGGGTATATAATTTGATGCATGTGATGAATTTCTGTAGAAATATAGTGAATAATGGTTGCATGAGTGTATGGATGTGAATGCTTGTATATAAATATGATATGCCTGTGAATATATGTATATATATAAGCTCTGTTTGTATTACAGGCTCAACTCCCTTAAAGAAAAAAATTCAATTGCTCTTCATCTTGTCGATTTTAGGCTAAGATCTTTAAATGAAAATGAGTATAACAATGTAATATTAATTTCAAAAATAGTTTCAAGAGTTTAAAGTTAGTAATTATTTCAAGATCAGGAAATTACAGAAACAAACAAATATATGTCAAAAATCAATGATCATAATTCTATGATTCGATTGCATAAACAGATTTATATTGTAAATTGATGAATTTTAGTAATCGAATCATGATTTTTTTAAGCCTATATTTGATGAGAATTCTTGATTTGAACGATATATGCTTTATTGTCGAATTTCGACGAACGAAGGAAGGATGGTCGTTGGATTTTGGTCTGGAGGTAGGGGATAGCTTGATGGTCAATGGAAAAATGTTCGGTGGAATTCTTGACCACCGTGGTGGCGTGTAGGCGGCAGATTAGGGTTTCAGAGGCCATTTTGGGAGTGGTCGGACTTGGGTAAACTGCGGCGTCGTGAGAAGGAATGGGAGGTGCGGACCAGGGGGAATCGAAGTGTGGAAGCAAGGCGAAGGTCTGGGCGAAGGGGCGAGTTCTCCGGTGATCGGAGGTAGTGGCGCAGAGTGTTTTTGTCGATCAGGTGGGTTTCAGTGTCCACCGATATGCTCGATTTTGATTTCCAACGAGGTTGTGGGCGCTCGGTGATCGTGACGTTCGAACGTGTCATCAGCGACTGGTTGGCGATGGTGATGATGGTCGGAGCATCGTTGTTTGATCGTGTACATGCACGCGTGTATGTACATCTGTTGTTTATTTCTGTTTTGTGTTAGGCGAAGTTCTGGGTTTGGGGAAGATAGAGTTTGCTCGAGTAAGGCTCGAGGTTGAAGGTGGAATTTCTCGAAGTCGAAATGATGGAGGAAGACACGGAGCTGGGTTCGGGAAAACGTTGTTTGGGCTCGGGTAATTTTGTTGTCAGGTTTAAAACTTGATAATGTTTTAAAATTTAAAATATAAGGAAAAGAATCAAGTTTTAGATCTGGAATCAAATTGTTTGAATTTTAGTTTGGAGATAAATAAAGTTTTATAAAATTTAAAGTGTTAAACAACTTGAAATGTTAAAGGATATTTTAAAAGTGATGTGAATTAAATTATTTTAAAATTTTGATAGGTTAAATCATTTTAAATCTTAATTTGAAATGGAATTTATAAAAATAAATTCAAAGTAAAATATTCAAGTGCAATTGTCAATAACAATTAAGTCTTTAATAAGAAGAATGTTTTATATTAAGGGTAAATTAAGATTTAATGATTTGGGATAAAATAAATTATTACGATAATTAAAAGTTGATTAATCAAATTATGATTTGGATTAATGTAATTAATTTAAATAAAGTAATTAATGATAAAATGTAATTAAGGATCATTAATTAATTAATGATGTAATTAAGGATTGGTTAATTAAGATTAATTAATAAATAATTAGTGATTAAAGTAATTAATTAATTGTAATTAATTAAGGATTAATGTAATTAAATATAGTTAATTAATTAATGAAGTAATTAAAGATTAATTACTGAATGGTTTAAGATAATTAATTTGTGAAATTAATTAAGTATTAATTACTTAAAGTAATTAAAGGGTAATTAATCAGGAATGATTAATTTAGATGGATACTTAGAGTAATGATTAATTAATTGGAATTAATTAATAATTAATTAAGCAGGATTTATAGGATGAAGTAATTAATTTAATTCACTTTAAATTAATTAGATATGATAAATCATTACTTAAGAATGGATGAATGATATTGAATGCTTTGCATTGTTGATATCTCTGATAAGAGATATGCTGATCTATGATATAGATGTTTGGTTGGATTGAAATGATAATATGAATTATCTGTTTGGATGATAATATGGATTATCTATTGTAAATTATCTATCTGTGTGTAGTATAGATAAGAATTGAATTGTTTTAACCTTAAAACAACTTGGCCCTTAAAAGATACGTTTTGGATTTCGATGAGACCGGGATCGGGTTTCCGTATACCGGAATTCCAGGTCTGGAGACCCGAATACCACATCGATCCAAATTTACGATAGGTCGTGAATCTCAAGTGAAGATGAAGGTTCAGAGTGCAAGGGTTATTGTCGTTAACTCTGAGGGTGATTCCAAAACGAGTGTAACGAGATAATGCCTTCGGTTTCGTTCGAACCCGGAACGAACTTGTATGGATTGAATGCTTTCAGCACATCGTCAGGCGGACGATGAGCATTCTAAGTGATATGTTCTGATTAAAGGTAATCGTAACCTCAAGCCTCATCAACCGGGAATGGCTAAAACAGGGGAGGTGCAGCAAGGTTTCGTGGGTAGCACCCACTGAGAGCAAGATAGATCCCTGTCTAGAGGTCCCTTTTCTTTTATTCGGCTTAGTGTGTGGTTGGTCGCGCCAACTACGGGGTTATCTTGTTCGGGATTATCCAGTAAGGGATGGTTCCGGCTTTGTGTTGCAGGGGAGTGGGCGTACTCCTCGGTACGGTGATCTAGGCCACGTACTGTGACGGGCGGTACCCCAGTAGCCCTGCCATTGTATGGAATCCAAACTCCAATAAGTGCCGTACGTATTAGTTGTGCCCAACTATGTTGGAATGTGAGATGTAAGCATTTCAGCTATTTCTATATTTTACTTGAAAACCCTAGACCCTATTATAATAAAATCAGATTTCCTATCAAATGTTTTGGTTAGCGTAAGGTAAAAACTTACCCATGTTTATTTGTGGGGAGTCTTACGTGATACTTTTTCTTTCTAAAGGTTTTGAAGTTAAGCAAGTTTAACCTGTTACTCACACCAGACCCATGTCTGACCCAAGTGTTTATTTCTGTTTTATAAACTCTTGGGTACTCAAATTTTTACGAGTAGCCAAGGGATTCAGGTTAGCTTTGACGAATTCTGGAGGAGATTTGGAGCAGGAGGCTTCACCGTGTAGATATATGATGATTCCGCTGTGTATATGTTGTGTCTGTATCTGTGATACTTGAGTTATATGAATTAGACAGATGTTTATAACTGTCTAATATGTGTTGTATAAGTTGTGTAACTCTGATGTATATGATACTATGTAATATTTTATATGATATATTATATTTCATTCGTTCCGCTGTAAGTTTCTGATGTTGTTGTTCTTTCTTCTTTTCTTTCTTTTCTTCTTCTATCCCTTTCTTTCTTATTAGCGATTCGACTTTCTATGGAGAGAAAGTCGTGGTCGTTACACTATTAGTCGAGCTAACAAAAATCTATTCATGAAACCAAAAACAACAAGCTAGCCTTTATTTCTATATATCTGTATCTTACTTACAAATACCATTAAACCATATAACTTGTACTTTTTTATAAAAGGAGCACACAATGACATTAAAACCCGTACGAGGTACATATGCCATCCGTACGCAATACCAAATACATTCAACAACTCTATCACACTATTTCACTTTCGAACTAGTATTGCTCACTTGAGTTCTCTACTGCGGACTCTGATCAGGTTCCTTGATTAGAAACCTCTGCCCTCCTTACATAGCCATATACCACGATAGAAAACTTTAGAATCATATCAAAAATCCATATAAAGTGTTCGCCGTCAAGAATTGAGTGAAAAATCCTAACTCGGACCGGTGTAACTCACCTCAAAATCGTGCACCCAAATCTAGATCAGAAACAGTTATGCGAATAAAATGATCTATGTATAACTTACATATTATTTCGTTAGTTTCTTAAGTACACCAAATTCCTTTCATTTTAATTCATATTTGTTTTATTATAGATCGCTTCTTATTTACAACTAGAGTTCATATATGAACCATTTCATAAAACCATTACTTCAATTTATAAATATCTTACAGAACCCAACTTATGTTTATCAACACTTTAGAACTTAAATTCATATTCGTATAATACTCTATTTCATCCTAAGCGTATATATACAATATCAAATTCGTTTTACTTAACCAGGATGTTCAATCAATTTTAGAACTTGCTTTAACTTAATATATTCTTAAATCTATAAGTGAATACGCTTGGAGGCATCCAACTCTTCTCTTGATGCTCTAAGGCATCCAAACTAAATCTAGAAAACATGCCCTAGTGACCCAAGCATTATAAGAAAATAATGTTTGGATCAGTCTGGTAAACCAGCGTGAGAAACACGCATAATATGGATTTTAATGCTGTAAATTCATTCAGAAATAAAGGTATCACGTAAGACCATGCCGCACATAAACCCGAACGGGCTTTTACCTTATGACAACCAAACCATTTAATAGTAAATCTTGTGATATTATAATAATGTCTAGGGTTTGAATTAAATATTGAATCACAATCGAAATTGTTATATTAATTAAATTCTAGCATAATAGGTATACAACTAATTCTATAAAGGCATGTATTGGAGAATGAATTTCCATACAATAACAAAACATCGGGGTACCGCCTGCCATAGTACACCTTTAGAAATTGTACCGAGGGCCTCACATGGACCACCTACAAATTTGGACTGACCTAACCCTTACTGGATAGTACCAAATGTCTTCACCCTGGTTGCTTTGCAACCTTTCCTCGAGAACACTCATGCATATACCAAATCCATAATTCCATAAATAGTGATCGAGAAGGGTGATGTCCATACCTTAATGGGTGCGACCCACATAGCCCTGAAGCATATCCCATATTTTAGTCATTCCCGGTTGTGAGGCTTGAGGCTACGTCTTACCTTTTAGCAAATACCACTTGGAATGCTAACATTTCCCTTCAAGCAATAATGCAATGCAAGCATTTATCCATACAAGTTGTTCTGGATCTAAACAAACCAAAGGCACTACTTCTACTACATCCTTAGGATTAGTAGCAAGCAACCTTTGCACATCAAAGAACTGTATCTTCGATCATCTTTAAGATGTTTTCCACTCGAATGCGTATGCCAGTTCGAAGTGGTTTTTGGATAATTTATCTGATCCCGGTCTCTCCAATTTGAAAATGTTAGTTTTTAAAAAACTGGTCAACATTTGATGGTCAATTATTTAACTACCAATAACAAACAATTTAACTAAAGATTTAACCAGTCATGGTTAAGTACGAGCAACCACTAAGCCTCTTTAATTTATCCTTTCATTAATTAAAACCACTTTGTACATCCTTGTATTAAAATACTTTTACAAAGATGTATTCACAAATCCCCCCTCTACCTTTTTCAACACTTGAAAAATATTGATATACTTATCTCAATCGTATAAGTATACCCACAAAACATTCCACTTCCAAAGTTCTAAATCTTTTCCATAAACTTACATCAACAATATTAGTATATTCACAAAATAATACATTTCCAATACTTAGGAAATGTACTCATATACTTACCTCAATGGTATAAATATGCTCACAAATCTTAAGAAAGATGTCATTTTCCTAAACCATACTCAATTGGGTTAAAAAAAATGTCGTTTAAAAACATTAATAACAATAAACCCAAAACACTTTCCTTTTTGGTGTAAGTAAATAGATCGTATAGAAACTGAACCTAATATACTTGCCACCACTTCCCGATTTCAAACAGTATTATCCCTCGATTAATAATGAAATCGGACAAGTTAGAAAACTAACCTTAACTCGACATACATTCTTACTTCTCAAGATTGATATGAGTTTTCGTACCTCGGAATTTCGTGTTAAGTATGAAAATAATACTTTCCATACCATTACAATTTAAATGATTATGGGAATTAAATCTCATTCTTTTTATAAAATTATTTTATAAACCCCTTTTTATAAAATTCCTTTATAAAACTCCTTTCTATTTATACAACTGTTTTATATTTATGACCTCCTTTTATATAAATCTCATTTTTATTTACTAAAATCCTTTATAAAAATATTAGTTATAGAACTCCTTTTTGTATTTCCAAATTTATTTATATCTCTTTTTATAAAACTCCAAATTCATTTATAAAACTTCTTCTATAAATTTTCAAATATAATTATAAAACTACTTTTATAACTTCATTTAAAATTATAAAACTCCTTTTATAAAACTTCATTTATAAATCTCATTTATAAAACTTCATTTATAAATCTCATTTATAAAACTTAATATATCACTATAAATCCATAAATACGGTTTATTTTTTAATTTATCACATTTGTGTCATTTCCTTTTAAAATAAATTATTTTGTATAAAACTATTCTTATATTATAAAGACCATTTATAAACTATTCTTTTTATTCAATATTTAATATAACACATTTCAAAAATATTTATTCCAAAATATTTCTACCTTCTTTCAAAAAAAATCACTTTAAAATAAAGCATAAACCCCTTTTATTTTCTTTAAAATAAACATTCATTAATATCATAAGTTTTCTATAAAGATAAATACTTTCCCAAATAATTTCAAAACATTTACATATATACATGTATTTGAAAAGAAAAATAAAAGAAGTTGAAGTAAAGTAGAGAACTTGAAAAACCCATTTTAAATAGATATCATAGAAATTAAAAAAGAAGTCTGCTTTAAAAACCATTTTCCAAATCAAAATAGCAATTAATAGTATTTCAAAATATTATAACGAGGCCAATAGTTGCTATAACACTTAACTAATGCTATTACTACCTTTTTTTATCTAAAAAGGTCCAAATTTTAATATATGTTAGTGTCACATATGGCCAAACTATCAAATTTTAACATTTAGCCATCAACATCACAGTATATAACTGAAATTAAAATCAACATGTATATAACTGGAACTAAAAATCACAACGATGAGAAATCCGGAATTCTTTACAAATTTTTCCTGTATTTCATTTTAATTTTCATTCGATTTTCAAAAGTGAATATTTAACCAAACCAAGCCAATAAATCATTTCAACATAAAATATTTAATTTTATCTATTATATATCATTATCGTAATCGTTCAGTGGTGAGATAAATCATTGAAATTCCAGTTGACGCTTAAGCATTTCGGTTTGAACTAAATCAAAAGACGTTTGATTTTACCTCAAAATTCCACTTGCTAAAAACTTAATGAAATCAGTTCCAACACGTAGCTAGCTTTCCTGTGAGTAAAATGCAAAAGTCCACATCTCGATGGGACCTCTATGAGAAAGTTGTTAAATTTATAAGTTTACGATATTGATTAATACATTTTATTCACTATTTACACTTTAAATTTTAATTACCACCTAAACCTTCTCCCTAAATTCTTAATCTTCTCCCTGTGTACATGAACATACGGTAGCCCATCCCCAACCTCGTGCACGCACTATCAAACTCCATTACGGATTCACGTTTCTCAAATCCATCTTCATCGACGAACCACAATTCACCTCCTTTCCGCATTCCCCACCCTCATTCTAAGCTTGAACCACCAAAGAAAATTCTAACTTGCTTCTTCCTCCTTGAACCACGAAATGTCACATTGCTCAATGAGGAGCCGCAACCTCCAGAACTTCCACCATCGACTCGCCTTAGCACCATAAACTCATATCCAACCTCGAATTCATCTCTGGTTGCCTCCTCCTCATCATGACCCAAGCCTTAGTTTAATGTACAAAACTCGATCACCCCAATACAATGTCACACCTAATCGAATCCTTATATAATTATAAATCTACGCCTCTCGAGGTCAAAGTTCTTTGTTTTATAATTTTCCATGGTGTATTTCCTTTGATTTCAATTTTTGAAAGAAAGTTTGCTCTTTTTTCCTTTTGCTTACTGGAACAAGAAAAAGAAAAGAAGGGAGGGAAAAAAGAAAAGTCAAGTTGTTGAAATGTCAAAGTGTTGAAGTTATAATTATTTTGCAATTTCTGGCATCTCGCTACACAGAATTTCATTCACGTACGAACCGCAAACGAAAAAAAGTTCGATCACGCACATAAATATGATACGATCCCGAAATAATAATAATATACACTGCTTATCTTATTCTGTAAATTCACAAAAATACCATTATTTTCCAAAAAATCGTCAAACGACAATTTAGTTATTTTCCAAATTAAAAATTATGGAAAAATCCTACAAATTAAAATAAAAATACATTATTAAAAGTCAAACTGTTATATTAATAAATGATCTTCTTATTATTTATTAAATTCGAATCAAATTTGAATATTTAAATAAATTAAATTTTCCTATTCAAAACGTTAAATATTATGGGTCGTTACATTTTGCTATCTTCTTTGATTATCGTTCTTATTTGAATTCAAAGGACGAAATGTTCTAAGTGGGGGAGAATTTAGCGACCCGAAAATTTGGACACTTCGTCTTCGAACATCAAAATGTTTTGAAATATAATTAATTGTTATAAATATGATTTTATAACGTATAAGACATCAATTAATTAATAGGACATGATATAAAACTTTTTTTGAAAATTGTTTACAAAAGTACATTCTTTGGAAAAATATCGATAATGTGACCGAAAATCATTTTATCGATAAAGAGCCTTTTAACCATCAGAAGTTGTTCATTTTTTTTATGTACACTTATTTGCTAAGGAAATCAATAAAATGAAATAAATCCTTTTACCACTTATGGAAATAAACTTTTTGGATTGTGTCAAGGGTGATATCATCAAAGATATTTTAAAATGGGCTTAAATGGAAATAGTTGAGTGTTAAGAGATGATAAAGGAGAAGTGATGGGAGGTAAGCCTTACGTGACATGAAAGGGGGTGAGAACAAGCTTTGGCAAAACCATATTGAGTCTATAAAGGGAGAGACGTACCCTTGGTTTATAATCACAAATTTACAGAGCAAACTGAGCTCTCTTTCCATGTCTTCTTCCTCTTCATAATTTTCTAAAGCAAAATATCTACAAATCAAGCCAAATTTGAAGTAAAGCCTTAGAAAAACATTGAAAAATATCATACCTAGTTATAAGTTGAAGAACCAAAGCCACACTCTCCTACCTTAGAAGGCTATGAGCAAAGGAGTGGATTGGAGCGAAGAAAAGCAAGTGCAAAGCAAGAGGAGGAAGGAGAAAGGTGGTTGCAAGGTTGGGTTTGGGCCTGGGTGCTTAGATCTTGATTGTTTGTAAGGTTAAAGGCGAGTTAACACACCTCTTTGAATGGAAAATATTATATATATATATATATATATTTGTGTGTGTGTGTTTTGTTTTGATTGTGTTTAAGTTGTTGAATTGTTATTGACATTGTTAAAAACATTAGTTTAATTCTTGTTTTGAAAAAAGCGGCATATCTTATCCATGTCTATGGACTTAGAATGGACTTTATGACATGTGGGAAAACCTGGAAACAAAGGACATAGGTTATAGATAGACTTTGGTTTAGATTGGACTCAGATTTGAAAGATCACTTATAGCAATAGTCGTTGTGGACGCACTTTAGAATTGCCTTGTTTATGGTGATTTCTATGGGACTTTGTAGAGAGATCCTTAAAGGTTTCTCATCATATTTATAATTTTTATATGTATGTTTATTGCTATTAAAAGCTTGGATAGTAAAAAGTTAAGTAACATCTCGAAAAGTGGCCAAACCTTCACTTGTGTAAAACTACCCCGTTTAGAATTGATTTTCTAATTTTAAAGGTTTGAAAAGATATTCAAATTTAAGTATTTAATTTCATTCTTTTTACAAGTGCTTACTAACTATTATTAGAGTATTTTAAAAGTGGTTAGAGATCTTTATAAATTTTTAAGAATTAGTTGTGATTTTTGTAAAGAAGAGATATTTTGTTAAAATATATAGAAAACATGTTCTTTTCAAGTTTTTAAGCATTTTATAAACTTGCTATTTTCAATTAATATTTTGAGTAAATGTTTTAAAACCTATTATAAGTATTATAAAGTATTTTAAAAGCATTTTTAAGTATATGTGTATAGTTTTTATAAAACATGTTGACTATTTTATGTCTTATATAATAAAATACCTTTTGACTTTTTTATTTACACATCAAGTTTTCGGTAAACAAATTATTATACATACATACATATATATATATAATTTTAAAAATAGTTTTAAAATTATAAACTAAAGGTTTAGAAAGGGGTTTGTAATTGCTTAATGGCCAAATGGTTTATGGTTTAATTGCTTGTTTGAAAAGTAATTAACTATGTTTAACGCGAAAAGTTGACAAAGTAGGCTTATATATTTGTAAGAGTTAAGATTGATGTTCAAGTGGGAATATGAGCAATAGAGCTCTAACCTATCGGCATCCCTCTTGGCCGAGGAATTGTTAAGTCAGAAAATGTTGGAAACATGTTAATCGTGTTGATTTCTTACTTGTTTATGGAAATTATTAATAATTATACTTAACACTAAAAGTCGACGAGGTAGACTTATCTATTTGTGAGATTCAAGAAAGAAGTGTCTAGGTAAGGCATTGATGCAACCAGTGCTCTAACTTACCTGGCTTCACTCTTGGGCGAGGAATAGTTAAGTTGGAATGTCAAAAACGAGTTAAGTATATGAATATTGTGTTAGTTCCTGAGATGATGGTTTTGATGACAACAACCTTAGGACTTGTTATAAAATATAAATACTAATATTCTTGTCTAGAGATATATGGGTATATATATGCAGGTACTGAGATTGAAGACTCTACAGTATAGAGATTCAAGACTGATGAATTCAAGATTGAAGAAATCAAGACTGAAGACTTATGAGTATCAAGAGTTCAAGATATCAAGATAAGTAATAGAGTCTAGATTTATGTTAAAACTTCATAATAGCACTAAAATCTTTATTCGGATTTTAATTGTGGAATGGAATCCACGACCTCTTTAGTGGGATGGAACCCACGACCTTCTCAAGTGGAATGAAATCCATGAAATTTTCAAAATGATTTATTTTTATGATTTTTTTCAATACTATCTTTTTAAAAGTTATCTCTCTAGGTTTAAATATTTTAGCCTTAACTATTTTTTAATTTCAAAATCATTTCTTGTTTTTAAAACTATCTCTTGGTTTTAATGGTTTTAGCTTTAATCTCAAAATATTTATATTGAGCTTTTATTACTTTTATATTATAGATTATATATTTTTATGATTACTTTTTAAATCTCTTTTATAAGTTTAAACTATATTCAAAATGGTTTACAAAGATTAGAAATTGTTTTGACAAGTTTTAGAATAGAAATCATTTTAAAGCAAGATTAATTTTCAAAATTCACATAGCCATGTCGACATCCCTCATCCCTCCATGTCGACATGTCGACCGTAGAATTCAATTTTCAAATTTTCAAAAGAAGTGTCTGTTCGTCATAATCTTTCGCGAATGGACATGACTATTGTTCTCTTATATATACCAGTTGTTTTCAACAAATTTTAAGTAAGTTTTCTTCATTTCTTTACTCCTTCTTTTCCACTCAAATATTCTCTTTTATTTCAAATGCTTTAACAAAACTCTGCCAATATTCTAAGTGAATCAAACTCGATCATCCTTAGTTTGATTCTCTGCCACTCTCTCTCAAATATCTCAGTGCTATTCAGAGTTATAAGTGTTTCCTGGAGATTTGACCAGGCAACTAGTGCTCGGCATCAGGTAGCACTCGGCATCAGAGAGTGTACGACATCCAGGAGTGTTCGGCGAAGCACTTGGCCTCCAGGAGTGTTCGGCGAAGCACTTGGCATCCGGGAGTGTTCGGCGAAGCGCACGGCATCCAGTGGGACTCGGCATCCATAGCGTTCGGCATCCGTAGTGCTCGGCGACCAAGAGTGTTCGGCATCATTAGAACTCGGTAATAGGAGAACTCGGCTACAAGAACGCTCGGCATCCCATGGTACTTGGCGTCAACCAATACTCGGCAGCAAGAGTGATCGGCATTCAAGAGTGCTAGGCATCAAGACTGCTCGGCATTCAAGAGTGCTCGGCATCAAGACTGCTCAGCATCAAGACTGCTCGGCATACAAGACTGCTCGGCATACAAGACTGCTCGGCATCAAGACTGCTCGGCATACAAGACTGCTCAGCATACAAGAGCACTCGACATCAAGGAGAACTCGGCAGCATCTGGAGTTCGGCATATAGGAGTACTCGGCGTAGTACTCGGTAGCATCAGGGGTACTCGGCAACAAGAGTACTCGGCGTCTAGAAGAGCGTTCAACTTCTCCTGACAAACATCCTGCACTCCCCAGACATCAACCACATCGTTCGGCATAGAAAGGACTGTTCGGCCTCAGGGCGTTCGGCACACCTGGTTCGGCATACGGCGACCACTGTACTGGGGCTAGAGCGTTTGGCTATCCAGCCCACTTGGGAAGTCCAGCCCATATTTGCCTATAAATAGAGGGGCAGGGTCATAGTGAAAGGGATCCTTTTTGAGGAGAGAACACTGGGGAGACTCTGCCATTTTCGAGACTCATCTTCTCTACTTAAACAACTTCATTCAAGCATTTGATTCACGAATTGTATTTGTAATCAACTCTAAAGAAGATCAATAAAGTTTAACCTCAAAGTGGACGTAGGCAATTACGCTGAACCACTATAAATTTGGTGTTCTTACTTTCTGCAATTAAATTAGCATTGTCTTCTCTGTTTAATTTACTTTCATCACTTATATCTCTACACAATCTTTCTCTACGAGGTTAGTGACCAATTTTGGTGCTAACACTTTGGTGCTTTCACTGAGAATTGAATTCTCAGACCTCAAGAATCTACTTTGAAGCTACTGGATTGAACAAATCCCCCAAAGAAGATCCGACTCACTGATAGGACATCCGTTGATTCTACTCAGAGTTCATACTAATAACTCTACAATGGCAAGACCACGTACCAGGTCAGCTTCTCATAATGCAGATGCCCACGAGACTGCTAGCGTGCAACAAGCAGGGCCTAGCAATCAACCAGCAATTCAAAATGCAGGAGTTGCCGCTCAAGAACAAACTTCAGTTGTCACCAGAATAGAGTTCAATGACTTGATGAGAGAACTCAGGGAAAGCAGGAGACAACTAGGAGAGCATATGCAAGCTAACGCCAACCTGATGGCACAACTCACTCAACAGCAGCAACAGAATGCTGGGGGCAATCCCGCTCCTTACTCTTCATCTGACAGCTCAACTTCCTCTGATGAACCTCCCAGGCGCAGACGCTGCAAGACTGACGCTGCACGAGCAGAAGCTGCTGTTCAAACGTCTGGAGACCGTGACCAAGCAAGAGCTGGAAACTTCAGAACCGGGGTACAGATGGAGGATAGAGGTCCGGATCATCAAAATGCTAACGATGTCGAACCTCAAGACGCACGATTGGCAGACCGCCAGGAGAGGAGGCATAAGCATGGACAGGTGCGTAGAACAGACACTAACCTTCCACCTTCCATACAGACACCAGATCTGACAGCCATGATCAGGCAGTTGATGAAGGAAAATCAGGGGTTATCGAGTGATGATTGGGGAGTGTCAAGAAGTCATACTCCGTTCACGGATGTTGTGTTGCAAGCGGCGTACCCCAGGAAGTTTAGTATGCCTACTATCCCTGCGTACGAAGGGAGGACTGACCCCAGACAGCATGTCATGAGGTACGAATGGATGATGGATTCAGCTAGAGCGAATGATGCCACCAAGTGTAGGTGCTTTCCGATTACTCTATCTGGGATCGCTACTATGTGGTTCACCCGACTTCCTCCGCGATCAGTATAAAATTTCGAGGAATTGGCAAAGAAGTTTATTGAGCAGTTCAGGATACACACTACGTGCCCAAAGGACGTGATGTCTCTGTCAAGTGTAATCCAAAATCCTGGGGAGTCGTTGAAGGAATATTTACAAAGATTTCACGTAGCAGCAACTGAAGTCAGTAATCCCAATGACCATGCAATTTTGATGGCTGTAATGAGAGGTGTGGATCCGGACTCTGAGTTTGGAGACTGGCTGGCAGGAAAACCTCCGGCTACGCTAGAACGTTTCTACTCTAAGGCACACCAGTTCATAAGAAGAGAGGAAGCTAGATGGGTACGACGAGATAAGGCGCCAGGACCTGTCCAAGAGTCAATAAAGAGCAACATTGCTGTGAAGCAGTCTGGAGATAGCTTGGGAAAGGCCCAAGTCAATGTCCAGAACAAGCCTGGGCAACCCAAGGAGTCCGGAGGAAGGAGTCAAGGAAAAAGGAAAGAAGCGGGGAAGTGGAAGTCGAGGATTCCAAGCTACAGCGAGTATACTCCACTGAACGCGCCACTTGAGAAAATTACCTGTCCACCTGCAATACCTTTCAATACAGAAAGCCCCGACCGAAAGAATCAACCGAGGAACAAAAGCGAACCGGGAAATATTGTCGCTTCCATGAGACTTATGGGCACAACACGGAGGAGTGCAGACACCTGCATGACGCTATCGAGAAGTTGATCAGGCAGAAGAGAAGTTGCAAGAATTTGTGAAGGACCCACAGGAAGGAGGACAGGGAACGTCCAACCCAGGTCGTGCACCAGCTCCGCGTCATCCCGAGGAGCCTGCCCGAACCGTAGGAAGACTAGTCATATATGCAATTATCGGAGGACCTCACCCCGTAGATAAGAACTGGCAAGAAATGGAGCAATATGCAAGTTCCACGAAACATGCAGATTTCGAGTGCTGTTCTAACACGGAGGATGGGGCCCCTGCTAAGCAGCAGCGCGTAATGACAGACGATATTGTGTTCAGAAGTAGAGACGCTGATCAGATAGAGGCTCCGACCATCGACCCCATGGTCATATCTGCAACGATCGGACCAGCATATGTGAAAAGAATTCTGATTGATTGTGGAAGTTCAGTCAACATCATCTTCAAGAAGGCTTACGATCAAATGAGACTAGAAACAAAGGACCTGAAACCGTCCAAGGCTCGTATACACGGCTTTAACGGCGCAGCAACCGATGCCGTAGGGTATGTTGAGTTACTAGTTGAACTGGGACAGGGCGAGCGTCGGAGGGTACGAATTCTACCTTCGTAGTTCTGGATGTGGATTCTCCATATAACGTTTTCTTTGGCCGGCCGGCCCTGGCTGAGTTTAGGGCAGCGCTAGCCCCATGGTGTTTAACTTTGAAGTTCCCGACTGACAAAGGAGTAGGTATTGTTCATGGCGATCAAGCAGCTGGTCGTTCCTGTTATGTGGCTGAGCTCCGAGAAGCCCATCGGAGGGAGAAGGGAAAGGTTGCGGACAATCCCGTCCGCATCCTTAATGCGGATAATTGATAAGTAGTGCCCGAGCCCTGGCTTGGGCATAGTTCTCGGATCTTCGGAGATATAGATCCAAGAGATGACGATGAGAAACCCAGGGAAGAGAAGGCGGCACCGGCTGAATTAACAATTGACATCTCAGTTAGCCGTGACGACCCTTCGCGAATTCTGAAAATCGGATCACAGCTTGGTCCCAAGATGACTGAAGACCTTAGCGACTTCCTCCGGGCGAATCTTGATGTTTTCGCCTGGACGCATTCTGATATGTGTGGGATTTCTCCCGCCATCACGAGTCATATGTTGAACATAGACCCGAAGTACGTCCCAGTTAAACAAAAAAGGAGAGGAATGGATCCGTAGAGGTCCGCCGCTCTCCGAGAGGAGGTGGAGAAACTCAAAGCAAATGGGTTCGTCCGCGACGCCCTCTACCCTGAGTGGGTATCCAACCCCGTGCTGGTAAAAAAGGCGAATGGGAAATGGAGGACTTGCGTAGATTATTCCGACTTGAACAAAGCATGCCCTAAGGACAGTTTCCCGCTGCCTAGGATCGATCAGTTAGTCGACTCCACTGCAGGACACGAGCTGCTGTCATTCATGGACGCGTACTCAGGATACAACCAAATCCCGATGCATATTCCGGACCAAGAACACACCAGCTTCGTTACAAATGTCGGGTTGTATTGCTATGTAGTGATGCCCTTTGGATTGAAGAACGCAGGAGCAACTTACCAGCGTTTAGTGAATCGAATGTTCAAGGACCAGCTGGGTAGAACGATGGAAGTCTATGTGGATGACATGCTCGTGAAGTCACGACGGTCAAACGACCACATTCGAGACTTGGCTGAGATGTTCGACATACTCAGGTTTTACGGGATGAAGATCAACCCTCTGAAGTGTTCATTCGGCGTTGCATCAGGGAAGTTTTTGGGATTCATCGTCAATGTTAGGGGAATCGAAGCCAACCCAGAAAAAATCCAAGCTATTCGAGATGTGCAAGCGCCCAGGACTATAAAGCAAGTACAAAGCTAGAACGGAAAAGTAGCTGCGCTAAGGCGATTTATATCTAAGGCAACTGACAAGTGCATCCCATTCTTCGATATCATAAAGAAAGGGAAGAGAAATTTTGAATGGATGTCTAGTTGTGAGGAAGCATTCCGGAACCTGGTGAGGCATCTGGAGAGTCCACCAATGCTAGCAAAACCAGTTGACCACGAAATGTTGTACGTATACTTGGCTGTATCCCTACATGCGATAAGTGCGGCTTTGGTTCGTGAGGAGGATCGAGTCCAGAAGCCGGTGTATTATGTTAGCAAGCGTTTAACAGGGGCAGAGAGGAATTATCCTAAAATCGAGAAACTGGCTTATTGCTTGGTGATTGCATCATGAAAGCTTCGCCCATACTTTCAAGCACATTCAATCGGCGTGTATACCGATCAACCCCTGAGGCAAGTACTCCAACGGCCGGAAACTTCTGGAAGATTGCTAAGATGGAACATCGAGTTGAGCCAATTCGATATCGCATACTTACCACGGAGAGCCATCCGAGGGCAAGCATTAGCGGATTTCATCGCTGAGTTTACCATACCCATCAAACCGGATGACGACGACATCATTCCCCCCTTTCGATGGAAACTATACACTGACGGTGCATCAAACGACCGTTGCTCCGGCGCGGGCGTAGTTCTTATAACTCCGGAAAACCGATCAATCTGTTATGCCCTGAAGCTCGACTTCCCGGCTACAAATAACGAAGCCGAGTATGAAGCACTGATCGCTGGCTTGAAGCTCATCAGAGAACTCGGAATCGAATCAGTCGAAATCTTTTGTGACTCACAGTTGGTGGTTTACCAAGTACGGGGGGACTACCAAGCAAAGGGACGAAAGCTTGCTCCGTACCTCGTTCAGGTCCAAGAGCTACTATCAAATCTTGAACGTTATGACATTTCACATATCCCGCGCGAACAGAACAAAGAGGCCGACTTATTGGCTAAGTTTGCAAGTACCGGCGATGCGCAACAAATGGGATTGTATCCCGTCGAAGTCTTGCATGCCCCGAGCATAGACGGGATGAAAGTCGATCTCGTGTTGGAAACAGGAATCGAAAAGGAATCGTGGATAACCCCATTCAAACTGTACCTAACGACCGGGGCTTTACCAGAAAAAAGAAGCGAAAGACGGCAGGTCCTTCGAAAGGCCGCGCGATACGTAATGCAGGATGGGTCGATGTACCGAAAAGGATTCTCAGTCCCATTATTGCGATGCATCGCTCATGATGAGACAAAGCGGGTCTTAAGAGAGGTTCACGAAGGGGAATGTGGCGACCATACTGGGGGGCAAACGCTAGCAAAGAAGATCCTCCGCTATGGATATTACTGGCCCACCGTAAACCGGGACGCCGCGGACTACGCAAGAAAATGCGACAAGTGTCAAAGATATGCGAAAATCCCGAGGGCTCCATCAACGGAACTCACACAAATGATTAGTCCCTGGCCATTTGCGATCTGGGGAATCGACATAATCGGCTCTTTGCCTATATCCAAAGGTGGCATGAAATATGCGATAGTTGCAGTCGACTATTTCACAAAATGGGCTGAGGCAGAACCTTTAGCCACAATCACCTCTAAGAAGGTCATTAACTTCGTTGTACGAAACATTATATGCCGCTTTGGCCTTCCGCGCACCATCATTACGGACAACGGGACGCAATTTGAAAGCAGAGAGTTCAAAGAGTTCTGTTTAAAGTATGGCATCGAGAAGAAGTTTGCCGCCGTGGCACACCCGAAAGCTAACGGACAAGTCGAGGCCGTTAACAAAATAATCAAGTCCATACTGAAGAAGCGCCTGGAGAAGGTTGGAGGCAAGTGGGTAGATGAACTCCCGACAGCATTATGGGCGTATAGAACTACCCACAAGTCCGCGACCGGCTACACTCCATTCGCCTTGGCATACGGCTCTGAAGCCGTTATACCCGTGGAACTTGAAGTTCTGTCGCACCGAGTGACATACTATGATCCCAAGACGAACCAAAACCTCTTGCTGGAATCACTGGACTGCATCGACGAAAAGTGTGAAGAAGCTGAATTAAGGGCGGCAGCGCATAGACATCGAGTCAAGCGTTACTACGACGGCAGAGTCCGCCCAAGAATCTTTGATGTGGGTGATCTCGTTCTGAAACGAGTCTTCCCGGTACCATCACGCATGAATCCTAGCTGGGAAGGTCCGTATGCCATTGAACGGAAGCTTGGAGAAGGAACATTCAAGCTAGCGACCGTTGATGGCACGACACTCCCCCGAGCATGGAACAGTGAACATCTGCGGCAATATTACATTTAGCATATTTCCTTTCTTATTTCAGGCACTGTTATTTCCTGCATGTTTCCGTTCAGTCATAACGTAGTTTCTTTTTAAAGTTGTAATCAAGCAGTTCAGTTAATTTTCATTAATAAAGGCTTGAAGCCGCATTTTCCATGAATCACTAACGTTTCTATATCTCACAGTTGAATGACGAACTGCATTATCTTGTACGACGTACGGACTCGTATAAACAATTCCAAATCTCCGAATCCCCAGAGCGTGGAGCGGAGTACTCTAAGTCCCCAGTGCGCGGACTAGAGTATAAACGATTTCAAATCTCCGAACCCCCAGAGTGTGGAGCGGAGTACTCTAAGTCCCTAGAGCGCGGACTAGAGTATAAACGATTTCGAATCTCCGAATCCCCAGAGTGCGGAGCGGAGTACTCTAAGTCCCCAGAGCGTGGACTAGAGTATAAACGATTTCAAATCTCCGAATCCCCAGAGTGCGGAGCGGAGTACTATAAGTCCCCAGAGCGCGGACTAGAGTATAAACGGTTTCAAATCTCCGAATCCCCAGAGTGTGGAGCGGAGTACTCTAAGTCCCCAGAGCGCGGACTAGAGTATAAACGATTTCAAATCTCCGAACCCCCAGAGTGTGGAACGGAGTACTCTAAGTCCCCAGAGCGCGGACTAGAGTATAAACGATTTCAAATCTCCGAATCCCCAGAGTGTGGAGCGGAGTACTCTAAGTCCCTAGAGCGCGGACTAGAGTATAAACGATTTCGAATCTCCGAATCCCCAAAGTGCGGAGCGGAGTACTCTAAGTCCCCAGAGCGCGGACTAGAGTATAAACGATTTCAAATATCTGAATCCCCAGAGTGCGGAGCGGAGTACTCTAAGTCCCCAGAGCGCGGAGTATAAACGGTTTCAAATCTCTGAATCCCCAGAGTGTGGAGCGGAGTACTCTAAGTCCCCAGAGCGCGGACTAGAGTATAAACGATTTCGAATCTCCGAATCCCCAGAGTGCAGAGCGGAGTACTCTAAGTCCCCAGAGCGCGGACTATAGTATAAACGATTTCAAATCTCCGAATCCCCAGAGCGTGGAGCGGAGTACTCTAAGTCCCCAGAGCGCGGACTAGAGTATAAACGAATACGAATCTCCGAATCCCCAGAGTGTGGAGCGGAGTACTCTAAGTCCCCAGAGCGCGGACTAGAGTATGAACGATTTCAAATCTCCGAATCCCCAGAGTGCGGAGAGGAGTACTCTAAGTCCCCAGAGCACGGACTAGAGTATAAACGGTTTCAAGTCTCCAAGTCCCCGGAGCACAGAGTCAGCAAACCAAAGAAAGACATTATTCGACCTAAGGATTGTTCGGCAATTGTATTGTTCGGCTAAAGGCATTATTCGAACTAAGGAATGTTCGGCAATTGTATTGTTCGGCTAAAGGCATTATTCGAACTAAGGAATGTTCGGCAATTGTTTTGTTCGGCTAAAGTCATGGTTCAACCTAAGGATTGTTTGGCTGAATTCAATATTCGGCCTGAAGTCAATGTTCGGCATGTCAGTTGTTCGGCATTTGGGTATTGTTTGGCTTTAGTTCGTTCGGCTCGATTATAGTTTGACATGTTAGTAAGCGTTCGGCATGGGATTGTCCGGCCAGGGTAGTGCTCGGCGACTTCCCATTCCACCGTCCGGCGCATGGCGACATACGCCGGAGCAGCGAACAGCACCTTTACCTCCTCCAACACCTTCATTCGATCCTCTTCCCTTTAACTTCAGTTTGACACGAAGAAGCTAAGATAATGAGTGGACATACTCCTAATCATTCCTCCTCGCTATGTCGTTCGGCAATGCAGACGAGCTACACAAAAACCTTCTACACGACATCGTTCGAACATCTCGTTTGAATGAATGAAGAAAAATACCTAAGTTTGCAGATTGGAGATTGAGAGGGTGTAGTTAAGTCTCGAATTAGGACGACTGGACAGAACTGCAAGAACTGTAGAAGTAAAAAGTAAAAGGGGAGAAGAAGATGAGGACCTGGTTATATAGGGGGAAGGTAGAAGTTGAAAAGGCTATACCCGGTAGAACCGGTCAATACCGGAGTGTTCGGCATCATAGCATAGTGACGTTCGGCACACGAGAATTGTTCGGCTTCAAGCGTATCGTTCGGCATCCAGGCTACGTTCGCCACACACCTCCGTTACAGACATCCTCGAGAAGGCATCATCAAGGAAAATTGAACCAGATTCAAAGCGCATCATGTTCGGCCACGCAATACACTTTGGAGGGCAAGTGTTTCCTGGAGATTTGACCAGGCAACTAGTGCTCGGCATCAGGTAGCACTCGGCATCAGAGAGTGTCCGGCATCCAGGAGTGTTCGGCGAAGCACTTGGCATCCAGGAGTGTTCGGCGAAGCACTTGGCATCCGGGAGTGTTCGGCGAAGCGCACAGCATCCAGTGGGACTCGACATCCATAGCGTTCGGCATCCGTAGTGCTCGGCGACCAGGAGTGTTCGGCATCATTAGAACTCGGTAATAGGAGAACTTGGCTATAAGAACGCTCGGCATCCCATGGTACTTGGCGTCAACCAATACTCGGCAGCAAGAGTGATCGGCATTCAAGAGTGCTCGGCATCAAGACTGCTCGGCATTCAAGAGTGCTCGGCATCAAGACTGCTCGGCATCAAGACTACTCGGCATACAAGACTGCTCGGCATACAAGAGCACTCGGCATCAAGGAGAACTCAGCAGCATCTGGAGTTCGGCATATAGGAGTACTCGGCGTAGTACTCGGTAGCATCAGGGGTACTCGGCAACAAGAGTACTCGGCGTCTAGAAGAGCGTTCGACTTCTCCTGACAAACATCCTGCACTCCCCAAACATCAACCACATCGTTCGGCATAGAAAGGACTGTTCGGCCTCAGGGCGTTCGGCACACCTGGTTCGGCATACGGCGACCACTGTACTGGGGCTAGAGCGTTCGGCTATCCAGCCCACTTGGGAAGTCCAGCCCATATTTGCCTATAAATAGAGGGGCAGGGTCACAGTGAAAGGGATCCTTTTTGAGGAGAGAACACTGGGGAGACTCTGCCATTTTCGAGACTCATCTTCTCTACTTAAACAACTTCATTCAAGCATTTGATTCACGAATTGTATTTGTAATCAACTCTAAAGAAGATCAATAAAGTTTAACCTCAAAGTGGACGTAGGCAATTACGCTGAACCACTATAAATTTGGTGTTCTTACTTTCTGCAATTAAATTAGCATTGTCTTCTCTGTTTAATTTACTTTCATCACTTATATCTCTACACAATCTTTCTCTACGAGGTTAGTGACCAATTTTGGTGCTAACAATAAGATCATTTGTAATTAAAGATCGAAAGATCGAAGTGTATCGAGTCTCTCTCTATCAAAGTGTGATTGGAAACGGTGTGATTGTGGCCCGTAAATCAATTGGGTGTGATTGTAGCCCGTAAATCAATTAGGTGATCTTATAGCCTTGTTAAATCAAGAGAGTTTTCCCTGGACTCGGAGATAGGAGGGTGTATCTCGTGGCCTTGAAATTGAGGTTGTAATATCGACATTATATTTGAAAAGAAATCTACACAAGAAATTGTGTGGGACTGGATGTAGAGTAACTCTGTACCAGTATAAAATTCTGGTTTGTTCTTTCCTTTACTGCTTTTATTTACTATTTGCATCTGTGTTTGATTCTGTGATTGTTTCTATGTTTGTGAATTGCATTTGTTTGGATTTAATTTGAAAAGATTTCAAAAAGATTCATAAATTTAATTGAACACTATTCATCCCACCTCTAGTGTTAATTCTGCCTTAAGATCCGTAATCAGCATTTCCTACATTTGGTATCAGAGCATTGGTTTTTTAAGTTATCATAATTTGAATTTTGAAAAAGTTTTAAATGACAATTTTTGGAAATTCTGTTAACACTAGTTCAAAACTGTCCAAATCATCATTGTCTCTTAAGTCTGCATATTGTTATTATAGAAAATCAAGTTATCTACCGAATTGGTGTATTGTGCAGGAAAAAATGTGTTACATGGCCTTTGAAAAATCAACACTCAATGGACAAATTTTGCAAATCAAGAAAAACAAATGGATACTTGATAGTGGATGTACAAGACACATGACTGGTAATCCAGAGATACTGAATGACATAATTTATGAAGATGGTGGACTGGTCAACTTTGGAGACAATTCAAAAGGATATGTGATTGGCATCGGCAATGTCGGTAACTCTAAAACTCCTACTATTTCTGATGTTCTATTAGTTAGGAATCTAAAACACAATTTACTTAGCATAAGTCAACTATGTGACAAGGGCTACAAAATTAAATTTGAAAAGTATAAGTGTCACATTGAAGATAATAAATCAAATATTATCATTGAAGGAATTAGGAAGAAAAATATTTATATTCTCAGTATGAAAATCTCAAATGATAACCTATGTCTTTTGGCTAATACAAGTGACCCTTGGATTTGGCATAAAAGATTTGGGCATTTGAATTTCAAACTCTTATCTAGACTTTCAAAACTTGATCTAGTAAGAGGTCTCCCTAAAATGGATTTTAAAGTGGATAGCATATGTGATGCTTGTCAATTAGGAAAACTTAGAAAGAGTTCATTTAAAATTGAAAGATACGATTTCAACCAAAACCTCTTGAGTTACTTCATTTAGATATGTTTGGCCCAACTCAAATTCAGTCAATAAATCACAGTAAATATGTTTTTGTAATTGTAGATGATTATTCTAGATTTACATGGACAATTTTTCTGAAACTTAAAAGTGATGCTTTTGATTTATTTAAAACTTTTGCAAAAAGAATTCAAAACCAACTTTCTTTAAAAATCAAAACTATTCGTAGTGATCACGGTGGAGAATTTGAAAATGAAAATTTTGAGAATTTCTGTAATAAAAAAGGAATAACTCATAATTTTTCCTTTTCAAGAACTCCACATCAAAACGGAGTGGTAGAGCGTAAAAATAGGACGATTCAAGAGTGTGTGTAACGACCCTGAATTTTGAACAATTTAAATTGAAAATATTTAATTAATTTTAAATATTTGAATGATGATTTGACTTGAATTTCAAATTATCAGAAGGAATTGGCGATTAAATTTTTGAATTTAATCTATTGAAAGTTGAATAAAATTTGAATCTTCGATTTTAAGCCGGTTAAAAATAATTTAAAGGCTTAGAAAATTCATATTGATAATACTGAAGATAATAGAAGTTTCAGAATTGAATTTGAAAGCGATTTGTTCAGTTTGAAATTGTATCGTTTAAATTGAATTTAAAAATAACCTTCCGAGGCATAGTCTCGGAATTTGACGAAACCAGTTTCATTGGGTCTGTAATATTGAATTATTACTAGATTTCAATTTTCATATTTATCGGAATTGTTTTGTGAACATACGGCGTATAAACGCGTATAAAATTTAATTGAATTCAATTTGATTTTCTGTAACAACCTGGATTTTTGCCCGAATTATAATCATCAATAAACGATTAAAGTTGACAGATATTTGCTGTTTATTGTTGAAATTTTTATAACGATAAAATCTTCGTCAAATTGGCAATATTAATCTCTGTTAATTTTATTGAAATTGGTAAAGGGATTGGAATTCTTTTATTTAAAATTTTATTGATACGAAATAAATAAATATTATACACATAATTTAAAATTTAACAACTAAATTAAACAAAACAAATTAAATACAAAACAAATCAGTTTTAAAAAGAAAAAGAAAAAGAAAAAAAAAATAAAGAAAAAAATAAAATAAAAATATCTTACACCGGCCCATACCCTAACCCATACCCCAGCCCATACCTATATCACGTTCCTTCTGTCAAACCACGATCTCCTTCCCCTCTTCTTTCATAAAACACGAGAGACCCCTCCCCCTTCCCTTCATAAATTAAAACAGAAAAAAAAAATAAACAAACGAAGAGAAAAAAAAATGGCAGCCGCTTCAATCTTTCGTTCCTTCGATCTGGAAAAAATTGGGGCTTTCGATTTGCTCTGATCTTTGGGCTTTCTAATTCGAAGCACGCGAGTGTTTCGATCGTTGCTGGATGTTTTCGATGTTGCCTGGTCGATCGATTTCGAGATGTTTTTCGTTTGCTGCTTCAATTTTTCTTCGATCTGGGCTCTTCAATCTAAAGGTGAGGAATTTTATTTCTCACATCTAATTCAAATTTTAGATGAATTCTGTCTCGTTCAACTGTGATTTTCGTGGTTAACATGGTCTCGATTATTTTTGAACTGGTTGACTTCGATTTTGTGAAACTATAAACTTGTTCGTTTTTTTCTTTTGGGGTCTCTTGACTTGTTCGAATTCATTCGATGTTGAAATTTTTTTTTTGTCACATAGTTATGGCTTCGGTCGTGAATTGGAACCAATTCGAGGATTTTGATTTTGCTGTTTGTGTCGACTCTGATTTTGTCTACTGGTCTAGTTTCAGTTTGCATATATTTGTGAGTAGTTCCTGCTTGGATTTGAACTGTTTCATGAAATCTTGGGTTTGGTTTGTCTGCACTCATGTCTTTAATTCAAGATTAACTATGTACTGACTTGAGTTTTCTGAGGCATTATTAGTTCATCATGTTGCTCTTGTTGCCACTGCATGTTTGTTGCTGTGCTCATGTACTTGTCTTGTTGAACTTAGTTTACCTGTACATGTCATTCATTTTAGTAGCCATTCTGTTTGATCTTTGGTCATGTCCAAAATGTTGTTTCAATGGGTTAGACCTGTCTGCATTCAATTTGTTGTCATGGCACATCACTGGTTCATGCCTGATCCACTGTGTTGTTGTAGCTGTCGTGGGTTGGTTGATGTACTTGGGTCTTCACTTGGAATTGCACTTCCTATATATGTGTATACATATGTATATTCATATGTATATATTTATATGGTAAAATTCATTGGTTTGATTGAGTCTGGGCATTCTTGTATTACTTGAGTACTGAAATTTTTGATTCATCATTGTTTCCAGGTCTTGTCTCTGTTCTTTGCATACTTGAATATGGTCTTGCACTCAACTTTGACCTGTCTGCATTTCATACCAGTAGATTGCACAGATTCGAAGTTGTGCATGTTGTTCTGTCTTCTTTGTAGTTGCACTGTACTTTGATGGCTGATCATTTGTATACATACATTCTTGTATGTATATATATGTGTGTGGCCACCGCATTCTGAAATCCTGTATTTGGGTTCGACATGTGTATTTCATTTTGTCTCTGGTCTTATTTATATTGAACTCGTATTTGGCCTGCTGTTCAGATGGCAGCGGCATTGATATTTGATGTATTGCATATATGTTGTAGCTTTGAAATTGCACACATATCCCATAGCTTGTTACTTTGATTTGCTCGTTCCTGTAGCTTTATTTGATTGGCTACCATCATTTGCCTTTGCCTTAGTTTTTGGCATGTCCAAGCTTCGCCTGTTGTTTTGATTTGAATAGGCTATTTGTTATCTCTATGAATTCACGTGGTGGCTGCAGTACATGTTGCAGTTTTCCCCTTGAGTTCAAAATGGGGCTGCAGTTCATTTTTATAAAAAAAAAATTTTGCACTCGATTAAGTGTGCAGTAATGAATCGTTTGGGAACTTATTTTCTTGAGTTTACTTGAGTATATGCAAACCAGTTGCATTTTCGACCCTGTCATGTTGCATGGGTTTTGGTGTTGCGGCTGCGTTGAGTTACTGACTCGACCTCTGCAGCTTCGATTTGCTGACAGTATTCACTGTTGTGATGATTTGTAGCGCCTGTGTTGAATCCGGTACTTGGGTTTGACCTCGTGATTCGAGTTGGCAAGGCAGTGCACGTTAGTGTGCACTGTAGCCACTCAGTATAAAATTTTAATTGATATTTCTTTTGTTTTGATTCATTGATGCGTTTCATATTTTCGTGTGTTGTATTGGCAAGGCCACGCGTGTACGGTAGCCAATCGAACTTTAATGGTTTTAAAGTGACAATTTCAATTGTTTTAAATTGATTTAGTCGGTTTGATAAATTGTTTATCTCTGTTGATGATTTAAATCTGCTGATTTATTGTTTAACACTGTTAAGTGTTATAATTTCGTTATCTGGTTTCTTTGTTTAAAGAGTCGGATAGACGGGAATTATTGTGACTGTCGTCTATTTAAATTATTACTGCCTATATGCACTAATAAACTGGTTTGAATTAGACTGACCTGTGTATTATTTTCTTTTGAATATAATACTCGGGTCAGACCGAGTATTTCTACAGCTTGAAGATTTTCGAGCAGCGAAGTTAGAGAGAGTAAAGAATCACTTTAGTTTTCAGAAGAAAATTGTATTTTAAATATTCCGCTGTATCAGTATTAAAATTGTATAAACTCTGATGTATATAAAAAGATTTATAGTAATGAAATAAATTCTCATTTGTTTTAATTCAGTGTTATTGTTATTCTGTGTTTCTGTGGCTGATTCTGTTTAAACCTTATAAACTAAATAACAATTCGTCTTTTTGAACGTTTCTAGTTGGTTTAATTACCAACTGGAGGCGGTCAAAAGGGGGAATGTTACAAGGTGGTATCAGAGCTTTGGTTTACACAAAGCTTAGTTTATGATGTTTAATATGAATAGTTACTAGAAACACTTTTAAAAGGAAACGTTTTTTCAAATCCAAAGAAGTATAAAATTGTTTTTGAAATGAAAATTTTTAACTTAAGAAAAGTTAAATTGAATTGAGTTGGCATTAATATATATGGATTTGAAATTTAACTTAAGGAAGTTAAATAAATTGAACTTGATTTGATAAATTGTTGAGATGGAAAGTTAAACTTAAAAGATAAGTGATTATATGATATGAATTGGGAGGTTTAAATTAATAAGTTGTATAACTTATAAAATGAGAAAATTTAAGTAAAACCAGTTGTTAAAATGGTTGAACAGTTTTGTTAAGTAAAACAAAATCTGAATTTTGAAATGTGATATGAATTTGACTTTTGTAAAAGTTAAATAAAATGACTTTAGAAATGAAACATGGCTTAAGTAATATTGAATCAAATTGAATTTGATATCAAAATGAATTGATAAAGTGAAGAATGAATATGAATTTGAATTATAGAAAGGAAATTCAACTTTATTTTGTAAAAGTGAATTAGTGGATATGGTGAGTATAAGAATTCAATCTGAATTAGAATATAAACCAATTGAAATTAAGTGTGTTGAACCAAATTGAACGTAAGCAAAGTAAACAAATTTGGTTAAGTTGAATGTGCATTGGTTGCTAGTTGATTGTATGGAAATTCATTAAGTATTAATGAAATTGTATTAATGGAATTTGGAAGCTAAGTAATTGGATTCAAATTGAAAGATAAGTAAATCAAAATAGAATTGATTTGAATTGAAAGCAAACTAACTTGAATATAAATTAGTGAATGTGAACTAATTGAATATGAATGAATGTTAGTAAAATCCAATGTGAATGAATCAAATGCGGTTAGATTGAAAACCAAGTCGATGAATGATTTACTAAAGAACTAGTTGATTATCTTGGAAATGGAAAACTGATAAATTTATATAATAGTTAAATTGGAATTTTGAATTATTATAAACGGCTTAAATTGAAGATTTGAAAAGTGTTAATAAAATATTGGAATTGTATAAGTGTTAAAAGTGAAATATTTAATGGATTTCATAAGTGAATGGAAATTACAGAATTAAGATGTGAAGTTATAAAATGAATCGAAGTTGCGAAATAAAAGAATTTATAAGTAATTTACTTATAAATTAAATTCTGATATAAAACTGAGTTATAGAAGAAATGGTTAATAAAGTAAATTTCTATAAATTGAAGTCTTTATGAATAGGAATAGAATTTATAAACGTTGTTATAAATTCGAAACTGACTTATTTTGATAAGTAAATTCTTATAGCTTGTTAAAAGATGTATATTCACAATTTTGGACCGTGAATATAATATTGAATGAAATGGACATGTTTAGGAATGTGATATTTTAAAACGAAGTAATTGTTTTAAAAAGATGTTTTCAAAGCATTGAATATCGAAACCATAGATTTCAACATTCATTGTTGAAATAGACGTTTTCAAGAAATAAGGAAATGGTGGACTATAACACTGTTATTATAGTAAATGATTTTGGAAAGAAAATGTTTTGTATAGTATTGGGGTTTATACATCTATCTAAATTTCGAATCCCTATACTAGTGATTTTTGAGTTGTCGTAACGATGTTTTACGTAACATTCGTTTTAACTCAAATGAATATGTGAAAGAGAATGATTTCCTTAAAGATGAAATATATACTTAATTTTGATTTAAGTATATCGAATATTTTCAAATGTTGAAAATAAAATGGATTTGTGAATTACTTATTTTTAAATAAGTATGGAAATGTTTTTCCAAATGTGAAATGTTGTGAATATATTCCGTAAGGGATAAATGATTTGAAATTCATTTTTTGAAGTCGAAGTTGAAAAGTTAAATGAGAATTTGAACAATTTGTTCAATTTGAAATTTTTCAAAAAGATTGAATCGTTGTGTTAAAATTGAGTTTAACTTCGACATCAAAGACAATATAAGTTGAGCTTTGAATTTCAGATGATGATTTGGATTGCATGTCTAACATTGTGAATTGATGACATAGCAATTGATCTCTATTTAATATATATCTGTTGGTGGCGGAGAATTTATTCTCTTAGCTTAACACCCTTCTCTGAGACGTACGAGCTCAGAGGTTATATATCGATAGACATCAATTCTGTGTTGAGAATTGACGATGTAAGCGTGAAATCCGAATTGAATGTGAAAGTCGATAATGAATGGAATTATGAATATGAATTAGGTTTGAGATAACCTTAAATTTCCAAATCGACTTAGAGGGAAATTTTGAAATCCTCTATTTTGTTATGAATATGGGATATGTAAGTTTTAGAACTTATATATATGAATACGGTAAATTTGAAACCGTTAGTTTAGAAAGACATTGTTATGGAAATCTTATGTATGTTTACATAGATGTTATATGTACGAAATGTGAAATGAAAGTACTACATATATGATATTATGTTTTCTAAACTGAGGATGTGGAAAAGTACCTTCCATTTATTATTAAAGAAGGTATTGGAACTCTCGATGAGTGTCCATTTGAAATTCGTAGCTACGTAGAATTTTAGTCAGAGTGACTATTTGAATCGGAAATCCTTCGCGATAGTTCATCGCGATGAGATTAGATTTGATTGATGATTAGCGTAATTTGAGGGGCGAGATGCCCACAGTTACGAGAGATTCCACTGGGATAGTGGCGTAACCGCCGAGTAAACTGCAATCTAATGCCAGGCGAAATTTGAGGGGCGTGATGCCTACAGACACGAGCGATTCTACTGGGATAGTAGCATAACCGCCGTGTGTACTGCAATCTATGGCGACAACCATGGCAAAATTTAAGAGATGTGAAATCTACAGCCACAAGCGACTCTACTGGGATAGTAGCGTAACCGCCGGGTGGAACTGTAATCCATGGGGGAACGTGCTTTCCATATCCATTTTTAAAAGAATTTTTAAAAGTATTTTCACTGGGAATTGAAGCAAGTATGTTTAGTACTTGGAGATTTTTAGACCTGCGCCTGGCCAGCGTATGCCTAATGTCTATGAGAACGAAGATGGACTTGTTAAATTTCGAGTTAGCAAGTATTTTCAAACTGTAAATAGCAAATCAATGATTTGAAAGTAGAATTACAAAAAAATCCTACCTAATGAACTAAGGAAGAAGATTTTGTAATGTTTTGAAAGTCCACAGCTTTGGAAGAGATATATATTATATAAATCTCTAATGTGAAGAATTTTAAGTTTGAATCTGAGTATGGTAAATTAATAATGTTAGTAAAAGACTTTTGGGTTTTGATTTTAGAAAATCATTGAACAAAAGAGAAGATAAACAAAACTAGTGAGATTAAACAAATGGAATGAATCCTATATTCATTTATTTGTAATAAGCTTCAAGCTTAGTAAAAATTGAGTAAGGTATAAATATCGATGAAATTTTAACAACTTTTCCTTTTCGTGGACGAAAAGTTTTTAAGGAGGGGAGTTTGTAACGACCCTGAATTTTGAACAATTTAAATTGAAAATATTTAATTAATTTTAAATATTTGAATGATGATTTGACTTGAATTTCAAATTATCAAAAGGAATTGGCGATTAAATTTTTGAATTTAATCTATTGAAAGTTGAATAAAATTTGAATCTTCGATTTTAAGCCGGTTAAAAATAATTTAAAGGCTTAGAAAATTCATATTGATAATACTGAAGATAATAGAAGTTTCAGAATTGAATTTGAAAGCGATTTGTTCAGTTTGAAATTGTATCGTTTAAATTGAATTTAAAAATAACCTTCCGAGGCATAGTCTCGGAATTTGACGAAACCAGTTTCATTGGGTCTGTAATATTGAATTATTACTAGATTTCAATTTTCATATTTATCGGAATTGTTTTGTGAACATACGGCGTATAAACGCGTATAAAATTTAATTGAATTCAATTTGATTTTCTGTAACAACCTGGATTTTTGCCCGAATTATAATCATCAATAAACGATTAAAGTTGACAGATATTTGCTGTTTATTGTTGAAATTTTTATAACGATAAAATCTTCGTCAAATTGGCAATATTAATCTCTGTTAATTTTATTGAAATTGGTAAAGGGATTGGAATTCTTTTATTTAAAATTTTATTGATACGAAATAAATAAATATTATACACATAATTTAAAATTTAACAACTAAATTAAACAAAACAAATTAAATACAAAACAAATCAGTTTTAAAAAGAAAAAGAAAAAGAAAAAAAAATATCTTACACCGGCCCATACCCTAACCCATACCCCAGCCCATACCTATATCACGTTCCTTCTGTCAAACCACGATCTCCTTCCCCTCTTCTTTCATAAAACACGAGAGACCCCTCCCCCTTCCCTTCATAAATTAAAACAGAAAAAAAAATAAACAAACGAAGAGAAAAAAAAATGGCAGCCGCTTCAATCTTTCGTTCCTTCGATCTGGAAAAAATTGGGGCTTTCGATTTGCTCTGATCTTTGGGCTTTCTAATTCGAAGCACGCGAGTGTTTCGATCGTTGCTGGATGTTTTCGATGTTGCCTGGTCGATCGATTTCGAGATGTTTTTCGTTTGCTGCTTCAATTTTTCTTCGATCTGGGCTCTTCAATCTAAAGGTGAGGAATTTTATTTCTCACATCTAATTCAAATTTTAGATGAATTCTGTCTCGTTCAACTGTGATTTTCGTGGTTAACATGGTCTCGATTATTTTTGAACTGGTTGACTTCGATTTTGTGAAACTATAAACTTGTTCGTTTTTTTCTTTTGGGGTCTCTTGACTTGTTCGAATTCGTTCGATGTTGAATTTTTTTTTGTCACATAGTTATGGCTTCGGTCGTGAATTGGAACCAATTCGAGGCTTTTGATTTTGCTGTTTGTGTCGACTCTGATTTTGTCTACTGGTCTAGTTTCAGTTTGCATATATTTGTGAGTAGTTCCTGCTTGGATTTGAACTGTTTCATGAAATCTTGGGTTTGGTTTGTCTGCACTCATGTCTTTAATTCAAGATTAACTGTGTACTGACTTGAGTTTTCTGAGGCATTATTAGTTCATCATGTTGCTCTTGTTGCCACTGCATGTTTGTTGCTGTGCTCATGTACTTGTCTTGTTGAACTTAGTTTACCTGTACATGTCATTCATTTTAGTAGCCATTCTGTTTGATCTTTGGTCATGTCCAAAATGTTGTTTCAATGGGTTAGACCTGTCTGCATTCAATTTGTTGTCATGGCACATCACTGGTTCATGCCTGATCCACTGTGTTGTTGTAGCTGTCGTGGGTTGGTTGATGTACTTGGGTCTTCACTTGGAATTGCACTTCCTATATATGTGTATACATATGTATATTCATATGTATATATTTATATGGTAAAATTCATTGGTTTGATTGAGTCTGGGCATTCTTGTATTACTTGAGTACTGAAATTTTTGATTCATCATTGTTTCCAGGTCTTGTCTCTGTTCTTTGCATACTTGAATATGGTCTTGCACTTAACTTTGACTTGTCTGCATTTCATACCAGTAGCTTGCACAGATTTGAAGTTGTGCATGTTGTTCTGTCTTCTTTGTAGTTGCACTGTACTTTGATGGCTGTTCATTTGTATACATACATTCTTGTATGTATATATATGTGTGTGGCCACCGCATTCTGAAATCCTGTATTTGGGTTCGACATGTGTATTTCATTTTGTCTCTGGTCTTATTTATATTGAACTCGTATTTGGCCTGCTGTTCAGATGGCAGCGGCATTGATATTTGATGTATTGCATATATGTTGTAGCTTTGAAATTGCACACATATCCCATAGCTTGTTACTTTGATTTGCTCGTTCCTGTAGCTTTATTTGATTGGCTATCATCATTTGCCTTTGCCTTAGTTTTTGGCATGTCCAAGCTTCGCCTGTTGTTTTGATTTGAATAGGCTATTTGTTATCTCTATGAATTCACGTGGTGGCTGCAGTACATGATGCAGTTTTCCCCTTGAGTTCAAAATGGGGCTGCAGTTCATTTTTATAAAAAAAATTTTTTTGCACTCGATTAAGTGTGCAGTAATGAATCGTTTGGGAACTTATTTTCTTGAGTTTACTTGAGTATATGCAAACCAGTTGCATTTTCGACCCTGTCATGTTGCATGGGTTTTGGTGTTGCGGCTGCGTTGAGTTACTGACTCGACCTCTGCAGCTTCGATTTGCTGACAGTATTCACTGTTGTGATGATTTGTAGCGCCTGTGTTGAATCCGGTACTTGGGTTTGACCTCGTGATTCGAGTTGGCAAGGCAGTGCACGTTAGCGTGCACTGTAGCCACTCAGTATAAAATTTTAATTGATATTTCTTTTGTTTTGATTCATTGATGCGTTTCATATTTTCGTGTGTTGTATTGGCAAGGCCACGCGTGTACGGCAGCCAATCGAACTTTAATGGTTTTAAAGTGACAATTTCAATTGTTTTAAATTGATTTAGTCGATTTGATAAATTGTTTATCTCTGTTGATGATTTAAATCTGCTGATTTATTGTTTAACACTGTTAAGTGTTATAATTTCGTTATCCGGTTTCTTTGTTTAAAGAGTCGGATAGACGGGAATTATTGTGACTGTCGTCTATTTAAATTATTACTGCCTATATGCACTAATAAACTGGTTTGAATTAGACTGACCTGTGTATTATTTTCTTTTGAATATAATACTCGGGTCAGACCGAGTATTTCTACAGCTTGAAGATTTTCGAGCAGCGAAGTTAGAGAGAGAGTAAAGAATCACTTTAGTTTTCAGAAGAAAATTGTATTTTAAGATATTCCGCTGTATCAGTATTAAAATTGTATAAACTCTGATGTATATAAAAAGATTTATAGTAATGAAATAAATTCTCATTTGTTTTAATTCAGTGTTATTGTTATTCTGTGTTTCTGTGGCTGATTCTGTTTAAACCTTATAAACTAAATAACAATTCGTCTTTTTGAACGTTTCTAGTTGGTTTAATTACCGACTGGAGGCGGTCAGAAGGGGGAATGTTACAGTGTGCAAGAACTATGCTTTCAAATAGTAAATTACCAAGAATTTTGGGCTGAAGCAGTCGCTAAAGCTTGTTACACTTTGAATATAATTTTAATTAGACCTCTAATCAATAAAACACCATAAACTTCTTTTCAATAAGAAACCAAAGGTATCTTATTTTAAAGTTTTTGGAAGTAAATGCTTTATTATAAATACAAAGGACAATTTATAAACACTAGATCATGAGACATTTCATCACATTTTTGAAGGGGATGATAACTTTGAATTTATAAACCGAAATTTCCGTCCTAAAGCTAGAATTATAAACCTTCTTTTGCAACATACCATAACTCCAAGATTGGGAAATTTCAATCACCCTACTTTAAAAGTTTATAAGGCTTTTATTGCTATTTTTGGGCACTATGACATTAATTGGGTGCAAGTAATTTTGGATGAACTTCGTCCTAAAAATTTTACTTTAGGAGAAAACACTTTATATCATGGGATTTATCTTACTTGGATTTTTTTAACTATTTTGGTGTTGATTATAAGAGAGAGGTGTTCGTTTCTAGAAAAGTGTTTAACCATGCTAATATCTCTCTCATGAAAATTCCGCTTGTGTTTCAACCATATGAAACACTTGCCGAAAAGGATGAAAGGTTTGCCCATGAAGAGATGGAAGAAGAAGAAGAGGAGGAAGAAGGGGAGGAGATGGAAATTGAAGAAGAAGGAGGGGAGGAGGAAGAAACTCCATTGGAAATCATTTAATGCCCTATCACTCCTAACAATCCATCCAATAAAACACTTCTCAAAAACCAAAACATTATCGTGGAGAACCAACGAATTCTCAAAAGATCCGTTAGTAAAAAGTGGGAAAAAATGAACAAGTTCTTTGGGAAAGTGAGTCGCGAGCTTGGATTATCATCATCTTCATCATCCTCTAACTAATACAAGTTTCATTTCAAGTTGTATTAGTTTGTATCTCTCTTTAGTTAATGTTATGTATCGTTTATGTAATGTTAACTAAATTTATCAATGAAAATCCTTTATTTTCTGTTTATTAGCTCTAAAATATCTTTGGAATGCTTGTTATTATATTATATAAGTTTATATATATAGACTCGTACATAATATAAAGAAACAAAGCAAGTTGCCAAAATAAACAAGAGCATGTCGACATCCCCCTACCCCCATGTCGACATATAACGGCTAGAAAATGGTTTTTGTTTTGAAATTGAAATTGACATAACTACCTTGTGTCTTTTCATTTCAAACGACTTTCTAACTATTTAAATACCTGTTTCTTCCAGAAAAATGCATATTTCCAATTCTCCTTATTTTATATTGAATTTCTTCATATTTTATCAAAAAATGGTCTCTCCTATTCATAATCTTAGTGAGAATCTTGAAGAAACTCTCAAATCTTCAAGAACATGCTTACTTTTATCCTTCGCAATCAACGACACTTAGAACTAAGCCAAATGCAGCTGATAAAAGAATAAGAAAGGCACTCCGATGCCAATCGATGGATGATCTCAGCCCTCAACAAAGAAGAACTCGAAGCGAATCCAGAAGGAACTCTGAACAAAGATAATGAATAATGGGATGCTATAAAAGCAGATCCTATCTTTGGTGAAGAAGGATAGGTTGAAGTTCCAAGAAATGTTTGATTTAACATATGTGGTTTGATTCACTTTGACTTGGTTTGAATTGTTTGGTTTGATTTGATTTAGTATGGTTTGGATTGATTTGAATATTGTGTGGTGTGGTTTGATAAAAACATGATGGATATAATGATTGATTGTGTTTAAAATTTTCATATCTCTCACATACTCATATTATTATCTGTCTCATTTACATTCTATTATACTATGTTAGTATACGATGCTACAGTATAAGATTTAGGGGGAGTTATGAAGTTTAGGATTAGTTTTTGTTGATGACAAAGGGGAAGAATGTTAAAATAGGTTAGATAGGCTTAGATTAAGGGGAAGTTAGTAGATTAAGGGGGAGTTGTTGGAATAAGGGGGAGTCGGAGTAGAATCAGAAGTTTGGTGGAGTAGATTTTATAGACAAAGGTTGTCATCATCAAAAGGGGGAGATTGTTAGTTCTTGAGATGATGGTTTTGATGACAACAACCTTAGGACTTGTTATAAAATATAAATACTAATATTCTTGTATAGATATATATGGGTATATATATGTAAGTACTGAGAATGAAGACTGTACAATATAGAGATTCAAGACTGACGAATTCAAGATTGAAGAAATCCAGACCGAAGACTCATGAATATCAAGAGTTCATGAATCAAGATAAGTAATAGAGTCTAGATTTATGTTAAAACTTCATAATAGCACTAAAATCTTTATTCGGGTTTTAATTATGGAATGGAATCCACCTTCTCGCTTTAATCGTGGGATGAAACCCACGACCTTCTCTAGTGGAATAGAATCAATGAAATTTTCAAAATGATTTATTTTTATGATTTTTTTCAAAACTATATTTTTAAAAGTTACCTCTCTAGGTTTAAATATTTTAGCCCTAACTATTTTTTAATTTCAAAATCATTTCTTGTTTTTAAAACTATCTCCTAGTTTTAATGGTTTTAGCTTTAATCTCAAAATATTTATATTGAGCTTTTATTACTTTTATATTATAGATTTTTTTTAAGATTACTTTTTAAATCTCTTTTATAAGTTTAAACTATATTCAAAATGGTTTACAAAGATTAGAATTTTTTTTGAAAAGTTTTAGAATAGAAATCATTTTAAAGCAAAATTAATTTTCAAAATTCACATAGGCATGTCGACATCCCTCATCCCCCTATGTCGACATGGTGACCGTAGAATTCAAATTTCAAATTTTCAAAAGAAGTGTCTATTTGTCATAACCTTTCGCGAATGGACATGACTGTTGTTCTCCTATATACTAGTTGTTTTCAATGAATTTTAAGTAAGTTGTCTTCATTTCTTCACTCCTTCTTCTCCACTCAAATATTCTCTTATATTTCAAATGCTTTAACAAAACTTTACCGAAATTCTAAGTGAATCAAACTCGATCATCTCTCGTTTGATTCTCTGCCACTCTCTCTCAAAGATCTCAGTGCTATTCAAAGTTATAGGATCATTTGTAATCAAAGATCAAAAGATCAAAGTGTATCAAGTCTCTCTCTATCAAAGTGTGATTGGATATGGTATGTGTTAACGCGAAAAATGTGAACGCTAACACCCCGGTGTAAGTAGCAATAAAGTGAAAGCACCACCCGTTTGTACGGGAACTAAAAGTAAACAGAAAATCGCAGAAAAAGTAAAAAAGACAGCAATTTTTATAGTGGTTCGGCTCAAAGTCAAGCCTACGTCCACTTTACATCCTCTATCACTGACTCGATTACAAACTTTACAATCACTCTTCGATTACAAACTTTACAATCACTCTCTGATTACAACACAATTAGAACAAGCAACTTTTCCATCATTCTTTGATTACAATGTGATTGAAACACGTAGATTACTACACCATTAAGACCAGTCGCTAGAACATCGATCTAGACAGGCTCTTTATCTTCATGTTGAATGATTTAGATCTTATCCCCAAAAGTTTGTTGAAGCAAGTGAAGAAGGAGTCGAGAAAACAGTAGAGCGTCGACGTGTCAAAGTCTGGAAAGTCCTCTTTCAATGTGGAGCAGGTGGTTATTTATAGGGAAATCTAGAGGTAAGTCGTAGGTCGTAGGTCGTAGGTCATCAACGACCTAAGGTGTTGCGACATAGGGTGATTCTGAGGTAGCATAAGTCGTTAGCGACTTAGTGGAGCTGCCTTGGATGAGATATAGGCCGTGAGCGACTTAGTATGTTGTTGCATAGAAGGTTAAGTCGTTAGGAAGCTAGGTCGTTAGGAAGTTAGGTCGTTAGGTCGTTAGGAAGTTAGGTCGTTAGGAAGCTAGGTCGTTAGGAAGTTAGGTCGTTAGGAAGTTAGGAAGTTAGGTCGCTAGGAAGTTAGGTCGTTAGGAAGTTAAGTCGCTAACCCATAGCAATGTTAGCTCGTTGAATGCCATAGGTCTTAGGTCGCTGGGGGCTGCAGATGGCTAAGTCGCTCGGATTATTCAGGGTAATTAACTTGTTGTTTTGTTGAGTGCTGAGTCATGGCTTCTTCTTTTAGCAGTTGAGTTGCTATTCACAAAAGGTGGGATAACACTTGCCCCCCAAAACATGCCTTGCGATAGGAAGGTGTGTTTTGTAATGCCATAAGCTGGATGTTCATATCCTGTTGATGATCTGTGGTACAACATGCAAAGAGTTTGACAGTTTTATATGACCTCAAATGACGACCGTTCGCGATCGAGCCATTTGAGGTGGAATGCGACCGTTCGCGATCTAGCATTTTTATATGACCTCAAATGACGACCGTTCGCGATCAAGCCATTTGAGGTGGAATGCGACCGTTCGCGATCTAGCATTTTTATATGACCTCAAATGACGACCGTTCGCGATCAAGCCATTTGAGGTGGAATGCGACCGTTCGTGATCAAGCATTTTTATATGACCTCAAATGACGACCGTTCGCGATCGAGCCATTCGAGGTGGAATGTGACCGTTCGTGATCATGCATTTTTATATGTCCTCAAATGACGACCGTTCGCGATCGAGCCATTTGAGGTGGAATGCGACCGTTCGTGATCAAGCATTTTTATATGACCTCAAATGACGATCGTTCGCGATTGAGCCATTCGAGGTGGAATGTGATAGTTCGCGATCATGTGCCGTTCGAGGCGAGGGGTGCCGTTCGAGGCGAGTTGTGACAGTTCGCGGTCGAGTGCCGTTCGTGGCGAGTTTATATGTGCCCGTGGGGGACTTAGCATCATCAATACCAGATTTCACGTTCGGGCGAGTTTCTGGATTGTTTGTTGCGACGGTTTATCACCAACTCAGAGCATGCCTGGGGACCATTCGCGATCCCGTACATGTGTAAGTGGCTTAGCCGTTATGGAATCACAAGTAGCATTTTTTCATTGAAAATAAGTTTTTGGCAGAAATGTCAAACAGAATCAAGTCTAAGCATGAAAAATGGAAAACAAAAGCAAAACAGAGACGTCAAAGTGCAAACACCTACACCGATGCGATTAGTAGTCATACCAGAGCATGCCTGAGGATCTTTCGCGGTCCTGTACATGTGTAAAAGACTTAATCACGTTGGTTTGGAGTTTGCTACTTATTCGTCATTACACCAATCAATTGATGACAAGTTGACGTCTCGACCCTGAAGCGTCATCAGTAAATGCAGGTGGTGGCCGCTCCCGCTCCATCGTTGTTGCTCTCCTTTTCACATACTATGATAGTAGACCATTCCGGATCTGCCATTCAACTTCATCCTTCAAGTGTCTGCAACCATTTGTGTTATGACCATTTAACTTGTGGAATAAGCAGTACTTGTCTGACTTTCTTTCATTGCTGGTCGGATCTCTCCTCATTGGTTTGCGATAAGAAACTTGTTCCTTAGTATCTTGGTAAATTCGTTCCAAGCTCTCATTCAATTCCGAATAAGTGGTGAAACGTGGCTCCCTTCGAGCCCGCTTTGACCTATCATCATTATCTTCCGCTTTCCGCTTTCCTTTATCTTTGTCAAAATCCTTTTCAAGAGGTTTTCCGCCTTTGAGTGCATAAACTTCTATCCCTTCTCCTTCTTCTCTTTCAGCATTTGTGTCTTCTAATCGTAAGAATCCTTCAGCCTCATGATAACACTCCCCTAGATCCATAGGGGGATCTCTTGTCAGTGAATTTTTGAATTCTGTGCCATCAGCTATGCCCGATACAGCTGCCATTAAGACCATGGATGGATCGGGTCGATCCACCGATGCTGCGGCTGCGTTAAACCGCGTCAAAAAGCTTCTCAAAGACTCTCCAGTTCTTTGCTTCAGTGCTGCTAAACTCATCACATTCTTGGGCCTCGAAATGTGGACCCTGAATTGTCTCATAAACCTTTCAGTCAAGTCATTCCATGTTCCAATTGACTCACTCTCCAGTTGTCTAAACCATAATGCTGCAATATCTGCCAGGTATAAAGGAAAGCACCGGGCCATGACCTCCTCTGATGCCCCCAGCACTTCCATATGCCTCATATACTTTGTCAGGTGAACCGTAGGATCTGTCCTCCCATTATACATATCCAATAATGGTAACTTAAAATCCGGTGGGTTCCTAGCTTGCCTGATCGCTGTGGTAAATGGACTCCTATTCACATCCTCCAGATCTTTGTTTACCAATCCGCCTCTCATAGCCCGCCTGACCATCTCTGCTAACCTGTCATTATCTCTAAGCTTTAGTTCTCGTTCATTGCCTTCGACCTGCCCCCGAGCTCACGAGGGAATTCTGGAATCTATTCTTCTGGCTGGGCTCCTATTCCTCTGCTAGCTCTTAGTGGCCTAGTGTCGGTTGGTATCCTGCCTAAGGTTGGATCAACATGCTCCTGGGGGATGCCCCCTAGCCCAGGGGCTGCCCTTGATGGTCCCGCTCTATCTGCTTTATGATTTTGGGCTCAAAGTTGCCCGATCTGTTGAAACAGATTCTGGATCATTTCTTCTTGTCTTCTCATCATTGCCTCTATCTCATCCCTGGTGATGAAGACTGAAGTTCGGTTCGCTCCTGAGGAAGCCTCTTGACTTCCCTCGTATTGACTTCTTTCCGGTCTTTGTCGTCTGTTTGATTGCCTTGTCATAGTTTTCCATATCTAAACTCTTAAACCTTCAAACTCAACTTCCAAGTACTAGAATCCCTGAGTTCAACCTTCTCAGTGAAAGCACCAAAAATGTTAACGCGAAAAATGTGAACGCTAACACCCTGGTGTAAGTAGTAATAAAGTGAAAGCACCACCCGTTTGTACGGGAACTAAAAGTAAACAGAAAATCGCAGAAAAAGTAAAAAAGACAGCAATTTTTATAGTGGTTCGGCTCAAAGTCAAGCCTACGTCCACTTTACATCCTCTATCACTAACTCGCTTACAAACTTTACAATCACTCTTCGATTACAAACTTTACAATCACTCTCTGATTACAACACAATTAGAACAAGCAATTTTTCCATCATTCTTTGATTACAATGCGATTGAAACACGTAGATTACTACACCATTAAGACCAGTCGCTAGAACATCGATCTAGACAGGCTCTTTATCTTCATGTTGAATGATTTAGATCTTATCCCCAAAAGTTCGTTGAAGCAAGTGAAGAAGGAGTCGAGAAAATAGCAGAGCGTCGGCGTGTCAAAGTCTGGAAAGTCCTCTTTCAATGTGGAGCAGGTGGTAATTTATAGGGAAATCTGGAGGTAAGTCGTAGATCGTAGGTCGTAGGTCGTCAGCGACCTAAGGTGTTGTGACCTAGGGTGATTCTGAAGTAGCATAAGTCGTTAGTGACTTAGTGGAGCTGTCCTGGATGAGATATAGGCCGGGAGCGACTTAGTATGTTGTTGCATAGAAGGTTAAGTCGTTAGGAAGCTAGGTCATTAGGAAATTAGGAAGTTAGGTCGTTAGGAAGCTAGGTCGTTAGGAAGTTAGGTCATTAGGAAGTTAGGTCGCTAGGAAGTTAGGTCGCTAGTAAGTTAGGTCGCTAGGAAGTTAGGTCATTAGGAAGTTAAGTCGCTAACCCATAGCAATGTTAGCTCGTTGAATGCCATAGGTCGTAGGTCGCTGGGGGCTGCAGATGGCTAAGTCGCTCGTAAATCAATTAGGTGATCTTGTAGCCTGGTTAAATTAAGAGAGTTTGCCCTGGACTAGGAGACAGGAGAGTGTATCTCGTGGCCTTGAAATTGAGGTTGTAATATCGACATTATATTTGAAAAGAAATCTGCACAAGAAATTGTGTGGGACTGGATGTAGGGTAACTCTGAACTAGTATAAAATTCCGGTGTGTTCTTTCCTCTACTGCTTTTATTTACTATTTGCATCTGTGTCTAATTCTGTGATTGTTTCTGTGTTTGTGAATTGCATCTGTTTGGATTTAATTTGAAAAGATTTCAAAATGATTAATAAAATTAATTAAACACTATTCACCCCCCTCTAGTGTTAATTCTGCCTTAAGATCCATAATCCACATTTCCTACATATTGATTTGTATAAGCAATTATTTTCGACTAGATAGTCGACCATCGAACTTGGCCAAATATAACTTAAGAAGTTATCGAAAGGCTTCGTGATTTCATACCAATAAGAAACCCTGGGAGGAGTATTGGTATGAAACATTTCTTGCTTTCGCTTACTTATGAGAAATCAGAATTGAGTTAATTGAAAATTCTTCGATTGGTTTTGGAGAGTCCGGTAAGCGGGAAGAGTGTACTTATATGAGATGACTCAAACCCGTAATCACTTCAAAACCATATAGACGATCTATGTTCTCGAAGCAGTTGTGAACTGAAATGTTATAGGGTTAAACTGTCTATCCTAATGTCAAGTACATAAGCAGCGGAAATAGATAAATAGTAGTTCATGAAGCTACTACATAAACATCAGAGTTTGAAACATAATACAACATAATTCCAAGTACATAGAAGTCACTAATACAAAAGCAACCGACTAGATCTGAACAAACAACTGGAAATAACTGGAAAGCTGAATAGATAGAGACAGATCTCCAAGCAAAGCTCCAAACTCCAAATGTGAGTCTCAAATGCTCTGACACTCAGTTTGACCCAAGCATAAAGCAAAACATAAACACTCGAGTCAGGATTACATTCTTATGCAAGTAAATCAACTCAAGTGAAATGTCCAAATGAAATGCAATATAACTTAAAGGATGTTTGAGATTCCCATCCTTTAAGGATCTATGAAACTATCTACATACATAATACAATACGCTACAAAGATAATGTCTATATTAAAGTAAACTATTAAAATAGCATTAAGGCGTTACCCATATCCCCCTTAACACATTTTTATATATTCTCGTAGTCCATACAGTACCGTAATTCCTCCGTAAACTAGAGGACTATCAAAGGGCACTCCATAAGTATGCTACAAACCAAACTCCTAGTGGGCGCGATAAGGCATGTGACAAGGCACGCAAAGCAATGCCCAGGGTAGGATACTACCGTTTTGCGGATCCGAACTGGTAGTAACGCATAGCAGGTACTACCGCCCACCTCGAGACACACTCCCAAAATAAAAGGTGCACCAAATCAAATTACAAAGTAATAGAATGGTATCGTAGAAGCATGCTCGATCGGAGGTGCGACCTCACTTGACCCGGCGTGGTTACTGTTTTAGTCACATCAAGCTAACTCGCAGGAGTCAGGGCTGCGTTCATACCTCATACAGACATTGCCAAACCATCCTACTTCGTTCTAGATTCTCCACCACGTGCACAGTTGTTAAAGTGGTTTTCGATATTGGCAGAGAGTATGACAATATCCGATCCCGTTCTCTTTAACAACCAAACGCTTATTTAACACCATAGTCATTTTCATTTCAAACAGTTCATAATTCATATCAAAATATCATATTCATTTCAAAAATCATATCACTTTCGAAATCATATTCACTTTCGAAATCATATTCACTTTCAAAATCTTAACCACAAAATAGTTTAAACCATCATATCAAGATATTCGCATTTAAATCCATTAAATCTAAATCATAACAGTTCCAACTTAAACAGTTTAAATATTGAAAATAGTTAAATATAGTGAAATAGTCATAAATTAAAAATAGTATATATTTAAAAATAGTTATATATAGTGTAATAGTTATAAATTAAAAATAGTTTATATATTTAAAAATAGTTTATATATTAAAAAGAGTTTATATATTAAAAATAGTTTATATATTAAAAATAGTTTATATATTAAAAAGAATTTTATTCCGAAAATAGTTTCAAATTAGAATTGTTTCTTCCACTTTCACTAATCAATTCAAACCAACTTTAGTTCCAAAGATTGAATTTAAATCAATCTCAGTTCCATAATTTCAAAAGGTTAAAGGTTCAATTCAAATTCTCAATAAAACCATTTTTTATTTATATCCATTTCAACTCTAGGTTTGAGCTACAAATTTAAACCACTTCCAATTCAATAGGTTTCAAAGTTTAAATATTTAAACAATTTACAATAACTCAATTTGATAAATTTCACTTATAATTCAAAATTCAACTTAAATTGTATTTAAATTTCAAATATTCACTTAATCGTTTTTAATTAAACATTTAAATAAAATCTTCAAATTACAATTTTAAATCAAAATTAAATATTCAATTTCAATTATATTTAAATTTGAAAATAATCATTTAATCACCTTTAATCAAAATCCAGTTATCAAGTTATAAAAATCATATCTTAAAAATCTCAAAATTAATAAGTTCAAATCAATCCTTATTTAAATACAATTCTTAAACAGATAAAATTTCAAATCAGTTTCCAATTTATCTTTCCAACTTTTATTTATTTAAGTCTACAAAACCTATATTTTTTAAAATATAAATAAAATTTTAAATAAATACTTAAACATATTATGTGATATCCCGGGTTTTTGGGCAATTTAAATTTAATAATCTGTATTGATAATTTAATTGATTTGATAATTTTCCTTTCTAATTTTAATATAAATTGATAAATTTAATCTTTTAAAAGCTAAATAAAATAGATTCTATTTATAATGTATATATTGATATGTATATTGTGAATAGAGAATCTTTTGTTTAAATAAAAGATGTGTTTTCAGATTATAATATATATGTATGTATATGTTATAATTTGGATTGTTTTGAATTTAATTTAATCTATTGATAATTTATATATGTATGAATTATGATTTAAAGCTTTGTTTTAAAATTAATATTTTTCAAAAGTTAAAGATTAATTCATTTGTTTCAAAATATAAGATAATTATTTCTAAAGTATGATAGTTTAAATAAGATTTAATAAAAGATTTATTTTATCTTGTTTTCTTTTAAAAAGTATTAAACTAAAAATGGTTTATAAATTTATATGTTAATGTTTAAAATAAACTTTCTTTTTAATATCTTTTGAATTTAGAAGTTTGTAAAAATAAATAAATATAACATAAGTTAATTAAATTCATTTCATAAATAATAAAATGTAGGTACTTAAACTAAATAGTTTGTAAATAAATAAATGAAACATGAATTTATATAAATCTATATTTACAAAATTAAAATAACATAAATACTCTTGGAAATAAGATTTTGAAAACATAAACACTTAAGTAATATGTGTAAACATATTAACATGTTAAAGACACTTGTAAGATAATGATAATAACTTTAATTTTGTATATACATGCAATAAAAAAAGTGGCAACATTATCTTCATTTAAAATTTAATTTAAAAATAATGTAGTTAAAGAAGAAATCTGGTCTTCATTTGCTCAGTTCGAATCTTTTCTTTCTAAATACTCTTTCTTCTTCTAAAAACCTGAAACTAAACTAAAAGCAAATGAAGATAAAAATCTGGGAATTTAAAATGTGCAAAATCAGTTTGAAAGTGAATGCTGCAACTCCAAATCAACCTGCAACTAAATCAAGCTCTGTAATTCAACATGCAAATGAAGTTCAACAGCAACTTCAACACCAGATTCAACATAAATAAAGCATGCAAAAGGATTTCAAATCTCAATAACAAAATCAAGAGCAGTTTCCAGAAATCAGAAATTTAAAAGCCTGTCTCTCTGTTTTGATATTAAGGTGAGTAAATTTATTTTAAAAACAGTTTTTACATCTTGATTTCACTTTAATATATGAATATAAATCATGGTTGCTAGCCTGAAATGCTTGGATTTAAATAAATGCATGTATGTGTTTAAGTGATGAATGCCTGTGAAGATATGACAAACTCTATGTTCTCTGCTTATAAAATAGTGAGTAAACATAGTTTTTAAAAAAAACAGTTTTAAATCTTGATTTCACTTTGATTGATGTATGAAAATCAAGATGTTTGCCTGAAATGCTTGGATTTAAATGAATGCATGTATGTAATAAGTATTGAATGCCTGTGTAAATGCAAATATAGGCTCTGTTGTTTTAACAGATTTTGATTTTCTCTCTAAATTCAATTTCTCATCATTTAGTCTCTATTAGCTTTTGGTTTGTGAATGAAAAATGTTCGAAAACATGTAGCACAACTCCTAAAAATAAGATATGGAATTTATATTAAGTATTCATCTCGGAATTTTATAAGTAACAGTAAAATTGTAATTTGGGTCAAAATTTTATCAATCAAAATTTAAGTATTGATTGCATAGCTGAATTCGTTATAGAAAATCATGAATTTTAATGGGTATATCATGATTTTTAGTTAAGAAATCAAGGGGTTTTCTCGAGTTGAACATTCGAGCTTATTTGGTTGATTTCCGGCGATCAACGGCGTCAGGGTGGTCGACATTTGGGTTGAAGGTGGTCTGAGTGATGGAGAGTACGGGAAAAATGCTGATGGATTTTTCTGATGACTGCGGTGGCCAGGCGAGGGAGATTTAGGGTTTTAGCTGGTTTTGTTCGATTTGAATGTCGTGACTTTTGCGACTTGGATAGTGGACCGGAGTTGTTCGCTTTTGGGGAGGTTGAAGCTCGTGGACGTGACGAGTTATTGTGGGTGTCAGCGTGTTCATCGGTGTTGGGTTTGTCGGCGACGTTGGGTTTTGTGGTTCGAGCTTCTACAGTTTTTCATGCTGAAGTTCAAATTTTGATTTGAATATGTTTTGTTCGATCGGGGGTGAGGAGCAGGTCGTCGAAGCCATTTGGGGTTGGTCGGCGATCGTCTTGATTGTCGGAGTTGTTTCGATTGGTGGTGTACGTGCACCACGTGCACGTTTGTGCTAACTGGAGTTTGAGACTTTGGGGAAGAAGAGTGTGGCTCGGGGAGGTCTCGTGTTGGTTATGAGATTTTCTCGAAGCAAATGGGTATTAGCATGGACTCGGGGTAGACTCGGGTAAATGTGGGAGATAGCTCGGGTAGTTTTGTTACCAGGTTGTTGTGATGTGTTTGGGTTTCCAGGATTTGAAATGCAAATATTTTAAGTTTTAAGCTAATGAAATGTTTAAGTGTATTAAATTAAATAAGTTTCAAAGGTAGGGTCAAGTTTAAAAAAAAAAACTATTTTCAATATTTAAATTCTAAAGTTAAATGTTTTTCTTTTGGATTTCTTTGGTTTAAATAATAATTTAACAAGTTTAATAAAAAAAAAAAAGGCAAAGGAAAATGTTAACTAAGTTTTAATATATTTAAGGTAAATAAGTTTTTAAAAAGACGTAACTATTTATTTAATTTATTTAAGCATGTTTGAAATGGTTTTCAAAGATTTTAAGTATATTGAAATTAAATGTTTGAATTGCTTTGTTTAAAATAAATTATATTTCAAAATTGATTTCTAAATTTGGTTTTAATGAAGTAAATAATTTGAGTAAGTATTTAAAATAAATACAAGTATTTTTACTTAATTAGGTTGAGTTTAATTAAGGATATTTAATGAATAAATTAAATTAAAGCTTAAGTACTTATTTATAATTAAGAATAATTACTAAATGAAGTAATTAGTGGAAATGAATGTAATTAAGAAATAAATGAATTAGAGATTAAGTGATGATTAATTTAATAATTAATTAGTGTAATTAATTTTAGGTTAATTAATTGGTCTAATTAATTAAAGATAATCACTTGTGATTAATTTAGTATAATTACTTAGTAAAGTAATAAATGGGTAGTTACTGAATGTAATTAAATTAAGAAGAATTACTTATGGAAGTAATTAAATGTAATTGATTAAGGTAAATCACTTGATGTTATTAATTAAAAGATTAATTAATATAATTGATTTGAAGTTAATTAATTAAAGAGTAATTAATTAATTAAAGGATTAAGGTTAATTAATAATGTGATTAATTACTAGTTAAGGTAATTAATTAAAAGAGAGTAATTAATTAAGGATCATTAATTAAATAAATGATGTAATTAAGGGTTGATTAATTAAGATTAATTAATCAATAATAAGTGATTAAAGAATAATTAATTAAGAAGTTAATTAATTTAGATAAGTAATTACAAATTGTTAATTACTATTTATGATTAATGAGATAATTAATTACAAGTTAATTATTTAATCTAATTAAAAGGTTAATAAATTAATAAGGATTATTTAATTAATGAATTAATCAAGTTTGATTAATAAAAGCAATTAATTTAAGTATGATTAATTAATTGTAATTAATTGAAGATTAATATAATTAATTATAGTTAATTAATTAATAAAGAATCATTAATTATTGTAATTAAATGATAGTAATTAAAGGTTAATTACTGTATATGGTTAAGGATAATTACTTGAATGAAATTAAAGTATAATTAATCAAAGGAGATTAATTAAGGAAGATCATTTAGATGTTTAATTAATTAATTTGTAATTAATTAATGATAATAAGCAGGATTAAGATAATCCAAGTAAATAAAGGATAGTAATTAATTTAATTTAAGGTTAATTAAATTGATTAGAGTTAATCAATTCTGTTTAGATAATTGATTAATACTGGATGTTTGATATTGGGTGATTGGTTGATATTGGATGATTTGAATATCTCTGATATATATATGATATATGCTGCTTTGTGAGATGAATGTTGATATAAATTATCAATTGTGATAATATGATTTATCTATCTGTTTATATCATCCTGAATAAGTTTAAATGTTTAAACCTTTAAACAACTTGGCCTTAAAAGATACGTTTTGGATTTCGATGAGACCGGGATCGGGTTTCCGTATACCGGAATTCCAGGTCTGGAGACCCGAATACCACATCGATCCAAATTTACGATAGGTCGTGAATCTCAAGTGAAGATGAAGATTCAGAGTGCAAGGGTTATTGTCGTTAACTCTGAGGGTGATTCCAAAACGAGTGTAACGAGATAATGCCTTCGGTTTCGTTCGAACCCGGAACGAACTTGTATGGATTGAATGCTTTCAGCACATCGTCAGGCGGACGATGAGCATTCTAAGTGATATGTTCTGATTAAAGGTAATCGTAACCTCAAGCCTCATCAACCGGGAATGGCTAAAACAGGGGAGGTGCAGCAAGGCTTCGTGGGTAGCACCCACTGAGAGCAAGATAGATCCCTGTCTAGAGGTCCCTTTTCTTTTATTCGGCTTAGTGTGTGGTTGGTCGCGCCAACTACGGGATTATCTTGTTTGGAATTATCCAGTAAGGGATGGTTCCGGCTTTGTGTTGCAGGGGAGCGGGCGTACTCCTCGGTACGGTGATCTAGGCCACGTACTGTGACGGGCGGTACCCCAGTAGCCCTGCCATTGTATGGAATCCAAACTCCAATAAGTGCCAACGGACTTGATTGTATAACCCACTTTGTGGCTAGTATGCTGGAATTTAATAATGTAACAATTTCAGCTATTTCATATTTATTTGAAAACCCTAGACCCTATTATAATACAATAAAATTTCCTATCAAATGTTTTAGTTAGCGTAAGGTAAAAACTTACCCATGTTTATTTGTGGGGAGTCTTACGTGATACTTTTGTTTTCAAAGGTTTTCAAAGTTAAGCAATCTAACCGTTTACTCACACCAGACCCATGTCTGACCCAAGTGTTTATTTTCTGTTTTATTAAACCCTTGGGTACTCAAATTTGTATGAGTAGTCAAGGGGATTCAGGTTAGTCTTGACGAATTCTGGAGGAGCTGTGGAGCAGGAGGCTTCAGCGTGTAGATATATAGAGTTTCCGTTGTGTATGATGTATCGTATTTATGTAGTTGTGTTGTATAATAGACAGAAGTTTATAACTGTCTATATTGTGATGTATAAATCGTGTACTCTGATGTATATGATACTATGTAATATCTTATGTGATAATATATTTCTCGTTCCGCTGTGAGATTTCTAATGTGTTGTTGTTCTCTCTTCTTTTCTTTTCTTCTTCTATCCCTTTCTTTCTTCATAACGATGCGTCTTTCTGGGCAAAGAAAGCCGGGTCGTTACATATTATATATATACTAATTAAATTAAATTTTATTAAATTAAATCTTTTATTAAATTTATTTTATATTAAATTTATTTTATATATTTAAATATAATAATATAAGTAAAATCTTAAAATTTACATTTTTCCAAACTTAACTTATAATGTAAAATTTCCAAAATATATAATTAAAAAAATTCTAAATTTTTATGCACATACTAAAATAAAAATCTTTATATTATATTTTTAAAGAAATCAATATTTATAAAAAAACACATATAGTTTCCTTTTTCAAAAATTCGAAAATCATTTAAAATAGACCGACGATGTCCGTATATAATTTTCTATCCTATGGTCAAGTGATACGGATATTTACCATTTCAATCCGCAATAATTTAATATTTACGGGTATATATCATTTCAACCTACAATCCCAAAATTCAAAAATCAATAAAATCGCTTGAGTTTATCATTTCAACCCATAACGATTTTCCCTACCTATAATATCATTCGGGTATGTATCATTTCAACCCATAGGGATTTCCTAAACTATCAAGGAACTTGCAGAGTAAGATTAATAGAATAATAACAAAATACCATATCAATGGCAACATATACCATAATTAACAAATTTAATTATAATATATACACAACAGTTTATGGAGTCATATGTCAATTAACAGAAGTTAACAAATGCAGATAATAACATATCATACTTAACAACTAAATAACTAACAAATTCAAATTTAACAACATATTTCAATCGTCATTTCATGTGAATTAAATTTACCAAATATAAGAATGTTAATCGTGAGTGATCGCTCACCTTTCAGGGCTAGAGAAACCATGAGAATGACAAGCAATGGACACGGATACGCGACTATGGACACGCACTCGGATACGCAGCAAATGGGACAAGACAAGGCAAAGAACTGCTACGATAATTCTGGATAGCAACGAAAATAAATCAAAGCTAGCACGATGAAGAAAACAAATATATATATATATATATCTGTGTATGTGATATATATATATGTGTGATATATATATATATATATATTACTCATATAATATATATATATAAGATTAAATATTTAAGCTTAACCTGAACTCGAGCTCGACAGCGGCAAGGAGGAGGCTGCTGGGTTTGTGCTCGACTGGGAAAGGGGAGAGAGAGAGGTAACAAAAAGAAAATGAACAGATAGCCATATATATAAACTATATATATCATTCCTGGGGAGCGATGGAAAAATGCCCGATTTAGGAAATGCACATGCAATTGGAGTCAGCAATTTTATATCTAAGAAGTTGGAGGATCTTCTTTCTATTGCACGTGTACCACCTGCTGTCAATCAGGTGGAATTTCACCCAGGGTGGCATCAGGCAAAGCTTCATGCCATGTGCAAGAAAAATCAGGTTCACAATAAAAAGCTTCAGAAAAAAACAAGTTTGTAACTTTCATTTTTTTATATGTAACCAAGCATAGAAATGAAAAGGAGGGGAGAGGAAGAGTACGAACTAGAAATATATTGGAACTAGGGAAAAGCAAAAGTCAAGTATTGAATTCTGGGAAATCTTTATGGTTAGTGTCCATTTGTTTCTCTTAGGAAACAAACAAATGGACACAGGGAAACAAAAAGACTCGAACGGGTACCGATGCGGTGATCGTTTTACTGATTTCGCCGCGTATCGGACGTCGAAATGCACAAATGAATATACTGCGGAGATCAGCACGATGAGACGAACAAAATGGTACACAGATATGAGAGATATGACTATTCTATCAAAACTCGATATTCGCTGCCAAAATGCGGCTAAAACGCCGAAAATAAGATAAACGGAGCTAGAGCTGTCCAAATTTGGCGAAACGAGTTATGACGTCTCACTCAGAAAAAGATAAACAATTTTAATACATAAAAATATTCAGATTTCAAAAATATTTTATTTCCATCAATTTTAACTAATTTAAATTTTATATTTTAAATTTCACATTGAACAAACTTACATATTTCAAATGAAAATCTACCAACTGCAATGCTTCAATAGACGCATACCAAATATCAAATTTTCATTTCTAACATTTAATTGTTTTATTTTCATAAAAATTTAGTTAATTAGGTTATTAAAAATCGTTAAAATTTACGGGTCGTTACACTCTCCCCCACTCAAAACTTTTCGTCACGAAAATGAATGAGATAGGAGAATAGAAACAACAAAAAGGAAAGATAGATTCAAAATTCATAGTACCAGATACAACAATTAATTTAAAACCATATAAATTCCATTTTTGGACATCTTATTACTTACATATATATTGTACATTATTCAATTACATTCAAACCTTTTTCCAAGTAAGTTTTATTAATGTTTCCGAATGTAATTGAGCACTATACAATTTACCTTTTATTTACAACATTTCTACCAAGCAAAATTTAGTTTGAACATTTATTACTTAAGTTTCTCTTGTATAACCTTCAATTGCATATTCACAGTACATTTTAACTTTTTGAATAATTCAGGTAAGTTATATATGTTTTAGAGTGCAATTGAGTATTATACAAATAAATTTATCCTAGTTCAATTGTTCCAAGTTGTTTTAATTTCATTTCTCATTTAGACACTCCAGTTTTTGAAAATTTTGCTTCATTTCAATAATTGAAAATCATCACTTAACATAGAATTTAAGAGTTAAATTTCCGATTTCACTTCAAACTATTTTGAAATAAATATATACATATATACATTTTATACATCAAATCATACCCAAGGAATTCTAATCAAATCCATTTTCCAAAATCAAAGTGTAGCAAAGCTGCTATGTGGTCTCTCTACTTTGAGACTCGAAAAGGAATGTCGATGATGTTGTAGTGATCATCGAAATTTTTTCTAGCCACATAAGAGGAGAGTATAGATTTAATTCTTTTAAAATTCTTTGGAAACATTTTCCATTCAAAAATACTTTTAAATAATATATTTTTCTCAAAAATTTGAAAACCAACTTTTTTTTTGAAAAGTACCGAAAATTAAATTCTCAAATCCATAATTTAAATTCATTTCACTTGCAAATCAGATTCATAAACCATGTTTATAAAATTTCAACTCCTTATAACCTACAACAATTGTTAATGGTTTAGGAATGTTGACAAAATAATAAATGATAATTTAGTATTATCATTTCTAACAACCAATTCATTTAACTATCTAATTTCAAAAAATCATACTTATATATATAGAATATAATTATACTTAAATTATTTCAATTACCAATTTCAAAAACCATATTGTGTCAGTTTGCTCTGTTAAAGTGTTTTGGAATTCCTATCGATAGCGTTGGCCAGACGAATCGATTGAAACTCAAAATTCAAACTTAATAACTCAAACAACACAATATAAAATAATTTTTTAATAATTACAAATACACTCCCTCACAGTATGATTCAAAAATGGATTTTAAAACAAGGATAGAGATTCAAATTTAGAGGGACCCTAATCAAAGAGAAGTCTAACTAAAAATATAGGTTTGAAAGGAAGATAAGATAATTAAATTACAAAGAGGAAAGATGGATAGGCTTACATTAATCGCGACGACCTTAACCGGGTCAACCGAGACTCCATTTTCAAAAACAATGTGCCCAAGGAATTAGACTTCATCCATTCAGAAATGACATTTAGAAAATTTGGCTTTCAACGTGAATCAATGTGAAACTCTTAACTCACAGATGACATCGGAAATCTTCATTTTTGATCCCGGAGGGTGGTGGTCAGGGGTGGGAGGTTAATCGGCTTTGCGACCTGGCGCAAAACGTTGATGACTCCTAAAAGTTTGGAGAACATAATTCAAATAAGATTTAAGATCCTTCTCTGACTTAGAAAAAACGAGAATATCATCATCAAAAATCAGGACAAATTTGTTGATAACATCGAAGAAAACGTGATTCATGAGATCAACGAAGAAGGCAGGAGCATTGGTTAATCCAAAGGGGATGACTAACCATTCATAGAAACCATTTGTATGTTCGGAAAGCTGTCTTGGGAATGCTCTCCTCAGCTACACGAAGTTGGTGAAAATGGTAGCAAGATTGAGCTCCAGGAATAAGATCGATGCGAAATTCAAATTCCCGCTTGGGATATAGAGAAGTGACTTCACCAAAGACATCCAGAAAGAGTTGGACAACAGTGGTGGAGTATGATCACTAGGTTGAGAATGAAACGAAAAATGAAACTGCATGCATAATCCTGAGGTGTTAGCACCAAAATTGGTCACTAACCTCGTAGAGAAAGATTGTGTAGAGATATAAGTGATGAAGATAAATTAAACAAGGAAGAGAATGCTAATTTAAATGCAGAAAGTAAGAACACCAAATTTGTAGTGGTTCAGCGTAATTGCCTACGTCCACTTTGAGGTTAAACTTTATTGATCTTCTTAATAGTTGATTACAAATACAATTCGTGAATCAAATGCTTGAATGAAGTTGTTAAGTAGAGAAGATGAGTCTCAAAAATGGCAGAGTCTCCCCGGTGTTCTCTCCCGAAAAAAGGATCCCTTTCATTGTGCCCCTGCCTCTCTATTTATAGACGAAGGTGGGTTGGACTTCTCTGGTGGGTCTGGTAGCTGAATAACTTGGTCCAAATAGTGTAAGTCCTATGCGCCGAACCAGATAGGCTGAACAACAGAATGCCGAGCCTCTCCCTTTATGCCGAATAAGGTGAGGCCGGACACTCTGAATGCCGAACATCCATTTGTACTGAATGACCTTGGATGACGAGCTGCAGGTGATTGCCGAACGAGATACGTACCGGAAGAGATGTGGTGTTGAGTGAGGGATGCAGGTCGAATGAGGCTGGAATGCCGAACAGTCTAGGAATTCCGAGCGTACCTTGTAGGCCGAACGTCATGGATGCTGAACGATTTTATGCCGAGCGTTCTTCCTTGGCCGAACGGTATTCACTATCGAACGTTTCTCGATGCCGGACGCTCCTAGATGCCGAACGTTATCCCATACCGAACGCCCTTTAGATTCCGAGCGCTGTGCTCGTGCCGAACGGTCTTAACATGCCGAACGCTCATTGTTTAACTGATCGATGGGGAGGCCGAGTACTAAGTTGCCTGGTCAATTCCCCAGGAAACATGAGGCAATCGACATTCAATCACAAGAGAATTACCCCAGTCATCTATTAAAGAAACGGCTCGGGCTTTGCAAGAAATAACAGCATCAAAACCGAGGACATCGAAATCTCCGGTGAATCGACGCCTGTTGTAAAGGAGTTTCACCCCTTTACAAATCATACTAAGGTTGGCGGGACCACCGATGGAATTTAGTCATACATAAGGATGATGTTGCCAATTTGATACACCCACACCCCTAAGTATACCCAAAAAGGACACATTAAAAGATGTCGTGCGTTGTAGGTATGGCTAAAAACTTTACAGAGACTAAGATTCACAAGACAATTAAATAAAAACAGCGGAGACAATAAGTCATTTAAAAATTAAACCTCATAAAATAAGTCATAACCAAAAACATGTCTCAAAATACCAAATACACGTGTCTTATGAAAAATACCATCTCAGTTGCAACATCAGAGTACATAAATAAAATCATCCCCCTAAACAAGTACCAGTACATGAAAATAAAACTGAAAAGAAGAAGAAGAATACATGAAGAAAAACTCCACAGCTGAATCTCCAAGAAAATCCGAAATCTGTTATCCTTGAATCTACTAGTCTATGGGAGAAAAGGGGGAAAATAGAGGAGTGGGTCAGATTAAAAGTCTGGTGAGTGGAAGTAATTACTAGCATGTTCAAGCAAGATAAAGATAATAGACTTAGCAACAATTCTAGTATAAAAGGATATAAAGGAAAAGATAAAGATGGAATAAAATACTGTTTAACTATTTGCTTGGTTATTTCGATTGTTTGCACTTGTCTTAGATAACTGCTTTGATTAGGCTGAAATCCTAATCCTACTTTAATTAGGCTGAAGTCCTAATTCTACCCTTCGATTGACCTTCTATCTCTGTTGTGCCACTGTGAGCTAGTCTCATCCCGTGGGTCCCACAGCAAAACGACACCTATTCAGCGCTTTGGAACTCAATAGCGACTTATATCCCTGCACCGAGGCCGCACGCTCGGCCACCTTTCGGCTCGCACTATCTGTTGCTCCCTCTTTTAACCTCTTACCTACCCTAAACAGCATAAGCATGCCCAACCTCACCTGAGTGTGTTGTGAGACCATAAGTTCCTGACTGAAGGGGAATGCTGCCTGTAACGACCCAAAACTTTTAGTGATTTTATTTGTTAAAATTAATTGAAATTTTGTGAAATTTTAAACAATAAAATTTGAAAATATAAATTTACTATTTGGAATACGTCTAATTTAATATAGCAACTGGTAAATTTTCATCTGATAATATTGAAGTTTATTTTCCTGTGAAATTTCATTTCAAATCAAACCGGTTAAAAACAGTGAATTTAAAAGTTTTCCAAAATCAAAATATGTCAACAGGAGAAAATTATTCAGATCATTCTGAATCAGACTGCGAAATTCGTTTTTCCAAATTTGGACTTCTACTGCTCCGTTTATCTTAATTTTGGCAAAATAGCAGCATTTCCGGTACCGATTATCGACTTTTAAACGGATGATCGTACCACCAATATCTGTATACCATTTTGATTGTCTCGTCGTGCTGATCTCTGCGGTATATTCATTTGTGTATTTCGAAGTCCGGTACGCGGTGAAAACCGTAAAACGATTAACCGTATCGGCACCTATTTTTGAACCTATAATATTCTGTACCCATTCATATTTCAAACGGCTAAATTAAAAACGGCCACTAGCACTCATTTATTTCTGATTGACTTTTTCTTTTCCAGAATTTACTCCTGACCTTTAAACGTATTACCAGGTTCATTTTCTCTGCCTATTTGTCTTACTACCTCTTTGCTTTTTTTGCCAGTTCACTTGGAAAAAACCAGATCTAATTTTTATATATAGAGCTATAAAGCTGTAAATTTGTGCAACCAGCCCATTTTCCTTCTTCATTTCTTTCGGTTGCTATCATTTTTATGGAGATTCCCCTTCCACCTCATCAACAAATTTGCTCGTACCCACCGTCCATCCCAACATCCGCCTCAGCCAAATCCAACCGCACCCTCCCATCTCCGCCCGTCCACCCTTCAACTCGCCAGCAGCAGCAACCTCCGGCTGCACGCGAGGAGCACCCCGTCACCTTGCCCCTGCTCGGTCGCTCCATTTCATGCTCAACCTCTAGCCTACTCATGTATGTATCTGCATATATATTCATTTATATATATATAGGATCGGTCAGTTTACTTGCATCCATTTGTTTTGTTTGTTTCGTATTGCCGAAAGGACAAGCTATGTATATGTGTGTTTAAAGCAAGTTATATAGGGTCCGAGTTTATATATATTATTATATATTAATGTATGATTTTGGCCAACCTGCACTTATTCGCGTTAGTAAAATATATTTTTAGATATGTCAGTAGATAAAAGTTAATCTGCATATTGGGCCATGCTAGGAAGAGATGCACGTACAAGATTTTATTTGTATGCATATAAATTATTAGTTTAGGAAGTGATTTCATGTACTGCAAGTATAACATAAGATGTTATAAAAAAAAGATTTTATAAATATAGTGATAAGTTGTTATATATATGATTAATTTAAAGGGAATTTTCGCACTTATGTATTGATATTAGCCGAGCCTTTCGCAGTATTATATGTACTGCATTATATTATATCATTTTATATTTTATTACATCTTACTGTACTATATTATATTAGATTTTATTATATTACATTTTATTGTGTTATATAGTTCGAATGTTGTTTATATGTGCTAAGTTATGGTTACAGTAAAGTAAAGTATATGAGTCTGTAATTATTATTTTTTGTAAAGAGTATATATATGTTATAAGAAAGTTGTTGTTATATATTTTAGTATGCATTCTAAGTTGATATGTTTTTATATATTATCTCATTGAAGTATATTATTTCTTTATGAGCCTATGTATGAGTTCAAATATACGTTAGTATATGTATTTTTGTTTTATTTTACCAATGCTTGTTTTCGCATATAGTATGTAAGTTGTACCATATATATATCATGTTAATATTTTATTTATATGTTCTGTTAAGCATTGTTTTGAATATAATTGATGTTGGCTTACAATTTATACAAGTTATGTGCGTATCTTGCTGTAAGTGAATAAATGGAGTTCTGTCATACATGCAATGTTTAAGTCAGAAATAAAAATATATATATTATATTATAAAAGCTTAGACTTTTCCTTCTTTGCTGTGATATTGTATAAGTCATATGTTATGATGTTAATGCAGTTGTACATATCAGTTTATAGGTAAGTCTGTTTATGTTGAACTAAGGTATATATATAAGTTGGGAAAAAATCATCATTATATGCACATGAGCTCTGGCCTTGTTTTATATTAACATTAGTGTGGGTCCTCTTTTATATGTGAGTCTGCACGAGTTCTTTTGGTATGCATAGTATAGGTTGTCATAATGTATATTATATTCGATTTTAAAAGGAGTATATTACGTTAGTATATATGTTTAATTGAATTTAGATAATCGGTTGTGATTGGGTTTTGTTATATATTATATATATACATGTGATAGGCGGTATATCTATATAATTATATATTATTGTATTTTAGGGTGTATGTTTGATTTGTAATAAGTGTAATGTGTAAATGTGTCATTTTAAAAAGGTATTTACATGGAGTTTTTGTTTAAGGAAAATGTTTATATAATATACATTTCATTTCATTGAAATCGACTGGTTTTGATTTGTTCTCTTCGACTCCCATTTATCAGCTTTGACCCTTCAAATTCGTGCCAACACTGTTTGCTTTGGAATTCATGCTTGGATTCGTAGCCTATCTCATTTCGTTGTCTATCCTCTAGCCTCGAAAGGTGAGCAATCACTCACGATTAACGTTCTTTTATTTATTAAATTTGATTTTAATTGAAACGACAATTGAAATATGCTGTTGTAGTTATTTAAATTGTTATATATGCTATTATCTGTAACTGTTAACCTGTGGGATATGACACCATATCCTGCTGTTTATATTATATTGTACTGATGATATATCTATGCCTGTTATATTATTTCTATATCTGTTATCACTCTGCAAGTTCCCTGTTAGTATAGAAATCACTATGGATTGAAATGATACATACCCGAACGGACTTTAGAATAGGAGAAAATCGTTATGGGTTGAAATGATAAACCCAAGCGATTTTCATATGAATTAAATTTGGGATTACGGGTCGAAATGATATCTACCCGTATATATTTAGAATTTCGGATTGAAATGATAAATATCCGTATCACTTAACCCTATGATAAATATATATACAGACACCGTTGGTCCATATATATAAATATTTTGAAAATAAATTCTATGGTTTTTGGAAAGAAATATATGGTTTTATTAAATGTTGAGCCTTAAATTATTATATATAAATGGAAATGATTTATATGGATTTAATAATGATATTTAATTTAATTAAGATTGATTAAATACATATAATATGGTTGAGTATTTAAATTTATGTGCCAAAATAGATTTTTGGTAAAAATTTGAATAAGTTAAGGTTGGGAAGATAATTTGAATTTAGTAAAGAATTTTATTTAATTAAACCAATTTAAAGCTTATTGAAATTGGGATTTTAGATATGATTTATAACTTGAGTTTGATTTAAATAACTTAATGAATATTTCTTGTTTAAATAAATTTAAGGAAATATTTAGTAAAAATGAAAGTTAAGGCTAGTTAAATGATATTGAATTTTATTAAGAGAATATTCCCTAATTTAATAAAAATAAAGTTAAAAACAAGTGCTATATGAAACTGTTAAATTTAACTTGAAAATGTTGAATATTAAAGCTTTGAAATATATTGAAAATTTAAATGGTATATTTAGAACTGAATTGAATTGATGAATAGAGCTTGAATAAAATTTGAACTTGGAATTTGAAGTTGATTTGAATCGATTTGCGAGACTTGAGAAAATTAAATGCTTTACTTTATAAATTAATTAATATATATACTATCTTGGAAAATAGTTATATTTGAAATGAAATAATATTTGGGTTTTGAAGTATAAATTAGATTGAAATGACCACGGTGTTATAAATGTATATTTCCACCTTGTAGATAGCTCTGAAGATCCTTAGAGGATGCTTATCCCAAACATCCTTTAAGTTACTTTTATTTCAGTTGATATTTCACTTGAGTTGGATTTATTGATATAAGAATGTTAATCCTGACTCGAGTGTTTTGTGTTTTGCTTTACGCTCGGGTCAGACCGAGTGATACAGCAATTGAGACTCACCTTGGAGTTTGGAGCTTCATTTGGAGATCCAACCATCGATTCAGCTTTCAGCTTTCCAGTTGATTTGTTCAGAGAGGTCATCCATTCGTACCGAAGAAGACTTCACTGTATTTGAGATATTCTGTTGTATTATATTTTTAACTCTGATGTTTATATAGTAGCTTCATGAACTACTATTTTATCTATTCCGCTGCGTATTATTGTATTACTCTGTGTCTGTGATTCTGTGATTGATTTATTTACTGCATATTCTGAGTTTTGCCAAAATTTTAATTAACAATCTGATATTTTGAATTATTCAAGTCAGACATGTGTGGATTATTGTCGATTTGAATGGTCCAAAATAGCGGGTCGTTACAGTTGGTATCAGAGCTTTGGCTCTAGGCAAAACTTAGCATATATTGTAAATTTATTTACAGAATCACTTTCGTTCGAGTTAAATCTCTTCCTTTTGACTCGAATTTTCTTTGAACTTTGGAACGTTCCTGCGGTTCCAAAATTCATTCTTGTCTCTCCCTATTTGTATTCTTTTGATTCTGGAGTATCCCATAACTCCACTTTGAATGATCTCTATAAGAATAGGCGATCCCGCCAATCTTTGAATGATTTGTAAAGGGGTGGAACTCCTTTACATTTGGCATTGATTCACCGGAGATTTATATATCTTTGGTTTAGATGCCGCTATCTCTTGCGATTGAATGTTGATTTTTCTTGGAATTCTGCATCGATCTTGTTCTTGAAGTCACGGTTGACCCGGTTAAGGTAGTCCGCGATTTATATAAGTATATTCATCTTCTATTTTGAAATTTAATTATCTCATCTTCGTTCGAGCTTATCTTCAAATCACAATTCTATTTGACAAGAGTCCCTCTAATTTGAATCTCTATCTTTGTTTTGAAATCCGTTCGTGAATCGTCCTTTGAATATCGGGTTTGTTTATATTTTAGAAATTGTTTTCTAAACCGAAATTATTATTTTAATAAGTATGATTATATTCTATATATAAAAGTGAAATGTTTTTGATAAAGACTATAAACCCTTTAAAATAAGAATTTGAGGTTTCGAAAGGATTTGTAATTTTGAAAAAAACTATATAAGAAATTTGATTTATCTAAAAATGATTTATGACTGAAGGATTTTAAATTTGAAATTCGAGAATTGAACCCCAGTGTTGAAATTGGTTTTAAGATTTTGAAATATATAATAATAATATGATTTAAAAGTATTTTCCGAATAAGAAATGTTTCAAATGATTTTAATAAGTTTCGAATGATTTCGAAGAAATTTCAAAAGAAGTTTGAGAAAATAGAAGTCCAGAACTTACTTATGTCGCTGGAAAATAATTTCGGTGATGAGTGCACGCATCATCGACATTGATTTTCGAGTTTCAGAGTGGGGGATAGGCCACTTCAATAGCTTTGCTATGCGAGTGATTTTGCGAAACAAATTTTGATTTCAAATTCCGAGTAAGATTTGATATTCAAAGTATATATGTATATATATTTGAAATGATTTGAAGTAAGCCGGTGTTCAGTCTTTGAGTTTCGGATTTGATATAACCCCATCTATTAAAATTGATTTACTGATTTGTTGCTGATTTCCAACTCTTGAATTTGAAAATGATTTCTTCAACTATTTTGAAGGTTCGAGCACTTCCAAATCAAGGTTAACTTTTCAAAGCTAAGAAATTTCGAAAAGTATAAAGTATATAAGTTTGTTTTGAATGTTTAAGTATAAAGTAATATGATTTAAATAAGTTGAAACTGTTTTGTTAAGTAAATGAATAAGGCAATTTTAAAAAATTTCTAATATGAAATTTAGATTTGAAATGTTTTGAAAACAATTTGGTCTTCAAAATATTTTGAATAAAGTTTAGTTAAATGTTTTAACTTAGTAACATCTTTATGAAACTATATATTTAACAAGTTGGAATAAATATATAAGTTGTACGTATACTGTTTTATTCGCATAATTAAATTGATCCAAGTTTGAGTACACAAGTTCGAGGTGAATTACACCATTTCGTGTTAGGATTTTTCATTGGATTCTTGATGGCGAATATTTGATATGGATTTTGGGCTCGATTCTAGAATTCTCTATCATAGTATATGGCTATGCAAGGAGACTGATGGCTTCTAGTCGAGAAACCATATCGAAGTCCGCATTAGGGAAGTCGAATGGACAATACTAGTTCGAAAGCAAACTGGTGTGATCGAGCGAGCGATCAAATGTGATTCTGCCAAATGATGGCGTATGTACATCTTATATTCTAATATCATTGATATATTTTGACGCTGAAATTGAAAGCTGTCGGGTTAGAATATCTTTATTTACTAAAAGAAAAATTTCCAATTTAAATTACAAAGATATATAACCCATAAAAGCAAAGATATTCAATCCCATATGGCTCTTCATACAGCGAAATTTATTTTGAAAAATTTGATCCTTATAAGATGGACCTTACGTAAGTATAAGATGATCTTGAAAACATTTGATTTTGGAAATGAATTGGTTGACTTAAATTATATTGATGTGGAAATTTGGATTTATTTTCTAAATCTATTATTTTGGAAACTTTGAAACTAAAGATATTTAATTTGAGAAGAAATAATTTGAAATTTGAGAACTTTATGTTACTAAACACTTGATTTGGGAGTTGTCGAACTTATATAAAATTGATTTACATGAGTATGAAATTGATTCGAAAACTATAGATTTGAAAAGGTACTCAATTTGAAAGTGAAATCTTATATAATTGAAGTCTATATAAGTATGATTTGATATACTATTGATTTTGGAAAGTATTTGATTTGAAAATTTAATCTTATATATAATGGATTTTATATAAGTACGATATTTGAAAGTGATTTGAAAAGGTACTATATGATACATATTTTCGAAGTAAAGATATGGAAAGTGCTGTAATGACCCAAGATTTTAGGAATTCATTTTGGAAAATATAAATAAATTTAAAATAATTTTTAAATTAATTTTGGAAGGAGATTGTTATGGCTTGATAGTGTATCAGTATGTGTGTACATGTGTGCACAGGGTATACACATGAACTAAAGCTAAAAATCTCTGAACTTTAAGAATAAATACATATTGATATGTATGGGAATAAATATATATATATATGTATATATATATATATATATATTAAATCTTTAAAAGCTGAATGCATAAGTAAATATAAATATATGTATGCTACTGAATATTTTTCTTAAGTATACATGTGCATGTGTGTGTCAATACAGAATGATATATATATATATATAAATATATATATGTGTTAATAAAATACCAGAGTTTAAATTAGTGAAATAAAATATACAGACATATTTTAATACAAGCAGAAATAAAAAGAATGAAGATATAAAAAGAACTAATCCTCTTATAAATAAATAAAGGAAGTACATGCCATTTGCATGAAAGCTAAGAATAGAAAAAAATAAGAGAAAACAGAGAAATGTTGCTACAGGCAGAATTAGGAAGTGTATTTGATAAAAAAAAAAAAAAAAAAACCAAGTCACATTTTTAGCATGATTATAGACAAGGGGAAAAGTATTTTCTGAAAAGCAGATTTCTGAAAAAATGTAACCACTTTTCTCTTCACCCAAATTAAGCCGGGAAGGGGTAAAACTTTGGGTTTAAAATTCAGATAACATGATTTTCTGGTGGGCAAAAATGGACTTAGCCCATAACCAAAACCCTAAGAGAGACCCTGTATATATATACATGTATATGCAGCAGCCTCCTCTTCTCCTCAGAAAAGAATTTTGAAAAAAAAAGAGAAGAAAAACAATACCACAGAAATCATAAGACAAGAGAAGAAAGAGAGCTTGAGGATAAGAGCAGGAGTTCATCAGTTAATTAAGGAAACAAAGGAGAGAGCTAGGTGAGAAAACTCACTCAAAAATCTAAGGCAATAAGTCCTAATGTAGGCAGCCAGATAAAAGTATTTTTTTTATTCAAAGAGTATTTTCATATATGAATGTTTATCTGTGAAATTAAACCTAAATATGTTTTGATCTTCTTTGGTTGATCATTTGTTTTATTATAACAAAGTTTTATGTGTTGTTAGCATACATGTCTGTTTTATACACTCAGATCTCTGATATGTTAATGTTTAGGGATATAAATAAATACCCAGAAAATAAAATGTTGAGAATAGGCAAGTAGTATTGGTTTTGGCTCAACCCAGAAAGATGTAAATAATGTTGAGCTGCAATATACTCATGTATAAGTGCTGAGGCTTGAAATAGAAAGGAATTAGGGGTGCAATAGGGTTGCCTATGTGCTGATGCCCCTGATTCAATAAAATGCATAGCAAACAAAATTTTGTGATTCAGTGAGACCAGATTAGTCTGAGTTTAACTCAAGCACAAATGTTTGCAAAAGAAAAACTTCCCCAGAAGCTATAAGCCAATGTTAGTTGCCTAAACTCCTTTTAAAAATACCAGGATGAATATCTACATATATATATACAGAACCTTATTTTGTAGTCACCAAGGGCTGTTTGCTTGTTGTTTCTGTATGGTCATGAATAATAGGAGATACCATGATATGGACGTTTTAGCTAAATAAAATGAATCACTGAATGGTTTGTCATGAAAAATCAAAGGGGTTATTATTAACTTAAATCTGATTAGGAAATTGGGGTCAAGAACACTGCAGGAATGACTTGTGTGCTTGAGTAACATAAGTTGACACATGGCTTGTTTAAGTCCTGAGATCTTTGTGTAATGGAGTGAATTAGTTCATTACAGTGTGTCCATTGATTCATAAATATTGCAGATGAGACCAAGGATAGATAAATATACCAAGGAGATAATACTTGAGATGAGAAAACTAGAGTTTTTCCCAGATTTGAAATATGAGGATTGAATAAGTGATTTAACTCATATTAGTTATTTTCCTGTTTGGTATGAATGATTGTTTGTCTATGATTGAGTTGTATGCTTGATTGTATATGCCATATTCATATGTGTGGTCTCTGGAAAGAAAGTAAAGTGTGCACATGCACAATGATACAGAGCATGCACACAAGTTTTTACCTGATTCTAAAGGACAGAACCTTATGTATTTGTACTTAATTTGATTTTAACCTAATTAACAAATTGCTTTTGTGAATTTTCTCATACCAGACATGTGTCTGACCCTAGTGTGCTAATGGCATCTGGGGTGTCTCATTTAAAATGAGGCAGTTTCAAATGCTTTTTCAGGGTTTGCAGCAACTAAGTAAGAGTAGGAGCAAGGCCTTGAGAAGAAGATATAGCATGCTAAAACTTAGTTAGATAAGAGCCTAAATGTTGAAATCTGCATGTATTGACAATTTAAATTGCTACTTGTATTAAGTGTCGAATATTGGATGGATATTTTGTTAGGCATTTTGTTAAGAGATTGATTTGTATCTGGAAATTATGAATTAAGTTAAATATCTGTTATGCTTAAAAAGGATTTTGATCAAATCTGGTAAGTGGATCTAGCAAGAACACCATGTTAAAAATTGAATGATTACATTTTATACATGTATTAGTCAATCTTGAGTCTTTGAAAAGGATTTAAGTTTGGATAATCAGGATAGTTGATTCTCAGAAAATCAAATGGTTTTATTTTCTACTATGGCATATGTATACAAAAGAAAATAGACATAGGTTGAATGTTTTTATATGGCTGCAAGGTTTTAATAATTTAACTTGTTCCATAAATTGTTTCATGTCCTATTTCTTTTAATAAAGAAAGAATCTGTTGTAAGGTAGATGGAAGCCAGATTCAAATAGTTGCAGATATATATGCACATAAACATGTTTTGTGCAAATATCAACTCACCTTTTCCTTTGCACTTGAATTAGGAATCTGAACTTCACTCAGATTTTAACCAAAGGCATTTTAAATGCCAGACAGATCTTATAAGAAGAAATACAAACATGAATAATGATAAACATTTTTATCATCCTCAAAACCCAAGAACCATACTCTTAATTCATATCAATCCTGAAGCCTTCCAGGTTATAGGGATGGGTTTCTAGAATGATTAAGCAAGGATTATTGTTTGTATGATGGATTTTAGGCAAAAATAAATATATATATATGCAGATAGGTAGATAACAGATTCCAGACTGCACAAAAGAAAAATGAAAAAAAAAGAAAAACCAAAAATTGTGTTTGAACCGACCAGCATAGCACTCGAACTCGTGACCTTTCATGTATAAGTTAAGCGCGTTTCCATTACGCCTAGATGTTGCTTGTGTTCCCTTAGGATCCACTTTCTTTTATACTGAATTGGTCACTATTCAGAGCTTATCACAAACATCTATATTAAAAGCTTGTTTACTATTGATTATTACTTGATCACTCCTTAGTTAGTATAAACAGACTAATGTGTATGTTTCCAGTGGATTGTTTAGTCAAAAAATTTATTAGCAATCCAACATCCTCTTGTTTTCCAGAACTCTGATTCAAACAAGAGAGGCATATACATCTTCACATGTATGTGCTTACCTTTGTGAATGTACTGATATATTTATATTGGTTGATTATTGTGATCCTGGATTTATTTTGGTTTATTGGAGAAAGATATTGACTCTGAGAATTATATTTGCAATGGATGATATATCTATATATATATATATCCTCTTTACCTTAAAAAAAAAATTCCTTATGAAATTAGTGTAGATATAGGAGGGTCATTTCAGTTGGTATCAGAGCTATGTTATTCAACATAGTAGAAGCAAGGATCAAGTTCTTAGATAGAAATAAAATTAAAAGGAACTAAATATCAAACTAACCAGCTATGTAAATTATTATTAGCAAACTATGGTAGGGAGACCACCCAATCAGGGAGCAGGATCTTCCCATGCACCACCAATGGTCAATCTGCAAGACTTGGTGAGAGCATTTAGGGATGGGGTAGGGCAAAGGCAAGAAAATCCCTATGAAGAACTCTCAAAATTGCTTAAGACATATACTCATTTAGGAGGCAAAAGCTTTGAAGGAACAGAGAGTATCATGGAAATTCAAACATGGTTGAGAACATTGGAAAGAATTTTCAATGACATGCAACTTGATGATCAAAGAAAGAGGCAAGTGGCTTCAAGACAACTGAAAGGAGTAGCTTTAGGCTGGTGGGAAGTAATCATTGCAGGAATGAATGAGAATGAAATCACTTGGAATCAATTCAAAGAGATGTTGGAAGCAAGGTTTGTACCAGCATCAGCAAAGACTACCTTGCTAGAAGAATTCATTAGACTTAGACAAGGAACCATGACTGTCACAGAATATACTCAAAAGTTTGAGGGGCTTTCCACATATGGAGCAATGCTTGTGGCAGATGAGGCATCTAAAAATGATAGGTACATAAAAGGTCTGAACCCAGGACTTAGCAGAGCCATGTTACCCTATGCAGACAAGACTTTTGATCATGTGATAGACTTAGCTTTGAGGTTGGAACAGCATGATAAGGAAAGGGAGAAGTTCAGAAATTTTAAGAGCAATAATAACAAGAAAGGTAAGGGGAGGTATCACCCTTATGATAAGAAGAAAGAAGAGGCTAGTAACAAAAGCACTGGAGATGTCAAAGCTAAGGAAGACAAGAAGAAAATTGTGTGCCATCAGTGTGGAAAGGAAGGGCATATCAAACCAAGATGTCCAGAATTGAAAGGAGGAGCTTTCAAATGCTATCTATGTGGGAAAGAGGGGCATATGAAGAGGAATTGTCCTGAGTATAAACAGCAAGGCAAGTTGGCAAATTTGGAAGGAAAAGGCAAAGCCACAGTGGAGAGTAACACTGTAAACCATAGCCAAGTGGAAGGTACATTACTTATTTGTACCATACCCATAACAGTAGTATATGATACTGGGGCAACTCACTCCTTAATTTCTTATGAATTGGTTAAAATGCTAAAACTGAATTGCATATTGGTTGAAACCCCATTGCATATACACAGTCCATTGGGGAGTTCTAGTGTTTTAAATATGATTTGTGTGGATGTGGGATTAAACATAGGAGGAAATATTTTTATTTCCAATTTATATGTTTTGAATTACCCAAATATAGGTGTTATATTGGGGGTAGACTGGTTAAGGCAATTTAAAGCCATAATTAATTTAGACTCATCCACCATATCATTGCAAAATTCTAGAGACCAGAGAATCACAGTTTTATGTGAGGTAGCTAAGGAAGGAAAACTATATCATTTAGTTGACTCAGAGAAAGATTTCAGTGAACTAACCATTGAAGAAATTCCCATAGTCAATAAATATTTGGATGTGTTTGGTGAGGTCAAGGGTGTTCCACACCATAGACCAGTAGAATTCCAGATCAATCTAGTTCCAGGAGCAAGCCCAGTGATTAAAAAGCCAACTAGAATGGGGCCAAATGAACTAAAAGAATTAAAGAAACAGTTAGAAGAATTGGAAGAAAAGGGTTTTATAAGACCAAGTAATTCTTGCTGGGGAGCACCAGTGGTATTTGTTAAGAAGCAAGATGGCTCTTTAAGACTCTGCATAGATTATAGAGAATTAAACAAAGTAACTATTAAAAATAAATACCCATTGCCAAGAATATATGATCTTTTTGATCAATTAGCAGGGGCAAAAGTATTTTCTAGGCTAGACTTAGCATCTGGTTTTCATCAAATGAAGGTGGAAGAATCAAGCATCAAGTACACTGCCTTTAACACTAGGTATGGGTTGTATGAATTTTTGGTTATGCCATTTGGCTTGACCAATGCACCATCTTACTTTGTAGATTTAATGAACAGAACCTTTAGAGATTGTTTAGACAAGTTTGTGCTTATTTTCATAGATGACATTTTGATTTATTCCAAGACAGTGGAAGAACATAAGCATCATTTGCACCTGGTTTTGTCTAGGCTAAGGGAAAAAGATTTAAAGGCAAAATTTTCAAAATGTGTGTTTTGGAAGGAGGAAGTACATTTTCTTGGCCATGTTATATCTGCCAAAGGAATTTCTGTGAACCCCAATAAAATAGTGGCTATTCAAGCATGGAAGAGGCCAAGCACTGTGAGTGAAGTGAGGTCATTTATGGGGATGGCAGGATATTATAGAAGATTTATAAAAGATTTTTCAAAAATTTCTACACCACTCACTAACCTAACCAGGAAGAACCAAGCTTTTGTTTGGTCAGAAAAATGTGAAAAGTCTTTTGAACAGTTGAAGGAGGCATTGGTGAATGCTCCAATTCTAAAGGTACCACATGGAAATGAAGAATTAGTGGTATACACTGATGCTAGTGGGTTTGGCTTGGGTGCAGTGTTGATGCAACAAGGCCAAGTCATTGCATATGCATCCAGACAACTTAAACCCCATGAAGTAAGGTATGCCACACATGATCTCGAATTAGCAGCTGTGATATATGCTTTAAAACTTTGGAGACATTATTTATTAGGCACTAAGTTTGAACTTTACACTGACCACAAGTCTCTAAAATATTTGTTTTCACAAAAAGATTTGAACATGAGGCAACACAGATGGGTGGAGTTCTTAGCTGCCTATGATTTTGACATACTCTATACACCAGGCAAAGCAAACAAAGTTGCAGATGCTCTAAGTAGACAGCATGCTAAATTGGCTATGATGATGATAGCAGAATTTAGATATTTGTCTTTGCTAACTGAGTTAGAGATTGGGGAGAATGGCTGTGTGCACATTGATGAGAAGATGCATGGTGCACAAGAAGGTAAAGGGAAGTTAAGCTTAATGACACTTCAACCAGATTTAATTCTGAAGGTAGGATAAATGCAAGAACAAGATGCTCACTTATTAGAGAAGAGAATGCTCCTCTCAAGAGGGGAGGAAGTAATGAATCACCACATTGATAAAGATGGTTATGTGAGATACCAGAATAGGATGTGTGTACCAGAGAACATAGAATTGAAGAAGGAGATATTGAATGAATATCACAGAAGTAAATACTCCATTCACCCAGGTAACACAAAAATGTATCAAAATTTGAAAAGAGACTTCTGGTGGAAGGGGATGAAATCTGATATAGCCAAGTACATTGCCAAATGTATGACTTGCCAACAAGTCAAGGCTGAAACTCAAAGACCATCAGGGTTGATGCAACCTCTTAGTGTACCACAGTGGAAGTGGGAAGACATATCTATGGACTTCATAGATGGACTGCCTAGATCTAAGAGAGGTAATACAAGCATATGGGTGATAGTTGATAGGCTAACCAAGGTAGCACACTTCATCCCAGTTAAGTCAGAAAGAACTGCACCAAAACTAGCTCAAATTTTTATAAAAGAAGTGGTAAGGTTACATGGCATTCCCAAAACCATTGTGAGTGATAGGGATACCATCTTCACTTCAAAATTCTGGAGAAGCTTTCAAGAAGCAATGGGAAGTGAACTATGTTTAAGTACTGCCTACCATCCTCAATCAGATGGGCAGACTGAGGTAGTAAACAAAGTTTTGGAGGACATGTTGAGGGCATGTATACTGGATTTTGGGGGCAACTGGGAAGATTATCTTCATCTAGTTGAATTTACATACAACAACAGCTACCAAAGCACCATAGGAATGGCTCCATTTGAAGCCTTGTATGGTAAACCCTGCTTGTCACCTGTTTGCTGGGTAGAAGCAGGAGAAAGGTCTATTTTAGGACCTGAGTACATACAAGAAACCAAGGAGAAAATTGAGTTGATAAGAAGAAGAATGACAGCAGCTCAAGATAGGCAAAAGAAATTTGCAGACATGAGGAGGAGGCAGGTAGAATATGAAGTGGGAAATTTTGTTTTCATCAAAATCTCACCCATGAAAAATGTGTTGAGGTTTGGAAAACAAGGCAAATTAACCCCAAGATATATTGGACCATACAAAATTCTGGAGAAAATTGGTCCCTTGGCATATAGGTTGGAATTACCAGAAAACATGCAAGGTATACATGATGTTTTTCATGTATCACAATTGAGAAGGTGGGTCCATGACAAGGCAGAAATTCTTGAAACCCCAACCCAAGTGCAGATAAATCCTAATTTGATTTATGAAAAGGATCCAGTGGGAATTTTGGCAAAAGATGTGAAGAAATTAAGGAATAAATCTCTAAAACTTGTGAAGGTACAGTGGAGTCTAGATCCTAGTGATTGCACATGGGAATTAGAAGACAAGGTTAGGATGAATTATCCTAAGCTATTTTCAGATTAAGGTAATTCTGATCTTTGATTGTTTTCTTTATTTTGGATGAATATATTTTTAGTTAGTATAGAACTAAGAATCTATTTGGTAGAGAATATACTTGTTCTCTGAATTAAGTTTAAAATTTATTTTAAGCTTAGGAAAATTGTGGGACACAATTTCTAAAAGGAGGGGTGTATGTAATGACCTAAGATTTTAGGAATTCATTTTGGAAAATATAAATAAATTTAAAATAATTTTTAAATTAATTTTGGAAGGAGATTGTTATGGCTTGATAGTGTATCAGTATGTGTGTACATGTGTGCACAGGGTATACACATGAACTAAAGCTAAAAATCTCTGAACTTTAAGAATAAATACATATTGATATGTATGGGAATAAATATATATATATATATATGTATATATATATATATTAAATCTTTAAAAGCTGAATGCATAAGTAAATATAAATATATGTATGCTACTGAATATTTTTCTTAAGTATACATGTGCATGTGTGTGTCAATACAGAATGATATATATATATATAAATATATATATGTGTTAATAAAATACCAGAGTTTAAATTAGTGAAATAAAATATACAGACATATTTTAATACAAGCAGAAATAAAAAGAATGAAGATATAAAAAGAACTAATCCTCTTATAAATAAATAAAGGAAGTACATGCCATTTGCATGAAAGCTAAGAATAGAAAAAAAATAAGAGAAAACAGAGAAATGTTGCTACAGGCAGAATTAGGAAGTGTATTTGATAAATAAAAAAAAAAAAAACCAAGTCACATTTTTAGCATGATTATAGACAAGGGGAAAAGTATTTTCTGAAAAGCAGATTTCTGAAAAAATGTAACCACTTTTCTCTTCACCCAAATTAAGCCGGGAAGGGGTAAAACTTTGGGTTTAAAATTCAGATAACATGATTTTCTGGTGGGCAAAAATGGACTTAGCCCATAACCAAAACCCTAAGAGAGACCCTGTATATATATACATGTATATGCAGCAGCCTCCTCTTCTCCTCAGAAAAGAATTTTGAAAAAAAAAGAGAAGAAAAACAATACCACAGAAATCATAAGACAAGAGAAGAAAGAGAGCTTGAGGATAAGAGCAGGAGTTCATCAGTTAATTAAGGAAACAAAGGAGAGAGCTAGGTGAGAAAACTCACTCAAAAATCTAAGGCAATAAGTCCTAATGTAGGCAGCCAGATAAAAGTATTTTTTTTATTCAAAGAGTATTTTCATATATGAATGTTTATCTGTGAAATTAAACCTAAATATGTTTTGATCTTCTTTGGTTGATCATTTGTTTTATTATAACAAAGTTTTATGTGTTGTTAGCATACATGTCTGTTTTATACACTCAGATCTCTGATATGTTAATGTTTAGGGATATAAATAAATACCCAGAAAATAAAATGTTGAGAATAGGCAAGTAGTATTGGTTTTGGCTCAACCCAGAAAGATGTAAATAATGTTGAGCTGCAATATACTCATGTATAAGTGCTGAGGCTTGAAATAGAAAGGAATTAGGGGTGCAATAGGGTTGCCTATGTGCTGATGCCCCTGATTCAATAAAATGCATAGCAAACAAAATTTTGTGATTCAGTGAGACCAGATTAGTCTGAGTTTAACTCAAGCACAAATGTTTGCAAAAGAAAAACTTCCCCAGAAGCTATAAGCCAATGTTAGTTGCCTAAACTCCTTTTAAAAATACCAGGATGAATATCTACATATATATATACAGAACCTTATTTTGTAGTCACCAAGGGCTGTTTGCTTGTTGTTTCTGTATGGTCATGAATAATAGGAGATACCATGATATGGACGTTTTAGCTAAATAAAATGAATCACTGAATGGTTTGTCATGAAAAATCAAAGGGGTTATTATTAACTTAAATCTGATTAGGAAATTGGGGTCAAGAACACTGCAGGAATGACTTGTGTGCTTGAGTAACATAAGTTGACACATGGCTTGTTTAAGTCCTGAGATCTTTGTGTAATGGAGTGAATTAGTTCATTACAGTGTGTCCATTGATTCATAAATATTGCAGATGAGACCAAGGATAGATAAATATACCAAGGAGATAATACTTGAGATGAGAAAACTAGAGTTTTTCCCAGATTTGAAATATGAGGATTGAATAAGTGATTTAACTCATATTAGTTATTTTCCTGTTTGGTATGAATGATTGTTTGTCTATGATTGAGTTGTATGCTTGATTGTATATGCCATATTCATATGTGTGGTCTCTGGAAAGAAAGTAAAGTGTGCACATGCACAATGATACAGAGCATGCACACAAGTTTTTACCTGATTCTAAAGGACAGAACCTTATGTATTTGTACTTAATTTGATTTTAACCTAATTAACAAATTGCTTTTGTGAATTTTCTCATACCAGACATGTGTCTGACCCTAGTGTGCTAATGGCATCTGGGGTGTCTCATTTAAAATGAGGCAGTTTCAAATGCTTTTTCAGGGTTTGCAGCAACTAAGTAAGAGTAGGAGCAAGGCCTTGAGAAGAAGATATAGCATGCTAAAACTTAGTTAGATAAGAGCCTAAATGTTGAAATCTGCATGTATTGACAATTTAAATTGCTACTTGTATTAAGTGTCGAATATTGGATGGATATTTTGTTAGGCATTTTGTTAAGAGATTGATTTGTATCTGGAAATTATGAATTAAGTTAAATATCTGTTATGCTTAAAAAGGATTTTGATCAAATCTGGTAAGTGGATCTAGCAAGAACACCATGTTAAAAATTGAATGATTACATTTTATACATGTATTAGTCAATCTTGAGTCTTTGAAAAGGATTTAAGTTTGGATAATCAGGATAGTTGATTCTCAGAAAATCAAATGGTTTTATTTTCTACTATGGCATATGTATACAAAAGAAAATAGACATAGGTTGAATGTTTTTATATGGCTGCAAGGTTTTAATAATTTAACTTGTTCCATAAATTGTTTCATGTCCTATTTCTTTTAATAAAGAAAGAATCTGTTGTAAGGTAGATGGAAGCCAGATTCAAATAGTTGCAGATATATATGCACATAAACATGTTTTGTGCAAATATCAACTCACCTTTTCCTTTGCACTTGAATTAGGAATCTGAACTTCACTCAGATTTTAACCAAAGGCATTTTAAATGCCAGACAGATCTTATAAGAAGAAATACAAACATGAATAATGATAAACATTTTTATCATCCTCAAAACCCAAGAACCATACTCTTAATTCATATCAATCCTGAAGCCTTCCAGGTTATAGGGATGGGTTTCTAGAATGATTAAGCAAGGATTATTGTTTGTATGATGGATTTTAGGCAAAAATAAATATATATATATATATGCAGATAGGTAGATAACAGATTCCAGACTGCACAAAAGAAAAATGAAAAAAAAAGAAAAACCAAAAATTGTGTTTGAACCGACCAGCATAGCACTCGAACTCGTGACCTTTCATGTATAAGTTAGGCGCGTTTCCATTACGCCTAGATGTTGCTTGTGTTCCCTTAGGATCCACTTTCTTTTATACTGAATTGGTCACTATTCAGAGCTTATCACAAACATCTATATTAAAAGCTTGTTTACTATTGATTATTACTTGATCACTCCTTAGTTAGTATAAACAGACTAATGTGTATGTTTCCAGTGGATTGTTTAGTCAAAAATTTTATTAGCAATCCAACATCCTCTTGTTTTCCAGAACTCTGATTCAAACAAGAGAGGCATATACATCTTCACATGTATGTGCTTACCTTTGTGAATGTACTGATATATTTATATTGGTTGATTATTGTGATCCTGGATTTATTTTGGTTTATTGGAGAAAGATATTGACTCTGAGAATTATATTTGCAATGGATGATATATCTATATATATATATATATCCTCTTTACCTTAAAAAAAAAAATTCCTTATGAAATTAGTGTAGATATAGGAGGGTCATTTCAAGTGCCTTCTGCTTGATATCCGATTTGTGGCCACATCTTGGATTCATTCTATCGATATTATTCTCTCTGATTTTTGGTTTTCCGGATATGATACTCGAGTGTCCTTCGAATTCCATGGCGTTACCCATGGTCTTACGATCGTGACTGCATAGCGCAACTGCCTGGCTGAGTCTTGCCTGGGGGTACGGATTGTTTCCTAGGGGATCCAGGCGTAACCATTGTGTATCCTGCAATCTGTGTAGGTCGCGAATAGTAGCGCAAATGCTTGGCAGAGTCTTGCCTGGGGGTACGGATTGTTTCCTGGGGGATCCAGGCGTAACCATTGTGTATCCTGCATTCTACTAGTCATCATGGCGTAACTCGCAGGGCTGAGAAAGCTTACGGATATGGATTGTTTCCTGGGGGATCCAGGCGTAACCATTGTGTATCTGCGAACCATGGTTAGACAAAGGTTTTGTTTGTGTTTTTGATTGGATTGTACTTTCCATATCTGTTTTTAAAGGTTTTTCCAGTATTTTCACTGGGTGTTGAAACAGGTCTACTAAGTACCTGGAGAATTCTAGTTTTGCGCCTGATCAACGCACTACCAGAGTCTACAGGGACAAGGATAAACTTGTTGAAACATCGAGTTATAAAAGTATTTTATTATAAAGGTATTTTATTTTAAAACTATTTCCAACAAAGAAATTTTGTATAAATATTTGAAATTGAAATTCTTATCGTTCTAAATTAACTATTCATGACCCGATACTATTCTTTTGAATTTGCCTTATCTGTTCAGCTTCATTTATTCACCTATATTCTGTCTTTCCAAATCCTCCTTTTCCTTGTTGACTATACCCTTTTTGAATATTGTTTATTTATACACTACATGGTTTGATAGAAAATTTTAGTGTTATAAATATTTTAGAAGTTATTAATTTAATAAACATATTTAAAGTAAATGATTATTTGTTTATTAATAATATTTGAAAAGTATCTTGAGAGAAAAATTAATAAATTATGAATTATGGATTTAAATGTTTTCAATAGCCTCTTTGTAAAAATAAGTAATAATGTAAATAATTGTTTTCAAATAGCTTACATATATTTATAAAGGTGTTATTTAAACCTATAAATGATACTTATGAAGGAAATAAGAAATTTTACAAATGGGTTTTGAAAGTATTAAAGATAATTGATTTACAAATAAAGTTTTCAAATTAATATTTCAAGTAAAATTTGTATAGTTTTAAATTAATTGTTTAATCTTGACTTTCAATCTACTTTTATTTCTGGTTGTTCTATTCTCCAACCTCCTTCCTTTTCGGGGACGAAAAGTTTTGAGTGGGGGAGAGTGTAACGACCCAAAACTTTTAGTGATTTTATTTGTTAAAATTAATTGAAATTTTGTGAAATTTTAAACAATAAAATTTGAAAATATAAATTTACTATTTGGAATACGTCTAATTTAATATAGCAACTGGTAAATTTTCATCTGATAATATTGAAGTTTATTTTCCTGTGAAATTTCATTTCAAATCAAACCGGTTAAAAACAGTGAATTTAAAAGTTTTCCGAAATCAAAATATGTCAACAGGAGAAAATTATTCAGATCATTCTGAATTAGACTGCGAAATTCGTTTTTCCAAATTTGGACTTCTACTGCTCCGTTTATCTTAATTTTGGCAAAATAGCAGCATTTCCGGTACCGATTATCGACTTTTAAACGGATGATCGTACCACCAATATCTGTATACCATTTTGATTGTCTCGTCGTGCTGATCTCTGCGGTATATTCATTTGTGTATTTCGAAGTCCGGTACGCGGTGAAAACCGTAAAACGATTAACCGTATCGGCACCTATTTTTGAACCTATAATATTCTGTACCCATTCATATTTCAAACGGCTAAATTAAAAACGGCCACTAGCACTCATTTATTTCTGATTGACTTTTTCTTTTCCAGAATTTACTCCTGACCTTTAAACGTATTACCAGGTTCATTTTCTCTGCCTATTTGTCTTACTACCTCTTTGCTTTTTTTGCCAGTTCACTTGGAAAAAACCAGATCTAATTTTTATATATAGAGCTATAAAGCTGTAAATTTGTGCAACCAGCCCATTTTCCTTCTTCATTTCTTTCGGTTGCTATCATTTTTATGGAGATTCCCCTTCCACCTCATCAACAAATTTGCTCGTACCCACCGTCCATCCCAACATCCGCCTCAGCCAAATCCAACCGCACCCTCCCATCTCCGCCCGTCCACCCTTCAACTCGCCAGCAGCAGCAACCTCCGGCTGCACGCGAGGAGCACCCCGTCACCTTGCCCCTGCTCGGTCGCTCCATTTCATGCTCAACCTCTAGCCTACTCATGTATGTATCTGCATATATATTCATTTATATATATATAGGATCGGTCAGTTTACTTGCATCCATTTGTTTTGTTTGTTTCGTATTGCCGAAAGGACAAGCTATGTATATGTGTGTTTAAAGCAAGTTATATAGGGTCCGAGTTTATATATATTATTATATATTAATGTATGATTTTGGCCAACCTGCACTTATTCGCGTTAGTAAAATATATTTTTAGATATGTCAGTAGATAAAAGTTAATCTGCATATTGGGCCATGCTAGGAAGAGATGCACGTACAAGATTTTATTTGTATGCATATAAATTATTAGTTTAGGAAGTGATTTCATGTACTGCAAGTATAACATAAGATGTTATAAAAAAAAAGATTTTATAAATATAGTGATAAGTTGTTATATATATGATTAATTTAAAGGGAATTTTCGCACTTATGTATTGATATTAGCCGAGCCTTTCGCAGTATTATATGTACTGCATTATATTATATCATTTTATATTTTATTACATCTTACTGTACTATATTATATTAGATTTTATTATATTACATTTTATTGTGTTATATAGTTCGAATGTTGTTTATATGTGCTAAGTTATGGTTACAGTAAAGTAAAGTATATGAGTCTGTAATTATTATTTTTTGTAAAGAGTATATATATGTTATAAGAAAGTTGTTGTTATATATTTTAGTATGCATTCTAAGTTGATATGTTTTTATATATTATCTCATTGAAGTATATTATTTCTTTATGAGCCTATGTATGAGTTCAAATATACGTTAGTATATGTATTTTTGTTTTATTTTACCAATGCTTGTTTTCGCATATAGTATGTAAGTTGTACCATATATATATCATGTTAATATTTTATTTATATGTTCTGTTAAGCATTGTTTTGAATATAATTGATGTTGGCTTACAATTTATACAAGTTATGTGCGTATCTTGCTGTAAGTGAATAAATGGAGTTCTGTCATACATGCAATGTTTAAGTCAGAAATAAAAATATATATATTATATTATAAAAGCTTAGACTTTTCCTTCTTTGCTGTGATATTGTATAAGTCATATGTTATGATGTTAATGCGGTTGTACATATCAGTTTATAGGTAAGTCTGTTTATGTTGAACTAAGGTATATATATAAGTTGGGAAAAAATCATCATTATATGCACATGAGCTCTGGCCTTGTTTTATATTAACATTAGTGTGGGTCCTCTTTTATATGTGAGTCTGCACGAGTTCTTTTGGTATGCATAGTATAGGTTGTCATAATGTATATTATATTCGATTTTAAAAGGAGTATATTACGTTAGTATATATGTTTAATTGAATTTAGATAATCGGTTGTGATTGGGTTTTGTTATATATTATATATATACATGTGATAGGCGGTATATCTATATAATTATATATTATTGTATTTTAGGGTGTATGTTTGATTTGTAATAAGTGTAATGTGTAAATGTGTCATTTTAAAAAGGTATTTACATGGAGTTTTTGTTTAAGGAAAATGTTTATATAATATACATTTCATTTCATTGAAATCGACTGGTTTTGATTTGTTCTCTTCGACTCCCATTTATCAGCTTTGACCCTTCAAATTCGTGCCAACACTGTTTGCTTTGGAATTCATGCTTGGATTCGTAGCCTATCTCATTTCGTTGTCTATCCTCTAGCCTCGAAAGGTGAGCAATCACTCACGATTAACGTTCTTTTATTTATTAAATTTGATTTTAATTGAAACGACAATTGAAATATGCTGTTGTAGTTATTTAAATTGTTATATATGCTATTATCTGTAACTGTTCACCTGTGGGATATGACACCATATCCTGCTGTTTATATTATATTGTACTGATGATATATCTATGCCTGTTATATTATTTCTATATCTGTTATCACTCTGCAAGTTCCCTGTTAGTATAGAAATCACTATGGATTGAAATGATACATACCCGAACGGACTTTAGAATAGGAGAAAATCGTTATGGGTTGAAATGATAAACCCAAGCGATTTTCATATGAATTAAATTTGGGATTACGGGTCGAAATGATATCTACCCGTATATATTTAGAATTTCGGATTGAAATGATAAATATCCGTATCACTTAACCCTATGATAAATATATATACAGACACCGTTGGTCCATATATATAAATATTTTGAAAATAAATTCTATGGTTTTTGGAAAGAAATATATGGTTTTATTAAATGTTGAGCCTTAAATTATTATATATAAATGGAAATGATTTATATGGATTTAATAATGATATTTAATTTAATTAAGATTGATTAAATACATATAATATGGTTGAGTATTTAAATTTATGTGCCAAAATAGATTTTTGGTAAAAATTTGAATAAGTTAAGGTTGGGAAGATAATTTGAATTTAGTAAAGAATTTTATTTAATTAAACCAATTTAAAGCTTATTGAAATTGGGATTTTAGATATGATTTATAACTTGAGTTTGATTTAAATAACTTAATGAATATTTCTTGTTTAAATAAATTTAAGGAAATATTTAGTAAAAATGAAAGTTAAGGCTAGTTAAATGATATTGAATTTTATTAAGAGAATATTCCCTAATTTAATAAAAATAAAGTTAAAAACAAGTGCTATATGAAACTGTTAAATTTAACTTGGAAATGTTGAATATTAAAGCTTTGAAATATATTGAAAATTTAAATGGTATATTTAGAACTGAATTGAATTGATGAATAGAGCTTGAATAAAATTTGAACTTGGAATTTGAAGTTGATTTGAATCGATTTGCGAGACTTGAGAAAATTAAATGCTTTACTTTATAAATTAATTAATATATATACTATCTTGGAAAATAGTTATATTTGAAATGAAATAATATTTGGGTTTTGAAGTATAAATTAGATTGAAATGACCACGGTGTTATAAATGTATATTTCCACCTTGTAGATAGCTCTGAAGATCCTTAGAGGATGCTTATCCCAAACATCCTTTAAGTTACTTTTATTTCAGTTGATATTTCACTTGAGTTGGATTTATTGATATAAGAATGTTAATCCTGACTCGAGTGTTTTGTGTTTTGCTTTACGCTCGGGTCAGACCGAGTGATACAGCAATTGAGACTCACCTTGGAGTTTGGAGCTTCATTTGGAGATCCAACCATCGATTCAGCTTTCAGCTTTCCAGTTGATTTGTTCAGAGAGGTCATCCATTCGTACCGAAGAAGACTTCACTGTATTTGAGATATTCTGTTGTATTATATTTTTAACTCTGATGTTTATATAGTAGCTTCATGAACTACTATTTTATCTATTCCGCTGCGTATTATTGTATTACTCTGTGTCTGTGATTCTGTGATTGATTTATTTACTGCATATTCTGAGTTTTGCCAAAATTTTAATTAACAATCTGATATTTTGAATTATTCAAGTCAGACATGTGTGGATTATTGTCGATTTGAATGGTCCAAAATAGCGGGTCGTTACACTGCCGGCATGGGTCCTAACAAACAAAATCTTGTTGCGCCCCTTGCCCAAATCCCCCTGATTTGGGCATCTATATGTTGACCACTTATCTACCCTAAACAGCAAAAGTGTGTCCCAGCCCCGCCTAATCTATTATGAGACCATCAGTTCCTGACTGAAGGGGAAATGCTGCCGGTACGGGTCCTACTTCTATCTTTGCTTCTTAAGCCTCTTTTGTTAATTCTGCTCTATTTTTTATTAATTTATTCTAAGTCTTTAAAATAAGCCACTTCTGTTATCTCTGTTATATTTGCTTGTTAACTTAACTCTTAAGTCTTAAAGTAAGCCTTTTCTGTTCTTTCTATTTAATTATAACATATGTTATAATTTCTCTTTTATCTTGTCATTTTAGTTATAACTACTAGTTATAAACTTGCTTGCAAATGTCAAATTTGCCTATTTCAGTCTATATTCTTATTATTACAGCTCTTCTTATTTACATCAAATTTTCTATAAATTTAGTATTCCTATAATTCCATATTAGCAAATTATCCACTTTTTATTATTTTTATTCGCGTAAAAAGGAACAAAAAAACTAACATTTACATACTAAATTCTAACGTAAAACGAATGTAAATGAATACAAATAACTATAAATAACAGTAAATAATGGTAAATAAATGAATAAAATAGCTAAATAAAAATAGCTGAACAAAATAGACTGCAAAGAACATTAAAAATTAACTATAAACAACTTATATAAAAGCGGTCTCAAAATTGCAGAAAAACTACAACTATTGAGAACCCTATTATTTTAAATTACTTTAAAATTTAAAATAATTACTTAAACACTCACCTGTGGTCCTTAGCTCTTTTCCTTGGCCTTCCCGGATCCACTTCTAGGGTATAAAATATTTTGATTAAAAAGATCTTCTCCTTGGAAAATTATTCCTTTTAGGGTCCAGCCTCAGGCAATGAACCCAGATGGAGAAAATCTGAATGAGAAAAATAGCTAAGCCTAGGGTCTTATTTATAGTATCACTTGTCGATCTCAGGCCGTTGGATTTGAATATGAAATCTGGTGCAACCACGTCATAGGCTCACTGGGAACCGTCAGATGGAAGCACGGACGCACAGGATCGAATAAAAATAGCAAAACACGTCACTTAGTCCAATAAAAAAATGCCACATCAGAAAATAAATCTGCATTCATTAATTATTCCCGTTAATTGCTTGCATTGCAAAATTTCCATTTTTTTTGTTTGTGTGTATACATTACACTTTTTGAGAGGTTATACTCTCCCTCTTAATTGACTTTACAAATTTTTTCCCATTTTATAAATCTCATTATATTTTTATTTTAAATATTTGCATTTGTTAGCCATCAATCCATCTTAATTTGCCAATTTTATATCCATAATAATTTCCTTTGTTATACATTCTCATTAATGTCAATTATGTCATTAATTTAGCCAATCAATTTATTCCCAATCCTTATCTATTTATCAATTGGGTATGTTATACATTTATTTACACTCTTGAATGTGTATAATTAATTAGGATATATGTATATATACATATACAATTTAAACTAATCACCCTTGGTTAATTTTATTCATTCATAGTTAATTTTCTTAATTGATTGCTTATTAATTTAAACCATTTCCCATTGATTCTTGTCCGTTACAACATTTATTTGTTTAACGTTTTATCCTCCTTTCTAAATCTTCTGTTTATAAACATTAAAGATTTAAACTTCAAGAATATATATTTTATAAACAAAATTAGTTTCCTCATCTTACTTGTTTACAATCTACGTTAATTTCCAATTAACGTACATTAGTAAATGTTGTAACGCGTGTTAATTACAATTGTAATGTACATTAATTACTAATAATGTGCATTTATTGTCAATAAATCTTTTTACCATTTCCCTCCTTATACACATGTGTGTGTGTGTGTATACATATTAATACAATACTCTTGTTTCCAATTAATTTCATTAATCAAATTCAAACGTTTAAATGTGCGCATAAACGCGTAAGCTATTGAAATAATTCCAAACTTTGTGTATATAATATGTTTCCCTTTTTAATAAATTCTACTAACTCATTGCTGACTATGTATATATGTAATTTAACACACATCAGCAATCAATCGATCAATTATAATTAATGTAAGTTACCAATTTCATACGTGTAATTGTTTCTGATGCCAAAACTTCCAACGGTCATAACTTCTTCGTTTAAACACCGTTTGGAAAACATTATATATGAAAATTAATCATAAAATCACTATGAACACAATGGTATAAGTTTCGTGGCCAAATTCCAATACTTGCAAAATGCCCATTTTTCACAGTTGTCTAAGTTTATTAATTATATTTCCATCAATTAATTAGTGTAAAAAAATGTGAGGTGTACTTTAATTTACACGTTACTTTAAATTTTCTTTTAATAATAACTTCTTCTATTTTAATTCCTTTCTAATTATTTTTCCCCTGAAATATCGGGGTGTTACACAATTGAGGTTACAAGATGTGCTCAAATTTATTGTAGAGATCAACAGAGATGAAGCTATGGGATGCTCCAGTATCAAAGAATTCGAACAGGAAATTCATGAAAAGAAAGGTGCCCTGGAGAGTACCTTGGGTATCACTAAGAGGTCATAGCAAAGACTCCAAATGTCTTGACTCTCTGTTGAGTGGGGTAATCATTCTTAAAGTAATAAAGACAAGAATGGGTTTCAGAACAAAGGGAAAGTACTAAAATTCAAAGGAAATCCAAATCTAAGAGGATCCTAACAAAGAATTTCAAGCTCGAAGGAAGATGATTCTGTAATTAATTCTACTCATTCTAGGGTATTACTACCGTATCTCTAATGAGTTTTTACTCCATATGCTAAGTTTTCCTAAATCAAAGCTCTGATACCAACTGTAACGACCTAGCATTTCGAACCATTCAAATCGATAATAATCAACACAAGTCAAACTTGAATTGCTCAAAACAACAGATTGTTAATTTATATTTGGTAAATCTCAGCATACAGTAAATAAATCAATCAAAAAATCATAGACATAGAGTAATACAACAATAAGTAGTGGAAATAGATAAATAATAGTTCATAAAGCTACTACATAAACATCAGAGTTTGAAACAGAATACAATAGAAATTCCAAGTACATAGAAGTCACTAATATAAAAGCAGTTTACAAGATCTGAACAAACAACTGGAAATAACTGGAAAGTTGAATATATAGAGACAAATCTCCAAGAAAAGCTCCAAACTCCAAGGTGAGTCTCAAATACTGTGACACTCAGTCTGACCCGAGCATAAAACAAAACACAAAACACTCGAGTCAGGATTAACATTCTTATGCTAGTAAATCAACTCAAGTGAAATGTCCAAATGAAATGCAATATAACGTAAAGGATGTTTGGGATTCCTATCCTTTAAGGATCCATTAAACTAACTACATACATAGTACAATATGCTACATAGATAATGCCTATAGTAAAGTAAACTATTAAAATAGCGTTAAGGCATTACCTATATCCCCCTTAATACATTTTTATATATTCCCGTAGTCTATATAGTACCGTAATTACTCCGTAAACTAGAGGTCTATCAGAGGGCACTCCATAGGCACGGTACAAGCCATACTTATAGTGGGTGGGATAAGGCATGTGACAAGGCACGCGAGGCACAGTGCACAGTTGTTAAAGTGGTTTTCGGTATTGGCAGAGAATATGACTGTAACGACCCCGAATTTTATATAAATTTAAATTGATAATTAAATGAATTTGTGAATAAAAATTTGTAAAATTAATTATAAATAGATGCGAGTTTCCCCGAACTCGAATAAATTCTGTATAAATCGTTTAAATTTAAATTATTGTATATAAATTTAAACCATGAATAAATGGATTAGAAATAAATGGTTTAATAATAAATGATAATAATAAATATTAGAATAAATCCTAACATCGAATTTAAAATAGAAATTTATTTATATTACAAAACAATAAGATTTAAAGAAAATAAAATACATTTAAATATGAATAAATGTAGACAAATAGAATGAAACAAATAAAAATAATAAAAGAAAAATATGAAATAAATTAGCTAAATTCAAACATCATGTTAAAATTAGAATTCATTTATACCACAAGTATAAGGCAAATAAAATACATACAAGTAAAGAAATATTGTAAAAGAATGAAACAAATGTACATTCAAAGGTGTTCAAACAAGAATATAAAAATATGTAACTGGGCTTGCAAAACAAAGAATCATCTCAACACAAAATATTATCATATCAGCCGGAGTCAACAAGTATTGCAAAATGAAGACAATAAGATATATAAGTATGAAAACATAAATATCTTTGAACTTGCAAAAAAACAGCAAATGTGTATTCAAGTATTCAACAAAAGAAGATAATATATACATTTAAGTATGAAGATTGTACACGAGCAATTAATGCTCTCATTTCAGCCGCCATAGAGATAAAAAAATCTCTGATCAAACTTTGTACAAACAAGCAAAAATAATATATATCACTTGTACAAATACAACACCCTATTCTCATTTTTTTACATCATCTTCCTTTTCATCTTAGTTCATTCGTTCCCAAGCTGAGAAAAAAAAGAAAAAAAAAGAAATCTGAAGTAATCTCATCTTTAACTTAAACAAACTTCAATTAAAACAACATACAAACCAGAGGATCAAGAAGAAAGATTCCAGCTTGAATTTCAAAGCCTGGTTTAAAAGGAAAACTCTGTTCTTTCATTCTGGAAACAAATGTGAGTAAACTTACAGTTTCTATTCTTTAAAGTTTGGTAATTAGTTTATAAACTTTGTCTTTGCTATATGATGCAAATGTATGTTTCTGAGATGTTCTTTGGAAAAAATTAGTATGGGATGTTCTTTAATATTTAAAGTCCTGAGCAAAGAAATCTAAAGAAAATTAATACATCTTCATATAGAACCTTTTAAACTTGAGATTTTTGAACCAAAGCAGTTGTTTAAACTTAAACCATAGTCAAAAAAAAAATTCTTGCTTGAAAGTGAAAGAACTTGACCCTGTAACTAAAATTTTCAGTAGAAATAAATCATACGAATTATTTCGAGTATTTTAATTTATTGGTTTGATTTCATAACTTGGATGAACAACTAAAAATAGGATTTTTAAAATAAGTACTATGATTTTTATATATGTATTCATAGAGCGGTTTCCAGTTAATCGAAATATGGGTTTCGACCAATTCCAGGTGGTCAGAGGCTCTGCCGTGGTCGGGGTTTGGGCCGAGGCTAGGTGAGCGAGCGTGGAAGTCGAGAAAAATGATGGAAGGGGTGCATGGTGACTATGGCGTTGGCGAAAGGGTGGTTAAGTTTTAAACCCTAGTTTTGGACGAGGTTGGAAAAGAGGTCGCTGGGGTTTCGCGCGTGCATCGAGTTGCATATGGGTTTGTGGGATGATAGTATGGAAGGTGACGAGTTCGTGGCCGAAGTTTTGAATTTTCTGGTGGTCGAGGTTGAGCGAACGGCAACTTTTCAGGTTTGGGTGACTTCGGTGATGAAGTTCCAGGTTGAGGATGGAAGCTCCATTTTGATTCATGAGGGTTTTTGATGATTTGGGAGGTTGGAGTTGTGGTTGGGATCGTAGTCGACTCGATGGCAAACTCGACGATGGTCGGAGACATTCCGATCGTTTGTGTACGTATACGTGCAAACGTGTGTCTGATGTTTTGGGGTGTTAGGAGAAGAAGAAGAATTTGTGGAGTTGGGGAAGGAAGAGGGAGCTCGAGTTCGAACACGTGAAAAACCCTATTTGGCTCGAAGCAACTGAAGTTTTACTCGAGTATTTTAATTTTGGGCTCAGGTCTTTGGGTGTTGTCAACCTGTCTTTGAAATTTAGAATGGAAACCATATCCAGATTTTTTTTAAACAAAAGAAAATTCTTCTGTATTTTAGAAAATGAAATTTAATTGAAAGAATATTGGAAATAAAATTAATAAGTTTCAAAGGTATATTAATTAAGTTTCAAATCAAGCTTTATTACCAACGGTCGAATTAAGTAAACACTTAACAAAGTTTTGGGATCTAATTAATATTTTAATCAAGTAATTAATATAAAACAAGTGTTGGAATTTAATTAACATCAAAATTCTCAAATTTGTAATAAATTGATTTCAAAGTTTAAAAGAGATTTCTTTGAAAACGTAAATTAGTGAATAATCAATATTAATTGATTATTTTCTGAAAATAATTAAGAATAATTACTTTTTAATTGTAATCAGTAATGAATTAAGTAATGAATGATTAATAGTTAATTAATTAAGTAATCTAATTAATAATTAATAATTGATTAACTAAGTAATTAAGTCATAAATGAATGGATAATTAAGTTTTATTAAGGTTATTAATTAATGATTGAGGGTAATCAATTAGGAAATTAAAGTTAAATAAGTTGATTAAAGAAGTAATTAACTAAATAGTGTGAAATAAAATCAATAAAGTTAATTAATCAAGTAATTGAGGATTAATTAAGTAACAGTTAACACTTAATTAATTAACTAATTAAAGGTAGTTAATTTGAGAATAATTAAATAATTAAAAGTTAATTATTTAATAATTAAAGATTGATTAATTTAATTAATAAATGATTAAAGGACAATTAATCAAATGATTTGAAATTTATTTAATGTTAATGGACCATGATTGATGACTTATCTGATTTAAATTAATCAGATAATTAATTGAGCTCACTTATGGATGTTTGGATTCTATTGATTGTCGAATTCTTTGATATCCCTGATATAGGATGCTTTGTGATACACCCTAATTTGTATTGTGATCTGTGATAAATTATCTGTGATGTAATTTATTCTCTGTGATTTTTGTATATCTGTGATCTGTGCATGAACGATAAGCGTTATAGTTTATATCGCTTATCAACTATATCCTTTATTTTGATATGTGATGATTCATCGTGTTGCACTATTGTGTTAAACCCCTGGACTACACTTTTACACACACAAATATGGATTTCACGTGGAAATCGGTTAAGTCACAGATGATTTAAAATTGAAATTTTTGAAATTGAAATTTTGATTTCAAATTGATTTTTGAAATGGATTTGGGTTAAATGTTAAAGCTTTTGAAAAGGTGTCTTCAAAGATAAAAGCTATTTTGAATAACTTGGTAAATTTCCAATTTAAATAATTCAATTTTAATTTAAATTCAAGAGTTGGAATTGAATTCCGTAATTGGAAATTATGGTTAAAGATGTTATAAATGTGTTATATGAAGTTAAACCATTTTAAAAGCATGGTTTCGAGAATTTAAATTTAACCCAAGGATTTTAATTCGTCTAAATTAATCAAATTTTCCGAAATGAAAACTATTTGTTTTCAAAGAATAAAAGCTTTCAGATAAGAAATGAAATTCCAGTTTAATTAAAGGAATTTCAAGTTTGAATTGAAAAATGGTTTTCCAAGTTATGAGTGAATTCTTTTTGAAAGCTATGAATTGAATCTGTTTATTTTAACAGATTTAAAATGGTGATTTGTTTAAACCATTCAAAATGAAATTTGTTTTGAAAGCTATAAGTTAAATCTTTGTTTTAAAGATTTAACTAGTTAATCAAATTGAAATGGAAATTAATTTGGAAAATCTATGAATGAATCTTTTGTTTAAAAGATTAAAGTGTGGAAATTGTTTAAACCATTGAAGGTTGTTGAAATGAATCTTTTTGTTTAAAAGATTTGAAAATGGTAACGTTGTAACGACCCGTAAATTTCAACCGTTTTAATAACGCAATTAGTTGAAATTTTGTAAAATTTTAAACGATAAAATTTTGAAATAAAAATTTAATATTTGGAATACGTCTAGTTAAACATAGCAACTGGTAAATTTTCGTCCGAAAATATGAAAGTTTATTTCGCGCGTAAATTCACTTCAATTTAATCAGTTAAAAAGCGATGAAAATAAAATGTTTTCGAAACCTAAATATTTTTACATAGAAAAATTCTAAACCATCTTCTGAGCAAGATGACAGTTTGTCGTTTTTCCAAATTCGGACATCTTTGGCTTCGTCGATCTTATTTTTCAGCGTTTTTCTTGCATTTTCCGTAGTAGAAAAATTCAAATTTTTATAATTAAATCGTACCACTGATTTCTATATACCGTTTTGATCGTCTCGTCGTGCTGATATCTATGGTATATTCAATTGTCAATTTCGGAATTTGGTGTACGGTGAAATCTGTGAAACGTCTAACGTATCGGTTCCGCAACCGAGTCTTTTTAGTTTCTTTGTCCATTCGTTGCCCAGCTGAAAAGCGAATAGCCATAAATTCTTACTATTTTCCAGATACCAATGTTTGACCTTCTCTATCCCCAATGTTTAATTTAATTTAATCTGCTGGTTCATATCTTACTTTATTTGGTTCCTTTTGAATTTACAGTCTCTCCTCTCTTATCATTTCGTTTGCCTTTAAAAAAAAAAGAGAAGCAAATGGTGATAAGTCCTGAAACCTGCCATCTCCATTCCTTTCTTTTCTCACATCTTCGCCTTCATCCCACTACATCTCCGCAAGCACCTACCCAGGCCCTCCATGGCCGAACTGCCTTGTCAACCTGCCGCACAACCCTTCCACATAGACAACCCTACTCCGCCATCTTGCCTCCACCAACAACCCGTCTCCCATTGCCACCAGCTTGCAGCACTTCTCCGCAATGGTCAGACACCACACAGCCCACCCCACGAATCCGCCACCCATCCCCTTCCATGCCACGACCCTGACTTGTACCCGCTTACGCCACGCAGCAGCTCCAACATCAAGTCCACCCTCCTACCCTTCAACCCGCCTCCACCCTCCCTAGCACCTCCGATCCAACGCCATCTCCGCCTTCCACTGTTCGCCTATAAAGCCTCTCCACTCCTCCACGCCGTCGAATCCCTTTTGCTTCCACTACCCTCCAACTTGCTCCGGTGTAAGCTTCGTTTTTCTTGAGTCTATTTGTTATATGAAATTGTTAGCTGTTGAATACCTATATTATGTTTTGATTGCGTATATATTTTATTGTATATATATTAAGTGTTATTTATACATTAGTTATATTAGATTTGCTAGCCTATATATATTAACAAATTAAGCTAGTTTGGCTTTTCTGTTCGATTTATATGTAATACAAAGTACAATATGTTTCAATTTTATTTTATTATCTGAGTTCGAGATATAGTGTTATATATATGTTATGTGTTCTCATGTATAAGTCTGCATATAGCTATGCATTTGTTTTTTTATATACTTACATATATAGTATAACGTGCATATATATTTTCGTATGTATATTTTCTGAAACCGCTATACGTATTACTTACATATATTTTAACATACGGGTTAGAGATATATATATCTGTTTGTATACACTTAAGTTTAGTTGGTATATTGCATAGGTTACTTTATTGATGTTTGTAGTGTCTTTTATATAAAAAGTTTTATATATTATATATGAAGTTTTGCATATGGGTTGGGTAGTTGTCTGCATGGGTTTATCTATATATGTGTTCATACATATACTATCGACGTTCATTATTTCTTAAGTTTGTATATATTTAGTTATGAAGTATATTTTATGAAAGTTATATTGATGTTCTATACGTAGGGGTGATCTTGTAATAGTATATATAGAGAATTGTTTTAAAAAAGTCAGTTATTGATTTTAGATTATATACAGATTTATAATAAGTTGGTATTTCAAAATTTTATATTGATTTTGAGTAATATATAATGTATGTGCCTTGTTCAGTCTTTATCAATCCGGTTTTGATTTGTTCTCGTCAAATTCTGTTAATCAGCTTTGATTGTTGAAATTCGTGCCGATTTTGCTTTGCTTGGATGCAAAAATTCAATTTCAGTGTCTGTATCAGTGTGCGTACCCGGGTCATCTTCTCGTGCATCTCTAGCCTCGAAAGGTGAGCACTCACTCACGATTAACGTTCTTTTATTTATTAAATTTGATTTCAATTGAAACGACAATTGAAATATGCTGTTGTTAGTTAATTACACTGTTATATATGCTATTGCCTGTATCAGTTTACCTGTGACACCTGACACCATTATCTGTTAATTATTTATGCGATGATAATATAGTTTGGCTGATAATTGATTGATTGTTGATGTTTATATTGGACGTTAAATTGCTAATGTTAAATTGATAAATAGTATGTAATTGAACTTGATATAGTATAATTAAATGTTAAATTTGATTTAATGACATTCGTATAATATGACCCCTTTAACTGTTAAATTTATTGACACGTAGAATTTGTTTAATTACACTTTGAACCACTGAATGTATGTTGTTAAATTGATGATGTATGAAATTGTAAATAGATGACAAGTGAAGAACCGTATTGTAATAATCTTTAATCTACATGAAATGATAGTGTAGATTCTAGAAATAATTATATTAATTCGTACAAATAACAATGCGAATTAATACGGTTATTTCGGGATTATTTGAATTGATTATTGGATTGTTATTGTTTGTTGTGATTGCTTGTTTATTTACTTTGACACCATCCCAGTTATCACACTGCAAGTTCCCTCTGTTATGCTTCGATTTTTAATTGAATTGGAATCGGGTTGAAATGATAAATACCCAAAATTGAACTTTGACCTAGGATAGAAAATTAAATAAACCCGATTGGTCAATAACTTGATTTTGAAATAAGATAAGGATTTTATTTGAATAACTAATATGGTTTTGAAATGAAGTTGAAATTTGAAATTAAGTGAAAGGAAATGTTAATGTTTAATAATCTGAAACAAATTATTAAAAATGTAATTGATGAAAGAATGTTGTTTAAGTTGAGAAACTATTGAGTTAAGTTGGAAATTATAATTAAGTTTGAAATTATTAAACTTTGAAATTATTTAATAATTAAGTTTTGAATTATTTAATAATTAAATAAGATTGAATTATTTAATGATTAAATTAAATTGAATCTTGAATAAGTGAATTTTACTTCGTAATACTTGAAATTGAGATTTCTTGATTAAGTAAGTTTTTGGAAAATTATTTAAGTAAGTAAATAAGTGAAATTGGATTTCTTTAACAAAAATGAAATGTGATATTTTGGAATTAATGTAAGACTTGTAATTGGAGAATTGATTTGACGAATTTAGTTTAATTCAAAATTGTAAGTTTTGTTTTAATGAAGTTGAACTTAAGAATTGATTAAATGAATTGGAAATTTAATAGAAATTGTTTTGAATGATAAAGTAACTTAACGAATATTGAATGAAATCGATAAATGAGTTTAAATCGATTTGAATGTTAAATTAGACTAATTTAAATGATTTCGGAATGAAACTTATATACGAACTTGAATCAATATTGGAATCGTTGAATAAAAGTTGAAATGGTATTATAAGATTTTGAAATGGTAATTTGGAAGTTTTGAAACGTAAATTGTGGAAATTGATTTCGAAAGAGAAATGAAATGTTGGTTTACGAATTGAAATTGAAATTGAAATTGATTTGGTTTTTGAAATATATAAACGACCAATCGGTGTAATAATTACGAAAGTTATTAAAGGGACCGGGATCGGTAATGGATATACTCTCTATCTGAACCGAAACCACTTTAATAATTATACGCGGAGTGTTGATCCAGAACGAAGTGGATGGTTTTGATGAACGCGTTGACTGAAGAAAGAGAACGATTTTGGATGACCCCTGACATGACTAAAACAGGAGCCGCGTCGGGCCATTGAGGTTCGCTACCTCTAGCGGACACACTTCTTCGATACCTTATCTATTACTTTTGTGATTCGATTTGGGTGCACCCCTTGATTTGGGAGTGTTGTTTCGCGGTGTTGGGATAGTAGCTGCTATGCCCAACATCAGTCCGGATCATGCAACTACTAGTATCCTAGTTGGTATCGCCTCATGTACCTTGTCATACTGATTATCCTATTCGCGACCACTACGTTTTTTTTTGTACCTTTAGTATATGGATTGCCCTCTGGTGACTTCCGGTTTTGGGGAAACTACGGTCTTGTATATGCTTTTGGGAATAAACAAGTTAAGAGGTGTATGGGCCCTGCTTAACCCTACTTTGATATCTTTATATTACTGATAGACATTATCTACTTAGCGTACATTACTACCTAGTAGATAGTTTAACGGATCCTTAAAGGATGGTTATTCCAAACATCCTTTGAGTTACTTGTATTTCAATTGCTATTTCACTTGAGTTGGATTTATTAATATAAGAATGTTAATCCTGACTCGAGTGTCTTGTGTTTTTGCTTTACGCTCGGGTCAGACTGAGTGTACCAGTATTCGAGACTCACCTTTGGAGTTGGAGCTTTGCTTGAAGATCCAGCCATCTATTCGGCTTTCAGTATTCGATGATTCCAGTGTTGTATTCTGATTTGTATCTGATGTATCGTATTACTCTTCTGTTGTAAACTCTGATGTATTTTTATATATTCATATAGTAGCTTCATGAACTACTATCTCTTTTATTTCCGCTGCATTTATTACTCTGTGTCTGTGATCTGTGATTATATCTATTTACTGTATATGTTCAGTTTTGCCAAATTTAAATTAACAACGCGGTATTTTGAGCAATTCAACTCCGGCATGAGTGTCTACCTATACACTTATAATGGACGCGAATGGTCCAAAATGGCGGGTCGTTACAGTTGGTATCAGAGCTTTGGTAGCTCTAGGCAAAACTCAACATATAGGGTAAATGTATTTACAGAATCACTCTCATTCGAGTTTCAATCTCTTCCTTTGACTCAATTCCTTTGAATTTTTGGAACGTTCCCTGCGGTTCCAAAAATTCATTCGTGTCCCTCACTATTCGTCTTCTTTCAATTCTGGAGCACCCCATAACTCCATTTTGAATGATATCTATAATTGGTCGGCGGTCTCGCCAATCTTCGAATGATTCGGAAAGGAGCAAAACTCCTTTACAATAGACATTGATTTACCGGAGATTTCTATATCCTCGGTTTACGATGCTATCTATCTCCTGCTATACCTGAATTCTATTTCTCGAGATCGAATGTTGATTTACCTCGGAATTTAGCATCGATCTTATTATCTAAGTCACGGTCGATCCGGTTAAGGTTGCCCGTAAATTAAAAAGCTTATCCGTCTCCCGATTCTGTTAATATAATTATCTTATCTCTTATTCCGAACTTATCTTCGAATCAAATTTCTCTTTGATTTGAGTCCATCAAAATTTGAATCCCTATCCTTATTTTGAAAATTCATTCCTGTATCGTCGAGCAAAGAAATGTATTTGTAAATTTATATTAAAAATGTTTTATATACTGTGTTGTTTGAGTTGTTGATGTGATTTGGGTTTCCGATCGATTCGTCTGATCAGCGCTATCGATAGGATCTCCAAAACACTTGAGCAGAGCAAACTGACACAACATTGTTTTCAAATTTAGTAAATAAAATAGTTTTGTATGATTATATTTTATATAAGTATAAATTTTTCTGAAATTAAAGTGTTAATAAATTTGTTGTCAGAAATAATAATATTTGACTTTCATTTATTGTTTTGTAAACCATTGATTATTGCATAAAATAAATAAATGAATTTATGAAACTTGGTTATAAATTGATTTGGGATTTGAAAGGAATTTAAATAAAAATTTGAGAATTTAATTTCCGGTGATTTCGAACTTTGGTTTTAAAATTTTAAAGTATATATTATTGAAAGTATTTTCGAATAGAAATCGTTTTCAAAAAAAAAAAAAAAAAATTTTAGAATGTTGAAATCAGTGCTCTTCTCTTTGTCGCTGGAAAATAATTTCGGTGATGGCGGCCGCATCATCGACATTCATTTTCGAGTTTCGAAGTGGAGATACTATTTTGTAGCTTTGCTACGGTTTTGTTTTGAAAAAAATATTTTGATTTGAATTTCTTCAGTATATTTTGATTTACATATATATAGGTATCTTATTTTAAAATTTAATTTGATTTGATATAAATATATTATATATATCTCTAAATTGTTTAAAGTTAATCAGAAATCTAATTCTTAAATTTGGTTAAAGGATGATTTTAATTATAAATAAAACCAAAATTTGGAACAAATATTTAAACTTGAATAATTGAATTGGGAAAATTTTATTTTGTATATTGTTCAACAGCATTCAAATACAACTTACATAAATCATTCAGAAGTTGAATATGTAATTGGATAATATATAAGATAAATTGAATTTATAAATAAAATTTGAGTGTTTATAATAAATGTTATACACTAAATTTTGATTATAAAGATGTTAATAGAGTTAGATAGGATAATAAGTAAACTCATTTAATAATGAAATAAATTTTGTTTTGAAAAATTTAATAAATTGAAATTTGATCAACATATGAAAATACATTGAATTTAAAAGAAATTAATATATGTAAATTAATTTAAATCGAAACTTTTATGTTTTAAATTAATTTATATGGGTTAAATATATGGGAGTAGATATATTAAGTAGAATAAATTTAACAGTAATTTGAAATTAAGAAGAATTAAATTTGTTGAATAAATATGTTTTATTAAATGACTATTCTAATTTATGATTTTAGAAATTTGTTAATTAAACATAATTGGATAATAAGATAATGAATTTAGAAATAGTTGAGATTGATTTTAGTCAAATCAAATGGATTAAATCAATTACTGAATATCAATTAATTTAAATTTGAATTGATATGGTTTAAATTAATTGTTATTTTGTATTTCAAAATCTGTTTTCTTTCTGGTTGTTTCTATTCTCCTACCTCGTTCCTTTTCGGGGACGAAAAGTTTTGAGTGGGGGAGAGTGTAACGACCCGTAAATTTCAACCGTTTTAAAAACGCAATTAGTTGAAATTTTGTAAAATTTTAAACGATAAAATTTTGAAATAAAAATTTAATATTTGGAATACGTCTAGTTAAACATAGCAACTGGTAAATTTTCGTCCGAAAATATGAAAGTTTATTTCGCGCGTAAATTCACTTCAATTTAATCAGTTAAAAAGCGATGAAAATAAAATGTTTTCGAAACCTAAATATTTTTACATAGAAAAATTCTAAACCATCTTCTGAGCAAGATGACAGTTTGTCGTTTTTCCAAATTCGGACATCTTTGGCTTCGTCGATCTTATTTTTCAGCGTTTTTCTTGCATTTTCCATAGTAGAAAAATTCAAATTTTTATAATTAAATCGTACCACTGATTTCTATATACCGTTTTGATCGTCTCGTCGTGCTGATCTCTATGGTATATTCAATTGTCAATTTCGGAATTTGGTGTACGGTGAAATCTGTGAAACGTCTAACGTATCGGTTCCGCAACCGAGTCTTTTTAGTTTCTTTGTCCATTCGTTGCCCAACTGAAAAGCGAATAGCCATAAATTCTTACTATTTTCCAGATACCAATGTTTGACCTTCTCTATCCCCAATGTTTAATTTAATTTAATCTGCTGGTTCATATCTTACTTTATTTGGTTCCTTTTGAATTTACAGTCTCTCCTCTCTTATCATTTCGTTTGCCTTTAAAAAAAAAAGAGAAGCAAATGGTGATAAGTCCTGAAACCTGCCATCTCCATTCCTTTCTTTTCTCACATCTTCGCCTTCATCCCACTACATCTCCGCAAGCTCCTACCCAGGCCCTCCATGGCCGAACTGCCTTGTCAACCTGCCGCACAACCCTTCCACATAGACAACCCTACTCCGCCATCTTGCCTCCACCAACAACCCGTCTCCCATTGCCACCAGCTTGCAGCACTTCTCCGCAATGGTCAGAAACCACACAGCCCACCCCACGAATCCGCCACCCATCCCCTTCCATGCCACGACCCTGACCTGTACCCGCTTACGCCACGTAGCAGCTCCAACATCAAGTCCACCCTCCTACCCTTCAACCCGCCTCCACCCTCCCTAGCACCTCCGATCCAACGCCATCTCCGCCTTCCACTGTTCGCCTATAAAGCCTCTCCACTCCTCCACGCCGTCGAATCCCTTTTGCTTCCACTACCCTCCAACTTGCTCCGGTGTAAGCTTCGTTTTTCTTGAGTCTATTTGTTATATGAAATTGTTAGCTGTTGAATACCTATATTATGTTTTGATTGCGTATATATTTTATTGTATATATATTAAGTGTTATTTATACATTAGTTATATTAGATTTGCTAGCCTATATATATTAACAAATTAAGCTAGTTTGGCTTTTCTGTTCGATTTATATGTAATACAAAGTACAATATGTTTCAATTTTATTTTATTATCTGAGTTCGAGATATAGTGTTATATATATGTTATGTGTTCTCATGTATAAGTCTACATATAGCTATGCATTTGTTTTTTTATATACTTACATATATAGTATAACGTGCATATATATTTTCGTATGTATATTTTCTGAAACCGCTATACGTATTACTTACATATATTTTAACATACGGGTTAGAGATATATATATATCTGTTTGTATACACTTAAGTTTAGTTGGTATATTGCATAGGTTACTTTATTGATGTTTGTAGTGTCTTTTATATAAAAAGTTTTATATATTATATATGAAGTTTTGCATATGGGTTGGGTAGTTGTCTGCATGGGTTTATCTATATATGTGTTCATACATATACTATCGACGTTCATTATTTCTTAAGTTTGTATATATTTAGTTATGAAGTATATTTTATGAAAGTTATATTGATGTTCTATACGTAGGGGTGATCTTGTAATAGTATATATAGAGAATTGTTTTAAAAAAGTCAGTTATTGATTTTAGATTATATACAGATTTATAATAAGTTGGTATTTCAAAATTTTATATTGATTTTGAGTAATATATAATGTATGTGCCTTGTTCAGTCTTTATCAATCCGGTTTTGATTTGTTCTCGTCAAATTCTGTTAATCAGCTTTGATCGTTGAAATTCGTGCCGATTTTGCTTTGCTTGGATGCAAAAATTCAATTTCAGTGTCTGTATCAGTGTGCGTACCCGGGTCATCTTCTCGTGCATCTCTAGCCTCGAAAGGTGAGCACTCACTCACGATTAACGTTCTTTTATTTATTAAATTTGATTTCAATTGAAACGACAATTGAAATATGCTGTTGTTAGTTAATTACACTGTTATATATGCTATTGCCTGTATCAGTTTACCTGTGACACCTGACACCATTATCTGTTAATTATTTATGCGATGATAATACAGTTTGGCTGATAATTGATTGATTGTTGATGTTTATATTGGACGTTAAATTGCTAATGTTAAATTGATAAATAGTATGTAATTGAACTTGATATAGTATAATTAAATGTTAAATTTGATTTAATGACATTCGTATAATATGACCCCTTTAACTGTTAAATTTATTGACACGTAGAATTTGTTTAATTACACTTTGAACCACTGAATGTATGTTGTTAAATTGATGATGTATGAAATTGTAAATAGATGACAAGTGAAGAACCGTATTGTAATAATCTTTAATCTACATGAAATGATAGTGTAGATTCTAGAAATAATTATATTAATTCGTACAAATAACAATGCGAATTAATACGGTTATTTCGGGATTATTTGAATTGATTATTGGATTGTTATTGTTTGTTGTGATTGCTTGTTTATTTACTTTGACACCATCCCAGTTATCACACTGCAAGTTCCCTCTGTTATGCTTCGATTTTTAATTGAATTGGAATCGGGTTGAAATGATAAATACCTAAAATTGAACTTTGACCTAGGATAGAAAATTAAATAAACCCGATTGGTCAATAACTTGATTTTGAAATAAGATAAGGATTTTATTTGAATAAGTAATATGGTTTTGAAATGAAGTTGAAATTTGAAATTAAGTGAAAGGAAATGTTAATGTTTAATAATCTGAAACAAATTATTAAAAATGTAATTGATGAAAGAATGTTGTTTAAGTTGAGAAACTATTGAGTTAAGTTGGAAATTATAATTAAGTTTGAAATTATTAAACTTTGAAATTATTTAATAATTAAGTTTTGAATTATTTAATAATTAAATAAGATTGAATTATTTAATGATTAAATTAAATTGAATCTTGAATAAGTGAATTTTACTTCGTAATACTTGAAATTGAGATTTCTTGATTAAGTAAGTTTTTGGAAAATTATTTAAGTAAGTAAATAAGTGAAATTGGATTTCTTTAACAAAAATGAAATGTGATATTTTGGAATTAATGTAAGACTTGTAATTGGAGAATTGATTTGACGAATTTAGTTTAATTCAAAATTGTAAGTTTTGTTTTAATGAAGTTGAACTTAAGAATTGATTAAATGAATTGGAAATTTAATAGAAATTGTTTTGAATGATAAAGTAACTTAACGAATATTGAATGAAATCGATAAATGAGTTTAAATCGATTTGAATGTTAAATTAGACTAATTTAAATGATTTCGGAATGAAACTTATATACGAACTTGAATCAATATTGGAATCGTTGAATAAAAGTTGAAATGGTATTATAAGATTTTGAAATGGTAATTTGGAAGTTTTGAAACGTAAATTGTGGAAATTGATTTCGAAAGAGAAATGAAATGTTGGTTTACGAATTGAAATTGAAATTGAAATTGATTTGGTTTTTGAAATATATAAACGACCAATCGGTGTAATAATTACGAAAGTTATTAAAGGGACCGGGATCGGTAATGGATATACTCTCTATCTGAACCGAAACCACTTTAATAATTATACGCGGAGTGTTGATCCAGAACGAAGTGGATGGTTTTGATGAACGCGTTGACTGAAGAAAGAGAACGATTTTGGATGACCCCTGACATGACTAAAACAGGAGCCGCGCCGGGCCATTGAGGTTCGCTACCTCTAGCGGACACACTTCTTCGATACCTTATCTATTACTTTTGTGATTCGATTTGGGTGCACCCCTTGATTTGGGAGTGTTGTTTCGCGGTGTTGGGATAGTAGCTGCTATGCCCAACATCAGCCCGGATCACGCAACTACTAGTATCCTAGTTGGTATCGCCTCATGTACCTTGTCATACTGATTATCCTATTCGCGACCACTACGTTTTGTTTTGTACCTTTAGTATATGGATTGCCCTCTGGTGACTTCCGGTTTTGGGGAAACTACGGTCTTGTATATGCTTTTGGGAATAAACAGGTTAAGAGGTGTATGGGCCCTGCTTAACCCTACTTTGATATCTTTATATTACTGATAGACATTATCTACTTAGCGTACATTACTACCTAGTAGATAGTTTAACGGATCCTTAAAGGATGGTTATTCCAAACATCCTTTGAGTTACTTGTATTTCAATTGCTATTTCACTTGAGTTGGATTTATTAATATAAGAATGTTAATCCTGACTCGAGTGTCTTGTGTTTTTGCTTTACGCTCGGGTCAGACTGAGTGTACCAGTATTCGAGACTCACCTTTGGAGTTGGAGCTTTGCTTGAAGATCCAGCCATCTATTCGGCTTTCAGTATTCGATGATTCCAGTGTTGTATTCTGATTTGTATCTGATGTATCGTATTACTCTTCTGTTGTAAACTCTGATGTATTTTTATATATTCATATAGTAGCTTCATGAACTACTATCTCTTTTATTTCCGCTGCATTTATTACTCTGTGTCTGTGATCTGTGATTATATCTATTTACTGTATATGTTCAGTTTTGCCAAATTTAAATTAACAACGCGGTATTTTGAGCAATTCAACTCTGGCATGAGTGTCTACCTATACACTTATAATGGATGCGAATGGTCCAAAATGGCGGGTCGTTACAAACGTGTTTAAACCATTTGAAAGAAAAGTTTTGGGTAATAAGTTGTGACTTAATTGAAATCCCAATATCCATATGTTTTTAAATATTGCGCTCATTACTCGGATTAGCCGGGAGAGGACCTTTGTGTCATATAACCCATTCCGAATAAGTGATACGTCGTATGGATAGCATTTGAAGACCGGTGTTGAAGACCGGGTGTTTGCGAAAACGATAGGATAATCTATCGATTGTCTCTGCACTGGGTCGCTCCTGGTATAGAGATTCCCTAAGTGATGGGAAATCCGATCGGGATTGTGAATACCCAGATTTGCAAGGGCTTCTTCAGAAGTGCTTTCGGTTCTGTTCGAACCCAGAACAGACTTGTATGGTTACATGTCTGACATTACACTTTGAGATATAAAGCAGATTTCTTTCAAATACATTTCTGTTGGTGGCGGAGAATTTATTCTCTTAGCTTAACACCCTTCTTTGAGATGTACGAGCTCAGAGGTTATGTAGTTGAAGGTCATCAGCGATATACTCCCAATTTGGTAATGTGACATGCTGAGTGTTGCTGTGTGATGATCATTGTTTGATCATTTGTGATATGATCATTTGTTTGATCATTTATCTTTGTGATCATTGCTTTGATCATCTGTTGACCCAAAGCATGGCTTTGTGACAAAGCGTAGCTTTGTGGACGAGACCTCTTCGGACCTCACAACCCGGAAATGGTCGAAATAGGAATATGCGGCAAGGTTATGAGGGTCGCTCCCTTTAGGGTATGTCATTTCCTTCTGGAAAAGGGTGGTATCAAGTATGGAGCCCTGGTATTTAACCTATGTGGATACTCCGATCTCATTTATTGTGTGATTGTGTGTTTATCGAGACGCCTCGGATAAAGGTCCTAAAGGACCGGGGGGTGGCATATTCGTGAGTTACCTGTTATAGGGGTAACCCGGCCTTGTGTTGGCTGAGAGCAGTTTGTCTCTCGGGACGTCCAGCCAGAGGCGATCCCATTCGGCAGTAGGAAAGGAAGTTCCTTAGCCCGACCATTTGTTGGAAATCCAAACAAAACAATACGAGCCCTATACGGTTTTAGTTGTATTACCTGCCATGGAATGTGGCGGTAACCTGCTATTGAACATGGTAGCTATAGTAGGCATACGATAATGGTCGTATGTTGGCTAAGATTGATATTCTATTTTCGAAATACTTTCTGCACTATGCACTAGTAATAATATAAAATGATTTGATTTTGCGTAGTAAGCATCTTTGACTATCATAAGAAGAAATCTCCTCCAATTCTGCGTTTGCATTGTGTGTGTGGCGGGAGGTCTTATGATAGTCTCATTTTCCAAAAGCATTGCGAATTGACTTTAAAATTCTCTGCTATTTGTTTTTAAAGATAAACTGTTTTTGTTGCTCACACCAGTCCCATGACTGACTCGGAGTTTATTGTTCCTTTCCTAAACTCTAGGTGCTCATAATTTTCTACACGAGCAGTCTAGAGTTGGGGTTTTCAGATATTCAAGTTGAGTAGATTATCTGGAGCTAGTCAGTCCTTGGATGACTGACCTTGCTTTCCGCTAGCTATGGATTGGAGCATTCTATTGGAGATATTCTATCCACTGCTGGTGTTATCTATTTTCTTTCCGCTGCTATTTGTTGTATCATATCTCTGATGTATATTGATATTCATTTTATCATTCTGTTGTATTATACATTGTATGAGATATTGTATATCAATGTATTATTCTTTTTCTTCCGCTGTGTTATTTACTTAACTGTGTTATAAGCTCCGGAGAACCAGATTCGGCGTTTGAATCTACGGCATTTTGAGTACAAGTGACGTACGGATGCCGATTTTCGAAGGCCGAGTTTTTGGGTCTTTACAACGACAATATCCGATCTCGGTGTCTTTAACAACCAAACGCTTATTTCACACCGTACTCATTTGCATTTCAAGCAATTCATAATTCATATCAAAATATCATATTCATTTAAAAAATCATATCACTTTCGAAATCATATTCACTTTCGAAATCATATTCACTTCCGAAATCATAACCACAAAATAGTTTAAACCATCACATCAAAATATTCGCATTTAAATCCATTAAACCTAAATCATAACAGTTCCAACTTAAACATTTTAAATATTGAAAATAGTTATATATGTTGAAATAGTTATAAATTAAAAATAGGTTATAGATTAAAATAGTTTATATATTAAAAAGAGTTCATATATTAAAAATAGTTCATATATTAAAAAGAATTTTATACCGAAAATAGTTTCAAATTAGAATTTTTTCTTCCACTTTCACAAATCAATTCAAATCAACTTTAGTTCTAAAGATTCAATTTAAATCAATCTCAGTTCCACAATTTCAAAAGGTTCAATTCAAATTCTCAATAAAACCATTTTTTTTATTTATATCGATTTCAACACTAGGTTTGAGCTACAAATTTATACCACTTCCAATTCAATATGTTTCAAAGTTTAAATATTTAAACAATTTACAATAACTCAATTTGATAAATTTCACTTATTTCAAAATTCAACTTAAATTTTATTTAAATTTGAAATATTCACTTAACCATTTTTAATTAAACATTTAAATAAAATCTTCAAATTACAATTTTAAATCAAAATTAAATATTCTATTTCAATTTTTTTTAAATTTGAAAATATTCATTTAATCACCTTTAATCAAAATCCAGTTATCAAGTTATAAAAATCATATCTTTAAAATCTCAAAATTAATAAGTTCAAATCAATCCTTATTTAAATACAATTCCTAAATAGATAAAATTTCAAATCAATTTCCAATTTATCTTTCCAACTTTTATTTATCTAAGTTTACAAAATCTATTTTTTTAAAATATAAATAAAATTTTAAATAAATACTTAAACATATTATATAAATACTAATTAAATTAAATTTTATTAAATTAAATCTTTGTTAAATTTATTTTATATTAAATCTTATTTTATATATTTAAAAATAATAAAATTATAAGTAAAATCTTAAAATTTACATTTTTCAAAACTTAACTTATAATGTAAAATTTCCAAAATATATAATTAAAAAAAATCTAAATTTTTATACACATACAAAAATAAAAATCTTTATATTTTATTTTAAAAACAATCAATATTTATTAAAAAAACACATATATTTTCCTTTTTCAAAAATTCGAAAATCATTTAAAATAGATCAACGGTGTTCGCATATAATTTTCTATCTCATGGTCAAGTGATACGGATATTTATCATTTCAATCTGCAATAATTTAATATTTATGGGTATATATCATTTCAACCCACAATCCCAAAATTCAAAAATCAATAAAATCGCTTGGGTTTATCATTTCATCCCATAACGATTTTTCCTAATCTATAATATCGTTCAGGTATGTATCATTTCAACCCATAGGGATTTCCTAAACTATCAGGGAACTTACAGAGTGAGAACAATAAAATAATAACAAAATAACATATCAATGGCAACATAAACCATAACTAACAAATTTAAATATAATATATAAACAACAGGTTATGGAGTCATATGTCAATTATCATAAGTTAACAAATGCAGATAATAACATATCATACTTAACAATTATATAACTAACAAATTCAAATTTAACAACATATTTCAATCGTCATTTCATGTGAATTAAATTTACTAAATATAAGAATGTTAATCGTGAGTGATTGCTCAACATTCGAGGCTAGAGAAACCATGAGAATGACAAGCAATGGACACGGATACGCGGCTATGGACACACACTCGGATATGCAGCAAATGGGACACGACAAGGCAAAGAACTGCTGCCATAATTTCGGACAGCAACGAAAACAAATCAAAGCTAGCATGATGAAGAAAACAAATATATATATATATATCTGCAATATATATATATATACCTCATATATATAAATAAGATGAAATATTTAAGCTTAACCTGAACTCGAGCTAGACAGCGGCAAGGAGGAGGCTGCTAGGTCTATGCTCGGCTAGGAAAGGGGAGAGAGAGATAACAGGAAGAAGATGAGCAGATAGCTATGTATACAAACTATATATATATCATTCTTGGGGAGCGATGGAAAAAGGTACGATTTAGGTAAAGCACATGCAATTGGAGTCAGCAATTTTCCGTCTAAGTAGTTGGAGGATCTTCTTTCTATTGCACGTGTACCACCTGCTGTCAATCAGGTGGAATGTCACCCAAGGTGGAAGCATTCAAAGCTTCATGCTGTGTGCATGAAACGTGGTGTCCACCTTTCGGTAAGTTTCCACTCTACAATGTCTCTTACATTATCATAGTAACAAGTTCTTTCTAGGACTGCAGGAAGAAAAATCAAAAGAATCCTAACCGAAAACATATTATTGTTCCATATACAAACTTATAGGATGATCAATGCACATATATTCCTTTGGTCATATACAAAACTTGTTTAGCTTATCAAAGAGGAAAGAAGGACTGGCTGCTGGTGGGTTACGGCCAAGGGAAAGAGAAAGCGGCGATCTGTGGCAGAGGGTGTTTGGGCTGTAAGGTGACTTCGGCTGAAACGGCGGAGCTATGATGGGTGGCTATTGATGGCGTGCTGCATTTGGCTGAGCAGTGGAAGGGGTCGTTCAGGTTGATGTAGGTAGGGGACTTGCTCGGCTGTTGTGTGGGCAATCGGTTTAAGGAGATGGTCAATGGCAATGGAAGAAGGGGACGAGCACGTTCAGGAAAAAGAGGAAGGGCATGCTTCTTCTTAGATCACAAGCATATATCCTTCTTTTAATAGTAAGCATGGGCTGTCAGGTCGAGAAGGCTTGGTGGCTGTTGGTGTTCGAAGGAAAGACAAGGTAGTGGGGTTCTCGGCCTATGCAGTGGGTGGTGTTGTCAGGGAGTGGCTGGAAGACGTGGTGGGTGTTGTGGAGTTGCGTCACAAGCAAAGGGTGCTCGGGTTCATATGCAAGGTGTGTGATGTGATGGGTCGGGAAGATGAAAGGTGGTGGATTAATTCGGTGAAGGGGTGGGAAAAAATGGCACGACAAAAGAAGGAGGAGAGGGAGAGGGTCGGTCACAAAGAAAGAGCAGGTTCATAATAAAAAGCTTCAGAAAAAAACAAGTTTGTAACTTTCATTTTTTTATATATGTAACCAAGCATAGAAATGAAAAGGAGGGGAGAGGAAGAGTACGAACTAGAAATATATTGGAACCAGGGAAAAGCAGAAGTCAAGTATTGAATTCTAGGAAATCTTTATGGTTAGTGTCCATTTGTTTCTCTCAGGAAACAAACAAATGGACACAGGGAAACAAAAAGACTCGAACGGGTACCGATGCGGCTGATCGTTTTACTGATTTCGCCGCGTACCGGACGCCGAAATGCACAAATGAATATACTATGGAGATCAGCACGAGGAGACGAACAGAATGGTACACAGATATGAGAGATACAACTATTCTATCAAAACTCGATATTCGTTGCCAAAATGCTGCTAAAACGCCGAAAATAAGATAAACGGAGCTAGAGCTGTCCAAATTTGGCGAAACGAGTTATGACGTCTCACTCCGAAAAAGATAAACAATTTTACTACATAAAAATATTCATATTTCAAAAATATTTTATTTCCATCAATTTTAACTAATTTAAATTTTATATTTTAAATTTTAAATTTCACATTGAACAAACTTACATATTTTCAAATGAAAATTTACCAATTGCTATGCTTTAATAGATGCATACCAAATATCAAATTTTCATTTCTAACATTTAATTGTTTTATTTTCATAAAAATTTAGTTAATAACGTTACTAAAAATCATTAAAATTTACGGGTTGTTACAGTAACTCTGAGATTTTTGTATTCAGGGTATCCCTTTGTACTAATCTTTTTATATTCCATTGCATTGTGAGATTCTAATAGTCTGTCTTCCTTTCTTGTTCTATTCTTTTTTTTACCCTAACTTTCTGTCTTTCAAGTGCTTTGGAGCTCAGCACACGAATACCGTTGATGTATTTAGTGTCGAAATCCGATAGTTGAAAAGTCGGATCTTTACAAAAATACAATTACTTTACATTGTTATCACATAAATTTATATTTTATTACATCAATTATCATTAAATTATGAACAATATAAAAATGGTACAAAAGAATATACCAAATCAATTATTCACCATTTAGCATACATCCACTTTTCCATTCCCTCTTATGCTTCTACCTGCAACTTCAGAATTGTACACATATATATACATAATAAAAAGGAAAAAGGTTTCAACTATGTTTTGGCTGTGCCTAAGCCTATATACTATGACCATAGGCTTGATAGCTATTGCATAGGAAAAGACTACCTATGTACCCATTTGGGGGATCAAGCTATGTAGTTCTTTTTCTTGTTTTTCTCCTGTATGTGGATAGTTATTAGTACATTGCAACCATAACGTCCATGCAACCATTCCAACAATCACAACCAATGCAGTCAATGCCACCATTGCAACCATCACAACCAATGTAATCAATGCAACTAGCATAACCATTACAACCATCGCAACCAATAAAGCGAATGCAATTAGTAGAAGTAGAAAATAGTACTAATACTCATCCATCCCGACAAAACATCTTGGGAAACCACAACAATAATAGCACACAGTCATCAAATAATAACAATATCCAATAGCAACTCGAATCAATAAAATAATAAAATCACAATGCAAATATATTAACATACATTACTAATTATCAATTATAATAATTCATCATCAATATAGGTATAAATCATAGAGTGTATACTAATCACTCCACAATAGTAACACAACATTAATATCATCAAATGAGTGCTAATTTAACCAACATTAGTAACACAACATCCAACATCAAATAATCGTAATTATTTGTACATCAACTGTAGCAATAATGGTAAAATATCGCACTCACGTAAACCCATCCCTATTGCATTCAACAAGATATGCAGACCAAGGAGAAAGGGGGGTTGGGCATTATTAACTTACACTTCTGGAACAAGGCGGCTGCTATGAAACATATCAATGATATTCTGAGTAACAAACCAAATTTGTGGGTTAAATGGATTAATAAGAATTACTTATTCCGGAAAAATTTCCGGACGATGTCTACTTCCTCCACTGCTAGCTGGTTCTGGAAAAGTTTACTTAACATGAGACATATTATACTACCAACTATCAAATACAATATTTTCTCTGACATCCAGATTTCCTTTTGGCACTCCCCTTGGTCCTCCATTGGTGTTATTCTGAATGACATACTGGACAACATGCAGAAGAACTCCACTGGCATCCCAGACAATGCTACTATTCTACATTTCATATTCCAAGACATGGTCATTATGCCTACTGCAAGCTCGGTGGTGGTTAGAAACGTTTAGGATATGATCATGAGATAAAAACACATTAACACTACAAACAAGATCCAATGGACTATTAAGCATTGTTTGCATTCCATTTCTACTATATATAAAGACCTTCTTCCTGACAATGTTAGACCTAACTCTCCATGGTATCGGCGAATATGGAATAGTATGGGATCTGAAAAGGATAATTTTCTTCTATGGAAAACTATTAATAACTCCTTACTCACTCAAGATAAGTTAATGGAAAGGGGATTCATCATATATAACATATGTATTTTCTGCAATGAGCAACCTGATAGTATAGACCACTTACTCTTTTAATGCACGATGATTTATCGACTCTGGGAATCTATAATTATGCAGGCTGGTATATACTATGGCAACGTTAACCGCAGCCAACTATGGTTTGAAATCTTCAAAAGATCGAGGTGGAGAACCGAGTGGGGTGATCGTATGCTTATTATTTTGAAATGTTTCCTTACTGTTGTCTGGCGGGAGAGAAATCAACGTATATTTGAGAACAAAAGTAAAAACAAGCGTGAGTTAATTGCAGAAGTAAAAAGTGCAGTTAATAGGAGAATGAGATACTTGCAATCTATTGGGTCGGGCTATGAATGGCCTTATTAATTAATTCAGTATTATGGCTCTTATGGGCCTAAATCCTTATTTAATTAAATTGGTCTATTGCTATTTTCTATTTGTTGTATGTATGTACTTTTCGTTTCTTTAATCAAGATCTGGTAAGGGCCCAGTATAAAAACCCGTTTACCTTTTTCAAAAAAAAACACATCCATTTTCCTTTTAGGTATAAAATCTTTTATTATTGTTTACTTTAAAGATTTCACTTATTTATTCATTTTAAAACAATAATACTCTTTTAAAAATGATAATACTTTTGTAGTCCTTTATTAGGCTATTTTTCAAATACCTCAAAACATCATATTTTTGATTCAAAGCAATAACCTTCACTAAACCACTTTTTAAAACTATATTATTATTTAAAACCTCAAATAAAAACTTTCCAAATATCAATTAAATATATTTTCTATTATTATTGAATTCCATACTTTTAGTTTTAGCAAAATTTATTAAATCATCGTTATTTATAAAAGCCATCTAAAATCAATAAATAACCTTATCTATTAGTTATTTATTTAATTTTGTCATTATTATTCATTTCATTTCAATTAATTACTTTCCAATTCAAATCAAATTAATTATAATTAAACACTCAAAAATATGAGAATCAACAATAATTACCCAATCAAGGCGTAATACATTTAAAATATTGTAATAATTAAGCAGTCATCCACAGAACATAAAATACATCAACGAATGTGATTTTACATCAATAATTATGGATTTTATAAATTAAATTTCAATTAATTAAATTAAATAATTTATACCAACATATTTTCCAACAATCTCCCAACTAAGTAAACCCCGTGTCATATCATCCAGAATTTCACTACGAGTCCAAAGATAGAAACTGTCGTGAATCAGAGTTCGTATATATAAGGTATGGAGGTTAGAAGTTTTAGGGATTAATTTGTAAATATAATAATTGTAGGGTTTAAATGTAAAGTTTGTCGTCTTTCCCAAATTCATGTCGCCGCCGCTAGGAAATTTTAACCACCAAATCATCATCGTTAGGCCGCTTTAGCTCGCGTCACCACCTACATTCACCTTGTCTTCGCCTCCCCTAAATGGCCACCACCACAACTTGGCCTCTGATCAACCCACGTCATCCCTAAAAGCCCTCCTCCGCACCCAATTTCAAATCCTAAATCGCCAATTCTGACCGTGTAGTTGATGTTTGGTAATGAAACCACTGGCATTGCACTCCACTCGATGAGCTCTTCGATTCCCCTCATTCAATTTCGGGAATTATAACCCAAATACAAATTCGCTCAACTTAGCATTAGGTTTTTACCTTTCGGACTTTGACCAGTAGTTCCGATCAACTCTTGCCTCCTTTTAAAAAATGGACACTTTTCGTTGAATTTATTCCTCGGGAGTTTCGCAATAATATATAATTAATTTATAATTATAATCATATGCCATTAGAAGGTGATTAAGGAATTTTAGGAAATAGATAGAAAAATAAATATAGAGGTGACAGCTAGGGCGTCATAGTCTTACTTACATAGTAGTTAGACTGGGTTATGGGTGGTGTATGCAGTTTGACTCGAAAGAGCTACACACACTGTTTAAACACTGTAACTCCTCTATTTTGCAAACCTTAACTTCAAATATATCAAATTAATCGGCTCGGAAAGACCTTTGCAGCGGTTATAAATACGACACCCAATTCACTCTTCTATTAATTTTTTTTAATTACTTTAATATTAACAGTTTTAAATTTTCTAGTCGTTACAATCTCCCCCTAAAAAGAATTATGCCATCGCAATTCCCCAAATACAACCTTCAATCGAAATTAATAAATTATTGCTTTAATCACAAAATATGGAGAAGTACACCAATCACAAGTTAATTACTTATAAAGTAGTATATAACAAACATATAACATTAACCATGCCACAGTCAAATTCATCCATCAACTGAATTTAAATTTCCAACCACACACACTGTAGTAACACATACACTTTCTCAACCATACAATCCAAACTATAACATGTAAAATATCACACATTAATAAGGGTGAAACAATAAAAATTATAGATTACTTTGCCTCCTGCATTTCAATAATTCAACCATAATTGACTATAATTAAAGTCCATAGTAAAACATAAGTTGATCCTAACATGCATGTACAACTAAATGAATATAAATCAACAGTCATCATAACTCAAACTAAAGCACACATTGAAAATAATATGGCACTACCATCATATTAACCCATCAACAAATAACACTTGTGGGTTAATTTCTATGCTAATGACACATCCTTCGTAGTATGCATATTCCTAAGACCATCAATGAAGTTGATAGAGTTAGGCATATGCCCTAAGGGCAATTATGTAATTTATTGTATGTATCTTATTCGATAACCAATCTTGTTTGAAAAAAGGTGTTTCCTTTCTATTGTATACTTGATATAATGTGTTGTATTAATTAATTTTATCCAAAGTATATTTAATAGAAAATCCATATATGGTATGTTCTGTGATAGTAGCTACAATGTGTTGCAATCATGAGTGATTTATCGTAATAAAATAAACATATCGTTTTAAATATTCCTAGTCAAGATGTATCGAGACTGGATATCGATACACTTTGAGACTAAAGTACATAACTATCTCCAAATGTTGGGAAGTGTATTATTCATGGCTACTGGGGGAACCAAGGAGTTACATATTGATTGTTACATATAATTATGAATGACTCACTCAACAGTTTTCTATTGTTTAATATAACTAAGATCAAACAGAAAATATCAATGTGATAACATTATAATGTTCTCTTGACATGAGAATGCTATTGATCTTCGATGTGGAAGCTTCGCTTTGATTATAGTTAAATCATGGCATGGCGTCAATCAAATGACTATAGTTGGGTCGAGTGGAAGCATTGGAAGTGAAACACTATTCAAGAGTGGATTCGTCTTCTCAATTATATCATGTTAGTATCATGGTCAATTGAAGTTAACTCAGAGTCAAAGTCTTTGGCTAGAGTATTTATATTAATTATAATTTTTATTGTTGAACCTAGGACTTTCTATTTGGAATATAAAGTTTAATATGGACGATATTGGAATTTTGACCATTACCAAATTTCATAAGTCCTAATGTTATATAGTTTTGACGAAGAGAATTAGTGTAAATAATTGTCACTACCAAATAACACTTAATTAAGTATAATTGAATTTTACCAAAGCTATGTAAATGATAAATTTAGGCATAATATCACACTACTTGCTAATTGAGGTGTGAACGTAAATATTTGAATTGTTCGACATTAATCGCTGACTGAATTTACACATATGAGTCACACAACCGTAATATTGAATACTCCAACTACTACTTAATTTAATTAATTATAATTGTTAAATTAAATTTATGAAATATTAATTATAAATTTTATTTGATTTATGTTGAAAATAGTGCGTATATAAAAGTTGTATACATACGTATCGATATACGATATCAATGTACGTTAAAACCAGATTTAAATGTATTTTATTTTATTGGGATTGAGGTGATTGGGTGGCCCGTTAAGGGACCTAATTTGGTCGGCCATAGATGCAGAAGGAGAGGTCAAATTTCATTAAGAAAAAAAGAGTTTGAATTTGTAGATATATTTGTAGATTCGGATCCACTTTTTGCTCCCTCTTTCTTTATTATTTAAACACCCTTAAACCCTTAGTTGTTGCTTTCTTTTGACGCTCTACTACATCCATATTTGGCCAAAATGGTTGCCCCCTTCTTCCATTGATTTAAGCATTAAAAAATAAATTAAGTAAAATCTAGACAATAGTGCGTAGTGCCTTCAGTCCAGTAGTTATCTCTGGAAGAATTTGAATTTGAGTTCAAACAAAGTCGATTGAATCAGCATTCAGCATGTACTATATAGGATATAATCAAGGTAACTTATTTATTTCCAATCATATATATTTATTTGATAATTATCTTGAATCGTATGTACTTAGATTAGATCCCAATATCATGAATATATATATATATATATTTTGAAAAGAATAACCGCCTCATTAAAAACCTAAACCTATAACCAGCATGGATATAGGACAGGGAAAAAGAGTGCGGCGCTTTATTAACAACACATTAACAAAGCATATGGTACAATGTTCAAAAAATTACACATAAAGACCATAAAATAGCCAACAACATTTGCTACTATAAAAAACCCACACATAAGCTAACAAAAACAAACAAAAGAACATGAACAATCCAGAGACCAAAAGCATCTTCTTCCCTCAAAGACGAGGAGCAAACTTTACCAAATTATCCTAAATCCAGCAAGTCAATACCCCAACGTTCTAATATCCGCTTACTTCTACTAGAAATTATCCTCTTCCTCTTCACTTTGCTCCCCAACAGCTTCAGATCCATTTCAATACGCTTCCAACGATCCAAATTAGATAAATTCCGACCGTCGTGGAGCCTACCATTACGTTCCTGCCAGATATGGAAAATCATAGTCGAAAAGCTAACAAATGCCAATCCAGTAGCCTGGTCCGCTGTAGAGAAGTTTGCAAGTAGGAGCTGAACTCCCTCTTCCATAGTCAGAGAGCTCGGCTGAGGTAACTCCAGTTTTAAACAGCAAGTAGTCCATAAATATGCAGAATATGAGCAGGCAAAAAATAAATGGGTATGATTTTCGGGGAATTGGTTACAGAGGAGACAGTTAATATCAGTATTATATCCCCATTCAATTAATTTATCTCTAGTTGGCAAGCGATTATAAATTGCTTTATATGCAGTTAGAGACATTCTAGGATTATTGCATTTGTTCCAAATAATCTTGCCCCACTCAACAATAGGATTTTGAGATCTAGCAGCATTCCATGCAGATTTGAAACAAAATCCTTTTATATCTCTAGTCCATTTCCAGTAATCTGAGCTCGCCGAAATATCAATTTGGATGTTAGATATCTAATTGTATAGTTGTCTAGTGAAAGGAACTAAATCCAAATTAAAAACCCCATCTCGCATGATTGAGGAAACTTTATCATTAATATGGCCATAAAGATGTAAGCTATCCCAACCAAGAATAGAAACCATACATTCACTATTAATCCAAGGATCATGCCATAACAAAGTATTTCTCCCATCAACAATGACTCTAGAAATATTATTACGAGCAATCTGTCTGTGTTTGAGAATTGATTTCCGAGTACAAGAGGAGTTGTTATCAATCTCCATAGTCCAAAACTGCTTATTATCACAATACCTTTTGCACATCCAACGAGACCAAATATTTTTTGAATTAATTAAATGCCAAAGGAGTTATAGACTAGCTGCTTTCCTGATATCTGTAAAATTCCTCAATCTAACTCCTCCTTCTAGTTTAGGACGACAGAGAGTATTCCAAGAAATTTTGTGCACTTTACCATTCCAAATAAAATTAGCACATATTTTATTTAATTTGTCAATAGTAGCCATAGGAAGTTGATATACCATCATCCAGTACAAAACCATAGGAGTAATTACTGAATGAATTAATTCGATTCTACCAGCCATGGATAAAAACTTGCAATCCTAACCATTTAATCTATTGTTAATATTATCAAAAAGAGCCCCACAATCAGAGAAATGCAGATAGTTATGGGATAGAGGCACACCTAGATATTTGACAGGAAGCTTACTTTCTTGAATGTTAAGACTAGTCATAATAACTTGCTTGTCTTTTGTGCCTTTACTAAAATACAACTTAGATTTACTGTTGTTAACATTTAATCCCACATAGGTCTTGAGCTTCTCCAAACATTTACTAATCACCTTAGCACCTTTAGTGGTAGCCCGAGCAAAAATCATCAAATCATCAGCACAGAGAAGGTGAGTAATTGCCGGTTCAAAATTAAAAGGAGGAATAATTTCCTTAGTTTTGTAAGCCTTCAACATCAAAATAGAAAAGTACTCCATAGCCACACAAAACAAATAAGGGGAGAGAGAGGATCACCTTGTCTAATACCTCTATTGCTAGAAATAAAACCTTTAGGATATCCATTAATCATTATAGAGAAAGTAGGAGTAGATATACATTTGTAGATTAATTTCACCAGTTTATCAGGAAAACCCATCTTTTTAAGCATATGACAAATAAATTCTCTGTTGACCATTTCATAGGCTTTATGTAAGTCTATCTTCAAGCAAAACTTACCAGCACCTTTGCGATTAAAAAATCTTACTTGCTCATGAGCAAGTAAAATGTTTACAGAAATAACTCTTCCAGGAATAAAAGCAGATTGAGCTTCAGAAATTAGATGATTAAAAAAAGGCTTAATTCTGTTGCAAATAACTTTGGCAATTATTTTGTATAGAACATTGCAACACGATATAGGCCTGTAATCGGCAAGGAAAGTGGGATTATTAATTTTAGGAACAAGAGTAATAAAAGTATGATTCACACCTTTGTCTAATTTGCCAGTTGAAAAGACCTGATTTAACATACGCGTCAAAATTCTATTTAACTCATTCCAGTGAACTTTGAAATTTTTTGCAGAGAAACCATCCGGACCCAGGCTACTATTGTCAGACATGGAGAAAATGGCATTATAAACTTCATCAGAACTAACACTGCTAGATAGGAACTCTCTCCCTCCATCATTAATTCGACAAGTGCAATTAACATCAGGTAAATTATTGTTAATGTCATCACCATTAAATATCTGAGTGAAATATAAAATGGCTTCATTTTCAATAGTAATGGGATCATGCACAAGTTTACCTTCAAAATTGATAATGGAATTAAGATTAGATCCGTGTCTCCTCAAAGACATTTTAGAGTGAAAAAATCTTGTACATGCATCTCCTTAAGTTAGCCATTCCACTTTAGCTTTTTGTTTAGCATTGAGAAATTCAATAATATTTTGCTCCTTCCATTTTTTGCAGGCTGCCATTAAATTTTCGAAAGCTGTAGAGTTATCTGGGTTGTTGTCAACATACTTGAGAGCTGATGCATACTCTTGCTCCAACTCCTTCAGAATTTTACCATCAAGACATCTACTAGAACTCCAGGCCTTGAGGTAGAATTTACAGGCTTTCATCTGTTGTCTCACAATATGGAGATGAGAACCGTCAAACCTAAGATTAAAAGCAGTAGAAAAACATTCCCCATAACCATCTAATAAATTCCAAGTGTTCACATATCTAAAAGGTTTTCCTACGGAGGATATAGGAAAATCCAAAAATTTAAGACAAATAGGGATATGATCACTAATGGGATTAGAAACTCCAAAACAAGCTAGATTAGGAAATTTGTTCATTAAGAGATCATTACATAAAGCTTTATCGATTTTAGTGGCCACTCCTCTTTTCCTCCAAGTAAAATTGAATCCCAGAATAGGCAATTCCACCAAACCTGAATTGATAATGCAGTTTTTAAAACCTTCCATTTGGCTGAAAGGAACAGAGTTTCCCCCTTTTTTATCTGTAGTAGAAAGAATATTGTTGAAATCACCAATCAGGCACCAAGGCATATCAACATAAATAGATTCCTTAGATATAGCAGCCCATAAAAGTTCTCTGTCCCTTAGGAAATTACTCGCATAAACAAAAGAAATTTTCATTTTGAGACCCCCAGAATTCACCACATTCAGAGAAATATGCTGAGAAGACATATGAGTAGGCTCAACCTGCCAAGTTGAATTATTCCAAATAACAAGAATTCTTCCTTTACAAGAACAAATATTATTATCCAAAAAAGACCAGCTATTATTCATCTTATTCATTAAATTATGTATAGCAGTGATACTAAGTTTGTTCTCAAGTAAACCAACCATGGTTGGTTTATGATTTTTTAGAAATTTAAAAACCGCCAATTGTTTATCAGTAGCATTTAAACCTCTAACATTCCAAGCAATTATGGTCATTTAACTTTCGAATGGCTCCTTGTTTGCCTTTTAGGGGGAGCAATGTTTATAGAATTAGCATCAGCATTCTTCTTTTTATTCTTTTTATTCTTTTTATTGTTTAACTCATCAATTTCATCATTAAATTCCTTGTTTACCTCAATAAAGTGTTCAACATTCATAACAGGGACTTGTTTAGAAATGGGGATATCGTCCACAGCGATATGATTAATCAACTCCTCATCAGAATCAGATAAATCTTCAATAAGGCCTTCACCAGAACCTAGAGAAGAATCAGGTACTTCCTCTTGTGCCTGGACCTGCTGTGAATCAATTACTGTATTTAAAGAATTATACAATACCTTATCTTCTGTAGTAAGCTTAGGGACTGTATCGTTAACTGGGCATCCCCCCAATTTTGGACTTTTACTAAGAGACAGACTGACTGCAGTTCCTGGGGCAGAGGCATTACTATCTCCTGTGTCTTGAAGTTCCTGAATTGTCGCGAGACCATCACCTAGATCAGATATCTGAACTTCAGCAGCAGGTTTGTACTTTCCAGAGTTTTGCTCGATTTCCTCTACTTTAAGATAAGAAGAATGAGAGTCAGGATCCATAGCCAGCGGGTTGAAACAATTATCAGTTGCCTTGAAGCTGCTATGTTGAGTATTAATATTATCTTGTGCTTGTATATTGTTATTTCCATCTTGCTGTAAAAAAATATTATCTGCATCCCTGCTACTACCATTGTTAAGCTGTGATGAATCAGTTTCATTATCCCTGCTAACATTAGTATTTCCATTTTTAATATTTATTGGTGCAATATTATTATTAATATCATCTTCCCTTACAGAATGTAGATCTTCATTACAAGTTGTAGTATTTTTCGGAATCCATTTACTAGTATGTTTGATTTTACAAAAATCAGTTGAATGTCCAAAAATTTTACAGTCCTTACAAAATATAGGTTTATAATCATACATAACCGAGACTTGAAGTTCTTCTCCATTATGCATTAACACATCAACACAGTTAGGAAACCCATCTTCAGCAGACATTTCAATTAACACCTTAGCATATGCAATCCTGGATTCATCCGCTGTGATTTTGTCCATCTTCATTGGTTTACCCAGAACACTAGCTATAGCACTGATTGATTCCTTATCCCATAATTCCAATTCGAGGTTATGCAGCTTCACCCAAATCGGCATTGTAGAAAGCAAATCTCTACTAAATCTCATTCCTGCCTGCCACTTCTTGAGAATTATAATTTGATTATCAAACAAATACGGACCCCCCTTCATCACATTCTCACAGTCCGAATCATCTAGGAATCTGATAATGAAAAACCCATTATCCCGAGCCAGTAAATTAAACTGTTTTTTTGGTTTCCAAGTACGTTCAATATATGCTTTTAAATGAATATGATATGGTCTAGAACCATAAACATAAAAAATAATAGAATTATTCCACTTATCAGCAGCCCTCTTGTTCATTTCAATATTAATAAAAGCCTTTTTTCTCTGATTTTCAATTAACGGTAGTTTGTATGTTAAATCTACTAGTTCTTCTGATCCTCCAATTCCACCACCTGCAGCACTCCTCCAATCTTTGTTTTGTCCTTCAGCTAAACAAGTCTTGATCCTATTCCAGTCAATAGTACGCTCAACGAGAGGTTTTCGATAATATTTAGAATTTGTGTTTCCACTTCCTCCTAGGTTACCAGTTGGATTCTTACGCACTCCTACTAGATCTGGTAAATTATGATTCCTCTGAATTCCATCTCTGCCTTTGACATGAGAGTTACGATCTCTAAGCCAATTGGTCTGCGCCTGTTTGATAACAACAGGATTATTCGAATTGCCAGATCCACCATTGTCCCCCCGATTGTTATTACCAAATCTCTCTGATTTATCAGATCCAATATTAAGACGTGAATTGCCAGCTACAGGATTTCCAGATCTCTCCGAGGATTCTACACGACTAGGATTCGAATTATGAAACCCAGATCCGCCAATAAATCTATTCGTTATGGGAACCCTAGCCTCATCTTCTAAAGAGACTGGCATGGAAACTGTGTCTGCGTGGAATTCCTTATCCAGAGGACGAGTTAGAGAATTGAAGCCGCCTTGAGAATTATCACCACCAGGAGCCGCCATTGCCTAGACCATGGAATTACAATCTATATATATATATGTATGTATGTATGTATTGTGATTGAAAATTATATATATATATATACATATATATATATATATGTACACATGTGTGTGCATATATAGATCTTAGCCAGCAAAGAAAATTAAAAAAATTGAACTACAAATTAATTTTAAAAGGGATTTTAAAACAAAATTTGATTTTTCAATGTATAAATGTATATATAAATTAATGTAATTTTTTTAAAAATCATATACAAGTAATAATTTTCAAAAATTAGAAGATAAAGATACATATATATATATATGTATATGTATATGTATGTATGTATGTATGTATGTATGTATGCGTATATATATTACTTAAAATCTGAAATATATAAATGAATATATGTATACACGTTTATTTTAAAATACAAGATGTTACTTTAATATAATATTATATATATATATTAATATACATTAATTATACCAATGATACGAAAACTCATTTTAAAAATAATATTTTTATAAAACTTTTCCATATGCAGAAGATTTATTAAAAAACAAATTTAAAACCTTAAAGGATTTTAAAAAATTCGGATTTTGTCAAACATATTATTGGCAAAATATATATGTGAATATATAAATGATTTATCCATTTATATTTAAATGTATAATGATAATTTATATTTGAAATTTAAATATTAATTTATATATATATATATATATTTGTATGTTTCCAAATAAAATATTTTAATTCTGTATATTTACATTAATTTATTTTATTTTATCAAAATATAATTTTTGATATAAATTTGAAGTTAGAAAATATTTTAAGGTTTAGATCTAGATCTGAAATTTGAATTAAAATTTGTAATCATTAATATTTACATTTTCAAATATAATTATTTTACATTATTATAAATATATGTATATATAAATATTAATATTTGTACTCTTATAAATATATTATAAATCATATTGAAATATATATATATATATATATATATATATATATATATATATATTAGACATCACAGATGTATACGGTGGGGCTAACATACCTGTTATGGTGCAAACTATAATATCTGTATGTGAGTTTGTTGAACCATGCGCACTGTATATGTTACACATGCACGTACACACATGTTTATGTAATATACATGTTCATATTATATAAGTTCCTCTCGAAAGCATGTTGGAGGAGCTGGAGCAAGTGGCTTCATGGATTGCTATTATTAGTGTAAATTATTCCGCTGTGTATGTATGCATGGTTTAAGTATTTTGTGGACAAGCACTTGTAAATTGTCCTAGTTTGGAACTTATATTATTGAACTTTGATGTAATATTTTGGCTATGACTATGTAATATACTACATTTTCTATTAAATATTGTTCCCTATGTGATAAGATTCGATGTTTGATTAGTCTTCTTCTTATCTTTCTCATTCCTTCAACCTATAATGACTCCTCTTTCGAATGCAAGAAAGGCAGTTCGTTACATTTGAAATCAGAGCATTAGGTTAAGCGAACTCCTAGTTATCTTTGGGTTAGGGTCAACTCTAAGGGAGCGTATTTGTAATTTAACTCATATATATAAATATATATCCCAGATAGGTAGATCAGCTTTGATAGTTTGATTAGTGCTCACCTTTTTGGAATTTATCTTGTCAAGGTATTCTAAGAAGTATCTTGCAATGCCCAGGTAGTAAGAAATGAGCACTAGAGGCAGACAAGGTAGATGAACTAGCAGCACTGCAACCACCAATGGTCGGACTCAGACTGGAAGGGTTGGAACTGTCGAAGAGCCAACACCAGGGTTGCTAAGGGTGAATTTTGGAACTTTGTGTAAGGATTACACAAATCTAGAAGGGAAACCATTTAAGGGAACTGAGTCTATTATAGAAGTTCAAGCTTGGTTGCGCACTTGTGATAAGATTTTCAATGATCTGGATCTATCAGATGAGAAGAAGAGATTTTTAGCATCATGGCAATTGCAGGAAGGAGCCGCAGCATGGTGGTACTCGCTCATAGCCAATGTTCCAAAAGAGGAGTTTACTTAGGCTCATTTTAAGGAAGCATTTGAAGATCGGTTCCTGTCTGTAGCTGGTAAGACTCGGATGTACAAAAATTTCTTGGACTTGAAGCAGGGAGATTCATCTGTGGAAAAATATGTGACGAAGTTCAACGAGATATCTTGTTTTGGACCGAAATTGATCAACACCCCATTAAAGGAAAATGAGATGTTAATTTTGAGAATGAGGGAGAATTTCCATGAGAGGATGACTGCCCATGTTAAGGGTTCATATGTGGACTTGGTAGACATGGCATTAAGGTATGAAGTCTTGGACAAGAAGAAGCATAACTCGGCAGCAACAAATGATAATGCCGGCAGCAACAATTCAAAAAAAGGAAGTTAAACCCGAATTAGAGTAAGCAGGGTAAAGGAAAAGGAAATCCATGAGGGAATAAAGGGAACAAGTTTAAGGATACCACTTGTTATATCTATAAGTAGAAGGGTCATATTGCCAAATTTTGTAAAGATTCCAAAACTTCCAAGCAGCTAGCATGACCTATATCTCCAATGATCCAGAAGACATTATGCTTCAACTGTCACCAGCCTGGACATATGATAAAGGACTCCCCACTCATGAAGAAGGTGCAGCAGGCTAAAGTGTATGCGGTTAAGGATGAGCCATCAACCTTGGGAGATGTGAAGGGAAAGGGCATTCTTGAAGGTACCCTATTAATTAATGGTATTTTTGTTCGAGTTTTGTTTGATACTGGTGCCTCCCACAGTTTTATCTCTTTAGAAGACGTAAAGAAATTTGATTTTATCCCAAATATTGTAGAAAACCCTTTTTGCGTATCTAATTCTATAGAAGGTGTAACCCATTTGAACCTAGTGTGTGAAAATGTGCCAATTTCTTATCTTTCCCATCATTTTACTTATGATTTATATATCTTAGATTTTAAGGGATTGGACCGCATTCTCAATATGGACTGGTTAGCAATATATGGGGCTATTTTAGATTGTAAAGAAAGAACGGTAACATTAGTAACCAAATTGGGAAATATTGCTAAAGTACCTTGTGAGGACCCTGATATTCATATGTGCAGTTTCTTGTATTCCTTGGAAGCATCTCAAGAAGGGTTAGGATCCATAGAGGTTGTGAAGAACTTCCCGATGTGTTTGAAGAAGTTAGGAATTTACCCCCACATAGGGAGATAGAATTCCACATTGATCTAGTTCCTGGTGCAAGACCCACAGTTTAACCTAAGAGAAGAATGGCTCCGAGGGAAAGAGAGGAGTTAGTAAAGCAAACCCAGGACTTACTGGGGAGGGGAATGATTAGACCTAGTCAGTCGAGCTAGGGATCAACAGGAGTCTTCGCGGCTAAGTCGGATGGATCTTTAAGATTGTGTGTGGACTATAGAGAGTTGAATAAGTTGACTATTTGTAATAAATATCCCTTGCTCCGCATTGACGACTTATTTGACCAACTTCATGGAGCTACGGTATTTTCCCAAATGGATCTAGCTACCGGATTTCACCAATTAAGGGTTATTGAGGATAGTATACCCTTAACTGCCTTTAGGGGCCCAGACTTTTTCCTTAAATGATTGGTTATGCCTTTTTGGGCTGACCAATGCACCCGCATATTTCATGGATCTTATGAATCATGTTTTCCAAGAGGTTCTAAATAAGTTCGTGCTTGTTTTTATCGATGACTTTTTAATTTACCCCAAATCGGAAGAGGAACATTGATATCACTTAGAAGTAGTTTTAGAAACCCCGAGGAGGCATGTTTTGAAAGCAAAGTTTTCTAAATGCTATTTTTGGCAATCGAAGGTAAGAATTTTAGGGCATACTATATTGGGAGATGGTATCTTAGTGAACCCGATAAAGGTGGAAGCAGTACAAGAATGGAAGCGAGCTCGGACTCCTATCGAAGTTCGTAGTTTCTTAGGATTGGCCAGTTACTATAGAAGAATCATTCAGGGTTATTCTAAAATCTCCTCACATTTGACTAAGTTGACTAAGAAAGGTGAAAGTTTGAATGGACTCCAAAATGTGAGGAAGCATTTGGAGAACTAAAGAAGAGACTGACCAGTGCGCTAGTTCTTGCTATCACTGATGGAAATAGTGGGTTTATGGTGTTTACCGATGCATGTGGAGTTGGATTGGGAGCTGTTCTGATGTAGAATGGAAGAGTGATTGCATATGCTAGTAGGCAGTTGAAGCCATATGAAAAAAACTATGCTACGCATGACTTAGAGTTATTAGCTGTGGTCTTCACATTGAAAATATGGGGGCATTATTTGTTGGGTAAAATTCTTTCCTTTCTTCTTGATCTCCTTCTTTCATCTTTCTTCTTTCTTCTTTCTTTACATATTCTAGTAAGTAGGATTTTCTTCTTCTTCAATTAGGTGAAAAGTTCAAGCTCTACACTGACCATAAGTCCATGAAGTATCTTTTCACCCTAAAAGACCCGAATCTCAGATAACAAAGATGGTTAGAGTTCTTGGCGGCATACGACTTGGACATTCTTTATACGTCGGGAAAAGATAATGTAGTCGTAGATGCCTTAAGTAGGAATGCAGTTTTGTCTCTTTGGAAGTTACCCCGACTCTTCAGCTAAGGATAATGGAGAACCAAAGGAAGGATAGTGCTAATGAGAAGTTAATTCGAGGAGTCAAGGAAGGTCGATGTACAGATTTTGAGATGGATCACCAAGGTGTTTTAAGAATCAAGGGAAGATTGTGCGTTCTGGATATAGATGGACTGAGATTGGAAGTGTTGTCGAAATGTTACAAATCTAGATTGAGTATTCACCTTGGAGTTCATAAGATGTATAAGGACATGAGCATAGTCTTTTGGTGGCCAGGAATGAAGAAGGATATCTCCACCTTTGTGAGCAGATGTGCGAGTTGCCAACCAATTAAGGGAGATCATTAAAAAATGGCCGGATTACTTCAACCTTTGGAGATCCCTAAGTGGAAATGGGAGATGATACCAATGGATTTCATAGATGGTTTACCCAAAACAAGGAAAGGAAATGAAGGAGTGTGGGTCATTGTGGACCGGTTAACAAAGAGTGCACATTTTATTCCGGTCAAGCCAACTAGAACGGCAGCTTCATTGGCAGAAATTTATATATGGGAAATAGTTCATCTACATGGAGTTCAAATAAGCATAGTAAGTGACCGAGATCCTATTTTTACGAGCCAATTCTGAGGGGATCTGTAATTAGCTTTGGGCACAAAGTTAAGTCTAAGTACTGCCTACCATCCTCAAACCGATGGCTAGACTGAAAGAGTTAGTCGCATTTTGGAAGATATGCTGATAGCCTGTATTCTTGATTTTGGAGGATTATGGGAGGATCATATTCACTTAGTTGAGTTCTTTTATAACAATAGCTATCAAGCTAGCATTGGAATGGCGCCTTATGAAGCTCTGTACGGTCGCTCTGTACGGGAGACCGTGCAAATCGCCTGTGTGTTGGGTAGAATCCGGTGATTGTTTAGTTCTTGGTCCAGATATGATTCGAGAGGCGATGGAGAAAGTTGAAATGGTTAAAAGAAGGATGAAGGAAGCTCAAGATCGCCAAAAGAGTTATGCTGACAAGAGAAGGAAGGATTTGGAATTCGAAGTCGGCGATGTTGTGTATGTGAAGATAACTCCCATCAAAGGAGTCGTTCAATTTGGAATAGTTGGAAAGCTGGCACCGAGATACATTGGACCATTCAAGATCATGAAAAGGATTGGACCACTCGCATACAAAGTTGAGTTACCCGAAAAGTTGTTAGGAGTTCACAATGTGTTCCATGCGTCTCATTTGAGGAAAAGCTTGCATGATCCATCTTCAATGGTGGAAACGTCGGTTCAGGATGACTTGGAAATAGAACCGAACCCAACGATAGTAAGGCATCCAATCAGTATTGTGGATTAAGATGAGAAGCAACAAAGTGATGTGAGCATGGTTTTAAATCTCCTATATATCGCCCGAGATCTCCTCCGAGGTCTCCTTTTCACACTTAAACGAGACGAGACATCAAATCTCTTCCATATCTCCCTCGAGACTCATCTCGTCCGAGATATTCAAATCTCACCCGAAATATGGATCAAAATCTCAATCCGAGATCTCACCCGAAATTATACATTTTTCATATTTTGCATAATATTTTTTATTTTTATATTGACTCAAAAGAAACTACTCAATCCAATTATAATTTACCAACTCCTTGAACATATTCCTTACTTTTTATCTTAATGAGTCATAGCGAAAGGTTTCACTTCTTTATTATGTTCAAATAAAAGGATATTATTTAATCATTAACAAATCAATTAAGCTAATCAAGCTACCACTCTTCTAAAAATATTCCTTTTTCCATGTAAATCAAGTATGTTACCATTTTTTTACTAAGAAAGTTATAACCGTTAAATAAATTTTTAACACATCAATTTTAGACACATAAGTACATCATATTCCCGAGATGCATTATAAGATCCGAGATGTCAATCCGAGATGTACACCCGATATGTACTCATCTCGTCCGAGATCTCCCCCGATACGAGATAACTTGTGTAAAAATTCCGAGACGAAACGTGACCAAAATCCGATATTTAAAACCTTGGATGTGAGTGGTTAAGATTCAGTGAAGCGATGGTCCTAAAGATTGCACTTGGGAAATTATGGATCACGTAAAGGAAGCTTATCCTGGATGGATGTTATGATTGTTGTTGTGTACGTGTCATGGATGTATTGTTGTTTTGGATGCTTGTATACCTTTTGTAAGAATTTTATGGTATGAATATATGATTCCTTTTGGGTTAACTCTTGTTAGTAATTTCGAGGGCGAAATTCTTTTAAGGGGGGTAGAATGTAGCAACCCAGGGTTTGGTTGCTTTAACTAGGCAAATATATATATATATATATATATATATATAATTTATACAGTCAATAAATGGATTATATTGGTAAATGAACTCATTTTAATTAATTAATAATGATGGAAAAATCATTTTCAAAATATGTTTACCAAATAGTTCGTAGAAAAATGGAAAATGTGACCGAAGAATGTTTTCCGAAATTTCGACCTTTCGACATTGAAAAGTTGTCGGGAACATTTTTCGTCTTCGTGCACTATATACACATATATAAGAGTTAATTAACCAAACAATAATAATACACTAATAGTATATTATCTTATGTTAATTATGTTTAGCAAGTGATGTGACAAGACATGGTTTTAAAATAATAACTTATATATATACTAAATCATATCATTATCTCTTGTCATTTCCTTAAGTACCATCATCATACCCATCATGGCTTAGGGGATGTGACTAGAGAGGGGGAAGATGTGACATATGAGGGGGAGGAAGGTGGTGATGTGACATGTTAAATGATGACATGTTATGATATTTTAAACTAAGGATAAAATGGTAAGTTTTCCACCTTTCTTCATCTATAAATACACACACATTTTTATTTACATTCTTTCCTTCATTTTCTAAAACTTCCTCTCTAAAACTTCCATGGCTTCCAAATCCTTTCTAAATATTTAAAAATCCTAACTTTTCACTTTAAATCTCTTTTGAATCTAGTTTAAACTTTCCTATATTCATTTCTTCACTTTATTCTTCAAGAAACCATGCCCACACCCACCCTAAACCACTAGGTCAAGCTCCACGCCATCAGGTCGAGCCATTTGAAGCTCAAAACTTTGGAAAAAATCATCACTCTTCGAAGCTCGTGTGTTGTTTCCAAATTCTAGTCGAAGTTCGCTTTGTATTTGCGGAGTTTTGGTGAGTAAACTACTTTATTTTGGAAAAGTTTTTTTGACTTCACTATGTGGTGTTATTGTGATGATAATATGATGTGTAAATTGAATGGTTATTATGTTGGTTGATGTTGATTTGATGGATGTTGGTGTTTGGTGTTGAATTTGAGATTTGAATGCGGTGTTGCAAGTTAGTGAGCATGTAAACATATATTTTTATATGTGTTTCATTATGATGTTAAAAATTATGGTAGTATAGATGTATGGTTTTGATCCAAGAACCAAAGTATGTTGTGTTGCGTCAAAGTTAACAACTTGTGTGTTGTGACGGACGTGAGATCCGATTCGAAATCAAAAATTATGTTCTCTTGTTTAAAGTTTGGAAATTGTTTCAAAGTTTCTATCTTTGTTTCTATGTTTCAAAAACTTTAAAAGTTATGTTTAAAAATGTGGAATAGAAAAGTATCAAGTAATTTTTTTTCTTAAAGTATGTTTAAGCGAACTGGGCTCATAGCGATAGTCGCTATGGACGCAGTTCGACAAAATTTCCGATTTTCGTTTTAAAACGTTTCTTATGAAATGGTTTTGCAAAAGTTTTTCAAACTTAATTTGTAATATAAAACGAGATTAAGTTTAGTTAAATTAATATTTTGTTATTTAATAAATTAATTAAAAATAATTAGTACTTAATTGATAATTAAGTAAGTGATTAAGGGTTAAGTAACACTTAAAGAAGGTTAATGACTAATTAGTGATTAATGGAGTTAAGAAGAATTTAAGGATTAATTATTATTTAATTAAGTTAATTAGTTAATTAATTATTATTTAATAAGTGATTATTTAGTTGACTTTTAATTAATTAGGGTTTAATTAATAATGAATTGTTTAAACCTTAACTAAGATGCATTAAGAAGTTAATTAGGACTTAAATAACTTCATTAAGTTAATTAAAGTTTAATTTTGAATTAATCTTGATTCAATTAAGATATAATTAGGGTTTAAGCCAATTATATATACTTTAATCTTTTCAAAACTATTTTTAAACTTAATTGGTTATGTTTTAAATCAATCTTCTTTTCAAGCTAAGTTATTTTAAATCAAAGGATCTCACCTTATGGACCATTAAGTAGCCAAATGAATTAAAGTAGTGATTATAAAATGTTGACACGTTTTATGGAAAATAAGTTGACTTGTGTTTAGCACAAATGTTGAATATCAGTAACGTGATAAACACAAGGAGGTTAATTTCGATAAGTGGGTCATGATAACTTAATTATATGGAGTGTATGTCCATATGTAAATCTTGCACCTGATAGTGAAGTTGTTCACTATCAAATAACTTGACCATTTAAAATTATCGTACGTTGGTTTGAGGAGACTGAAATCGGATGACGAATAGTTATCCAAAAACCACTATGAACCAAAGTAAAGCTTTCGAATTTGATCTATCGAAGTCATGATTAAGATCCAAGACTTGAAGTGCAAGGGCTATCTTGCCATTAACCTTAAGGGTGATTGCAAAATGGGTGTAGTGGAAGTAGTGCCTTCGGTTCGTTCATCTCTTGAATGACTTGTATGGATGAATGCTGACATTGTGTCAACATCGGGAAGGAAATGTTAGCATTCCAAGAGAGAAGTGCTATATGTGAAAGGTAATGACGTAGCCTCAGTCCTCATCAACCGAAAATGACTAAAACAGGGGATATGCAGTAGGGCCATGTGGCTCGCACCCATTAGGGTATGATCATTTCCATCTAGAACGAGTCCCTACTCAGATATACTATTGTCCCAAATGGTTGCTGATCCCAACCAAAGGAGTGATCATATTCGATACTATCCAACAAGGGATAGGCTAGTCATGTGTTGGCAGGGATCGTTCAGTACGATCTCGGTACGCTAATCTATAGGTGTACTGTGGCAGGTAGTACCCCAATAGCCTTGTTTTTGTATGGAATCCAATCTCCAATACGCGCCTTTACAGTTTTAGTTGTATACCTAAATATGTTGGAATGTGAGATGCAAGAATTTTCGCTATGTTTTATATTTATTTTAAACCCTTAGGCATTATCATAATATCACCTGCTTTAAATAGAAAGTGTTTTTGGTTATCGTTGGGTAAAAACTCGTCCGTGTCTAGTGCGGCATGGTCTTACGATACCTTTGTTTTTCAAAAGAGTTTTCAAATAAAAATATTGTTATTTGAGTTACTCACACCAGACCCATGTCTGACCCAAAGTTTATTTTTCTTTTCCCTAAACTTTTGGGCACTCAACTTTTATTACTAGTCAAGTGATCCAGGTTTCTCTCGAAAGCATGTTGGAGGAGCTAGAGCAGGTGGCTTCATGGATAGCTATTATTAGTGTAAATTATTCCGTTGTGTACGGATGCATGGTCTAAGTATTTTATGGACAAGCAGTTGTAAATTTCCCTAGTTTGGAACTTTTATTATTAAACTCTGATGTAATATTTTGGCTATGACTATGTAATGTACTACATTTTCTATTATATGTTGTTCCTTGCGTGATAAGATTCGGTGTTTGATTAGTCTTCTTCTTACTCATTTCTTCAACCTATAATTACTCGTCTTTCGAATGCAAGAAAGGCGGTTCGTTACATTTCCTAAGACATTTTATTGTCCTTTATGAGTTTCGAAATCTTGAAACAATATTTTTGAATATGGATGTCTAATCCGTATTCGATCAAATATAAATGTTATATGATGAGAAGTCGTAATTTGTAATGTATAAGATCACGATGTAATTGGTTTAGTCAAAATTAGAAAATAGACCATAGTGTCAAATCTATGTTCAGTATTATTAATTATAATCATGATCTCGCTGTGTTAAATGTAACACTATACCAAAAGCTACGAGATAGGTATAAGAATTCAATCACCGAAATGTCAGTTTGATCAGTTTACATAAAGTGCAACTGATTTGATATCCTTAAATATTAAGGATGACCAAATGCACTTTTGTAAAAAGTTGTTTATGATATTATATTAAGTGTTTTCTTTGAATGTTTCGACCATTTAGAACGAAAAGCAAATGCACAAGAGTGGATGTAACCTGAGGTACAGTTAGGATAAAGAGAGTGAATGGTCACTTCTACTTTATAAAGAAACATCAGAAACAGGAATTGTAAAATAATAATAGATACTTAACATTAGAATGAGACATATGATTTCTATTCCAAAATGTATTTTCATATAGAAATTTGTTTTCTGTGAGATTTATTTCTTTGAGTTCAACATATTTGACCCGAAAGCTCTTCATTGCAAACCAGTTACAGTAAATGAAATAAATAGCCTATATTAAGTGGTTGAATGGAGCTTTATATTTCATACGCTATTCTAGTAATTGCGGAAATAGTAGAAGCATGTCATATAACACTTATTGATCGCATTAAGTTATGAAAATTGTTTTCATAAAATGTAACAAACATTATTTACGTAATATTTTTGTATTGACTGAAAAATAGACATAGTTTTACTTTAATATGAACAATATGAATGCTCGTTATAAAATAAAACTATAGTACTGGTATTTGTGATGCATTGAAAAATACAGAAGTATCTAAATTTATTTGCAATTATTTTGAAATTATAGACTAATACACATTTTTGAGCAATAATTTTTTATTATATGATTATGAATCATATGGTACTAGTATATTATATCTCATACAATTAAGGGCAAAACACCCATTCAGTGGGATCATCATAAGAGTTGATGAAATCTACGGATTGATACATATAGATGTATGCAATCGAAAGTCTATTAATTCCAAAATGGTTCCATGTACTTTAATATATTCATCGATAAATTACCACAAACATGAATATATGTACATCATATGACACATATGCGGTATGTTAATGATGAGTCCATAGAATATAAAACAGAAGTAAATAAAAAACGTGTGATAGAAAATAAAATGATTTGATTTGATCAAATATATGAGTATATTGGAAAGAGTTCTGAATGTACCTAAAATGAATAAAGATTCAATCTCAAAAGTCACTCCTTCCTATGATATATAATGATATATCAACAAGGAGTAACCAAACTTTGTTGAACGAAGCCGGTGAGTAGGAGATTGATACATAATTATTTGTATCACTTGCTCTCACATTATTTAAACAAATTATAGAATTATACATTTCTATGATAAATAATTCTGCTTATAGAATTATATTTTCAAATCATTTGCATATAACAAATAAAGTGTCTCAAAGCCTGTGTGAGTGATATTGAGTTTGTGGGTTTCTTGGATATGATTCAAGAAATGATACGAAAGTACAATTCAATAAGCATTAGAATTGAATAAGTATTTCGATAGAAATATCATGTAGTTTGATTCTCAATCAAAATGCAGAGGAAGTGTGTGTCCATAAGAAAGAACATTAAAGGGAACATAGATATTTCTAAAACTATAAGTAAACAACATACTGTTGATTGTTATCGATATACTATGTTAAAATCAATAATAGTTTGGTTGTTTACTCAATATTGGATTAGTAAATTATACCTTTTATGAAAAGTATAAAGGATGTATGGAATGTCCCAAAACAATATGCAAAGACACCTTATTAAAATGTTTAATAAGGAACATGTAAAATGGATTCCTTATGCTTTAGCAATAGGAATTATCATACATGTTGCATTGTCTACAGTATCATAATTTTCCTATGTATTCGAGGCATGAAGCAAATATCAAATCCAAATTAGGATCACTAAATGGTAGGTTAGAGTATTCTCGAATATTTACAAAATATTAGAGAATTCTTTATAGAAACAACGAACTCCTTATGAAGGTGTATTTGGACTCAAACTTCATAAGTGCTCTCAAGTATAATACGTTAATATTAAATTCATGTTCAAACCGTAATTAATAAGCTTTAAGTTGAAAATTCCATATGAAACATTATGGTTGATTCAATGAAAAGGCTAAGTCCATCGCCATAAATAGCGCCAAAATAAAAGCAATGTATATAGATATAAATGCGTAAATTTACAACTGAACTAAGGGTGATTCGAAGTATTAAGAATACTATATCATTGTTATAAGATAATAATGTAATAATAAGCGCTCATTAGAAGTCAAGAAACATACTCCGAATAGTTCCATATGATAAATGTAGTTTATCAACATCAGAGAGAGTAGATTGACATAGTAGATAATTAAAACAACATGGCAAATCCAGGCACGAAGGGTCTAACTCGATCAGTTCTCATCAAATTGATTGAAGGAATGAGATTGAGATTCCATAATTGTCCCGAAGTGCAAGTAGGAGACTGATAGAGTTAGGGGTATGTCGTAGGGGTAATTATGTAATTTGTTATATATATCTATGTAACGATCCAGAATTTCAGTCATTTGAATTTGGAATATTTAATTAATTTTAAATATTTAAAAGCTAATTTGATAAGTTAAATAACTTGAATTTCAAATATAAGGGTTATTTGAACATTGGAATTGTTTAAATAATTAAGTCTTGAATGTAATGTGGATAAGAATGATTTCAAAAGCCGATTTAAATTATGTTTAAATAAGAATGAAGATAGTAAACGTTTAAATTAGAATTAAAAGTGAGTAATTTGGTTTTTATAATAATTTGTTCTAATTAAACTGTGAAAATAACCTTCCAGGGCACTGTCTCGGAGTTTGATGATACCGGTGTCATTGGATCCGTAATAGTGAAATATAGTATGCCATTGAATTTTATGGCGATCGGACGTACCATTTGGTTGTGCGAGCTCGAAATGTGTAGAAATTAATTTTAGGAATTTAAGTTAATGTAATTGGGTTTGAAAAGCTATCTTCTGCATATGATCGAATTATGTCTCGAGACTAGTATCATTGTGTTCAGAATAAGGGTATTACATATAGAATGCTAGACGTCACGCCTCATTTGGAGTTCGAAAATTTAGCGAGTGAATAGTGCCTTTGAAATTTTCTATAAAAGGAGGTTTGCTATCTTCAGCTGCATACCCTTTTGAAATAAGCTTCAGCTGCCATTTCCTAAATAGCCAATCCGATGGTCCACGTCTATTGCAACCACTCAAGGCCATTTCAGCCCGAACTTCCAACTAGAGAAATGTAGAACTCGGCAAGGCAAACCTATTCAACAGTTGGATTATCGTATAGCGTGGCGTAGATGTTGAATTTGGGCCGCGTTCGTTGGTAGCATTGGGTTCGGTTAGCTCGTACGGCGAGGCGGCAATTGTGACGGCGGCGAGGCGGCGGAGGCAATTGATTCACCGCAATTGAAAAAATAAAAAAATAAAGGGGACGTTGTGGCCTAGAACGATGAAAGTGAGAGGGAAGGGTAATTATTTTTTTTCAAAAATTATTAATTAATAGTCAATTATAATTTAATTAATTCAATCATTCATTAATTCACAGCTTTTCCATTTGAGGTCTAAATTGAGTGTGACAAGTTGTCTTACGATCGTATTTACGAGTACTACGATATGGAGTTAGATTGGATGGATTTTGAGTTAGTAGAAATTTGGGTTAAAATTCAATGCCTATTCAATTTTAATTTAAATTGGAACGTTTTGAAAAAACTGAAATCAATGTGAGTTAAACTCACCTTTTTGGTTAACCAATTATGTTATATAGTTGTTTAAATTATTGATTGGATATTTTGATGATTTACTATTTTATATCATTGGTTTGAATATATTCCCGTCCCTTGAGTGGATGAGACCTTATTACGTTCCCGTGTAAGAGCGGATGACCCTTTGTATACGGTCCCGCATCATAGTGGTTGATTTATATTATTTGGTTACATACCGTATGCGATGCAAGGGGGACAGGTTGGAGGGATCCAACTAGATTCCTCGCACTGTTGACTTTATGTGAGAATGTATAAATGTAGCATTTTACAAATAAAGTGAAGATTTGTAAAATCGTATTTTATAAGTAAAAGGATAGATTTATAAACAGTTTTTATAAATAAAAGGAAACTACTATCATTACATAGATTGGGGAGATAAACAAATTATGGATTTATAATAATATATGGGATGTTGTTTTAGAAAAATAGTTGATTCTGTTTTGGAAATTGAAAGAGAGGATAGATTTGGAGATGTTAAACGATATGTTATAAAATCGAAAAGAGATTTAAAAGTAAAGTTTATAAATATGGAAATGATTATGTTGGAATTAAAGTATGGATTTTTATCAAGGAAGTATATTTATGTTTTAAAAGTGGTTAAATTATATTAATATTGTTTTAAAGTTGTTTATCAATATTTTAATATTTTGAAAAGTAATTATTCAAAATATTAATTTGGTGTGAAATTAATTATAATTATTTACAAATAAATTTTTGGAAATTAATTATTATTATTTATAATAATGTTGAAGATAAATTATTATTATTTTATTAAAATGACATTTATTAATTATCATTTTAAAGATGTTTTGAAGTTAATTACTATTTATTTATACTGTATATTATTATATAATAGCGTTTTAAAGTAAATGATTAGAATTTATTTATAAATGTTTTCGATATTAATAAATAGGATTTTATAAACATATATGGGTTTTATAAGAGGAATCTTATAACCTGGGTTGGAAAACTTGAAGGAAGATTTGAAAAAGGGTAAAAAGAGTTTTATAAATGGTCTTAGATATTTATAAAAGAATTTTAGAAATGGATTTATAGATTTATAAGAAGAACTTTATAAATGGTCTTATGGATTCATATAGGGTTTAAAAATGATTTTAGGAATGTATAAAAGGGAGTTTATAAATGAATTTAGAGATTAATGAATGGGGTTATAAACGGTTTAGAGATTGATAAAGGAATTTATAATCTGTTCTAGGATTGTGTAAAAAGGGAATCTTTCTCTGTTTTGTGCATATACTTATACCATTAAGATAAGTATAAGGATATTTTCCAAATATTGAAAATATAAGGGTTGTGAATGAATCTTTGTAAAAGTCTTTTGGTACAAATATTTACAATGTGATTTTAGTTAATGAAAAAGATTTATTTAAAAGGGGCTAGTGTTTGCTTATATGCTTAACCAATGTTGGTTTTCCCTATGGAATTAAATCCTCGATTGAATGTTTGTTATTTGATAGTTAAATAACCGACTATCAATTTTGGACTTAAAACGAACTTTGGAAATATCTAGGAGAAACACGGGAGTTATATGGCACAATCATCTTCAATGATGTTGTATTGGGCGTATAAATCTCATTTCGTTCTCCTAGGACAAACGATAAGTAAATCCTTCCACTAACGGTTAGGAGGTGATCTATGCTCCTATCTTTGACTGCTTATTTCCTAAAGAACCAGGGTTGAGTTAACATAAACTATCGAACGTTGTTTCGAAGAGATCGGGATTGGATATGTTATCCAAAAACCACTTCGATACAACCTAAGCATTTCGAAGTGAAGACATCTTGAAGATGATGGAATTGAAAATGGAGCTCTCAAGCATTTCGTTCAGTCCCAGAACGAACTTGCATGGATGAATGTTGGTATTGCATTGTTGCTTGGAGGGCAATATTAGCATTCCAAGTGGGAAGCGCTATATAAAGTTAAAATGTAGCCTCGAGCCTCATCAACCGGGAAATGACAAAAATCGAGCATGCAGCAGGACCAAGTGAGTCGCTCCCATCAAGGTATGGTCATTCCAAATCTTGATCAGTTACTATCTACTCATATATGATTCAGGGCCATAAATAAAAGGAGTGATCATATTCGGTACTACTAATTAAGTTGTAGGCCAGTCCTATGTGGCAGGTGTACAAGATGTTCTTGTCAGACCCCGGTACATTTTATCTATAGATGTACCATCGGAAGGCAGTTCCTTACCTTGTCATAGTATGGAATTCATTCTCCAATATGAGCTTTACGAACTTAATTGTGCCTAACTATGCTAAAACGTGAGATGCAAGCATTTTAATTGTTTTATATATTTACTTTAAATCCTTAGACATTATTATAATATCACCGGATTTTCTATAGAAAATGTTTTGGTTATTGTAAGATAAAAACCCGTCCGTGTTTATGTGCAGCGTGGTCTTACGATATACTTTGATTTCAAAGGTTTTTATAATTTTAAAAATCCATTTGGGTGTGTTATTCTCATGTTGGTTTACCGGACTGACTCGGGTGTTATTTTATTATAATACCCGGGTCAGACTGAGCATATTTGCAGATTGCTTTAGATGCATTGGAGCTCAGGAGACGAACTGGAGGTCTTCAAGTTGTATTCACGTATATGTTATTTTCCACTGCATTGGTTATTTTAAGTTATCAACAATTGTGAGGACAGATTGTTATAGCTATCCAAGCCGATGATTGTCATTTGTTATTGTATTCTGATTGATGTATGTATATAACAGTTTCTCTTTCGTAAAGATCATTGATAATATATTATATATTGTTCCGCTGTGATTGTGAGATATTGTGTTGTTTCAGTTTCCTTTCTCTTCTTCTTCTCTCCTCCCTCCTTTCTTCTTTCTTTTCCATAACTATCCATTTTTCCATTCAATTTGGATTGGACAAGTGTGGTTTATTATCAGCTTGAATTATGTGGATTGGCGGGTTGTTACAATCTAACTCGATAACCAATCTTATTCGAAATAAAAGGTGTTTTTTTCTATTATATACTTGATATAATGTATTATCTTAATTAGTTAATTTAATTTAAAGTATATTTAATAGAAAATCAATAAATAGTATGTTTTGTGATAGTAGTTAGTATATAATGAGTGATTTATGATAATAAAATGAACATACTGTTTTAAATATTCCTAGTCAAGATGTATTGAGACTGGATATCGATACATCCTACATTTGTTGAGATGAGAATATGTAACGCTCTCCAAATGTTGGGCAGTATATTGCTTGTGCTACTAGGGGCACCAAGGGGTTACGTACTAATAGTTATTGGATATCTTTGGAACGACTCACTTGATAGTTTTCTGTTGGTTAATTTAAATAAGGTCAAACGGAAAAAATCGATGTGAAAAATTTACACAGTTCTCTTGACTTGAGAATACCGTTGATCTTCAATGTGGAAGCTCCGCTTTGAATATAGCAAAATTGGGGCATATTGTCCATCGAACGATAATAGTTGGGTCGAGTGGAAACATTAAAAGAAAAACACTATTAAAGAGAGGATTCCTCTTCTCAATAATATGAGGTTAGTATCATGATCAATTGAAGTCAACTCAAGGTCAAAGTCTCTAGCTATAGCAGAGTTTTTTTTTTTTCAATTTTGAATTTATTAGAGTTTATTATAGAATGGAATGTAAAAAATATATATCAAATATATATATATATTAAATTAAGATAAATAATGTAAATTATTAATAATAATTGCTATTATTGAACCAAGGACTTTATATTTGGACTACAAAATTGAATATGAATGATATTGAAATTTTTCCATTACCAAATTCTATAAGTCCTAATGGGATATAATTTGGACGAAGAGAATTGTGTAAATAATTGTCACTATCAGGTAACATTTAACTAAGTATAATTAGATTTTACCAAAGCAATGTAAGCGATAAATTCGGCCATAATTTCATACTACCTACTAAGTGACGTGTGAACATTAATATTCAAATTATTCGATAGTAATCGTTAACTGAATTTACATCTAAGTGTCACAACACCGTAATGTTGAATACTCCAACTACCACCTGATTCAATTAATTATGATTGTTATAAATTAATTAAATTAATTTATATTTATGAAATATAAAATTTTATTCGATTCATGTTCAAAATATTGCGTATATAAAAGTTGTATACACAAGTATCGTTATGCAATATTGATGTACGTTAAATTAGATTTAAATGTATTTTATTTGATCGGGTCTGAAGTGGTTGGTAGGCCAATAAAGGGACCTGATTTGGTCAGCCATAAGTGTATAAGAAGGGTTTGGATTTGATTTATAGAAAAGAGGTTTGAATTAGTAGAGATACTTATGGATCTGGATCCACTTTTTCTCCACTTTCTCCATTATTTAAACACCCTTAACCCCTCATTTGTTGCTCTCTATTGAGCCTCTGCTGCATCAATATCTGGCCGAAAATGGCAGCCCTCTTCCTCTATTAATTCAAGCATTAAAAATACAAATTCAAGTAAAATCAGGACAATGGTGTGTAGTGCTTTCAGTCTGGTAGCTCTCTTTGGAAGGATTTGAATTCAGATTCAAACAGAGTCGATTGATTCAACATTCAATGTTTACAATTATATATATGTTTATTTGATAATTACCTCGAATCATATGTGCTTAGATTAGATTTTAACATCACGAATCCTTATATATTATGCTGCCAAAATTATATGTGAATATGTGTGTGTGTGTATAAAAAAAATTATTTATATACATATGAATATATAGATCTTAGCCAGTAAAGAAAACTAAAAAAATGAATTAAATATTAATTTTAAAAGGGATTGTTATCCCGCCTTTTGGCAAGGCCGTGACACCAAGGAATTGACTAGTAACCAATGACGGTTCGACTTAGAGATCGGTTATACACATGCTACCTATGGATACCGATGAATTGTGTCCGAGTCCGGATCGAGCTAAAATTTATATGACACGACAAGTAAAGCTATGAGAGTCAATGTTCCAAATTTCAAGTCAATCCGAGTTCATATGCTCAAGTTATGATCGATGCAAGTTGGAAAACCCATCTATTCGTATCCATCGTTTCGAATCGATTGGAGTCACAACCCATCATTTCACATCGGTCGTTTTTGTATCCATCAACAAGTAAGCGCACTTCGTATCCATCAGAAAGCTTACTTCGACTCGATCAGCTCCGTATCCACCACCAAGCCTCTATTCGACTTGATCGAGTTCGTATCCATCAAGAAGCCTCTGTTCGAATCCATCAGGTTTCTATAGTTCATATCCATCAGTTGACCTTACTTCATATCCATCAAGAAGTACTTGTTCGCATCGATCCACATCATGGTTATTCGTATCGATTGATAACTAACAGTGTTCGAGTCCACCTAGCCATGTCAACTTCGTATCGATCAAATGGAGCCATTTCCAATCGATACGAACAAGGCCCTGCAGTCGAGTTATTCCATGTGCACTCCATCGACACGAAACAAGGGCCACCTTCTATCGATTCGAACAACACAAGCGCCATGATACGAACAAAGCGAAAGTCCTAGAACGACTCGATTGACTCAGCGAAGAAGGTGACTCGATCCGGAGAATGCTCGCCACGTCACCACTTGATCACATGCAGCTATCGAGTCGAACGGGATCGAGTCGAAATGATGGAGTCGAACGAAACAGCCAACCGAAAGTCCTAATTCGTATCGATCATATCTTCTAATCTACAAGTCCAAATACTATGAAATTTTCATAAAAGCTTACGTACATGCCAAAGAATGTGCACGCCAAATTTCAATTCCATTGGATGAAATCTTGATCGATACGAAATCCGTTCGTATCGATCATGGATCGGGCCGAAAATTCACAGGCTTGGGCGCACGGGCCTAGTCACGTGCCGAGGGAGTCTCCCGAGATCTGAGCGGAATATCAGCCTCCTACACCTATAAATAGAGCCCCAGGGCATGCAAAAATGGGATCTTCTTCTTCTTTGAATTCTCGAATGCCCAGACTCTGCCGGATCCAGTTCCCAACTCCATTGCTGCTGCTACTAACGAATTCCACTGCTATAAATCATAGTTATTTGTTGTAACCCACTGAAATCAATTGTAATCATCGAAGAAAGATCAATAAAGCAATCAACTTCATAGTGGACATAGGCAATACGCCGAACCACTCTAAATTCTTGTGTCTCTGTGCATTTTAATTACTTTCTTATCTGTTTTTTGGAGTTTTTGTTAGATAATCCTCTTTTTCCATTTAACTTCTTCACTTTATCTCTTCAAAAACTTCCGAAGAGTGTTGTGCCCAATTTTGGTACAAATAGGGATTTGAAATTTTTTTTTTGATTTTTTAACATATAAATTGAGACGACCCACCTCCTTGATACCCAAAATTCGACACTAATACGTCCTTGGTATTCACATGCCACAAATCAAAGTACTAGAGAGGCAGATTATCATGGGGTAAAAGATAATAAAGATAGAAGATAGAACAATAATGGAATCTCACATCGTATTAAACAACTTGTAATCATATAGATAGTACATAAAATCACTCTCGAAATGAGATATCAAAGTCATAGCAAGTACTAACCAACTTAGGATAGTTATAACGGCCTATCCCAACAGGTGCTGGTAGATACTTATACATAATACAGACGGAGCGGTAAGTGATGGATAATTTCAATAAAAAGATAAAAAATGCTCTATTATCCCGCCTTTTGGCAAGGCCGTGACACCAAAGAATTGACCGAAAACGGAAGATAATCAGTCTTGACGGCCGATTACCTACATAGGTCTACTATGGATACTGATAAACTTTTCTCGAGTCCGAATCAAGCTATAATTGATATGACACGACAAGCAAAGCTATGAAAGCCAAAATTTAAAATTTCAAGTCGGTCGGAGCTCGTATGCTCAAGTTATGAATCGATCAAATTCTATGAAAAGCGCGTTCTCTTCGTATCCCTCTATTTCGCATCGATCCAGTTCGAATCCATCGGTCCATGAGCCTCAATTCATATCCATCAAATATCACTCCCTCTTCGTATCTATCAGCAATGACACGTTAGTCCAATTCGTATCGATCCACTACTTAGAATGTTTCGTATCGATCAGCTACAGATCGATAAGAAGTTGGCATCCATTATCGATACGAAATAGGCCAAGGACTATCGGTATGACACAGCTGCATGTAATCGATACGTAGCAATCTTTATACCATCGATACGAATCAGAGCGTAGAGCATCGATAAGAACTGCCTTCTAACCATCGATACGAAGCGACTTCAGGAATTGATAGGAAGAGCATTTCCTGGGAGCGATACGAACAAAGCATGATTCAAATGGAAAAAATAGTCACTCGGCATGGAAAGTGGATCGATCCTAAAGGTTAGTGCCATGTCATCGGTCATCACGTGTATAGAAGCGATGTGAACAGAAGAGATGCAAACTTAGTAGCCTTCAACAAATTCAAACTTACATCGATCATAACTCGAGATCTACAAGTCCAAATGTTATCAAATTTTCACAGAAGCTTGCATACGACCTCAAGAACGTTCATGTTCGATCTCGGCTCGATTGGGCAAGATTTGGATCGATGCGAATCTCATTTGTATCGATCATGGATCGATTCAAAATGACCAAGGATCGATCACGTAGGTCCACCCACGTGATGGAAGGAGTCTTCCGAAGTTTGAGACAGATATTTCCAGCCTACACCTATAAATAGCAATCCAAGAGCTTCAGAAAAGGGATCTTTTGGCTCTTCTACGCTGTTACTCTGCTGTACTCCATGGTAACTCGGATACTATCAATTGGACTCTTGTAAATCAGTAGAGAATCATCAATAAAACAGCAACTCTTTAAAGTGGATGTAGGCTACAACACCGAACCACTATAAATCTTGTCTTTCTTCTGCTTTCCTTTTAATTTTTTGAGTGTTCTTCATATTCGATTATATTACATACAATCTATCTGTGATCTGTGACTGCGATTTGGTGCTTTCATCTGCAATTGGGTGTTTGTGACCATTTTTGGCACAAACATTTTATTGCTTTCACTAAGAGCCGAACTCAGGGATTCTACAGCTTGGATTTGGGATCTGAAGGCTTAAGGACTTAGATCTGGAAAGCAATAGTGAAACAATTAGCAAGGAGACCGAGAGTAGAAAGGAGCCAGCATGAAGGAAGTCAGGAGGCTTCCTCAGGAGCGAATCAGGCCTCAGTCTTCATCACCCGAGACGAGATGGAGATGATGATGGAAGCTATGCAGGAGGGAATGCTGAAAAGGCAAGAAGAGTTGATGCAGAACCTACTCCAGCAAATTGGACAAGCTAGAGTGCAGAATCAAGAGAACGCCACTGCATGGGGTGCTGGAGATAGGAATCGGGAGTGTGGAACAACCAGGATTCAGAATAGAGCAGGACCATCAGGAGCAGCCCATGAGCTGGGGGGACACTCCCCAGGAGTATGTTAATCCAACCTCAGGCAGGATACCAGGCAGAGCTGTTCAACACGGTGTTGATAGAGGAATGAATGCCCGTCCAGGAGAGCAGATTCCAGGATTCCGTCGCGAAATCGGGGGGTAGATCAGAGGCAACATACAAGGACTACAACTTGACGACAGTGATAGATTGGCGGAGATGGTCAGACGAGCCATGATAGGTGGATTAGTGAATAGAGATTTAGAAGAGGTTAACAGAAGCCCCTTCGCTCCCGCAATTAGGCAGGCCAAGAATCCACCAGAATTCAAGCTACCGACATTGGAGATGTATGATGGAAGGACAGACCCTTCTATTAATCTGACGAGGTATATGCGGCATATGGAAGTACTGGGGGCATCATAGGAGATCATGGCCCGATGTTTCCCACTGTATCTGACGGACATAGCAGCATTATGGTTTAGACAATTGGAGAGCAGTTCGATTGGAACGTGGGCCGAGTTGACTGAAAAGTTTATGAGGCAGTTCAGGGTTCACATCTCGAGGCCCAAGAATGTGATGAGTCTATCGACATTGAAGTAGAAGACCGGAGAGGCTTTTAGGAACTTCTTAACACGATTCAATGCAGTAGCAGCATCAGTGGATCAACAAGATCCATCCATGCTTCTGATAGCAGCTGTATCTGGCATAACTGATGGCTCAGAATTCAAGAATTCATTGACGAGGGATCCACCTATGGACTTGGGAGAGTTTTACCATGAGGAAGAAAGGTTTCTGCGACAAGAGGAAGCAAATGGTGACAGAGAGAAAGGAGAAGGGGTTGATGTTTATGCAGTCAAAAGCGGAGATCCGCCCGGAAAGGATTCGGGCAAGGAGAAAGGGAAACGGAAAGCAGAGTACAATTGTGATGAACCAAAGCGGCCGCAAAAGGAGCCAAGATTCACCTCTTATTCAGAGTTGAGCGAGACATTAGAGCGAATCTACCAAGACACTAGGGGGCAGGTTCCCTACCGAAGGCCAATAAGGAGGGGTCCGACCAACAATGAGAGGAAATTAGACAAGTACTGCTTATTCCACGAGCTAAGCGGCCATAGTACAAATGATTGCAGACACTTGAGGGATGAGATAGAAGGGCATATCTGGAATGGCATGCTATCACAGTACGTGAGAAGGCGAGCAGTAATGGTGGAGCAAGAACGACCACCATCCTCATCAACTGGGGACGGCTCAGGATCGAGGCATCAGCTTGTCATCAACTGATTGAAATAATGACGAATAAGTCGCAAACTGCACACTAGTGCGGTTAAGTCGCTTACACATGTACATGATCACGAACGGTCCTTAGGCGTGCTCAGAGACGACTATCAACCGCATTAGTTTAGGCGTCTGCACTTGGACATCTCTGCTTCGCTTTTGTTTTCTATTCTTTGCATATGGACTTTATTTGGTTAACATTTTTTTGTAAGACTCATTTTGAATGTAAATATGGTATTTGAAATTCCATAATGGCAAAGTCACTTACACATGTACGGGATCGCGAACGGTCCTCAGGCATTCTCTGAGATGGCGATAAACCGCCATAACAAACAATTCGGAAACTCACTTGAACGTGAAATCCGACATTAATGATACTAAGTCCCCCCTGGGCACACACAACTTGCCATGAACGGCACCCGACCGCGAATGGTCACAATTCACCTCGAACGGCATCCGACCTCAAACGGTCACAATTCGCCTGGAATGGCACCCGACCTCGAACGGTCACAATTCACCTCGAACGGCACCCAACCTCGAATGGTCACATTCGCCTCGAACGGCATCCAACCGTGAACGGTCACCATTCGCCACGAACGGCACCCCGACCGCGAACGGTCACAACTCGCCTAGAATGGCATCCGACCTCGAACGGTCACATACCACACCGAACGACATACGATCACTATTCACAGTCAGGTAAGATTATCAACCTCTTTACAGGACATTATCAGGATACGAACATCCAGCTTATCAAACTACAAAACACACCTTCCTATCGCAAGGCATGTTTTAGGGGGCAAGTGTTATCCCGCCTTTTGGCAAGGCCGTGACACCAAAGAATTGACTGAAAACGGAAGTTAATCAGTCCCGACGACCGATTACCTACATAGGTCTACTATGGATACTAATAAACTTTGCCGAGTCCGGATCAAGCTACAATTAATATGACACGACAAGCAAAGCTATGAAAGCCAACATTTCAAATTTCAAGTCGATCGGAGTTCGTATGCTCAAGTTATGGATTGATCAAATTCTATGAAAAGCACAATCTATTTGTATCCCTATATTTCGCATCGATCCAGTTCGTATCCATCGGTCCACGAGCCTCAATTAGTATCCATCAAATATCACTCCCTCTTTGTATCCATCAGCAATGACATGTTAGTCCAATTCGTATCGATCCACTACTTAGAATGTTTCGTATCGATCAGCTACAGATCGATATGAAGTTGGCATCCTCTATCGATACGAAATAGGCCAAGGACTATTGGTATGACACGGCTACATGTAATCGACATGGAGCAATCTTTATACCATCGATACGAAGAAGAGCGTAGAGCATCGATACGAACTGGCCTTCCAACCATTGATACGAAGAGACTTCAGGAATCGATAGGAAGAGCATTTTCTGGGAGCGATACGAACAAAGCATGATTCAAATGGAAGAAATAGTCACTCGGCATGGAAAGTGGATCGATCCTAAAAGTTAGCGCCATGTCATCGGTCATCACGTGTACAGAAGAGATGCGAACTTAGCAGCCTTCAACAATTTCAAACTTACATCGATCATAACTCAAGATCTACAAGTCCAAATGCTACCAAATTTTCACAGAAGCTTGCGTACGACCTCAGGAACGTTCATGATCGATCTCGGCTCGATTGGGCAAGATTTGGATCGATGCAAATCTCATTTGCATCGATCATGGATCGAGTCGAACGACCAAGGATCGATCACGTGGGTCCACCCACGTGATGGAAGGAGTCTTCCGAAGTTTGAGACGGATATTTCCAGCCTACACCTATAAATAGCAGTCCAAGAGCTTCAGAAAAGGGATCTTTTGGCTCTTCTACGCTGTTACTCTGCTGAACTCCATGGTAACTCGGATACTATCAATTGGACTCTTATAAATCAGTAGAGAATCATCAATAAAACATCAACTCTTCAAAGTGGATGTAGGCTACAACATCGAACCCCTATAAATCTTGTCTTTCTACCGCTATCCTTTTAATTTTTTGAGTGTTCTTCATATTTGATTCTATTACATACAATCTATATGTGATCTGTGACTGTGATTTGGTGCTTTCATCTGCAATTGTGTATTTGTGACCATTTTTGGCGCAAACATGCTCTATGCTACATACTCCACTCCAAAATGCTCCAAATCAGCTAACTACTTGGCTGCCCAGAAAAATTGGGAACCCAGAGTTTAAGGGAAAAGAAAAATAAACTCCAGGTCAGTCATGGGACTGGTGTGAGAAACTCAAAATACAGATATTTGAAAATAAAGGGTATCTCATAAGACCACGCTTCACAAAAACAAGAAACATGTTTTTACCTTATAATAACCAAAACATTTGCTACGCAAAATCTAGGGATATTACTTTTAATGACTTTCTTTTCAAAATACTTTTCAAATAAACTTATGAATCTTAGCCGAAATTGTTGCATTGGTTAAATATGACGGCATAATAGGTTTACAACTAAGTCCGAAGGCACTTACTGGAGAATGGATTTCCATACAATGGCAGGTAAGGAACTACCTTCCGTACAGTACACTTCTAGAAGAATGTACCGAGTATACACAAATAATCCTCCGCATTTGGCAAGACTGGTCTATCCCCATTTGGCACTCAGACATGGCCCGGATAAAAACCGAATATGTCATCACTCCGGTCGTAACCAACCTATCCGAGATCCCATAGCATACACCACATACTCAACATATAGAGAGTAATCTAGAAAGGTGCTGATCATACCCTAATGGTTGCGAACCACATAGCCTTACGACGTACCAGGTTTAAGCCATTACCGGGTGATGAGGCCTGAGGTAGGGATCACCTTTCACATAGCACATTCCACTTTGAATGCCACATTGCCAATTCATAATCGCTCAACTTATTTCTAGAAACGTATAACTCCTGGGCTCGTACGTCTTAAGAAAGGGTGTTAAGCTAAAAGAAGTTGCCTTGTCCGCCACCAAACAAATGATAAGTTCATAGAGATAATTTATGTAATTAGAAATGCAACGTCAGACATTCATTCATACAAGTTGTCCAGGAACAAGACAAACCGAAGGAACTCTCCTACCACATCATGTCGATGATTATCCCTAGGACTGGTAGCGAGAAGCCCTTGCATCGAAGATCTCAAATGAAGAACTACTACCACATAAATACGATATGGGAAATTTGCCCTGAAGGTCAGTGACAAGCAGCCATACATTCCATCTTCAAATCATATCAGCCCATCTCTTCTATTGTCGAACACATAGATTGGTTCGAAGTGGTCTTCGGATAGGAATCACCCAAATCCGACCCCGGTTCCTTCAAACCAATCATCGACAAAAGAAATGTTAAGTAAATAGGGAATTATTCTTTTGATTTATTACTTTCTTTTTATCTTCAAGAGATATATATATATGTTTAGGACATTTATTTCTGATATATATAGAATCATTAATCCTCTCTTTGAAAAATTATTTATTTAAATCTTAAAGGTTTCTTAATTCAAAAATCAAAATTTTGATTGAGTTAAAACCATGTTATTTAGGATGTTAATCCAAAACCAGTAAATCTTAAGTGAGAAGAATTCATAGAAATCATCCATTTCTATTCAATATCAATTTTTGTATTCAACTAGTTCTATGGGCGGAATAATGGTTAAATCACCTTTTAAATTCCACGAATAGTATGAGTTCCATCTTCAGAATTTAACACCAAGTATAAGAAGATTATCTCCATAAAAACCAAGTTATTTATATTTGGAAATCCTTATACTCTGAAAAATTTTGATCCGAGTAAATCAAATTTACTATCCCCTCCATCAAGATAGTCCGGATAGCCAGGGAGAGCAGAAAACTGGTTTTTCAAACTCAAGCCTAGACACCATCTCTCTGTCACCCTGGTCAAGTTATTTGATCGACTCTAAATCTTTTAACAAACTTAATTAACTTTTAATTATTTATTTAATAACTTTATAAAACCTTAAAATCACCTTCAAAATACTTTATTATTCATCTAAAAACATTTACAAAAGATTTGTAAAAGAATTGTTGCGTTTAGAACCATATTATAAAAGTTATAGAAAAGTGCTGCAAAAAGTGCTGCCAATGGTGCTTTTTAAGCTGTATTGATCAAAACAACTTTACTATCATTTGGAAATTCATTTTTATAACTCAAATCACTTTCAAAACACTTTAAAACATTTTTAGAATTTATTTTAAATTTTTAAATAATTGTAAAATATCATTTAAAAAAAATCCTTTTATGGATTCCAAACTACAAAACCGCGATTTTTTCGAAAATTTGTTTTATTCATATTTCAAAATCTACTTATCGATATATGGATTTTCTTTCTTTGTTTGAAAACTATTGGTATAATAGTTCGAAAAATTCTTATCTCGAAGAATTCCAAGCTATATTCCATTCTATATATTTGTTTGACTTTTACAGTGTGATATCGCGAACTACCGTTACGCGATGCACCTATTTTTGAATCAATTGAACATTTAATCTTTGCCAAAACACTTTTAGGTGTTTATAAAACATTTTTAAATCATATTAAACCATTTTTAAGAGGTTTAAACATTCCATATGAAAGAGTCTTTGCGGTAGGATCGTATAATATGGAATAATGAAATGGTCTAGGTAGATAGTAATATGCAATAAGTAAAGTAGACACCAAGACTTTATACTGGTTCGGACCTCTTTTCCTACGTCCAGTCCCTAAGCTCCTCTTAGGAATTCTACTAACCAACAGCCCTCACTTAACCCAGAGGAATAGGTTTACAACTTACCCGAACAACCGAACGGGATTTCTTGCCTCAACTACCGAAGAGGACTTCAACTGGATACTAAAAGTATTTCTGACTTGTTGTGTTCTTGATAACACTAATGAGTCAAATTGAGTACAACTTTCCTATAATCTTATCCTCGAGAGTATACAAAGTGTTTGTGAAGATTTAGGAAATGTGAGTTGCTATGAATAAAGGTGTTATAGTTAAAACAGAGATTTAAGTAATTGAAGTGGTTTGTGATTGCTTTTGAAACTTTAGAAATCTGAAAGTATGTTCAAGAAAATAGAAAGATTAAAGCAATTAGGATTGGTGATTTGCAAATGTTAAAACCATGTATTTATATGTAGAGAAGAGATGCATTTGTTTGCTAGAGGTGTAGGCAAGAAATGCTTCCATTTCCATTGGAGAATGGTTGCAACTCTTGGGAGGAAGAAGGTGTCCTTTCAGAAAAATTCGCAGTTACAAATTCAGTCGACTGAGCAGGAAATTCAGTCGAATGAAAATATAAAGAAAAATTTTCAGGAATGCTTTCAGTCGACTGCGCAGGAAATTCAGTCGACTGAAACTGTGCATATTTGTAAATGTGTGCCAGTTTCAGTCGACTGTCCATACCTGTTCAGTCGACTGAACTATAAAGGTATGCACAGTGAACGTGTGAATAAAAATGAAGTTTTATGAATGTGTTTTAGTGTTCGTGCAAATCTCTTGAGGATAGATTTTAACAAATAATCTAGACTTTAGACCTATAAAAATCATACTCATGTTTATACTTTGGTCTTCATCGATCTTCCTCTGATTTTGCATATATCTCTTCCTTTTTGTTGAAGCACATTGTCATTGATCAAAATCTTCGTGTATCAACATTCTCCACCTTTTTGATTGATAACAACACTAATGTGTTATAGAGATGTATTTACTAATTTTCTCCCCCTGAATGTATGCACTTATCTTTCCTACAAAACAAAGTTAGCTACAATTACTGATCTTTATCCCAATCGTAAGAGCCTTCACGATCTCCTTCAGGTTCTCGAATAACAGGTCCACCTGTGGGTGGTCTATAAGCTCTTCCTCCTTGGCCACCACTTGTTCCGCTTGTACTGCTGCTTGTATGCTCTTCGGATGATGTCCAAGTGAAAGTTGGTGCCGGACGTTTGCCAAGTGTTGTTGAAGCGGTAGTGGAGCTTGAGCATGAGATGGCATTCCATAACTTGTTGAAGAATCCTTTAATTTTATCAAGCTTGTGATCTACCTTCTTGAGACGATTATCAAGAATTTGTTGATTCCTTGATAAGATCCCCAATGATTGATTAGTGGAAGTATAACCTGGCTCAATGATACGAATTTCATCATCTTGGTATAAAGGTTCTTCTTGTTGAGGTGGAGGAGGTTGATGTTGTTCTTGATGTCTAGCTTCCCATTCGGCAAGAGATATAATGCAAGGAGATCTTGCTGGAAGTTGCATTAGGCTTATGGTTCGATGGTTTATTTGGTGCACCATTGTATTCTCGGACTCAGGTAATGTCATATCAACATTGAGAAGTAATCGCATGATATACTCACCAAAATAGATTGTCCTCATTTTGCCATTATTAAATGTAAGGAATTCATCAAGAATCAATTGAACCCAATTAACTTGATAATTACCCCAAAGTGCATAAAGTGCGCGATAGTTGTTAGGGTATACAAGTTCATATGAACCCGTTCTTGGGGTGATTGTTCTCATAAGAGCTTTGTGGAGAATTCTTGCTCTAGGACGTAAGGAAGTGGATTTAAGATCCCCGATGTTGATGTTATCATCCAAAAATTGATGATTGATGTTGTCACGAATACGAGGGTTAAAGTCTATTTCTTCAAGCTTGCTACCAAAGTTTGGAGAACCTAAAATGTGTGAAATGCGGTCGAGGGAGAACCAAACTTTCTTTCCACATACCATACTCCAAACACTATCATTTGGATTTCTTGGAGTTTGGTGTCCAAGATTAAGGTTAGCATAAAATAATTTTACCATGATATGATTTATTGCATGGTCGTTTCTTTTTAAATCCAAGAGAGAAGTTAGACCTGCTTGATCCGTTAATGCTTGGATGTTGTATGTCTGAAGACTTTGAAAATCAACAAAAGAATGTTCGAAGATACGAGAATTCTTCTTATTCCACCTAGTGACGGCTACTCCATCGTAAAGCCATTGTGCTATTTGAGCATCAATTGGCTCGGAGGATGAAGAGGAAGAAGCTCTAGATCTCTTTGGGGCCATTTGTATATAATTTGAGTGAGATTGGAGCAATTCGAGAGCTAGGGTTTTGAAACTAATTGGGGAAGAAGATGTTATTGTAGGTAAAAAGTGAATGGGTAGGTAAAAATCTGGTGGTTAAAAAAGAAAAAACTGTCTGGGAATTGGCGTTCAGTCGACTGAATAGTCTGTTCAGTCGACTGAATCAAAGGAGGAAATTTTTCTGTGTTAGATTCAGTCGACTGAACAGTATATTTAGTCAACTGAATTTTTAGCTGAAATTTTCTGTTGAAATTTTAGTCGATTGTGCAGATGGTTCCAGTCGACTGAGTTTTTCAAATTTTGTTTTTCTCTTAAGTTCTGTTGTTATCCCAACTTTTGGCAAAGCCGAGATACCCAAAGATTAACTGAAAATCAATGATTATTAGTCATGAACATCGATTGTGCATCGCAAGTTTTCCATGGATATCGATGAATTTTGTCCGAGTCCAGATCGGGCTGCAATTGATGAGACATGTCAAGCAAGGCCAGATGAAACAACGTTCCAAGTTTCGAGTCAATCCGAGTTCGTATGCTCAAGAAATCGCCAAAAGAAGATGGATAAGGTGGTATAAGGTCGGATCCATCAAACATGTGTTGCCTCGAATCCATGAGAAGTCAGCTTACTTCGAATCCATCGATCAAGCCTTTGCCTCGAATCGATCACGACGAGCCTTGCCTCGAACCCATCGGAATACGCTTTGCTTCGACTCATTGAGCAAGCATTAGTTCGACTCCGATAGTTCGAGTCCATCCTCACATTCCCACCTTCGAATCCGTCAATGAGAAACCCTTCGATTCCATACAGTTAAAGGAACTTCGACTCTAGCATCTTCGAACCCACATATTGAGATAACTTCGAATCGATCCGTAGTGGCATATCTGGATCGATTCGACCAAGCACCAATTCCATCGATTCGAAGAAACGTGTCTTCGAATCGATTGCCTTAAATCCACCTAGTCCACACAGCTAAAACCCCGGGTACGACTCAGTAAAACTAGGAGATAAAAGAGGGTTGACCCGAAGCACGCGCACCACATCATTGCCTTCACGTGCAAGGAGATGGAGTCGACCCTATGGATTCGAAGGTATCGATTCGAACGACTCCAGGAAGCGAAAATCTTCAACTTGAATCGATCATAACTTGAGATCTACACATCCAAATGCTATGAAATTTTCACAGAAGCTTGAGCACATGTTGAAGAATGTCCACACCAAATTTCAACTTGATTGGACAATTTCTTGATAGATTCGAACCAAGGGTCGAATCGATCCCAAAGTGGGCCCGGATCTCCAGATCTCGGCCATGTGGGCTCCCTCACGTGCCAGAACTGGTCTCCCCTCAATTTAGGCGAAATATCAGCCTCCTACACCTATAAATAGAGCCCCTGATCATTCAGAAAAGGGGTCGGACAATTTTGAGAGATAAAGAGCGCCCAGACTCTGCCGGATTTACTCCAGATCACCATTGCTGCCTTAGATTCAAACTTAGTTCAGCAAATCAGTTGTAATACAACACACGAAATTGTAATCTTCAAGCATCGAGTAATAAAATTATAAAAACCTTGAAGTGGACGTAGGCCGGAGATAGCCGAACCACTATAAATTGTGTGTCACTGTTCATTATTTCTGGATTGATGTTTGTTGCTTGCTTAGATCTGATATTTGTGTTTGAATATTGCTGATTTGTATTCATACACTGGTGCTTTCACAACACTTGGGGTTTGTGACCATTTTTGGCGCAAACACTTTGGTGCTTTCACTGAGAAGAACTAGCACCCGCTACACCAAATTCAAAGTTTAGATTTGAAATTTTAAGGATTCAGATTTGACTCTACAATGACTCGACAAACAAGTAAAAAACAAAGAGCTGAGAGGAGCCAACAGGGAGGAAGTCAAGAAGCATCCTCTGGCGCTGGAGAAGGACAAGCTTCGATCTACATTACTAGAGAAGAGATGGAGGCTATGAATAACCAAATGCAGGAAAGAATGATGAAAAGCCAACAAGAGATGCTACAGAATTTCTTTGAACAAATGAGAGCTGCAGGAACACAAAACCCAGGACCAGCTACAGCGGCTGTGAATGTGGAACAAGGAGCTAGGGCTATGGAACCCAACATAGGACAGAATACAGAACCAGAAGGCAATCAACAAGGGCTTGGGGGCAGGCCCGCAAGATCCAACGCATAAGGACCTTTGGAAGGAGCTCAACCGGCTAGGGCCAACACAAATGCTAACGAGCCACCCGAAGAGTACGTACCAGAATTCCCTACAAGACTCGGAGGGCAAGACAGAGACATGACAAGGGGGCAACCCCTAGATGGAGATGAAAGAATGATTGGCCTAGTGAGACGACTCATGAGAGGAGGGTTGTCAGGAGGAGGATTGGAAGAAGTTAGTCGGAGTCCGTTCGCTCCGAATATCAGGAATGCAAGGAACCCTCCAAAGTACAAACTACCAATGCTGGATTCGTATGACGGGAAGTCGGATCCAACCATGCATATTACCAAATACATTAGATACATGGAAGTACTTGGAGCATCCGAGGAGGTGATGGCACGATGTTTCCCTTTATTTTTATCAGATTTGGCTGCACTTTGGTTCAGACAGTTAGAGACTGGATCAATCAAAACATGGGGTGAGCTTGTGGATTGCTTCATGAGACAGTTCAGGGTCCACGTAACACGACCCAAGAGTGTGATGACTCTAGCTTCAATAAAGCAAAGGACCGGAGAGTCCATAAAAGATTTTCTGCTACGATTCAATGCAACGGTGGCTTCTGTAGATCACCCGGATCCATCAATGATTCTGATGGCGATAGTGGCAGGAGTTGGGGAAGGCACCGAATTCAAAGACTCTTTGACTAAAGATCCACCGCAAGATCTTGGAGAGTTTTTCCATGAAGCTGAAAAATTCATTCGGTTAGAAGAATCACGAGCCGAGAGGCAGGAAATAAATGTTGCACAAGGCGAAGGAACCGCCACGGAACAGTCCAAGGCAGACAAAGGAAAGAGAAAGCAGGATGACGCACATGATGGTCCTGAGAAATGGAAGAAATTCCGAGAGCCTAGATTCAGGCAATACATAGACTTGGTGGCAGGACTGGAACGGATTTACACTGAAACTCGGGGGCAACTCCCGTATCGAAAACTACCCAGGAGAGATCCCACGGAGCGGGAACGCAGGACTGGAAAATACTGCCTATTCCATGAGCTAAATGGGCACACTACCGATGAATGCCGCCACCTGAAAGATGAGGTGGAAGAACATGCCAGGAGTGGTAGATTGCCAAAGTATGTCCGAGAACGTACAACGGCGGTTAGGCCCGAACAACTACCGCCTCAACCTAACAGGAATGATCCTGGATCGGGATCACGACTCGTCATCAACTGATTATGATGGCAAGGGCCAAGTTCAAGATTTGGACTCTGGTCAATTAGTTTTCTTAGATTTGATTTCCAAAATAAAACGGCTATCCCACTTACTCATGTACGGGAACCAGAGAGATCCCTAGGCATGCTCTAAGACGGAAATAGACCGCTCCGCCCAAAGAGGCTTTATCTAGTTTTTTTTCCCTTTGTTTGAGATTGAACACTGGAACTTGAATTCAGTAAATAAACATGAATTTACCTTTGACCAGAGAGTTAAAGGATAAAAATTAAACATCAATATAAACATGATCGCTTTATGATCCTACCCGGAGAGGCAGGGTCCGGAGTGCAAGAAGTGAGTTGCTTCGCCGGAGAGCGACAGGATCAACTCACTTAAGCATCGTTTCCTATTCACCGGAGAGTGATTGAATCAGGATTCGATAAGAGCCCGGAGAGGCTATGATCGGCCCACGATTTAGGCCATGACATCGCTTAATGTTCAGATACACTGAACCGGAGTGCAGGAGGCGAGTCGCTTCGCCGGAGAGCGACAGGATTGACTCACTTAACGTTGTTTCCCCTTCACCGGAGAGTGACAAGATGGGATCCAGCATGAGCCCGGAGAGGCTATGATCGACCGACGATTCAGGTCAAGACATCACTTAATGTTTAGATACACTGAACCGGAGTGCAGGAGGTGAGTCGCTTCGCCGGAGAGCGACAGGATTGACTCGCTTAACGTTGTTTCCCCTTCACCGGAGAGTGACAGGATGGGATCCAGTAAGAGCCCAGAGAGGCTACGATCGGTCCAGAATGACCAAGACATCACTATACGCCCTACCTGGGGCCAGAGTGCAAGGGATAGAAAGCAACACCGGAGTGCAATAGGATCTTTCTATTCAATCGCTAAGTCTGGAATGGGCTTGGCAAGGGTCCAAAGTGACCACCGATAGTATGGAGAGACTGTAGAATTTCATTTTTAACTTCCACTGGAAGAAATTGATAACAATTCGGCTTCGAACAGCCATGGACTTGATTGAAAAGGCTATAAGCTATGAGATACACATGAACTCACTGCATTTAACTTGAGACTGATCAAAACACGCCTTTTACCAAAAGGCATGTTTTGGGGGGCAAAATGTTATCCCAACTTTTGGCAAAGCCGAGATACCAAAAAAGATTAACTGAAAATCAATGATTATTAGTCATGAACATCGATTGTGCATCGCAGGTTCACCATGGATATCGATGAATTTTGTCCGAGTCCGGATCGGGCTGCAATTGATGAGACATGTCAAGCAAGGCCAGATGAAACAACGTTCCAAGTTTCGAGTCAATCCGAGTTCGTATGCTCAAGAAATCGCCAAAAGAAGATGGATAAGGTGGTATAAGGTCGGATCCATCAAACATGTGTTGCCTCGAATCCATGAGAAGTCAGCTTACTTCGAATCCATCGATCAAGCCTTTGCCTCGAATCGATCATGACGAGCCTTGCCTCGAACCCATCGGAATACGCCTTGCTTCGACTCCATTGAGCAAGCATTAGTTCGACTCCGATAGTTCGAGTCCATCCTCACATTCCCACCTTCGAATCCGTCAATGAGAAACCCTTCGATTCCATACAGTTAAAGGAACTTCGACTCCAGCATCTTCGAACCCACATATTGAGATAACTTCGAATCGATCCGCAGTGGCATATCTGGATCGATTCGACCAAGCACCAATTCCATCGATTCGAAGAAACGTGTCTTCGAATCGATTGCCTTAAATCCACCTAGTCCACACAGCTAAAACCCCGGGTACGACTCAGTAAAACTCGGAGATAAAAGAGGGTTGACCCGAAGCACGCGCACCACGTCATTGCCTTCACGTGCAAGGAGATGGAGTCGACCCTATGGATTCGAAGGTATCGATTCGAACGACTCCAGGAAGCGAAAATCTTCAACTTGAATCGATAATAACTTGAGATCTACACATCCAAATGCTATGAAATTTTCACAGAAGCTTGAGCACATGTTGAAGAATGTCCACACCAAATTTCAGCTTGATTGGAAAATTTATTGATCGATTCGAACCAAGGGTCGAATCGATCCCAAAGTGGGCCCGGATCTCCAGATCTCGGCCATGTGGGCTCCCTCATGTGCCAGAACTGGTCTCCCCTCAATTTAGGCGAAATATCAGCCTCCTACACCTATAAATAGAGCCCTTGATCATTCAAAAAAGGGGTCGGACAATTTTGAGAGATAAAGAGCGCCCAGACTCTGCCAGATTTACTCCAGATCACCATTGCTGCCTTAGATTCAAACTTAGTTCTGCAAATCAGTTGTAATACAACACACGAAATTGTAATCTTCAAGCATCGAGCAATAAAATTATAAAAACCTTGAAGTGGACGTAGGCCGGAGATAGCCGAACCACTATAAATTGTGTGTCACTGTTCATTATTTCTGGATTGCTGTTTGTTGCTTGCTTAGATCTGATATTTGTGTTTGAATATTGCTGATTTGTATTCATACACTGGTGCTTTCACAACACTTGGGGTTTGTGACCATTTTTGGCGCAAACATCTGTCAACTGAGTAGTGAGTTTCAGTCAACTGACACATGCATTTTTGTTGTTTCTTCTAATATTTGAAAGTAAACAATTTATTTAAAAGAAATAGTTACAATTATATAGATGTAACATCATGAAAATATATTAAAATTGATTATTTCTTCGGGGATGGACTTGGAGTCTTTTTTTCTTCATTCTTCACATATGTTATATCCCATAAATTTGGAGTATACTGAGGAGTCTTTGGGGACATCCAAGGATTCAAGGGATCAGTTGGTGTACGGTAAGATGAAGATGGATCGAACACACTACTTGGTCGAGGTAGGGGCTCGCTCACCTCATTTTTCTTTGAGCTACAAAAATGTAAACCAATTTTCTCAAGAAAGCTTAGTCATCTTGCCGTTACTTTCTGTTCAATATATAATTCTCGTTGGAGATTAATTTGTTGTTGTTGAAAATGATGAATCTCGTTAATCTTTCTTTTTGTATCAGGGGAGGTAAAAAGTCCACGTTTTGCCTTCTTTGATTCCGGTGTGTAACCAGTGCGATAGTTTTCCCATTTATACACTGGTTCATGCTTTGGTGTTGGCGTTGGAAGTTTTGGTGATGTAGGAGTGTTTTCGACTGAGGAGGTGATGTTGATATGAGAGTTTGAGCTGTCGTAAGACATTTTTATATAGAATTTTCAAACTTTGTAATTCTTTTGAAAATAAATATATGTATAAACGTATATTTATAGTATAAAAATGCTAAAAAAATGTGGTGGAAAATTAATAAGGTTTTAGAACCAATCATTGTTTTATTGGATTAAAAGCATTGGTTAGAAATGGATGGATTAGAGACATCCTTTAATCTATTATGTATTAGGTAGCTGAATAGAAATATATATATTGAATAATTTTGTTTTTGTTATTTAGTCGACTGGGCAGAGTTGTTTAGTCGACTGAGTTTATATATTTATAATATTTGCTATAAAATATCTTTAAAAGAAATTATTCCTAATTCTCGTCGCAATTTTATAAATGAGTTTTCTAATTAAGGTTTAGTAAATATATCGGCAATCTGATTTTCGGTAGAAATATGTTCTAAATTTATGATTCCTTTTTCGATATTGTCACGTAGAAAGTGATGACGAATATCTATATGTTTTGTACGAGAGAGATTAACCGGATTTTTAGATAAATTTATTGTACTTGTATTATCACAATATATTGTAGAGTTTGTTAAATTTATATTAAAATCCTTAAGTGTTTGTTGCATGTAGATAACTTGAGTGCAAGCTAAAGCGGCTGATATATACTCTGCTTCACAGGTTGAAAGCGAAACACAATTTTGTTTCTTACTAAACCAGGATACAAGTGATTTTTCAATGAAATGGCACGTACCACTTGTACTTTTTCTATCTGTTCGAGATCCACCAAAATCAGCATCACTGAATGATACTAACTCAAATGGACACTCTTTTGGATAGAAAAGACCAAAATCTTTAGTATTGCTAAGATATCGTATAATTCGTTTTACCGCTCTTAAATGTGATTCTTTAGGATTAGATTGAAATCGTGCACATAAACATACACTCATCATTATGTCTGGTCTACTAGCGGTTAAGTAAAGTAAGGAACCTATCATACTTCTAAACAATTTTTGATCTATACTTTTGCCATTTTCATCTCGATCGAGATGAGTTGTGGTACTCATAGGAGTAGGCTTTCCAGAAGTGTTTTCCATTCCAAAACGTTTAATTAGATTAGCACAATATTTTTCTTGATTTAAGAAAATTCCATTTGTTAATTGTTTAATTTGTAACCCGAGAAAATAAGATAATTCTCCCATGTGTGACATTTCAAACTCTTTAGTCATTATATTTGAAAATTCTTTACATAAGTTTTCATTAGTTGAACCAAATATAATGTCATCTACATATATTTGAATTATTAGAATGTCATTAGTAGTGTTTTTAATGAATAGAGTTTGATCTACTTTTCCGATTTGAAATCCCGAATCTAGTAAATAGCTTTTAAGTCTCTCATACCAAGCACGAGGTTCTTGTTTAAGACCATATAGGGCTTTCTTTAATTTATATAGATGATCCAGATATTTTTTGTGTATGAATAAAGGGGGTTGTTCTACGTACACATTTTCTTTTATAAAACCATTTAGAAAAGCACTTTTAACATCTATTTGATAAAGTTTAAAATTGTGAAAACAAGCGAAGGCTAATAGAATACGTATTGCTTCAAGTCTTGCAACGGGAGCAAATGTTTCTTCAAAGTCGATACCTTCTTCTTGATTATATCCTTGTGCCACTAGTCTAGCTTTATTCCTAGTTATATTTCCTTGTTCGTCTACTTTATTTTTGTAAACCCATTTTGTTCCTATAATAGATTAATTATTAGGACGAGGAACTAAATCCCAAACATTGTTACGTTCGAATTGATTTAATTCTTCTTGCATAGCAACAATCCAAATATCATCTGTTGATGCTTCTTTAGGATTTTTAGGTTCTAATGTAGAAATAAAAGCAACATTTTCCATTTGGTTTAGCTGACTTCTAGTTTTAACTTGAGAATTAATTTCACCGATTATGTTTTGTACAGGGTGATCTCGTAAGATTCTAGGTGGAGATCTAAGTTCGGTATTATTTATATTTTCAAGATTTGTATTGTCTGTATTTATTATAAATTCATCATCATCTTTTATACTCAAGTTTTTATTAAAGTTTTCATCAAAAGATACATGTAAAGTTTCTTCGATTATATTTGTTCGTTTATTAAAAACTCGATATGCCTTACTTCGCTCTGAGTATCCTACAAAAATTCCTTCATCAGCTTTTGGATCGAATTTTCCTAGTTGGTCTTTTGTATTTAAAATAAAACATTTTGATCCAAATATTTTAAAATAAGAGATATTTGGTTTTCTATTGTTAAAAAGTTCATATGAAGTATTTTTAGTTAATGGTCGAATAGAAATACGATTTAATACATAACATGCAGTAGCTACGGCTTCTGCCCAAAAATGTTTTGGTAGAAGGCTTCCATTTAATAATGTTCTTGCACATTCTTGTAATGTTCTATTCTTTCTTTCTACTACGCCATTTTGTTGAGGAGTTCTAGGAAATGAAAAGTTATGATTTATTCCTTTCTTTGTACAGAAGGATTCAAAATCTTCATTTTCGAATTCGCCACCATGATCACTTCGTATATTCTTAATTTTCAAATCTTTAGTGTTTTGAATTCTTTTGACAAATGTTTTAAAGTGCTCAAATGTATCACTTTTATTTTTCATAAAAATGGTCCATGTATATCTTGAAAAATCATCAACTATTACAAATACATATCGATTATGATTAATGGATTGAACTTGTGTTGGTCCGAAAAGATCCATATGAAGTAATTCTAGTGGTTGTAAAGTTGAAATATTTTTCTTAGATTTGAAAGATGATTTTGTTAATTTTTCTATTTGACAATCATCACAAAGATTTTTTATCTTAAAGTTTATCTTAGGTAAACCTCTTACTAATTCATTTTTAGAAAGTTTTCTAATAGTTTTGAAATTAATATGACAAAATCTTTTGTGCCACAACCAAGGATCATTATCTTTGGCTAGTAAACACATATTTGTATTATGATTAATTTTCATATTTAAAACATAAATATTCCTATCTCTATTTCCCTCAAAAACAAGATTTTGGTTTTGATAAAAAATACTACATTTATTTTCCAAAAAAGTTATTTTAAAGCCTTTGTCACAAAGTTGACTTATGCTTAGAAGGTTATGTTTTAGATTTTTAACTAATGAAACATTTGTAATAAAAGGTAAATTTGATGTACCATAATTGCTCACATCTCCTTTGCCAATGATATAGCCTTTTGAATTGTCTCCGAAGGTAACCGAGCCACCATCAAAGTATGTGATGTTTGTAAGCATATCTTTGTCGCCGGTCATGTGTTTTGAGCAACCACTGTCTAGTATCCATTTCTTCTTTTTGAGTGGGACCTGAAAATAAATACAAAATTATTGGTACCCACCTTTCAATAGGGTCCTAAAAGTTAGAACTTAGGAAACCAAACCCAATTTGGTTCAGTATCCTTTTTATAAATATAATTTTTATTATTATGAACACTATCCATAAATGCTTTGATATATTTATTCCTAATCAAAATATTGTTAGTCTTTGGTACCCAAATTTTAACTATATTAGTTTCTTCTTTTGTTCTAATAGGTTTTCTTAATAACAATTGTTGTTTTGAATCAATATTCCTCTTAATATTTGTATTTATCTTTTTAGGAATTTTTGGTTCCTTTTTATATCCTAATCCATGTTTATTCGAGGAAGATTGAGAATTTTCTAAAATCTTAGATAAATTTTCTCTTCCTTTGTTAAAGTTAGAAACATTTTTAGTGATGTTATCTAGTCTAACTTGAAGACTATTATTTTCTAGCTCAACTTGTTTATTCTGAGTTTTTAACTCATGATTTTCAGAAACAATTATATCATTTTTTGTCTTTTGATTTTCAATTTCTTGACTTAAAAGAGATAATTGAGTTTCCGAATTTGAAAGAGACTCTTGAACTTTTTCAAGTTGTTCTTCAAGAATTTTCTTTTCATCTATTAACATATCCCTTTCAAACTCAGCTTTGTTCTGATTTTCACGAGTTTCCTTAAGTTTCTTTTTAAGATTTTTTATTGTACTCAATAGTTCAGTATTTACATCAATTAAATCGTCGAAAGTTAAATTACTAACCTCAGATTCTTGAGCCATAAAGCATACATTCGCTTGTTCATTGTCACTATTATTTTCACTTTCAGATGAAGATGAATCTGAATCATCCCATGTTACAGAGAATGCCTTCTTTTTGAATTTTTCTTTCTTGTTTTTGTTCTGATTCTCCTTCTTTTGCTCTGGACAATCTTTTTGCATGTGACCTTTCTTGTGACAGTTGAAGCATTCTATATTCGAGGATGAAGGTTTGTTCAAGAAATTCTTTTTGAATCCGTTTTTATTTTCTTTTCTATATCTTAATAATTTCTTGAAATTTTTGGCTATAAATGCTAAATCCTCATCTTCAGACTCTGATTCTTCCTTTTCCGCATGAAAAGCTACATTTTTTCTTTCTTGTGCTTGATCTTTCTTAGCTTGCATATTTACTTCATATGACATAAGATTTCCAATTAATTCTTCTGGTTTCATTGTAGATAGATCATTTGCTTCTTTGATTGCTAAGACTTTTCTCTCCCATTCATCAGTGAGTGAATTTAGAACTTTAGATACAATATCAAAATCCATGTATTTTTCTCCTAGTCCTATTAAGGCATGATGAATGTCTTGAAACCTCGAGTACATGTCATTGATGGATTCATTATGTCGCATTCTAAAGTTTTGGAACTGGTTCTTTAGCATGGAGATCTTTGTTTGTTTAACCTTGTTTGTGCCTTCATGTATGGTTATAAGTGTACTCCATATCTGATGTGCAGTAGTACAAATGCTAACACGATTGAATTCATTTCTGTCCAAAGCACAAAATAGCATATTCATAGCTTTGGCATTTGCACTAACTTCATTCTTCTGAGCTTGCGTCCATGTAGAATATTCCGTTGTGGGTACAACGAGTTCTACTTGTGTTGCATTCCAGGCTTCAAAACTTGTTGCTTGCATATAAATCCTCATCCTTGTAGCCTAATAATTATAGTTTAGTCCATTGAATAGAGGGGGTCTTTGAGTAGATTGTCCTTCCGCAATGTAGAGTTATAGGTAGATGTTGTGCTTGTGTTGTTTTCCATATTATCAATATGTCAAATAACGGTGTTATGGTTATAGGACGGCCTTGCTCTGATACCAATTGAAAGAGTCTTTGCGGTAGGATCGTATAATATGGAATAATGAAATGGTCTAGGTAGATAGTAATATGCAATAAGTAAAGTAGACACCAAGACTTTATACTGGTTCGGACCTCTTGTCCTACGTCCAGTCCCTAAGCTCCTCTTAGGAATTCAACTAACCAACAGCCCTCACTTAACCCAGAGGAATAGGTTTACAACTTACCCGAACAACTGAACGGGATTTCTTGCCTCAACTACCGAAGAGGACTTCAACTGGATACTAAAAGTATTTCTGACTTGTGTTCTTGATAACACTAATGAGTCAAATTGAGTACAACTTTCCTATAATCTTATCCTCGAGAGTATACAAAGTGTTTGTGAAGATTTAGGAAATGTGAATTGCTATGAATCAAAAGGTGTTATAGTTAAAACATAGATTCAAGCAATTGAAGTGGTTTGTGATTGCTTTTGAAACTTTATAAATCTGAAAGTATGTTCAAGAAAATAAAAAGATTTAAGCAATTAGGATTGGTGATTTGCAAATGTTAAAACCATGTATTTATATGTGGAGAAGAGATGCATTTGTTTGCTAGAGGTGCAGGCAAGAGATGCTTCCATTTCCATTGGAGAATGGTTGCAACTCTTGGGAGGAAGAAGGTGTCCTTTCAGAAAAAATTCGCAGTTACAAATTCAGTCGACTGAGCAGGAAATTCAGTCGACTGAAAATATAAAGAAAAATTTTCAGGAATGCTTTCAGTCGACTGCGCAGGAAATTCAGTCGACTGAAACTGTGCATATTTGTAAATGTGTGCCAGTTTCAGTCGACTGTCCATACTTGTTCAGTCGACTGAACTATAAAGGTATGCACAGTGAATGTGTGAATAAAAATGAAGTTTTATGAATGTGTTTTAGTGTTCGTGCAAATCTCTTGAGGATAGATTTTAACAAATAATCTAGACTTTAGACCTATAAAAATCATACTCATGTTTATACTTTGGTCTTCATCGATCTTCCACTGATTTTGCATATATCTCTTCCTTTTTGTTGAAGCACATTATCATTGATCAAAATCTTCGTGTATCAACACCATATACATCATTTCTTTTAATGAAGAAAAATGATTTCTTTTGTAATTATTGACGTGTATTAACGCGACTTGTATATATATTTAACAACCATGTTAAACAACCATCATTAAAAATTATATCAAAACATATATATCATCCAATAATATATATAACTATTGTTTAGGAGTTTCTCACTTTAGTTTTGATTCGAAAAACGGCTATAGCTTCGCTGATCGAAAATTATAGCTCATGGTCCCTTGCACTATTGCATCTAGGTGGCTCGGTCTAGCATTGGGATGGCTAGAGGAGCTCACGACCTAGGTTAGGAGAAGAGGAGGGCTTGGCCTTTGATGGAGAAAGTGGAGTCTGTGGATGGTAGAGAGGAAGAGTCGAGTTTTGGAATAGTTTTGAGGTGCTTATGTATATAAATATAAGTGTATATTATAATTAAGTGAATATTAGGATCAGGTCCCTAATAAGTTTCAAAATACACTAAAACCCAGTAAAAAAAGTATGTAAATTAGGTCCCTAGAATTAAGTTACCAAGTAATTGCATATAGTTATACAGTTATTCACTGAATAATTGCAGACATTTATGCAATTATATCCAAAAGTTGCATAAATTTATGCAATTTTTTCGGTGAATAATTGCGGAAATTTCTGTAATTTTTTTGGTGAATAACTGCGGAATTTTCCGCAAATTTTTGAAAAAATTGCAGAAATTTCAGCAAATTTTTGGTGAATAATTGCATAATTTTCCGTAATTTTTCAGTGAATAATTGTGGAAATGTCTGCAATTTTTTGATATAATTGCATAAGTGTCTGCAATTATTCACTGAATAATTGTATAAGTGTATGCCATTATTCGGTAACTTAATTCTAGGGACCTAGTTTACAAACTTTTTTTTACTGGGGTTTTTGTGTATTTTGAAACTTATTAAGGACCTGTGCCAAACTGTCCCTATAATTAAATTTATTTTATGAAATATTTTGGAAATATTTCTTTTAGGTTGGAAGACATGAAACGAAGGGAGAAAGCTTAGGGAAAGGAAGGATAAGATGAATGAAAATGAAGGGGATGGGGTGGTATTTATAGGTGAAGAGGATGAGAAAAATATCTTAGATTTTTCATGCTAAATCACCACCCACATGCACGACCATCATCACCTCCCTCCTTGTTATGCACGGCCCAAGTCCCTGCCATCACGGACAAGGCCATGTGCTTGTACTTTGATGGTTAGTGTTGACATTGGGTTAGCTTAAGAATTAAGGAAAAGAAATAATATCTTGGATATTTTTGTGTATTATATTTATATGTATAAGTTTATATATGTGCATTTTTGAATATTTATGTGCATTTGCATATGATTTTGTATATATACATGTGTGTGTTTATGTATCTTACACATCCTTATAACGTTGCATAATTTCTACGTGTCGGATCATTACAAATTCCAATTTCGATTTTCGGTCACATTTTTACTTTTTAGTTAATATGCACATATTTGTAAATAAAGTTTGAAAATAAATTTCCAACCATTATAAATAAATTAAATTGATCAAATTTGAATTATAAAGCCATTTAAATCAATAATAACAAATTTTTCAAAAATTGCTATTATACCGATCTAGCGATATGAAGTTTTCCTTATATTTCCAAATCAAGTAGATATATTTATAAAACTATTATAATTGATTCATTATCACTTTGTAATTATTTAAAATGAATCATAATCATTTAAAATCCTTATTCAAATAATTATAATAATTATTAAATCATTACATATCAATTAAATCAATTATTAACTACAATGACCATCCCGATGATGTCATAATACATTTAATTTTCCAAAAATAAATAAATTATTTTATTTCATATCTGGGTTAAAAATAAAAAAATAAGTGTATGTATCCAGACCAGTGCACGATGTCAGATAGCCGAAGAACTGTTTATTGATAAAACGTTTTATGGTTATTTTATCGATATTCTCCAAAGGGTATATTTTCTTTTATATATATTTCTTTAAATAAGACTACCGATATAATTTATTATTTAAAACATCATTATTTATGTTTAAAAATCTTATTTTTGAATATTTGGACATTTTTCTAAAGTGATGAATTTACGGGTCGTTACACACTTACTTCCTTAAAAGAATTTCGTCCTCGAAATTAAGGATAAGAAGAAGATAACTCGAAAACAAATATATATATATATATAACAAGATGAAATATATAAAAGATATAGCAAGTGACTACACCACAGGTCGGTGAGTACACTACTTCGATACAACATATAACTATGTATCAATCCTAAACTCAGGTACACTTTTCGCATTCTATCTTTTGTTTCCCATGTGTAATCTGCTGCATCACCACTCCATTGGACATTAACTAACCTTACAACCATCCTCCTTAATCCCTTCTCATCATGATCCACGATTCACATTGGTCACCTGATAACTGCCAAATTAGGTTCAACTTCTAAATCTTCTTGGGAAGTTGTTTCTATAATATGCTCCGGATCATGCATGTATTTTCATAGTTGAGATACGTGAAAGACACTGTGCACACTAGACCACCTTTCAGGCAATTCCACATGATAAGCTAATTGGCCAATCTGCTCAAGAATGGTAAAAGGTTCAATAAATCAAGGTGTTAACTTCCCTGCCCGACCAACTCTTACCACTCCTCTCATTGGAGAAACTTTCAAGAATACATAATCTCCAACTGAGAATTCCAAATTTCTACGCCTCATATACGCATAACTCTTTTGTCTACTCTGGGCTTCTCTTATCTTCTTTCTAATCATATCAACATTTTTTGAAGCTTCTCTAATCATGTCAGGACCTTGTACCAACCGATCTCTGGTCTCGATCCAACATACGGAGGATCAACATGGACGACCATATAAAGCTTCGTATGGGGCCATGCCAATACTAGCGTAATAACTGTTATTATAAGAATTTTCTATCAGATGAAGGTAGCTTTCCTATGAACCTCCAAAATCTAAGATACAAGCTCTTAGAAAATCTTCCAGCACTCGATTTGCCCTTTCAGTTTGCCCATTGGTCTTGGGGTGATATGCGGTGCTTATGTTTAGCTTCATTCCCAAAGCTATCTGCAATGCCTCCCAGAACTTATTGGTAAAGATTGAGTTTCGATCACTAACTATGCCACTAGGGACACCATGCAATCGAATAATTTCCCTTATATATATTTCTGCAAAACTTGCAGCAGTTCGTATTGGCTTTACAGGGATAAAGTGGACACTCTTGGTTAACCGATCTGTCACGATCCAAATTTCAGCGTTCGAAAATCGACACCCGTACTTCACTTGTACTCGTATGCCGCAAATTCAATCGTTCAAATTCGACTCTTGCCGGAGCTTATAACATATTAAGTATAACAACACAGCGGAAGAAAGAAATGAATGATATCATATACATCACAAATGATACAATATCCAGAATATGATATACAACAATGATATCTATATGATACAAGAATACCAGAGACAAATAATAATGTTACAGCGGAAACAACAGAAGTGATAACTCCAAACGATCTTTAAAAGAGAACGAGTCCAAAAACTCCAACATCAAGCTCGAACCACCATCACGTTGCACCAAGATAAGCAAGGGTAGTCCATGAACTCCAAAAACTGAACTAGCTCCAACTAATCTACTAAACTTGACTATCTGGAAACCCCAACTCTAAACTGCCCGTGTGGGAAATTGTGGGCACCCAGAGTTTAGGAAGGGAACAGTAAACTCCAGGTCAGTCATGGGATTGGTATCAGTAACAAAACAGTTGTTTAAAATAAAAACAGTTCATAAGAGAAATCCGATATGCTTTTTGGAAAATGAAACTACCATAAGGCCTCCCGGCACACACACAATGCAATCGCACACATGGGGGAGATTTCTCCTTATGATAGTCAGATATGCTTAATACGAGAAAATTCTTTGATACTATCACTAGTGCATAGTGTGAAAGCATTTCGAAAATATAATATTAATCTTAGACAGCATAGGTACCATGATACTATTCCTACTATAGCTGTCATGTTAAATGGCAGGTTCTACAACTAAAACCGTACTGGGTTCGTATTGGGAATGGGATTTCCAATAAATGGTCAGGCTAAGGATCTTCCTATTGCCACATGGGTACGCCTCTGGAGGGACGTCCCGAGAACTAACTAGCTCTTTGCCAACACAAGGCCGGGTTACCTCTGTACTTAGGTAACTTCTACTCGAGTATGCCACCCCTCGGTCGTTTGCGACCTTTATCCGAGGGCCCTCGATCACAAAGCAACAACCACACAGTAAATGAGATTGCAGCAACCACACAGGTTAAGTATCAGGGCTCCATACCTGATACCACCTTTTCCAGAAGGAAATGACATACCCTAAAGGGTGCGACACTTGTAACCTTGCCGCATTTTTCCTGTTTCGACCATTTCCAGGGTGTGAGGTTTGATGAGGTCTCGTCCACAAAGTTACGCTTTACACGAAAGCCATGCTTTGATCAAAAAATGATCAATAAATGATCAGTAACACTTAGCATGCCACATTACCAATTTGAGAGTATATCACTGATAACCTTCAATTACATAACCTCTAAGCTCGTACGTCTCAGAGAAGGGTTTTAAGCTAAGAGAATAAATCTCCGCCACCAAACAGAAATGTATTTGAAAGAAATCTGCTTTATATCTCAAAGTGTAATGTCAGACATACAACCATACAAATCTGTTCCGGGTTCGAACAGAATCGAAGGCACTTCGTCCAATAAAGGAAGAAGCCCTTGCAAATCCGGGTATCCATAATCCCGATCGGACTCCCCATCACATATGGAGATCTCTATACCGGAGCAATTCAGTGTAGAGACATTCGATAGGTTATCCTATCATTCTCTCAAACACCCGGTCTTCAACACCGGTCTTCAAATGCTATCCATTTACGTCGTATCACTATTCGAAATGGGTTATATGACACAAAGTCCTCTCCCAGCTAAACCGAATAGTGAGCGCAATATTTTAAAACATATGGATATTGGGATTTCAATTAAGTCACAACTTATTACCCAAAACATTTCTTTCAAATGGTTTAAACAAATTACCATTTCCAATCTTTTAAACAAAAAGATTCAATTCACAAAGTTCACCAATCTTTCACAAAGATTCATTCACATATTTCAAACCAATTTCCGTTTCAAATCTTTCATAGAAAGGATACACTTTTAAGACCCCTTTTCAATTTGAAAACAAAGTATACCAATCTTTAACAAAGATTGATACATATTCTTTTCAACACAATTTCTCTTTCAAATTGGATTAACTCATTAAATCTTTAAATCAAGATTTAATTCATAGCTTTCAAAAAGATTCATTCATAACTTGGAAAACCATTTTATATTTCAAATCTTTTATATATAAAAGATACACCATTTAAAATCCTCTTTAATTTCAAAACAAGGTTCAACCATTTTAAATTTCAAACCTTTATGAAGTTATCCAAAATAACTTTATCCTCAAAACTCCTTTTCCAAAGCTTTTCACATTTAACCCGATTCCATGTCCAAACCATTTGAATTCAAGTTTAATTTTTTTTAAACATTTCAAAAACCTATGACTTAATCGATTTCCTCATGAAATCCATATTTGTGTGTGTATGGTGTGGTCCAGGGGTTTCACACACAATAGTGCAACATCATTCAGTCACCACATATTCAAATACAACAATGTATTTGATAAGCGGTATAAACTATAACGCTTATCGTTCATTTATAGATTCACAGATAATATACAAATGTATCACAAATAAATGAATAAATTATACACAGCTCAATCCACAGAACAAAATATCATAGATCGGATAGGACAATCAATTCAAGGCATCTTATACAACACAATCATTCATAAGTAAGGTCAAGCATTCAATAATCATTTATAAGCAGGATTAATTAATGTGGAAATTAGGGAGGCATCCCTATCATACTTTCATATTGTAAAGCGGGTCCCTGTCAAATTTTCATTATAAAGCGGGTCCTTGTTTTCTGGAAACGAAGAAAAATTATTGCTGAAATGTCAGCAACTTTTATAAATAAGTGCTGATATTTCAGCAACTATCTGTGTCAAAGTTTTATTGTAAAAACAAAGAAAAATTATTGCTGAAATGTCAGCAACTTTTATAAATAAGTGCTGATATTTCAGCAACTTTCATAAACTGTGTTCACAGTGTACATAAATGTTGCTGAAATATCAGCAACTTTTATAAATAAGTGTTGATATTTCAGCAACTTTCATACACTATGTTCACAGTGTACAGAAATGTTGCGGAAATGTCAGCAACTTTTATGAAATGTTGCATCATGCTCTGCAATAATCGTGAATAAAAAACAGGGACCTAATTTACACTGAAATTTAGTGAAGGACTTTTCGTGAATTTTGAAACTTAATAAGGACCAGTGCCAAAAGTACCCTTAATTAATTGTTTAATCCTAATTAATTCAATTTATTTCCAATTAAATTAATTACTTATGAATTAATTATCCAATCCTGATTTATTAATTACAAATCATTTGATATAAATTAATTTATCAAACACCTTAATTAATTATTCTTAATTAATAAATTATTCTTAATTAATCACATTAATTAAATTAACCTCTAAACCAATTACATAATTAATTAACCCTTTAATTAATTATTTTAAGAAATTAAACCTTTAATTACTTACCATTAAGCAATCATCTCATAACAATTAATCATTAATTACCAATTAATCTTTATCATTAAATTAATTTACTTTAATTAATCTTAATAAATCTTAATAAATCTCATTTATTAAATAATCCTTAATTAATCTCCATTTGATTAATTATCCTTAATTAATCATAATAAGTAATTATCCCTAATTACTTAATTAATCATTTATTAATTCGTAATTAATTTTTTAAATAGTTAATCCTTAATCATGAATTAACTTTAAGATAAACTCATTCTTATAAATGATTTCATTTAGCACTCACAAATACGTTAGAAAACATTTCTTTCAAATTTACTTCTTAAATCTCATTTTAATTTCAAAATATAAAATGAATACCAATTTATCTGAATAAAGTTTAAAACCAACTTTTAAAACTTTTAAATTCACATGTTTAAGCAATACTTTTATTACAAAAGAAATTTAAAAGAGTTATAATCAAATTCTCTTTCAATTTTAACTATTTAAAAGTATATTTTAACATTAAAACTTATTTAAACGTTCAAATTTATAAACTTTATTTATTTCCAATATAAGATTCAAACTGACTTGAAATTATATTTAAACTTCGATTTTAAAACTCAGTTCAAACCTTGATTTATAGTCAAAATTTTAATTTTTAAATTTCAAACAGGTACAGGTTTTAAAGCCTGTACAACATTACTTCCCGAGCCACGTCTATACTTGCTTCGAGACCAACACAAATTTGCTCGAGTAAATACTCAAGACAACACGCGAAAACCTGCTTCCACCCAAATCAACTAAATTTCCAAGTCACCGAGAATAGTGCACGTGCACGTCGCCGATGATCGACTCCAGGCGACATCACATCGTCGAGCAAGTCGACGATCGCCCCCAGACCATTTCCCGACTACCAGCACGACGTCGTCCACTCGAAATCGAAATCAAGTTCGAAACTCAAACCTGGGACAACAGACCCACCACCACCAAAACCTGGAAACGCCTCGTCCCCGCAACCTCGACCACCAGACAACTCGAAACTCCGGCCACACGATCGCCAACATCCCCTCTACCACCTCCCAGAGCCTCGCAACGCTCGATCAACTCCAGACGACGAACGAATCGAAACATTCACCCTCAACAAAATTAGGTTTCCAGACTTCACGAGCTCGTCGCTGCCACCACGGCCAACTACCCACCATCATAGTATTTTTCCTACAACCACCGTTCACTCCACTACCACCCCAGAGAACCTCGACCTTCCCCATCGACGAGATCACCAGAATTCGCCAATATAATGAAATTTGAACAAACTCGAACTGCTCTCAAATCCTAACTCAAAAAATTAGGATTTAAGCTTTAAAAATCAAGTTAAAGCATACGAATTCGATCTGCATACCTGAATTCGAGAATTGAGAAGTTTAAATTTTGACTCTTTAAAAGCTATGCTAAAGTTTCTTGCTTTCCAGAGACTTCATCAGGTTGTTTTAACTTAAATAAATTTTTAAAATTTAGTTCAAGATCAGACAAGCAGCATTTGTTTTAACGCTAAGTCCAAACATCAAGTAGAACAAGCGGAAATGATTTTTGAATCAAAAATCTGGTGTTTATGAACTCAGAACAAAGACAGTTACAAACATCAGCCTGTACAATATATCCATCACTCACAGAGAATTCATATATATAGATTCAAACATACTTATCACAGATATAACTTGCATCAGATTCATATATATTTTTTTAAAAAATTTAAAAAAGATGTTACTCACAGTATTTTAGGAGAAAGAACAGAGTTTATGATGACACAGGCTTTGAAAATACAAGCTGAAGTTCTTCACTTGATCCTCTGGTTTGAATTGAGTTTAGATTGAAGTTTGTTTCAATTTGAGATAATAATTACTTTAGATTATTCTCAGCTTTGATGGACGAACTGATGAATAGATTGATACATATAAAAAGAAGTTTACAGGATATATATATAAATTTGAGTTTATAGGTGATAATAGGTTTTGTACAATATAGGCAGAGATTTTTTTCTTTTTATTGACTATGCAGAAGTTGGTGGCTGCTAATTTTGTTTTGGTGGGATGATGAGATATATTGTGGTGTACTAGAGATATTTGCATTAATTATCATTGTTTGTTTATACATATTAATGTCTTCTTTGATAAGCTTCATAGATATTTATGTCTTTCTTCTTTTGTTCATACTTATCCATATTTGTTCATATTTGAATGTATTTTATTTTTCTTCTTATACTTTTATTTTGTAATATAAATGAAGTTCTATTTTTAACATGTTGTTTAAATTTAGCTAATTTGTTTACTTTATATTTTTCATAGATGATTTTATAACCATTTACTTAAAATTAAAATTTCAAATCCAATATATATATATATATATATATATTCAAATCTACTCATATATGCACATATACATATATATTCACATATATATACAAGATTTAAATTCAAATGATTCAACACATATTTTATTTGAATTTGGAGAAACTCAAATCAATTTACCAATTAATTTCACCATTTTTTTTCAAATACTGAATTAATTATCAATTTAAACTTAGTTAAAATCCGGGATCGTTACAGATTCCCTCCCTTAAGAAATTTCGTCCTCGAAATTTGAAAGTAGGGAGACAACGAAAGAATAGATGAAGAATGTTTCATCAAATCAAATTGAGCATCTATTCTGCATTTGGCTTACCAAGTCAGAATATCAATAATTGATATGAGAACGAGTCTTTTTAATTTTTCACAAGATACTCGGGTTATCCAGATCTACGAAATATGCAGGGGCATTGGTCAGTTCGAAGGGATAACTAACCATTCGTAGAACATATCCGGACCCAAAAATAGACAGATATATGGATACAATTCCAAAACTTTTTTAATTTAGAAACCAAATTATACCTATCAACCCTAGCAACCAAAGCAACCAATTCATCCAAACAAACAATTCTGACCTATTTGGAGTTTATGTCCCATGCAAATATATCAAATCTTCTTCCTGGATCTACCAGGAACTAATCAAAGAATTGAGAAAAGATGACGAACAAAAGAGATTGATAGAGAAAAGATTATTTCCTTGTTTCCTTGTTGTTACAGGGTATTGACCATTTATAGTCGTATTTCCCTGTCCCCTATCCTATCCTCTTCTTGCACTTATACTTACTATCAGTGGATAGTAAGAGAACTTACTGAGGTATACGGACAGATATCGTAGGGATTACTCATTCTAGGGTATATTTCACCCTATCTCTAATGAGCTACTTAATGTGTTATACTCCTGAGCTAAAGTTCAACCTTAGCACTGATACCAAAATGTCACGATCCAAATTTCAGCGTTCGAAAATCGACACCCGTACTTCACTTGTACTCGTATGTCGTAGATTCAATCGTTGAAATTCGACTCGTGCCGGAGCTTATAACACATTAAGTATAACAACACAGCGGAAGAAAGAAATGAATGATATCATATACATCACAAATGATACAATATCCAGAATATGATATACAACAATGATATCTATATGATACAAGAATATCAGAGACAAATAATAATGTTACAGCGGAAACAACAGAAGTGATAACTCCAAACGATCTTTAAAAGAGAATGAGTCCAACAACTCCAACCTCAAGCTCGAACCACCATCATGTTGCACCAAGATAAGCAAGTGTAGTCCATGAACTCCAAAAACTGAACTAGCTCCAACTAATCTACTAAACCTGACTATTTGAAAACCCCAACTCTAGACTGCCCGTGTGGGAAATTGTGGGCACTCAGAGTTTAGAAAGGGAACAATAAACTCCAGGTCAGTCATGGGACTGGTATGAGTAACAAAATAGTTGTTTAAAATAAAAACAGTTCATAAGAGAAATCCGATATGCTTTTTGGAAAATGAAACTACCATAAGGCCTCCCGGCACACACACAATGCAATCGCACACATGTGGGAGATTTCTCCTTATGATAGTCAGATATGCTTAATACGAGAAAATTCTTTGATACTATCACTAGTGCATAGTGTGAAAGCAATTCGAAAATATAATATTAATCTTAGCCAGCATAGGTACCATGATACTATGCCTACTATAGCTGCCATGTTAAATGGCAGGTTCTACAACTAAAACCGTACTGGGTTTGTATTAGGAATTGGATTTCCAACAAATGGTCAGGCTAAGGAACTTCCTATTGCCACATGGGTACGCCTCAGGAGGGACGTCCCGAGAACTAACTAGCTCTCTGCCAACACAAGGCCGGGTTACCTCTGTAGTTAGGTAACTACTACTCGAGTATGCCACACCCTGGTCGTTTGCGACCTTTATCCAAGGTCCCTCGATCACAAAGCAACAACCACACAGTAAATGTGATTGCAGCAACCACACAGGTTAAGTATCAGGGCCCCATACCTGATACCACCTTTTTCCAAAAGGAAATGACATACCCTAAAGGGTGCGACCCTCATAACCTTGCCGCATTTTTCCTGTTTCGACCATTTCCGGGGTGTGAGGTTTGATGAGGTCTCGTCCACAAAGCTACGCTTTACACGAAAGCCATGCTTTGATCAACAAATGATCAGCAACACACATAGCATGCCACATTACCAATTTGAGAGTATACCACTGATAACCTTCAATTACATAACCTCTGAGCTCGTACGTCTCAGAGAAGGGTGTTAAGCTAAGAGAATAAATCTCCGCCACCAAACAGAAATGTATTTGAAAGAAATCTGCTTTATATCTCAAAGTGTAATGTCAGACATACAACCATACAAATCTGTTCCGGGTTCGAACAGAATCGAAGGCACTTCGTCCAATAAAGGAAGAAGCCCTTGCAAATCTGAGTATCCACAATCCCGATCGGACTCCCCATCACATATGGAGATCTCTATACCGGAGCAACTCAGTGTAGAGACATTCGATAGGTTATCCTATCGTTCTCGCAAACACCCGGTCTTCAACACCGGTCTTCAAATGCTATCCATTTACGTCGTATCACTATTCGGAATGGGTTATATGACACAAAGTCCTCTCCCGGCAAAACCGAATAGTGAGCGCAATATTTTAAAACATATGGATATTGGGATTTCAGTTAAGTCACAACTTATTACCTAAAACCTTTGTTTCAAATGGTTTAAACAAATTACCATTTCCAATCTTTTAAACAAAAAGATTCAATTCACAAAGTTCACCAATCTTTCACAAAGATTCATTCACATATTTCAAACCAATTTCCGTTTCAAATCTTTCATAGAAAGGATACACTTTTAAGACCCCTTTTCAATTTGAAAACAAAGTATACCAATCTTTAACAAAGATTGATACATATTCTTTTCAACACAATTTCTCTTTCAAATTGGATTAACTCATTAAATCTTTAAATCAAGATTTAATTCATAGCTTTAAAAAAGATTCATTCATAACTTGGAAAACCACTTTTTATTTCAAATCTTTTATATATAAAAGATACACCATTTAAAATCCTCTTCAATTTCAAAACAAGGTTCAACCATTTTAAATTTCAAAACTTTATGAAGTTATCAAAATAACTTTATCCTTAAAACTCCTTTTCCAAAGCTTTTCACATTTAACTCGATTCCATGTCCAAACCATTTGAATTCAAATTTATTTTTTAAAAAACCATTTCAAAAATCTGTGACTTAATCGATTTCCTCGTGAAATCCATATTTGTGTGTGTATGGTATGGTCCAGGGGTTTCACACACAATAGTGCAACATCATTCAGTCACCACAGATTCAAATACAACAATATATTTGATAAGCGGTATAACTATAACGCTTATCGTTCATTCATAGATTCACAGATAATATACAAATGTATCACAAATAAATGAATAAATTATACACAGCTCAATCCACAGAACAAAATATCACAGATCGGATAGGACAATCAATTCAAGGCATCTCATACAATACAATCATTCATAAGTAAGGTCAAGCATTCAATAATCATTTATAAGCAGGATTAATTAATTGTTTAATCCTAATTAATTCAATTTATTTCCAATTAAATTAATTACTTATGAATTAATTATCCAATCCTGATTTATTAATTACAAATCATTTGATATAAATTAATTTATCAAACACCTTAATTAATTATTCTTAATTAATAAATTTTTCTTAATTAATCACATTAATTAAATTAACTTCTAAACTAATTACATAATTAATTAACCCCTTAATTAATTATTTTAAGAAATTAAACCTTTAATTACTTACCATTAAGCAATCATCTCATAACAATTAATCATTAATTACCAATTAATCTTTATCATTAATTTAATTTACTTTAATTAATCTTAATAAATCTCATTTATTAATTAATCCTTAATTAATCTCCATTTGATTAATTATCCTTAATTAATCATAATAAGTAATTATCCCTAATTACTTAATTAATCAATTATTAATTTGTAATTAATTTCTTAAATAGTTAATCCTTAATCATGAATTAACTTTAAGATAAACTCATTCTTATAATTGATTTCATTTAGCACTCACAAATACGTTAGAAAACATTTCTTTCAAATTTACTTCTTAAATCTCATTTTAATTTCAAAATATAAAATGAATACCAATTTATCTGAATAAAGTTTAAAACCAACTTTTAAAACTTCTAAATTCACATGTTTAAGCAATACTTTTATTACAAAAGAAATTTAAAAGAGTTATAATCAAATTCCCTTTCAATTTTACCTATTTAAAAGTATATTTTAACATTAAAACTTATTTAAACGTTTAAATTTATAAACTTTATTTATTTCCAATATAAGATTCAAACTGACTTGAAATTATATTTAAACTTCGATTTTAAAACTCAGTTCAAACCTTGATTTATAGTCAAAAATTTAATTTTTAAATTTCAAACAGGTACAGGTTTTAAAGCCTGTACAACATTTCTTCCCGAGCCACGTCTATACTTGCTTCGAAACCAACACAAGTTTGCTCGAGTAAATACTCGGGACAACACGCAAAAACCTGCTTCCACCCAAATCAACTAAATTTCCAAGTCACCGAGAATAGTGCACGGTGCACGTGCATGTCGCCGATGATCGACTCCATGCGACATCACATCATCGAGCAAGTCGACGATCGCCTCCAGACCATTTCCCGACCACCAGCACGACGTCGTCCACTCGAAATCGAAATCGAGTTCGAAACTCAAACCTGGGACAACAGACCCACCACCACCAAAACTTGGAAATGCCTCGTCCCCGCAACCTCGACCACCAGACAACCCGAAACTCCGGCCACACGATCGCCAACGTCCCCTCTACCACCTCCCAGAGCCTCGCAACGCTCGATCAACTCCAGACGACGAACGAATCGAAACATTCACCCTCAACAAAATTAGGTTTCCAGACTTCACGAGCTCGCCGCTACCACCACAGCCAACTACCCACCATCATAGTATTTTTCCTACAACCACCGTTCACTCCACTACCACCCCAGAGAACCTCGACCTTCCCCATCGACGGGATCACCACAATTCGCCAATATAATGAAATTTGAACAAACTCGAACTGCTCTCAAATCCTAACCCGAAAAATTAGGATTTAAGCTTTAAAAATCAAGTTAAAGCATACAAATTCGATCTGCATACCTGAATTCGAGAATTGAGAAGTTTAAATTTTGACTCTTTAAAAGCTATGCTAAAGTTTCTTGCTTTCCAGAGACATCATCAGGTTGTTTTAACTTAAATAAATTTTTAAAATTTAGTTCAAGATCAGACAAGCAACATTTGTTTTAACGCTAAGTCCAAACATCAAGTAGAACAAGCGGAAATGATTTTTGAATCAAAAATCTGGTGTTTATGAACTTAGAACAAAGACAGTTACAAACATCAGCCTGTACAATATATCCATCACTCACAGAGAATTCATATATATAGATTCAAACATACTTATCACAGAACTTGCATCAGATTCATATATATATATATATATATTTTAAATTTAAAAAAGATGTTACTCACAGTGTTTCAGGAGAAAGAACAGAGTTTATGATGACACAGGCTTTGAAAATACAAGCTGAAGTTCTTCACTTGATCCTCTGGTTTGAATTGAGTTTAGATTGAAGTTTGTTTCAATTTGAGATGATAACTACTTTAGATTATTCTCAGCTTTGATGGACGAACAGATGAATAGATTGATACATATAAAAAGAAGTTTACAGGATATATGTATAGATTTGAGTTTACAAGTGATAATAGGTTTTGTACAATATAGGCAAAGATTTTTTTTATTGACTATGTAGAAGTTGGTGGCTGCTAATCTTGTTTTGGTGGGCTGATGAGATATATTTTGGTGTACTAGAGATATTTGCATTAATTATCATTGTTTGTTTATACATATTAATGTCTTCTTTGATAAGCTTCATAGATATTTATAACTTTCTTCTTTTGTACATACTTATCCATATTTGTTCATATTTGAATGTATTTTATTTTTCTTCTTATACTTATTATTTTGTAATAAAAATGAAGTTCTATTTTTAACATGTTGTTTAAATTTAGCTAATTTGTTTACTTTATATTTTTCATAGATGATTTTATAACCATTTACTTAAAATTAAAATTTAAAATCCAATATATATATATATATATTCAAATCTACTCATATATGCACATATACATATATATTCACATATATATACAAGATTTAAATTCAAATGATTCAACACATATTTTATTTGAATTTGGATAAACTCAAATTAACTTACCAATTAATTTCACCATTTTTTTTAAATAATTGAATTAATTCTCAATTTAAACTTAGTTAAAATCCGGGATCGTTACGATCTATGATGACCCAAATGCCTTCATTTCCCTTTCTTGGTTGAGGTAAACTGTCGATGAAATCCATTGATATTTGATCCAATTTCCAAGTCAGAATTTCAAGAGGTTGGAGCAGTCCAGTAGTCTTTTGTTAATCACTCTTGACCTGTCGACAATTTGCACATCTACTCAATTGGATGGAAATGCCTCTCTTGAAACCTCCCCACCAGAAAGTCTTTTTCATGTCTCTATACATCTTTGTAACTCCAGGATATATCGCTAGTGAAGAGTTGTGACATTCGGTTAAAACTTTCTGTCTAACCCCATCAACATTGGGGACACATATTCTTCCATTCATTCTTAAGATTCCCTACTCATCCACTTTGAATACTTCCTACCTTCTCGAGGTCCTTGAGCTGATTCTCCTTTATAGGACAAATTAATGCTGGACCGACCATTAAATGAACTATATTGGCCTAATTTCTACTCAGAGCATCTACCATAACATTGGCTTTTCCTGGTGTATATAGAATATCTAAATCATACGATGTGAGGAATTCCAACCAACATTGCTGCCTCATATTTATGTCCTTCTGAGTGAAAAGATATTCCAAATATTTGTTGTCTGTGAAGAGCTTAAACTTTTCACCTATTTAAAGAAGGTTATGATTTACTAGGATCAATCAAAGTTTATTTAAAATAAATTATAATAACTCATTACCCAGTAGATAATGTCTCCACATTTTTAATGCGAACACAACGGCTAATAGCTCCAAGTCGTGTGTTGCATAATTCCTTTCATGGATCTTCAATTGTCTGCTTGGATAAGCGATGACCTTTCCATGCTACATTAGAACAGCACCAACTCCTTCCTAACAAGCATCCGTATATATGGTTAATCCACTACTTTTATCCACTATTGCAAACACAGGAACAGTAGTTAACCTTTTCTTGAGTTCCTGAAATGCTTCTTCACATTTCTGTGTCCACTCAAACTTCACATCTTTCATGGCCAGCTTTGTTAAGTGAGAGGAAATTTTGGAGAAGTCTTGAATGAATCTTTTATAAAATCCTATCAATCCTCAGAAACTGCGAATGTCCTTAGGAGTTTGTAGTTGTTTCCTGTCTAGAATAGCTACAATTTTTGCTGGATCAACTGCAGTTCCTTCCCCTGACATAACATGTCCAAGGAATCTGACCTCTTTTTCCCAGAAGTGGCATTTTGAGAATTTAGCTTTCAACACATTTCTCCTCAATATTTCTAATACAACTTCAAGATGCCCTTCATGTTCTTCCTCGGTCTTTGAATATACCCAAATGTCATCGACAAAGACTGATATGAATTTTTTGAGCACTTCTCCAAATACCAAATTCATAAGGTCTACAAAATAGGCGGAAGCATTGGTTAGCCCAAAGTTCATAACCAGCCATTCGTAGAATTCATTTAAGCTTATGAATGCGGCTAAAGGAATTCAATCTTCTGCTATCCATAGCTGATGGAATCCTGTAGCTAAGTCCATTTTCGAGAATACTCTAGCCCCATGTAGCTGGTAAAACATATCATCTATGCAGGGTAGATGATATTTGTTTTTTATCGTTTGTTTAGATCTTTATAGTCCATGCACAATCTTAGACACCCTTCAGACTTTGCAACAATGACCATTGCTGCTCCCCAACTTGAGCGATTTGGTCTTATCAGTCCTTTCTTTAATAACTCATCAGTTTGTTTTCTTAATTCTTCCTTCCCTTTCAGAGCCATTTTCCGAATTGAGTGAACAACTGGCCTAGTATTGGGGAATAAATCTATGCGGAACTCAATTTCTCGATAGGGTGGTAGACTTTTTATTTCTTCAAAAGCATCAGAAAATTCCTTAACAATTGGTAGTTCTTCTAGATGTTTTTGGAATAAATTGAGCACATATTGATAATTTTCTTTTATGGACTAGGGTTTTCACACTTTATCATAAAATGTCCACCCCTTATATTTTTCAGCAGAACTACCCTTTACAAATCACAACGAGATTAGTGTACTACCTATCAGATTAGACACGCATACAGGAATATCTAATATTTTTGGTTTAAGTTCAAGTCTATTAACTAATTTCGTAGAAATAAAGCTGTGGGAAGCCCCAATATCAAATAATACTCTAACTAATATTTCATTAACGTCAATTTTACCGTCTAGAACTCCCTTTCCGTTTGCATCGGTCGATGTTGAGTATTCATCTTTGATAGCAGAAACTCTAACTTGCTCTCCTTTCTTTATCAATGGGCATTCCATTATCTTGTGCCCAGGTTTGTGGCAATTGTAGCAAGTACCCTTCTGTGCATTAGGGTTTTTGCAGGTGGTTTCTTCCCTTGCTGGTTAAATTTCCTCTTCTTCCAATTATTGTCACTACTGCTTTGAATTGTGGGTGGATTTTTCTTGTCTAGGATTTCATATCAGAGACTCATATCCACCAAATCTACAAAAGTCCCCTTCACATGCGCCATCATCCTGTCCTGATATTGCTTCTTCATTTTAGAGATAAACATTTCATTCTTCTTCAGAGGAGTGCCTATCAGATTGGGACCAAATCGTGACAATTCATTGAATTTGTTAGCATATTCTTCTACGGACATTTCCCCTTGTTTTAAATCCATAAAACTCATATAAAGGCATGATTTTTCAGCTGCTGGCATATACTGCTCTTCCAAGACCTCCTTGAATCGTGTCCAAGAAAATTATCCTATGATTCATTCATAGTAATTGACTCCCACAAGGTAAGATCCCCATCCTGTAGTAGCCAAGAAGCTAGGAATCTCTTCAGCTCATCTCCAATATTAACCAATTAAAAATTCTTTCACAAGAGCGGATCCAAGCTTGTACTTCTATAATGGACTATGTTCCATTAAATGGTTTACCACCAAACTGGTATAGGGTAACATCCCCTACTTGGAGGCCCAAAACTAATGGCTACGGATTCTGCAGTCATCCATAGTTATTAATCATCGGTGACCAAATACGGTAATGTTAGATACATTAATACATAGTAACACAAGAATATGGAAAAAAATTAAAACAACAAGCAAGTTCCACATTTCAAATTCATTACAAAATCCCAATATGAGAACCACATTCAGAGAAAATATACTTATTACAACATACGCCAAGAGCGACATATAAAGATGCCTCCTTAGAAAATCAGAGTATATATAGGCAATTTAATAACTTTTCCATTAAAACAACAACATAGCGGAATCAAAATAAAAGAGAACTCTAGATAGCTATCATGCCTCCTGTATGTCCTCGGAAGCTTATTCATCTAAAGAGGTACCTAAAAACCTCAACTCTCAAACTACTCAAAATCAATTGAGTACTCGAGAGTTTAAGGGAAAAACATAAACTTTGAGTCAGACATAAAGCTTGGTATGAATAATAATCTACCATCTCAAACCATTTAGATATCTAGTGATACCATGCCGCTTAGCGGAACGAGTTTTCCCTCACTAGTATCCTAAAACCTTTATAAAATCATATACTATGCTCTTGCATCCACAATGGTTAAAACAATTCAAAACAATATGATGATATGGAAAACAAGTATATCAATTCTATATTACCCATCCCCATTCATTTTGACTATATGTCTCAGTTATAGTTTCTAGGGTTACTATTAACCTAATAGTTTTCATGGGCATACTAATAACCTATTTAATGTTTATGGAATCCCTGTCCAGTTTCATAGTTTTCATGGAATCACTAAGAACCTATAGGCCCCTGCCAATATCTTTACTATTTCATGGGTTCTCCCTGAACCTATTGGTAACTTCAATATCTTTTCTCTTATCCAAGTTTTCATGGGTTGACTAGGAACCTATTAACTTCTGTCAATATCTTAATCCGGATATAGTTTTCAAGAGTTCACTACAAACCTATTGGCCCCTGCCAATATCAAATCATAGTTTTCATGGGCTAACTATGAACCTGTCGTCCTAACATCTTCATTTATACATAGTTTTCATGGGCTTACTATGAACCTATTGACCCTTGCCAATATCTTTTCCTATGCACAGTTTTCATAGGCTTACTGTGAACCTATTGGCCCCTGCCATTATCTTCTTTCAATATTTTACCATCCTATACTCTGGTCTTTCTGACCTCCTGGATGTAATTCTACTCATTCAAGAGTTAATTTAATTTATATTCACTACTGGGTAAACATAGTTGGTTATTCTACCCTTCTCCAAGGTACCGTTATGGGTTCATTATAACGTGAATATATTCAAATACATATATGAAGAAGCAAACATAATAATACCAATCTCTGTGGTTTAATATCCTTGAAATCGTTTTATATAAAACTTGGTTAATCCCTTTAACCCATTAATCAAGGAAAACTTCTTCAAAAACTCCATTTCAAAACACATTATTTATGCCATGGTTTTCCTTAAAAATGAGATTAGGTTATTTGTTTTGAAAACTAAGGCTTTCAAAACCTTAAAACATCACTTTTGAAACCCCTGGATAACCTCCTTCGAAAGCATAGAAAACTTCTTTTCAAAACATTACATATATACGTTTCGAAGCTCTTTAAATCATCTCTTTCGAAACCAAAATATACCTTTTGAAAGTATCAATACATTACTTAATAATCCTTAGAAACATAGCTTCGAAACCAATGAAAGTACCTCTTTCGAAACCATTGGGTTTTCTCAAAAACATCTTTTAGGTCAAAGTGAATACATACGAAAGTATCTCTTTCGAAACCTTCAATCATCATATAAAATTGTTTGGGGAAAGCTTGATGGCGTCGGCACCATCCTTTCGAAAGCTTAAAGATTTTAAGTAAAACTTTGAAGGATAATATCAAAACCTCCTTTCGAAGCCATTGCCTTCGAAACCCTTGAACTCTTTCAAAAGAATTTAGGAAGTGGCTTAGTATAAGTTTAAAACAAAGGCTACCCTTCGAAAGCATTGATGACTTCAATACACTCGAAAGGCAAAAGAACGACAGTGAGGCTTCAACTAGGTCGTAACAACCATTTTCGAAAGCACTATTTTATAAACAAGGAACTCATTCGAAAGCTTATAATTAAAAATGAAAGATGGCAACCTTCTTCGAAAGCAATTTAGAAAATCCCTTTCGACAGCATATGTTTCGGTTCCTTCGAAAGCTTTAGTAAAACAAAGGCAAGCATTTAACATTTTAAAACAAAGCAAAGGTATCGACCCCATCAGAAGCAATGCTTTCGACACCATGCCTTCCGCTTTCTCCAATCCACTTCGTACCAATATCATTGATACCATGTGTATTGGTTTCGGCCTAGGTTAGTTTCGATTGAATTAAAGCAGAAGCATTGGAGTCGAAAGGCACTTCTGAAAGAGGTGGAACCCACTTTTTAGGGTAAATCTGATTTAATGCCAATTAAAGCAAACACTTTCTAACTTACCTACCTATGTGTAAGAATATGATTGGTTGCCCCAACTTTTCAAATTCTTTACAAAAATAACTATCGCTTAATTTCAGATCTAAACCATGATTATTTAACAAATAAGCCCTTCCATTAAGCCAAAAACAATAATGCAAATAAATCAATCCTTCTAAAATAATTTAATTTCCATAGTAAATCATTTAGTAAAAATCCCCAAAAATTTAAGAAATTCACTTTCATCATGTTATCTAACATATCTAAATTTCAAACCCAAATTCTGAATATAATTTCTGAAATAAATTTCTAAACCCAATTAACCATATCTTCCTTTGAAAATTCATAATAATCTTTCTATTGCTTGGAAAATTATCAAAATTAAAACTCAACTCCAAAATCATGTTTTACCTAACATAAAAATTTTCCATGGCATTCAAAGATCATTTAAAATCAGTTTTGCCCTAAAACCGTATAAGTCCTTATTTAAATAATTTTGTTTAAATCAAACAAATTATAATTCAATCATATCATCATCCAAAACATCATAAAAACGAATTTAATCTTAAATTCGAAAACATATGATCATAAAACAAAATAGATTTAGTATAATTATTATTCACCTTGATTAAGATAAGGAGATTGGATTGAGATTAATTTCCCCCAAGCTTGAATCCAATCTGTAATGCTTCCAAGGCTTGAACTACTCAACTTAGAGAACCTCCATCAAACTCCTCTTGTATAAAAGTAATATTTTCCCCATTACTGTCGCTAATCAGCTGAATCCTAGCTTTTAGGATGCACGTTGAAAAAGCGCTTAGTTTAGGCGTTCGTGAAACCGACATTTACATATGTGCGTCGTTTAGCAAGCGCTAAAAGCTGAACGTGTTATATATGCATTCTTATCATGATTAACAATTTATGGTCTTTTAGCGTGATTACATGTGATATCACATGTTGATATCAGTGGTTGAAACGCAAGTCTAAAATTACAAATTTGTAATAGAGGATTTTTACTTAAAGGGATTCTCAACATAGTTTAACAAGTTCTTACGATAGCAGTACAAAATAATTAGTTGTAAAGACAAAATAATAAATATATAACATGAAAATAGTATAGAGGACAAAATTTAGGTTTTTTTTGCTAAGACATCCTTTTATTATGTACGTGAAGGACAAAATTTCAATCAAAATATAATAGAAGGCCAAACATTTTAGGTGGAAGGACACGCTAATTAGGCTTAGATCTTTTTCACACACCAAGTCTGGATGGTGGAGAAGTGGTGTGACAGACCCTGTAATGCTTTTGATTGAATTCCTCTTTTCTTTCTTTGTTAATGGTCGGCTCCTCTGTTTGTTTGCGTTTTGATTGTTTTTATGAAAATGAGAAAAATGAATGTGAATGGTATAAGGAACGAAAATATATAAGGGTTATGGTAATAAGTGTGGCTAATTCCCAATATGCCCTTATGTAAATTAATTAACTTAGAAACCATTCTTAAGCCCATTTAATTTGTTAAGCACGTCCTTCTTATCATTTATTCAATCCTCAATTCCCTTATCACTCTAATTATTTACATTATTCTATTTAATTTATCAAATTAATTCTCCTGAATAATCTTATCAAAAATTAGGAGTGTTACAGGCTCCCCTCCTTAAAGAATTTCGTCCTCGAAATTCAGTAAGGACTAAATACTAAACATAGCAATCATCTATAACCACTCCTAACAACCATACTAGCCTACCTGACTAGCAATTATCAATACAAATCTAAGTTAGACATACCCTCAAAGAAGATCCAGATAAGTATCTTGAATCCTGTCTTATGTCTCCCAAGTACAGTCCTTCTCGTTTTTGCTCCACTGAACTTTTACCAACTTGACTGGCTTGTTCCTCAATCTTTTCTCATCTCTCGCTACAACCTGAACTTGTTGTCTAAAAAAAGTCAAATTAGGCTCTATTATCAAATCTTCCAACCCTGTTTTAGGAATGGTTGTCTCTGGATCAAGCACATACTTGCGAAGATGAGACACCTGAAATACATTATGGACACCTACCATACTGCTCGACAACTCTACTCTGTATGCGAGTTTTCCAATCCTCTCTATAATCTGCAATGGACCAACATATCTCGGTGCCAGTTTCCCTGACTTTCCAAATCGTACCATACCCTTCATAGGTGATACCTTAATGAAAACCTTATCTTCAACCGAGAACTCTAGGTCTTTACGCCTCTTATTTGCGTAACTATTCTGTCTAGACTGAGCTTCCTTCATTCTTTCTCGGATTAACTCAATCTTTTCTGACGCCTCTCTAACAAAATCCGGACCTAAGACTAATCTGTCTCCAGTCTCCAACCAACATGTTGGTGATTTGCATGGCCTTCCATACAAAGCTTCAAAAGGTGTGATTCCTATACTAGTTTGATAACTATTATTATAGGAAAAATCAACTAAATGTAGGTGATCCTCCCAAGATCCACCAAAGTCCAATACACAAGCTCTTAGTAAATCCTCGAGTACCTTATTGACTCTCTTTGACTGCCCATCCGTCTAAGGGTGATATGCTATACTCATTCTAAGCTTAGTGCCTAACACATCCTGTAGACTCTTCCAGAATTCACTAGTAAACAAAGCATCTCTGGCATTGACTATGTTACTAGGAACTCCATGTAGTCTAACAATGTTCTTCATGAACAACTTAGGTAAAATAGGTATCGTCCTTGTCGAATTAACTGGAATGAAATGGGCATTCTTGGCTAACCTATCCATTATGACCCATATACTTTCATTTCCTTTATTTGACCTTGGAAACTCGTCTATAAAATCCATGGATATCGAATCCCATTTCCAAACTGGAATCTCTAGAGGTTGACGTAATCCACCCGGCTTTTGATGTTTGGCCTTCACTTGTTGACGGTTTGCACACTACCTAACCCACAAGCCAACATCCCTCTTCATACCTTCACAATAGAAGCTCCTCTTCATATCTTGATACAACTTGGTCCCTCCAGGATGAATCGTAAACTTCAATCGATGATATTCTCCAAGAACTTCTTTCCTCAAGTTCTCAACATTTGGAACACATAATCGTCCCTTCTTTCGCAACCATCCCCTCTGGTCAAGACTAAAGTCTTTCAAATCATCGATCTCGGTTCCAACCTCAAGCCTCCTAATCCTCTCGGCTAATACTGGATCCTCTTTCTGCATAGAAGCAATTCTCTCGATCAACACTGGTCGAACTTCTAAATAGGACAACATGGTAGTACTCTGACTAGAACTAGCAGCCGATCTTAACTGTACACTACAGATAGTCAAAGCTTCGAAATCCTTCCATTCTGCCAACATAGCTAGTACCACATTCTGATGTTTTCTACTAAGAGCATCCGCTACTTTATTACACTTCCCTGGTGTATACTCTATACCAAAATCATAAGCAACTAAAAACTCCAGCCACCTCTGTTGTCTCATATTCAACCCCTTTTGAGAGAATAAGTTTCTTAAAGACTTATGATCTGTGTATAGCTCAAATCTCTCCCCTAAGAGATAATGCCTTCAAATTTTCAATGTAAAAATCACCACAGCCAACTCCAAATCATGAGTAGGATATCTCACTTCACGCGGTCTAAGCTGTCGTGAAGCGTAGGCAAGCACTTTACCTTTCTACATCAACACAGCTCCTAATCCAGTCCCGCATGCATCGGTATACACCACCAACCCTTGGTTTCCGTTTAGAACTACTAACATAGATGCATTGGTCAACAAATGCTTTAACTTAAGGAATGCTTCCTCACATTTGTCAGACCAGACATACTTCACATCCTTCCTGGTTAACTTAGTCAAAGGTACTGCTATCCACGAGAAATCCTTGATGAATCTCTAGTAATAGCCAGCAAGTCCAAGAAAACTTCTAATCTCGGTCATCGTCTCTGGTCTCTTCCAATTATTAACAACTTCGATCATATATGGATCGACTGGTAAACCCTTCTCTGAAACCATATGACCAAGAAACTTAACCTCTTTCTTCCAAAAATGACACTTGGAAAACTTCGCCTTCAGCTGATGCTGCCTCAGTATCTCTAGTACAACTCTAAGATGATCTTCATGCTCCCTTTCATTCTTAGAGTATACCAAAGTGTCATCTATAAACACCAAAACGAACCTATCCAAATACTCTCGGAAAACTCAGTTCGTCAAATCCACGAAGAAAGCATGTGCATTTGTTAACCCGGATGGCATTACTAACCACTCATACGAACCATACGTAGTCCGAAATGTTGTCAAAGGAGTACTATCCTCTGCCACTCTTAACTGATGCAAACCTGTCACCAAATCCAACTGAGAAAACATTCTGGTTCCACACAACTGATCAAATAGATCATATATTCTCAGCAAAGGATACTTACTCTTGATCGTCCGCTCATTCAACTTACGATAGTTGATACACATCCTCAACGACCCATCTAGTTTCTTTATGAACACCGTGGCCGCACCCCAAGGTGAACTGCTTGGTCTAATAAAATTGCTACCTTCTAGATCCACTAGCCGCACCTTCAATTCCTTCATCTCGGTCGGTGTCAACCTGCTAGGTGCTCAACTTACAGGTTCAGCTCCTGACACAAGATCTATCCGAAACTCAAAAGCTCATTTTGGTGGTAGTCCTATGACCGACTCAAAGACATATGCAAATTCTCTTGCTCCTCGAACCTAGCTTAGCACTTCTCCCACTTCCATTGTACTTAACAAAGCACTACTACTTCGGTCAAAATTCTCTACAGAGAATATGATTCGGTTATGACTATCAAGGTGTCTTAGTGATATCTCCCCATCCTGACAAAATATCCTAGCCTCATACTTACTCAACCAATCCATACCAAAAATGATTTCGAAATCTACGAAATCAAAAACATACAGACTGCATGCAAACTTATGACTTAACAAATCAAGTTCTAACTGGTCGCATCTCATCCCCAGAATTGCATACCCTCCTGTTGGATTCGCAACCCATAAGGAAGTAACAAGGTATTTGGGTTCTAAGCATAACCTATCAACCAAACACTCGGATATAAATGAATGTGATGCACTGGTATCAAATAGTATCCTAACTGGTAAACTATGGATCAAAAACGTACCTTACATCATAGTCTTTCCTTTTTCAGCTGCAGTTGGCTTAGTAGAAGATGGTCTAATAGCAAAAACCTTTCCCTTGTCCACCCTAACCGGTTCTGGACACTGATTCTTATAATGCCCAACTTAGTCACAGTTGAAGCACTTCACATTCTTTTTATCTGCAGCCTTCTTCCCCTTGCCTGACCGGCACTCATTTGCATAATGACCCTTCTTGTAACACTTAAAGCAAACTAAGTCAGCCTTTGCCTTGTTGGCAACATCTCCCTTTTGAGCTCCATTCTTCTTAAAGAATTTTCTTTTCATTCCCTGAGAACCAGAGGTTTCAACTAGCTTCTCTTTAGCATAAATAGCAAGCATCGCCTCATAGCGGATTGCCATCTCCACAACTACATCACTAGGATCATGAAGAAGTGGTGGGGTTTCCCTAGCAATCTCGGGCCTCAATCCCCTAATAAACCTCTCATTTCTCCTAATGACGGTGTCTATAGTATTATATCCATAATGGGACAACTCATCAAACTTAACGGCATACACAACAACCGACATCTCTCTCTGCTGTAGATCCAAAAACTTCCTCAGCAGCGCTGATTTAGCAACCACGGACATAAGCCTCTGTTCAAATCTCCTTCGAAAATCAGCCCAAGTCAATTCCTCCTCCGGAACTCCGATAGTAACACGGTTCCACCAATGAAGTGATGACCCTTGCAACTGCCTAAAGGCCAACCTTCTCTTCTGCTCATCATCTAAACCCAAATCAGCAAAGATACGCTCACAATGCAACAACCAATTCTCTACCTCTATGGCATTCTTCGTTCTCATAAATGGCTTCCCACCAAGACTGGTGTAATCTTTGCTCAGCTTAGCATAATTATTCTCAACTTGAGCCACAAGATTAGCTCCTCCAACATTTCCAACAACACCAGTAGCAATTCCTGCTTGCATCGTATTGATGAAGAACTGATACATCGCCCCCATACCTACTGGTGGATTTCCAGCACCTACCTTGGCATCAGCATTTTGGTTAGCATTAGCCAGTTGACCTTGGTTCCTCCTGGTATTAGGTCGAACATTTCCATTGGTTGTGGTGCTTCCACCATCGAGATTTATTCTTCCGTTTCTTGCTTCCATATTCTATTTCTCCTAAATCTACATATGAGCCTTAGTAAGATAAAGAAGAACGATCTAAGAGAGAGGGGAATACGTACTTATATATATATATATATATATCAAATACAAGTACGTTACTATAGCGTTAACCCAAACCCCAATCTTATTTTCAAATTCATTGGATTATGTTCGAAAATCTTTTAGGTTTAAATTTCTTTTAAGTTACATAAACCAATGCTCTAATACCAACTTATAACATCCCCTACTTGGAGGCCCAAAACTAACGGCTGCGGATGCTGCAGTCATCCATAGTTATTAATCCTCGGCGACCAAATATGGTGATGTTAGATACATTGATACACATAAACGTATGAATATGGGAAAATTTTAAAACATCAAACAAGTTCCACATTCCATTTAAAAACATTTCAAATTTGTTACAAAATCCTAATACGAGAACCACATTTAGAGAAAATATATTTATTACAACATACGCTAAGAGCGATATATGAAGATGCCCCCTTAGATGATCGGAGTATATATAGGCAATTTAACAACTTTACCATTACAGCAACAACACAGCGGAATCAAAATAAAAGAGAACTTTAGATAGCTATCATGCCTCTTGCACGTCCCCAGAAGCTTATTCATCTAAAGAGGTACCTGAAAACCTCAACTCTCAAACTACTCAAAATCAACTGAGTACCCGAGAGTTTAAGAGGAAAACATAAACTTTGAGTCAGACATAAAGCCTAGTATGAATAATAATCTACCATCTCAAACCATTTAGATATTTAGTGAGACCACGCCGCTTAGCAGAATGGGTTTTCCCTTCACTGGTATCCTAAAACCTTTATAAAACCATATATTGTGCTCCTTCATCCACAATGGTTAAAACAATTCAAAACAATATGATGATATGCAAAACAAGTATATTAATTCTGGATTACCCATCCCTATTCATTTTGACTATCTGTCTCAATTATAGTTTTAGGGTTACTATTAACCTAATAGTTTTCATGGGCTTACTAATAACCCGTTTAATGTTTATGGACACCTTGTCCAGTTTCATAGTTTTCAGGACCACTAAGAACCTATTGACCCCTACCAATATCTTTATTATTTCATGCGTTCTCCCTGAACCTATTGGAAACTCCAATATCTTTTCTCTTATCCTAGTTTTCATGGGTTGACTAGGAACCCATTGACTTCTGTCAATATCTTAATCTGGATATAGTTTTCATGGGTTCACTACAAACCTATTGGCCCCTGCCAATATCGAATCATAGTTTTCATGGGCTAACTATGTACCTGTCTTCCTAACATCTTCATTTATACATAGTTTTCATGGGCTTACTATGAACCTATTGGCCCGTGCCAATATCTTTTCCTATACAGAGTTTTCATGGGCTTACTATGAACCTATTGGCCCTACCAATATCTTCTTTTAATATTTTAGCATCCTATACTCTGGTCTTCCTGACTTCCTGGATGCAATTCTACTCATTCGGGAGTTAATTTAATTTATATTCACTACTGGGTCAACCTAGCTGGTTATTATGCCCTTCCCCAAGGAAACGTTATGGGTTTATTATAACGTGAATATATTCAAATACATATATGAAGAAGCAAATATAATAATACCAACCTCTGTAGTTTAATATCCTTGAAATCGTTTTATATAAAACTTGGTTAATCCCTTTAACCCATTAATCAAGGAAATCTTCTTCTAAAACTCCATTTCAAAACACTTTATTTATGCCATGGTTTTCCTTAAAAATGAGATTGGGTTATTTGTTTTGAAAACTAAGGCTTTCGAAACCTTAAAACATCACTTTCGAAACCCCTAGATAACCTCCTTTGAAAGCATAGAAAACTTCTTATTAAAACATTACAGATATACCTTTCAAAGCTTTTTAAATCATATCTTTTGAAACCAAAATATACCTTTTGAAAGTATCAATACATTACTTAATAATCCTTAGAAACATAGCTTCAAAACAAATGAAGGTACCCCTTTCGAAACCATTGGGTTTTCTCAAAAACATCTTTTAGGTTAAAGTGAATATATATGTAAGTATCTCTTTCGAAACCTTCGATAATCATATAAAATTGTTTGGGGAAAGCTTGATGGCGTCAGCACCATCCTTTCGAAAGCTTCCAAACTTTTAAGTAAAACATTGAAGGATAGCAGCGAAACCCCCGTTCGAAGCCATTGCCTTTGAAACCCTTGAACCCTTTCGAAAGCATTTAGGAAGTGGCTTCATATATGTTTAAAATAAAGGCTACCCTTCGAAAGCATTGATGACTTCAATACACTCAATAGGCAAAAGAATGGCAGCAGGGCTTCGACTAGGTCGGAACCACCATTTTTGAAAGCATTGTTTTATAAATAAGGAACTCATTCGAAAGCTTATACTTAAAAATGAAAGATGGCAACCTTCTTCGAAAGCTATTTAGAAAATCCTTTTGACAGCATATGTTTCGACTCCTTCGAAAACTTTAGTAAAACAAAGGCAGACGCTTAACATTTTAAAACAAAGCAAAGGTATCGACCCCATCGGAAGCAATGCTTTTGGCACCATGCCTTCCGATTTCTCCAGTCCACTTCGTACCAATATCATTGGTACCATGTGTATTGGTTTCGGCCTAGGTTGATTTCGACTGAGTTGAAGCGGAAGCATTGGAGTCAAAAGGCACTTCTGAAAGAGGCGGAACCCACTTTTCTGGGTAAATCTGATTTAATGCTAATTAAAGCAAACACATTCTAACTAACTTGCCTATGTGTAAGCACATGATTGGTTGCCCCAACTTTTCAAATTCTTTACTAAAATAACTACCACTTAATTTCATATCTAAATCATGATTAATTTAACAAATAAGCCCTTTCATTAAGCCAAAAACAATAATGCAAATAAGTCCTTCCTTCTAAAATAATATAATTTCCATGGTAAATCAATTAGTAAAAATCCCAAAAAATTACATAAATTCACTTTCATCATGTTATCTAACATATTTAAATTTCAGACCCAAATTCTTAATATAATTTCTGAAATAAATTTCTAAACCTAATTGCCATATCTTCCTTTGAAAATTCATAATAATCTTTCCATAGCTTGGAAAATTTTCAAAATTAAAACCCAACTCCAAAATCATATTTTACCTAACATAAATTTTTTCCATGGCATTCAAAGATCATTTACAATCATTTTTGCCCTAAAACCGTATAAGTCCTTATTTAAACAATTTTGTTTGAATTAAAAAAATTATAATTCAAGCATATCATCATCCAAAACATCATAAAAATGAATTTGATCTTAAATTCGAAAACATATAATCATAAAACAAAATAGAGATGGTATGAATTATTATTCACCTTGATTAAAATAAGGAGATTGGATTGAGATTAATTTCTCCTAAGCTAGAATTCCTTGCTTTTGATTGAATTCCTCTTTCCTTTCTTTGTTAATGGCCGGCTCCCCAATTTGTTTGCGTTTTGATTGTTTTTATGAAAATGAGAAAAATGAACGTGAATGGTATAAGGAACAGAAATATATAAGGATTATGGTAACAATTGCGGCTAATTCCCAATATGCCCTTATGTAAATTAATTAACTTAGAAACCATTCTTAAGCCCATTTAGTTTGTTAAGCACAACATTCTTATCATTTATTCAATTCTCGGTCCTCTTATCACTCTAATTATTTACATTATTCTATTTAATTTATCTAATTAAATCTCCTGAATAATGTTATAAAAAAATAAGGGTGCTACATATAGTTCTTGCACAAAGTTGCGAATTTGATTTGAGATTGCACTGGAATTATTAATTCTTCGATTATTTTGGCGGCGGGAGTTCGACCATTTGTGTTTCTCGTACTACTACCTCCCTTTCCCCTACCTCACCCTCTCCTTCCACTCATCTCCTACTATCTACATATAGTTAGGAAATATCTTTAGAATATATAGATGGAATATCATAAGGAATTAGCATAAAATTTGAATGTACTTTTTCGTATAAGATTTTTAACTCTCTTAGACTAAACTCGTTCTATGGCAGTAATAACCCTACATCTAATAAGTTGACCCCATCATGGCTTAGGCATTCGCTCAACCATAAGCTCTAATACCAAATGAGACGACTCACCTCCTCGATCCCCAAACATCGACACTAATACAACCTTGGTATTCACGTGCCGTAATTTCCCCTGAGGGTCAATGACAAGCAGCCCTGCATTCTATCTTCCAAATCATATCATCCCATGCCTTTTATTTTCGAACATGTAAATTGGTTCAAAGTGGTCTTTGGATAGAAATCACCCAAATCCGACCTCGGTTCCTTCGAACCAATCATCGATAAAAGAAATGTTAAGTAAATAGGGAATTATTCTTTTGATTTATTAATTCCTTTTTATCAAAAATATCTTCAAGGGACATATATCTTTAAAACCCTTCTTTCTAGTATATACGGAATCATTAATCCTCCCTTTGAAAAATTATTTATTTAAATCTTAACAAAGGTTTCTTAATTCAAAAATCAATATTTTTACTGTGATAAAACCATGTTATCTAGGATGTTAATCCAAAACCAATAAATATTAAGTGAGAAGAATCCATGGAAATCATCTAATTCTACTCAATATCAATTTCCATATTCAACCAGTACTATGTGTGGAATAATGGCAAAATCAACTTTTAAATTCCATGAATAGTATGAGTTCCCTCTTCAGAATTTAACACCAAGTATAAGAAGATTATCTCCATAAAATCGAAGTTATTCATATTTGGAAAATTATATCCTTTATACTTTGGAAAATTTTGACCCAAGTAAATCAAATTTACTATCCCCTATGTCGGTCCAGTTCGGATAGCCAGGGAGAGTAGAAAACTGATTTTCCAAACTCAAGCCTAGACACCATCTCTTTGTCACCCATAAGGTGGCCAAGTTATTTGATCGACTCTAAATCTTTTAACATACTTAATTTACTTTTAATTATTTATTTAACCTCTTAATAAATCCTTCAAATCTCCTTTAAAATACTTTATTACTCATTTAAAAACATTTACAGAAAATTTGTAAAAGAATTGTTGCGTTTAGAACCATATTTTAAAAGTTATAGAAAAGTGTTGCGAATGGTGCTTTTAAGCAGTATTGATCAAAACGACTTTTCTATCATTTGAAAATTCATTTTTAAAACTCAAATCACTTTTAAAAGATTTTTAGAATTTATTTCATATTTTTAAACAATTTTAAAATATCATTTTTATAGAAATCCTTTTATGGATTCCGAAATGCAAAACCGCGATTTTTTGAAAACTAATTTTATTCATATTTCAAAATCCACTTATCAAAATCTTTATTTTCTTCCTTTCTTTGAAAACTATGGATATAATAGTTCAAAAAATTATTATCTCGACAAATTCCAAGCTATATTCCATTCTATATATTCTTTTGACTTTTACAGCGCAATATCGTGAACTACCGTTACGCGACACGCCTATTTTTGACTCAATTTTCAATATTCATTTAATCTTTTCCAAAACACTTTTAAATGTTTATAAAACTTCTCAAAATCATATTAAACCATTTTTAAGAGGTATAAACATTCCATATACACCATTTAACTCAATAAAGGAAAGTGAGTTCCTTTGTGCTTATCGACGTGTATTAACGTGACATGTACATGTATTTAACAACCATATTAAACAACCATCATTAATATTCATATCCAAACATATATATCATCCAATAATATATATGACTATGAGTTTTTCACTTTGGTTTCGATTGGAAAAATGGCTATAGCTTCGCTAATCGGAAATTAAAGCTTACGATCCCTTGCACTATTGCATCTAGGTGGCTCGGCCTAGCCTTGGGATAGTTAGAGGAGCTCATGGCCTAGGGTTGGAAAAGAGGAGGGCTCAGCCTTTAGTGGAGGAAGTAGAGGCCGTGGATGGTAGGGAGGAAGAGTGGAGTTTTGGAATAGTTTTGAGGTGCTTAAACATATATGTATGTATGTATTGTAATTAAATTTCTTTTGAGAAATATTTTGGCATTATTTCTTTTTGGTTAGAATATAGGAAAAGAAGTGAGAAATCTTAGGAAATGGAAGGAGAAGATGAATGAAAATGAAGGGTAGAGGGGTGGTATTTATAGGTGAATAGGAGGGGGAAAATATCTTAGATTTTTCATGCTACATCACCTCCTACATCACCACCCACATGCACCACCATCATCACCTCCCTCCTTGTTATGCACGACTCAAGTCCCTTGCATCATAGACAAGGCCATGTGCTTATACTTTGATGGTTAGTGTTGACTTTGGGTTAGCATAAGAATTAAGGAAAAGAGATAATATCTTGGATATTTTTGTGTATATATATTTATATGTATATGTTTATATATGTGCATTCTTATATATTTATGTGCATGTGCACATGTTTTTGCATATGTACATGTGTGTGTGTTTATGTATCACATATCCTTACAACGTTGCACAATTTCTACTCATCGGATCATTACAAATTCCAATTTCGATTTTCTATCACAATTTTTACTTTTTTTAAAATACATATATTTATAAATAAAGTTTGAAAATAAATTTCCAATCATTATAAATAAATTAAAATGACCAATTTGAATTATAAAGCCATATAAATTAATAGTAACAAATTTTTCAAAAATTGCTATAATATCAATGAAGCGATATCAATTTTTCCTTATATTTTCAAATCAAATAGATATATTTATAAAACTATTATAATTGATTCATTATCACTTTATAATTATTTAAAATGAATCATAGTCATTTTAAATCCTTATTCAAATAATTATAACAATTATTAAATCATTAAATATCAATTAAATCAACTATTAACTACTATGACCATCCTAATGATGTCATAATACATTTAATTTTTCAAAAATAAATAAGTTATTTTATTTCATATTTGGGTTCAAAATAAAAAATAAGTGTATGTATTAGACCAATGCGCGATGTCGGATAGCCGAAGAATTGTTTATTGATAAAAAGATCTATGGTTATTTTATCAATATTCTCCAAAGGGTATATTTTCTTTTATATATATTTCTTTAAAATAGGATTACCAATATAATTTATTTTTTTAAATATCATTATTTTTGTTTAAAAATCTTATTTTTGAATATTTGGAAATTTTTCTGAAGTGACAAATTTGCGGTCGTTACATAAATATATATATAACTTACATGTAAAATTTTGTTAAATCATGTACATGTAATAATTTTTGGAAATTAATATATATATATAATTTAAAACCTAAAATAAATAAATATATGTATAGATTTATTTTAAAATACAAGATGTTACTTCAATATGATATATATATATATAAATATATATTATGTATATATACGCACTTTAATTATACTAAAGATAAAGAAAGTCATTTAAAAAGAAAGAGTTTTAAAAAAAATTCATATGGAAAAGATTTATTTAAAAAAAATTAAAACCATAAAAAATTTAAAAAAGGGGTATTTTGTCAAACATATTATTGGCTAAAAATACCTGTAAATAAATAAATAAATAAATATATATAATTTATCCATTTATATTTAAATATATAATGATAATTTATATTTAAATTTTAAATATTAATTTATATATATATATATATATATATATTTGTATGTTTCCAAATAAAATTTATATTTTAATTCTGTATATTTATATTTTTTATTTTATTTTATAATTATTTTTTATTTAAATCTAAAACTAAAAAATATTTTAAAGTCGAGATCTAGATCTATAATTTAAATTTTGAATTAAAATTTAATTTTGTAATCATTAATATTTTCATTTTCAAATATAATTATTATAAATATATGTACATATAAATATTAATATTTATACTTTTATAAATATATTTTATATCACCTTGAAATACACAAACAAGCGCGCATACACGCGCGCGCGCAATTTATATATATATAATGAACATCACAGATGTATATGGAGGAGCTAACATGTCCATTGCGTTGTAAATCCCAACATATATATATAGGTATGGTCAACCATGCACACTGTATATGTTGCACGTGCACGTACACACATGTGTATATGATATGCATGTTTAAATATTATATAATATCAAAATAAAACTTCATTACAAACTAAGTAAAATATTGATTTTATTTAAAATAAATTTAGACTTCGTAGGCCCAAAAGGTCCAAATAGGTAAAAAAAATTGCAACTTACCCATTTACCCCGCTGCGTGCTAACCAAGTTCCAAAAGAACTGCCACATAGTCTCATCCTCAAGTAACTAGTGTGTCACTGTATACCTATATCATCCAAAATATTATGCGTACCTACCTATGGTCACACCCTCAAAATAGACTGTGTCTGGTCATGGCTACACCCTTCAAATGATTTGGTCATCCACTTATGCTGCAACTACATTTATCCTTGCATCACTTACATGCGTTGGATATACGATAACTAGTATGATCATTCCTCTGCTATGGATTAATGGAAAAAACTCGATTTTCAGTATACCCAAACACAAGCCCAAATTAACACTAGATCCATTCCATCGATCCAGGGTATATGGATCCATTCCTCCAATCAGGGGTTGCCATTCCAAGTACCCAATGAATTTCCTCACAATGCCCCTAATTATGAATACATTAGACAACACTTTGAGTATCAATGATTTCTTCGCCCGTGTGTTCGAGCCCTTTCCTTGCACCATCTTGTTTCCATTTATCTTTAAGGAACCATTCTGCATTCCTTTCCTTCCACGATAGAACTTTTCAACATTCTATCTATGGGTCACCCTTTCTAAAACCCACCCTTGTGGGTAATCATCATCGCAACTCCATTGATCAAGCCGCTATCTTCGAAACACAACTCCATCATCATCAAGTCATCATCTTCAAAGTCCCGAAGTCAACATGTTGAAGCATCACACATTTGCTCGTCGTTTATCATCGTTCCATTTTCTATAGTGATTTCTTCATCCAATGACTAGGATAACTCATCCAACGTACCAAAGAGGGACGAACTAGCAAGGAGAGTTCCACTACACCTTAAAAGTAAAGCATTTACCAAAACATCTTTATTTCCAAATCAAAGCCTCTATCTCCCTTTAAAACTAAAGATCTCCTTTTCTAAAAAATACACTATTAATTTGTAAAAGTTTCTTAAAATAATTTTCATCATTTTAAACCAAATTTATTTGAGAAAACATCGTCTTATATAAGAAACCAAATTGTTCCTTAAAATAGAAACTCTTTGCGTTAAAATATTTATTGAAGCCAAAAATAGATTTTGAAATGCATATTTTTAAAATTTCGTATTATGGACCTTCCCCCTGTCCTTGATTTCTAAATGATATCCATTAAGCCTTTAGTCACTAATCCTCTAAATCTATTACTCACAAGCATTACAGCATGCGCTTCTTGCATGATTTGTGTTTTAACAAATTGTATATGTTTAATATATTCAAGGGAAAATGTTTTGCATAAATATTTGCAATATTTTTGCATCAAAATCATGTGTAATTTGTTTCAATTTTTATTCTAAGTTGCAACATTTAATTTTTTTTGTTATTTTGAATTTTATACTATTAATTAATAAAGAACAAATTTGCAAAGGAAGTTTATTTGTTAGATCCAAATTTTAAGTGATATTAAGATTTGATAATATTTGTAGATGAACATTTGAAATTGTAAAGGAAGTTTAATTATTATATCCTATTTTTAAGTTATATTAAGATTTTTTGATATATGTAGAGAGACATTTTTGGTAGTTTATGCTAATATCAAAAAAGTGTGACACCAAAGTTATTACAATTATTATTAAAGATTTTTATGGAGCCTCTTCGCATTTCTTAGTCAAACAATGTATATACAATTACAATATGTCAAACAACAATCAACCAAGTGAACATGTATATAACCAAACAAACAACAACCAATCAAAATAAGCAACAAGCAAACAAACACATAATCTGCTCTATTATTTGTAAAAGAGAATATTAGACATTTGCATTAATAACACAGTTATTGATTTTGATGATAACAACCTTAATAACAATAACACATTCATATAAAACATTGATACTAATGTTATTCCAAGTTATCTAGTATATAGTTCAGGGTATTATACCGGTGTTGAATCGAAGACTATACAGTATAAAGACTCAAGGAATGGACATGACGAGTCATGAGTATAAAGACCAAGATATGAAGATCCCAAGAATATAGTATATAGAGTCATTGAATATTGTTAAAGTCCCTGGTAGCATTCTTTGATCTCTATTTTCTCATTTTCTTATCCTTTATTTTCAAAATAAAATATATTTTTAAAATATATTTAAAAACATTTTATAAAAGATTTTCAAAGTTTAAAATGTTTATAAACTATGTTTAAATTAGTTTACAAAATATCAAATCGTTTTACAAAGTACAGTATTTTTAAAATGTTTTAAAAAGAAAAAGTTTTTCAAAAATCACATACATATGTCGACATATGTATACTAGGTATGTCGACATACATGTCGCAAAACTGTTTTTCAAATTTTGAAATGAAGTGTCTATTCGTCACAACTCTTCACGAACGGACACATCTGTTTACATACTATATGTAGGTGGTTTTAAACGAATTTTTAGTTAGTTATTATCTTGTTTTCTTTCCTCTTCGTACTCTCTCAAAATCTCCAATGAAAATATACAAAATTCTCTACAAAATCAAATAGAATCAATTCATACCTTTGTGTATTGATTCAATATTACTTTCTTACTGTTTTGAAATAATCTCTCTCTCAAATCAAAGATAAAAGGGATATCCAAGAGGCTATAAGATCCATTGTATCCAAAGTTCAATAAATTATCTTTGGAAAAACCATCAAACTCTATTTGCATTTGCTTAGGTGTGATTGTAGCCCGTTTAAATCAATTGGGTGTGCTTGGTAGCCCAGAAATCTAAGTGGGTGTGCTTGTAGCCTGTCCAAACCAAGTGGGTGTACCCTGTGCCCTGAAAATCAGGAGGGTGTGTCTCGTAATCTTGGAATCGAGATTGTAATTGGATTTGCCTTCTATCCATTTAAAGATTGGCATTTGAAAAGAAATCTGTACAAGCAATTAAACGGGACCAGATGTAGGAGAAATCTGAACCGGTATAAAATCCTCGGTGTCATCTCTCTAACTCTCTACATTACTTTATTGCTTTTATTTTACTTGTGATTGTGTGATCGATTGTTGTTATAATTCTGTGTTGAAAATCTATGATTCAATATTAAACTTAAAAGGAATTCAAAGAGGTTTATAAAAGTTAGAAAACACTATTTACCTCCCTTTAGTGTTTATTCAGCCTTAAGATCCATAATTCTACATCCCACACTTGGAATCAGAGCATTAGGTTTTCAAAAACTTGTAATTTGATTTTTGAAAATTTTAATAGCTAACAGCACTGTTAGTACATTTGTTAACACTTCTGTCGAAGGATAATATACGGTTAGATCCCCAATTTTTAATGGCAGTAACCACATTTATTGGTCATGTAGAATGAATATTTATTTACAGTATAATTGTTTGGATATTTGGAATGTTACACAAAATGAGTACACTAACCCCGAGACTAATTTTGCACAATGGACTGCTGATCAAAAGACACTTGCATAAAATAATTCTAAAGCCATGAATATTTGTTTTCTTCACTAGATAAAATTGAATTTAATAGAGTCTTTATTTGTAAGTCTGCATATGAAATTTGGAGAACACTACAAGTTACATGTGAGGGCACTGGTAAAGTAAAAAAGATTAAAATTTCCATGATAACTAATCAGTTTCAATTGTTTAAAATGAATCCAAATGCGTTTATTTCTAATATATACTATATATTTCAAGATATAGTGCATTCATTAGTTGCATTAGGTAAAAACTTTTTTAAAGAGGACCAAGTTAGAAAAATCCTAAATTCAGCCTCTTTAGAGTGAGATTAAAAGACATTAGTAATAGAAGAGGCTAATGATATTAGTACTTTGAAAACTGAAGAGTTAATAGGCAATTTAATGTCCTATGAAGCACAATTACTGGGCAGAAGAGAAAGTAAGGCAATAGAAAAGAAATCCATCACTTATAATGCAATAAGTGACGATCAGGATTCTGACGATGACAGTAACGAAGAAATTAACTTCATGACCAGAAATTTCAGAAAATTTCTGAAGAATGGAAAAATGAACAATTTTCGAAAACTTGAAAGCAAGACCTCTAGAACTGCAACTAAATGCTTCAACTGTGATGAACCCGGTCATTTTCAAAGAGACTGCCCACAACTAAATAAATCAAAGATCTCACCAGCAAATGATTCATCCAGAAAATGAAAAAGGGCTTATACAGCAAATTTGGATAATTCAGACACTTCCTCTAGCGATAATAAACCAAATACTAAAAATGTGAATATGTGTTTCACGGCAACAACAGACAAGTCAGAACTGATCAACAAAAAGCAGCAAAAACGGTACCTTTTATCTAATAATTTTTTTTGGTTGATTATGGTTTTTAGGAATAACATATAGATTAATAATAATAATGTTGGATGAATATAAGTATATATTTATATATATTTAGGAATATATTAGCTTATTTTTGTTTTTGAAAATTTCGAGCTATATGTCGATATACTATATGCCATATGTCGACATACATGCTAGAAAACTGAAAGTTGAAATTTCAATTCAAATTTCAAAATTCCCTCTCTTTTGCACTTAATCCCATGTTCTTAGTAGGCACTTCTTTTTACCAAAGAACATGACTCTTCACTCTCTATTAATTAAATCTGTCTCTATCCATTCATCCACTCACTTTATTTCAAATATCTCTTCATTATCTTATCTCCTCAAAAACTCAAAAATGGCTTCTTCTATTCAAAATCCTGAGACCATATGGCTCTCTAAGAAAACTAAAAGCTTTCTCTTCAATGAGAAAGATGCCATTGAAGCCTATATGGATTATACAACTTCAGGAAAAGTTTCTCTTGGAAGATTTGCTAAATTTGAAGATTTTTCCTCTTATGGTTTATAAGATCTTTGTTTTGAAAATGAAATTCTTGTTTTAGTTGAAGCTTCTCAAAATGATTTTGTTTATTATTTAGATTTAGTCAAAATGTGTTTTGCAAATTTAAACAGAAAAGTTTTTAAAGGACAAGAAGGACAAATTTAGAGTAGTGTTAATAGTACTCAAATTATTTTAAATTGTAATATTTTGGGTAATATCCTTGGTTGTAAATCTAGTGGAATTGACCTCTCCACTTTTCAAATTGACGAACAAAATTGTGAAGTTTTTCATTATATTTTCGAAAGTGATAAAGAATTTGAATTTAAACACAAGAATCTTCGACCAAAATCGAGACTTATGAGTTTCATTTTACAACAAAGTATAACTCCAAGAATCGGTAATTACAATAACCCTACTCAAAAAGTTCTTAAAGCTCTCTTCGCTATTTATGGTCGTTACAACATCAATTGGGCACAAGTCATTTTAGATGACTTTTTTCTAAATAACATTTCAAGACATGATAACATTCTTTTCCATGGTGTGTATCTTACTAGAATTTTCATATATTTTGGTGTTGATTTAAGAGGAGAAAAATATATTTGTCGAAAAGTTTTCAGCAAAGCCAATATCTCTCTTATGCACATTCCACCATTTTTTGAACCATATGAGACACTTTTCGAAAAAGAACAAAGATTGGCATATGAAGAAGAACAAGAGATCCAATAAGAAGAAGAAGAAGGCGATGAAATGGAAGTGGAAGAAGAAGAAGAAGGGAGGAGGAAGAAGTGGATACGTCCATAGAAAGTTTAGACAAACCATCCCACCCTCCAACAAAGAGATCCTAAGGAACCAAGAAAAGCATCTTAAAAACCAAAAGAAGTTTAAGCGAACATTAGTAAAAATTTGACCTCTCTTTCCAACAAAGTGGACAAATACTTTAGAAAGATCATTCGCAAATCTGACAGCTCTTCATCATCATCTACATCTTTCTAAGCTAATATAATTGTTTCCTTATGATATCTTGCTTTGTATTGTGTGCTTTTAGTTTAAGTTCATGTCTTTTTATGTATTTTATTTTATCATCTTTGAAATCCATGTATCTTTCAATTCTAAGTAATGAAAATAGATCTATTACTATCTTATATTGTCTATCAGTCTTTGGAAGTTATAAAAATATAATGGTATATATTTAAAACAAAAACCCTAACAATAACATAAATTTTACAATTTATGACATGTGTATCAACATACATGTAACTTATATGTCGACATATAACATGCACATGGCAAAAAAATTAAAATTCAAAAACAAATGACAACCACCTATTCAACTCATTCCAAATGACTTTCCACTCCAATATAAGCCTATTTCTTCCAGAAAACTCACTCATCATTTTATCTGTACTCACTTTTCATTCTTAAACATATTTTTACAAATATGTCTTCTCCACATCACAAATTATGTGAAAATCTGAGATAAAATCTTCAATCCTTTAAGGGTATTCTCTCTTTTATCTTAAGAAATCAAAGGCATTTAAAGTTAAGTCAAATGCCGATGATCAAGGAACAAGAAAAGTATTTCGATGCCATTTGACGGATGATTTCTTCCTTAGTCAAAGATGAACCATCTAACAACCCAGAGTGCACTATTAATAAGGATAATATGGATTGGGATGCCATCAAAGAAGATCCAATCTTTGGGTCCGACGGTTTGGTTGAAGTGCAACGAGCATTTAGTTATTAAATTTGGATTTAATATGTAAATATATATATATACATACATACATACTCTTAGGATTTGGTTTGATTGATTTCGTATGTATATTTGGATTGATTTGATTGGTTTGGATTATTTACACTAAGGTTTAATATTTGGATTTGAGTGATTCGATTTGGATTGGTTTGTATGCATTGGATTTGTACAGTTTGAATTGGATAAATAAAATCTAATTTATAAGTTTTCATTATCATATTAAATCATGTTTAGTATAAAATGGTGCATTATTTCTAAGTATCTCATATAATAATCATATATATATCCTCATATAACTTAAAAATCATCATAATCATATATATCATATTTAACTTAATTACTGATTTTGAATCTGAAGTTTCTAAGTATTTAAATTAGAAGAAGTTTTCAATTTTTCATCCATTTTTGTTGAAAACAAAGGGGGAGAGAAATATATAATATACATATGCATATATTCAGGGGGAGTTATCTAACTCAAGTGTAATTATATCATATTTAATATATTGGATACTAAAGGTTGTCATCATCAAAAAAGGGGAGATTGTGAATAACTCAATTATTGATTTTGATGATAATAACCTTAATAACAATAATACATTCATATAAAATATGGATACTAATGTTTTGAAAAGTTATATAGTATATAGTGCAGGATATTATAGAGGCGTTGAATTGAAGACTGCACAGTATAAAGACTCAAGGAATGGACATGAAGACTCATGAGTATAAAGATCAAATATGAAGATCTCAAGACTATAGTATAATATACAAATTCATAGAATATTGTCAAAGTCCCTCAATATTTGATCTCTAGTTTCTTATTTTCTTATCCGTTATTTTTAAAACAAAATATATATTTATAATATTTTTAAAAATATTTTATAAAAGTTTTTCAAAGTCTAAAATCTTTATAAACTTTGTTCAAGTTAGTTTACAAAATATCAAATCATTTTACAAAATATAGTATTTTTAAAATGTATTAAAATGAAAAAGTTTTTCAAAAATCACATACATATGTCAACATATGTATACTAGGTACGTTGACATACATGCCGCAAAACAGTTTTTCAGATTTTGAAATGAAGTGTCCATTCGTCGCAACTCTTCACGAACGTACACATCTGTTTACACACTATATATATGAGGTTTCTGTAATGACCCACCCTCTCGACCTCCAAATGTCGACACTAACACATCTGTGGTATTCGTGTGCTGAGCATCCAAGTACCGGAAGGACGAATTGTTAGGGTGCAATAAAAATAAAAGGAAATAGAACAAAAAAGATATATAAATTTTGGGATTACAAAACTTAAGTACTATCATTAGCTTGGATAGTTATAACTTCATGTCCTCACAAATGCAGATATATACAATAGTAATGCAAGGGAATTAAGAATACTATGGTGGGTGAAACATCCAGCTTGTCTTCTTGAGCTCCAAAGAACATTAACAAAAACTTGCCATTCTCAAACTACTCGAAAGAGCATGTGAGTAATTTAGGGAAAACAAAAACTAAGCGTCGGGTATAAGTTTGGTATGAGAAACTCAAGAAATATGCGGCCAACATATAACAGTACTTTTGAGACCACATGGAATGCCATAACGGTTATCACCTCAAATAAACCACCATCTAATAGGTACATAAGGTGATATAATAGATAATGTCTAGGGTGTAGAATATAAATATTACACATAGTTGAAATGGTTACATTGGTTACATTCAATTACATATTAGAGGGTACAACCGATAAGGGACGTTCACATAATGGATTTTCCATTGGAGACATCCCTAGATAAACGGAGGCTAGCCTCCAGACAAGGGTCAGAAAGTACCTCCAAGCGATGTATATCTCTAGATAAAATATACCATTAAGGAAAACACAACTAGTCCACACATGAACGAGCGATCCCGAATCATGTGGAACAAAGTACCATCAATTCTCGCCGACCAGCAATCGATAAGTATCTCTAGATAAGGAGTTGATATACTCTGTTATGGGTTAGAAAAACCATGCGCTGTGGATCTTACTCTATTTTATATCAATTTCGATGTCGAGGTTACGTTCGACATCTTTCACAAGAGTCTTCATCACTCGAACAGAACACGAATCCCCAATAGGATTCCCACATCTCGAATAGATCTTGAAGCCACACATGGATTCCAGCATCTCGAACAGATCCACTTCCAAGAGATAAAACATGTATCTCAATCTTGAAGTGGTGTGACGACCCACCTCTATACCCACACTAGCCAAGGACACTACGAGGTAATGCCGTCAACTAGCACGGAGAATAAGGCTGTTGAGGAGCGACCATCTGTATAATTGCTTTGTGCGAGTACCGATATGCCAGATAAAAATATAACTTTTCATCTCAAGAGGAAATCCGACATACCGATACAAACACAAAGCTACTACACAGTGGCTATATGGACTTCAGAAACAAATATAGAAATAAACATAACACAAATCAGTCACAGACAATTCATATCACAAAGGCGGAAATAGATATGAATAAAACACATGAAAGTGTACATCAGAGTAGTGGTCAAATAAGATCCACAATAACACAAAAGAATAGATACAAGTGCTAGCCAAAATAATATGTATACATCAAGGAGTCTAATCTCAAATGTATACAACAAAAACTACTAAACTAGAGTAGTTTTCCAAAAGTCAGATGATGGTTCCAGATAGGAAGTCAAGAGGAAGCACGTGTAAAATCTCAGTCTGACCCGAGTATTATTTAAGAAGAAAATAATAAACGGATCAGTCTAGCTATAAATATCTGATAAAGTGATATAGAATAAGAGGTATGACAAAAACGTATCATAACCATAATACCATACCGTGATAAGTACGTAATTGAAAATCAACAAGAGACTAATCAATATCACAAGAATCTTCTCAAAGATTAAAAAGAATGTCATATTCTTTATTTAATTCACCAAGCCACAATAATGACATACATATTAATGCCAATTGTAAAAGTTGTTGAAACATAAATTCCAGAAATCAACCATTAGAAATCCAGAAATCAAATAATCCGAAGCAACGACGTCGTACAGCGTAACATCCGATGATCCAGAGAAACAATAAATAGGAACAACGACGTCGTACAGCGTAACGTCCGATGAACCAAAGAAACAATAAATAGGAACAACGACGTTGTACAGCGTAACGTCCGATGAACCAAAGCACAATAAAAAGGAACAACGATGTCGTACAGCGTAACATCCGATGAACCAACACATAAGAAAATGGAACAACGACGTCGTACAGCGTAACGTCCGATGAACCGAAGCAAAATAAAAAGGAACAACGACGTCGTACAGCGTAACGTCCGATGAACCAACACGTAGTAAAATGGAACAACGACGTCGTACAGCGTAACGTCCGATGAACCAAATCACGATAAAACGGAACAACGACGTCGTACAGCGTAACGTCCGTTGAACCGAATCAAAGAGACATCGCACATTGCTAGTCTAAACCATAAAATGATCATCATCGATCATAAAGAAGTGTCGATTACGCTAAGCTAGTGAATATAAGAGTTTAGCTTCATGTCCCATAACCACTTGCTTAACTCAAATATTTACGAACAGATTGTAGATCTGCACTAGAAAATTGTCACAAGAGTTTCAATATGTGTGAATCGAAATCACACCAATGAGGTATAGACTAACCTTGAAGATAAAGAGATATGTGTGAATCGAAATCACACAAATGGTGTCTAGTCTAACCTCGCAAACAAAGAGACATCGCTCAATCGCTAGTCTAAATCACAAAAATGATCGTCATGATCATTAGGAAGTGTCGATTACGCTAAGCTAGTGAATATAAGAGTTTAGCTTCATGTCCCATAACCACTTGCTTAACTCAAATATTTACGAACAGATTGTAGATCTCCACTAGAAAATTGTCACAATAGAGTTTCAATCGAACAAGTCCATAAATTAACCGACGAAGTAAACGCAAGCGTTTCATACCACTTGTTTTGCTAAGCCGTTTAATTAGATTTTCTCATACGAATGAGGTAAAGGTTTGTATATACTAATAGATTGGAAAATGGTTTTATAAACAAGATTTGTATTAAAAATAGAGTTGAAATCATCTTTGTAAAGAGTTTGAATATTTACTACTAGTATAGAAAACCTTTATATTTTAAAGTGACAAATCATAGAAGTGATTGTAGAAACAATCAATCATAAAAGTTCACATTCGAAGACGTGAATAAAATCCAAAGAAATCAATTCCCAAAACCATCAAAGTAAGAAGTTCTGTTGAATGTTTTACAGATAAGATCGCCTACGCAGAGGTGTACGTCTGAGGGGTTGGTCCAGACGTCTGGATTTAGTCTCTGGAAATATTCCAGAAAACGATCCAGACGTCTGAAACCTAGAATCAGACGTTTGAAGGCAATCAGACGTCTGTGGAAAAGTCCAGACGTCTGGATTTGGTTTCTGGGAATATCCCAGAAAACCAACCAGACGTCTGAAAACATAAATCAGACATCTGACATCTTTTCAGACGTCTGGAACAATAGTTCAGACGTCTGAAATTAGTCACTGCCCTTTTTATTTTTCTACCGTATGTTATTTTTCACCAGGAGGCAAAACCAGACGTCTGGCATTGACCTCCAGACGTCTGAACTCCCAATCTGGGCAGAAATTTACCTAGGCCAAGATGGCCAAAACGTTATCGGAAGCGATCGAGCAAGCAATGACAACTAAGGATTTACGTCTAGCGACAACCCGGCCTTAAAGGCTGTTCGATACACTCCGAATATCAATGTCCATAGAAGGATTTTCATAAAATTGGACCAAAACACCAAAATTGAAGAATTCGCAAAACCAATTCAAATCACAACAAGTGAACATGAAATAGATGATAGGAATTCATACCTAACAACAAAGATAGATATAGACAAAGATGTGAGATAAAAATCTCACCTTTTACACGAAAACAATGAAGAGGAAGCTATAGAGCAAGGCAAGGACAATCACTCTTCAATCCCAACTCAACAAGCTTGAATCTAAGCTTAAAAGAGAAATATTTCCTAAAGTTAGGTTTTGGAATTACTGAAATTGAAAGGAGAATGAGTTGGAGAAGAAGAAGGAGATGCTTACCAATAGCTTCTCTTCGAATTTGGAGCAAGGACATGAGTTTGCAAGAGGAACTAGGGTTTGGAATTTCTAATTTCCAATCTCTCCCACCATTTTCAGTTGAGATTGAGTGTTTGCAAAATGAAATGAGTGAATGGAGAGGAGAGGGGCTGAGTTAGGATATAGGGCTGAAACTAAGACCCAAACCCAAAGTGAAAAAGTAGCAAAATTCTACTAACTCCAAACATATCGAAGTTTATACTCAAAAAGGTCGCAAATGTCATTTTGAACTCAATGGAAGTGGTCTCGAGTCCCAATTCGACTGTTTGCAAAAAGTAGCTTTTCGGACTATAATCCGACTAACGATGAAATATTTAAATAAAATATTTAAATATAAAATCGATAAATATGCGGGTTTTTACAAGTGGTTTTTGATAATCAAAACACTTACCGATCCCGGCTATGGAAACCAAGTCTCGTATACGTATCACGTTTCCGATATTTTCATCTCACACCATCCCTCGGTCAAGAGTGAAGCTGGTAGGTTAGAGCTCTATTGCTTATATCCCTATACAAACATCAGCCTTAATACCCACAGATAGACAAACCTACTTCATCGGCTTTTAGTGCTAAGTATACGACTAAATGTTTTCTATAAACGAGTAAACATACAAAGCATGATCAAGTTAGATAAATGACTTCTAATCCCATTTTTGCTTAATTAATATTTTATTAATTAAAACCTTTTATTACTAAAACTTCTTTTATCTAACAAAAATTCGTTATCAACTTCTACTATTCATCTGTACTCTTTGAATACTTCAAAGAGTATTCATATACTTATCACAAACGATATAAGTATATTCACAAATCATTAAAAAGATTTCCTACTTTAGACCTTCTATTTTTCTATACTTCAAAACATATTCACATACTTATCTCAAATGGTATAAGTATATTCACAAACCATTAACAAGATTTCTTACTTTAAAGCTTTGCTTTTTCTATCTTTTTCCAAAAGATTCATTACTTATAATTTCCATCCAAATATCCATTTTAAGGATATAAGTACTTTCACAATTCCATTCAAAAGGTTTAACACTAATGTTACTCAAACATTGTCACCACAAACCCAAAATGATTTCACTTATGCTTATCTTTAAAACATTCTTTGAAAGATTTATTTACATTCATAAGTATAATAAAAAAGGTTTAAAGACAAATGTTATTAACACATTGTCACAACAGGCACAAAACCATTTCATACTCATATCATCTTTAAAAACATTCTTTTAAAGATCTAAGATAATAATAAGTTAAGTTTGATGGTCGACTAATCGATTATCTAGTTAAAACAGTTGCTTATACAAATCGATGTTCGTATACTTAACTCATTTTCTACATTTCAACTTAATTGTTCCTCATTTAAGAGTGATGCCAGGTAAGTTAGAGCATTGGTTGCATCAAATCCTCGCCTAGACACTCCATTCTTGAATCTCACAAATAGACAAGCATACTCGTCGGCTTTTAGTGTTAAGTATAGTACTAATGATTTCCATAAACAAGTAACAAACAACACAATCAATCCGTTTTTTACATTCCCGACTTAACTATTCATCGTTCAAGAGGGAAGCCCGGTAGGTTAGAACTCTATTGCTCCATTCCTACTCGACATCAATCTTAGCTCCAAAAAATAGATAAACCTACTTTGTCGGCTTTTAGCGTTAAGCAAAGTTAATTACCTTTTAAACAAGTAAGTAAACAACAAGATTAACACATTTCCAACATCCAACTTAACTATTCCTCATTCAAAAGTGAAACTGATAGGTTAGAGCTTTTTTGCTCTGTCCCCACTCGACATCAATCTCAACTCTCAGAAATTAAAGAAGTCTGCCTCGTCGGCTTTTAGTGTTAAGTCCAGTTAATTGCCTTTTTCAAAACTTATATATACTTTAAAAATACTTGTGAATAGGTTTTAAATATCTATGTACTTGAAAATTACTAAATTATAATTTGATGAAAACCCAACAAAACATATTTTACATTTTACAATACTTTACTTCCAAAATTCAGAAATAATCATTAAAACTATATTTAAACTTCTGATCTTTTTTTAACACTCAAATACATTTTATTAGAACTTCAAAAAGATTTTATAAAGAAAATGATTTAGAAACCATTTAAAAAACGAAAAACAAGTCAAAACGTCGCATTTTGAACAATTAAAACCATAAGCGACTAAGTACAACATTTATTAATGCCGTTAAAAGTCCCTTTTAAAACAACATTGAAAAGCACCGTCTTTGAGACTAGTTTTAACCACTTAAACAAATGATTTAAGACTTGAAACTTTTATAGTAAGTACTACCATTAGGATATTTTAAAACCATGGAAAGAAACACCTAGGAATATCTTTTCATTTATTTATAAAAATTTCCTAAAACAAGGGATTTGGAAGTGCAATTAAGGCGACTATTCTCGCTTCAAACACTTTCAAACTTGCTTCAATTTAACACACAAGTTAAACAACCATTTAAACAGCAAATCAAGGCCAATCCACATGTTTAAAAGGGTAATAGGAGTGATGTTATACAATATACAGTTGTCATTTGCTTTCAAAATCAAGAGGGATCTAAAGTTTTTAACTTTACTTAGTTAATGTTACTTTAACTTTATATTTTTCACACAATATATACTTATAAGATAGTGAGATAACTCATTTAGATCAAGTCAACAACTAAAACAAAGCACAAGAACCAAGGCAACTTTTTCTACCATCACCTCATCACCAAAGCAACCACCTTTGCCTTTAAAATCTCAAATCCATGCCTCCCACCGCATAAATGCTCATGGCCAAGAGGGGATCTCCCTTGTCCTCCATTATTCCTCAAATTATTAGTTGCTAAACCAAGTTCTAATAATATTCTAAATTCTTTGGAAAAGTTTGGTAATGATTGGAGTTGGTTTGAATAAGATTTGAGAAAGTTAGAGAGGAAATGAAGAAGAAGAAAGCCTTTAAAAAGCTTAGTTTTCATTAATGAACTTGTAATTAATTCCTAAGAGTATACCCCTCCTTATATCGGATTAAAATAGTGTTGCATAAGGTTGCATTCAACCTCCCCCCCCGCACCATGCCATGGAAGCCTTATCTCTCATCACTTCTCCTTTAAGTCACTTCTCCTTTATGCAAAGTACACTTATACCCTTACCATGACAATAACTCTTATCCTAAAGGAAGGCTCTAGAATGTTCCATGCTTTATGAAGATGAGTGTGTGTTAATTAGTTGCTAATGTGTTCATTTTATCATTAGACAAGTGCATAAGAGTTTGAACAACTTATATTGATCGAAAAGCTGTTTACCGATAAACCGATTTTCGGTCACATTATCGATATTTTTTCAAAGTATTTATTTTTGTATACATTTTTCCCAAAAACGTTAACCAACATTACTTATGATTTAAATGTGGTTTAAAAAGTGTATTAAATCATTTTCATAAAATTTAATCAAAAATTCAAGTATTCAAATAATTCAGATATTTAAATACGAAGTGTTCGAAATTCCGAGTCGTTACATTCTCCCCCACTTAGAATATTTCATCCTCGAAATTCCAACACAAGAAAAAAAAGAAACAATCACTGTAACGATCCAGAATTTTGTGAAAAATTAATTATTGTCTAATGACGATTAAATTGATGGTTAATTGCTGTTTGGAATTTATATCAAGTAAAAATTCTTTAGTGATAATCGATAAGTGTTGAGTGGGCTTTACATTTTAAATCGTGGCCCATATGTGTTGATGCCGTGATAATTATCTAAGGCCAATACCCATTCTTCTCTTCATTCCATTCATAACCCTAAAACAAAACCATCGGAAAAAAAAATGGTGGCTTCATCTTCGTTGTCAGATCTGAAAATTAGGGCCTCGTGGTTATCTTCAAAGCCGCCAACTTCAAACGCTCGTTTCCAAACGATTTTCTTGCTTCGTCAGTTGCTCGTCTTTGAGATGCTTCGGCCGATTGATTGGGTTCGCCTCTGCTTCGAATCTGAATGGTTTGATAGCTCTACGAAGTAAGGTGAGTGAACTATCACTCACATCTAGTTTATTCTCGCTACTGTGCTTGGGTTGTTCGACTTCGTTTTTGTGTTGATGAGTTTTATCTGTTTTGTCTTGAATTCAATTTGACATTGCGATCGATAATTTTGCTGTGAAGTTTTGATTCTCTGGAAAGTTTGGGTTATGTGAGTTTTGTTGGTTTCAGCCATCACCTTAGCTTTGACGTTGAATGGGTTTTTATGTTGGCTGTGGCATGTCGGGTAACTCCTTTTTGGCTTCGGCTTTATACCTTTGTTTGCATTAATTTGGAAGTTAGTACCACTTACAACATGTACCAGTACATATTCTTGTTTCTTTTATGTGTGATGTCTGGGCACCTATAGCCTTTATGCTGGTTCACAAAAATTGCATTTGGTGATTTCCTACTTCATTCTTTGATTTTATGAAATTTTTGGGTTGTTCGAGTTAACCGCACATTATGTTGCCCTTGTTCTCGAGTATGATACGTGCACTTGTCCTGTTTTCTTCACAGTGTGTTCACTGCTACATACCACTGTATTTTCATCACTGCACTATCCAATTGCATATGAACTTAGATTCTTGGTGTACTTGTTCTATTTCGAGTCTGACATTTTTGAAGTGCCCATCTGTAGCTTGTAGTTTTTGTGTCACATTGATTGGGTGCTCTGTACATGTTACTTGGCATTGTGGCAGACCACATAATCATTTGACTTCATCTGAGCTTCATCTTGATTTTTGGAATTTTACTTGAGTGCCATGTTTAGTCTGATGACGGACTACCACCTCTGATCAGTTATGCTTTTGCCATGATGTAGTTTGATTTCGGGTAGCACTGTGTTTAATTGTTTGCACGTGTCCAATGCAGTTCCATTGTGACTTCACTTGATTTGAAACTCGTAAAACAGGCTGTTCAAGTACATGTTGGGTTTGTTGCATTTGAGCTCCTTCATGATATTTTCATATAATTGCTAAACTTGTTATGTGCCGTTCACCATTGATACACTGTTGTAGTTGCATCTTTTGATCTGCACATCCATGTGCCTTCTCTGTTTCATTTTATTCTTTTGGTTCCACTGCACAACTTTGAACCTTCTTGCTTATGCTCAGATCATTTCGAGTTTCGTGCTTGCATCTGAGTTTTTGTGCAGTTCTGCCTTGTATTTTGTTGTGGTCGCAGCTCCATTTTTGTTGCATTGTGGATTGTATATGTTGACTGGAGCCTTTTGTTGTTCTACTGCCACTTTGGTTTGCATAATTGATGTGCAGTAGCCGGTAGCACTTGATTTTGGCTGTTTCTTTGATAGTGAACTTGTTCACTGTTTCCATTTGCTCGAATTAGTTGTGCTTGGTTTGTTGGTTCTTGATTGTTTCAAGTTGATTTGTGAAATTTTACAACGAGTTGAATCCGGTCTCAAAGACCCGGGTTTGACCCTGTACACGAATGTAGACTTTCGGTGTACATTCGTGTGTGATTCATTCCTCTTGATTTGAGTTAGTGCATGTTGTTTTGGTTTATTTATGTTGACTTCTACAGTTTTAATTGCTGTTAGTTTTCACCGTCGTGATGATTTCGCATACTGTGTGGCGAGGCAGTGCACGCGTGCGTGTACTGCAGCCACACAGAAATTTGATTTGACTGATCTTTTTGAGATTGCTGATTTGTTGATTTACACTGTTTAGTGTTATATCTACCGTTACCCGATTCTCTTATTGAGAAGTTGGATATACGAGATTTCTGCTGCTGTCGCCTATTTGATATTTGAGTATTATTGCTGCTATGCACTAATAACTGAGTTTGAATTAGACTGACCCGTGTATTATTTTCTTTTGAATGTAATACTCGGGTCAGACCTGAGTTATTTCAGGTTGTAGATTTCCTGCTTTGAGTTGCTGTTTGAGCTATAAAGACTTTTCACCTCCTTTGAAGTAGTCTGCGTCTTTTTGTAGTAGTCGTGCCATTGTATAGAATGATATGTATTCATGTATATTAGTTGATAATGTACATGTATATATAACTTCCAGAGTCGACAGTTGTAGTTGTATCATATGTATTGTGTCAACTATGTTGTAACTGACATCAGTCATATATATATATGAGACTTTTGTTTTTATCTGTGTTCCGCATTTATAGTATCTGTGTTGTTTTTATATATATTGTCCTAAATTATTATGAACCGTCGTAGTATGTTTTGTACTAGAATTGGGTATGTCGACGGGAGTAAATAAATAATAGAAGAAAAATAAAAAGTATACACCACTCCTATCGAGATAGCCAATGTTAGTGTAAAGCCAACTACGGATGGTCGCTCCTATCCAGCCTTATTCTTCGTAATAATAGACAGTATTTCTTTTTATACTCTTTGTTATTATGAGTATAGAGGTGGGGCGTTACAGTTGGTATCAGAGCCTGGGGTTTATGGACATAATATAAAACATAACGTAGATGGAACATGTGTTACAACTATTGGTCGATGTTTTATTTGTGATTTGAGTCAAAACTAAAGTTTTGAAATTTTGATGAAAGTTTTTAAATATCATTATTTAAAAATAAAAAGTGAATTTATGTTCTGATGATTTGATTGATTTGAGTACTGTTTATCCGAGTGCGCAGCGGAAACAGTGAAACTGTCTTCGCTGAGTACAACTGATAATCTATTTGATTTAAAAATTGAAATATGAAATTGAAATAAATCTCATTGGTTGTTTACATAGGTGTAATTATTTTGTTTCTTTGAGAATTTCGAATCTGAATTGAGGATTTGAAGAAATTACAGTTATGTGATTTTTGTTGAAATTTCCGTTGGCTTTCTTTTGTACTAATCATCTATTGATTAGATTTTGCTGTTTTGAATTGTCTTCATTGAAGATACCTTCGAATGATTTTTTGTTCATTTTGTAGTACGTGCAAATTTGAGTTGCACGTTACTGCATTTATTTTACGTTGAACCGGTGCTTGGTTATGAAACGTATTTTGTTGCCGTTATTTTTATAACGGAAATTTTACATCGATGCTAAATTTTGAGGCACGGTGTTTTGTTGGCATTTTGATGAATGAAAATTCACTGATATTACATTTTGATGTAAATTGTTTTGATGTGATTTTGACGTTTTAAAATTTACTATCGCTTTGGCTTCAGTAACCGTCAAATTTTTAAAAGTGGATTTTCAAGCGGTTATTCCGCAATACTGATTTGTGACCGTTTTCACGGTATTTTGAGAAGTACAATTTCCTTATCGAAATTGTTACTGATTTGCTATTTTAATCACGTGATTGGAAAATCATTTTTAAAATGAAAATTGTTTTATAAATTTTTAACAGTTTGCATTTTCAAAAGAATGAGAAAGCGACTTAAACGATTCAGCAAAATCGAGGATTATGACCCCTTTCTTTTACTGTTTCGCTTAACTCCGGACTTGTCCAGTTGAGAATGTGAATTGTTATTTTTACAAAATAAATAAAATTGTTTTCAGAAATTTTACAGTTTGCGCTTTCAAAAGAATGAGGAAGCGATTTAAACGTTTCAGCAAAATCGAGGACTATGACCCCTTTCTTTTACTGATTCGCTTAATTCCGGACTTGTCCGTTTGAGAATGTAAGTGTATTTTTACAAAATACACAATTTTGCACATTCAAGGAAACGATGAAGAGATTTAAGCGATTTAGCAAAAGTGCGGAGTATGGAACCACACTTTTACTATTTCGGTTAATTCTGGACTCGTTAATTGAATATCTGTTGTTTTGATGATTTTGATGAATTTTGCACTTTCCAGGAAACGATGAAGTGAATCAAACGATTTAGTAAAACACGTGGTATGGGACATGTGCGTTTGCTATTTCAGTTAATTCCGGACTCGTTAATTGAAATATTTGATGATTTCGTGTGCTTTCGAGCCACTTTGTTGGACCTTCGGGTCATTTGTTGGACCTTCGGGTCAAATACCAGTACTAGACCTTCGGGTCACTCTGGGGACCTTCGAGTCATTTGTTGGGTGCCAAAATTTTGTTGAGTACTTGGTAGGCTTCAGCCATTTGTTGATGCACGTGCGGCGAATTAAAAACTCGCCATCTGATGGGATCGATCCAAGCTTTTATGTTGATTTTCTAGTCTTCTTAATTGATTTCTAGATATTTGTTGCTTCCAATTATCTGCAGGTAATTTGATATTTGTTGATATGAGTTCTGATTATCGTTTTTGATAATCAGATATTTGTTGTTTCTAATTATCGCTTGTGATAATTAGATATTTGTTGATATGAGTTCTGATTATCGTTTTTGATAATCGGATATTTGTTGTTTCTAATTATCGCTTGTGATAATTAGATATTTGTTGATATGAGTTCTGATTATCGTTTTTGATAATCGGATATTTTTTGTTTTTAATTATCTCTTTAGATAATTAAATATTTGTTGATTTGAAATTTGATTATCGTTTTGGATAATCGAATATTTGTTGAATTTGAAATTTGATTATCGTTTTGGATAATCGAATATTTGTTGATTTGAGAAATTTGATTATCGTTTTTGATAATCGAATATTTGTTGATTTGAGAAATTTGATTATCGTTTTTGATAATCGAATATTTGTTGATTAGAGAAATTTGATTATCGTTTTTGATAATCGAATATTTGTTGATTTGAGAAATTTGATTATCGTTTTTGATAATCGAATATTTGTTGATTTGAGAAATTTGATTATCGTTTTTGATAATCAAATATTTGTTGATTAGAGAAATTTGATTATCGTTTTTGATAATCGAATATTTGTTGATTAGAGAAATTTGATTATCGTTTTTGATAATCGAATATTTGTTGATTTGAGAAATTTGATTATCGTTTTTGATAATCGAATATTTGTTGATTTGAGAAATTTGATTATCATTTTTGATAATCGAATATTTGTTGATTTGAGAAATTTGATTATCGTTTTTGATAATCGAATATTTGTTGATTTGAGAAATTTGATTATCGTTTTTGATAATCGAATATTTGTTGATTTGAGAAATTTGATTATCGTTTTTGATAATCGAATATTTGTTGATTTGAGAAATTTGATTATCGTTTTTGATAATCGAATATTTGTTGATTTGAGAAATTTAATTATCGTTTTTGATAATCGAATATTTGTTGATTTGAGAAATTTGATTATCATTTTTGATAATCGAATATTTGTTGATTTGAGAAATTTGGTTATCGTTTTTGATAATCGAATATTTGGTTATTTGAGAAATTTGATTATCGTTTTTGATAATCGAATATTTGTTGATTTGAGAAATTTGATTATTGTTTTGGATAATCGAATATTTGTTGAATTTGAAATTTGATTATCGTTTTGGATAATCGAATATTTGTTGAATTTGAAATTTGATTATCGTTTTGGATAATCGAATATTTGTTGAATTTGAAATTTGATTATCGTTTTTGATAATCGAATATTTGTTGAATTTAAATTTGATTATCATTTTTGATAATTTGATAATTGTTGATTTGTTTTCTGATTATCGGTTGAGATAATTAGATATTTGATTTGTTTTCTGACTATCGTTTGGATAATTGGACGTTTGTTGATTTTATTGATATGAGATTTTCTAGTCTCCAATTGTTTCTATAGTATGCTGATTTTATTGAATCGTCGTTTCTATCTATTTCTGTGAATAATTAAAGTTTACTGATTATGGAATTTATGTTTTCTAGTTAATTGTTAGATAACTAGATAATTGGAGTTTTGCGAATTTTGATTGTGTTTCATAATTATCCTTGTTGATAATTAGATTTTGGTGCTTCCTAATTATCGTATCGATAATTAGATATTGCCGTTTTATGATTTTGTATTTCCAATAATTGGATTTTTGTGGAGAATTTGTAAATTCTTTTATGAAATTAAAAGATTCTTTGGCTTTTGTGTTCCCGACTTTCGTTTTTCTAGCTTAACCAGTTTATGTTAGAAAAATAGTAATTGTTAACAACCTTAATTATGAAAATTGCGGGGACACAATTTTTATAAGGAGGGGAGTCTGTAACGACCCGGAATTTTGTGAAAAATTAATTATTGTCTAATGACGATTAAATTGATGGTTAATTGCTGTTTGGAATTTATATCAAGTAAAAATTCTTTAGTGATAATCGATAAGTGTTGAGTGGGCTTTACATTTTAAATCGTGGCCCATATGTGTTGATGCCGTGATAATTATCTAAGGCCAATACCCATTCCTCTCTTCATTCCATTCGTAACCCTAAAACAAAACCATCGAAAAAAAATGGTGGCATCATCTTCGTTGTCAGATCTGAAAATTAGGGCCTCGTGGTTATCTTCAAAGCCGCCAACTTCAAACGCTCGTTTCCAAACGATTTTCTTGCTTCGTCAGTTGCTCGTCTTTAAGATGCTTCGGCCGATTGATTGGGTTCGCCTCTGCTTCGAATCTGAATGGTTCAATAGCTCTACGAAGTAAGGTGAGTGAACTATCACTCACATCTAGTTTATTCTCGCTACTGTGCTTGGGTTGTTCGACTTTGTTTTTGTGTTGATGAGTTTTATCTGTTTTGTCTTGAATTCAATTTGACATCGCGATCGATAATTTTGCTGTGAAGTTTTGATTCTCTGGAAAGTTTGGGTTATGTGAGTTTTGTTGGTTTCGGCCATCACCTTAGCTTTGACGTTGAATGGGTTTTTATGTTGGCTGTGGCATGTCGGGTAACTCCTTTTTGGCTTCGGCTTTATACCTTTGTTTGCATTAATTTGTAAGTTAGTACCACTTACAACATGTACCAGTACATATTCTTGTTTCTTTTATGTGTGATGTCTGGGCACCTGTAGCCTTTATGCTGGTTCATAAAAATTGCATTTGGTGATTTCCTACTTCATTCTTTGATTTTATGAAATTTTTGGGTTGTTCGAGTTAAACGCACATTATGTTTCCCTTGTTCTCGAGTATGATACGTGCACTTGTCCTGTTTGCTTCACAGTGTGTTCACTGCTACATACCACTGTATTTTCATCACTGCACTATCCAATTGCATATGAACTTAGATTCTTGGTGTACTTGTTCTATTTCGAGTCTGACATTTTTGAAGTGCCCATCTGTAGCTTATAGTTTTTGTGTCACATTGATTGGGTGCTCTGTACATGTTACTTGGCATTGTGGCAGACCACATAATCATTTGACTTCATCTGAGCTTCATCTTGATTTTTGGAATTTTACCTGAGTGCCCTGTTTAGTCTGATGACGGACTACCACCTCTGATCAGTTATGCTTTTGCCATGATGTAGTTTGATTTCGGGTAGCACTGTGTTTAATTGTTTGCACTTGTCCAGTGCAGTTCCATTGTGACTTCACTTGATTTGAAACTCGTAAAACAGGCTGTTCAAGTACATGTTGGGTTTGTTGCATTTGAGCTCCTTCATGATATTTTCATATAATTGCTAAACTTGTTATGTGCCGTTCACCATTGATACACTGTTGTAGTTGCATCTTTTGATCTGCACATCCATGTGCCTTCTCTGTTTCATTTTATTCTTTTGGTTCCACTGCACAACTTTGAACCTTCTTGCTTATGCTCAGATCATTTCGAGTTTCGTGCTTGCATTTGAGTTTTTGTGCAGTTCTGCCTTGTATTTTGTTGTGGTCGCAGCTCCATTTTTGTTGCATTGTGGATTGTATATGTTGACTGGAGCCTTTTGTTGTTCTACTGCCACTTTGGTTTGCATAATTGATGTGCAGTAGCCGGTAGCACTTGATTTCGGCTCTTTCTTTGATAGTGAACTTGTTCAATGTTTCCATTTGCTCGAATTAGTTGTGCTTGGTTTGTTGGTTCTTGATTGTTTCAAGTTGATTTGTGAAATTTTACAGCGAGTTGAATCCGGTCTCAAAGACCCGGGTTTGACCCTGTACACGAATGTAGACTTTCGGTGTACATTCGTGTGTGATTCATTCCTCTTGATTTGAGTTAGTGCATGTTGTTTTTGGTTTATTTATGTTGACTTCTACAGTTTTAATTGCTGTTAGTTTTCACCGTCGTGATGATTTCGCATACTGTGTGGCGAGGCAGTGCATGCGTGCGTGTACTGCAGCCACACAGAAATTTGATTTGACTGATCTTTTTGAGATTGCTGATTTGTTGATTTACACTGTTTAGTGTTATATCTACCGTTACCCGATTCTCTTATTGAGAAGTTGGATATACGAGATTTCTGCTGCTGTCGCCTATTTGATATTTGAGTATTATTGCTGCTATGCACTAATAACTGAGTTTGAATTAGACTGACCCGTGTATTATTTTCTTTTGAATGTAATACTCGGGTCAGACCCGAGTTATTTCAGGTTGTAGATTTCCTGCTTTGAGTTGCTGTTTGAGCTATAAAGACTTTTCACCTCCTTTGAAGTAGTCTGCGTCTTTTTGTAGTAGTCGTGCCATTGTATAGAATGATATGTATTCATGTATATTAGTTGATAATGTACGTGTATATATAACTTCCAGAGTCGACAGTTGTAGTTGTATCATATGTATTGTGTCAACTATGTTGTAACTGACATCAGTCATATATATATATATATATGAGACTTTTGTTTTTATCTGTGTTCCATATTTATAGTATCTGTGTTGTTTTTATATATATTGTCCTAAATTATTATGAACCGTCGTAGTTTGTTTTGTACTAGAATTGGGTATGTCGACGGGAGTAAATAAATAATAGAAGAAAAATAAAAAGTATACACCACTCCTATCGAGATAGCCAATGTTAGTGTAAAGCCAACTACGGATGGTCGCTCCTATCCAGCCTTATTCTTCGTAATAATAGACAGTTTTTCTTTTAATACTCTTTGTTATTATGAGTATAGAGGTGGGGCGTTACAATCACATAGCAATACTTTACAGTATTCGATCACTAGCAAACCAAACTTATGGTTTGCTCAAGTTTAAAATCCTCTCATCGCACAAAGACGATAATTAACCTACCAAGCGTACCTTACCCTTAATAGCCTCAGGTTATTACTTAGTCGACGAATCATAATACCTTATAACCAATCGAAGTGTCATCACTAACTCTCCATAAGCCAATCAAAACATAGTATGCATATATCAAACCCGTATGATGCACATGGACTATCCGTATGCAATATCAAATCTAATTGCTTGCTAGATCACATAAATTTAACTTCCCAACTAGTATAGATCACTTGACCTTTCTAGTGCAAACTCCGATTAGGTTCCTTGATTAGAAATCTCCATTCTCCTTACATAGCCATATACTATGATAGAAAATTTTAGGATCATATCAAGAATCTGTATCAAGTGTTCACCATCAAGAATCCAGTGAAAAATCCTTGTTCGGACTGGTGTAAATCACCTCGAAAGCATGCACTCGAATACTGGATCAAGAACAATCATGTGAATAAAATGATCTACGTATAACTTACGTACTTATCCAATTGGTGTTATACATACTTATCCAATTGTTTAATTAATCTTTTATCCAATTGGTGTTATACATACTTACAAAGCACGATCAAGTCACATAAGCGACTTCTAATCCCCTTTTTGTTTAATTAATCTTTTATTAATTGAAACTTTTTATTGGTAAAACTTCTTCTATCTAATAAAACTTCGTTGTCAATTTCTACTATTCATTTATACTCTTTGAATACTTCAAAGAGTATTCATATACTTATCACAAATGGTATAAGTATATTCACAAATCATTAACAAGATTTCTTACTTTAAACCTTTTCTTTTTGTATACTTCAAAAAGTATTCACATGCTTATCTCAAATGGTATAAGTATATTCATTATTAAATAGATTTCTTACTTTAAACCTTTACTTTTTCTATCTTTTTCCAAAAGATTCCTTACTTATAATTTCCTTCCAAATATCCATTTTAGGGATCTATGTACTTTCACAAATCCATTCGAAAGGTTTAAGACTAATGTTACTCAAACATTGTCACCACAAACCCAAAACCATTTCACTTATGCATATCTTTAAAACATTTTTTAAAGATCTATTTACATTCATAGTATAATCGAAAAGGGTTAAAGACGAATGTTATAAACACACTACAAAGTCAAAACCATTCCATAATTATATCATCTTTAAAAATATTCTTTTAAAGATCTAAGATAATAATAGGTTAACTTCGATAGTCGACTAATTGATTATCTAGTTAAAACACTTGCTTATACAAATCAATGTTCGTATACTTAACTCATTTTCGACATTTCAACTTAACCATTCCTTGTTCAAGAGTGAAGTAGGTAAGTTAAAGCATTGGTTGCATCAAAGCCTTACCCAAACACTTCATTCTTGAATCTCACAAATAGACAAGCATAAAGGTCGGCTTTTAGTATTAAGTGTAATATTAATGATTTCCATAAACAAGTAACAAACAACATGATTAACCCATTTCCGACATTCTCGACTTAACTGTTCCTCGTCAAAGAGGGAAGCCGGGTAGGTTAGAGCCCTATTGCTACTTCCTTACTCAACATCAATCTTAACTCCTAGAAATAGATAAACCTACTTCATCGGCTTTTAAGGTAAAGCAAAGTAAATTACCTTTTAAACAAGAAAGTAAACAACAAGATTTAACACGTTTCTGACATTCCAACTTAACTATTACTCGTTTAAGAGGGAAACTGGTAGGTTAGAGCTCTATTGCTCTGTCCCTACTCTACATCAATCTTGACTCTCAAAAATTAGAGAAGTCTACCTCGTCGGCTTTTAGTGTTAAGCCCAATCAATTACCTTTTTCAAAACTTATATATTCTAAAAATATTGTAAATAAGTTTCAAATATCTATGTAAAATATTACTTGAAAATAATTAATTTATAATTTGATGAAAAATCAAAAAAATAAATTTACATTTTACAGCACTTTACTTTCAAAATTCGTAAATAATAATTAAAACTATATTTAAGCTTATAATTTTTTTTTCATACTCAAATTCATTTTAGTAGAACTTCTATAAAAATAGTTTATAAATAAAATAATTTAGAAACCATTTAATTTACTAAAAAACAAGTCAAAACGTCGCATTTCGAACAGTTAAAACCATAAGTGACAAACTATAGCATTTATAAATGCTTTTAAAAGTCCATATCAAAACAACATTGAAAAGCACCATCTTTGCGACTTGTTTTAACCACATAAACATATGATTTAAGACACGAAATTTATATAGTAAGCACTACCCTTAGGGTACTTAAAAACAATAGAAAGAAACCCTTGGGAATATCTTTCCACTTATTTATAAAAATTTCCGAAAACAAGGGATTAGGAAGTGTACTAATAGCGACTATTCTCGCTTTAAACACTTTCAAACTTACTTCAATTTAACAGGCAAGTTAAACAACCATTTAAACATAAAGTTAAGGTCACGCCACATGTTTAAGAGGGTAATAGAAATGACATTATACAATATAAAGTTCTCTTTTGCTTTCAAAAGCAAGAGGGGTCCAAAGTTTATTACTTAGTTAATGTTACTTTTAACTTTTTTCTTTGCACACAACATATATATACACAATATATACTTATAAGATAGTGAGATAACTCACTTTGATTCAAGTAACAACCAAACCAAAGCACAAGAATGATGGCAACCCTTCTTACCATCACCTCATCACCAAAGCAATCACCTTTGTCTCCAAAATCTCAAATCCATGTCTCCCACCACATAATTGCTCACAGCCAAGAGAGATTATCCCTTTTCCTCCACCACTCTTCAACTTCTTAGATGCTAAACCATGTTCTAATGATATTCTAAGGTCTTTAGGAAAGTTTGGTTATGATTGGAGTTGGTTCGAATAGATTTGAGAAAGTTAGAGAGGAAAAGAAGGAGAAGGAAGCCATTAAAAAGCTTAGTTTTCATTTTTGAATTTGTGATTAATTCCTAAGGATATGCCCCTCCTTATATAGGATCAAAATGGTTTTGCATAAGCTTACATTCACCTCCTCAAACCATGCCATGAAAGCCTACATCCCATCGCTTCTCCTTTAAGTCACTTCTTCTTTATACAAATTACACTTATACCCTTACCAAGATAATATCTCTTATCCTAAAGGAAGGTTCTAGAATGTTCCATGCTTTATGAAAAATAGTGTGTGTTAATTAGTTGCTAATGTATTCATTTGATCATTAGGCAAGTGCACAAGAGTTCGAACAACTTATATTGATCGAAAACTTGTTTATCGATAAACCGATTTTCGGTCACATTATCGTTATTTTTTCAAAGTATTTATTTTTGTAAACATTTTTCCAAAAAAAGTTTATCGTAATAACATATGATTTAAAAGAGGGTTAAAAAGCTTATTAACATTTAATCAAAGATTCAAATAAGTCAGATATTTAAATACGAAGTGTCTGAAATTCTGGGTCATTATAGTTTCAAATGAATTTTTAGTTAGTTATTATCTTGTTTTCCCTTCTTCTTACTCTCTCAAAATCTCCATTGAAAATTTATAGAATTCTCTTCAAAATCAAATAGAATTAATTTGTACCTTTGTGTATTGATTAAATATTACTTTCTTACTGTTTTTAAATCATCTCTCTCTAATCAAAAATCAAAGTGTTGTCCAAAAGGCTATAGGATATGATTGTCTAAAGTTTAAGAAATTATCTTTGGAAATACCATCAAATTCTATTTAAATTTGCTTGGGTGTGATTGTAGCTTATTTAAATCAACTGGGTGTGCTTGTAGGTCGAAAATTCGAGTGGGCGTGCTTGTAACCCGCCCAAATCAAGTGGGTGCACCCTAAGCCTAAAAAATTAGGAGGGTGTGACTCATAGCCTCAGAATCGAGATTGTAATTGGTTTGCCTTCTGCCCGTTTAAAGATTGGCATTTGAAAAGAAATATGTACAAGCAATTGTACAGGACTGGATGTAAGAGAATTACAAACCAGTATAAAATCCCTGGTGTCATCTCTCTAACTCTTTATTTTACTTTATTACTTTTATTTTATCTGTGATTGCATCTATGATTGATTGTTGATATAATTCTGTGTTGAAAATCTGTTATTCAATATTAAACATAAAATAAATTTAAGAAGGTTTACAAAAGTTAGAAAACACTACTCACCCCCCTCTAGTGTTTAATCAACCTTAAGATCCATAATTCTGCATCCCATATTTTGGCATTCTTATCTCTATTCACTCTCATTCAAAATACTCTTCTCTCATCAATTCAAGGGTAAAATTCAATTACCCCCATAGTATTAATTATTATTCTCATTTTGAAAACCAATTTCTAAAACACCGGGATTTTAGTTCTCAAATTCTCAATTTAAATCCTTTGTCCTTTATTTATAAACTATGCTTATAAATCTTTATAAGTCAATTCCTATATAATACTATTTCTCAAATATTTGTTCCAAAATATCTTTCTTTCTCAAAGTCTATAACAAACAACTTTGTTAAAAATAAATTTTTAACCCAACATTATCGTCGAATGCCTTATCGTCAAACTATGAAACTTAATCCATAAGGTATTCCTTCAATGTTCCCCCTAAGTTATTATTTACCCAACTCATGCAGTGAAAAGGCAGAACTACTCATAAACTGGTCGAGCACAACAAATCAAACAACAAATGATAATAATAGAATATTATCATTTCCTAACAAACAAACACGTCAGAAATAACTATATCAATTTATGAAAATCATTCTTCTATATATAAACTCTAATCTAAGGTAAAATTATTTCATTTACCAATTTCAAAAACAATACTGTGTCTGTTTGCCTTGTCCAAGTGTTTAGAGACCCCTGTCAATAACGATAGAAACTCGTATTGATCGAAATCCATAAACCACTCTACAAACCAATCAATACAATATAAAACATTTTTATAACAATACGCACCCTCGTGTAGATACACTCAACTCATAATAAGGCATTACATTATCCTATCTCCCAATGAGTTACACCCACTAAAGCCAAGGTACTCGCTTACCTTCAGCTCTGATACCAAGTGTAACAATTCTCCCTTTCAGAGATGACTACAAATGGTAACCCCGTTCCTGATTTTACAGCTAGCATCTCGACTTCATACAACCAACCCGTAAAGGGACGTGTAGGGGTAAGAGACAAAGCTTCTTTACACATTCACCAGTGTGAAAACCCCCTATCACGCGCATAAAGTCCAATGCAGGAACGGTAATATATAATATCTCAAACGTTCTTTACGAAAAAGAAAACCTTTATATACATACATCAATCAGAGAAAACTAACCTATCATTAGCCTGGACATTTATAACACCCTATCCTCATAAATGCTGATAGATACAATCAAGTAATGCAGCGGAAAATAAGTATGGTAAGAAATCATCCAGTTCCTCTCCAAGAGCTCTAATGAACAACAGCTAAATCAGGAAACATACTCGAGCTGACCCTAGCATTATAAGAGAATAACACTAAGGTCAGTCTGGTAAACCAACGTAAGAAACTCAAATTACAAAGAAACTATTATATCTTAAAACCTTTTAAATTAAGGGTATATTGTAAGACCATGTCGTCAATAAAACAGACATATTTTTCCCTTACGATAACCAAAGTATTTTATGATAAAATCCAGTGATGGTATAATAATGTCTAAGGTGTGGAATATAAATAATCACATAGTTGTGATGCAAGTGAGTATACATCACAACAATAATGGGTATACAATCATAACTGCTAAGGCGCATTCGCTAATTGTGTAGGATTTCCACGTAGATCTCTTCGGGGAAGCCGAATCTGAACTACGGCAAAAGGATTAGAGATATCCTTCCAAAGTGTCGTACATATCCAGTGAATGTACCATAGGAAAACCACAGCTGGTCTTGCTAAGACCTGATGCATCGCTCCCGCATGCATATCCCAATAAGTATATCAAAAATTAGAGTCGCATGCACCCTATGGTTTTGCCAACCCTACTGGTTATGTCTCCAATCTCTAGTTTTTGCCATACCGATGATGAGGCTACGTCCGGCATTCCAGCCCGTGAGTCACCACCCAAGTAGAACTTCCACATGAGCTCCAACTCGAACAGATCATGGAACCACATATGAATTCCCATATCTCAAATAGATCTCAGAACCACACAAGGATTCCTCAATAAATCCTCGAATCACACATTGATTCCACAATAGATCTCAGAATCACACATGGATTCCCATACCTCAACAGGCTTCAGAATCACACATGGATTCCCATATCCTAAATAGATCATGAACAACTACATGTGTTCGAGCATCTCAAACAGATCGCGAATTTCCACATAGATTCCAGCATTACGAAACAATCACGAACCAATCACAAAGCCATCACAAAGCAATAACGAAGCCATCACAAAGCAATTATGAACCTCTTCCAAAGCATAAAACACGTATATGGTTTCAGAGTGGTTACGGTTTTAAATCATCTCATACAAGTACACTTCACCGCTTACCGGGTTCTCCAAAACCAATCGATCGATTTTCCAGGAATCTCAACCCCGATTTTGTGGGAAATAAACAGACAACATAAAAGATCGAAGATCACCTCCTAACCGTTTAGGCGGATGAATTTCCTTATCATTTGCCCTAGAAGAGCAAAACGAGTCTATATGTACTGTATAGCATCACCGAAGGTAACTGTATCATATAATCCTCGTGTCTCTTCTAGATATTTCCAGAGTATATTCTGGCCAAGTTTCGATAGACTGTTATTTAACTATCAAATAAACAAACAATCCAATACAATGAGAATAATTTCATACATAAAAACCAAGTCCCGTATACTGTGCATAAGTAGTAGCACACAAAGCACGATCAAAACAAACAAGCACGATCAAGTCATATAAACGACTTCTAATCCCATTGTTAATTAATCTTCTTATTTCAGTTAAAATCCTCATTTATTAGTAAATCTCATTTTTACTCAATAAACTCTTTATAAATGAAACTCCATTTGTTAATTAAACTTCACTATTAATTCAAAACATCACTATTCATTTTCAACACATTTCAACACTTCCCAAAAGTATTCATATAGTCATTCCAATCGTATAAGTATATTCACAAATCAATTCAAAGATATGAAGAAAAATGTTACTCAAACATCGTCACTACAAACCCAAAACCATTTCATTTATGATTATCTTTAAAACATTCTTTTTAAAGACCTATTTACATTCATAGGTATAACTAAACGGGTTAAAGGTGAATGTTACTAACACATTGCCACAACAAACCAAAAACCAATTTATTCTTGTTATTCTCTTTATAATTCCATTATTAAAGATATAAGTATTTTCCAAACTTATTTACAATATTTTAACACTTAAAATGTTATCTAAGGGTTTAAAAACAAATGTTACTAAAACATTGTTTATGACAAACCCTAAAACACTTTACTATCCCGTTATCTTTAAAACTCCATTTTGAAAATCCAACTACTTTTCAAAAGTATAATTATATGGGTTAAAACAAATGTTGCACAAACATCGATACTATAAACCCAAAATCCACTTTTATACTTGCCATTAACTTTGAAACATCCATTTCAAAACTCTAAGTCTAGCTTTACTTATTAAACAAGGTAATATACCTTTTTAATCAATTTATAAAACAATTTCTTATAACATAGGTGTTATAATCCCAAAACTCCTTTTAAATCAATTTACAAATACCAAACTTCCCTTTTTAAAACTTCTATATATTAAAATACCTTTAAAAAGATAGAAATTTACATATACTAATTTATTTGCAAAACTAAGATATTTGATAAAATACTATAAGCCATTTCTAAAATACTATGATATAAAATCATTTTTTAAAATCTTTAACAATTTTCAAAACCATATATACACTAAAAACATAGTTTTAAAATATTTATACTATATTTTAAAACCTTAGTTTAAAAACCTTGTTTTAATAATTTAATACCATATCTTTATAAATCCATAAATGATTTTTAGAAATATATTTAAACCTTGTTATTTTCCCATAAACAGTACACTAACAGTACTCATCAATCAATGTGAAGAAGCCCTAGGATGTCTTTCAAAGTTAACTTTAAAATCGCAGATTACAGATATTTCAAAGTGCATCCATCGTGACCGTTTCGCTTCTACCATTTCCAATTTCTATTTCCAATTTCCATAAATATCCAAACCAATCCATTTATGTCAAACACACCCCAAACATGTGTAGAATAACCAATATATATGTATGTATATATTTCCACAATTTTCCCAAATTATCCAATCTAGCATATGTCAGTTATCAGGGATTTCAAAGCACATTTATGACGAATAAATCATTTCTAACATACATAACATACTATCACTATTCACAAAGCAATATCAAACATGTAAACAAGTAGTCTGGGCCACGATACATGTTATAGATGATCAAATAGAGATTATTATACTAAATAATAACATTCTCACTTGTTTTACAAAACAAGGCTACGTCCAAAAGTAATAGCTTGTGTTGTTCGTTATACAGTTTATATTTTCAATACAACAACAATTATATATACAACAATTTATAATCAACTGGTGAGTAAAACTCACCCAAGCTCCACTAAACGCTTTCGCTTTTCCAAATAGTCCAAAATCGAATCGAACACCATTCGATTTTGACTAAAATTCCTAATAGCTCTGAACTCAATGAATCAACTCCATCGCTTAGATAATCTCGATACGAACGCAACGCCAAATATGGCGCCTCGATTAGACCTCGTACGTACAAGACACGATCGTTAGAACATCATGAGATTAATTAATTAATAATTAACATAATTAATTAAGGTAATTAGGCTAATTACCTTCTCCTAAACCTAGGCTGCACGAACCCAACCCACATCGCGACTTTCCTCCTTCATCACCACCGCTGCCAATGACATGACATCGCTGCCCATGACATCCCTAGGCCACGACGTCCCCTCTGCCACAAGCCTCGCCTTCAATGGCGCCCCCACAATCGAGAACGACTCAAAATAGCCGCTGCACTGTTCATATTTGCCTTGTCACCGCCACTTTCAATGTGGTGCCACCAAACTTCATCAACATGAAGCTCTCATCACCCCCTACCACTTCCCTTCAGCGCTGTAACAACCCTGCTTTTTTTAGAGTTGTTAATTTAAATTAATTGAAGTTATTAACTGGAGATTTAAATGAGAAATTTGGTTTCTCATTTATCCTAAATGGAGAATTAGAATTTAAGTGTTTTTCTAAATAATAATTTAAATAAGAAGCTTGAATTTTTATTAAACAATAAATAAATTCTTTAAAATGAGAATCCTAGAGTTTAATTCTTATTGTTTAATTAATGTATGATGTAAATAGTTTTGGTGTTTTAAGTAATTAAAATTTTAGGAAGAATTAAAGAATTTGCGTAAATCTTTTATTTTGGTTATAAAAGATGATTTAAAAAGTTATACATTCCTTTTTAAGTTGAATAGAAGTATTGAGCTATTAAATAATTAAGAAGCTATGTTTTTATTTATTAAGTTTGATCTTAAGTTTTAAAACTAGCAGTAATTATTTCATGAAGCATTTTAGTGTAAAGAATAAGAGAATTAAAACAATTTAATTAGAATTGGATTATGAATTTATTTTAATGGGCATAGACCCATTTAGCTATTTGAGTAATGAGAAAGCTTCCTATTTTTCTACATACTATACGTACTTCTATTCCTCAACTCCTCTCTTTACACAATAAACCAAAATAGAAGCTTAGAAATCAAAATGAAGCCTTCATCCCTCTTTCTAACCCTATTCTCAAGTTCTTTAGCAAATTATTTAGTAATCTTAGAAAGGAGATAAATTTAGTTAATGGAATCTAAACTCTATCTTCTCTTGTTAGAGTTTCTATTTCAATTACAGTGATTAAACTAGTTTCTATTTGTTTTGATTAATTGTTAATTCTACGGTTTTTCTTATTGAAACAATAGTTGTTGTTGTTGATTCACTGTCAAATTGAGAAGAAAAGGTGAGTTGAAGAACTCACAACTATTTCTAATTACAATCTCTAGTAGAATAAATAAGAAGTGATAGATGATTTTGGTTGTTGATTCTTGTTGTTTATTCTCTGTTTGTTTGATGGCTGCTATTCCAAAAACCTATTTATAGTAAACTAAAAATCAAGCTAAAATCTATATCATCTCTCTATTAAATTATGGTAGATAGTTTGGATGTTTGCATGCACTGAAAATAGATTAGAAAACTTAAGAATGTATTGTTGTTTGATTTTTCAAAACTTGTTTGTACATACTTTAAAAAACATGTATATATGTTTTGAAAATTTTATGTACATGCTTTCATTGTAACTACCTTACCATTTAACTTAGCTTGCTTTGTCATTTACTTTAATAAATAAAATTTTTACAAGCACGGTATAAAAATGAGTAATTAAGTTATTTCAAATTTTATTTAAAAGAAATTACCCTTTTATTATCTTTTCTTTTTCAATTATTTTAAAACAAATAAAATGATTTTAATACTCTTTTATTTATTTATTATGGATTTGGGATTTTATTGGAATTCGTGCTTTTATATGCAACAAAAATTTTTAATAAACGATTGAATTGTCGGATTGGTATGGAACATTTCGTACAATTCTTTCGCTTATTATTATAATTTGTTAAATAGAGTTTAAAGTGAAATTACTAGCTTTTAGTAAATACTTGAATTTACTTTCTGGTATGGGACAGTTGGCTAAATTCTTATGATTACTTGAATGACAATAATTAACACTTAGAGTTGTATTATCTTGGGATATTTGGATTTTGTTGATGTGTCGATAGATTCCTGAGAGAAAACAACTCGTTTTTAATTGACCTGAGAGTCGATACATTTTTAAATATGGGTAGGAAAACATATATTATTCTGGATAGGTTTGTGATGATGTATTATTCTAGATATTTACATGCATCATGGTTATATTGTTCTGGATAGCCTACAACTCTTTAGTTATTAGGCAGCTCGACATTATCTATGTTTTTATGGATAGATAAATTCGCTTAATCTATATTGTTTTGGTTAGATTTTATATAGGAGATAATATTTATATTGTTCTGGATAGATATTTCTACATTTTTCTGGGTAGCTCCTATATAAATATGCAAGTCTATATTGTTCTGGGTAAATTTTTATGTGGTACTGTGTCGGACTAAAGAGGACAAAGTCATATATTTTGTTAATGTGCATATATATTGTCTGAACATACCTATTTGATATGACTTATTTTGATATGGTTAAGTCATATATTCTTGTTATCAGTATCTCACCTTTTGATATTTAGAGATAGTCTGACCCTTGATGCTTGGGTCAGGTCGAGACTTTTCAGGTTATAGATTGACCTTAGGATAATTAGGCTAGTTGGGAGATATACCTTTGGACTTTTAGTTTATCTCATTTTAACCATTTGGACTTTGTATATTTAAGATGTATAGTTGAGATTATAGAATTGTCACTTGTATATTATGTGAGTCTAGTGTTCCATTTTGTAAACTTACAGTTGTATAAGTAATGAGATTCATTATTCCACTGTGATCTGTGTATCTCTGATATTTTTTTCTGTATTATATATTATTTTGAATATTTTTGTCGATGTGTTTATTACTTTGTATTAATACTGTACATATGTGATGACCTGCATTTCCGGAGGTTTAAGTCGACAATACACCACACATGTCGAACTTAAAACAATCTGAAACACAAATAATCAGTGGGGTGAATTAAGAAAAATAAGAAAAGAAGAAAACAAACACAGAATCTCGCAGCGGAATGACAAAATATAATAATCAAATAAACAGTTCATGAAGCTGTTTACACCATACATTTGATTATACTTTTACAACATTAATCAGAGTTATATGTACAACAGAGACAAAATAAAAAATGCAGCAGAACAACATGATGCAAGGGAATAATACTAGTAATAATACACTGAAAACTCAGGGCTGACCCGAGCATACAGTAAAACAATACACTCGAGTCAGAACTAAAATATCCTTATGCAGGTCAAATCAATATCACATATAACAGGAGTGTAATAGCATCAAAGATGGTTACGGGGTTTTACATCTATCGTGTATAATATGCGTGCAATAACTCAAAAGATGTTACGGGATTTCTAATCTCTTAAGAATCCGTAAAAATATCTATATATAGTAGAATACGCTATATATTTAATTTCTAATCAATAAGACAAATATTTTTCCTAGCGTTAAGGCTTTACATCAATCCCCTTAACGCGTTTTTAATCATTGGTGTAACAACCCCTACATGGAGGCCCAAAACTAACGGCTATGGATGCTGTAGTCATCCATAGTAATTAATCCTCGATGACCAAATACGGTAATATTAGATATATTGATATAACAAAATCACATGGATATGGAAAATTTTAAAAATCAACAAACAACATTCTCATTAAATTTGAAAGCATTTCAAATTCATTACATAATCCCAATACAAGAACCACGTTCAGAGAAAATTTAATTATTAAAACATATGCCAAGAGCGACATATGAAAATGCCCCCTTGGATGATTAGAGTGTATAACTAGGAAATTAAGCATCTTTGCCTTTACAACAAAACATAGTGGAACCAAAATAGAAAAGAACTCTAAATAACTATCAAGCCTCCTGCACGTCTCCTAAAGCTTATTCGTCTTATAGAGAACCTGAAAACCTAAACCCTCAAACAATTCAAAATCAATTAAGCACCCGAGACTTTAAGGTGAAAACATAAACTTTGCGTCAGACATAAAGCCTGGTATGAATAATAATCTACCAGCTCAAACCATTTAGATACCTAGTGAGACCACGCCACATAATGGCACGGGTTTTCCCCTCACTAGTTTCCTAAAACTTTATAAAACTATATACCATGCTCCTACATCCACAATGGTTAAACATAGCAATTTAAAATATTATGATGATATGCAAACAAGTACATCAATTCTAGTTTTCCATTCCCATTCATTCTGACAATCTGTCTTAGTTATAGTTTCTAGGGTTACTATTAACCTAATAGTTTTCATGGGCTGACTAACAACCTGTTTAATACTTATGGACTCCCTGTCCGGTTTCATAGTTTTCATGGGATCACTAAGAACTTATTGGCCCCTGCCAATAACTTCATTGTTTCATAGGTTCCCCCTGAACCTATTGGTATCCCCAATAACTTCCCTCTTATCCTAGTTTTCATGGGTTGACTAGGAACATATTGACAAATGTCAATAACTTAACCTGGATATAGTTTTCAAGGATTCACTACAAACCTATTGTAATACCCCAAAATTTTGTGAAAAATCATTTTTGAAAAATGATTTAATTTTGAAATATTTAGATTTAAATATGGTGAAGTCTCTGGAATAAATAGTGTGCAGGTATATGTGTGCACGTGCACACTGAAATGGCACAAGGAAAAACTCCAGATTTCTTGGATTTAAAACAAGAATTAAAGGGCAATACAAACATGATTTGGCAACATGGTTGTTTGATTTCTGAAATTATATGGATCATCTTAGAAAATAAGAAAAGTAGGTTTTACTTTAAATCAGTAAACAAAATTTTATTTAAAACCCAGAAGAGAAAATTATGTATATTAGTAAACCTGTATACATATAGGTACATATGCTTCTGAAATTAAAGAGAAATTAAAATAAGCTTAGATAAAATATGTGTACAAATATATATATATATATTTTTAAGCACTGAAAAGTATATATATATATATAAGCAAGCAAAAACTATGACATTAAAATGACATGAAATGTGATACAAGTTAATGAGCTTGTATAGGCAAAAATAGCAAAGGGGATTTTCAGAAATAATTAAAATAAAAATAGGATAGTCACACTTTTAACATGACTAGGAGAGTGGCCATTTTCTGAAAAGTAAAAGAAAGAAAATGCAGCCTTTAAATTGGTTAATATGGCCGGGGTATTATGAATGAAAAATGCATGATGCTAGCCAGGACAGAAATGGAATTCTGTTTCAACAAAACCCTAGAGGAAAAAAAAATGTTTATAAATAGGCAGTTTAGCCAGTAGAATCATTTTTACCCCGAGCTGCACAAAAATAAGAAAAGAAGGAAAATATTGGAAGAAAGGAGAGAACACTCCCAACAAGAATTTTCTGGATTAAACATTTAGGTGAGTAATCTCACTGAGTTCATGGCATTAAGACCTGAGTTGAGGCAGCCACCTTCTATATTGCTATTTATGTATTTCTGGTTTTGATGTATATGATTTCATCAATGTTTTTTTTTGGATGTCTTATTTAAAATCTGATATGATTTAATATGGATGATATTGGATGATCTTTGATTGGTTGAGACATTTGTCTTTGGATGAGTATTATACTGTTTTATTTATTCTCATAAATGTTAAAGTTTAGGATCTTAAAAATTATATAGAGAATACTCTCAACTGTTATAGATCTATGGCATGGAAACTTTATAAAAATAATTGGAGCTGCATTATACTTGGTATAAGTGCTGAGGCTTGAAAAGAAAAATGTTAAGGGTGCAATAGAAATTTTCTAAGTGCTGAGCCCTTAATCAAATCAAAAAAAAAAAAAAGAAACCCACAAGCAAAAATTATGATTGAACCAGATCTTGAATCTGAATCAATCATAAAGGCTTGCAGATCAATATAACATGCCATGCCTCTTTTACAGTTGAAAATGTTCTTATATTTTACTAAGATCAAGACATATTGACCCCATTTAGGAAATAACTGTCTGATTATTTCTGAGGAGAATTATGCTAGAAGAAATTATGGATGTTTCCAGGTTTGCAGTGATATGTTCACTTAGCATATTTGATGATAGGATTTAAGACTATACACTAGTAAATAAACTAGGGAAGGGAAGGCCAAGAAAGCTGCTGGAATGCTTGTCATATTTGAAGTATGCAAGTTGGCACATGGTTTGTTCAAGCCCTGAGATCTTTGTGCAATGATGTGAATTAGTTCATTGCAATGTGTCCCAGTGATTCCTTAATAGCAGATGAGGCAGGGATTTAAATTGAGTATTACAACCTGTAAATGAAGAAATAGGAATATGGATATTTCTTAGGTTGAATGGTATGGAACCAAGATGATTCCAGTGAATGCAATTGTTGCAATAGATAATTATGTTTGCATGATTAAGTGTGCAAGTGTAAGAATGATAAATGAATATATCATACCTGAATCAACTTAGTTATACTATGTTAAAGTAACTGATTGCAGAAATTAGTTTAAATAACAAGTTAGTACCCTTATATTCTCTATTGCTTAATATCATGAATGAATTGATGTTACTCATACCAGATCATAGATCTGACCCTTGTTTGCTCATGGCATATGGGGTGTCTCATTTTAAAATGAGGCAGCCACTTATGCTCTTTCAGGTAACCCAGGCACTAAGTAAAAATGAAGTAATGGCTGTTATGGAGGAGTGAATGAACATGCTAGCTAGTTTCAATAAGAGTTTAAATTGATTATATCTGCATGTATTCAGGAAAAATTTTATGTTTCTAAGATTTCCAGTCATGTAATGAATTCTATTATGGTTAGATGAACTAGTTGTATCATGCTAAATATACTGTTATGCATTAAGGTTTAAAATCTCAAGGGAAAAATCTGAGTGGAAAACAATGAAATGATTTTAATTATTGATATGGATGTTTGGAGAAGAAGCATGCATATGTAGTTGAGCTACTGTTTTGTATAATTTATATTATGTATTAGTTAATCTTGAGACATAACAGAGCACTGAGTTTTAGAACAAAATCTGGATTTAGCAAAAAGAAAACTTAACAGGATTTTATTATCTGTTACTGAAATGCTTTGTAATTAAGTTTGAATTCATTTCTGAATTGTATTGAGAAGAGTAAGATGTTTTCCTAAAGCTTTAAACAGAATGCAATGAAATTGAGCTAGTGTGGCAGATACAGGATTCATGAGTTAACCAGCTTCAATTAAATGAAGCATTGGTTGATCATGATAGATTGTATTCTGAAAATAAAAATGCATTTCAAAGCTTAGTACATTAGCAATTGATTCACCCAGTTTTCTGGAAAATAAGCAGAAATATTGACATGTACATGTATATCTGTGTACATGTTGATATTTGAGCAAAAATATGATCATAAATTCTTAAAACAGTTGTAGGAATGGGATACAAAAATAGTAAAGTAAGAAGGATTGTTTTGTATGTTGGGTTATAGGCAAAAATTAAACATATATGTACAATTATAGGTAGGTATCAGATTTCTAACCTTTCAGAAAAAAAAAACCAAAAATTGTGTTTGAACCGACCTGCATGGTACTCGAACTCGTGACCTCTTGTGTATAAGTTAGGCGCGTTTCCATTACGCCTAGATGTTGCTTGTGTTCACTTAGGATCCACTTTCTTTTATACTGAATCTAATATTATCCAGACTTTAAACACAATCATCTACATTAAAAGCTTGATTACTACTGAATATTACTTGAACATTTCTTGATCCTAATGACAGACTAAAGTACATGTTTCTAGTGGATTTCATGGCCAAAAATCTGAATACAATAATGCATCTGAATTACTAAATCTCTAAATCAAACAGGATGTTATTGAACAAAAAAAATAAAGTATATACTCTGAATTTAAACAAGAAGAACACATACATCTTCATATGTATGTGTATGTTATTAGATATGCACTGATATATTTATATTGGTAAGTTATTTTGATCCTGGTTATATTTTGGTTATTGGAAAAAAGAAAATGACCTTGGAAAATATGTTTGTAATGAATGATATATCAATATATCATCTCATAGCAAAAAAAAAAATCCTTATGAAATTAGGGTGGAAATAGGAGGGTCGTTTCAGTTGGTATCAGAGCTATGTTATTCAACATAGTAGAAGTAAGGATCAGGTTCTTAGATAGAAATAAAATTAAAAGGAACTAAATACCAAACTAACCAGCTATGTAAATTATTATTAGCAAACTATGGTAGGGAGACCACCAAATCAGGGAGCAGGATCTTCCCATGCACCACCAATGGTCAATCTGCAAGACTTGGTGAGAGCATTCAGGGATGGGGCAGGACAAAGGCAAGAAAATCCCTATGAAGAACTCTCAAAACTGCTTAAGACATATACTCATTTAGGAGGCAAAAGCTTTGAAGGGACAGAGAGTATCATGGAAATTCAAACATGGTTGAGAACATTGGAAAGAATTTTCAATGACATGCAACTTGATGATCAAAGAAAGAGGCAAGTGGCTTCAAGACAGCTAAAAGGAGTAGCTTTAGGCTGGTGGGAAGTAATCATTGCAGGAAGGAATGAGAATGAAATCACTTGGAATCAATTCAAAGAGATGTTGGAGGCAAGGTTTGTACCAGCATCAGCAAAGACTACCTTGCTAGAAGAATTCATTAGGCTTAGACAAGGAACCATGACTGTCACAGAATACACTCAAAGGTTTGAGGGACTTTCCACATATGGAGCAATGCTTGTGGCAGATGAAGCATCTAAAAATGATAGGTACATAAAAGGTCTAAACCCAGGACTTAGCAGAGCTATGTTACCTTATGCAGACAAGACTTTTGATCATGTGATAGACTTAGCTTTGAGGTTGGAGCAGCATGACAAGGAAAGGGAGAAGTTCAGAAATTTTAAGAGCAATAATAACAAGAAAGGTAAGGGGAGGTATCACCCTTATGATAAGAAGAAGGAAGAGGCTAGTAACAAAAGCACTGGAGATGTCAAAGCTAAGGAAGACAAGAAGAAAATTGTGTGCCATCAGTGTGGAAAGGAAGGGCATATCAAACCAAAATGTCCAGAGTTGAAAGGAGGAGCTTTCAAATGCTATCTATGTGGGAAAGAGGGACATATGAAGAGGAATTGTCCTGAGTATAAACAGCAAGGCAAATTGGCAAATTTGGAAGGAAAAGGCAAAGCCACAGTGGAAAGTAACACTGTAAACCATAGCCAAGTGGAAGGTACATTACTTATTTGTACCATACCCATAACAGTAGTGTATGATACTGGGGCAACTCACTCCTTAATTTCTTATGAATTGGTTAAAGTGCTAAAACTGAATTGCATATTAGTTGAAACCCCATTGCATATACACAGTCCATTGGGGAGTTCTAGTGTTTTAAATATGATTTGTGTGGATGTGGAGTTAAACATAGGAGGAAATATTTTTATTTCCAATTTATATGTTTTGAATTACCCAAATATAGGTGTTATATTGGGGGTAGACTGGTTAAGGCAATTTAAAGCCATAATTAATTTAGACTCATCCACCATATCATTGCAAAATTCTAGAGGCCAGAGAATCATAGTTTTATGTGAGGTAGCTAAGGAAGGAAAACTATATCATTTAGTTGACTTAGAAAAAGATCTGAGTGAACTAACCATTGAAGAAATTCCCATAGTTAATGAATACTTGGATGTGTTTGGGGAAGTTAAGGGTGTTCCACACCACAGACCAGTTGAGTTCCAAATTAATCTCATTCCAGGAGCAAGTCCAATAATCAAGAAACCTTATAGAATGGGGCCAAGTGAACTGAAGGAATTGAAAAATCAGTTGGAAGAATTAGAAGGCAAGGGGTTTATAAGGCCAAGCAATTCCTGCTGGGGTTCTCCAGTAGTGTTTGTAAGAAAACATGATGGTACCTTGAGAATGTGCATAGATTACAGAGAACTAAATAAAGTAACCATCAAGAATAAATACCCATTGCCTAGAATAGATGATCTCTTTGACCAACTCAGTGAAGCTAAAATATTTTCTAGGCTAGACTTAGCATCAGGATTCCATCAAATGAAGGTTGAAGACTCAAGTGTTAAGTACACTGCATTTAACACAAGATATGGCTTATATGAATTTTTGGTTATGCCATTTGGTTTGACAAATGCTCCTTCATATTTTGTTGATTTGATGAATAGAATATTTAGAGATTATCTAGACAAATTTGTACTGATTTTTATTGATGACATTTTGATTTATTCCAAGACAGTGGAAGAGCATAAAAATCATTTGCATTTAGTTTTGTCAAGACTAAGGGAAAATGATTTAAAGGCAAAATTTTCAAAATGTGCATTTTGGAAAGAAGAAGTGCATTTCCTTGGGCATGTCATCTCTGCCAAAGGAATATCAGTAAACCCTAACAAGGTAGTGGCAATCCAAGCATGGAAAAGGCCTAGCACCATCAGTGAGATTAGATCATTTATGGGGATGGCAGGATATTATAGGAGATTCATAAAAGATTTCTCAAAAATATCATCACCACTTACCAATTTAACTAGAAAGAACCAAGCCTTTGTATGGACAGAAAAATGTGAGCAAGCTTTTATCAAAATAAAGGAAGCTCTGATAAATGCACCAGTGTTGAGAGTGCCAGAAGGAAATGAAAATTTGGTTGTGTACACTGATGCAAGTGGCTCTGGGTTAGGGGCTGTGTTGATGCAGCAAGACCAGGTGGTAGCCTATGCATCTAGGCAATTAAAGCCACATGAAACCAGGTATGCAACCCATGATCTTGAACTAGCAGCAGTTGTGTATGCTTTGAAACTTTGGAGACATTATTTGTTAGGTGCCAAATTCATTTTGTACACTGATCATAAGGCACTGAAATATTTATTCTCACAAAAAGATTTGAACATGAGGCAACATAGATGGGTAGAGTTCCTAGCTGCCTATGACCTAGATATACTGTATACACCAGGCAAGGCAAATAAAGTTGCAGATGCCTTGAGTAGACAACATGCCAAAGTAGCCATGTTGATGATGGAAGAGTTTAGGGATTTGTCTATACTTACTGATTTGGAAATTGAGGAAAGTAGTGAGGAACAAATGATGCCCATTGAAGAAGGTGAAGGTAAAGGGAAATTAAGTATGATATCTCTGCAATCAGATTTACTTCTTAAGATTGGGCAAATGCAGGAACAAGACCTAAACATGGTGGAAAAGAAAATGCTCATATCAAAAGGGGAGGAAGTAATAAATTATCAAGTTGATAAAAATGGGTATTTGAGGAATAAAAACAGGATATGTGTTCCAGAAAATATAGAATTGAAAGAGGAAATATTAAATGAGTACCATAGGAGTAAGTACTCCATACACCCAGGTAGCACCAAGATGTATCAAAATTTGAAAAGAAATCTTTGGTGGAAGGGGATGAAGTCAGATGTGGCCAGATATGTTGCAAGGTGCATGACTTGCCAACAAGTCAAGGCAGAGACACAAAGGCCATCAGGACTATTGCAACCCCTTAGCATACCACAGTGGAAGTGGGAGGATATATCTATGGATTTCATAGATGGTCTGCCTAGATCTAAGAAGGGAAACACAAGTATATGGGTAATTGTGGATAGGCTAACTAAGGTAGCACATTTTATCCCAGTTAGAGCAGAAAGAAATGCTCCAAAATTGGCTCAAATATTCATGAAAGAGGTAGTAAGGTTGCATGGCATACCTAAAACCATTGTGAGTGATAGGGATACCATCTTCACCTCAAGGTTTTGGAAAAGTTTTCAAGAGGCTATGGGGAGTGAATTGTGCTTAAGCACTGCCTACCATCCACAATCAGATGGTCAAACTGAGGTGGTGAACAAAGTCTTAGAGGATTTGTTGAGAGCATGTACACTGGACTTTGGAGGCAACTGGGAAGACCACCTCCATCTAGCTGAATTCACATACAATAACAGTTACCAAAGCACCATAGGGATGGCACCATTTGAAGCCTTATATGGCAAGCCTTGTTTATCACCTATATGCTGGGTAGAAACTGGAGAGAGGGCTGTTCTTGGACCTGAATATGTTAAAGAAACTACAGAGAAAATTGGGTTAATAAGAAAAAGAATAGCAGCAGCTCAAGATAGGCAAAAGAAATTTGCAGATAGGAAGAGAAAGCAAGTGGAATATGAAGTGGGAGACTTTGTTTTCATCAAGATTTCACCTATGAAGAAAGTCATGAGATTTGGCAAGCAAGGTAAGCTTACACCAAGGTATGTTGGACCCTATAAAATTCTGGAAAGAATTGGTTCATTGGCTTACAAATTAGAACTACCAGAGGAGATGAAAGCAATGCATAATGTTTTTCATGTGTCCCAACTTAGAAAATGGGTACATGATAAGGAAGACATTTTGGAAGAGCCTACCAAAATTCAAATAAATCCTGACTTGGTTTATGAAAAAGAACCAGTAGGGATTGTAGCCAAGGAAGAAAAGAAATTAAGGAGCAAAACTTTGAAACTAGTTAAGATCCAGTGGAGTAGTGATCCTAATGACTGCACATGGGAGTTAGAGGATAAGATTAGAATGGATTATCCTAAGCTTTTTGCAAATTAAAAGGTAATAATTTTTTTTTTTTTTCTGGAAAAATTATTTGTTATGCATGGTTGATATGGTTGAATTTGTTTGCTTATGCATATGTTTGATAAGTTTTCAGAAAAGAAAAAGATGCTCACTATAAATGTTAGAAAAATTGTGAGGACACAATTCCTAAAAGGAGGGGTGAATGTAATACCCCAAAATTTTGTGAAAAATCATTTTTGAAAAATGATTTAATTTTGAAATATTTAGATTTAAATATGGTGAAGTCTTTGGAATAAATAGTGTGCAGGTATATGTGTGCACGTGCACACTGAAATGGCACAAGGAAAAACTCCAGATTTCTTGGATTTAAAACAAGAATTAAAGGGCAATACAAACATGATTTGGCAACATGGTTGTTTGATTTCTGAAATTATATGGATCATCTTAGAAAATAAGAAAAGTAGGTTTTACTTTAAATCAGTAAACAAAATTTTATTTAAAACCCAGAAGAGAAAATTATGTATATTAGTAAACCTGTATACATATAGGTACATATGCTTCTGAAATTAAAGAGAAATTAAAATAAGCTTAGATAAAATATGTGTACAAATATATATATATATATTTTTAAGCACTGAAAAGTATATATATATATAAGCAAGCAAAAACTATGACATTAAAATGACATGAAATGTGATACAAGTTAATGAGCTTGTATAGGCAAAAATAGCAAAGGGGATTTTCAGAAATAATTAAAATAAAAATAGGATAGTCACACTTTTAACATGACTAGGAGAGTGGCCATTTTCTGAAAAGTAAAAGAAAGAAAATGCAGCCTTTAAATTGGTTAATATGGCCGGGGTATTATGAATGAAAAATGCATGATGCTAGCCAGGACAGAAATGGAATTCTGTTTCAACAAAACCCTAGAGGAAAAAAAAAATGTTTATAAATAGGCAGTTTAGCCAGTAGAATCATTTTTACCCCGAGCTGCACAAAAATAAGAAAAGAAGGAAAATATTGGAAGAAAGGAGAGAACACTCCCAACAAGAATTTTCTGGATTAAACATTTAGGTGAGTAATCTCACTGAGTTCATGGCATTAAGACCTGAGTTGAGGCAGCCACCTTCTATATTGCTATTTATGTATTTCTGGTTTTGATGTATATGATTTCATCAATGTTTTTTTTTGGATGTCTTATTTAAAATCTGATATGATTTAATATGGATGATATTGGATGATCTTTGATTGGTTGAGACATTTGTCTTTGGATGAGTATTATACTGTTTTATTTATTCTCATAAATGTTAAAGTTTAGGATCTTAAAAATTATATAGAGAATACTCTCAACTGTTATAGATCTATGGCATGGAAACTTTATAAAAATAATTGGAGCTGCATTATACTTGGTATAAGTGCTGAGGCTTGAAAAGAAAAATGTTAAGGGTGCAATAGAAATTTTCTAAGTGCTGAGCCCTTAATCAAATCAAAAAAGTAAAAAAGAAACCCACAAGCAAAAATTATGATTGAACCAGATCTTGAATCTGAATCAATCATAAAGGCTTGCAGATCAATATAACATGCCATGCCTCTTTTACAGTTGAAAATGTTCTTATATTTTACTAAGATCAAGACATATTGACCCCATTTAGGAAATAACTGTCTGATTATTTCTGAGGAGAATTATGCTAGAAGAAATTATGGATGTTTCCAGGTTTGCAGTGATATGTTCACTTAGCATATTTGATGATAGGATTTAAGACTATACACTAGTAAATAAACTAGGGAAGGGAAGGCCAAGAAAGCTGCTGGAATGCTTGTCATATTTGAAGTATGCAAGTTGGCACATGGTTTGTTCAAGCCCTGAGATCTTTGTGCAATGATGTGAATTAGTTCATTGCAATGTGTCCCAGTGATTCCTTAATAGCAGATGAGGCAGGGATTTAAATTGAGTATTACAACCTGTAAATGAAGAAATAGGAATATGGATATTTCTTAGGTTGAATGGTATGGAACCAAGATGATTCCAGTGAATGCAATTGTTGCAATAGATAATTATGTTTGCATGATTAAGTGTGCAAGTGTAAGAATGATAAATGAATATATCATACCTGAATCAACTTAGTTATACTATGTTAAAGTAACTGATTGCAGAAATTAGTTTAAATAACAAGTTAGTACCCTTATATTCTCTATTGCTTAATATCATGAATGAATTGATGTTACTCATACCAGATCATAGATCTGACCCTTGTTTGCTCATGGCATATGGGGTGTCTCATTTTAAAATGAGGCAGCCACTTATGCTCTTTCAGGTAACCCAGGCACTAAGTAAAAATGAAGTAATGGCTGTTATGGAGGAGTGAATGAACATGCTAGCTAGTTTCAATAAGAGTTTAAATTGATTATATCTGCATGTATTCAGGAAAAATTTTATGTTTCTAAGATTTCCAGTCATGTAATGAATTCTATTATGGTTAGATGAACTAGTTGTATCATGCTAAATATACTGTTATGCATTAAGGTTTAAAATCTCAAGGGAAAAATCTGAGTGGAAAACAATGAAATGATTTTAATTATTGATATGGATGTTTGGAGAAGAAGCATGCATATGTAGTTGAGCTACTGTTTTGTATAATTTATATTATGTATTAGTTAATCTTGAGACATAACAGAGCACTGAGTTTTAGAACAAAATCTGGATTTAGCAAAAAGAAAACTTAACAGGATTTTATTATCTGTTACTGAAATGCTTTGTAATTAAGTTTGAATTCATTTCTGAATTGTATTGAGAAGAGTAAGATGTTTTCCTAAAGCTTTAAACAGAATGCAATGAAATTGAGCTAGTGTGGCAGATACAGGATTCATGAGTTAACCAGCTTCAATTAAATGAAGCATTGGTTGATCATGATAGATTGTATTCTGAAAATAAAAATGCATTTCAAAGCTTAGTACATTAGCAATTGATTCACCCAGTTTTCTGGAAAATAAGCAGAAATATTGACATGTACATGTATATCTGTGTACATGTTGATATTTGAGCAAAAATATGATCATAAATTCTTAAAACAGTTGTAGGAATGGGATACAAAAATAGTAAAGTAAGAAGGATTGTTTTGTATGTTGGGTTATAGGCAAAAATTAAACATATATGTACAATTATAGGTAGGTATCAGATTTCTAACCTTTCAGAAAAAAAAAAAACCAAAAATTGTGTTTGAACCGACCTGCATGGTACTCGAACTCGTGACCTCTTGTGTATAAGTTAGGCGCGTTTCCATTACGCCTAGATGTTGCTTGTGTTCACTTAGGATCCACTTTCTTTTATACTGAATCTAATATTATCCAGACTTTAAACACAATCATCTACATTAAAAGCTTGATTACTACTGAATATTACTTGAACATTTCTTGATCCTAATGACAGACTAAAGTACATGTTTCTAGTGGATTTCATGGCCAAAAATCTGAATACAATAATGCATCTGAATTACTAAATCTCTAAATCAAACAGGATGTTATTGAACAAAAAAAATAAAGTATATACTCTGAATTTAAACAAGAAGAACACATACATCTTCATATGTATGTGTATGTTATTAGATATGCACTGATATATTTATATTGGTAAGTTATTTTGATCCTGGTTATATTTTGGTTATTGGAAAAAAGAAAATGACCTTGGAAAATATGTTTGTAATGAATGATATATCAATATATCATCTCATAGCAAAAAAAAAATCCTTATGAAATTAGGGTGGAAATAGGAGGGTCATTTCACCTATTGGCCCCTGCTAGTACTCTTTCTAATCATAGGTTTCATGGGTTTACTATGAACCTATTGTAATCTGCCAATAACTTATCCTAAACATAGTTTTCATGGGTTTACTATGTACCTATCTACCTGACAACTTCTTTAATCAATATTTAAGCATCCTACATTCTGGTTTATCTAACCTCTTGGATGTAATTCTACTCATTCAGGAGTTAATTCAATTTATATTCACCACTGGGTCAACCAACTGGTTATTTTTCCCTTCCCCAAAATACAGTTATAGGTCCATTACAATGTGAATATATATATATATGAAGAAGTAAACATAATACCATAATAATACCAACATCTATAGTTTAATATCCTTGAAATCATGTTATATAAAACTTGGTTAATCCCTTTAACCTAATATTTAAGGAAAACTTCTTCAAAAACTCCATACTAAAATCATTTCAAAACTCTTTTATTATCCCATGGTTTTTCTTTAAAATGAGATTGGGTTATTTGTTTTGAAAATTAAGGCTTTCAAATCCTTAAAACTTTACTTTTGAAACCCTTGGATAATCTCCTTCGAATGCATTTAAATCTTCTTCAAAACACTAACATATACCTTTCGAAACCTTCAAAAAAACCTTTCGAAAGTATTAAAGCTTTACTCAATATCTCTTAGAAGCATAGCTTCAAAACCAATAAAAGTACCTCTTTCGAAACCATTGGGTTTTGCATACAAACGCCTTTTGGGTCTAAGTGAATACATACGAAAGTAACTCTTTCGAAACCATTGATCTTATATAAAATTGTTTGGGGAAAAGTTGATGGCTTCGGAACCATCTATTCGAAAGCTTAGAACATTTAAGTGAAACATTGAAGGATAGCATTGAAACCTCCTTTCGACACCATTGCCTTCGAAACCCTTGAACCCATTCGAAAGCCTTTTAGGAAGTGACTTAGTGTAAGTTTAAAACAAAAGCTAACCTTCGAAAGCATTGATGACTTCAATACATTCGAAAAGCCAAAAGAACAGCAATAGGGTTTCGACTAGGTTGAAACCACCCTTTTCGAAAGCATGGTTCTATAAATAAAGGAACTCATTCGAAAACTTATATTTTAAAATAAAAGATGGCAACCCTCTTTGAAAGCTATTTAGAGGACCCTTTCGAAAGCATATGTTTTGACTCCTTCGAAAGCTTTTAGTAAAACAAGGCAGGCGCTTACAATTTCAATGTAAACAATGGCTTCAACCCCATCGGAAGCAAAGGTTTCGACGCCATGCCTTCCACCTTTCTCCAATCCACTACGTACCATACTTGTGATACCTTGTGTATTGGTTTCGGTAATGTTTGTTTCGACATGGTTGGTTTCTACTAAGTAGAAGTGGAAGCACAGAGTTGAAAGAAGCTTTTGAAAGAGGCGGAACCCATTTCTAGGTAAACACTGATTAATGCCAATTAAAGCAAACACTTTATAACTAACCTGCCTAGTTGTAAACATTTGATTGTTTGCCATAACTTTTCAAATTCTTTACAAAAATAACTGCAGCATAATTTCATATCTAAACATGGATTAATTTAATAAATAAGCCCTTCCGTGAAGCAAAACCAATAAAACAATTAAGTTCTTCATCTAAAATAATTTTATTTTCGTAGTAAATTAATTAGGAAAAATCCCAAAAAATTACAGAAATTCACTTTCAATATGCTACCTAACATATAAAAATTCTAAAACCAAATTCTTCAAAAAATAATCGAAATAAATTACGAATCCCAATTATTCATATTTCCCTTTGAAAATTCATAATAAATTTTCTATAGCTTGAAAAATTACAAAAATTGAAACCTAACTCTAAAATCATATTTTACACGACATAAAATTTTCTCATAGCATTCGTAATTAATTTTAATCTGTTTTACCTTTAAAACCGTATAAAATAATTATCAAATTATTTTGTTTGAACCCAACATGTTCAAATCCGAGCATATCATCACTCAAAAATCATCATAATAATGGATCTAATCTTAAACCCGAAAACAAATGATCATAAAACAAAATACTGATGATTTAGATTATTATTCACCTTGGTTATGATAAGTACTTTGAGATTTGATTGAGATTAATCCCTTGCTTTAATTCCTTAGCTTTAGATTTAATTTCTCCTCTTTTCTCCTAGTAATGGTCGACTCCTCTTATGTTTGCATTTTATGTTTTGTGAAAATGAACATGAGAAAGAATGCAATGTGGGTTATAAGGGTTATGGTAATAAGGTGCAACTATTTCCTAATAAGCCATTGTGTAAATTAATTAGCTTATAAGCCATTCTTAAGCCCATTTAAATAATTAAGCACGACCCTTAATTTATTTTCAAATCTCAATCCTCTTATCACTTTAATGTTTACATTATTCTATTTAATTTATCGAATTAAATCTCATGAATAATGTTAGCAAATATTAGGGGTGTTATAATTGGCGTACAGTTTGCATATAACACCCTAGTAGCACATCACGGGATAGGGATGCGCGACAACACTAAACCAAACTCGTAGTGGTCTCGTATAAGTATAAAAGTTCGACAAGGCACATGAGGCAATGCCCAAGGTAGGATACTACCGTTTACCCGTCCCGGCTGATGGTAACGTATCGTAGCCATGATCATCCACCGCATCCATCCATCCCATATCTAGTCAAAGGGAAGTCATCCCAAATCAAGGTGCACCAATCGAAACCAACATTAAAGGTAATAGTATGGACCGAGTCGAAAAAGAAAATCGAAGAACAGATGTCCGCTAGAGGTAGCTAGCCTACTTGGTCGGTTGATATGGCTCATGTTTTAGTCATTTCAAATTGATACAAGTGTCGCGGCTATCCATCATCGTTCTCTTTCTTCTAATCCAACAACATACACCAAATTTAACCACTTCATTCTGGAGTCTCCTCGACGTACACAGTTGTTAAAGTGGTTCCAACATTGACAGAGAGTATGCCAATAATCGGCCCCAGTCTCTTTAACAACCAAACGTCATTTTACACACCGGTTGGTTCTTTTACATTTCAAAAGTGAATCGTTACTTGATATCAAAATATCATATTCGCTTCAAAATATCATATTTACTTCAATATGTCATATTCACTTCAAAATATCATTTTATTTACCATGAAATCAATTTCACTTCAAAATCATTGTACTCACTTCGAAATCAATTTCATTTCAAAATCATTTTGAATTTCGACTTAGGTTATAACTTCATTTTAACCACATTCGTATTTAATTCAACGATTTAAACATAAACAGTTCCCAACATGAACAATTTGAATTTTTGAAAATAGGTTGAATAATTTAAATAGTTTAAATAGTTTAGAGATCGAAAATAGTTTGATATAAAATAGTTTGAGTATTGAAAATGGGTTATATATTAAAATGTTTTGAAAGTTTAAATAATTTGAAAATTTAAAAGATGAATTTTAAAACAGTTTGTAGTAAAATAGTTTATAGTGAAAATAGTTTTAAATTTAAAACTGTTTCTTTCCATTTCCAATAAATATGGACTCAGATCCAAATTTCAATCAAACTGATTTAATTTCAAATCTTCCAATTCAAATCATCTTCGATTTAAAATCAATTTAAATCGACTATATTTCGACTTCAAATCAACTTCAATTTCGATTTCAATTCAAATCAACTCTGATTTCGATTTCAATTCGAATTAACTTCAATTTCGATTTCAATTCAAATTAACTTCGATTTTGAAACGTTCATTTTTAGCTTCAAATTCGATTCGATGATTCGGTTCAATGGTTCAAATTTCAATTAAATTCTTATTTTAAACCTTTTATATATATAAATTTCAATTTACCTATTTAAATCACTTAAATCAAATTAAACTTCAATGTTGAATTTAAGGTTCAAATCTATAAAATAATTCAATTTCGAGCTCAAATTTGAAATATCCATTTATATCACTTTTATTTAAATAAATTTGAAGTTCAAGTAAAAGTTCAAACCTTTAAAACAATTCAATTTCCATAATTCAAGTCATATGTCGATTATAACTTCACATCACAATTTAATTCTTTAAAATAATTTCTTTTAACCAAATTTGATTTCAATCTTTCAAAACTCGAATTTGAAATTAATTCAATTCTCATAAATTCAATTTTTTTATTCTTTAAAATAATATAATTTTAATAAATTCAAATTCAAGAATTTAAAACCCTTTTATTTAGCCAATACGATGTCCGTATATAATTTTCCATCCTATGGCCAAGTGATCAGTTATTTCGATTTTAATTTCAGGGATGGATATATATCATTTTAATCCAAATCAAACCTATTTCTTAATTTATTTGAATATAATTCAAATAACAGTTTATATGCTGTCAAATAATATACAAGGCGATAACATGATATATATTAAAAAAATAAACATCCAATCATCCAAAATATCAACCAATAGCCATCCATCACAATCAACATCCAAAACAGTCAATATATCACAACAGTTAACTAGTTATCAATATCGGGTATTTAAATAACAGTTCAATTTCAATTCCGATTTAACTGTCAATTAAAATTCCTATTAATTCAAACCATATGTCAATTTAAATGTCAGCTAAATTACCAAATAACATTCAATAAAGATAAATCACTTCATGATTTTAATTTAACTAACATCGAAATATTTTAGTATTTCGTGAGCGGTTTAAAACACGCACCTTTATTTGAAATTGAAAATTTTCAGAGTCAAACAAATTATAATCCAACTCCATGTCGTAGACGACTTCGATACGAATCCAACGTAATTTGTTTCGCTCGAATCCGACCTCGTACGAGAAAGTTACGAATTAATTAGCATTCGATATAATTAAAATTTAATTAACTTAACAAATAAAACTTAAACTTAAACCTATCTTCCTCTTACTTAATCATGCGTTCATCTATAGGCCGCGCTCTTCATTTTTTTTCTTCGTTCGAACTCGATTCGCCAGCCACCAACGTGTCGCCGACCGCCCTTCACCACCACGTCCTCCTTGCGCACCACTGCCTAGCCCGCTTCCACTACCGCCGCCCTCCATCGCACGCGCGAACGCGCGGTCCAGCCCAAAACCCAAAACGAGCTACAGCTAAACTCGACTCGATTGTCGCCAACTCGATCCGTCGATCGACGATCCAACCGTATAGATTTGTTCATGGAGTCGAGCTCTCCAACTTTCATGTTGGATGTTTCTACAAATTTTGCACCTAGCTCACCGTGCAATGATGGTATTGGATAGAGCTTATTTTTAATGGCGACTGAGTTAGGGTTGCAAATGAAGGAAGGTCGATGGCTATTTATAGAAAACTTCCCATGGGACTATTCATCCGTGAAAATTTCGAACTCCAAATGAAGCGTGCCGCTTGGCGTTCTATATGTTATACCCCAATTCCGAACATAATGGAATATATATAGGAAGCCAATTCCATCATATACAGAAGTTAACTTTTCAAAATCAAATTATATTAATTTAAATTCCATTATATAACTTCTAAGCGTTTCGAACTCGCACGACCAAATGTTACGTCCAATCGCTACGAAATTCGGCAGCATATAATAATTCACTGTTATGGATCCGATGAAGTTGGTTTCGTCGAAATTCGATAATGCTTAAAAAAGTTATTTTTACACGCTAATTAAAACGAGTAATTTCTAAAATCAATTTAATCACTTTTAAATTCAAATTTAAAGTTTACTATTTTCATTATTTATTTAAATAAAATTTAAATAGGTTTTCGAAATCATTTTTATTCATATTATAATACTATTACAAATCAACATAAACGACATTGCTAACATAAACTTGCAAATTACCATTTACTACGCTTATGAGAAATTTTTTAATATCACGCTTTAAAACAAATTATGTTTAAAACAACTATTACCTTCTTTACAAAATTATAACATAGTCAATAAAACGTACATTCAAATTTGATCATAAACCATTTTGTAAATTAAATGTTTGTTTAAAATATATACACCCAATGCTCTTACATTTAAATTCATAAATTCTCTTCTTTAATTAAAGCCTTCCAAAAATCCAATTGCAATGAGCTTCAACATTGGATTCAAATGAATCTTAATTGAAATTCAATCAAATTATTTTCAACTAAATAATTCAACATTTTTTTTCAAGTTCATATCAAATAAACTACACAAATAAAACATAAATTTTTATTCTTAACAATTTTTATTCAATAATCATATTAAATTTAATAATTTAAAATAGTTAAAAATATGGGTTGTGACAACACGTCAAATTTTAGTTCAGATATTAACAAAAAGGTATAAAGGACATGTCAGTGTTAGTATAAAGATATATTCACATTCGATTGCCCTTAACCAACCATATTCTCCGGATTAGCAGACAACATTACTTGTAATGTTCTTTGCTAAACTGGGTATAGCGGTGGGGTCATTACAGCTTGGTATCAGAGCAAGGTTTAGAGCAATATAGAAGATAAGAACATGAACCTTGGCTTATATAGACTTAATGTCTCATCCCTTGGGTGTGTTAGGTAGAAGTTAGGATTTAATTCCTATTTAGAACAGAAGTACAAATGATTATTGGGAATAATCATGGGGATGTATTTGTAAAAATTTGAATCACTTTACAAATAAATGTTATAAATCTTAGAAGTAAGTATCTTTGAAGAATAATAATATTTTGAAAGGCAATATTATGAACAATATGGTTATTTGGAATGAACATATTAAATGAAGTTTTAATAATAATATTTTGGATATTGTTGCATGGTTGAAATTAGTAGATAATCTTAAATTATAAGTGATTGGTTGATTTCTTGTGATGGATGCATGTTTTACCTTATTATTTTTATTTGGATGATGACTGAAGTGTGTATGTATGTTATAATTTAAAAGATAAAAAAATTGTGTTGAATTATCCGTAGGGTGGTTAAGAATCTTGGTCGATGCGGGTGCACACGGATCGATAGAGATTTCCAAAATTCTTAAACGAGATTCTGAATCACGATAAAAATCTAAACTTATTTTATATTTGAAAGTATATATATCATTTTATTAGACACTACAAATTAAATATGAGTTAAAATATAGGAATGGTGCGTTTTCAAGACTCATCTTAAATTGAAATTTTTTGTATAAGAAGTTATTAATGAAAATTTAATTTACACAACCTTTGGCTTTCCAAAAAGAAAATTTTTGACATGCGAAAAAAGTCTATTGTTTGCATATATGGATGTGATTGTTTATGTTCTTATGGTTGTGATTGCTTTGTTTATTGCTTGCAATTTACAAAATTGTTGCTAAAAAATTAGTTGTGAAAATCGCTGTAGTAAAACAGCGATATCTTAGTGTAAAATGATCCAATTTAGCTTAATATTTTTGAGGTAGAAATTTATTTAAATAATCTACAAATTTTCTTTTATCATTTCTTGAAATACTGTATTTAAAGGGGTTTAATTTGAGTTTGAAACTGATGTTGTAGCACAGCCATATAAAAAATTTCTGAGTTAATACCTAAGAGTAAAATAGACGTAACTTTTGATTGATGAATCGAACTGTGTTGAATCTTTTTGCAGTAGAAAGATAATTCTATAAGAAAGAACTTTTGCTTTAATCACTTTTTCATGTTTTGAAAATTTCTGGATCGAAATCAGGTTTTTAACAGAGTAATAGTCTTTGCCTTGTCAAATTTTCTGAGGTAAAACATTATGTAATTTAAGCATAACTTTCTCATTTTCTGTCAGAATTGAATTTTTTTTGATCTTTTGGAAAGCTTAAATTTTGTTCTAAAAGTTTTAAGTCTTGAGTTTTAAATTTTTTTATGTTAAGATGGTCAAAACTGCACTTCTTTGTCGCTGCCCTAAGAGTGAATGACAGTGACAATGAATTTTGAAACTGAGAATTTGTTTTAATCATAACTTTTGAACCGTTAATTCGATTTGGATAAACTTGTGCTTTCTAGAAAGCTAAAACTGTATAGAAAAAACTTTTATGTAACAGGTTTTTATTGAATTATGCTTTCTACTAATTGTTAAACCATGATTTGTATAAATGACCTAGAAGATAGATGGGTTTTCAAGTTATCAAAATATTGAAGTTACATCTAATAGTGAGCATGTATGTCATTTCTCTTAAGTTAATTATAAAGTGCAGATTCTAGAGAAATTTTAAAATGGAATAACTTGTGAAGTACAAATCTTTTGAGAGAAGTTTTACAAAAGAAGTAATTGAATTTGAAATAGATTGAAGAAATCTAATTCTCAAGAATAAATAGGATGTTTCAAAGATTTTTATTTTTGAAAGTTATAAATTGCAAAGAGCAATGTGCGAAGCACAATTTGTGAAGTACAATTTTTCATAGAAGTTAATCTTTATTTTTAAATGGTATAAATTGTGAAGTATAAATTTTTGGAGATTAAATAAGAAAATAAGTTGAGCAATTGTTTTAAAAGAAGTGAGTTTTATTTTTGGAAAAAGAAGAGTACTTAAATTGAAAATTAATTGAAGAAATCTTGTTTTTGAAAATAACTTAGATGAAAATATATGAATTTTATTTTTGAATCTTTTGGGATTAAGTCAAAAGATTTTAATTAAGTATAAATATAAGGATTTTCTTGTATAGTGCTTAATTAATTAGTTGCTTGCATGTTTGGTTGATTAGTATTAGTTTATATGATTAATAGGAAGTATTAATGTTGCTATTAATTAAAGATATGTTTCCGAATTAGAAATTGCAAGGACATAATTTCTTTAAGGGGAAAGTCTGTAATAACCCTGATTTTCTCAGTGTTGTTAATTTAAATTAAATGAAGTTATTAATTGGAGATTTATGAGAAATTTGATTTCTCATTTATCCTAGTTGGAGAATTAGAACTTTAGTACTTTGTTAAATAATAGATTAAATAACAATTTTGAATTTTTATTAAACAATAAATAAATTCCTTAAAATGCGAATACTAAAGTTTAGTTCTTACTGTTTAATTAATGTATGAAGTAAACATTTTGGTGTTTTAAGTAATTAACAATTTTAAGAAGAATTAGAGAATTTGTGTAAATCTTTTATTTTGGTTATAGAAGATGATTTAATAATTTATACATTCCTTTTTAAGTTAAATAGAAGTTTTTAACTATTTAATAATTAATAAGCTATGTTTTATTTATTAAATTTGATCTTAAGTTTTAAAACTAGCAGTAATTATTTCATGAAGCATTTTAGTGTAAAGAATAAGAGAATTAAAACAATTTAACTAGAATTGGGTTGTGAATTTATTCTAATGGGCCTAGACCCATTTAACTATTTGAGTAATGAGAAAGCTTCCTATTTATTCTAAATACTGTTTGTAGTTCTATTCCTCAACTCTTCTCTTTACAGTAAACCAAAACAGAAGCTTAGAAATCATTAAAAAAACCTTCATCCCTCTTTCAAACCCTAAATCAATTATTCAATTCTCAAGTTCTTTAGCAAATTATTTAGTAATATTAGAAAGGAGATAAATTCAGGTAATGGAATCTAAACTCTATCTTCTCTTGTTAGAGTTTCTATTTCAATTGCAGTGATTAAACTAGTTTCTCTTTGTTTTGATTAATTGCCGATTCTACGGTTTTTCTTGTTGAAACAATAGTTGTTGCTGTTGATTCACTGTCAAATTGAGAAGAAAAGGCGAGTTGAAGAACTCACAACAATTTCTAATTACAATCTCTAGTTAAATAAATAAGAAGTAATAGATGTGTAACGACCCGACTTTCCAGACCCGGAAAATCGAACCATTTTAGTTAAGAAGAAGAGGTAGAAGAAGAAAAATAGAAAAACAACATCAGAAACTAACCATCGCAGCGGAATAAAATATAATATATATCAACAGATCTTTACACAAATCAAAAACTATATCTGTTTATATAATACATCATCAGAATACATCATCAGAGTACATCATCAGAGTACATCAACATCCATAACATACAACTGAATACACAACGGAAAAATAATAACAAGTACGTGAGTACGTATCGTCATCCAGCTCGTCTCCTAAGCTCCACAGCATCATATCCTAAACCTGTTTATCTCGGTCTGACCCGAGCATCATATAAAACAATACCCGAGTCAGTCTGGAATACCAGCGTGAGAAAATCACACTCAAATTGATTATTAAAGTTTCAAAAATCCTTTTTAAAACAAAAGCATCTCGTAAGACCACGCCACAAATAAACATGTCGGGTTTTTACCTTACGATAGCTAAAACACTTTATATCAAAATCCTCTGATATTATAATAGTGTCTACAGAAAGTAAAATAGAATCTAGCTGAAATGCTTGCATCTCACATTTCAACAATAGTTGGGCACAATCAAAACCGTACAGGCACGTAGGGAGAATGGATTTCCAACGAATGACTAGGCACTGGGGTACCACCTGTCACAGTACGTGGCCTAGATCACAGTACCGAGGAGTACGCCCGCTCCCCTGCAACACAAAGCCGGAATCATCCCTTACTGGATAATTCCAAATAAAATCACCCCACGGTTGGGATCAGCAACCGCACCACTAAGCCGAAATAAAAGGGACATCTAGACAGGGATGACCTTACTCTCAAGTGGGTGCTACCCACGAAGCCTTGCTGCATAACCCCTGATTTTCAGTCATTCCCGGTTGATGAGGCTCGAGGCTAAACGATACCTTTATAGCACATATCTCTTAGAATGCCCATCGTCCACCTGACGATGTTTCGCAAGCATTCGTCCATACAAGTCCGTCCCGGGTTCGAACGGAACCGAAGGCACTATTCCTACTACATCCATTTTGGAAATATCCTCAGGATTAGTAGCGACTAGCCCTTGCACTTCACTGCTCCATCTTCGACTCTGAACACGTTACACGAAATGTACAAACCGAATCGAAGTGGTATTCGAGTCTCCAGACCTAGAATCCCGGTATACGGAAACTCGATCCCGGTCTCTTCGAAACGATCAGCGCATTTGGCCAATATTGATAGTCGGTTATTTAACTATCAAATAACACCCACAAGCAACCATCACACAATAAATAATTTCCCACATTATTTATTTGCCCAAATATCTTTCCAAGATATATTTCTATTTTCAAACTCCTTTTGAAAACAATTTCAAACAGTTTCCGCTTACGGAATACATTTCCAAATATTTATTTCCACTGAATCACCAAGTACAAAATACTTTTAGATTTTAAAATAATTTTAAAACACTTACTATAAATATACTTTATAATATTGAAATTTAAAAACCACTTTAATATCTTAACAAAATATATACTTAAGGAATATTTAAAATGAAACCACTTTTCAAATATAAACTAAATTTCTCTTTTTAAAACATAATAGCAAATCACTTTTATATAATTACTACAATAATAGATTTTTGAAAATACTACTTTAGGCTTTAACATTTAGAAATAATAGATTTTCTAAAATATGCTTTTAAAAACACAATTTGAACTTTTAACTTATATTAAAAATTTCTTTGAAACGTACTTGGCTATCCAGAGAAATACACTTCTCATTCCCATCTTTTAAAAATAAATCAACATTTATTTTTAAACCAATTCATATCCCTTTATAAATTCCCACCTTGAATTTATATTCTCAAATATCCCCTGATATTTTATTTTACTTTATAAACCCAGATTATAAATTTCAGAATCTCACTTCTCTTTTAAATTCCAAATCCCAAAGTATTTAAATCAATTTATAATAGGTTTCCCAATTTATTTTACTTTGAAATAAATTTCCTTTGCTACTTCATTTATTCCAAGATACATTAACTTTTAAATTTTTATTCCTTATTACGAGTTAAACCCCTTTTTTTATCAATATCGATTACAGATTTCCAAAACTCCTTATTTATTCTTTAATTAACTTTAATCCTTAATTTCAAAAATAACTTCTTTTATTCTTCAAATAATACCACTTAAGTATAAAATTTATTATCCCTTGTGAATTCAAAATCCCCTTATTTCATATTTGTTAAAATTCCAAATCACCTTATTTTTATTTCAATTCGTTATAAATTTTATCCCAATTCCTCGAATTATTTTACTTAAACTTTTATTCCTTTATTTCTTTACAAAAATTCAATTCCATAGATTTTATAATTTATTATACTGGACAATCCAAATCAACCACATCATTCAATATAAAATCATCACATGATATCAAATATTCTGAACACAGAATATTAAATAAATCTAATCATTTTGAGGAATCCAGTTGGATCCCTCCAACCTGTTTCCCTGCATCCACAGACGTTAGCACAATATAAAATACCAATTCCACTTCAAGGTGGAATATCGCGGTATATGGGATTTATATAAAATCATCCGCTATTATGCGGCGCATAGGGTCTCATCCGCTATAAAATGCGGGAATATCAACAACTCCAATATATACATATGCCAATATGTATATATTGCTATATACTACTATATATATAGTATCACATCAAACCAAATCAATCATTCAACCAATTATTTAAATTTAACCAATTAAATTTAAATTATAATTTAACTGAGTGAGATTAACTCACCTTTGATTTTTGCAATTCCCATCCAAATCCCGACTTGTTTTCTTTTAGATTTTGACCTTGTAAAGACATTATAGGGTTTTAGTAATATTCGAACAAATCGAACAAACAATTTTCGTTTGCTAAATTTAATTTAATTAACTAATGATTTTATTAACACTCGAATTAACTACACAATTTATTACCACTTAACAACTTAATTTACTAATAATTTTAATTGAATTAAACTAATAATTTTTCTTAATCTATGGATATATCAGATTAAATTTCAAAACAAGTTGCCTAATACTTACTGTATATTCCAAAACTGGGTTATATATATAATTTCTATATATTTTCCAAAATCATGTAAATATATATTATAAAATAAAATAAAATTCCTTAGTTTATTGCACAATGAAACTGCAGATAACAGATTCAAATCTTGTACTCACTGGAATATATTAATTACTTCTTCTTCTTCTTGTAAATTTTTTTTTCCAACCTATATTAATTTTAAAACTAAAGATAAAATTATCGTACCTTGCCGACCAGATCGACACCCACGATTATGAAATCGTACCATCCCAGAGTCGCAATCGCAACCCCTCGCCTTGAAACGACATCACCCACCACCTACCGGAGATGCCCATCGCGACCGCGAACCCAGAACGAGACGAAACGAACTCCCCTATTGATCCCCATACCTCTCGCATGCCAAGCGAGCTTCACTACCTCTGAAAGGCTGCTGAGCCTCCATGACACCGCGTGCTTCGAAGACGGTTGGCCACCATTGTCGCGTACCAGCCCTCCTCTCGGTGCTCCATTGCAACCCCAAATCGATCGAGACTGTAGCAGGACCTCAAATCAGCAGTAGAAAATATCGCGTAGGAGCAAGGACGAGCCAACGATGGCTGATGGAATAGCCAAGTTCGCAGCGATGATTAACTCGAAGGCGTTGATTTACGAAACCCTAGTTTTTATTCTCAGGTTCAAGCATCGCGACATGGAGATTGCTATTGAACTGTGACCTCGAAGTAAAACGGAATTTTATTTCGATTTCGAAGACGAGAGGCTCGACTTTGGTTTGGGACAGAAAGAAGAAGAAGAGCGGCATTTCTTTCTTTAAACGAATGAATTTCGTTTCAGTTTGAACTGAAGGCTTAAAGAGGAAGAAAACGAGAACAGGATATTTAAAATCAACGAGGCATGCTTTGCACGATTTGTTTCGTGATCTTCGGCATGATTCTAGGAGACAACGTGTTGATGTTGACAAATGTAAAAATTTAAATTTTAAATTGAATTCGATTTAATTTTCAACGCGTTTACTCATCGTGTGCTCACACGACAAATCCAAACACCCCAAAATTTGAGATCCGGTAATAATACAATATTACGGATCCAATGGGACCGGTTTCGTCGAATTCCGAGACTGTGCCCCGGACGACTATTTTTAAATTCAATTTAAACGATAAAATTTGAAAACTGAACGAATCACTTTTAAATTCGATTTTAAAAGTTCTACTACCTTTAGTATTATCAATATAGATTTTATAAGCCTTTAAATTATTTTTAACTGGCTCAAAACTCTCAATTCAACATTTTATTCAATTTTTAATTGTTTAATTCAATAATTAAATTCTCCAAATAAATGGTGATATTCGAAATTTAAATTACAAATTAACTTTTAAATATTTAAAAATAAATTAAATATTTCAATCTTAAATACTCAAAAATTCTGGGTCGTCACATTCCTCCCCCCTTAAAAGAATTTCGTCCCCGAAATTACTAGTTAAGAGGAATGATCTATAACTCATTAACTATTTCCTCAACCCAAATCGTTTTATCATCTTGCCCCAAATAAATCCTTTTTACTAAAGACACACTATCCCATTTATTTCATTCCAAGCCTATCCATAAGTTCCAAACAATATCACTTCTTATCAATTCAAATTTTATATTTGAATTCAAAATTCGAATTATCAAAATTTTCTCGAAATTTTTCTAACTCCCTAAATTTTTGAAAAATTTCGCCAGCGTCTCCTTTGCGCGGCTAGCTCGGTACTACTACAAAATGGCTCTACGGCCTCCCAATCTCAAAAAGAAAACAAAAAGCCAAGTGGCTGTATCAAAAACCCAATCAAATTTCATATAGAAATTCAAATACATACCTTTTTGTCGGGCCATTAAATTTTATCTTCTAAAATCAAAAATCCCAATTATCCATTGCTTTTAGACACCTGTATATTCTACTAAGCAATAATATTCAATCACAATTCCAAAGTCATTTTATACTTTCCTTTACAAATTTCCAACATTTGTTTTACTTAAGCCCGTACGATGCATATATATCATCCGTACGCAACATCACATTCGATCGCTCAATCGATCACACAATTCCGCTTCCGAACTAGTATTGTCCACCCGACTTCCTAGTGCGGACTCAGATCTGGTTTCTTGATCGGAAACCGTCATTCTCCTTGCATAGTCATAACTACGATAGAGAATTACAGAATCAACCAACAATCCATATCCAGGTTCGCCGTCGAAAATCGAGTGAAAAATCCTAATTCGGATCGATAAAACTATCTCGAAATTCTGTGTTCGACATCTGGATCAAATAGCTATGCGAATAATATACGTACACCTTACGTAATTAGCCCAATTGATTATCAATTTCCTTTTATTCACTTTCATCTTGGTAGTTATGCTCTTATTCACAATTTTCCCACTCCACAACTGCCTGTTTCGATTTTCATTCAATTATTTGCTTGGAATAATTTCTCAATACAAATTTACTTAAGAATTCACTATTCATTTCTTAAGTCCAATATAAATATTTTACATATTTGTCATATTAATTTTCACTTCACTATTGAAGTTCATATTCATTTTAATCACTTTTGTCTTTATAATTCCACTTGAATTCAATTTATCTTCCACTTTGAATATTCAATCAGTTACACTTATTAACTAATTTAAATTTCAATTAGAGATTTATTTGTGAACTTTTCTTTCTTTAGTTCCTTCAATTTCGCTTCACCTTACATTCATATTTCAAATAGATTTCAATTATTCAGTTCCAATTCCATTTACTTAGCAAATTTAAATCATTTGCCGTTAATGAAAATTTTCAAAAATTTTCTAACTCTCAAAATTTATGGAAAATATTGGCAGAGTCTCCTTTGTACGGAGGGACTTCTGCGATATCGCAGGATGCACAAATATATATATACATCGGCCTCAGGCCGGAAATCACGATATATATCAATATATGCAGTTCATATCTCCTATTTTGAATTTTTTACGTAAGCGTACCTTATTTTAGCATTTTAAGCAAAGCGGTTATTTATTTTAGCATGTTGTGCCATCAAATTCAGCCAACCGGCTTCCCTGAACCTGTACTAACTCAATTACAACATGTAAGTGCCAAATATACAAAGTTTATTTACATTTCACTAAAATTTAAATTGCTAAAACATGGATTCTACAAACAATGCATGTTATATACTTCCATAAGCACATATGAAATGTTTCGACCCTTATTCCCATTTTTTTTTCCCAAACAATACTCAACCCAGTCCATTTAATTTATTCACATCCATTTATTTAGCTCGAAAACAATCCAGGCTATTTCATTCAATAATTAATTCTCAATCGATTTCAACAACCTCGAATTGAGTACAGTCTTCATCCAACATTTACTTAAGTTAACAACTTAAGTTCATTTTCATTGCAGTTTGCACCAATCCATTCAATTTGTCCCTTTTTAATTCTAAATTCAATATTCCGTTCATTGAATAATATCCAAGGCCATTTTCATTCATACCCACTTGAATTTTCGTTTGCAATACAAGCCATCACTATTTTAATTCAAATTTTCATTTTTGTTTAACACATTTCCACTTATATTTAATGTGTTGATACTCCAAGTCGAATTTTAATTAATAACTCAAATTCTGATTCTACTATTCATTTTTAATTCACTACCCGATTTTATTAATTCACAATTCAATTTCTATTTAACCAATTTAAATTTCATAACCCAAACTCATTTGGATAATATTTCAAGGTCATATTCCATTTATTTATACTTGAGTTCATTTACACTTAAGTTAATTTTGTTCCAATTTATTTCACTTAACAGCATCCAAAATATATGTGTCGAGCTTTATTTATATCATCCACATTCGATTTGTTGGTATTTTATCTCGGATTGCAATTAATAATTTCTACTTAATCTAAGTTCATTTCCCATTTCATATCCAAATTACAAAATCAACTTTCTTTCAGCCAATTAAGGTTCTATTTCCATAATCCATTACTCCATTAAGTAATTTATTCCAATTTATACCTAATATTTGGTTTATTTCATCACTTCAATCCATTAAAGCAATCCCATTCACATTTTACTCTTTATTCCAGATTATACATTAAATTTAGTCAAGTATATTTATTTCTTTTTATTTGTTTTTCTATAAACAATTAAAATAAGATTCCAGAGTTTTTAACAATTTCCCAAAATTTCAAAATCACTTTTGAAATCAATCACATCCAAACTCCTTTTGTATATTCAGCTATCTCTTTGAAATTTCAAAACCAAATCCAGTTTTGCAAACAATCCCAATTTAACACGGTTTGGTAGCAATTTCTCTTTGGAAACTCGAAAATGAACATCGATGATGCTGCAGTCATCACCGAAATTATTTCCCAGCGACCGGAAGAGAATTAAATGCTTTTATTTCTTTAAACCATTTCAAATATTTTTAAATTTCAAATCTTTCCAGATTCCAAACCCAACTCAAAATATTCCTGAAATAATACCACTTATTATTTCCTCAAACTCTTTGAAAACTATTTCCAAATCTCAAGAAATTTCAAACCTTTCCCAAAATTCCAAACTTAAAATCCATTCCGATTTATTTTCCACATTTCTCTGGAATTCTATTTTAAAGTACAAATCTCATTTGTATATGAAGTTTATTTCAATTTTATAAATTACATTTGTAATCCATATCTCAAATTTTATTTTATTATAAAATTTTATTCTTTGCTTTGGTTATAAATTTCAATTTCTAGTTAAGTTTCCATATATTAATGATAATAATTCCATATTATCACTTCTAACATCCAAACAACCATATATATTAACTAGAATAGTTTACAAAACGTTTCTTTTTATACAAAAATAATTTGGGTAAAATTATTTCATTTACCCTACTTTAAAACAATACTGTGTCGAATTGTTCTATACAAGTGTTTAGAGATCCCTATCAATGTTGTGGCGTCCCACACATCGACCAGAATCCATAAACTACTCAATAAACCAATCAACACAATATAAAACAATTTTATATTCACTAACAAATACGCGCTCATATCTATTAATACTCTCAAAATTCCCACCAGAGCCAAGGTTGTCGCCAGCCTAAGCTCTGATACCACTGTAACGACCCGACTTTCCAGACCCGGAAAATCGAACCATTTTAGTTAAGAAGAAGAGGTAGAAGAAGAAAAATAGAAAAACAACATCAGAAACTAACCATCGCAGCGGAATAAAATATAATATATATCAACAGATCTTTACACAAATCAAAAACTATATCTGTTTATATAATACATCATCAGAATACATCATCAGAGTACATCATCAGAGTACATCAACATCCATAACATACAACTGAATACACAACGGAAAAATAATAACAAGTACGTGAGTACGTATCGTCATCCAGCTCGTCTCCTGAGCTCCACAGCATCATATCCTAAACCTGTTTATCTCGGTCTGACCCGAGCATCATATAAAACAATACCCGAGTCAGTCTGGAATACCAGCGTGAGAAAATCACACTCAAATTGATTATTAAAGTTTCAAAAATCCTTTTTAAAACAAAAGCATCTCGTAAGACCACGCCACAAATAAACATGTCGGGTTTTTACCTTACGATAGCTAAAACACTTTATATCAAAATCCTCTGATATTATAATAGTGTCTACAGAAAGTAAAATAGAATCTAGCTGAAATGCTTGCATCTCACATTTCAACAATAGTTGGGCACAATCAAAACCGTACAGGCACGTAGGGAGAATGGATTTCCAACGAATGACTAGGCACTGGGGTACCACCTGTCACAGTACGTGGCCTAGATCACAGTACCGAGGAGTACGCCCGCTCCCCTGCAACACAAAGCCGGAATCATCCCTTACTGGATAATTCCAAATAAAATCACCCCACGGTTGGGATCAGCAACCGCACCACTAAGCCGAAATAAAAGGGACATCTAGACAGGGATGACCTTACTCTCAAGTGGGTGCTACCCACGAAGCCTTGCTGCATAACCCCTGATTTTCAGTCATTCCCGGTTGATGAGGCTCGAGGCTAAACGATACCTTTATAGCACATATCTCTTAGAATGCCCATCGTCCACCTGACGATGTTTCGCAAGCATTCGTCCATACAAGTCCGTCCCGGGTTCGAACGGAACCGAAGGCACTATTCCTACTACATCCATTTTGGAAATATCCTCAGGATTAGTAGCGACTAGCCCTTGCACTTCACTGCTCCATCTTCGACTCTGAACACGTTACACGAAACGTACAAACCGAATCGAAGTGGTATTCGAGTCTCCAGACCTAGAATCCCGGTATACGGAAACTCGATCCCGGTCTCTTCGAAACGATCAGCGCATTTGGCCAATATTGATAGTCGGTTATTTAACTATCAAATAACACCCACAAGCAACCATCACACAATAAATAATTTCCCACATTATTTATTTGCCCAAATATCTTTCCAAGATATATTTCTATTTTCAAACTCCTTTTGAAAACAATTTCAAACAGTTTCCGCTTACGGAATACATTTCCAAATATTTATTTCCACTGAATCACCAAGTACAAAATACTTTTAGATTTTAAAATAATTTTAAAACACTTACTATAAATATACTTTATAATATTGAAATTTAAAAACCACTTTAATATCTTAACAAAATATATACTTAAGGAATATTTAAAATGAAACCACTTTTCAAATATAAACTAAATTTCTCTTTTTAAAACATAATAGCAAATCACTTTTATATAATTACTACAATAATAGATTTTTGAAAATACTACTTTAGGCTTTAACATTTAGAAATAATAGATTTTCTAAAATATGCTTTTAAAAACACAATTTGAACTTTTAACTTATATTAAAAATTTCTTTGAAACGTACTTGGCTATCCAGAGAAATACACTTCTCATTCCCATCTTTTAAAAATAAATCAACATTTATTTTTAAACCAATTCATATCCCTTTATAAATTCCCACCTTGAATTTATATTCTCAAATATCCCCTGATATTTTATTTTACTTTATAAACCCAGATTATAAATTTCAGAATCTCACTTCTCTTTTAAATTCCAAATCCCAAAGTATTTAAATCAATTTATAATTGGTTTCCCAATTTATTTTACTTTGAAATAAATTTCCTTTGCTACTTCATTTATTCCAAGATACATTAACTTTTAAATTTTTATTCCTTATTACGAGTTAAACCCCTTTTTTTACCAATATCGATTAAAGATTTCCAAAACTCCTTATTTATTCTTTAATTAACTTTAATCCTTAATTTCAAAAATAACTTCTTTTATTCTTCAAATAATACCACTTAAGTATAAAATTTATTATCCCTTGTGAATTCAAAATCCCCTTATTTCATATTTGTTAAAATTCCAAATCACCTTATTTTTATTTCAATTCGTTATAAATTTTATCCCAATTCCTCGAATTATTTTACTTAAACTTTTATTCCTTTATTTCTTTTCAAAAATTCAATTCCATAGATTTTATAATTTATTATACTGGACAATCCAAATCAACCACATCATTCAATATAAAATCATCACATGATATCAAATATTCTGAACACAGAATATTAAATAAATCTAATCATTTTGAGGAATCCAGTTGGATCCCTCCAACCTGTTTCCCTGCATCCACAGACGTTAGCACAATATAAAATACCAATTCCACTTCAAGGTGGAATATCGCGGTATATGGGATTTATATAAAATCATCCGCTATTATGCGGCGCATAGGGTCTCATCCGCTATAAAATGCGGGAATATCAACAACTCCAATATATACATATGCCAATATGTATATATTGCTATATACTACTATATATATAGTATCACATCAAACCAAATCAATCATTCAACCAATTATTTAAATTTAACCAATTAAATTTAAATTATAATTTAACTGAGTGAGATTAACTCACCTTTGATTTTTGCAATTCCCATCCAAATCCCGACTTGTTTTCTTTTAGATTTTGACCTTGTAAAGACATTATAGGGTTTTAGTAATATTCGAACAAATCGAACAAACAATTTTCGTTTGCTAAATTTAATTTAATTAACTAATGATTTTATTAACACTCGAATTAACTACACAATTTATTACCACTTAACAACTTAATTTACTAATAATTTTAATTGAATTAAACCAATAATTTTTCTTAATCTATGGATATATCAGATTAAATTTCAAAACAAGTTGCCTAATACTTACTGTATATTCCAAAACTGGGTTATATATATAATTTCTATATATTTTCCAAAATCATGTAAATATATATTATAAAATAAAATAAAATTCCTTAGTTTATTGCACAATGAAACTGCAGATAACAGATTCAAATCTTGTACTCACTGGAATATATTAATTACTTCTTCTTCTTGTAAATTTTTTTTTCCAACCTATATTAATTTTAAAACTAAAGATAAAATTATCGTACCTTGCCGACAAGATCGACACCCACGATTATGAAATCGTACCATCCCAGAGTCGCAATCGCGACCCCTCGCCTTGAAACGACATCACCCACCACCTACCGGAGATGCCCATCGCGACCGCGAACCCAGAACGAGACGAAACGAACTCCCCTATTGATCCCCATACCTCTCGCATGCCAAGCGAGCTTCACTACCTCTGAAAGGCTGCTGAGCCTCCATGACACCGCGTGCTTCGAAGACGGTTGGCCACCATTGTCGCGTACCAGCCCTCCTCTCGGTGCTCCATTGCAACCCCAAATCGATCGAGACTGTAGCAGGACCTCAAATCAGCAGTAGAAAATATCGCGTAGGAGCAAGGACGAGCCAACGATGGTTGATGGAATAGCCAAGTTCGCAGCGATGATTAACTCGAAGGCGTTGATTTACGAAACCCTAGTTTTTATTCTCAGGTTCAAGCATCGCGACATGGAGATTGCTATTGAACTGTGACCTCGAAGTAAAACGGAATTTTATTTCGATTTCGAAGACGAGAGGCTCGACTTTGGTTTGGGACAGAAAGAAGAAGAAGAGCGGCATTTCTTTCTTTAAACGAATGAATTTCGTTTCAGTTTGAACTGAAGGCTTAAAGAGGAAGAAAACGAGAACAGGATATTTAAAATCAACGAGGCATGCTTTGCACGATTTTTTTCGTGATCTTCGGCATGATTCTAGGAGACAACGTGTTGATGTTGACAAATGTAAAAATTTAAATTTTAAATTGAATTCGATTTAATTTTCAACGCGTTTACTCATCGTGTGCTCACACGACAAATCCAAACACCCCAAAATTTGAGATCCGGTAATAATACAATATTACGGATCCAATGGGACCGGTTTCGTCGAATTCCGAGACTGTGCCCCGGACGACTATTTTTAAATTCAATTTAAACGATAAAATTTGAAAACTGAACGAATCACTTTTAAATTCGATTTTAAAAGTTCTACTACCTTTAGTATTATCAATATAGATTTTATAAGCCTTTAAATTATTTTTAACTGGCTCAAAACTCTCAATTCAACATTTTATTCAATTTTTAATTGTTTAATTCAATAATTAAATTCTCCAAATAAATGGTGATATTCGAAATTTAAATTACAAATTAACTTTTAAATATTTAAAAATAAATTAAATGTTTCAATCTTAAATACTCAAAAATTCCGGGTCATCACAAGATGATTTTGGTTGTTGATTCTTGTTGTTTATTTTCTGCTTGTTTGATGACTGCAGTTCCAAAAACCTATTTATAGTAAACTACAAATCAAGCTAAAATCTATATCGTCTCTCTATTAAATTGTTATAGATAGTTTGGATGTTTGCATGCACTGAAAATAGATTAGAAAACTTAAGAATGGATTGCTGTTTGATTTTTCGAATCTTGCTTGTACATATTTTGCAAAAAAATAGATATATGTTTCGAAAATTTTATGTACATGCTTTTATTGTAACTACCTTTCCATTTAACTTAGCTTCCTTTGTCATTTACTTTAATAAATAAATTTTTTACTAGTACGGTATAAAAATGAGTAATTAAATTATTTCGAATTTTATTTAAAAGAAATTACCCTTTTATTTCTTTTCTTTTCCAATTATTTAAAACAAATAAAATGATTTTAAAACTCTTTTATTTTATTTATTATGGATTTTATTGGAATTCTTACTTTTTTTTTAAACAAAGAATTTTAATAAACTATTGAATTGTCGGATTGGTATGGGGCATTTCGTACAATTCTTTCGCTTATTATTATAATTTGTTAAATAGAGTTTAAAGTGAAAATTGCTAGCTTTTAGTAAATACCTTAATTTACTTTCTGGTATGGGACAGTTAGCTAAATTCTTGTGATTACTTGAGTGACAGTAATAAACAATTAGTGTTGTATTATCTTGCGGTATTAGGATTTTGATGATGTGCTGACAGATTATTGAGAGACAACAACTCGTTTTTAATCGAACTCGATACATTTTTTAATTTGGGTAGGCAAACATATATTGTTTTGAATAGGTTCGTGATAATGTATTATCTATATTGTTCCGGATAGATATTTACATGCATCGTGGTCTATATTGTTCTGGATGGACTATAACTCTTCAGTTATTAGGCAGCTCGACATTATCTATATTGTTCTGAATAGATAAATTCGCTTAATCTATATTGTTCTGGGTAGAGTTTATATCTGAGATAATATCTATGTTGTTGTGGATAGATATTTCTACATTGTTCTAGGTAGCTCCTATGTAAATATGCGGGTCTATATTGTTCTGGGTACACTTTTATGTTGTACTGTGTCGGACTAAAGAGGACTACCATATTAATTCATTGTTGAAATGTTTCTTCAGAGATTTTATAATTGGAATTTTATTATCATTTGAGCACTGAAGAATTTTGATTGCTGTCACCATATTTTAGATGGTAGACTATTATTTGTTTGTTTGATATGACTTATATTGATATGGTTAAGTCATATATTCTTGTTATCAGTATCTCACTTTTTAATATTTAGAGATAGCCTGACCCAAGTGTTATTTGATGCTCGGGTCAGGCCGAGACTTTTCAGGTTACAAGTTGACCTTAGGATGATTGGGCTAGCTAGGAGATATACCTTTGGACTTTTAGTTTATCTCATTTTAGCCGTCTGGACTTTGTATATATGAGATGTATAGTTGAGATTATAGAATTGTCACTTGTATATTATGTGAGTCTAGTGTTCCATTTTGTAAACTTACAGTTGTATAAGCTGTGAGATTCATTATTTCGTTGTGATCTCTGTATATTTGATATTTGCTTCTCTATTATATATTGTACTAAATATTTTTGTCGGTGTGTTTATAACTTTGTATTAATACTGTACACATCAAATTTTAGTTCAGATATTAAGAAAAATGTATAAAGAATGTGTTAGTGTTAGTATGAAGATATATTCACAATCGATCGCCCTTAACCAGCCATATTCTTTGGATTAGCAGACAACATTACTTGTAATGTACTTTGCTAAACTGGGTATAACGGTGAGGTCGTTACAGGCGCCGCCGCCTATAGTTCAAAATCGATGAAGAAAAGTCACACCCTAGTTGCGCCGTTCAACTCTACTAGCCGCCGCTTCGCTTCGACCCATGACAATCCAACCATTTACAACACTCAATGCACCATGCTGAATATTTTCCTTGTTTAGACCATCACCTGAAACGGCCCCTAGAGGCACCGATCAAAATTTCAAACATTTGTACTTCTATTCACCCTCCAAAATTTCGAACTCCAAACAAGGCATGCTCATTGGCATTCCTAGCTAATTACCCCCATTCCAAGCACAATGGAGCTAGTATTGGGACCCAATTCCATCATATACAGAAGTTAGATTTTCAAATCAAATTATATTTAATTCCTGAAATTAATAGTTATGAATTTCAAGCTCGAATGACCACATAGTACGTCCGATCGCCATGAAACTCGACGGCATGCAACAATTCATTATTCTGGATTTGATGGCACTAGTTTCATCAAAATACAAGACAGTGCCCCGAAGTGATATTTTCACAGGTTAATTAAAACAAATTTTTATTAAACCAGTTTAATCACTTTTAATTTAAAATTAAAAGCCTACTATCATCATTCTTATTTAAACATAATTAAAATAAGCTTTGGAAGTCATATTTATTCGAATTAAATCCAAGATTCAATTATTAAATAATTCCAGTATTTAATTATAAACTATTTAAAAATCCAGGTTATTATGACAATTGGCCTAACATGTTTATTTTTTTAGTTTAGTCGACAAACGCTATTTTAGCATGGTTACCACTTCAAATTTTATGTTACAAAATTAAGCGTAAATATGAATCTTGATAAAGCTATATTTTTAACAGATTGAATACTAAAAATGGTTGGTTGTATAAAACGCGTATATGAAATGTTCTTTCATTTTCCTTTTAATATTTTGGTTTAGGTATTGTGTATGCATATATATATCTCTTATGATATACAATAAAATAATTCTTACGCATGTTTATTCACACATGTACAACTAATGTGCTACATAGTATTAATAATCTATTCTATTATATATAAAATTAATCTCTCTTTTATCCTCTTCTCTCATCCAGTCTCCATCCAAATATTAAACTCTCCTTAGTCCAGCTGATATTTTACAAATGTCACCTTAATACTTTTCCTTCTCAACTTTTCCACGTTTCAAAATAAATTCTCTACTTAATGTTCAAATTTTTACATTCTAAATTTCTTTTACTTCCTCTTAAATTTATTACTAATTACATTCGCCACTTCATTGTCATTAATACTTCATATTCATCTTTCTTATTTCTTAGTCACAAAAATTAACTATTTCTCTCCATTCATTTAATCTATCATTATAAAAGAGAACATGTGACTATTTGTATGCTTATTTCTCATTTAATCTGAAGTCATATACTCATGCCTCCTTGATTTGAGTAAGCAATTTGCAATTACCCCTTTGAGTTTTTGTAATCATGATCCATCTAACTGTTATATTTGTTGATTGTTTGTATTTTTTTCCATATTCATTCCAAGTATGTATCCATACTCTTCTCTTTAATTCAAGGTACTGTTTTAATATTTAAATTATTCGGTTCACTTTCAATTATCATTCTTAATTTCTTATTTAAAAATGATAAAGCAGATATATGAATCCAAGGCTTTGTAAGTGTTGAAAATTTTAAATTTTGTTATGCTTATTTTCTCCTTTATTGTAAGTGGGTGAGTATCTTTGTATATAATAAATAATTTAAGTTACAATTTTATAAGTCTAACCATTTATTCTATATTTATGCATAAATATTATAGATTGATAATTCCATATCAAGAAATATTATGGTTTATTAATTGCATATCATTTTCTATGACATGTCATTTAAATTTTTAACTCTTGTTTTTTATTTCCTTATAGAAACTTTCAACAAGTATCCATGAATGCTTATTAGTTGTAACAGATGTCTAAATTTTTTTACCTCATTTTGGAATTAATACATCTTATACTAAATTATGAAAAATAAGCATATAAATCTATAATGGCCTGCCCTCTCGACCCTCGAATGTCGACACTAATACATCCACGGTATTCGTGTGTCGAGCAGCCAAGTGTCGGACGAACGAATTGTTAACGTAAAATAAAAAGAAAATAAAATAGAACAAGAATGACGAGAACACAACAACAGAATCTCACTAGCAGAATGGTAATATATTATATCAAAAGAGCAGTACAAAGGATTACTCCGATATAGAAATTTCGGAGTTACAAAACCTAAGTACGATCATCAGTCTGGATAGTTATAACTACATGTCCTTACAAAATGCTAATATGTATAATATAGTAATGCATCGGAAATAAGAATACCACGGTAGGTGAAACGTCCAGCTCGTCTTCTTGAGCTCCGAAGAGCATCAATGAAAACCTGCCTTTCTCAAACTACTCAAAAGAGTACGCGGAGAATTTAAGGAAAACAAAAACCAAGCGTCGGACGTAAGTCTGGTATGAGAAACTCAAAAAAGATATAGCTAGCAAATAACAATACTTTTGAGATCGTATGGAACGCCATAACGTTTGTCCCCCCAAAAAAACCACCATCTAATAAGTACATAAGGTGATATATTAGAATATGTCCAGGGTGTAGAATATAAGTATATAACATAGTCGGAATGGTTACATTCATTACATTCGACGACATATTAGGAGTACAACCAAATCCAACAAGGAATGATTATATTGGATTTTCCGTGGAGATCTCTCTAGTGGAGCCGGATCCAATCTCCTATACAAGGGTTAGAAAGTACCTTACAAGCGTCCTATATCTCTAGATAAAATATACCTCAAAGGAAAACATAGCTGGTCCACGCCCTAACACAAGATCCCAAATACCATTACCTCCCATGCACAACATCGATAAGTGTACTCTAGATATGGAGTGATAATATCCTATCGTGGGTTAGCCAAACCCTAAACTATGCCCCTACTCTATTTTCTGTCATTTCTGATGTCGAGGTCACTTTCACTATATTTCACACGAATCTTCATCACTCGAACAGAAAATGAATCCCTAAATGGATTCCTTCATCTCGAACAGATCACTACACATGAGTCTCCAACTTAAATAGTTTTCGGAATCACACATGGATTCCAATATCTCAATAGATCTTGGAATCACACATGGATTCCCACATTTTGAATAAATCACGAACAACTACATGTGTCCGAGAAACTTAAACAGATCACGAATCTCTATATAGATTCCATCATGTCGAATATATACGCTCCAAGAGATAGAACACATATCTCATACTTGAAGTGGTCTTCGATAAGTAAAACACTTACCGTTCCCGGTCTCTTCAAGACGGAATCGACGAATTTAGTCATTCAATGACAATGAGAGTGATCGCATATGGAAACCAAGTCTAATATACTTATCACGTTTTTGATATTTCCATCTCACACTATACCTCGATCAAGAGTGAAGCCGGTAGATTAAAGCTCTATTGCTCATATCCCTATACGAACAACAGTCTCAATTCCCACAGATAGATAAGCCTACTTCATTGGATTTTAATGCTAAGTATGCGACTAAATGTTTTCCATAAATGAATAAACATACAAAGCACGATCAAGTCATAAAAAGCACGATCAAGTCACATAAGCGACTTATAATCCCCTTTTTGTTTAGTTAATCTTTTATTAGTTAAAGCCTCTTTTATTAGTAAAAATTCTTTTATCTAATAAAACATTATTTATCAATTTGTGTTATCCATTTGTATTCTTCATATACTTATCTTAAATGGTATAAGTATATTCACAAATCATTAACAAGATTCCTTACTTTAAACCTTTGCCCTTTTCATACTTCAAAAAGTGTTCATATACTTATCTCAAATGGTATAAATATATTTATAAATCATTAACAAGATTTCTTACCTTAAACCTTTTCTTTTTCTATCTTTTTCCAAAAAATTCCATACGTATAATTTCCTTCAGAATATCTATTCTAAGGATATAAGTACTTTCACAGATCTATTCAAAAGGTTTAAGACTAATGTTATTTAAACATTGTACTACAAATCCAAAAGCATTTCACTTATGCTTATCTTTAAAATATTTTTTAAAGATATATTTACATTCATAAATATAATCAAAAATGGTTAAAGAAGAATGTAATTAACACATTGTCACCACAAACCCAAAACCTTTTCCCTACTTATATCGTCTTTAAAACATTCTTTTTTAAGATCTGAGTTAATAATATTAGGTTAGGTTCGATAGTCGATTATCTAGTCCAAATAGTTGCTTATAATATAAACCAAAGTTCATATACTTTTCTCGTTTTCAATATTTCAACTTAACTATTCCTCATCCAAGTGTGAAGTCAAGTAAATTAGAGAACTGGTTGCATCAAAGTTATGCCTAGACACTTTATTCTTGAATCTCACAAATAGACAAGCATACTCGTCGGCTTTTAGTGTTAAGTATAGTATTAATGATTTCTGTAAACAAGTAACAAACAACATGATTAACCAATTTCCAACATTCCCGAATCAACTATTCCTCATTCAAATGGGAAGCCCGGTAGGTTAGAGCTCTATTGCTCCATCCCTACTCGACATCAATCTTAACTGCCAGAAATAGATAAGCCTACTTCGTCGACTTTTAGTGTTATGCAAAGTTGATTACCTTTTAAACAAGTAAGTAAGCAATAAGATCAACAGTTTTCAGTATTCCAACTTAACTATTCCTCATTCAAGAGGGAAGCCCGGTAGGTTAGAGCTCTATTGCTCCATTACTTCTCGACATCAATCTTAACTCTCGAAAATTAGATAAGTCTACCTCGTCGGCTTTTAGTGTTAAACATCTTCTTTACTGTTTTGAAATTTATATATAATTATTTAAAACATATTTAAAATTCAAACCAACTTTAATATACTTCAAAACATGTTTGAAAACATCTCTAAAATGATTAAAGAAAAATATCAAATTTAAATATCATTTTTAAACGATTAAAACCATAAGCAAGTTACTACAACATTTATAAATGCTGTTAAAAGTCCTTGTTAAACAATATTGAAAAGAACGATCTTTGTGACTAGTTTTAACCACTTAACAAATTATTTAAGATTAGAAATTTTTATAGTAACTACTACTATTAGGGTACTAAAAATCATAGAAAGAAACCCCTAAGAATGTCTTTCCATTTATTTAGAAAAATTCCTGAAAACAAGGGATTCGGAAGTGCACTTGCAACAACTATTCTCGCTTCAAACACTTTCAAACATACTTCAATTTAACATACAAGTTAAACAACCATTTGAGCATCAAGTCAAGGCCACAACACATGTTTAAGAGGGTAATATAAGTGATGTTATACAATATAAATTTATCATTTGCTTTTAAAAGCAAGAGAGGTCCAAAGTTTATAACTTTACTTTGTTAATGTCACTTTAACTTTATAAGTCAATCACAACATATATACACACAATATATACTTACAGATAGCGAGATAACTCACTTAGATCCATGTTAAACCCAAGCACAAATGCATAAGAATCAAATAACCAACTCCTTCCATCACCACAAGCTTAAACTTAAAGATCCAACCTTTAGCACTTCCAAACCAAAGCCACACCTCCTCTCCTCCATCCATGCTCACGGCCTCCCTTGGATCCTCCTCTTACTCTCACCTTCTCCTACTTCTAACTTGCTAATCATGCCTCCCATGATGTTTTAGGCCTAAATCCAAAGTTTAAAGGAGATTGTAGATGATTTGGTTAAGACTTGAAAATGTTAGAGAATAATTAGTGGATTAGTGCTTAAGCACTTCCATCATTTTTAATTCTCATACTTTATCTCAAGCTTAGTGAATTGGTGATTTATTATGTATGGTATGCCTCTCCATATATAGGGTTCTACTAGAGGTGATAACCACCTCTTACCTTCCATGAAAGGTCACAGAGGAGCCTCATTTTCACATGTTAACTTTACACCTCCCTTCTTTTACTTAAAAGTTAGGTATTACCATTAAAGGTCATTTCCTAAGTATATTTGATGACATCAATAATGACATCATCCAAAAGTTTATTTCCATAAATGGAAAAAAGTTTTTATTTCATTTTCTTTAATTCCAAAGCAAATAAGTGTATGTTAAAAAAATCTGAACAACTTCTCACGGTTAAAAACCTGTTTATCGGTAAAATTATTTTCAATCACATTACCGATATTTTTTCAAACTACTTATTCTTGTAAACATTTTTCCAAAACAATATTACCATCATTACTTATGATTTAAAGGAGGTTAAAAAGCTTATTAAATCATTTTGTTAACAATAAATCAAAGATTCAACTAGTTTAGATATTCAAATACGAAGCGTCCGAAATTCCGGGTCGTTACAAAATCAAAGGTTGCTTTTTCAGGTTTGTAGATTTAGTTATGAACACCTTCTAAATTTTGTGAAATCAAGTGAATAATGCCGTAAAAATTCAAATGTTATTTAGTAAGTGGTTATGGCTTAATTTTTGCGAATTGATAATTTTGTATTGAAAATTATCATATTTGTTCATTATTGTATTTCTCTTCTATCATCTGCTCAGTTAAATCATTGACTTTGTTATTTGTTTTATGTTAACCACTTTTAAATAGTTTGCATTTATAATTTATATTATTTAGGTACAACTAAAAATATATCTTGGTTGTAATGGATGTCTATAAATTTTAGTTGTACATGTATTATTATTATTTTTATATTCATGCTTTGTAATTTTGTTGTTTGTCTTCCGGTAGTCATATTTATCGCTATTTGTTGATAAATTACTAACTACTTTGGTCTATTATAAGAATGTTACATGTGTTTAAGGTTGAGACATCTTTGATATATAAGGTACTTATTCTTACTAAAGATACTACTATATATTTCATAGGATTGAATCTGTTCCCTAAAGTTTTTTCTTCTTTAATTACTTAATTTAGGTTGTAATAATTTTTAATTTTATTATTAATTTTCTTATTCGGATCCTTATTTCTTTTTGTTCTTTTTAATTTCTAATTTTGGTTGTTCTTCAATTAGTTATGTATTGTTTGGTTTACTAAAGGAAGAGATAAAAAGTGATGTTAGAGAAAAATATAATTCAAAATTTTGCATTAGATATAAAAGATAACGGTACTCATAAGTAGTAAGGCCGTTATCATTCATTCTAATTTATTTAATTTATTTATTTTTCATTTTTATCATAATAAATACATTTATTTCATAGTAAATGCATCAATTCTATTTTATAACATAAAAATTTCAATCTTTGACCATTTGTATTCTTTTTACTCGTAAGTTTGAGAATAAATCATAACTTTCTATCATTTTAACTTTTTATTTACATATTTCCACTTGCAACATTCTTATTTCCATCTACCCTACTTCCTGCATTCATTATTTTTATGCAACCTAACTGAGATATCTTCCTCTCTTTAGCACATTCAATACTAAAGTAAATTATTATTTTCATAATTTTTTACACTTTCAATTTCTTCTCCCTCCTCTCACTATTTTATTTTTTTCTCATTTCCGGCTTCACATAAAAATAATCAATCCTAAATCTAAAACAAATTAAAACTTTTTCCTAATAATTTATTTCTCATATTATAATTTTTTTATCATAATTATGATTTGACTGAATTTATCGGTAGTTCTTCATCTTTTGAATTCACCTTAATTTTTTCTGTTTTATTAATATTATGTTGTTGTTGTATTTCTACATATTGCTAGGGTAAGGATTATCTGGATAAATTATCTATATGCTACCAAAACACTTAAAGGTTAGATTAACAAGTTCGATTTAAAGGTAAGAACTTTATATTTTTATGTCTTTTCTTTCAATTCCAGGTTGTATTATTATTTTTATTCTAAAATTATGATTTTAAATCTTGATTCGAATTTTATGTCCTAAATTTCTATTAATCTCTAATTTTGTTTTGATTATTATGATTACCAACTTCGTTTTCTTCATTTATTTTGCAAGATTTTATTCGATTCGTTGGTTCATAAGCATCGTAGAGCCTCTTGATATTCTATAGGATTTAATATAGGTAAAATTGAAGTATTTCTTGTTTTACACATTTTATATCGAATTTTGTTTCAATATTTTTGTTTTATTGGAAAGATTATTAATTTGGGTCCCTACATTTATTTTGCAAGGAGTTAGGTTTGTTAATACAAAAAAAAAACTAAAATTACCTTTAGTTTTCCTCTATAATAATGAAATAGAGGTAAAATTGATCTTTAGGTCATTCACAACATAAGTAGATAAGAAAATCAAATTGGAAGAAAGAGTATAAATGTATTAGCAATAATTTTGCACTGCTTTCAGTGGTTGAATTTAAATTTTGTTAAATGTTTAGTTTTAAATACATATTTAGAAAACATTGTGGTTTAAATGTTTTATGTAGTCTCAATCAATCTTAACTTTTCTATAACAAGGAACGACTGCCAATTCCCTAAAATTGGAAGATGATGGAAGAAAAGTCCCTTCCAAAAAAGTTATGAAAATTTGGTTCATATTTTTAGTTTTTGACTAATTTTTGTCACTTTTGCCCCTGATTTTAATGCTGGGCTGATTTTCTAGAAAGGGACAATTTGATAAAAAATAACAAAACAGGGACCTAATTTACATGGATTTATTAGCATGGACTTTTTGTGCATGAGCTTTGAGAATAGAGACCTTTGGTCCAAAACCCCGTTCTATAACTACTAATTCTTTCCCCTTAATCAACATGGGATTAAAGTATATTTGTATTATGTGATTCAATGGACTATGAAACATAATATGCAACACACATTCATGATTATCATTAAAGAGTTGGTGATCTCATGAAACAATCAATTGATTTGAATTTAATGTAGTTTGTTTTTTTTTAAATAACAATAGATTAGAGATATAATTATTTATAACAGTTATATGTGAACTATTTTTAAATAGGACCAATCATATCAAATATTTTACTACACGATAAATAAAAGTAACTAATTGCTTTTGATATAGATCAATTGTAATTCAAAGTAATTTGACAATTAAGCTATAACTCAGTCTAAGTAGAGAATCAATTACATATTAAGTCTCTTTATGTCAATCAACTAGAAATTTAACATGTAGTCAACTAATTATTTTTCCCTTTCATCGGCAACATTTCAAATGCATAACAACTTAGAAGCTTCTATTATTCTATAGAATATAATATATGTAAAGTTTGACTTTTTCCTTTTCGTATTTTATATCACATCTCATTACCATTTTTTATTAGTAATATTATGAACTTGGGATCTTTCATCTGTTTTGCATAAAGTTGATACAAAAAGCATTAAAATTTTCTACATAATAAAAGGACGTAAAGTTGATCAATATTTCATTCTCAAACATAAGTACATAAGAAATTCAAGTTGGAGGAAAAACATTATATCTGAAGTAAAGTAATATTTAAAAAATAATCTCATACTGTATTCTGGAGAATGAACAAATGTATTCCGCGGAAAAACATTATATTTGAAGTAAAGTGATATTTAAAACATAAATCTTATACTATATTCCACGTAATGAATAAATTTATAAGCAACACTTTGTTATTGCTTTGGTAGTTAATTTTAAAATTTTGTTAATAATTTGTTTCCCAAAATCAAAACTTCTTCTTTTTTTGTAAATTTGGATGTTGTCCTTAATCAATTTAGCCTTCTACTATATTTTCACTATAACAGACAATGAAACGTTCATAGGCAAAACACAATAATGAAATGAACATTAGATATATTATTATTTATAATGGTTCTAAGTGAACTAATTTTAAGTAAAAAAAAATCAAATTACCATACAATAAATAAAAGGAATTAATTGCCTTTAGTTTTGATCAACTTGAATTCAAAAGACAAACATTAATTTAATTTAATGAGATAATTAATTACATATTAATACACTTTAATGCTAATTAATTATAGAATTAATATTTTATCAGTTAATTCTCTTTATTTTTATTTTTATTTTTATCAGTAACATTTTAGATGTACTAAAGCATGTAACTTGAAGTGTTCTGCGAATTTAAAAAACCTTCCATCGATGTAGAAAATATGTGTATTAAAGAGAAATAGTAACTTTGAAACTTATTTCTTATAGGAAAATAAGCTGGAGCAAATATTCACTATATATGATTGTAATGAAACACTGTATATTCACTATATTTTGAAAGCAATTGTAATTTTTAATTTACATGCATAACAGTTGTATTGGTTTATAAATAGCCTGTGTTGGATGTACAATCAATTTTTTTACAAGCATTCACAATGAATTAATTGCATGATATTTTAGTAGTTAGCTGCATTAACTATGTTTTCTTATGTCATTCTATCATATAGTTATCTTTAGTGTCATCTATATTTTATGTGTATCATAGGTAGTTTTGTCATGGTGATATATTTTTCTTCCTTGAACTAAGCTAAATTTTTTATCGTACATTCATTATGGTGATAAGATTATTTAAGTTAAGGCAAAAATTATTTGGTTATTCCAGATATTAGACTATAACTTCCTTGATTGGTAGCTTATTTGGTCATTGCTTATCCGGATTTGTCGAGCATTTAACAACAAAATATACTATACAATATTTATAATCTAAGTATATTTCTCATGTAATATTATACTATATGTCTTTGAAAATACAATGTTTCGAGGTACTGAATATTTTTAAAAATTCAATTAGTATTTGATAGTGTTAGAAGGTCCATTGATGTAAATGTTAGAATATTTATTATTTAAGCTGAATTTGAATCACTATTTCATTTTGAATTTGATTTCTTTATGCCAGATATGGAACACTATTATTGTATGTAATGTGTACTTATTTGAATTTGTTTTTTGGATAATATGATCCAATGTTGAACTTATGCATGTTTTAAGTTAATAGGAACACTCAGTAATATAATTGTTGCTAAGGGATAATTGATAGCTGACATTATTATTTTTTATATACATCCATTGTCCTTTAAAGAGATTTGTTACACTTTATTTGCTTTGATATTATCTGAGAAAAGTAATCAATAAATGTTTGTTTATGCTGGTCAAGTAAAGGTTAATCTAAATAAACTAAAATCCATAAACATACACTTTCATCTTCATATAACTATAAAAAAATATAAAAATGAACCGATAAATAAATTATATGGTGAATCTGTATCTGTAACACGAGTCCGTACTAGTTTTAACAAACAATAAACCAATATAAGCAAAAAAGATTAATCCAGACAAGCATGACATGAATTAATAGGTGAAAGTCAAATAAACAAGTAAGTAATTCAAATCTATCATAGTACAACAAATAATTAACAACATAATGTAATTAAGAAAAATAATTCAGAACAGCATGACATAAGTTAATTAAATAAACATCCAATAAGTAAAAATTAAAACCAATCATAGTAAAACAGATTGTCAACAGCATGTTATGGCCATAAGAAATTAATTCAACGAGCACATCATAAATTAATAGGTAAACATAAGTAAATAAGAAACTAAGTTTTCTTAATTACAATTAATTTAAAAAAAGTGTAATGAAAATAATTCATCCAAAGTAAACAAATACAACCCACAAGGTGACTGTCCTAAACATCGAAATTGGCAGTCCCTTCTTCATATCCTAACTCTCTCCATGGAAGGGAATAGCTAGACATCCCGATACCTCATTAGGGAAAATCACACACAATATTCATAAAAGCAACATCGTCATAATGAGTGTCGGGCAAACTCAAAACACATCTTACATCATCGTCGCATGCTCCATGTTACGAAGTCCAGTTTTATAGTTCTCGTTTAAAATTCCCAAATAAAACACTTTTTTAATAAAATATCTTTTTGACAAACACCACCAAAGTTTGTTATTCAATTAAATATTTTACTTTTTCAATCATTTACCTTTCAAACTAGATATTTTATAATACATCATTTCTAGTAATATTTCTCCAAATATATCCTTAATAAAATAATTTTCAACTTAGTCTTTTTCAATCAAAACCCTTTGTCCAAAAAAATTTCCTTGTCAAAACATCATCTATCAGAGAGTACTCTTTTAAGTGAAAATGTTTTCAAAAAAAATAAATTTTCAAACAATTTTTTTTTTGAAATCAATCGCACTCCCTTTTTTCTTCTCAAATAAATATTTTATCACGTTGTTTACCCAGAAGTAAAATTCTCAAATAAAGATACTTCATCAAATCATTTTCAAATATTCTCACCATTAAAATAATTTCTCAAATAAAAATATCTGCACTGCATTAAATAATTCCTTTAAAATAATAGATCTTTCTGTAGGAATAACTTTCCTATAATGTATCTTTAAAATAAATCTTCTTTAAATCAAATAATATTCACTATAAAGAATGTTTCAACAAAATACACTTTTCTTTTAAAATAAGGGTTCTCACTAGACATTCTGTGACGCCCCACCTCTATGCTCATAATAACAAAGAGTATTAAAAGAAATACTGTCTATTATCACGAAGAATAAGGCTGGATAGGAGCGGCCATCCGTAGTTGGCCTTACGCTAATATTGATTACCTCGATAGGAGTGGTATATACTTTTCATTTTTCTTCTTATTTATTTACTCCCATCGACATACCCAATTATTAGTATAAAACAAACTACGATGGTTCATAATAGTTTAGGACATTAGATATAACAATAACATAGATAATATACATGCGGAACACAGATAAAAATAAAAGTCTCATATATATATATATATATAACTGATGTCAGTTACACATAGTTGACACAATGCATATGATACAACTACAACTGTCGACTCGGGAAGTTATATATACAAGTACATTATCAACTAATATACATGAATACATATCATCCTATGCAATGACACGACTTCTACAAAATAACAGAGACAACTTCAAAAGATGTGAAAAGTCTTCATAGTCTGAACAACAACTCAAAGAAGGAAATCTACAACCTGAAATAACTCGGGTCTGACCCGAGTATTAAATTCAAAAGAAAATAATACACGGGTCAGTCTAATTCAAACTCAGTTATTAATGCACAGAAGCAACAATAATCAAATATCAAAATAGACGACAGTCACAGAAATCTCGTACATCCAATCTCTCGATACGAGAATTGGATAACAGCAGATATAACACTAAACAGTGTTAAACGACAAATCAACAATCCAAATCAGAATACAACTCCAAAACATTGAAATTAACCAACGAAACAATTCAACAAATCGAAACATCAATTTAAAACTATCAAAATTGATAGGGCTGCAGTACACGCACGCGTGTACTGCCTCGCCACTATCGCAGGAGATACGCAAAAGCTCAGTGAAAGTCACAATGATCGCAAGGTCAAACCCCAAAATCGGGTTCAACTCAAGTGAATTTGAAAACAGACCCAAATGCATTAATACAATGCAAACCAACAAGGGCAAAACTGCATATAAAACTAAACTGCAGTCACAAGTGAATACGAGGGGCAAACTGCAACAAAACTGCAGCCACCACAAGTTCACAAGGCAAGGCTGCAGTAAATCAAATTCGAAGATTCAAGCTCACGCAAAGCTGAGGCAATACTCAAGTACTTCAAAAATTTCAATGCAACTCAAGGCAACATGAAGTATAACAGACTCAATGAAATAACCATGTCAGAGGCCAAAGAATGGCCTGAGAAAAGACTCAAGACATGCTACACCTATATACAAACATGAGTGAGGCAATGAACAGCATATCAAAGGTGAAGTACAGGTCAGGGAAGCAAGCATGTACAACCTGAACTATAAAATGTTGACCACTCTAAACCAATGAGCTAACACAACAGCAAGTGGAACTGACCACACACAAAAACAATATTGAGCACGGGCAGGACAACAAGTGATGCAACAAACATGTGTGCATACCCTTTAAAATCAGACTCAAGTGAAGACTGAATGCAACCAACACTCCAGATCAATGCTCATGAAACTGAATATAAGTCAAAATACTCAGCTCACCAAAAATGCACTACCATATAGTGAAACCATAAGTGAATAAGTCCAGCTAAAATGACCCAATTGGTTATCAAGTGAATATAATAACACTGCAGACAAATGTACAGGATGGAGACAACTACAGATCGATGCCAACCAAACTACACGCAGGTGCAACTCGATTAACAAACTTGAGTAAACAGGACAAAGTACATGCATTCCATCCACTGCCAGTGTAACAGGTAAGGGATGCATAAATGACTACCAGAGTACACATTTAGACGCGATGGAACCAAACTCCATGTTCACACCTCGATATTAGGGACTGTATAATGGACAAGTATGCAACAGTGACTCAAAACATATGCAGTGAAATCAGAAGTGGACTGGTCGAAACAACACAATGAGCTCAAGCTCAAAAACAACTAAGACCAAGGTGACTAAAACCCAGTACTCAAGCAAGTGAATACAGAGAACTACAAAGACTGCATATTAAATATGCAAAACCAAAGTTGCAGTGAACAACAAAATGCAATTTGAAATAGGCAGTGGCAATCCCACCTTGAAGTATATAAGTGCAGACTAGTTACATGAATGACCAGACCCCAAATGTTGTCAACGTGGTGTACATGTTGATGAACAAACAAAATTCGAGTGTCGACCGAACTACAAATTCAAACCAAGCTCAAGTTATACAAGAAAGGAGACTCAACCAAAAACTGGGACCAAGCTCAATTACAAATTTGCACTGTAAAATAACACAAACTTGGTACCATTCCAACCATATATGTACACACACATACCTATTTATGTATGTACATATATGCAGATTTGGATAACAGGTGACCAAGCAAAATACATAGTGCAGACAACTGAAGTGATAAACAACATAACCCAAAACCAAGTCAATCACTTCAAGAGAAAAAATGCAATTCGAACATACATATATACATATCAAATGATGTATATACATACATGACTGCATACATATATATGAAGACTAGAATGCAACTGGATGCAAACAGTCTAAAAATAACACAAATGTACCAATTGTAAACATATATAATACTGTAACTGGACAGTAATACCATCATAATCTAGAACAAGGCAAAATGCCAAAGTCATGGTACACCAAAATGATCTAATAATTGATCAATTCGAACAAGTCTTAAAATCAGGCTTCAAAATTCCAATAAACAGAGACAACAAAGGCAAGGCAACATGTTGTTATGTCAAAGTCAAGTTCAAGTGACTCAAGATCAAAGTCAGACTTATGAACATGTACAAGATCAATAGGTGAAGGCAGGCAACTAACTCAAGATCAAAGATCATAGTGAAACAATGAATGAACAGTCAAACTGAAGTCAACAATAACTAGGTCAATGCAAAACAAAAATCATCACAATCATGTTATGAACAAGTCGAATTCCATCTCAAAGAAAAACTCAAAACTGTATTGAATCAAAATTATCAAAGTCAACAGAAAAAGGATTTCAAGTAAGAAGGCATAGAACTGACAACTTCGAACAAAATAAATAACCATAGGCAATTGAAATCAATGTCTTGCCAAAAAACCCAAAATCAAGACAGTGATGACAAAGGAGAACGAATAGTTCAAAACCAACACCAATGAAATCAACAATCGAAGCATGTAGTTGAATTAGATGTGAGGGCTACTCACCTCCATCCGATCGAGAAGGCGAAGTCGAACTCGATTGAGTAGACGAGGCCGCGCACGAATCCATTGAAGCAGGCAATCGAAGCACTAACCCTTAATTCAAGCGACGACTTCAAAGACCTAATTTCTGAGCTAAAGGGACGAACGAGAAGACAGAGCCACCATTTTTTTTTCGTTAGACTTAGGGTTTTTTTTCGTTTTAGAAGTGAGATGGGAATGGGTTGCGAACGAATATCAAAGGGAATGAGTATAACCATAATCTCGACAAAATGAAACGGGTTGAATTAATAGAGAAAAGCTCGTATAATTCTTTAACGAATTTTCAAAAGAATTTCAACTAGATTTAAATCCCAACAGCAATTATTTATCAGATTAACCGTATAACGACGATTATAAAATGGTGCAAAACCTCGGGGTGTTACAGACTCCCCTCCTTATAAAAATTGCGTCCCCGCAATTTTCATAATTGAAGTCATCAATAACAATTATTTTTCTAACATAAACTGTTTAATGCTAGAAAATAAAGTCGGGAATACTAACGCGAAAGAAATCTTTTAATTCCATAAAGGAAATTCGCAAATCCTCAACAAAATCTAATTATCAATATATAATCAGAAAACAGCAAAACTGGATAAATACAATTATCAGCAATCTTCAATTATCAACTAGATAATTAAAAATACAGAAATTAACAAAACAGCAATATCGAATTATCGATACGATAATTAGAAAACAAAATTCGCAAATCGCAAAACTGCAAACATCCAATTATCCAAACGATAGTCAGAAGGCAAATCGACAAATATCTAATTATCTCAAACGATAATCAGAAAACATCAAATCATCAAATATCTGCTTATAAAAAAAAGACAATTAGATTTCAAATCAGCAAATATTCGATTATCAAAAACGACAATCAAATTTCAAATCAACAAATATTCGATTATCAAAAACGATAATCGAATTTCAAATCAGCAAATATTCAATTATCAAAAACGATAATCGAATTTCAAATCAACAAATATTCAATTATCAAAAACGATAATCGAATTTCAAATCAGCAAATATTCAATTATCAAAAATGATAATCGAATTTCAAATCAACAAATATTCAATTATCAAAAACGATAATCGAATTTCAATTCAACAAATATTCGATTATCAAAACGATAATCAAATTTCAATTAACAAATATTCAATTATCAAAAACGATAATCGAATTTCAAATCAGCAAATATTCAATTATCAAAAATGATAATCGAATTTCAAATCAGCAAATATTCAATTATCAAAAACGATAATCGAATTTCAATTCAACAAATATTCGATTATCAAAACGATAATCAAATTTCAATTCACAAATATTCGATTATCAAAAACGACAATCAGAACTCATATCAACAAATATCTAATTATCACAAGCGATAATTAGAAGCAACAAATATCCGATTATCAAAAACGATAATCAGAACTCATATCAACAAATATCTAATTATCACAAGCGATAATTAGAAGCAACAAATATCCGATTATCAAAAACGATAATCAAAACTCATATCAACAAACATCTAATTATCACAAGCGATAATTAGAAGCAACAAATATCCGATTATCAAAAATGATAATCAGAACTCATATCAACAAACATCTAATTATCACAAGCGATAATTAGAAGCAACAAATATCCGATTATCAAAAACGATAATCAGAACTCATATCAACAAATATCTAATTATCACAAGCGATAATTAGAAGCAACAAATATCCGATTATCAAAAACGATAATCAGAACTCATATCAACAAATATCCAATTATCACAAGCGATAATTAGAAGCAACAAATATCCGATTATCAAAAACGATAATCAGAACTCATGTCAACAAACATCTAATTATCACAAGCGATAATTAGAAGCAACAAATATCCGATTATCAAAAACGATAATCAGAACACATATCAACAAATATCTAATTATCACAAGCGATAATTAGAAGCAACAAATATCCGATTATCAAAAACGATAATCAGAACTCATATCAACAAATATCCAATTACCTGCAGATAATTGGAAACAACAAATATCTAGAAATCAATTAAGAAGACTAGAAAATCAACATAAAAGCTTGGATCGATCCCATCAGATGGTGAGTTTTTAATTCGCCGCACGTGCATCAACAAATGGCCGAAGCCTACCAAGTACTCAACATAATTTTGGCGCCCAACAAAAGACCCGAAGGTCCAACAAATGACCCGAAGGTCTAGTACTGGTATTTGACCCGAAGGTCCATCATCTGACCCGAAGGTCCATCATAGTGGCTCGAAAGCACACGAAAGCATCAAATATTTCAATTAACGAGTCCGGAATTAACCGAAATAGCAAACGCACATGTCTCATACCACGTGTTTTACTAAATCGTTTGATTCTCTTCATCGTTTCCTTGAAAGTGCAAAATTCATCAAAATCATCAAAACAACAGATATTCAATTAACGAGTCCGGAATTAACCGAAATAGTAAAAGTGTGGTTCCATACTCCGCACTTTTGCTAAATCGTTTAAATCACTTCATCGTTTCCTTGAAAGTGCAAAATTGTGTATTTTGTAAAAATACACTTTACATTCTCAAACGGACAAGTCCGGAATTAAGCGAATCAGTAAAAGAAAGGGGTCATAGTCCTCGATTTTGCTGAAACGTTTAAATCGCTTCCTCATTCTTTTGAAAATGCAAACTGTTAAATTTCTGAAACCAATTTTATTTATTTTATAAAAATAACAATTCACATTCTCAACTGGACAAGTCCGGAGTTAAGCGAATCAGTAAAAGAAAGGGGTCATAATCCTCGATTTTGCTGAATCGTTTAAGTCGCTTTCTCGTTCTTTTGAAAACACAAACTGTTAAAAATTGTTAAAACAATTTTCATTTTAAAACGATTTTCCAATCACGTGATTAAAACAGCAAATCAGTAACAATTTCGATAAGGAAATCGTACTTCTCAAAATACCGTAAAAACGGGTCACAAAATCAGCATTGCGGAATATCGCTTGAAAATCCACTTTTAAAATTTGACGGTTACTGAAGTCAAAGCGATAGTAATTTTAAAACGTCAAAAATCTCATCAAAATAATTCACATCAAAATGTGACATCAGTGAATTTTCATTCATTAAAATTGTCAACAGAACACCGTGCTTCAAAAATATAGCACTGGTGTAAAAATCCCGTTATAAAAATAACGGCAACAAAATACGTTTCATAACCAAGCATCGGTTCAACATAAAATTAATGCAGTAACGTGCAATTCATATTTGCACGCACATTACAATATAAACAAAGAAATCATTAGAATGTATCTTCAATGAAGACAATTCAGAACAGCAAAATCTAATCAATAGATGATTAGTACAAAAGAAAGCCAGCGGAAATTTCAACAAAATCACATAACTGTAATTTCTTCGAATCCTCAATTCGGATTCGAAATTCTCAAAGAAACAAAATAATTACAGCTATGTAAACAACCAATGAAATCTATTTCATTTCCATATTTCAATTTTTTTTTAAATCAATTAGATTATCAGTTGTACTCAGCGAAGACAGTTTCACTGTTTCCGCTGCGCACTCTGATAAACAATACTCAAATCAATCAAATCATCAGAACACAAATTCACTTTTTATTTTTAAATAATGATATTTAAAAACTTTCATCAAAATTTCAAAACTTTAGTTTTGACTTAAAGCACAACAAAACATCGACCAATAGTTGTAACATATGTTCCATCTAAGTTATGTTTTATATTATGTCCATAAACCCCAAGCTCTGATACCAACTGTGACGCCCCACCTCTATGCTCATAATAACAAAGAGTATTAAAAGAAATACTGTCTATTATCATGAAGAATAAGGCTGGATAGGAGCGGCCATCCGTAGTTGGCCTTACGCTAATATTGATTACCTCGATAGGAGTGGTATATACTTTTCATTTTTCTTCTTATTTATTTACTCCCATCGACATACCCAATTATTAGTATAAAACAAACTACGATGGTTCATAATAGTTTAGGACATTAGATATAACAATAACACAGATAATATACATGCGGAACACAGATAAAAATAAAAGTCTTATATATATATATATATATATATATATAACTGATGTCAGTTACACATAGTTGACACAATGCATATGATACAACTACAAATGTCGACTCGGAAAGTTATATATACAAGTACATTATCAACTAATATACATGAATACATATCATCCTATGCAATGACACGACTTCTACAAAATAACAGAGACAACTTCAAAAGATGTGAAAAGTCTTCATAGTCTGAACAGCAACTCAAAGAAGGAAATCTACAACCTGAAATAACTCGGGTCTGACCCGAGTATTAAATTCAAAAGAAAATAATACACGGGTCAGTCTAATTCAAACTCAGTTATTAATGCACAGAAGCAATAATAATCAAATATCAAATAGACGACAGTCACAGAAATCTCGTACATCCAATCTCTCGATACGAGAATTGGATAACAACAAATATAACACTAAACAGTGTTAAACGACAAATCAACAATCCAAATCAGAATACAACTCCAAAACATTGAAATTAACCAACGAAACAATTCAACAAATCGAAACATCAATTTAAAACTATCAAAATTGATAGGGCTGCAGTACACGCACGCGTGTACTGCCTCGCCACTATCGCAGGAGATACGCAAAAGCTCAGTGAAAGTCACAATGATCGCAAGGTCAAACCCCAAAATCGGGTTCAACTCAAGTGAATTTGAAAACAGACCCAAATGCATTAATACAATGCAAACCAACAAGGGCAAAACTGCATATAAAACTAAACTGCAGTCATAAATGAATACGAGGGGCAAACTGCAACAAAACTGCAGCCACCACAAGTTCACAAGGCAAGGCTGCAGTAAATCAAATTCGAAGATTCAAGCTCACGCAAAGCTGAGGCAATACTCAAGTACTTCAAAAATTTCAATGCAACTCAAGGCAACATGAAGTATAACAGACTCAATGAAATAACCATGTCAGAGGCCAAAGAATGGCCTGAGAAAAGACTCAAGACATGCTACACCTATATACAAACATGAGTGAGGCAATGAACAGCATATCAAAGGTGAAGTACAGGTCAGGGAAGCAAGTATGTACAACCTGAACTATAAAATGTCGACCACTCTAAACCAATGAGCTAACACAACAGCAAGTGGAACTGACCACACACAAAAACAATATTGAGCACGGGCAGGACAACAAGTGATGCAACAAACATGTGTGCATACCCTTTAAAATCAGACTCAAGTGAAGACTGAATGCAACCAACACTCCAGATCAATGCTCATGAAACTGAATATAAGTCAAAATACTCAGCTCACCAAAAATGCACTGCCATATAGTGAAACCATAAGTGAATAATTACAGCTAAAATGACCCAATTGGTTATCAAGTGAATATAATAACACTGCAGACAAATGTACAGGATGGAGACAACTACAGATCGATGCCAACCAAACTACACGCAGGTGCAACTCGATTAACAAACTTGAGTAAATAGGACAAAGTACATGCATTCCATCCACTGCCAGTGTAACAGGTAAGGGATGCATAAATGACTACCAGAGTACACATTTAGACGCGATGGAACCAAACTCCATGTTCACACCTCGATATTAGGGACTATATAATGGACAAGTATGCAACAGTGACTCAAAACATATGCAGTGAAATCAGAAGTGGACTGGTCGAAACAACACAGTGAGCTCAAGCTCAAAAACAACTAAGACCAAGGTGACTAAAACCCAGTACTCAAGCAAGTGAATACAGAGAACTACAAAGACTGCATATTAAATATGCAAAACCAAAGTTGCAGTGAACAACAAAATGCAATTTGAAATAGGCAGTGGCAATCCCACCTTGAAGTATATAAGTGCAGATTAGTTACATGAATGACCAGACCCCAAATGTTGTCGACGTGGTGTACATGTTGATGAACAAACAAAATTCGAGTGTCGACCGAACTACAAATTCAAACCAAGCTCAAGTTATACAAGAAAGGAGACTCAACCAAAAACTGGGACCAAGCTCAATTACAAATTTGCACTATAAAATAACACAAACTTGGTACCATTCCAACCATATATGTACACACACATACCTATGTATGTATGTACATATATGCAGATTTGGATAACAGGTGACCAAGCAAAATACATAGTGCAGACAACTGAAGTGATAAACAACATAACCCAAAACCAAGTCAATCACGTCAAGAGAAAAAATGCAATTCGAACATACATATATACATATCAAATGATGTATATACATACATGACTGCATACATATATATGAAGACTAGAATGCAACTGGATGCAAACAGTCTAAAAAAACACGAATGTACCAATTGTAAACATATATAATACTGTAAATGGACAGTAATAACATCATAATCTAGAACAAGGCAAAATGCCAAAGTCATGGTACACCAAAATGATCTAATAATTGATCAATTCGAACAAGTCTTAAAATCAGTCTTCAAAATCCCAATAAACAGAGACAACAAAGGCAAGGCAACATGTTGTTATGTCAAACTCAAGTTCAAGTGACTCAAGATCAAAGTCAGACTTATGAACATGTACAAGATCAATAGGTGAAGGCAGGCAACTGACTCAAGATCAAAGATCATAGTGAAACAATGAATGAACAGTCAAACCGAAGTCAACAATAACTAGGTCAATGCAAAACAAAAATCATCACAATCATGTTATGAACAAGTCGAATTCCATCTCAAAGAAAAATTCAAAACTGTATTGAATCAAAATTATCAAAGTCAACAGAAAAAGGATTTCAAGTAAGAAGGCATAGAACTGACAACTTCGAACAAAATAAATAACCACAGGAAATTGAAATCAATGTCTTGCCAAAAAACCCAATATCAAGACAGTGATGACAAAGGAGAACGAATAGTTCAAAACCAACACCAATGAAATCAACAATCGAAGCATGTAGTTGAATTAGATGTGAGGGCTATTCACCTCCATCCGATCGAGAAGGTGAAGTCGAACTCGATTGAGTAGACGAGGCCGCGTGCGAATCCATTGAAGCAGGCAATCGAAGCACTAACCCTCAATTCAAGCGACGACTTCGAAGACCTAATTTCTGAGCTAAAGGGACGAACGAGAAGACAGAGCCACCATTTTTTTTCATTAGACTTAGGGTTTTTTTTCGTTTTAGAAGTGAGATGGGAATGGGTTGCGAACGAATATCAAAGGGAATGAGTATAACCATAATCTCAACAAAATGAAACGGGCTGAATTAATAGAGAAAAGCCCGTATAATTCTTTAACGAATTTTCAAAAGAATTTCAACTAGATTTAAATCCCAACAGCAATTAGTTATCAGATTAACCGTATAACGACGATTATAAAATGGTGCAAAACCTCGGGGTGTTACACATTCACTTACAAGGTACTTTCAATAAAAACATTTTTGAATCACTTGCTATTATTAAAATAGTATTATTCCCTAAAACATCTTTTAAACAAATACTCCTACAACTTTACTGTATATATTTTAAAATATCTATTAACAAAAACAATTCTTTTTCAAAATGTACCTCAATAAATATTTTTACAAAATTATAACAAGGATACAAAATACTTTTCAACTTATCCCCATTTCTTAGAAAGATGTTCCCAAATTAAAATAATTGCAGTAAGATGTTCCCATTAAAACATTTCTTGACAAGCACCATTGTCCCAATGGTTAAGTGATTTGGCTTTGGTGCGAGAGGTCACAAGTTCGAAACTTGCGTAGCGTGATTCGAACGTTTATTGACATGTGATATGTTGTCACAATGATTTGTTGTATATAAAGTACTGTTTCAAAAAAAATTCTTTCAAAATAAAATGTTTTCAACCAAAATATACTTTTCATCAAATATTTTCAAATAGAACACTTTTTAATGAAAATTTATATTCCCGTAAATAAAATCTACCATAGTTAAGTGTTCCCAAAATATACCACCATTATAAAAATACTTTCCTAAAGGTGTTTTAAAATAAACAAAATTTTCCACACTGAAATGTTCATTTAAAAGCTAAATTTAACTTCCAATATCTAATTAAAATGCCTTTTATTAAAATACTTCTAAATAAAATATTTTCTAATATTTTGTCTTTTTTACAAAATATTTTAGTTAACCTTATTAAATACTTTATTATAATAAATCACTTTATGTTAAATATAGGCATTTTTCCCATTTCAATAAAAAAAATTAGGAATCTATACTTCATAAATTTTCCAAATAAATATTATTCACTTGAAAATAAAAGTGACTCCATCTTATTAAGGCCAGGTTTCAATTAATTTAACATCAGGTGTGTGTTATTTGGGTTATAACCAACACTTAACTCGTCTTATAAGTGTTCATCCTATAGCACTCCTACATTATTTATTTTCCATGCTATGGTCATCACAAATAACATCATTTGAGGGTAAGGTAACAGTGATTAAACAAATAAACCTCTACACATAAAGCACACAATTTTCAATCAAGCGCTCTCTCATTTTTTTAACCTAACCTAAGGTATGAAATAAACTACCCTAATTGGTTTAAACGTACCCAAAGCTCAGGGGATTGCTGAACCTAAGCTCTGATACTGAGTGTGATGGTCCACTATTTTTAAAATCTAAAATCAATTACAAACGATATCAAAATAATCTTAGAACTAATTTCAGATATTAAAAGCAGTGGACTATGGGTATATATATATATATAAATTAGAAATTCTAAAACAATGAATAAAAGGAAGAAACCTCACCACAGAATCAAACATCAACAGAAATGAACATTATCTCGATAATAAAATTACTTTACAACATTATTACATCAATTTATGTTTTATTACATCAATTGTCATTAACTTATGAACAATATAACAATGGTATAAAGGATATACCAAATCAGACATATATAGCCTGCATTCACCTTTCCATTCCCTCCTTTGCTCCTACTTGCAACTTCATAATTGTACAGATATATACATAGTAAAAAGAAAAATGGTTTCAACTATGTTTGGAATGCACCTAACCCTATACACTTTGGCCATAGTCTCGATAGCTATTTTATAGGAAAAGACTGGCTATGTACCCCTTTTGGAGGATCAAGCCCACATAGTTCTATTTCATATTCTTCTTCTGTATTCGAATATTGTTAGTACATTGCAACCATACCATCCATGCAACCATTGCAATTATCACAACCAATGCAGTCGATGCAACTAATGTAACCATCACAACCAATATAATCAATGCAACTAACATAACCATTACAACCATCATAACCAATACAACCAATATAATTAGTAGAAACAGAAAATAGTATTGCTACTCATCCATCTAAATAAATCATCATATAGTGCAACCACACCAATAATAGTGCACAGTCATCAAGCATAAATGATATTTAGTGATAACCACAATCCATCGAATAATAAAATCACAACATAAATATACTTACATGCACGACAATTTATCAACTATAATACTACATCATTAATGTAAATATAAATCATCCAGTATACTAATCACTCCACAATCGTAACACAACATCAAAATAATCAAATGAGTATTAACCCAACCAACATTAGTAACACAACATCCATCATTAAATAACCTTAATTAACTATCCATCGTCTAGTAGCAACAACGGTATAATATCACACACTCATCCAAATGTGATACCATCATTAAACATCAAATAAATGTGATAATTACATCGACAATTAACCACACATTCAACAATTGTCCAAATAATATACTTGCATCCATTATCCTTTTAGGTACAAAATCGTTTATTATTGTTTATTTTTATGGTTTCACTTATTTATTGCATCTTAAAACAATAATACTCTTTTAAAAACGATAATATACATCTGTAGTCCTTTATTGTACTCTATTTTTCAAATATCTCAAAACATCATACTTCAATTAGAAGTAATAATCTTCACCAAACCACTTTTTAAAACTGTATTATTATTTAAAAGTTCATTTTATATAATAAACTTCATAAATATTAATAAAATATCATTTCTGTAATTATTTATGAATTTCCCCATAAATTTATAAATAATAACCTTATTTAATTCCATACTTTTTATTTTAGTAAAATTTGTTAAATCACCGTTATTTACAAAAACCATCTAAAATTTGTAAATAACTTTATCTATCATTTATATATTAATTTTTTTCATTATTATATGTTTCAATTAATTACTTTCCAATTCAAATTAACAATTAATTATAATTAAACACTCAAAAATACGACTATCAACAATAATTACCCAACCAAGGCGTAATACATTCAAATTACTATGATAATTAAACAGTTGTATATATAGAACGTAACATACATCAACGAATGTGATTTTTCATCAACAAATACAGATTTTATAAATTAAATTTCAATTAATTAAATTAAATAGTTCATACCAACATGCTTTTTACAATAGTCTCCAAACTTAGTAAACATATCGAAATTTCGCTACGAGTCTAACGGAAGGAATCGTGCATGAATCGGGGTTCATATGCACAAGATACGGAGGTTACAAGTTTCAAAGACTAATTTGTAAATATAAAAATTATAGGGTTTAAATGTAAACTTTACCGTATTCTCCAAATTCATGTTGCCGCCACCAGGAGATTTTGACAACCAAATTTGTCATCGTTGGGCCAACTTAGCTCATGCCACCACCTCCATTTACCTCGTCTCTGCCTCCGTTGCACGCTGTGACTACCACCTGGCCTCCGATCAACCCACGACATCCCTCAAAACTCCCCACACCCAATTTCCAACCCTAAATTGCTAATTTCAACTAGCGTAGTTGATATAAGGTCATGGAACCATCGACGTTGCACTCCACTCAACGAGCTCTTCGGTTCTCCTCAATCAATTTCAAGAATCATAACCCAAATCAAATTCGCCTAAATTAGCATTAAGGTGTCACAATTTGTGACTTTGGCCAACAGTTCTAGTCACCTCAAGACTCTTTTCCAAAAACGGACAATTGTCGTCGACTCTATTCGTTGAAAGCTTCACATCAATATATAATTGGTAGGTTTAGGCAATTTGATTTTTGAATAATTTGTAATGGAGATATGTGCCATTAGCAGGTGATTAAAGAATTTCGGGAATTATATAGAAAAATAAAGATAGAGGTGACGGTTAAAGTTTCATAGCCTCACTTATATCGTTGTTAGAATGGGTTAGGGGCTGTGTGCCCAGTTTGATCCGAAAAAACTACGTACACTATTTAAACACTGTAACATCTTTATTTCATAAAGCATAACTCTAATATCAAAATTATATATCAAATTGATCAGTTAGTAAAGACCTTCACAATGGTGATAAATACGATACCCACTCATTCTTCTACTAAAAAATTATTTTTAATTACCTTAATATTAGTAGCATTAAATTTTTGATTTGTTGCAATTTTCATGAAGGAGAGACTCTATTGGTTTTCAAACTCAAATCTGAAGTTGTGATAACCCAGATTTTTGGTCATCTGATAATTGGATAATTATCTGATTTTAACTATTTAAAACACTGATTTATAAGTTAAACAAATAAATTATGTGTTGTATACATATGTGTTGATTTAAATAGAATTTAAATTTGAATTTAATTTGAAATTCAAAAGATAATTATCTTAAAATAAATTGAATTAAAAAAAATATTTACACATGCAAAATACAAGTGTTGAGATATTAGCATATGTAAATGAAAAATGTTAGATAATTAAACAAGTGTCACATTATTACATTTTCTTTTATTTTTAAAAATATTAGATAAAACAAGGCTATAAATATACTTATACTCTTTTCTTCTCAATTCTTTTCTATCTTCATTTCAAAACTAAGAAATCAGTAGCCTGTAAACAATATACAAACCAGAGATAAATTCAAATAGCAAATTCATCTCAGTTTTTAAAAATAAACAAGATTTCCAGTTCAAAATCAAAGCAAGTTTTCAAGCTAACAAAGTTTTCCAGTTAACAAGCTTTCAAAAGATCATCAGCATTCCAGTTGCCTTCTCTGTTCAACATAAATTTGTGAGTAAACATTCTTCTTAAAAGCTTAAGTAAATGATAATCCGTTGCATGCGAATTTCCTGGAATGAATTATGCTTTGCATGTATATATATAAGTGTGATTCCTGTATATATGAATATGATGTAAGTGTGCATGTCTGTTGCTCTGTTCTTTGTTCACAGAGTTTAAAACAAAGTAAAAATTCAAATCTTCTCTTTAAATCTCTTATAGGTTGTGAAAGTTCAATAAGATATGTTTGTTTAAACATAGATTAAGGTTTAAAAATATATTTAAGTAAATTAAGTTTGTAATTTTCTGGAAACCAAGAAGAATAGTGGAAAACTTAAGATATGTTAAAATTCAAACATCTAAATTCTTCAATTTTCTTATATAACCTGAATCACCATCTAAAATCATGATTTCTGATATGAATATCTAGATTTTTAGGCTTGTGTAAGTCGAGATAATCGGAGTTGAACGATTTTGGGTTTATTGCCAAATTCCGACGAACGGAAGAAGTTTGGTTGTCGAGCTTTGGTCTGGAGGAAGAATGTAGCATGGTGGTCACTGGAAAAATGATCGCCAGAGTTATAGTTGGCCGTGGTGGCCAGGGGACGGAGAGGTAGGGTTTTGGAGTGTTGTTCTGTCGTGTGGATAGTCGAGGTGATTCCATCGTCGTTGGTGCATCGGAGGTGATCGCGAGGTGGGGAATCAGAGCTGGAAGTCGAGGCGAAGCTTCGGTAAGGTCTGCGTGGGTTCTCGAGGTGTAGTTCGTCGGCGATTGGTGATTTCCGATCGGGGTATGATTCCTGATTTTGACGTTGAAGCTCGATTTCGAATTACCGTCTTTTTCGAAGAACTGGATGGTCGAGGAGATCGGTACAGTGGTCGACGTCTTGTCGAGGGTCGTGGCAAAGGTCGGAGCTGCGGCGTTTGTGCGTGTACATGCACGAATTCACGTTCGTGTCAGTGTTGGATTTGGCTTCGGGGAAGATGGAGATAACTCGAGTCGAACTCGAGTGGTTTTGTGTGTTGACTCGAAGTTGATGAGTATCTCAGGGATTTGAGGGTTTAGCTCGGGGTTGTTGCGTAGCTGGCTCGGGGTTTTGGTATTTTGAGTCGGGTTTGATTTTGTTAAGTAAACAGGTTTCAAAAATTTTAAAAGATAAATCAAGATCGGGTAGTTTAAAAGTAAAGACAAGTTTTAAAGTTATGGAAATAAATTAGTTCCTAAATGTTTTTCAAATGAAGTCTAATGATGTAATTAAGTATTTAATAAAGATAAAGAAATTATCTTTAAATTATTTAAGGTTGTGATTAATTAAAGGATAATTACTTAATGAAAGTAATTAAAGGATAGTTAATGAATGTAATTAATTTAAGGATCATTAACTAGTGATTAATGGATAATTAATTAATGTAATTTAAGATAATTAATTAGATTAATTAATTAAGGATAATCACTAAATGAAATTGATTAAGTATAATTACTTAATGTAATTAATAAGTATAATTACTTGGTGTAATTAATTAAAGGATTAATTAATGTAATTAATTAAAAGAGTAATTAATTAATGGAAGTAATTAGAGGTTACTAAATGAAAGTAATTAAAGGATAATTACTTAATGGAAGTGATTAAGGATTAATTACTTAATGTAATTAATTAATAAATTAAAGGGTTAGTTAATTAATGAAATTAATTAAGGATCATTAATTAATGTAATTAATGAGAGTAATTAAGGGTTAATTAATATGAATGGTTAAAGGATAATTAATTTATGTAATTAATTAAAGGCTAATTACTTAATGTAATTAAAGAATAATTAATTAAGGTTGATTAATTAAGATGGATAATTAGAGGATGATTAATTAATTGATTTGTAATTAATTAATGTTAAGTAAGCAAGATTTAAGAGTAATTAAAGTAATTAATTTAATTCATTGGTGGTTAATTAAATTAATTTAAGATGGTGCGGTTGATTTATCTTGCTTATGGATGATTGAGTTATATTGGATGATTTGGATTATGTGTGTCACATACCGAAATTTTCGACTTTCGAAAATTCGACATCGATACTCCCTTTATCGACTGTCGAGCAATCGAGTGCCGGAAACTCCAATAGTGAGGGTTTAAGAAAGAAGAAAAAGGCAGAAGAAGAAGAAGATAGAAGAAAAAGAAAAGAAAGAAGAACAATAGAACAACATCAGAACAGAAAACAATATCAGAATCTTACACATCGCAGCGGAACAATATATATAATAGATAAATGAATAATCTTTAAAGCAAAGAACTATATCATTTTATACATACATCAATCATCAGAGTCAATATACAACAATGGACAGTTATATAAACTTGTCCTCATACAGAATACACAGCGGAATAAATACTATCAGATACAAATACTACGTCTCGTCATCCATCTTGCCTCCAAAGCTCCAGAATATCCTGATAACATAACTCTAGGCTGCCCGTGTGGAAATTGGTGGGCACCCAGAGTTTAAAAGGGAACAATAAACTCCGAGTCAGTCATGGTGACTGGTGTGAGATCGTAAAACAGTTATTCTTTCACAAAGAAAATAAAACAAATTCGCAATGCTTTTGGAAAATGAAACTACCATAAGACCTCCCGCCACACACACAATGCAAACGCAGAATTGGAGGAGATTTCTTCTTATGATAGTCAAAAATGCTTACTATGCAAAATCAAATTCTTTTTTATATTATTATTAGTGCATAGTGTAGAAAACATTTCGAAAGTACAATATAAATCTTAGCTAGCATAGGTACCATTATAGTATGCTTGCTATAGCTGCCATATTAGATGGCAGGTTCTACAACTAAAACCGTACAAGTCACGTATTGTTTCTTTGGATTTCCAACAAATGGTCAGGCCAAGGAACTTCCTATCCATGATGGGTACGTCCCTGGAATAGACGACCCGAGAACCTAACCGGATCTCTGCCAACACAAGGCCGGGTTACCTCTGCAAAAATAGGTAACTACTGACACGCGTATGCCATCCCCCGATCGTAACCGATCTTCCCGAGGATCCCCGATTTCCAACAACCACAAAGAAATAAATTTGCAGCAACCACATAGGTTAAGTATCTGGGCTCCATACCATGATACCACCTCTATCTAGAAGGAATGACATACACTAAGGGGCGCTACTCCCTAGAACCTTGCTGCATCCTTCCTGTTTTGACCATTTCCGGGGTGTGAGGCTCGTCGAAGTCTCGTCCACAAAGCTACGCTTCTCAAAAAGCCATGCTTCGGGTCAAACAAATGATCAACCTATGATCACAAAGATATAAGATCAAACAAACGATCATATCACAAATGATCAAACACTGATCATTTCACAGCAACACTCAGTATGCCACGTTACCAAATTGGGAGTATATCGCTGATAAATTTCAACTACATAACCTCTGAGCTCGTACGTCTCAGAGAAGGGTGTTAAGCTAAGAGAATAAATTCTCCGCCACCAACAGATATGTATTTGAAAGAAACCAGCTTTATATCTCAATTTGTAACGTCAGACACACAATCCATACAAGTCTGTTCCGGGATCGAACAGAACTGAAGGCACTTCTCACGAAGCCCTTGCATATCCGGATAATTTTCTAATCACGTCCGGACTTCCCGTCACTAAGGGTGATAAAAACCTCTAAACCGGAGATCAGCCGATGTAGAGTAACTCGACGGTAATCCTTCCGTTTTCAAAAATATCTGGTCTTCAACACCGGTCTTCGAATGCAATTCATAACGACGTATCACATATTCGGAATGGGTTATACGACCCCATGGTCCTTTCCCGGCTAACCCGAATAGTGAGCGATTACTCAAAAATAAGTGTGGCATTCAAATTCATCCAATTCACAACAAATACCTATCTAAAGGTAATTATTGATAGTCAGTTATTTAACTATCAATAAAGATGCGCAACATCATCAGATTCTAAATAATTTTCCAAATTATTTTATCTTCCAAAATATCTTTACTAGATATAAAATTTCCACACTTCAAAAATAAATCAACATTTATTTTTCTAAACAGTTTCCCTTTCCTTTATAAATTCCATAGTGAATTTATATTCCAAAATATCTACTGATATACGATTCTCAAATCGATTTCAAATATTCAATTTCATTTTATCTTTAAGAAGATAAATTCTCAAAACGTTTCATTTCATATTGGAAAAGCATTTCCATACTTATTTAACAATAAGTATTTCACAAATCTATTTATTTACAACATTTGAAAATATTCGTTATACTTAAATCAAAATTAAGTATACATTTCATTCTTTAAGGAAATCATTTACTATAACAACATTTATTTGAGTCAAAATGAATGTTACGTAAAACATCGTTACGACGACTCAAAATCACTAGTATAGGGATTCGAAATTTAGATAGATATATAAATCCCAATACTACATAAAACATTTCCTTTCGGAAATCATTTACTATAACAACAGTGTTATAGTCCACCATTTCCTTATTTTTCGAAAACGTCTATTTCAACAATAAAAATGTTGAAATCTATAGTTTCGATATTTCTCACATTTTAAAAACATCTTTAAAATGTTTAACTTCATTTTTAATATCACTTCTTCAAAAATAAATCCATTTTATTTAACAATATATTCACTGTCCAAAATCGTGAATATAATTCACTTAACCCAATTTCAATCATTTCTACACATTTTATTTCAAGGATAATTCGCTATCCAAAATCGCGAATATATTCCCTTTAATAACCTTTTATATTTAATTTATCAAATTCAATTGATTTCGAATTTATAAAACAACGTTTATAAATTCTATTTCTATTTTCTAACGACTTCAATTTAATAAATCTTCTTTATTAATAATTCGATCAATATTCCATTTAAAGGCAAAAATCCAATTTATAAGTTAATCTCTTATAAATCTTTTATTCTACAGTTTCATCCATTTTATAACTTCACAATTTATAAATCTATAGATTCCATATCTTCACTATTTATAATTCTATAAATTTCATTTTTAACACTTATAAACTCGTTTTAAAATTCCAAGATTTTAAATTTATAAATATCAACTTTTTAAATCTTTTAAATAAACTGTTCACAAAAATTCGAAAATCTCAGTTCAAACCATTTTATAAATTGCTTAAACTATTTATTTCAAAAATCACCTTACAGTCATAATTCACAAAAATCTTAACTCTTATAACTTCAAAATTTTAAACGTTTATTTATTTAAAATAAATCAATTCAACAATTCAATAAAACGTCTACTTTCAAAAATTACTTTAAAATCCTTTTAAAGTAAAAGTCGTTATTTTTAAACTTCAAAACTGAATCCGATGATGCAACAACATCAATTAGTCAATCATAACAACAAACATCATATATCAACATATGATAACAGAATATACATCAATATCTGTAAATAAATAAATACTGGTGAGGAATCCAGTTGGATCCCTCCAACCTGTTTCCCTGCATCCACAGACGTTAGCACAATACCAATTCCACTTCGAGGTGGAATATCGCGGTATATGGGTTTTATAAAAATATCCGCTTACTAACGGCGCAATAGGGTCTCATCCGCTATACGAGGCGGGAAATCAATCAATCCAATATATACATATGCCAATATGTATATATTGCTACATATATATAGATATATCCTACTATATCTAATATCACATCCAATAGCAATCATCAATAACTGCAAAAATTCCACATTCAATTTGAGTGAGAAAAATCTCACCTTAGCTTTGCGATCCCATTTTCGATCCAGATTTAATTTTCTTCGTTGTATTCGACCTTGTATAAACAATTATACAATTTTATTAATATTCGAATTAATCGAACTACTACATTTTCATTTGAAAATTTAAATTCACCGATGATTTAATTCTAAACCAGTTTCTTTTTAAATAAATCATTTTATCAAATAAATTTTCTAACAAATCTTCTTTTACTTAAAATTTTAAACTACATTCTTTTTAACAAATTCTAAAACTCTGTTAATATTTTTAAATTACAGCCATATATATATAAATTTAAAATAACTGAATACTTTTTTTTTTGATAAAGTTCACAAAACCAAATTCGATAATTTAAACTAGAGAAATTATCAAATTAGTAATCCATTTCTCTATAAATATTTTTCTTTAGCTTTTTCTAATTACACTTAAACAACTGAGTAAGAAATACCTTACTGAAGAAAATGCGAACCCAGGCTATCACGGCGACCCACGCGGCGTCGCCTCGCCTCACGCTTCCAATCATCGCAACGCTCGCACGTGAACAGTCGCGACCCTCTACGCCTGCTCCAGCTCCGCGAAATCGAGCCCCAATCCCATCACGACTTCAACCACACACTTGCCTCCAGTTTCCATCTCCAACGCGACCCCTCCGAGTCACCTGCTAGCTCGCGACTCCCAGTTCACAGTACAAACCTCGCCTAGCTTCGATCGAACGACACGCGACCTTTGCCGTGCCCAGATTCCACCAAGTCGCCGCTGCCACGCGCGTACGCATCCCCAAACGCGCGCCACCGCCTCCGAACAGATGCGACCTCACCTCGATCGAACTCGAGTTTGCTTAGGACTGCCATTTTTTTTCTTTGCCTTGCTTTCGATTTTAATTTGGAAGAGGAGAGGCGATTGGTTTAATTTCAGCTGCCATTTCTATTTTCTTTTTAAACGAAGATACTCATCGTTGTATTGATTTTTTCCTCTGAACGAAACAGAAGAAGACGTGATTTCAAGGAACGAGATGATGTTGTTTTGTACGAGAGGAAGCAATATGGGTGCGGGATGTACGTATTGTTGGATTAAAGGAAAGCAATTATTCTTTTCACTTTATTTAAATTCAATCGGTCCCAGTATAAATTTCTACGTGTTTATATATCGTACGCTCACACAACAATTCCAAATGCTACGAAAATTAAAATCCGGTAATAATTCAATATTACGGACCCAATGGAACTGGTTTCGTCGAATTCCGAGACTGTGCCCCGGAACGCTATTTTTAAATATCGATTCAAACGATATGAATTCAAAACTGAACAAATAACTGTAAACTTCAATTCTGAAGCTTCTATTATCTTCAGTGTTATCAATACGAATTTTAAAAGCTTTCGAAATATTTTTCTTCAACTTACAATTGAAGATACCAATCTTATTCAACTTACAATAGATTAAATTTTTATAATTTAATCACCAAATTCAAAGTTATATTCGGGATTCAAATTAAATCATCGTTCAAATATTTAAAATTAATTAAATATTCTCAATTTAATTTGTTCAAAATTCTGGGTCGTTACAGACTTACCCCCTTAAAAGAATTTCGTCCTCGAAATTACAAGTTAGAAAGAAAGGTCCTTAACTCGTCTACTATCTTTCACAATCAATAGTTTTATCAAATTTTCAAACAAATCTTTCTACTAAAGATTCGTTATTTATTCAACTAAATTTCTAACTTCAATTCTAAGTTTCAAACAACATTGTTTCTTAACAATTTAAATTTAAGTTTAAATTCAATTTTAAACTTTCAAAATTTCTCAAAAAATTTTCTAACACCCGAAATTTCCGAAAAATTTCGCCAGCGTCTCCTTTGCGCGGCTAATACGGCACGACTACAAAACGTCCCTCCGGACTCTCAAATTTCAAAAAGAAAGAAAAGGCCAAACGGCTAGACAAGAAAATCATCAAATCTCATATTGAAATTCAAATACTTACCTTTTGTCGAGCAATTCAAATTCATCTTTGAAAATCAAATCCAATTCCTTTATAATACCTGTATATCCTACTAGCCATTATATCTAGTTATAACATTCAAATCATTTTGCAAATTCTATTACAGAATTTTCAATATAAACTGCTTATATCATCTTTAGCTTACAGATTGAAGTTATATATTCATTATCATTCAATTTTACATTTCAAATTTTCATTTGAATTCAATTCACAATTCCAATCTAATTTGGATTCAGTTTAACTTCTGAATATTGAATTTCATCAATTTACTTTCCTTTACAACTATACTATTTTAAATTAGTTTCAGTTACTAATTCATCACAAATCCAATTCTCTCTATTCAAATTTGTTTCAACATTCAGTTTGAATTTCATTTACTATCAAATGCAAAACAAGTTTAACATTCAGTTTTAATCTCATTCACTTCATTCAATTAGCTTCACTTACAAATTTTTAGTTTAATACTTCTCAAATTATATTCAATTCGATTGCTTACAACTTCAAAATGAATCTCAACTTCCAATTTCAGTTTCATTTAATTGATTCACCTGTACTTACATTTATTTAACTCCATCTTTTAAGTTAAATTTATTCTATCAAAATTCAAATTGTATAGGTTATCAACTTACAATATTTCATAAATATTTTTATATATAGTATTCCAGAGTCTTTTTCAACCTTTCAAAACCATTTTTGAAAACAATTCAAATTATCCTTTGAATTTCCAAAACATAACCCAAATTTTATAAACAACTTCTATTTAAAATAATTTGGCAGCAATTCCCTCTTTTGGAAACCCGAAAATGAACACCGGTGATGTCGCGATCATCATCGGAATTATTTTCCAGCGACCGAAAAGAGTTTAGAGCTTTCATCTCTCAAAAATACTTTTCAAACCTTCGAAATCCATTTTCAAATCAAAAATGATTTAAACTTTCCAAATCTCCAAAATTTTCAAATTCTTTTCAAAACATTTCCAAATACTTCTTTGGAATTCCGTTTCAAATTACAAATCACATTTAAAATTTATATTCTCAAATTTCATTTGTATATGAATTCATTTCTTAACTTTGGAGTTATGATTTCAATTCCTTATTCAGTTCAATAATAATGATAACATTTCAATATCATCACTTTCCTAACAAACAAGCATCCATACACTATGATAATTCATAGAAAACCATTTCTTTTCTATACAAAAATAGTTTTGGGCAAAATTATTTCATTTACCCTATTTAAAACAATACTGTGTCGGTTTATCTTGTTTAAGAGTTTAGAAACTCCTATCGATTTCAGTTAGCTAGACTGCACCGACCAGAATCCATAAACAATCAACCGATAAGTCAACACAATACAAAACAATTTTATATTCACTAACAAATACGCGCTCATATCTATTATTACACTCAACTCATTCTAGAGTACTGCTGACTCTATCTCTAATGAGTAACACCCAACAGAGCAGGGTTGTCGCTTAACCATATGCGCCTCTGATACCACTTTGTCACATACCGAAGTAAGCGGTCACAACTGGTAGGCTTTTCAACCATCCCAGCCCCACCGTGGCTGACAGTGATATCCCAAACTTGCTTTTACGGCCAGCCTCTCGACTGTCATGGCCTCTGCCTAACCAACCCATCCCTCTCAGGGACATGTAGGGGTAAGAGTCTCCCGTTCGCCACCAAACCGCGAAGCGAGAATCCCCTATCATGCTGTAATATAGCAAGACTGGTGTGAGATCGTAAAACAGTTATTCTTTCACAAAGAAAATAAAACAAATTCGCAATGCTTTTGGAAAATGAAACTACCATAAGACCTCCCGCCACACACACAATGCAAACGCAGAATTGGAGGAGATTTCTTCTTATGATAGTCAAAAATGCTTACTACGCAAAATCAAATTCTTTTTGATATTATTATTAGTGCATAGTGTAGAAAACATTTCGAAAGTACAATATAAATCTTAGCTAGCATAGGTACCATTATAGTATGCTTGCTATAGCTGCCATATTAGATGGCAGGTTCTACAACTAAAACCGTACAAGTCACGTATTGTTTCTTTGGATTTCCAACAAATGGTCAGGCCAAGGAACTTCCTATCCACGATGGGTACGTCCCTGGAATAGACGACCCGAGAACCTAACCGGATCTCTGCCCACACAAGGCCGGGTTACCTCTGCAAAAATAGGTAACTACTGACACGCGTATGCCATCCCCCGATCGTAACTGATCTTCCCGAGGATCCCCGATTTCCAACAACCACAAAGAAATAAATTTGCAGCAACCACATAGGTTAAGTATCTGGGCTCCATACCATGATACCACCTCTATCCAGAAGGAATGACATACACTAAGGGGCGCTACTCCCTAGAACCTTGCTGCATCCTTCCTGTTTTGACCATTTCCGGGGTGTGAGGCTCGTCGAAGTCTCGTCCACAAAGCTACGCTTCTCAAAAAGCCATGCTTCGGGTAAAACAAATGATCAACCTATGATCACAAAGATATAAGATCAAACAAATGATCATATCACAAATGATCAAACACTGATCATTTCACAGCAACACTCAGTATGCCACGTTACCAAATTGGGAGTATATCGCTGATAAATTTCAACTACATAACCTCTGAGCTCGTACGTCTCAGAGAAGGGTGTTAAGCTAAGAGAATAAATTTTCCGCCACCAACAGATATGTATTTGAAAGAAACCAGCTTTATATCTCAATTTGTAACGTCAGACACACAATCCATACAAGTCTGTTCCGGGATCGAACAGAACCGAAGGCACTTCTCACGAAGCCCTTGCATATCCGGATAATTTTCTAATCACGTCCGGACTTCCCGTCACTAAGGGTGATAAAAACCTCTAAACCGGAGATCAGCCGATGTAGAGTAACTCGACGGTAATCCTTCCGTTTTCAAAAATATCCGGTCTTCAACACCGGTCTTCGAATGCAATTCATAATGACGTATCACATATTCGGAATGGGTTATACGACCCCATGGTCCTTTCCCCGCTAACCCGAATAGTGAGCGATTACTCAAAAATAAGTGTGGCATTCAAATTCATCCAATTCACAACAAATACCTATCTAAAGGTAATTATTGATAGTCGGTTATTTAACTATCAATAAAGATGCGCAACATCATCAGATTCTAAATAATTTTCCAAATTATTTTATCTTCCAAAATATCTTTACTAGATATAAAATTTCCACACTTCAAAAATAAATCAACATTTATTTTTCTAAACAGTTTCCCTTTCCTTTATAAATTCCATAGTGAATTTATATTTCAAAATATCTACTGATATACGATTCTCAAATCGATTTCAAATATTAAATTTCATTTTATCATTAAGAAGATAAATTCTCAAAACGTTTCATTTCATATTGGAAAAGCATTTCCATACTTATTTAATAATAAGTATTTCACAAATCTATTTATTTTCAACATTTGAAAATATTCGTTATACTTAAATCAAAATTAAGTATACATTTCATTCTTTAAGGAAATCATTTACAATAACAACATTTATTTGAGTCAAAACGAATGTTACGTAAAACATCGTTACGACGACTCAAAATCACTAGTATAGGGATTCGAAATTTAGATAGATATATAAATCCCAATACTACATAAAACATTTCCTTTCGGAAATCATTTACTATAACAACAGTGTTATAGTCCACCATTTCCTTATTTTTCGAAAACGTCTATTTCAACAATAAAAATGTTGAAATCTATGGTTTCGATATTTCTCACATTTTAAAAATATCTTTAAAATGTTTAACTTCATTTTTAATATCACTTCTTCAAAAATAAATCCATTTTATTTAACAATATATTCACTGTCCAAAATCGTGAATATAATTCACTTAACCCAATTTCAATCATTTCTACACATTTTATTTCAAGGATAATTCGCTATCCAAAATCGCGAATATATTCCCTTTAATAACCTTTTATATTTAATTTATCAAATTCAATTGATTTCGAATTTATAAAACAACGTTTATAAATTCTATTTCTATTTTCTAACGACTTCAATTTAATAAATCTTCTTTATTAATAATTCGATCAATATTCCATTTAAAGGCAAAAATCCAATTTATAAGTTAATCTCTTATAAATCTTTTATTCTACAGTTTCATCCATTTTATAACTTCACAATTTATAAATCTATAGATTCCATATCTTCACTATTTATAATTCTATAAATTTCATTTTTAACACTTATAAACTCGTTTTAAAATTCCAAGATTTTAAATTTATAAATATCAACTTTTTAAATCTTTTAAATAAACTGTTCACAAAAATTCGAAAATCTCAGTTCAAACCATTTTATAAATTGCTTAAACTATTTATTTCAAAAATCACCTTACAGTCATAATTCACAAAAATCTTAACTCTTATAACTTCAAAATTTTAAACGTTTATTTATTTAAAATAAATCAATTCAACAATTCAATAAAACGTCTACTTTCAAAAATTACTTTAAAATCCTTTTAAAGTAAAAGTCGTTATTTTTAAACTTCAAAACTGAATCCGATGATGCAACAACATCAATTAGTCAATCATAACAACAAACATCATATATCAACATATGATAACAGAATATACATCAATATCTGTAAATAAATAAATACTGGTGAGGAATCCAGTTGGATCCCTCCAACCTGTTTCCCTGCATCCACAGACGTTAGCACAATACCAATTCCACTTCGAGGTGGAATATCGCGGTATATGGGTTTTATAAAAATATCCGCTTACTAACGGCGCAATAGGGTCTCATCCGCTATACGAGGCGGGAAATCAATCAATCCAATATATACATATGCCAATATGTATATATTGCTACATATATATAGATATATCCTACTATATCTAATATCACATCCAATAGCAATCATCAATAACTGCAAAAATTCCACATTCAATTTGAGTGAGAAAAATCTCACCTTAGCTTTGCGATCCCATTTTCGATCCAGATTTAATTTTCTTCGTTGTATTCGACCTTGTATAAACAATTATACAATTTTATTAATATTCGAATTAATCGAACTACTACATTTTCATTTGAAAATTTAAATTCACCGATGATTTAATTCTAAACCAGTTTCTTTTTAAATAAATCATTTTATCAAATAAATTTTCTAACAAATCTTCTTTTACTTAAAATTTTAAACTACATTCTTTTTAACAAATTCTAAAACTCTGTTAATATTTTTAAATTACAGCCATATATATATAAATTTAAAATAACTGAATACTTTTTTTCTTTGATAAAGTTCACAAAACCAAATTCGATAATTTAAACTAGAGAAATTATCAAATTAGTAATCCATTTCTCTATAAATATTTTTCTTTAGCTTTTTCTAATTACACTTAAACAACTGAGTAAGAAATACCTTACTGAAGAAAATGCGAACCCAGGCTATCACGGCGACCCACGCGGCGTCGCCTCGCCTCACGCTTCCAATCATCGCAACGCTCGCACGTGAACAGTCGCGACCCTCTACGCCTGCTCCAGCTCCGCGAAATCGAGCCCCAATCCCATCGCGACTTCAACCACACACTTGCCTCCAGTTTCCATCTCCAACGCGACCCCTCCGAGTCACCTGCTAGCTCGCGACTTCCAGTTCACAGTACAAACCTCGCCTAGCTTCGATCGAACGACACGCGACCTTTGCCGTGCCCAGATTCCATCAATTCGCCGCTGCCACGCGCGTACGCATCCCCAAACGCGCGCCACCGCCTCCGAACAGATGCGACCTCACCTCGATCGAACTCGAGTTTGCTTAGGACTGCCATTTTTTTTCTTTGCCTTGCTTTCGATTTTAATTTGGAAGAGGAGAGGCGATTGGTTTAATTTCAGCTGCCATTTCTATTTTCTTTTTAAACGAAGATACTCATCGTTGTATTGATTTTTTCCTCTGAACGAAACAGAAGAAGACGTGATTTCAAGGAACGAGATGATGTTGTTTTGTACGAGAGGAAGCAATATGGGTGCGGGATGTACGTATTGTTGGATTAAAGGAAAGCAATTATTCTTTTCACTTTATTTAAATTCAATCGGTCCCAGTATAAATTTCTACGTGTTTATATATCGTACGCTCACACAACAATTCCAAATGCTACGAAAATTAAAATCCGATAATAATTCAATATTACGGACCCAATGGAACTGGTTTCGTCGAATTCCGAGACTGTGCCCCGGAACGCTATTTTTAAATATCGATTCAAACGATATGAATTCAAAACTGAACAAATAATTGTAAACTTCAATTCTGAAGCTTCTATTATCTTCAGTGTTATCAATACGAATTTTAAAAGCTTTCGAAATATTTTTCTTCAACTTACAATTGAAGATACCAATCTTATTCAACTTACAATAGATTAAATTTTTATAATTTAATCACCAAATTCAAAGTTATATTCGAGATTGAAATTAAATCATCGTTCAAATATTTAAAATTAATTAAATATTCTCAATTTAATTTGTTCAAAATTCTGGGTCGTTACAATGTGATATCTCTGACATGTGATTGTGATGCTCTGTGATATGAGATGCTTTGGATGAATTGTGATAATGTAAGTTATCTATCTGTGATAGAATTGCCATGTGAATATGATACCCCGAATATAAATTGAATTGTTTAAACTTAAAACAACTTGGCTTAAAAAGATGGTATTGAATTCGAAGAGACCGGGATCGGATATCAGCGATATCCGGAACCACTTCGATTAGTAATCTATAATTATTTATAGATTTGATTTGCAAATTGAATAGGCTGGGATGGAATAAATTGAGTAATTTGGACCATTGGAACTAAGTAACGGTACTTAGATATTATTTTGTGAGATAATTGTTTGACTATAATAAAATAAGAACTCGTAGTGAGGTACGAGTTACCCTGGTTTTCAAAGAAGTTTTACAACCTTAGTATTTCAATTTAAATGGGTTTACTCACGCTGGTTTCCAGCCTGACTCGGGTGTTACTTTATTGTAATGCTCGGGTCAGACCGAGTATTATAGATTTCCAGGTTAGGACGTTCTGGAGTTCAGGAGACGAGCTGGATGGCAGGGACGTATGGAGTATATTCCGTTGTGTAGTTGAGATTGTATTAATAGTAGTCAGGGACAAGTTGTTATAAATGTCCAGTTTATTTGTGAATGGTTGTACTCTAATGTATTGTATATGAATTGGCAAGTACAGCTTTTCTTTGTATAAATGCTATTGTTTGATATTATGTTTTGATCCGCTGCGAATGTGAGATTCTGTGTTCTGTTTTCTGTTTCTTCTTCTACCTCTTTTCTTCTTTTTCCTAACTATCTGGAATTTTTGGGGTCGAAAATTTCGGGTCGTTACAGAAGTAGATTTTGAGTTATCAACTATAATTCTCTTAGAAATTAGTGGAGATGCATAATAAAATCATACATTTTTCTACATTTTTTTTGCTCTATCTATAATGACTAATGAATTAAGAACTTTCAATTAGAACAACTTTTTTCAATTGATTTTTTCTTACTATCATATATGAAAAATTGGAAATGGGTGCTAAGGTAAGGACTCTTGCCAAGTAGCCAACTCTAAGACACCCAATAAAGGGGTTTTGGAAGTGGACATAGGCAACATTGAACCATGATAAAAATACTTATGTCATTTTCTTACTTTCTTCTTTCATTTAATTATAATTTGTTTAATCAAGACCTGAGATTCCATAGTTGATTTCGAAACTAATAATACTCTAAAGCTAAATCCTTAAGCATACAAGAATTGCATTCTGAATCATCGTTTTTGTATTGTGTTTTTAGACTGATTTTTTGGTTAGCAAAGGGCTGAGCTATTTGGAAAGGAAGAGTAATCGAAGAAGCATTCCATTCGGATCCTAAACATTCTTATGGGTGAGTTTTGATCCAATTTTTTGGAAGTTAGTGGATGAATCATTCAAAGTCTCCTCAACTCAAGAAGAGATGACTATTAAAGTCCTCAAACACAAGTAGATATGATAGCATGTCTACCAATTGCCACATTTTTGAACATTGCCTCTAAATACTCCAACTCGGATAATAATGTATTAACAATGTCCATTGTACTTAAAATAATAATTAAATGATTGGTATCTATTATACTATATGAAAACTCAGTTTAAATCCACATGCCCCTTCATTTTCAATTTTCCCAAAAATATCATATGCTGCCATGTGTCACGGTGATTTAATTGTCCTAAATTTCTCCTTACCTTTTCTTAGTACCATTGCTTTTTAAAAGAAATATCAATAGACTTGTTGATATTTTCTAACTTATCCTTCCATTATACTTCCTCCTCCTATCTATTGTTACCCGTAGTTGAATAAAAATGATTCGTTGATTTTTTCCAGTTACAAATCCAAATTTCATATATTCTCTTCATTTAATGATAGTTCAATCCCCATTTTTTATGTTCTCTTATCATCTACCTAAATAACAAGGAAACCTCTTTTCTTCTTTGGTGCCATTATTGTAAAACTTGTATGAAGATGTGATAAGTTATGAGATTGGACATCTAGCTAAGAAAATTCAAAAGCACTAATACAATAGGTATGTGATTAGTTCTTTCTACAAATATTTCAATATATGGCTTAGACTATGCCTTACAAAATTTCTTAGAAAGTAAAGTGTGGATCAAAAGATGAAACTCTTATGTTATGTGGCAAGTTCTCTTACAAGTTTTCCAGTACTTCTTTATCGTCTCTATTACATTATAAGTATTAGCAATTCCAAGTATTAGACATCATTTATCTAAAAAGTAAAAGGAAATGCTATAGGCTTTGGGCATCGAATTAGTATGTAAAATATTCTAAATTAACTCATTTATCATTATATGTTGATGCTTTTATACTTGGTATGATTATGTTGAATAGTGATATTAATATTCATGTACTCCATGATAGTTTTCGCTAATACAACAAACCATTTTTCCATGTTGATTTTGGTATGCAGATTCAGATTCCAAACGATTAGTAATTCCAAATCATTGTGACATTTATGTGTCTTAATTTAATATTAAAAAGGATTTCATGTTATTAATGGCAAGGAATTTGTAAATTGTTCTTAATATAGTTATATTTCTACTGTGTTTTTATCGAAAATTAACTTGAAATTTGAAATTAATGAAATTCCTAAATTGTATGCAATTTTATTTATCTGTTTTTTGTGTAATTTCTTCATCATTTCCATTTAATTTAAAGACTGATTAACTTCCTAGTGTTAAGTGTCAGTAATACAAAAGGAGAAATAATAGAAGCTTTGTGAATTATGAATGTGATATTGAGATACACTATCTAATACAACTGTATAGTACTTATAAAATAATTGTATAATCTACACTTCAAGCATTTAGCATCTAAAGTGTCCTTTCTAAATTAAATCATTTATTAGTGTATTTTAGTAATTTTATGGTTGACAAGATTTTATGCGATAACAAAATTAATATTCATATAGTTAGACATTGCCTTGTAGTGACCCGCAAATTTGAACACTTCGACTTCGAATATCGATACATTTTAATATATGTTTAAGTGTTATAAATATGTTTTTATAATCATGTTTAACATCATTTAATTAATAAATAATGATAAGAAAATTGTTTTTGTAAAGTGTTTAAACGATATATTTTTCGAAGAAAAATCGATAATGTGATTGGAAATCGGTTTATCAATAAACAGTTTTTCGATCGATATAAGTTGTTTGAACTATTATGCACTTGACTAATGATCGAATAAACACATTAGCAACTAATTAACACACTCTCCTCTTCACAAAGCATGGACTGCTCTAGAAAGTTCTAATAGGATAAGAGATATTAACATGGTAAGGGTAAAATGAATAAAGGAGAAGCGACATAAAGTTGTCATGGTAAGAAGCACTTGATGTCATTAGGGTTTTGAGGGGTTTTTTGGTCATTACAGATCATCATTCCTAAACCTATATAAGGAGGGGTACACCCTTAAGAAATATATCATAAAAATATTTCAAACCTTAAGAGAAATTTCAATGTCATCTTCTTCTTCTTCATTTTAATTTCCTAAAGCAAATAATTTGCAAACCATCCCCAAATCACCTTAAACTTTGAGGAAAGCCTTGCCACCACATTAAAAGACCTTCAACCTAGTTAGATTGCGAAAAATAAAGGCCAAACTCATCCTAGGAGTCGAGGTCGTGAGCTATAAGCAAGGAAAGAAGGCAAAGGAGCAAGGAAAAAGCAGGAAGGAAAGGTGTTGCTAGCTTGGGTTCGGACTTTGGTTCTTAGATCTTGGTTATTTGTGGGGTTAAAGGTGAGCTAACACCTCACTTTGAATGGAAAATATCACATATATATGTTTGATTATATTAAATGTTGCTTGAATTGTTAGGTGACATATGTTAAAACATTGATTTGGAATATTGTTTTGAAAACAAGTGACACATAAGTTCCATGTATATGGACTTGAACAAACTTGGAATGGACTTGAATGGACTTATATGAAATATGAAAGGCCTTGAACAAAGCATATATGTTGTAGTTGAACATAGGTTGGAATATGACTTGAATTTAGAAGTGTACTTATAGCGATAGTTGCTATATAAGCAGTTTGGAATTGCCTTGTTTATGGCAATTGTTATGAAACTTTGTAGAGAGATCCTGTAACAACCCGTACCTTAATGTGCCTAGATTTGGATTAAAATCGAAACCCAAGTCCACTGAAGCAGAGATCGGTGGATTTGGTACATGCAAATAATCATGAGCATCATCATAGATTGATATAAATCTAATCTCACAGTGGAACAATAATAGGATAAGGATACTAATTATGACTACTAACTTGGAATTAATGGTATTCCTTGGATAGCAGATTGTCACATCGACATCGAGCATGAGAGAAAAGAAGACTTCTCCAACAACTAAAACATCTAGCTTCAGTGACATGTTCTTCTAAATCTATTACGTGGGTTATAATTAGGAGGGGGTTCTGATGACTAGAAATAAATAAATTGTTCGTAACATGAATTTATACCGATTGGTTTTCATTTAACTGTTATGCCTATTAAGGTTAGAAATTCCATCTAACCTTGCATTGCACACACGAATACTTACCTACCCATTCTCAAGGTACAAAATTCCGACGAAGCCTTATCAACCATCCAATACTTCCATACCCATTTTCTATCGAGTACTGCTAAATATGAAGAAGGATTCTACTATCACCATGTAATACTTTTAAAAGAGAAATAGGCAGACTTTGCCATTTAAGACCTCAATCGAGGTAGACTCCGTCAATTAAGATCAATTCCCAAGGTGGACTTCTAGTATCTTTATTATTGGTCTATTGGTCCTAGCTATAAAGACCTTTGACCACTATCTATGTCCTTGTAATTTATAATAATCATACTACTAGCGCATCTATCATTATTAAAGTCTTAGCAATATGAGAGATTGTACCCAAGCCACTTAATACCTCATTAATAAGTACTAGGCAGGCCTCCAACCGTTTAACACCTATTTATAGGTAGGCCTTTGCCATTTAGTACCTAACCCCAAGGCGGACTCCTTATTGATATTATTGGCTAACATTGCTTAGAAATCTCATTGGGCTACTTAATACTTCTTTTATAGGAAAGAGGAGAACCCTAGATCAGTCACTTAGTACCTCAAACCCAAAGCGAACTCTTCATAAGATATCCATCATTACTCTTAATTATAAATTTGGAATCTCATTAGGTTACTTCTTTTGGTAGGGAGGCAGGTCCTAAGGTAGCCACTTAATACCTCAACACTGAAGTAAACATTTTTAGAGATATCCCTTACCGCTTCTAATTCTAAATTTTGGACTATTTAATACTTTCCAATTAAGAGAGCAAGTCCAATCTCTCATGTCATCATGAGTCCTAGGATTAGTGATATCTCACATCAGTAGTAAGTGCACCCGATTGCTAGTAGCCTCAAAGTGAAGGGCGGACTTCCATCGAGTGACTCTACTAACTCGTATCACTAACCCACTAAGTCCAGTTAACTATCCTAAGCCTTTACTTATATTATCTTAGGTAGACATTGGACTTAGCTTACTAATTCCCCTTTTATTTAAGGCAATAGGATTAATCTTAAATACTTATCTACCAATAAATCCACTTTTAATGCTCATAAATGTCAACTTGTCCATAAAATCCTAACGGACATTTCCTTAAGACATTTATTATGATTACTAATTTTGAATTAGGAACCTTTTATATTTATTTCATTTTTATCAGTCCATTTAATCCATTTGTCTCTATATTTTAACCCTTAATTTAATACTACCCATTATTTCTTATTAATTGCCCATTAATTTAAGTTAAAATCTTTCATTTCCTATTAATTAATTAATAAGAATTCCTAATTTATTTCCAATTAATATGAATTACTACCTTTTATAATTCTAACTATTCGCTTCCCTAAATATAATCATAACTAATGAACATTACGTATAAATAACCCACGAATAAACGTTGTTCTTCTTTATTAATGCAATAAATACGTATAAACTGCATAATAAAACTTATTCGTAACCAAATATATTATAGTCATAAATATGTAACTATAATATGCTTTCCATATTTAATTTGCTGGAATAAAATTTCTTAGGAAGATTTTCCGCTATGATTTCCATAAATTGGTTTAACACAAACAGGAAAGTTTGACTCCATTTGAAATTATAAGGAATGGATAATTTTTTTTAGTTGGAATAGACAGTGTAAACTATAAAGAATAAATCTGTACATTACACACCTCTTCCTTTTTTGTTTGTGGGTATTCCTTGTTAAATCAAACATCGCCTTTTTGAATGAAAAGTGAAAAAAGTAAACAAATTTATCAAAATCAAATGAATGTTCTTCCCACAAATTAAACTATGGAAAATCTACAATATAGCACAAATTAGGCAATAATCCAAAAATCCTATTTTACACCTAAGTACAGATCTAAAATAAAATATACAACATTCAATTCTAAAATCTTTGGGACTAATTTCCAAATCTAGGTATAAACATATTTCAAATTAGATCTAAAACAGAAATATGTAGGCAAAAGTTTCCTGCACTAATTTAAGCCTATAATTCACAAATAAAATTGATTTAGGCATAAAAATCAAATGTATGCTAATGGAATAGATTTTAAAATCATAAACAATATATAAAATTTCTCATTCACCTTTTAAAAGAGACCTAAATCTCCAGATCTAAAGTAGAAACTTAAATTCATCTCCAAATCCTTTTAATCCAAGAAATATGTATAAAAAAGGTATATATATATATATATCAGAATTACAGATGCGAGAAGAGATTTGGGATTGGAATAGAAAATCGATACAAATATATAGATTGCCTGAAATACGCGTATAGTTGATTCTCTTCTCCTTTTCATTTGATTTATATTCTTCTCCAATTTGTATGAATATAAATACAAATATCTTATTTTTATAATTTAGAAAGAAAGTGGAGAGGAAGAAATGGTAGAGCTTCAATGCTCTATTCAGAAAAATATGAGAAGAGAAGGAAGGGTTAGGCCTGTATTTATAGGCGCTGGAATCAACTAGATTTTTTAGATCAAAGTATAATAGACTCGGGCCATTGGGCTAGGGAAAACCCTAGCCGCCACCACAAGAGTGGTCTACCATCCTTGTCATAGGGGTCGACCGCCCCAGGTCGACCGTTACAGTAAGCGAATCGACCTATGGACCCCATTCAATTAATTTAAAACATTAATTTATTAAACGAATTATTTCCGTTTCGAATTCGTTTTTCGTCCGTAACTTCTTCGCTTGGACTCCGATCGCAAAACTCCAAGTATAAAAGTTGCTCAGAATTTTGCCATGAACGCAATGGTTTAAGTTTCATGGTCAAATTCCATCATTTGCACAAATTCTATTTTTGGAGCCTATTTAATTAAATAACTAAGTCAAATTACGGGGTGTTACATTCTTCCCCCCTTTAAAATAATTTCATTTTCGAAATTTCACCAATGAAAAAGTCATGGTTTTGGCTCCTAATTATCGTAAACCACACAACCAATGAGTGTACAACAAATTTTGCAACCAAACGTGCACATGTGCATTGTGTATTAATGTATCGCCATAGAGAAAATATGTATGCAGAATAACTCAAAATTGGATCCTCGTATATGAATGCATTTCTTTGGAAACATTTTTAAAAATATGGTGCAAACAACCTATATATATACACTGGCAGTTCTAAAACTCCATACTCCTATGAATAGAAGTATGAATCAACCAATTTTGCATCCAATTCCTACCATCCAAAAATCTAACGCGTCGAAAAATCGCTTCCTAAACTTTAGTCATATGCCAAAAAAGGAATTTAGGTGGAGGATTTAACATTCTTACCACTCTATAATTTTCCTATTCCCGTAGTACGATGGAAATTTCCTCGTTGCCCCGTATTTACTCTAAATTTTCCATGCACAAAACGCATAAGGATGCTTACTTCAAGCTCTAAAATGGAATTAAGTCTAAAATTAGACTGGCCCATGTCGTTGACAAGGTATGAAAATGAAATTCCAAGGCTAAAACAGTTTTTTCCTTGTTATCGCTTGCATTTATCGCATCGTCAATCCTAATGCATAGCTAAATCCGCAAATTCTAACTCTATTTGTCTTCCCTACGCTTAATACGTGGCCTTCAAAATCAAATATTTCACAAAACCTTTTCTCACTTTTCACTTTTGTAAGTCATTTAAAAAATAAAATCCCAAACATTTAGACGCATATTTTCCCTTCAAATCAAATTTTTGGACAAAAATTCTAAAAATAATTTAAGAGCCAAAAATAACAAAAACCTAAACTTTTTTTTCAAAAGAGAAGCTTTTCAAAATATTTCCTTTTTAAAAAATTTGATAAATTAAGCCACAATTTCAGCATGGTCAGAAGTCGGTTATGTGCTAAACGAATAAATTAAATTCTAAATATCTACAACTAACCTTTACCCACAAGCTTGACATTTTATTTAAAAATGTCATCTTGCCCAATTACCTAAAAAAATTAGCTTTTCAGGAACATGAGCAATGGCATGTGATACTAAAACAACTTTATCATGTCCTTCGCTAAAAAAATTCAACTATTCTAAACTTCCGGTCTTATTTTGCATTTATTGTTAATTAAGTGTCTTTTATGAGATTTTCATATCTATACAGCTTCTTCACTATGCATATATAAGAGCGGCTTGCATGTCCAAAAACAATAACACAGTAAATAAATAGGAACTCATAATATTGTGCATGCCTTTTACAAGAGACAACTAACAGTTACAACCCAAATAGCCTAAAAGAAAAGAACAAATGCTGGAAGGGAAAAGACAACAACACTATAAATCCTAAAATAATGCCTATAGACTACGAGATGCCTTGCACCGTGGCTGGAGCTCGATCCATTGCTGCAACCCTTAAATGGTCGTAGCATGGCGACTATACACCCAATCTCATGCCGCTGGCGCTGCTGGTATTGCTGACGGCTTTGGAATTGCCATCTTCATAATGAAAGATCTTATGATGGCAGAAGGAACCTTCTACTAAACTGTCTCTATATGGAGGTTCACCCATATTACCTAAAGACAAGAGTGGATAGATGAAAATAAGGAAAGTGACTCTTTGGAGTGCTAATCCTTGATCAATAAATTGCATCATAAAGGTGCAGGTCCAATTGATGGAGATGCCGCCAATACTAGCATAGGTGGTCTTTCGTACCACGAGTTAAATCCGGTCGTAACTTCCCATCTTAGGGATGACGACGTTATGCTGAATGATGCGCACAACCTTACGGGCAGTTAGACGCAGATTATCCATCTTCCAAACACCGACATCTTGGGAAAAGATCAGCAACAAAATCATCTAAGTGTGCGTCCTTCGCGGAGGCCTTCGAAAATCTCAGCAAGATCATTATTAGTCAGCTCAATCAAGACACCCTTCACCTCCAAAGGAATCAAACTATTGCCTCCATTGAAATTCTGTGCTAACAGGATATCCAAAAGGCGGATGCAACACGGGTAACATTCCCGCTCAAAGGTCTCTAAGATCGGTGCAAATCCTACCGTGATGAATAGTTCTTCCAGCCCAAAAGTGGAAAAACCTTCTTTCATTCCGTCCAGCCAAGTGGCCTCTTAAGGGTTGAGACCATAATGGACGAGGAAAAACCGATAGTGTGGAAATGTTTCTTGGGCTAAGAAGTGGTCGGAGGGAGGAAATAGGGTTTAGATCTGGGGTAGTAGTGAGGTGACATCTAACATGCAAAACCAACACGAGGGAGAGGGAAGGCTGCTACTCCTAGGAAAAAACGGCATCGTCTAGGGGAGGAACGGTAGAAAGAGACTGATGCTTGGAGGAGGATGGAGATTGGGTTCGACTTGTTGAGGAAGGAGGAATGAAAGAAGGCAACTGAGGAAATTCGAATGCAACTTTTATAGTCTCGTTCCAAGTTTAAGCTGTGTCAAAACTCATTAACTGGTAGACCACTCCAGGTTTATCACTAGGTGGTCAACCGTTAGACGGGCTTTGGGCATTACTTAAACCTAGAACTAATTAGGGTCGGATTAAATAATAATAATCATTTTGCACCGTCTCCTTCAATTCGATACGATCCGAAAAAAATTTGTCTTCATCACGGATGTGTCAAAGCCTACCGCCTAGTCCTGAACCATGCTTCAGCAATTTATAGTAGTCCCAATAAAACTACTGCGACCAACTTCACTTCCAAAAACCTGAAAATACTCCAGCTGTTATTTCCTGCCTACTTCGCACGAAAATATTTCTTCCAATAGTCGATGGGTACAACAACACTTCAAACTACATAACCTAAAAAAATTAAATGTCATTCCTATTTTATCTGTACCTTAAAGAGAGAAGATTTTAAAAACCTCAATTTTATAAAAGAAAAACCATTGAGCTAAATATATGCTCCATTATACTTGTTTCTAAATAATAGAAACTATTTCATACCAAAACTTCCCTTAAAAATCGCTTATATATATATATATATATACATTTTAGGGTTTTCAAAAACCTTTTTAAAACACAAAATTTACCAAATTGGGAAAACTATTTCCTTGCCAAGGATCAAACTTTTTCCAATATATATACATATAAATATTTAAGGACTTCAAAGCTCACTCCTTTGTAAAACAAAATTTCTTAACATGACCAACTAGTGGTATACACGTTTCTTTGAAAATTACAATTCAAAAACTTCCCCAAAACAAAATTTTCAAAATAAATACTTAGAAAAAGAAATCCTTTGAAAACCCCTTTTCCAAAATTCTAAGGAATTTCCAAAATATACTTTATAAAAACTCTCTCATAGGTTTAAAACTAAGGAATTGATATTAATTATCCAAAGAAAAATCCGATTTGCCATTAAAGAGGTGATCAATGTACAATCTTTTGCCAAAACTGGTTCCCTGATGTTTGCAACATACAAAATCCTTTCCCGTCCATCTAAAATAAATGTGTGTCTCCGAATGGAACTCATCATCAAAATCCAAAATCACAAGGTAATTAGATCTCAACCATTAAGTCGAACACCTCCAGTCTTCGGGATTCAGCCATATGTCCTACTCATGCTCTTTATCAACAGCGCCTTACACACCGCTAGCACTCCATGGGATACTTCGAAGTCAGCGTGAAAATTTTAACTCTAAGATATTTCCAACCCATAGTTGCTTTTCCCATTCCTTTGGAGTGGAACTACAACTACTTTTTTGGTCGGAATTCTTAGAATCTAGCGTAAAAATATAATAATACTAGATAGGAAAGAATATGTTCTCTTAAATTATCATAATTCCTCTAATCTACTAACCTAGGCTTTAATACCATGTGCAACAACTCGAACATTAATGATTTTAAATTTCGACAAAAATTGAAACCCAAGTCCATTGAAGAACAGATCATTGGATTTGGTACCTACAAATAAGCATGAGCATTATCAGAGATTGATAGAAATCTAAAATCACAGTGGAAACAATAATAAGATAGGAATACTGATTATGACTACTACCTTAGAATTAACGGTATTCCTTGGATAGCAGATTGTCACATCAGCATCGAGCATGAGACAAAAAGAAGACTTCTCCAACAACTAAATACATCCAGCTCTAGTGGCATGTTTCTCTAAATATATTATGTGGGTTGTAATGAGGAGGGGGTCATAACAATGTTCTGGTGATTGGAAAATCTATAAATTTTCCATAACATAAATGTATACCAATTGGTTTCCATTAATTTTTATGTCTATTAAGGTTAGCAATTCTAATCTAACCTTGCATTGCACACGCGATTACTTACCTACCCATTCCCAAGGTACAAAATACTGATGAAGCCTAATCAACTACCTAATACTTCCATACTCACTTGCCACTTAATACTTCTAAACATGAACCGGGTTCTACTATCACCACATAATACTTTTAAAAGAGAAATAGGCAGATTTTGCCATTTAAGACCTCAATTGAGGTAGACGCCGTCAATTAAGACCTATTCCCAATATGGACTTCTAGCATCGTTATTATTGGCCTATTGGTCCAAGCTACAAAGACCTTTGACCACTATCTATAGTGTTATAATATATAATAGCCATACTACTAGCGCATCGATCGTTATTAAAGTCTTAGCAATGTGAGAAACTGTACCCAAGCCACTTAATACCTCATTAATAAGGACTAGGCAGACCTCTGACCCTTTAATACTTATTTATAGGTAGGCCTTTGCCATTTAACACATAACCCCAAGGCGGACTCCATATTGGTACTGTCTAGCTGACATTCTATGAAAATCTCATTGAGCTACTTAATACTTCTTTCATAAGAAAGGGGCAAACCCTAAATTAGTCACTTAGTACTTCAAACCCAAAGCAAACCATTCTCGAGATATCCATCATCACTCTTAATTATAAATATGAAATCTCATTAGGTTACTTCTATCGGTAGAGAGTCGGGCCCTAAGATAGCCACTTAATACCTCGACACTAAAGTAAACATTTTTAAAGATATTCCTCACCGCTTCTAATTTCAAATTAGGACCATTTAATACTTTTCAATTAAGAAAGCAAGTCAATCTCTCACGTCGTCATGGGTCTTAGGATCAGTGATATCTTACATTAGTGGTAAGTGCACCCAACTGCTGGTAGCCTTAAAGTGAAGGGCAGTCTTTTGTCGAGTGGTGACTCTGCTGACCTCGCATCACTAACCCACTAGGTCCAATTAACTATTCTAAGTCTTTACTTATATTATCTTAGGTAGACATTTGACTTAGCTTACCAATTCCCCTTTTATTTAAGGCAATAAGATTTACCTTAAATACTTATCTACCTATAAATCCCCATTTAATGCTCATAAACGTCTATTTGTCCATAAAATACTGATGAACGTTATCCTAGACATTTATGTATGATTACTAATTTCAAATAGTAACCTTTTATATCTATTTCATTTTTATCAGCCCCATTAATTCATTTGTCTCTAATAATTGTAACCCTTAATTTAATACTATCCATTATTTCTCATTAATTGCCTATTAATTTAAGTTACAATCTTTTATTTCCTGTTAATTAATTAAAAGGAATTCCTAAATTATTTCCCATTAATATGAATTACTACCTTTTATAATTCTAACTATTCGCTTCCCTAAATATAATAACAACAACGAACGTTATGCATAAATAACGCATGAATAAACGATGTTCTTCTTCATTAAGGCAATAAATACGTATAAACTGCCTAATAAAACTACCTATTTGTAAATAAATTTATTCTAGTCATAAATATGTAACTATAACATGCTTACTATATTTAATTTGCTGGAATTAAATTCCTTAGGAAGGTTTTTCACTATGATTTTCATAAATTGGTTTAACACGGAAAGGAAAATTTGACTCCGTTTGAAATTATAAGAAATGGATAAAAAAAATTAATTGGAATAGATAGTGTAAACGACGGAGAATAAGTCTCTACTTTACACACCTCTTCCCTTTTTGTTTGTGGGTATTTCTCGTTAAATCAAACATCGCCCCTTTGAATGAAAAGTGGAAAAAGTAAACAAATTTATTAAAATCAAATGGATGTTTTTTCCACAAATTAAACTATGTAAATCTACAATATAGCACAAATTGGGCAATAATCCAAAAATTATATTTACACCCAAGTACAGATCTGGAATAAAATATACAGCATTCAAATTCTAAGATCTTTGGAAGTGATTTTCAGATATAAATGTATACGTATTTCAATTTAGATCTAAAACAAGAATATGTAGGCAATAATTTTCTACACTAATTTATGCCTACAATTCACAAATAAAATTGATTTAGGCATAAAAACCAAACGTATGCTAATAGAATAGATTCAAAATCATAAATAATATATAAAATTTCTCAATCACCTTTTAAAAGCGATCCAAATCTCCAGATCTGAAGTAGAACCTTATATTCATCTCTAAATCCTTTTTAATCCAAGAAATATGTATAAAAAGGGTATATACATACATTAAGTTATAGATCCGAGAAGAGATTTGGGATTGGAATAGAAAATAGATACAAATATATAAATTACTTGAAATACGCGTATAGTTGATTCTTCTCTTTTCCATTTCATCTGATTTCTATTCTTCTCCAATTTGTATGAATATAAATACAAATATCTTATTTTTATAATTTAGAAAGAAAGTGGAGAAGAAGAAATGGCATACCTTCATTGCTCTATTCAAAAAATATGAGAAGTGAGGGAAGGGTTAGGCTTGTATTTATAGGCGATAGAATCAACCAGATCCGTTAAATCAAAATATAATAGGTCCGGGCCATTAGGCTAGGAAAAACTCTAACCGCCGCCTTAAGAGCGGTCGACCACACCCTTCACGGGGTTGATCGTCCTAGGTCGACCACTACACTAAGCGGGTCGACCTATGGACCCCATTCAATTAATTAAAAACGTTAATTTCTTAAACAAATTATTTCTTAAAGTAACATCTCGAAAATTCCAAAAACATCACTAGTGCAAAACTGCCTCGTTTAACCTAGATTTTTGAATGTCAAATGTTTCAGAATGGACTTTAAGTTTAAGCGCTTTGTTTCATTCTTTTTAAAAATATTTCTTAACTCCTATTAGAGTATTTTAAAAGTAGTTCGAGATTTAAATGAATTTTTAAGAATTAGTTGTGAAGTTATAAAGAAGAGATATTTTGTTCAAATCATGTCGTTTTCAAGTTTTAAGTAAATTTGTAAAGTTGTTATTTTCAAGTAATATTTTGGATAAATGTTTTAAAACTTATTATAAGTATTTTCAAGTATTTCGAAAGTATAAACAAAAGGTTTAGAAAGGGGCTAGAATTGCTAGATGGCCAAATGGTTGATTGTTTAATTACTTGTTTAAAAAGTAATTACCTATGCTTAACACTAAAAGCCGACAAAGTAAAGCTTGTCTATTTGTGAGAGTTAAGATTGATGTTCAGTTGGGACAGAGAAATAGAGCTCTAACCTACCAGACTTCCCTCTTAACCAGGAATAGTAAGTTGGAAAATGTCGAAAACGTGTTAATCGTGTTGATTTTGTGTTGTTTATGGAAATCATTAATACTATACTTAACACTAAAAGCCGACGAGGTAGACTTATCTATTTGTGAGATTCAAGAATGAAGTGTCTAGGAAAGGCTTGCAGCAACCAGTGCCCAAACTTACCTGGCTTCAATCTTGGGCAAGGAATGGTTGAGTTGGAATGTCGGAAACTAGTTTAGCGTACGAATCGTGATTTGTATAGGCAATTGTTTTGACTAGATAATTGATTAGTCGATTATCGAACTTGACCAAATATTGACATAAGAAGTTATCGAAAGGCTTCGTGATTTCATACCAATAAGAACCCTTGGGGAGTAGTATTGGTACGAAATGTCTCTAGCTTTCGCTGACTTCTAAGAAAACTGGAATTGGGTTAACCAGAAATTCAACGACTGGTTTTGGAGAGTCCGGTAAGTGGAAAGAGTGTACTTATATGAGATGACTCGAACCAGAAACCACATTAAAATAATATACATTATCTATGTTTTGGAAGCGGTTGGGAAGTAGAATGTTATGGAGTTGAACTTTCAATCCTAAGGTTAAGTCCAAAGGAAAGGTCAGCGTTAACATTTTAAACAATGCTATCATGTGGGACTATCTATCTTGAGGAGTACTCCATGAGAAAGGATAGTGTTAGTGTTCATCATAGGAATTATGCATGGAACCTATGTGGAGGAGATATGTTCTACATGCTTGAATCCTTATAGTGATTCGTGTTCTGTTCATGATATGGGAATCCATTTTGGGATTCGTGTTCAGTTCGAGTGATGAAGACTCATGTGAAAGATACTGAAAGTAGCCTCGACATCGGGAAAATAACAGAAAACAAAGAAGGGACATGGCTAGGGGTTTTAGCAACCTCAGAGGTATATCAACTCCATGTCTATAGATGCTTATCAATATGTTGGTACCGGGAGTTGGTATGGCTTGGATCACACACCAAGGGTGGTCCAGTTATGCTTACCTTAGAGTATATCTTATCTAAAGTTATACATTGCTCGGAAGGTATTTTTTGATCCTTGTCATGGAGTTTGTATTCGGCTAGATCCAAGGAGATCTCCATGGTAAAATTCCATTTTGCGAATGTGCCTTAATAGTATTGATTATATACCTATAATTGTTGTAGTATGCACACTGTAACTAATTGATATGATTTATATGCTATACTATAGACATTACTATCATATCACTATATAAAACTTAATGAATGGTTGGTTTCATTAAGGGGATAATCGTTATGGTAATCCATACGATCTCAGTGGTTACTATTACTTATCTCATATTTCTTGAGTTTCTCACGTTGGTTTGCTAAGCTGATCCGAATTATTTTCTTATAATGCTCGGGTCAGCCCCATGTATATTTCCAGATTTAGCATTGGATGCTTAGAGCTTATGGAGAAGATCAGGATAATTATCTTCCATAGTATTCTTATTTCCGCTGCATTTCTGTATTGAATATATCCACATTGTGAGGACAGGAAGTTATAACTATCCAGGCTAATGATAGTATTTAGGTTTTAGTAACTCTGATATTATTGTATTTAGAGCAACCCTTTATATTGTTCCTTTGATATTATATATTAGCATTCCATTATGAGATTCTGATGTTGTGTTCTTCTTTTCTTGTTCTATTCGTTTTATTTTATTTTACCCTAACTTTATGTCTTTCCGACACTTGAATGTTCGGCACACAAATACCGTGGATGTATTAGTGTCGATATTCAAGGGTTGAAAAGTCAGGTCGTTACATTTGGTATTAGAGCATAAGGTCGAGCGAATACCTTGGCTTTGTTTGGGTATGGCTCATTAGAGATAGGGAAAGTGGCACCCTAAAACGAGTCGAGTAAATTATACATATGAGAGCATATTTGTATTTTGAAAACTAGACTTTTAAAATATTCTTTAGGAATATCTCTTTCTTCATAATCCTCTCTTAGTATCTTTCATTTGAATAACTCTATCCTTTGATTTCCTAAGGCTATTTTTCTTTGATTAGGTAGAAAGGACTATGAGTACTAGAGCCATCAATGCTCGAGAAGGTAGAGGTAGAGGTGGTCTAGGTAGTACTGTAACAAATGACAGGAATCGAGCACCAAGGAATGTTGCTTCAGATGAGGAACCAAGATGAATGTCATGGAGAAGGTCGTGCAGATCAGACCTCGGATGAGTTTTGCTTCAGATTGCCGTGATTATGAAAGGATTAGGGGTAAGAGGTTTAGTGGTATGGAGACAATTATAGAAGTCCGGTGTTGGCTCAGACTATGTAATCGGATATTTGGAGATATGGAACTAGATGATGCAATAAAGCATAGATTAGCATCGCGATATCTAACGGATGCAACCATGGATTGGTGGAGTTCTATCACTGCAGATGTCCAAGAGAACAACTTCTCTTCGGCACAATTTAAAGATGAGTTTGAGATGAAGTTGTTCCGGAAGCCGGAAATACTTTGTATTTAAAATCATCTTGGATCAAAAGCAAGGGGCCATGACTGTGGCAGACTATGAGAACCGGTTCATTGCACTGTCTCGGTTCGGGTTAGGATTGATTGATATGCCGCTAAAGAAGAACGAGATGTTCATAACGGGTATGCACCCTAAGTTCCAAAGGGATATGACTAATCACCTTTTGGGGTCTTTTGTGAATTTGGTGAATATGGGTTTGATGTTCGAGATCTTGGCATCGAAGCTTATTGTTTCTACACTAAAGCCTCTTTTTATATACCGGCTGGGATCAATAAGCGAAAGTTTCAGCAGTTAAGTATATGTCCAATCTTGTTATCCATCAGTGTGGGCAGGAGGGCAACTTAGCTAACAACGATAAGAAAAGGGAAGGAGAACAGATGGTAAAGGCACCGACAGGGGAGGTACCATAGTTTGCACCAAAGAGTTGCTATTGTTGCCATCAGCCTAGCCATTTTGTTGAAGATTGTCCCATGCTCAAGAAGGAGGAACAACCTAGGGTCTTTGTTATTTCTATAGCTGAGAATGGGAAGCAGATCCTTGAGAGTATACTATCTGGCTTTTCTATTCGTGTTTGTTTTGATATTAATGCTTCTCATAGTTTAATATCTGGTAACCTTGATTGTTTAGTCATGCTCGGCATGTTAGGAACATTGGGTATTGTTTGTTATTTATTTGTGCTCAACTAGTTTATAAGTAGCTTTACCTTTCAACATCAGGGGTTGGGTAGACAGTAATTGTGGGCATTGAACGAACACCTTGTGAATTAAGTTTCACGGTTTGGTTATAAGCCATTCGGTGATAATGTTGGGTTAGAAGTTAAAATTTAGTAAAAGATGTTTACTATAGCATAAAGGAAAGGTAGAATATTTTGGAAATAAATATTTGTGAAAACATTTATAAAATGTGGTTTATAAATGAAAAGGATTTAAACAAAGAATTTGAGAATTTAAATCCTGGTGACTTTGAAAATGTTTTTCAAGATTTTGGAGAAAATAAAAAAATTATTATTTGAAAATATTTATGAGGTTGATTTAAGAAACTGAGATCATGATACTTAGTATTATTATACGAAGTTTTGATACCACTTTGAAATGATTTTGGTTAACTGCAATGAGTATGATTTAGATGTACTAAACTCACTTCGGTTGTTTAAAAATAATTTCAATGATGACTGCAGCATGATCGGTTTTCATTTTCAGGTCTCCAAGTGTGGGATGCTACAAAGTTGTTTTGATAAAATGGATTTTGATTTAAATCCCGAAAGTATGATTTGATATACAAAGGTTATATGTATATATTATTTCAAAATGATTTGAAATGAAAACCGGTGTTTAGATCTAAAGTTCTCTTATTAAGTTTCTTCAAGGACACATGTAGCCTATGCATTAGGAAAGTATGGATATGCATCTTGATATGATATATTGTTTGATAGTTTTCATTTGTTAAAATTAAAAGGGATTTTCGACAATTTGGGATAGTCGGGAACTTCCGGATCGTTGTAGAACTTGTAGTTAAGTGTTTCTAAAATATAAAATTGAGTTTATATAATACTTGAACTGAGAAGATAGCAAGTTAAAACAAGTTTTAAATTTGTTAAACATACTTGTTACAAATTTGATGTTTTGATATATAAACTTAGGATGTAGTAGAGTATTATACAGGAATAAACTTAAGTTATAAAAGGTAAATAAACTTAAAGTTATGATTTATGAAATGATTCACAAATGGTTTTATTATTGAATGAAATACTCTTTGTTTAAATGAATGTGATTAAAAAGGAATTGGTGTAATTAAGAAACCAATAAGATAAATACGTAAGTTGCACATAAATCATTTTATTCCTGTGGTTATTCTCGATTCAGTATTCGAGTACATGTTTTAGAGGTGTCTTACACCGGTTCGAACAAGGATTTTTCACTCGATCCTTAATGGCGAACATTTGATATGGATCCATGATACGATCCTGATGTTTTTTATCATAGCATATGGCTATGCAAGGAGAACAGAGGTTTCTAATCAAGCAACCAGATTTCAGTCTGCACTAGAGAGGTCAAGTGAACTATGCTAGTTTGGAGGTGAAATCAAGGTGATCGAGCAAGTAATCAGATCATATTTTGTGTATGGATGGTTCATATGCATCTAAGGGCTTTAGTACATTTATATACTATGTTATGTTGTCTTATGAAGAGTTTGGGGAATGACTCTTCGATTTATCATGAGGTAGCATGAGTGATCATCTAAATAATGACCTGAGGCTATTGAGCATAAGGTATGCTTAGTTGATTGTTTATCGTCCTTGGATGATGGGAGAGTTTTGAACCTAAGCAAACCATGAGCATTGGTTGTTAATGTTATGAATGCTATTTGAGTATTTGTGGACTTATTCCTATGTTAAGGTTAGAAGTGCCGAGGAGCAAGGATGCTTGGGATGGTACAAAGCAGATGGAGGACAGTTTAAGGAGTTCTACCTATAGTGCTTATAGACTAGGGTTTCCTTCTTATCTTAGTATACTATATCTTTTGTAGTGTACTCATTCCTTGAGGTGGAGTCGCTTGGTATGCATTTGGATTGCAGTTTAGCTTGTATATAGTTTCACCAGTACTCTATATATATATCTTGTTCTTCTATCTTATTTGATTATCGTTCTTGTTTGAATTTCGAGAACGTAATGTTCTAAGTGGAGGAGAATATAGCGACACAGAAATTCGAACACTTCGTCTTCGAATATTGATACATTTTGATATATGTTTAAGTGTTATAAATATGATTATATAACCTTGTTTAGCTTCATTTAGCTAATAATGAATGATAAGAATTTTTTTTTTCAAAAGTGTTTACAAAAATATATTCTTCGAAGAAAAATCGATAATGTGACTGGAAATCGGTTTATCGATAAACAGTTTTTCGATCGATATAAGTTGTTCAAACTATCATGCACTTAACTAATGATCAAATGAACACATTAGCAACTAATTAACACACTCTCCTCTTCATAAAGCATGGAATGTTCTATAAAGTTCTAATAGGATAAGAGATATTAACGTGGTAAAGGTAAAATGGTAAAATGAATAAAGGAGATATGACGTAAAGTTGTCATGATAAGAAGCAACTATTGTCATTAGGGTTTTGAGGGGTTTTTGGCCTTTTCCCATCATCATTCCTAAGCCTATATAAGGAAGAGGTACACTCTTAGAAAACATATCACAAAAATATTTCAAACCTTAAGAGAAATTTCAATGTCACCATCTTCTTCTTTATCTTAATTTCCTAAAGCAAATAATTAGCAAACCATCTCCAAATCACTCAAAATTTGAGGAAAGCCTTGCCACCACATAACAAGACCTTCTACCTAGTTAGATTGTGAAAAAGCAAAGCGACACTCATCTTAGTAGTTGAGGCCGTGAGCTATAAGCAAGTAAAGGAGGCACGGGAGCAAGGGTGTAACAACCCGCATATTTATCGATTTTATATTTAAATATTTTATTTAAATATTTCATCGTTAGTCGGATTTTAGTCCAAAAAACTACTTTTTGCAAACGGTCGAATTAGGACTCGAGACCACCTCCATTGAATCCAAAATGTCGTTTGCGACCTTTTTGAGTATAAACTTTGATATGTTTGGAGCTAGTCAAAAATTTGACCATTTGCACTTTGGGTTTGGGTTTAGGTTCAGCCCCTTTGCCAACTTAACCCCCAAATCTGAACCACTTCTCCCCATTCTCCCTCACTTCCTCCTCATTTCTGTTTCAAAGCAAAAATGGTGGGAGAGATGGGAAATTAAAACTCCATTCCCTAGTTCCTCTTGCAAAATCAAGTTCTTGCTCCAAATTCAAAGAGAACCCATTGGTAAGCTTCATCTCCTTCTTCTCCAACACATTCTCTCTTTGATTTCATAAAATTCCTAAACCTAATTTGGGAAATGTTTCCTTTTTAAGCTTAGATTCAAGCTTCTTGTGTTGAGATTGAAGTGTGGTTGATCCTCCCTTGTCTTCAAGCATCTTCTTCATTCGTTTGGGTTCAAAGGTGAGATTTTTATCTCACATCTTAGCCTATAATTATCTTTGATGTTAGGTATGAATTCCTAACACTATTTCATGTTCAATTGCTTTTGGTTTGAATTGCTTTGGTGAACATTTCAATTTTTGATGTTTTGAATTCAAAACTTTGAAACTCCTTGCTTTGTATTGTGAACATGTTTTTGGTTGTGAATCGGAGAGCCTATAGGGCCGTATTACCGATTGACAAAAACCCCGAACTCCATTGCTCGACCGGGTGCAAGTATGGGAGAGAGTTTGCTCTCCCACTAGGCTGAAAAACGATTTCAGCACGTCACTAGACGTCTGCAGGTAGGCTCAGACGTCTGGAGACTGTTTCAGGCAGTTCCAGAAACTTGCTGCAGACGTCTGAGCATTTACCCCAGACGTCTGGAGCCTGTGACCTGCTCTATTTTTCCTGTTTTTTCCTATTTAGCTCGGGATTTCAATTCCTATCGGATCAAGGTTATCCGATTTGTCGTTATCATTTATTTTCTTCATTGATGACTTCTTCACGGGATTTTTGAGAATGTCGCTCGCCTCTCTTGTCTTCACTAAGTCATACCGTTTTGACGGGGCGCTGCCCCGCACCGCGCCGTGGGCGATCTTATCCGAAAAACATTCAACAGAATTTCTACTATGATGGTTTTTGGGATTGATTTCTTTGGATTTTTCTCACGTCTTCGAACGTGAATTTATGTGATTTGATTCGTTTCAACAATCGTTTTGTGACTTGTCACTTTAAAAATATAAAGGTTTCAATACTAGTAGTAAATATCAAAACTCTTTCATCAAAACGATTTCAACTCTATTTTCAATATCAAACTCGTTTATAAAACTGTTTTCCAATCTACTAGTATATACAAACCTTTACCTCATTCGTATGAGAAAATATAATTAAACGGCCTAGCAAAACAAGTGGTATGAAACGCTTGCGTTTACTTCATCGGTTAATTTTTGGACTTGTTCGATTGAATCTCTTGTGACAATTTTCTGGTGGAGATCTACAATCTGTTCGTAAATATTTGAGTTAAGCAAGTGGTTATGGGACATGAAGCTAAACTCTTATATTTACTAGCTTAGTGTAATTGACACTTCCTTATGATCATGACGATCATTCTTGTGATTTAGACTAGCAATGTGCGATGTCTCTTTGTCCGTGTGAAGGACTGTATTTCTTTTTATTGAGCTTCGTCTCAATTTATGCATGTGGCGTATCTTTCTAGGTGCGTCGATGCTTGTCATTTTCGTGGAGCATTCGGCCCATAGGTCTTCGAACCATTCGTGGAGCATTCGGCTCATAGGTCTTCGGATCATTCGTGGAGCATTCGGCTCATAGGTTTTCGGACCATTCGTGGAGCATTCGGCTCATAGGTCTTCGGACCGTTCGTGGAGCATTCGGCTCATATGTCTTCGGACCATTCGTGGAGCATTCGGCTCATAGGCCTTTCCCCCTTTTTATTGTGATTTCTGGATTTCTAATTGATGATTTCTGGAATTTATGTTTCACCACCTTTTTCAGTTGGCATTGATATGTATGTCATTTATTGTGGCTTGGTGAATTAAATAAAGAATATGATATTCTTTTTGATGCTATGAGATTCTTGAGATTTTGTATGACTTTCGTGATTTTCTAATGTATACTTATCACAGTATGACTTTATTGTTATCATACGTTTTATTATCATATCTCATATTCTATCTCATTTTATCTAATAATTATAGCTAGACTGATCCGTTTATTATTTTCTTCTTAAATAATACTCGGGTCAGACTGAGGTTTTACAGGTGCTTCTTCATGACTTCCTATCTGGAACCATCATCTGACTTTTGGCTAACTACTCTAGTTTAGTAGTTTTTGTTGTATACATTTGAGATTAGACTCCTTGATGTATACATATTCTTTTGGCTAGCACTTGTATCTGTTCTTTTGTGTTATTGTGGATCTTTTAGACCACTACTCTGTTGTACACTTTCAAGTGATATATATTTATTCATATCTTTTTCCGCCTTTGTGATATGGATGTCTGTGACTGATTTGTGTTATGTATATTTCTATGTTTGTTTCCGAAGAATATATATAGCCACCATGTGATAGCTTTGAGTTTTGTGTCGGTATGTCGGATTTCCTCCTTAAATGAAATGCACGCTATACTATCTGACATATCGATGCTTGCCCAAAGAAATTACATGGATGGTCGCTCCTCAACAGCCTTATTCTCTGTGCTAGTTGACGGCATTACCTCGTAGTGTCCTTGGCTAGCGTGGGTATAGAGGTGGGGCGTCACAAAGGGAAAAGCAAGGAAGAAAGGATGTTGCTTGCTTGGGTTCGGACTTTGGTTCCTGGATATTGGTTATTTTTGGGGTTAAAGGTGAGTTAACACCTCACTTTGAATCGAAAATATCACATATATATTGATGTTTGATTATATTAAATGTTGTTCGAATTGTTAAGTGACATATGTTAAAACATTGATTTGGATTCGTGTTTTGGAAACAAGTGACACATAAGATCCATGTATATGGACATGAACAAACTTGGAATGAACTTGAATGGACTTATATGCAATATAACTAGGCCTTAATGAAGCACATAGGTTGTAGTTGAACTTAGGGTTGGAACATGACTTGGATTTAGAAGTGCACTTATAGCGATAGTCGCTATAAAAGCAGTTTGAAATTGCCTTGTTTTTTGCAATTGTTATGGAACTTTAGAAAAAGATTCATATGGATTTCTCACTATATTTATATTGTTATATATGTATGTTTGTTGCTATTAAAAGCTTGGATAGTAAAAAAGCTAAGTAACATCTCGAAAGTAGCCAAAAACATCACTAGCACAAAACTGCCATGTTTAACCTTGATTTTTTAACTTCAAATGTTTCAAAAAGGACTTTAAGTTTAAGCGCTTTGTTTCATTCATTTTGTAATGACCCGTAATTTTTGATAATTAAATTTATTAATTAAATAAGTTTTGGGAATTTAATGTTGTGGAAATTTTAAAATCTAAGGTTTAATAATGAGAGAAATAACTAGAATATAATGTTAGTAATGTTAATTTAAGGAAATTGATAACATTCTAATGTAATTTCAATTAATTGAAATGATTATAAAGTATAGTTGGTTATAGAAATTGTAAATAAGAAAATAAATTAAATGTATATTAATTGATGAGATAGTAGGTAATTAATGGGAAGTTGAGTATAATCAATGATGTGTAAGTAGGCATAACATTCGTTTGTAGATAACAAACTTAAAAATGTGATTTAATTGAGTAAGAGGTAACAATTGTTATTTTCACCATTTTAGTTAGTCTATTGAATTTAATTTGGAAATCGATAAAAAAAACTTTAGTATAATTGAAATATTGTAATTAATGTGGTAAAAAGATGTTAATTGTAGATTATTGATGTAATAAAGCGTCAACCAATGTTAACTATGTCCATAAAGTAATGATCGATTGAATAAAAAGATTGAAATCAAAATAAATCAATTTACTGGGATTTAAATTATAATTAATGAATTTATTGCAATTGAAATTGGAATGTTGTAACTAGCGCGATATTAATAATTGAATTGACATGGAAAATTTATCTTTAAAGGATTATAAATTATTTAGTAATAAAAAATGATAAAATTTGTTAGTTATTAAATTTGAAATTAAAAAGTGATTTAATCAATTTAATAATAATTTATTTAATTAAAGTGAAAATATCCATTTTGGCCACTGTCTCGGATTTCGATGAAACCAGTTTCATCGGATCGCTAGGCCCGATAAGAAAATGAACACGTATCGAATTTGTTCGAACAACAATAACGACCCGAAAAGCCCGTTCTGTCCCCGAAACGAAAGTAGGTCATCCAATATATCAAACCAGATGTTTTCAATATTTTTAAACTCAATGGAACAGGTTTCAAGTCCTAATTCCACTGTATGAAGTAGTTAGCTTTTAAATTCAGCTTATTCAAATTGATTTCATTAAATTGATTTCTACACGTTTTGAGTCATCAAATGACAAGTCTGATCGCTACGAAACTTGAAATCCTACAATAATTCACTATTACGGATCCAATGAAACTAGTTTTGTCGAAATCCGAGACAGTGGCCAAAATGGCTATTTTCACGTTAATTAAATAAATTATTATTAAATTGATTAAATCACTTTTTAATTTAAATTTAATAATTAACAAATTTTATCATTTTTGATTACTAAGTTATTTTGTAACCTTTTAAAGATAAATTTTCCGTGTCAATTCAATTATTAATAGTGCGCTAATTACAACGTTCCAATTTCAATTGCAATAAATTCATTAATTATAATTTAAATCCCAATAAATTTATTTATTTTGATTTCAATCTTTTAATTCAATCAATCATTACTTTATGGACATAGTTAACATTGGTTGACGCTTTATTGCATCAATAATCTACAATTAACATCTTTTACCACATTAATTACAATATTTCAATTATACTAAAGTTTTTTATCGATTTCCAAATTAAATTCAACAGACTAACTAAAAAGGTGAAAATAACAATTGTTACCTCTTACTCAATTAAATCAAATTTATAAGTTTGTTATCTACAAACGAATCACATTTATAAGTTTGTTATCTACATTTATAATACTATTATATTTTTCCTAAAATCTTGAAAAACATTCTCAAAGACACCGAGATTTAAGTTCTCAAAATATCACTTTAAATCCTCTTCATTTATAAATCATATTTTATAAACTATACTTATATAAAATCACTTTCTTATATAAAATCTTTTCAAAAATGTTATTTAGAAAATATCTTATCCTTTCTCAGATAATAGTAAACATCATTTACTAAATTCAACTTTTATAAAAGTTAACTTCTGACCCAACATTGTCACTGAATGCTTTATAGTCAAACTGTGAAACTTAATTCACAAGGTGTTCATTTCAATTTACCCATAAACACTATCTACACAACCTATGATGTAGAAAGGCAAAACTACTTATAAACTGGTCGAGCATAAATCAATAATCAACAAATACAGGTCAGTGCTTAAAACTAGTCGAGCATAACAAATTAATCAACAAATGATAAAAATGCTCGTAAACTGACTGAGCAATATTAAGCTAATAATTCTACAAGTGATGATAATGCTCATAAACTGGTCGAGCGTGTCAAATCATTCTACAAAGGAAAGTAATGCTCATAAACTGGCGATCAAGGCTAATAAAATCAACCAGGGATAGTAGATAAACATCATTCATTCTAACATTAATTATACTACACTCTAATAATTCATACTTATACAAGTTACCTTATATATGATCTTTATTATTCGTTGTTGGAATTTTACCTTTAAGATATATGTTTATAAAAAATACATATACACTCTCATACGGATAATACACTCAACTCGTACTAGGGCATTTTATTACCTTATCTCTTAATGAGTCATACCCCACCAAAGGCAAGGTTCTCGCTTAACCCTCAGCTTTAATACCAAGTGTTACGATCCTCGAATGTCAACACTAATACATCCACGGTATTTACGTGCCAAGCGTCAAAGTGTCGGAAAGATAGATTGTTAGGGTAAAAGAAAAGAAAAGGAAACAGAACAAGAAAGAAGGAACACAATACCAAAATCTCATCGCGGAACAATAACATATAATATCAAATGATGGTACAAACTGTCACCCTAAGATGCAAAGAATTTCAGAGGTATAATTCTAAATACTATAATCAGCCTGAACAGTTATAATAGCTTATTTTAAAAAATGCTGATATGTATAATCTAGTAATGTAGGTGAAATAAGAATACTAGGGTAGGTGAACCATCCAGCTTGTCTTCTCGAACTCCAAAGAACATCAATGAAAACCTACCTTTTTCAAACCACTCGAAAGAGCATATGAGGAATTTAGGGAAAACAAAAACCATGCATCATACATAAGTCTAATATGAGAAACTCAAGAAATATGAGATCATCATATAACAGTACTTTTGGGACCTCACTTAGTGTCATAACGGTTCCCTTTAAAAGGACCACTCATCTAATAAGTACATAAGGTGATATAATATATAATGTTTTGGTAAAGAAAATAAATCAAAAAATAGCTGTGATGCTTATATTAATCACACCACAACATATTAAGGTACAATCCAAACCACTAAGGCACGTTTGCATAATGGATTTTCCATTAAGATCCCTTCGATCTAGCTTAAATCCAATCTCCATGCACAAGGATCAGAAGTTACCTTCTGAGCGTCGTATATCTCTAATAAAATATACCATAAGGCGAACACAAAGGCCCATGCCCGAACATAAACATGAACCACATGGAACCAAATATCATCAACTCCCGGTACCAACATCGATAAGCATACTCTAAATTTGGAGTTGATAATACCTTGTTGCTAGTCATTCAAACCCCAGATTGTGCATCATACTCTGTCTTTAGCTATTTTCGATGTCGAGGTCATGTTCGGCATCTCTCACACGAGTCTTCATCACTCGAACAGAACATGAATCCCCAAATGGATTCCCACATCTCGAACATATCTCGAAACCATACATGGATTCCAACATCTCGAACAGATCCACATCCAAGAAGTAGAACACGTATCTCAGCCTTGAAGTGGTTTTCGATAAGCTAAACACTTACCGATCTCGGGCTCTTCAAGACTGAATTAACGAATTTGGTCATATTAAATAATAATGGAAACGGTCACATATGGAAACTAAGTCTTGTATACTTATCACATTTCTGAACATTTAGTGCTAAGTATGACACTAAATACTTTCCATAACGAGCAAACACACAAAACACGATCAAGTCACACAAAGCATGATTAAGTCACATAAGCAACTTCTAATCCCCTTTTTATTTAATTAATCTTTTACGGATTAAAACTTCTTTTATTAATAAAACTTTTTTTATCTAATAAAACTTCATTTATTAATCTCTACTATTCATTTGTACACTTTCAATACTTTGAAAAGTATTTATATACTTATCTCAAATGGTATAAGTATATCTATAAATCCTTAACAAGATTTCTTACTTTAAACCTTTACTTTTTCTATCTTTTTCCAAAAGATTCCAGACTTACAAATTCCTTTAAAATATCCATTTTAAGGATCTAAGTACTTTTACAAATCCATTCAAAAAGGTTTAAACTAATGTTACTCAAGCATTGTCACTACAAACCCAAAGCCATTTCACTTATGCTTATCTTTAAAACATTCTTTTCAAGATATATTTGCATTTATAAGTATAATTAAAAAGGGTTAAAGACGAATGTTATTAACACATTGTTGACCAAACCATTTCATACCTACATTATCTTTAAAACATTCTTTTAAAGATCTAAGTTAATATTTGGTTAAGTTCGATGGTCTACTAATCGACTCTCCAATTAAAAACGATTGCTTATAGTAATCACGGTTCATATACTTAACTTGTTTCCGGCACTCCAACTTATATTATCCATCATTCAAGAGTGAAGCCAAGTAAGTTAGAGCACCGGTTTCATATAAAAGTCTTGCCCATACACTTCATTCTTGTCTCACAAATAGATAAGTCTACCTCGTTAGCTTTTAGTGTTAAGTATAGTATTAATGATTTTCATAAACAAGTAGGAAATCAACACGATTAACACATTTCCATCATTCTCGACTTAACTATTCCTCGGTGAAGAGGAAGCCGGTAGGTTAGAGCATAATTGTTTCTATCCCTAATCGAACATCAATCTAAACACACACAAATAGAGAAGCCTACTTCATCGGCTTTTAGTGTTAAACGTAATTAATTTCCTTTTTCAAAACTTATATCTTTATTAATAGTTGGCTTGAAAGCGCAAACTTTTGGTCCGACCACGAACTTTCAAAATTACCCTTTATATGGGATATGGAAAAAATATATGTTAATGTATAATTAATTTAAACAAATGAATATATCTTGATTTATTGTATACCATATATAGATATTTATGAATTTCAAGATTATGCATTAAATTGTGAATAAATGATACAAATACCAAAACGGAAATGGTTTTGCAATGTTGGAAACGATTTAATTAGTTGATTCTGATTAATTAATTTAAACAAATGAATATATATCTTGATTTATTATATACCATATCTGGAGATTTATGGATTTCAAGGTCATGCATTAAACTATGAATAAATGATACAAATATCAAAACGTGTATAAATGAGAAACGTAATGAGTGCAAAAATAGATTTAAGGAAAGAAGAATAAAATGTTGGAAAGTGGAATTAATAAGCATTAATTTGCATTAATTCAATAAAGTCATTGTTATATCAATTTACCGCATCAAGCAAGTAGCTAATATATGTTATACAATTATGAGAATAAACACATAGCAAAATTTAGGGCAGCAACCGTATAACGTCATACAATTACGGGCAGCAATGTTATACAATTCTGTTTATAAATTGAAAAATATAACATGTTATATGTAAAGCAACGATACCGCTCTATTAGCTTTTCAATAAATAACCTATTAGAGTATTTATGACAATAGATATCACTTGGTAGCATATACCATGCATAATGTTACATAATATTTGACCATATCGGTCAATCAAGATTTCTCTAGACTGTAATTTTTTTCCCACACTAATACAAAAATTTATGAATCAATGAATGAGTTAGGGTACTGCAGATGAGTTAAAATAGACGTGGTATGCATATCCATAACCCTTAATCGGTCCAATATAGAAATATTCAAACTTCATAACACATATATAACATTCTAGAAATATGTACCAGATAATATAAATGTCACTCACTCTATCCATCCATATTCACATCTCTTTCCATCCCTATTCCTTTTCCACTTCTCACTCATGTCACCTCCATTCAGATCTCTCACCATCACTGTTTCTTTTTTAACACGCTTCACTGAGTTGCTTGCCATTGTTAACCTTCAATATCACAACTTCAGGTTAGTGTAATTATACCACTAAAACTATGTTTTACACTATAGTATTCTTACTCTACAGGAAAACAAATCAATTCTACGACTGCAACTTCTACACTTCTATTTTATATTAGAAAGGTATTTTGCACTTTTTAGAATTTGTGTGTATTGTTTATTTAAGTACATTTATCTGTGTATTGTCAAAATAATATCATGATTACATGTTATTTACGAACATAAAATCAACTGATGGATGAAAATTTATTCTTTTTCATGTTATTTTTTATTTTTAAATGTATTTCAATCTTATTCTACAGGAAAAAAAATCATTTATGCGACCATAACTTCTACATTTCTATTTTATATTAAAAAAGTAATTTGCACTTTTAGAATTAATTTGTATTGTTTTTTTAAGTGCATTGCTCCATGTATTATCAAAATAATATCATGATTATAAGTTATTTACGGACATAAAATCCACTGATCGATGAAAATTTATTCTTTTTCCATTTTTTTTTAAATATGCATAAAGATTATGCTTCTTATAAAAAATGTTCAAAAGTACATGTCAATTGTCACGTTATTATTACTTTAATCTATATACTAAAAAATTAATTTCAACATACAACATAATTTATCAACCAACCAATGTATATTAAACACACTGATAAGCAAAGGTCGACTCAAAAAGATGATATATCTCCAAAAGCATCTTGAACGGAAGATAGTATGCATGCCCAGAAATCAAATAAAATGATGATAAAAAATCACCCTCAAAAGATGATTATAGCTGGGATGATAAATTTACTTCTAAAGTGGTAAGTGATATATCATTCAAAAAAATTTAAAAAATAATGTAATTAAATTTTATTATCTTATTGGTTTTCTCTTTTGGTTTTTGCTATCAGCGTAAACTTCCACAAATGCATCTCTATAGATATTACCAATTGTTTCTATCGCTTAAAAATAGGATCAAGCAACTATAATTTTTTTACAAATTCAATATGCGCTCCTACATATATTATCAAACTTAGTGTCACTTAAATATATGATCAAATAATTAAACTTTCTATACGTTTTCGCTCTTTATTAATTGATAATAGAAACAAAAAATTCAACGCAATAAAAAATTAAATGTTTTAACTTTAAAAGTGAAATTCAAACTAATTTCACATGGTTCCAACGTAAAAACATAGCTACATATTTAAGATAATTATTTCTCTTAAATATGTTAAATACATATAATTTGTATAAAAAAAACCAATTTACTCGCGAAGCATGTGCTATCATCACGAGCAAAATACGTGTCATAACACTTGTATATATATAATTACTTTAGAATACTTATAAATAGGTTTTTAATATTTATGTAAAATATTACTTGAAAATAACTAATTTATAATTTTATGAAAATAAATAAAACTCATGTTTTATAATAAAAAACCTCTTTACTTCCAAAATTCATAAATGAATATTAAAAATATATTTAAACTTCAAACCAACTTTAAAATACTGAAAAATATGTTAGAAAACATCTCTCAAAAGATTAGGGGAAAATATCAAATTTAAATATCATTTTTAAACTCTTAAAACCATAAGCAACATTTTACAACATTTATATATGCCGTTAAAAGTCCTTGTTGAAGAACAACATAGAAAAGCACAAACTTTACGACCAGTTTTAACCACTTAAACAAATGATTTAAGACTTGAAATTTTTATAGTAAGTGCTACCTTTATGTACTCAAAATATATGGAAAGAAACTCTAAGTTTATCTTTCAGTTTATTTAAAAAAAATCCCGAAAACATGGTATATTTACAAAGTAGATTTATAGCCACCTTTTTGCTCTAACTTTAGCCACTTTGTTTGACCAGTTCTAAAAAATTTAAAATTTGATTTTTTTTGTTTAGTAATAAGTACACATATAATACTTATTAAAAATGCAAAGAAACCCCTAAGGATGCCTTTTAATTTAATTACAAAAATTTCCAAAAATATAACATTTCAAAGTGCACATATAGCGACCTTCTTCTTGCTATAAAATTTTGCAACTTTGTTTCATGAGTTCATGAATGATTTAAACTTCCATATTTTTCTAGTAATATGTACACATATAGTAAAAATGCAAAGAAACACCTAGGCTGTCTCTTAAAGTTGACTTTGAAAATCGCTGAACACAAGGAATTTCGAAATTGCATCCATAGCGACATTTTCGCCTCTAACTTTCACAATTTTGGTTCATAATTTCTATAACTTCCTAAACCATTTTACTTTACCATACACCAAAATATGAGTAGAGAACAATAAAATTTAATTATCCCAGGTTAATTTCACAAATCTTCCATTTACATAATTTAACATTAACAGATATCAAAGTGCACTTATAGCGACTATTCTCGCTTCAAACACATTCAAACATACTTAAATTCAACACATAAGGCAACCAAACATGTAAACACAAATTCTTGGCCACACTACATGTTATAGAAGGTTATGTAATTGATGTTATATTGTAACGACCCACCTTTTTGGATGGTTTAAATCAACAATAAACCACACATGTCAAACTCAAACCATTCAAAAGGGAGGATTGTTATGCGGCAAATAAGAAAAAGAAGAGAAAGAAATAAAACAAACATTGATTGCCATTTATTACATCAATATTCTACGGTTATCATTTTAATTCACATTAACTGCAATATTTAAGTAGATTAATTGCAATTGATTTCCAATTTATTTCAACGAGTTAAATAGTGAATTCATAATTAAACCATTGTTATAACTTACCAATTCAAACACATTTCTACGTTTATCGTTTACAAGCCAAGATAATAAATTCACATACTAATTAACCATTCTATATTACCTAATTTCAATTAATTACGTATAATTTCTCTTTTTATTACAACATTTGGTTTATTTCCTTATTTACAATTTATAACCAAATTTTATATTTACACTCATTCCAATTAATTGAAATTGCATTAAAGTATTTATCCATTAACTTACATTAACATTATTACATTTCATTCTAGTTATTTCTCTCATTATTAAATCTTAAATTTTTAATTTTCGACAACATTGAATTCCAAAACTTATTTAATTAATAAATTTAGTTATCGAAATTTTCGGGTCGTTACACTCTCCCCCACTCAAAACTTTTCGTCCTCGAAAAGGGAAAAGAAGGAATTAAGAAATTAATATTTTTTATTCAAAGTATTCCATTTATAACAATTAATTTACATAATTAAGTATGTAAACAAAATATATTAATTTATAAACAATTTAAATCTTCAAATGCAAGTTAATCAAAGTTTGAAAATATCTTTAGTTTCATAAAAAAATTCTAAGTCTAAAATTCATGGGAAATTTCGACAGAGTCTCCTTTGTACGGAGAGGTCTGAGAGAAATAATAATATCAATAATAACTATATATATATATCATATTTCAAAATAAAATATCCCAAACCACCGGAAAACAATAAAATATCGCTATAAAACGTAATTCGAAAACGTACCTATTTGTCGGCAAACAACGCTTATTTATGAAACCAAAAGCAGTAGCTATTGCTTCCATAAACCTGTATTTCACTTGTATAATCCAAAGAGGCAATAACTATGTAAAAGATAAATATTTAAGTTTTTTCAATTAATAATGACAAATCAACACAACATAACAATAGTCACTTGTAAACAAAACCATACAATCATCACGTGAAATCAAAGTAATCAACCATCCATCCATAACAACCAAAACAAATGGTTTGCTCGGGTTCCGAAACTTTTAATCGTATAAAATGATAAATAAACTACTAAGTATATCATACACTCAACAGTCTTAGATAAAACTTAATAGATTATTTATATATCGTTATACAGTTAGAAGTATCACTTACCAAACATCCATAAGCCAAAACAACCAAGAATTCCAAATATTATTTAAGTTAATTCTTATTCATCTTGTTTCGCATCATTTACTGTTTCATTTTTTCATTCATACAATGATTATTTTCTTTAATTTACCTTCATTACTTACAAAATTAATTTCCCATTCATTCATACAATGCCATTTTTCCATTAAATTTACATTCATTTACTTACGTAAGTTATTTCCATTCAATTATTTAGATCATCCATAGTCAATTCTCAAATATTATGTAAGTCTCTTTACAAATTTAATTCACGGTTATTATTTTCTTTTCTTTCCTTTTTATATCATTATTCATTTGTGAATCAACTCTTACTTAAATTTTTAACTCTTTTCTTTTCATATTTATTTCTTTCATATATAGTGTTATTGATTATTGAATCTATTTCTAAATCATTTCACATTTTCTGAAGTTATAATCATTTAATTAATATAAGGGGTTTTGGACCAAAGGTCTCTATTCTCAAAGCTCATACACAAAAAGTCCCTACTCATAAATCCATGTAAATTAAGTCCCTGTTTTGTTATTTTTTACCAAACTGTCCCCTCCCAGAAAATCGCCCCAGCATTGAAATAAAGGGCAAAAGTAGCATAAATTAACCAAAAACTAAAAATAGGGACCTAATTTTCACAACTTTTTTGGAAGGGACTTTTCTTCCATCATCTTTCAATTCCGGGGACTTAGCACCCATTCCTTGTATATAATATTCACTTTTACTATTTACTTTAATTATAAATAGCTTCAAATATTAACTTTAGTTTATAATCATTTACTTACAGTATTCACTGTTCTATTAAATGTAATTACTAGCATTTCAAATTATTAATTTAAGTTTATAATATTCTTATGCATCTTAATTCTTCATTTGTAAACATATTCCTTTGAATACTTTCATTACTTAAGGTTTACTTGTATAATATTCTATTACATATTTCTATTTAACATTACAACTTTTTAAACAATTCCGGTAAGTTATATATATGTTTTAAGAGTGAAATTGAATGCTACACAAGCTTATCTTATTCATTCTTGTTAACAAAATGCTCAATAACTACATCTTCTTAATTTTCATATCTACAAGTTACAAATTTCAATTTTTTATATATTCCATTAATCACTTAGCATCTAATTACTTATTTTTCTCATTTCGGTAGTTTCCAATTATTAATATAGTCAAGGTTTCATTCATTATAATAATTAAAATTTCTAATTTATAGAAACTTAAGAACTAAATACTGAGTTTCCTTTCCGAATCATTTTAAAATAATATATATATTTATATCCTTTATAGATCAAATCAAATTTAGAAATTTAAAATTTGGATTTATTTATCAAAACAAATGTGCAGTAAAACTACTAGATCGGTCTTCCCACTTTGAAACTCGAAAATGAACGTCGATGATGCATGCACTCATCACCGAAATTATTTTCCAAAGACAGAGAGGGGGAGTACAGGACTTATTTCCTTTTAAAATTCCTTTAAAAAATTTCTTTCAAATCACATTTATATTCGAAAATACTTTCAAATAATAATAATATTATATTCCAAAATCTTTTGAAAGTCAAATTCAAACTTCGGAACTTAAGTTCTCAAATTTCCAATTTATATTTACTTTATTTGTAAATTCTATTTTACAACCAATATTTATAAAATTTCACTTCCTAACAAACAACATATCACATCCAACTATATCATTTATAAAATTATTCCTTTATATACAAATATAACACTAGGTAAAATTATTTCATTTACCTATATTTCAAATCAATATTATGTCGGTCTGTCCTATTTAGTGTTTAGAAATATCTATCGATGTCATAACATCCCATGTACCAACCAGAATTTATAAATACTAAACATAACAAATTAACACAATATAAAACATTTTTATAACACTAACAAGTATGCTCTCTTTCATATATATATACACGCAGACAGACTCATTCTAGGGTATCACTACGCTATTTTTAATGAGTCATACCCCACAAAGCTAAGGTTATCGCTAAACCTCGCTCTGATACGAAATGTAACGACCCACCTTTTTGGACAGTTTAAATCGAAAATAAACCACACATGTTAGACTCAAACCATTCCAAAGGGAGGATTGTTATGAGGTAAATAAGAAAAAGAAGAGAAAGAAATAAAACAAACACAGAATCTCATAGCGGAATGACAAAATATAATAATTAAATAACAGTTCATGAAGCTATTTTACAAATACATTTGATTACACCTTTACAATACAGATCAGAGTACATACATCAGTAATATATAAATAATGCAGCGGAACAACATGATGCAGTGGAATAAATATAATAAATAATAATAGTACTAAATCTTCGTCTTCGTCCTCCAAAAAAGCGGCCTTCGACACACTGAAAATCTCAGACTGACCCGAGCGAATTGAAAAGACAAAACACTCGAGTGCAAACTAAAGATCTTATGTAAGTTAAATGAACAGTAAATAAATATGAGTGTAACGGCATCGGAGATGTTTACGGAGTTTGACATCTCTTATCCTGTGTGTAACGTGTGTGCAATAACTTAAGAGATGTTTGGGATTTCCATCTCCTAAGGATCCGTTAAACTATCTACATACATAGTACAATATGCTATTATAATAGTGTCTATAATAAAGTAAAGTATTAAAATAGCATTAAGGCGTTACCCATATCCCCCTTAACACATTTTATATAAATGTCATAGTCTATACAGTACTGTAAACTCCACCGTAAACTGGTGGGCTATCAGGGAGCACTCCATAGGTACGACATATCGTAATGGGTGCGATAAGGCATGTGACAAGACATGCGAGGCAATGCCCAGGATAGAATACTACCATTTTGCGGATCCGGACTGGTGGTAACGCATAACATCTACTACCGCCCACCTCGGAACACACTCCCATAATCAAATCGAGGGATGGCCACCAAATCAACCACAAAGTCATAATATGGTATCGAAGAAGCATGTCCGATCGGAGGTGCGGTCTAACTTGGTCCGACATGGCTCTTGTTTTAATCACATCAAGTTGACTCGTGGGAGTCTGGGCTACGTTAATACCTCATACAGAATCATTCTCCAAACCATCCTACTTCATTCTGGAATCTCCACCACGTACACAGTTGATAAAGTGGTTTTTAGTATGGGTAGAGAGTATGACAATATCTGATCCCGGTCTCTTTAGCAACCAAACGCTTATTTCACGCCGGATGGTTCTTTTAAATTTCCAAAACCGTTTCATAATTGATATCAGAATGTCATATTCAATTCAAACCATATCACTTTTGAAATCATATTCACTTTCGAAATCATATCGATAAAATAGTTTAAATCCTCATTTCAAAATCATCATATTTACTCAAATATGTCATTTCACTAGAAAATATCCTTTCAAATCTCAATTTAGGTTATAACATTATTTAACCATATTCGCTTTTAAATCAAGGATTTAAATATAAAAACTTCAACTTTACACGGTCTGGAATTTAGAAAATAGTTTAGATAGTCATAAATAGTTTAAATAGTTTTATAAATCGTTTAAAATAGTTAAAATACTTTAAAATAGTTTAATTGGGTTAAAATAGCTTAAAATAGAGCAAAATAGTTTAAATAGTTTAAAATAGGTTAAAATAGTAAAAAAATTAATATTAAAATAGTTAAACAGTTTGAAAAAGATTAAAATAGTTTAAAAATAGATTTAATATAGTTTAATAGTTTAATATAACATAGTTTGATTATTGGGAATGGTTTATACAGCAAATAGTTCGAAAATCTAAGTAAGTCTGAATTTAAAATAATACATCTTTAAACAGTTTACATTAAAATAATTAATTTGAAACCGATATCAAATTAAAATATTTCTTTCATTTCAACACATCTGGATCATGTCCAGCTTTCAAATCAACAAACTAAAACCTGTCTTTCAATTCAGATTCTAATTTAAAACCATTTAATCAATATCGATTTCAAATCCATGTTCAAACCATAGGTTTAAACCATTTCAAATTCATAGATTTCAAATTTTAAACATTCAACATTTCAATAACTCAATTTCAATAACTCATTTTTGATAAATTTCATTTATACTTCAAATCCAACTTTAAAGTTTCAATTTAATTTCTTTAAACAATTCATTTAAACCAATTCCAATTTTCAACATTTAAAGCTTGGATTTTTCGAAAATAATTCAGTTATATAAATCAAATTTTATTTCAAACTATCATTTAACTGAATTCAAAAATTTAGAATTTAAAAATCAGTTATTTTAACCAATCTGGTATCCATATATAATTTTCTACCCTATGGTCAAGTGATACGGATGTATATCATTTCAACCCGCAATAAATTTAAATTTTACGGGTATATATCATTTCAACCCGCAATCCCAAAATAAATTCATAATCCATAAAATCGCTCGGGTTTATCATTTCAACCCATAACGATTTTCCCTAATCGTTCGGGTATGTACCATTTTAACACACAGTGATTTTTCCTAACAATAAACTATGGGAACTTGTAGTGTTATAACACTATATAATATAACATCCAGCCATCCAATATCTACAATTAACCATCCATCACAATCATCATTCAAACCAATCAATAACAATAACAAGTGATTGATTATCAATAACAGGTATTAACTGGCAATTTAAAATTTAATATTAAATTAATGGCGATTAAATTCAATATAAGTCAGATTTAACTGGAATGACAATTTAAATATACCAAACATCAACCAATATTCAATTTAACTAAACATAAGATAATTTAGTATCTGTGAGTGGGTTAAAACACTCACCTTTGATTTTAAATCGATTAATAATCAAATTAAACGTCCAAAATTGAACAGTCTCAGAATTCGTCCAAACAAGTCCCATAATGTCCGGAACTTCGATACGATCGCAGCGGAACAAACCACGCGTAAGTCCGACCTCGTATGCAAACGATATTAAGTTTTGAAGTTATTTGTTTTATAAAAAAAAGAAATAAATAAAACAAAGCAACACGTCAGACCTGCTCCACATTTGCACGCGGACCTTCCTCTCGATCGCGCATGCCTCCTAGGGTTTACAGCCGCCACCTTCAAATCAAAACGCCGACCACAACGATCAACAACGGCCATATTAGACGACTCCATCTCGATGCTCACCTCCGGCCGCACACGCCTGTACCACGTTCGACATCTCCGCCTCCCCCTACAGTTAGCACCGCCGTGACCTAAGTTGCCTTTTTCTGGCGAATTGAGACACTACGACCATAGATGATCACTGCTCGACGAACTCTACCACCCCACGCCCTCCGATCGTCGCCAGGATGACGATCCACCGTCCAATCAATAACCACATATGAACGGCTGGGGATAATGGCCTATTTCTGGTCAAACCATGATCCGAATCAAAAAATGAACCACTGTAGTAGATTGCGCTTGTCAAGAGCTTTCCAACGATATATAATATGATATAGTTTGAGGATTTTTATTTTTCCGATTTGATTTTGATTTGCAACTGAATCTAGAAATTAGGGTTTCTGTCATTTGAGAAGGAGGAACAAAAAGAAGAAATTGTACATACTATAATAAGAAATAGAAAGGCTGCTAGGGTTTAGAAGAATCTATTTATATAGGCAAGGCCCGATAAGAAAGAATGAACATATCCAATTGGTTTGGAATGACAATAAGGATCTGAAAAGCCCGTTCTGTTTCCGAAAAGAAAGTATATCATCCCATATATCAAAATAGATGTTTTTGATATTTTTAAATTCAATGGAACAGGTTTCAAGTCCAAATTCCATTGTATGAAGAAGTTAGCTTTTAAAATCAATTTATTTTAAATTGAATTCAATAAATTGATTTCTACACGTTTCGAGCCCGCACGATCAAACAACAAGTCCGATTGCTACATTAACTGATTCCCACGTTAATTAAATAAATTATTATTAAATTGATTTTATCACTTTCCAAATTCAAATTTTATAACTAACAAATTTTATCATTTTCTAATTACACAGAAATTATTATCCTTTTAAAACAAATTCCCATATCAAATTCAATATTTAAATGTTATACAAATTACAGCGTTTGATTTTAATTGAAATAAATTCATTAATTATAATTTAAATTCTAATAAATTCATTTATTTTGATTTTCATCTTATCATTCAATCAATTATTACCCTATGGAAATAATTAACATTGATTGCCATTTATTACATCAATATTCTACGGTTATCATTTTAATTCACATTAACTGCAATATTTAAGTAGATTAATTGCAATTGATTTCCAATTTATTTCAATGAATTAAATTGTGAATTTATAATTAAACTATTGTTACAACTTACCAATTCAAACACATTTCTATGTTTATTGTTTACAAGACAAGCTAATAAATTCACATATTGATTAACCATTCTATATTACCCAATTTCAATTAATTACATAAAATTTCTTTTTTATTACAACATTTGGTTTATTTCCATATTTACAATTTATAACCAAATTTTATATTTACACTCATTCCAACTAAATTGAAATTGCATTAAAGTAGTTATCCATTACCTTACATTAACATTATTATATTTCATTCTAGTTATTTCTCTCATTATTAAATCTTAAATTTTTAATTTTCCATAACATTAATTTCCAAAACTTATTTTATTAATAAATTTAATTATCGAAATTTCCGGGTCGTTACATATATAATATAAAGTTGTCATTTGCTTTCAAAAGCAACGGTGGTCCAAAGTTTATAACTCTACTTAGTTAATGTCACTTTAACTTTATATTTCAAGCACACAACACATATACACAACATATACATACATGATAGTGAGATAACTCACTTAGATCCAAGAAAAACTCAAGCACAAACCCTCACAAAGCCAAGAAAACTTCCTACCATCACCAAACTCCTAAAGATTCAACCTTTAAATCCAAAACCACAACACCATGCTCTCCTCCTCCATCATGCTCATGGCCTACACAAGAAACCCCAGCTCATATTCACTTCTTCCACTTTTGACTTGATATTCATGCTTCCTATGATGATTTAGGAATAGCCAAAGTTGGTGAAGTTTGGACTTGATTTGCTTTGATTAGAAAAAGATTAGTAGAGATGGAAGTGGATTAGTTTCTACCATTTTCTACCATTTTCTTAATTTGTAATTTGTAAATAGTGATTAGCCTTAACCTTAAGGGTATATTTATAGGTTTGAATAATAGGTCATTACCATCTTCTACCCTTCATGAAAGGTCACAAAGGAGACTCCCCCTTACATGCTACCTTTACACCTCATTTCCTAAGGAAAATATCTCTGGCAAATTACTCTTTTACCCTTACACATAAATATATATATGATGATGTAACAACCCATAATTTTACCACTTTGGAAATGAGATATTTAATTTATTTTAAATATTCAGATATAGAATTTTTAAACTTAATAATCATGTTTTATTTTATAAATAAGAACAGTGAACTTATTTTTAGAATTAAGTAGAAATTTTGAAGTTTTGTCGTAAAATTGATAAAAGCCGGTTTTTGATAAAATTTGACATACATTCGAATAATTATTGTAAATGGTAAATAAATCTTTCTAATGGTTATATAATGATATGATATAATAGAAATTTGATTTATAATGATTTTATAAACATATATACTTATTTTATAATGATTGAAAATTTTCGTCGCATTTTGGCAAATCGACGTCGTATTTTTATAATTGGATTTTAATATTATTTATTATGGTTTTATAACTAAAATGAAATTGTTTTAATTATTTTATTATGATAAGAATATTATTTTCAAGTTTTGTTTACATAAATAAACAGTTTAACAAAAACGTCAAAATGTGACCGTAAAACATTTTGTCGAAAATCAACGTTTTGTTCAAAATAAGTTGTCGCAAAGTTGTTGCACCTTTGTTAGCATGTTTTAACATATATATTACACATTTTAATAACTAAATAAGTTTACATTTACTAATTATGATTATAAAACTTTTAGAATATAATTAAGAAAAGTAAGTAAGGAAAATTGTTAAAAAAGTAAACATCAAATCGAATAACATCAAAAATCTAAACAAATCTTCTCTTTAATCCACTTTTCTATCCAAATACATTACTTAAGGCTTAAGTGACTAAGACATAAAGTAAGGTGTGAAAGGTGATGGTAAGTGTTGAAAAAATAAGTTTACTTTAAGTTGAAGTAAGGGTATTTTTGTCATTTCACATAATAATATTTTATTCCAAACTTTTCCTATAAATACCTACCAATTCTTTCACAATTTCCATTCTTCTTCTTCTTCCTTTTCTAAGCTTTCTCCTTCTTCTTCCTTAGAGCTTTAGTGGCTTCCATGCTAGCTTAAAATAATTTAAAGTAATAACGAAGCTCTGTCGGGAAATCGAAAGTTAATAGCCCATTTAAATTCAAAATCTAGATAGCGGAGCTATAGTGGATTTCAAGAAGTTTTGGGAAATAGCAGCGAAGCTATAGTCAAAATCCGTAGTGATAAAGTTAGTAAAATTGGTAGGATGTATGATTTAGATCTGGAGTTTCTTATCTTAAAGTTTGACGGGGTGGAACCAAAGTGAGTTATTTCTTCCTTTGAGTTCATTAAAATCATTGCTAAGTTGAAGGAACTTTAAGTGTTATATGTTGTTTGAAAACACTTATTGAATGCTTTTTTACTTTGTTTGCTAGAACAATGGTTTTATTTTCTTGTTTCACTATTTGGATGGTTAATTAAGTATTTTAAAATTTAGAAATTAAATACTTAATGGGGTATGCGGAAATGACTAGTACACTTGTTTCGTCTGTGATATCCAAGGAGACTTGGGCAAGGGACGGAACACGTCGAAGGAAAAATCCGGATAAACATCAAACCATTTTAACCCAAGATAAAATACAGTGTTATAATATTTGATAGAATGAAGCATTGATTATCATTTATTGTTGTGTTTATTTCATTGATTGATTGTTTGAATTAGGCTCGACCGGTTTATGAGCACTGATTATTATTTATTGATTATTGACTTTGCTCGACCAGTTTATGAGCAATTAATTCTCCATATGCATGGGCTGGGTAGAAAATAATTGTAGGATAACAACTTATGATTTATTTCACAATTTGACTATAAGGTGTTTAGCGGTAATATTTGGTTCGCTTCAATTTAATGAATTGTTTTGAAAATTGATTTTAAAGGTGAAATATTTTGAAATGTTTTACTTTAAAAGAGAAAAAAAAGAGATATTTGAGAATAAATATTTCGGACTAGTCAAAATCGCTGAAAAACACGTCCGTTTTAAAACTACGAATGAAAACTACCAACTTAATGCACAATATTTGATAAATATTCAACACTATTAAATGTATAGGACACAATTTCAATTTTACAGATTATCAGAGTAATCAATTTAATTTACTAGGTGTGCTTTAATACATACTAAATACCAATGCAAATAAATCTACCGCTATACAACTCTGATGAGGGAGACAGCAATAGCCATCCCTGCTAACTAAATAAACATGTCAAATGCGAAATAAAATCTAATTAACGACTCATGGAGCCTACGATGCAACAAACAATGGCTGTTGCTGCTAAACCATTTTAACCCAAGATAAAATAAAGTGTTATAAATATTTGATAGAATGAAGCATTGATTATCATTTATGGTTGTGTTTATTTCATTGATTGATTGTTTGTATTAGGCTCGGCCAGTTTAAAAGCACTGATTATTATTTATTGATTTTTGACTTTGCTTGACTAGTTTATGAGCAATTAATTATCCATATGCATGGGCTGGGTAGAAAATAATTGTAGGAAAACACCTTGTGATTTATTTCACAATTTGACTATAAGTTGTTTAGCGGTAATATTTGGTTCACTTCAATTTAATGAATTGTTTTGAAAATTGATTTTAAAGTTGAAATATTATGAAATGTTTTACTTTAAAAGAGGAAAAAGAGATATTTGAGAATAAATATTTCGGACTAGTCAAAATCGCCGAAAAATTCATCCGTTCTAAAACTTCGAATGAAAATGTGTTGCCCCACCTCTATACTCACACTAACCAAGGACACTACTGGGTAATGCCGTCAATTAATACGAAGAATAAGGCTGTTGAGGAGCGACCATCTGTGTAATTGCTTTGTGCGAGTATCAATATATCAGATAGTATGTCATGCATTTCATTTCAAGAGGAAATCTGACATATCAAATACAAACTCAAAGCTACTACACAGTGGCTATGAGGCCTTCGGAAACAAATATAAAATATGCATAACATAAAGTGAAAATTAGGCACACATCCTTAAAACGAAAGTTAATTCAAAGCGGATCCCTATGGTAAAATATATATTTTCTACATCCCTGTTTCTGTTTTCCGCCAATTTTTTTCCCAAATTACCCTTGCGCTTCACTGTCGAGCTGATTCTTCTTCTTATTTTTCGATTTAAATGGAAAACTGCAATTAAATTAAAGACGAATCAATTTTTTTTATGAAATATGATATTATTTATATTTGCAGTTACGAATAATCGCAACAAATTTCTGCAAATATATGTGCAATAGTTGCAGAAATTTCTACAACTATACGCAATAGTTGCAGACATTTCTGCAACTATAAGCAATAGTTGTAGAAATGTCTGCAACTATAAGCAATAGTTGCGGTAATTTCTGCAACTATACGCAATAGTTGCAGACATTTCTGCAACTATTAGCAATAGTTGCATTTCTGCAACTATATGCAATAGTTGCAGATATTTCTGCAACTATACGCAATAGTTGCAACATTTCTGCAACTATTTGCAATAGTTGCATTTCTGCAACTATATGCAATAGTTGCAGAAATGTTTGCAACTATGCGCAATAGTTGCAGACATTTCTGCAACTATTTGCATATAGTTGCATTTCTGCAACTATATGCAATAGTTGTAGAAATGTCTGCAACTATATGCAATAGTTGCAGATATTTCTGCAACTATACCATATAGTTGCATAAATTTCTGCAACTATACCCAATAGTTGCAGACATTTCTGCAACTATACCATATAGTTGCAGAAATATCTGCAATTATTTGCAAATTTTGTAAATTTGAAAAAAAATCAAAAAGGTTTAAAATTTGTTGAATTATCTGCAAATATTTGAAATAATTGCACCTTTAATACAAATATGAATTTTTGGTATCAACAATGGATCTCATTTCAAAGATCATAAAATTTGTGATTTTTTGGTGAAAACGGTTTGTTGATCCGGTTTTTGTACATAAAGTTATACGCGTTTGAATTGTTTAAAACGTAAAGGGTATTTGTGTATTTTTGCTTGCGCGAATTTGAAAACAGAGAGCGAAAATGTAAGTTTTGTATGTGAAGGATGTTTTGTTTATTTTAAAACTTGTTAAGGATGTGAGCCAAACTTACCCTAACATAAATCAGTCACAGATATTCATATCACTAAGGCGGAAACAGATATGAATATAACACATAGAGGTGTACATCAAAGTAGTGGTCATACAAGATCCACTACATCACAAAGGAATAGTACAAGTGCTAGACAAAAAAATATGTATACATCAAGGAGTCTCTATCTCGAATGTATAAAAACAAAAACTACTAAGCTAAAGTAGTTAGTCAAAAGTCAGAAGCTAGCCCCTACTAAGAAGTCAAGTGGAAGCACCTGAAACACATCGGCCTAACCCGAGTATTATTTAAGAAGTAAAACACTAAAGTGATCAGTCTAGCTATAATTATCATGTAAGATGAGATAGGATAAGAGATATGACAAATATATATATATGATAACAACAAAAATCATACAATACCTCAAATTTTTCTCAAACACCAAAAAGAATGTCGTATTCTTTATTTTATTCACCAAGTCATAAATATTGATAAAGCTTATCTAAACAAATCACAAATATTGGTGAAACACAAATTTCAGAAATCATCAATTAGAAATCTGGAAATCACAAAAAGGGGGGAGAGGCCTATCACAGACGGGAGCATGAAAACTCACCAACACGTGTATCACACTGTGACATCCCGGAATTTTTGGCAATATCAATTTAATAATCTGTATTAAAAATTAAATTGATTTGATAATATTTGTTAATTAGATCTAAATTTGATTTAATAATCTTCTTTTAAATAAATATTTAACTGATAATTTATCTTTTAAAAACTAATAAATTGTTTCTATTTATAATGTATATATATTGTGAATAGATAAGCTTTGTTTTAAAGTTAATAAATAAAGATATGTTTTCTAATTTTAATATATTTTGGTAATTTGGAAATTTGATTAAATTTAATATTAAATAAATAACCAGTTGGCTTTAAAATATACTCAAGATAAAATTAAAATTTGTTTAAACGACTTTAGCTTAAATTTAAATTTAACAAAAGGTTTGTTTTGCTTTAAACATAGATTGATAGTATAAGTAATTTATTAAATAAGAAACTAATCTCTTTTATATATTATTTTAATTTAATAATGAGTTATATTTGGATAATATTAATAATGCAATATCTTTACAAATAGGTTTTTAATACAAATAGAAATGGTTATTTTAATTTATTTATATATGTGTGTTTTGGAAGAAGCTATGATTTGAAAATTTAAAATAAATTCTTTAAATAATATTTAAAATAAAAAAAATCTCATAAATATTAACATAAGTATATAAAGTAAATTTAGTATTGGTAATTGAAGTTTTAAATTAAAAAGTGAGATAATAATAAGCACTTGTATTAGAAATAAAAGTAAATCCATAAGTTGAAAATCTATAAACAGATAACTAAAATCAAAAGCAAAGTAAATTAAAAAGAAAAATAAGTATTCAGACAAATAAACAAAGGTAAGAAGAGTATAAAACAAAGTATAAAACTAATAATAATAAATAAAAGTTAAGCAAGCTGTATATGTATATATGTAGCTATAAGTGTGCAGGCTTAGTATAAACTTTAAAGTAGCTGTAAGATTAGTATGCAGACTAATAAGAATAGTAAAATAAAGCATCTAAGTACTCTAACATTAAATGCTAGCCAAAACAAAGTCATTTCGAATGTTATTAAATAGCATTTCAGCCTCCACAAATCTGCCCAATAAAACAAAGTATATATGTACATAGGATATGAAGCATACCCAGGCAAGTAATCATGTCTGTAAAATAGATATGCAGGCAAATAAACAAGGCAAGAAAATAGATTCATGTTGTACAGGAAAATAAAGAAGACTATCATATAGTACCATACGAAATAAGATAGAATATAAAGTTGTAGACACAAGGGACATTGGCATTTAATGTTATATCTCTAGTACATTGTATAGATCACTTCAGCCCCCATAGAGAAAAAAATCTCTGACCTAAAACTTAATATAATCTTGTACAATACTGTAAACATCTTGTATAAACATTTGTTCTATAGTTATCTTTCTCTATTTTATTTCGTTTACAAAAAGAAACCTAACAATCCAGTAAAGACATTAACAACTGAAGCTTCAGTTCAACTCAAAACAAACATGGAGATTTAAAGGAATTCCAGTTAGCAATTTTCCAGTTTTTAAAGTTTGCAAAAGCCTGTTCAAAATGAAGGCTGCTCTGTTCTTCATTTTCAAATAAACGGTGAGTAACATCTTTTTCAAAGCTTAATTTTAAATCTGGTTGCAAGTTGAGATCTGGAATGTGTTTTTGTGTGAATATATCTTGTGAAATCCATGCATATACTGATATACATATATGAATGAATGAATAAGTGTGCATGTTGTTGTATTTTGGATGTTATTCTGTTTTTAGTCCTCCAGGCTCCTGATTTTAAACAAGAAATCAAAACCTCATGATCAAACCTTTGTTAGGATTTAAGATTCAATCAAAAGCTGGTTGTTTCAATATATATTCTTGATTAAAAATCATAATTAAGTGAACTAAATTTTGAGTATCTCTAGGAAGCAAAAAGAACAGGATAATCTTCATATATGTCAAATTTCGAGTTTCTTAATTCACGAATTCATGGATATAAATTGAATTTGTATACAAAAATAGGATTTTTAAAACAAGATACATGATTTTTAGAGGAGGGAGTGAGGTGCAGTTCGAGTTCGACTGTTTTGGGCATTTCGAGTCGCCGTGGGTGATCGCGTTGATAGGGGAGGTCGGGACTGGGGCTGGAGATGCGGGGGTGATCGTGGGGTCTGGGAAAAATGCTCGGAGGTTGATCGAAGCCTTGTGGAAGCGGCGGCGTGTAGTTTTATTCTGGTGACCTAGTTTTAGCGTGGTCTGGAACCAAGGTGATTTCATCACCATGAGACGATCGAGTGTAGCGAGCTTCGGGGTGATGGAAGCCAGGTCTATGACGAGGCCATGGCCGGAGGTGATGGCTCTCAAGTGGTCGGAGCATCGAGTATGAATCGATGACAGGCTTTTGATGATGGTTCCAGTTTTGGTTCCAGGTTGGGTTAATGCTCGATTTTGATTATGGATTGTTGGTCGAGATTTGATGACTGTGGTGGGATGTCGAGTCAATTTCCGGTAGGTTGCGATCGACGTTGGTGGTCCATGGTGGCCGGAGTCACCATGCATATGCACGGTGAAGTGTTTGTCTGGTGATATTGGTTTGGCCAGAGAATTTTATTCTCGGGTAATTCACGAGTAAATCGAGTGTTCGACTCGAAGCTTTTTGATTTTTGCTCGAAGCAATATAGGGTTGTCTCGGGTTGAAATTTGGTGACAGGTTTTTTAAAAAAAGGGGAAACCTGTTCTGTTTTTAAACTTTTAAAATAAAATTTAAACTGAAGTAAAGTATTGAAACAAGTTTTGAACCTAAGTTTTAAATCTGGTTTGAGTTAGTTTGAATATCAGTTTAAAAATAATTTAAAGTTTTTTTTTAAATTTAATTGTTTTAACTACTTTAAAATGGTTAAAAAGGTTTGAATTTTAAAATGCAGATTTAAAATGTAAGTAGGTTTTAAAATCTAAAGTTTAATCTGGAATCAAAGATTAATTTGCATTCCAGTTTTGAAATAAAAGGAAGTTTTTAAAAAGCAAATTGTTTAATTGCTTTGTTAATGCTAATTTAATCATTAATAAGAAATGGTTTTATCCTTAAGTTAATTTGGATTTAATGATTTGGCTTCATTAAATTGTTAAGACATATAAAATAAAAATGGATAATTCATTAATTTATTTAATTAATGGTAGGAATGATTAATTAAGTAATTAAGAGTTTAAATTAATTAATTAAAGTTAAGACTAATTAATTAGGAATAATTAATTTGTAATGCAAGATCATTAATTAGGTAAGATTAGATGTTAATTAACGATTAAGAATTAATTAATCAAGTAATTAAAGGTTAATTAAGTTACAGTCAAAACTTAAATTAATTTAATAATTAGTGGTTAATTAATTGGTTAGTGAAGATTAATTAATTTGTAATTAATAATGATTGCTCTAAGTTTAATTACTTAAGAAAGGAAATTAAGAATTGATAATAGTTAATGAAGGTCATTAACTAAGATTAATTAACAATAATCATTTATAAAATTGTTTAAGTGTAATTACTTATTGAAAGTAATTAAGAAATTAATTACTCATCGTAATTAATTAAGTTCAATCTGAATTGTTTAAGTTAATTAATTTAGTTAATTAATTTAAAATAATCATTGAATGATTTGATAAGTATAATTACTTAAATGTAATTAATGGTGATTACTATATGTAATTAATTAAAGATGATTTAAAAATGAAAGTAATTTGGATTTAATTTCTTTGTGAAATTAATCAAGGGATTAATTGAGATAATTAATTAAGGAGTAATTAATTTATTAAGTGAAGTAATTAAGGGTAGTTAATTACTGAATGGGATTAATCAAGACTGATTAATAAATGTGGTTTAGTTAAAGATTAATTACTTAATGTAATTAATTTAAATGGAATAATTAAATCAAGAATGTAATTAGGGATCATTAATTTATATAATTAATGATGTGATAAGAACTGATTTAATTAAGACTAATTAATCAATAATAAGTGATTTTGAGTAATTAATTAATATAATTAATTAAGGATAAATGTAATTAATTATGGTTAATTAATAAATGAAGCAATTACAGATTAATTACTGTATTTGGTTTTAGATAATTAATTTGTGAAATTAATTAAAGAATAATTACTTGAATGTAATTAAAGGTTAGTTAATCAAGGATGATTAATTAAGATGGGAATTAGAGAAGGATCAATTAATTGATTTGTAATTAATTAATAGTTAGGTAAGCAAGATTTATAATGATGAAGTAATTAATTTAATTTACTTTAAATTAATTAGAGATAGATAATTAATTTAATTCATTTTAAATTAATTATAAATGGTGTGTTTATGAATCATTGCTTATGTATTGATGGATGATATTGATTTCCTTGAATGATTTGAAATCTCAGATATGAGATAAGTAATGCTGTATGATATGGTTGCTTTGGTTGAAGTATATGGATAATGTAGATTATCTGTTTGTGATGATAATGCGAATTCCCTATCTGTGATATTGTGAATTATCTATCTGTGTGTATATGGATAATAAAATGAATTGTTTTAACTTTAAAACAACTTGGCCTTAAAAGATACGTTTTGGATTTTGATGAGACCGGGATCGGGTTTCTAGATTTGGATATCCGAAAACCACATCGATCCAAATTAACGATAGGTCGTGAATCTCAAGTGAAGATGAAGATTCAGAGTGCAAGGGTTATTGTCGTTAACTCTGAGGGTGATTCCAAATGAGTGTAACGAGATAATGCCTTCGGTTTCGTTCGAACCTGGAACGAACTTGTATGGATTGAATGCTTTCAGAACATCGTCAAGTGGACGATGAGCATTCTAAGTGATGAGTTCTGATAAGGTAATCGTGACCTCAAGCCTCATCAACCGGGAATGGCTAAAACAGGGGAGGTGCAGCAAGGCTTCGTGGGTAGCACCCACTTGAGAGCGAGATTTTCCCCTGTCTAGATGTCCCTTTTATTTCGGCTGTGTGGGCAGTTGTAGACGTCCGACTGCCGGGGTTGTCTCATTCGAAACTGTTTAGTAAGGAATGGTTCCGGCCTTGTGTTGCAGGGGAGCGGGCGTACTCCTCGGTACGCTGATCTAGGCCAGGTACTGTGATGGGCGGTACCCCAGTAGCCCTGCCATTGTATGGAATCCAATCTCCAATAAGTGCCTTCGGATTTGATTGTATTACCCACTTTGTTGGCTAGTATGCTGGAATTTAATGAATGTAACAATTTTGGCTATTTTCTATTTACTTGAAAACCCTAGACACTATTATAATATCACTGGATTTCCTATCAAATGTTTGGTTAGCGTAAGGTAAAAACTTTTCCATGTTTATGTGTGGGAAGTCTTACGTGATACCTTTTGTTTTCAAATGATTTTTAAAGTTAAGCAACTTTAACCTGTTACTCATACCAGACCCATGTCTGGCCCGGATTTTATTTCTGTTTTTTTTCTAAACTCTCGGGTACCCAAATTTTTACAGGTAGCCAAGTGATTCAGGTTTGGCTTTGACGAATTCTGGAGGAGAAATGGAGCAGGAGGCTTCATCGTGTAGATATATATTGGTTCCGCTGTGTTGTATCTCTGTGATGTGTGAGTTGTATGAAAGACAGGTGTTTATAACTGTCTAGTATGTGATGTATTATCTGTGTAACTCTGACTGATGTTGTATATTATGTATTCTCTTATGTGATATATTATATTTTATTCGTTCCGCTGTTGAGATTCTGATGTTGTTTCTTCTTCTTCTCTATCTTTTCTACTTTCTCACCCCTTTCTTTCTTCAAGATGATGCAACTTTCTGGTGATAGAAAGTTGGGTCGTCACACACACAAACGAGACGCTATCCCATGGGTCGCTAACCCATAGAGCCGGTGCAACGATGTAGTACAACGGTACGCCCGAGGAACCTGAAACTCAAATAAGCCAGAACAACGACGTAGTAAAACGATACGCCCGATGAACCAAACTCCATAAAACCCACAGGTCTCTAGCCTATAAAAAATGAGACGAAGCTCAACAGAACGGGTTACAATCCCCCACGCGGACAATGAGACATCGCATATCGCTAGTCTAAACCTCAAAATGATCGTCATGGATCAATAAGTGTAAATTACATCAAGCTAGTAAATAGATGAGTATAGCTTCATATCCCATAACCACTGGCTTAACTTAAATATTTACGAACAAATTGTAGATTTCCACTCGAAAATTGTCACAAGATTTCAATCGAACAAGTCTAAGAATTAACTGACGAAGTAAATGCAAGTGTTTCATACCACTTGTTTTGCTAAGTCGTTTAATTGGATTTCTCATACGAATGAGGTAAAGGTTTGTATATACTAATAGATTGGAAAACGGTTTTTAAAACGAGCTTTGTATTAAAAATAGTGTTGAAATCATTTTTGTGAAAGAGTTTGAGTATTTACTACTAATATAAAAAACTTTGTATTTTAAAGTGACAAATCACAGAAATGATTGTAAAAACAATCTATCACCAAAATCCACATTCGACGACGTGAATTAAAACCATAAAAATCGATATCAAATCCATCAAATAGATATTCTCAAAAAACCAGAAAAGAAGTCATCAAAGTCGATAACAAATGACAACAACTAACCGGATCAACAAAAACCGATAAAATGGAAACCCACATAATAATAGGCAAATTGGCTGAATTTAACAGCGCCAGACGTCTGGTGGTTTTCCCAGACGTCTGAGCTGAGAGTCTGGAAATTTTCTTCCAGATCGCTTAGATGTCTGGGAATAACCTCAGACTTCTGAGCTAAAGGTCTGGAATTTTTATTCCTATGCATTAGACATTTGAGTGTTTTCCCAGACGTCCGAGCTGAAGCTCAGGGTAAAATTTTCCTAGGCCATTGATGGCCAAATCAACTCGGATGCGATCGAATAAGCGATGGTGGCTAGGGATTTATGCCAAATGACAACACAGCCCTATAGGCTCTTCAATACACTCCAAACAACATGTCCAAACATCAATAGTAGGATTTTCATAGATTTTGACTTCAAAATACCAAATTGGAAAATTCACCAAACTAATTCAATTCAAAAGCAATTGAACATGAAATAGATGTTAGGAATTCATACCTAACAACAATGAAAGCTATAGCATAGATGTGAGTTCTAGAACTCACTTTTAAACTCAAAAACAACAATTGAGAAGCTCTAAAACAAGGAAAGATCAACTCCACTTCAATCACAAATCTAGAAGCTCCAATCTATGATCATATGCAAATATTTCCTAAGTTAGGTTATAGAAAGTTATGAAAATTGGAGAGGGATTGAGATGGAGAAGATGAAGAGGATGCTTACCTAAGCTTCTCTTTGATTTTAGAACTAGAACTTGAATTTCCTAAGAGAACTAGGGCTTAGGAATTTTGATTTCCCCTCTTTTCCCCCATTTTTCCCATAAGGCTTGAGTGTTAGGAATTTAGAAAATGGAATGAATGAATGAAGAGGAGTGGAGTGGGAGCTATTAGGTAGAAGAGTTTGGGTTCTCTTATTGGGTTAGTGGGCTTGAACACAACCCAAAGCCCAAACAAAATACCAAAATCCTAATCGACTCCAAACATATCAATGTTTATACTCAAAAAAGTTGTAAATGTCGTTTTGAACTCAATAAAAGTGGTCTTGAGTCTAGATTCGACTGTTTACAAAAAGTCACATTATGGACTTTAAATTCAACTAATGATGCTATATTTAAATAAAACATCTAAATACATAATCGTAAAATATGCGGGTTGTTACAGAAAACTACCAACTTAATACACAATATTTGATAAATATTCAATACTAAAAATGTATAGGATATAATTTCAATTTTACAAGTTATCAGAGTAATTAATTTAATCCACGAGGTGTGCTTTAATACATACTATATACCCATACAAATAAATCTACCATTGTACTACTCTGATGAGAGAGACAACAATAACCATTCCTACTAACTCAATAAATATGTCAAATGCGGAATAAAATCTAATTAACGACTCATGAAGCCTATGATGCAACAAACAATGGCTATTGTTGTCTCTCTCATTAGAGTTGTGCCGCAGTAGATTTATTTGTATTGGTATTTAGTATGTATTAAAGCACACCTAGTAGATTAAATTAATTACTCTAATAACTTGTAAAATTGAAATTGTATCCTATATGTAACGCCCCACCTCTATGCTCATAATAACAAAGAGTATTAAAATAAATACTGTCTATTATTACGAAGAATAAGGCTGGATAGGAGCGACCATCCGTAATTGGCCTTACACTAATATTGGTTATCTCGATAGGAGTGGTATATACTTTTTATTTTTCATCTTATTTATTTACTCCCATCGACACACCCAATCATCAGTATAAAACAAACTACGATGGTTCATAATAGTTTAGGACATTAGATATAACGATAACACAGATAATATAAATGCGGAACACAGATAAAAACAAAAGTCTCATATATATATATATAACTGATGTCAGTTACAACATAGTTGACACAATACATATGATACAACTACAACTGTCGACTCTAGAAGTTATATATAAAAGTACATTATCAACTAATATACATGAATACATATCGTTCTATACACTGACACGACTACTACAGAATGACACTGACAACTTCAGAAGAAGTGAAAAGTCTTCAAATCCTGAACAGCAACTCAAAGAAGAAAATCTACAACCTGAAATAACTCGGGTCTGACCCGAGTATTACATTCAAAAGAAAATAATACCCAGGTCAGTCTAATTCAAACCAGTTTATTAATGCATATAGGCAGTAATAATTTAAATAGACGACAGTCACAATAATTCCCGTCTATCCGATTCTTTAAACAAAGAAACCGGATAACGGTCAATATAACACTTAACAGTGTTTAACAAAATCAGCAGATTTAAATTATGAATAGAGATAAATAAACAATTTATCAAATCGACTAAATCAATATAAAACTGTCAAATCTGATAGGGCTGCAGTACACGCACGCGTGTACTGCCTCGCCACTATTGCAGGAGATACACAAAAGCTCAGTGAAGGTCACAAGTGATCACAAGGTCAAACCCCGAAATCGGGTTCAACTCAAGTGCGATAACAACACAAATGACTAAATTGCAACTGCGTGCAAACAGTCTCAAAACCCGAATGAACAAATTGCAAACATAAATATAATACTGTAAACTGGACAGTACTAGTATCATAATCAAAGACTAGGCAAACTGCCAGTTCAAAAAGACAAGGCACAAAGGACACAAGAGATACAAGTGCAGACACAACGGTGCACATATACAAAGCAACTACAAACGGGAGAGACGTGATAGCAGTAAGCACAGTGAACACCAATGGTCAAGCTACACGTGAAGAATGTACATAGGGGCTACAGGGAAATACAGCAACATTAAAACAACACTGATTCAAATGATCAGATACCAGACTACGAAATGGTCCCAAGTTCGAGTGAACCACCAAATGAAATCAATGAACAATTAAGTGCAAGTGACAATGCAAGAAGACATGAATAAGACAACCAATGTACCAGTATGAAGCAGTGATGCTAGTGACTGCAAATGCAAGCAGGTAGGTAGGAAGTCAGTGCAACTAAATACAACTGCAATTGAATAAGGCAATGTATCTGTTTCTAGCATATGACCAAAAACAAAAGCAATATGGACCTGACAGTATACAAGTAATACTGTCTCGAAGTAATTAGTCTCAACAAGGCGGGGCAGTGCCATCAGAATGAATACTCCATATATGCAGACCAGACTTGGGTGACACAATTATTAGCTCAACAATGTTAAGTGGATAACCAATGCAACACTCAAGTCAGTGAATACAGAGGCAGTGCCAACATGACAGGCATAACTACAATTGATATAGTGACCCCGAAATGAGCGATCGACAAGTACAACTGTTCCTAAAACAGTAACTACATGAAAACTGGATCGTAGAGTTTAATCAACTTGGTGCATATGTCAATTAACAACCAAGAATCAAGTGGCAACCAAACTACAAATTCAAGTGTAAACTGCACACATCCACAAAGAGTATCGACAGGCAAGGGTAATGTAATACCAAAAGTACCACATGAACAACAGTTCTTACACAAGTTTAACCTCAATTTCGCAATTTAGAAAAGAATACACTGAAACAGAGGTAATAAAATTTCCAAACTCGTAGCCAACCTAGTCAACACGGAAATCAACATCAAAACATAATCAGGAGTAATTGGCACCAACTCGAGATCAAGTTCGAGTTATACAACTCAAACTTGACTGGTCAGTACCCTCTAACCAAATTCAAGGATGCAAGCAGGTAAATGTGGGATTAGTGATACCCAACAACAAGGACTAATGCACAACACTCAACTGTGGTGATACCAGCACACTGACCACATGAAGGAACCCGAACACTAAGTCAGACAAGGCTCGAACCCAAGTCAGTGCAAAACAAATCAGAGGGTAAGGTACACATGAATGCGACGGTGAGATGAAGGGGACAGTACAACCCTGCCTCACGCGACAACAGTTATACAAGTACATGAAGGCAACTGACGCAACTGGAATGCAACTATCTCAACAAGGTATAGTGATGATACACAAAGAAAATGCAAAGTCAAAGTCATCAGAATTTCACCAAACTAGTTCAATACCAAAAAGACAGAGCCGATAAAATCAAGGAATCAACTAAGTTAAAAATCAAAGTCGTGGTCATCACGAAAACAAGTCGTGAGTCGAACAAATCAAAACGAGAAATTCACGGAGCAGTAAATTCAAGCAACATCGATTACCAATACCAAATGAAAACAAATGGCCGAGATAAAACAAGGTCGAATCCAACTCGAATTACAGAAGCATCATAAGACAAATGAACTAGATGTGAGTAAAGTTACTCACCTTGAAATGAAGCGACAATGAATTCGAACAAGCGAGGAGCAGCCGTTCGAATTGGGGAAGGGTCGATGCCGTGGCCCTCAAGAAGACGAGCGCGATCGAGTTCCATCAGCCCTAATTTTTGAAACGAACGATCGAACGAATTTGAAGCCGCCATTATTTCTCCTTTCGTATGCTCTGGGTTCACGAACGAATGAGAAAGGGGAAAAATCGTGGGTTTGACAGAGGAAAACGTGGTATAGGGTAAGGCTTTAGACGTGATTCCTGGTACTTGAGGTATGGTCATCATTTTTCTCAAAGAATCGGGCCGAAGTAATTAGGGATCGGGCTAGTGAATTTTGAACGAAGAAAGAAAGAATTTATCCCCGGCTTTACTAATTATCACAGCCCTTAAAATACAAATGTGGCCCGAGATTTAAACTCATAAAGCCCACATAAACTCTTGATAATATAATACAAAGAATTTCAAAATGATTTAAAAACTTCACTCAGCAATTAACAACTATATTAATCGTCTAAAACGATAATAAAATAATTGAAAAATCCTGGGTCGTTACAGACTCCCCTCCTTATAAAAATTGCGTCCCCGCAATTTTCATAGTTAAGGTCGTCATTAACAATAAATTTTCTAACCTAAACTGGTTAAGCTAGGAAGTAAAAGTCAAAACACAAACACCAAAGAAATCTTTCAATTTCCTAAAAGAGATTCACAAATCCTTCAACAAAATCTAACTATCAACAGATAATCAGAAAGCAGCAAAACTAAATAATTGCAATTATCAGCACATTCAATTACCATTTAGATAACTGAATTTCAAAAATCACAAAACAGCAATATCTAATTATCGATACGCTAATTAGAAAACAACAAATCTAATTATCAACAAAGATAATTAGGAAGCACAAATCACAATTCGCAAAACTGTCAAAATTCTAGTTATTCAACAATTTATTAGAAAACACGAACTTCATAATCAGCAAACTCTGATTATCAACAGAGATAGATAGAAACAGCAATTCAATACAATCAACGTAACCTAGAATCAATAAGAAACTAGAAAATCTCGTATCAACAAAATCAGCAAAAATCAATTATCTAATTATCTCAAACGATAATCAGATTTCAAATTCAACAAATATTCGATTATCAAAAACGATAATCAAATTTCAAATTCAACAAATATTTAATTATCTACAGCGATAATTAAATTCGAAATCAGCAAATATTTAATTATCTAAAGCGATAATTAAATCTCAAAGCAACAAATATTTAATTATCTAAAGCGATAATTAAATCTCAAATCAACAAATATCTAATTATCACAAGCGATAATTAGAAACAACAAATATCTGATTATCAAAAAACGATAATCAGAACTCATATCAACAAATATCTAATTATCACAAGCGATAATTAGAAACAACAATTATCTGATTATCAAAAACGATAATCAGAACTCATATCAACAAATATCTAATTATCACAAGCGATAATTAGAAACAACAAATATCTGATTATCAAAAACGATAATCAGAACTCATATCAACAAATATCTAATTATCACAAGCGATAATTAGAAACAACAATTATCTGATTATCAAAAACGATAATCAGAACTCATATCAACAAATATCTAATTATCACAAGCGATAATTAGAAACAACAAATATCTGATTATCAAAAACGATAATCAGAACTCATATCAACAAATATCTAATTATCACAAGCGATAATTAGAAACAACAATTATCTGATTATCAAAAACGATAATCAGAACTCATATCAACAAATATCTAATTATCACAAGCGATAATTAGAAACAACAAATATCTGATTATCAAAAACGATAATCAGAACTCATATCAACAAATATCTAATTATCACAAGCGATAATTAGAAACAACAATTATCTGATTATCAAAAACGATAATCAGAACTCATATCAACAAATATCTAATTATCACAAGCGATAATTAGAAACAACAAATATCTGATTATCAAAAACGATAATCAGAACTCATATCAACAAATATCTAATTATCACAAGCGATAATTAGAAACAACAATTATCTGATTATCAAAAACGATAATCAGAACTCATATCAACAAATATCTAATTATCACAAGCGATAATTAGAAACAACAAATATCCAATTACCTGCAGATAATTGGAAGCAACAAATATCTAGAAATCAATTAAGAAGACTAGAAAATCAACATAAAAGCTTGGATCGATCCCATCAGATGGCGAGTTTTTAATTCGCCGCACGTGCATCAACAAATGGCCGAAGCCTACCAAGTACTCAACATAATTTTGGCGCCCAACAAATGACCCGAAGGTCCAACAAATGACCCGAAGGTCTAGTACTGGTATTTGACCCGAAGGTCCAACATATGACCCGAAGGTCCAACATAGTGGCTCGAAAGCACACGAAAACATCAAATATTTCAATTAACGAGTCCGGAATTAACCAAAATAGTAAACGCACATGTCCCATAACCACGAGTTTTACTAAATTGTTTAATTCTCTTCATCGTTTCCTTGAAAGTGTAGAATCATCAAAACAACAGATATTCAATTAACGAGTCCGGAATTAACCGAAATAGTAAAAGTGTGGTTCCATACTCCGCACTTTTGCTAAATCGTTTAAATCACTTCATCGTTTCCTTGAAAGTGCAAAATTGTGTATTTTGTAAAAATACACTTTACATTCTCAAACGGACAAGTCCGGAATTAAGCGAATCAGTAAAAGAAAGTGGTCATAGTCCTCGATTTTGCTGAAACGTTTAAATCGTTTCCTCATTCTTTTGAAAGCGTAAACTGATAAATTTCTGAAAACAATTTTATTTATTTTGTAAAAATAACAATTCGCATTCTCAACTGAACAAGTCCGGAGTTAAGCGAATCAGTAAAAGAAAGGGGTCATAATCCTCGATTTTGCTGAATCGTTTAAGTCGCTTTCTCATTCTTTTGAAAAACGCAAACTGCTAAAATTTTATAAAACAATTTTCATTTTAAAACGATTTTCCAATCACATGATTAAAGCAGCAATATTAGTAACAATTTCGATAAGGAAATTGTACTTCTCAAAATACCGTAAAAACGGTCACAAATCAGTATTGCGGAATAACCGCTTGAAAATCCACTTTTAAAACATGACGGTTACTGAAGCCAAAGCGACAGTATTTTTAAAACGTCAAAATCACATCAAAACAATTTACATCAAAATGTAATATCAGTGAATTTTCATTCATCAAAACGCCACAAAACACCGTGATTCAAAATATAGCATTGGTGTAAAAATCCCGTTATAAGAATAACGGCAACAAAATACGTTTCATAACCAAGCATCGGTTCAACGTAAAATAAATGCAATAACGTGCAAATTTAAATTTTTGCCCGTACTACAGAATGAACAAAGAAATCATTCGAAGGTATCTTCAATGAAGACAATTCAAAACAGCAAAATCTAATCAATAGATGATTAGTACAAAAGAAATCTAGCGGAAATTTCAACAAAAATCACATATCTGCAATTTCTTCGAATCCTCAATTTGGATTCGAAATTCTCAAAGAAACAAATAATTACAGCTATGTAAACAACAATTGGAATTCATATCAATTTCGTATTTTGATTCTTAAATAAAAAAGATTATCAGTTGTACTCAGCGAAGACAGTTTCACTGTTTCCGCTGCGCACTCTGATAAATAGAACACAAATCAATCAAATCATCAGAACACAATTTCATCCAAACAACAAAACACAATTCCACTTTTATTTTTTTAAATAACGATATTTAAAAATTTCATCAGAATTTCAAAACTTTAGTTTTGACTCAAATCACAGATAAAACGTCGACTAATAGTTGTAATATATGTTCCATCCAAGTTATGTTTTATATTATGTCCTTAAACCCCAAGCTCTGATACCAACTGTAACGCCCCACCTCTATGCTCATAATAACAAAGAGTATTAAAATAAATACTGTCTATTATTACGAAGAATAAGGCTGGATAGGAGCGACCATCCGTAATTGGCCTTACACTAATATTGGTTATCTCGATAGGAGTGGTATATACTTTTTATTTTTCATCTTATTTATTTACTCCCATCGACACACCCAATCATCAGTATAAAACAAACTACGATGGTTCATAATAGTTTAGGACATTAGATATAACGATAACACAGATAATATAAATGCGGAACACAGATAAAAACAAAAGTCTCATATATATATATATAACTGATGTCAGTTACAACATAGTTGACACAATACATATGATACAACTACAACTGTCGACTCTAGAAGTTATATATACAAGTACATTATCAACTAATATACATGAATACATATCGTTCTATACACTGACACGACTACTACAGAATGACACTGACAACTTCAGAAGAAGTGAAAAGTCTTCAAATCCTGAACAGCAACTCAAAGAAGAAAATCTATAACCTGAAATAACTCGGGTCTGACTCGAGTATTACATTCAAAAGAAAATAATACCCAGGTCAGTCTAATTCAAACCAGTTTATTAGTGCATATAGGCAGTAATAATTTAAATAGACGACAGTCACAATAATTCCCGTCTATCCGATTCTTTAAACAAAGAAACCGGATAACGGTCAATATAACACTTAACAGTGTTTAACAAAATCAGCAGATTTAAATTATGAACAGAGATAAATAAACAATTTATCAAATCGACTAAATCAATATAAAACTGTCAAATCTGATAGGGCTGCAGTACACGCACGCGTGTATTGCCTCGCCACTATCGCAGGAGATACACAAAAGCTCAGTGAAGGTCACAAGTGATCACAAGGTCAAACCCCGAAATCGGGTTCAACTCAAGTGCGATAACAACACAAATGACTAAATTGCAACTGCGTGCAAACAGTCTCAAAACCCGAATGAACAAATTGCAAACATAAATATAATACTGTAAACTGGACAGTACTAGTATCATAATCAAAGACTAGGCAAACTGCCAGTTCAACAAGACAAGGCACAAAGGACACAAGAGATACAAGTGCAGACACAACGGTGCACATATACAAAGCAACTACAAACAGGAGAGACGTGATAGCAGTAAGCACAGTGAACACCAATGGTCAAGCTACACGTGAAGAATGTACATAGGGGCTACAGGGAAATACAACAACATTAAAACAACACTGATTCAAATGATCAGATACCAGACTACGAAATGGTCCCAAGTTCGAGTGAACCACCAAATGAAATCAATGAACAATTAAGTGCAAGTGACAATGCAAGAAGACATGAATAAGACAACCAATGTACCAGTATGAAGCAGTGATACTAGTGACTGCAAATGCAAGCAGGTAGGTAGGAAGTCAGTGCAACTAAATACAACTGCAATTGAATAAGGCAATGTATCTGTTTCTAGCATATGACCAAAAACAAAAGCAATATGGACCTGACAGTATACAAGTAATACTGTCTCGAAGTAATTAGTCTCAACAAGGCGGGGCAGTGCCATCAGAATGAATACTCCATATATGCAGACCAGACTTGGGTGACACAATTATTAGCTCAACAATGTTAAGTGGATAACCAATGCAACACTCAAGTCAGTGAATACAGAGGCAGTGCCAACATGACAGGCATAACTACAATTGATATAGTGACCCCGAAATGAGCGATCGACAAGTACAACTGTTCCTAAAATAGTAACTACATGAAAACTGGATCGTAGAGTTTAATCAACTTGGTGCATATGTCAATTAACAACCAAGAATCAAGTGGCAACCAAACTACAAATTCAAGTGTAAACTGCACACATCCACAAAGAGTATCGACAGGCAGGGGTAATGTAATACCAAAAGTACCACATGAACAACAGTTCTTACACAAGTTTAACCTCAATTTCGCAATTTAGAAAAGAATACACTGAAACAGAGGTAATAAAATTTCCAAACTCGCAGCCAACCTAGTCAACACGGAAATCAACATCAAAACATAATCAGGAGTAATTGGCACCAACTCGAGATCAAGTTCGAGTTATACAACTCAAACTTGACTGGTCAGTACCCTCTAACCAAATTCAAGGATGCAAGCAGGAAAATGTGGGATTAGTGATACCCAACAACAAGGACTAATGCACAACACTCAACTGTGGTGATACCAGCACACTGACCACATGAAGGAACCCGAACACTAAGTCAGACAAGGCTCGAACCCAAGTCAGTGCAAAACAAATCAGAGGGTAAGGTACACATGAATGCGACGGTGAGATGAAGGGGACAGTACAACCCTGTCTCACGCGACAACAGTTATACAAGTACATGAAGGCAACTGACGCAACTGGAATGCAACTATCTCAACAAGGTATAGTGATGATACACAATGAAAATGCAAAGTCAAAGTCATCAGAATTTCACCAAACTAGTTCAATACCAAAAAGACAGAGCCGATAAAATCAAGGAATCAACTAAGTTAAAAATCAAAGTCGTGGTCATCACGAAAACAAGTCGTAAGTCGAACAAATCAAAACGAGAAATTCACGGAGCAGTAAATTCAAGCAACATCGATTACCAATACCAAATGAAAACAAATGGCCGAGATAAAACAAGGTCGAATCCAACTCGAATTACAGAAGCATCATAAGACAAATGAACTAGATGTGAGTAAAGTTACTCACCTTGAAATGAAGCGACATTGAATTCGAACAAGCGAGGAGCAGCCGTTCGAATTGGGGAAGGGTCGATGCCGTGGCCCTCAAGAAAACGAGCGCGATCGAGTTCCATCAGCCCTAATTTTTGAAACGAACGATCGAACGAATTTGAAGCCGCCATTATTTCTCCTTTCGTATGCTCTGGGTTCACGAACGAATGAGATAGGGGAAAAATCGTGGGTTTGACAGAGGAAAACGTGGTATAGGGTAAGGCTTTAGACGTGATTCCTGGTACTTGAGGTATGGTCATCATTTTTCTCAAAGAATCGGGCCGAAGTAATTAGGGATCGGGCTAGTGAATTTTGAACGAAGAAAGAAAGAATTTGTCCCCGACTTTACTAATTATCACAGCCCTTAAAATACAAATGTGGCCCGAGATTTAAACTCATAAAGCCCACATAAACTCTTGATAATATAATACAAAGAATTTCAAAATGATTTAAAAACTTCACTCAGCAATTAACAACTATATTAATCGTCTAAAACGATAATAAAATAATTGAAAAATCCTGGGTCGTTACAGACATTTTATAGTGTTGAATATTTATCAAATATTGTGCATTAAGTTGGTAGTTTTCATTTGTAGTTTTAGAACGGACGTGTTTTCCGGCAATTTTGACTGGTTCGAAAATACGGGTCGTGTGTGTGTGTGTATTTCAAAAGTTTTGAAATAAGAATTCAGGAATATGGACCAAAGAGATTATTTTCGAAAAGAATTATATTTTGAAACCAATAAAGTTAATTAGATTTTGGAAATATAAATTTAAAGATTAAGCCTAAGTGGGTAGTTTTGGGAATTGCATATTGTTTGTTGCATCGTACGCTCCATGAGTCCTATTTGCGGTAGGAGAACTATGTTGGCTTGATCCTGTATCTAATTGGGTACCCAATTAGATAGGGGTACATAGGTAGTCACAAGTGGTAGTGATGCAGCTCCAATAATAATATAATATTTTCCTGTTTGTTGTTTGCCATATATTGTGTATTGATGTACTTTTCCTGCTTACTGTTTTATTCCGCATTTGACATGTTTATTGAGTTAGCAGGAATGGCTATTGATGTCTCTCTCATCAGAGTTGTGCAGCGGTAGATTTATTTGTATTGGTATTTAGTATGTATTAAAGCACACCTGGTAGATCAAATAGATTACTCCGATAACTTGTAAAATTGAAATTGTATCATATAAATTTTATAGTGTTGAATATTTATCAAATATTGTGTATTAAGTTGGTAGTTTTCATTCGAAGTTTTAGAACGGATGGATTTTTTGGCGATTTTGACTATCCGAAAACCCGGGTCGTCATATTTGGTATCAGAGCTTAGGTTAGGTGCCTAAGTAAAAATTTGTCTAGGTTAGTAAATCAACCTAGGAATCTTTAAATGAAACTACCTTAATTTGATAATTGAAATGGATAGGATAAGTCACCGTATCTTCGACTGGGGTTATGGATGATGTTTATTTTTAGGTGTACTTATTATTTGGTTTCGTTATATTTTTCCGTTTTGGAATTTCAGGGACAAAATTCTTTTAAGAGTGGAAGTATGTAACGATCCATAATTTTACCACTTTGGAAATAAGATATTTAATTTATTTTAAATATTTAAATATAGAATTTTCAAACTTAATAATCATGTTTTATGTGATAATAAGAATAGTGAAATTATTTTTAGAATTAAATAGAGATTTTGAAGTTTTGTCATAAAATTGACAAAAGCCGGTTTTCGATAAAATTTGATATACATTTGAATAATTATTGTAAATGGTAAATGTTATCCCGCCTTTTGGCAAGGCCAGGACACCAAGGAATTAATTGGATTCCAAATGTTGCTTGTCATGGATATCGATGAATTTTTTCCGGATCCGGATCGAGCTACAATTGGTAAGAAATGACTAGGAGAGCAAAGGAAGCCAACGTTCCAAGTTTCAAGTCAATCTAAGTTCATATGCTCAAGTTATGATGGATGCAAGTTGAAGGGAAAGGCCATGTTTTCGTATCCATCAGTGGGCCCCGTTTCGTATCCATCCAGCCTGTGTCCATCGTCCGCTTAACATCGGTAGGTTCCCATGATTTCGTATCGATCAAGTTGGCATTGTGTGAACCCATCGGGTTCGCATTGATCGGATTCGTATCCATCTATAGATGACGTGCCTCACCACAAACAGCTGATGTCTGCTTCGTATCCATCAGAGGACTGCTCTTTGTATCCATCAGAGGACCTCACTTCGCACCCATGCCCAGTGGCTTGTTCGTATCCAACAAGTCAACAAGCTAGGATGACGTGTCATCCATCGATGCAAACAAGGCGAGATCCATGGAGTCGAAGCGGTCAACCCAGAGTGAAAGCTGGATCGAAACGAAGTGCGCGCGCCACATCATCTTAGAAACACGTGCAGTGATCGATACGATGGGATCGAGTCGAAACCCTGGAGTCGAGCAGAACAGCTACTGAGGAAATCTATTTCGTATCGACGATATCTTGCAAACCACTGATCCAAATCCAATGAAATTTTCATGAAAGCTTGCATACACACTGAAGAATGTCCCTGCCAAATTTCAGCCTGATTGGACATCATCTTGATCGATACGAAATGGATTCGTATCGATCGCAGATCGAGGCGAAACTTTCTGGAGACGATTGCGTGGGCCCCCTCACATGCCAGACCAAGTCTCCTGAAGTTTGAGCGAAATCTCAGCCTCCTACGCCTATAAATAGAGCCCCGGAGCATACAGAAAAAGGATCTTTTGACTCTGAAGCGCCCAGACTCTGCCGAATTGAGATTTGCATCCCACTCTTGCTGTTGAATTCGAATTCTAAACTGTAATTCGCTGTTGTTCGCTGTAATTGCTTGTAATCATCGAAAGAGAATCAATAAAATCATCAAACTTCATAGTGGACGTAGGCGACACGCCGAACCACTCTAAATTGCTTGTCTTTGCATTTTACATTTCTGCTTGTTGGAGTTTTTGTTAGATAATCTCTATTTTACATTTACATTCTTCATTTTATCTCTTCAAATAACTCCCGAAGAGTGTTGTGCTCATTTTTGGTACAAACACTTTGGTGCTTTCATTGAGAAAACCAGCTTTTTCTCCTGCTCCTTGGATCTAACGTCGATACCGGATTGCATAAATCCAAGAGGAGGATCCAGAAATCTGATCCAGAATCCTTCCATTCTATTCAGATTTGCACAAAGTCTAGGTAAGGACTCCATCACTGAAAATGGTTAGTACAAGAACTGGCGCTACTGCCGCAGATCAAGAAGGCCGGGATAGACAGAATCCTACACAACAGCCTTCATCCAATCAAGACAACACTGCTCACTTGGATCCGTCCGGACCAATCACCCGACAAGAGTTCCAAGTGTTGCTCCAAGAACTAACCCAAAGCCGGCAACAGTTGGCTGAACAGTTGCGCGCCAATGTTGACTTGACCAACCAACTAAACCGCCAAAGCCGCAGAAGGTCCAGGAGGGATGATGTTTCCCACGCGTCAACTGAAAGTTCCGCCTCGTCTGATTATCACCACAAGTCTACCCGTCCCCGGTTAGAAGGGAGTCATGCTCAAACTACTGGATATCAACCCGCCTTGACCGTTGGACAGTTAAGGACAGGGCTGTCGACCAGCTTCCAAACAGGACCCTCAACACGAGGAGGCACTGCTCCACAGTACACCACGGACAACCGCGCTACAACCGCCGCGGTAGAAACGAGGGTTGATACCCGGAATCTATCAGAGCCGAACAATCAGCAGCGTGGACATACTCCTGAACCATATGTCCCAGAAGACGCTGAGCCAAGGAGGCGAAACACGGACCGTCGACAGCGCCCGGTCCAAACTCGCACTGTGGAACCCGACCACACCTTAGCTCAGCATGCCCAGAATGTGCCAGTGTCAAATATTTCGACCATGATACGTCAGATGATTCACGAGAGTCAGGGGCTCACTAATGACGACTTGGGAATCTCCCGTAGTCATACCCCTTTTACAGACGAGATATTATATGCTGAACCCCCTCGGCGATTCAGAATGCTAACTCTCCCAATGTACGAAGGAAATAGTGACCCGAATCAACATATTTTGAAATATGAATGGTCAATGAGTGCTGTAAGAGCAGATGATGCGGTGAAGTGCCGAAGTTTCCCCATCTCTTTGGGGGAATCGCGACAATGTGGTTTACAAGGTTGCCACCCAGATCTATCTCTTCGTTCGATCAACTGGCTAAAAGGTTTGTGGAAAAGTTTCGTATGCATGTTGCTAGACCGAAAGACGTTAACACCCTGTCTAGTATCACCCAAGCTCATGGAGAGACACTCAGGCATTATTTAGAGAGATTCCACGCAGCGTGTGTTGAGATCAGTAATCCCAACGATAACTCGATCTTGATGGCATTAACCAAAGGGATCGATCCCGATTCTGAATTTGGAAATTGGTTAGCCGGAAAACCGCCCGCATCGTTGGACCGTTTCTACTCCAAAGCCGCTCAATTCTTACGGCAAGAGGATGCGAAACAGTCTAGGAAGCGGGACGATGTGAGGCCCAATATTGAGGGAATACAGAGTAACGTAGCGGTTAAGCAGTCCGGTGAGAGTTCTGGAAAAGTTCAGCTGAATATACAGAACAAGCAAACCCAGCCGAGAGGCAACAATGGCCAGGATAAGAAAAGAGATCAGAACCGAGGCCCATGGCATAGGGCTCCAATGTTTGACAATTACACGCCGTTGAACACGTCACTGGAAAACGTATACTTACAGACTTGCAACATTGTACAGTATAAGAAGCCTGCTCCGAAACCCTCATCGGAGAGGCAGGTTCAAACAGGAAAGTTCTGTAGATTCCACGAAAGCTACGGTCACAATACCAATGAGTGTCGACATTTACAGGACCTCATCGAGAAGTTGATCAGAGAGAGGAAGTTAGATCAGTTTGTGCGGGTGCCGCAGTCTGGTGGTGTGCACCCTTCGAATCAGAATCGTTCACAAAATCAAGAAAGACAGGAGGAACCCGCTCGTGCGGGCGGGAGGTTGGTTATCAACACAATAAGTGGTGGTCCCCACCCAGTAGAAAGAAGCTGGGGGGAAATGGAGTCGTATGCTAGTTCTATCAGGCATGCGGACTTCGAATGCAGTAATTCTGTAATTGTGAAGATGGAACTCCGGCTAAACAACAGAAGATAATATCTGATGATATTGTATTTAGAAGCCGAGACGCTGATAAAGTCGAAGCCCCTACAATTGACCCACTAGTCATATCTGCCCAGGTAGGCCCTACTTGGATGAAGAGAATCCTGGTTGGCAGTGGGAGCTCTGTGAATATCTTGCTTAAACGGGCTTACGATTTAATGAAGATGGAAGCAAAGGACTTGAAACCCTGCCAATCCCGAATCCACGGCTTTAACGGGAGTGCTACTATACCCATTGGAGTAACAGAACTACCGGTGGAATTGGGAGTTGGAGAACGCCGGAGAGTCCGGATGTTACAGTTTGTTGTTTTAGAGATTGATTCACCTTATAATGCGTTTTTGGGCCGACCGGCCCTTGCTGAGTTCAGGGCGGCCATCGCCCCATGGTGTTTGATTCTGAAGTTCCCCAACGATCATGGGATTGGAGTCGTTCAGGGAGATCAGGCAATGGGGAGGGCCTGCTATGTTGCTGAGCTACGCGGGGCGCAGCGAAAGGAGAAGGGAAACGGCGTAGAGGAGTCTCTCTGCGTCCGTTCTATTGATGATTGACAATTGGTGCCTGGGCCTCGGCCCGGGCACCACAACCAATTCCAGAAAGACATTGACCCTAGGGACAATGAAGATAAAGACGAATCCAAGGAGAATCAAGCTTCTCCGGCCGAACTGACTGTGGATGTCCCAATCAGTGAAGATGATGATTCAAGGATGCTAAAAGTCAGGTCTCAACTGGGCAAACAGACACAACAGGAATTGGTTGAATTTCTCCGGGCGAATCTCGATGTCTTCGCCTGGACACACTACATGTGCGGGATCTCGCCGAACATTGCGAGCCACTCCCTGAATATAGATCCACGGTATGTCCCGGTCAAGCAGAAAAGGCGCGGTATGGATCCAGAGAGATCTGCCGCCCTTAAAGAGGAGGTTGATAAGTTACAATCAAATGGGTTTATCCGAGATGCCTTGTATCCAGAATGGGTGTCCAACCCCGTACTGGTTCGAAAGCCGAACGGGAAATGGAGAACTTGCGTCGATTACTCTGACTTAAACAAAGCTTGCCCGAAAGATAGCTTTCCACTTCCTCGAATTGACCAGCTTGTAGGTTCGACGGCTAGGCACGAATTACTATCTTTCATGGATGCTTATTCTGGCTACAATCAAATACCCATGCATTTGCCTGATCAAGAGCATACCAGCTTCGTAACCGATCTAGGACTCTACTGTTACAAAGTCGTGCCATTTGGTCTAAAGAACGCTGGGGCAACATACCAACGCTTGGTCAACCGGATGTTCGCCAACCAGATCGGGAAGACCATGGAGGTTTATGTGGATGACATGCTAGTGAAATTTCGATTCTCCACGGATCACGTCAGAGATTTAGATTCAATGTTCCGCATCCTTCGGGAATATGGAATGAAGCTTAACCCATTAAAGTGCCACTTCGGCGTTGCATCTGGAAAGTTCCTCGGGTTCATCGTCAACGCTCGAGGGATAGAAGTGAATCCCGAAAAGATCTGGGCAATAAGGAACCTGCAAACCCCAAGAACCATAAAGCAATTCCAGAGCCTAAACGGGAAAGTAGCAGCATTGAGCAGGTTTATCTCAAAGTCCACCGATAAATGCATTCCTTTCTTTGATCTGATTCGGAAAGGAAAACGAAACTTTGAATGGACCACGGAATGCGAAGGCGCGTTCCAATCGCTGATTCAACATCTTTCCATGCCTCTGATCTTGTCAAAACCAGTCGACCACGAGCAACTGTACCTTTATCTGGCAGTATCGGAGCATGCGATCAGTGCCACTTTAGTTCGGGAGGAAGACAAAGTGCAGAAACCGGTCTACTATGTTAGTAAACGGCTAACAGGAGCTGAAAGAAATTACCCAAGACTGGAGAAACTGGCTTATTGCCTGGTCATTGCCTGAAGAAAGCTCCGCCCTTACTTCCAAGCTCATCCTCTTACTGTGTATACCGATCAACCGTTACGATAGGTCCTCACGCGGCCTGAGACATCTGGTAGGTTACTCAAGTGGAACATTGAACTAAGCCAATTTGATATCACTTACACTCCGCAGAGAGCCATTCAAGGACAAGTCCTGGCAGATTTCATAGCCGAATTTATCGTTTCAGAGGACTTGCCCGAAACCAGCAAATCCCCCGAATACATTTGGAAGTTGTATACTAACGGTGCATCAAACGACCGGTGTTCGGGCGCTGGTGTTGTACTTGAAACGCCCGAAGGCCGATCTATATGTTATGCTTTGAAGTTCGATTTTCATGCAACCAATAATGAAGCTGAATATGAGGCCCTCTTAACAGGCCTAAAACTTGCCAGAGATTTGAGGGTTATCGCTGTGGAAGTTTATTGTGATTCACAGTTAGTGGTGTGTCAAGTACGGGGAGAATATCAAGCAAGAGATCGAAGGCTGGCTGCTTACTTGGCTCGAGTTCAGAAAGTACTGAATCAATTTGATTATTATGCCATCTATTACGTACCTCGAGAACGCAATCAAAAAGCCGATTCATTAGCAAAGTTAGCTAGCACAGGTGAAGCACAACAAATGGGACTTGTCCCCGTTGAAACTTTATCCTCCCCGAGTATTGATCAAGTAGAGACGGATTTTGTATTCGAAACCGCTCCCAGTAGGGAATCATGGATGACTCCGTATCGAAATTACATTGAGAATGGGACGTTGCCCGAACATAGAAATGAGAAAAGACAAATTCTACGAAAAGCTTCACGGTTCGTCATTCAGGACGGAGTCATGTACAGAAGAGGTTATTATGTTCCTCTCCTCCGATGTATCGCACACGATGAAATCAAACGAGTGTTACATGACGTACACGAAGGAGCGTGTGGCGATCACACCGGTGGGCAAGCTCTTGCTAAGAAGATACTCCGATATGGGTACTACTGGCCGACAGTGAACCGAGATGCAGCAAACTATGCCAGAAAGTGCGATAGGTGCTAGAAACACGCCCGAATTCCAAGAGCCCTGCCTATCGAGATAACTCAAATGGTTAGTCCCTGGCCATTCGCGATGTGGGGCATCGACATCATCGGCGCTCTACCTCTGGCAAAAGGTGGTGCGAAGTACGCCATCGTCGCCGTTGACTATTTTACAAAGTGGGCTGAAGCTGAAGCCCTCGCAACCATTACGACAAAGAAAGTGATAAATTTTGTGGTTCGCAACATTATCTGTCGATTTGGGCTCCCACATACAATTATCACTGATAACGGAGTCCAATTCGAAAGCGCAGAATTCAAGAATTTTTGTCAACGGTTTCATATCCATAAAAAATTCTCGGCAGTCGCACATCCCCAAGCAAATGGACAGGTTGAAGCTGTCAATAAAGTTATAAAATCCATCCTAAAGAAGCGACTGGAAAAGGCCGGGGGCAAATGGGTTGATGAACTTCCTATGGCATTATGGGCTTATCGAACGACTCACAAGACCGCAACCGGACACACCCCGTTTTCCCTATCTTATGGCACAGAGGCCGTTATTCCAGTCGAGACGGAAGTGTTTTCCCATCGCGTGACTTACTACGATCCGAAAACGAACGCTATATTGCTTGCTGAATCTTTAGATCTACTGGATGAGAAGCGGGAAGAGGCTGATTTGAGAGCAGCCGCATATCGAGGTCGGGTCGCCTGATTGTTCAATACTAAAGTTCGACCTCGAACCTTTGAACTCGGCGACCTCGTTCTCCAGAGAATCTATCCAGTTCCTTCACACATGAAACCAAATTGGGAAGGACCATATGTGATTACACGAAGACTCGGAGATGGCACATTCAAACTATCGACCGTTGATGGTCTATATTTGCCAAGGGCCTGGAACAGCGAGAGTCTCCGTCGCTATTACACATGACAGGCTTTATTTATTTCATTATATCTTTCCATTTATCAATTTTTTCTGCATTTCGAAATTTGAATTCTGTAATAAGGCAACTGACTTTGCCACATTTTCTTATTTCAGCAATAAAATGCCATCTCTTCGAGCCAGAACTGTGATTCATTAAATACGATATACAACATCACGATGCACGGAGAGCTAAATCCCATCACGCAATGGGACTTATTCAAATGGAGAGTGGCTGTGATACGATCGGTCACTCGCTAAGTGAAACCCGAGCTCGGGGGCAAGTCATTACACCAATGTTAATAGGATTGACACACGACAATCCTATATTCAACTCTGTATTCCCAGAGCGCGAGACTGAGTATAAACATTCAACTCCATATTCCCAGAGTGCGAGATGGAGTATAAACATTCAACTCCGTATTCCCAGAGTGCGAAGCGGAGTATAAACAGTTAACTCCGTATTTCCAGAGTGCGAAGCGGAGTATAAACATTCGACTCTGTATTCCTAAAGTGCGAGACGGAGTATAAACACTTGACTCCGTATTCCCAGAGTGCGAAACGGAGTATAAACATTCAACTTCGTATTCCCAGAGTGCGAGACAGAGTATAAACACTCAACTCCGTATTCTCAGAGTGCGAGACGGAGTATAAACATTCGACTCCGTATTCCCAAAGTGCGAAACAGAGTGTAGACATTCAACCCCGTATTCCCAAAGTGTGCAGCGGAGTATAAACAATCAACTCCGAACTCCCAGAGCGCGAGTCAGAGTGAGAACACTAACTCCAATTTCCCAGGATATGGGTTGGAGTACTAAAGTCAATCTTAAGTTCCCAGGATGTGAACAACAGCTTACGAGATGACCTGTATCCCCAGAGTGTGGATAAAACGATTCATAAGGAAACAAGTGTAGTTCGATCGCTCGTTCCTCACTCCTTGCAATCGCAAGCTGATCGCCATAACTTCACCCCGGAACTGGGGGCAGGTTCAAGTGTTAATCACTACCCGAAACTGCATGTTGTTCAAGTCCGATTCAATCTCCGATCACAACTCAAGTCCGAGATTTCCAGGCTTGGCAAACAGAACAAGCTATGCTTGAGCGTTAAAATAATACAAGTATACCAGACTGAAGTTCGAACGCTGCAACATTTAAGCATAAAAGGAATTTAAATTGAAACAAGAAGACAAAATTTTATTTCAACTAATCGAAAGCAATGGTTCATACACGAGCCTTTCCAAAAAATTCCTACTAGCAGGGGCCGAACCCGCATCTATACACGGCCTGCAAAAAAGAAAAAGATAACAAAATTCCTGACTACAAAAGGGAAACACATGCCTAAAAAAGTCTATTTAATCCTTCTTTTTCCTCAGCTTCTTCTTCTTCGAGGAGCTACTGGAGCCACCAGTGATCTTTCATTTAGAGCCTTTCTCCTTAGGCGGACTCCCCTCGGACGAAGGCATGATGTCGACATCATCCTCCGAGCTGGAATCTATGGGGATGCTTCCCGCAGAAGGGGTAGGGGAACGGAATCTATAGCCAGGGGCGGGACTGGCGCACTAGTATCAACGAGCATGCCCCCGGGAGATACAATCATAAGGGGAGTAGGGCACTACGCTACTGCTCCGCCATCCAAGCTGCCACCATGCGCAGCTGCCGCCATCTCGGCATTAATCTCGGACAACATCCTTGATTCTCGTTGTGCTCTGGCCTCACTATGTGCCGTAGTGGTCTGAGTTGAAATATCAGAAGTAGACGAGAATCCGCCCAGGCTGAATGGTAAGTCTGCAAAGGGATCACTCTGTCGGCCAAGGAGCTCATTTATCATCTGTTCATTGAGAGAGAGTGAGCTCCCCTGCGTTACTTCGACCGGCGCTATTGTCACAACGGAGGTCGCCTCAGAGATGATAGCCTCCAGCACTTGGCATGATTCCTGGGCTAGGGGAGGCGCAGCTGGCGCAACTTCGGTCACTGATCAAAGAAAAGAAACGTTTGTTAGTATACATTTCTATACAAGTTCTTCAATCCAGACATACAAGAAGTTAGTTCAGAGTACCTTCCTCGGTTCGGCTCGGGGTCGTCTGAACGACTTCAGAAGGATACTCCTTAATAGGAGATAGATGTGGTCGGTTTGGATCATATGCCGGTATAGGCTGGGAGTCGATCGTCGGAGTTGGCTCATATTGAGATGACACGACAATCTCAGAACTCGTAATACGGTGTTCAGCACCAGAGCTTTCTCCAACTTCCTAAGACTGGGCGCCAAGCCTCTCCTTCTTGTGAGAATCATGGAGCCATGGAGAACTTTCTTTTCATCATCATTAAGAATGCGGTTCTCCAGCTCGAACTCATCGATGGCTTCATCGGGGTGCCCAGCTTTCTCCTCCTCAACCAACAGGTTCCCGGCGTTGTAGAGATGTGTTGGGTAGTCATCAAGCCAAGTCAGATCTCGGTGCCTTAGCACGTTGGCATTGTAAGTGACAAGCAGCTCTTCTACCTCAGCTTCAATCCGGGCTTCTGCCTGTCGTACTTTCTCATCAACCCCGGCTTCAGCTTCGCGGATTTTTTCCATAGCCGCATCCTTCTCCTTCCGAAGCACCACCGCCTGATCACAGGCCTCCTGCGAATAGACATTAGCCGCATCCTTCTCCTTCGCTATTTCAGAGAACTTTGATTTTAGCTCATTAAGCTCCTTGAGAGCGGCGTCTCTTTCGGCAGTAATGGTGGTATTCCTATGACCCATGTCTTCAATTGCGGTATAGTGCTCTTGTTTCATCCTGGTCATGGCCGAGTTTACCTCATCGACCTTTTTCAGAGCTTCCATTTCAGACTTACGGGAAGACTCGGCCTCAGTGTTGAGCACTTTCATAATTCGGTCTTTGTGACCTAGCTCCTTCTCCAGTTTCTCAATGACGACAGCCCGACGAATGGTACTCTGGACGCTTTCCTCGCGGCCCTTGCCCACTCCTTGTACTGAAAGAATATGTTCGCGACGTAATCATGGATGGTATTTTCAGCTATTGGTGGAATTCTCCTCAAGTGCGGAGGGAAGACATAACCGTCAAAGCATATGTCGGGGAATTCCTTCCTCATCTGTGCCAGTTTAAGTGCTCCTTCACTGATCGAATCAGGCGCGACTGGTGTGGTAGTTGAGGAGGTGGCTATTTCAGTCCCGCGTGGAGGATCAGACCTCAGAACTTGAGAAGGCGGCTTAGGCCATGAGATTTCAGGAGGACGGGAAACTACAACCGTGGGCGGTACAGAGGTCCTGGGAGGGGGAGAGCGGGATCGAGATCGACGTACGTATCCCTTATCCCTGTCAGACCTCTCCTGGCCGGAATGTCCCGACTCATAACCTCTGTCTCCCTCTTTCCTTCACGGCTCATAATAACAGCGCTTGTTGCGCAAACTGCCGAGCACAGAACCTCATCCAGACATCGTACCTGAAAAGTAAAGATATGGAAAGTCAGTAACTGTTTACGATGTACTATTTACAGCTAGAAAACTGTGTTGTGCCGTGAAGAGTGTATGGACGTGTAACCCCCCAGACCAACCAGAAGTGTCGATCACGCTAGTGGGAAGAGGCTCGCTAACGTCGAAGGTATGCTGCAGTTCATCCAATTCAACGTCATGTTGTGCAGACGCAAGGTCCGGAATTGGAAGGTCAGCAAGCCCTTCGAATTGATTTTCGCCTTGCAGGGAGGATGCCTCCGAGATTTTAATTCCTGAAGGGGGGCAGTTTAAGACAACAGACTTCCGCCTCCCAGATTTAGATTGTTTAAAGTCCACTGCCTTGCCTTTTATTTTTTCATCAGAATCCGGGGTTGCATCAGCAGGCTCGACCAACGGCTCCTCATCAGTATGAGTTCTTTCGGAGTCAGGTTCCTCGATTACTACGACTTTGGGTTTCTTCCGCTTGACTTTTTCTCCGGAGACAGTCTTTAATGCGCCATCAAGCCTTATGCTCTGCCTCCGCCCAACCAACCCGAGAATTCTGAGATTCCGGTCCATCAACAGCAATTCAATATTCCTTTCTTCACTTGGAATTTCTTGGAGGACCCGAACTATCTCTTTATAGTAACCGCCTACAGGTTGCTGGATTATTGCTGGCAGAAAAGAAATAGAAAATATAAGTTCAATTTCGTTCATGAATTGCTTTGACAACTACTTGGGAAAATGATGGTACTCACGTCTGAACAGCCATCTTTTAGCAAACCCTGGAGGACAATGGACGTAGAACCACTCCGACTTGAAGTAGCTCAGTCTAGTCCAGGACCCTGTGACCACTTGGCACTTTCTTACAGACTCCAAGAATATGAAAGAGGGACTGTCAGTTCGACTTTTGAAGTTGAACAGATATCTTATATCGGTCATGCGAGGAGGTCGATATAGGTACTCCATAAATGCAATGAACAGACTATTGAGTGAAGCATATCCATTCGAGTGAAGCTGAGATGGGGTGATCCCCAGATAAGCCAACACTTCTCTTATATAGTCATTAAATGGAGGGAGTATCCCGGCTGCGCACGCATGACGGTTAAATGCAGTGTATCCCTCCGGGGGATTATGCGGTCTGTCATCTGGTCCCGGCAATATTACGTCGTCCAACGATAGACCATGCCTTAAGCATATTCTCCCTAGCATGTCTTCAGAAATATTGGACGGGACAGAATCAGGTGGACTATTGATGAAGGACGCGTAAGGCAACTCATCTAGAGCTGGACCGATGACCTCAACCTCGATATCTGGAACCTCAAGTCTGGGAGGGGTGAGATTCTGAGTTTCTTACTGCTGCGAACTTGACGGTTCCATAACTAGCTAACTCATGAGAAACTATCATTAGATGATAAAAAGCCTGTGCATTCCCCGGTGTAAAGTGTATGAATATGTTGTGTAGTGCAAGTGTTACGCATAACTTGAGTAAACCTAAGTGTGTGAATGACAAAACTATGAGAGTCAGACTGGAAATGACCATCATCACTGACCGTCATAACCACGCCACTCAGATACTAACGGTTGATTCAGACTAAAGTTCGTTATATTTGTTGGGTTATAGTTCCATCTACGAGCTTCAAAGGACAGTCAGATGTACAGTACTACGATCAAGTCCGGTTATGCAAGGCAGAAACTCGTAGGAGTCAAGTGTGTAGTTTAATTATCAAGTCCAGATATGCAGGAATGAAGTTCATCGGAGTCAAGTGTTCAAGTATTCAAAATTTCCCTAAGTTCGTCTTTATTTAGGTTGGCATCAATCGCCGCTCTCGTCTCCATACCGATACGAACGTATACCATCTGGATCGATTCGAGTACTTCCATTTCAGGTCAACACGAAATAAAGCTAGAGTGATTCCTCCGCATCTCCTTCTTCCCCAAAGGATCTCAGCTCCACGGCCATGCTTCGTCCCCCAATCTTGTTTTCTCTCATCCAGATCTCAAATTCATAAAGACTGGTTGTAAAAGCAAGAAGGAAGATTGGGATCTCAAGTTTCGTCATTATTAACATGATTCGATCCAGTAATTACCTGATTTTGGCGATTACACTCAAAGGATCGAGGGATTGTTTCGATTCGAAAGCGAGCATCTTTTTCTCTCAGTCTATCGATACGAAGGTAAAAAAGGATAGCAACAGTAAAAAAGTAAAAGTGAAAAAGTGCCAAAGCCCCAGGTATTTATATGGAGCCTAGGGGTAAACTGGGTCGATTCGTCTCCTAGTCAACCTGACCGGTCGCAACCAGTCAAACAACGCTTCGATACGAATGCTCGTTTCGAATACACCTGAAGACGATGGACTTCATCGATTCGAATCGCACAGGGAAGCCACCCGAAGACGATGGACTCCATCGATTCGAGGCATCCATTTTATGAGCCATCGATTCACAGTAGAGCAGACCTGTCGATACGAACATGGTTTTCGTATCCACCAGAATCCATCGATGCGAATGAACATTTCGTATCCATCAGTTTAGCCCGCATCGATACAAAAAACTACTTTCCAACTTTTTGCATCGATTCATGAGAGGAGCGATACAAGAGGATATTCAAAAACAACCATCGAGCGTTGTTTTAACTTGAATTTCAAATCGGTTCAGGAGAGGATCGATACAAAATTCGATAACGAGCTAAACCGGCAGCGACTCGTGAACTTGCGACGTTAACGAGAATCAGTTAATCACTATCACACAGCAGTCAATTACAGCAATATAGAGTACAACTTTCAAATTATTCAGAGAGGACCTGCAGCTTTTCAAAGCACGTCATGTTTTCACAAGACGTACTTTGGGGGGCAAATGTTATCCCACCTTTTGGCAAGGCCAAGACACCAAGGAATTAATTGGATTCCAAATGTTGCTTGTCGTGGATATCGATGAATTTTGTCCGGGTTCGGATCGAGCTACAATTGGTAAGAAATGACTAGGAGAGCAAAGGAAGCCAACGTTCCAAGTTTCAAGTCAATCTAAGTTCATATGCTCAAGTTATGATGGATGCAAGTTGAAGGGAAAGGCCATGTTTTCGTATCCATCAGTGGGCCCCGTTTCGTATCCATCCGTTTGGACTCAATCGATTTCGTGTCCATCGTTAGTTAGTACAATTCGTATCGATTGGCCAAGTGTCTACTTCGTATCCATCCAGCCTCTGTCCATCGTCCGCTTCACATCGGCAGGTTCCCATGATTTCATATCGATCAAGTTGGCATTGTGTGAACCCATCGGGTTCGCATCGATCGGATTCGTATCCATCGATAGATGACGTGCCTCACCACAAACAGCTGATGTCTGCTTCGTATCCATTAGAGGACTGCTCTTCGTATCCATCAGAGGACCTCACTTCGCACCCATGCCCAGTGGCTTGTTCGTATCCAACAAGTCAACAAGCTAGGATGACGTGTCATCCATCGATGCAAACAAGGCGAGATCCATGGAGTCGAAGCGGTCAACCCGGAGTGAAAGCTAGATCGAAACGAAGTGCGCACGCCACATCATCTCAGAAACACGTGCAGTGATCGATACGATGGGATCGAGTCGAAACCCTGGAGTCGAGCAGAACAGCCATTGAGGAAATCTATTTCGTATCGACGATATCTTGCAAACCACTGATCCAAATCCAATGAAATTTTCATGAAAGCTTGCATACACACTGAAGAATGTCCCTGCCAAATTTCAGCCTGATTGGACATCATCTTGATCGATACAAAATGGATTCGTATCGATCGCAGATCGAGGCGAAACTTTCTGGAGACGATTGCGTGGGCCCCCTCACGTGCCAGACCAAGTCTCCCGAAGTTTGAGCGAAATCTCAGTCTCCTACGCCTATAAATAGAGCCCTGGAGCATACAGAAAAAGGATCTTTTGACTCTGAAGCGCCCAGACTCTGCCGGATTGAGATTTGCATCCCACTCTTGATGTTGAATTCGAATTCTAAACTGTAATTCGCTGTTGTTCGCTGTAATTGCTTGTAATCATCGAAAGAGAATCAATAAAATCATCAAACTTCATAGTGGACGTAGGCGACACGCCGAACCACTCTAAATTGCTTGTCTTTGCATTTTACATTTCTGCTTGTTGGAGTTTTTGTTAGATAATCTCTGTTTTACATTTACATTCTTCATTTTATCTCTTCAAATAACTCCCGAAGAGTGTTGTGCCCATTTTTGGTACAAACAGTAAATAAATCTTTTTAATGGTTATATAATGATATTATAATAATAGAAATTTTATTTATAATGATTTTATAAACATATATACTTGTTTTATAATGATTGAAAAATTTCATCGCATTTTGGCAAATCGACGTCGTATTTTTATAATTGAATTTTAATATTATTTAATATGGTTTTATAACTAAAATGAACTTGTTTTAATTATTTTAATATTATAAGAATCTTATTTTCAATTTTTATTTACATAAATAAATAGTTTAACAAAAACGTCAAAAAGTGACTGTAAAACGTTTTGTCGAAAATCAACGTTTTATTCAAAATAAGTTGTCGCAAAGTTGTTGCACCTTTGTTAGCATGTTTTAACATATATATTACATATTTTAATAACTAAATAAGTTTACTTTTATTAATTATGATTAGAAAACGTTTAGAATATAATTAAGAAAAGTAAGTAAGGAAAAAAGTTAAAAAAAGTAAACATCAATCAAATCACATCAAAAATCTAAACAAATCTTCTCTTTAATCCATTTTTCTATCCAAATATATTTACTTAAGCCTTAAGTTAAGACATAAAGTAAGGTATGAAAGGTGATGGTAAGTGTTGAAAAAGTAAGTTTGCTTTAAGTTGAAGTAAGGGTATTTTTGTCATTTCACATAATAATATTTTATTCTAAACTTTTCCTATAAATACCTACCACTTCTTTCACAAATTCCACACTCTTTTCATTCTCCTTCTTCTTCCTTTTCTAAGCTTTCTCCTTTTTCTTCCTTAGAGCTTTAATGGCTTTAATGCTAGCTTAAAATAATTTAAAGTAATAACGAAGTTCTGTCGGGAAATCGAAAGTTAATAGTTCACTTAAGTTCAAAATCTAGATAGCGGAGCTATAATGGATTTCAAGAAGTTTCAGGAAATAGTAGCGAAGCTAAGTCAAAATCTGTGGTGACAAAGTTAATAAAATTGGTAGGAAGTACGGTTTAGATCTGGAGTTTCTTGCCTTAAAGTTTGACGGAGTGGAATCCAAAGTGGGGTATTTCTTTCTTTAAGTTCATTAAAATCATTGCTAAGTTGAAGGAACTTTAAGTGTTATGTGTTGTTTGAAAACCCTTGTTGAATGCTTGTTTACTTTATTTGCTAAAAAATGATTTTATTTCCTTGTTTTACTATTTGGATGGTTAATTAAGTATTTTAAAATTTAGAAGTTATATACTTAATGGGGAATGAGGAAACGACTAGTACACTTGTTTCGTCTGTGAGATTCAAGGAGACTTAGGCGAGGGATGGAACATATCGAAGGGAAACCCCGGATGCTCCAAAATAAATATCAAACCGTTTTAACCCAAGATAAAATAAAGTGTTATAATATTTGATAGAATGAAGCATTGATAATCATTTATTGTTGTGTTTATTTCATTGATTGATTGTTTGAATTAGGCTCGACCAGTTTATGAGCACTGATTATTATTTATTGATTGTTGACTTTGCTCGACCAGTTTATGAGCAATTAATTATCCATATGCATGGGCTGGTAGAAAATAATTGTAGGCTAACACCTTGTGATTTGTTCACGATTTGACTATAAGGTGTTTAACGGTAATATTGGTTCACTTCAGTTTAATAAATTGTTTTGAAACTTAGTTTTTAAGTTGAAATGTTTTCCTTTAAAAGAGAAAAAAAAATAGATATTTGAGAATAGATATTTTGAAGTGATTTTATATAAAAGTGGTTTGTATAACAAAATGGTTTTATAAAAATGTTTTATAAAACGGAAAGAATTTGGAGGACTAAAGCCGATGATTTTAAGATGATCTTTGAAAGGATTTGGAAATGGAAATTATTGTAGATTAGAAGTATTTGTAATTATTAGTGTAAATGATTTTCTCACTTTGGGATATAAAATGATTTGTTATGTTACCAAAGATTCGGGTAACCCATAACTAAAAATGTGGGTAAGGCAGGTGCAGATGTTCTGTAGCCATAGTATAGTCTGCTCTCGTTGAAGAGGGATATACATATCTATATTTATTTTTTGGAAGGCTGGGACCCAATTGCCTTGTTATTGGGAGAAACCTCCCGATCTGGTTGCATATATTTTGATATGCTTTTACAGTAGTATTTTGGGATTTTCAAATAAACATTTCAATAGTGATTTGTTTTAATATCCCGAAGTAAAGTATAATTTGATACAAAGGATGTATTTATTATTATTTCAAATAATTTGAAATGAAATCAGGTGTTTGGTCCAAAGAGATTATTTTCAAAAAGAATTATATTTTGAAAACAATAAAGTTAATTAGATTTTGGAAATATAAAATTAAAGATTAAGCCTAAGTGGGTAGTTTTGAGAATTACATATTGTTTGTTGCATCGTAGGTTCCATGAGTCCTATTTGCGGTAGGCGAACTACGTTGGCTTGATCATGTATCTAATTGGGTACCAATTAGATAGGGGTACGTAGGCAGTCACAAGTGGTAGTGATGTAGCCCCAATAATAACATAACATTTTTCTGTTTATTGTTTTCCATATATCATGTATTGATGTACTTTTCCTGCTTACTATTTTATTTCGGATTTCACATATTTATTGAGTTAGCAGGAATGGTTATTATTGTCTCTCTCATCAGAGTTGTACAGCGGTAAATTTATTTGTATTGGTATTTAGTATGTATTAAAGCATAACCAGTAGATTAAATTGATTACTCTGATAACTTGTAAAATTGAAATTGTATCATATACATTTTATAGTGTTGAATATTTATCAAATATTATCTATTAAGTTGGTAGTTTTCATTCGAAGTTTTAGAACGGACGGATTTTACGGCGATTTTGACTGGTCCGAAAATACGGGTCGTCACAAATGACATCACCAATGATATCACTAATATTTTATTTTCCATAATTAAAAAATATTTTTATTTCATATTATTGATTTTCTAAGAAAATAAGTGTATATAAAAAGATTTGAACAACTTTCAACGAGTAAAAAACTGTTTATCGATAAAACGATTTTGGTCATATTATCGATATTTCTTCAAAGTATTTATTTCTTTTAAAAAAAATTCAAAAAAAGTTTACCATCATTGCTTATGGTTAAAATGGGGGTAAAAAAGGTTATTAAATCAATTTAACAATATCTAATCCAAGATTCAAATATTTAAATAATTCAGATATTTAAATATCAAGTGTTCAAAATTCCGGGTCGTTACAACATGAGACACTTATATTTTTACGTACTATTATTATTTGTCTTTTTGTATACATAAAAACTTTGTCCTTTCATGACATATCTCTACTTATTTAACCCTTTAATTAAAAGGTAATCAACATAAATTAAATACAAATTTCTCCACCAGGGCAATAAACTATTCTATTACATGAAATGTTCAACTTCTAGAGTATTAACCTAGTTTTATCTTCTACAAAGAATACCAACATTAAATTAGAAATTAATGCTATATGCATCTCTTACCTATAGCATAAAATTCTCAAGACCCACTTTGCGTAATTAAAAAATGAAACTTAATACAAATTAATCATTTCTTTATGTTTTTGTTTCTTATTAAAATCACTTAACTTATATTCATATATTTATTTTTAATTCAGATTTGTGTTTTATACTTTAAATAATGTAAATATGTTGAGTCTTCCATTCTAAAATTGATAACTATATAATATGACTCATTTCTTTATGTTTAATTCATTTATTTAGGACTAACCTTTTCATTTTTAAAATTATTGTAGGTTTGAGATTAGAATAATGGAATCGATAAGGCGGAGAATTGAAAGATTAAATTTTAGATGGTTTTTCATTTATGTGGTAACTTATCTCTATTTCTCCATTTTAAGGTTTTTATTACAAAATTAAAAATTAATTCTTTTATTTAGCACCGTTTTTAGCTAATCACTTTCGGTCTACTTAGTTTGAATTCTAATTTTAGTTTTACTTTCTGAATAATATAAATGCATTGAGTATTTGTTTCTTCATTTAATAAGTATAGAATAATTTTAGCTTATTTCATTATGTTTATTTTTTTACGATTGACATATTTATTGGTAACAAATTAATTATAGGCTTTAGATTGAATTAATGCAATAAAATGTTTAACTTCTATCAAATATTAATATATTTCCACGTCTTACTCAGCCTAAATACTTCATTATCCTTGATTCAATGATCAACTTTAATTTTAGCTGCCTATAAAATCTTATTCTTCCATAAAGAATGCTAATATTAATCGAATAATTATTGCTATATACATCTCTTACCTGTAACTCAATTAGCATTTAATCATTTCTTGAATTTTTCAGTTCTCACTAAACTTGCTTAAAATCCTTTCATGCATTTAGTTCTAATTCTAGTTTAAGTTTTATATTTAGAGTAATATCTACATGAACCGTCATTACTTTACAAATATGAATTTAAAACTAATTTCTTACTTAGATAGTGTTGCAAAAACCTTTTATTTCCCTAAGTAGTTAAAAGACACAATGTCATAATATACAAATATGTATGTCATAATATATTGAATCGTCTATTATATTATGCTATAGTTACAAGCCAATGGATATGTTTACACTACTACTTCTTTGACACGTTATAATATCATGTTAGTATATATATGTTTTGGAACTTAATTTACTTCTTTCTGTTGCAGGAGTTGTTGGATTTACTAATACATTGGTAACATAAAATCTTCAATTGTTTGGTAATATATATTACAAGTAAATGAGCTATTTTTTCAATCTCAACATTTGCATCCAATGTTACTTTTATTTGATTTTTTATTTATACATTATGAATTATGGAAATTAGGCTGCAGAGCTTCTCACTACAAGGTAGTAAGTTTTAAGGATGACACTTCTGAATAATTAGTTTCAAGGACAATTTACAGGAAAATGATAAATTAATTTATATTTTTAAGTTATACGGGAAAATGATAAATTCATTTATCATTATTTTTATATAACTGAAAATGATAATTTCGTTCATCTTTTTCCTGTAAATTGTCCTTAAAACTAATTTTCAGAAGTCCTAATAACTGAAAAGACGGTACCGACCTCTTCATATCGGTGCTAATCTCTTTACTTAGCCAATTGATGACTGAGTTTTCATCCACTCCTTCCTTGCTTCTAGTACCCCATGCTTAGATGCTTTGACCCCGACTTATACATCCTAAACATCTTGGTAAAGAAATAAGTCTCATCTTTAGAGCACTCCACTTCACATTCTAGAAACAACTCGGCACAGCCTCCAACACTTAGCCAATCACTAATCCACCACCTTGGGCAACCTACACTAGCCTTACTCTTTCTCTTCCCAAAATTTCTAACAAATAGGACCAACCCAAACATGTCAGTGCCGAGCACTTCATGTCGGTGCCAACATGTGTACTTCATTAATTGGAGCTCGCGACTTGAACCCTATGCTATTCCCATACTCTAGAGCTTCCACTCCTAGTTTTGTCCAATTCCGACCATCTTTACCTCTGATATGCTCAATTCTCCTACCTATCTTCCTAAACATCCAAAACACTAACAACATCAAATCACATCATACAAACATAGAACAACAAGCAATTTCATCCATTCAAACATGCAATCTATAGAAATAAGATATATAAGTCAATCTCTAACATGGATCTACATATAGCATGAATATATGAACATAAATAAAGGTGATTTCTAATCAATCTATATCATGTGCATGGATTAACATGTAATTAGAGTTAGAAAATGTTTTATGACCAAAAATCAATTTAAACATGTTAAATCCTATAATTATATAGACGTGCATAGTATAGTGAGAAGTCATAAACCACTCATCAATTACCAAATTTAACCAATTTGTGTGTAGATCTAATCCGAACAGCGAAGAAAAGCATTCCAAATTAAGCAAATCGATGATCTCTATCTTCTAATTGAGGATCTAATTTCTAATCCACAATCTAGTTTGATTTAGAGAGAAATTTGGATGAATTAGGATGAATCTATGGGGTTTAGACCTGATTTGAGAATGAGAGGGAAGTTTTAATTTGACTCCCTAGCCCTCTATTTATAGTGGTTCTCAAATTAGACTAAATGGGCTTAATTAATTAGACCAGTAGTTTTTAAAACTTAAAACAAGCATAACTTTCTAAGCATAAGTCCCTTTTTCTATTATAACCACTCTATGGAAAGGAAAACCACCATCCAGAGGAGATGGAAACTATTTGAGACCCTAATTCGACTCCTATAAAAAGTTATAGCCCAAACAAGGTTTTTAGGGTCAAAATGGTTGCATAGAAATTTGGGAAAAATGATAAGTGTGTAAAATGTCCCTAAGAGTCATATCCTAAAATTATAGAATCCTACGACCTCATACAAATAAAATAGAAATATTTTACGATCATTCGATACGTAAAATACGGGATCGTAAAATACGGGTCTCCCCCCTTTAGGAATTTCGCCCCTGAAATTCCCAAACAAGCCAAAGTATAAGCAGCCATAGTTATCCCGCATGCCTACCAATAATAAGCAGCATCACACATATCAAACAAGAAACCATGCAATCAATAGTATATATGATCTATCCTAGCATGCGAAATACTAACCTATCTAATATGTTATACAATGGTGAATGTAGATACGATAAACGTTGGGTTTTACCATTCAAAGAGCTCTGGATACCTAGTCCTCATGCTCTCCTCCATCTTACACGTATAATCGCCATCACTTCTACTCCATTTTACCTTAACTAATTTCACCGTCTTTCTTCTAAGATATTTCATATCGTACTCAACAATATGAACCGGCTTACGAGATATAGAAACTTCTGGTTCTACTTCAACATATTTTAGCTGATCCGGTGTAATCATCAGGCCTGGGTCGTGCACAAACTTTCGTAGATAAGAGACATGAAAAACATTGTGCACACCAGCCATCTTCTGAAGTAAGTCGACCCTATATGCCAGCTTCACACTCTTGGTTATCAGAAAAGGACCAATGAACTTTGGCGCCAACTTCCCCTTTCTATCGAATAGAACGACATCTTTACTATTAATAAAGAGAATTCATTGAATAGATTTACTCGGTGTCTTTTTGAAATTCCAAATATACCTTTTACATATCATAGAGAAATAGTATTCAAATATGGGGATATAGCATGTTATTTTCTAAGTACAATTGTTAGTCACCATGGAGAACTACAATGTGCGTTCATAAGATGAAGTATCTGAGTGTACCATATTGTCCGTAATTTAGGTGGGAGTCTATCGGTCGAATTTTTTCCTGATTCCGAGTTAGTATGAAGAAGTTATTACAGTCTGAACAAAAAAATAGCGGCTTCTGCACTAGGCAGAGTTCAAATATGGGGATGTGGTAGCCTATTATTTTCTAAGTACAACTATCAGTCCCGTAATCTAGGTGGGAGTTCATCGATTGAAGTTTTTCCTAATTCCGAGTTAGTATGAAGAAGTTATTGCAGTCTGAAGAAAAAATATAGCGGCTTCTGCCTAGGCAGAGTTCAAATATGAGGATGTAGCCTGTTATTTTCCAAGTACAACTATTAGTCACCATGGAAAACTATAGTAAGCATTGAAGTGGGGATATAACCTATTATTTTCTAAGTACAACTGTCAGTCCCCATGGAGAACTATAGTGTGCGTTCACAAGATGAAGTATTTGAGTGTTCCATATTGTCCGTAATTTAGGTGGGAGTTAATCGGTCGAAGTCTCATCGGATTCCGAATAAGTATGAAGAAGTTATTGCAGTCTGAACAAAAAAATAGCGGCTTCTGCACTAGCCGGAGTTCAAATATGGGGATGTGGTAGCCTGTTATTTCCTAAGTACAACTGTCAGTCCCCATGGAGAACTACAGTGTGCGTTTACAAGATGAAGTATCTGAGTGTTCCATATTGTCCGTAATTTGGGTGGGAGTTAATCGGTCGAAGTCTCGTCAGATTCCAAATTAGTACGAAGAAGTTATTGCAGTCTGAACAAAAAAAATAGTGGCTTATGCACTAGACAGAGTTCAAATACAAGGATGTGGTAGCATGTTATTTTCTAAACTGTTAGTCCCCATGGAGAACTACATTGTGCGTTCACAAGATGAAGTATCCGAGTGTATCATATTATTTGTAATTTAGGTGGGAGTTCATCGGTCGAAGTTTCGTCCGATTCCGAGTTAGTACGAAGAAGTTGTTGCAGTATGAACAAAATAATATCGACTTCTGCCTAGGCGGAGTTCAAATACAGGGATGTAGCCTGTTATGTTCTAAGTACAACTGTTAGTCACCATAGAGAACTACAGTGTGCGTTCACAAGATTAAGTATCCGAGTGTACCATATTGTTTGTAATTTAGGTGGGAGTTCATTGGTCGAAGTTTTGCCTGATTCTGAGTTAGTATGAAGAAGTTATTGTAGTCTGAAGAAGAAAAATAATGGCTTCTGCCTAGGCGAAGTTCAAATATGAGGATGTAGTTTGTTATTTTCTAAGTACAACTATTAATCACCATGGAGAACTACAGTGAGCGTTGAAGTGGGGATATAACATGTTATTTTCTATGTATAACTGTTAATCACCATGGAGAACTACGGTATACGTTCATAAGCTGAAGTATTCGAGTGTTCTATATTGTTTGTAATATATGTTTGTACCAAAAATGGGCACAACACTCTTCGGAAGTCTTTGAAGAGATAAACGCGCAGAATGAAAATTAAAACTGTGGATTATCTAACAAAAACTCCAAATAACAGAAAGTAAATTGCAAAGACAAGCGATTTAGAGTGGTTCGGCGTTTTGCCTACGTCCACTATGAAGTTTGGTGATTTTATTGCTCGATTACTTGAAGATTACAGTAGTTAATAATGTAATACAACTGAATTCCAATGCTAAGTGTCAATCTAAAGCAGCGGCGGTGTTCTGGAGTAGATCTGGCAGAATCTAGGCGCTCTTCAGTACTTAGAATTCTTCGACCCCTATTCTGAATGACCAAGGGCTCTATTTATAGGTGTAGGAGGCTGATATTTCGCCTAAAATGAGGGGAGACCAGTTCTGGTACGTCAGGGGGCCCACATGGCCGAAATCTGGAGTTCCGGGCCCACTTTGGAATCGATTCGACCCTTGGTTCGAATCGATCATGAAATCATCCAATTGAGCTGAAATTTGGTGTGGACATTCTTCATCATGTGTTTAAGCTTCTGTGAAAATTTCATGGCATTTGGACTTGTAGAACTCGAGATATGATCGATTCAATGTTGCATTTCCGGAGAACATGGATACTTCGAATCGATCTTGGTTCGAATCGATTTGGTCGACTCGATGCTCATAGTGACTTGGCGCGCGCTTCTCGCATCGATCCGTGTTTTGCTCTGGTTTGACTGGGTCGAATCCACGGTTTGGATTCGAGGCAGTGGATTCGAGGCAGTGGATTCGAAGGCGCGTTCGTTCGAATCGATCTAGGTATAACATAGTGATCGATTCGAAGCTGACTGCGGAGTGTAGTCGAAGTGCACTGATTGCACGGAGTCGAAGCAGATGAAAGCCTGATGGGTCTGAAGCGTTGCACTCGAACGTAGCCTGTTTCGATGGATTCGAAGCTGGGGGAATTCGATGGTCTCGAATCGACTGAGAACTCGTCGATTCGAAGTAGATCACGTGAACCTGACGCGTTGGATTCGAACGGGACTTGTTCTGATGGATACGAAGATGACGGAGTCGACCTTGATGGATTCGAATGGATCCTGCTTTGATCGATTCAGCCTTTTCCTCATGGATTCGAGGCAATGTCTACCTGATGGATTCGAACATAGGTTTCGCCTATAGATCCGAACTAAGGATGTTCTACTCCATCTTTTGTCGACAATATCTCGAGCATACGAACTCGGATTGACTTGAAACTTGGATCGTTGGTTCCCACGGCTTTGCTTGACGTGTCTTATCAATTGTAGCCCGATCCGGACTTGAACAAATTTCATCGATATTCGTAGCGATCCTTACGTGTAACCGACTTCCAAGACGATCTGTCACCGGTATCTAGTCAAGTCCTTGGTGTCACGGCCTTGCCAAAAGGCGGGATAACATTTGCCCCCCAAAGTACATCTTGTGTAAACATGACGTGCTTTGAAAAGCTGCAGTCTCTCATTGGATAGCTACAACATGCTTTATCGACAGTTGCATTCTGTATTGCAGTAATCGACTGTCGTATAATTGTGACTGGCTGTTGGGCTTTTGAGTCATGACGAGATGAACATTTGATTCCTGTTGATGATAAAGACCAAAACATTAGTCAAAAATACGTGCATACGTGTATTATCTTGACCTTGGTTAACGTTGCGTGATCGCAAGTTGTTGTCAGTTCGGTTTGCTATCGAAATCTGCATCGGTCCTCTCCTGAACCGATTTGAGATTTTAGTTAAAACATTGCTTTTATGATTGTCTATGGTCATCCTCTCGTATCGATCCTCTCCTGAATCGGTATGAAGAGTAGACAAGCAATTTTTCACATTGAAACGGCTCGTCCATTTTCATTAGTGGTAGGTGATGGAGTCGAAGCTGTGCCTCTTCGAATTGATGGCCTTCGAATCGAGGGTTTGAGGGACCTCGTGTTTCGAATCGATATGACTCTCAATCCAGCCTCTGTTCGGTTACGGCTTCGAATCGATAATGCTTCGAATCGATATTGTGTGGATTCGATGTGTTTGTCTGAGTTGTTGGAGTCGAACGTTTTTTAGGGACACTCTTGCTCTGTACTTCGTATCGATGAACCTATTGTATATTGGATAGAAGGATACGAAGGACGGTCTTGGATTGGTGATTGCCACTGTTTCCCTTGATTCGATAGAAACTCTTCGGTGATCGATTCGAGGGCATCATTCGAATCGAAGTGACTGTAAACCTGGGATGACCGGTCTACTTTTACCGGGATGCGAATCGTCATTTCTCCCCTATATATACCGGGGTCCTATTCATTTCTCACTTTTTACTTTTACCATTGCTTCAGCCGTTTCTTCGAATCGATCTCTCAGAGCTAAAAATAACGGGCTCTCCTCGAAACGATCGACTTCGTCCCCGCTTTCACTTGCAATCGAATCAGGTAACTAAAGGATTGATTCGAGATGAAAATGTTAGAACTATCTTCGTCTCAAAAAATTCTGAGTGATGAGATCTGAATGGAGTGGGTCGACTCGGTGGGCATCGATCCAGGAACAAGTGATTCGAATCGTTTTCTGATGCATAGCTTCGAATCGATTCTTGCAAAGGAAGAAAAAGCCTCGTGTCGATCGATTCGATGTAACTATACCTTGATCGATTCGAAGGTATCGAAGGTCGATCGATTCGAAGTCACTCAGTGCCTATGGATTCGAGGCGCTTCTCCATCCCGAAGTACATTGAGTCGATCTATATGGATTCGAAGCACATCGAGTCGATCCATATGGATTCGAACGCTTTCAGTTTAGAGAACCCAACTTTTATGACTTGCTCCATCATATGAACTACGACCAGTTTCAAGTTATTCTTTGACGAACTTAATGAATTTTAGCATACTTGACTCCGACGAGCTTCGGCCTTGCATAATCGAACTTGACTGAAAGACTTGAACTTGAATTTCCTTCGAAGCTCGTCGATGGAACTATGACTTAACCAATAATACAACTGATTTATACTTGAAGTTGGTTCGTAGCGTTTGGGTGGTGTGGAAGTGACGGTCAGCGATGACGGTCATTTTCATTCTCAAATTCCCAAGTTATGTTGTACGAACATCTTGCTTCAATCTGTTAAATCTGCTTAAGTAATGCACAGCACTTGCGCTGCACGACACGTTCATACACACTACACTGGGGCATGCACGGGCTGATTATGAACTTAACGTTGCTTTCTGATGAGTTAGCTAATTATGGAGTCTTCGAGTTCCCAACAACAAGAGGTACAGAGCTCGACTCCTCCGGTTCTTGAGATTCCCGATATCCCTGCCGATGTAATCGATCCAGCTCCAGATGAATTGCCGGAGGCGATATTTATTGAGGACCCTGTTGATTCGGTTCAGTCTAACCTCTCTGAATCCTTATTGGGACGAATATGCTTAAATCATAACATATCTCTAGGTGACGTATTATTGCCCAGCGCCACTGATAGACCGCATAACCCGCCTGAAGGATATACAGCATTCTACCGTCATGCTTGTGCGGCCGGAACTCTTCCTCCTTTCAACCAATATATCAGAGGGATGCTATCATATTTAGGAATCGCTCCTTCACAACTTCATCCCAACGGGCACGCGTTGCTGAACAGTGCCTTTGTAATATTTATGGACTGTCTTTTCCGCCCGCCGAGGCCCTCCGAGATCAGACACATATTTAACTTCAAGAGTAGGGGTGATAGCCCGTCGTTTACATTTTTGGAGGCAGTTAGAAATTGCCAAGTTGTTGTTGGAGCTTGGACTCGACTGAGCTATTTCAAGAACGAGTGGTTCTACGTTCGGTGCCCTCCGGGTTTCGCTAGGCGATGGTTGTCTAGACGTAAACGCCTTAACCTGTTTCCTTGACCAATAGCTCTTCGGTGTTAAAATTGACATTTCATTCCTTTTACAGCTATTATCTCTAGGCCCGATGGAGGGCGTTTCAAGGGTATCGTCCGGAGTCTTCAAGAAGTCCCAAGCGAGCTGAGGCATATTGACTCGGTGCTGAACGATTACAACTTAAGAGTTCTTGGTTTGATCGACATCAATCAAAGCATAGTCGTTGAGGGATTTGCGAAGTCCGCCTCCAAGAAGGAAGATAAGAAGAAGACCAAGAAGAAAATCAAGAAGAAAAAAGTGAAGAAGTCGCTCGGAATCAGAATAATTGAGGCGGGTGACGAAGAAAGAACCCACACAGATTCAGAGCCGATGGCTGATCTCTCGGTAAACTTTGAAGAATCGGGAGAAAAACGGAAAGGCAAGGCCGCCGTTTCCAAAAAACTTAAGTCCAAGGGGGGAAAATCCGTAGATGCGTTTCTTCCCGCTTCCGGGGTCATGATTTCTGAGGCCGCTCCTTCTCATTCGAGAGATTCTTTCAAAGGGCTAGATGATATTCCTATCCCCGATTATATATCAATTTCTCATAATCCTGGGTTGGAGGAATTTCAAGATGTTCTAAACGTGAACGAGCCCTTTCCTTTAAGTGCGGTCAACACTTCCGGTCGGTTTTGGGGGTTTACACATTTACACACACTTCCACGGCACTTCATGACTTTTGCATAGTAAACATTGCTTTATGGGATTTTAATCCGTAATTCTTTCTTAGCGCAGGTGAGATGTTAGGACGTGGCTCTACTCTAGATAGGCTTCGGAATGTGCGCCAATCTTCTCCATTTTATGATTCCCGTAGGAGAGAGACAGATAGGGATCATGGGCGAGGCTATTCGAGTCAAGAACGTTATGATAGAGACAGAGATTACTCGCGTAACCGTTCTGGCTATGATTACTCTGACAGAGACCGGAGATACCAGTACCGACCCCGATCTCGCTCTCCTCCGCCTCCCAGGGCTCCAGTAGACCTCCCAGGGCCATCTCATCAGCAACAGTTGCCTTCTCAATCTTCTCGGCCTGATATTCAGCGGCCAAGAATGGAACCAACGGCAGCCGCTATAATTGAACAAGCTCCGGCTGAGTTGACTAGCGAGGGAGCTGCTAAACTCGCCCAAATGAAAAATGACTACCCGGAAATTTGCATGGATGGCTATATCTTCCCTCCTAACTTTAAAAGAATTCCTCCGGAAGCTGAGACCACCGCTCATAGTTATATCCACGACTTCTACGCTCAGTACAAGGAGTGGTACAAGGCAGCCGTGAAGGCTTCCAGAGTGGCTTTTGACAGGGCGAAGATCATTGCTGAACGCGATGCTGAAATTGCTAAACAGAAACGCATCATTGAAGTTCTTCAATCTGAAATGGAGACGTCCCGGAATTCTGGACTTCAAGCTCTCCAGAAACACGAGGACGCCGTGGCCAAAATGGCTAGGATGCAACAGGAACATTGCGCCACGGTAGAAGAGATGGGCCACCGCAACACCACCGTTGCAGCTGAGCGAGACTTAGCCGTTAAAGAGCTGAACGAGCTCAAGGCCAAATTCGCTGAAATGGTGAAGGAGAAGGATGATGCGAACGCCACTGCTCAAGAGGCTTGCAACCAAGCAGTATCTCTCAGGGCCGAACTTGCTGCGGTGGCGGTCAAGTCTAAGTCTGCGGAAGCAGAAATCCAGGAAAAGATTTTGGAGGAGAGGTCCAGGCTGGACGCTGAGTTCGACGATCTCCTTGTCACGTACAACGCTAATGTGCTGGAACATAGAAATTTAGCGTGGCTGGGAGATGACTCCATGATTTTGTACAATGCCTGGACCCGGCTGGTGAATGAGAAGAAAGCAGTGCATCCAGATGAAACATTTGACGACTTTGAGCTGGAGATGCGTTTGCTCACCGAGGATGAGAGGAAGACCCTTCATGAGGTGGTGATCTCTATGGCGAAAGAAAAGCTTGGCGTTCAATCTCTAGAGACAGGCAAAGGTTCGGGGACCGCGCATCACGAGGCAAGTGTTGGAGCCGTAATCCCAACATTGCCCGAAACCACTGGTGCGGTAGACCCCCAATCTGTTCCTGCATATAATCCTGACCAACCGTTATTATCTTCTGCCGATGATTCCACCCATGTTTCGGTCCAGACTAAGGAAGGTATTTGAGCGCTTCTCGTAGTTTAGTTGTGGAGAACTTTAAGCAACACACTTGGCTAATAATCTTCATTTTGTCGCATTTCAGTGACTGAAGTCGTTGTTTCTGCGCCTCTTGCTCTATCAGTTCCACATCAAACACAAGGGGTCGTCTTTACTGAAGCCATCACGACTTCTACCTTGATCGGCGAAGAGGGAGATGCGAATATGTTTTCTTTCAGCGCTCAAATGATTGAGGACCTTCTCAATGAACCCATCGATCCCTCTCTCAACCCGTCTGATGCTGTGAGTGGGGCTGCTCCGGCCGATAATTCATCTATGCCAGCTATTGGCACATCTGATGCGGCCCAAGTATCTCGTGAGGACGACGTTATTGCTGAGATTGCCGCCGAGATGGCAGCAGGAAATGTTGGTACGAGTCCCCCCGGGCCCGCCCCGTTAATGGTGATTTCACCGGGCGGTACCGTAGTGATTAAAACTGCTCCTGTCCCTCCTCCTGCTACTACTCCTATGCCTCCAGTTCGACCTCCTAGAAGAACTTCCGTCGCCTCTAGCTCTGAGGAAGACGTTGACATTATATCGCTGCCGGAGGGCAAGCCTGAAAAGAGTAAGAGACTGAGGAAAAAATCAGGCAGTGGATCTGGTGGGGCTACCCCGAAGAAGAAGATAAGGAAGAAGAAAGATTGAACTCTTTCTTTAAATCTTTGTTGCGTAGGGTAGCATTTTGTTGATTTTTCTATTGCCGTGTATAGATGTGGATTTGGCTCCCACTAGCAGAATTTTTCTTAAACACTTTGTAATCAGATTCTTTTTGTTGATAGTGGAAATGAGAATGCATTCCCTTTTGTCTTCAACTCGTTATGTGTTATGGTTCTGCCCCCAGTATTGGGGATTAGTGTGGAGTTGATGTATGTTTATACTCCGCCTTGCGTACTGGGAGTACGGAGTTAGTTAATGTTTATACTCCAGTTCGCGCTCTCGGAAGCTGGAGTTTGTTGATGTTTATACTCCGGTTCGTGCTCTCGGAATCCGGAGTTAGTCAATGTTTATACTCCAGTTCGCGTTCTTGGAAGCTGGAGTTTGTTGGTATTTATACCCAGCTCGCGCTCTCGGAGTACTCTGGGGTTTTAGGAAAATGTTTATACTCCGCCTCGCACTCTGGGAGTACGGAGTTAGTTAAAAAGTTCATGCTCCGCCTCGCACTCTGGGAGTACGGAGTTAGGAAAAAGGTTTTGTACCCAGTTCGCGCTCTCGGAGTATTCTGGGATTTAGAAAAATGTTTATACTCCGCCTCGCACTCTGGGAGTACGGAGTTAATTAATGTTTATACTCCAGTTCGCGCTCTCGGAAGCTGGAGTTTGTTGATATTTATACCCAGCTCGCGCTCTCGGAGTACTCTGGGATTTAGGAAAATGTTTATACTCCGCCTCGCACTCTGGGAGTACGGAGTTAGTTAAAAAGTTTGTACCCAGCTCGCGCTCTCGGAGTACTCTGGGATTTAGGAAAATGTTTATACTCCGCCTCGCACTCTGGGAGTACGGAGTTAGTTAAAAAGTTTGTACCCAGCTCGCGCTCTCGGAGTACTCTGGGATTTAGGAAAATGTTTATACTCCGCCTCGCACTCTGGGAGTACGGAGTTAGTTAAAGGTTGTCATGTATCAACCCATTTCCGGCCTGATGTGATGGCTTGCCCCCGAGCTCGGGTTTCATTTGGTGAGTGGTTGATTGCTTCATAGCCACTCCCTACTTGAATAAATCCCATTGTGTGATGGAATTTAGCTCTTCGTGCATCGTGATGTTGTGCATTGTATTTAATGAATCACAGCTCTGGCTCAAAGAGATGGCATTTTATTGCTGAAATAAGAGAACATGGCAAAGTCAGTTGCCTTATTACAAATTCTAATTTCGAAATGCTGAAACAAATTCTAAAACAGAATTTAAACTAAATAGATAAACATAGCCTGTTATGTGCGGTAGCGACGAAGTCTTTCGCTATCCAAGGCCTTTGGTGAAGCTAGACCATCAGTGGTCGTTAACTCATATATATCATCCCCGAGCTCTTGCTTAATCTCATGTGATCCCTTCCATGTTGGTTTCATGTGTAGTAGTGCTGGGTATTCTTTTTTAATGACAATCTCATTGCGTTCAAAAGTTTTAAGTCGGTCCTCGGCATTGCGAAATCGGGCGACTCGTTTTCGGCGTATGACTGTTCTCAAGTCAACCTGATCGCCCTGGACGACTCCAACTCCGTTGACGGTAGGGAACTTTAAGGTCAAGCACCACGGGGCAATTACGGCTTTGAATTCAGTAAGGGCAGGTCGTCCTAAGAAAGCGTTCTATGGCGAGACTATGTTCAACACAGTGAACTGTAATGTCCGAACTCTCCTATGCTCCTTAGATCCCAACCTAACTGGTAACTTCACCACCCCAATAGGTACGGTAGAGCTACCGTTGAATCCATGGAGGTGAGTTTGGCAAGGTTCCAAATCCCTGGGATTCATCCTCATTTGATTATAAGCATGTATAAAAAGGATATTCACAGAGCTCCCGCAGTCAATTAGTATCCTCTTCATCCAAGCTGGACCTACTTGTGCCGATATCACGAGTGGGTCAGTAGTCGGGCTTCCGACATAATCAGTATCGTTGACTCGGAAAGTGATGTCGTTAATTGTCACTCTTTTTCGTTTGGTCGAAGGTTTATTGTCCAAGTTATCATCGTACTCAAAGTCTATTCGTCTAGCCAAGTTGTTATATGATTTCATTTCTCCCCAGCTTCGCTTCGCTGTACGAGGACTATCACTTACAACATTAATTACCAGTCTTCCTCCGACACGACCTGGTTCTTCCTGTCTTTCTGGATTCTGTACATGATTTTGATTTGAGGGGCCCGCCCCTTCAGACTGCGGTGCCTGCACAAACTGATCTAACTTCCTCTCTCTGATCAACTTCTCAATGAGGTCCTGCAAGTGCCGACATTCATTGGTGTTGTGGCCGTAACTTTCGTGGAATCTACAGAACTTCCCTGTTTGAATCTGCCTTTCCGACGATTGCTTCGGAGCCGGCTTCTTGTATTGCATAGTATTGCAAGTCTGTAGGTACACATTTTCCAACGATGTATTCAATGGTGTGTAATTATCGAACAATGGAGCCTCACGTCGTGGACCCCGATTTGGATCTCTTTTCTTATTCTGACCATTGTTACCTCTTGGCTGCGTTTGCTTGTTCTGTATGTTCAACTGAACTTTTCCGGAATTGTCACCGGACTGTTTTACTGCTATATTGCTCTGTATTCCTTCGCTCCTGGGTCCCTCATCGTCCTGCTTCCTAGACTGTTTCGCGTCCTCTTGCCGTAAGAATTGTGCGGCTTTGGAGTAGAAACGGTCCAACGATGCGGGTGGTTTTCCGGCTAACCAGTTTCCAAATTCAGAATCAGGGTCAATCCCCTTTGTCAATGCCATTAAGATTGAGTTGTCGTTGGGATTACTAATCTCCACACATGCCGCATGGAATCTCTCTAAGTAACGCCTTAGCGTTTCCCCTCGAGCTTGGGTAACACTGGATAAGGTGTTGACATCTTTGGGTCTAGCGACATGCATGCGAAATTGTTCCACAAATTTCTTAGCCAGTTGATCAAATGAAGAGATAGACCTAGGTGGCAATCTCGTGAACCACATCGTTGCAATTCCACCTAGAGAGATGGGGAAACTTCGACATTTTACTGCGTCATCGGCCCTTGCGGCGCTCATTGACCACTCATATTTCAAGATGTGTTGATTGGGATCATAATTTCCTTCGTACATAGGAAGGGTTGGCATTCTGAATCGCCGGGGAGGTTCAGCACTCAGTATCTCGTCTGTGAAGGGAGTGTGACTACGGGAAATTCCCAGTCATCGTTGGTAAGGCCTTGGCTTTCGCGGATCATCTGACGTATCATAGTCGAGATGTCTGGCATTGCTACATTTTGAGCTTGCCGAGCTAAGGTGTGGTCGGGTTCCACGGCGCGAGTTCGGACCGGGCGCTGTCGACGGTCCAAATTTTGCCTCCTTGGCTCAGCGTCCTCTAAGACGTACGGTTCAGGAGTACGCCCACGTTGCCGATTATTTGGTTCTGAAAGATTTCGGGTATCAACCCTTGTTTCTATTGTGGCAGCTACGGCATGATTGTCCGCGGTATGCTGTGTAGTAGGGCCTCCTTGTGTGGAGGGCCCGGCCTGAAAGCTGGTTGACGGTCCTGCCCTCAACTGTCCAATAGTTAAAGCGGGTTGATATCCGGTCGTTTGTGCATGACTCCCGTCTAATCGAGGACGGGTAGATCTGTGATAGTAGTCTGATGAAGCAGAACTTTCAGTGGATGAGCGGGAAACATCATCCCTTCTGGACCTCCTACGGCCCTGGCGGTTCAGTTGGTTTGTCAATTCGATATTGGCACGCAACTGTTCGGCTAATTGCTGCCGACTCTGAGTCAGCTCTTGTAGCAATACTTGAAATTCTTGTCTAGTGACTGCCCCAGACGGATCTGAGTGGGCAGTGTTGTCTTGGTTGGATGGCTGCTGTTGAGCAGGATTTTGTCCATCCCTACCTTCTTGTCCAGCAGCTGCAGAAGTGGTTCTCGTGCTAACCATTTTGAATGATGAATCCTTTTCCTAGAGTTTATGCAAATCTGAGTAGAATGGAAGGACTGTGAATCAAAGATCTGGATCTTCCTCTTGGATTTGTGCAATCCGGTATCGATGGTAGATCCAAGGAGCAGGAGAAAAAAGCTGGTTTTTTCTTGGTGAAAGCACCAAAGTGTTTGTACCAAAAATGGGCACAACACTCTTCGGAAGTCTTTGAAGAGATAAACGCGCAGAATGAAAATTAAAACTATGGATTATCTAACAAAAACTCCAAATAACAGAAAGTAAATTGCAAAGACAAGCGATTTAGAGTGGTTCGGCGTTTTGCCTACGTCCACTATGAAGTTTGGTGATTTTATTGCTCGATTACTTGAAGATTACAGTAGTTAATAATGTAATACAACTGAATTCCAATGCTAAGTGTCAATCTAAAGCAGCGGCGGTGTTCTGGAGTAGATCTGGCAGAATATGGGCGCTCTTCAGTACTTAGAATTCTTTGACCCCTTTTCTGAATGACCAGGGGCTCTATTTATAGGTGTAGGAGGCTGATATTTCGCCTAAAATGAGGGGAGACCAGTTCTGGTACGTCAGGGGGCCCGCATGGCCGAAATCTGGAGTTCCGGGCCCACTTTGGAATCGATTCGACCCTTGGTTCGAATCGATCATGAAATCATCCAATCGAGCTGAAATTTGGTGTGGACATTCTTCATCATGTGTTTAAGCTTCTGTGAAAATTTCATGGCATTTGGACTTGTAGAACTCGAGATATGATCGATTCAATGTTGCATTTCCGGAGAACATGGATACTTCGAATCGATCTTGGTTCGAATCGATTTGGTCGACTCGATGCTCATAGTGACTTGGCGCGCGCTTCTCGCATCGATCCGTGTTTTGCTCTGGTTTGACTGGGTCGAATCCACGGTTTGGATTCGAGGCAGTGGATTCGAAGGCGCGTTCGTTCGAATCGATCTAGGTATAACATAGTGATCGATTCGAAGCTGACTGCGGAGTGTAGTCGAAGTGCACTGATTGCACGGAGTCGAAGCAGATGAAAGCCTGATGGGTCTGAAGCGTTGCACTCGAACGTAGCCTATTTCGATGGATTCGAAGCTGGGGGAATTCGATGGTCTCGAATCGACTGAGAACTCATCGATTCGAAGTAGATCACGTGAACCTGACGCGTTGGATTCGAACGGGACTTGTTCTGATGGATACGAAGATGACGGAGTCGACCTTGATGGATTCGAATGGATCCTGCTTTGATCGATTCAGCCTTTTCCTCATGGATTCGAGGCAATGTCTACCTGATGGATTCGAACATAGGTTTCGCCTATAGATCCGAACTAAGGATGTTCTACTCCATCTTTTGTCGACAATATCTCGAGCATACGAACTCGGATTGACTTGAAACTTGGATCGTTGGTTCCCACGGCTTTGCTTGACGTGTCTTATCAATTGTAGCCCGATCCGGACTTGAACAAATTTCATCGATATTCGTAGCGATCCTTACGTGTAACCGACTTCCGAGACGATCTGTCACCGGTATCTAGTCAAGTCCTTGGTGTCACGGCCTTGCCAAAAGGCGGGATAACAATATAGGTGGGAGTTCATCGGTCGTAATTTCGCCCGATTCCGAGTTAGTATGAAGAAGTTATTGCAGTATGAATAAAAAATATAGCGGCTTCTGCCTAGGCGGAGTTCAACTATGGGATGTAGCATGTTATTTTCTAAGTACGACTGTTAGTCACCATGGAGAACTATGGTATGCGTTCACTAGATGAAGTATCCGAGTGTACCATATTGTCCGTAATTTAGGTGGGAGTTCACCGGTTGAAGTTTTCCTTGATTCCGAGTTAGTATGAAGAAGTTATTGCAGTCTGAAAAAAAAATAGCGGCTTCTGCCTGGACGGAGTTCAAATATGAGGATGTAGCGTGTTATTTTCTAAGTACAACTATAGTCATCATGGAGAACTACAGTGAGCGTTGAAGTGGGAATATAGCCTGTTATTTTCTAAGTACAACTGTTAATCACTATGGAGAACTACGGTATACGTTCATAAGCTAAAGTATTCGAGTGCTTTATTTTGTCCGTAATTTAGGTGGGAGTTCATCGGTCGTAGTTTCGCCAGATTCCGAGTTAGCATGAAGAAGTTATTGCAGTATGAACAAAAAAAATAGCGGCTTCTGCCTAGGCGGAGTTCAAATACGGGGATGTAGCCTATTATTTTCTACGTACAACTGTTAGTCACCATGGAGAACTACGATATAAGTTCACTAGATGAAGTATCCGAGTGTTCTTTATTGTCTAATTTAGATGGGATTTCATCGATCGAAGTCTCGCATGATTCCGAGTTAGTATGAAGAAGTTATTGCAGTCTGAACAAAAAAATAGCATCTTCTACCTAGGTGGAGTTCAAATATGGGGATGCTACTATCAAATCTACTTCCATAGGTACAACTAAAAATGCATACACATTGTGATTAAATGCAGGCCCGCCTAGGCGTGTATATGTACTCGTTCTTTATAGGAGAAACCTTCACAAATAATCTCTGATGGAAAATTCCAAATCTTTTCGTTTTTTATATGCATAACTTTTATGTCGATCCTTAGCAGCCTTTATTCGTTGTTGAATGATCTCAATCTTCTTCGATGTCCTTCTAATCATATCTGGTCTAGGTATCGATTCCTAACCCGCTTCCCACCAACATGAAGGAGCGTTACACGGTCTTCCATACAATGCTTCATATGAAGCCATTCCAATACTCAATTGATAACTGTTATTGTATGCAAACACCACCAAATGCAAATGATCATCTCATGATCCACCGAAGTCTATAATGCATGCTCACAAGAGATCTTCCAATATACGATTTACTCTCTTGGTTTTCCCATTCGTTGTGTTGGTGATAAGTCATACTGAGGTGTAGCTCGGTCCTTAACGCATCTTGTAAACTCTTCCAAAATACACTAGTAAACAACAGGTCTCGGTCACTTAAAATGCTCTTCGGCATACCGTGAAATCGTACTATCCAATTTATTTACAACTCTGCCAGCTTGGATGCCGTTCTACTTGGCTTGACGGGTATAAACCTCGCACTCTTGGTCAACCGATCTACTATGACCCAAATGCCATCGTGCCCTGCTCGAGTCCTCAACAATCTATCTACAAAATCCATTGATACTTACTCCTATTTCCACTCAGGAATTTCTAGTGGTTGCAGCAGTCCACTAGGTTTTTTCTGCTTTGCCTTTACAAACTAGCAATTCATACACTTCGAGATGAATGCCCCAATATACCTCTTCATGCCTTCCTAATAATAGGTTCGCTCTCGGTACATCTTGTTGTTGTCGGGATGAATGGTCAACCTGGAATGGCGACACTCTCATAACACTTCATCTCGCAACCCATCAACATAGGGAACAAATGCTCTTCCATCCTTATGAAGCCAACCCTCTCGATCGAGTTCATATTGCTTTATATCTTTAGATTTTACTGCTTCTACTATCTTCACTATGATCTCCACCAGCCTAGCATCTTGCTTCTAACTAGCATCAATTCTTTCAACAAGAGTAGGTCTGACCGACAAACTTGGCAACATCTCTGGTTCCAGCTCGTAATGAGGTCTGAAATCATATCCAACAATATACTCTATCTACTTCCATTCCAAAAAGATTGCTCCTAAATTTGCATGTCTTTTACTCAATGCATCGGCGATTGCATTCCCTTTTCCTGGTGTATAGGAAATAGTGAAATACCCAAATCATAAGAGGCCAAGAACTTTAACTACAGATGCTGACGAAGGTTGAGATCCTTCTGAGAGAAAAGGTACGTTAAGGATTTGTGGTCCGTAAACAGCTCAAACCTCTCTCCGAATAGATAGTACCTCCACATTTTCAAAACAAAAACAATCGCCGCCAACTTCAAATCATGAATTGGATAATTCCTTTCATGCGGCTTTAGCTGTCAACTTGCATAAGTGACAACCTTTCCCTTTTGCATTAACACTGCATCCAATCCAGTTCCACAAGCATCAATGTATACTGTTAACTCTTCATTTCCACTTGGAATGGTCAACACCGGTGCACTCGTCAGCCTCTCTTTCAAACTCACAAACGCATGCTTGCACTTTGCATCCCAAATAAAAGTCTGATTCTTCTTTGTCAAATTGGTCGACGGTGCTGCTACCTTTGAGAAAATCTTGATGAAGCATTTATAATATCCCACCAATCCTAGGAAACTCCTCACATCTGTAGCATTCTTGCGACGATTCCAATCTTGGACCGTTGCCACCTTCGTAGGATCCACTATTACACCCTTTTCCAAAATGACATGGCTCAAGAATATCACTTCTTCCCTTCAAAACACTTAGAGAACTTCGCTCTCAACTTGTGCTTTCTCAATATCTATAGCACAATCCTCAAATGCGTTTTGTGCTTCTCTTTACTTCTGAAGTAGATCAGAATATCATCCATAAACATAAGCACAAAATTTATTCAGTTGGTCTCTAAAAATCCTATTCATGAGATCCATAAAGTATGTCGGAGCGTTGGTCAACCCGAATGGCATCACTAACCACTCATAAAAACCCAACGGCATACGGAACGCCACAACAGGCGCACTCTCCTTTGCTACTCAAAGATGGTGAAATCTCATTGCCAAATCCATTTGAGAGAACATCTTTGCACGATGCAGCTGATCGAACAAGTAATCAATGTGTGGGAGTGGATACTTCTCCTTCTTCGTCACTTTATTCAGCTCACAAAATCCACACACAACCTCAAAGAGCCATCCGCTTTAGGTGTGAATACAACAGGTGCGCCACACTTAGATATGCTTCTCCGAATGAACCATTTCCTCAATAGGTTATTCACTTGCACCTACAATTCCTTCTGCTCTTTTGGTTCCATAGCCTCAAAGGAAAACTATCGATCTGGCTTCCTTTACCAAGTCTATCTAAAACTCGATCTCTCTATGCGGCGGCAATATTGTCACTTCCTCAAAGACATCCAAATACTCTCTAGCGATCGGCACAGATGACAACCCCTCCTATGGAGCCTTAAGCGAATATAGAAAACTAACCATCACCCCATTCTCCGGTAGGCAGTTAATCATAACCGTTCACCCATCCACATCTTTGATTGTCACTAATAACTTCTCGCAATCCACTATAGCTACATACTTCTTTAGCCAATCCATTCCCAAGATAATCTCGAACTCGGTGAAATTCAAAACAAAGCAATCACAAACAAAAGAGCATCCATGACTCAATAAGACTAAACCGCTACAAACCATGCGCAGGCTAGTCGAGCCTCCAATAGGGTTTGTCACGATCAAGGGTCGGTCTACTATCTCAGGTCTCAATCCCAATCTATCTACCAGGTCACTAATATGAATGAATGTGAAGCACCTGTATTAAACAAAATTCGAACAGGAACATCACCAATAGAAAGCATAACTTGAATGACGACTCCCTTTCCCTTTTCCTTCGCCGAGGGAGCACTCAACAAAATCGAAACCGCATCCAAAGCATATGCCATCACTATCTTCTTATCCCTTGCTGGTTTTGGACAATCTTTCTTCAAATGCCCTGGCTTATCACAGTTGTAGCATTCCTTCTTATTACTTGCTTTGCAATCCTTAATCAAGTGATCTTTTTCCTTACACCCATAGCAAATAGGTTCCCATTTACACTTCTTCTTACCACCCATTCCTTGGGACTGCTTTCTATTTCCATTCCACTTCTTGCCTTTACCGTCTTACTACGGCTTTGGTTCCTCTTTCTCAGTAGAAACAATAATAGCAGTCTTAGCTTTAGGGTACAAATTTTTATTGCGAAGCGCCTTTTCTACCAGCTTTTCAAACATCTCACCATTATGGTCCACCGGCTTCTCCCCTAGATAGTCATCCAATCCTATGATGAACTTCTCATTCTTCCTCAAGGGAGCGTCGATGAATGACATCCCATACTTAGATAAAGCATCAAATTCCGCCACACATTAAGAAATTGTTATCTCTCCCTACTTGAGATTAGCAAATTTTCTAAACAACACCGACTTTTGGGCAGTCCAAATGAACTTCTCCTCAAACCCCATCTTAAACTGATACCAAGAAAACTTGTCTTCTGGTGTAGTAATAGTGATAACATTCCATCAATTCATAGCTTGGCCCTGAAGCTGCCTCGAAGCCAACTTTCTTTTCATAGCATCTTCCACCTCCATATCACCGAAGATGCGCTCATAAGTATCCAACCAATCTTGTACTTCTATGGCTGATTCTGTTCCATTGAATGGCTTCCTACCCAAACTGGAGTAATCCTTGCTTAACTTGGCAAAATCATCCCTAAGCGTTTGCACTGGAGCACCTCCTCCCATCGCAACTCCAAGAGTATTTCTCATCATATTAGCCATCATAGCATTGAACATGGCTTGGAAATTAGGATTAGCAGCTCATGATCTCACTCATTCCTCCACTCCTGAAGCCGATCTCACAGTATTTCTCGTATGGCGGCTCATCCTTATCTGTAACAAGAATGATCGGTCTCTCGTAAAGAAAACTATGTCTATAGTGCTCATGTGCATTCAACTTATACTATACTACTATATAGTTTTAAAAACCAAACTTATAAAAAGTATGCACTCTCTCGTATATATACACTCTAGATCCAGTCTAAGGCGACAACTCCTTCCTTATCTCTACTAGATCGCGGTATCAACTTGGGTTAATCACGTAACCAAAGCTCTAATATCAAATGTGATGACCATCCTATACCACCGGCACCAATAGAGTATAAATAGTACGAAGCATTCGTGCTCGGCCGATATAAGACGATCATCAGGGTTTAGAATGAAAAGTGCAGCATATAACCTGTTGTATATCTCAAAGTGCATGGACACAATATAATATCACATAACAATGTGAACAAATCATCATCAGAGTATAATATCCACAGAGTTATACATCAACAGTAGAGCTTATGTAAGGAAAACCAACTCAACAGTTGTCTCAAATACAAATAGTAAATAGTCACTACTAAGGCTCCCTACTGCTGCATCAGCGGAATAAGCATAAACTCCATATATGTATATAATACAAGATAACTCCGTCCTGCGAACAGCTACTGCATCACCTAGACCTGTTATCTACTCTACTCATTTAAGAGTACCCATGGTAATAAGAAACAAAGCATAAATCCTCAAGTCAGACAACAATCTGTTGTGAGCGATAAATAAATCTCAAAATACTATACATGTAAATATGATAAGAAATAAGAGTACACGAACCATACCTTTCATGTTCCTACAACCAAAGAGTTAGCATATAATAGTATAATATGATACTTTATGATATCATAAAGGTACAATACAAAATACCATGGTGGGTGTCCAAATATCCCTAACTCCAGTACCTACTCCCAAAGATACCCCCGAGTGATAGCCCACCAAAGGAAATCAACCAAAGCAACCATAGCATCCATCAAACAAGACTCACTATCACTCATCTCTGTGCTCTGAACATATGATAACTCGTATGGCCTCCTTACTGCCAGGGGCAAATGAAAATCCCGCTTCTCTATATACTCTCATATCACACAACCCAAAGCTCGATACGTATCTCATAGCCCTAAAGCCAGATATTAAACCCAAAGCCACTGGTCCAAGGGATTCGGATCCTTGCTTCCAATCCATGAGTGTCCCCACTTACAATACCCCTACTTTGAATACACAAGAAAACACTACGAGTATCAACGATTCCTTAGCACATACATCTATTTGAGCCTCACTTTGCTCCAGTCAAATTCCAAGCTCTTCTTGCTCAATCCAGTTTCCATTATTCACGAGGAACCCTTCCACGTTTCCCGATCCTACAGCTCCTTCCATTACCGAGCCATCATCTTCAAAACCTACTCCCAACACGAGCCAACATTCGAAGATTCTAGCTTTTCATCATGTTGTTACAGCGCCATTCAACCATGATGCGAACGAGCCAACACCTCCAGCATGATCTATAGGACCTCCGGCATTCCCCTAGAAGTTCCACACCCATTGGACTCACCATGAAAAGTCGGTACCGACCTCTTTATGTCGGTGCCAATCTCTCTACTTAGCCAACTAATGGTTGAGTTTCTTCCACTTCTTCCTTGCCTCTAGTACCCCATGCCTATATGCTTTGACCCTGACCAATCCATCCTAAACATCTCGGTATAGAAATAAGTCTCCTCTTCAAAGCCTCCAACACTTAGCCAATCACCAATCCACTATCTTGGGCAACCTGCACTAGCCTTACTCTTGCTCATCCTAATTTTTTGACAAATAGGACCAACCTAAACATCCTAGTTCCGAGCTCTTCATGTCGGTGTCGACATGTGTACTTCATGAATTGGAGCTCGCGACTTGAACCGTATGTTCTTCCTATACTCCAAAGCCTCCCCTCCAAGTTTCATCCAATTATGACCATCTTTGCCTCTGATATGCTCAATTCTCCTATCTTTGTAAACATCCAAAACACTAACAAACAATATCAAATCACAACATAAAAACATAGAACAATAAGCAATTTCATCCATTCAAACTTGCAATCCATAGAAATAAGATAAACAAGTCGATCTCTAACATAGATCTACATATAGCATGAATATATAAACATAAACAAAGGCGATTTCTAATCAGTCGACATCATATGCATGGATTAACATGTAATTAGAGTTAGAAAAGGTTTTATGGCCAAAAATAATTTTAAAACATGTTAAATACTATAATTCTATAATATAAACATGCATAGTGTAGTGAGAAAGCATAAAACACTCACTAATTACCATTCAACCAATTTGTGTGTAGATCTAATCCGGACAGTGAAGAAGAGCACTCCAAATCAAGCAAATTGATTATCTCTATCTTCTAATTAAGGATATAATCTCTAATCCAGAATTTAGCTTGATTTAGAGAGAAATTTGGATGAATTAGGATGAATTTATGGGGTTTAGACCTGATTTGGGAATTAGAGCGAAAGTTTTAATTTGACTTCCTAGTCCTCTATTTATAGTGGTTCTCAAATTAGACTAATGGGCTTAATTAATTACACACTAATTATGGTCAGTAGTTTTTTAAAACTTAACATAGTCATAACATCCTAACCGTAGGTCCGTTTTTCTATTATGACCACTCTACGAAAATGGAAACCATCATCTTGAAGCAATGAAACTAGTTTGAGACCCTAATTTGACTCCTATCAAAAGTTATAGCCCAAACAAGGTTCTTAAGGTCAAAATTGTCACATGGAAATTCGAGAAAAATCACAAGTGTGTAAAATGTCCCTAAGAGTCATATCCCAAAATTTTAAAATCATATGACCTCATACAAATAAAATATTAATATTTTATAATCCTTCGATACGTAAAATACGGGTCATTACATTATTTCGATATAACATTTGATTTTACAATGGACCAAAATTGTTTTTTAGTTTTACTTAATTACATATTTTCCTAGGAATGCTTTCGGTAAATCATCTTGTGTAGTTTTTTATTAACAATATTTGCATGTTTTCTTACAAAGTAAGATCATGCTCAAGTGGCTGTTATCATTAAAGCAGGAAGATGCATGGTTTAGGAGTCAAACTTCCTTGGAAACCTAATATGGTAAAAGTGTACGATGAATACTGGAGTATGCAAACTTGTTGATTTACAATTTAAGGTACTATTGAAACACACTTTGATTTTATCCTACTAATATCATGTCTAAAAAAACTAACAAAAATATTTATTATACTTTATTTTACCATTAATGGTGCTTTTTGGACCACAATTACGTATACTAATTGTTTAAAAATTTACCATATTCCTTAAATGAACAGTTGAATAAACTAAATTCTTTTTCCTCCCTAATTTTAGAAGAAGTAATATTGAGTGCATTAGCAATCGATTCACTTAATTGCTAATGAGCTAGAATCATGAGAAGAAGCTTCAAAGAATCTTTGTATCGATATATGTAGTGTTAACTGGGTATTTTAACCCAACGGAATTCAAAGGAAGTTAGAACATCTATGACAAGTCGAAACAACTCAATAATCAAGCAAGAGGACCAGAAGAAGGAATGAAGAAAGACTCAAGAGAAGGAAACCAAAATTTAGCCAAGATAATGGATCGCCAGCGATCCATCACCTATGGATCGCTAGCGATCGATAAGGTTCGCTCATGGATCCTCCAATCCTCTTGCATCATGATCTAATATGTTCCCTAGAGACGCTTGCCAAGTTTCATAGCATGCCAAACAATCTAGCTCGAGAAGTGAAGACTCATCTTATTCAAGCTATTTGACCAAAAGCAGCTAACTTAAAATGGACCTACAGAACTCATACGAAGTTGGATTGACTTGAAATTTGGGAGAACACTTAGAAGACATAATGGAAGGCTCACAGAAAAAATGAGATCATTTGGAGTTGATTTGCTGGATCGCTAGCGACCTAACTAGATGGATCGCTAGCGACCCATGTAGATTGGGCCCCACAACCTCAAATTTTTATGGTAGGTCCCATACACCTTAGAAAGAGTACCTACAATGTTTCATCTGATCGTTAAGTTTTCAGCGAGTTATGGACAATTCTTTTGGACCAGATGACCCATGAAGACGGATGATCAAACTAACTCCAAACGACTTGATATTTGGACAAAGCACTCAAATAGAAGATAGGAAGACCACCAAATGAAGACCACTCAAAAATTCCCTAAGTACATGGATCGCTAGTGATCCTTGCCCTATGGATCGCTAGCGATCCATCAGGTTAGCTAGGGTTGTCTTCAAACTCTTTGAACTCCTTCGTGGAATCAAGTGTAGCCATTTGGCTAAGTGGCCTAGCCTAATAGCTCTCCAACCCCTATAAATATAGTCCTACTTGCAACATAAACAAGATCTTCTGGACTGGTTGCTGGAACTCAGTAGAGATTATTCTTTACTCTTCTCCTCCCACACAATAGTTATCTAATGGTTCACTGTGATTCTCCAGTAAGCTCTTGTACTTGTGACTTGATCTAACTTAGAAGGTTCAATCATATTGTGATCCGATTCAACTTATAACAGCAGCCAGTTAATAGAAAGTTATAAAGTTAAGGTAGGCTTCATTAACAACCGAACCATTATAAAAATCTTCTTGTCTTTTTACTATTTCTTCTCTTTTTACATTTATTTTCTATATTATTTCTCTGTAAGAACAGAGCTGGTGCTTTCACACTCAATCCAGGGTGTTGATCCATTTTTGGGACAACATTTTGGTGCTTTCACTGAGAACAAAAGTAGATACGAAAACTTGGAGCTTGAATCTGTGATTGGGGGGAAATGAAGAGGCCTAACACCAGATCTAAAATTGGAGCAAGTCAACCAGAGCCTGGGGCAATCAGGAAGTATCCTCACATTCTTACCAATCCAACTATGTAGCTAGAGAAGAAATGGAAAGGCTGATGAAGGAGATGCAGGATGGTATCTTAACTAGGCAATAAGAGATGATGAAGGGATCCTTCTAAAGGATGGGACAACAAGGAATTGCAGAAGCTGTAGGAATTCAGACCCTAAGGAACAATATAGGAGCTGCTAGAGTTGGAATAGAACGAGACAGAACATTACCTCCACGTCCAGAGCAACCGACACCTAGGCATAACATGGGAGTCAACCTGGGGATCAACATTGATGATAGGATCGATATTAGAGCTGGCATCGAGAGGGCCAACAATGGAGTGACTTTTGAAACTCCAGGAACTGGTGGTATAGAAGCTAATCTGAATACTAGAGTGCAACCAGGGGAGGACAGAATGAGATTAGAAGAGTAGGGCAGAACACTAGTGTGCAACAGTGGAGTATGCACCGGATTTCCCTTGCCAAGGCGAGGGCAGAACATCGCTTTCGGACGAAGACCTCCGTTGGATGGTGAAATTCGAATTGCTGAATTGGTAAGGAGGTTGGTTAGAGGAGGACCCATAGATCATGGTTTGGAAGATGTGAACAGAAACTCGTTTACTACTAATATCTGAAACGTGAAAAATCCTCCTGATTTCAAGCTTCCCACGCTGGAAATGTACGACGGAAAAACCGATCTAATGATTCATCTGATGAGATACATTCGACATATGGAGGTGTTGGGTGCTTCTAAGGAAGTAATGGGGCGGTGCTTCCCATTATACTTAACGGATTTGGCGGCGATGTGGTTTAGACAACTGGAGAATGGGTCCATTAGCACATGAACCGAGTTAGTATGCAGATTTTTAAGACAATTCCGAGTTTACGTCTTACAACCGAAGAATGTGATGACATTAGCAAATGTGAAACAAAGGCCAAGGGAGACCTTGAGAAGTTATGTAACAAGATTCAATGCAACAGCGGCTACGGTTGATAGGTCGGACCCATTAGTGATTTTGATGGCGGTGGTGTCTGGAGTCACGAGCAAGACCGCCTTCAGGGCTGCACTTAAGAGGGATCCACTAATGGATCTTGCTGAGTTTTACTATGAAGTTGAGAGATATTTACGTCAGGAGGATGCTGACGCTGAAGATGAAGCTGAAGATGCCGAAATTTATGCTGTGGATGGCAAGGGATCCTCCGAAGCAGGATTTGGAAAAGACAAAGGAAAAAGAGAAGCTGATGATGATTCTAGAGAACCAAAACGACAAAGGAAGGAGCCCAAATTCTCTTCCTACTCTGAGCTGACTGAAACCTTGGAAAGGATATACCTAGACACTAGGGGGCAAATTCCCTATCGAAAGCCCCTAAGAAGAGAGCCCACTGATCGAGAGAAAGGATCCAGAAAGTTTTGCATCTTCCATGAGCTGGGCGGACATGAAACGAATGAGTGCCGACACCTTCATGATCTGATAGAAGAACTGGTTCGAAACGACCAGCTGCCGCAGTACGTGAGGAACAGAGCTGCGATAGCACAGATGGAGCAGCCACCACCCACAGCAAAGGCTTCAAGGAATGCCCAGGGATCTGGGTCAAGACAAATTATCCTATAACCGGAATGGATGGGAAGTTAGATTTGGCTGCAACTCTTTGCTTTGGTTTCTTTTTTGCACTTTTCTTTTCATATATTAGCGGTAATAACAATAATGATCCCAAACCGCTTAGACGTGTGCTAAACCTAGATTAGTTCCTAGTCACGCTCTAAGTCGGATATCCGGGATAATTGATTAGGATAATAATCTCAGATCGCTTGGACGTGCACAAAACCTAGATTGGTCCCTTGCCATGCTCTGAGTCAGATGTCTGGGATAGACATTCAAGATTTTTGCTTATTTAATTTCTACTTGTTTGCTTTGATTTGAAATTTGAATTTTGTAAAATCCATATTTAATGTGATAACTGATTTTGAACGCCATAGAGTCCCGACCGGAGAGACGGGATCGGAGTGCAAGGTGCAAGTCCCCTTGCTGAAGAGCGAGTGGATGGACTTGTACGATATCAAACACCATAGAGTCTCGACAGGAGAGACGGGACCGGGGTGCAAGAAGTAAGTCCCCTCATCAGAGAGTGAGCGGATGGGCTTGCTTAATCCCCCTTAACTTAACAAACAAACGATCCGGAGAGATCATCCCCTTAACTTAAAACATTAAGCGATCCGGAAGATCGCACGTTAAACTAAACATTAAACGATCCGGAGAGATCACGCATTAAACTTAAACAATCAGGAGAGCTCGAGCCTTAAAATAGATTTGATTTAATAAAAGGATTTGAATGCATTATAAATAGAATAAAACTGATAAATCCTAGATGAACACATGATGATTTTGACATATAATGTGATTTTGATATATGATATAACAACTCTGAATTAGAAGCAAAAATTGATAGTGATGTAAATCCCGAATGAACATGGGACAACTAGAGATATGTAATGTAAATGGAGATATGTTATATAATTGGAAACATGTGATTTAGTTAGAGATATGTGATGTAATAACTCCGAATAAAATCAACATGATCGTGATGTATAGATTACACCTAAGCAGAGTTAGAGTCCTAGGATATAATGGGTTTGGAACGACTTATGATTGGAAAGAGAATTCAAAGGAACTGGGAGATTCACCAAGGCTAAAGCAGTTGGAAAGCTCAATTATTGAAGACTGGAGACAGGAACTTTTTCTGGAGAAAAACATGCCTTTCATTCAAAAGGCGTACTTTGGGGGGCAAGTGTTAACTAGGTTTCTTAACCCAATGAAATTCAAAGGAAGTCAGAACATTTATAACAAGTCGAAACAACTCAAGAATCAACCAAGAGGACCAGAAGAAGGAATGAAGAAAGACTCAAGAGGAGGAAACCAAAATTTGGCAAGATGATGGATCACCAACGATAAGGTTTGCTCGTGGATCCACCAATCCCCTTGCATCATGATCTAATATGTTCCATAGAGACGTTTGTCAAGTTTCATAGCATGCCAAACAATCTAGCTCGAGAAGTGAAGACTCATCTAATTCAATTTGTTTGACCAAAAGCAGCTAACTTAAAATGGACCTACACAACTCATACGAAGTCAGATTGACTTGAAATTTGGGAGAACACTTGGAAGACATAATGGAAGGATCACAGAAAAAATGAGATCATTTGGAGTTGATTTGATGAATCGCTAGCGACCTATGTAGATTGGGCCCCACAACCTCAAATTTTTATGGTAGGTCCCACACACCTTAGAAAGAGTACCTGCAAAGTTTCATCTAATTTCGTTAAGTTTTAAGCGAGTTATGGACGATTCTTTTGGACCGGATGATCCATGAAGATGGATGATCAAACTAACTCCAAACAACTTGATATTTGGATAAAGCTCTCAAATAGAAGATAGGAAGACAACCAAATGAGGATCACTCAAAAATCCCATAAGTACATGGATCGCCCTATGGAATTCAAGTGTAGGCTTCTAGCAAAGCGGCCTAGCCTAATAGCTCTCCAACCCCTATAAATACAGCCATACTTGCAACATAAATAGGATCTTCTGTACTGGCTGCTGAAACTCTGTATAGATTATTCTTTACTCTTCTCCTTTCACACAATAGTCATCTAAGGGTTCACCGTGATTCTCCAGTGAACTTTTGTACTTGTGACTTGATCTAACTTAGAAGATTCAATCATATTGTGATCCGATTCAACTTGTAACAGCAACCAGAAGTTATAAATTGGATGTAGGCTTCATTAACAGCTGAACCACTATAAAAATCTTCTTGTCTTTTTACTATTTCTATTCTTTTACATTTAGTTTCTATATTATTGCTCTGTAAGAACAGAGCTGGTGCTTTCACACTCAATCCAGGGTGCTGATCCATTTTTTGGGTCAACATGTAGTTTTGCAAAAAAAAATAGTATATTTATTTAAGTTTTCTAAAATTCAAAAAATTTCAATGATGTTTATAGCCTTCACAAAATGTTGTTTTCAAAAAGATTGTTATTAATGAATATTTAGATAAAATAAATGTTAGTAAATCAATTTTAGAAACTTTGTCAGAAATTGGTGAGTAGTGGCAATGTTATATCAGGTGTAGTTGAATTTCACCAGCAAAGTTCTAATGATCGGCGAAAAAACTGCCTGTGAATTTCGATTGGTAAAATTATATTTTACTGTCTTTTGATTTATTATTAAATGATAGAATGTAATTGTGGTATTAAAAAAAGTAAAATTTTAAATGGATATATTTGAATTATAGTGGTACTAATAAGAATAAAAAGACCGCCTTTAATAATATACATAATTTATGCATGATCTAAAACTTTAAATGATGAACTAACTGCCATGTTTGAAGGCAAAGTGGTGAAATATTAACTTCTATGGTTTCATTTTCGAAAATAATGTGAAGTTTGACTCATTTCATGCTTTTAGTTTAAACCAAAATTCTTAGGTTATGTCCACAGCACGGCAGGGGTTCCTAACTCCCCGGTAGAGGAAGAGGGATCGAGCCCTAACAGCTACACTTTAGCAGCTAAACCGAGGGGTCGGTTGGAGCGGACCCATCAAATTCCCTAGCTCTACTCTCCGGAGTAAGGTTTAAAAAAATTCTTAGGTTATAAAATATATTTTGTGCACTTAATAGAGAAAATGTGTAATTTAATTAATTTAAAAATTAAAAAACATGTTGATTTCTTGGTATGGTTGTTGGTGATATTATAAATGAATGATATCATGTTTTTCCATCTTTGAAATTAAGTCGATTAATTTTTATAGAATGAATATGCCCATTATTGATAATTAACTCATTTAATTAGAAAGAGCATTAATATTGACTTGATATATAATTAGTTTTCTGATTCATATTGGAATCAAACTAGAAAGATATAAATAATAATTAACTTGAGTTAATTGTATTTAATTTTCCATTTATTTTAAACTAAAATTTAAAAAATCGTTACTATTACTGATATTATGTTTTCAAGTTAGAAATGACTTATAGTTGATGTTATTGTTTAGTGTATAACACAATTGTATCCAAAAATATTAGTTATATTTTGCACCCTTTGAAATTATTCGAACGTATTTATCATTTAAGGCTTGTTATTAGTTTTCCAAAAAAAAAACTAACTCAAAAAAATTACAGTTCAAAAGTTAACGTTCAACCTTCATATAACTAAAAAATCAAAAAATGACGAGTTAAAAAATTATGCAAATCCTGTGTGCTTAGCACAGGTTCACACTTGTATTAATGATCAAATACCTTAGCTATGTCTTTCCACGATTCGTTGTTGCTGGCAACAAAGTTTGCAACATCCCAACGTGCTCCAATTTTGAATTTCATCTTTTTTCCCCATTCGTGAAGTCTTTCATATTCTGATCGTGTTTATCCTCCACTTATGTAGCGTTCAATAGCGTACGGTATCCAAGTTAAATCTCTCAGCATTGGTGAATATTTGCGTAAATTCATTCTCGTTAATCCTAGCAAACGTGGTGGACAAGTCGAAAGTCCAGAAAGTGAAAGTTTTACTTGGTTCAATTCTCAGGGTATTCATTTCTAAGGTTGTATATAATTACCATTTTGAATTGATTAAAGTTGAATGGATGAAAGAAATTTACAGGTGAAAAACACAATATTTGGATACCGTTCGACGTAAAAATCTCGATGGAAAGTAGGAGAACGTACCGTAAATCTTACTATTTTTGTTTTCAACCTAGCAATCAGTAAAAGTATAACGTAGAATGAAGCAGTTGGGCAAAAACTTCATCTGTTATCAGAACAAACGACCGATTTGTAAAAGAATAATCTTTTTTAAGGAGCAGGAGATATGTGGTGTCATCAGAACGAAACATGGAAAGCTCACACTCCAATCTATTTGATTAGGACGGATAAAAGCCTCTCGTGCAGTCTTGGGAATGCTTTTTTTTTTGCATATTTTATTGGACACAAGACTTGGATGACTTTTTGGATGTTGTCAGAGAGAATCCAAGGTATCCAAGTCGCATCAATTACTCTTTACCACAATAATCGCATGACATTTTAAACAAAAAACACTTGCTCATTAACTACGGTGTAGCACTTGACATGACGTTCAACGGACACAAGGCTAATAATGGGACATAAATATGAAACTACACCATACGCTTACCAAGTTAAATCACAAACAAACACATGCCATCTCCATTCTTAGTGTATGTATATATATATATATATATATATATATATATATATATATATATATATATTGTGCAACCACGTAAACGTAAACAAGAGAATGAAAAGAATTCACGTACGTAAATATGTTACTATAAGTTAATTTTACGGTGAAAATGAAGTTATGCATCACCTTGGGAAGATTCTGCTGCAAGCAGCGGACAAATTACGGAATTATCCTTTTCTCTCACTTCACCTATTGAAAGTGCACTCCTTTTCCTCGTTATCAATTCTCACTACAAATCCTCTTGCTTTCTCTCTCTCAATCACCAAATTTTTTGTAGATTTTATTTTCCGATTCAAGCTAGAAATTTTTATCTTATATTTTGGATATGGGCAAGTATATCAATAAGGGAAAGATCAAGAAAAAAGTTCAAGCCATGGAAATCTCTATAGGAGTTCGAACAAGAGCCAAAGCCAAAACCCTAGCCCTCAACAGACCAACTAATTCGCGCTCTCCTTCTGTTTCTCCTTCTTCTTCGTCGTCTACTTCGTCAAAGTCGCCGTCTTGTTATCTTCAACTGAGAAACAGGCGTCTAGTGAGGTGTATTGAGCTGAAATCGAAGAAGACGCGTTCCAAAATTGAAAAGGCGAAAGCTGTTTGTAGCCCTAATGAAGGTAAAAGGGTGGACAATGAAGTGTCTTTCGGGGAGAATTTTGGTGAATTTGATGGAAGGGGTAGCAGGTAAATTTGAAATTTTAATCTTGTTTCTCGGTCATGTTAAATGAATAATTAGGGGTTTTGTTGTCTGATTTGCTGTTAGAAGTGGGTAGTCGTCAAACTTGAATGTTATTGCTTTTTGCAAAGGTTAACAGCATGTAATTCTTGAAAATTTTCTTACTTCCTTTTCGTTTATTCAATCTTCTTATGGTAATGTAGTTGGTTAATCAGCTCGTTTTCTACTAACTGATTCTGTTTTTTTTCAATTAATTTGTCTTACCCAAAACATTTAACGGCATCAAAAACTTGAATTCCGATGTTAAGAATTAATAACTATATTTCTTTTTTGGATATTTACTGCCTTTTTTGGCGTTACATTACCAGACAATGAATTGAACTTATAAATGGAAAATTCTGCTTCCATAAATATTTGTTTATGTTGTGTAATGGAGGTACAAGTATATATGTATTTTTTTTATTCTTTCTGAAATAATATGCAATGCATGAAAATAGAGTTGGGTATTCGAATGCATAAATACTTAAAGAATTGACGGAAAAGAAACTTTTCAAATTTGATTTAAAATTTAAAAATTAGAATTAAAATGAAAAGTAGTTCCAAGCACTTTGTAAAAGCCAAAAGCAGCTCACTTAGTAGTTCCCAAACACGCTCTTTTTGAAGATCTCATCTTCCTTTGATGTGAGGGTGAACTTCATATTTTGTATGGCCTCTTAACCTTGAAAATAGTACATAATATCTGAAAATATACCCTGGAAGTTCTTTTTTAGTGTCCATAAATGACTCTTGGAGGATTTGTTTAAAAATGCCTCAAAAAACAGAACCACAATTGATATAGTCTAGTTATGTTCTGCACAAACAAAATGGGGTTGGGGTTGTCCGTCTATTTTTATGTACACTTATGTGCACTGGTAGTTCTAATCACTTTACAAGTAAATATATACGTACCAAAGGCGATGTGTGGTTAGGATTTGTATATACACATCCAATTTAAAAACGTGCAGGTGCCATCCTACCTCAAAGAGCTAAATACTCTGTAAAAAAGTTCCATATTTGTTCAGCTTTTTTTTTTCATTGGTCAATGGTCCATGTAGATTCTACATGAAGTAGGAAAATTTGGGACACCATGTTGTGAGACCATATTTCTCATATGATTTATGAAACAACAAAGTGGTAGGACCTATTCACATTTAAGTATTGCCAATTGTGATAGAATCATGGTGCACCTCTATGGTTTTGTACTGTTGTTGTTTGTATCATATATTTGGTAGTGGATTATCATCATGCTGTCTATAGCTATCTGCGAAATAACATGCACACTTTTTCCTTCTGAAGGGAGCGGCATGTAATATGGAAACTTTGCTCGTCAGCTCTTTTATTTCAAACACGCCACTTTAATATATGAGGAAAGGACATGTAGGGTTAACACTGGATGGAAATAGATCCATACAAATATAATATACAATAGTTTCATCCTATAATAACCAATAAGAGGGTTATCTACATTATAGCCTAAGGGGACCATTAACCAACTTGAGATTTATTACTACGGTGTATAAGTGAAATGTACCTTTTGTGCTTATTTTCTTTCTTAAAAGGGTGAGTATTATGCTTATGACCATATAAAGGGAAAATGTTTGCTCTTCACCGAGCAAGCAAATTTCCTTTTCAAATATTTGGTTTTTCCCATCCAGGCCATTAATTCGAAATGTACCATTTTAATTCTAGATATCTATATTATTATTGTAGATCACCTAAAATAGAGTTTTGAAGTTTCATACCCCCTCGAAAATATAAAATTTTGAAGTTGCATTAACAGAAATATTATTAGTATGAAAATTTGAAGTACAGTTAATAACCCAAATCAATATTTAGAAAGTTCGAATCGATTTCAAACTGATACAACTACATATTTTGTTTGATATGGAACTATATCCTTCCTGATTCATTTCACAGTGTAAGTTCGACTATAACAAACATTTTACAAGTTAATAGTTTAAGTTTTATGTAATTAAGCAGGAATTCAAGAGAGACTACTCCGTGCAGCCTTGTAAGGAGGGATACTGAACATTTAACAACTCCTGGTTCTACAACTAGACCTACATGCACAAGTGCAAGGAATATGATAAATATTCAAAATGCAATTCGAAGGAATATTCCAACATCGCATGAAATGGAAGAATTCTTTGCTGCACCAGAAGAAAGACAACGGAAAGAATTTGTTGAAAAGTATGTCCTGCCCTTCTTATTTTTGGTTAACTTAAGAATACAGTATGTTAATTGTGATAAGCTTGATAAACTAAAGTTGTCAATGTTGGAACTTGGAACCATTATCCACTCAACTATTAATCTGCCTTTGTCTTGGTTGCACCGTAGGAAACAATTCTCGGAATATTAAACTACAGTTCCAACTTATTATCTGTACTATGCAACTCATAATGTTATTCCTGCTATATACTATTACAAGGGGTACATGCTTCTTGCAATGTTGCCCAACATTGAAGCAACATTAACTTTATTGTAAGAATTTAACTGCAAATGACAAATTTTCGATTCAATTTAATTTATAATTTCAGGTACAACTTTGATCCAGTTAAAGATTGCCCGGTCCCTGGTCGATTTGAATGGGTCAAACTATGAAACCAAGTAATTCATCGATATAATCTGCTCTGTCCTAAGTTTTCAAACCAAGGGCGGTGCGCCTGGCGGTGGCTGTTAAAGTCACCCCTTGTTTTCCTTTGTTGTAGAAGAATAACAACTTAGTTTAGAGTTTATTAGTCTTTTTTTAGTCTAATGATCTCAGAACAGTTCCTAATTATATAACATGATGAAAAAATTGTATCTAAGATAAGGAGACCCTTCAAAACATCATGTAGGGTAGTGAACTGATCTCGATTAATGTATCAGGTGTATTGTACTGTATCCATGTTTATAATAACTTGTTGCTTTCTCTGCTATATGTTTTCTATAGTGCCAACATTTTCGCATTGTTACATTGAGTATATATATTAATGTTGTTTGATATTTACTCCTGAACGTGGACCCTTTTTTTTTTTTACCTCAGTGTATTTATTATGGAGGTTTTATTTCTTTTGTTTGTTTGTGGGGACTGGTTTCATGTCTCAATCGTTCCTTGCATTTCTCTGAGCGTTTGGTTTTAAGTTACTGTAAAGAATAAATATATAGATCTGTTAATGTATATCTAAAGTAGAAACCGTCGTGAATTATATGTACGTTTTCTACTCATAGAATAGGGGAAACAATCATCTGGTCTTATTATTCAGTGAAGATTGAATTGATCCACGGGGAATTCGTAAATAGGCCCAGTGATTTCAACCCACAGAATGGATGTAGTAATAATATACCAGCATATATAAACAGTGTTGTTTTTGGCGGTTGTAGGCGGATTTGAATTCATTGCTCTCCAGTATAAACTGTACAAATTTTTGAAATAATACATATTGAAAACTGTATCATGCAACGCTGAAGAGTGGAGTCAGAATCAGTTGTAGGCATTTTAACAGAAGGGTTTTGTATTTTAACTGAAGCATCTCTTTATTTGCTTGTTTGTGTATGGTTAAACCAATCATTTTTGAGCAATTATTACACTGTGGATAATTGCCAAATTCTTCTTACATGTGAGTGGCGCAGTTTTCTTTGGTGTTTGTGTTGCCATTGGAGTTTTGCCTTCTGTTCTTATCAGGTGAGATGCTGATGTGGTGTAAAATTCAACAACAAAATTATCAACAAAATTCAGCTTTTCTTTTCTTATAATAAACCAAAAAAGAAACGTGTTTGCAAAATACAGAACCGAGTGGGAAGGAAAGAAAAGGTTACTCTACTTAGTTAAGGTTTCTTCTTCTGATTTTTCTATCCGCCTTGCATCTAGATGATCAATGTAACTCAAATCATTATACAATTATACAGTTGATGTAAAGTAAGTAATCCAATTATATAAATTTACCAGGAAGTACGGAGGCTTGGATCAGCGGACGGTTTTACTTTTTCCCTTTTTTGGAGTTTACCGGTCCGTCGGATTCTTCTGGGTTTCAAAAACGAAATAATAATAAATAAATAAACAAAGTAATCCAAAATTCAAATTATGCAATGAAGAGGAAAAGTGATCAGAAATTAGAGATAAGATTATTTAGGACTGAAAATCCAATAGCAGAAGACAAGCTACAAGAATTATTATTATTATTAGAGAAAAAAGAGTAAAGCAATATGTGTACTTGTGCACAATATCAGGACAAAAGGTTGGTTAGTCATGTCATTTGTGTGCCTTACTTATTATGGAAAAAATACATCTTTTTTCTTATATAGAAATTCTCTACATGTGCATTTTGAAAATGTACGCATTTGAAAATGTGAAAGTACAATTTTAATTTTATTATTTCACATTTACAGAAGGGGTAATTAATTTTAAGAACAAAAATTTGTATATTTTTAGCCTCAATGACATGACCTCAATATTTTAACCACAAAGACAAACAATCTCCTAAAAATTAATCATAAGGACAAACATTTTTTCAAAATTATTTATAAGGACAAACATTTTTGCAAAACTGATACCGAACTAAAAACTGCTACCGATAACCACAAACTAATACCTAAAACTGCTATCAATAACTAAAAACTGATATCAAAAGGAAGTTGTCTTTCAAGCTAAAATAACGAAGGTCTGTCCTTGAGGTTAAAACGCTGAGAAATTTTGTCCTTGACAATAATTTCGTGTTTAGTAAAATGACTAAATAGGGAAAAATATATCTATTTTTATAATAAGTTTTGAAAAAGGTTTAAACTTTTGAAATAAGTTTTTTTTCTAAGGTCTAAATAAAAATTTGTCACTTGCATATTACTAAACACCGATCTGGTTGAAGTACCGCTTATTTTGGCATATTCTCTATGATGTGCCAATCTTGGAGTTCAGTATCATATCTATGTAAGACAAGTATACCAAAGAGGTAGGACGCGTATCTATATTGTATAAAGATGTTTTCAACCACGTATAGATGAATGCATGAGCCTATATTTTTTAAATTAGAGAGAATTAGGGAAAATGACAAACTTTGAAAAAAAAATTAAACTGAAGGACATGAAGTTTTATATTTAAGGACAAATGGTAGTTATATGAAGCATTATATTCAACTTTTACACTGTATAAAATGCTAGTTATAACTAGCATTTTCCTTCAGTCAAAAAAATAAACTTGTTGTCCTTCCGTCTAAAAAAATTTCTAAGTTTGTCCGCTTGGCTATTTTCATGTTTAAATTATTTGTAAAAGATTACGTATGTATATAATGTTGTTAAGTTCAAACTTTGATTGTTATTGGGTAGTAGATACGTAATTAAATATATTACTCAAGTATGCGGCTAGGGAATTCAATGTGAAAGACTTCAATCTATTCCGTTGTATTCGTGCAGTTGTTTTCTGAAACTGTGGTTATGTTCAAGTATTCAGGCTGTCGACTGTTTGTATAGATTATTTGCCTAAATCCTAGATGGCATCTTTTTAATGCTATTTCATAAAAATGATGCATTCTGTTCAACAACTTTTCTTTTATCAATGTTTTTATCAATATCTATATCTTTACTGTGTGCACTCTCACAGTTTTCTACTTCTATGATCTATGCATACGTCCATCAACTTACTACATGAAAATGAACGCTGTTAGCCTGTTACAAGTACTAACTCTACGGTTAGTGATACTAGCTAACTAGAAGAAAAAAAACTTATGTATGAGCTCCACAAGCCATATGATATGAATGTCATATTCCCTTGTTAGTAACAGGAAAAAAAATGTTTGTTCCCTGATTTTAAAGCTACTACATGGGAAAAACATCAATATCTTTGATATTCACCACAAGTGCCTATATTTCCTAACAATCTCAAAAACCCAGCTGATCACATTTTCATGCTTAAATAATCATAAATCGATGTTTTTTTAATGAAAAATATATATAGACTTCGGTATAAAATTGACAACCGCACAAATCTACAGAGTTCCATTGAAATGCACTAGATCACCTGCACTTTCACGCGTGTAAGATGCAAACCTATGTTCATATTTTTCTGTTTGGATGATTTATGCTGACAATTAGCTCTTCTGCATATTATTCTATTTTTGAAAATTTGTAAAGGGTTTACTTCTTAAAAAAAATTAAAATAATTGCCGTTTGGTAAACTTTTTAATTTGTTCCAAATGGTGTATCATAGTAGTCTTCTCAATTGTATTTAATCTGCACATTTATTTATATCGTTTACATATGATTTCAAAAAAGATGCATATGCTATGCACTTTTATTTTTAAAAAGCACATATGTTCTTCATTCCCTTAAATATATTTTTCTAAATTTAACATTTTTTGACATAAAGAAGATGGCGTTTATTTGTATATCAAGTTTTACATTTTCTGGACAACTCCACACATATTTTGATATAATTGACATATTTTCAGTAATGTAAGATATATGCTCTTTCGATTCATTTTTTTTTAACATAAAAATCCACGTATTTCTTTAGATTTTGCAGATTTTGATCCTATGTTATTTTGTATGTTTTTAATTTAAACGTGGATTTCATGCATGTTTTGGAGAGAAAATGGATATTTTGATGTTTATTATTTAGGATTTCAACCCTTGATTTGTAAATCATCTCAGTCATTTACAATACATTGAGTTTTAGTTACTATTTAATTAATCAAATCGTTGAAGTAGATGGTTCATGGTTCGAAATTAAATATTGAATCTCATCTCTCTAAAAATAAACCGTTTCTTCTTCAAATTTAGTGTAAATCCAGTCTCTCCAAAAACAAACCTGTTCTTTCTTTTAGGAACTTTTGCAGAACACCCTCCTTAAATTTCAAAACACACATACACCACTTCTTAAATTTAAGTTTTCGTTGGATGAAAATACTTAGGGCCCGTTTGGTTTCATTTTGTATTTTGTGTTTTCAACTTTCATTAAGAAATAGCAAGAAATAAAAGAAGAAAATTTATAATTCTTAGCCATTGCGACCACCAACCACTACAACAAAAATACCCTATTACAACGCCCTTTTTACAACGGGCATTGGCTGCCCGTTGTAATAGAAGGCTATTACAACGGTCCATTCAGGCCCGTTGTAATAGATGTCCTATACAACGCCCTTTTTACAACGGGCGATGATAGCCCGTTGTAATAGAAGCCTATTACAACGGTCCATTCAGACCCGTTGTAATAGATGCCCTATACAACGCCATTTTTACAACGGAGGATGATAGCCCGTTGTAATAGAATGCTATTACAACGATCCTTTCAAACCCGTTGTAATACATGTCAATTTTACAACGTTCACAAAATGCCCGTTGTAATAGACGACAATTTTACAACGGTCACAAAATATTTAATGTTAAATAATTGCTATTACTATTAATATTTAATAATTAATTTAATAATTAGTAATTAACTATTAGTAATAAATATAAATATTTAATAATTACTATTGGTATTTAATACTTAATTTAATAATTAATAATTAATAATATTACATAATTAATTATAAAATTAATATTTCATGTTTAAAAATTGATAATTAATAATAATATTTAATGATTAGGAAGTAATATTTATTATTTAGTATTAAAATTTTAATAATTGTATCTAATATTTAAAGAAAATTGAAATTTATAAAAAATTAGAAAATATTTATAGAACTTAAAGACAAAATTTTAAAATTTTCTGTAAAAGTTTCAAAATATTCATAATATTTGAAGACAAAGTTTATTGCAAAATGTATTGCAACAAAGTATACAATTTTCTTTTAGTCTCCAAACCAAATTTTTTGGCTCCAACTATGAAATTTTGGCTCTAAACAAATTTTATTTTCATCCCTCCCAAATTTTAACCGATGTTCGTTTTTTTTATTTATTACCGATCCTTTCCTCCTCCCAAATCCTAGTCATATGTTCAACGCTAATTTTTTACAAATCATTACTGCGGAATAAAGTTTTCCATACAAGGTTCAGAGTGGTTGAACAAGGTCATAGAAGCGCGCTTCTTCTACTCTTTACAGCTTCTAGTTTCCTTTTTGATCGAGTTCGCTCCTAAACCGAAAATCGAATCGTCGGGATCGGCATGGACTACTCGCCAATGAGCAAATCCGCCGGCAGATGAGTCATCGACAACCTCGCTCTAGAATGCGATCGAATCGTCTTAATTCACGTGGTCTCCTACAAAATCGACAACGCTCAAAAAAAGCTTTGGGCTGAAACAGGAACGTGTAAGTACTCGATCTCTCATGTGTAAATCAGTCGTTTACTGGTAGTATCATCCGATGTAATCGATTTGGTTGAACGATTGCAGCTCTTATTCCTTTGGATGAGTTCAGGGAAATGAATTTGACGAAGCAGTTGGAATTAGTAACGTTGATCCGTGATTTGGGAATCACTGACAAAATGCATTTTGACATGTAAAATGCATTTTGCTCAACTGTAACATGTTTGACATGGAATTTACTTGTTTAGATGTATAAATACACAAAGTCTAACAATAAGTCTTTGTTTTTATACATCTATTTTTATAGTTACGCTTTGGCTTCGGAGCTTTGTTTTTTGTCAGTGATTCTACAACAAAACGTATCTTAGTTGAGGGTGCAGCTAAGATCATTTTACACCTGTTATATATTTCCTTTTTAAACTAGTTTAAGAATCATTTTTTCAAGCTTATTGCATCCGTGTACTCCAGTAATCCGTAAAGGAAATACTTATTATTTGTTTATTTATTATACATAGTTTAATATATGTTTGCTGAGAAATATACTTTTGTTCGATGAAATTATATGGGAAATGATAATTTGTTTGTTGCTTAGGTTGTAATGGTATTACTTTATAGAGATTCTACATGTAACTGGAAAAACATCAAAGTAAATTAAATTTTGTACAACAGAGATTCTATAGAAGTATTTTTATTCGTTATGCGATGGTAAACTAAATATTTCTGTACAACATCAAAGTAAATTATATTCTATACAACAGAGATTATATTACATTGCAGAGATTCTATATGCAATGGTAAACTAAATTATGTACAACAAATTCCATAGAAGTATTTTTATTAAGAAGAAGTGCAATTAAGATTTCTGTATGCAATGGTAAACTATTTTGACATATAGAAATATAGCAGTAAATCACATCTAATTTAATTCTAGATTGTATTTTACACATTTATAATTCTTGATTTATGTCATTAACACCATTATTAATTACTCATTGAGTTCATAGTTAAGTACTGTTGGTTAGCAAATAGTAACATATTTCTGTTCAAATTAATGTTTATATATGCTTTTTTCTATAAATGGAAGACATATTTTGCAGAGGTAAAATTTTATTACATTTGCTACTTATTCACAGTTTTCTATACCTAACCATTTTTAGATAGTTGCTATGTACATTGGTTCAGAATACATAGTTGCTTTATGATTAGTTAAATTAAACTTTTATTTTCTAAATTAATTAAGAAGAAGTGCAATTAAGAAGAAGTGCACCAAATCCATTTTCTAATGCAATCTATGTAGAAAAAACTGTGTATATTAATGTTTGTCACCTCATGATTCAACTGTGTATCTTAATGCAGAAAAAACTGTGTATATTATGTACATAATAGAATTCTCCTTATTCACAGTACTTACTGGCCACATCATGATTTAACACAGCATAAATGATTCTATAAAATTCCATTCTGCTTATTTATTTTTTTCTTTAAATCAGAAGCTTCTGTAACATGTTGAAACTTCTCTATCATTGTTCATCATTCCCTACCAGTTCACTTAAACTTTTATCCTTTGCAGGTGATCTTGGAATCTTATTGAGGACTTTTGAATCCAATTTCTTAAATATTCTTTTCAAATCCTGACTTCCTCTAGTTGCTAGGTGATCAACTTCACCCTGATATTCTTCATAAATGTTGTCGATTTTTATCTATTCTTAGAATGATGAATTACGTTTTTTTTGGATATTTGGTCATGTACACCCATGTTATTTTAATGATAATTTATTTATTTTTCATTTTGACATTTACATGTCAAAATATAATATTATGTGATCTATTTAGTAAGGCTTATCTATTTCATAATGACAACATTTGTCGAATATATGCAGGTTGTTTATTTCGTTAATTCTGGTACTGAATCAAACGAATTAGCAACACTAATGGCCCGGCTATACACCGATAATTTAAGCATGATTGCTTTGAGAAATGCATATCATGGTGGAAGTGCTGGAACTATTTGTTTAGCTTTCCCTCTCTCCTCATTGTAATCACTTCACATCTAGAAATATAAAGTGTGAATATTCAGGTAGTTTACCTTAATAAGTTATCACATGCAAGTTATGCTCTGTGATGTATTTATGTAGGATGCAAGTGGCGGTGGAGATTCCGAACTTCTTGACGACTCCAATTTTCACAAAGAGATATTTAAAGAGCTTAAAGAATCACATTCCGAATACTTCAGTAATTCTTTGTGCAAATATATTCTTGTTTTCCATGATTGTTTAACAGAAATTTACATCTAAATTTGTACTTATAACATGATATTTGTAGCGGACTGTTATGTGTTATTGCTTTATGTATTTGGCATGTGAATTTATCTAACTTTTTGGAGTGTTAGAATTCTATGACTCTAGCTTTTAGTCTTTTCGTATGTGATTTTAATTATTTTACGAAAATATTTGGTATTAGTATGGATGTATTGCATGGATGTTGCTGTAATTTTTTTTAAAATTTGCATTTATTTTGCAACGGGTTTTGGCCGTTGTATTATAGTCTATTACAACGGTCATAACCCGTTGTAAAAAGGCATACTGCAACGGTTTTTATAACGTGCTTTGCCCGTTGTAAAATGTGGTGGATCTATTACAACGAGGCCTATTACAACGGACACATGCCCGTTGCGAAAACCATATTACAACGGACATTGCCCATTGTAAAAAGACTGTTTTGTTGTAGTGAACAGACAACGAAGGAGTTGGATTGTTTTCGTGCTTTTGTTATCTCTCGAAACACGAGAAATAAAATAAACTTGTTTTCTATATTACATATTAATTTCATTTTTCAAAATTGTTTGCTTTTCAACAGTACATACAATGGACGCGCTTTTGTATAGACGAGAAACAAAACTAAAAACGACAAGCCAAACGGGGCCTTATTTTTTTAAGTTTCAGCTATTTGTATCGCTGCAAGATATACTGTGATTAACGGGGACTGTCGACGACCCATCGAATTTTTCTGACAGCTAACGTTGGCTTGCCATTTTATTAATTACCAAATTAAATAATTTATTTATTTAATTACCATTACATTTTAAAAAACGTTTAAAAATACTAATTTAATTTTTGAAAAATAAACAAGATAATTTTAGTATAACCATTCAACAAAATGACTGTTCTAATCGGTTAAATTAATATTTCGATGCTTTCTTTTCGCATAATTCGAATATTTAACGTTATTGAAAATCTAACTCTTACGACCAATCTATGTGATTTTTGGTTGTTCCATTAAACAACTTCGATAAAGTTGAATTTGTGTAATATTTTTACGAATTAAATTATTTTTTAAATCGTTGGGTAGTTAATTATGAATTTATAATTGTATTTAGTATGATAAAATTATATAAAATAAAATAATCTATAGAAAATTAAATTTATTGGATTTTATGTCGATCTAAAGTATATTTGATCTATTTCTAGAAGATCGTGAAAAAATAAACAACTTTAGAGTGTCGATCTTGAATTTTAAATTTATAGTCGTTCATCGATGTTCGGACTAAAAACCCTTCGTTCGAAGGCTAGATGACCTTGGAACGAGACAAATTCGAACTACCGATGCTTGGTAATGTGTTAATCCAATCCGTACGATTGGATTCATAAAAAAATGGTTAGAAAAATTTTTAACCTCGAAACATGTCATTTCGCCAAGAGTTGTATAACACTTGATTAACATGTCGTCACTAGCCGACGGCACACGCAACCTTTTCCTCATTCTCCCTGTTTCCCACCATATTTTCACGAACGCAAAAAAAAAACGAAAAATGCTGTCGTCGCCCCCCACGACCGTCGCTGCCTCTCGTCAACTTCACCTTAGGCCCCCATAACTTACCGGAATTACCAATCTCTCCAATTTCATCATAATTTAGGTAAAAATTTAATCCTAATTTGGATTTGGGGCTAATTGGTATAATTATGGGTTTGAAATTGATGATTATTACGTATTAGTTGGTGATAATAGTGTATTACTCGATTCGAAGATATTAATTAGTGCGGTGATTGTTTAATTTTTAATTAAAAATTAGGATTGATTTAAAATCAGAAAATTAGTGTATGATTATTAATTAATATGCATGTTGATTAGTGTACGCGATTGTTTGTTATAATTTAGAATAATTTTAGGACTAATATGTATGGTTGAATAGTGAATATGTTATATATAAAGCTTACGGTTAAACATAATTAATTTATTTTAACTAATGTGTGTTAATTATAAGTGTTAGTGGTAAGTATAAAATAAAGTTATTTCTAGTGATTTATTATTTTTAGTAATTAATTAGTTAGTGTGCCTTTTTGCAAACTTCAAATTTTAGTTTATAAAATAGTTAAATTAAAAATTTAAATAGTTAAATGAATCATAAAATATGTTTTAAAATTTCAAATTTAGTTAATAAAATATTTAAATAGTTGAATGAATTATAAAATATGGTTTAAAATTTAATTTGTAGTTATTAAAATAGTAATTTGTGTATTTTTGGAAGTAGTTTCAAATAATAGTTTATTTTGAAACAAATATTCTACTAAAATCGATTTGTAAAAATTAAGAAATGAATATAATGTTTATTTGAAAATAAGCATTAATTATTATTTTAACAAATACAACAACAACAAATTAAAGTCCTTAGTCCTAAAAGGCTTTAATTTATTTTAGAATACAACAACAACAACAACAACAACAACACAGTCTTTGGATGCAAAGTTATGCGTACAAGAGAAAGAAGTAAAGTGCTTTCGAACTTAAAGTCTTTAATCCCAAAAGACTTTAAATTTTAAAAAAATACGACAGCAGCACACCCCTTGGAAGTAAAGTTATGCGTACAAGAGAAAGAAGTGAAGTGATGTCAAAGTTAAAGCATTTAGTCTCAAAAGACTTTAATTTGTTTTTGAAAGAAGCGAAGTGTCGAAATTTCTGGCATATATTTTTAAATTAGAAAAAATGTTTGATTATTTTCTCGATCGTATTTGGATGTATGAAGTCAGAACTGGTATGACAGGTTCGATGAAGGAACATTTCTACAATGGTGTACATGAATTTATTAAATTCGCTAAATCTAATAATAGAAATGACGAAGAAATTCGTTGTCCTTGTAATAAGTGCAAACATTTGAAGCATTGGAAAACAAATATAGTTATAGTACATTTGTGTCAAGCTGGTTTTGTGTCAAATTATTACTTGTGGGATCGTCATGGAGAACTTGTTGCATCTACACCTAATCATGTAGTATCAGAGGACGAGGTGAATAACGATTATGTTATGCTGAATCCAATAGAAGATATGACGGAAGATGCAGCATGATTAATGTTCTCTACCATTCAAGTTGACGATGAAAACGTAAATGTCGAAGAAGAATCGGCTGTGGAAGCGGAAAGAAACTATGATTTATTGGATGCTGCTAAGAAGCCATTGTGGGATGGTTGTAAAACGAAACCGAATTATCAGTAACTGCCGAATACATTACTATGAAATCAAAAATCAACTTTGCAAAAGCTGGATTTACGACAGTTGTAAAAGCTGCAAAACGACATATGTCACCCAATAATCTGAGTGCGAAAGTCATTATGAAGTGAAAAAACTTATGTTTGCTTTCGGCTGCCATACCTAAAGATAGATACACGTAGAAAAGGTTGCATGTTGTAGTGGAAAGATGAAATTAACCTTAAAAAATGCAAAATATGTAAGAGAAAAGATACAAACCAAGAAAAAGGAAGGGAAAGGAAGTTTCATACAAGAGAATGCATTACTTACCCATCACTCGTAGACTTCAATGGTTATATGCGTCTTCTGCTATGGCATATCATATGCGATGACACAGTGTGAGAACACAGGAAGAGGAAACTTTGACACGTCCATATGATGGTGAAGCATGGAAATATTTCGATAAGACTTATCCTGCGTTTGTTGCAGAGAGCGATAATGTTAGACTTGGTTTATGTATGGATTGTCTTCATTCTCTCAATTTGGTAGTAAATATTCATCTTGGCCTATTATCGTTATGTCTTATAATTTACCTACATGGATGTGTATGTAAACTCCATATATGTTTCTCCCTATTTTCGTCCCTGACCTTGATGATCCGACACAAGGAATCGATGTTTATTTATAGTCATTGATTGAAGAGTTGAAAACAATGTGTCATGAAGGAGTTGAAATATACGACATTCCGAAAAAAAGAATTTTGGTATGTTTGCTTCTTTGTTATAGACTATTAGTGATTTTTCTACGTATGCAATACTTTTAGGTTGGAGTACGCCCGATCGTCTAACTTGTCTTTATTGCATGAAGAAACAAGAGTATTTTATTTACCGCATGGAAAGAAAATTATGCGGTAAAGAAAATTTCATGGTTTGATTGTCATCGATGTTTTTTCCATGTTAATCATCCTTTTAGAAGAGATAAAAAACTTTACAGCTAATAAAATAGAGACTATGCGACAATCAATAATTTGGTCAAGCGAAGAAATATATGAACTTGTAAAGGAACATCCAAAGATATATGAAATTGGAGTACAGACTGAAATTCCAGCTAAATCTGTAATGGTCCGCCTTTTCGACTCTTGAATGTCACTAATACATCCACAGTATTCACATGCCGAGCACTCAAGTGCCGGAAAGAGAAAACTTTGGGGTAAAAAAAGAAGAAGAAAATAGAACAAGAAAGAAGATCGCAATATCAGAATCACATATGCAGAGTGATAATATAAAATACATCAAAAGGTCTTTACCAAAAAGAAAACTTTGATATACAATACATCAATCAGAGTAAACTAACATATCTTCAGCCTGGACGGTTACAACAGCCTGTTCTCATAAATGCTGATAGATATGAAACAAGTAATGCAGCAGAAAATAAATACAGTAAGAAATCATCCAGCTCCTCTCCAAGAACTCCAGTGAACCACAGCTAAATCTTGAAATATACTCGAGCTGACCCGAGCATTATAAGAAAATAACATCCCGATCAGACTGGTAAACAACCATGAGAAACTCAAATCATATGGATTATTATATTTGTAAAACACTCCAAAATAAGGGTATCTCGTTAGGCCACGCCGTAAATAAACGGGGACGGATTTTTACCTTACGATAGCCAAACCATTTCTATTATAAAATCTAGTGGTAATATAATAATGTCTAAGGTGTGAAATATAAATAACCATGTACCTGTGATGCATGAGAGTGTACATCACAACAATAATAGGTATACAATCACAATCGCTAAGGCACGTTCACTAATTGTGTAAGATTTCCACGTAGATCTCCTCGGATCAAAGCCGACTCCATTCTATTGCACAAGGACCAAAGATATCCTTCTGAAGCAGCATACATCCCCAGTGAATGTACCATATGAAATACATAGCTGGCATTCCTGCATATAAGCCACCACTCGAACAGAACTTCCTCACGAGCTCCAACTCGAATAGATCTCGGAATCATACATGTATTCTCATACCTCAACAGATCTCGGAATCACACATGGATTCCCAGATCCTGGGTAAATCATGAACAACAACATGTGTTTGAGAATCTCAAAAAAATCTCGAATCTCCACATAGGTTCTAGCATCTCGACCCAATCACGAACCTCTTCCAAAGCATAGAACACGTATATAGTTTTGGAATGATTACAGTTTCAAGTCATCTCATATGAGTACACTCCCCCGCTTATTAGGTGCTCCAAAACCAATCAACGGATTTTCGGTAAACTCAACTCCGGTTCTATGAGAAATAAACAGAAAATACATAAGAGCGAAGATTGCCTCCTAACCGATTAAGCAGACATATTCCCTTATCATTTATCCTAGAAAAGAAAAACGAGTTTATACGTAGAGTATAGCATCACTGAAGATAACCGTGTCATATAATTCTCGTGTTTCTTCTAGATATTTCCAGAGTTATATTTGGCCAATTCCAATAACAATAAGAATGATCACATACGGGGGACAAAGTCCCGTATACTATCCATAAATAATTAACACACAAAGTATGATCGAAACACACAAGCACGATCAAATCATATAAAATTATTCTTCCTTTATTTATTAAAAACCTCTTTTATTAGTAAAACTCATTTTTACTCAATAAACTCTTTATAAATGAAACTTCATTTATTAATTAAACTTCACTATTTAATTAAAACTTCATGTTTATTTCTACACGTTCCAATACTTCTCAAAAGTATTTATATACTTTTCTCAACTGTATAAGTATATTCGCAAATTAATTTAAAATGGCTCAAGACAAATGTTACTCAAACATTGTCACTACAAAACCAAAACCATTTCACTTATGATTATCTTTAAAACATTATTTTCAAAGATCTATTTACATTCATAAGTATAATCAAAACAGGTTAAAGACAAATGTTATTAATACATTATCACAACAAACCCAAAGCCTCATACTTCTTATTCTCTTTAAAATTCCATTATTAAAGATCCAAGTATTTTCCAAAATCATTTAACAATATTTTACCTTTAAAGTATTATTCAAGAGTCTAAAAACGAATGTTACTAAAACATTGTTTACAACAACCCAAAACACTTCACTTAATTGTTATCTTTAAAACTCCCTTTTAAAGATCTAATTAATTTTCAAATGTATAGTTAAATGGGTTAAAACAAATGTAGCCCAAAAATCATTTATATAAACCCAAAATCACTTTTAAACTTGTCATTAACTTTGAAACATTCATTTAAAGCTCTAAGTACATCTTCACTTATTAAACAAGACAATATACCTCTTTAATCAATTTACAAAACCATCCATTGTAACATAAGTGTTATAATTTAAAAGCTCCTTTATATTCTTTTATACATACTAAACTTCCATTTAAAAACATCTAAAAATACTAAAAATACCTTTAAAAAGATACACACACACACATACATACATATATGTATACTAATTTATTAATAAAACTAAGATATTTAATAAAATACTATAAACCATTTGAAACAAATTATAATATAAAAGCCTTTTATTTCTTAAATAAAGTCTTTAACAAATTTTCTAAAACTATATATACCAAAAATATACTTTTGAAATACTTATACAATATTTCAAATATTTATTTAAAAAGCATAAAAAACATGTTTTATAATTTAAAACCATCACTTTAAAAATCCATAAATGATTATCGGTAATATATTTAAACCTTGATATTTTATAGTAATAATTACGCTCATGGTACTTATTAAAATACAAAGAAACCCCAAGATGTTTTCCAAAGTTAACTTTAAAATCGCCGATTATAGCGATTTCAAAGTGCATCCATAGCGACCTTTTCGCTTCTAACATTTACAACTTCCAATTTCAATTTCCACAAATGTCCAAACTAATTCGTATATGTCAAACGCACCAAAAAGTGTGTAGCCAAATATATATACATATATATTCTCACAATATATCCCATCTTATCCAATTTAACATATGTTAAATATCAGGGATTTCAAAGCACGTTTATAACGATTATATCACTTCAAACATTTGTAGCGCACTATCAAACATGTAAACAAGTAGTTTGAGCCATGATACATGTTATAGATGATAATAAGGAAGATTATACTCCATAATAATGTTGTCACTTGTTTTGCAAAACAAGGCAGGGTCTAAAAGTAATAACTAGCAATATTGTTCGTTGTACAATTTATATTTTAATACAACAGCAATATATACAAAAAATATACAATCAACTAGTGAGTAAACTCACCCAAGCCAAAATCAATCTCAAGCGTAGATAATTCCGCTACAAGTGCAATGGCGAAGACAGCGCCTCGATTGGACCTCGTATGCAAATGTTACGAGTTTTATAAGATGTCGGATTATAAATTTAAAGTTTACCATTATCATTATTATTTAAACAGAATTAAATAAGCTTTCAAAATCATTTTTATTCACATTAAATCTAAGATCCAATTATTTAAATAATTATGATATTTAAATATAAAATGTTCAAAAATTCGGGTCGTTTCATTCTCCCCACTTAGAATATTTCGTCCCGGAAATACTAACACGAGCAACAAAAGCAACAATCACACATCAATACCCAACGGTATTGCAATCACTAGCAACCAAAGAAATAATCATATAACAATACTATACTGTATTGCAATATTTTGCAACCATAGCTTATGGTTCGCCCAGGTTCAGAAAGCTTCTCATCGCTCAAGGATGACAAACAATCCACTAAGCGTTACCTTACGCTCAATAGCCTCAGGTATTACTTAGTCGATTACTCATGTTACCTCAAGTAATTCGAAGAGTCATCCCCCAAACTCTCCACAAGCCAACACACATAGCATGCAAATATTATTAAAGCCCGTACGATGCTTATATATCATCTGTACGCAACATCAAATCCGATCACTAGCTCAATCACATAAATTTCACTTCTGAACTAGTATATCTCCCTTGACTCCTCTAGTGTGGATTCTGATCCGGTTCCTTTAGTAGAAACCTCTGTTCTCCTTATATAGCCATATACTATGATAGAAAACTTCAGGATCATATTAAAAATCTGTATCAACTGTTCACCGTCAAGAATCAAGTGAAAAATCCTAACTTGAACCGGTGTGAATCGCCTCGAAATCCATCTACTTGAAATCCTATATCAAAATCCTGTATGCGAATAAAATGATCTATGTACAACTTATGTATTATTCAATTGGTCTCTTTAATTACACCAATTTCTTTTCATTCTAATTCACATTCATTATCACTTATAGTATTTCTTACTTAATAATAAAATCGCTTATGAATCATTTCATAAAACTTTACTTCAATTTATTAAACATTATATACTTAAGTTCATACCCATATAATACTATAATACATCCTATGAGTATATACAAAATCAATGAGTTCCTTTTGCTTAACAAGTATGTTCAACATTTTAATACTTATTTATAACTCGCTGCCTTTCAAATCAAGCATTGTATAAAACTTAACTTTTATAAACACTTAGCTTCAATTTCTTATAGAAATTCCGAAGTTTCGACTGTCAAAATCGTCAAAAATTTCATTTCATTTCAACAAATGAAAACTACTAAACAACATATCATACTAAGATGTACAAACCAAACTACCATAATGCGTAGGATACATGGGTCCATAAAATATCTTAATAGAAAACTTAAGAACTAAACGCCGGGTTTCCATTTCAATCATTTGAAATAATAATATATACATCTTTTATATTAAATCATACTTTCAGGATTTAAATCAAAATCTATTTTACCAAAACACTTTGTAGCAAAGCTACTATAGTAGCATCTCTTACTTTGAAACTCGAAAATGAACACCGATGATGTTGCAGTCACCATCAGAATTATTTTCCAACGACAGAAGTGAGTTTAATACTTCTAAACCATGCCTTTCAGACTTAACCAAAATCATCTCCAAAACGATATCAAATACTTCATAAATATTACTAAGTACCATGATATCAATTTCGTAAACCAATTTTCCAAATATTTACTTCAAATAATGCTAGTATTATTTTCCAAAATCTTAGAAAACCAATTTCTATAACACTGGGATTTAAGTTCTCAAATTCTCAGTTTAAAATCCTTTTCATATCTATAAACTATACTTATAAACCATAATTATATAAGTCACTTTCTTATATAAAACTATTACACAAGTGTCCATCTTTAAATTATCTTACCTTCCATCAAGACTATAATAAATAAACTTTTATAAAAAATTAAAATTATAATGAACATTATCATCGAACGCCTTATAGTCAAATTGTGAAACTAAATTCATAAGGTGTTCATTTCAATGTTCCCACAAGTTACTATCTACCCAACCCATGCAGTGAAAATGTAAAACTGCTCATAAACCGGTCGAGCACAATTAATCAAAGAATTAATGATAATAATAGAATGTTTCCATTTCCTAATAAACAAACACATCATAAATAACCATCTCGATTTTCAAAAATTATTCTTTTATACATAATATAATCCTAGGTAAAATTATTTCATTTACCAATTTCAAAAACAATACTGTGTTGGTTTGTCTTGTTTAACTGTTTAGAGATCCCAATCGATAACGATAGCAATTCGTATTGATCAAAATCCATAAGCCACTCAAACGACCAATCAACACAATACAAAATATTTTTATAACAATAACAAATACGTACTCTCGTATATATAATACACTCAACTCATAATAAGGCATTCCATTAGCCCATCTCTTAATGAATTATACCCCATAAAGCCAAGGTTCTCGCTTAACCTTCAGCATCGATACCAAATGTAACGGTCCACATTTTCAACCCTCGAATGTCAATACTAATACATCCATGGTATTCACGTGCCGAGCACCCAAGTGCCAGAAAGACAAAACATTAGGGTAAAATAAAAATAAAAGGAAACAGAATAAGAAAGAAGAACACAATATCAAAATCTCACATGCTGAACGATAACATATAATATTCCAAAAGGTCTTTACCAAAAAGAAAACTTTGATATACAATATATCAATCAGAGTAAACTAACATATCATCAGCCTGGACAGTTATAACAGCATGTCCTTATAAATGCTGATAGGTACAAAACAAATAATGCAGCGGAAAATAAATACGGTATGGAATCATCCAGCTCCTCTCCAAGAGCTCCAATGACCACAGCTAAAAAAAATATACTTGAGCTGACCCGAGCATTATAAAAAAATAACACTCGGAATAGTCTGGTAAACCAGCTTGAGAAACTCAAATCATATGGATAATTATATTTGTAAAACCCTTCAGAATAAGGGTATCTCGTAATAGCACACCGTAAATAAACACGGATGGGTTTTTATCTTACGATAACCAAACCATTTCTATTATAAAATCCAGTGATAATATAATAATGTCTAAGGTGTGAAATATAAATAATCATGTAGCTGTGATGCATGTGAGTGTACATCACAACAACAGTAGGTATACAATCACAACCGTTATGGCGCATTCGCTAATTGTGTAGAATTTTCATGTAGATCTCCTCGGATCTAAGCCAACTTCGATCTACTTCGCAAGGATCAGAGATAACTTTTCAAAGCAGCATACATCCCAGTGAATATATCATAAGAAATACATAGCTGGCTAAACTAGCGGAGTGCATCGCTCCCGCATGCATATCTGTAAGTAACTCTAGGATGGAGTCGCATGCACCCTCATGGGTTGCTAACCCTTTGACTATGCATCCTATCTCTGGTTTTAGTCATATCCACTGGTAAGGCTACGTTCAGCATTCTAGCGCACGAGTCACCACTCGAACAGATCTTCCACACGAGCTCCAACTCGAATAGATCTCGAAACCACACATGGATTCTCATATCTCAACAGATCCCGGAATCACACATAGATTCTCATATCTCAACAGATCTCGAAATCAAACAAGGATTTCCATATCCTGAATAGATCGCGAATAACTACATGTGTTTGAGCATCTCAAACAGATCTCGAATCTCCACATAAATTCCAGCATCTCAAACCAATCATGATCCTCTTCCAAAGCATAGAACATGTATATGACTTCGGAGGTATTGGTTACGGTTTTAAGTCATCTCATATAAGTGCACTCCCTCGCTTACCGGGTGCTCCAAAACCAATCGACGGGTTTTGGTAAAATCAACTCTGGTTCTGTGGGAAATAAACAGACAATACATTAGAGCGGAGATCACCTCCCAACCGTTCAAGCAAACAAATTTTCTTATCATTTGTCCTAGAAGAGTAAAACGAGTTTATATGTATAGTATAGCATCACAGAAGATAACTGTACCATATAATTCTCGTGTTTCTTCTAGATATTTCCAGAGTTATATTTGGTCACTTCCAATAACAATAAGAATGATCACATACGGAGAAATAAGTCCCGTATACAATCCACAAACAAGTAACACACAAAGCACAATCGAAACACACATGCACAATCAAGTCATATAAATGACTTGTAATCCTTTTTGTAATCAATCTTCCTTTATTAATTAAAAACCTCCGTTATTAGTAAAATTCATTCTTACTCGATAAACTCTTAATAAATGAAACTTCATTTATTAATTAAATTTCACTATTTAATTAAAACTTCCATATTTATTTTTACACGTTCCAATACTTCTCAAAAGTATTCATATACTTATCTCAACCGTATAAGTATGTTCACAAATCAATTTTAAAAAGATCAAAACAAATGTTACTAAAACATTATCACTGCAAACCCAAAACCATTGCACTTATGATTATCTTTAAAACATTCTTTTTAAAAATATATTTACATTCATAAATATAATCAAAACGGATTAAATACGAATGTTATTAACACATTGTCACAACAAACCCAAAACCAATTCATACTTGTTATTCTCTTTAAAATTCCATTATTAAAAATCCAAGTATTTTCCAAAATCATTTAACAATATTTTACCTCTTTAAAATATTATTCAAGGGTTTAAAAACGAATGTTACTAAAACAATATTTAAAGCAATCCAAAACACTTTACTTAATCATTATCTTTAAAACTCCCTTTTAAAGATCTAATTACTTTTCAAAAGTATAGTTAAATGGGTTAAAACAGATGTTGCCCAAACATCATTACTATAAACTCAAAATCACTTTTAAACTTGCCATTAACTTTGAAACATTCATTTATAGCTCTAAGTACATCTTCATTTATTAAACAAGGCAATATACCTCTCTAATCAATTTTACAAAACCATCCATTATAACATAAGTGTTATAATCTGAAAAACTTCTTTATATTCTTTTAGGAATACTAAACTTTCTTTTAAAAACTTCTAATATACTAGAATACCTTTAAAAGGATACACACACACACACATATATATTAATTTATTTATAAAACTAAGATATTTGATAAAACACTACAAACCATTTGAAAGATATTATAATATAAAAGCCTTTTATTTCTTAAATAAAGTCTTTAACGAATTTTCTAAAACTACATATACTAAAAATATACTTTTAAAATACTTATACTATATTTTAAAATATTTATTTAAAAACCATAAAAACACGTTTTATAATTTAGAACCATCACTTTAAAAATCCATAAATGATTATTAGTAATATATATACCTTGATATTTTCTGGTAATAAGTACACTCATAGTACTTATTAAATTACGAAGAAGCCCTAGGATGTCTTCCAAAGTTAACTTTAAAATCATTAATCACAGCGATTTCAAAGTGCATCCATAGCGACCTTTTCGCTTCTAACATTACAACTTCCAATTTTAATTTCCACAAATGTCCAAACCAATTCATATATGTCAAACACACCAAAAACGTGTGTAACCAAATATATATACATATATATTTTCACAATATATCTCAACTTATCCAATTTAACATATTCCAAATATCAGGGATTTCAAAGCACGTTTATAACACTATATCACTTCAAATATTCATAACGCACTATTAAACATTTAAACAAATAGTATGGGCCACGTTACATGTAATAGATGATAAAAAGGGAGGTTATACTCCATAATAATGTTGTCACTTAATTTATAAAACAAGGCGGGTTTCAAAAGTTAGAACTTGCATTGCTCGTTGTATAATTTATATTTTAATACAACAACAATTATACTTTTATAAGATATCGGATTATAAATTAAATTAATTAACTTAATTATGATTACCATTACCTTAATTATCTTTCCCTCCCACTAATCTCTCTACTCATCCCCTTCTTCACCCGTGCAGACTGATACACATCCGTGAAGGAACTGGGCCAACCCGCTGCGGAAGAAATGGATGAATTTCAAAAATAATTCCATTTTGGATCTTTAATGGACCTACAATGTCTAAATTTCATTTAGAACTTTTCTAAAGTTGGTTTAAACAAAATCATGTATTCTATTTAAAATGGTTAAAGGGAAGTTTAAATAAATTTAATTTCAAATGTATAGTGTATCAAATACACCTTAACATTTATTTATAAGAGTTAATGTATAGGGAATGAAACCTTTCATTTCTTCCTAAAATAAGAATTAATTGAGAGAATTAGTTGTATTAAATGGAGAGACAAACCTTTGATTTTCTCTCTTTAATTTGAATTGATTGATTCATTAAATGTCATTACTTAATAAGTTATTCATGGCAAGTTTTATTACTATGTCAATATGTATTCCGACTGTACAAATTATAGCTTGAGATTTATTAAAATTTTATGTATTTATTTATATAAGTATACACACACACACAGATATATATATCACATATATAAATATATACATATATACATATATATGTGCGTGCATGTGTAACATTATAATCCGTAAAAGGTATAATATGCGCGTATGTAGATGTTGGGATTTACATTGTAATGGACACATTAGCTCATTTTGTGTGTATTGTAATTTATTCAAATATATGCTTGTATAATATGGAAAAAAATATATTAATATATGTAAATGAATATATATATATATATATATATTATTAAATAAAACAGTTTCTACTATAATAAATTAAAGTAAAATAATTATATGGAAAAATATAGGTTTGATAATTTTATAAAATCTTCAAACACATTTTGGGCTTAATATTAATTTATGGAATTATCTCAATTAAAATAATATTTATTATCAAATAATTGATAATAGCCTACAATCAAATTAATTCTTAAAAATATGAAATCAAGTTGAAAAATTCTAAAACATTTTCAGAAGGTAACTCGGATGTATTTTGGACATGGAAAAAATTTCTGGAATTTTCTTAATTGAAATTATATTTTAATTAAATAATTAGTTGCAGGTCAAAAATAAATTAATAAAAAAATATTAAATTAAGTTATAAAAATCCAAAAAAATTTCAATAGGTGCCTGAGATATACTTAAGGTTTAATAAAAAAAAATTAGAATTTTATCAATTCAAATTATATTTTTAAATAAATGATTTTTCGCAAATCGAAAGTAAATTAATTAAAAAAAATATTAAATTAAATTTAAAAAATCTTAAAATATTATAGAAAACCTCTCACATGCTGCAACAAATAAAAAAATTATAAAATTGAAATTTTGAACCATTAATTATTTTATACATAATAAACAATTCACAAAATCATTAAATAATAATAAAATATGTATATACATATTTAATAAAATATTATTATATTTCATGATTCATAATAGGTATAAATCATCATAAGAAAATTTTAAGATTAAATATATATGATATATAGTTATATATACAATTATACATATTGACAATTTGTAGATCTGTATGCATTTAATCTAGATTTATGTATGTGTGTCTATTGATATAAATAAAAATTAATTTTCTTTTCATAAAATTAATTCAACAACAAATCAAATTATTATGTTACAACAAACACATAGCCAATACAATTGTAACAAACACATGTACCCACAAAAATCTCACATAATCTAAACAATAAACAGATCTGAATACAAATAAATGATTTGTATGTAAATCAAATGTTATATGATAAACTTGAAATCAAAACAATAATAATAAATGAAATTTTATCTTTTAATGATGCCTTTGAGTCCATGTTGAATAATGATTTCTCTTCTTAGAACAATTCCTAATCCGTCAGGTTGCTAATCCGGGATTGGTGACCTTCTACTACGAATTAGTATTTTTAATTTGAATTTGGATTTGAGAATTTTGAGGATTATTTTAGACGATAGTTGCTGCCATTAAAATGAGGAAGAAGAACAAGAACAAGAAAAGTGGCGGCTCAAAAAATGAATTAAACTTTGACTAGGGTTTTGAGATTAGCTTTTATATGGGTAGGATAAGAGAGCAAATAATGATCTCAACCACACATCTCAAAACTCTAATCTTATGCATAGTAGCTGCCCCCTTCCTCTATCAAAACCAACGACTTTCACCTCTAAAATTCATGATTTGTGAGCCTATTTAACCTAATTTAAATATACATAATTATATTCAACTAAATTTGTTGTCGATATCTCATATCAATCAACATATTTATAACCTTTCATAAATACCTGCAACAAATTTATTTCTCAAATCATATCCAAATTTTATAATTAATATTTCATAAATGCTAATTAATTTAATCAATTTATAACAACTATAAAGTAATTAAATCATTCGGTCTTAAGAGAATTCATCAGTTCGGTTGTGTGACTCTTGGGTGTAAATTCGGTCAGCGATTAACGTCGAACTATTCGAACATTAATGTTCATACTTCACTTAGCAGGTGGTGTGATAATATGGCCAAATTTATCGCTTACTCATTATCAGAAAAAAACTCATTTTAATTTAATAAGCGTTATCCAGTTGTGATAATTATTTACATCAATTCTCTTCATCAAAACTATACACTTTGGACTTATTGAATTTGGTAATGGTCAAAATTCCAACATCATCCACATTCAACTCTATAGTCCAAACACAAAGTCTTCGGTTCAATAATAACAATTATTATTAATCGTACTACTCTGGCCAGAGATTTTGACTTCGGTTTGAGTTGAGTTGACCGTGATACTAACCCCATATAACTGAGAAGACGAATCCTCTCTTGAATAGCACTTCACTTCCAATACTTTTACTCGACCCAACTATAGTCACTCAATGGACGATGTACCATGGTTTTACTATAATCAAAGTGGAACTTTTATATTGAAGATTAACATTATTCTCAAATCGAAAGAACTGTGTAAATTATTCATATCGATATTTTCTATTTGACCTTAGTTATATTAACCAATAGAAAACTATCGAGTAAGTCATTCCATATTTATCCAATAACTGTTAATACGTAACCCCTAAGTACTCTCAGCAGTCATAAGTAATACACTGCCCAACATTTGAAGAATGTTACGCACTCTATTCTCAATGGATACATCGATATCCAATCTCGAGGCATCTTGACTAGGAACATTTAAAATGGTATATTTAATTTTATTGTGATAAATTACTCATGGTTACAACACTTTGTAACTACTATCACAAAAACATACAATTTATGGATTTTCTGTTAAATATATTTTAATTAAACATTTAATTATTTATAACACATTATAACAAATATATAACAGAAAGAAGAAACACCTTTATTTCGAACGAGAATTGATTTCAGAGTTATTAATTTACAATAAACTACAGAATTTCCCCTAGGGCATACCTCTACCTCTATCAATCCGCCCCAAATTCGAGAACATGCACACAGCGATACAGAGTATCGCTCGACGATATCCAACGCCGCCTTCTCTGTTGAACTCCTCTCCGCGCACTCGACGCGATGGTACCATCATTTCCTCCTCCGGAACCCTAAATCAAAAGCGACATGTAGCTTCCATTCACGACCAACCATGTCGCAAATCACCTCGACCAACAATCACACCTTCGACCATCGCCATTGACATCTCCTTGGCGTCTCAAGTTCATTCATACCCTCGAATCGACCTCCAAAGCCTTGCTTCAATTCGCGACCAGAAGTTCTATGTGCGACAAATGCCATGTCGTGATCACCAACAACGCGTCGCACCATCACTAGCCTACATCGATCCCCTCGACTTCGCTAGTGGAACCTAACGACATCAACGCCATCACCTATCGCTACCCGAATCATCGAGGAAAGGTAACCCTAACTTTGGCCTACAATTGTTTATCTTCTTCGAACACCACTGATCCCAACTTTGAACAAACCAACACGAAGCCCTCGCCTCTACGAAGCCAACGGATGTGGGATCGCTTTATTTCATCGCTCCTATCTCCCGAAACAATTCGGGAAGAAGAAGGCTGCTCACTTTTGTTTACAAAAGATAAATAGAGAAGGGAGGGAGATAATGAAAGTGTTAAAGTAAATATCTAATTGTGGATATTTATAAACAATTATATAATATTTAATTCTCTCAAATTCAACGCTACGTGTTCGAGTATGCATGACCACACAGCACGTCCGATCATCACGAAACTCGTTGGCGTATAACAACTCAATATTCTTGACCCAATGGCACTAGTTTCATGAAAATCCAAGACAGTGTCCAATTTCACGTTGATTAAAAAAAATTATTATTAAAACCAGTTTAATTACTTTTAAGAAAGTTTTACCATTATCATTATTATTTAAACAGAATTAAATAAGCTTTTAAAATCATTATTATTCACATTAAATCCAAGATTCAGTTATTTAAAAAATTCTAATATTTATATATAAAACGTTCAAAAATCCGGGTCGTTACAAAATTGATCATTCGTAATTAGTGCAAACAAAGTATATTTTGGGAATTACCTTATTGGAAAGATCTCTTACTTCGACATAATATTGACGTGATGCACAACGAAAAAACATGTTTGATAATGTGTTTAATACAATTTTAAATGTTAAGGGAAAAACTAAGGACGATCTGAATTCAAGACATAATTCAGAACAATTATGTAAACGTCCTGAACTTCATATAAAGCTCAATGACAGTAAAAAAAAAACCCAAAGCATTCTATGAGCTAGACAGCAAGTAAAACTCATGTTAATGTGGGTGGAAGGACTAAGATGTCATGATGGGATTGCTTCTAATCTTCATAGATACATTAACTTTAAAGACAATAAATTGAGTGGGATGAAAATTCAAATTGCCATGTCATGATGGAAAATTTATTACTCGTAGTTTTCAAAGAACCGTTGTCCGTAAAAGTATGAAGTATTATCATAGAATTAAGTTTGTTTTATAAAGAGCTTTGTTCGACTACGTTAAAAGTCGAGCATATACGTAAACTTGGAAAGGATATCTTTATACTGCTCTACAAACTGGAGAAAATATTTCCTCCAGGATTCCTTAATGTAGTGGAGCATTTACATATTCATCTTCCATCTGAAGCACTTCTTCGAGGTCATGTGCAATATGGATAGTGTATCCATTTGAGAGGTGATATTGAATATTCGTAATATTAATTTTAATTTAAAATTCAAATTTACATAAGTAAATTTAAAATGGATTAGTTTTGTAATAGGTACTTGAATATTCTAAAGAAAAAAGCTAGACAACACAAGCTGAAGGTTCGATTTGCAAATCATATCTTGAAGAAGAAGAAGCTTCATTATTTTTCTCTCATTATTTCACTGACCATGCAAACTTATCATTTGTAAGTGTTCCTCGTAATGATGAAGCCGCTGAACAAGATTCTTCTTAGAAAATGTTATCTATTTTTAGAAAACATGGTCGACGTGTTGGAAAATGTGTGGAAGTATGATTAGACGACAGATATTACCATGTAGCACAAACATATGTTCTTAATTGTGTTGAAGTTGCACCATTTGTTAGGTAATATTAAATTCATATTTATTTCAATTATACTTATACATTATAATGGAATATATTATATATATTTATAGTATTTACGAATCACAACATCCATGTGGCATCTCAGTAAAGAATTTACTAATTGGTTATTGAACTACGTTTATGATCCAAAAAATTATGTCTTTGATGAAGGATTGAAACATCTTGCGATTGGACCGAAAAGAAATGTCAAGACTTATCTAATATTTTTCATCAATGGATTTAAATTAAACACTAAGGAATATGGTGCTAAAAAATTGACCTATAACGGTGGTGTATTTGTCAAAGGTGGTGATGATCCAGATGAGCATATAAAATATTTTTACGGCATCTTAACACACATTTTAGAATTGACATAGTTTTTACGACTTGTAGAAAAGTTTTTTTTATTCAAATGAAATTGGTTCGGCAATGATCTTAGTTCTAGAATCAAAGTGCACAAAGATTATAAGCTTATTGAAATAAAACATACCTTGCATTACTATAAGTATGATCCTTTCATATTAACCAACCAAGCATTACAAGTTTATTTTGCTCTGTATCCATCTCTAAGAAGAGATAAAGTGGATTGGTCGGCTGTTTTTAAAACCATGGTAAGATTTACATTTGACGGAAATAATATTCCGAACAAAGCAGCTTAGCAAGGGATCTTGAGCCAAATAATGAAATAATCATAACAGATGACCATACTGATTTAGGGGCTCTGAATAATGAATCAAATGTTTTAATAGAAGCATTTAAAAGTATAGAGGAAAACGATATAGATTACAAAACCGAGTCTAAATCAGAAAACGACGAAAACTGATTATTAATTACTGATGATGTAATGTATATTGCTGAATATTTGTATCGATCATTATATAATTTACATTTTGGGTTTTCCGTTGTTATTAATGATGATGACTATGTTGTGAGGTATGTACTATTATGTTTTATTAATTCTAAGTATTTAGAAGATCTTGTTCCATTTTGTAGTTTTGGTGTAAGTTTTATGTAATTATTAATCAGACATATTTTCTAATAATAAAATGATATTTTTTTCATTATATGAAATGATATGTTTGTGGTAGATATTATATATGTCCCATAGGAGATCTTCCAAATGCTTCTGCTTCTCCTGATGCTGGCGAGGATGCCAGTCGCTCGGCTGATTTACGTCCAGAAACAACTATGATTCCGAAGAGTGGAGGGTAAATATCAAATTTATTGCAACATCGTTAATATTTAGTGCATGTATATTATTTAAATTTTATTAAATGTCTCCATCAAAATTAATACAAGGGATTTGAGTCGGAGCCTTTCGATTTTATCATGGTCGTCTCTAAGAAGGCATATATGAGTTGTATGTCTAGTTGTTGGCCTAGGTGGGATGATATCCCAGTGCATATTAAGAATGTTATATGGGCCGACGTGATGGTAAGTATAAATTTATAATTCATTTGAAAATGACATATGTGATCTTTGAAAATTAATATACTGTATATAATTCATTTTAATTTCAATGTGTAGGCTGCAGTATTTGTAGAAGAGGAAGATCAGGATCTGTTTAAGAATCACTGGAAAAAGAAGAAGAGGAGAAATTACAGGGACACCCTCTAAAGCATTAAAAAAACCCGATTGGATGAGCGTTAGTATTTGGATGGAATTTCAGCAGCACTGGAAAACTCCTACCGTGAAAGTAAGTTTTCTAGTTTCATATTGTTATTATAATTTGTCTAAAGTTTGTATAATAATTGTATTAATTTAGTCAATCATATATTTAAATTTACATGAAATTGCAGAGCAGAACTCGGGAAACAGGAATAAAAATCCTGTTGTACACCGCGGCGGCTCAAAATCCTTCCAACAATACCAAAAGGAAATGATAAATTTATAAAGATTATAAAATATTTATAGCATTATTTAACCATATACATACATTCTTTCATATGTAAATTTCAGGCTAAGAAGAAGGACCGTGATCCTACATATGCGGAGGTCTTCACTCGGACTCATGCCATCGAACACATCAATGATGATGGCTCAGTTTCGTTCACTTGGATGAACCCTAAATCCCAAGCTATAATGGTAAACATGCTTAAATTTTTTTATTTCACGTTACATAAATTGTAAATTGAATATTTATTGTGGAAAAATTCTATTCCTAATCACAGGAAAGATTTGAAATGGAGTGAGCTCGAGTGCTGCAATCCACCGACCGAGAGAAGTTGACCACTGAGGAGGAGGACAGGAGTTTCGATGCTATGACCGACAAGCCTACGTGAAAGAGGCAATACAGTTACGACAATCAAGAGGTAATGTTTATTGAGTTCAACTACTTCATTAACTAATTTATAATTTTATTTAATTTTTCGTATAAATTATAACTAGCTATTAACTAATTTACAGACGATGATGTCCTAGGTCGATTATAGGAAATCACAAGCCGAAGAGGAGATAATAGAGGATTGACTATGCTGCTAAATGAGCGAATTGCGGCATATATGGCAGAGCACGGGACATTTCCTTCGCATGGGTCAGGAAATGATGATGAGTAGGTATGGTTGTGTTTCTGATGGATATTTTATTGTTTTGTTTTGTTTTGTTTTATACTTATTTGACATGTGTTGATGAATTTGATATTTGTTTGATGTTTGTGTTGTTTGTGAATGTTTGATGGATTTGTGGATGTTTGATGGTTGTTTTGTTTGATGGACATAAGGTTTGTAGGTATGTTTGTGTTGTTTGATGGAATATTGATGTAAATATTGATTTTTGTGATATAAACTTGGTTATGTGGTATGTATGAGATCATGTGAGGTATACGATGGTTGTACCTGTGAAATTGGGTTTATATGTATTGTATATGAGGTGGATAGACAGATGAACATATATGTATGGTTGAAAATAGCATCTGTTGTATAAAACAGAATGCGCAAGTTACCGATGGCCTATTGGTACAGTTACCGACAACGACGGCTAACGGCGATCTATTTGCACAGGTTACCGATGGTTGGCGATGACTAACGACCCCCATTGGCATATACGTAGTGCATAGATTCATGGCACGTGTACATCGACCTTCATCGGCTAACGACGGCTAAGCTGTCCCTAACCGTCGAAAAGTTAACGACGAGACCATCACTAAAGCCGTCGCCTTTTCTTCGTTCGATGACTTAAAAAGCACTTAAAAAGCGATGGCTTTTATCGTCGGTTAGCGACGGCTATCGACGGTTATCCGCCGACGCTAAACTTAGTATGTCTTGTAGTGCATAAAACTCTGCAGGTATTTGCAGTTCGTAAACTTTATAAAATTTGAAGTTTTTGAACTACAAATGTTTAGTGAGAAGTCTGCATATGTTTACATTAATTAGTTTTGATTATAGGAAGATGCGATTAAAGTTCAGATTTAAACACAATTATTATTTTTAAAATTAAAATTAGGAATGTAATTAAAACATATTTTTGAAAAAGGTTGTCGTGGCTGAACAAAAAGCATAATAGTATTTCTTGCATATCATTCATGGAAAAAAATAGCAGAACCTTATAGGGTGATACTATAATGGACAAATAGAATATAAACAGATAGGAACACTAACAAAAATTATGACTAATTATCTTAGTACACAGTTGCTCCAAACTATATTTGAATTAAACCCGAAATGACTTCATCTTACTTGTCGTTTGCAGTCAATCTTTGCCCCGTTTCCGTTGAGATGCGTCCGATGCCCCAACGAAGAAATGGTCTGTTGTCGAATGGATAAAAGTGCTGTGTTCACTGGCCCGTTTGAGATTTAATTACATTAATTGGTTAAATTTAAATTTAAATAAATTATTAAAATTAATAACCTGTGCAAATAAGGTATGTATGAGACGTGCTTTTTTGCATTACGATCGTATCAAAATGTTCTATATTATGAAGTTGGTTTGAACTGAATCCGAGAAATTTATAATTTAAATATTTATTTATGTAAATTATTGATACATATTATTCATTAAAAATTATTTATTTATTTATTTAAATATAAATCAATTTTATGTTAAAATATAGATTCCAAATACTCTGCTCATATTCTCCGTTCAAATAACTCGTTCGCATACAAGTGTATTCTTCTAAACTTTACCGCTCAATTAACTCTCATCAAATCCTCCATTCCCGTTTCCCAAAAACGCACCCTTGGTTTCTTTCAGAGTGGTTGATCAATCGGTCAACATAATAATGCACTAATAAATAATTAGATATTTGGTTGGTTTAAGTAATTTGGTATGGCAAGCTACTGGTAAGACAAAACATAAAAACAAGTTCCTAACCAATCAAAGTTAACCATTACTTCTAATTTGCCAACCAAAAACAGTAATGACAAATCTTTTGTGTATCCGCGATATCTTACTGTGTCTTCCAAACTCATATTGCGGTCATCATTTCACAAAACAGGGCTTTTCTTTATGTATCATTCTCGGCAAACGAAAATGGCTGGAGGCAACTTTTTAATCTTAAAGCTTTAGAATGTAGACCATCATAAGTTAGCTTAGCTGATTTTCAGCTATATTAGATTTGAAAAGGGGATAATGTGCATTCTTTATGATATTAATATATGTATGAAAAAATATGGAACACAAATGTGATGTTTGGTAACCTAGCTCTAGATCTTTGTTATATTGCAGTTAGATCAAAGTCTCACCTAAAATTTGCAAATACAACCGGTAATTTTGATTACAGATATACGGAATTTTGAGGGGTGTACAGAGATAAAACTATTTGTTGAGTGTTCCAGTAACCTATTTAGTTATAATGAAATATTACACCTGTCACTGGTATAAAACTATAAATATACCTCACAATATGATATCAAAAGGAAAAATAACAATATGGCTTCAAAACCAGGTCCATTTACTCAGTGGCCTTGGCATAATCTTGGCAACTTCAAGGTATGTTATGAAATCATTTTATTACCTATCAAAGCAGATAGTGTTTAACTTAATATATGCATTTTTAGTATGTATTATTGGTACCTTGGGGAGCAAGGAGCATTCACAAGTTGATTATGGCAAAAAATGAAGGAGAAGAGATGGACATTTTTAACCTTTCTATTTTACCTACACTTTTCTTGAGGCTGATCTACAGTCAGCTATGGATTACCATATCCCGATTTTATACTACAAGAACCAAGCACAAAATTGTCGATAAGAGCCTTGATTTTGAGCAAGTTGATAGAGAAAGGAACTGGTAAGCAATTCTCTATCTTCTTTAACCTTTTTTTTTAGGAGAACAACTTATATAAACTTATAAAAGCAGTTATGTACTATATAGACTCCTATCTTATAAGATATTTTACCAGATCGTGAAGCTCAATACACAGTAAGGATAAGAACTTTTTGATTTATCTGGATGTTTTTTTTTGGACAGTCATGCATAAGATATACCTCTTACAAGGCTAAAACATAAATGTTCATCTCCAGGGATGATCAGATACTATTGACAGCTCTATTGTTCTTCATGGCGAACGAGGTTATACCCGGAACATCATATTTTCCACTGTGGGAAACTAAAGGGAGTGATCCTCACCATACTACTTCATGTGGGCCCTGTTGAGTTCATATACTACTGGCTTCACAGAGCTTTGCATCACCATTTTCTCTACTCTAGATATCACTCACACCACCATGCTTCAATTGTTACTGAACCTATAACATGTAAATTTCTTTATTATTTCATAATATCACTTTTGTGTGACTGTTAGTAACTATGTTTCAAACTCGTAATTGATTGATCTTGCAGCTGTTATACATCCATTTGCAGAAGAAGTAGCCTACTTCTTCTTGTTCGCTATCCCTATTCTGACAACTACAATAGCTGGAAATGCTTCGGTCTTTTCAGCAGTTGGTTATTTGGTATATATCGATTTCATGAACTATTTGGGTCACTGCAATTTCGAACTTGTGCCTAAGTGGCTCTTTGACGTCTTCCCTCCTTTAAAGTTTCTCATGTATACTCCCTCGTAAGTTTACCTTTTGACTTAAAACAGTTCTTTCTAGTCTCATATAATTTGAGCCTGTTTATGCTCCAGATTAATAACAAAGAGATTTATAGCCATAGTTTTGAACTATGTTCTGTTACTTCTTAAGTATTTGCTAACCTATTAAGATTTTGGTGTTTTTGCAGGTTTCATTCACTGCACCACACACAATTCAGAACAAACTACTCCTTGTTCATGCCATTCTACGATTACATATACAACACAACCGACAAATCATCAGTCAAATTGTATGAAACTTGCCTTGAGGGAAGGCAGGAAGAAATGCCTAGTGTAATTCACCTGACACACTTAACTACATTGCAATCTATATACCACACAAGACTAGGGTTCGCCTCTCTATCATCGAAACCATACAAATCTAAATGGTTCATTTCTATGATGTCACCAATGACTTTGGTGTCGGTTCTTTTAACATGGATATATGGAAGCACATTTTCTGTGGAGAGGAATAAGATGAATAAATTGATTTTGGAGATATGGGCAATTCCCAGATATAGTTTTCAAGTAGGTTATTTCATCGGTAATTTTGAGTACATTGTAAGACATAAGCTGCTCATTTATATGATGATAGCTTTGATTGAATTATAATTTTGGATTTTGACCAGTACATGCTATCATCACACAAAGATGAAATCAATAAATTGATTGAGAAGGCAATTGTGGAGGCAGAAGAAAGAGGAGCTAAGGTTGTCAGTCTTGGTCTCCTCAATCAAGTAAGAACTATGATTTATTATGTGTAAATTATGTTTACACCCTTATATGTATGTATATGTGTGCGCGCGTGCATATATATAAACACATACACATATACATACATATGTGAAATTCTATTTGGACACGATTCGTAGACACAAATAGTGACACAAGAGATTTTAACCATTAGATCCCACCTCAATTTCCGACTCCAATACAAGAACAAAAAATTTCAACAGTGACCTATTGTGTCATCAGATATTAATTATGCTTTATTATGTATTCAAATATAACGCACGCGCGCGCACACATACACACACGTACATACATACTAGAAAACCCTCGAACATTATCACTATATAAATCGACCCTTTGAAAGTTTTGAAATACGAAACGGCCACCGGAAAATTCATAAAAATGTAAAACAGACCGTCTTTTTTTTTTGCATTTGCATTTTATGCAATGCAGCGTTGCATTGTTTACAACGCAATCAATCTAGTACTGTTGCGCTCATTGCATTGCTAAAATATGCCTTATGTTTTTTTATTTATATGTTTTGTAAAATAATTCGGATTATATTTATAAAAATGATATATTTTGTACATTTAAATCACATAGACATGTACTAGTGATTATGCATTTTGGGTTTCTTCATTGAAACTTGCATATTAGAAGTGCAAGCAACTTAAATCATTATTATTGCAATTAATTTGAAGATTATGGATTTGAATTTATGATATAGATTACTAATTTTTAATTTGATAAGTTTGTGTGCGATTTTGTTATTATGAATTTCGAGTGCTTAATTATAATATAAAAAACAAAAGGGTTTCTACCATTATTATCAAAACTCTTAAAATCTTACAATTTAAATTCCGTTTTAGATCAGATATGACCTTTTACGATTCGATTCATACTCCGATTCAAAATTAGTTAAAACCGCAATTAAAACCTCATCCAATACGCACTAATATATTTAATATACTTATTTGAGTTCATAATTTCAATTTTAATGTTTTCAAAGCAAAACAAAAATAAAATAAGAGAGAAAATTGAGTTTTAGGTTTAGATATAGAAGTTCAAACAAAAAATCAATTACAAAGTGTGTACATACATTAAATATGAATTTTTTGAATCTACGATTTACGATTTAAATCTTGTTTAAAAAAATCTTGATTTCTTCGTATTATGATAAATAATAAGGGTGTTTTACAACAAGCCTCTTTATTTACTTTACTTTTGACTATGAATGTTATATGATATAATTATTGTACATTCATGAAAAATGCTTAGAAGACAAACAGGACATTTATAGCAAAATAAACCTTCTTTTTAATATATGTCATATTTTATATAATAACTGATATGTCATCAAATTACTTATATTGCTTATTTTGTTCTCAATAGCTATTGTTTGTTGCACGCTGGATGATTAGGATATTATAGACAGATAATTTTATTATTTGTTAAATTTTTAAACGTATTTCTAATTCATACAGGGAAATGAACTGAACGGAAATGGTGATCTTTATTACAGAAATAACCCAAAACTGAAAGTAAAAATTGTAGACGGAACAAGCTTAGCAGCTGCAGTGGTTGTCAATAATATTCCCAAAAACACGACAAATGTTTTATTGGTTGGACAGTTTTCTAAAGTGGCATCTTTGTTAAGCTCTGTTCTATGTCAAAAAGGAATAAAGGTACATATCAAAACGAACATATATACACACACACACAAAATTGTAAAATGCATATGAAGCTTACTAATGTAACAGGTAAATGTAGCACGAAGAGATGCATATGAATTTCTAAAGCTAAACATGCCAAAGGAGTTGGCAGAAAATTTAGAATTCTCTGAAAATTATGGTAGTCAGGTATGCAGTGCTTGTCTTTGAGAGTTGGTTACCAAAACGCAACAATTATATAACAAATTTCTGTTTTTGCAGGTATGGTTAGTAGGAGATGGAGTAACGGATGATGAACAGAAGAAAGCTGCAAAAGGCGTACATTTCATCCCATTTTCTCAGTTTCCTCCAAAAATTGTAAGCAAAGACTGCTTTTATCATAGCACTCCTGCGTTGACAACTCCAAAAGACTATGAAAACATGCACACTTGCGAGGTACCGTATTCATTATCGTAAAATTCAATGTCAACTTTTTCACTTAATAATTTCTGTCCCGATGTGTATAACAGAACTGGTTGCCAAGAAAAACGATGAGTGCTTGGAGAGTAGCGGGAATGGTACACGCTTTGGAAGAATTGAAAGAGAGCGAAAGCGGTGATAAAGTGACAGGAACAAAGAAAGTTTGGCAAGCAGCCTTAGATCATGGCTTTCTTCCATTTGATCATGTCAAATGCACTTGAATGTTATGAAGTTTATCAAAGGATTATATAATACATATGCTCATATGAAATATATTGTGATTCAAATGATATATATATTGTATTTTATAAAAGAAAGAAGTTCTTAACTAACGTATTACCTGTTGTACTGCTCGTGTAAAATCTCTAAAATATTTCCGCACAACACATCAACAAAGTTTTTGGACTGAACGATATATTGCATTTTTATCACATTCTTGAATAATCTGTTTATACATCATTCAAGCTAACCATATAACACAAATATTCCTATGTTTCAAGCAAAAATTTGAAGTCTACCAAAACTACTGATTTCACTCATTTTTGAGTGGTAGAAACAAGGACCAAAATGAAGAAAAACAAGTTGAAATCCAATATTTTTATATCCACCGATAAAAGTATACAGATAACATAGGCATGCTTAAAACTTAAAAGTGCATATACAAAAGCCATTATATACTGCAGATATCATGTTGCTCAGGCAAAAAAAAACAACCAAATAAAGTTAAGTCAAGGACAATCACAATTATAAGCTCATAGATCACATAATTCTGCCAGCAATATCCCAGCAGGAAACATAGCATGAACCAGAAAATATCTCACATAAAACCAGCAAAATAACAACCAACTACCCTTTTTCTTTCAAGCCTCGGCTGTTGTAATACCTCCCCTCCCTTTTGGTTGCCTTCCCAGGTATCACAAACAAAGCTAACAGTGCAAGTTTCTTCTAAGCTTTCCTTTAATAAATAACTGAAATGATGGAATCCCTTTTTCACTGAGAACTTTGTAATAGCACTGTACCCTGTATGGACATGAAACAACACGGAAAAACAAACAATTATGGGGAATTTTCTGATCCATCTCCTACTTAAACTCTGCTAGTCTAGACTAGTTTTACCATCTCTACTCCCAATCAAACTTTCTGAGTCTTATAATTATATTTTCCAGCAAGCATGCGCTATCTCTACGCGAGACGGTTGCTCATTGTATTATTTTCCATACACAATCTTTACTAACAGTACAAATCTTGATGATTGCATGTGCAAAGGATCGGCTAAAACTAATATTTGATCACAACTCACATAGAACATAATCATTATATAACTTGTTAGACGAGGTACTATATGTCTACTATGTCTCAAGCAACATCCATAAAACACGCATGTTGGAATTGCCCAAGGTATACTTATGGGTGCTTTGGCACATGAGATCATGCTTGCATTTAAAAAGTAGGCATAAGAATATTTGTGCATATAATTTTACTTCAATATGTTTCCAAAAGTTTTAGTAAAAAACAAAGGTATCCTCATCATTAATATTGATGTGGTGAATTACTTAAAAATTACTAAAATCAGCACATAAAATTAATAATATAAAAGAATGTTCAACAAAATATGAGTTTCTCAATTGGGAAAAAATTGTTTTCATTTATTATTCCACGTTTTCAAACACAGTTTAATACACGATTAGTTATTAAACTTTTCTCATATTTTTCTATTTTAAAAAACTGAATTAATACACGAAGTTCAGTCTACCATTTATTATATAATAAGTATTTTTTCCCCCTCTTTTCATTAGGAGTATTTTTGGAGATTCATGTTCACAATAACAAATGGGAGCAAGATCCTTTATCCCATTCTGCATGTGCACATACACCCAACAAAGGTTTAACCATCCATCAATGATAACAAAATTATCAATATGAATCACAAGCAAAATGAACAGTGTTTATATTTGACATGGGCAAAGGGAACACCAATTTAGGAACAAAGCAACGGGCTTGAAAAGAACGTGACACCAAAAATTTTACAAGTACAACTATTATTAAAGTTCCATAAAATAATAATATAAGAAACATAAAGTTTGAACTAATATTGAAATTATTCAAATATTTTAAATTTTGTACGATAATTCTTTTTGTTAGTTTCAAGATTAGAAAGGAAGTTTAAATAATTTTATGAATGCTTTGAATTTTCAAATTTCATAACAAAATAAAGTTGCATAATATTGAAATTTTAAAATTCTATAGTGAAAACTAAAAGCTAAGCATAAAAATTCACGAAAATAGGCACAGTGACAAACTTAGAAATTATTTTAGGTCGAAGTGCATCAAGTTTATTTTTTTGGCTAAAGGACAATGCTAGTTATAACTAGCATTTTGTATAGTGTAAAACTGAATATACTGCTAGTTATAACTAGCATTTTGTATACTGTAAAATTTGAATATAATGCTAAATATAACTAGCATTTGTCCTTCAACAAAACTTGATGTCCTTCAGCTTAATTTTTTTTCAAAGTTCGTCATCATAAAAAATATTAAAGTTCTATAAAAAAAAGGGGCGATAAGAAAATATAAAGTTCAAAGTAATTTTGACATTATTCAAATATTTCAAATTTTGTATGATCAATTCTTTTTTAATTTCAAAATTAGAAATGAAGTTTAAATAATTTCATGAATGATTTCAACTTCCAGTTTTTATAAAAAAAATAAAGCTGCATAATATTGAAATTCTAAACTTTCATACTGAAAACTAAAAGCTAAGAACAAAGATCAACTATGAATAGTTTTAATAAGATAATTACTGTTCGTGAAGAGAGATATTTAAACAAGTAAAATATGAAATATACATACCTTTCAACATAAAGGTTGTGAAAATGTATATTTTAAAAAAATCACATGGCATTAAAAAATATAAAATAAGTAAATTGTAAGATATGGAAGGAAAAAGGGAACTTTTGCAAGAGTTGTGATAAACCACAATGTTTAAATAAAGAAGTATTTTTATTAAAAGATTTGAAAATGAAACCTCGTAAAAAATATAAAAAATAGAACATTTCTATCAAACGGGAGATTTAAACTCGTGACCTCTTTATCTATTGGCTTAGGGGCATTATGATAAATTTACGTTAACACCAAACACTAAAGCCAAAAACTGTGACACCAGAAGTATTACAGAACTATAATAATCATCAGGCTGAAAGTAAATATTTTTACACAGAAAGAACTCGTTCAAGAAAGAATAGACATGATTAGATGAATGTTGTGAACCTTGTGTCGCTAGTTGCCTTGGGTGAAATTAATGAAAACAGATGCAGCATAGGTCAGTAACTGCACCTGTAACAATAAATGTCTCCATAATCTCAAATATCAAGTCAAGATGAATTATGTATATCATTCCCACTATGACTAAAACACACCTGCTACACATTAGGACAGTACCGTCATAAAATATAGGGTGCTACTAATTAATCATCAACCATCAACTATCTGGACAGCTTAAAATCTAATTTTCTCTAAACCTATACTTGTTATAAGGCTATACTATGATGTTGTCAAAAGTCTACTCTTACTTCACATACCAGAAGAGGTGACATTATAGCTTTCATTTCTTTTCTTGAAACTGAGCAACATTATCTCATGGGTTCGGAGATTTGTATCTTGAAGAAGACTCAATATTAAGGCCAAAATCTCATTGTGATTACCATCTTAATGTTTTATCAAGAATTCGACCAACTTGAGCAATCAACGAAATAGAGAGCACCATCTCCTGTACAAAAAAGGAAATACACAGAAAGAAGAAATTATTCCAGTGTTGACATAAATTTACTCTACATCTATGCCAAGTTGCCTACTCAAATGGTAATTCCAACCTCTACTGCAGGAAATCTTCGTTACTTTCTATATCTTTAGTCATAACATAGCTACTGTCTACTGATTATATAGCAGAAAGGTCTACCATTAAAAGACAAGCTACTGAAATCTTGCTACATCTTTCTCATTACCAGCCTTCATACTCCTATATTAACCACAAAAAATACTGCAGTATACGGTCAGAGAAGCTACTGCTCATTAAAAGCTAGTGACATCGCCATTTAAATAATTAGAGGTCGCTTTCTTTACTACCAGTACGTGCAAAATCAGAAAGAGAACCCTTACTTCCTTTTCAAGCAATCTTCAATATCTACTTATCTACTCTTACAAATCTTGCAAAAGCTTCCCACTATATAGCCCTTGATTAGCATGTATGCAGAGCTACTATACATATATCTTTGTTGTTGTCTTGTGACAAAACAAAGATAAATGAAACAATTATTCGAATCATAATATGAAACTAAATGCCAGAAACATCATAATATTGGACACAACACTAAGTTCACCAAACAACACAACTGAAGTACAATGTTTTAAAGATACACTACTCTAGCATTACATCTAGAGGCCAAATTATGAAAAACAAACTTAGGAATTAAGGAAAACAAGGTAACAGCCAGGCATGCAAGCTACTTTAAAAGCACACTAAGTAGGGCAAATAGCTGCTACTTTATATTACTACTAATATGAGAAACTACTAAAGATTCAGGCAACCCAACCATGCATATTATGTTGATGTTCAGATCTCACTGGTGCTGAGGCTGGCGAGGTTGAGGTCCACCATATCCACCACCATAGCTAGCACCATAGCCTGCTTGAGATGGATCTGATCTCCATGAATTGGAATAACCAGCACTCCCATTTGCATCACCGTATCCACCACCACCCATGTATCCCTGAACTGCTCCTTGATCTGCATTGCCAGCTGGATTGCTATTTGGAGCTCCACCACGGCCATACCCATCACCTCCACCATAGCCACCACCATAACCATAGCCCATGTTTCCATATCCTGCAGCAGTGTTCTGTGATTGACCGCCTGTTGCTCCTGCAGGTCCACCCATAGGGGCTGACCCATAACCTGCATTTGCACTATAGCCAGCAGATCCATATCCAGTAGGAGCCTGATTGCTCCAAGGGCTCCGACCACCTTGAGCGCCACCACTACCATAACCACCAGATGCAGCATTAGGATTAGCATATGGTGCAGGCGGCCCACCATATCCACCCATGCCATAACCACCATAACCTGAGCCTGTATTACCTGCACCATACCCATAACTAGGAGCACCATACCCTGAAGACCCATAAGAAGGATAACCGCCAGCAGCTGTTTGTGACTGCATATACTTATTTTGATTGCCTTCGTAGGACCCAGAGTTTGCACCAGGTCCACCACCATAAGACTGGTAGGAGCCACTGCCACCAGAACGGCCACCGGAAGCATTGTTGGAATTGGCATCTTTTGGTAGAGCCCTTTTGACCTCCACGTTCTTACCGTTCAGTTCATGGAAGGTCTTGTGGAGCACACGTTCGACGGCTTCTTCCTCGTCAAAGGAGATGAATCCAAACCCACGAGGTCGTTGAGTGGTCTGGTCGAACATCACAACTACATCAGTCACGTTTCCATAGGCTTGGAAATAGCTACGGAATTCTTCTTCCGACAAATTTGGAGGTAAACCTCCCACGAATATTTTCTTAGTTCTTGTGTTTCCACCGCCTCCACCCATTCGGTTGGAAAAGGAATTTCCAAATCGATTGGTGGTCTGCTGTTCTTCTCTTGACATAGCCCTTTTGGCTTCTACCTGCATAAATATAACACAGAATTAATTGGGTATGCAAGATATGCTAAATTGTGCACAAATAAGTACACATACCAATATAGACTACATACATAGCACAAAGTACATAGCACACAAGAGATACTCTATCATGGTAGTCCGTACAGCAGTAATATATAAGACATACAATATAAGCTTGCAAAAATTAAACACTAAAATCAAAACAATCCACACAAAAAAACTAATGTCCTGTAACGTTCTTTACCTCATGTTTATTTATGTTACACCCTCAGTTTACTGTAATGCTAAGCTAATTTGACTAGGGATACGTTCCATGTCACGAGACAACATCTGAATGAACTTACTGCGAAATACTATGGGACTATAAAGCCGAAAGAACTGTGATATAACAATCTTAGCACGCGTGCATAAGAAATAATGTAATATGGAATCTAAAACATGTAAACTATATTGATGTCACAAAAGAAAAAGCATATTCAAACATTAAGAAAAAAAGGCAACCAAAAAAGCTAAAGATAATTGAGCTGCAATATGCAATATAGATGAGGTAAATATACAAAAAGAGCAGAGTAGATTGGTAGCTATCACTACCCAAACAAGAAACCCAATCCTCAAATTAGCAAATACGAAACTCGTCAGTAAAGGATTTACAGCAACAAACATCTAATCTAGATCTTAAATCCTTTTGCTACACTGAATATCAAAAACCTCGCAATATCAACCATTAACTTTATATCAAAACCTAGAAAATCAAATCTTAATATCTAGATTAGAAGAATTAAACAAAAGACAATCTTTTTACCGTTCTTCCATCAATCGTATGCTTATCATTAAGAACAGTTTCAAGAACTGAAGGATCCGCAAAAACAACAAATCCGAAACCTCTCGGTTTACCAGTAAGCTTGTCTCGCATAATTACAGTTTGAAGAACTTCGCCATAATTACTAAAATACTGCTTCATTTTATCTTCGTCGGTTTCCCATGAGATCCCGCCTATGAATAGTTTTCCTTGATCTGAATCCATAGAGATTGAAATTGATTTGGGATGATGAAATTAGGGTTTAATTTGTTGCTCGAGGGCGAAGAGGCGGCGTTTACTTTTGCCCTGAAAGAAATCTGTGGCTGCGTATGATGGGGAATTTTATTTAGGGTGGATAGTCCTGATATGAACCTCCTAAGATGGATCGGGCCGGATCGCGTCAAGACGATCTGAATGTACCCTGCCCGTCTTTTTTGAAGAGCGTTCATTTCTCACCGGCTTTTGTAAAATATATTTTATTTTCTCACATCAATTTTCAATCGTTCGAAAGACATTCCAAAACCAAAAGAGATATAGGAATGAAACCCAAACTAGACGTATCAAAATAGTCTAATGAAATATGCATTAGTTCACAATGTATATTAATTTAATAAATGTAAAAATTATATTATTATTTTTTATTCAGAGCTTTACCGACTTGATGCGTATTAGGAAGAAAACCGAAAAAATAAATTAATTAAAAAGTAATTGAAATTTAAGTTGTCCAAAATATATCAAATTATTTATCGTTACAAAGCTCCCGACAAATGGAGTCGACGACAAGTGTTCGTTCTTGAAAACTATGCTTAGGTTGACGGCAAATAGCGATGAAAATCTTAAATCGCGAAACCTTAGTGGTCAATTTGGGCAAATCTGATTTGAGCAACAATTCATGAAATTGGTTGAGGGGTATCGTAGAACTTGGGAACGGGGGTCGAATGCTGGTGGTTTGTCGACTAGGTAGAGGGAGTCGGTCGAATGGAGGTGGTGGGGTGCTCCGATTTGGCAAGGGAGGGGAGAATCAGCTGGTCAAAGTGGTGGCATCATGGGTTGAAACATGACATTGTAATTTGGAAAAGAAGAAGGTATTATGCATGCTTTATTTTAATTATTAATATACAAAAATTCCACTGTAATTTCTAAGTTCTATATCTCTCACATACGAACCCTGATCTACGTGCGGTTTCTTCCGTTGAACTCATACAGAAATTCCGGATAATATGACCTTGCTTTTGCTGAGTTTGGAGACTGTTGGAAAAAACACGTTGGTATGATTAATTTAATTAATTAAATTCTTAATTATCAAATAGATATTTATTGATGAATTATAATTGTTGGTATCTATTGTAATTGTTTGATAATTGTCGCTATTTTGTATGTGTTGTGCATTAATTGGATAATTATTATTGATTGTCGTATTCTGGGTATTTAATTATAATTAATTGTTGTTTAAATTAGAAAATAATAAATTGAAATTAGGTGAGTAAAATTGTGTAATAAGGTGAGAATTAGATAAATAAATAATAAACATGATTTTTTACAATTTGTGTAAAATGTTTGAAGATAATAGTGTTTTAATGAAATAGAATAGGATTAATGAGATATATTTAATAAGGTTATTATTTATTGATTTCTATGGAAATTCGTAAATAATAATATAGAATATATTTTTTAAACTGGGATTGGGAAGTTTATTATTGTTATTATTTAATAAAACGAGGTTTTATAAATAATAATATGTTTTTTGTGAAAACTACTATTTTTGAGAAAATACAATATTTGAAGAGATTTGAAGTAATAAGACTAAAATAAAATATTTTGAAGTGTATTACTGTTTTGGAAGAATTATTGTTGTTGTTGAAATAAAGAAATAAATAAAGGTGGATTTACAATAAGCAATAATAAAGTGATTTTAGTGAACAATGAATGTAAATGTATTATTTTGACTTTTGTTGAATGTATGATTAATTGTTAGTTGTAATTATCACATATGTTTGATGTTAGATGATGATATCGCGTTTTGATGAGTGTGTGATATTTTACCGTTATTAGTATTGGTTGATGGGTAGTTAACTGTGGTTATTTGATGATAGATGTTGTGTTACTGATGTTGATTGGATTAGTACGCACTTGATGACTGATTTGTATCACTGTTATGGGATGATTAACACACATTTGATGGTTTATACTTACATTGGTGATACGTTACTAAAATGGATGACTAGTATGTATGTAAGTATATTTTTGTTTGATGATTGGGATTGGCATTGAATATCGTTGATAATTGATGGTTGTGTGTTAATATTATTATTATTACTACTACCCCATATGATGATTTGTTGAGGTGGATGAGTACGAATACTATTTTCTGCGTTTATTATCTGCATTGGTTACATTAGTTGCGATGGTTGCAATATTTGCATTGATTGCATTGTTTGTGATGTTTGCAATGGTTGTATGCTATGGTTGCAACGCACTAACAAATATTTGGATGCAAGAGAAGAACAGAAAATAGAACTTCGTGGACTTGATCCTCCAAAAAGGGTATGTAAGCAGTCTTTTCCTATGCAATAGTTATCGAGCTTATGGCTGTAGTGTATAGAGTTAGACGCAATTCAAACATAGTTGAAATCTTTTTTACAGTGTGAGGTCATACATAGAAGCGAAAGAGCGAAAGTAAAGGTGGGTGAAAGCTACATCGAAGATAGCGGAATTGGTATATTCTTTGTTTCATGGTTATATCATTTTTGAGTTAACAAATAATTGATGTAATAAAGTGTATAATTAATTAGTGTATTCTATTTGAGTAATCTTTTATTATTGATATGAGATTTTGTGCGTGTGTATATGTATAAATATGTTGCTATTTAAATTCAGTTGTGAGGATTCCCTTTTAATTTATTGTTGTAGAATTTATTTAACTTTTATTTGCCCATGATCCACTGCTTTTGATATCTAAAATTAGTTGTAAGCGTACTTTGATGTCGTTTTTAATTGATTTTAGATTTTAAAAATAGTAGGTCATCATATTTGGTATCATAGCTTAGGTTTAGCGATTCCTTAAGCTTGGGAAGGTTTGACCATTAGGTTATAATGATTTATGCCTTAGGTTGGATTAAAATATAGAATGAATGAGCATTTTGATTGATAATATTATGCTTTGTGTGTATGTGTTGTTTGTTAACCACCATTACCTTACCCTAATATGACATTATTATGATGATAGAAGATAAATAAGTAGGAGTAGGGTATGACGAGCACTTATAAAAGGGGTAGTGTTGATTTTAAATCAAGTAACACGCACTTGATGTTAAATAATAATTGGAACTTGACCTTAATGAAGAGAAACCATATTTTTAAGTGAAAAGAAAAATATTTGCTTGAAAAATTTATAAAATATACACCTTTGATTTTAAAGATATTTTATTTTAAAAAATGAAAAAATGGTTATTTTTGGGCATGAATGTGATTATTGAATTTTTTGATGAGAATAAACTATTTAATTTGGAAATAAAATATTTTTACGAAGATATTTTCAAAAGAAAATGTGAACATGGTAAAATTATTTTACTTGAAAGCACTTCTAGTAGAAAGGCGTTTTAATTAGTAATTGAAAGTTGAATTCAGCCTTTAAAGTAACATTTTAGTATAGGAAAATTTGCTTGTTATTAAATCATCTTTTGAAATGTATTTTTATAACAATATTATGGTTTTGGAACACCTTGTTAACCAAGGAAGATTTTTGCTGAAAAGTGTTCCGTTCGAATATAATTTTATGAAAGGATGATTTGGTTCAAATATTTTAGGAGGAAACATAATGGTTAAAGAATACCCTAAAATATATATATTGTAAGTTTTGAGAAGCATATATTTAACAAATTGTGTTGAGGAAGATAAAACTATTTTGAGGAAGATAAAACTATTTTGATGATAATATAGAATTTAAAATATTTTTGTCAAGAGTTCCTTGTTGAAGAGTGGATGGTGAGAACTCTTTTTTTTTTAAATTTTTTGTTGAAACGTTCTTTATAGTAAATATTAAATGGTTTGAAGAGGGTTTATTTTAAAGGTACTTTATATGAAGGTTATTTCCGAAAAATGATTTTTTATTCTAAAGACATTATTTTCTCAATAGAAATATTTGAAATATATATGTATAAGAGATATTTTTAAACTAAGAAATTAGATTGTTTGTGGAAATGGTTTGGTGGATATATTTTTGATAAATATCTTTTTGAAGTAAATAATGCGATAAAATATCTCTTATTTGAAAGACCTTATTTGAAAACTGTTTATATGAGAATATATTTGGAGATATAATATAAAATATATAGTTTTACAATACCCTGAAAAAAAAGGAAAATATTATACTAAGAAGAGGTTGATTTAATTTGAAAGGTAAATGGTTGAAAAAATAAAATATTTAATTGAATAACAAACTTTAGAGGTGTTTGTTAAAGATGTATTTTTATTAAAAAGTTGTTTAATTTGTGGATTTTAACCGAGCACTACAAAACTAGATTTTTGTAGCACGGGGTGTAAGACAATGGGGGAAGATGAGTTTTAAGCCTACTTAACACCCATTATGTCGATGTTATCTTATGATTGTTGTGTGTGACTTTCCTTTAGGAGTTGTGGGAATGTCTAGTTATTCGCTTCCACGGACGGGGTTGAGAAATAATATAGAGACCGCCAATTTCGATGCGTGGGATGGTGACCTCTACTTGCGATTGCTTACTTTTGTTGAAATTCACTCCCCCCCAGCTTGCCAACCAGTTATTCACGAGGATGAATTACCATGCATTCATTTCCTTATTGGAGACTGTCTACCTTTGCCACAAGGTGCGTAGCGAGCCATGCTTCCTACCTGCTGCTAGGCTATCCAATAAAGGATGAGTTTTTATGCACTCATTTTCCTTGTTGGGGAGTGCCGCTCCATATCACTAATTGTGTAGCGAGCCACTATCCCCGCTTATCGGCTGGTTATCTATGATGGTGAATTACCGTGCATTCATTTCCTTGGTGGAGACCGCCGACCTCTGCCTCAAGGTGCATAGCGAGCCATGCTCCCCTTCTGCCCTCAGGCTATCCAGTGAAGGATGAGTTTTTATGTGCTCATCTGCCTTCTTTGGGACCTTCCGTCCATGCCGCCAAGTGCGTAACGACCATGCTTCCCGCTTGTCGGCTAGTTATCCACAAGGGTGAATTACCATGCATTCGTTCCCTTGTTAGGGACTGCCATTCTCACAACAACCAAGATACTTTCAAGATGATCCCAGTTTGGTCCAAGATCACACAGGCCTTAGCGCCTCACTAAAAAAGTTAGGCAATACAATTACAAAAGCAAGCAACGACCGGCACCCACTACCTAAGTCGGCATCTATCGTCAGAAACACAAGTACAAAAGAAGAAACCAAATTGCTCAAAAAACACAATCAGCTAAGCAAACGAAGACATTCAACACTTGGAATTTTTGGCAAAATGATCCGTTTAAAAAATGATTTTGGTGTTTTGATGAAAACAGCCATATAACAATGCTACTAATGTATTTATTGAGTTATTTCAGGTCAAGTAGTTATACGGTGTATGATAAAATTAATGTGAGCTACATTGGGCATTGTAGTAAAATAAAGGATGATGGTAGGATTTGAAAACATTGATAGTACATGGTACTTTGATAGTCATGTTGATTAGTAGGCTAATATATTGAATAGAAGAAGGTGGAAAGTAAATGGCTAAAAATGGCAAAGCCAAGAATCGAACTCACATGGCCATCAAAGACACATGCCTCCAAACCAACCACACCACAATTGCTTTTGCTAATATTTAGTTAGCGCATTTTAATTATTATAGGGAAAGGCAGAATTAAATAGTTGAAAACGGGGAAAGAAGGGATTCGATCCTTAGTTGAAGAGCAAAGTTGCCACTTCCTCACCAATTGAACTAGACATTTTTGAATTGGTAGGTGCAGCATTTTAGATCACATGGTCAAAAATTAGGAAAATAATTAAAGGGCGGAAGCAGGACTCGAAACTAGGTTGCATGGAGGATAAGCACATACTAATACCAAAGCACCACACTAACTTTTGAATGAAAGGGCGTTTGTAGTTATATGTATACATGTCAGTCCAGAAGTTGCTTGCATCCCTCCATTTCAAAAGTTGCTTCTCTTCATCAATGGTGGATCTAAAAGGTTGCACCCTTATTTTAGCATCCCTACAACATCTATAAACACTCCTAATCATCCCAGATTCAACACACGATCATATACTCTCTAGTTACTTTCATTTTGCTTTCTAAATTCCTAAACTTTATATTCATTAGAAAAGCATCTTTGCATCTTTTTCAAAGGTTATAGAAGTTGTACTACAATGTGACTACTCAATGTATTGAAGACATAATATATGGTCAAGTTACTTCTTTATAAAATAAAAGATTGAAGTCCTACTGTAGAGTCCTCAAGTAGCAAGTGTAGAAGTCATGTTCGATTGTTCAGGCGGAGCCTATAAACATGTTCCTCCGGGTGAAGTGAAGGTGTTGATAGTGAAATTCCTAAGAGGTGCTTAGGGACTGGACATATGATGGGAGGTCCGAACCAGTATAAATCGACTGTGTGATCTAGTGTTTTATTTCTACTGCATTTATATTATATCTTATATATTGGCCATCTTCGATTCTGTGCATACGACTAACAAGCTGTATCGGAGCTTGGAATTCTATCGATCGCCACAACACCATAGAATAATGGTCAGAAAAAGATCTGATCGAAACACAGCAGCAAAAACCCCAGTTCTATCAAAGCTATGACAAATGAGGCCTATAAAAAGGTAGTTTCTAATTCACAAATATTAGTAAAAAATAATAATGAATTACTTAGTATAAGCGATAAGGTCTTGGAGCCTGATTGTACTATTTAAGCAAAGATGAAATCTATCAAACTTGAAAATGAGAAATTAGATTTAGAAAATTAACATTGTGCTCTCAAAAATAATTTTATGACTCTTAAAGATTTTTTGATGAATAAAACACTATTTTTGAAAAAGAGAGAAATTCAAATAAAAATTTAGATTTAAAAGGAGAAAATGATTTATTATGATCCTTTATTGATAATTTGGAATCTTGATTTTTTTTTCTTCCAAAAAATGAGAATTATACGTTAAAACGAGAATTCTAAATTAAATAAAGAAATCAATATTTTGAAAAATAGCAATATTTCTTTTGAAAATAATAATTGTGATTTTAAAGCTAAACTTGAAAAATGTAAAAATGAATCTGCAAAATTTAATAAAGGTCAAAATGATTTAAATGTGATTTTATTTAGTTCTAGACTTTTACATGATAAAAGTGGTTTAGGATATAATAAAACTAATTGTAGAGATAGTACTAGATACGCTCTCATGTATAGTAAAAATGTTAATACTGATACTAGATTTCTAGTAAAATCTAAATACAACTTTTATATAAATTCAAGTATTTCTATGACCAATAATGTTTATAAAATATGTAGAAGTGCAAAATCATTGATAGAAAATATAAATAAAAATTATCTAAGTATTTGGATTCCTGTTAATTGGAAAAACAAAGAAAAATACATTGACGATTATCATGATACAGTAGTTAATCATGAAAAATTTATTTTCAAAGGTTTCACCATACCTACTTGGGTATGGTTACCTTTGACCTAACCTTTTGGACCCTAACGTAGGAAGTGGGTACTAAAATATACAATTTATATTTTGTAGGTACCCAAGAAAGACAAAGGGATGAGATGGATTTTGAATATTCATGCTCCGTACATGTGATGTAGAATGAATATTTATGTATAACAGAACCGTAACAAATTTGGTATATCTAACTCATTTTTTTCTTTTATAAATAGTATGTGGTTGATATGTTTTAATAGAGTATCACAAAGTAATAATATTTCTTTTATGAATAGTTTGTGATTGATACTCTTTTTATATAAGACATTGCATAGAAATATTTAAACATTTTCCATTATGCTAAATGAGTATGAAAAATTATTTCAAGGAAAATAAAAATATTTTTTTAAAGAAACGAATATTTTTAAAAGGTATAACCATGCTTAATATTGTATAAACCACTATTTATACCTAACATTAGCCAATATTATGTCTATTTTTGTTAAAATATATATTTTCGAAATTGGCGACTAATCACACATTTTTAGAAAATCTTGGAAGGTAAAATTTAAATTTAAAAAAAATCTTATGTAAGATAGTGCTAAAATATATGATAACACACATTTAAAACTATTCATTCCTTGTACCAAATATTTAAAAACTATCAAAGAAATATTAGGATTATTTAAGTCAATTATGAGTATTTTAATAAGATTATTTTTGACTAAATTAATATACGACCCAAAAACCAATAATGATTTTCAACATTTTTGTTTATGATAAAGGGAGAGAAAATTAAGCATATTTATATAGGGGAGATCAAATATTAAAAGGGAGTAATATAATACAACTATTTTAGAAAGTCGGGTACTTGTCATTATCAAAAGGGGAAGAATGTTAAAAACACATTTTTGATGTTTTGATGATAACAACCATGGCAATGCTACTAATGTATTTATTGAGTTATTTCAGGTCAAGTAGTTATACATCGTATGGTAAAATTAATATGAGCTACATTGGACGTTGTAGTAAAAAAAAGGATGATGGTGGGATTTGAAAACAATGCAATCTACTCAAACATCACTACTTTACCAACCACACTACATGGTACTATGATAGTAATATTGGTTAGTATTGGTTAGTATGCTAATATATTGAATAGAAGAAGGTGGAAAGTAATTAAATGACTAAAAACAACAAAGCCAAGAATCGAACTCACATGGCCATCAAAGACACGTGCCTCCGAACCAATCGCACTACAATTTCTTTTGCTAATATTTGGTTAGCGCATTTTAATTATTATAGGAAAAGGAAGAATTAAATCATTGAAAAAAGGAGAAAGATAGGATTCGATCCTTGGTTGAAGAGCAAAGATACCACTTCCTTAGCAACTGAACTATTTTACATTTTTGAACTAGTACTTGTACGCATTTTAGATGATCGTTATGGACCGAAAATTAGAAAAATAATTAAAGGGCGAAAGTGGGACTCGAACCGAGGTTGCATAGGGGATAAGTACACAACAATACCAAAGTGCCACACTAACTTTTGAATGAAAGGCCGCTTGCAGTTATATGTATACACGTCAGTCCAGAAGCTGCTTGCATCCCTCCATTTCAAAAGTTGCTTCTCTTCATCAATGGTGAATCCGAAAGGTTGCACAATCATATACTATCTAATTACTTTCAACATCTATAAATACTCATAATCATCCCAGAATCAACACACAATCATATACTCTCTAATTACTTTCATTTTGCTTTCTAGATTCCTAAACTTTATATTCATTAGAAAAGCATCATTCTGCATCGTTTTCAATGGTTATAGAAGTTGTACTCCAGTGTGACCACTCTGTGTATTAAAGACACAATATATGGTCAAGTTACTTCATTATAAAAGAAAAGATTGAAGTCATGTTGCAGAGTCCTCAGGAAGTAAGTGTTGAAGTCATGTTCGGTTGTTCAGGCAGAGTCTATAAACATGTTCCTCCAGGTGAAGTGAGAGTGTTGATAGTGAAATTCCTAAGAGGTGCTTAGGGACTTGACGTAGGATGGAAGGTGCGAACCAGTATAAATCGATTGTGTGATCTAGTGTTTTGTTTATGCTGCATTTATATTATATCTTATATATTGGCCATCTTCGATCCTGTGCGTAGCGTCTAACTTTTTCACGTATAGAAGTATAGGGACACACTGTCAACCTCGATAGGCTCACGATAAAGAAATAAGAAATGTACGAGGATGGATACTCAGCTAACCGGTGTAAGGATTCAATTTACTCCTTGGTCAAGGTAGCTGGCAAAACTTTTGGACAGCAGCCATCTCCTTTGCAACCTCCCCCCATGTTGCCCTAAGTAGGTCGGCATCCAGGGTACTCACAGAAATGGGCAAGTCATAGCTTTCCCAGAACAAGACTTTGATCAAGTTAGTCAACCGACCCTACCATCTGTCCTCTTCCTCTTTTTGAGTGGCCTCCACTTCGACGGCGGACTTGCACACAGTGGTATGACAGGCCAAATCTGCCTCAAGCTTGTCCAGCCTCTCCTTGAAGTTAGCCGCCTCCCTCTTCGTCGGCTCCTTGGCATCGGCCGACTCCCACATCACCTCTTTGGCCAATTGTTATACATACATCTAATCATGTTTGCACACCTTGACTTCTTCCTTGAGTGCCTTAAATTCATCCCAAAGGTAGATGGAACAATAGGCAACCTATAAGAACAAACCAATTAGAAAATTCCACATAACACAAGGTTCAAAGAAGACAGTAAAGAGATCTTACAAACAAACCTTCCTGGGCATGAATGTCCATGACCTCCTTTCCATTATGAGAACTCCATCTGGATCGAACACAGTGAGAGGCACCCAGGAGCTCTACCGACATCTCCTGGAACGACCGCAATGTATGGTCGAAGTAGGCATGATCTCGGGAGGCATCAAGCTCCAGCAACACCCACCCAACCGGCTCTCCCTCTCCTCGTGAAGCCCCTCTGCATCAAAAATGGACATATGCTTGGAAAAAGGGGTGAAGGGCCCCTCATGCTCAGATTCCCTGGCCCTCTTCCACCTCCTAGACCCTTTATACTGAGGACTTTCCCTTTTCTTAGAGATATCACAGCAGCCTCTGCTTCTTTCTCCTTCTCATTCCCTTTGTCCAAGGGAATGACAGTCATAACAGCCTCAGAGGCAGAGGCGGGCTAGTCTAGGACACTAATGTTAAACTACCCGGTCACTGCATCAACAAAGAAGGAAAGGATAAGCCACAATTCAAAAGTAGGACAAGAAGTACAAGTAAAACTACCATTTCTATCGGCCCGACCCCTATCTTTTATAAGAAGCGGGCATATAGCCGCATCTGTCCCCATCAAATGCTCACCCGCAATGCCCTCTTCGTATTCGGGGTGCGAGGGATCATACTCATGAACCAGCTTCAATGAAGGATCTACATCCGCACCATCACTCGACCCTCATCCTTTCTAGAAAACTACTCCTGTTAGAACCAGACTTTATATCTCAATCTGCGGGTGTCACCTAACGACGAGGGACAAGGTCATCAACTAGCTGTCAAGGGTCATATTCCTCCCACTGCCCTGAGACTACATATACTAACTTATTAGGGCCTACATGTGGCCACTTCTTTACCTCTGCACCGGTATCCAAGTCATCATACCCCCAGTTAGCATCTGTTATTGACACCACGTAGGATCCTTGAACCTAATCCGGGACCAATCCCATGTTGGTTTGACCGGCTTCTCCATTTCGATCACCTATCTGGGCTTCTTCCTCTTCTATGGCTCCCCGGCCGTAGTCTGACCTTACCTCAACAGCCCAATCCATCAGAGATTGTCATCTGTCAACAACATCCTCAAATCTAAACGTTAGGAGCCAGCGGTTTTCTAATGCTCCAGATGCAAAGTCAAGATGTGGAGTCCAACACCAAGATAAGGAGAATTGTCTGTCAATGGACGAGGTAAGCAAAGGAAAACAACAAAAAGAAGAAATAGAAAACGAAAGCAGATTTATGAGGAAAGCAGAAGTTGGTGTTCTCCAAGTCGGGATTAACCTCATGAGGTACGAAGAAGTAATTTATCGACTAGGCAGAGGCTGCCTTACTAAGAACGCCCAAAAAAAATCATAGGACGAGTGGTGGATTGAAAATGGTAAAAGGTGCCCATAGAATGATTGGCCTCCTTTTGTAATTTCAAGACCATCTCAACAAGATTGGCATTTGGCTTCGGGAGACCTAGAGATTCACAAGCAGTGTAGGTACCCAGTAGAAACCGTTAACTATTTTGCTTCAACTGATTGGGGGTAAGCAAGAATGCATTGAGTATGGATACAAGAAAAGGGTGAAGGGGTAGCATAACCCCCAACTTGAGATAACCAACCAAGAATGCAAAATAAACTGCCAGGGCAAGCGGGGATGGTCATTTGGAGTAGCATAACGCACCTCCCTTATGTTTTTACCATGGCTAACTAATAATTCGACCAAGTCAGAGTTGTATGGTCTTAATATTGAAGCCCTGAGGGTTGAGCCGCTATGAAGAGTGATTGACCGGTAGAAGTGGAGGCAGAAGCAACCTTCTAAAATGCAAACGACTAAATTATATAAGTGTCATGATCAAACGCCCGTTAAATCCCCAAGGAATAACCTGTACAGAATACCCATACAGGCTAGCATTCCATTTCCCACCTAAGACTGATATTCAGTCCACGACCCCTTATTAGAAAAAATGTTACATACAAGAAATGCGTGTTCGCTTAGAGGCCCATTCAAAGTCCCTCATCATCATACAACCATCACCGGTAAGATAGAAATAGTTGATCGACGTTGAAGAACCTAGAAAAAAGTGGTTTCCTAGCCATTATTCGAAGAAAACCCATGCAGTATAATCCTACGGCATTCGCCGCCATGGAAATGCTTTCATAAAGAAAGGGAGGAGGTTTGAAAGCAAATAAATAGAAGATAAAAATGGCTAAACGCCTCAACCCCCACCCCTGCCACAACACTCACCGTACCGGAGGTAGAGGTGGAGGCATAATTACTTTTCTGATGCAAAGATCCGAAAGAACTCAAGGTTTAAAATGCCCAAGTTTCTTTAACGACGTTCAAAGTTTTCATAAGGAATATAAAGGGAGGCAATGAGAGGATTTTATAAACCAACCCACTTAAATCTTCGCCGTGGGATTTGAATCAGCCTTAAATCTCCATTGTCTAGGGGATAATAAATGTAACTATCGTTTCACCCATGCCCAAAAGCAGTCTGCATACCTATCACGTTTAGAAAATCTAACCGTCACAACCAATTGCACGAAGCCACATAGAAGGCGCATTAAATGCACTATAGAGCCATCATTCGAAAAGATACAGGCTTAGGGGGGCAGAATGTTGCTCATATTTTTCGCAAGCAACTAGCAAGCCTAATTAAAGGCAGTCTACCCAATCAAAGCTAGCCTAACTGGTCATTGGTTAGCTCACTCAAGGGTTGACCCCAACCCATGGTCTCAAACTAGTCCTTCAACCCAACAAGTCATCATGGTAAAGCTCGGCTTCTTCAAGCAATCATCACATGAACTAGACTAGGATCGGGCCCGGATCAGTCCTACTTGGCTCCGTTACATTGGACTTCCATAGCAACTAAAGATCACTACAATTCTCCTGGCTCGAAATCAGCTAATGCCCAACCCCTATCTAAGCCCGGCCTCCCTCCCGGACGTCTTGGGCTTGGTCCATTTTTGGCCTTCCCCACACGGTCCTTAGCTAAATCCCAAACCTCTTCTGTGTTGCTGACATCCGGCCGGCCAACTAGGCCATATGGGTACCCAAGTTAAAGACAAAGCTATCCATCCATCCATTCGAAGCATCGTAGTTGGACGGCTAATCTGACGAGGCTTACCATCAGCATTAAATACATGTTTAATGCATTTAATGCAAGTCCACACCTTATATAGAGAGGCAATGAGTGCTTTCTCATCCACCACCTATCCTTTAACCTGCTTTATAGCTATTGATCATCCACCTCCGCAGTTAAATCAACGGTCGAGCCCGATTCTCGCCTCTTCTCACAGCACGTCTCAACCATCCACCATCCACTTTGGTTACTATAGATGACACCTGCTTTGCAACTTTAAAGGAGTTGTTAAAGCTCTGGTTGGAACATATAATGATTTTGAATACTCCATACAATTCATTACTCTTGATATCGCAAGCTCTTAAGATTGCACAGCTTTATTAGTCTTGAGTCCTTCCAGTTTTCTTATTATTTTCTTGTAATTCTCCATAATTGTAAGAGAAATATAAAGTAAGAGAAATTCAAAGTGGACGTAGGCATCTTTGTCAAACCACTCTATATCTTGTGTTATTTACCCTTTAGTTGCGTATTTAACTCCTCGTTTTCCATTTTAAGTCGAGTGATTACTGACTACTAAGTAACCTTTGCTCTTCATAATGCATTAGTCTTATTCTGAGTTTGGCTAGTAAAATAGTCAACATCCTCCCTATTTTTCTGAAAATTAAATATAGTTTTAAATAATGAAATTATCTAAATTTTGTTCATGTGTACACTTTCTATTTAAAGATGTTCAGCTAACAGTACATGATAAAAATATTATGAGCAGAAGCAACGTTGTTTACCATGCATTTTAAATTATACAAAATAAAAAGAACACCATATAAAAAAATAAGCAATAATTAAAAAAGTGCAAATGGCTTGTTGAATGGTTAAAATTCATAAAATTGTAAGTAATATAAATAAAGAATAGACCTGCCACTACATATGCCTCCTCTGCCCAAAATTCTGCTTCCTCGTCATCTTGTTAGGCAATAGGTCTCCAAGCCTTTGAATCCCCTCCACTCACTGTTGATCATATCCATGTCAACCCTACCTCGGACACACTTGTCCAATCACCCTCTTCTTCCTATGAGCCAATTCCTAAAGCCACTCCCGCTATCAAGGTCAATATGCCTTCTTCTCACGATCCTCCCAGCCAATAGTTTGTTTGGTACTCTAGAAAGCGTGCCTGTTGCTCATTACCTCTGATATGCGTTTCATCCCATCCTTTGGAATTTACTATATATTTTTGATGGAAAAGGAATAAGAGAAAGAATTTAATGTTACCATGTCACCAACGACTCTCTTCTGCTATCATCTGATGGTGAGCATGAGGCTTTGAATCAAAAGATTTTAGACGATGTCACATGAGTAGAAGTTTTATATACTCAAGCATTCTCATTGACTATGTTCCATACCTTGGGAGGCTTTTATCTAGGTTGTAGACGTCGTTGGTGCTGAATCGAGTGATGAGGGTAGTGACTCCTCCTTTGCGAAGGAGGGTTAATAGTGTACTTGTAAGTAGTTATAGCAATTAAGCTCTACTCATGTACTTTGAATTGATTTAATTGAGTAAGAAAAGTGGATGGACCACTATAAAAACTGGCTAGCTTTGCCAAAATAAAAGCATAGACCTACCATTTTGATATGAGACGGCAATTCATGGGTATGCTTTGGTCGAGTTTGTTTAAGTATAAATGTATAAATAAGTCAATAGTTGAACTTGTGCGACTTAAATATGTGTTGAAAGGTTAATTTCATTCGTTAATTACATTAAAATGGTATGAATTGGTGTAACTAAGGTATGAATTACTAGTAACAAAATTCCTTTATACCCATTTAGTAGTATTTACCTTATGTGTGTGGTGATATACATACATACATAAATACACACACACATATGTGTGTATGTGAAGAAAATACATACACATACACACATACACATACGTACGTACATACATACACACATATATGTGCGTGTGCGTGTGTGTGAAGGCTCTAATTCTTCCATTCAACTGATCCTCAAGCCTACAATATTCAAAAATAAAGTTGGAGTTCGAAGTTATAAATAGTTTTTAGGCGTTTATGTATTGATGCATTTACTCTACATTGTTAGGTGTATTATAGTTATTGTTGAATAACTTCATATTTATAATCATAATCTCTTATATTTGACTGTAATCTTCTCTCATGATTTCCTGTTTATTAGAGGAATAAAGAAGAGTTGATCGATTCGTGGATGCGGGTCAGTGGGCTGAAGCACATTATGCTTGTGTTTCAATTTTCAATTGTTGAGGTATGGTAGATGGATTGTTTGAATAATTCTTCATTGATTTATTGGCAGTTAACCCGTAGACTAGAATTGGTTTTCCATGACATTGCACAACAAACTAGGACTAGAGTGACATTGTCTTGCTTATAGATTTGCTATCACCAGTGGTTCTTCAGAGGGTAAAAGTATAAGTTATAACAATTATGCAGTCACTTAATCTAATGGAAAAGAATATTTTGATACTTGAACATTGAAAATAAGGTGGTATTAAAGAAGTAAAGGACGTAAGTCTTAGATTTAGAGAAACTGAAAGGTCGAGAAGTTGATGTTGTTAATTGAATTTCTAGTCAATCTCGAATAGTGTTAAATTAAAGTCACCGATGAAGGTTACTCAATAAAAAAGTTGTTAAAAACGTAAAATGATGAGTAAGTATGAGTAAAATATGACGCAATAAACTAAATAACAACAATATAGAATGGTTTGATATTGAAAAGATCTACTTCACTTTAGCTTCTTCTATTATTGCTATTAATAGTTTTTATTTACACTAGTAAGGCTAAATGGAAATATTTTCTTCTAAAATTCGATCCTTGTACAAACGTATTGGTTCTTCGATTTATAGTCATGGAGATCGTGCTATGAATGGCTTGGATTGATGTTTTGGATGCCAAGTTACTTTAGAGCAACTGATTACAATTTGCAGTCCGAATGTGGTCAACTCGAATGCCATGTGGGTGGAGTGGTTCGGATGCATGTTAGCTGGCAGGTCGTACATTAGCATATTTTCGTCAGAAGATTGGTAAGGTACAAGGAGTGGTTGTTGCATGGTAGTGCTTTTGTCAAAGGAATGGTACAGTCGTGTCGCTTTTCTCAGGGTGAGGCCTCTTTCTGCAGAGGTGATTGAGGTCTTCTGACACACCCATGTCCATATATTTACAAGAATCAGGTTTACCAAGTGGGTTATCATGCTCATTTTTGCACCAATGCCCCATTACATTATTCGAGAATGGGAAACATCTTATGAAGGAATTAGAGTCACAACATGGGTGATTGAGTCATAAGTTCGCTGATTCCATGCTCTACACTTGCGAGGATAGGAAAATACACCAAAAAGGAATGAATCAAGGCTATGCTTGGGTGATAATGCCATCTATACGTCGATACCACCATTAAGATGTCATTTTGTTGGACCAGGTGCACCTATCACGTAAGTAAAAGGATGAATTTAAAAAAAAATCTTTTCTTAATTTGCACTAGATCTTTTATTTGTTTTTGTGTAAATAAATAATTATTAATATTAAATCAAATTTAGTATTTTGATTAATAAAAGATGCTTTTAAAATTTAAATTTTATTTTATTAGTTAAAATATTTATTTGTTATTAAATTTTATTTATAATTAACTGATTAGTTTAATTAAAATGTCTTAATATTCATATTCATAATATGGACATCAAAACTATACATACATACATACATACATATATATATATATACACACATACATACACACACACACACACACACACACTGATTGTGGTTCATGGGAGAGTTCACCACTTTAACCTATGACAACATGATATCTAGTGTGGTATAACATATATATAATATTTAATGTATAATATAAATATATACATATATATCCTAAGTGACCATAAAATATATTTTTTAACTCGTCTATCATAATTTTATAAAAATATTTATATATATTAAACATGATACATATATGTATAAATATATAAAATTATAATTTAAAATTACGTATATATATACATATATTTATATATAGTTTATACACATAAAAATAAGTGGAAATTAGCCACAAGGGCCTCTTTAGCAAGTGGAATTAGTTTTTAGGACACACAACTGAAATAATTACTTTCAAGGACAAAACGTAAAATAATTAGTTTCTAAGGCCTAAAAACCTATGAAATTATGTCCTTGAAAGTAATTGGACTGCTGATTTTGTCCTTGAAAGTAATTATTCTACTGACTTTGGCTTTGAAAGTAATTTCTTTGAATGTGTGTCTTAAAAACTAATTGGACTGCAAAGTTTGTCCTTCTAGTGAAATTCCCCTAAAAATAATTGAAATGTTTTATTTAGAAAGTTATAACACAATATACACATAGAAAGCACGCACGCACATACATACTTGATTTTTTTAATCAACAACCGAATCATGTTGGTACCGACCAAAATTTGTCGCTACTAACATGAGTTCTTAGCGGTACACAAACATATTTATATTAGGGACTTAGCAAACTTCCCCTTACTTGATTTTCATTTGCTGGCCTTATACTCATCTTCCTTTGCAAATCCCAGTTCTCAACCACCACCTAAGCTCCTCGACCTCCCCACTTAGTCACCATCGCAGCTTTCCACCACCTACATCATCATCGTCATCAATTTCGTTAGAAACTACCCCAATCTCAGCATCGAGCTTTTCATCCCAAACTCTCCCATTTCAGATCCGGATCTAATACTCGAAGGTGGGTTACCTTTGGTGCCACCATGGGTGATGTTGTAGATTCCACCTTCAGGCACTTGTCATCGTCGTCGTTATGTTGCGACCAAGGGGATTGATTGTAGTCTTCGTTTCTTGGCTGACCCTTTGCCAACACCTCATTTTGCACAGCAAAGTCAAAGCCTAGGTGACCTTGGGAAAATATCGGGTTACACTCATGGACAACATCGAGAACTAATGGTTTCCTATCAAGTTTTTCATGTCCTCCAAGACTTGGTGTTTGCCTTGTGTTTTTATAGTTCATGCTTCAATTTTTTCCCATAGTCGGTCCTTGCTTTGCATTGATGCCAAACCTCTACACATAAAAGATGCTGCGGACAGCTTCATTGAATCTTGGTCGAATATGAATCAATAATCAGACTTTAGTGAGGCAGTTCTAAAGAATGGTCATAATGAATGCACTACGACATCCAAATTGGATATTCAAGTCGATACTTCAAGTTACACACCACAATCTTATGTTCCTGCAAAGAAAGCTCTGTATTACTCTGGACAACGGCTTTGTTATCGTTTACTCTGCAATAATAGGTAAGATCCAACACACAATTCCATCATGCAACGGAGCTCGTTTGTCGGCATGAGTGGGAAATCTACATAGAGTGTTCCATACACTATACTATGGACATAAGATGCACACTATATAGACTGACACTTCTCACTGCCCCGGTCGATGTCTAGAATCTAATTGGTCAAAACATGCCGACATCTGTTAGATCCTACACATGTGTTACATGGGGTTTTAATTAAGGAAAATTTTAAAGTAAAACATACCCAACCGAGTTCGCTATCAAGCTTTTCAGGTCAGAATGATTCGACAATATACTCGCCTTAAAGTTAGCATCTATCCTTCTACTCCTCTTGAGGTTGGCTCTTTTATCGCTTAAGCCTTCACGTCTACTCTATTTGGAGCAAGACGTTATATAATAACTGGATCGAAAATGCAAGTTATTCTATGGCACAGCCTCACGATTAGCCTCCCCCACTAGATGAGTGACGTGCCCTAAGGGTCTTTGACAATCCTCTGAACCAAACTCCATCTCTGCTGACTGCGGAGTCACTTCATTTCATTTTCCTATGACATAGGATTCCAAAGGTCATTTTTCTATTGCCAAAAATTGATTAATGAGCGCACAACCCACCTCGAGGCTACATCGCATGCAATAAGTACATGTTCTTAGGTGGAGCCATTCCGCTTTTTAGAGAATTTCTCAAATTCTTCTTACAACAGATTTGACTGACTCTGATGCAGGAGCACCCTATATATATACATACACACACACATACACGCATGCACATGCACATAATATATATATATATATATATGTAATCGAAGGTCGACGTTACCAAAACGGATCCACTTACTTCGGTAAATTCATCGATGAATTATCATAGATATGAATATGTGTATTCGATATACAATTAGTTTATGTATGATAGCTCATAGAATATATACCAGAAGTAGAAAATAAAACATGCAAAGAAAATAAATCAATTTGATTTGATCGAATAGGTGGGTATATAAGGAAAAGGTTCCAAATGTACCTAAAATGAATAAGATTCATTCTCAAAGTCACTCCTCCCTATGGTACGTATGATGTATCGATAAATAGTAATCGAACATTGCTAGATAAAGTAAGATTAATGACGAGTGTAGTTGAGCTAACATCCTTCCATAAGGATATGGACTTAGGAGTACGTACATATGTTAAATTTAATTTCATTTAAATTTTAGTTTACAAGATTGTATAAGATATGAGTTGATAAAAAATCCTAATCTTAAATAGTTTAAGATATGTGGTTGTTTAAATTATGTTATGAATATAAGTTTCGCAAACTCAAAACTGAATCAGTTCTATGTAAGTATAAAGACAGTTTATAAAGTGTTTTCGAATGTCTATTCTATTGCATTAAGAAATAATTATTATTTCAAGAAATAATACATTGTGCGAGTTGAGGGCTACATATAAGTTTTTCTCATATAGGAACTTCTATGGACTACCCCAAAGGAGTTTGGGATTGACTAATAATAGAAATTAGTGGAAGTACAATGGGCTTAGATAAGATCCAAAGACTCTAATATGGAAATTGGTTACATAAGATGAAATAAAATTAACGAAGCATAAAATGAACATAACTCGTTAGAATGTCTAATAATAATTCTCGTACATTAAACTATGAGTCTCTTCTAAATGTCGAGAAAATGAATTGTTAATAATAACAATTTCCTCGGTATCAATAGCCATGAAGAGTATAGACTCTACCATATGACATGATGCTTTGAATCTAAAATGGATTCCAAGAACATTATCAAAATATGATTTTGATAGTTTTACCCAAAGAGATATAATCCATTGGCTGTAGGTGTGTCTTTGAAATGAATACCTATGCGGTTGGAATAAAGTAAGAAACAATGATGAGAATAACCATATAAATTTCAATTGTTGAAATTAGCATGACATATTCATCAATTAATGTGCTTGAGTTAATTTAGATTCTACTCGTAAAATTATCACCCTATATGACTTTGAGTTTTCGTATATCTACGTTGAAATAAAAATTCCGACTGATGATTTGGAAGAGGCTATTTGCACATAACAACCAAAATTATCTCGAAGTTGGTGGGAGCACAAACACGATTTATATCTTTTGGATATGATCTAATAGCAGATACAACAATGACGTCTGATAAGCATCAGAGATGAATGGGTATTTTAAAAGAGATATCAAATATTTTGATTTCAATCAAAATGCAAAGGAAGCGTGTATCTATAAGAAAGAATAATATAAAGTACTAAGGTATTTCTAAACTACAAGTAAACAACATACTACTGATTATTAATGATGTAACCATGTTAAAATTAGTTTTAAGTAGGCTGTTGAACCCTCTATATTGGATTTGAAAATAACATCTTTTATAGTTAGTATAAAAGGACATTGGGATTATCCCTAACGTTATTTGCATGCACCATATTAAAATGTTTAATATAAATCATATGAGATGGATTACTTTACATCGGCAATAGGAATTATCATATATGTCATGCCGTCTACTATCTTGCAATTCTCTTATGTAATTGGTGCATTAAGCGAGTATCAAATCCAAATTAAGATCACTAAATGACAATTAAGAGCATCATCGAGTATTTATGAAATATTAGGGAATTGTTTATGAAACAACGAACTCCTTGAAAAGGAATGCTCAGATTCAAACTTCATGAGTGATATCAAATATAGCATGTCGATCCTAAATTCATGTGCAAAGTGATGACGGTAAGGACTCAATAGAGGAGGCAACAGTCGTCGATAGTTTTTCAAGTTCGACAGCTTTAAAAAAAGTCAAAGTTCATCATCGATAAAGCTCTCCAATACATGCAATTTCCACTAACATAGACCAAGTTAGATTCTAGGAAATTGGCAAATGGAAGAACTAAAAAATGAGTGACCACGACCGTAAAAAATTGAAACCTATTAGGGTTTTGGCTAGGAAATGAGTAGATGATCAAATGTCAAATTCACAACAACTACTACCTTAAAAAATGAACGACCACCACTAAATTGAATCTCAACTTCCCTTCTACCGAGCACATGCAACATGACAATTTCTAGGACGGCGATGTTGCTGAAAAAATCAAAGAACACAACCAAATTTCAAACTTTCAACTCAAATTCTAGCAAGCGACGATGAATTTCGAGGATTGGCCACCATTGATCGACTGCAATCATTGAGATGCACAAGTACATATAGTTAATTTGAGGAACGGAGTTGCAGATTAGAACTTGTAAATGAATGGCCATGATTGGCAATATTTATTTATGGAAATCCAAGTAGGGATAACTTTTGATGAAATTAACATCATCGGGATGCTCTTTGAAAAATATGAACAACGACGAAGGCCATTTGCTCATATATATCCGTATGTGAGAGAAATTGCTAATTAAAGTTTTGAAAATCGAATTCAAAAATTTGAACATTTAAAAATTAAATACAATTAAATGCAAAATGAAATAAAAAATAAAGTGGAGATAAGATAAATTTTGTAAGTGAATATATATTAACAAATGAACGAAATTTGTTGTAATAAATAAAAACACATAATGATATTGTAATAAAATGTCTTCAACATAAGGTGGTGTTAGAATAATAGACTTATAAAATATACTAAATCCCTAGAGTTATAAACCACATACCTTTTGTTGCAGATTTATCAAGTATATATTTGTTGTCGAATTTTGATTTTGATTCGTTTTATACCATGAATTAAGAATATATATGATCATTTGTAATAAAAATCCATGTTCGCTAATTGGGGATTCGAGTTACTTTGCAGGCAAAAGCAAGGACTATTTATTATTCGAAGCTATTAACCTTATCATCAAAGGCGTGAATCTATGAATTTCTGGATTTTCTTATTGAGAACAATTGCTGCCTAATAGTGAAGCTCAGAATATCATCCTTCGAACTATTAAATTAAATAAAGTCTCAATCTTCTATCGTAGAACTTGGGTTCAAATTCCCTATTAAGCGGTGGAGGATTTCTTCATTGAATGGATTTTCGGTCTTCTTTATTATTATTATCAAATACTCTTAATAATCAAAGTGAATTCCTAGCAAAGAAAAATGAAGAGACATTTAGGGCTATGGATCTTATTCTCAAAGCAAAAATCAATAATGAGTTGGCTCTCTTTACTAAATGAGGGTAGAAATAACCTCCTTATTGAATTAATTCACTAGCAAAAGCTCCATATTATAATTTCTCTAACCACGACGAGGGATGATTTTTTTATCAGAAATAAAGTCTCGGTCTCCTATTCCAAGACTTGGATTTGAATTCTCTATTATGTGATGATGATGGGTTCTTTATTATATGGTTTTCTGGTCTTCTTTATTATTGTTTGGATGATAAAGCTCCTGCTATTAAAGTATGTCTCTTCCAGTGGCCTATGAGATTACATAAGTGAGACATTATTATGGCTTCCTACCTCAAAAAAAATTCCTGGAAGAGCTCAGTATTCGAACTCTTAAAATATTTAAAAAATGTAATTTAGAAAATATGTTTTTCCTTTAATCTATTATTTATCTTATGAAAGGAGGAGTCCTTAATAGAAAGCTAATCCCTCTTTAGAGAGGTTATTAGTTCATGAATCATGACTTCTCAGGCTCACAAAGAAGATATGTCTTTTCATTAAGGAAAATGCAAAATATTATCAGACATATTATATAAACTAAAAGGGGATAGAACTTTATGGTTTCAAAGTGGGAACATATACCAATTCCATCCTAATAATGGTATCTTCATTTAAAATATTAATCCAAGGAAACTATGGGAAGGGATTTTGAAGTACAATAGAATTATTATCAGATATTTACCAAAAGAGTATAAGTATATTTGTCCTAGAAATGGTTTGCGAAATCTCAAAAGTTGCCATTTTCACGCAAATAATGATATCTTGATTTAAATGGTTTAACCCCAAAAATATTTCGATGAAGCATCCTTATGATTTTCTGAAATTTTTACTAATTATTTTCATTTACAAAAGGGGTATATATGTATTCCATAAACAGTTTGTAGAACTTTCAAATGTTCATCGACTTTACAAATACTAAAGATAAAGAGATCTACTATGATTAAAAAGCTACCGGTTCATGAACCATGACCAAAAAGCATCTTATTTGAGGTTTAATTTTCTGTTGCGAGATTTCCCAAAGACCTTTCTTAGTAGCGATGCTAAGAAGAGACCTTTCACAAAAATTAAAAATGGAGCTTTTCAAAAATTTGATTTTCCAAAAGCAACTCCTCATTTTGTAAAGCAAAAATCCTACTAAAGGAAGGTTTTAATAAGTTCAATTTCCAAAAAAACTTTATTTCTAATTTGTCAATTCACTAAAAACCATGTTGGAAATGGATCGTGTTCGAATATTTGATTTATGAAAACTTTATTCAGTTTACCGATTGAGAGCCATGTTGAGAAAAGCCTCTTTAAAAATCAATTCGTTTCCCTTACCAAGTATAATCGCGGGGTGACCCTAGGTCTAAGGCGCACTATGCTTAATATAGCTTTCAATCCGGTGCAGTCGGTAAAGATTCTTTAAGCAAAGGCATACCTTATACCGGATGGTATTAAAGTCATAGACCTAGTGTCTTAGGCGCCCAACATTTGGGTTGGAAGAAAGTCCTTAAATGGCACCCGATGCAGAAGTCAGGCAAAAAAAGCCCTCGGGTTTGCAAATCATCGTGCATATAAACTCGAGGCATAACCAAATAGACCTTAAACGTCCTTTAGGTTGGGCAATAATATCATCCAAAAAGGTATAAACAATCAACAATCGAAGAAATCCCATGGAACTCTTAATGATAAGTTAAATGGATATATGCTCGAAGTAAGACAATTCATCCAAAAGGATATAGATGACCAATGATCAGTGAAAACCCAAGAAACTCTCAACAACAAGCCAAATGGATATATGCTCAAAGCAAGACAAATCATCTAAAATGATATAGATGACCAACGATCAATGAAAACTCAACAAACTCTTAGTAGTAAGCCAAATGGATATATGCTTAAGATAAAATGAGCCAACCTGTTAACCATGATTAGATTGCTAAAACCCCAAGGGAACAACGACCGTAGTTCGAACAAATATCCATTTGAAGGAAAATATTGAAAGAGTTAGGGGTATGCCCTAGGGGGCAATTATGTAATTTGTTATATATATCTAACTCATTGACCAATCGTGTTCGAAATAAATGTGTTTTCTTTCTATTATATACTTGATATAATGTGGTTATATTAATTAATTAATTTAATTAAAAGTATATTTAATAGAAAATCCATAAATGGTATGTTTTATGATAGTAGTTACAAAGTGTTGTAACCGTGGGTAATTTATCACAATGAAACAAATATATCATTTTAAATGTTCCTAGCTGAGATGCATCGAGATCGGATATCAATGTATCCGTTAAGACTAGAGTACGTAACACTCTCCAAATGTTAGGCAGTGTATTACCCATGACTGCTGGGGCACCTAGGGTTACGTACTAATAGTTATTGGATAACTATGGAACGACTCACTCGGTAGTTTTCTGTTGGTTAATATAACTAAGGTCAAACAGAAAATATCAATGTGACTAATTTACATAGTTCTTTCGAATTGAGAATACTGTGAACCTTTAATATGAAAGCTCCACTTTGATTATAGTCAAATCATGGCATAGTGTCCATCGGGTGACTATAGTTGGGTCGAGTGAAAGTATTGGAAGTGAAACACTATTCAAGAGAGGATTCGTCTTCTCAGTTATATGGGGTTAGTATCACGGTCAACTCAAGTTAACCCAAAGTCAAAATCTCTGGGCAGAGTAGTTCGGTTGATAATAATTGTTATTATTGAACCAAAGACTTTGTGTTTGGATTATAGAGTTGAATGTGGATGATGTTGGAATTTTACCATTACCAAATTCAGCAAGTCCAAAGTGATATAGTTTTGACGAAGAGAATTAGTGTAAATAATTGTCACAACTGGGTAACGCTTATTAAATTAAAATAAGATTTTTTCGAAAATGAGTAAGCGATAAATTTGGCCTTAATATCACACCACCTGCTAAGTGAAGTGTGAACGTTAACGTTCGAATAATTCGACATTAATCACTGACCGAATTTACACCAAAGCCACACAACCGAAATGATGAATTCTCTTTAGATCAAACAATTTAATTAGTTTATAATTGTTATAAATTAATAAATAAATTAATATTTATGAAATATTAATTATGGATTTTGAATCTGATTTGAGAAATAAAATTGTTGCATATATTTGTAAAAGTTATGAATATATTGATAGATATGAAATATCAATAACAAAATATGTTAAATATGATCGTACATATTTAATTTGGGGGAAATGGGCTCATAACCCATGAGATTTGCAGAGGATAGGTGTTGGTTTGGAGAAAAATAGGAGGTGGCTACAGCATGTGTGATTAGGTTTTGAGATGTGTGGTTGAGATCATTGTTTGCTCTCTTGTCCTATACATATAAAAGCCAATCTTAACCCTAACCAAAATCTAATTCATTTTTGAGCCGCCACTTTCTTCTTCCTCTTCCTCATTTTAATGGCAGCAAATTTCCTCTAAAATCATCCCTAAAATTCTCAAATACAATTTAAAATTAAAATACTAATTTGAAGTAGAAGGTCTCCAATCCCGGATTAGCAACCTGACAGATTGTGAATTGTTCTTAGAGAGAAATCATAGTTCAATGTGGATTCAAAGGCTTCACTAGAAGGTGCTCTTTTATTGTTATCATTGTTTTGATTTTAAGTTCATTATATAAAAGTTGATTTACATTCAAATCCTCTATTTGTATTCAGATCTGTTTATTGTTTAGATTAGGTGAGATTTTTGTGGGTACATGTGTTTGTTATAATTAGATTGGTTATGTGCTTGTTATAATATTTTGTTTATTGATTTCTTGTTGAATTAATTTTCTAAAGAAAAGGTTTTAATTTTGATTTATATTGATATATATATATATAGATAGATTAAATGCGTAGAGATCTACAAATTATGAATATGTATAATTGTATATACATTTATATATCATATATATTTAATCTTAAAATTTTATTATAATGATTTGTACCAATTATGAATCATAAAATATAAAAATATTTTATTAAATATGTACATACATATTTTAGTATTATTTAATGATTTTATGAATTGTTTATTGTGAATAAAATAATTAATGGTTTAAAATTTCAATTATATTATTTTTATTTGCTGCTCTATGTGATAAGACTAAAATAATTTTTTTAGATTTTTTCAACTTAATTTATTATTTTTAAAAATTAATTTACTTTCGGCCTGCAATCAATTATTTAATTAAAAATATAATTTCAATTGAGAAAATTGTAGAAATTTTTCTTAAGGCTTAAATGCGTATCTAAAACGTTCAGAAAAAGTTTCAAATTTTATAACTTAATTATTAATTTTTGGAATTATTTTATTTTCCAAATGCAATTAATTATTTAATTAAAAATGTAATTTCAGTTGATAAAATTCCAGAAATTTTTCCTAAGCCCACTCTCAGATACCTTCAATAAAAAATTTAGAATTTTTTAACTTGATTTCCTATTTTTAAGAACTAATTTGATTACGGGCTATTATCAATTATTTAATAATAAATATTATTTTAATTGTAAAAGTTCCATAAATTAATCTTAAGGCCAAAATGTGTTTTCGGATTTTCTAAAATTTTAAAAACTTGTATTATTATCATATAATTATTTTACGTTAATTTGTTACGGCAGAAACTATTTTTTTCAATAAATTACACACACACACATATCAGTATTTTGTTTTGACTTATTATACAAGCACAAAATTGGAAAAATTATAGTACACACAAAATGAGCTAATATGTTGTTGCAATGTAAATTCCAACATCTATATACGGGTATGTTATACCCTTCACGGATTATGATATTACACACACACACACACACACACACACACACACACACACATATATATATATATGTATACTTGTATAAAAAAATAAATTTAAAAAAATAAATCCCAAACTGTAAACTATATACATATGGACATAGTAATAAATATTGCCATGAATAAATTATTAATAATGACATTTAATGAATCAATCAATTCAAATTAAAGAGAGAAAATGAAAGGCTTCTCTCTCCATTTAATACAATTAATGCTCTCAATTAATTCTTGTTTTAGAGAAAGAAATGAAAGGTTTCATTCCCTATACATTAACACTTATAAATAAATGTTAGGTGTATTTGATACACTATACATTTGAAACTAAATTTATTTAAACTTCCCTTTAACTATTTAAAATAGAATACAAGATTTTACTTAAACCAAATTTAGAAAAGTTCTAAATGAAATTTAGACTTCGTAGACTCATTAAAGATCCAAAATGGTAAAAAAAAATGAAAGTCGTCCATTTCTTCCGCTGTGGGCTGGCCCAGTTCTTTCAAATATACAACAACCCAATCATCAGAAAAACCAAAGTTGCCAATCAAGGAATAATCGAGCATGGAGAACTATCTCATAGGGCTATAAGATACCCCCTTCTTCAAGTAAGAATTCTTATATCAAAAAAGCTTCAAAAGATATTTCATATTTCAAAATTTTCAAAATTTATTTTCAGAGAACTTTCAAAGGCTTTCGTACCTCAAAAGTCATTTTCAATTAAACAATTTTCAGGAGCTAAGAAGCTTTTCCATTTTGAAAAATCGATGTTGGAAAAACTAATTTTAGAATAACTATAAGTCTCCACATTTCGGAGGCCATTTTCATAATGATGTTTGAAGAGCTTCCAAAAATTTCCATGTTTTCAGAAGATAATTTCAATGGGATGATTTTTAAATAAACATATGACAAATTCTTATATTCTAAAGAGAATCTCAACTAATGGTTTTTCACAAAGCTATAAATATTTAATATTTCAGCAAGAATGGAAAGAAGTTTTCAAAAGTTTAAAAGAACATCTGCATTTTTAGAAGTATTATCAAATGGCAAAATTTTTAGTGAAGCTGCAAGAAATTTTTACTCTATTTCCTTTAAAGGGTTTCAATAGGAAGTATTTCAATGCAAAACTTCCATTTTTCTAGGATTGGCTTAAAAAAATGTGAGTCAATAATCAAAATGCCAGGGATAATCTAGGTGATGGCAAAAATGAGCATGGAGTAAAAAACTGATAATAAGGTATCTATGGAGAATGCAAGAATTTCCATAAGCTAAAGCATAAGCAAACTCTTCAGGGGGGAAAATGTTATACCTAAATCTTTAAAAGACGAAAGCTATCAAGTGTCAAAGATGAAAGCCATCGAGTGTCAAAAATAGAAGTTATCAAGTGCCAAAGATGAAAGTTATCGAGTGTCAAAGAATTAAACCATCTAGTGCCAAAGAGTTAAGCCATTGAGTGCCAAGGAATTAAGCTTTTGCATGTTAATAAGTCATTGCATATCAAAAGGCTATTGCATACCAAAAAGTTATCGCATGTTAAAATGCTACTACATGTTAGAGAGTTATCACATGTCATGGAGCCATCGCATGTTAAAAAGCTATCGCATGTCAAAGAGCTATCGCATAAGGAGCCATTACATGTTAAAATTTTATCACATGTCAAAGAGATATCAATGATAGGAAAGTTATCGTCAATACAAAAATGTTATCGATGATATAAAAGAGCTACCATTGATGCAAAGAGTTATTGATGATATAAAGAAACTGTCAAAAATATAAGCAAAATGCTATTAAAGTTGGAAAAACTATTAAAGGAACAGAGACAACAAAGATACTGCCAAGAGATTAGCATATCAAAGTACATTAGTGATTTCTCATCAAGCAAATCGGTTCAAGAGTGTAGGAGGGAAGTAGATATGAATGGTATCCATCACAAAACGATGGAGATAAATCAATTATATGAAGAGTTAATGTAGTAATATAAGAAATTTTTTATGTTTAGAGCTTCAAAGAATTCCTATGCAACTATGCCACCTTTGCCCATTTCATGGCCAAGATAGCAATCCATGTGAATTACTCAAGTCCTGAGTTATGACATATGGCACCATCAAGGCTATCTACCTTGCCAAGTCATCAATATATGCCAACTCCAATCGACCAATACGAGCAAGTCGCTTCACTCTCCAGTTACTATAAATATGGATCTACCCCCATATGAGAACGGGCTCCTCATCCTTTCTCTTTCTCAGTATAAATCATTTTTTGGGATTTGACATTTCTAAGCTCGCTTGAGAGCTTGATGACTGCTTTATTTACCGAAGACGACATGAAATTTTGAACAAAAAGACTAATAGAAATAAAAAATTGCATACAGACTCTATTTTTGACATTTCAAATCGTGGAGAAGGAAATAACTTGTACTTTTTACATATCGACCCTTGGATAAAGAATATTGCATATGAATTCTAATTTTATGCTATTGTATACGAACATAATATAATGCGACTCTTGACCAATCTTTATCTTGACTATGATTATATTTGGAATATTTATTGGTTAATATATCTTTAGAATTGTTTTTGGATTTTGGATCAAAATTTTGTTTAACACATGTGATAAAGGCAGTTTATCAACGTTTGAGAGATGTTGGCTAACAGGGTAGATAGTAAAAAAACATGGCATAACCATTCACTATGGGACCAACTTGATTAGTTCTGAGAAAATTAATCAGAGAATTGAGTTTAGGATTCCATGATACCAAGTGCAAGTGGGAGATTGAGAGAGCTAGTGGTATGCCCTAAGGGCAATTATGTAATTTGTTACATATATATCTAACTCTTGAGTTAATATAGTTTGTAATAAAGGCATTTGATTTTTATTATATACTTTGTTCTATTATGATATAATTAATTAAAAAAATAATTTAAGGTATATTAATAAGAAAACCCTTAAAAATGTTTTGTGAATGTAGTTGTAAATACTTGTAATCCTGAGTAATTAATCACAATATAAAAAAAATTGTTTTAGATATTCCTGGTCTAAATGTTTTGAGAAATGATATTGATTCATCTGTTAAGACCAGAGTGTGTAATGCTCTCCAAATGTTGGGTAGTACTCATGATTGCGTGGACAACAAGGGGTTACGTACCCGTAGTTATTGGATAACTATGGAATAATGACTCATTTGAGAGTTCCTATTAGTCGATGACAACTAGGTCAAATAGGAAATCTCGGTGTGACGACGTTACACAGGTCCCTCGACTTGAGAATGCCATATAATTTCAATGTGGATACTCCATTTTGATTATAGTTAAATCATGGCATGACATCCATCGAACGACTATGCTTGTGTCTAAGTTGAAGCATTGGGAGTGAAGCATTATTCAATAGAGAATATGTCTCCTTAGTTGTATGAGTTAGTACCACGGTCAACTATAGTTAACTCAAATTCCAAATCTCTGGCCAGAGTAGAACGGATAATAATAAATGTTATTATTGAACCAATGACTTTGTTTATGGACTGATTGAGCTGAATGTGGATAATATTAGGGTTTGACCAGTACCAAACTCCATATATCATAGAGTAATAAAGTGTCAACGAAGGGAATGTATGTAAATTATTGTCATTATTAACATCGCTCAGGGTAACATAAAATATTATTTTACCGAAAAGATCTATAACTGATGAATTCGAACAAACTATCACACCACTAGCTAAAGTGATGTGTGAACATTAATATTTGAATTGTTTATTCATTCAATGTTTATTGAAGTTTGAATTCACATCTCTGAGTCCCATAACCATATTTGTGAATTCTACTGAATACCACATGATTTGATCAGTTTGCAAAGTGTTATAAATTAAATTAATTAATTAACATTTAAGAAATATAAAATATTTATGCATTTAATGTTGGGAGTGTTATTGGTAAGTGGGTGTTAACTTGGTTTTTAACCCAATAGAATTCAAAGGAAGTCGGAACAGCTTGGTCGAGTCAGAATGGTCCAAGAGCCAACCAAAAAGACTAGAACAACAAACCAAGAGAAATCAAAGAAATAGAAAGCGAAAATACACAAAGGTGATGGATCACTAGCGATCCATCATCTATAGATCGCTAGCGATCCATAGTCTTGGCTCGTGGATTCATGAATTCACTTGCATCATGGTCCAATGGGTATTCTAAAGACAATGGCTAAGTTTGATGGGATTCCGAGCTAGTTAAATCGAGAGACAAGCATTCATCTAGTTCAATCAGCAGTCTAATGCAACCAGTAAGCGGACCGTCGTCAAAACAAGGCAACATGCTACGAAATTACTTGAAGGACACCAACAGGAGGCAACAAATGCACCTCAGAAGACAAAGTCCAAAAATCAGCTAAATACATGGATCGCTATCCATGTACTATGGATCGCTATCCATGTACTATGGATCGCTAGCGATCCATACTGTTTTGTCAGGTCGCCATGAACTTTGAGATGGAAGGTAAGGGAAGCATCCCAAGTCGTTGGGTCGCCATCGACACAGAATCTATGGATCTCTAGCGATCCATAGTCTATGGATCGCTAGCGATCCATCAAGTTAACTCTCTAATCTCTGTAAATACTCACCTACCTGCAACTAAAGGTGAATCTTTTTCGGAAAGAGAGCTGCCATTACTCTATTGGAATTCCTTCACTTCTTCAACTTTCTTCTCCCTCATAACAATCATCAAGGGGTTACTATGATTCTTTAATGAACCCTTGTACTTATGACTTATTCTAACTCATTGTAACTTAGATCTAGGAACTAACTAGTTGATATCCAGAGAGATTCAACTAGTATAATCATAATAAAGATTGATTAAAGTGGATGTAGGCCAGAGTCAGCCGAACCACTATAAAAATCCTATGTCTCTTTTCTTACTTCCGCTGTTTATTTGTTGTTTATCTGAGATTTGTGCTGCTGATTATCTGCATTGGTGTTTTCACACTTGATCCAGGGTGTTGATCCATTTTTTGGGTTAACAGTTGGGTGGCTCCTTGAACTGTTCTAGGATCTATTAGTTATTATTTGGATATGTATATAAAAGTTATATATGTGTGCATCGATATACAATTTCGATTATTTAAATAGGCTCTAAATATGTATAGTACCTAAATAGGTTTTGAGATTTTTCAGTCCACATTGGATACAAGCATAGCCGACTATCATGGAAAGAAATAGTCTAGATATTGATATGGATTTAATTATCAAAGATGCAATTTTTTAAAGAGAGAATGTAAAAGGTTTCCTTCATGTAACGACCCGTAAATTTTAACTGTTTTAATAACGTAATTAGTTGAAAATTTTGTGAAATTTTAAACGATAAAATTTTGAAATAAAAATTTTATATTTGGAATGCGTCTAATTAAGCATAGCAACTGGTAAATTTTCATCCGAAAATATGGAAGTTTATTTTCGTGTGTAATTTTATTTCAATTTAATCAGTTAGTAATTGATGAAAATAAAATGTTTTCGAAACCTAAATATTTTTATATAGAAAAATTCTAAAACATCTTCTGAGCAAGACGTCATTTTTCGTTTTTCCAAATTCGGACTTCTTTAGCTCCGTCGATCTTATTTTTCTGCGTTTTTGTTGCATTTTCCGCTAGTAGAAAATTCGAATTTTTATAATTTAATTGTAACACTGATATCATTATATCATTTTGACCGCCTCGTCACACTGACCTCTACGGTATATTCAATTTTGTGTTTTGAGGTCCGGTACGCGACAGAAACAATAAAACTATACGTCGTACCGGTACCAAAACTGTGACTTGTAGCCTCCCAATCCTTTTCAAATCTTTACCGTGCAGCTCAAGCAAATTTTAAATTGCATTAAAACAGCTTTTCAGCTGAAATCAAGGGAATTTGACCGTTCCCATTCCATACCACTTCGAAATCTGAACGTATAAAGAAACTTGGATACGTTTTGATTTATTAAATGTGTACAGTTCATTTTTATTATTATTTATTCTTCCTCTAACTTGGTTCACTTTCTTCTTTGCAAACTTGCCCCTCCTCCGTCACATTATTCTCCTCATGGCCGAAAGATAAAACCCACCATAACACGCTTCCTCTTCACGCCGTCCACCCTCCTCCTCCTCACTTCGGCCATCACCGCTCACAATACCGACCGAGCATGCCCTTAGCCCACAACCGAGTTTTCCCCTCTCGCCTACGTGCTCCTCTCCGCTACAATTAGATCCAGCCACCCTCTCACAATTCATCTCCGCCCCTTCACCAGCACGTGGCCCCCGCTTCGCCTCCGCGCCATCCACCGACCAGCCTCGCCAGCAGCTCCCTCCGAGTAGCCAACAGAGCAGCCTTACCCCACGCAAAAGCCAACACCCAGTACCAATAGCCCACTGCTCGAGCCCTGAACCCAGCCCCCGACCACCTAGTCTACCCGGCCTCTCTCTCCGCAACACTCTGCACCCAAGTCGATGGCTCCTTCTCCTCTTCCTCGCGCTAGAAACTGCCTCCACCACCTCGCGTCCGCGAAACCGCAAACCCAATTGTCTCCAGGCCAAGCACAGCCTTGCTCCGCCAATCGACAGCAACCCTCCGCCCATATTCCCTCTCCCTTGCCTGCCGTGCCGCCTCTCTTTAGTCTGGCCGCAGCTTGCGTGTGTTTGGTTAGAGGTGTGTATATATATATTTTCTCTTCAGGTTGTATATATATAGGTATTTTGGCTATAGTTTATATATTTGCTTTGATTGTATAGGTTTTGTATAATGAGTTGTAGATAGTCTGCATGTATACATTGTTAACATATATGGTCTGCATACAAATAAATAAAATCAAATCAAATATATTGTGTAAATATAGTTATGAGTTGACTATATATATTATACGTTACATTTTAGGCAGAGATGTATATATATGTTTTAACAAGTCTAAATAGTATATATGTATATTTTACATAGACTATAAGGCTGCAGTGCTATGATAATGACCGTATAGATATTTTACTTGTGGTTTAGTTGTGTTCAGCATATGAGTTCTTATGTTGGGTTTGCAGTAATCATTTTAAGATATAGTATATTTAAATATATATACACTTTGATTTTTTTGGAATATATGTGTTTGTATTATAAAGTATGGGTTATAAGCTTGTTTGTTGATTTGGTAATATATATGTATTCTGAGTTGTAAACAGCTATTGGCTATATGATAGATATGTTGGTTTTAAATTATGAGTTTAAAGTATAAGTAATATATACATGTAGTTTTAATATAAGCATAATGAGACTGTAAACTTTGTTTGAAATTTAATTCTTGAAGGCAAATATGGGCTTTGAATCAAAGGGAAATTTGGTTTTAATATATCTGCACAGAGGTCTATTCTAGTGATGTAATGCCCATTGCACATTGATGTGTTTTAAAAAGGGGCGTTACATGTAAGTTGTATTGAAAGTCTGTAGCCTGTAATCTAATCGGCATGCATTTTGTTGAACCTGTTCATCCACTTTGTTTGTCTTAATTTTGAATTGTATAAAGATTTAAATTATGTAATAGTTGTATATATTGATTGGTTTAAAGTGTTGATTTCAAAGTACATATCAGTAGTTATTTAAAAGTATGATATATATATGTTGATATTTTATATGTGATTATTTAAACCAATGATTTTTTTTTATCATTTACATATATATACGTATGTTATTTTAATATTGTTTTAAACTAAATATTGATTTCATATATATTTAGTTCAATTTATATCAACTGATTCAATCGTTCTCATCGATTTCCCCTTTATCAGCCTTGTTCGACAAACCCACGTCCATCGTGCTTTGCTTCGTAATTTGTGCTTGGATTCGTAACTCATCTCAGCATCGTTGTCTCTAACCTCAAAAGGTGAGCAATCACTCACGATTAATGTTCTTATATTTATTAAATTTGATTTCAATTGAAACGACAATTGAAATATGCTGCTGTTAGTTATTTATATTGCTATATCTATGCCATCATCTGTATCTGTTCACCTGTGACACCTGACATCATTATCTGTTATTTATATTGATATATATATGCCATCATCTGTATCTGTTCACCTGTGACATCTGACACCCTTATCTGTTATTTATACTGATGATATCCCTGTTACCGTTTTTATATTATTATCATATCTGTTATCACTTTGCAAGTTCCCTGTTAGTATAGAAACACTATGGGTTGAAATGATACATACCCGAACGGACTTTAGAATAGGAGAAAATCGTTATGGGTTGAAATGATAAACCCAAGCGATTTTCAAACTAAATTGAAATTGGGATTTCGGGTTGAAAAGATATATATCCGAATATATTTTAAATTGCGGATTGAAATGATAAATATCCATATCACTTGACCATAGGATAGAAAATTATATACAGACACCATTGGTCTATATATAAATGTTTTGAAAAACATTTCTACGGTTTTGAAAGAAATATATGGTTTTAATAAATAATGATTTTAAAGATTTATTAAAGTTGATTTAATAAAGTTGATTTGAATAAATGTGAAATATGTTTAAGTATTTATGTAAAATTTATATTTTTAAATATAGAATTTATAATGTTTCAGGTTGAAAGATAAATTTGAATTGATTTGGAATTCTTAATTATTTAAGAATTATACTTAAATAAGTTGATTTGAAATCTATTAAATTTGAAATTTTAAGATATGTTTTATAACTTGAATTAATTAAGAAGTGGCTTAATGAATATTTCAAACTTATATAAATTTAAATGGGATATTTTGTCTATATAAATTTGTAAATTGAAGTTGTATTTTGATGTATTGAAATGATTAAAGAAATATTTCAGAAACTAAATGTAATGAAATTAAATTGGGACATAAATTGAATTATCGAATTTAGTTTAGAAATGTCGAATATTTAAACTTTGAAATATATTGAAATTGAAATGGTTTATTTATGGTTCAAATAGGCATTTGAAATCGATAATTTAAAATGGTTTATTTAGAAACTGAATCGAATTGAATTTGATGATTTGAGATTTGATAAAATTTGAAGTTTTGAAATTCGAGTTGATTTGAATCGATTTGTGAAATTTGAGGAAGCTATTTTATATAAAGTATTTTTAAAACCATATCTAAAACTATTTATATTTTACTTAATATAAACTATTTTAATAATCATTTTCAATATAAATTATTTTATTATAAGCTATTTTAACTTATAACTATTTTACATAAAATATTTTATCTTATAAACTATTTTACTATATATACTAATTTTAATATCTAAACTGTTAAAGAGGAAAGTGTTATGGATTCCGAAATGTTATGATTTCAAGCTATGTTTTCAAAGTGTTATGAATTTCAAGGTTTTGATTTCCAAAGTGTTTTGATTTAAAAGACTTACGATTTCGAAAGCGATGTAACTTTGGAAAGCGATATGATTTTGGAAATGGATTTATTTGAAGGAAAAGTGATATCGTATTGATATGGTTTTGAAATGGAAATGATATGTCGGTTTTGAAATATAACTATTTTGAAAATTTATTAAATGACCATCGGTGTAATAATACGTAGTTATTAAAGAAACCGGGATCGGATATAGACATACTCTCTGTCGATACCGAAACCACTTTAATAACTAATATACGCGGAGTGTTGATCTAGAACGAAGTGGATGGTTTTGATGAACGCGTTGACTGAAGAAAGAGAACGATTTTGGATGACCCCTAACATGACTAAAACAGGAGCCGCGCCGGGCCATTGAGGTTCACCACCTCTAGCGGACACACTTCTTCGTTACCATATCTATTACTTTTGTGATTCGATTTGGGTGCACCCCTCGATTATGGGAGTGTTGTTTCGCCGTGTTGGGGTAGTAGCTGCTATGCCCAACATCAGTCCGGATCACGCAACTACTAGTATCCTAGTTGGTATTGCCTCATGTACCTTGTCATAATGATTATCTTATTCGCGATCACTACGATTTTGGTTTGTACCTTTAGTATATGGATTGCCCTCTGGTGACTTCCGGTTTTGGGGAAACTACGGTCTTGTATATGCTCTTGGGAATAAAAATGTGTTAAGGGTGGAATGGGCCATGACTTAACGCTATTTTGATACTTTATATTACTGATTAGACATTATCTACTTAGCGTACACTATTACATAGTAGATAGTTTAACGGATCCTTAGAGGATGGTTATCCCAAACATCCTTTGAGTTACTTATATTTCAGTTGATATTTCACTTGAGTTGGATTTATTGATATAAGAATGTTAATCCTGACTCGAGTGTTTTGTGTTTTCTTTACGCTCGGGTCAGACTGAGTGTACCAGTATTCGAGACTCACCTTTGGAGTTGGAGCTTCGCTTGGAGATCCAGCTATCTATCCAGCTTTCAAATATTCAGTTTATTCCAATGATGTATTCTGATATTGTATTTGACTATTGTATTCGAGACTTCTGTTGTATCCTGTATAACTCTGTTTTTTATATATAGTAGCTTCATGAACTACTATTCTTTTGATTCCGCTGCATTATTGTTATATTACTCTGTGTCTGTGATCTGTGATTATTTTATTTACTGTATATGCTAAGTTTTGCCAAATTTAAATTAACAATCTATTATTTTGAATTATTCAAGTCTGACATGTGTGGATTATTGTCGATTTGAATGGTCCAAAATAGTGGGTCGTTACAAGTGGTATCAGAGCTTTGGTAGCTCTAGGCAAAACTCAGCATATAGGGTAAATGTATTTATAGAATCACTTCATTCGAGTTTGAATCTCTTCCTTTTGACTCGATTCCTTTGAATTTTGGAACGTTCCCTGCGGTTCCAAAAATTCATTTGTGTCCCTCACTATTCGTCTTCTTTCAATTCTGAAGCATCACATAACTCCACTTCAAATGACCATTATAATAAATCGGCGGTCTCGCCAAACTTCGAATGTTTTGTAAAGGGGTGAAACTCCTTTACAATAGGCATTGATTTACCGGAGATTTCTGTATCCTCGGTTTACGATGCTATCTATCTCCTGCTATACCTAAATTTTATTTCTTGAGATCGAATGTCGATTTACCTCGGAATTCCACATCGATCTTATTCTTGAAGTCACGGTCGACCCGGTTATGGTTGCCCGCGATTTATATAAGATTATCTATTTCCTTATTCGGTAAAAAAAATCATCTTATCTTTTGTTCCAACTTATTCTCAAATCAAAATTTTCTTTGATTGAATTAATCAAATTTGAATCTCTGTCCTTGCTTTGAAAATTTCTTTCTTGTATAGAGTATTTGTAAATCTATATTTAAATGTTTTAGATATTGTGTTGTTTGAGTTGTTATTGTTGATTGGGTTTTCGATCGATTCGTCTGATCAACGCTATCGATAGAATTTCCAAAACGCTTGAACAGAGCAAACTGACACAATATTATTTTTAAATTTGGTAAATGAAATAAATTCTGAATAATTATATTATATATATAAGTATGATTTTCTGAATTTTGATAGTTAATTGAATTGTTTGTTAATAAATAATATTGGATTTTAAATATGTCACCTAAACCATTGGCTTTTGTCTCATATATAAATAATTGAAATAAAAACATGGTTTATAATTTATTTGAAAATTGTAATGAATTTAAATCAAGAAACTGAGAATTTAAATTTCCGGTGATTTCAAACTCTGATTTGAAAGTTTTAAAGTGTATAGTATTTAAAATATTTTCAAATGGAAATCATTCCAAAGAAATTTTAGACGTTTAATCAGTGCTCTTCTCTTTGTCGCTGGAAAATAATTTCGGTGATGGCGGCCGCATCATCGACATTCATTTTCGAGTTTCGAAGTGGAGATACAATTCTGTAGTTTTGCTACGGTTTTGTTTTGAAAATATTTTGATTTGAATTTCTTTAGTATAATTTGATTTATATATATATAGGTATCTTATTTTAAAATTTAATTTGATTTGATATAAATATATTATATATATCTCTAAATTGTTTAAAGTTAATCGAAAATCTAATTCTTAAGTTTTGTTAAAGGATGATTTTAATTATAAATAAAACCAAAATTTGGAATAAATATTTAAACTTGAATAATTGAATTGGGAAAATTTTATTTGTATATTGTTCAATTGCATTCTAATACAACTTACCTAAATCATTTAGAAGTTGAATATGTAATTGGATAATATATAATATAAATTGAATTTATAAATAAAATTTGAGTGGTTATAATAAATGTTATACACTTAGATTTTATTATAAAAAAAATGCTAATAAAAATGATAGAATAATAAGTTAATTGAATGAGATGAATATAATAAATTTTGTTCTGAAAGAATTAACAAATTAAAATTAGATCAGCTTATGGAAATACCTTAAATTTAAACCAATTATTGAATATAAATTAATTGAAATTTATATGGTTTAAATTAATTTATATGGTTTAAATATATGTAATAAGATATATTAAGTGGAATAAACTTAATAAAATATGAGTACAATAAATGATTATACAAATTGATGATCTAGAAATTGTTAATTGAGGATGACTAGATAATAAGATAATGAATTTAGAAATAGATAGATTGATTTAACTAAAGTGAACTCAAAGGGATTTAACCAAATTGTTAAATATTAATTAATTTAAATTGAAATTTATATGAATTGTTTTACTTGTGTTCCAATCTATTTTCTTTCTAGTTGTTTCTATCCTCCTACCTCCTTCCTTTTCGGGGACGAAAAGTTTTGAGTGGGGGAGAGTGTAACGACCCGTAAATTTTAACTGTTTTAATAACGTAATTAGTTGAAAATTTTGTGAAATTTTAAACGATAAAATTTTGAAATAAAAATTTGATATTTGGAATGCGTCTAATTAAGCATAGCAACTGGTAAATTTTCATCCGAAAATATGGAAGTTTATTTTCGTGTGTAATTTTATTTCAATTTAATCAGTTAGTAATTGATGAAAATAAAATGTTTTCGAAACCTAAATATTTTTATATAGAAAAATTCTAAAACATCTTCTGAGTAAGACGTCATTTTTCGTTTTTCCAAATTCGGACTTCTTTAGCTCCGTCGATCTTATTTTTCTGCGTTTTTGCTGCATTTTCCGCTAGTAGAAAATTCGAATTTTTATAATTTAATTGTAACACTGATATCATTATATCATTTTGACCGCCTCGTCACACTGACCTCTACGGTATATTCAATTTTGTGTTTTGAGGTCCGGTACGCGACAGAAACAATAAAACTGTACGTCGTACCGGTACCAAAACTGTGACTTGTAGCCTCCCAATCCTTTTCAAATCTTTACCGTGCAGCTCAAGCAAATTTTAAATTGCATTAAAACAGCTTTTCAGCTGAAATCAAGGGAATTTGACCGTTCCCATTCCATACCACTTCGAAATCTGAACGTATAAAGAAACTTGGATACGTTTTGATTTATTAAATGTGTACAGTTCATTTTTATTATTATTTATTCTTCCTCTAACTTGGTTCACTTTCTTCTTTGCAAACTTGCCCCTCCTCCGTCACATTATTCTCCTCATGGCCGAAAGATAAAACCCACCATAACACGCTTCCTCTTCACGCCGTCCACCCTCCTCCTCCTCACTTCGGCCATCACCGCTCACAATACCGACCGAGCATGCCCTTAGCCCACAGCCGAGTTTTCCCCTCTCGCCTACGTGCTCCTCTCCGCTACAATTAGATCCAGCCACCCTCTCACAATTCATCTCCGCCCCTTCACCAGCACGTGGCCCCCGCTTCGCCTCCGCGCCATCCACCGACCAGCCTCGCCAGCAGCTCCCTCCGAGTAGCCAACAAAGCAGCCTTACCCCACGCAAAAGCCAACACCCAGTACCAATAGCCCACTGCTCGAGCCCTGAACCCAGCCCCCGACCACCTAGTCTACCCGGCCTCTCTCTCCGCAACACTCTGCACCCAAGTCGATGGCTCCTTCTCCTCTTCCTCGCGCTAGAAACTGCCTCCACCACCTCGCGTCCGCGAAACCGCAAACCCAATTGTCTCCAGGCCAAGCACAGCCTTGCTCCGCCAATCGACAGCAACCCTCCGCCCATATTCCCTCTCCCTTGCCTGCCGTGCCACCTCTCTTTAGTCTGGCCGCAGCTTGCGTGTGTTTGGTTAGAGGTGTGTATATATATATTTTCTCTTCAGGTTGTATATATATAGGTATTTTGGCTATAGTTTATATATTTGCTTTGATTGTATAGGTTTTGTATAATGAGTTGTAGATAGTCTGCATGTATACATTGTTAACATATATGGTCTGCATACAAATAAATAAAATCAAATCAAATATATTGTGTAAATATAGTTATGAGTTGACTATATATATTATACGTTACATTTTAGGCAGAGATGTATATATATGTTTTAACAAGTCTAAATAGTATATATGTATATTTTACATAGACTATAAGGCTGCAGTGCTATGATAATGACCGTATAGATATTTTACTTGTGGTTTAGTTGTGTTCATCATATGAGTTCTTATGTTGGGTTTGCAGTAATCATTTTAAGATATAGTATATTTAAATATATATACACTTTGATTTTTTTGGAATATATGTGTTTGTATTATAAAGTATGGGTTATAAGCTTGTCTGTTGATTTGGTAATATATATGTATTCTGAGTTGTAAACAGCTATTGGCTATATGATAGATATGTTGGTTTTAAATTATGAGTTTAAAGTATAAGTAATATATACATGTAGTTTTAATATAAGCATAATGAGACTGTAAACTTTGTTTGAAATTTAATTCTTGAAGGCAAATATGGGCTTTGAATCAAAGGGAAATTTGGTTTTAATATATCTGCACAGAGGTCTATTCTAGTGATGTAATGCCCATTGCACATTGATGTGTTTTAAAAAGGGGCGTTACATGTAAGTTGTATTGAAAGTCTGTAGCCTGTAATCTAATCGGCATGCATTTTGTTGAACCTGTTCATCCACTTTGTTTGTCTTAATTTTGAATTGTATAAAGATTTAAATTATGTAATAGTTGTATATATTGATTGGTTTAAAGTGTTGATTTCAAAGTACATATCAGTAGTTATTTAAAAGTATGATATATATATGTTGATATTTTATATGTGATTATTTAAACCAATGATTTTTTTTTATCATTTACATATATATACGTATGTTATTTTAATATTGTTTTAAACTAAATATTGATTTCATATATATTTAGTTCAATTTATATCAACTGATTCAATCGTTCTCATCGATTTCCCCTTTATCAGCCTTGTTCGACAAACCCACGTCCATCGTGCTTTGCTTCGTAATTTGTGCTTGGATTCGTAACTCATCTCAGCATCGTTGTCTCTAACCTCAAAAGGTGAGCAATCACTCACGATTAATGTTCTTATATTTATTAAATTTGATTTCAATTGAAACGACAATTGAAATATGCTGCTGTTAGTTATTTATATTGCTATATCTATGCCATCATCTGTATCTGTTCACCTGTGACACCTGACATCATTATCTGTTATTTATATTGATATATATATGCCATCATCTGTATCTGTTCACCTGTGACATCTGACACCCTTATCTGTTATTTATACTGATGATATCCCTGTTACCGTTTTTATATTATTATCATATCTGTTATCACTTTGCAAGTTCCCTGTTAGTATAGAAACACTATGGGTTGAAATGATACATACCCGAACGGACTTTAGAATAGGAGAAAATCGTTATGGGTTGAAATGATAAACCCAAGCGATTTTCAAACTAAATTGAAATTGGGATTTCGGGTTGAAAAGATATATATCCGAATATATTTTAAATTGCGGATTGAAATGATAAATATCCATATCACTTGACCATAGGATAGAAAATTATATACAGACACCATTGGTCTATATATAAATGTTTTGAAAAACATTTCTACGGTTTTGAAAGAAATATATGGTTTTAATAAATAATGATTTTAAAGATTTATTAAAGTTGATTTAATAAAGTTGATTTGAATAAATGTGAAATATGTTTAAGTATTTATGTAAAATTTATATTTTTAAATATAGAATTTATAATGTTTCAGGTTGAAAGATAAATTTGAATTGATTTGGAATTCTTAATTATTTAAGAATTATACTTAAATAAGTTGATTTGAAATCTATTAAATTTGAAATTTTAAGATATGTTTTATAACTTGAATTAATTAAGAAGTGGCTTAATGAATATTTCAAACTTATATAAATTTAAATGGGATATTTTGTCTATATAAATTTGTAAATTGAAGTTGTATTTTGATGTATTGAAATGATTAAAGAAATATTTCAGAAACTAAATGTAATGAAATTAAATTGGGACATAAATTGAATTATCGAATTTAGTTTAGAAATGTCGAATATTTAAACTTTGAAATATATTGAAATTGAAATGGTTTATTTATGGTTCAAATAGGCATTTGAAATCGATAATTTAAAATGGTTTATTTAGAAACTGAATCGAATTGAATTTGATGATTTGAGATTTGATAAAATTTGAAGTTTTGAAATTCGAGTTGATTTGAATCGATTTGTGAAATTTGAGGAAGCTATTTTATATAAAGTATTTTTAAAACCATATCTAAAACTATTTATATTTTACTTAATATAAACTATTTTAATAATCATTTTCAATATAAATTATTTTATTATAAGCTATTTTAACTTATAACTATTTTACATAAAATATTTTATCTTATAAACTATTTTACTATATATACTAATTTTAATATCTAAACTGTTAAAGAGGAAAGTGTTATGGATTCTGAAATGTTATGATTTCAAGCTATGTTTTCAAAGTGTTATGAATTTCAAGGTTTTGATTTCCAAAGTGTTTTGATTTAAAAGACTTACGATTTCGAAAGCGATGTAACTTTGGAAAGCGATATGATTTTGGAAATGGATTTATTTGAAGGAAAAGTGATATCGTATTGATATGGTTTTGAAATGGAAATGATATGTCGGTTTTGAAATATAACTATTTTGAAAATTTATTAAATGACCATCGGTGTAATAATACGTAGTTATTAAAGAAACCGGGATCAGATATAGACATACTCTCTGTCGATACCGAAACCACTTTAATAACTAATATACGCGGAGTGTTGATCTAGAATGAAGTGGATGGTTTTGATGAACGCGTTGACTGAAGAAAGAGAACGATTTTGGATGACCCCTGACATGACTAAAACAGGAGCCGCGCCGGGCCATTGAGGTTCACCACCTCTAGCGGACACACTTCTTCGTTACCATATCTATTACTTTTGTGATTCGATTTGGGTGCACCCCTCGATTATGGGAGTGTTGTTTCGCCGTGTTGGGGTAGTAGCTGCTATGCCCAACATCAGTCCGGATCACGCAACTACTAGTATCCTAGTTGGTATTGCCTCATGTACCTTGTCATAATGATTATCTTATTCGCGATCACTACGATTTTGGTTTGTACCTTTAGTATATGGATTGCCCTCTGGTGACTTCCGGTTTTGGGGAAACTACGGTCTTGTATATGCTCTTGGGAATAAAAATGTGTTAAGGGTGGAATGGGCCATGACTTAACGCTATTTTGATACTTTATATTACTGATTAGACATTATCTACTTAGCGTACACTATTACATAGTAGATAGTTTAACGGATCCTTAGAGGATGGTTATCCCAAACATCCTTTGAGTTACTTGTATTTCAGTTGATATTTCACTTGAGTTGGATTTATTGATATAAGAATGTTAATCCTGACTCGAGTGTTTTGTGTTTTCTTTACGCTCGGGTCAGACTGAGTGTACCAGTATTCGAGACTCACCTTTGGAGTTGGAGCTTCGCTTGGAGATCCAGCTATCTATCCAGCTTTCAGATATTCAGTTTATTCCAGTGATGTATTCTGATATTGTATTTGACTATTATATTCGAGACTTCTGTTGTATCCTGTATAACTCTGTTTTTTATATATAGTAGCTTCATGAACTACTATTCTTTTGATTCCGCTGCATTATTGTTATATTACTCTGTGTCTGTGATCTATGATTATTTTATTTACTGTATATGCTAAGTTTTGCCAAATTTAAATTAACAATCTATTATTTTGAATTATTCAAGTCTGACATGTGTGGATTATTGTCGATTTGAATGGTCCAAAATAGTGGGTCATTACACTTCACTTCATAGCACCTCTATCCTCCTCATTCCCATCATCGCTGAACTAATTTTTCCCCAAGCAACATCAAATAAAATTAAATTAAGGTGGTTCATTCGATTATAGCAAGACTGGGTAGTGATTTTAAGGAGTATAGGGGTAAATTCACAAATAAGGTGTCATGATAGGCTGGTTTGCAAATGAATATTTATATTTTCATACATTCATATATATTCACACCTGGCCCTAATTGATGTATGTAACATATGATTTAATTGCCATTATATATTGTTAAAATTATATTATTGTATTTGTTATTTGCGAATAGAATTCAAACAAAAAGATAATGAAATTTGATCTACTTCTTTTGGTCACATATAAATCAATCATTTTTTAATATTAAAATATATAATCATTTATTTTGGTGATAGTTGAACATGTTTAGGTATGTGTATCTAAAGTTGATGCTTTGTTGTTTTGATTTTAAACCATGATTTATGGTGCTTGCTTAGTCAAATAGATAAATCTGAAACAATTTTTTTTTAATTATTTTGGATTATTAACTATATACATACCTACACACATATATAACTGATTTACAATTATATGTCCACATATACATATTGCATGTATATTTGTATGTATGTGTGTATGTGTGTATATGTATGTATGATACAGTGTGTATATGTATGTGTGCACGTATAAAATTTGTTTTGTACCTATAAACCAAAATGAAACACATATGTATAAAATAAATAATATGCTAATTACCTTTTATGACCTAGGTCTAGAATTAATTAAGATTTTTTAATAGAAGAAGGTGGAAAGCCTTTCCATTTTCTCTATATTTTATTTTAGTATTTACTCAGTCAAAGAGATAAATTTTGAACTTATTATATTAATTATTCCTTAATAATATTTTCATATCCTTAGTTTATATGGAAATATATGCATACATTACATGGAACTTTTATGTTAACGTCTCATGTTATGAATATATAAATGATATATTCAAAAATTAACATTATATTAATTTAATTAATATGATTATTAAATAAATACAAAATATTTTAAAATAAAAATATGGTTTTATTTTTATAAGTTGATTGGATCTAATGTTATTAATAGATTACATTGGCCCATTAAGATCCAAATAAGAATTTAAACTTACTCATTTCACTCGCTGCCATACGGGCTAGTACCAACACTAAGCACTACCATTTATTTAACTAGAGGACATAAGACAAGTAACTCAAGGCCGACCACCTTCTACTACAAAGGTGTCCGAAGTTTATCGCCTCTACTACCAAGATAGAATGTCTTCTATCTCTGAATTGGCATCGCCTAATGCACACAACCAAAACAACTATGCTTTATTCTACAAATGGTATATGAACATCAAATCTTAAAGTCGTAGCTAAGGGAAACAAACTTACTCTATATAAACAATATGATATGGAACAGTATATTGCAATACCATAGTCTTTATGTCTTAAAGTCACTTGACGACTCTATAAAACCACCATATGAATCGAACCATGTCTCGAACCATCGTCGTAGTCTTTGCCTCTTCTATCATCAACCTTATGTTTTTTAAGACAAGGTGTATCATCCCAGAACTCATCACCTTGCTCAATAGTCACTTCAGACCTTATAAGCATGATGCTGGTTCCCGAAACAAACCTAAATCCTTGTGATATCAATTTCTAAAACTCAAAACCCAACTACCCTTAAACCGCAGTCCAAATGTAAGGATATAGTGTTTAGACATTTGAACTATATTTTAAATAGTTGAACCCAAATTTACATACGTTTGGAAAGTTCAGCAATACGTAGGAATACAATGGGATAAATTTCCTGAAATTCGTAGGTTTGAATTCTTTAATTTAGGCCTCTGAATGCCCAATGAGGTTGAACCTAAACCTTGATGGGAAATTTCCTTTGGCGAAAATTCTCCCCACCTTTTCCTTTTTCACCTATCTTTCTCCTATCTTCGTATTACTATGAAATTTCACAATAACATTGTTCGATGCAAATTCCTGCCCTTTTATAAGTCATTCGACATTCCAACAAGTAGAATTTCATTAATGACTCGTTCCACCTATAGCAATCCGACATCTATGATGTCCCGATCCATGTCTAAATGTGACACTAACATTGTGGATGCCATTGACGACTGATCATTTTGGTAAAATATAAAATAGATGATAAAGCTATCTACAAATATATCTATACTTTCTGAAACCCGTAGGGAAGGAACCAAATATAATACCAAAAATAAAATACCATAATCCCAGATAAATAAAACAACTGTAAATGATAACATCTAGTTACAAAATATCTCCAAATGCTGAAAATAGATAAATAGTCTGAATGTTTGGGAAATATATCAAATAAGTAGTAAACATCTAATAAGTATATGTGTTTTTCCATCATATAACCACGTCTAGAATAACTGCCGGTCCTCTCTACCTACCTATCGGAGTAAACAAAAGGAGAAAGTAATAGAGGGGGTTAGACATTTATTTGGTGAGTGATATGCATCATATAAGTGTATAATATTAATAAGCTAGTAAAACAACACTCATACCCGAAAAACATACCTTATCTGTGTCACATGCACCCAACAAGTCGACTAACACAATATAATGATAAGTTAATATTGTATGTTAAGAATCTACCATAATACTAATCGATACCCTAATACGACGTCAAACGTACCCCTCTCGAGGATCATACTCACGTCTCGAGAATCCAAAACTAAAGGCGTCACAATAAGGTTTGGGTAAAACTCTAACTTATCATCAAGGAAACCACATGCGATTCACTATTGAAAAATACATGTCTGAACCTGTTAATGCTAGGCGTCATTGGACACACCGAAGAACTCATTTCCTATAAAAAAAAGTATACTGAAATGCCTACGCTATCGAAATTGATGTCGTTAGAGGTCACCGGTCATACTGAATAACTCATTTCCTTTGAAAAGTGTACCGTACCCATTATCATCAAAATATGTACCGAGAACTCAGTACATTTGAAACATGCACCGTGACACTATTGTTAGACGTCGATGGTTACACCAAAGAACTCATTTCTTCCTAAAAATGTACTGATGTGCCTATACTCGTAATCGCCATTGTTGAGCGTCACCCGTTACACCAAAGAACTCATTTCCTTTGAGAAAGGTACGTAATGCCTACCCTCCTAGCCATCAGTCGAACGGTGCATAACAAGCCTACCTAACTAGGAAACTTTTCTAAAGTATCTTAAAACATCGCAAACAACATACCAAAGCATTCTTCCTCTCTCCATGATCACAATGCCTTAAACCGTGCGTGAAACAGATATCGTATGCGAGTGCAATAAACGTTTGAAGTTTATGGGAAATATTGTAATCATTAAATATATTTATTTTAGTATTATTATCACTTGCCTTTCCCCCATGTCTGCTACGAGGAGCGATCTTCCTCGACGTTGAACAAAACCCATCAGCCGCCATGGTTTTCGCCTTGCCGCCATCGCTACATCCACCTAGCACCCAATCTGATAGTGCTAGAGGACTACCCATACCATGATAGACCCAACCACATGTTCCAGCCACCCCAATCACCATAGGAAATGTCACCACTGGTCGATGTCTCCAGGCAAATTTCAGCCGCCATGAATTGATCTCTCATATGATCAGACGCTATCGTTAGTCTCTACTCGCCTCCTCTACTTATATATACACCTTTCGATCGTCGTACGGTTGTTGTTTCACTGTTGGTTTGAAATGAACGGTCCACATTTTCCAAACTTCCAATGCATTTTATGATCAATCCGTACAACTAATCGACGAACGAACACTGCAACTTTTATATAAAATATGTCTGATTTTGAACACTTGTATATTTCGCACTTTTTAATTAGAAAGAGATTAACTTTCGCTAATTATAGTCGATAAAAATCTACTTTTTAACCATCTAGCCACGGTATATTAGATTTTAATCAGGTGTAAATAAAAAAATTTGACTATCAATTTCATCACATATATTTTGATTTACGAATATAAGAGTCGGTTTACTATGACTTATCAATACACACACACATATAAACAGTCCCACTCACCGATTAGCCGTGCATTCTCTCTAATTCACTTTGAATCCTCCTTCTTCCTTGCTGGCCTGAAGTATTTCCCTCTCGATTCGCCTTGGTTCGCTTTAAAGTTGCTTGCTTTATAATGTTCTATTATTACTTTTTGATCTTATGTGGTATTATGTTGATTTTATTAAAATGTTAGATGATGATGAAGAAGAAGAAGACCAGTGACATAATATTTAGACTAAAGTATGATTAGAGAATAATACTTTCCTTTCTATTTGTAGGTCGTAATAACTCTTATTTAGGCTAAATTCTTGAAATTAACATATTACGAAAATGACACTAAGTTTGACTTTTTCTAATTCTAGCCTATTTAACCAAAATCAGCAAGTTACATATGTTTTCTGATTATAAACTACACTCCATATGCAATGGAATAGGTCCTAAGGCCTAATTCTAGCTCCTATAAAAATTTACTATCTTACCGCTTATGTAAATTTACGATTTTTGCTCCTTTTAAATTAATTATTTAATTTCTTGAAATTAAGAGGTGTTACATTCTCCCTCCTTAAAATAATTTCATCCTCAAAATTCAAAGGGATGGAGAATGAACTCGTAAACATCCAAACATACACACATAATTGCACATCTATAGCATGCATCCATGTTAGCCATATACACATATATAATATACGAGAAATACAAAACATCATAAGGAATAAATAAGTCACTAACAATGTACAAATATCACACATAAGCATGGTATACATGATGGGTATGATATGATGATAACAATGAACAAAATGCAAGACATAACTAAATCAGATCCTTCTATATACATGCAATCATCATGACAACAATTTATGGATGCAAGTCCTAACTTATGCATGAATTTCTATATGTATGTACTTAAAATAACAAGCAATCATAAGCATGTTGTTGTACGAACCATCACATACAAGGTAACATCCACACACACACTAGACTAGCATAAATCAAACCAAACATAGCGAAAAATCTAGCAACCATTCCTAAAAGAATTTAAACTAAAACGATCAACTAGAAAGGAAATATACTGAAATAGAGTTTAGGATGGGAAGCTCGGATTTTCTTTTCAGGCCCCCAAGTACTCTTGGTCGGGTTGTTTCACCACTGAAGTCTGACCAACTTCACTATCTTATTCCTAAGCTACTTTACACTATGTTCCAAAATACAAATAGGCCCATGGGATGCCATCGGTTCTGATCCTACCTCCACTTCTTCTACCTAATTTGGCCCATTACCACCACTGTATCATGAATATGTTTCTGCAGATGTTATACATGGAACACATTATGAATGTTCACCAACTTTTTAGGAAGTTCTACTCTATAGGCTAACTTCTCTACTCCTTCCAAAATTGAAAAAGGTCCAACGAATCATGGCGTTAACATCCTTATACTACCAAAATGCATAACATGTCTTAATGGCGAACCTTTACAAATACCATGTAACCTACCGCGAATTCCAAATTCGTCCGTCTCTTATCCACATATGACTTTTGCATATCCAATGCGCCCTTCATTCTTTTACCGATCAGTTCTACTTTCTCTATGGTATCTCTAATCATGTTTGGTCCAATTATAACCCTACCTTAAAGACTTCTCCAAATTCACTCATAAAAAGTGGGTCTCGATCACCAACGATGCTAGAAGGTAACTCGTGCAAGCAAATAATCTCCTTAACATATAGTATAGCCAACGGTGCTACGATCCTCGTACTCTTCACCGGAATGAAATGGGTGCATTTGGTTAAGCGTTCTAACATAGCCCAAATGCTTTCATTTTCCCTCCTACTCCTAGGTAGACCATCAATAAAGTCCATAGAAATGTGCTCCCTTCTACTCCTAATAATCCACTAGGCTCCGCCTTCACCCTTTGACAAGTTAAGCACCTAGCAACATATTTCGCCACCTTCCTCTTCGTCTTTGGCCAATTAGAAAACCTTTTTCATATCAGGTATATTTTGTCGTCACCCGGATGAATAGTCATTTAGAATGGTGACATTCACTAAGTACCTCATCTATTACTTCACTAACTAGTGGCATGCATAACCCTCCATCTTGCCTAAGCCTACCTTGGGTTCGTTGATGGAATAACGGTCAAAATGAGTAGATTGCTCACTTCCCTCTAACCGTCGAAAGAAATTAACCAACTTCACATCTTCCTTTTGCCCATACCCAACACGATCAATAAAACGATGGCCAAACTTCCAGTACTTCCAATGAACTCGGCAACCACTTCACTGAAGGTCGAAAATCAAAACTTACAATGTACTCCAACTGCTTCCACTCCGTAAACATTGAGTCCAACATAGCAAGCCTCCTACTTAAGGTATCATCCACCACGTTGCCTTTTCTCAACGTATACGAAATATCAAAATCATATGAGGCTAAAAACTCCATCCACCTTTGCTATCTCAGATATAGGTCTTTCTACGAGAATAAATATTTGAGCGACTTTTGATTCATAAACCAATTGACTTTTTCACCCAACAAATAATGTCTCCATGACTTCAACGCAAAAAATATAGTTGTTTACTCAAGAACGTGAGTTTGATAATTCCTCTCATGAACCTTCAACAGTCTACTGATGTATTCCATAACTCTTTCTTCTTGCATAAGAACAATTCCTAGCCCCATACCACAAGCATCAGCATATACGATAAAAGGCTTTATATCATTGGGAATAATTAAAATAGGCACACTCATTAAAAGTTCCTTCATATGTACGAATGCATGTTCACACTTTGCATCCAAAGAGAAAACAAATTTTTTCTTAGTAAGACATGCAAAAGGTGCAAAAATCTTTATAAAGTCCTTCATGAACTTGCAATAAAAACCCGCCAAATCAAGAACGCTTCTAACTTCGGTGGCATTTTTCAGTAATTTCTGGTCTTATACCACGGCCACTTTGCTTGGATCGACTATTAATCTATGCTCTGACATGGCATGTCCAAGAAAACATACCTCCTTTCTCCAAAAATGGCACTTGGAGAATTTTTCCTTTAGTTGGTGCTTTCTCAAGGTATCAAGCATTTCTTCCAAATGCGCTTTATGATCCTTCTTGGTCTTGGAATAAATGTGGATGTTACTCACGCACCATTACAAATCGATTCAAATGCTTCCAAAAAACACAGCTTATAAGATCCACAAAATAGGCTGGAGCATTGGTTAGTACAAAGGCTTCATTGACCACTCATAAGAACCCTTCGATGTGCAGAAGGAAGTTTTCAGTATGCTCTCCTTCGCCAACCTCAACCGATGAAAGCCTGTAGCAAGATCCAACTACAAAATACCATTGCTCGAAATAATTGATCAAATAAATCATCGATGTGTAGTAATGGATATTTATTCTTCCTTGTCAACTTATTTAACTCATAGTGGTCAACACACAACTGCAAAGACCTATCTGTCTTAGTGGTGAACACAACTGGTGCTTCCCACTCAGACATGTTCCTCCATATAAACCCCTTTGTAAGAGTTCAGAAACTTGTGTGTCTAACTCTTTCCTTTCTCTAGGCATCATTCTCCTAATACGCAATATAATCGGCTTCACTCCTTCAACCAAATCAATAAAAAAATTCTATTTGGAGGAAGACTAACAATCTCTATGAACACATCCAGAAATCTTTATAGGATAGGGATAGATGCTAACTCATCTTGCGACTAATCCAACGAATATAAGTAACTCAACATCATCAATCCATTAGGCTCACAATAAACATCTAGGTTACACCCTTTGTCACTCCTTATACAAATCACCCTCCTATCACAATCTAGTACTTCCCTATAGCGCAACATCTAATCCATCTCCTGTATCAGTTTATACCTCGAAAACCCAAGCACAAAGGCATTAAATATGAATTCCACACCATAAATGAATAATTTTAAGTCTTGAGAAACCATAGATAAGTGGACCGATCCCCCAAGGGGATTCGACACCATCATTGGGTTAGGCATAATGCGAGTCTCTAATTCTAACTTATCAACCATACTTCTAGACATAAAAGAGTGCGATGCTCCAGTGTAAAATAAAGTAAGAATAGGAAAAGCGGGTTAAGTAACACATCTTCCATAATGGACGTAGAAACTACGTATCCACTTCCTTCGGCTAGTGATGCGCTAATAGTAGGAACTGCTTCTAGTGCATAGGCCTTTACAATGTGACTGCTTGTAGCACCCGCTCCTCCTTTGCCTAAGGCCGAGCATGCTCTCTTTCCCAACCAGTTGCAATTGTAGCACCGTACTTTTGCAAAGTCCACTCTGCAATCCTTAGCAACGTGACCCCTCAATTTGCAACATCTGCAAATGATTGCATGCTTCTTCTATTTTCCATACCAATCTTTTCCACTTCCATTCTTACAATTTCCCTTCAAAAGTGCTTGTCCACCCTCCTTCTTAGGCTCCTCCTTGGTAACTTCCTTTATGATCGTATTAAGAAATGCCATTTATACCAATTTCTCATAAATGGACCCCATCAGAATGTGACTCGGTGCTAGATCCTTTAGTGGTTGATTCAAATCGTTTGCAAACCTCTTGCCCTTCTTTGTTGGTGTACTGATTAGCTCCATTCCATATTCTACTAGTTCATTTAATTAATTTACATATCCTTCATAATCATGCTACCCTGCTATAGCCAAAAACATTTTTCTTGAAATTTTCCTATGTTATGTACTCCTTATTTATCTTAGCCACTATCATCTCCCACCAGTTTAAGGCCTCTTCACGTAGGTGCCATGTAGTAAGTTGTTGACTCGTGGCATCCCCAAGGCCAAAACTCCAAGGATATGCTCACATGTGTGAAGCCACGCCTTTATATCCGCAAAAGATCCAGTTCCCATAAAAGACCTTCCACCCATACTCTTGAAATCTTTCCGTGGCTTTGGAAAGCCAGCAAAGGGTGGGTTATCAAGAACCAGTGTGGGTGTACGGGATACAGGTGTAGCAAGGTTAACATAGGCTTGGCCAGTGGTTTGTAAAAACCTACAGAACCATATGGGTATGTTCGTGCCAAGTACCTATGGCAACACATACTCAGAGCCCTATATAGTCTAGTTACTCATCTCTACTATATGTAAAATGGATTATTAGCAACTATTCCTTGATAACAACAAACTAGAATGTAATAAATGTGGTGTTCTTTGTGCTATATTATGCATACATACACATATATCCATAAAAATACAAGTACACTCTCTTAAGACTTCCTATTACAGTAGGAATCGCTTAATCTAAGCTCCGATACCAAATGTAACGACCCACCATCCATGACATCCCAATCCACATCTAAATGTGAAACTAGCATTGTGGATGTCATTGACGGCTGATCGTTTTGGTATATAAAATAGATCATAGAGTTATCTACAAAAATATACACTTTTGAAACTCACAGCGGAAGGATCTAAATATAATATCAAAAATAAAAACCATAATCTTAGATAAATAAAACAACTATAACCGATATTATCTAGTTACAAAATATCTTTAAATGCCGAAAACAGATAAATAGTCTAAATGTCTAGGAAATATATCAAATAAGTAATAGATAGCTAATAAGTAGATGTGTATCTCCATCATACCACTGCGTCTCAAGAATCACTACTGGTCCTCTCTATCTTTCTATCAGAGTAAGAAAAAGGAGAAAGGAATAGAGGGGGTCAGACATATGTCTAGTGAGTGATACACATTATATAAAAGCATAATATTAATAAGCTAGTAAAATAATACTTATACATGGAAACCATACCTTAGCCAGTGCCACATGCACCCAACAACTCAATTAACATAATATAATGATAAGGTGACATTGTATGCTAAGGATCTGCCAAAATATTAACCAATACCCTAATACAGTGTCGAATGTACCCCTCTCGAGGATCATACTCGCATCTTGAGAATCTAAAACTAAAGGCGTCACTATAAGGTTAGGATAGAACCCCAACTTGTCATTGTCGAAACCGTTTGCGATTCACTATCGAGAACTACCTGTGTGAACCTATTATCGCTAAGCGTCACTTAACATAATGAAGAACTCATTTCCTCTGTAAAGTGTATCCACTACACCACAAAAGGCTTTTAACAGCGTTTGATAAACGCTGTAATACGATACAACAGCGTTAGTTCAAACGCTGTATAACGACATGCTGTCTTATATACAGAACTTACAACAGCTTTTCGATAAATGCTGTTGAAACATCTCTTTGACAGCGTTTCTTACAAGCTGTCAATAATGTTTTTACAGCGTTTTCAAACGTGCTGTATTATGTTTCAACAGCGTTAATAATTTAGTTGTCGAAGATGTTTTAATTCTACTTTAACTGTTTACAACAGCTTTTTCTAAACGCTGTTATTGAGTCATAAACTATTTCGACAGCATGTGAAAAACGCTGTTATTGACTATTTCAAGATAATTACAGCACGAATTGAACGCTGTTGTTTCTTCATTGACAGCATTAATCAAACGCTGTCTTCTATTTATATAAAAGAATAAAAAAGAAAAGAAAGGTACTCCCAAGATTATAAATCTCCACTAAAATATTGATAGTACTAGAGCTACGTTAAATATAGATACTGAACCAAATTTAATAAAATATTACACTATTACAATTATACTTGGCCTTAACCAATTTATGACTTGAAAATCTACTTCCGAAACTCTACAACATCTTAGTACAGGTTCAGGTTTTCATAAAAAAAATGTAAAAACAATGGTAGCCTGTAAACAAGACAACCAACGTCAAGATACAAGAAATTGAATTACAAGAATAGTAATAGTACATACGGTCATCCAAGTTTGAACCCGTACAGAAAGTAGTCTTTTTTTGGGCCATCACCTTCTTAAGTCAAGCGACAACAGTGAAGAAGAGGAAGCAACTACCTTTTCACGCAGGTTGAATTTCTTGGCAATTATTGGTCGAACATCTTCAACTCCTACCAAGCTTTCCAAAAATGGAAGTAATGAAAGCAGTTCTTTTTCATTCCGGTCTTCAAACCAGCTCTCTATTGGGATTCCATTTTCTAACTGAAACCCAAATGCCTGCAAGTTTAAGTACAATGCTCCGAGTTAGAGACTTGTGCTGGTTCATGCTATTTAAATAGGTAACTCATCAAATCCATCACAACTTCAGAGAAAACAATATTACTGATTATATTACATAAAATCTAATAAGTAAGCTAGTACATGGGGTTAAAGAGGATAATCAATTTCCCACTATTGTAGTATGCATCCATCCCAAGGTTAATTTACCTGGCAATATGATGAACTGGACTAGAGTACTAGCTAAACTAATGTACCAGACAGATAGTGAATATGATCAGAGTAGACTAAACTATGTCCTGAAACACCTGCTGCAATAAAGCATAGAACTGAAGCATTGAGAGCAATAGGAAGAACTAATCTGAAGCAGACGATCTGAAACAAACTGAAACAGGCTAAGTTAAAACACTTGCTACCAAAAACTATTTGATCTAAACTACTATGACCAACTGCAGTTATGGCTGAGATGAAGATTGCAGTGCAATTATATTCAAACTAAAGAAAACCATAGTGTAATGATGCAACGTTGGAACTGTAGTTGCATGTAAGTTAGGGTGAAGTTGTATGCCATGTCAGTGTAACAAATTGTGAATAGTGTTTGTATCATCTGTAGATCATTGATTAGGCCAGAACTTTGCCTTTTCTGTTTTGTTGTATCATCTGTAGATCGTGGACAGAATGTCCAACGCAACTTTCTCATGTGTGGGATTACCAACTGTGACAGCCCTATGCTTGTCCAACCAATCCGTTCCCAAAATAAGGTCAAACCCTTTAAATTAACTACTTAATTACACCTTTTAATTTAATTTAAAATATACTTAAGAATTAATTACCAATAAAAGACATTTAAATAAAATATCTTAAACTTAATTAATTTAAAACAATTTATAACTTTTAACTAATCCCAAACTTAATTAAAACATTAATTATTTTAAATAATTAGTTAAGAAAATGTTTAACTTGATTTATTTTAAATTTTAAATCAGCTAATACAAATACCCGAGCCAATCTCAGTAACAACCCGAGCTTAGACCCGAGAACTTTCTTATTTTCTCAAAAACTCGAGTTTGTTTAAGGGTTAGGCTCGGACTTAATTAATTTAAACTAAACTTAAAGAATTAATTACCAATAAAAGACATTTAAATAAAATATCTTAAACTGGTAATTAATTCTTAAGTTTATTTTAAATTAATTAAGTTTAAAGTGGGAGTCGAACACTTATGTTGGGATATTCTGCTGTTCTGCATAATACAAATCTATATTGGACATATCTCTTTATCCTGAAACTAACGGGCATAATTCAATAGTCCTCATCTGCCCATAATTTGAATCGCAGCTATCTAATTTTAGTGGGTTATCAGTGGGCTGGGCTCATTTAATAATAGTTTTGTTTATGAAGCATCTTTTACAGTGTATTAGAATATTTGAAATGCAGCAATAAAAGGCAAGAACCTCAAAATGTTCTTGACATTTATCAAAACAAATTAACAGCCATTTCTACCCTTCTTTTTACATCCAAATCTTAACAATTAATCCTTTCTTTAAATTTGATAACATATATTGACATGCATCGAAGTAGTAGTTTTCTGTTTTTATTTTATTTTTTATTTTTTAAATTTGGTAACATATACTGACATAAAATCACAGGGAAAGCATTTACCTGAGGGGAATTGTCAATGATGATAACCCGTGCCAAATCACGACCAAGAACCGACAAATCTTTCATATAATTACCATCCACGTAGACACATGATTCACGAAAAACACGATGTCGAATCAATTTCCTTTTAGGATCAAGAATATTAAGAAGCTTATCTGCATAAATACTTTGGCTTGCAGTAAATATGGTGATCTCAAAGAGGCTAGCAACCTTTTCCATGAAATCTTTTAGATAGGGACGGCATCGTACATAGATTGTGTGTTCACTGAAATTAAAGTTTACTGGAAATGTGAAATCTGCATCTTGACATGGTTCAAGAGAGGAGTGCACTAATGTCTCTGTCAGTGGAAATGCATATTAGCAAACAATAAATAATAGAATATGACTCAAAAGAAAAAAGTAATTTGAATTTTTATTAGCTAATGGCTATAGACAAAAAGATTACAGTTCATAAATGCAAATTAAAATTACTACACAGAGTGTAAAAACATAATGGTCAAATCAAGTGAAGTTCTAAAAGTTAACAAACATATTATGTAACCACGACTATAGAACACCATATTTGGGGGCCTGCTACAGCATTTATAGAGCCCAGCTAAGGGCTTTAAATTTTCTAACAAAAGCAAAATGTTGGTTAAAGCCAACGAGGGGATATTAAAAAATGAATTCTAGAGGTGGTATTGGATCACATGAACCTTCCTTATTTTCTAAAGGTTGAGGATGAAATATTGTTTAGTGGTAATGGCAGAGAGATCGAGCTGTCAATTTTATCTATATTTAATACCAGTATGCATGCACATCCAATAGACGTGTGCATAATTTTTTTTGACCATAGCTAGAAATAAGTTTAAAAATGGATTATTATTGCATACCTTTATGTTTAATTTTTTGAATTTAATTGAATTCAATGTAGATACATAAATTGTTTGTGATAGCAGCTTGCTCAAATGCAATGTATAAATATATAAATAATTTGTAAACATAGTTATTTTTTTTAAATATGTTTAATTTTATAAATGTATAATTTACAAAACTTGCTTTGCATTTTGTAAAAGTAAGTCAATTTTTGTAAAATTAGTTAATTTTTATATAAAAGTTTTATAGAATAGATTAATTTTCATAAATTTAGTTAATTTTTATAAAAATATAACTTAGTTAAAAATATTGTTAAAATTAATTAGTTATTATAAATTTATTTAATTTTTATAAAATTTTGATAGTATATAGAAATTTATTTAATTTTTATGAAACTTTAACTTAGTTAATTTTTTATAAAACATAGTTACTTTTTATAAATTATTTATGTTTTATAAAACTTAGTTACCTTTTAGAAAATTATTTAATTATTAAACTTGGTTAACTTAGTTAAATTGTTATAAAACTTAATTGTTTCTTATAATTTAATTTTTTTTGTATAACTTAATTAACTTGTTATATTTTATGATCCAAATTATGAGACTTCTCTGATTGATTAGATTACAAATGCAAACAAGTTTGAAAAGCTGTTAAGCTATTGAGGTTGGCTATTATACCATGTTATCTATGTATGGTCTGCCTAAGTCGTTGGTCTGCCTAAAGCTACAGTGCCAACCTGAATCAACCAACAAGTCGTTGGTCTGCCTAAAACGAGCATATCTAGCCTTTCCAGCTTGATATCTATGTATGGAAGCCCTCAACTATTGTAATCAAGCAAAAACTGAAATGAATATAGATAGTTTCTAAGTTGCAAATGAAGAATGTCAAGGATAACATCACACCATCTCACCAAATTCACAGTATGATCACTTGGTATTTCATCAAAATCAGACATTCTAATGTCAGGGATATCATCACACCCTCTAATTCAGTTTTCACATTGAATAGTGCAACCTAGTTGCCAATTCTATTCCCTATAATATTTTTAGCTGGAATAGCATATTTAGAAAACTCGTCAAAAACATAACAATGAATTACATTGATGTTGTATGTCAACGTTACCAAAATCTGAGTAGAAATTTGGCTTGTGATGCAAGAATAATGCATCAATCACAGTGAAGGTAGAGTAAAGCAAAAGCATATATGTCAAGCTTATGCAAGTAGGATGTGAGGCAGTGGTGCAGAGTGGTGAAAGTGATATAATGGAGAAGCAGCATTTGAATACCAAGTGGTACATTTGCAGTCAAAAGCCTAAAATGTAAATTAATCAGTCAGTCACCAACCTGATTGAATTCAGAATCTATGTCCTTTTCAATTTTATTCTAAAAATACTCTTTATAGCCTGCTCTTTTATTCTTGCATTGGGTTGCAAATTCAAAAATGTTTTGCAGAGCACGATTCTGATAAAATGAAATGTTGAAATAATAGTTCAGAAACATACCTCCTACGACCTAGAGACTTGGAATCTTGACGCAGTAGGGAACAAGGAGTCAGCACATTCGAACCTTTGAAGCACAATTAAAACAAAGTAAGAATATTGGAACTAAAATTTTCAACATGTCCTATATAAAATGAAATTTACTCTATTGCATAGGATTGTATATCAGTGTCGTTGACAGCCTTCATATTTCTCCGGTAGTCATTTGAAAAAGAACTGTCTACTAAGTGATATTGATATTCTTATAAGTGGTGATCGGGTCAAGAAGTAAATCATAGTCAACTTATTGTTATTCTTATAAATCTTAGTTTATTATTATTATTATTATAGAGGATTAAGTTATATTTTATATTTTTATAAATTAAACTTGTTAATTTTTATAAAACTCAGTTAACTTAGTTCTAGTTCTAGTTGTTTGACAATCACTTTGCAGAACTTACATATTAACATGGTTAAAATAAAAAAACATTGTGCCCCTTCGCTAACTTCTTCTCTACAATCAGATATTTCAATGAAATAACATACAAGCTGCAATAAATGCAAAACTTAGGTTAATTGATACTTTAATGGTATTCCTATAACATATTCACAGAATATCGGACCGAATCCTGACTAAAATATGCCATAAAATTTGAAAGGTGAAACTGTTGCAAAGCATACCAAAAGAAAGCTCAAGTGTCATTTTGTGTGTCAGCCATGCTAAAAAAATAAAAACCAAGCCATATTCATTATCTAGTTTTCACTAAAATAATGTTTTTGAAGAGCTCAAAACATAGAAAATGTTTATTCAAAATTTGAGGAAGATGATATCGGTAGACAAGAGAAATTATGACATAAACCATGCTGTTGAATTTTATCATAATTAATCTATGAAATTTTGACCAATATATTAATCACGAATTCACAAGTTCATTAAATTCACTAAATCCGAGTTGAAAATTTTTATAATACTTAGTTAGTTTTTATAAACTTATTTAATATTTATATAACTTAGTTAACTTATAATTATTATTTACTTTTTTTTAATACTTAGTTAATTTTTATAAACATATTAGATTTATAAATCTTAGTTAACTACATTATTATTATTATAGAAGATTTAGTTATATTTTTATACTGCTTGGTTAATTTTTATAAACTTATTGAATTTTTATAAAACTTAGTTGATTTTTATAAACTTGGTTAATTAATATTATTATTTTAGACTCGTTTAATTTTTATAATATAATTTAATTTTCATAAAACAAAATTAACTCGGTTAAATTTTATAATATTAGGTAGTGGTTTTATTTTTTATATTTTATTATGTTAGCTGTAATTTGATGTATATATTATTAAAATGGACCGGTTATATATACATGTATATGTGTAGTTTAATAAGCAAACAAATAATAAAAATATGAGAGAAATAGTAATTGAGTAATGTTTAGTGCATGCAAAGTTGTGTTTCAATTATCAGGCCATAATATTAAATATAAAGTGCCACTATATTTGGCTACAGGATTCAACGATTAATAGAAGAAAAAAAGCATAAAATGATCTCAAAAATAACATACATAACTTGTTACCTGTCCTTGGCGATGATGGTGAGCACAAGCTCTCAACATTTTCACGATAACATCCAAGGCAAGCTGAAATGGCATCTTTGGAGACAGTTTCTAGGACAGAAAGGAATTAGATGTGAATGAAATTTTACATATACACACACAGTTGAATTACTTTTGCTATGGAATGCAGAACGCCTGTTTGAATTTGGAACAATGTCCATAGGTGCTGAAGTAAATGACTCATTCCCTTTCTAAAAGAGGTTCAGTTTAGTTATACCAACATGCTCATTCAAATTAGATGACGATGTGCAATGAATTGTATTTGGTTTCCAATAGAAGTTGCATTGTTGATACTCATAGGAATAGGTGCAACAAGTTCACGGTATGATTTACTAAAAAGGTTAATTTGCTCGATTTACGATCATTTCAGTTCACTTTTTCAAACCTTTGTCACAGTGGTAGAATAAACATATTTTGTTTCGATTATACTTCAGCAAACAAGCCTTAATGATGAATTTTTCCTTCAGTTGATATTCTAACTAATTAGGGATGACCACTAGCCTTAAAACTAGATAAACAAAGTTATAAGGAACTTTTGAGATATTAACTACTTACTATATGAATTGACTGCTAATATCAAATTTTGATAACAGTTACAAACAATGTGACCAACCATCAATTTGAAAAGTATAACCATCATCAGTAAAAGCTAAAAGGTTGCCATTTTAAGCTTTGAAATGATTACCATTTTAGTTTTGTAATGGTTATCATGCATATTGTTACCATGATTTGAAAGTTGAATATATCAACTGTAACAGCCCTAAGTATACATACGTCAAAAATACTTGAATCAGTTATGCTCCACATCAATCTGCATATAAAATAAAAACATAAAGGTGCCAAAATTACTAACGTGTGTAAGAATTAAACATGAGTTCGTAAAGCATTTTTTTAAAGAAAAAGTCTAAGAGTAATAAATTCATGCATGCATGTATGTATAAAACCCTCTGTTAGCAGAATCTCCTAAGCTTGAAAAAACTGGTGCTTCTCAATCAAACTTGGCAAGTAAAAAAGGCAAATAAGCTATAATTACCTCTAGAATAGTGTCAGCACCAAATTCGTTCCTCCACCTGAGCATTTCGGCCCACATGATTATTGCTTTCTCAATATCAAATTTTCTTGCTTTCAAAAATCTGTATAAAATAAATAAAAGAATGAAGACATCAGAGAAAGTGCTTCAGCACAAAAACTAATTAGGAACGACTGGGTTTTTACTATATGAAATGCATGGATCTACATGGTATTTTGAAAGGTTTTACATGTAGAATTAGAATTAAGGTAAAATAAATATTAGTTAACATGATTGAGCTACTTGCGTAGCCTTTAAGCAACATTTGGACATCTCCATGTGACTTAGTATAAACTTAAGATGATTATTCGCGTCGTCATTATGTAAACAATTGGAGGTTGTATTTGAACTACTTCAGCAAATGCTGAAATAAAGTGAACTTTTACTTTATGATGTTCAATTCACTAAGTATGTAGATCTATGACTACTTCAAATTAAATTTCAAATAGAGAAAATTTTACTGTAACTTTTTAAATTGTTGAATCAAGAAACAATACAGATATTGTTTTTTTCGAACTGTATAACATCAATTAATCAAAAGTAAAAACAAGAAAGGTTATGTAAAGTAGACAATTGGAAATATTTCATGAATCAGATTTCAAAGAGATCCAGAATCTACATCCTGTCTGCTAAATTAATATGTGATTTATCCAAATACTTCCCAAAAAGTAAATGATATGCAATGTCAAAGGCGAAAACATACCGTGAACAAGAGAAAAGAAACGACAACTTGAAAAGCTTGTTGAACTAAAACACCTTTGGCCTCCCTAGTTGGAACACTACATCGTGCTGCAATCCAAAAAGAAATAAAAATGGAATGAGTGACAATAATAGGATAAATGTGAAATTAATCTAGAAAAATAAAAGCTGGACCAAGATACTACATAATAAATAGACAGCCTATTCAAATATTTAGCAGAGCGGAGAATGTAAATTCAAATGTACAGTTTAAGAATACAGAAGCATATCCTAGCAATCTCTAAATCAGTGGTTACCTGTTGTACGTGCAGAAAAAATTGACAAAGCATTTTTTAAAATCATAAGTGCAACTGGTGGGGTTTAAATTCCATTTCCACCATCAGCACCACCTAGCTTCTGCCAATCAACACTCCCCTCTGCAAAACTTGGAACTGCAAGTCTACCTCAATAACTTCTGCATCACCTTCCCCCCAAAATCTATCTCCTACATTTACTGCCAATAATCAAAAGTTCACAACCACTTCAATCACACTACCGTATACCAGAGCAACACCACCACCATCATTCAACACAGCATCTTCACTTCTGATACCAAACTCAACCATTAAGCAAATCCTCCACCATTACCACTGCAATTATCTGTGACCCCGATCGTCAACAGCAGTAGTCCCGTTAACCAATGACAAACCAACTAAAGCGATTCCATCATCTCTCCCTTAGCACCACTTACCACTGCTTGCTCGCCTACGTACCACTATCCCAGATTCATCAATTTCCTACGAATATCGAGCGAACTCCTCTAATCACCCACCGCAACTTGCCACCTAACAGACCCCAAACTATCATCATCAACTTCACAAATTGCCTCACCGAAATCCCCTTATTCGAACCCACCAACCTTCAGCAATCTCCACCAATTCAACTTATTCAACTTGATCAACTTCGCCAACAAAACCAATCTTTATTTCGACCTCTTCGAGCACCGCCCAGCCAACCGCAACCTCATCAAGTTCCAAAGACCGATTCTCGCAGTTGCAATTTTCAGCAGTGAGGTTCTTAGGTGCGATTTCATTGAATTGAGACGCGAACGTGGATTGTGTGATTGTGATTTTAGTACCATCGCCTGGTTTGACTTTGATCCTGAATTGAGAAGTAAACGTGGATTGTGTGAGTTATTTTTGGCTAGAAGAGGGAAGCAATTAAGATTTGGAGGCGTAGGTGATTTAGGTTTCTTATTTTGGCTAGAAGAGGGAAATTAATTTACGCGGTAATGAAATTTTTAGAGGGAACGACATTTCACAAATTGATGAATAAAAATCTCAGTGTTTTACTGTGTTGTTTTTAGTTTTTCCTACCTATAAAAGGTTCAACAACAGCAATCAACTTTTAAACGCTGTTCCCCATTGCTGTTAAAAGCAATTTTTCTTGTAGTGATCGAAATGCCTATGCTATCAAAAATTTCGTCGTTAGAGGTCATCGGTCATACCGAAGAACTCGTTTCCTTTGAAAAGTGTACCATACCAATCATCATCAAAGTACGCATCGAGAACTCAGTTCCTTTAATAAATGCATCACAATGCTATCGTTAGACGTCGATGGTTACACCGAAGTACTCATTTCCTTTAAAAAAATGTATCGCCATGCCTATACTCATAACCGCCATCACTAGACGTCACCGGTTACACCCAATAACTCATTTCCTCTTAAAAAGTACCGTAACGCCTACCATTGTAATCGTCAGTCAAAAATGCATAACGAACCAACCTAATTAGGACACTTTTTTGAAGTATCCCAAAACGTAGCAAACAACGTACCAAAGCATTACTCGTCCCGCCAAGACCGCAATGCCGTGAACCATGCATGAAACAGATATCGCATGCGAGAGTTATAAACGTTTAAAGTTTAGAAGCAATATCGTAATGATTAAATATATTTATTTTAATATTATCATCGCTTGCTTTTCCTCTACGTCTGCTATAGGGAACGATCTTCCCCGACATCGAACAAAACAATCAGCTGCCATGGTTTTCGCCTTGCCATTATCGCTATAGCCACCTAGCACCAAACCCGACACTGCTAGAGGACTCCCAGTACCATGCTGCACCAACCACCATGCTCCGACCACCCTAATCGTTATTAGGTAATGCCACCATCGCCCGACATCTCCAGGCAAATTTTGGACGTGGTGAATTGATCTCAAATGATCAAATGCCACTGTGATCCTCTACTCGACCTCCCCTGCACAGTTATACCCCCGAACGTCGTATGGTTGTTGTTTCATCGTTGGGTCAAAACAAAAGGTCCATGTTTTTCAAACTTAGGACGTGTTTTTTAATCAATCCATACACCCAATCGACGAGCGAACAACACCTATGGATTCATGTCATTAAGAACTACAACTTTGATATATAACATGTTTCATTTTGAATACTTTGATGGAGTTAGGATTATTCCCTATATGTATAATTTGTTACATATATCTAAATCATTGACCAATCTTGTTGGAAATAAAGGTGTTTTCTTTCTATTATATAATTGGTATAATGTGTTATATTAACTAATTAATTTAATTAAAAGTATATTTAATAGAAAATCTATAAATGGTACATTTTGTGATAGTAGTTATGAAGTGTTGTAACTGTGAGTAATTTATAACAATGAAAACGAATATACCATTTTAAATATTCCTAGTCAAGATGCATGGAGATTATATATCAATGTCTCCGTTGAGTATGTAATGCTCTCCAAATGTTGGACAGTTTATTACCTATGACTACTGGGGCCATCTAGGGGTTACATACTGATAGTTACTGGATAACTATGGAACGACTCACTCGATAGTTTTCTGTTGGTTAATATAACCGAGGTCAAATAGAAAATATCGATGTGACTGATTTACATAGTTCTCTCGACTTGAGAATACTGTGAATCTTCAATATTAAAGCTCCACTTTGAATATAGTCAAATCATAACACGACATCCATCGAGTGTCTATAGTTGGGTCTTGGAAGTGAAGCATTATTTAAGAGATGATTCATCTCCTCGGTTATATGGGGTTAGTATCACATTTAACTCAAGTAAAATCAAAGTCAAAGTCTCTAGCCATAGCATTTTGGTTAATAATAATTGTTATTATTGAATCAAGGACTTTGTGTTTGAACTATAGAGTTGAATATGGATGATACTGGAATTTTGACCATTACCAAATTCCATAAGTCCAAAGTGATATAGTTTTGACGAAGAGAATTCGTGTAAATAAATATCACAACAGGGTAATGCTTAATAAAGTAAAATTGGATTTTACCGAAACTATGTAAGCGATAAATTTGGCCAAAATGTCATACCACCTGCTAAGTGACGTGTGAACATTAATATTCGAACAGTTCAATGTTAATCGCTAATCAAATTTACAACTATGGGTCACAGAACCGAAGTGATGAATTCTCCTTAGACCAAATGATTTAATTAGTTTATAATTGTTATAAATTAATTAAATTAATTAAAATCCGAGGAATATTAATTGGTTAAAATTTTGAATATGATTTGAGAAATAAATATTATTAAATATATTTATAATAGCTATAAATATATCGATCAATATGTGATATTGATAAGCAATTAAATTAGATTTAATTAATAATATTTATTTGGGCTTAAATAGGATGTTAGCCCATGATGATATGGTAATAGTTCGGCTGTTATGAAGGCTATAGGTGTTAACCCAAAAAATGGATAAACACTTTAGAGTATGATGTGAAAGCAACAACCTTGTCAGAACAGAGCAAATATAATAGATAATAGCATAAATGTAAGCGAGACACAGAGATTTTATAGTGGTTCGACTGTTAATTAAGCCTACGTCCACTTTATAACTTTGATTATTGGTTTGATCTAGCTTGAATGAGATCACAGGATGATTGAGAAAGAAATAGTCATAAGTATAGGGGTTAGACTGATTCTAAGTCCTAGAATTCCCTAGAGTAGCTGACTTGGTGAATATGATGTAGAGGAAGGAATTGAAGAATAGATGGAGATCCCATGTAATGATATCAGAATCCAAATCCTTTCTTAGTTGCTGCATGGTTTGTATTTATATTAGTAGGAGTCATATTAGATCAGAAGCCCGCTACCAGAAAAGTTTGGAGACTAGTCAAGATAACACAAAAAGTACTAAGACGACCCAAGTTAATAGCTAAACTCGATATCGAGTTAAGGCCTTAACTCAGTGTCGAGTTTAACCCTTAGCCAATCTTTGGTTGAAACTTCTTGTTTTGTACTCCTTTGTTAGTTTTGATGTCCTCCATGTAATCTGGTAGATTGTTGATGAGTTTTGATTGTCGTTCTTCCACGACTTGGATTATCCTGCCGTTTGGACCATCACGTCTTCATTCTTGATGATAGACTCTCTGGAACTCTACAAAACTTCATGAATATGTATTGGAAGACTAGGGGAACACTTGGCAAAAGTATGAAGATGTCATGCCTTGGCATTTAGAGTCGATACCGAGTGAAGGGGGTTGACTCGGGCCGAGTTAAGGACTTAACCCATTTTGGGTTCTATATTTTCTTAAGCTCTTCCTTTAGTCTTTCTTAGTGTCTTCGTCAAATTTCAGGTCGTTTTGTCTTTATACCAACATTCTAACTCCTATTGATTTCTACTTGGTTAAAAACCCAATTAACATTTGTCCCCCAGAGTATGCTTTTGTTGGAAACAAAGTATGCTCTAGAATAAGATAAGTTTCGAACTACTATCTTATGAGTTTCAGTTGATTGTTGGATTCTGTCTCGAGACATTGTCTTCAACTGATTAACTTTCGACCAACTATTTGTCTTCAGTTGTCTCGAGACTCTACTGTCGTTCACCCTCCAGCTTTACCAATGAGCTCCGCTGCCTCCAAGCTACTCTCGTCGTCGCCTGAGCCAGCCTCCACCATCGAAGGCCACCACGTGTAGTCTCAAATCCTGGTTGTCGAATACCTAAGTCGATCTTTACTTCTAGCTTGGATTTATAGGTTAGCTACGGTGAATCCATGCTCGTGCGATGATGGGGATGATGATTGGCTTTAATTGATTGTAGTTTTTGTGATAGAGTTAGTTGAATCTAAACTTGGCATGTTAGTGATGAAGCTAGGGTTTGATCTCATGCTAGATGTGTATAACTTGGGAGACAAACTATGCTTCTTAGTTTCAGCCATCTCTTTTTTGTGGAATTGACTAAAGGTAAACATCAAATTGATTTCGATATGGTGATTTGCTTTAGATTTGGATGTATCAGATGACTCAATGCCTTGCATTTCTGCACATCCAGTGTTCCTGAAAAGCAAGAACTTTCCTTGTCACTCAGGATAACAGATACATTATCAATCGTTGATCGATAATGGATAAGTACAAAAAAGTAATTTCAAAGAACTATGCTGACCGTTTTTCCAACACGAGGGAGCTATCTACACAGGATGGTCTATTCGTGGTGTTCGGGACACTAGACTCACCCCAGATAACACACTACATCAGCCCTGGTTAACACTTGGAATCCAATTGGTCAGCATACGCCGACTTCCTTTGGATTTCAAGCGTTAACTGCACAAGAATTCTTATTAGAAATAAAATATACCCGACCATGATTAACAAGTTATATTGTCTAGAATGACATGCTAGTCGACATACCGCAAGTCCATTAATGGAGCATCCACGCCTTCAGAAGCTGAGTCATCAAATGCCCCAATTTCTCCATCTATTCCCGTAGGGCTGAGTCAACCTTCAACTTCTGATTTCTACGGCTCGCTAGTTCCAGTAGGGCCTGTACTCGACCAGTTGCCTCCCAGACTAAGATTTTGATGGACCCTCTGGAGCAAACGCCTTTAATTTTGATAGCTAAAATGCTAAGAAATATTTGCATGCAGCATAGTATACCTGAGGGTGATGTTCGTCTGCCAACTCAGGTCGAATTTGCACATAATCCTCCTAAAGGCTTTACTGCTTGCAACCGATACCTATGCTTGAGTGGTGTCGTGCCACCGTTCTATCAGTTCTTGTCCGTGGTGCTTCAAGACTTAGAATATGCACTGTTTCAAATCCATCCCAATGGTTACGCATTCTTAAGTTCCATGTACATCTTATTCATAGCTAGGCTTGGGTGACCCCTAAGGCTAAATGAACTTGTATATCTCCTACGTTTCAAGAGGAGATAGTACCACCCATCCTTTATAATTATTGAAGCCTAGAGGGGATGTAAGTTGATAAATGGTCTTCACAAAAAATGTTCAGCCTTCAAGAACAAGTTCTTCTTCGTCCGACGTCCATAGGGCTTCAATCATTTCTAGTTATCTGGAAATAAGTCCTTATTCTTTAGCTCTTGCCATTCTAATTGATTTTCCAGTTTCATAACCTATCATATGTATTATTGCAGTCATCCTGAGGTAGGAAAGTAACGATGAGCTCAAAGTAATGCTTGAAACTCTTAATGCTGTAAGAGCTTCCAAGCGCACAACAGAGTTCCTTTTGACAAATGAGAACATTTGGTGGTTCGACGTACTTCATCCCGATAGATTTGCTGTAGATGACAAATCATCAACATAGAATGGCCCTAGAAGACATACTTGTTCCTCATCCCATGCTCGTGACTTCTTCAAGGAGGCTCAAGAAGAAATGGTTGGTCCGTCAGAGGAAGCATGACCCGATGAGATTCCTAGAGCAGATATAGACTTACCGACATTATAGGGGATAGGGATGAGACCTATAGGATGTCTCTGATCCCCAAGAAGAAGATGAAATGTTTCAAAGGAGAGATGGAAAGCAACCCATGGTTGAGGAAGGAGAGGAAGAGGGATCGGACAGTGATGATAACGACTTTCACATCTCCATAGAAAGAGATGAATCTTTCGACGAGTTGCTGGAAATAAGTACCGATCTACCTAAACTGCCTTCTCCCGACTTGTTAGCTACTGAGGCATTAAGCCCCGAACTCCTAATTTCTCCTCCTCAAGAAAAACCTGCCTTCAAGACTCTGCATTCTGCGAGAGGTCAAGCTACCGATACCCCCATTGGAGATACGTATACTTCTTATTTCATAGGAGATGTCTCCATCTATGTAGATGAACACAAAGATATCTCCATTAGCGAAATGATAGCTGAGATCGACTCGAATATCGATATTTCCTCAAGCACATTTGTGAGTGGTGGTGAAAAGACTCTAACTCTCAAACCCTGCCGATACGGTTGGTAGAGCATATAGGGGTCATCAGCACTACACACTTCACTTTAGGATAACAAATACACATCTCTGCATCGTGTTAAGTTCCTAAGTTCGAGTATTAACTTCATTCTTGTTTTCGTTTCAGGTACTATAGGATGTGGGTTATACCATTAGTTACGTCAAGACACCAGCTCCTACAAAAGTAAAACTTCTGATCTGGCTTATTACACTCCCCGCAAATCAGACGAGAAGAGAAGGAAAAGAGGATGAAGCTCGCCACTTGGATCAAGAGCGCGAGAGGGGGGAGAAAATAAAAGGAGATGGCGAGGGCAGTGCCCCCGGCGATGCATATAAGCGCCAGAGAGACCTTCATGACCACCACAGGCCCTCACTATCGATTACTCCTCCCTACATTGATGCTTGGACCGCTGAAATACCAATAAAACCATCCTCCCTAACAACAACCGTTGCAATGGCCCCTACTTCTTCCAAACAATCTGAAAAGTTCATGCTTCCGTCGGGTCCACCCATGCTTCAAGCTACCTTTCCAAATCTATTCTTGAAGGGAGTCAAGTTTGACAAGAAAATAAAGCCCCTTAACATGGCCACTTCCCTTAGCAATCTAGTGATAGTCCGTGAGGACTTGGAAGCCGGATGTGGCATGCAACAACATTTAGTGAAAGCCCTTTCGAATGTTAATCACATTAACTATCAGGAGATCCTCTTGTTTGAGGCCGAAAGGGAAGACTATGCTAAGGCGATCAAAGATCGTGATGAAAAGATAGTCCAGTTGAAGACCGATGGGGACGCAGCCCTAAAAAGAAAAGCTGCCAACGACAAGTTGTTGACTGAGGCAAACCAGGTTCAAGATAGAGCCATTATCATGATAAAGGATCAACTCAAAGATGCTCATATTGCATTTGGGAAACTGGAAGAGAAGCTTATCGAAGCACAAAACTCCATTAAATCTCGAAACCAAACTATCACTGGCCATGCTATTGTCATTACTAAGCAGGCCGCTAAGCTCACTCGTCTTCATGAGGAGAATGCACGGCTGGTGAAAAAGAAGTAAGAGGCTACATCTAGAAAACTGGTAGAAGAGATCAAGCATCTAAGCATGAAGTCAGAGTTTACAGAGTTGCGATCAGAATACGATGATGCGATAAGCCAAATGGATGCCAGTGTGCTTCATCTTTATACTAGTTGCGTGATGAATAAGAGTAGCTTGAAATGGCTTAGTAATAATTATCCCTAGACCCTTGCCGTAGTTTGGCAAAAGGTATTGGTCAGGTCTGAGGAGGCCAAGGATACGCGCTCTAAGGAGGAACTAAAGGCTAGTTATCTTAGTCCTGAAGATATACACTTCTTGGCTGCTGGCAGAGAGATCCTTAGAGAAGAGAGGGAGAAGGAAGCCGCCGATGCTACAACCAAAGCTCTTGCTGGCCCAAGCTCTTCAGGCCAACACCAAACACTTGTTCATACTTCTCAGAAGCAGACGACGACCGTCTCTATATCCATGGCTATTATTTCTAATGTCGCCCACGCCCACGCAACTTCCAAGCCTTGGGTGAGCCATGCTCTTTTCTGGTTGTAGTACGATCTTTAGAGATGGGGACTAAGGGGAAGTATTTGAGATTGAAGTTCATGACCAAACCCCTAGCTCATGTATTTCTCTTATGTCTCTGGTGATCCAGACACTTCGATTTACTCCGGAATCCTTTTCTGAACTGGGCACCTCTCTTTCCCAACTTATAGGTCAGCCATCTGTCCTGCCTCATCTTCCTACCGTTGAAGGTTCAGGACCTGCTCCATTTTCACTGCTTCCACCACCGTCTCTGCAGTGGCTTCTGGCATAGTTTCTGCTCCACGTCCGGGCCCGATTTCGAACAGATAGAGGTGCTACAAAACTTGGAGGATGTCTTAGCTTCTATGGATAAAGAGGTGGTGATTACTAGTTAATCGTGGCTGACAGGCAAGATGACCATAGCAGAGAGACTGAAGGAGGAAAAGAAGAGGCTGCAGGCAAAGAAGGAAAAGGAGGAGCAGAAGCGTAGGACTCCCACTACCATCATGTTGAAGGTGTCGAAGGAGGGGAGTTCAGCTACCGGAGGGTCAGAGGGGTCTGACTCCCCTGCAGGAAGAGAGACAGATAGCAGGAAGAAGCTCTTGATTCACCCAGGCAGGGGCAGTATAGGCGAAGGGAAAGGCAGAAAAAAATCGAATGAGCTTGAGCACCGTTGGAGCAGGGTACTCGTTGTCTTTTTGTGCGTTGTTCTGTGTTAAAGTATATACAAGTACAGAGTTAGTGCTTAGCGTCTTTTTCCTTTTGTTATAGCATTGGCAACATTTGTACTTTTGTTTTGATGTTCGAAACAAGCCGGTATTGTGCGGGTATGGCCCCCGCTGTTTGATATTATACATAAAATGATACGAGTAATGAAAAAGATTAGCATTTCCACTGTAATCTCTTTTATGTATTTCTCTATACTGCATGTACTATGCCTGTTTATATACCACCATGTATGTACATAATATGATTACTTATCTTGCAATTTCCATATTATATACTACTATACTGTGTGATGTGATGTGTTTATCTATCGTAATTCCATGCATTTAAATAGTGTAAGTAGTGTAGCTTGCAGTTGTTCTGTGTACCACTTTACTTAGCTATGTTGTGGTTGCCAAACTTCTCTGTTCGACGTAACAGATTCATAAAGTGAGTTTTATCCTGACCAAGTGTTAGTGTGGTGTGTGCCCTCAGTCCATGGGGCTAGTTACTCTGAACACTTAATATGAAACTGGATGCTCTGGATGGCTCTCAGCTGCCCCCAGTCTAAGATGTATTGTAGCTTCTATCTTTGGGAACTTGTAATTTGAATGCTCGATTCTGAGCACCCTCTACTTTGATTGAGGTTGATTCTCTCCAACCTCGGTATTGAGGTTCTATCCGCATACTTGTTTCTATCTCTAGAGACCTATGAACAGCTCAATCCCTTGGATTTTCTTTCTACATTGTCGATATCTGAGCGATGTTGAGTTTTGGAAGCGGGGATTAATTTCTACCAATTCTGCAACTGATGAGTTTTCCAATGTTGTTGGAGCAACATTGGTACTTAGGAAATTTTGACAAATTGACAACGCTACCGGGGTAATATCGATGATTCGGTGCTTACTTGAATGTAGTTCTATTGGTTCCAGCAACAACAGAATGGATGCTTACTTAGACGCGGTTTCATTTGTCTAAGAAGCAAATAAACAGAGCGCACTTGAATGCAGTTCTATCGGTTCAAGTGGCAAAGAAGTAAAGTGCACTCAAACGTAGTTCCATCGATTCAAGTGACAAAAGAATGGATGCTTACTTGGACGTGGTTCCATCGGTCCAAGAGGCGAAGAAATGGAGCGCACTTGAACATAGTTCCATCGGTCCAAGAAGTGAAGAAACGAAGCGCACTTGAATGCAGTTCCATCAGTTCAAGCGGCTAAGAAGTAAAGCGTACTCGAATGCAGTTCCATCGGTTCAAGTGGTAAATGAATGGATGCTTACTTGGAGGTGGTTCCATCGGTCCAAGCAGCGAAGAAATGGAGCGCACTCAAACGCAATTCCATCGATTCTAGTGGCAAAAGAATAAATGCTTACTTGGGTGCGGTTCCATTGGTTCAAGAAGTGAACAAATGGAGTGCACTTGAATGCAGTTCCATCGGTTCAAGTGGTAAAAAAATGGATGCTTACTTGGACACGGTTCCATCGGTCCAAGAAACTAAGAAATGAAGCTCACTTGAACGCAGTTTCATCAGTTCAAGTGGCAAAAGAATGGATGCTTACTTGGACGCGGTTCCATTGGTCAAGAAGCGAAGAAATGGAGCGCACTCGAACACAATTCTATCGGTTCAAGTGGCAAAAGAATGGATGCTTACTTGGACACGGTTCCATCGGTCCAAGAAGCGAGGCGCGTCTTATGGATGCACACGAGGGTTGGGCCTTCTCAATGTTGTTGGAGCAAAACCAATTCTCAGAAGGCTGGGATCGATTTTCCCCATCGATCCAGCGGTTTGAATCGATTTGATATCGTTGACTCAACGGGTTGCTCACATGAACACGGTTCCATTAGTTCAAAAAGCAAAATGAATTTACTGATAAAATAAAAAGAAAGGCAAATCCTGCCTCTTTACAATGCCCTATTATCCCTGGGTGGCTAACTTGCAGAAATAGGAAATACATAGATAAGTACTAAATAAAATAGTGTCGTAGTGAGTCACCGTTCCAAGCACGGGGAATCAAAATTCCATCGACCATTGTGAGCTTGAATGTTCCATATCCAAGTTTCTGACCGATAACGTAGGGTCCTTCCTAGTTTGGGTCAAGTGCTCCCATACCTTGGAAGATCCGTTTTAGGATGAGATCTCCCACTTCAAAGGTGCGGTTGCGAGCTTTGGAGTTGAAATGTCATGCTACCCTCTTCTGGTGAGCAGCGGTCCTTAGTTCTGCTTCTTCTCGCTTCTTCCACTTGCCTGCTTCTTCCCGCTTCTGGTGAGCAACGGTCATTAGTCGCTTATTGATGGTGGATTTGATGATTTTATTCACTGCTTCGACTTGCCTGTTTTCCTATGGGTGCGCTACCACAAAAAAACTCTTCTCCATCCGATAATTGTTGAGGAAGTCCTTGAATCCAGCACTCTTGAACCGAGTTCCATTGTCCATGATGATTTTCTGTGGTACTCCAAACCTTTGTAGGGGGTGAGAAGCCTATTCTGTATAGCACTCCATCTTGTAGCACGAACTGCGGTGCCTTTCGAAGGAGCTTCTTTCATTCATTCTGATTTTCGAGGAGTGTTCCTTTGAGCAAATAATCCTTGATTGGCGTCATCCACGATTCTTTCTCTTCCGTGGTCTCAAGAACCCAATCTACATCCATTTGACCTATGCTTGGAGCCGTTAACACTTCAACTGGAACCAATCCCATTGATTGTACCTCTTCCGAACTGGACAACTTGGCTAAGTAATTGGCCTTCATATTCTGATCCCTGGAAATATGAGTTATTATGTATTGTTCAATGTCATTGAGCAGTTCCCATGCTTTTGACAAGTAGGAAGCGAGATTAGCCCCTTTAGCTTGATATTCCCTCTTTACCTGACAAACAAATAGTTGAGAGTTGATGTAGATATGCACATATTTTATTCCCATTTCCTTCACAATCTTCAATCCCGCTACCAATGCCTCGTACTTCGCCTCATTATTAGTAGCAGGGAACTCAGTCTTAAGGCATAGAAGATTGATTGTCCTTCGGGAGTCTCAAGCACAACTCCTGCTTCCAAGCGGAATTCATTTGACGTGCCATCGACGAATAGCTTCCATTATGATACCACTTCCTCTGTCTCCTGTCTTCTCCATCTCGAATGGTGAATTCCACGATGAAATCAGCCAACGAATGTCCGTTAATTTCCCTTAAGTCATGTCATACTGGCTTAATTCAATATTCCACTTTCTCCTTGAAGTCTCAAGTCGATAAAGTACTTATTTCAAAGGTTGATCTGTCAACACGTTAACTGGATGAGCTTGGAAATATGGCCGTAGCTTTCTTGACGCGATCAGCAGGCAATAGGCTAGTTTTTCCAACTTCGGTTAGTTTTTCTCGGCCCCAATGAATCGCTTATTAATGTAGTAAACAGGCCGCTGGATCCTAGCTTCTTCGCGTACAAGTGCTGTGCTCAGAGCCTAAGTTGACACTGCCAAGTAAATGAATAGGTCTTCCCATTTACCAGTTTAGATAGAACCGGTGGAGTCTCCATATGTCGTAGAATGTTATACACTTGCCTATTGCTTTGGAAATGAATCGGCTCAATGCTGCGACCTTTCCATTTAGACTCTGAAACTCTTTTTTGTTGTAGGGGTTGTGAAATTCTGCAAGGCTGTAATTTGCTTGGGATTAGCTTCAATGCCCCTAGAATTCACAATGAAACCTATAAATTTTCCAAAAGCCACACCGAAAGAGAATTTCAACGGCTTAAGGTTCATTCCATACTTTTGGATAATCTTGAACATTTCTGAGAGGTTATCCAAATGATTTCCAAACACACGTGATTTGACTAGCATGTCGTCTATGTAGACTTCCATTGTTCGTCCAATCTAGTCTTGAACATGGTGTTCACTAACCGTTGATAAGTTGCCTCAGCGTTCTTCAGGCCAAATGGCATACTCGGTAACAGTACAATCTGAGGTCGGTGATGAAGCTGGTGTTCGCCTGATCGAGTTCGTGCATCATAATCTGGTTATATCCTAAGTAAGTGTCCATGAAAGAGAGTAGTTCGTGCCCTATAGCTCCGTTCACGAGCTGGTCAATTCTACGTAGTGGGAAGCTATCCTTCGGGCAAGCTTTGTTCAACTTTGAGTAGTCAACACAAGTTCTCCCCCTCCCATTTGACTTTTTAACCGGAACTAGATTTGATACCCGTTCAGAATAAGTTGCATCGTGGATGAAGCCGTTATCCAACAGCTTATCCACTTCCTCCTTCAGTACAACGGATCGCTCCGAACCCAGAGTGTGTCACTTTCGCTTTACTGGAGTGAACTTGAGATCGATATCGAGTGCGTGACACGCTATCTCCGGTGAAATCCCACATATATCAGAATGCGTCCAAGCAAACACTTCTAGATTGGCATGAAATTTTTTGATCAATTCTTTGCATTTTGACCCCAAGTTGGGACCCTAGGCATCCATATCGATAGCGACTGACACCGTAGTCTCTACCCATGCCACCTATTCCTCCCCTGAACTCTTCTTCTAGGGTCCAAAGTCTTGTCAAAACGGCTATGGTCCCTGAGCTAGGGTGATTCTGTAATTGCTATGCTGATGGTTCACGAATGCGGTAAGATTTCCCCATATTATTTCCCTTTTCCTTTCATTTTGATTCGCGTAACTCAGCGACGTAACATTCTCTAGCAATGCTTTGATCTCCTTTTATAACTCCAACCTCATTTTTTGTCGCGAATTTCATGGTAAGGCACCACGGAGCCAGAGCGATCCTGAAATCAACAAGGGCCGGTCGACCCAATAAAGCATTGTAAGCTAACATTTCATCCACAATCACAAAAATTGGACAAGGACTACCCTTCGCTCTCCTTCTTCGAGCTCCACGGGCAAGTCAATCGTCTCAACTGGCTATCCTGGTTCTCTCATAAAGCCCTAGATTTTTATTCGGCAAGCAGACACATCCTTCATACTGATCTTCATCTGATCGAATGTATATCAAAACTATATGTTAACTGAACTTCCACTATCCACCAGGACTCGACGTACAACTGCCAGTCCAATTCCGACTGTCATTGCCATCGAGTCGAGAGTCGGTGCTTCTACTCCTTTAATGTCTCGATTTCGAAACACTATGTCATCATTGAGTGTCCTTTTGCTGCTTGCTAGAGCGCCATCCTCAATTACAAAAAAAGTTTCTTTCGCAGCGTGCTTTAGTGAACTCGCATATCGTTTCATCTTCCTCCAGCTCTTCTGTGTCGGGTGAAATCCTCTAGGAATAGTGCCAATAATAAGTCCCTATTATGTCTGCTTGGATCCTTCTCCACTGGGTCCAGATTGGTTTCTTTGAGTACTTGGAACTTGGATTCCAACAGGCTGGTTAGAATTTTGCAATTTCTTCATGTACTGCTGGAGCCCGTTGTTCCTAATCAATTCCTTAATCAGAGCTTTAAAATGCCGACATTCATTTCTGTTATGCCCATGAGTCCCGTGGAAACGACAGAACTTCCTTCATTGCTTTTTTCGTTTAGATTATTCGTTCCTAGGAGGCTTGTTGTACCGCTTCGTTCCCTGGGTTGCAAGGTAAACATTCTCCAAGCTGCCATTCAATGGCGTATACTCCTTGGGTCTCAGGTTCCTGATTTACTTTCCATTCCCGTCATGCCTACTAGTGTTATTGGTTCTTTCTTTTTTGATTTCCATCTTTCTCTGCATTTCCTATCGTGGCTTCAGAATTGTTTCAATCTTGGTTGACCGCCACATTGCTCTGAACTATCTCCTTTGGTTGCACATTGGCGGACTTGCCCTCCAATGCGTCTACTTCCTCCAATCTTAGATGCTGGTTCACCTTTTAGTTAAACTCCTTCATAGTGGTTGGTTGTTTCATCTTAATCCATCTTCCAAAGTCTATGTCCGAATGGATAGCTCAGACTAACACCATGAATATCATATCTTTGTTAGGATTGCTTACTTCAGCGACCGCAGTATTGAATGGTTCATAAAGGTTTTTAATGACTCATTTGGTCCTTGGAAAAGGCCAGATAGAGACATCGCATCCTTTGGCTATGCCGTGTGAAGTATGAATTGTTCCAAGAATTTCCTTGCCAACTCGTCAAAGGTAGAAATGGATCTTGGTAGGAGTCTAGTAAACCACAAAGAGCAACACCTTCCAAGAGGATAAGGAAACATCTGCAGTGGACAACATCCGTTGCCCTAGCTCCATCCATATGCCAACTGTACTTGTACAAGTGCTGTTTGGAGTCTGACATCCCGTTGTGAGATGGCATAGTGGGCATTGTAAACTTCTGAGGGTACTCTTACCTCAGAATATTTTCAGTAAATGGAGTTCGGCTTGGTGCAGAACCCCAATTGTCATCCTTCCTGCCCTTACATTCTTCCATCAAACGTTTGACCACGTCCGCAATGAATGCTTAACTGGTCCGGTAGTCCATAGGTCGACTGTCAAAAGCTAAGCCAAGCGTTTGGCTCTGCAAATAGCCTTGGTTTGCCAACTGAAGCCTAGGTCTGCATTCTCTGGGAGAACCAATCCTGCAGAATTCCGTTGGCACGCGGTTGGCTTTATAGTGGTAGTTTGAACTTCTTTTCCAGCATTTTGCCTGCTTATATCAACATTCAATTCCAGTCCTTTAGCATCAGGTTGCATGTCGGCTTTAGAATCGGAGAGAAGCATTATAATATCCCCTTGTGGAGCCTTCACTCCAAGGTTAGGGTTTGTAGTAGGTTGTTTGGTAGGAAGGGAACTTCCATTACCTTCAATAACCATTTTAGTAGCTCCACCAACGGTCTCCTTTTGCTTTTGCTTGTCGTCCCTCCTATTCAAGCCTGAGACGGAGGAATTCTCCTGTTTCATAGCCTCTGCAGTTTCTAGCCTAGTCTTTGGGGGCAGTTGGTGGTTGTAGTGCTAGCAAAGCATCAATCGTATCCATAAGAGCCTTCCAAATTTGGCCATCTGTTTAAGCTCTCCTCTGGTTACGACCTCCTATTGAGGGAAAGGCCTGGTGCTAAGTTTCTAGCATTAACCTCTATCCGATGATTGTTAGCATTATTCACTAACGTTTGTTGGAGATTGGTATCAACACCAAGTGTTGTCCCAATAGATCTTCCAGATGTTGTCTTCTTCCTAGGAGCCATTAGAATAACAAATCTCTAACCTTCTTCAAGCAAACTTTCTTGATCTAACCTCTAGATCTATCTAATCCAAAGTAGATAGTTAGATCCAAGCTTGATTTCAATTCTTGGTGACAGCATAAAAAATTTTTCCCAAAAAATGGATGAATACCCTGGAATATGATGTGAAAGCACTAGCCTTGTTAGAACGGAGCAAATATAATAGATAATAGAAGAAAATTAGTTGAGACATAGATACTTTAATAGTGGTTCGGCTGTTAATTAATCCTACGTCCACTTTATAACTTTGATTATTGGTTTGATCTAGCTTGAATGAGATTAAAGATGATCGAGAAAGAATTAGTCACAAGTGCGGGGGTTAGACTGATTCTAAGTCCTAGAATTTCCTAGAGTAGCTACCTTGGTGACTATAATGTGGAGGAAAGAGTTGAAGAATAGATGGAGATCCCACGTAGTGATAGCAGAATCCAGATCCTTTCTTGGCTACTCCATGGTTTGTATTTATAGGAGTAGCAGTCATATTGGATCATAAGCCCACTACCAGAGAAGTCCAGAGATTAGTTCAAGAAAACACAAAATATACTAAAACGACCTGAGTTAACAGCCAAACTCGGTACTGAGTTAAGGCCTTAACTCGGTGCGAAGTTTAATCCGTAGCCAAGCTTTGGCTGAAACTTCTTGTCATGTACTCCTTTGTTAGTTTAGATGTCTTTCATGTCATTTGGCAGATTCTTGAGGAGTTTTGATTGTCGTTCTTCCATGACTTGGATTATCCTGCCGTTTGGACCGTCACGTCTTCATTCTTGATGATAAACTCTTTGGAACTCTACGAAACTTCACAAATATGTATAGGAAGACTAGGGGAACACTTGGAAAAAGTATGAAGATGCCATGCCTTGTCATTTAGAGTCGGTACGAGTCAAGGGGTTGACTCGGGTCGAGTTAAGGACTTAACCCATTTTGGGTTCTATATTTTCTTGAGCTCTTCCTTTAGTCTTTCTTAGCGTCTTCGTCAAATTTCAGGTCGTTCTGTCTTCGTACTGATTTTCTAACTCTTATTGATTTCTACTTGGTTAAAAACCCAGTTAACAACAGGGGACGACTAAAAATAGGCTAGAGGGATTGTAAATGGATGGCTCAGATTTAGTGGGAATTGGTATGAGATATGATCCATATCTTTCTCTCTTTCAACCACTATAAAAGACCACTAAACCTAATTGTTCAAAGACTTTTGGGCTGCCACTATTTCTTCTATTGTTGGCTGATCACATCTCCTAGGAGCTTAAGCAAATACAACTCAAATCAATTCAAAACAAGTACTATCTGATAGTTAAAGGTCTACGGTTCAAGGATTAGTAGTCTGTTGAATCGAAAAGCTTTCAAAGAAGAGAAAGTTCATCATTACTAGGTGTGCTTTAAGGCATTAATTTTATGTATCTCTTTAATATATTATATTGCTTATAATCTCAAAAATATCATTTTATTATACATACATACATATATTTATTTATATACATACTTATTTATTTATTATATTGTTATTTAGGTGACGATTCTTATATGTATTGATGTTGTCACATACTAGATTGGTTATATGTATATAATAAAAAAATATTTACATATAAATCGGATATGCACAACCAAATATTTTATATCTAAAATTATTATTTTATTAATATATATATATATATATTAATATGTCATTTAATTATAATTATATGATTTGCATTTATTTATATCATCATATCATGCTAATAATTGAACATATATTTTATACATGTATATTTACTATAACTATAATTTTGGGTAAGAGTAAAGCATTTTTAAATAATTATTTCTTATTATTTAATATTATTTAAATCAATAGTTATTTAACTAATTCATATAAAATAAAATATGTTTCAATAACTAATTTTTAAATATCAATAATTATTCTATCATGAAATAAGCTCTTGGCCAAAAATTGAGAATTTAATAATCAATTTTTATATTTCTTTAAAAACCAATATAATACACGACCGAAATTAATAAATTATTAAAAATAAATTTTGACTGAGAAAAATTATGGAAATTATTTTCAAACCTTAAATTATCATGCTAGATTTTGTTAAACTTTAAAATTTTTAACTATGTTATGAAAATATTTTTTTAATATTTTATTTTATTTCGACTAATTAATTAATATATATATTTTAATATAATAAAATTTTGTTATGCTATGTATATGATCTGGAAGTAAAAAAAATTAATTATTTTAGATTTATTAATTAATACATACATACATATTATATATATATATGTATATGTATTAAGATATTATAAATATGATTACAAATATATATATATAATTATATATATTATGTATATATAAATATTATTTTAATATTTATTAAATAATACATAATTATGTGTATGTATATAAATTACTAATATTTTACATATATATAAGTTATGTATATATATACATATAAGTGTTTAAATATTTTCATCCTTATAAAATTATTTAGATAAAATTTACTTATACATTTATTTTTAGCAAAGCTAGCCGACTTTATAGTGGGCTGTGCCACTATATATAAATAAGAAAACAAGTATTCTATACATGCACAAAACAACTAACATGGTTTTATAGTGGCCATACCACTGTACATACAAGACACTAGACGTCCTCCAGAGATGAGGCATCACTGTCGACATCAACAAAACAAGGACCCATAACATAGATAAACCCCGAGAAATGCACTACGATATCTGGATCAAAAACTTCAGATTCACTGGAATAAAAATATTTCCTATCCCAAGTGACATCCTCCAAAATAAGTCTATTGTCGTTCTCATCATCACCCTCATAGGAAAGAACCAGACCATCACCAACAACATGATAAAATAACCGCCTCATCTCTCTATCTCCACCTACAAACATATAATAACAATCATACTTTGGACTATATCGCATCTCATATTTCACATGAACCCAAGCCTTATCTCTAGAGTTCCACTCAACCAAAGGAGCAGAAGGGAGAGAAGGCTTAACAGTAGAGGGAGTAACAACATCTACCAAGATAGGATCTGGGGATGAATGGATCTCGGAAGGGGAAGTAGCAGATACCGGGTCAACCAAACTAGAGGGGCGAGACTTCAGAACCCAAACTCTAGTAGGGGGACGAGGGAGGGGGATCTTATCCGGGATAGGAAGAGGAGGGCCACACAATGGATTGGAAGGAGGGAGATGCTTGCATGAAAGCGCCACATCCATAGTGAATATCAATTACTGCAACAAGACCATCAGCAGGGCATACTCTGAGTTTGGAAGAAAGAGGCTTGGAGGGGTGATTTCAATCAGAGCTTTAGCATAAACAATCCTACCTCTAGGTATGGTGTTCGAGTCAAAACACTTAAGCTCTCCAACTAAACTAGCAATCCAATTTAGGCCGATCAACGATTAAAGAATAGTGGGAATATGAGAGAAGTGGGCCCATACAGGAATATATAAAACCTGATCTCTTGCACTATCAATTGACTTGTTCCATGACGTAATAATAAACGATTTACCGTCAATGAAAGAGGGCTCAGCCTCTAGTACATGCTGACGTTCATCCTTATTGGTAAACCTGAAGTGTAACAACCCGTATATTTGGACCATTTAAATTGACAATAATCCACACATGTCAACTTAAATAATACAAAAAACGAATCATTATGGGATTATAAATACATAAATGTAAATGAGAATCAATACAACATCACAGACACAGAACAGTCACAGAATAATGCAGCGGAAAAAATACATCGTCATAATAGCAGTTCATGAAGCTACTACAGGAAATACAACAATGTCTCAACATAAAGTGACTGAGAGGAAATACATAAATGTCCAACAGACTAGTACATCGATACTATAATGGAAATAACCGATAAAGATAAATGCAAAGTCTTCAGCATCTTCAACCAACCTCGATCAGCAAACTGGATAGCTTCAGACTGAACCTAGCATATACAAAAAGAAACACTTGAGTCAGGACTCAAAATCTTATACAAGATAATCATGTGCAAGGAATAAAGTCCATAACTCAAAGATGAAATAAACATCTCTAAGGATCCGATAAATTATCTATATATACAATAGAGTACGATATGTAGATAATGTCTAATCAGTAAAGTACGATATTAAAATAGTGTTAAGGCGTTACCATAATCCCCCTTAACACATTTTTATAATGTCATAGTCTATACAACACTGTAAACCCCACCGTAAACTAGTGGTTATCAAAGGGTACCCCATAGGTATAACACAAAACAAATCGTAGTGGTCGCGAATAGGATAATAAGTATGACAAGGTACATAAGGCGATACCAACTAGGATACTAGTAGTTGCGTGATTTGGACTGATGTTGAGCATAGCAGCTACTACCTTAACACCGTGAAACAACACTCCCAAATCAAGGGGTGCACCCAACTCGAATCACAAAAGTAATAGATATGGTATCGAAGAAGTGTGTTCGCTAGAGGTGGCGAACCTCAATGGCCCGGCGTGGCTCCTGTTTTAGTCATGTCAGGGGTCATCCAAAATCGTTCTCTTTCTTCAGTCAACGCGTTCACCAAACCATCCACTTCATTCTGGATCAACACTCCGCGTATAATAGTTATTAAAGTGGTTTTCGGTATCGACAGAGAGTATGTCCATATCCGATCCCGGTCTCTTTAATAACTACGTATTTATTACCCGATGGTCGTTTAAATTAAAGTTTAAACAAATCAAAGTCCAAAAATCAAGTTGCAAATTTGACTTTCAAAATTTGACATTTCACGATTCAATTTATTTCAGATATTTAAATTCATATTTCCAAATGAAATTTTAGTTCAAACATTTGAGTTAACAATATAATTAAGTATTCAAGTGCAATTTAATAAGATCTAAATTTTACTTATTAAATTTAGTTAATAATCAATGGATTCAATTTAATGTCAATATAGTTCAAATCATTAAATCAAATTCTATTCATTTCAATTCATCTTTACATTCATCGTTACATTAAATATGATCATAAATTCGATTAAATCAATTTCATTAACTAAATCCCTTTTATTAAAACTTCATTTGATTTATTTACCAAATTCAATTAAATTTCTATTTAAAGAAATCCAATTTCATTTATTTGGTTCCATGATCTACATATCACAAATAAGTTATTTCCGAGTTATGAATCAACTCAATCCATATTCAGTTTACAATGTCCTGATTTAATTAATTCATTAAATTTAAAATCATTTAAATTTAAATTATCACTAAATTAAATCCATAAAACTTTAGTTAGTTTTGTATTCCTCTTAAGTCAAATTTTACTTAATCTCAAATTAAATTTATAACAAGTTCCAAATCTATTTAATTAAAACCGAGTTTTAAATCTAAACCTAACAAATCTAATAAATTTTTAAATTATTAAATTCTAAAACTTTACTTGTTCCTAAATCTCATTTCAATTAAATTTGTCAATTCATTTTATTCAATTAAATAGATTTATTAATCCGTTTCAATTAAATCCATTAATTTATTTCAATTGAATCCATTAATTTATTTCAATTAAATCCATTAATTTATTTTAATTAAATCCATTAAGTTCGTTACTTAATTTCAAAACAAATTGTTAAGTTTATTCCTTAATTTCAAATAGATTTCAATTTCAAAATAATTTTTGTTGACCAATCGGGTTTCTTATTTTAATTATCTATCCTAGGCTAAGTTGTTTAAGGTATTTATCATTTCAACCCAATATCATTCAATAAAAAAAACAAAGCATAGCAAAGAGAACTTGCAGTGTGATAACTGGGATGGTGTCAAAGTAAATAAATAAGCAATAGCAACCATACATAACAATTCAACAATTTATTTAAATAATCCCGAAATAATCGTATTAAATTACATTTGTTATTTATGCAAATTAATATAATTATTCCTAGAATCCACACTATCATTTCATGCAGAGTAAAGATTATTACATTATGATTTTTCACTTGGTGTCTATTATCAAATTACTACATCAATCATACATTCAATGGTTCACAGCGTAGTTAACACTATTTTTACGTGTCGATTTATTTAACATTTAAAGGGGTCAAGTTCAACATATATAATCTATTTTAAATTGTTAACTATCCTATATCAAATTCAATTTCATATTAATTATCACTTATATTAACAACCATATTCAACATCACATAACAAATTTAGTGCCACAACTATTTACCATAAACTAACATCAAATCACAGTTTAACACGTTAAATATATTTAAACAATTCATGGCGTCAATTTAGCAATTTTAAACTCTAACAATATTCAATTTCAACTTGTATAGCAATTAACAGTTTATGTGAACAATTTGAACATCAACTAGTTTAACATCCAAATTAATATCAACAACATCTATCACTTGATTATCATAGCATAATAGATTGAGTCGTGAATGAAATATTCACCTTGCGTGGTTAGAGATTTGACGATGAAGCACGAAGACGAATAGATAAGAGGCACTAACAAGCACGACACAAAAGCGAACACAAACAAGGCAAAGAAACTAGATAGATCCAACAAGCTGAATGGAAGCCTAAGTCTCCGAAGTAGTAGCTGAAACAAACACAGTAAAACACTGTATGTGAGCAACCAGAATTTTCAAAGTTATATACCGCTATATATAATATACAGTTTCACATATATATATATATATATAAAACGCTGAAATACAGTTGCGGCCAAAGGCGAGGCACATCAATGACGGTGGAGCGGGGACGTCGCGGTGGTCGGAGAAGGTGGTTGCGGGCTGGGGTTCGGCTGGGATCGCTGGCGGGTTCGAGTGGTCGGGTGGTGGACTGGGCTGGGGCAGCGGGTTCGGGTGGTCGCTGGTGGACTGGGCTGGGCGTGGAGCGGAGGCGGACTAGGTAGTGGGCGTGGAGCAGAGGCGGACTGGGTAGTGGGCGTGGCAGTGGGCGGACTGGGTAGTGGTCGTGGACGACGTGGCGGCTGGAGCAATGGGGACGCGGTGGCTGGGCGGCGGCAGTGGGAACGTGGGTGGACAGCGGGGCGGAGGCGGGCGTGGGAAAGTGGGGACGGAGGGCTGGACGTGGCAGTGGGGTGCGGAGGCTGGCGGCGGAGTGGGGAAGTGGGGACGGAGGGCTGGACGGCGACGTGGCCAGTGGGCCGACGCGGACGGTGGCCAGTGGGCGGACGCGGAGGCTGGAGCAGTGGCGAGAAGCTTCAATGGCTGGGGAAAAATACAACTGAGAAAAGAAATATGCAGAGGAGGAAGAAACGAACCAGAAAATAGATTTTGCAAACGAATGTATCTTGACAAAGCTAGTTTATAAAATAGTACAAAATTTCAAAAGGTCTCAATTAATTGTCTCGGTAACCAAAATGGCTGTTGGCTTTTCAAGACAGCTGAATAGTCAAATGACTCCTAGAATTCTAAACGGGTAGACAATTGGGTACCAGTTGTGCTGCGTAACGGACCAGTTTGTAATCCGTTAGACAATCATAATTCGCAACGCCGAACTCCGATTTACACAAATAAATATACCGTTTTGATCAGCGCGATGAGGCGAACACAACGGTATATAGATATCAGTGGTACGATTGAACTATAAAATTCGAATTTTTTTACTATGGCAAAAATGCAGCAAAACGCAGAAAAATAAGATCGACGGAGCTAAAGAAGTCCGAATTTTGAAAAACGAAAAATAACGCCTTAGTCAGAAGATGAATTAGAATTTTCCTATGTAAAAATATTCAGGTTCGGAAGATAAAGTTTTTTACACACTTTAAAATGGACTGATGTGCAATAAAACGCGAACGCAATTTACTGCGGTATTTTACGACGAAACTTTACCCATATTTATAACCATCTAGGCGCAATTTATAAACAAAGTTTGGACGTTAATTGAGATCGTATGTAAGTTTCACATTTTTATATTAAAATAATGATTTTAATTTTTTTAAATTGGGTCAGAAATTCAGGGTCGTTACATGAAGAAAAACATTGAATTATCAAACTGAACCTAGAGTCAACCCTTTAGTTTCCAACGGGACTTAAAATGTTCCCGAACTATATGGTACGGAGGATCCGAATCAAGGAAAAACCCAACAAGGTAGTCAGCCCAAAAGTCCTCACCAGCTTAAATGACCTCCGGTGGAGGGAACACAACTTCATTAACCTCCATAGAATTAAAAGAACGAGGAACATAATTTCCTGCGTTGCAAGGCATCGTCGTAAACAACAAAGACCATTTTGGAACCAAAGGGACAATAGGCGATGAGCATGGCAGGGGAGAAGCCAAATTAGAGGAAAGTTCACCACCGGGAATGTGCACAGCAGTTTTTGAGATTGCAGGAATAAAGACGCTCACTTTGGCATTATCACAAGCAGGTAGGGTGCACAAAGATATAGGAATATGAGCAACATCAGAGCCAACAGGGATACGACCAACCATATCTACTTTCACGGAACTAGTATAAGCATCGACATTCACACCAACAGCTGGGTCCAAACCCTCGTTCATGGCACAGTCAATTGAATTATCACTGACCAATCCAACATTATTTTCAGACCAACAGGGAGCATTTGCAGCCGAGGCTAGAAAAGAGGACAAGCTATGCTTACCAGAGACACGACAACTCAAGCCTGATAACCGAGGAGCATCAGCAATGTCTGCTTGAAAGGAAGAAAGAGAGTTCTCCAAAGGAAACAGCAAGGTCACACCAGATAGATCAACAGGTTGGGCTGTAGATACCAAATCAGAGGATCGGCCAGAGTTGCCAGGAGCAGGAGAAAACCCATGCGGAGATGGAATGGCATTGAACGATCAGCCAGAGCGAGTCAGCGAGGCAGTGCGATCTAGAACAGTAGGTAGGATTTGGGGTTATGGAGATTGCACAGGCAATGTTTTTTCTTCCTTGGCATGATTAGACGAGGCGAAAGGGAGAGGGATGGATAGAGGAAGCGAAGCGATGGAGGAAAGCACGGTTAGACAGAGAACGAGTATGGAGGAAAACTCGCCAAGTACGGAGGAAAGGTCACCATTAAATTTTTAGAAATTAATCTAGTATATTTTTATACTTATACATTTACACATACACACACAGATATATATATATATAGATTTATAATGTTTATATAAATAACAAACTTATATCTATACATAAATTTAAACAACATATAATACATATCGGATGAGCTAATATGTTCGTTGCAATGTAAATCCCAACATCTATATACGAACATGTTATTCCTTGCACGGGATATCATGTTACACATGCACACACATAATATATGTTATGATACATATGTGTACATTTATATGTATAAAATATAAATTAAATAAAATTGTATATAATCCATAATTTTAAATAAAATAAGAGATTTTATTTAAATAAAATTTAGAAATGTTCTGAATAAAGTAGACTTCATAGGCCCAATATTGATCCAATAAGAGATTGTTTTTTGAAATTCATCTATAATTTTCGCTGCGGGCTGTTCGAATTCCAACAATAGTATCACAGCCAAATAGCCTATGCAGCCTAAACTAGCTATGTTAGGGTTAACTATTAAGCTCATAGCTCTAAGGTTGTCCCTAATAGAAAAGGCCCAAATTTGAATTGGACCTTGGACTTTCAAAATTGTTTGAAAATTAAAATAAGATATTTTAAATTTAAAAGTTAAATTTAAAATAAGAAATACATATATTATAAAAGCTATAATATAATAAAAAATTACAAAATGTTTGAAAAATAGAATAAATTAATTTCTAAAATTTTCCATAATTAATAAGATTAATAAAAAATTTAAATTAACAAAATAAGTTAATTAATATAAAATATATACATGTATTATATATTTTGATATATATTTATATACTTTTAAAATGGTTAAGATATCATAAGTATACACGTATGTACATAATATGATTTTTGAAATTAATATAGTTTAATTAAATAAATTAATTAAAGGTTAATTAAATAAATAAATTAATTAAAAAGTTAATTAGTTGAATAATACACACACATATATATGATATATGTGTTATACTATAAAGGTTATGGTATATTATAAATATTTAATATAAATGTTATATTAAAATAATATAAAATTAATTAAAATATTAATTAATTAAATAAGATTTATTTGATATAATTTTATACATAAGACTACTATATAAGTAGTATGAAATATAAAATATTATGTACTAATAAAACTTATATAATATGAATGTATAAACTAAAGGTGGAACATTAAGAAACCCTATATAGACTTAAGAAATGAATACATATGTAAATGTATGTATACCGTGATTTCCGATGTGTCTGACACTTGAATCACGAGGGTATTGAAAGTGCTCTGATACCAAATGAAAGTGCTCCGATACCAAATGAAAGTGACTGTGTTATAGGATCGTGTAATATGGATAAACTACTTGTGCGGAATAAGTAAGTAAATAGTAAAAGCAGTAAAGTAAATGACACCAGAGATTTTTATACTGGTTCGAACTCCGTTCTACGTCCAGTCCCAGACTCCTTCTGGAATTAAACTAGCAACCCTCACTTAACCTGGAGGAATAGGTTTACACCGCCTGAGCGACCGAACATGACTTCTACCGCCTAAGCAACCGAATAGGACTTCTACCGCTTGAGCAACCGAACATAACTTCTTTACAAATAACAAAAGTATATGACTGTAGTATGCTCTTTGAATAACACTGATAAGTCAATTAAGTATAATCTTCTCCTTTATGATATGTAGTGTAATGTGCTTGAGAATTGTGGAAGATAGAGTGATCAACGATCGGAGAATGTAAGCAGTTTGAGTGTAGTTTGAAACTAGAGAATAGATAAGAATTCAAGAATATTAAAATTAGTTTCAGTAAGTTGTTTGTTGAATTCTGTAATCTATTTATAGAGTTTAAAAGGTTGCAACCATAGATGAAAAATTAAATGGAAAAGAAACAGGCGCAACCGTTCATTTTGAAGACGTCACTCTTCGATAAAGAGAAGCGTCTATTCATGAAAATAGCAGTTGGAAAAATTCAGCTGGCTGAATATATTAATTCAACCTTCTGAATTGAATTAAATCGAAGACAACAAGGAAATAGGCTAACTTTAGCCTGATTCAGCCGGCTGAATATTGTGAAACAATAAATTTGTTTCAATATTCAGCCGGCTGAATGAATGCATTCAACTGGCTATTTTCAGCCTGCTGTGCATAGTTGTGCATGTGTGTATACGATTATATATATATATCAATTCAGGAGAGATTTTAATAAATTACTAAATGATATACAGACTCTAGACTAGGAACTAACACCTTCAAAACACTCTGAATATGAATCTACAACAAATCTCCTGCATAAATGATTAATACACACAAAATATTTTATATAGCTTGTCATTAATCAAAACAATGTTAAATTGAGATTCCAACATTCTCCCCCCTTTTGATGATGACAACTATATAAGTAGAAATAATATATTTATAGAAGTACTTACCTTAACATTGTTACTCCCCCTGTCAATATGCACAAATATTTAACTAACTTTCTCCACCTTTGTCATCGACAAAAAGAAAGAGATTCTTTGGCATAATTGTATAGTTGTTGTCATTAAATCCAACAATAGAGGTTCTAACAGGTATTTCATAAGAAATGCATTATTTCATAAGTCGATATCACTCGATATAATAAACTAAAGATTATGAAACTTTAATATAAAGTTCATCTCTATTATCTATATATTAATAGAATACTTACTCTTTAGTTATTGAGCTTTCCTCAAGCTAGGAATGTTATATGTAGTACTATTAATATATTGAATAAATGAGGTACGATGACTGCATGTATTTATTGAGCTTTCCTCAAGGTACGTGCATTATACTTAGGCTGTCGCAAAATGATAGGTTCGAGTGAATAGTCTCACTTTACTTGTTGAGCTTTCCTTAAGGTAAAGGCGAGATTATGAAAAGGAACCACGGGTTAGGAGTTGTATGTGATACAACCGATAAGGAGTTATCCATCGTATATAAGAGTATGATTTGTTGAGCTTTCCACAAGGCCAAAATTCTATGATATATATATGAGTCCTAGCACCCACTAGTGAAGTCGAAAGACTTCTATGTTTTGCTTAGTGTTTGGTGAAACATAAAAGACTAGTGAAAGCCTTATTAGAAAAATGAAATGATAACATTTAACATATCTATTTTGTAAGAACATATGCTATATAATATTATAATCTGCAATGATAAATTTGTGCATTTAATATGATTGATAAAATATGTATAAATTAAGATATACAAATGATTTGAATCAAAGATTGACTAATAGAAATATAACATATACTTACTAATAACTGCTTCTTGCATGTTAATGTTTCAATAACCATGCAAGCACCTGATTTTACAACTACTATATTCATTCGTAACTTGGTCGCTTATACATTTATTTGGTCGAGACCATGTATTGCATTCTATGAGTTTCGAACTGTAAAGCAATATAAAACTATGGATATTTGATCCACATACTATCGCATATAAGTGTTATATAGGTAATATATGGTCATTATTCATATTGTATGATACTTCAATGAAGTTAGTTAATTTGAAATAAGCCAATAAACAGTACTGTGAGACCGGGTATTTTCAATCTGATTGATTATAAAAGGATGCATTGTGTTAAATGTAACACTAGACCAAAACTATTAGATATATACGAGAACTTGATCATTGAAATGCCAGTTTGATCAGTTTACGTAAAGTTAAACATATTTGATGTCCTTAAATGTTAAGGATGATCAAATGCATCTTTGTAAAAAGTTCGTTACGATGTTGTAGTAAGGGGTTTTCTTTTGAATGGTTCGACCATTTAGAAAGAAAAACGAATGTACAAAAGTAGATGTAATTTAAGGTACAGTTGGGATAAAAAGAGCGAATAATCGCTTCTACTTCATAAAGAAACATCGAAAACAGGAATTGTAATAATAATAATTGATACTTAACATTGGAACAAGGAATACAGTTTCTAGTCCGAAAAGTATTTTCATATAGAAAATTGTTTTCTAAGAGATTTATTTCTCTGAGTTCAAGATATTTGATCAAATAATTCTATGCTTTAAACTAGTTGCAGTTTATGAAATAAATAATCTATATTAAGTGAATGGTAGGCCTCCGAATTTAGTACACTATTATAGTAATGGAGGAATTAGTAGCAGCATGCCATGTAGCACTTATTGATTGCATCAAATTACGAAAATCGTTTTTGTAAAACATACCTAACATTATTTATGATGACTATTTTACAGTGTCGACTTAAAAATAGGCATAGTTATATTTCAGTCTGAATATTATGAATATTGGTTATGAAATAAAACTATAATGTGATGTTTTTTTTCACAACAAAAGTGATGCATTGAAAATAATGAAGTATCTAAAATTATTTATAATTATTTTAGAATTATAGACTAAGCTGTAGTTTTAAGAAATAATTTTTATTATATGATTATGAATAATATGGTACTAGTTAATTATATTTCAAATATTCAAGGGCAATGCACCCATTTAGTGGGAGCATCATATGAGTTGATGAACTCTTCGAATTGATACATATAGATGTGTTCAATCCTAAGTCTATGAATACCAAAACATTTCCACGTACTTCGTCATGTTCACCGATGAGTCATCACAAACATGGACATGTGTATTTGATACGTATGTATAAGTGTAAGGTAAGCTCATAGAATATAAAACGGAATTAAACAATGTAACATGCAATAGAACTAATTCGATATGATCAAATAGGTGAATATATTGGAAGGAGTTTCATTTGTACCTAACATGAGTAAAGGTTCCGTCTCAAAAGGCCACTCCTCCCAATAATACATAATGATGTATTGATAGGGAGTAATCAAACTTTGTTGGACAAATCAAGATTAATGATGAGTGAAGTTATGTTAAATTCTTACTATAAGGTGTGTACTTAAGAGTAGTACACAAAGTTAAAATTACAATCATCCAAAGAATAGTTTACAAAATCATACAAGATATGCATTTATAAGAAAAAACCATCATTTTCTAGACCAAAGAGTTGGCGGGTTGCTTGAGTCAAAAGACTACATGTAATAATTATATGTAACTGATCTTTATATAAATCACCCAAAAGAAGTTTGGGTACGATAGTCATTGGATAACTAATTTATGTTGCGAACATAAGTATTGTAAACTAAAATCAAATCAGTTTTATATATAAGGCAATTGATAACCTGTTTATGAATATCCGTTCCATTGCATTGAGAAACAATTGTTGTTTCAAAAAATATCAACTTCATAGTGAAGGAATTTCTTTGAGAAATTATTGGTAGCAAAATGGAATTGGATATGATTCAAAGATAAAATTGATTACAAGGTATGAAATGAAATTGACCAAACCAAAATGATTACAAATACTTTAGAACGTCTGATAGTGTTTTGGTAAATTAAAGAGACACTGTGAGTTTCTTGTCAACGTCAAAAATAAATACTCCTCGATTGTTTAATTAAACCATTAAGAGTATTAACTCTATAATATGGTACGATGCGTAAATCCGAAATAGATTCCAAGTACATTATCAAAATATGATTTAGGATATCATTTTTTTATCGGGTTCCTTTAAGAGAAAGACAAACACGGTTGGAATATAGTGAGCCACATTTATTAGAATATTACTTGAATTTCAATCTTTGAAATTAACGTAATAGATTCACCTTTCGATATGCTCAAGTAAGTTCAGATTTTACTCACAAAATTATCACATAGTAATAATATGACTTTATGTTTTGATATGTATGTATTGAAATTGAAAATTCTAAATAATGATTTAAAGTAAACTATTTATAAAATACTAGAGAATTGTTTACAGAAACAACAAACTCCTTATGAAGGAGTATTCGGACACAAACTTCATAAGTGATATTGAGTATAATATGTCAATTATAAATTCAAGTTAATAATCTTTAAGTTAGAAATGTTCCAGATGAAAGGCTGTGGTTGATTCAATGAAAAAGTTAAGTACATCATCTTTAATAATACCACAATAAAAAACAATGTATATAAATATAAATGCACAAATTTATAACTGAGCTGAGGGTGATTCTAAATGTTGAGAATCCCATAACATTGTTATATGATAACAATGTCACAATATAGTTCTAACAGAACTTAGAACTAATTGGAATTCAAGCAACATACTCTGAATTGTTCCATATGATAAAGGTAGTTTATCAGCTTTGAAGAGAGTTAATTGATAGATAGATGATTAAAGCATACTAGCATACCTATTCACCGAGGGACTAACTCGATTGGTTTTGAGAAAACCGATTTGAAAAGTTGGAATAAGATTTCATAATTGGCCCCAAGTGCAAGTGGAAGATTAATAGAGTTAAGGTATGCCCTAAGGGAAATTATGTAATTTGTTACAAATATCCGCCTCGTTGACCAATCTTGTTCGAAATAAAGGTGTTTTCTTTCTATTATATACTTTATATAATGTGTTATATTAATTAATTAATTTAATTAAAAGTATATTTAATAGAAAATCCATAATTGGTACATTTTGTTATAGCAGTTAGAAAGTGTTGTAACCGTGAGTAATTTATCATAATGAAAACAAATATACCATTTTAAATGTTCCTAGTCAAGATGCATTGAGACTGGATATCGATGTATTCGTTGAGACTATAGTACATAACTCTCTCCAAATGTTGGGCAGTGTGTTACTCAAGACTGCTGGGGGTACCTAGGAGTTATGTACTAATAGTTATTGGATAACTATGGAACGACTCACTCGATAATTTTCTGTTGGTTAATATAGGTTAAACAGAAAATATCGATATAACTGATTTACACAATTCTCTCGACCTAAGAATACTATGGATCTTCAATATGAAAGCTCGGCTTTGATTATAGTCAAATCATGGCACGACGTCCATCGAGTGTCTGTAGTTGGGTTGAGTAGAAGTATTGGATGTGAAACACTATTCAAGAGAGGATTCGTCTCCTTAGTTATATGGGGTTAGTATCACGGTCAACTCAAAGTCAAAATTTCTGGACAAAGCATTTCGGTTAATAATAATTGTTATTATTGAACTAAGGACTTTGTGTTTGGAGTATAGAGCTGAATATGGACGATACTGGAATTTTGACCATTAGCAAATTCCATAAGTCCAAAGTGATATAGTTTTGACAAAGATAATTGGTGTAAATAAATGTCACAACCTGTTAATGCTTAATAAAGTAAAATTGGATTTTATTGAAACTAAGTAAGCGATAAATTTGGCCATAATATCACACCACCTGATAAATGACGTGTGAACATTAACATTCGAATAGTTCGATGGTGATCGCTAACCAAATTTACACCCTATGAGTCACACAACTGGAATGATGAATTCTCTTTAGACCAAACGATTTAATTAGTTTATAATTGTTATAAATTAATAAATATCCATGAAATATTAATTATAAAATTTTGAATATGATTTGAGGGATAAATATTGTTAAATATATTTATAATAGGTATAAATTTATCGATCAACATGTGATATCGATAAGCAATTAAATTAGATTTAATTAATAATATTTATTGGAGCTTAAATAAGATGTTAGCCCATGATGATATGGTAATAATTTGGTTGTTATGAAGGCTATAAGGGTGGTTGAAAATAGGCTAGAGGGGATGTAAATAGACGACTCAGATTTAGTGGGAATTGGTATGAGATATGATCCATATCCTTTTCTCGTTCATCCACTATAAAAGATCTCTAACCTTAATTGTTTAAAAATATTTGGGCTACCACTATTTCTTCTATAGCTGGCCGATTGCATCCCCTAGGAGCTTAAGCAAATACAACTCAAATCAATTCAAAACAAGTACTATCTGATAGTTAAAGGTCTACGATTCAAGGATTAGCAGTCTGCTAAATCAAAAAGCTTTCAAAGGAGAGAGTTCATCATTATTGGGTGTATTTTAAGGCATTAGTTTCTAGTTTGTCTTTACTATATTATATTGCTTACAATCTCGTAATATTATTTTATTATACATACATACACATACATACATACATACATATATATTATATTGTTAATTAGGTGATGATTCTTATATGCATTGATGTTGTCACATACTAAATTGGCTATATGTATTTAATTAAAAAAATAAATTTCTTCACATATAAATCAGATATCCACAGCCAAATATTTTACGTATAAAATTATTATTTTATAAATATATATATATATATATATATATTTAATATGTCATTTAATTATAATTATATGCCTTTTATTTATTTATATCATCATATCATGCTAATAATTGAACATATATTTTATACATGTATATTTACTTTACTTATAATTTTAAGTAACATTAAAGTATTTTTAAATAATTATTTACTATTATTTTAATTAATATTATTTAAATAAATTTATAAAATAAAATATGTTTCAAAAATTAAGTTTGAAATTTGTAAAAATTATTTTATCATGAAATAAGCTCTCAGCCAAAAACTGAGAATTTACAATTTTTATATTTTTTAAAATCATTATATTATATGGATAAAATTAATTAATTATTAAAAAATAAACTTTGACTGAGAAAAATTATGGAAACTTTTTTCTAAATCTCAAAATATCATGCTAGATATTCTAAAATTTAAAATATATGTTTTGAAAATGTTTCTGTTAATATTCTACTTTGTTTCGATTAATATATATAGACTAAAAGGATATGCGACCTAAGTTGCACAAACGTACCAAGCATAAATAATATAAATATCCGACCAACAGGCATGATCGATAGCCTAAAGTCCAGCAATATAGAAACGACACAACCTAAAGCACATAACATCAAGTAGCAAAGTATCGTAAACATCCCATACAACCATGATACAAATAATGTATGTATAGCAAGAAGCATCACAATCTACGAACTAGCTCAATAGATTAGCCCTGTGCAATGTTGCTCCCAACTGATTCCTGCACATCCAAGGGTAGGAGGAAGAACCAAAGAGCGCTCACTGGACCGCCTGTCCATGATGAATATAAATAGAGCATTTTATTAGCAACAGAAAGAAAACTATTAGATTTTGAATTGAAGCATCACAAATTTCTTTCCACCCATATAGCCCATGCAAAAGCCAGGAACATCAAGGCTTCAAATGAGGTCTGGTCGCAAGAATCCTTTAGCTCAGCCCAGGTATTTTCAGATTTCATGAAGTTGATGTTCAAGTTGGCAGCACAAGTTGACCAATCCTGGTAAGAAAAGTCACAGAAGAAAAATATACGTGTGCATGTATCCATGCACAACAAGCATATGAAACAGCATTGAGCCGAGCCAAGCTGCTTTCGGGCAAGATTAACAGCTGTGTTTAGTTTATCTAGCATTATTACCACATATGCACATTGTACTTAGGAGGAGCTTTAACTTTCCAAAGGTGATTGAAATTTATGTACATACCAGAGAAATTATAGAAGCAATATTGAGATTTCACCGTATAAGTGGTCGAACTAGAGCTACCCCAACTGAAAAGTGCCCTCTTGCAAGTTTAGGAAGACAGACTTAGTAGGCTGAAGAAAGTCAAAACTGAAGTAAGGTTTGGCCCTGTGAGGATGTTGTTAAATTCAATATTGCATTCTCCATTTTGAAAAGCCTGTTTCATAGAGGTTTCTTTGAAGGATGCCAGGTCGAACAATTGAGGAAATAGAGATCCAAGGGGCACTTTCTCTAGCCATGGATCACCCCAGAAAGAAGCACGCTCACCATTTCCAACTTTAACTGATGTGTTGATGCGAAACTCACGGCAACAAGATATGATGTCCTTCCAAACCGCAGAGGTAAAAGGAGGAGGTGAGGAGCAGCAAATAGGTTAAACGTCCCATTGTAATACCAGGAAGAAACCCATGTTGCCCAGGGCTTTGAGCAGCCAAGATCAAGGTCCATCCCCATTTGCCTAGAAGGGCCTTGTTGAAGTGGGAGAGGTTTATGACTCCCAGTCCCCTAAATTTCTTCGGCCTACATATTTTTTCCCCAAGCCATTAGACAGTTGGTAGGCGACACAGAGGAGGATCCCCTCCAAAGGAAGGCCTGACGAATAGAATCAACTTTGTGGATTACCCAATTTGGAGTTTCGTAGAAAAAGAGCTAGTAAGTCGGGATACTGTTGAGAACTGAGTTAAGAAGCATAATCCTCCCAACTCGAGAAAGAGAGGAGCCCCCCCACCTAGCTAGCTTGGAGGAAAGCTTCTCCAGGACAATGGACCAATCTTCATGCTTAGGCATAGATGTCCTCAATAATAAGCCAAGGTAGGAAATTGGGTAGGACTGGATGAGGTAGTTCAGGGTTATAGCAACCTCAAGGCTAGTAGAATGGGAGGGATCAGACTTAAACACTGCACTTTTGCTAAAGTTAATATTTAACCCAAATGCTAATTCAAAACAGTAGAGCAAGAGCTTCAGAGTAGTAATGGAGTTTGGGGAAGGTGCAGAGATGAGGATATTGTCATCAACAAACTGGAAAGAGCTAAGCCTAGGATGAAAAAACAAGTTGCCAGGGCATTCTAGCAAACCCGAGGTGGAAGCCAGGTTAATTATGCGTGCAATGTTGTTAACTACGATATTGAAGGGCAAGGGGATATCGGGTCGCCTTGCCTAAGGCCCCAAGTGGGAGCGAAAAATGTTTCCATGCCTCCCATTGACACGGACTAAAAGGGAGGATGTTGAAAGCAGATTATGAATCCATATTAAAAACTTAGGAGGGAAGCCCCTCAATTTGAGGACATTGAGAATGAAATGCCATGATATTGCGTCGAAAGCTTTGGAGAAATCTAACTTCACAAAGGCATAGTTGATATGGCCTGAGTGGCAATATGAGATTTCCTCCTGAATTATAGTCGTGTTGTCAATAAGGGATCTGCCAAGGGTAAAGGTCGATTGCCTAGGGTTTATCAGGAAGTCCATTAAGGGTTTCAAGCGATTAGCAAGCACCTTTGTAGTTAGCTTGAACACCGTATTTTGCAAGCCGATTGGCCTGAAATCCTTGGTTCATAAGCACCATCAAATTTAGGGATCAGGATGATGTTGGCGTACTTGAGTCTGGAAATTAGGTTTGGATAGACCTAATTTTGTTATGTTGTGTATACGATCTGGAAGTAATTTTTTTAACTTTATTCATTAATACATATTATATATATATATAAATTTATATATTATAAATATGTTTATAAATAAATAAATATATATTAAAAAACATTTTATATATATCATGTATAGATAAATATTATTTTAATATTCATTAAATAATACATAATTATGTATATGTATATATAAATTACTAATATTTTACATATATATATAACTTATCTATATATACAAGTGTTTAAATATTTTCATCCTCATAAAATTATTTAAATAAAATTTACTTACACATTTACAAGTCTAAAGTTGATGTAAATGGTTTAAAGTTAGATCATGCTTATGTTTAGGGTATGATATGATTTTGGATGTTGTGATTAGGTATATGGTTGGATATTTGATGTAAATGCTAAGGAAGTTTGGACTTTTGTTGGTAATGACGACTTGAAACCCTTATGTGTAAACTATGTAAATATGTTTTGGAATCAAAAAGTGTTTTCAAGTTTTGTTTTAGTTTACAAAACCTTTATTTTATGTTTTCAAAAATTTAGCAAGTTTTCAAAGATGATGAGTTCAAAGTAAAGTAGGAAACATTTCCAAGAAAATGTATCCATAGCGATAGTCGCTATGGAGGCAGTTTCCATAAATATCCGAATTTTTCAAATTTAAGTTTTCATACTTGAAATTGTTTTGTAAATGTTTTATAAACCTAATAATAACATTTTAAAAGTTAATTAAGGATTTAATAATTAATTATTAATTAATTAGGTTTTAATAATTAATAATTAATTAAAACAAGGTTTATTAACTTTAATTAATGAAGTTTAGTTTCTAATTAATTATCTTTTAAAGATAAGATTAATTTTAATAAATTATTAATTAATTATAGGGTTAATTATTTCTTTATTCAATTAATTAAGCGTTTAATTATTTTTAATTATAAATTTATAAGGTTTTAATTTATAATTAATTATTTATTAAAGGTTTAATTTATTATTTAAGTTTAATTATAATATTATTTAATTAAATAATTGAGATTAATTAATAGTTAATTATTAATAAAAGTTTTAAATTATTATTTAATAATTATAAAGGATTAAAGGCTTTAATTTATGAGTAAATTATTTATTAAAGATTTAATTATTTATTAATTTATAATTAAATCAAGTTAAATTTGATAAAGATTAATTATGATTTAATAAGAGTTTAACTTGTAACTAATCATTTTAAAATGGAGTTTAAGTTTTTAATCCTTGTTTTCCAAGAATCAAATTGTTTTAAATGGGAACTTATTTTCAAAGATGATTTTGAATACAAGGGATTCAAGTGTCGACACCTTTAAGGAACTATACAACTGTGAAAAAGTTATGATGTAAATAGTTTGATTGTGTGAACACGTGTTAGCAAAATAAATCCCCATTCTGCTATAATGTAATTTTGTTTGAATGATCATGTGTTTTAGTAGAATAAATTCCCGATCTGCTATAAATTGATTGAATTGTTTTGGACATCTATTTAGCAAGAAAAATCACCATCCTACTATTATGTTGTTTGGACATGTATACGCTAGTTGAGTTGTATTGATATGTTATTTCCTGATTTGATAGTGGATTTGATTTAAATGTATGTTGGCCTATGTAAATAATTGATAAGTGACTTGGAATTAAATTGAAACTAAATGGTAACTTAAATAAGTACCAATCGGATTGCTAAGCTCCTTTTGAATTTGTAAAGTATGGTTTTGAATTAACTTCAATTCTTTAATAAATTTGGGTTTAAAGTTTATAAATGATTTTCAAGTTATATTATTATTTCATAAAGGGATTTATAAATAAGAACTTGTTTTAAATGGGTTTCACTAAGTAAAAAGGTTTATTTAAAGCGATTTAAAAGGATGAGTAGTAAAAGATATTTTGTAAAGAATTTTTCTTAAAGAAGATTTATCCAAGGAGTTTTAAATGAGGAAATGTTTTATAAATGATTTTTTAGAGGTTTGTAAAGAGGTTTTATAAATAGACTTGTAGACTTATAAAAATATTTTATAAATTGACTTTGGAAATTTATAAGTTATTTGAATCATGAAGTGAGCTTTTAAAAAGGAAATTGTTACAAAGGATAAGAGGTTTGGTTTATAGTAAGCAATGTTTTCAAAAGGAATTTGAAAAGAGAGAATTTTCCAAATGTTTCGATAATATACTTATACCGCTAAGATAAGTATAAATGTTTCCCAAGTATGAAAGAGAAGTAATGGATTTTAGGAATAGTGTTGTGTAAAGATCTTTTGGTCAAGTTTTATAAAGTGATAATTATTAAGTAAAGATTAATTAATAAAGCTTATGGATCGCATATGGAATTAAATCAATGTTGAATGATTTTTTATTTGATAGTTAAATAACCGACTAATAAATCTGGACCAAAACGTAACTTTGGAAATGTCTAGGAGAAACACGTGAGTTATATGGCACAGTCATCTCCAATGATGTTGTACTATACGTATAAATCTCATTTTGTTCTTCTAGGATAGATGATAAGGAAATCTATCCACAAATGGTTAGTAGGTGAACTCCGCTCTTATCTTTTGTCTGCTTATTTCCTAAAGAACCGGGGTTGGGTTTACTAGAAATTATCGAATGTTGTTTCGAAGAGACCGGGAACGGGTATGTTATCCGAAAACCACTTCGATCCAACTCAAGCATTTCGAAATGAAGACATATTAAAGAGAATGGAACCGAAGATGGAGCCATTGAAGTGCAAAGAGCTGCTTGCTATTAATCTTGAGGATTATTCCAAAATGGATGTAGTAGAAGTAGTGCCTTCGGTTTGTCCTTATCCTAGACAACTTGTATGGGTGAATACTGGCACTGCATTGCTACCTAGAAGGCAGTGTTAGCATTCTAAGATGGTTTGCTATATAAAAAGTTAATCATGGCCTCAAGCCTCATCAACCAGGAAATGACAAAAATCGGGCATGCAGCCGGGCCATGTGGGTCGTGCCCATCATGGTAGGGTCATTCCAAATCTACATCGATTACTATCTGCTCATGTATGCTTCGAGGTCCAAAGTGGGGTGATCATATTCGGTACTTTTAGTCAAGTGGTAGGCATGTCCTGTGTGGTAGGGGTATAAGATGTTCTTGTCTGACCCCTGTATATTTTATCTAGAGATGTACCAGTGGAAGGTAGTTACTTATCTTGTCATAATATGGAATCCAATCTCCAATACGTGCCTTTACGGTTTTGATTTAGAACATAGTATGCTGGAATTTAATTAATGTAACAATTTCGGATATGATTAATAAGTATTTGTACTTTAGACACTATTATAATATCCATGGATTTTCTATAGAAATTTTTTTGGTTATCGTAAGGTAAAAACCCGTCCGTGTTTATGTGCGACATTGTCTTACGAGATACTCTTGATTTTAAAGGTGTTTTAAAAGAAATAATTCAGTTGTTTGAGTTTACTCACACCAGATCCATGTTTGACCTGGAGTTTTATTTCCTTTTCTTAAAACTCTTGGATGCTCAAATTTTTATAGGCAGCCAAGTAGTTCAGGTTTTCCCCGGATGCATCTTGGAGGAGCTTGGAGCAAGAGGCTTCATCGATAGCTAGTTATTATTTTATTTTCCACTGTATTATATGTATCTTGTATCAGTTAGGTAGGGACAGTCTGTTATAACTATCTAAGGGTAGAATTATATTAGTATGACTCTGATGTATCATTTTTGAAATGACTTTGTAAAGTATTATATTGATTAATATATGTTATTCCATTACGTTGTGAGATTTTGTGATTGTTTTTGGTTTCTTCTATTTTCTTTATTTCCCCTAACAATCGATCTTTTTGGCACTTGAATGCTCGGCATGCAATATAATGGACGTATTAGTGTTGATTTCTGAGGGTTGAAAACCCCGTTCGTTACGTTATGGTATCTGAGCGCAAGGTTAAGCGAGAACCTTTAGTGGGGTAAACTCATTTGAGATCGGGTAAGTGAGACCCTAGAATGAGTATGAGTGTATTATATATAAGAGAACATATTTGTTAGTGATATAAAATATTTTATATTGTGTTGTTTAATCTGTTAAGTGACTTATGAATTTTGGTCGACGCGCCTTATCAACGTTGTCGATAAGGATTCCTAAACACTTAAACAAGACCAATGACACAACATTGTTTTGAAATTGAGAAAATGAAATAATTTTATCTAGAATATATTTTATATATAAAGAATGATTTTCAAAAATAGTACAGTATAGTATTTTGAGGTATTATTGTTAGGAGATAATAATATTTTATTATTATCATTTAGGGTTTGTTTTGTCATGCTCATCCAGTTTGAGCATTGACTATTGTTTGTGTGTATAGGTAGCTTTCCTTTTTAAGATTTGGGTTGGGTAAATAGAAATAGGGAAAACATTGAAGCGAACACCTTGTGAATTAAGTTTCACAACTTGACTATAAGGCGTTCGATTGACAATGTCGGGTTAAATTTGATTTAATAAAAGATGTTTATAAAAAGTTAAGAATATTTTGAAATAAATATTTGAAAAAAAATGGTTTTATAAATGTTGATCTTATAAAATAAATTTATAAGCAGGTGTCTTTTAATTAAAAAAAATTTAAGTTGAAACTTGAGGACTAAAATCCCGAGACTTTTGGAAAATGGTTTTCAAGGTTTTAAAAGATAATGATGGTATTATTTGAACGCAATTTTGGTTCAAGAATAAAACTTTGGGGATGAAAATTTTAAGTAAGAAGTATTTTTTTTGGATTGGTTAGAAGGGAACGTTTCTTGAATTTTTTGTGACGATCAGAATAATCTTCTAAGTGATGATCTAATGTTTGCCTAGGCGAACATTGTGGTGCACTTAGTAAATTATTCTCATTAGCATTATACAATCGAAACATGTTTAACCTAAACGAACCCAAAGTAAGTTGGTAATAAATGTTTTATTGGAAATATGTAAAATATTGTTTCAAAAATGGGATTTTGAAATAAAAGAAGTATTTTTAAGTTAACTAGTTCGAGTGGCTTCAAAATAACTTAAAATTGGGGAAGAGATGTGTTTGGATGATAAACACTTCTCTTGAGTTTTGCCATTCCTAGTAAGGGAGTGTATGATACTGTTTGGTAGTATCCAGTTTCTTAGTATCATTTTGGATTTACTCGAGCTATATATAAATTTTCTAAGAATTATACTTCAAAAAGTTTTTGAAATAAAACCCGGGTATTTGGATCTTGAGCTTTCATAGGGAAATAAGTGAAAAATGGAATAGTTGGATCAAATAGGGGTATATACTCTTAGGATGTAGTAGAGTAATATCCAAGTTTAACCAATGTTTAGTTTATGAAATATTTTTATAAATAATTTAGTGGGCATAGAGTTGGTATTAGTGAGAACCAATTTAATAAGTGCGTAGGATGGACGTAGATCATTTCTCCTTCCATATAGTTTTGATCTAAGATTCGAGTACGTGGCTTTGAGGTGATTCACACCATTCCATATAAGGTCTATTACTCGATTTTTAACGGTGAGCACTTGATGAGGATTTTTGGTATGGGACCAGTGTTTTCTATCATGGTTATGGCTATGTAAGGAGAATAGAGGTTCCAAATCAAGGAGCTTGATCAGAGTCCGCACTAGAAAATCAGGTGAGCGATACTAGTTCGGAAGTGAAGTTATGTATTCGAGTAGTGATCGAATCATATTTTTGTATAAGAATGATCTATGTATATCATACAAACTGATGTATAGTGTTAAGTGTTTTCTGGGTTAGGTTGAGGTGTAATTGGGGACAAAATTCTTTTAGAGGGGAAAAATGTAACGACCCGGAATTTCACTACTTTGATTTGCAAATATTTAATTAATTTCAAATTTTCAATATATAGGTTTTGTAATAATAATAAAACTCTTTTAAATAATAATTAATTATGGTAAAATCATTTTCAAATTTGGTTTACAAAAATATTTAGTTCAAAGAAAAACAGAAAATGTGACAGGAATTCGTTTTCCGAATTTTTCACTTTTCTCAGCTAAAATTGATCGGAAACGTTGTGAACTCTAGCATAAGTTTATACACTTTCAAAATGTAAATAATTTAGTGTATAATGGTATATAGAAAGGTATATATTCTTAAGTATATACATGTGTATACTAAAAGATGCATTAAGAGACATGATGTGACATATTGACAACTTAGTACCTAAACATGTTTAAACATGCTTTCTTTGACATGATGGGGGGACAAGGAGGTGGGTAGAAATGGCATGTACGACGGAGGGTGTTGAGGTGGAAAAATGATATGGAGGGTAGAAGGACAAGGGTAGAAATGTAATTTTCTTTTTTCTCTTGTTTATAAATAGCATTCCATTCCTTCATTTTTCCTCCTCTTCCTCCTATCATATTTTCCTCATGTCCAATCCAAATGAAGAAATTATTTTTTTAAACCATGTAAAATTCCAGTGGTTACAATTTCTCTTTGTATCACTTCTTTAAATTTCGATCTTAGCTATGTCAAAAATGCATTTCTTTTAGATCTATTTTCAGACCCATATTTTCAAGCCCGAAAATACTACTCCTTCTATTGACCATATCTCCCACAAACTAATCCAATTTGAGTGATTATTTTTTTAAATGACAGAGGAAATAATTTTCAAGAACTTTTCTTTTGACCACATTTTAAATTCTGAGAGTAACATGGTCAAAAATTAAGGAGAAGATAACCCATTTTCAAGTTGATTTTGTGGTTTTCCAAGCTTTGCAAGTTCTAAAGTATTTCAAGTTTTCAAAAGAGTTTTGAAAAACAATTTTGTGAGTAAAGCTCTTTTGTTAAGTGTTTGTAGCTTTATGATTGTTGTTGCTTGATTAATAAATTAGACTTGAATTTGAAGTCTAAAATTGTTGTAAATGGTTTAAAGTTAGATCATGCTTATGTTTAGGGTATGATATGATTTTGGATGTCATGGTTAGGTATAAACTTGGATATTTGATGCAAATGCTAAGGAAGTTTGGACTTTTGTTGGTAATGACGACTTAAAACCCTTATGTGTAAACTATGTAAATATGTTTTGGAATCAAAAAGTATTTTCAAGTTTTAACATTTTGTTTTAGTTTACAAAACTTTTACTTTATGTTTTCAAAAAGTCAGTAAGTTTTCATAGATGATGAGTTCAAAGTAAAGTAGGAAACATTTCCAAGAAACGACATCCATAGCGATAGCCGCTATGGAGGCAATTTCGATAAAAATCCAAATTTTCAAATTTAAGTTTTCATACTTGAAATTGTTTTGTAAATGTTTTATAAACCTAATAATAATGTTTTAAAAAGTTAATTAAGGATTAATAATTAATTAGGTTTTTAATAATTAATAGTTAATTAAGTATTAAACAAGGTTTATTAATTTTATTTAATGAAGTTTAGTTTCTAATTAATTATCTTTTAAAGATAAGATTAATTTTAATAAATTATTAATTAATTATAGGGTTAATTATTTATGCATTTAATTAATCAAGGGATTAATTATTTTTAACTATAAATTTATTAAGGTTTTAATTTATAAATAATTATTTATTAAAGGTTTAATTTATTATTTAAGTTTAATTAAAATATTATTTAATTAATTAATTGAGATTAATTAATAGTTAATTATTGATAAAGGTTTTAAATTATTGTTTAATAATTAATAAAGGATTAAATAAGGGTTTAATTTATGAGTAAATTATTTATTAAGGGTTTAATTATTTATTAAGGGTTTAATTATTTATTAATTTATAAATAAATTAAGTTCAAATTTAATAAAGGTTAATTATGATTTAATAAGAGTTTAGCTTGTAACTAATCATTTTAAAATGGAGTTTAAGTTTTAATCCTTGTTTTCCAAGAATCAAATTGTTTTAAAAGGGAACTTCTTTTCAAAGATGATTTTGAATACAAGGGATTCAAGTGTCGGCACCATTAAGGAACCATATAACTGTGAATGAGTTGTGATGTAAATAGTTTGATTGTTTGGAAATGGTTAGCAGAATAAATCCTTGTTCTGCAATAATATTATTGTTGTTTGTGTGGACATGTGTTTTAGCAGAATAAATTCCCGTTCTGCTATAAATTGATTGAATTGTTTTGGACATCTATTTAGCAGGACAAATCACTATCTTGCTATTTTGTTGTTTGGACATGTATATACTAGTTGAGTTGTATTGATATGTTATTTCTTGATTTGATAATGGATTTGATTACATGTATGTTGGCCTATGTAAATAATTGATAAGTGACTTGGAATTAAATTGAAACTAAATGGTAACATAAATAAGTACCAATGGGATTGTTAAGCTCTTTTTGAATTTATAAAGTATGGTTTTGAATTTACTTTAATTCTTTAATCAATTTGGGTTTAAAGTTTATAAATGATTTTCAAGTTATATTATTATTTTATAAAGGGATTTATAAATAATAACTAGTTATAAATGGGTTTTACTAAGTAAGAAGATTTACTTAAAGTGATTTAAAAGGATGAGTTGTAAAAGATATTTTGTAAAGGATTTTTCTTAAAGAAGATTTATCCAAGGAGTTTTAAATGGGGAAAGGTTTTATAAATGATTTTAGAGGTTTGTAAAGAAGTTTTATAAATCGACTTGTAGACTTATAAAAGTGTTTTATAAATTGACTTTGGAAATTTATAAGTTATTTGAATCATGAAGTGAGATTTTAAAAAGGGAATTGTTATAAAGGATAAGAGGTTTGGTTTATAGTAAGTAGTGTTTTCAAAAGGAATTTGAAAAGAGAGAATTTTTCAAATGTTTCGATAATATACTTATACCGCTAAAATAAGTATAAATGTTTTCAAGTATAAAAGGGAAGTAAGGGGCCGGGTTCTGGGAATAATGTTGTGTAAAGATCTTTTGATCAAGTTTTATAAAGTGATTTTATTAATTAAAGATTAATTAATAAAGCTTAGTGGATTCCATATGGAATAAAATCAATGCTGAATGATTGTTTATTTGATAGTTAAATAACCAACTATCAAATCTGGACCAAAGCGTAACTTCAGAAATATCTAGGAGAAACACGTGAGTTATATGGCACAGTCATCTCCAATGATGCTATACTATGCGTATAAACATCGTTTCATTCTTCTAGGATAGATGATAAGGAAATCCATCCACAAACGGTTAGAAGGTGAACTCTGCTCTTATCTTTTGTCTGCCTATTTCCTAAAGAACCGATGTTGAGTTTACCAAAAATTATCAAAAGTTGTTTCGAAGAGGTTAGGATCGGATATGTTATCCGAAAACCACTTCGATCCAACTCAAGTACTTCGAAATGAAGACACCTTGAAGAGCATGGAACCGAAGATGGAGCCATTGAAGTGCAAGGGCTGCTTGCTGTTAATCCTGAGGATTATTCCAAAATGGATGTAGTAGAGGTAGTGCCTTCAGTTTGTCATTATCCTGGACAACTCGTATGGATGAATGCTGGCACTGCATTGCTGCCTGGAAGGTAGTGTTAGCATTCTAAGATGTTGCTATATAAAAAGGTAATCGTAGCTTCAAGCCTCATCAACCGAGAAATGACAAAACTCGGGCATGCAGTAGAGCCATGTGGGTCGCTCCCATCAGGGTATGGTTATTCCAAATCTAAATCGATCACTATCTACTCACGGATGCTTCAGGCCCACACTGGGGTGATCATATTCGGTACTACTAGTCAAGAGGTAGGCCAATCATGTGTGGCAGAGGTACAAAGTGTTCTTGTCAGACCCCGTGCATTTTATCTAGAGATGTACCATCGGAAAGTAGTTCCTTACCTTGTCATAGTATGGAATCCAATCTCCGATATGTGCCTTTACGGTTTTGATTGTAGAACCTAGTATGCTGGAATTTAATTAATGTAACAATTTCGGCTATGATTAATAAGTATTTGTACTCTAGGCACTATTATAATATCAATGGATTTTCTATAGAAAAATGTTTTGGTTATCTAAGGTAAAAACCCGTCCGTGTTTATGTACGGTGTGGTCTTACAAGATACCCTTGATTTTAAAGGTGAAACACCCCACACCCCTTAGTATACCCAAAAAGGACACACTAAAGGATATGGTGCATTATAGGTATAGCTAAAGCATCACAGAGACTAAGATTCACAAGACAAATAAATAATAACAGCGGAAACATTTAAATAATAACTTGATATTCAAAATTCAACTTCATAAAATAATGTCATAAAACAAAGTATGTCTCAAATACCAAATACACATGTCTTATAAAAAATATAATCTCAGTCACATCATCAGAGTACATAATAAAAATCATCCCTCTCATAAAGTACCAGTACATCCAAAGTCAAATGAAAAGAAAACTGAAAGGAAGAAGAATACATGAAGAATGAGAAAGCTCTGCAAATGGGTCTCCAAGAAATCCAAATCTACTGTCCTTGCCTCTGCCGGCCTATGAGGGGGAATATGGGAAATAGAGGAGTGGGTCAGACTACAAGTCTGCTGAGTGAAAGTAATTACTAACATTTCTAAGCAAGATAAAGATAATGGACTTAACAACAGTTCTAGTATAAAGGAAAGATAAAAATGGGATAGCATACTGTTTAACTGTTTGCTTGGATTGTTTGCACTTGTCTTAAACTGCTTTGATTAGGCTAAATTCCTAATCCTATTTTAATTAGGCTGAAATTCCTAATTCCACCCGTTGATCGGCCTTCTATCTCTGTTGTGCCACTGTGAGCTAGTCCAGTCCTGTTGGTCCCACTACAACAGACACTTTTTTAGCGCTTGGAACGCAGTAGCAACTTATTGATGCCGCACGCTCGTTCATCCCCGGTACACACTAACTGTCGCCCCCTCTTGTGACCTCTTACTTACCCTAATCAGCATAAGCGTGCCCAGCTTCACCTAATCTATTGTGAGACCATCAGTCCTAGTCTTAAAAGGTCCTACCCAGCCTCACCTAAGTGTTTTGTGAGACCATCAGTCCTAGTCTGAAAGGGAATGTTGTTGGTACGGGTCCTAACAAACAAAATCTAGTTTGCGCCCCTTGGCCAAATCCCCCGATTTGAGCTTCTATCTATTGGCCACTTATTTACCCTGTGTCCCAGCCTCACCTAACTATTGTGAGACCATCAGTTCTAGTTTGAAAGGGTCCTGCCCAGCCTCACCTAATCTGTTGTGAGACCATCAGTCCTAGTCTGAAAGGGAATGTTGTTGATACGGGCCCTATTTCTATTCTTGCTTATTAACTTAGTGTAAGTTCTGAAAATAAGCCTCTTCTGTTATTTCTGCTGTATTTGCTTATTAACTTAATCTAAGTCTTAAAATAACTCTTTTCTGTTATTTCTAGTTATAATCTATGTTATAATTTGCTTATTAACTTAGTCAAAGTTTTAAAATAAGCCTTTCTGTTCTTTCGGCTTAATTATAACCTACGTTATAATTGTTACTCTTTTGTTCTATCTTTTTAGTTATAACCACTTGTTATACTAATGCTTGCAAATGTCTCAAATTTGCCTATTTCAGTCTATCTTCTGTTTATTACAGTCTTTCTTATTTTACATATAATTTTTGTAAATTTAGTGCTTTTCTATTTTAATCCATATTTGCGAATTATTCTCTTTTTAATATTCTATTCGCGTAAAAAGGAATAAAAAGAAATTAAATTTACAAACTGAATTCTAACGTAAGACAGATGTAAATAAATGCAAATAACTGTAATTAAATGTAAATAACTGAATAAAATAGCTAAATAAAATAGATGAATAAATAGACTGAAAAGAACTTTAAAACTAGCTTTAACAACTTATATAAAAATTGTCTCAAAATTGCAGAAAAACTACAACTATTGAGAACCCTGTTATTTTAAATTACTTAAAAATCTAAAATAATTACAAAACACTCACATGTGGTCCTCAGCTCTATTCCTTGGCCTTCCCGGATCCACTTCTAGGATGTAAAATATTTTAATTAAAAAGATCTCCTCGCAAGAAATATTTTCTTTTTAGGGTCCAGCTTCAGGTAATGAACCAAATTGGGAGAATATCTAAATGGGAAAAATAGCTAGGTCTAGGGTATTATTTATAGTGTCACTTAGGGATCTCAGTCCATTGGATTTGAAGACTAAATCTGGTGCAACCACTTCATAGGCTCAATGGGAACCGTTGGATGGAAGTACGAACGCACATGATTAAAGAAAAGTTGCAAAATGACGTGTTCGAACAAAACTGGGTGAATCTACGTACAAAACAAAGTTGGGTCGACCTATAACTCATGAGGGCCGACCTAAAGGTCAACCTAGCTACCTTGGGGGTCAACCTTGCCTTGGTCTGGGTCGACCTGACCCTTTGCATATTTTTTTTCCTTTTAATTTCCGTTTTCTTGTTTATTTCGTATCTTCTTCATTTTTGCTTGGATTTTGACAAACTATATATGGAAATTGATCAGAAAATTACTGTGAGAAATGCGGATTAAAGATCTTAAGGCTAGAATTAACACTAGAGGGGGGGTGAATAGTGTTTTAAGAAATTTGTTAATCCTTTTGAGTTTATTTTACTTTGTTAACAATGTATACACTAATCAGACACAGATATGAACACAGAATCAAACACAGATGCAAATATAAAGTAAAAGCAGTAAAGGAAAGAACACACCGGATTTTATACTGGTTCGGAGTTACCCTACATCCAGTCCCGTACAACTAAGTACAGATTTCCTTTCAAAAGCAATTCAACAATTACAACCCTCGATTTCAAGGCTACGAGGTACACCCTCCAGAATACCAATCCTCTGGGTAGAGATACATGATTTCCGGGGCAACAAGTTCACCCAATTGATTTCCAAGGCTACAATCACACCTTTTCTCGCTTGATTGATTTCAAAGGCTACAATCACACCTTTTCTCGCTAATATATTACAAAGAAGTCTATAACTCTGAATAGCACTGAGAACCTTGTAGAGATAGTGATGTAGAATCAAACTAGAAGTAATCGAGTATGATTCGATGTTGATTTCGGCAGAGTAATGGTATGATTTTGTAATAAGAAATGTGGAAGATGAAGAGGAGTGAAAATCAGAAAAAATATGATTGAAAATTCATTGAAACTGACCCCTATTTATAGAAAACCAACAGCCATGACCATTCATGAAGAGTTATGGCGAATAGACACTTCTTTTGAAATTTGAATTTGAACTTCAACTGTCACTATGTGTCGACATACTACCTAGGGGCATGTCGACATCCCTCAGCCAAAAATGATAATTTGAATTTCTATAAAAACAATATTTATCTTATATAAAAACTATTTAAAACTTTATAGATATACTTGAATATAGTTGAAATTCATAAGTAAATATAAAGAACAATATATACATAATTTAACTATAATTTTATATTTAAATCTAAGTATAAATATTAAAAGTTAAATATATTATTTGAAAAGACATTTAAAATCAGGAGTATTTTGACTTTGAAATTAAAGATGTTTTGAGGCTAAAATTATTTAAAACCAGGATAGAGAGTTTAAAACTGACGATGTTTAAATACAAGAATATTTAAGGCTAAAACATCTTTTTGAAAAATCATTTGAAAAGATAATTTTTAAGGCTAAAACATTTTGAAAAACAATTTTGAAAATCATTCCGAAGTTGTTTTGAAAATCATTTTGAAGTAGTTTTGCAAGCTTCTTCCTACAGAGTATCTCATCATGTCAAGACTCGAGAACTTGTACAAAACCGGATGTTCGTGGGTTTGTAAGCCACTTGTCGTAGGTTTGTAAGCTACTTGTCGTGGGTTTGTAAGCCACTAAAAAGGTAGAAATGGGTTCCAACCCAAAAGAAAAATGGAGTGAAGATTTCAGTGCTATTATGAAGTTTTAACAAATATTCCTAATAAAACAGACTTAACCTTGAACTCTTGATAATCTTGATACTCATGAGTCTTCTATCTCTGTATCTTGAATCTCTATACTGTACAGTCTTCATTGTTGATACATGCATGGTTAGATCCTGCATATACATATATATCTAAACTTGTAATGTTAGTATTTATATTTTATAATCAATTCTAAGGTTGTTGTCATCAAAACCAACTCCTTAGGGAGTAACAATTACCACGGACACAATGGTGCAACTCCCGTGGCTCAATTCTGACAATTTCTCAAACTTATTATATTATTTAATTAATTTGTTAATTAATTATTATAGCTTAAATTTTGGGTTGTTACATTCTCCCCTCCTTAAAGGATTTCGTCCCTGAAATCTCTAAGGACAGAAGAATGAAAGAAATATTTTCATCCAAATTCTACAACCATGTACTCAACCACCATCCATTAAATCCATTGTCCTTAAGTTTTCTAATGCAATTTATAATACATGCAATAGTGTAGTGTCAATGTCCCTAACTAATGCAAAAGATTAGGCGGTCTACTGATTCAGTCAACCTCCTTTTATGCAATCATGTCCGTGCCATGTATCCAAATGAATGCAAATTCCTAATGACAACTGATAGTTCTACATGCATGCTACAATTATCATCCAAATGCAACAATCATATGCTAATCATCCATTTATAGCAACCATGGAAATAAAATAAAAATGCAAATGAGCACACATCCATATACATATGCTTTAGTGACCTAGTTAGGCTGATCCCTAAGAAATAATAGTACCTAGTGTATATATATGCGTCCATTAGCATCCACTAGCAAACACTTGCAACCACTAGCATCCATCGTACATAACATGTTCTAGTAACCTGTTTACATTCAGTCCTACCATCCATAGGTTAAGTCCTAAGATCTACCCTCCGAAGGGATACTAAAGGAAAGAACCTATTCAAAACTAAAGATGGAAATAGGAAATTCAAAACGTACCCTAAAAAAGAAATGGATAAGAGACGTATTTTCTCTTCAGCCTCCCACGTAGCATCCTCAATACTATCTCCCCACTACACCTTAACCAAAGGGACTTCCTTATTCCTAAGCTTCTTGATATCATGTCCAACGATCTTAGTAGGAATGCGATGAACCGATGCTTCTCTCTCCACTTCAACTTCCTCAAGTTGGCTAGCTTCCACTACCTCTGCTGAGTCATGTAAGCACTTTCTCAAGTGCGAAACATGGAAAACATCATGAACTCCTACGAGCCTCTCTGGTAGCTTTATCCGATATGCCATCTTCCCTACCATTTCCACAATGGGGAATGGTCCTACGAATTTGGGAGCAAGTTTCCCACTTGATCCAAATCTTACTACCTTTCTTAGCAGAGATACCTTAATGAAAACCAAGTCTCCTACATCAAACTCAATATCCCTTCTCCGCTTATCTGCATAAGATTTCTACCTATCTTGAGCCGTCTTCATTCACCTTCTAATTAAATCAATCTTATTCGACGTCTCTCTACTCATGCCGGGACTAAGTAGCAATCTCTCTATAGACTCCAACCAACACGAAGGCGACTTGCAAGGCCTTTCATAAAGGGTTTCAAAAGGTACCATCCCGATGCTAGCTTGAAAAATATTGTTATATGCGAACTCCACTAAAGGAAGATGCTACTCCCAAGTTCCTCCAAAATCAAGAATGCACATCCTCAACAAATCCTCAAGAACTCTATTAACTCTCTCCGTTTGGCCATCCGTCTGAGGGTGACAGGCCGTACTCAATCTAAGTTGTGTTCCTAAAGCCTCTTGCAAGCTTCTCCAAAACTTGCTAGTAAAGATAGGGTCTCTATCACTCACTATGCTAGAGGGAACTCCATGAAGTCGGACTATCTCACGAACATATAAGGATGCCAAATAAGGTGATGTCCTCTTACTCTTGACCGGAATGAAGTGGGCGCTCTTAGTCAAATGATCTACAATCACCCAAATACTGGTATTCCCTTTCCTAGATCGGGGTAAACCATCTATGAAGTCCATCGAAACACTATCCCACTTCCATTCGAGTACATCCAATGATTGAAGCAATCCACCGGGTTTCTGCTGCTTTGCCTTAACTCTTTGGCAAACAAGACACTTGGCTACAAACTATGCCACATCCTTCTTCATGCCGCTCCAATAAAACACTCTCTTCATGTCCCTATACATCTTATCACCACTCGGATGAATAGTCATTCGGGAATGGTGTGCTTCTGCTAGAACTGCTCTCATCAAATCACTAGTGCGGGGGACACAAAGTCTTCCATCTCTCCTTAGCCACCCTTTACTATCAATGGAATAACGTTGGAGATGTCTAGAGACCTCTCCTTTGCTAATCCTATCCAAAATATCCATAAGCTCTGAATCCTCTCGCTGCCTCGATCCAATCTGATATATGAGGGTAGGCTTAACCTCAAGTGCTGCCAATAATCCGGGGACAATGTCCGTAGAGGGCTTAAAATCAAAGGTGGAAATAAACTCTAGGCTTTTCCACTCCACGAACATTGGGCTAATAGTTTCTTTCTTCCTACTTAACGCATCCGCAACCACGTTCCCTTTACCAGGGGTATAGGCTATCTCAAAGTCACATGATGCCAAAAACTCCATCCAACGCTGTTGCCTCAAGTTTAAATCCTTTTGTGAGAATAGGTACTTCAATGATTTATGGTCAGTGAAAAGCTCGAACCTCTCTCCTAGCAAGTAATGTCCCCAAGACTTGAGCGTGAAAATAATAGCAGCTAGCTCCAAATCATGGGTAGGGTAGTTCTTCTCATGAGTTCTCAACTATCAACTTCCATAGCATACTATCCTCCCCTCTTGCATCAATACCGCCCCAAGACCTGTCCCACATGCATCAATGTATACTATAAAAGGCTTACCTCCATCGGGTAAACTAACACTGGTGCACCAGTAAGCGCCCTCTTTAGCATTGTGAAGGAATCCTCACAATCTACGTCCCACACGAATGTCGCGTTCTTCTTAGGGAGGCGAGTAAGCGGTGCTGAAATCTTTCCGAAATCTCTGATAAACTTCCTATAATAGCCAGCCAAACCTAGGAAGCTTCTAACTTAGGTAACTTTCTTGGGGGCCTTCCAATCTTGCACTACTACTACCATAGCGGGATCAACAGCTAGACCTTCTCTTGAGACTACATGCCACAAGAAACACACCTCCTTACGCCAAAAGTGACACTTCGAGAACTTTGCTTTCAACTTATGAACACGAAGTGTATGAAGAACCTCCTCAAGATGAATAGCATGCTCTTTCATACTCTTGGAAAATACCAAAATGTCATCCACAAATACTACAACGAACTTATTTAGGACATCTCGAAAAACACGGCTCATCAAATCTACGAAATAGGCTAGCGCATTGGTCAGCCCAAACGACACAACCAACCACTCAAAGAACCCATCGGGTGTCCTAAATGCTATCTTATCGATGCTATCGTCAGCGACCCTAAGCTGATGAAATCCAGTAGCTAAATTAAGTTGAGAAAATACTGAAGAGCCAACCAACTGATCGAAAAGACCGTCTATCATAGTAAGTGGGTAACGATTCTTCTTTGTGAGCTTATTCAACTCTCTATAGTCTACGCAAAGTCGAAGGGAACCATCCGCCTTTGTAGCAAAGATGACTAGTGCTCCCCACTCAGATATGTTCCGTCGGGTGAAGCCTTTCTCCAATAGCTCACCAATCTTCTTACCTAACTCCTTCCTTTCCCTAGGAGCCATATGTCTCACGGGCAATGCTACTGGCTTAGCATTGTCATTCAGGTAAATCCTAAATTCGATCTCTCTCTTAGGGGGTAGTCCCCTAACCTCCTCAAAAATGTTTGGAAAATATCTAACGACTGGAACATAATCTAACTCTCCTAGTGATGAATCAAGGGAATAAAGGAAGCTCAACATGACTGACCCCTGTAGGTCGCAAGAAATCTCAAGAGTCCTACCGCTGCATGTCTCTAGTCAAACGACTCTCCTCTCGCAGTCCAATATTGCTCCATAAGTGGATAGCAAATCCATCCCCAAAACATTCCATATCCTGAAAATCCCATTACATAGGCGTCACAATCAAACTCTACGCTTAGTATAAAAAATTTAAAACCCCTACAAATCATGGATAAACATGTCGATCCTCCTATGGGGTTTGAAACAACTATAGGGTCTACTATTAGAGAAATATCTAAGTGCAAACAATTAACCAAGGAACTAGAAATGAAATAATGTGATGCTCCAGAGTCAAAAAGAGTCCGAATAGGAAAATCCGAAATAGAGATCAAACCTTCTTCAAAGACTTTCCTACCTCGATCTGGTCCACTATTAGAAGATGCTGCATCTAAAGCCTGTACTTGTGCTGTCGGTGCGCCTGCTCTCTGCCCCGTCCTCTGAGGACAAGCTCTACTAAGGTGCCCAAGCTACCCACAATTGTAACACCTCCCCCTCATCGTGTCCTTCTTACAGTCCTTTGCGAAATGTCCAACCAATCCACATTATGACATTTTCTGCCTTTCGTGATGTGCTTTTAAGGTCCTCCTTCTTTCCTCTTGTCCGTATCCTTCTTATTCTTCCATCATTGCGTCTTAGAGTTTTCAGATTTAGGAACCTCTTTAAGCTCTCCCTTCAGCTGCTAAGATGCAAGCTGAACTCTCTGTCGGTCCTCCAATCCTAACAGCCCAAATATCCGCTCCGTATTTCTCAACCAAGCTCGAGCCTCCACGAAATCCTCCGTGCCGGAAAACGTTCTGCCTCCTAGACTAGCGAAGTCCTTGCATAGCTTAGAAAAATTTGTTGCTGCAAGTGGATTAACGGGATCTCCACCTGCTGGTGCTGTATTGGGTGCTTGCCCTTACACCTCTGGTACCGTAGCTCAACGGAACCAAAGAGCCGTACTTATGCAAAGAAAAGAAAACTTAGGCTCGAAAGAATCGAAAGAAGGTTGAACTGGACTTTGAGAGGATTTTTATAAAAACCCTTTTATACTTAAAAAACTATTTCCATAATAAGAGTTTCTTTCTGAAACATACTTTTAAAACATGTTATCTTTGAATAATACTTTACTTTTAGAAAGTTTTTAGGAATCCTGTAACCTTAGGCTCTGATACCAGGTGAAACACCCCCACACCCCTTAGTATACCCAAAAAGGACACACTAAAAGATATGGTGCGTTATAGATATAGCTAAAGCATTACATAGACTAAGATTCACAAGATTAATAAACAATAACAGCGGAAACATTTAGATAATAACTTGATATTCAAAATTATACTTCATAAAATAATGTCATAAAACAGAGTATGTCTCAAATACCTAATACACATGTCTTATAGAAAATATAATCTCAGTCACATCATCAGAGTACATAATAAAAATCATCCCTCTCATAAACTACCAGTACATCCAAAGACAAATGAAAAGAAAATTAAAAGGAAGAAGAATACATGAAGAATGAGAAAGCTCTACAAATGGATCTCTAAGAAATCCAAATCTACTGTCCTTGCCTTTACTGGCCTATGGAGGGAAAATGGGAAATAAAGGAGTGGGTCAGACTATAAGTCTGATGAGTGAAAGTAATTACTAGCATTTCTAAGCAAGATAAAGATAATGGACTTAACAACAGTTCTAGTATAAAGGAAATAAAGGAAAGATAAAACTGGGATAAAATACTGTTTAACTGTTTGCTTGGATTGTTTGCACTTGTCTTAAACTGCTTTGATTAGGCTGAATTCCTAATCCTATTTTAATTAGGCTGAAAATTCTAATTCCACCCGTTGATCGGCCTTCTATCTCTGTTGTGCCACTATGAGCTAGTCCAATCCTATTGGTCCCACAGCAAAAGACACCCATTTAGCGCTTGGAACGTAGTAGCGACTTATTGATGCCGCACGCTCGTTCATCGCCGGTACACACTAACTGTCGCCCCCTCTTGTGACCTCTTACTTACCCTAATTAGCATAAGCGTTCCCAGCTTCACCTAATCTATTGCGAGACCATCAGTCCTAGTCTGAAAAGGTCCTGCCCAGCCTCACCTAAGTGTTTTGGGAGACCATCAGTCCTAGTATGAAAGGGAATGCTGTTGGTATGGGTCCTAACAAACAAAATCTACCTTGCACCCCTTGCCCAAATCCCCCGATTTGAGCTTCTATCTATTGGCCACTTATTTACCCTGTGTCCCAGCCTCACCTAACTATTGTGAGACCATCAGTTCTAGTTTGAAAGAGTCCTGTCCAGCCTCACCTAATCTGTTGTGAGACCATCAGTCCTAATCTGAAAGGGAATGTTGTTGGTACGGGCCCTATTTCTATTCTTGCTTATTAACTTAGTGTAAGTTCTGAAAATAAGCCTCTTCTGTTATTTCTGCTGTATTTGCTTATTAACTTAATATAAGTCTTAAAATAAGCCTTTTATGTTATTTCTAATTATAACCTATGTTATAATTTGCTTATTAACTTAGTCAAAGTTTTAAAATAAGCCTTTCTGTTCTTTCGGCTTAATTATAACCTACATTATAATTGTTACTCTTTTGTTCTATCTTTTTAGTTATAAGCACTTGTTATACTAATGCTTGCAAATGTCTCAAATTTGCCTATTTCAGTCTACCTTCTTTTTATTACAGTCTTTCTTATTTTACATATAACTTTTGTAAATTTAGTGCTTTTCTATTTTAATCCATATTTGTGAATTATTCTCTTTTTAATATTCTATTCGCGTAAAAAGGAATAAAAAGAAACTAAAATTTACAGGCTGAATTCTAACGTAAAACAGATGTAAATAAATGCAAATGACTGTAATTAACTGTAAATTACTATAAATAACTGAATAAAATAGCTAAATAAAATAGATGAATAAAATAGACTGAAAAGAACTTTAAAAACTAGCTGTAAATAACTTATATAAAAATTGTCTCAAAATTGCAGACAAACTACAACATTTGAGAACCCTATTATTTTAAATTACTTAAAATCTAAAATAATTACAAAACACTCACCTGTGGTCCTTAGCTCTATTCTTTGGACTTCCCGAATCCACTTCTAGGGTGTAAAATATTTTAATTAAGAAGATCTCCTTCTAAGAAATTTTTTCTTTTTAGAGTCTAGCCCCAGGCAATGAACCCAATTGGGAGAAAATCTGAATGGGAAAAATAGCTAGGTCTAGGGTCTTATTTATAGTGTCACTTAGGGATCTCAGGCCGTTGGATTTGAAGATTAAATATGGTGCAACCACGTCATAGGCTCACTAGGAACCGTCAGATGGAAGCACGAATGCACAGGATTGAAGAAAAGTTGCAAAATGACGTGTTCGAACAAAACTGGGTGAATCTACATACAAAACAAAGGCGGGTCGACCTTGCCTTGGTCTGGGTCGACCCGACCCTTTGCAGATATATATTTTTCTTTAATAATTTCTGTTTTCTTGTTTATTTCGTATCTTCTTCATTTTAGCTCGGATTTTGACAAACTATATATAGAAATTGACCAGAAAATTACCGCGGACACAATGGTGCAACTACCACGGCTCAATTTTGATAATTTCTCAAACTTATTTTATTATTTAATTAATTCGTTAATTAATCATTATAGCTTAAATTTTGGGTTGTTACAAAAGGTGTTTTAAAAGTAATAATTCATTTGTTTAAGTTTACTCACACTAGACCCATGTCCGTCCTGAAGTTTTATTTCGTTTTTCTAAAACTCTTGGTGCTCAAATTTTTATGGGCAGCCATGTAGTTCAGTTTTCCCTGAATGCATCTTGGAGGAGCTTGGAGCAGGAGGCTTTATCGATAACTAGTTATTATCACTACAACAAAAGAGGCATATTACAACGGTGGAACACAATTGTAAAAGATATATTACAATGGTGGAACCACAGTCGTATTTTAAGAAGTTGTAAAAGACTATCAAATTTTTACAACTGTGTTCTTTAGCTGCATATAACCATTGTAATATTGTATATTACAACTGTTTCTTACCCTTGCAAATAACCCTTTTACAACTGTTGGTAACTCTTGTAGATATGTAACATTTCGTGCTGTAGAAGGTATGACAACTGCTGGATAACTGTTGTAGTTATCTACTACAACTGTTATTCACAGTTGCAATTAATCTTTTTACAACAGTTGATAGCAGTTATAGATTGTAACATTCGTCATATAGCAGGTATGACAACTACGTGGCCACCGTTGTAGTTATCCCTACTACAACTGTTATACGCAGTTGCAGTTTAGTATGTTCTGCGACCTCCACCACAGTTGTAATATACTTTAATTACAACTACATCAATTTCAATTTAAACCCAAAAATATAATTGCATGCACCATATAATAATTTATCAAAACTATAAATATACATAACTGAATCAAATTCATTCATAAATATTAATATTTATATAATTCTAACAAAACTACATACCAAATAAAACAATCTAAAGTATTCGTTCACATCACCAACTAAAACATTACCAAAACAACATTCTCACATAACCATTCCAAAATAGGATACAACACAAAATACATAAGAAAGATAAAGTTTTGTATAGCAAAACACATACCCTAAGGAAATACACTAGTCGAAGGCAACGAAGTCTTTATGCCAAGCCACGGTCGATCCAACTGCTTCTCCAATAGTACACATCTCGGAACTCGGCCTCCACAAGAAAGCTTCCGGATCCACCGCCACATCAACCCAAACTTTACAACCGTCTGGTCCTAGTTTTTTAAAATGCACCAAACAATCAGGATCAGTGGATACTACCGTTCCTTCTGCAACAACTTGCTTTTGCCAACTCAATATTTTACATTTTCCGACCTCAATTCCAGCATGCCTTGCATCCCGTTTAGGTCATTCTTCAACAGTCAGAGTATTTCTCTCACGGTGTGACTGTACAAAAATAATTTACGAATACATTAGACTATTTATGGTATATGTATAACATCAACTAAAAATGTGGACTGAATAGCACAAACCTCTGTATAACATCAACAAAAATATGTTTTGCTCCAGAAATTATCACAAATGCATACCGTCCTATAAAATTGTATTATATTATATATGTATTTCTTTTTGTTTGAAGAAAAAAGAAATTATTATTCACCATCATACATTTCTTGAATCATGAAATTCCATGTGGACATTTATTTCTGTTAGAATACAAGACGTGGCTCTTTTGATTAAGAAATTGTCACTTTCTTAGTGTTGTCACCCAATTTGATGATTACGAACATGAAAAATAGAATTAAAAATAATTTAATTTCTAAAATTTCAGTGTGTGCTGCGGCTCCTACTAGGCCAAAGTGAATCCACCCTTGTAAGCAGCAACATGCCAACAAGCATTCAATGACATTTGTAAACTAAAACTTATTGATAGGATTGACTTTAAGTCTTAGATGTCATCTACATAGATTTTATTCGACTTATGGTCACATTTTTGATGGAATATTTAAGAGTTATGTTGTTGTGGAGAGACCATAAATTTTCTAATAAGTGCAGGTCTGCTATAAAATTATAAACAACACCTGCTGAGAAGAGGTAGTATCATAACTGCATTACATTATTATGTTACCAATAAATTTTGTATTAATAATTCATTTAATTGACTGACTATCATGAATTAATAAATAAATTATATTTAACAGTAAAAGGATAAACTAATTCATATACTTGACAACTTTATCAAATGTTGAAAGATCAACTCACACTTTTCTTAGGAGTATCAGCATATATATAAGTAGAAATCAACCTTTCTAATTGTGGTTTGTATTTAAAACTTGGATTAAATAAAATTGTTAAGTAAGAGCATATTGTTTTACACTCTTTGTAAGAGTGTGAAACGAGAACACTTAGTTAACCAATGAAAGTCTTTCATCAAGTTATTAAAATTTGTATTCTTTAGCCAATAAGACAACTTGTCCATACATGAAGAGTAAGAGCTGGATTTGTCCAAATAAGAAAAGTATTAGATTTCAACATGTTGGCTATTACATCTGTAAATACTGTCTTAGCAGTTAACACTTAATTAAATTAGTATATGATGCTAAAGATAGGGAGATGTTATTATATTGTTAAAAAGAATCTTCATGGTGTATTATCTTACAGATGCATAAATGAATCAAATGATCAATAAAAGACAAATGTAAGCCAATCCTACACCGGACTATGTGCCACACCCACTGGTTCAGGCTAATTTATCACTCTGTTAACCCAACATCTTCTAAATAGAAAAGTCAATCAAATGAGGCCATCAGCCTTTAAATTTTGTTATTAATCGAGTACACTTGGCTTATTTCTAACAGAATTGCCAACAAGAACCGGTTCATAGCCCAATTCTTGGTCAAAGGCATAAATACGGACTAACATAAACTTATACTTGAACCTGACTTTCTATTACAGTGACAATGGGTTTAGCATATACATAATATAACACAATGTAGGATGTAGTATGTTTAATAAAATTGTGAAAATAACAGCCACATATTAAAGAAATGCATGCATATGGACCTAATCTAGATAAATTACTATGTATGGATGAACTTGTTGTATACAAGCAAAAAAAATATTTGTGTCCAAATTTAGGAGTTTAGTTAGTTGCTAGAGCAATTCACTAGTGAAAAAGGGGGCGATTGCAGCAACAATGTCGACTGTAAGCTTGTTGTTTATCTAGGTTTAGTGTCATGGTTGGTAGTGAAACAATTATTTTAACTGAATTATGGCAAAAGAATGTAAGAAACACGCATATATGGTACTACACTATCTTTACAACTTGTTATGCATTCGGTTACATCTTGGTTGCTTGGATCCTAAGATGACCAACACACACACACACACATATATATATCCCATGGGTTAGTGGTTTGTTTTCTAGCAAGGCCGGTTAAAAAACTATCACACCTTCAAATCTCATTATCGACTACTGCCATAACTCATCTCATGATGGAATGAAATCATTTGTACAGATAGTCATATATAATCTCTCTATTACTCGGCATTAGTTATCAGCCCACCATAAATTTTCCATTTATATGAATATCCAAATATCAATGCCCTAATCCTTTGTTTTACTCTGTGCGTTTCATCTCGTTCTCAATATATAATCTCTCTGTTACTTTCGTAATTCACAACATTCCTAAAAAGAAAAGGATGCGGGCAAGATTGGAAACAAATGGGAAGAGAAATAGTTTCATGTTTAGACTTGATGAATCAATATATCTCTTAGTAAAGAGAATCAACATAACTGTGTGCCATTGTCGATAATATACAAAATTATGCAACAGTAACACAAAAATTGCAGTAAATGAGAAAATAAAAAACATACATGGATTTTAGCCGGAGAGAAGTAGGAAATGGAAAGATTGACAGAAACTCCAACATGCCAATAGATTTTTTTATGGTGACAGCTCCAAGTCCGTTAATTAGTGCAACGATTACTCCCTTTTCCATATTACCCTCTTCATCCTACATTATTCCAATTAATCACAATAATCCAAGTAGTACTGGGTAAGACTGGGAAAAGAATTGCTTACATTTAGATGAGGCGGCACAAGAAAATCGAGAGAAGTCAGACGAATCAGATAATTTTCTGATTCAAGCGATGTACATACGAGAAAAATAGTGCGAGCGGGACAAAATCGAAGAAAGGAAACAAAGATTTAAAAAAATTAAGAACGTGAATAGGGAAAACAAAAATTTAAGTTACCAGGGGAGAGAAGAGAGGGAGCAGTGATTATATCTGAAAATTTAGTTTGGGAGCCCAAAAATTTGATTTTGAGCCAAAGGGAAATTTGGTTTTGGAGCCAAGGGAAATTTGCATACCTTCAACATATAATATGATAATTTGCATACCTTCAACATATAACATTCTATGTAAATTATGTTCAACCTAGGGTTGTCAATGAGTATCCCAAAAATTTGAAATCTGTCTGTATCCATGTTTGGAATATGAAAAATTATTGATTTTCAAGAAACAAATATGAATACGGATATGGTCACACCCGCATCCGATAATTATACGTCTGGTTTTAATCAAAATTATAGTTAGTTTTCTATGTATTTTAGTAGATAAAATGATTATCATTTACTATTTTATATAAGTAAAAAAAATTAATATGCATAAGGATCAATATTTGTTGTTTAAAATTATTTTTCTTAGCATATTTATTATATTTTATATTTTTAGCACTAAAATTGATTTATAATGAATCAAACTTTTCTATTTATTTGTTTAAATTTATTAGTTGTGAACTGGTCGAAGACTATCTGATATCCGTCCACATTCGCAGATATGGATATCCGATATCCGAAAACGATTTCAGATACGGATATGGATACAGATTGGCAATATCCAAATTCATATCTGACCACTTACAGGCCTTGTCCAACGATATCTACATAAAGAAGGCAATCTTCACCATTCATTTGTAATAAAATCAAATACTACTATCAATAATGCTAACCCTATATAGTATTTATGCCAAGTGGAAATTTCCTGCATTATATTATTTCAGAACTGAATAATATACCAAACTCTAAACAAAACCATACCTTAACCACTACCTCCATTGAATAAAATTTCTCCCAAAGTAATCCAAAAGTAGTATATTACCAAAATGAATTCATTCAAAAGAAAGAGCAATCTATTAATAATAATTATTTCATAGTTCAAAATAATTATCAATTATTATTATTTAATATTAAATTTTAACTTTTAATTATTGTTATTTAACTATTACTTAATTAATCGTTATTTATTATAAAAAAATATTATTAATTATTAATTAATATTTTAATAGTGAATTATTTTTAAATTATCGATTATTAATTAAATATTTTATATTTTATATTTATTTATTGATTAATGGTTATTAATTTATTAATTAATTATTAATTATTAATCAGTAATAAATTATTAATTATTAACCATTAATAGGAATTGCTTCATATTTCAAATTAAGTATTAAATTTTATTATTTAATAGTAGACATTGATTGTTAATTATTATTATTTTAATTAATTATTATTATTAATTATATTATTTAATATTGATTTTTAACTTTTAACTATTATTTAATATTGAATTTTAACTTTAAATATTATTTAATTAATTATTATATATAATAAAAAAATTATTATTCATAAATTATTGATTATTGATTATTGATTATTAATTAATAATTATTAATAGGAATTATTTCATATTTCAAATTAATTATTAATTATTATTATTTAATAGTAGTTATTAATTATTATATACTAATATTTAATTATTATTATTATTTAAGTATTATATATTAAATTATTATTTATTAATTATTAAAAAAATTATTTATTACTATTATTTTTATGAATTATCAAAAGCTAGTTGCCAAATATTAATTACTTCTTAACTATTAATAATAATTATTACTTCTTAATAATAATTATTAATATTAATTGTTCATTATTAAAATTGATTCTTATTTATTAATTATCAATTATTTATTAATAAATATTAAGTATTATTTATTAACTATTATATTAATTATTAATTATTGAATACTAATTATTATCATTTAATAGTAATTACTAATTATTAATAATTTTTATTAATTATTAAGTATTGTTATTTAATTATAATTATTAATGTATTATTACAAAGGACAAACGAAAAAGGTTGTAATAGACATCTATTACAACTGACAAAAAAGAAGAGTTGTTAAAAATTGGCATCTGATACAACTAGCAAACGAAAAAGGTTGTAATAGGCATCTATTACAACTGGCAAAAAAAAGAGTTGTTAAAAATAGGCATCTATTACAACTGACAAGAAAGAAAGGTTGTAATAGACATCTATTACAATTGGCAAAATAAAAGAGTTGTTAAAAATAAGTTTATTATAACTTTCTAAAAAAAAGAGTTGTAAAAAACCTTTATTACAACTGTCATTTTATGACCGTTGTAAAACTACAGTTGTAATAGGGTCTTTTTGTCGTAGTGTATCTTATTTTTCGCTGTATTATATGTATCTTCTATCAGTTAGGTAGGGACAGGCTGTTATAACTGTCCAAGGGTAGAATTTTTTTAGTACGACTCTGATGTATCATTTTTAAAATGACTTTGTAAAGTATTATGTTGATTAATATATGTTATTCCATTGCATTGTGAGATTCTGTGATTGTTTTTGGTTTCTTCTCTCTTCTATCCTCTTTCTTTCCCCTAACCATCGGTCCTTCCGGCAGTTGAATGCTCGGCGAGCAATACAATGGACGTATTAGTGTCGATTTCCGAGGTTTAAAAACCCCGTTCGTTATAAAATATAATAATGAATTAGATATGGTGTAGAATAAAATTCAAATCGGTATATTTTATTATTAAATGTGACATAAGTTATAGTTAATTGCTACATATCTGGATTGGTGTTGTTAGCACCAAAATTGGTCACTAACCTCGTTCAGAAAGATTATGTAGAGATATAAGTGATGAAAGTAAATTAAACAGAGAAGACAATGCAAATTTAAATGCAGAAAGTAAGAACACCAAATTTATAGTGGTTCAGCGTAATTGCCTACGTCCACTTTGTTCAACTTTATTGATTTCCTTTATGGTTGATTACAAATACAATTCGTGAATCAAATGCTTGAGTGAAGTTGTTAAGTAGAGAAGATGAGTCTTGAAAATGGCAGAGTCTCCCCGGTGTTTTCTCTCCAAAAAAGGATCCCTTTCACTGTGACCCTGCCCCTCTATTTATAGGCAAATATGGGTTGGACTTCCCAAGTGGGCTGGATAGCCGAACGCTCTAGCCCCAGTACAGTGGTCGCTGTATGCCGAACCAGGTGTGCCGAACGCTCTGATGCCGAACAGTCCCTTATATGCCGAACGATGTGGTTGGTGTCTGGGAAGTGCAGGATGTTTGTCAGTCGAAGCCGAACGCTCTTCTAGATGCCGAGTACTCTTGTATGCCGCGTGCTCTTGTATGCCGAGCAGTCTTGTATGCCGAGCAGTCTTGATGCCGAACACTCTTGCATGCCGCGTGCTCTTGCTGCCGAGCATTGGTTGACGCTGAGTTCCACTACATGCCGAACCCTGCTGGGTACTTCGCCGAACACTACTGGATGTCGGACTCTCTGGATGCTGTGTACTTCGCCGAACACTACTGGATGCCGAGTACTCTCTGACGCCGAGCACTTTTGTATGCCGAGCAGCCTTGATGCCAAGCACTCTTGTATGCCGAGCACTCTTGTATGCCAAGCACTCTTGTTGCCGAGCACTAGTTGATGCCGAGTGCTGCTTGATGCCGAGCACCCCTGTACGCCGAGTACCTTGGGATGTCGAGCGCTCTTGTTGCCGAGTTCTCCTATCACCGAGTTCTAATGATGCCGAACGCTAGCGCTGAACATTGGTTGTCGCCGAGTGCCTGTTGATGCCGAGTACTACGCCGAGTACTCCTGGATGCCGAGCAGTCCTTCATGCCGAGCTGTGGCCAATGCCGAGCACTCAGTTGCCTGGTCAAATCTCCAGGAAACACTTTCCCCCCAAAGTGTATCATGTGACCGAACGTGATGCGCTTTGAATCTGGTTCAACTTCCTTTGATGATGCCTTCTCGAGAATGTTAGCGAAGGAGGTGCAAGACGAGCAAGGTTTGGACGCCGAACGTACCTCGTGTGCCGAACGTCACTCTGCTATGATGTCGAACGCTCCGGTGTTGATCGGTTCTACCGGGTATAGCCTCTTCAACTTCTACCTCCCTCTATATAACCAGGTCCTTCCCGTCCCTTCTCCTATATGCTTTCATTCCTGTCACTCTTCCAAGATTTACAACTTGAACCTTCCTTCCTAAGCTCCTAACTACAATCTAGGTACTGCTCCTCTATTAATTTGAATAGGTTCCAAATGAGATGGTCAGGTCTGCCATGTAAAAAGCTTTCGAGTGGGTTGCCCTCATTGCCGAACGATAATGCGAGGCGAGGAGGAAGGATTTGAGGTGTTTGCGCACGTGGTTTTAGCTCCATCGCGCCGAACCGAAGTCAAAAAAGGAGGAAAAGGAAAACGTTGGAGGTGGTAAGGGTGTTGGATGGCATAGTTATGGTTCGGCGTATGTTGTCATGCGCCGAACGATAGAGGCTACCGAGTAGTATTTCGTCTGAATGAGGCCGAACACTCGCTAGAACGCCGAACAACAACTTAGCCGAACGAACTAAAGCCGAACACTTACTAAAATGCCGAACAATAACTTAGCCGAACAAAAACTCAAGCCGAACATTCTTAGATGCCGAACAGTATCGAGGCCGAACAATACGATTGCCAAACAGAACTTAGACCGAACAATCTCAATGCCAAACAACATTCAAATGCCGAACAAACATATACATGCCGAACAATTTCAATGCCGAACGGAACCTTTGACTGGACAATGTCTTTAACCGAACGAGGCCTTTAGCCGAACAAGGACTTTAGCCGAACACTTGACAATGACTTAACCGAACCAAGATACATGCCGAACTCATCTCAGGATGAACAATGCAATTGCCGAACAACATTTAAATGCCGAACGATATAAATGTCAAATTAGACTTAAGCCGGATACTTCATAAATTACATGTTTTCTAAATCTGGAACTGTAACCACCACCAGGCGGGCTCTTCGAGACGGTCAGCGATGACGGTCTTCGAAGGCAACGATTCGAAACTCATTTTTATATCCTTGAAATCTTATTGCTTGCACACAATTGCTTGCACTAGTTCACACACCACGTGGGGGGAAAACTCGTGTTGCTAATTCTAACGTTCAACGTTTTTTTAAGTATAGTTCTCTCAAGCACTTAGCCAGGTTCGTTATTTATTTGGGATGTCGAGAAAATCTAGCTCCGCCACTATATCCGACAGGCCTGGGCCGTCATCAAGGCAAGGAGCCGCTGATACTTCTAACCCATCGACTTCTCCTGCTCATAACTTGGCGCCTGATGCTCTGGAGGCAACCATCTTACTAGACAATCCGATCGATTTTCAAGCCTCGAAGATCAACGAAGCTGCTCTGCGACGGATATGATCCATTCACGGGATTCCTTTTGCCGACGTGTTAGTTCCTTCAAGACACGATCGTCCTCATCTACCCCCAGTCGGGTACACTACCTGCAACAAGTTCATGTGTTGGATGGGCAGCGTGCCTCCATTCAACTTGTTTCTCCGGGATGTACTGCAGTACATAGACATAGCTCGGTCGCAGCTGCACCCGAACGGCCATGCATTTCTATATGGGACTTACCTACTTTTCATGGCTGTCTTCTCCAGACCTCCAACCGCCGGTGATATCAGATATATTTACATGTTCAAGAGACGGAAAGACAGTCCTTCTTTTATGTTCCTCAAGCCATACCACAAATGCCAGATCTTGACAGGGGCCTGTAGCAAATTCGCCCTGTACAACAGGAATGGTTCTATGTGCGCTGCCCTTCTGGTTTCGCTAGGAGATGGGTTGAAGGCAGTAAGTCTCTCTACCGAGTCACTATTCGTATTTGATCGGAGTCATGCTTTTCCTAACTCTTCATTTCATCTTTTCAGGTATCAACCCGCGCCCGGAAGGCCGAGGATATTCTGAGGCTGTCGATGCCATTAGAGCTCTTCCTACCGAGGATCGAGACATCCGAGTTATCATTTCAAATGAATCACTGTCGGGGTTCGGCTTGCTGGCTCCTGGTCGTCGGATCAGCCTTCCAGAAGGTGTTACCATTCCCAAACCTCCGTCCGGTAAAGGGAAAAAACTTGCCGGATCGTCGTCGCGCCGCGCTCCCGACACGCACGAAGAAGGCGAGCGCAAAGAGGATGATGCTCCTGAAACTCAGGGTGAGAATGCGGGTCCCGCTCAGAATCCGGCAGTCGAAGTTCACGACATTGAGACGCCATCCTCCCCTTCGAAGGGAAAGAAGAAGTTAAAATATAAAGTTCAGAAGGAGAAAGTTGGTGGTACTTCAAAAGTCACACTTATTCCGCCTGAGAAAGAGGCTTCCTCACAGCATCTGGAAAGTTCTCTGAGGGGTCTGTCCAACCTGTCCATCCCCGATGATTTACTTAATTACGGGTTCGATGATCCTGAAGCTCTCAAATTCTCTTCGCCCGCTAGAGGCAATGTAGGAGTTCAACTCCCGGCTCAAGGAGACAACACTCCGATTAGCAAAGATAAACGAACGGGTCCGTCGGGGGGAACACTAGGACACACACGCACATGCACATTCCATAATATACTTCAAGTCTTTTTAACTCGTGAATTCTCCTTAACTTGTTGTTATCTCCATTCTTTGCAGGTGATATGGGCCGCTCTCACGGACTTGATCGCCTTCAGGGGTCTTCTATATTCCATCACTCTGGACGGGATTCCGGTTCAGGCAGACGCAGGGACCGAGGCGAGTATGAAGATAGGGATAATCATCCCCGAGAGTCGTCTCACCACATGAAGGCACATTCCCAATCTTCCCAATCTCGTGATCTTCCTCCTCCAACTGATCCGGATAGAGAGAAGTCTTTACAGAAGGGTTATCACTCTGATGTTCCTCGAGAACAACATTCCAGTTCATCGAGTACACGACAAGTTCGAGAGCAACGGAAAAGGGCGGAATTCTCAAAGCCTCCTCCTCCTACTCCTGCGGTGGACCCGACTGTTGCGGAAAAAATGGAAGATCTCAAAGCCAAGTTTCCGAAAATTTGCTTTGACGGCTTGAAGTTCCTCCCAGCCATTCATCATATTCCCGGGCATGTGAAGCAAAGTGTCATTGCCTGTAATAACGACGTCTATGTTCAACATGACGCATTTGTGCACTTGGTGGAGAAGGTCTCGGAAGTGTCCGTTGAGCGTCAACATGAGATTGATCGCCTGAAACTGGAGGCAGGCTGCGACAAGAACATTATCAAGCACCAAGACGAAGAGCTCGCTTCGTATAAGTCGAAGCTGGAAGCCGCTGAACAAAGCGCAAAAAATACTGCCGAGGCAGTTACTCGTTTAGAGGCGGCTCACAAAAAAGAGCTTGACGAAGCAGTCCAGCGCAGCGGTGCCCTCGCCCTAGAAAAAGACTCTGTCCAAAAGGAAAGGGACGCACTCGCCACCCAAGTCAAAGAGCTGAAAGAATTACTCTCCAAGGAGAAGGAGGATAAGGTAGCTGCTCAAGAAGAATCACAAAGATACTGTGACGAGATCTACCCGACTCCTAAAAACAAAGCTCGATGACGAACTCGCTGGGGTTGAGAAAATGAAGGATGAGGCCCGTGAGGAGGGCAAAAGAGAGGTTGCGGAGGAGATTGATTCTCGCCTCGAGGCGGCCGCGGAAGCCGGCAGGGAAGAGGTCAAAAACATGTTTGACCCGTTAATTGCTGAATATGGAGCCCGCGTCCTTATGCACCACGACTTAACATTCTTGGGCGAAGGCTACCTTGAATCCCTAGCTGAGGCCTGGGAAACTTTGATAAGGATTAGGAAGATCGAGTCAGGCTCCGAAGAGGTCGATGAGGAGGCCCTGGTGAAGGAGTTCCTTAGGGGAAATGAGCCATCGGACTTATCCGCAGCATTGGCACTTTACAGCAAAGGCTCTCCCCTTCCAAAAGAGAAAGATGGTGAAGCTGGCCCGTCTGGGGTTAATATTACTGCTCTTCATACTGCTGCTCAATCTGCTGCCCAATCGGCCAGTCGGCCGACACTTGATCCATTTGAGCAGCATGTTGGTTATGATCCCGAAGACCCCGGGCTCAGTGCTCATGTGCTATCACCTATCCTGGAGGGTGAAACCCCACGCGCCACCGATAGCCAACCGGGACCTGGTAGGAAATTCTTCTTTCTCTAGAAGTTGAAAGATCCCGTCATTTTTCAGCAATGGTTATTCGTTCTAACGCCCATTCTTTATATTTCCATGTAGGTTGTTCTGACGCCGAGCCAACTCCGAGGAGCGATGACGCCAAGGAGGAAGCAGAGAAAACAAGTGATGTTGCTCATGCGGGAGTAACTCCCGGTCCAGACGCTCAAGTGATCGGGGCGCTAGATGATGACAAGCTTGATACTTCGTCTCCCGCCGAAGGAAGCGATGGAATTGAAATCACTGGCGCCTCTGAGCATACTTCAGAGATGAGCATGAAGGACCGTCTCGCCGACGAGGAGAAGAAAAAAGTCAAAGTCAAAGTTGAGTCTGAAATATTGGAACTCACTGACCCGCGGAACAGACCTTTGAAAATCATTCTCCCGGGCAGGTCCAAACCACTAGATGTTCCGTCTCCTACTCCCGACTCCGTTTCTCTAGCAAGCAAAAAGTCCAAGAAAAAGCGTGAGGGAGAGGAGTCGTCGGAAACAACGAAGGAAGACAAGAAGAAGAAGTCGAAGAAATAATCGATACACTCGTTCAACGAGTTTTTTGCTTAAGTCTTGTAATTGCTTTTATCTTCCACAACTTGTAGTTTGTATAGAGAGGTCTGAATTTTGTAGGAGTGATCATGTATCCCCATTTTGGACTTATTGAATAAAGTTTTTAGCTTCTTTTTCGCTTGAGTGATTCTCTTGTCTTTCCTTAGTTTGCTGACTAATTGTAGCCATAACTCAAGTTCTTATGAGTTGCATTATCTCCCGGTCCATTCTTGTGTTGTTCAAACATTTTTGGACATGGCGTACCTCTCGTCCCACATCTTTCGAGTACTTGGACTTCTTGCTGACTCTGTGCTCCGGGGACTTGGAGGCTTGAAACAGTTTATACTCTAGTCCGCGCTCCGGGGAATTAGAGTACTCCGCTCCGCACTTCGGGGATTCGGAGATTTGAAATCGTTTATACTCTAGTCCGCGCTCCGGGGACTTAGAGTACTCCGATCCGCGCTCTGGGGATTCGGAGATTTGGAATCGTTTATACTCTAGTCCGCGCTCTGGGGACTTAGAGTACTCCGATCCGCGCTCTGGGGATTCAGAGATTTGGAATCGTTTATACTCTAGTCCGCGCTCTGGGGACTTAGAGTACTCCGATCCGCGCTCTGGGGATTCGGAGATTTGAAATCGTTTATACTCTAGTCCATGCTCTGGGGACTTAGAGTACTCCGATCCGCGCTCTGGGGATTCGGAGATTTGAAATCGTTTATACTCTAGTCCGTGCTCTGGGGACTTAGAGTACTCCGATCCGCGCTCTGGGGATTCAGAGATTTGGAATCGTTTATACTCTAGTCCGCGCTCTGGGGACTTAGAGTACTCCGATCCGCGCTCTGGGGATTCAGAGATTTGGAATCGTTTATACTCTAGTCCGCGCTCTGGGGACTTAGAGTACTCCGATCCACGCTCTGGGGATTCAGAGATTTGGAATCGTTTATACTCTAGTCCGCGCTCTGGGGACTTAGAGTACTCCGATCCGCGCTCTGGGGATTCGGAGATTTGAAATCGTTTATACTCTAGTCCACGCTCTGGGGACTTAGAGTACTCCGATCCGTGCTCTGGGGATTTGGAGATTTGGAATCGTTCGTACGAGTCTGTATGTCGTGCAGGATAATGTAATTTATCATCCAATTAAGAGATATAGAAACTTCATAGAAAATACGGCTTCAAGCCTTTATTAATGAAAATCAACTAAATTGCTTGATTACAACTTTAAAAAGAAACTAAGTCATTATTGAATGGAAACATGCAGGAAATAACAGTGCCTACAACAAGAAAGGAAAACATGCTAAATGTAATAGTGCCGCAAATGTTCACTGTTCCATGCTCGGGGGAGTGTCGCGCCATCAAAGGTCGCTAGCTTGAATGTTCCTTCTCCAAGCTTCCGTTCAATGGCGTATGGACCTTCCCAGCTGGGATTCATGCGTGATGGTACCGGGAAGACTCGTTTCAGAACGAGATCACCCACATCAAAGATTCTTGGGCGGACTCTGCCGTCGTAGTAACGCTTGACTCGATGTCTGTGCGCTGCCGCCCTTAATTCAGCTTCTTCACGCTTTTCGTCGATGCAGTCCAGTGATTCCAGCAAGAGGTTTTGGTTCGTCTTGGGATCATAGTATGTCACTCGGTGCGATGGAACTTCAAGTTCCACGGGTATAACGGCTTCAGAGCCGTATGCCAAGGCGAACGAAGTGTGGCCGGTCGCGGACTTGTGGGTAGCTCTATACGCCCATAATGCTGTCGGGAGTTCATCTACCCACTTGCCTCCAACCTTCTCCAGACGCTTCTTCAGTATGGACTTGATTATTTTGTTAACGGCCTCGACTTGTCCATTAGCTTTTGGGTGTGCAACGACGGTGAACTTTTTCTCGATGCCGTACTTTAAACAGAACTCTTTGAACTCTCTACTTTCAAATTGCGTTCCGTTGTCTGTAATGATGGTGCGTGGAAGGCCAAAGCGGCATATAATGTTTCGTACAACGAAGTTAATGACCTTCTTTGAGGTGATCGTGGCCAAAGGCTCTACCTCAGCCCATTTCGTGAAATAGTCGACTGCAACTATCGCGTATTTCGCACCACCTTTGGATATAGGCAAAGAGCCGATTATGTCGATCCCCCAGATTGCAAACGGCCAGGGACTAACCATTTGTGTGAGTTCCGTTGATGGAGCTCTCGGGATTTTCGCATATCTTTGACACTTTTCACACTTTCTCGCGTAGTCTGCGGCGTCCCGGTTTATGGTTGGCCAGTAATACCCATAGCGGAGGATCTTCTTTGCCAGCGTTTGCCCCCCAGTATGGTCGCCACATTCCCCTTCATGAACTTCTCTTAAGACCCGATTTGTCTCATCATGAGCGATATATCGTAACAACGGGACTGAGAATCCCTTTCGATACATTAACCCATCCTGCATCACGTATCGCGCGGCCTTTCGAAGAACCTGGCGTCTTTCGCTTCTTTCTTCTGGTAAAGCCCCGGTCGTTAGGTACAGTTTGAATGGGGTTATCCACGAGTCCTTCTCAATTTCTGTTTCCAACACACGATCGACTTTCATCTCGTCTATGCTCGGGGCATGCAAGACTTCGACGGGATACAATCCCATTTGTTGCGCATCGTCGGTACTCGCGAACTTAGCCAATAAGTCGGCTTCTTTGTTCTGTTCGCGCGGGATATGTGAGATGTCATAACGCTCAAGATTTGATAGTAGTTCTTGGACCTGAATGAGATACGGAGCAAGCTTTCGTCCCTTTGCTTGGTAGTCTCCCCGTACTTGGTAAACCACCAACTGCGAGTCACAAAAGAGTTCGACTGATTCGATCCCGAGTTCCCTGATGAGCTTCAAGCCAGCGATCAGTGCTTCATATTCGGCTTCGTTATTTGTAGCCGAGAAATCGAGCTTCAGGGCATAACAGATCGATCGGTTTTCCGGAGTTACAAGAACTACGCCCGCGCCGGAGCAACGGTTGTTTGATGCACCGTCAGTGTATAATTTCCATCGAACGGGGGGAATGATGTCGTGATCGTCCGGTTTGATGGGTATGGTAAACTCAGCGATGAAGTCTGCTAACGCTTGCCCTCGGATGGCTCTCCGTGGTAAGTACGTGATATCGAATTGGCTCAACTCGATGTTCCATCTTAGCAATCTTCCAGAAGTTTCCGGCCGTTGGAGTACCTGCCTCAGGGGTTGATCGGAATAAACACCGATTGAATGTGCTTGAAAGTACGGGCGAAGCTTTCGTGATGCAATCACCAAGCAATAAGCCAATTTCTCTATTTTAGGGTAATTCCTCTCGGCCCCTGTTAAACGTTTGCTAACATAATACACCAGCTTTTGGACTCGATCCTCCTCTCGTACCAAAGCCGCACTTATCGCATGTGGGGATACAGCCAAGGATACGTACAACATCTCATGGTCAACTGGTTTTGATAGCATTGGTGGGCTCTCCAAATGCCTCACCAGATTCCGGAATGCTTCCTCACAGCTAGACGTCCATTCAAAATTTCTCTTTCCTTTCTTTATTATGTCAAAGAACGGGATGCACTTGTCAGTTGCCTTGGATATAAATCGACTCAACGCAGCTACTTTTCCGTTCAAGCTCTGTACCTGCTTTATAGTCCTGGGCGCTTGTACATCTCGAATAGCTTGGATCTTTTCTGGGTTGGCTTCGATTCCCCTAGCGTTGACGATGAATCCCAAAAACTTCCCTGATGCAACGCCGAAAGAACACTTCAACGAGTTGATCTTCATGCCATAAAACCTGAGTATGTCGAACATTTTAGCCAAGTCTTGAATGTGGTCGTTTGACCGTCGTGACTTCACGAGCATGTCATCCACATAGACTTCCATGGTTTTACCCAGCTGGTCCTTGAACATTCGATTCACCAGACGTTGGTAAGTTGCTCCAGCATTCTTCAATCCAAAGGGAATCACTACATAGCAATACAGTCCGACATTTGTAACGAAGCTGGTGTGTTCTTGGTCCGGAATATGCATTGGGATTTGGTTGTATCCTGAGTACGCATCCATGAATGACAGTAACTCGTGTCCTGCGGTGGAATCGACCAACTGATCGATCCTAGGCAACGGGAAACTGTCCTTAGGGCATGCTTTGTTCAAGTCGGAATAATCTACGCAAGTCCTCCATTTCCCATTCGCCTTCTTTACTAGCACGGGGTTGGATACCCATTCAGGGTAGAGGGCGTCGCGGACGAACCCATTTGCTTTGAGTTTGTCCACCTCCTCTCCAAGAGCGGCGGATCTCTCCGGATCCATTCCTCTCCTTTTTTTCTTGACTGGGACGTATTTCGGGTCTATGTTCAACATATGACTTGTGATGGCGGGAAAAATCCCACACATATCAGAATGCGTCCAGGCGAAAACATCAAGGTTCGCCCGGAGGAAGTCGCTAAGGTCTTCAGTCATTGCGGGGCCTAGCTGTGATCCGATCTTCAGTATTCGCGAAGGGTCGTCACGGCTAACTAAAATGTCAATTGTTAATTCAGCCGATGTCGCCTTCTCTTCCCTGGGTTTCTCATCGTCGTCTCTCGGATCTATATCTCCGTAGATCCGAGAACTATGCCCGAGCTAGGGCTCGAGCACTACTTGTCAATTATCCGCATTGAGGATGCGGACGGGATTGTCCGCAACCTTTCCCTTCTCCCTCCGGTGGGCCTCTCGGAGCTCGGCCACATAACAGGAACGACCAGCTGCTTGGTCGCCGTGAACAATGCCTACTCCTTTGTCAGTCGGGAACTTCAAAGTTAAACACCACGGGGCTAACGCTGCCCTAAACTCTGCCAGGGCCGGCCGACCCAAGAAAATGTTATATGGAGAGTCCACATCCAAAACTACAAAGGGTAGAATTCGCACTCTCCGATGCTCGCCTTGTCCCAGTTCAACTGGTAACTCGACATATCCCACTGCATCAGTTGCAGCGCCGTTAAAGCCGTGAATACGAGCTTTGGATGGTTTCAAGTCTTTTGTTTCTAGCTTCATTTGATCGTAGGCCTTCTTGAAGATGATGTTGACTGAACTTTCAGAATCAATTAGAATTCTTTTTACATATGCTGGTCCGATCGTTGCAGATATGACCATGGGGTCGATGGTCGGTGCCTCTACCTGATCAGCGTCTCTGCTTCTGAACACAATATCGTCTGTCATTACGCGCTGCTGCTTAGCAGGGGCTCCGTCCTCCACGTTCGAACAACACTCAAAATCTGCATGCTTTAAGGAACTTGCATATCGCTCCATCTCCTGCCAATTCTTATTCGCGGGGTGAGGCCCGCCGATAATTGTATTTATGACCAGTCTACCAACGGTCCGGCCAGGCTCCTCAGGATGACGCGGAGCTGGTGCACGACCTGGGTTGGACGTTCCCTACCCTCCTTCCTGTGGATCCTTTACAAATTCTTGCAACTTCTTCTGTCTGATCAACTTCTCGATAGCATCATGCAGGTGTCTGCACTCTTCCTTGTTGTGCCCATAAGTTTCATGGAAGCGGCAATATTTCCCGGTCCGCTTCTGTTCCTCGGTTGATTCTTTCGGACGTGGCTTTCGGTATTGAAAAGTATTGCAGGTGGATAGGTAAATGTTTTCAAGTGGGGCGTTTAGCGGAGTGTACTCGCTGTAGCTTGGAATTCTCGACTTCCACTTTCCTGCTTCTTTTCTTTTCCCTTGACTCCTTCCTCCGGACTCCTTGGGTTGCCCAGGCTTGTTCTGGACATTGACTTGGACCTTTCCCGAGCTGTCTCCAGATTGCTTCACAGCAATGTTGCTCTTTATTGACTCTTGGACAGGTCCTGGCGCCTTATCTCGTCGTACCCACCTAGCTTCCTCTCTTCTTATGAACTGGTGTGCCTTAGAGTAGAAACGCTCTAGCGTAGCTGGAGGTTTTCCTGCCAGCCAGTCTCCAAACTCAGAGTCTGGATCCACACCTCTCATTACAGCCATCAGAATTGCATGGTCATTGGGATTACTGACTTTAGTTGCTGCTACGTGGAATCTTTGCAAATATTCCTTCAATGATTCCCTAGGATTTTGGATTACACTTGACAGAGACATCACGTCCTTTGGGCGTGTAGTGTGTATCCTGAACTGCTCAATAAACTTCTTTGCCAACTCCTCGAAATTTGATACGGATCGCGGAGGAAGTCGGGTGAACCACATAGTAGCGATCCCAGATAGAGTAATCGGAAAGCACCTACACTTGGTGGCATCATTCGCTCTGGCTGAATCCATCATCCATTCGTACCTCATGACATGTTGTCTAGGGTCAGTCTTTCCTTCATATGCGGGAATAGTAGGCATACTAAACTTCCTGGGGTACGCCGCCTGCAACACAACATCCATGAACGGAGAATGACTTCTTGACACTCCCCAATCATCATTCGATAACCCCTGATTTTCCTTCATCAACTGCCTGATCATGGCTGTTAGATCTGGTGTCTGTATGGAAGGCGGAAGGTTGGAGTCTGTTCTACGCGCCTGTCCATGCTGATGCCTCCTCTCCTGGCGATCTGCCAATCGTGCGTCTTGAGGTTCGACATCGTTAGCATTTTGATGATCTGGGCCTCTATCTTCCATCTGTATCCCGGTCCTGAAGCGTCCAGCTCTTGCTTGGTCGCGGTCTCCAGCTGTTCGAACAGCAGCATCTACACGCGCAGCATCAGTCTTACGGCGTCTGCGCCTGGGAGGTTCATCAGAGGAAGTAGAGCTGTCAGATGAGGAGTAAGCAGCGGGATTTCCCCCAGCATTTTGTTGCTGCTATTGAGTAAGTCGTGCCATCAGGTTGGCATTGGCTTGCATCTGCTCTCCTAGTTGTCTCCTACTTTCCCTGAGCTCTCTCATCAAGTCGTTGAACTCTATTCTGGTGACAACTGGAGTTTGGTCCTGAGTGGCAACTCCTGTATTTGGAATTGCTGGTTGATTGCTAGGCCCTGCTTGTTGCACGCTAGCAGTCTCGTGGGCATCCGCATTGTGAGAAGCTGACCTGGTACGTGGTCTTGCCATTGTAGAGTTATTGGTATGAACTCTGAGTAGAATCAACGGATGTCCTATCAGTGAGTCGGATCTTCTTTGGGGGATTTGTTCAATCTGGTAGCTTCAAAGCAGATCCTTGAGGTCTGAGAATTCAATTCTCAGTGAAAGCACCAAAGTGATAGCACCAAAATTGGTCACTAACCTCGTTCAGAAAGATTGTGTAGAGATATAAGTGATGAAAGTAAATTAAACAGAGAAGACAATGCTAATTTAAATGCAGAAAGTAAGAACACCAAATTTATAGTGGTTCAGCGTAATTGCCTACGTCCACTTTGTTCAACTTTATTGATTTCCTTTATGGTTGATTACAAATACAATTCGTGAATCAAATGCTTGAGTGAAGTTGTTAAGTAGAGAAGATGAGTCTTGAAAATGGCAGAGTCTCCCCGGTGTTTTCTCTCCAAAAAAGGATCCCTTTCACTATGACACTGCCCCTCTATTTATAGGCAAATATGGGCTGGACTTCCCAAGTGGGCTGGATAGCCGAACGCTCTAGCCCCAGTACAGTGGTCGCTGTATGCCGAATCAGGTGTACCGAACGCTCTGATGCCGAACAGTCCCTTATATGCCGAACGATGTGGTTGGTGTCTGGGAAGTGCAAGATGTTTGTCAGTCGAAGCCGACCGCTCTTCTAGATGCCGAGTACTCTTGTATGCCGCGTGCTCTTGTATGCCGAGCAGTCTTGTATGCCGAGCAGTCTTGATGCCGAACACTCTTGCATGCCGCGTGCTCTTGCTGCCGAGCATTGGTTGACGCTGAGTTCCACTACATGCCGAACCCTGCTGGGTACTTCGCCGAACACTACTGGATGTCGGACTCTCTGGATGCTGTGTACTTCGCCGAACACTACTGGATGCCGAGTACTCTCTGACGCCGAGCGCTTTTGTATGCCGAGCAGCCTTGATGCCGAGCACTCTTGTATGCCGAGCACTCTTGTTGCCGAGCACTAGTTGACGCCGAGTGCTGCTTGATGCTGAGCACCCCTGTACGCCGAGTACCTTGGGATGCCGAGCGCTCTTGTTGCCGAGTTCTCCTATCACCGAGTTCTAATGATGCCGAACGCTAGCGTTGAACATTGGTTGTCGCCGAGTGCCTGTTGATGCCGAGTACTACGCCGAGTAATCCTGGATGCCGAGCAGTCCTTCATGCCGAGCTGTGGCCAATGCCGAGCACTCAGTTGCCTGGTCAAATCTCCAGGAAACAGGTGTGAATTTACCATATGATTTGACTCAAGACAAATATAAAATTATATGTTTTTTGAATTCAAATTTGTCTAAATTAAAGGCTTTTCATCTATAAAAAAAAATTCCAACATAGATCAATGTAGAAATGTAAGCATCTAATGAAAAATTAATAGTATGAAACCTTTGTAATTAAGAGCTAACGAAACACTTGATAGAAAATATAAATATTGCCCTTCAATTTCTAAGAGTTAAAATAGCATTTATAGATCATAAATGTATGTAAATATAATATTGTTAATTCATTCATTTGCTTGAGCATTCATTATTGCTTTTTCGATAATAAAAATATAATTAAGTATCCAAATGGATAGACTTACAAATGAATTTATACAAATTATTTTTAATGTAAATTTAAGTTTTGAAAATAAATAGACAATCATATGTTTATTATATGGAGTCAACCTATAAGTTGGGCTTTACTTGCAAATGTGCGAATGAGTAAATAACATATAAGAATGATAAAAATATTGATTTGCTTTAATTTTTGTACTAAGAATTTTATGAGCATTAAAAGCATGGGATTTGAATTATTAAATTACTTAATTGATTTATGACTTATTTATGGAAATAAACAATGTTTTATTTAGTGCTTGAATGAAGTGAATTTGATTGACAAATTAATATAAAGTAAACGAAATCAACTAACGAGGGACTTTACGTTTATTGATTTAAAGAGTTGGATTTATTATGAAAAAAACATAAATCTAATGATTTTAAACACAAAGATCATGATTTTTTATAATATCACAAGCGTTTTTTGGAAAATAATTATTATGGATTTCATGTTAAACTTAAGGGGTTGTTTGTGCATAAAGTTTTATAGTGGAGAAGATATGTTAAATATATCAAGATTTCATGCTAAGTCAATTAAGAGAATGAACAAATTATGAATATTTAATTCTTATATTGGTTATGAAAATTTTCATTCGAAAGAAGAAGAAACGTTATCATCTCAAAGGCATGAGTATATTCCATTATTCGATTACTATTTTAATATTAAACTTATCCATGTTTGTTATACATATGTGTATTTGACATGCAATTGAAACATAAATGAATTTGTGGACATGGATGAATTTATTGAAAGTGAAGAAATAACTAAATGACTTACGCATTACATTATAATGTTGTAACAATGTGTACATTTATGGTAGCAAGGTACGAGATTAGTTTGTCTTTGAAATAAAATAAAACGATGGATACTGAAAGTAAGGAGAGGTACATTTATGAAGAATATATACAGTTTAAAGGGACTAAGTTTGTTTAAGTATAGCATAAAGTATTTCAAAAATGAGATATTCTTACTTGTAAACAGTCATGTTCATATGATTTCTGAATATATATGGAAAATTGTTATTTTGGTCTAATTATGAGCCTAAGGAAAGTTTTTTGCTTTGGAAGCTATTTCTTTGGGTTGTTATATGGTCAGCTTAGTATCTCATAAAAGAATAGATAAAAATCCTTATGAACGATAGAAGAGTTTCCCAAGCTTGAAATTTCTAACAATGTGGGGCGGCGGTGTAGGGGAATGTTGCACCCAGTGCCGGCCCTAGCATATCGGTTGTCGTAGTTGAAATTATAGAAAAACGGAATAGAAAAAAGTAAAAAGGTAAACAGCTTATGCTAGGAATTGAACTAGGTCATTAAGGGAAGAAGTAAGGACTTGAACCGCTGCACTACAAGTTATTTCTAAAATATGCTGCCCTGCTACACAAGTAATTCAATTTGTATAAAAGCATCTTGAATATTTTGTTGCTCCTTTTGCCATCTCCGACGGTGTTGCCCTATGTGAAGGTCTCGCTTGCCGTGCCTTTGGGTTGGGCCTGATTGCACCATTGGTCTTCTTCTTTTTTCTTTACAACTAGAAGGAGAAGAACCAACCAACAATTTACATAAGAACATTGAATATGTATTCATTGATTATGATTCAAAGTGTTTCATACAGATTTATTTCTTTATATCGAATATATGCAACATTTTGTCATAAACTCGAATGCGGCATAAGAGATAGAAAATTTCAAATCGATATGAATGACATAGAAAAGATAATTGTGAAATTAGCCACAAAAATAAGACAATTTGAAAATAGTTTTCTCATAAATCATTTTGACCATACTAAAAAGGAAAAACATGAACTTGCTTGATTGTTTCGATATAAAGCATGTGCAATCTCTTTGGGATCCTAATATACACTTTAAGAAGAATAACGAACATAGTAAATATGTTAAAATTGAAGGAAGCGATGTATTTCTCTTGAATTATTAAAAATATCATTAATTATGTTGTGAGAAGATATATTCTTAACACATTTGAATTTGTACAAGAATGTATAATGGAAAGAGAATACACATCTATTTCAGACCTAAAACAATTAAGAAATTGATGAAAGGAATGAACTCATCAAAATGAATATTATTAAAGAGAACTTGATGGATCCCCCTTTTAAACTATTTTCAAGGGAAATTAGTCTTTAAATCTTCAAGATGAATAGGTTCCGAGCCTAGCGTAGGGAAAAACACGATGAATACCCACTGGTGATCAAATAGTACAACATGATTACTCTTTCCCTTTCTATTTTTTTATGAGTTTGGTTGCTTTTATATAATCTATAACCATTTTTTGGTGTTGCTTTTAAAATGCACTTGATTATTTTTGCTATTTGATATGATTTATACGCTTCCTTGCATTTATATAATCCATAATGAATTTTTGATGATTTTAAGACGCACTTGATGAATTTTTCTATTTGATACGATTTTAAGCTTCTTTGCTCTTATATAATTCATAATCAATTTTTAGTGGTGTTGTTGAGACGCACTTGACGAATTCTTCTATTTGATACGAGTTTGAGCTTGTTTTTTTTAAATAATCCATAATCAATTTTTGGTAGTGCTTTTGAGAAGCACTTTGGCGATGCTTTTGAGACACACTTAATGGAATTTTCTATTCGATATAATTTTAAGCTTCTTTGCTTTTATATAATCTGTAATCATTTTTTGATGGTGCTTTTGAGATGCACTTGATGGATACTGCCATTTGATATAAGTTTGAGCTTCTTTACTTTTATATAATCCATAGTAAGTTTTTAGTGGTGCTTTTAAGATGCACTTGGTGGATTCTACTATTTCATATGAGTTTGAGCTTAATTGCTTTTATAATGCATCACTGGTTTTTGTTTATGCCTTGGAGACGCACTTGATGGATTCTTCCATTCAATGTGAGTTTGAGCTTCTTTGTTTTTATATGATCTATAACCAGTTTTTGGTAGTGTTTCTGAGACACGCTTGATGGATTCTACTATATGTTATGATTTTGAGCTTCTTTGCTTTATTTATATTCAATAGTTAGTTTTTGATGGTGCTTTTGAGACGCACTTGATGGTATACCGACTTATCTTAGTTTAAGTCTATTTGCTCTTTTCAAATACATAACCAGCATTGGTGGTGCTTTTCAGACGCATTTGGTGAATTTCATTAATTTATTTGAGGCAATTCCTTATTACTCATATACAATTCATAGCTAATATTGATGGTGCTTTTGAGACGCACTTGATGAATTATGTTTATTTATTTTGTGAGGTTGAGCTTTTGTCTCTTAATATGTCCCTAACCATAAGTAGTAGTGCTAGAGTAGAGCACTTGATGGACTCACCTACTTAGGTGTGAAGGTGTACCGCCTACTATGAGAGACTTGAGCACTCATGAGTTCCCAAGGTAGGCGCATGACCATTAAAAGCGCAAACTTATGGTGGAGTTTGTAGAAATTAAAAGTAAAACGCGTTGTAAGATCTCAACCTAAATCCTTGTAGTTTAAGAAGACTTTTACTACTTAGATTAAGTTTTGAACTCACTTTCTTATGTATCCATTCAATCTAAAGACATTGGTACTTGCATATGAAATTAAATTTTCTTCTTGTCCAGGTTATTTTCATCCATCTTCTTTGATTTTTGTTTCAGTTATAGGGGGAGGGGGTGGGGGTTATTGGATAATTACAATAAAAATCAAAGTCTTTTCATTGCTTGATCTTTTGCATTCTTTATTAATGACCTTTTTATTTATGGAATGCTTATTTATTGTGATTGATAGGCGAGAGAGAGAAGAACATTTTTTATGTTTATTTTTGTTCTGAGTCATTTTTTTCCTCTTAAAAAAATGGAATACAAATTTACAGTAAGCAAAAATTATCTTTTTCATCTTTCCTCTCTACAATTTCATCTAAAATAAATTCTATCTTTCAAATATATATAAAACTCATGGGTAGTGAATTCTACAAATTTTCAAATCCTTCAATCTTTAGTGCACAAATTTTGTTTTAAAGGCAGTAGCTTCATCCACGACAAAATCCTATCACTTTCTCTTTATTTTTCATACCTATCGATTTCCATCACTATCTGATGGTTTAGATATAGAATTAAGGATTCTAGGGTTTTCTCGTTGAGACTGAGATTGAGCCACCATTTATATATTTGATCAGTAGGTACTATTAATATCAATATTAATAGTTTCAATTTAATTTCAATAAGTAAGTAAGATAATGTTGATAATTTTGATTTAGTTAATTTCAATATAGTTTAGTTAATTGAAATAATATAATTAAATTTATTAAATTTTAGTTTGATTAATAACAATAATAAAAATAATAATTGGTTAATGGTTAATTTTAGTATTAGGTGACTAATAGTTGAATGTTGAGACTTGAGTTAGTTAATATTAGTTGTTGCATAGTTGAATTAGTTAATGTTAGTTGATTAATAGTTGAAGGATTGATTAACACTTCGATTAATAGTTAATATTTTTAAAAAAAAAATTGATTTTTATGTAGATAATTCAAATTAGCACACCTTGCCATGGAATTATTTTAATTTGGTTAATATCATTTTAGGTAGTGGTTGTGCTAGTCCAACATTCAAAAGGAAACTCCAAGCATCGCCAAACAAATCCCATGTCATATACCCGTGGCTATAGAATGATCGCACAATACAGAAATAATTTGGTAGTTCTGTAATTTATTTAATAATAATAAGATTGCATGAAAATCGCATGATAATTTAAAGTTATTTTCTTTAGGTTACGGAGTTAGGCGGATCAGAGCCAATATTTATGGAGATATACAAACGGATGCACATGATCAATCCAGGGGATGGTTCTGAAAATTATCAGTGGGTTAATGAGTTATCTCAATTTGCGGTAAGTCCTCAGTAAAGTCTTTGACGTTGATTTGAATATTATGTCTAATGCATATGATACTAAATATGAAATATATGCAACAGCAAAGATGAAGCTTGAATAGTCCAATAACGAACTAATAGCAAAATAGGTCTCTCATGATGAAGCAAACCATGTTCTTGATGATCTCGTTGGAGGTACAAGACAGACACCTACGCAGCAGCAGCAACATCTTGCGAACAAAAGTGGACCTTCGCACGATTAGCGAGTGGTATGGACTTGATGTTAGATATTTATATATTTTCGTGTTACTGAGACATATTTATGTATTATTGGAACATATTTGGTTATGATATGAACATGTACATATCTTATTTGATTATTTCTATTACTTTTTATCATGGTCTAGGGATCATATAATAGTTTGTGATGATCGATATATATTGATAATATTGCATGTTTTGCGCTATTGGTTCGGTTGAAGAGGTAAATGTAGAAGAATTCTGCACAACTATCACCAAGCTTACGTTAGTAATGTGTCATGAACATTTGTATTATTTCATTTTGAAAAGGGGCGAATTGAACATGACGTAGTGAAAGCGTGGATAAATTGTAGGCGTAAATGGTATAGGAAAATACTAGGTACACAAGACATAGTAATTACACAATGTCTGACATCGGCACGGCACTGGAATTCTTTTCCAAACCCCCGCATACCATCTTTACCGTGTGCGTCGGTGCGGTGCGGCATCCTCTCACTGCCATGTCAATGCATAGGAGAAGATGGTATGCTTAAATTATTTTGTAGTGGATTGTTATATAGTTTGTTGGGGACCGTTTGAAGAGTCATTGCTCGTACACACCCATTCAGATTCAATTCAAGTAAGTGTCTAATAAAAGAGAGTGGGGAAAAAAGAATGAGCAGTGGAAGAAGGGGGTGATTCTCAACTCAAAAGCTAAATGTCATACAATTCGGATCAGTGGTCATCTGTAAAATTTGTACAATTCGGTGTGTGTGTTTTGAAAATGGGAGTATATATGAAAAACATTAGCATATTGAACAGTACATTAGAAAAACAGTTATTCATCCAGTTCACATGCAGATATACAACGACAGCATTAACATACAAAGAAGCCCATGCCTTCCAAAGTCTCAGAAGACACTAGCCTTGTTGTAACATGTCTTGTCCTCAATCTTCCACAGAAATTCAATAAATTATGAATGAACTGGGTTCAAATCGCACAATGTAGAAAGAGGAAATGGAGGATGGAAATGAGTCTCATTCAATATAGACATGGCCACAAGCTTGTTTGCAGCTTCAGTTGCATGAATTCCATCCCAACTCACGTAGTTCTGCGGATCAGAACAAGCAACCGCCGACATATTCACACCATTTATGACCTTGCTGTTGCCACAATACAGCTGAGGACTGTAGTGGTTTTCTCCACCACCATATCCGCAGCATGCTTTAGTCCCATATATCATACCTGAAACGCACACAATGTGTGTACATTATTCAACCTAGTATTAGAAAAACTGGATTCTGGTTGAGAACCAAGACATGATTCATCTACTGGATTTGTACAAGACAAATATAACTGACCATGATTTTTAGGGTGCTGATGGAGATCGAGTTTGATGGAATGAGTGTCTACATATACAACAGAAGCAGAAGCATCCGATGCAGTTAGTTGATGTCTAACTTGATCAAGACTGTCTTTTAACATTTTGTTGTACGCAACCACTGCTTTGTTGTACGAAATCAAGCAACCATAACTGTCGATATCAGAACTGTTGTGAGGAAGTTGGATAATGAATGCTGGATAGCACCCGATAGGTCCGAGGTTCATCACCATAAATGTTCTTGCTCCCATATCATACAGCTCCTGTTATTTTATGAAGGAAGAAGATTTGTTAGAATTAAGCATTAAGTGGTATAAGTTGTAGACTGTCACTCTATATAATTTGATGAGTTTTTAGATACTTTTATAGTCCAGGAAATCTGAGAAGCGACTTGAGGCATGTATTGCTTCAGTACAACTTCGGTTCCAAGCGTTGCGAGGTTGCTTGTAAAATCATTCTGGCCAATGTCTAAGATGTAGAGTGATTGAGTCATATCACCTTTAGCTGCAAGATTTGCTTGTCAGTTAATAATGATTGTCTGTTAAAGAAATTTCAAAAGGGACTTTAACATAAAGAAACCATATTCCTTATCCAACTTTTGTATAACAGAAGTGGGTTCTGATAAAAAAGAGCTGAAAGGTAAAGAAATATTACACATTTGGTTATTATTCTGGAGGATGTCCTTCATTTGATTAAGCTGAATAGCCAGAGAAAAGGGACTTATTCCTGTAACAAATAATGAGGTATTCGGCAACAGAACTGTAGAAGCCAAGGTTGCAAAGTTTGCACCATGGCTATAATTCGAACCAATAGATTTCAGATATGGGCTAAGAAACGGCATTCCTAGCGCTTGAGCTGCACGCAAAATCAATTTTGTTTATATATAGCTAGTAAAACTGCATACAATGAAACTTGTTAGAAGGCAACATGTATACAACCAACTTATAATTCATTTATGTGAATGCTGAAATTGTTAAAACTGATGCATATTACCGAAGAAGTCGATGACCAGCCTTCCATCAGAAGCGCGACCGGATGGCTTGTTGAAAAAGGTCATCCCAAATGGACCTTTCTGGGCTGGGAAAGCAGCCCAAAATCCACCAGTGTCGGAATTTGAGTCTCCAAAATTGAAGATTGCAGGGAATTTGCACTTCCCAGCTGCATTTGTTGCATGAAAGAAAACTAGGAGTAGCGTTAAGATAGCTTTCATTTTTGCATAACAAAAATAAAGAAGAGAAGAAGATAAACGATGGAAGGTGATACACTGAAGCCAAAAAGTAATAGTCGGTCTGTACTTTATGACCTAGGTGTCGCTATCATGCATTAATTTTTTAATATATACTAAAAAGCATTCGATAGTCTATGATTTTTTATCAAAATCTATATATAGATAATATAATTCATATAGGTGAATGGATCAACATCTCTTATTGTAAATCCCCCTCTCAACCCGCTTTTAATTTTTTTTTTTAAAAAAATTCTAGATCAAATACATTCAAGTAAAATTATATAAATATGTTATGTTTTTTAACAAGATCTTCTATTCAAAAATTTAAATTATTATGAAATTTCTTTTACCTTCAAATTGTTATTTCAAATCGATGGTAAAATAAATATTTTGTATAATTCATGTTGATTTGCAATTTTTAAAGAATCAAAAATTTAGATAAATGATCTGCAGAATTCAATCCGGCCTAAATCTTTTTTTTTGTTTCACAAAAGATGAAGTGTGATGGGAAAGATACGTTGATCCTTCCTCGTATATATCATTAAAATCAGACCAGACCAAATCGGCAGTTAAGCCAAAAAAATCGTCGATCCTGAAACTAATTCGATCTAGAGTAGAGTTTCAGCCGCACTTGTCCATGAATTAGTAAAATTGTAAAAAACTTCAACCAACAATAAAAGCATATTTCAACCTAAGAAAAAATATTTTATACCATTTCCATTAAATATTAGACCTGGTTTATAGCCTAAGATTTAATTCAAAGGCCAATCCAAGTGGGAACTGAGGTTCCGTTGCATTTTTTCGCAATGTGGTACATTTTACCACAAGATTTTTTATTATAGAATATGCATTTTCCAAAGTTAAGCAAAGTGGTATTTGGTGTGCTTGGCAATGAGGGATTTTGAAAGTCATATGCAAAGGCACAATTTGCAACCAACAAAAAAATTTATTCACTTTTTTATTATATTTCCAAATTCAAAACTTTTATATCAATATATTCTTCTTCATTTCTTTATAAGATTGCAATATAATTAACACGATTATTGCAGTTTGACCAATTAAACTTCAAAACACTTCACCTTAGACTATCCCAGCATGATTTACGTTCCACTTATGATAACTAATATATATATATATAGGCACACATATATGCATACATATACATACACATACATACATACATACATACATATATGTATGTATGCATGCATGCATGTATGCACACACGACATCATATGATTTGGGATTTTTATCAAATGTCATATTATGTTTAAAGTGGATCAAAAGTCTTTGTCAATCAAGAGCTAGAAATCAGGTCTTACTTTTAGGTTTATTATAGCATATTGTACACCATTTTTCATTCAAAAAATTAAAATTTTATCTTTATACAAAATTCAAAATGAAATTCCATTACCATAATAAAAGTGTACCCTCTTTTTAAAAATATTCATATATCATAAATAAAAATTACTCAATGTAGCGAGTTAAAATATCGATAGGAGAGAAATTTTGTATTTTATAATTAAACTTATATCCATATAGAGTTATGAATATTCGAATTTGAGGCATTGTAACATTGCAAAAAGAATCAATTTGAGCTAAAAGCAGTTAGGGTGAAAACCAGTTGGCGGTGACCGGGATTCAATTAGGGTGAATTCCATAAAAGAAACCAAATTTGTGGGTGGCATTCTTTAACGGGTAAGTGTGTGCATGTGTGTGTGCATGCACACACACCTAGCAATCATACCATTTCTAGGATCTGTCTATATTTTTATAATATAAATTCCCAAAACCCTAGTTTTAGATGGTAGCTACGGCACACTCCTCCCCTAGCCTCAGACTTCTCCCTCCTTTTGACGTCGAAACCTTCTACAAAAACCCTCCCAATAAACCTGACGATGACTTTGTTACGGTTGAATCCAGACATTCATGGAAGCCGGAACAAAAGGCGAATCCTGAATACATAAATCGACGTGGACTCTAGTTATCAATTTATATGGCCTCTTCGTGGTTACAACATTACACAAGTTCCCAAATCTAGCTATGACAACAAAACCAACCCCTAATAATCTGCACAACAATGCTAATCCTAACAATGAAACTCAGAAGACTCCCAAAGCATGGCATGGTATGGTCATTGAAAATGAGATCAAGGTATATTCTCAAGTCCAATTCTACTAGCCGCTTGATTTTGAAAATATGGACTATGCGAAAACGATAAAAAACTAGTAAATGATGCAAGCCTAAAACAGAATAATTGGATAGCCTTCTATGTCATGGGTCCTAAACCAAATTATCCATATTTCAAAGTAATATTAACAGAGTATGGAAACCTGATGGTGAATTCCAAATTTATTCAAAAGTTAGCGGTTTCTATGTAGTCAAATTTGAGAAACTAGAAGATTGTGAAAAGATTTTAGCTATTGGTCCATACTTCTACGATAGAAGACCTATAATGATGAAAAAATGGTGTCCAAGCTGAAGTTACCGAAAGAACTCTTACAGTCCATTCCAATCTGGGTTTGTTTCCCTAGGGTAGACACTGGTTATCGGACAGATGTAGGGATTGGTAGGATTGCATCTATAATTAGAACTCCAATCAAGATGGATCGAGTTACACAAGGTATGATAAGAAAATAATATGCATGGGTTTTAATAGTAATTAAATCAAAATTTGCGGATCCTAATCAAGTCCCAATTCTGGACGAGAACGATAATTTAATGTGGCAGAATGTAGTGTATGAGTGGAAATGTAGCAGATGTAATAATTACGACTACTTTGGTCACCTTGAAAAGTACTGCAATATGGAAAAAATGTGGATGTAAAAAAAAAAAGAAGTAAATATATAGGAAAATATGATGCAGGTCGCCAACAATGTAGTAAATGGTAACCCAATAATTCAGACAAATGCACGAAGCTTATAGCAAAACAATTTAGATATAGTCTAGTCGGGTCCACTAAATGTCCCACAGTCCCAGTTTATACGCATAGACAATAACAGTCCATTACACTTAGACACAAAAATGTACAACCGACACAAAGTGATGCATATCAAACAAATAAAGAGAACTCTTCTAATGCTAATGAACAACAAATTTCAATAGAAAATATGACTTCCAAAGGCTCTATCAACAACACAAACAATACAAATCCCCAACAGTAAAGTAAGACAAGACCAAGATATAGAGTTCATCGTGCAAAAGTCCTACCTTTGGCTAATAACTTAAATATGGAATTCTATCAACTCAGCCTATAAAACGAGTACTTATGAGTTTATAGGGGAAAAAATAAACACATTGGTCAGACATAAGTCTGATATGAATATTATTATTTCCCATCATTGATCCTCCACAAGTGGGATTACACTGCTAAAGCATAGAACAAGGTTTTCCCCCATAGCTAGCCTTAGTTACACAATAAATATAAGACTATTATAAGTTATAAATCACATAAAGTACGTTAACTCATCCATACATAACATAACTCAATAAGACTATACACCAAACTATCTTGGGCTCAGGGTCTTGTCAAACACAATACTCAACCTGTGATCATTTACAGGTTCTGGCAACAATACTTTCGGAGCTATCATTAATTTTGTACTTTACATCTTGTTACTACAAGGCATAACCCTAAACGATTGAAGTTATTCTTTTCTCAACTTTTTACCGCAAGATATATCCTCTCTCAGTCATGTCAATCCATTTATTTGTTTATTCAAGTTATAACCCCAATTAATTCAAGTTATGTTGTTGAGCTCAGAGATGAAAGCGACGGGAAAGGTGCAGAGAAGGTGCTCTACATCATGACTGTGGATGTATAGCAACTACTGATTAATCCTTGGCTCGGGTCCTATAGAAATTTCTATAAGCATATGGATTGCGAAAAGAGCCGAAGGATGCGAGGGTGACACCAATGGAGTTAATGATCAACATCCCGATAGATAAGAATGATCCTACTAGGGTCTCAAGGTCGGATTACAGCTCGACATAAAATAAGAAAGGAGATGGTAGGGTTTCTTCGAAAATATTTGAATGTGTTTGCGTGGACACATTTTTATATGTGTGTAATATCTCTAGAGATAACATGCCATGCATTAACCCAAGATGCCTTTCTGTGAAGCAAAAGAGATGCAATCTGGGTCTGGAGCGATCTGCTACACTAAAAGTAGAAGGGAATAAGCTGAAGGCAAATGGTTTTATCCATGACGTCTTATATCTTGAATGGGTATCAAACCCTGTGTTGGTTAAGAAGCCAAATGGAAAATGGTTATATGCATCGATTATTCAGATTTGTATAAAGTGTGCCCAGAAGACAGCTTCCCACTGTCGACGATAGGCCAACTTGTGGACTTAACGGTCAGACACGAATTGTTATCCTTCATGGACGATTATTTCAGCTACAATCAGCGATGCACTTTCCAGATCAGGAGCATACGAGTTTCATCGTCGATTTAGGCTTGTATTGCTATTGAGTGATGTCGTTCGGTTTGAAAAATGCTGAAGCTACCTACCGACTGGTGAATAAGATGCTCAAAGATCAAATTGGATGGACAATGGAGGCTTATGTGGACGAATGTTGGTGAAATCACAACGATTGATGAATCACATGGATGACTGTAATAATCATCTCCGAAATGGACCTAATTTTCAACCAATAAAATCCCATCGAACCTTAGATCCATTTCGAAGCTATCTCTTAGTTAGTATAAATAAACAATTCGCAAAGCTAACTATTTATACTTTCAGAATCTCATAGTGAAAGGGATAAAATATAATAATCAAATAAGTACCCATTTCATAATATCCATGTCTAAGAAATAAAATGTATCAAATCACATAAACCAAGTTAAATATATTATTTTTAAGGTGCGGCAATACATAAATGGATAACTAATACTGCCACCAGGTCTTCATCGTCTTCTCCTCCACTTATATCGTCAAATCTAACTTGTATGTTGTAACGAGGAGGGGGTCAGAACAATAATGTCCGTGAATGAAAATCTCAAGTTTTACAATAATAGTATATGGGCAGTATGTATTCATATAAGTGTTATGTCTTACATATTTGTTACATTTCTCCATGTATACCTCCAACTATGGGCGTTTTTCTATGTATATCTCCAATTATGGGCATTTGTCTATGTATATCTCAAATTATGAGCTAGCGGCCCTACAAGTCCTACTTTGTGACTATAAAAGCAGGTGCACGCAACTACGAAGTATATTTATTGGGTTCAACAACCCTTCTCCTATCCAATCATATCATAACGATGCTAAGAAAGGAATTACCTAGGCTATTCAATACACTTAAATTGGGAAATAGCCAGGCCGCCCAGCCATTTAATACCTAACCCTAGGTGAACCCCTCTTGGTACTCCTTAACTGACATCATACGAAATCTCTTCTAGACCACTTAGTACTTCTTAGATATGGAAGAGACAAACCCTAACATAGTCATCTAGTACAAGTCAATTCATTATAGCAATTACACAATAACCAACATTATCAATAAATTAGATACATAAAATAGACTTGTATACATAAAAAAGGAATCCAAAGCATATGCTATATTTTATGTTAAAATAGTAGAACTATTCCTCCCTTTCCGAGAAGCTAATTTACAATATAAATCTTTTGTATTCCATTCAAGCTTTTTAAACGAATAGTGTTGCAATGAGAAAGAAATCACACTTATTTTTAACTATTGAAATAGGTGGTGCAAACTACGGACAACAGAAGAAGAATCTCTTTATCCCTACTTTACACATCTCTTTCTATTCTTGTTTGGAATTCTTTGCCATTACAATCACAAATAGAAAAGTGAAATCAAATAGAATATGAATTATTTATACTGTAAATATTCATGAATTAAATTCTATTGCATTAAAGTAAAACAATAAAGATTCCAACTAATTCACAAATTCATATATTATGGGGAGATTTTAGGGTTTAAGTTGATAGTTGTTGCTTGCAAAATCTCCCAAAGCATAATACAAATCCAAATATCAAACTGAAGAATACTATCAATGAAAAGTCAAGATTCCGACTCACGGATAATTCCCAATAAACCAGCTTGGATTTACTTTATACTATAGCCTTTTGCTTTCTATAAGTTATCTCCTTTTTATTATACAATAATTTTTTATGCATATTAGATTCAAAACTTATAGATTAGGAAAGAAGAGATATATATATATATATATAATAACCTTTCTATTTTGCTAGATTTATTTAAATCTTCCTCTAATCCTTGGACGTATATATTTATTTTAAAGTTGGAGTTTGGGAAGTTTTATTGTGGAGAAAGAGAATGGCAGAATGTCGTTCATGGCTTAAGATTTGTATGAAAAGACTGGAGGGGCTAGCATTTTATTATAGTAGTTTGGATGCCCTAAAACTACTGGATGGAGAATATTTTAATAATTTTATATTTGGGCCATGCAGGCCACTTGAAACCCCATCTGAAAGTTCAGAACAGGTCGACTGGTCCTCTGTAGGCTATCGACTATTAACGGTCGACCGGTCCCAATGGGTGAACAACCGGTTGTGGTCCTGGATGTGTATTATGTTAACGTTTATATATTTATTACATATTTTTAGTTTTAACATTAATGGTTACTTAGACATTAAGTCTTATATTTATCTTTTATTTTGACCTTGATTTTAAATATTTATTACCTTAATTCATTTTGAATTATTTTTGATATGAAATTTTCAAACGTCAATAACTTCTGTCTGAACTCCGATCGTAAAGCTCTATATATGAAAACTACTCGGAAAATCACCACGAACATAATAGTGCAGGTTTTGTGGCCAAATTCTGAAGTTTGCTAAATTTCCACTTTTTAGCATTATTATTAATTAATTAATATTTCTTAATTTAAATTTCTATTACTGGGTGTTACAATGACCTTATCGAGATGTTTGATGTGCTTCAAAAGCATGGAATGAAGCTTAATCCATTGAATTTTACTTTTGGAGTCGCATTGGGAAGAATTCTAGTTTTGGTCATGAATTCAAGGGGCATTAAAGCTATTCTAGAGTAGATTCAAGCATTGAAAGATGTCACTACCCCCAAAGGGAAATGCAAACTTGAATGGGAAAGTTGCTGCACTTAGTCGATTTATTTTGAGAGCAATGGATAAGCGTATACCGTTCTTTGATGTCCTCATAAAGGAAAAGGGAAGTTTGTGTAGACTAGGAATGTCGGTAAGCTTTCTAGAAATTGTTAGAGCATATGGGGAGATCACCAATCTTGTCAAAGCCTTTCGAAGGAGAGGATTTGTTCATTTACTTGACGATGTCTACTTACACACTAAGTGCAGCCTTGGTACGTGAGGAATCAAAGGTCCAAAGGCCCATATACTATATCAATAAGCGATTTACTAAAGTAGAAAAATAAACTACCAAAAGTTGGAAAAGCTAGCATACTGCTCGTTGATTGCTTCGAGGAAACTACGGCCATACTTCTAGGCTCCTCCGATAAAAGTGCTTATTGATTAGCTACTAAAGAAGGTACTACATCAACCCAAGAACTTTGGGAGATTATGGAAGTGGAACATCTAGTTGAGCCAATAACATACCATCTTTAAAAGGTAATACAAGGGTAGGTGTTAGCCGATTTCATCGTTGAACTTATTTTTTGGGATGGAGATGAGGAAGAAGATATGGTCTGAGTTTCCCAATGGAAGTTATATGTAGATGGGGCTTCCAATGAATGAAGTTTTAGGCCAGGAGTGATTATAGTGACCCTGGAAAGAAAAATAATATGCCATAAATTAAAGATAAAGTTTCCAACAATGAAAAATGATGCCGAATATAAGGCATTGATTATGGGGCTCAAGACAGCAAAAGAACAGGGGATCAAAAGACTGGATATATTCAATGACTCCCAATTGGTGGTCCACCAAGTCAAGAAAGAGGTTCAAGCTAATGGAGTGAGACTTTCCCCTTACCAGACAAAGATAGTGGAACTATTGAACGGTATCAAACACTATATAATCATGCACATACCCAAAGAAGAGAATATGAAAACCAATTCACTAGACAAACTGACAAGCTTTGGGGATGCATAGCTTATCGGACTTATTTCGGTGGTGGCTCTGAGCAGTGACCAGATGGATGTCGATTGGATCTTGGAGGCTGAGGAAGAAAAGAAGTCGTGGATGACTTCAATTAAAGAATATTTGCTAAAAGGAAAACTCTTTCGTAAAGTACCGTGATTCATAATGCAAGAAGAAGTTCTATATATTAGAGGTTTCTTAACCCTCATGTTGTGTTGTGTCACTAAAGACGAAGCAAAGAAAATCCTTCCGTATGTACATGAAGGAAGTTGTGGTGATCACACTAGGGGGCAGACTTTGGTGAAGAAGATACTTCGCTATGTACTTTTGGCCGACGATCATCGGAGATGAAGTTGATTATACTAGACGATGCTTTGGGTCCCAAAGATTTGCGAAAATACCGAGAGCCCATTCCATAAAGATTACGTAATTAGTTAGCATGTGGTCGTTTGCAGTTTGAGCAATTGATATAATCGATATGCCACTAATAATAAAGGCAGAGCTAGTTATGCTATTTAGTTGAGGATTGCTTCATAAAGTGGGACAGAGTGAAACCACTAGCAATGATCACAGTGAATATAGTGATCAACTTTGTGGTGAAGAACATCATATGCAGATTTGGAGTTTTATAGAAAATCATTATTGATAACGCAACTCAATTCAAGAGTACTGAGTTTGAACACTCCTATAACCGATACCGAATTACGAAAAGCTTCTCGGTAGTAGTAAACCCGCAAGTAAATGTACAAGTGGAGGCGGTGAACAAGATCATCAAATCCATCTTGAAAGAAACAATTGACAAAAGCAAAAAGCAACTCGGTTGATGAGTTACCACTAGCATCGTAGGCTTATAGAACAACCCATAAGCCCACGACTGACTATACTCCATTCGCTTTAGCGTACGGAGCTGAGACCGTGGTTCTGAAAAAACTAAAAATCCCTTCACACCGAAGAAAATAACATGATCTCAAGATGAACGAGGAACTCTTGTTTGAGTCCCTAGACTTGATCAACGAGAAATAGGAAGAGGCCGACTAAGGGTAGTTGCTCACCAAAAAAGAGTAGCACGACATTTCAATGCCAAGGTCAAGAACCATACCTTTGAGGTAGGGGATCTCATTTTGAAATGAGTACTCCCTGGTATGGCGGCACTTTGTCCAAATTGGGAAGGTCCCTATGCGATTGAACAAAAGCTTGGAGAAGGAATTTTCAGGTTATCGACTTTGATGCGATCATAATTCCGCGGGCGTGGAACAATGAATACTTATGATGTTATTTCACTTAGATTTATTTATTTTATTTCCTACATATAAGCCACCCTGATGAACTGGGGCAATGTAATAAGCTAGGACTTTCCATTTCCTTGGTCTAAAATAAAGTTAGCTTTTGGATGGAACCATTTTATTGTAAGTTAAACCTTATGCTACGTGATTAGCGGTGTAGTCAGGTACCTAAAGATAGATACCGACTGACTCCTTTAACCCATAATTGGGTCAAGGGAGTATATAATCACACTGGGGTCAACAGACAATTCACCATTATCCCTCAGATCCTTGACTAATGCCTGCCCAAAGTTAGGCAACCAACATTGGTTCTTAGAGACAGTAACTAATGTGCAATCAAAGCTTTCACGACTACGTTTACAGCTCGGTTTGACAAGCTTGCTCAAAAGATAATGATGATAGTCGATGTGTGATTTCGATCAATGCCAGAAGATATACCGAGGTCGAAAATCAATGCTCAGTGTTAAGCATCAGAAATATCGATCCTCGGTGATAGGGGTCGATGAATGATTGATATATCTATTACCATGGCCATACTTATGGACCGACAAAAGAATCTCGATCGATGATAGGTGATGAAGGTCAAAGAAGGAATTCATTCAACATCCATAGATAGGTAAGATCAAAGTCTGGTGTCCAAAGATAGACACCCAAAATGTTGTTTCCAAGAGACAACAAACGATGCGAACCTAAGTGCTTCTCCAACAACAACCTTATTTAAGGTCGAACAAAACATGACCCAGAATAAACAAGGCTGGCCACATAATTAGCTGAATGAATAACAAGTTTTGTTTAGCCAAGAAAGAAATACTTTGGCAACGATAGACAAAGCTTAATAATAAAATATGACTAAGCAATTGTTGAAATTTTCTTATATGTACAGAGCTATAGTAAGTAATGGCATTGCACATACACAGGTACGTATATAGGCAGGTAAAACAAAATGTATAGAAATGTAAATACGACCAGGATTGTGCATAAAAATAGTGTTTTATTTACACTAACTTTTTATACAAGAGTTGTAGAGGGGCTTCCACACAATGCCGGCCTATATGCAAAAGAAAAACGAAGTACACTAACGGACCAAAAGAAACTGTCCAACAAAAGGTGGGGCTAGTCGTCTATTTTTTCTTCCATGCTTGCTGCTTTGGGTATCATCCTTCGCCTGACACTTCTTTGAACCTTTTCTATCCTTAGCCTTACCCTTCTATGGAGTACTTCTCCTAGAGGTGTAGTTTCTCCTTCGGTGATCAAATTGATGGGGTCTCGGGCTTGTTAATTGGCAGGGTGTAACACCTCTAATTTCAGTTTAACATTGTTTAGAAAATTTAATTAGATAGATTAAATAGAATAATGTAGTGGGACATGGGGAAGAGATTTGGTTATCAATTAGGCCGTGCCTTAATGAATCAAGTAATAAGATTATTTTGAAAGCTTAACATATAAGAGAATATATGAGAGGGGAAAAAAAGATAGATCCAACTCTCTCCCCCTCATTATCATTCTCATTCTCATTTTTCCTAACATCAAAACAGTTAAAGATAAGAAGTAAAGGCTAGCCATTACACTAGCTAAGGAGGACCACGAAATCAAAGGGGGATTCAATCAAAGTTTAGAGAAACTAAAGAACTAATCAAATATCAACTCCAACATCAATTTTAAGGTGAATAATACGTAAACCATCTCTTTTGATTATGTTTATACTCGGTTATGGATAATACCCGAATTATTATTTTTACCAAGATATGACTGTTTAATCATTGTTTGGATAGAATAGTGATTTATGAAATTTATACGAAATTATTTAAGTTGGTTTTAACGGTAAAACCTAAGTTTTTAATCTCCAATAGCTTTGATTTTCTGATATGTTGAGTAAAACATGATTTGGAGATGGATTTTTAATTTCATAAATTTTCAAGTTAAAATAAATATTTTATAAATTTTCTAAGGTGGAAATTGGGTTAATTTCAGGTTTTAATTGTTGAAAATAATTAAATATAATTTTTGGCATCAAAATTTTTATATGGTAAAAAATAATATTTCTGAATTTCTGTGATTTTTAAGGATTTTTCCCAATTGATTTCGAATTATTATGGATTTATTTTTCTAGAGAAGCACTTATGTTAATAATTAACAAAGGTCATTAAGCGATTGGGTTGACAAATGATTTGGAACTTTAAACTTGGGTGCGGTAGTTTTTAGAGAAAAGTTTTTACAAAGTATTTTCATATCCAATAGAAATTGGACAAGAGAATGGATTTGGTGAAAACTAATTACCTTTAGCAGTAAAAATATAGTTTTTATAAAATTTACTATGATGCCACTGATGTGCGGCAACCCCGTGAAGTTCAACGTCGACAATGAAGTGCGGCAACGACATGGAACAATGCATAGGATACTTAGTACTTTAAGTACGTGATGCGTAGGGCCTTGCATGAGGCAACAACGCTGCATACCAGTAGTGTCGCCAAGCATTAATGACGTCGCTTGTCATAGTGTCGCATATCATTATCGGATCTCTTTGTCGCCTTTCAGTGCCGCATGTGTTATCACCATAGTTTTATACAAAGCCGCATCCCACTATGTTGATCATTTTCGATAACAACTATAATAAGGCGGTGACACCACTTGTTTGACTTTGACCTTATAAAACTAGTGGCATAATAGCCGAAGTATGCTAAGTAAAAGGTTTTAAAATGACGCCGCTAGACTTGTTGTAGCTATTCATCAAAGTCGGCAAGGTTTTAAACTATACTAGTTTGGTAACGATGCCGCATAACATCGATGTCGCGTTTCTTCAATGGCGCCGATGAAGGCTCGTTAGGCCTTATCGCCTTGTTTTTGGGTTAAACGAAGTTAGTTTTAAGTAGGTGGGTAACCTATAGGATATATAAGTCGACAACATCATTTTTGACATGAAATTTTTATACCTAAAAGAGTTTGAGTTTTGTCTTCGACCTTGGATAGGTCGACAATGTCTTAACTTCGTGTGTGTTGTATGTTATCTTATTAAAGGCGAAGAGCCTTAAGCCTCTTTATCGACATTATTATTGACGTCGACATTGATCTATATTAAACTATTTAATGGCAGTGAGCCATATGTTTTATGATTTTGAATTTAAACCTTGGGGATACTAGTGTATATTTTTAATAAGTTCGACATAGATCATTTGGGGATACTAAAGTATGTCACTTCGAGATGTTAAAACTTAAAGGGGAGATAAACTAATTCGGGACACCAATAGACATGGGTTAAACATGCGGGTAACATGAGTTATATCATTAAATGATGGGTTCATGGTTATCCTAGGAAAATTATGGGAAGTGAGAATGTGCAGTTAATGCCCCGCTATATCCCCGCTATAACTCTGATATATCTTATAGCGGATTCCTACCGCTACGATTTTTCCATATATCCCCAACATATAGCCTTTCCGCTTTAATCCCCGCTATTTCCGCCATATCCCGTTTTTTCCGCTATATTCCGCTATTTCCGCTATATCTTCTATAAAAAATTGGATTGAAAAATGATATTTATACGCTATAAAAATTATGAAATTAATTAATTTCATTGAATTTTTGATATATGTTTAGAAATGATAATACTCTAATCAACCGATATATTAATTATATATGGGATTTGTTAACCCGCCTTTTGGCAAGGCCGCGGACAGACGGATTTAACTTAAACAACTTCACAACTATCGAGACTAAAGTATGATGGATTCGGTTTAAAATGATGAAGTTCACTTGAATATGTTGTTGGGAAAAGGAGTGGAGAAACTACATGGCTCGACCTAGGCAGTTTGGCAGATGTCGCTCGGCATAAGGATCGTTCGGCATTAGAGGGATCATTCGGCACAGAACGAGTGCTCGGCATTAGAAGGATCGTTCGACATAAAGGAATGTTCGGCACTGGACGAGCGTTCGGCATAGAGAGATCGTCGTTCGGCATTGGATGGAGTGTTCGGCATAAATCTCGTTCGGCATCTGGAGACGTTCGGCATCGGATGGATCGTTCGGCATCAAGGAGCGTTCGGCATTGGATGGGTCGTTCGGCATACCTCACCTTGCTCGGCATTGCACCTCGCACCTCCATACCTCGCACCTCCATATCTTGGTACCTCGCACCTCCATACCTTGGTACCTCGCACCTCCATATCTTGGTACCTCGCACCTCCATACCTTGGTACCTCGCACCTCCATACCTCGGTACCTCGCACCTCCATACCTCGGTACCTCGCACCTCCATACCTCGGTACCTCGCACCTCGATACCTCTGTACCTCGCACCTCCCAACGTTCGGCATGAGGAGGTCATTCGGCATTCACGCCTTGTTCGGCATTCAGCGTTCGGCATCTATGGTTCGGCATATGGAGACCACTCCATTTGGGCTGAGGTACTCGGCTGCCAGGCCCACCAGGGAAGTCCAACCCATCTTTGTCTATAAATAGAGAGGCAGGGGCACAGTAAAAGGGGATCTTCTTTCTGCTCTCTTACTTTCTCTTTTCTAAGGCTAAGGCAACTCTGCCATTTTGTAATTGTAATCGATTATTACAGCAATAAAAAGCAAACTTCTGGAGTGGACGTAGGCCGGAGTTAGCCGAACCACTATAAAATCTGTTGTTCTTTACTGCTTTCATTTCAGTTTTAACTGTTCTTCACATTATTTCTCTCTACATACATTCTATCTCTGAGCTGTGATTGGTATTTGGTGCTTTCATCTGGATTTGGGGGTTAGTGACCAATTTTGGCGCTAACAGGATTTATATGCTATTTTAGAGTAATCCGATATATCCCGCTATATCTTCGCTACATCCCCGCTATGACTTTTTGCACCTCTACCGCATTGAATCCACCGAGCGCTTTAACTGCACAGCGTGAGATGGATAGTCCACATCATACAGGAGATGGGTAATCTCTATGAGGTTAATGAAGGGTTCATAGTTATCCTAGAAAAACTATGGGATGTGTATTGGATAGTCCACATCATTTTAAATGAATGGAAGATGTGTGATGGGTAGTCCACATAATTTAAATAGCTAAACCATGTGTGATAGGTATTCCATATAGTAAGGGATGGGTAATCCAAGTAATAATTACATGTGAGATGTATAATCCACATAATTTTGTTAATGAAACCATGTGTGATGGATATACAACATGGTGGAGATGGGTAATCCAAAGAATTAATATATGTGAGATAGGTAGTCCACTTAAGTATAAGATGGATGGTCAATGAAAAATTTAGATGGGTAGTCTAATAACTTGGGATGGGTAATCAAGTATATTGCATGTTTGCATATCAGTATATTATTATGTTATAACCATTGTGGATACAGAAGCACAGCATATGGTTTAGATATTTTAATTAAGATACCAACGAGGGGAAAACCCGTTCCGCTTAATGGCATGGTCTCACCAGATATCTATTTTGTTCGAGATGGTAGGTTATTATTCACACCAGACTGTTATCTAACCCTTTTTCCCCTTAAACTCTCGGGTACTCATTTGAGTAGGTCGGGAGTAAGGGTTTTCAAGTTTCACTTAGACGAATAAAATTCCGAAAATGTGCATGAGACAATCTAGCTATTAGGAGCTTTATGTGTTTCCACTGTTTTTGTCTGTTTGAATGTATGTACTAACAAAAGATTCTAACTTCCAAGTAGTAGTAGTAGACTTTGATCAACCGGGGGGCATCTTCATATATCGCTCTTGGAGTATTTTGTAATAGTTATATTTTCTTTGAATGTGGAATCGCGAATGGGATTATGTAATGAATATGAAATCATATTTTGAAATGGAATGTAAAAGTTATTCCTGAATTGTGTTTGAAATTTTTTCATATTCATGTGCTACTGATTATTGATTTGATTAACATAGGTGCATTTTATCATCGAAAATTAGTACTATATATGACTGCAGCATCAGTAGCGCTTAGTTTTCGGCCTTAAAATGGAAGATGTTACAAGTTGGTATCATAGCCAGATTTATGTAAAACTTAAAACATTAAAAGATTTTTGAAAACATAATCCCAACGAATCAGGGAATAAAATTAGGGAATGGGATAACACTATTGTAATGTACTTGTATTTGATATATATATATAAGTATCTATTCTATCTCTATTCTTCCTTCCTTCTTAGACCGTTCTTCTGGATCTAACTAAGGCTCATATGCAGATTACGAGAAAGAAAGATATGGAAGTAGGAAAGAAAGAGTGAATCTAGATGGCGGAAGCACCACAACCAATGGAAGTGCTCGGCCCAACACCAGAAGGAATTCGGGTCGACAAGCAAAAGATAATCAAAATGCAAATTCCAATGTAGGTTTTGCGACCCCACTTGTAGATATGGGGACTATGTATCACTTCTTTGTCAATTCGATGCAAGCTGGAGCAGCTGTAGGAGTAGTTAGAGGAAATGCTGCTAATGCTGGAGGAGTCAATCCCGACGTCATTTGGCAATAACCATGCTAAGTTGAGTCAAAATTACACCAGTCTGGGTGGAAAGTCTTTTCTGGGGACTAAGGATACAATAGAACTGGAGAACTGGCTGTTACATTGTGAAAGAATCTTTGTTGATTTAGGCTTGAATGATGAGCAGAAAAGGAGGTTGGCTTTGAGATAGTTGCAAGGAGCTACTTTGTTCTGGTGGAACGGGGCATAGGGGTACCAGAGGAGGAACTGACTTGGGCGGAATTAAAAAGGAGATTCGAGGAAAGATTATTGTCCGAAGTAGCCAAATCAGCCCTACTTAGGAAGTTCATGGAGTTGGAGTAGGGGAAAATGTCAGTATTGGAGTACGCTGCTAAGTTTGATGAGTTGTCCAAATATGGGTATGCCACTATTGACACTATTATCAAGAAGAATGAGAAGTTTATCTAAGGGTTACGACGGAGATTGCTAGGGTGATCATGCCATATCTCCGGGATCCATCGATGGTAGTAGTGGAGATGGCAATCAGGAATGAGGAGATGCTTTCTACTTTTGGAAAGGAGAAGCCAATTGGAACCAAGAGTTCTCAGAATAAGAAGAGGAAGTTCTTTAAGGGAAAGGGAGCTCGGAAGGGTGAAGCTGCTAGGAAAGGGAAGGAAGATATTGTTTGTTATAAGTATGATAAGAAGGGGCACTATGCAAAGGAGTGCCGATCAGGTGATGGCAAGATAGTTGTGGGCAAGCAGAATGTGAAGTGCTTTAACTGCAACAAGGTAGGGAATTATAAGAACAATTATCCAAAAGTGGCCAAGGCTAATAAAGGAAACGTGTTAGCTTTGGAGCCATCTACATCAAGGCCAAATACAGCTGAGAAGGGAAAGTCTGTGATGGAAGGTACTCTTTTGATTCATAGCATACCAGTTAGAGTACTTTTTGATACCCGTGCATCACAATCGTTTATATATCAGTGTTTGGTAGATAAGTTAAGTTTAAAACCATCATACATTGCTACTTCCTTAAGGATGGCTAATCCAATAGGAGGGTACGAAACTCTAGGGATGAGATGTGATCATTTATAGTTTGAATTGCTAGGTTATATATTTGCCTGTAGTTTGTATGTATTTGATTTTATAGGTTTTGGGACTATTTTGGGTATGGGTTGGCTGAGCAAATATGATGTTAGGACATTTTGTCAGGTAGGAAAATATCAATTAGACACCCTATTAGTAGTGATCGAACTATATACTCATTAGCTAACTCGAGTGGGGACATTTGTACTTTGTTGGGACCAATGGAAGTAGAAGACGAAGTGAATCAAGTTTTGGTTGCAAGGGATTTTGTAGATGTTTTTGAGTCTGTTATAGGACTACCACCAAAATGAGCTATTGAGTTCTGAATAGATCTTATACCTAGAACCAAACCCGTAAGTAGACCACCTAGCAAGATGACACCTACTGAGAGGAAGGAGTTAAAGGTGCAGCTAGTGGACTTAGAAGGAAAGAGTGTTATTAGACCAAGCAGTTTGGCTTGGGGAGTGGCCGCGGTGTTCGTAAAGAAACCGGACGGGTCATTGAGATTATGTATCGATTATCGTAAGTTGAATGAGAAGACGATAAAGAATAGATATCCTTTGCCAAGAATCGATGATTTATTTGATCAGTTGAGTGGAGCCAAAGATTTTCCTAGTTGAATTTGATGATAGGGTTTCATCAATTGAGGATGGTGGTGGACAGTATTCCTTTAACGGTGTTTCAAACGAGATATGGTTCATATGAGTGGTTAGTGATGCCATTCCGATTAACTAATGCGCCTGCTTTCATTGTGGATATGATGAACCCGATTTTCCAAGAGTACTTGGACAGATTCGTGTTGGTATTCATTTATGACATTCTATATATTCTAAAGATGAAAGAGATCATGAGATTCATCTTAGAATGGTGCTTGAGAGGTCGAGGCAGCATCAACTAAAAACGAAGTTTTCAAAGTGTCATTTTTGGAAAAGAAAATTGAAGTTTCTTGGTCATGTAGTTTCAGAGAAAGGGCTGTCCATGGATCCAACCAAGATTGAGTATGTAAATAGTTGGAAGAGACCCGAGATGGTGACCGTGATAGGGAGTTTTCTTGGACTAGCTGACTATTACCGAAGATTTATTAAGATTTCTTGCGGATAGTAACGCCTTTGACTAAACTGACCAGGAAGGATGTGAAGTTTATTTGGTCCGATAAATGTGAGGAAGCATTCCTTAAATTAAAGCATTTGCTGACCAATGCTCCCATATTAGTTGTCCCAAATGGGAATCAGGATTTGATGGTGAATGCAGACGTGTGTGGAAAGGATTATAAGCTATATTAATGCAGAGGGGTGAAGTGATTGCCTACGCTTCTCGGCAGCTCAGAATACATGATGTTAGATATCCGACTCATGATTTGGAGTTGGAAGCAGTAATTTTTGCATTGAAAGTGGAGACATACATCTTAGGAGAATGATTTGATTTGTATATGGATCACAAGTCTTTGAGGTATTTATTCTCTCGGAAAGATTTGAATATGAGACAATAGAGGTGGCTGGAGTTTTAACTGCTTATGATTTTGGTATTGAGTATACACCGGGGAAAGGAAATAAAGTGGCAGATGCAATTAGCAGGAAACATCAGCATGTGCTGTTAGCTATGTTTGCTGAATAGAAGGATTTAGAGGCATTGACTACTTGTAGTGTGCATTTTTAAGGTCGATTGCTAGTTCTAATCGAGTACTGCCATGTTGTCTTGCTTGGAAGTTCGACCAGTATTGATCGAGAGGATTGCTTCTGAGCAGAGAAATGATCCATTATTAGCCGAAAAGATTAGAAGGTTGGAAAGTGGAACCAAGATTGATGATTTGAAAGATTTTAGTCTTGACCTGAGAGGATGGTTAAGGAAAAAGGAACAATTATGTGTTCCAGATGTTAGTGACCTAAGAAAGGAAGTTCTTAGGGAGTGTCATCGATCGATGTTTACTATACATCTTGCGGGAACTAAGATGTATTAGGATATGAAGAGAAGTTTCTTCTGGGAAGGTATGAAAAGGGATGTAGGCTTGTGGGTAAAGCAATGTTCGAATTGCCAGAAAGTAAAAGCCAAACATCAGAAGCCGAGTGGTTTGCTTCAGCATTTAGATACACCAGTTTGGAAATGGGATTCTATATCCATGGATTTTATTGACGGGTTGCCAAAGTCAAATAGGGGAAATGAAGGTATATGAGTCATAGTGGATGGACTGACCAAAAGTGCACACTTCATTCCCATTAAGTCAACCGGGACAACACCTGTATTGGCTACATTGTTTATGAAGAATATTGTTGGACTGCACGAGATTCTTAGTAATGTAGTCAGTGGCAGAGATGTTTTGTTCACTAGTGAATTATGGAAGAGTCTATATGTGGTATTAGGTACCAAGGTTAAAATGAGTACCACTATCACTCACAAACGGATGGGCAGACAAAGAGACTCAATAAGGTACTTGAAGATTTACTTAGGGCTTGTGTACTAGACTTTGGTGGGTCGTGGAAAGACCATTTGCATTTGGTTGAGTTTTATTACAATAACAGTTATCAGACTAGTATAGGAATGGCGCCTTTCGAAGCTTTGAATGGAAGATCATGCAAATTGCCAGTATGTTGGTTAGAGATGGAAGACAGATTGGTCCTTGGTCCGGATATGGTAAGAGAAGCCATAAAGAAGATTGAGTTAATCCGAGAGAGGATGAGAGAAGCTCAGTCTAGGCAGAAAAGTTATGCAGATAAAAGGCATAAAGATCTAGAGTTCTCAGTTGAAGATCGTATTTTCATTAAGGTATAAGTGATGAAGGGTGTGGTACGATTTGGAAAAGTCAAGGAAACTGGCAACGAGATATGTTGGACAGTTCGCTATAATAGATAGGATCGGAAAGCTCGCGTACCGAGTTGAGTTACCGAGTAGTTTGGTAGGTGTCCATAATGTGTTTCATGTTTCTCATTTTAGGAAGTTTGTGAATGATCCAGAGACTACTATTACTCCTTCTACAATGGAAGACTTAGTGGTAGAACCGGGTCTAAATTTTGTGAGACAACCAGTTCGGTTGTGGACAGAGATAAGAATAAGTTAAGAAACAAGACGGTCAAATTGGTTAAAGTCCTATGGAGTGACAACGAGAAAGACTGTACTTGGGAAACATAGGACAGGATTAAGGATACTTATCCTGACCTATTATGATGATATGTTCTATATTTGTTGTATATAGACTTAGTAGCTGGTAGGATATACTAGCATTGTTTTGATGTTTAATGTGCTTGTTTTGTAGTCCTTACTGAATTTAGAGAACGAAATTTTTTAAGGGGGGAGCCCGTAACACCCCCAATTTTAGTTTAACATTATTCAGAAAATTTAATTGGATAGATTAAATAGAATAATGTAATGGAATAAGGGGATGGGATTTGATTATCAATTAGGTCGTGCCTTAATGAATCAAGTAATAAGATTGTTTAAAAAGCTTAACATATAAGAGAATATATGAGAGGGGCAAAATAGATAGATCTAACTTTCACTCCTTAAACCCACTCCTCCTCACTATCATTCTCATTTTTCCTAACATCAAAACAATCAAAGATAATAAGTAAAGGCCGACCATTAAAGTAGCCAAGGAGGATCACGAAATCAAAAGGGGATTCAAGCAAAGTTTAGAGAAACTAAAGCACTAATCAAATCTCAACTCCAACATAAATTTTAAGGTGACTAATACATTAACCATCTCTTTTACTTATGTTTATATTCAATAATGGATAATACCCGAATTATTATTGTTTGTTTTACCTAGATATGGTTGTTTAATCATTGTTTGGATAGAATAGTGATTTATGAGATTTTTATGAAATTATTTAAGTGGGTTTTAAGGGTAAAACCTATGTTTTTAATCTCTAACGACTTTGATCTTCTGGCATGTTCAGTAAAACATTAATTTGTAGATGGATTTCTAATTTCATATTATTTCAAGTTAAAATAAATATTTTATGAATTTCCTAAAGTGGAAATTGGGTTAATTTCGGGTTTTAATTGTTAAATATAATTAAATAGAGTTTTTGGCCCCAAAATTTTTATATGGTAAAGAAAATAATATTTCTGAATTTCTATGATTTTTCCCAAATGGTTTTGAATTATTATGGATTTATTTTGCTAGAGAAGCACTTAAGTTAATAATTAACAAAGGTTATTAAGCAATTGGGTAGACAAATGATTTTGGAACTTTAAACTTGGATGCAATAGTTTTTAAAGAAAATTTTTTGTAAAGTATTTCGATATCCAATAGAAATTGGACAAGAAATTGGATTTGGTGAAAAGTAACTGCCTTTAGTAGTAATAATACGATTTTTATAAAATTTACTATAATGCCACTGATGTGCGACAACCCCATGAAGTTTGGCGTCGACAATGAAGTACGGCAACGAAATGGAACAACGCATGGGATACTTAGTATTATAAGTATGTGATGTGTTGGACCATGCATGCGGCAATAACGCTGCATACCAACAGTGTCGCTAAGCATTCATGACATCGCTTGTCATAGTGCCGCGTATCATTGTTGCATCTCTTTGCTGCCTTTCAGTGCTGCATGTGTTATCACCATAGTTTTATACAACGCCGCTTCCCACCATGTTGATCATTTTCGATAACAGCTATATTAAGGCGGTGAGGCCGCTTGTTTGACTTCGACCTTGTAAAATTAGCGGCATAGTAGCCGAAGTATGCTAAATAAGGTTTTATAATTACGCCGCTGGTCTTCTTGCCACTATTCATCAAAGTCGGTAAGGTTTTAAATTATATTAGTTTGGCAACGAAGCCGCATAGCATCGATACCGCGTCTCTTCAATGGTGCCGATGGAGGCTGGTTAAGCCTTATCGCCTTGTTTTTGGGTTAAACATAGTTTGTTTTAAGTAGGTGGGTAACATATAGGATATGTAAGTCGACAACATCATTTTCGATATGAAATTTTTATACTTAAAAGAGTTTAAGTTTTATCTTCGACCTTGGATGGAGGTCGACAATGTCTTAACACCATATGTGTTGTATGTTATCTTATTAGGCGGAGAGCCTTAAGCCTCTTTGTCAACATTGTTATTGATGTCGACATTGATTTATATTAAACTATTTAATGGAGGCAAGCCATATGTCTTATGATTTTGACTTTAAATCTTGGGGATACTATGTATATTTTTAATAAGTTCGACGTAGATCATTTGGGGATACCAATGTATGTTAAAACTTTAAGGGGAGATAACCTAATTAGGGACACCAATAGACATAGGTTAAACATGTGGGTAACATGAGTTAAATTGTTAAATGATAAGTTCATAGTTATCCTAGGAAAACTATGGGATGTGAGATGGATAGTCCACATCATGCTGGAGATGGATAGTCTCCACATGGTTAATGAAGGGTTTATAGTTATCCTAAGAAAACTATGGGATGTGTGATGGATAGTTCACATCATTTTAAATGAATGGAATATATGTGATGGATAGTCCACATATTTAAATAGCTAAACCATGTGTGATGGGTAGTTCATATGGTAAGGGATGGGTAATCCAAGTAATAATTACACATGAAATGGATAATCCACATAATTGTGTTAATGAAACCATGTATGATGGGTAGTCAACATGGTAGGGGATGGGTAATCCAAAGAATCAATATATGTGAGATGGGTAGTCCACTTAAGTATAAGACAGATAGTCAATGAAAAATTCAAATGGGTAGTCTAATAACTTGGGATGGGTAATTAGGTATATATTGCATGTTTGCATATATTATGTCATAACCATTGTGGATGCAGAAGCACGGTTTATGGTTGAGATATTTTAGTTAAGATACTAGTAAGGAGAAAACACTCAGTGGCGTGGTCTCATTGGATATCTATTTGGTTTGAGATGGTAGGTTATTATTCACACCAGACTGTTGTCTGACCTAAAGTTTTTGTTTTTTCCCTTAAACTCTCGAGTACTCATTTAAGTAGGTCAGGAGTAAGGGTTTTCAGGTTTCGGTTAGACGAATAAGCTTACGGAGATGTGTAGAAGGCAATCTAGCTATTATGAGCTTTATCTATTTTTGTTATGCTTGTATGTTTGTATGTATGGAATGGTAGAAGATTCAAACTATCAAGTAGTAGTAGTAGACTTTGATTAACCAAAGAGGCATCTTCATATGTCGCTCTTGGAGTATTTTGCAATAGTTATGCTATCTCTGAACGTGGAATCGCGAATGTGATTATGTAATGAATATAAAATCATATTTTGAAATGGACTATTTGAACTTGATTTGACTACCGGATTCCATCAATTTAGGGTAGTAGAGGATAACATATTGAAGACTGCATGTAGAACTCCTGATGGACTATTTGAGTGGGTAGTCATGTCATTTGGCTTGACTAATGTTCCTGTATATTTCTAGATTCGATGAATAGAGTTTTTAGGAGCAACTAAATAAATTGGCTATAGTGTTTTTAGATAATATCTTAGTATCCTCCGAAAGTAAAGAAGAGCACATACATCATCTGGAGGAGGTATTAGTAGTTTTGAGAGGGAAGTAGTTGAGAGAAAAATTATCAAATGCAACTTTTGAAAGAATGAGTCAAATTCCTTAGACATAATGTATCTAGAGAAGGATTAGCTACAAACCAAGGAAAAGTGGAAGCAATGAAGGAATGGAAGGCACTACAAATAATGCTTTGCAGGTTCGTAGCTTCTTGGGATGGGCTTGATTCTATAGGAAGTTTATTGAGGATTTTGCAAAGATCTCGGCACTCCTAATTAAGCTTACTAAGTGTTTGCTTGAAACCCAGTTGTGAGAAGGCGTTCATTAAGTTAAAGGAGTTATTGACTAGCACATCTATCTTAACCCTCCCCGATGGTACCAAACCGTTTACCATCTACATTGATGCTTGCAGAATCGGTTTTGGTGTTATCTTAATGCAAGAAGAAAAGGTGGTAGCATATGCTAGCTGATAGCTCAAGGTATATGAGAATAATTACCCAACACATGACCGAGTTAGCTGCCATCATATTTGCACTTAAATCTTGGAGGTACTATTTATTGGAAGAAAGATTTGAGTTGTTCACGAATCAAAAGTCCCTCAAATACCTATTTTTGCATAAGGACTTGAATCTAAGGTAGTAAGGATTGATGGAGTTTTTTTCATCTTATGACTTTGAGACTGCTTATACTCGAATAAATAAAGGGGAATGTGGTTACTGATGCATTAGGTAGAAAGCATGTCACGATGAATTATATGTTGTTGAAATGGAAGAGTTTTGAGTTTATTTTTCTTTTTGACTAACGACCTTCGTCCAGATATACACCAGGTTTATTAGCAACAATGGAGGATAGACCCACATTGATGGGTAGAACTGGACTTAATCAAAAGAAAGATGCGGTGTTAGTTGGAATTTTGGATCAGTTGGAGCAGGGTTAACGATTGAGTCATTTGGACCGTCACTCCAAAGATCAGAAAGGATACCTAAAGCTTGATTGTAGGCTATTTGTAGCCCACATCAAGGAGTTTATAGAGGAAGTCTTAGGAGAGTGTCACCGTTCTAGGATGATCATTCATCCGGATGGCGATAAGATGTAACTGGACACGAAGAGGACATTCTATTAGTCAGAAATTAAGAGGCATGTAGCAGAGTTTGTGGCTAAATGTTTGACATGCTAAAGAGTAAAACCTGAAGAGAAGAAGCCAAGTGAGCTATTAGTCCCATTAGAGGTTCCACAATTGAAATAGGAGAATATATCAATTGACTTCATCGATGGATTACCTCAGAGCGGAAGGGATAATGAGAGCATTTGGATAGTAGTGGATTGACTAACCAAGAGAGCATATTTCATTCCGCTGAGAAGCATAAGGACTATAGTAAATTTGGAGACACTATATATTAAGGAAATAGTTCGGCTACATGGAGTTTTGATTAGTATAGTCAGTGATCGGGACACACTCTTCACGAGAAAGTTATGGAGTTTATAGGATGCTTTGCGAACAGAACTAAACCTGAGTATGGCATATTATCCTTAGACGGATGGACAGATAGAAAGGGTGAATAGGGTATTGGAGGATCTACTCAAGGCATGTATACTTGGCTTTAGAGGAGCTTGGGAGGATCATATACCATTGGTTGAATTTGCATATAATAATAGCTACCAAGATAGTATTTGTATGGTACTGTATGAAGCATTGTATGGGAGGCAGTGCAAGTCATCTTCTTGTTAGTGGGAATTGATAAATAAGGTAATCCTTGGACCAGAGATGATAAGAGGCACTTAGAATAAGGTGGAATTGATAAGGAAAAAGATGAATATTGCACAGGATTGGCAAAAATCATACGCCAATAAGTGAAGGATTGAATTGGAGTTCATGTTTGGAGATGTTGTGTTTGTAAAGGTTTCACCGTTGAAGAGAGTAATGACATTTGGAAATTCGAAAAAACTAGCACCTAGATTTGTTGGACCCTTCCCGATATTGGAATGAACTGGAAATATAGCTTATAAAGTGGAACTCCTAAAGAAGATGATAGGAGTGCATAATGTATTTCATGCATCATATTTGCGAGAAAGTGTATATGACTTAGCCACTGTTATTTAGCCAAATCAGTTAGAGAATGTGGCATTGGAACTTGAGCCTAGTTTATCCCGTATCATCGAACGAAAGTAAGGCGGCTTAGGAATAAAGTAGTGAAGTTGGTGAGAGTGTACTAGGGGAACGACTCGACAATGTACTAGGGGAACGACTCGATAGAGAGAACAAAGGAGCCTAAGGAGAAGATGACGACTTCTCATCCTAATCTCTTTACTAGTATGTTTCTTAAGCCTATTTCGTTTTCCTTATAATCTAGGTTTGGATGTTAGATTTTGCATGCTTAGGATTTGGTTGCTTTGTGGTTGACTTAGATTAGTATTGACTGTTAGATGATTGAACCCTTGACCCATGGTATGATGTAAACAATTGCATTCATATAGATTTTGTCTATGCTAATGTACTAGGGTTGTATTGCATCATGCCTATATGCCATCTATATTGCAAACATTCAAGAAGCTGACTAGTTCAGGAGGTCGACTACCATATTAAATTCTTGCATTAGCTGAGTAATCATATGCCATTATCATGCATGTTAGTATATCCATTTATATACTATATGTGCCTTGATATGATTGTGATTGAATGATTTGTATAAATGTTTGATTTGGATACTACATTTGTAACTTTGAGGGCAAAATTCCTTTTAAGCGGATGAGAATGTAATAACCCGTATTTTTCGATAATTAAATATATATATATATAATCATATTTGACTTCGAGGACAAAATCATCATTTTTCAGATGTTTGAAATTGAAAATGACATCAGTGTCATTAAAACCGTCTCGTTTTTCTGATGCATTTCTTATATTTTTTATCTGTATTAAAGTCCGAATGTGAGAGATATTGCGAGTTTCATATTTCAAAATTTTGAATTTTGAACGGGCTAAGCCCATTTAAAAGTGAATAGACACTTACCTCTACTCATAAATATATGTCAAATCATAGAATCTAAATTTCATTTTGCTCTATGTAACATCTTCTCTTCTCACTCTCTTCTCATAAAATCCTCTTCTAATCAAAATCAAAATTTTCTCTCAAACCTTCATAGAATGCTATGAATCAACAACCAAATTGAAGAACAAGTTGAGGCCTTCACTGCAATACCATTTAGAATTTCTGATATGCAAATTTGGAGAGGAGATTAGTTCAAACAACGAGCAATTTGGAGCATTTTGGATCTTGGTGATTGGTCTTTATCTCCTCTAACATATAATTATATACTCTCACTTAATTCTTTGATAATTATGGCCTATGGTTAAATTTGATAATTACTAATTTACACAGTAATTAATAGTGATATAATATGGAATAAATAGTGATTTGAAATTAAAATTCAATGAAATGATAGTTTGTGAATGTAGAGTTAACTAGTGAACAAAACTAGTGAATATGGGAATGAATATTGGAATACTATAAATCAAATTCATATTATAATATATGAATTAAATGAAACTGAAGTTTATTATAATAGATTATGATATTCAGAGAATTAATTTTGAAATTTATATAGTTTATATACATATATTATGTGTATATAAATATAAATGAAGAAGTGAGTTGAATAAAAACACTTTATATATGTATATGTATATGTATATGTATATGTATATGTATATGTATATGTATATGTATGTGTATATGTATATTTGTATGTATGTATGAATGTTTATATGTATGTATAATGGAAGATATATACTATGATAAATCATAGTAAAATATTATAAAATGGTTTGAAAGGTAAGTCATACATTTCAGTAAATAAGCTTGAATTTAAATAAATTTAGTTTTATTTAACATGGAATATTTGGCAACATACTAAAAAATAATGTTTTTGAACAAGGAATGAATTATATAGAAATATACAGATAAAATGTATATAAAAATTATATAAAAATGTTTATGAAGTCCCAAATTGTATTTCAGTTCATATTATAAATTTACTTTGAAATTATAGTGAGTTATAGAAGTATTTTTAAGTATATAAGATGAAAAGTGATATTGCCAATTTCTGAAAACTCGTTTTAACTCTGACTTTCTAAGCAATTTTAAAAATATTTTGATTCAAACTCTTTGATAAAATTAAAGAAGAAACATGGTAGAGGATCATACCAAAATTTAGAAAAAAGGATTAGAAAACGAGGAAGAAAAATGCAAAAAAAAACTCGGGAAAAATACAGTTTTTGGAAATTTGACAGGAGCGTTACTCATGTCAATCCATCCACCATTGATCGACCGATGGCAGAGCCATCGGTCGACAAATGACAACCTATTAGGTTAGGTTTGACTTGACCCAACATGGCCATTTTGTGTAGGACTTGCTCGACCGATGCGGGGCTTTCGAGGGGTTCTAGGATAACATCTAAACTATGTTTTGATGTGATTCTTCCTGCTTGATTGAATGGAATGTTCGACTGTACACACACACATACATCTCTATGTGTGTGTATGGATAGTTTCTATTGATAAGAATTGTTTGACTATTGATTGTTGTGACCTCTATTAATTATCATGGTGGCACGAACGTTTAGTTATCCAAGTATTTCCAGAGGTGCGTGTTGTAATATGGAAATGAGTCCATAAGCCATATATGGAACCGTGTCCATTTGTTGATTTAGACACTTGCTAATGCAATAGGGTAAGCTTGGCCTTGTATATGGGTTAAACTATATCATTGACCATTGTAACTATACTGGATTATGACCCTGTTTCACGAGATAGTCATATTTGTTGTGTAGTTTGACTTACTTGTTGGTTGCAGGTGAAATAGGACTAAGGTATGACGTTTACCATGGTTATCTTAGTAATATTCGAGAATGATTAGAGTATGTGGTAAAGTAGATATGCATTGCACACGAGACTGTAGTTTGACCTTTGTAATGTTTTTTGCTTTTTTGTTTCATCACCATGTTGATGGATTTGTCATGTTGTATCCAGTAACATTTGAAGGTCCAGATGACGATGGCGTTACTGGTGTATATAATTTTGTATACAAATAATCATCTGACATTGATACTGATTTGTATATGTCTATGTTTAGTTTGGTTTAGGTTTGGATTTGTATATGACCTATGTTTAGACTTTGAACATTGGTTTGAAATAAAGTGATATTTGGTTATATTATATGTTATTATCTTCCATTGTGAGTTTAGAAAGAGATAGATAGAACTTATTTATTTATTTTGTCTCTTATTATCAATCAACAATGACACGTCTTTTCGACTTTTGGGTTTACACATCTTGAGTTATGTTAAATTGGAAGGTCGAAAATAGCGGGTTGTTACATTCCTTCAAGCAAAGCGAGGGAGTTTTGAGTTGGTGAGAATTCAAAAGGGAGCTCTGGTACTGGATGTAAAATGGGATTTGACCTATTATAAAAATCCCAACATGCTTTTTCAGTTTATGTTGGTTTATATTTACATTCTGTTGCATATTACCAGATTTACTACTATAACTCCAGTCAATTTATTATATAAGTTAGTTATAGCACATTACTTAGTATTATGACATATTATACCCAAACTAGACTATTAACGTTGTGTCCTTAGCATTTTCAATTCTAGGAGTTTGATCAACTCTGTGAACTTTGTTTTATCTCTTATTTAGATATAATAAAACAATTCTAAATGTTTTTAGCGTACATTATGCAATTAATGCTAGTATTGACATCTGAATTGTAACAACCCACCGCGGAACAAGCCTAAATTTCGACCCAGAAAAGACTCATCGAAACTTAGATCATTCTAAGACAAGCTGTTGGTAGTAAAAAGAAACAACATTGCAGGCCATAACTAAACTTTCAGAACTCACAACGGATGAGACAAAATATAATAGTAAAGTGTACCCATTTATTTCTAAACCAAAAAAACATCATAACGAAAATCCCATAAAAACCGTAATATAATATCTGTTACAACAATTGTTTAAATCCATGGGTACACATGAAAGCAAATAATAATAAATATTGCCGCTTACCAAGCTTCCCCATCTTTAAGCATCATTACTGTCATCACTTTGTCCTTAACCTGTGTTGTAATGAGGAGGAAGTCAGAACAACAAGTATCTGCTGAATAAAAATCTCGAGTCTTACCTTTTAAGTACTTGGGCAGTATATTTCAAAATAAGAATATGTCTACGAACATAAAACCATTAAAATCATATAGTGCTTCTTTATAAGGAAAGGAGGCGGGTCCAACCACTTAATACCTTCCATTCCAGAAGTAGATCCCATATCCTAATCATATGTCATAAATAACTAATGATGTAAGAGACGGTACCCAAGCCACTTAATACTTCCCAGTGGAAAATTGGCAGACCCCATCATTTAAGGCCTATTTCCAGAAGTGTGCACCTCAATGGTACTATTTAGCTGACATCATATAGAATCTCATAGTCCACTTAGTACTTCCTAGTGGAAATAGGCAGATCTTGTCATTTAAGGCCTAATTCCAGAAGCGGACCCTTATAGAGATACCACCCACTTAACGTAACCCCTTGGCCATTTAATACTTTATCTAAGGAAAAAGGTGGGTCCAACCACTTAGTACCTCAAAACCCGAAGCAGGCCCTTCGTCTTATGGCCCATACCCATAATGACGTCTTACATTAGTCCGCTATTCGTAGGAACTGGTAGCCAGATTAGCTGGGAAGATTTCCCCTACAGAATTTGGAACTAACCTCGCATCATTACAAATATTTATCATAAGGATATTTTTCATCAATAAAAGTGTACACAACTGCTGGTGGCCTCAACGTAAAGGGCAGACTTCTGTCATGTAACTCTATTGACCTCGTATCCCTATGACTTAGCCATAAATCAATTGCTCTACACACACATACACACACTCTCTCTCTCTCTCTCATCTCACCATTTCATAAATAAGGCCTTATAAGGAATCTTCCTTATTACGCCTTAAATTAATAATTAGGTTGTATAAGAGTTTCCTCTTATTTTCACCTCAAAATCAGTTACTTCGTAATGGGTGAAAGTAAATGTAAATAAATGACTAATTAACTACACCATATGCGCAATAGTTATACGTTAATTACGTCAATAGAAATAAATAAATATTCGCGCTTAATAAGTTATAAACACATAGATTTTATGCTCTAAACTAGCGTTAAATGTCAATTCTCTAACCAATTATTATTACAAGTCCTTTTTCTTCAACTTTCCAAGATTTCATTGAATTCTAATGTCCAAAACAAGGAATAAATATTCATAATCAAAACTGCAATAATAGACTTGTAAATAAAATAGAAACTCAATTTATTACACCAATTCAATGAAATATCATGAACAGTAAGAGTTGCAATCTAAACCCCATATTCAATTCAACTCCTCTTTGTACAAAGAAATAGATATGAATAAGTGGTGTAAACTACAAATGGAATTCATAATCTAAACCCCTTATTTTATTAAAGAATCAAAATTTGACCCTAAGAAGAAGGAGAAGTGGAATGGACTATGAAATTATCAAAAATTGAATAAATGAAACAAATTCCATCAAATTAATATAAATAATTAAGGATCTCAATATAGATTGACATTTCGAAATAAAAAGGAATTTTGAAGGATTTTATCTATCATATTTTCGAAATCCCAAAATCCCCAAGGCATATTCAAATCCAAAAGGAAATACACTAAACAATTGTTAAAAAGAAATATTAAGGTTTGCACTCACAGATTAGTCTTAGCTTTACTCAAATGGATTTGTAGCCTTCTGGCCTCTTTTAGAATCTCTCCCTTTTGATATACACACACTCACAATAGGGAAGAGGTATATATTTATTAGATTTAGAATAATGGGAGAAAAATAGGATAAGAATAGATTGGAGGAAGAAGAAACAAATAGAAAATAGTTTGAACCCTTACATGAATTCTCTACGGATTTTCTGAATCTTATTACAGAGATAGCAATGGCAGAGTTTTGCTGTATTCCCCAAATAATATGAATAAAAGTGGGGAGGATAGGGTTCTATTTATAGGAGTTGAAATGCACCAGAACCGTAGGATGGAAGTAGGTAGGAAACGGGTAAATCTGGAGCACATAAACGAATAGAACATAACGTAAAACCCTAGCCGCCACTAGCAACCGCCGTTGCCAGGAGGTCGACCGGTCGACTGCTACGGTCGACCGGTTGACCTATTCAGGTCGATCGCTCTTTTACTCAGGGGCGTTTATTTTTGTTTCCGTTGTCATATTATTTTATTCCCTAATTAAATTTTTAATGTTAAGCCTTAATTAATCGTTTACTTAGCCCCCAAGCTAATTTTTGAAATTTAAATCCTAAATTTGATTTCTCATTTGAATTTGAATTCAAACTAAATTAATTTAAATCTGAGAATTCCAAACGCTCATAACTTCTTTGTTTGAGCTCCGTTTTCAGCATATTATATATGAAAACAGATCAGAATTCCTCCACGAATGCAACGGAATAACTTTTGTAGTCAAATTCCAAATTTTATAAATTTCCATATCCAATCCTTATCATATTTAATTCAATTTACTTTATTTATTTATGGTTCATTTTATGGGGTGTTACATTCTTCTCCCTTTAAAAAGGATCTCGTCCCAAAATCTTCTAAGGGGCGAACAGTGTAACTCGCAATACATTCATGTTATACAACCAAGTTCTCCACACAACCATCTACTCAACCATTTGTGCAATGTAATTATATACTGCATACATGCTAAAATGAACTCAATCCTAGCATGAATGTGTGATCGTGTCATGTAAGTATGTAAGAAAATATCATAAACATGCATAAAAATTTCCATATAAGTGTAAAGTGTTTGTGAAAAAGTGTAACAAGCATCTCCTACCATCCAATCTAGCAACCGCAATGCAACCAAAATCCTAATTTTGAAGAGAAAAATTACCAATGAAAAGCTCTGGGTGAGTGTTCTTCATCTTCTCCTCGGTCTCCCATGTGCTTTCTGTCGGATTGTCCCCCCATTGTACTTGGACCAACTTAATTATTTTATTGAGGAATCTCCTAGCACCGTGCTCCATAATGCGTGTAGTGGCAGAGGCACTGTTGGCTCCATCTCAAAATCCCCCAACTGATCAGGCTCTACTCTGCTAGCGGTGTCATGAAGGTATTTCCTAAGGTGAAAAACGTGGAAAACATTATGGACTCCTGCCAACTTGTCAGGAAGCTCCACACGATATGCCAATTTTCCTATTCTTTTCGAAATTCAAAATGGCCTAATAAATCTAGGTGCCAATTTTCCAGACTTACCAAACCTAACAACTTTTCTAAGAGGGGAGATTTTAATAAATACTGTATCCCCAACCTCAAAGTCAAGCTCTTTCCTTCTTTTATCCGCATAAGATTTCTGGCGGTCTTGCGCTACCTTCATCCTATGCCTGATCAAATCTACTTTTTTGTGGTATCATGGATCAAATCCAGTCCGAGCAACACTTTGTCGGTGGTTTCCCACTAACAACTAGGCAATTTGCATGGTCACCCATAAAGTTCTTGAAAAGGGGTCATACCAATCGTAGTTTGATAGCTATTATTATATGAAAACTCAACCAAAGGTAGATGCTGCTCCCAAAGTCCTCCGAAATCCAAGACACAAGCTCTCAACAAGTCTTCCAAAATTTTATTCGCCCTCTCTGTTTGTCCATCAGTTTGTGGGTGATACGCCGTGCTAAGTTTCAAAGAAGTTCCCAAAGCTGTCTGTAGGTTCCTCCAAAACTCGCTAGTGAACAAGGGGTCTCTATCACTGACTATGCTTATAGGAATTCCATGTAGACGAACTACCTCTTTAATATAAATATGGGCGAGAGAGACGCTAGTCCTATTTCTCCTAATTAGAACAAAATGAGCAATCTTGGTGAGTCTATCTACAACAACCCAAACAGCCTCATTGCCCTTCTGACTTGTAGGCAATCCTTCCACAAAATCCATCAAATTATGCTCCCACTTCCAAGTCGAAACTTCCAAAGGTAATAATAATCCACCAGGCTTCCATTGCTCAACTTTTGTTTTTTGACATGTCAAACATTTAGCAACAAACTCAGCTACGCTCATCTTCATTCCATTCCAAAAGAAAATTCTCTTCGTGTCCTTGTACATCTTATCTCCTTCGAGGTGAATGGTCATCCTTGAGTGGTGTCACTCCATAAGCACATCTCTCATCAAATCATCAATCATTGGGATGCAAAGACGTCCATCTCTTCTCAAATATCCCTTCTCATCAACCGAGTACCTCCTAGCATGGGGAAAATGCTCTCCTTTTATTAATTTTTCCAAAATCTCTACTAACTCCTTGTCTTTTATTTGCTCGTGCCCTATACGATTCATCAAGGCTGGTCTTACCTCCATAACTGATAGAAAACATTAGATGGGAACTGTTGATAGTTGGAGGATAAAATTCGAGAGAAACTCAAACCGTCTCTATTGATATATAGCTCCTAAGGTAGTGTGTCTCCTACTAAGGGCGTCGGCGACTACATTTCCTTTTCCAGGGGTATATTGAATACCAAAGTCGAAGGATGCTATATACTCCATCCACCTCTACTACCTAAGATTCAAATATTTTTGAAAAAATAGGTATTTGAGTGATTTATGAGCAGTGAATAGCTCAAAACTTTTCCCTAAGAGATAATTCCTCCACATCTTTAGGGAAGAAACAATGACTGCCAATTCTAAATCATGCACTGGATACCTCTTCTCATGATCTTTCAGTTGTCTACTAGCATAGGCAAACTACCTTTCCTTTTTGCATAAGAATTGCTTCTAATCATGTGCCACATGCATTCGTGAAAACTGCAAATGGCTTGGTTCCATCTGCAATAGTAAGCACGGGTGCACTAGTCAATGACTCCTTAAGCTTCTCAAATGCCTTGGTGCACTTATCATCCCAAACAAAGACTAGATTCTTCTTAGTCAGTCGGGTTAAAGGGACTGCTACTTGTGCAAAACTCTTGATGAACTTCCTATAGTAGCCTGCCAACCCTAGAAAACTTCTAACCTCCGATGCATGACTAGGAACCTTCCATCCTTGGACAGCTTTCACTTTAGTAGAGTCCACCACTAATCCTTTCTCCGAAACAATATGCCTAAGGAACCTAACTTCATTTTTCCAAAAGTGGCATTTAGAAAACTTGGCTTTGAGTTGGTTTCTCCTTAAGGTCTCCAATACCTCCCTAAGGTTGTCCTCGTGCTCCTTCTGGCCTTTGGAGAAAATCAGGATATCGTCAACAAACACCACGACAAATTTATTAAGTTACCCTCTAAATATTCTACTCATCAAATCCACAAAGTATGTTGGGGCATTCGTCAGTTCAAAAGGCATTACTTACCACTTATAGAGTCCATCTAGCGTACAGAATGTGGTCTTCGACTTGCTTTCCTCTGCAATCCTCAACTGATGGAATCATGTTGCTAAGTCTAATTGGGAAAAGACTTTAGCTCCTACAAGTTGGTCGAACAAGCCATCTATTCTAGGTAGAGGGTACCTATTTTTCCTTGTCAACTCGTTCAACTCCCTATAATCAATGCAAAGTCTTAAAGAACCATCTGCCTTAGTAGCAAAAACAACAGGGGCTCCCCACTTAGAAGTAATCCTACGGATGAATCCTTTCTTCAATAGCTCTGAGATTTGCTTATCCAACTCCTTTCTTTCTTTGGGGGGCATATGTCTCAAAGGAAGAGCGATTGGTCTTGTGTCCTTATGCAAATCGATTCGGAACTCAATCTCCCTGTGGGGTGAGAGACCCAAGACCTCCTCGAAGACATTAAGAAATTTTCAAACTATAGGTATAGATAATGGTTCTCGATCAACAGATAGATTTAGTGAGTATAAATGGCTTAACTCAACTAAAGTTATTGGTGTACAAAGAACTTCTAGGTCACGACCTCCACGACTCCTTAATCGTACTACCCTTTTATTACAGTCAAGAATGACTCCATAAAATGACAACCAATCCATATCCAAGATAAGTCCATACCCCTTGAAATTTAGAACATACGCAGTGCATATGAAATCAATGTCGCATATGTCTAACACTAGGTCTTTGCAATTAAGAGAAAGATGGGTCAAACCCACAATGGGATTGGAAACCACTATTGGTTTGTTGACCATCTGGGTTTTAAGGTTTAAGGAATTTACTACATCCCTAGCTATAAAGGAATGTGATGCCCCCGAATCAAACAGGGTACGAATAGTAACCCAAAAAATAAGAGTTATATCTTCTAGAGCTACTTTTCCTTGGTCTCTTGGTGGTTTACTGGCAATAGGGACAGCTTCAATAGCATAGGCTTGTCCACTTGGTCCTTCCTTAGCCATCTTGGGACATTGATTCTTGTGATGTCCTTCCTCATGGCAGTTAAAGCACTTTCCTTTAAAGGCTTCCTTCATCAGACTCATCCTACAATCTTTAGCTTCGCGGCCCATCCTTTGACATCTCTTACACACCTTTACTTACTTCTTAAACTTTCCCTTCAACTTCTTGTTGGCCCAAAAGCTCCCCTTCATAGACCCTCCTTGCTTTTGGGTATATGCAGACTTCTCTTTCTCTCCTTTATCTTCCTCATTGGCCACGTGCAGCATCGATGTTTCTACCAACATCTCATACGTGGCCCCCATAGGTACTTAGGTCAACAACATTTCTTTTAGTGGGGAATTTAAGCCTTTCACGAACTTCATGGCTTTTTTCATAGGTGTGTCTATCAGGCTTATCCCGAATTTAGCCAATTCAATAAACTTAGCTATGTGCTTCTTAAGAGTAGAATCTCCTTGTCTCAACTCAATGAACTTTTCCAATTAAAAGATAACCTCTGCTCTAGATATAAATCTCATCTTGAATCGGTCCTTGAATTCATCCCAAGAGAATATCCTGCCCGAGTGCTCATCAGTCATAAAGTTCCACCAATTTAAAGCTTCTTCCTTGAGGTGCCAAGCTTCCATTCTTCTTCTTAACTAATCATCCCAACCAAGCTCTCTAAATATCTTCTCACAGTTACCAATCCATGCTTTAGCTTCCAAATATCATTCAGTTCCAGAGTATGTTTTCCCTCCTGTATTGAGAAAGTCCTTACATAGCTTAGGAAAGTCGGCAGGACGGGGTGCTGCATCAGCGGCTGGGGAGGTGGGTGCTACTGGTGCAGCTAGAGGAATAGGAATCTTCCCGACAGTCTTAAGATTTTGTTTAAACCATTCGGGCATTTCACGAATGGGTGGTCTTCCACGGGTAAGGTTCCCTTGTTCAAAAGAAGATTAATTATTAGCTATATCAACTATTTGTAGGTTAAACCTTTAGTGACGATTTCCTAAGATAGTATTTACATGCTGAAAGAAAAGAAAAGTTTGCCTAGTATATGTGCGTATGTTCAAGAAGATGGGGTATAGGGGGTTATGTGTGTACAGTAAAAATTCTTTTGAAAATTATTTTTGAATAAACTTGTTCAAAATAACAAATATGTCTCTCATACGTACAGTTTTTCCCCGTTGATCGGGTAACCTAGGGCCATGATACCAAATGTAACAACCCATCCCGGAACAGACCTAAATTTCAAGCCAAAAAAAGGCCCATCGAAACTTAGACCTATTCTAAGGCAAGCTGTTGGTAGTAAAAAGAAACAACATTGCAAAGCCATAACTAAATTTTCAGAACTCACAACGGATAGGACAAAATATAATAGTAAAGTGTACCCATTTATTTCAAAACCAAAAAAATGTCATAACGCAAAATCCCATAATAATTGTAATATAATATCTGTTACAATAATTGTTTAAATCCATGGGTACACATGAAAGCAAATAATAATAAATACTGCTGCTTGCCAAGCTTTTCCATCTTTAAGCATCATCACTTCCATCAGTTCGTCCTTAACCTGTGTTGTAATGAGGAGGAAGTCAGAACAACAAGTGTTTGGTGAATAAAAACCTCGATTTTTACCTTTTCAGTACTTGGGCAGTATATTTCAAAATAAGAATATGTCTATGAACATAAAACCATTAAAATCATTTAATACTTCTTTATAAGGAAAGAAGGCGGGTCCAACCATTTAATACCTTCCATTCCAGAAGTAGATCTCATATCCTAATCATACGTCATAAATAGCTAATAATGTGAGAAATGGTACCCAAGCCACTTAATACTTCCTAGTGGAAAATAGGAAGACCCTGTTAGTTAAGGCCTATTTCTAGAAGCGTGCTCCTCAGTGTTATTATCTAGCTGACATCATTTGGAATCTCATAGGCCACTTAATATTTCCAAGTAGAAAATAGGCAGACCCTGTCATTTAAGGCCTAATTCCAGAAGCGGACCACTGTGGAGATACCACCTAATGTAACCCCTTGGCCATTTAATACTTCATCTGGGAAAAGGGCGGGTCCAACCACTTAATACCTCAAATCCCGAAGAAGGCCCTTCGTTTTATGGCCCATGCCCATAATGACGTCTCACATTAGTCCGCTATTCGTAGGAACTGGTAGCCAGATTAGCTGGGCGGATTTCCCCTACATAATTTGGAACTAACCTCGCGTCATTACAAATATTTATCATAAGGATATCTCACAACGGTAAAAGTGCACACAACTGCTTGTGGCCTCAACGTGAAGAGCAGACTTCTGTCATGTAACTCTATTGACCTCGCATCCCTATGACTAGCCATAAATTAATTGCTCTATACACACATACGCGCGCGCACGCACACACTCATTTCACCGTTTCATAAATAAGGCCTTGTAAGGAATCTTCCTTATTACGCCTTAAATTAATAATTAGGCTATATATGAGTTTCCTCTTATTTTCGCCTCAAAATCAATTACCTTCGTAATTAGGGAAAATAAATGTAAATAAATGCCTAATTAACTACGCCATATACGCAATAGTTATACATTAATTACATAAATAGAAATAAATAAATATCCGCGCTTAATAAGTTCTAAACGCACAGATTTTACGCTCTAAACTAGCGTTAACTGTCAATCTCTAACCAATTATTATTACAAGTCCTTTTTCTTCAATTTTCTAAGATTTCATTGAATTCTAATGTCCAAAACAGGGAATAAATATTCATAATCAAAACTACAATAACGGACTTGTAAATAAAATAGAAACTCAATTTATTACACCAATTCAATGGAATATCTTAAACAATAAGAATTGCAATCTAAACATCATATTCTATTCAACTCCTCTTTTTACAAAGAAATAGATATGAATAAGTGGTGTAAACTACGAATAGAATTCGTAATCTAAACCCCTTATTTTATTGAAGAATCACAATTTGACCCAAAGAAGAACGAGAAGTGGAATAGACTATGAAATTATCAAAAATTGCATAAATAAAACAAATTTCATCAAATTAATATAAATAATTGAGGATTTCAACATAGAATTGACATTTCGAAATAAAAAGGAATTTTGAGGGATTTCGCCTATCCTATTTTAGGAATCCCAAAATCTCTAAGGCATATTCAAATCCGGAAAAAAATACACTAAACAATTGCTGAAAAGAAATAATAAGGTTTTCACTCACAAATTAGCATTATCTTTACACAAATGCATTTGTAGCCTTCCAATCTCTTCCAGAATCTCTCTCTTTTGATATACACACACAATATGGAAGAAGTATATATATTCATTAGATCCATGATAATTGGAGAAGAATATGATAAGAATAGATTGGAGGAAGAAGAAACAAATAGGAAATAGGTTGAATCCTTACCTGAATTCTCTACAGAGTTTCTGAATCTTATTAGAGAGATAGCAATGGCAGAGTTTCGTCGTATTCTCTAAAATAATATAAATAAAAGTGGAGAGATAGGGTTCTATTTATAGGAGTTAAAATGGACCAAAACCGTAGGATGGAAGTTGGTAGGAAACAGGTAAATTTAGAGCGCGCAACCGAATAGAACATAACATAAAACCCTAGCTGCCACTAGCAATTGTCGTTGCCAAGCGGTTGACTGCCTTGAGTGACCGCTCGATCGCAATGGTCGACCGATTGACCTATTTAGGTCGACCACTCTTTTATTTAAGGACGTTTATTTTTGTTTCCGTTGCCGTATTATTTTATTTCCTAATTAACTTTTTAACGTTTAGCCTTAATTAATCGTTTACTTAGTCCTCAAGTTAATTTTTAAAATTTAAATCCTAAATTTGATTTCTCATTTGAATTTGAATTCAAACTAAATTAATTTAAATCTAAGAACTCCAAATGCTCATAACTTTTGTGTTTGAGCTCCGTTTTCAGCATATTATATATGGAAACAGATCACCACGAACACAACGGAATAACTTTCGTGGTCAAATTCCAACTTTTATAAAATTTCCATATCCAATCCTTATTATATTTAATTCAATTTACTTTATTTATTTATCATTCATTTTACGGGATGTTACATGAATCACATGAGAACTGTAATTCTTATCCCACTCAACATGAATGAACTTCAAGATTGGACATAGAACTATGTTATTTCCACTCCCTAAAGGAACTAAGAGGGAGAAAATTGAGATATAACCTAGAAATTTTATTATCAATATTGGGTCTTCACCTTCAAGTTGAAAGCAGTCTATACATATTGCACTTGTCTTTTGATGGAACTAAGGACAAGCGGAAAAATAATTGATTGCTATTATAGCATGTTTCGCACTATGCAACGGTGCATTTCCCCTTTTTTGTAGAATGGGCGAGTCTCTCTATGCAAAAACGATGCATCAATATAGCATAGTGAGTCACCCTACACGGTGATGACCACCTATTGTATGTTGTAGACCTTTTTCTAGTTTTTGTAGCATGATAGTTACCTTATGCAAAAACAAAGTGCCACTACAGCATGATGAGTCGCCTTATATAGTGACAACCTTCTATTGTAACACGACAAATCACCTTATGTTGTAGTCCTTTCCCAGTTCTATAGCATGATGAATCGCGCTTTGCAGAAATGACCTAGCAACAATCAAGAACTTCGTCTCAACACTGTAGCACATTATGCAGTCATGTTCGAAGTAATATAAGAGCTCAAGAACTTCATTTTATCATTGTAGCATGTTTTGCACTATGCGGTGGTATTGGAAGGGGTGCAATTTAAGAATAAGTTGCAATTTAGATAAATAACTCCAATTGTATGGCTCAAGACTACCAGAGATATATAGATGTCCTAAAAAGTTCGTTTTATTGACATAAAACGAACTTTTATAGGCAAGTGTTATACCCAAATTGTGCATTGAAAAAAATTAAGTGAATTTTTTTCAAAAACTTGTTTGAAAACTCACACAACGTCTAATGACACTTCTCTCAGGGTTCAGTTGAAGATGATACTCAATAATGCTTGAAATGACAAATAATGAAGTTTTACCAAACTCGGATTGAGACCCGATGCAAGCTTCGAGTCAGCAACTCAAAAAAACAAAGTTAACCCGGGGTTAACTTTGAAGTTTTCCGCTCAAGTCCAACACAAGCCTCATGAAGTAAAACACACAAAAACACTTTAGAGCAATCAAAAAACACCTCCTAAAAGCTTCCCGCTCGAATACAAGTCAAAAAACAAACAAACAAATTCCGCTTGGACCTGAAACTTCATTCCACTTGAACCTGAAACTTCATTCCACTTGAACCTGAAACTTCATTAAAAACTCCAAAGTAGAGCCTAGCTCGACATGAAATGCTCGAGCAGAGTAAAAGATGGAGTAGCGCTTCGAGCATGACTCGAAAGCAGTGCTCAAGTAGGGCATGGATCCGCTCAAACGTCCACCCGAAGCAAAATTCAACCTTACTATTTTTGCTAAAACCAGACCCCGAACCTTTTCGTATCGCTCCAACTTGACCACTACACCGTCGAACCGTTCAAATAAGACCATTTGATGCCTTAGCAGTCAAATTTTAGTTCCTCGATCATAAACATGGAAGTAAATACATATTTTCAACTTTACAACATGCTTCAAGGTTTATAAATATATAGTCATTTGATGAAGGAATGACTTCTCTTTAGATCTTGACTCATCTCCATAAACTTGAAAAAGTCATCAAAGTCAATAAGTTTTATAAATACTTTTCTCCTTGATATAGAAATATTTCCTCTAAAATCATTGTATACATATATCAGAAAAATGAAGAAGATTGCAGTGAAGCATATAATAAGGGGATAAAGTGGATGTAAGCTTTGCTAACAGTTGAACCACTAAAAAAATTTCTTGTCACTTTTTTATTTTTGCATATTTTTCTTTTTTTTCCTCTGTATTTGAATTATCTCTCTGTTTATTTTTGTTTTTATGAGATCTTCAGTTTTATCTATTTAGCACGAGTTGCTCTAAGACACGTGTGTGCACGAGAGACGTTTCCATTTATTTTTGAAGCAAAAGGCATATTATAATAAAAGTGAATGATAGGTTGTGGTTTAACAAATCTATAGCTTATATAACATGGAAAAATTTTCACATTATATATATAATATATATAATGTGAAATGCTTAAGATCCTTACATCTTTTTGGAAAATGTTATAAAATAATAAACTAAAAATTATAATGGATCGGTTTAGAATTAATATTATCAACTTTATACCAATGAAAATGATAGCTTTGTAGTTATTGTACCAATTGTATTGTTATAACGATATAGTTTAAAAAGAGTAATCAGTTAGTAATCAAATAATCGGTAACGGCATGATGAAACAGCCCAGCACAGCCGAGTCTTAGCATTAACGAGTGATTATCTGTAGCAAAATTATACCTTTTCTTCTTGCTCAATTAATTGTTTGATATCAACTGATTATGATTACGTGTTTATTTTATTTTATTTTTTGTCCCTTAAATAAACTGTATTTGTAAGAAATTATAATTCGTTTATTGCAATCCAAATCTTTTTATTCACATTCGCTTGGTAACCTTTTCAAAGGCGCCATTCCAACATCGTTCCCCTCGAGGAAATTTAATTATCAGTTTTATCCGCCATCTCCTATCTCTTCACTCTTCAGTGCTAAAAACCACAGCAATAAATAGTGTTTCGTCAACATGTAGTAAAGGAGAGGAGGACCGTTTTGGATTGAAAACATGCAACCGAAAGTAACATGTACCTCATTGTCTTCTTCCTCTTTAATTGGGAAGAATACATCTTACGGTTGCATCAAATTGCCAGCAAAGGCGTAATGCATGTGCACATATATAGACCTTTTTCAGTTTCTAAACGTAGGGACAAGCCAACAAACATAAAAATTTGCAAAACGACGCACCCATCGCTTTTAATAAAACTCCTCCACTGAAACATAAAAAATGATTCGTACCACAGTAATACTTGTAACAATGTTTTCAAAGGTGTTTCTGAATCATTGCAACAGACGGAAATTGTTAGGTGCTACAAAACATATATTAACGTCCCAAAATGCACAATACTTCATACAACACCACCCTACAAACATCAAAAGAGCCACATTATTTTCATGAAGCCCCTGTTTAGTAAGAACTTTGGTACCATGTCAATTTACAATGAAGATTGTGCCAAGTTTTTCCACATCCATTCTTCTACTGCCACTTGCTTCACATTTGCACCAAAGCTTTCGATCTAGATCCTGCAAAATTAATATATTCAAACATAGTACCTTGCTAGCTCTTTCTGATCAACGCTTATACATGCAAATTGCTAGCTAGGATTTGTTACTAATACCTACGCAAAAATAATAATACAAATATACGATATTCTTTCCATATTTGGAAGAACATTAGGCAGTTATCCAACTTTTAAATCATGCGAGATTAGCAAATACTAACTGGGTTGTGTGACACTGTGGGCACATGTTAAATTTTCATTGATAAGTAGAAAGATAAAATTTATTGCACAAGAAGACAAAATCTTTGAAGTTGAAATGCAAACTTGACCTTGCAGCTGAAATTTATCGGTTAATCCAACAGGAGCAAAAAAAAAAAAAAACAAACAAACAAAAAAGATAAACTTTAAGGTGTCTAGTGTCTACCAGGCACGTGCTATCATTTTCCATACTAATTAGCAGATAAAAATACATACTTGATCGCCTCTTGTCCCTGCATAATTTGCTACCACACCGACATTTGAATGGCTTGATTAGCTGATCACCGACATCAAAATTGATTCCATAATCCTGAAGTAAATAATAGCATGCACAATTAGGGCATCCACTCTGGTTATCATTAAAAAAAGGGACCATAAGGTGTAACGCTCTTTTGGCATTTCAGGTAATAATTCTGCATACTTGATTATATTTGACCCACTTATCTAAAAATGGGATCCTCTTTAATAAAACCGCTATATGTAATTATATTCAACTTAGGTATGATATATTTGATTTTATACGTGTTTCACTGTCAATTTTCTGCATTTTCACAGTGTCGGACATCAGCTTGTCAATTTTCTTCATTTTCTGATCGCCATAGGCACCAACTTGGCACTCGGCACAACTGAAAGAAAAAATCATGTTATTTGAACACATTGACCCAATGTTGGTGTTGATGCAGCAAGCGCTGAATGCCATCATATGCCATTAACTACAATTTAACGACTGTTTTTCCTCAAAAAATTCCACCCCTTACATTCGTTATTTTAAGCAAAACTCTTTCTCATTTCAAAAATCGATAAAAAGGTTAAAAAAAACAATCTTTCAAATAAAAGGCTCACACTACAGTTTCATTGATTGAACAGAAGAAAATACAATAGTTGTCTACAATGTTGTGTCGACACATAAAAAAGTTTGAAGAATAAAAAGAAAGTAATTCATAAGACAATAATGAATTAATACAACAAAATTATGGAGACCATTGTCAACAGTCATTCAATTGAAATACCACTAGTTCGGTATTAAATATGATAGTTTTCGCGGAGGATAGATAAAATGGGATGAACCCCACAATGAAATCGATGTTGATAGTGGTAACATTAGGGCAATTGCATCTACCAACGGGAAATAGTGAAGCGCTCATGTGAAGGTATATTCTCAATTTTTGAAAATATTTTTATTTCAAAATTGACATTGAAGTTTAATTGTTTATTTATTCAAAGTAATCTGAAAGAAGGTTCAACACGCTCCAACTGAAAAGTTCCAGTTGAAGGGAACATTATTTCAAGGGTATGTTGCAAAAGAGCCAACAATTTCGAACTCCTTCAGCTAAGCACACTCCATTTGATACAATTTGAAGCTTCAAAAGATTCTACAATTCTATAGTCCTTTCAAACAAGTAGCTTCTATAGTCCTTTCAAACAAGTAGCCGCACTACAACAACCCAAGACTTAAATGTTAATGCCTACAGATCATGAACAAGAAGAAACATCTATCGCGACCCACAATCGTGCAACAAAAGTTCTAGTCTGGTGCTAACAGAGATGGTCGTAAAAGACATCCATGTAACAAAAGGGGTGAGTAGCTGAACTGAGATTAATGACGTGATGCATAAAATCAATATGAAACATCTCGTACGAATCCACATAATTAGATAACAATCAAGCTTCTAATGGTCAACCAACGCTTATGATCATCTTCAACGATTAAACAAATCTGAGATACATGAAGCTTTAAAAATTATAACGCGGTCCAATAAAGCAAAATATTCAAAATTGATGTACAAAGACTTATGACGTAGATGGATACAATAGAAATTTGATTATACGAAACTAGGGAGAGTGTTCTAGTACTTCCAAATGCATGTAGTTGGACCAAAATTTTAAGTTATGGTATTTTGCTTCTGCTTTTTTTTTTCTTTTGTATTTTAATAAATGGATGAACGTTTATGGTTTTATAAATATTATTGAAATTTTTTGTTATCAAATATATAGTTATTAATTACACTAGTACATCAACATGCATGATGTACGCAGGCGTGCACATACATGTGCTCAACATCTTCAGCTGAAGTAAAAAGCGTAACTGCAATAGAATAGAAAATTTGAATTAAAAAAATTATAAGGGTCTTATGTGATTAAAAGGCAAATGTGATTGCTAGCGATCGTGGCAAAAAAACCCTTAATCTAGTAGGTAACTGCAAATTGCACATGATGGAGATACGAAGCTTTTTCAAGAATTCTGTCCATGGATCCATATTGAAAATTATGCCATAGACCCTATACCACAATCACTGGTTAAAGGTTCAAAAGGTGTAAGACTGATCCTCTGACTCCACAGCATCGACAATATTTATTCACCTATTTTATCTTGCTTCACCTCCGACTCAAATGTCCTTTTTCCAAGGATCTCTTGTGCTTTCAATATCATCTTAATATATGTATGAAGGTCTAGTGATTAACCACACAATACGTCACGATTGTCTATTCATGCTTATATGGTTGTACGAACCCAATTCATTGAGACTACTGCTAAGATGAAGTTTACAATTATTTGCATAATAAGAAAACATGACAAGACAATTTCTATGAATAGGTTCAATAGTTTGCAGGGAACATAGAGTTTGTATTTGTAATTGTCTCTAATTTACCTTTCATGCGCACTCTTTACAATTTAACTGTAGTCGTAATTTCACTAAATTTAGCAATAAAAAGGTTAATTTGTTCAAGGAAGCTATATAAAGAATTCATAGTTTTAATCTTTTCATCTGGAACTTGTTTCTAAATGTAAGCTAGATACATGAGAACAGCGCACTACAACTGTGATCGTGACGATTGCCTAGGACATTGAATAGCAGAAGAAATATATTCAAGTGAATGGGCTATACTGACAATTATAGATAAAAAAAGTCCTGAATCAGTACACTAACAAAATACATGCTGTGCAGATAAACATAACTGCTGATTTATCAGGCGATGCACTATAACTGAGTAGCTTATTTAACACATGTACTAGAAAGTATGCAAGAAGATAAAAGTTCTTACCCAAGTGAGTTCCTCAAACTGCTCTATTTCTCGGGCTGAGAAAAAAGCCACCTGTTTTATGAGACAGAGAAGTATATCATGGAATACTTAAAAAGAAACGTATTTTTACATATAAAATTCCCATAACATATAACAAATTGAGAAGCATACATGATAGTAGTGGTGGTCAGGAGTCTCCACTTCAACTGGAATTGCAACCAAATTTGCATCACTGCATCTATTAAACATACCAGCAGTCAGAAGAGAGTAAGGCCGGTTAAATCTCTTGGATCTAATAAATTAACCTAAATCCAAAATGGAAAGAGATGCAGGTATAAATGACGGTCAAAAGCTGTAAGATTCGATAGCATTTGGCCCATATGCTTAAAGCCAAACTAGAATGCTTTGGAACTTCAAATTATGGTATGGTTACGGCGTGAAATACAATAACAACCAAGTTCTATAAGACTAGTGCAATCATATGCTTTCAAATTACATGTGATGCACAAACAAACTTCGATAAACTTTACTATGACGGTATTGATTAGTTTGCAAGGACAATACCTGTGATTAACAAATCTTGCAACATTCCCATAAAATGCTGCATCCAGACATAAAGCATCCTCATCTTCTATCATTTCTGTAGATCCCCAATCACTGTCTAGAAGAACAGGAATTGTGGTTCTACCATCGTCAAAGTTCGATTCTTTTCTATTGTGTAGTTCTTTGACTGTCAGAATCTCCCCGACATATTCGCAGACAAATGCACCTTTTGGAAAACAATCGAGTGTACGAAGACCCCAACCCTTCCCTTCAGGCGTAAAAAATACCTATACCACATAACATCTGTAATTCAACTATATCTCTTATGTCACCACCAATGCAATAACGTAAGAGTCTGCAGCTCGGTTAAAGTCTGCTCATAATATTTAACTACATTTTTGTGCATCTAACAGTATATTACTTTTTATTAAACTTGACTCAGGATATTTTTCCAGATATTTCTCGATGAACTCAAAATAATATACTGCTGCAAAAATTATGACTATTGAAGCTAATGGTAGTTTTCTGGCATTTATCGTGACAATACAAATCTCAACGCAGGTCTGGAAATGACCAGAAGATTTGTGAAAAGATAATATGAAAAGAAAAAAGTTCAGGCTATTCAAAATGTCTGACCTGTAAACTGGATGTGATACCACGCTGAACAATACGGTTTTTGCACTGCATACTGCATCCACATTTAACCCAGCATTCTTTTATAAATTTTCTAATAAGATGTCCCTTGCACTTGCCGAGAATTCCCTCGCCATTCTTGCACCTTTCTAAAGGGCAATCTTGGCAATAGGCACGATGTTTATGTGGCTCTTGATTTATAGAAATCAATTCATCTATAAATACTTCCTTGACCAACCCATCTGATGTATAAGCAAACTCACCACCGGTTTTATGTGCACATGCACATGGAATTTCCGTGGAAAGACAATCACCAAAACAATTAGCGCAACGATCGTCTTCTCCAATTTTAGAAACTGAGATATTAACATGTGCATTATTATAAACCATGTTTCGAGGTATATACCGAAAAGATGACGGGTATCTCTCATTGCTGACCTCATTTACTATAGAGACTCTATATCTTTCTTCACCTTTTGTTATGTCACTTAAATCATGGGGAGGTTTTATGATTTCAATTAATTTTCCATTTTCATTACTTGAAGAACCTACTATTGTGTTTCCATTATTTTCCGCGTGAGCTGCACTTGGAATTGCAACAGATTCAACGACAGAAGAATTGTCTTGAGTTTGATGGCGCTGATCAGCTACAAAAAAGCAAGGCAATCAGATTGGTGGCCACCCATAAACCAGTAGCTACAATTATGAGTCATATTATTAACTAATAATTATTATTCTACTACCATGCAATTTTTAATGCAAACACAACCTTGAAATTCTATTCAATTATTGCAAATAAATTCCACACCATTAACACTTTAATATAACCTACTTCAGGTATGAATAACAAATGTTGAACATCAAGTATCATAAATAATTCAAGTTAGTTCATTGGATTGACAGACGTTCAGCGAAAAAATAAAATTGAACAATGAATTTAGTGAAAAGAAATATTCAAGTTATTTAAAAATCCTTCAATATGGAGGTGAAAGAAGGATCGAGTAAAGATTTAATTTGATATTTTTTAGTACTGGTAGCTGCAGTATCAATTTGCCTATGGGCACTTACAATTTTGTAAAAACATGCACAGATTAAACTTTCTATTTACAGTATATATCATGTAGCAATATTACCCATAGTCAAATATTCACTTGTTCAATGCTGCCTTTTGTCATATATGCAAAATAAATGTTGCGGAAAAGAACATAAACCATATGTTTAGGCAGTGCAACAAATGTTGGTTGCTGTAAAAAGACATTAACATTTTCTGATTTCTACTTATCAGTAGAAGTAAAGCAAATGTTTGAAGAAGCAGTAAACATAGACACGCTATATACATACATACACACATACATATGTGTGCGTGTATGTGTACGTATGTGTGTGTGTAGATATACATATATCTGTATGTGTGCATACACATATACATACATACATACATATGTGTGTGTATAGCACCTAATGTTATATAAATTATTGAGTTTTTAAGATAACAAAAACGGCCCCGTCATTATCTCATTAGACATGTAAGAACTAGTTTTTCACATATCTTTAATAATAGTTGTAATATATTTGGTGCCACACTTTTTCGGTGTAAACATAAATTTCCCAAAATACCCTTTACATTCAAACTACATCTCAATGCATCTAAATATACTACCACCTTAATTAAAATTCAAAATTTTGTATTCTATTACTTATTTACTTCAATCACTCTTATCATTTAACTAAAACTGCTAACTTAATTAAAATGCAAGTTTTCCATCTACTGAAATTGAGCCAAACAATTATATCACAACTAAATTTTAAATTAAATTTCCTCTGCCTTAATTGAAATGCAAATTTATGTGCATTAAAACTGAGTCGATCGATTTTATACCTAAAACCGCTTATGCCTTATTAAAAATGCAAAATGATCTTAATTAAAATGCTATTTTTTCACATACCATACTGAGTAACTCAATATTATCTTAAGTAAATTTTAAATTATATCTTAATATCGCACATTTGTAGAAAAGAATTCCATGCACGATGTGCGCGCCCTTACACTCGTAAGGATAGTAGGTTTGAAACTTCCGGCCGAAAACTTTCACCCAAGTACTCTGATTATTAATAGAGATCTGTAAACTACTAACAAAAATTATGACTCACATGTTCAGATAGTGAAAATGAATCTTTGATTGCTATGAAAAAATTATTGTTACGTTCTCAGATTTTAACTTCTACTATTAGTGGAATGAAAATTTTGAAGCATAACTTTTCTTTAAAAGCCACCCTTGTTATTTGATATATTTATTTACATAGCACTCAACTTATGTAATATATACAACTTTTTATCAAAACAAGTAAAAGAAAAGTGCAAGTTGATATACTTCAGATGCAAGAGATCCAAAAATCTTTGTTCTTAAAATTCTAAGATGACAACTAAATAGTGAAACAATTTTAAGCTAAAACATCAATTGCATGGCAACTGTAACAAAGGGAGTAGTAGCTATACAGAGAAGACATATTTTATATGCTATTAATGCGTCTATAATTCAAGAACCATTCAGCAAAATAAAATACATAATTATATCATATTAATATGGTTACACTTTATATTTTGATAGACGCTAATTAACTCAATTTTCTCTCAAAGTCCATCTTCCATATCATTTATAGTTGGGTTTGTACTTTGTATTCCAACTTCGCTGTATATAACTGGCGATTCTAGGTGGAAACTTGGCAATTATTTATCCAAGAAACAAATATTATCTACCTAAATCTTGCCGATTTTATTTGCCCCAAATATACCTTTTTTTTTACAACACAGTTATTGGGCATGGTTGCATGATATAACTTGTGGATATAGAGAGAAAAACAGAGATTCAGAAAACAATCTTCAATAGCCTAAAGCTACACCAGTTTAACTTAACCGACGAGAAAAGTGTTAACCACGTTGTGAGTATAAATATGCACGTCGGTACATGATTTCAGCCTCGTATCACTACACCTAACCTGGAAGAAGAAAAAAAGTTGCATACAGTATTGCACATACCTCTACTTCTAGCAGGATTATGATCTTTAGGCGAGTTAATCACTTCAAGCGGAATTGGAAATTCTGACGAATCATCTTTGGCTTTTATTTCAACTCTTGATTCACAGGTTTTTATTTTAGTTATAAAACCTCCTTCCCTTGATATTGACTCTCGTGTTGCATTTGTTAAGACATGGGAAGCTTGTGCAGAAGTGGGTTCTCTGTTTTTCCTTTTTTTATGTACAGACTCTGTGTTTACTGGGTTAACATCTTCGATTGGGTGAATCATTGCAAGGGGAACTGGGTATTCAAATGCATCTTCAGGTTCCATACCAGCACTTGGTTCACCGGCTTCTATTTTGGTTATAAAATCACCTTCCCTCGAAACAGAATTTTGCCTCCCATTTTGAATTCTATGGGAAGGGTCTGGCAAAGTGGTCTCTCTACTTTTTCTTTTACTACCTGCAGATACTGATGACATTGGTTCAGCTCTTCTTTCATTAGAATTCATTTCAGGAGAAACATTCATATCTTTTGAAGACTTCATTGAGTACTCGCTAGGACCCTCGGGACTAAGCATTGCCTGAGAAGAGTTTGCCTCACCAAGCTTTTTTAGTCTTTTCTTACTGTTCTGGTCTTGATCGTTACTAACCACAGTATCTTTCTGTACATCCCGATTAGCCCGTTTGCATGTATGTTTAGAGGAAAAAATCAGTAACTAACTAACTAGGCCTAGTTTAGATAACTATCAACTACTGTCAAAAGATACTAAATAAAAGAGGCAGCTTTTAATTCTAATTAGAAGCTAAGAGTATGAATGAATTTTTACCTTCAACTCCCGCTCTTCAAGTATGTTGTCAAGTAAAACTTGATAGCCATCTGCTTCAATTAACTCCCAAGTATTATCATACACTTTAAGAAGTTTCTTCAACACAGGCCCTACTTCTTTACTGTGAAACCCAATGGCTTTCATGGCTTCTAAGGCAGCCACTGCCTTTGGAGGTGGAGGCATATTTGAATATTTAACACAAGCCCTGCTTCCTTATCGGAAAAGATAAGACTGCATCCACATAAAATTATTAACTGAAATATACCAATAGATACATTTGGTTATCTCGCGAGATCGTACGTTCCAAAGCGCGATTTGTTATCGCAGCCTTCCCGATCCAAGAGTTAAATTGGATCGCAACCCATGTAAAATGTACGATCCTATTTCAGAACTAAAATATCGGAGTCCAATACTGAATCGCGATTTCGATTCAGCAAAAGAAAATAAAAAATATATATAAAAAATAAAAAAGGAAGAAGCAGCAGCAGCAAACCTGAATTGAAAAATGTAGGATTCAGAGGCAAATTGGTTTATTTTTCTCTTCTATTTTCAGATATTTTAGAAACCCTAAGCTTCAGGGAGGAAGACATCGACAGAAAGCACTAGCATTGGGTCGGTGTTGTTATCTCCACAGACAAATAGTCATCCAAGCATTAAGACAAACGGCTATTTTCAGCAAATTTAGCGCAGTCTTCCAACTGAGTTTTTTTTTTTTTTGAATAAAATCTTCCAACTGAGTTGGATCAGAGAAACTTAGACCGCAAAACGAAGAGACGAGTCAACAAGCTTGAAATATATTTACATTAAACCAATCAAAGAGTAGCCAAGTCTCTAAAATGCAAAATAGATTGACATCAGACATATTTTGTACCAACGTGATTGGTACTGACATGTTTGGTACCAACGTGATTTGAGAACCATGAAAAGAAGGATTACACAAAATTTGACCAAGTTTTGGACAATAAAAATATATCGGCACCAACATGATTTGATCGATACCGACATGATTTTGAATCTTGATTTGGCTACTTTGGATACTTGAGACCCAACCTACGAAGAAAAAATAAAGTTTTGACACACAAAAACATGTCGGTATCGACATGTTTGTTTGCCTTGGGAAACGTGTGACGGCATATTCTTCATGCTGGAAGTTCTAGAAAAAATAACTCGTTCAAACAGTATTGGCAAAACTCATGTTGAATCTCGTCTATAAATAGTAGTCCATCTTCAACTAGAAAGAAGATCGATCTTCTTCATCTTCTATTTCATAAGCCTTTGGAAAAATTGAGATATATTAGACTGTACCTCAAGTTTGATTATAAATTGTGTATTTTGGAGAGAACCCTAAGGCTAATTGTGTAATCTGTTACATAAATCTAACTCGATAATCAATCTTGTTCAAAATAAAATGTGTTTACTTTCTATTATATACCTGTTATAAAATGTTATAAATAATTAATTAGTTAATTTAAGTATATATGTCAGAAAGTCAATAAATAACGTGTTTGTGATAGCAATTACAAATAGTTGTAACCATGAGTATTATATCATAATATGATAAGCACATCATTTTAAACACTCATATTCGAGATGTATTAGACAGGACATTCATGCATCCACTGAAACTGGAGTACGTAACGCTCTCCAAATGTTGGACAGTGTATTACTTATGGCTGTCGGCGACACTAAGGGGTTACGTACTGATAGTTATTGGATATTTATGGAATGACTCACTCGATAATTTTATGTTGGTTAATATAACTAAGGTCGGATAAAAATTATCAAAATGACTAAATTACACGGTTCTCTTGACTTAAAAATACTATTGATCTTCAATATAAAAATTCTGCTTTGATTATAGTTAAATCATGGTGCCACGTCCATCGAATGACTATAATTGGGTCGAGTGGAAGTACCGTAAGTGAAACACTATTCAAGAGAGGAATCATCTGCACGATTATATAAGATTAATATCACAGTCAATTGAAGTCCACTCAAAGTCAAAATTGATAGAGTTAGGGTGCGTCATAGAGACAATTATGTAATTTGTTACATATATCTAACTCGATAACCAATTTTGTTCAAAATAAAATGTGTTTTCTTTCTAATATATACTTGATATAATGTGTTATATTAATTAATTAATTTAATTAAAAGTATATTTAATAGAAAATTCATAAATGATATATTTTGTGATAGTAGTTGCAAATGTTGGGACTAGAGTACGTATCGAGACTAGATATCGATACATCCGTTGAGGCTGGAGTATGTAACGCTCTCCAGATGTTGGGCGGTGTATTATTCATGGTTACTAGGGGCACCAAGGAGTTATGTACTGATAGTTATTGGATAACCATGGAATAACTCACTCGATGGTTTTCTGTTGATTAATACAACTAGGGTCAAATTGAAAATATCGATGTGACTAATTTACACAGTTCTCTCGACTTGAGAATATTATTGATCTTCAATATGGAAGCTCCGCTTTGATTATAGTTAAATAGTGGCACGACATCCATTGAACGACTATAGTTTGGTCAAGTGAAGCATTAGAAGTGATATACTATTCAAGAGAGGATTCATCTCCTCGGTCGTAACACCCTATAAAAATAAATAAAAAATAAATAAAATAGATAAATTAATTAAATATAATAAGGCTAAAAATGGAAAATTTTCAAAAGTCAGAATTTGATCATGGAAGTTATGCCGTCGCGTTCCTGGCAAAATTCTGATCAGTTTCCATATATAATGTTTTGAAAATGGAGCTCAAACAAAAAAATTATGGACGTTTGCAAATTTTAGATTTAAAATAATTTCCATAGAATTGAAATTCAAATAATTAAATAATTCTTAAATTTGAAATTTGAAAGTTAATAATAATTAGACTTGGGGGGTTAAGTAAACATTAAAATTAATGGTAATGTTAAATCACAATTAAGGAAGGAAATAAATATAAAACTACGGCATGGATCCTTCCCAAAACAACAGAACCGGTCGACCGCTCCCCCAGGACAGGTCGACCGGACCGATGGGCAACGGCAGTCGACCGGTGAATAATGGTGGCAACTAGGGTTTTGCAGATTAACGTTCCGGATTTTATAATTTTAAACCGATTTAAATCATATGGTTCTAGTGCATTTCAACCACTATAAATAGAAGCCTAACTCCCTCACTTTTATTCATAGATTATTTTAGGAGTTTAGCGAAACTCTGTCAGTCTCTATCTTAAGATTCAAAAAAAGTTCTTTAGGGTTTCAGGTAACAGAACTGGAGGTAAGGAATGAAGCAAGATGTAGTGGAGCAAGTTCCCGTAAGAAAGTGTACAATAATCATCACAAAGAGATACCCGGGTTTTTGTAAAGATTGAGTTAGAAAGAAAAAAAGTTCAAAAGAAAGGACAATTTAAGTCAATTTCTAAATCTAACCCTTTGGGAAAGAACTTGATAAAAGATTTTTGGAAAATTCCTTGAAATGTTTTGAAAGGAATTATTGGGAAGTTGTTTTTAAAAAGTAAGGAAGTTTGGAAAACTCCTAATTTAAAGTCAAAAGTTTCCAATTAAAAGTTTCCTGATAAAAAGGATTTTTTTTTCTTCATTTTTGAAATACTAGTTTAAAATTGGTTGAGTTAAAAAGTTTTCGGTTTTTGGAGAAAGAGATTCTTCGTTTTTAATAAATGTAGGTTGTACTTGATGATTTTTCTTTTATTTTCATAAATTTGGAAGTTCTTTTTTTTTTAATTCTTTCTAAAAAGAAATAGAAATGGAACTTAGTTAAATTAAGGAATAGATAATAGAAGGATAAGAAAAACTAGGATAGGAGGAACATTTCCATACAAGGAAAATACGAAGAATAACAGCAGAAGTAGAAGTCAGTTAGTTAAGAGGAATATAAATAGAGGCAACGTTGGGAGGTTTGGATAGAAATAGGACCAATAATCTAATTAGAAATTAATATGATAGAAGTTATCCTTGTCGATTCCACTTTTCATTGTTTAAAGTTATAGAAGATATTTTAAAAATAATTTTTTTACAATTGGATGGAATTAGATGATGATAACTTATAAATGAGTTGGGATAATTATATGAGAGTTAAAAGGAAAAGCATTTATGTGAGGACAATAATTTTATATATACATTTTCCTATTTAGAATTTGTTTAAATAAGAATAAAATACTAGTGAATTTAAAATGGTAATAAAAGAGAAATAAACTGGGATTGATAAGGAATGGATTGTGAAAGATTATAGGAGTTTAAATAAGACTTAAACAAAGTTATAAAAAGTATTTAGTTAAGTAACAGTACATTTTGAGTAATAAAGCAATAAATATTGATGTATTTTTGGGATAATATAACAACTTGAAATTAAAATTTTGGCATGCATCTGAATATATTTCGGTTTGAAGTTTACTAAAATAATTGTCTTGTAAGTAGAAATATCTTTGAAATATGAACATCTAATAAAGGAAATCTGTTATTTTGAGATGCTATTGAAGTTGTAATCTTTGTAATAGATTTAAAAGAAGCACAATTTGGAAAATAATAATAATATATCCTTAATATGGTAGTAAATGAACTTTTCATAAGTATAGACCATAATTTCATGGAGTAATAAGTGTTGATTTTGAATTTAATGTAATAAGTTTATTCGTATGAAAATAATTTATCGAGAATTATTTTGTATGTTGTAGAAGGTTTTTGAGAAGGGAAATTATTTTGCACCTTTATGGAATTAAGCAATTTTTGAATTTTTGATTCAATAATAGTTTGGTTTAATAATTGAGTTGTAAATGTTTTGAATTAAAAGTCTAATTTGTAAAGAAATAAATCTCTATTGTAGAAAGTCCTTAAAAAGGAAAAGTTGGTTGGAGAAAGGAAAAAACCTCATGGCTTCTTTTGGGAACTACGCAATTTTTGAAAATTGATAAAAATGGTTTCCAAGTTTGTTTTTTTAAAAGATCGGATAAGGTACTTTATAATTGTGCGATTTTCGTTTTAAACAAAGTAAGGACTAAACCAGAATTTTATACGGAGCAGATAGGAATCACTAACTAGGTAAGGCAGTATAAAGGTTTTAAGATATGAATATAATAGGATAGTATGTGCAACCTGATTTGAAAATTTGAAATCAGTTCCAGATATATTTAATTATAGAATATTAGTTAAGTTGTAAAGATATTCTAGATTTATTATTGAGTTGTAAGATAGGTTTCCCTAGTTGACTTGGAATGTTAATTTCTGTGTTTTGATTTATTTGGAGCGAGTTTCGTGTAAATTCCATAAATTATCCAACTCCAAAATATGTATAAAAAGTATCCTTTGAATTAACAGGGGATATACCAAAAAGGAAAGAGATGTTTAAGATATGGATATTCTTTTCCATAGTTTACACTATCTATTTAATTAAAAAGAAAAGAAATAATTTCTTGTAGTTTAAACGAAACATCTCACTTTGGTTAATTTATGGAAAAATTATAACGGTAATCCTTTTTAGAAGGATGGCTTTGATAAAGTAAAACGTGGAAGGAATGTTGTAGTTTAAAAATTAATATATATGCACACGTATAACCGCGTTTAACGTATAAAAATATAAATATATAAGTAGTGTAATTTACTATTATATATGTAATTAGTTAATATTTAACGGATTAGGATTTATGGACATTAATTACAAATTTAACGGACAATAAATTTGTAATTAATGAAGGTAATTAAATAGGGACTGATTAGAGAATTTAATATGACATTTGTGGAAGAATTGAATCTGTATAACAGAGGGATTTTGAAACTGGTAAAAAGATTAAAGAGATTAAATGAGGATTTATTAGAGTTGGTCCAATTTAGATAATAATGATCAATTATTAAGGGTATATTAACCGAAGTAATGAATGGACTGTATTTTTTTTAAACTAAGAAGAAAAATTAAGGAAGATGGAGAATTAAATGGAATGACTTACCAAGTGTTAACGAACAATTCGCTAACCCCAAAAGTGTAGTAAAACAGTGTAAATTCAAAGAGAGGCTCCGTTGAGGCCAGTTGTTTGCGCCAAAAATGGTTACAAGCCCCAAATATCATGAAAGCACCAGTGTATGAACACAAATCAGCAATAAATGATCACAAATCACAGATCTAAGTAATGTAGAGGATAAAAGATGAAGAATAATGAACTTAAGACGGAAAGAAATAGACAGAAACACAAGATTTATAGTGGTTCGGCTATCTCCGGCCTACGTCCACTCTAAAAGTTAATCTTTTATTGACTTTCCTTGCTGGTTACAACTGATTACAGCATATTATGACGATAAAATTTGAGTACAACAGCAGTTATGGAGTACAAAGTTGAATCGGACAGAGTCTGGACGTTGAGAAGCCAAATATCCCTTTTCTGTTGGTTCTAGGGGTCTATTTATATGTGTAGGAGGTTGATATTTTGCTCAGATCTCGGGAGACTTCTTCTGGCACATGAGTGGGGCCACGCGACCGAGCCCGTGAAGTTTCGGCCCGATCCGTGATCAATACGAACGAATTTCGTATCGATCAAGATTGTGTCCAATGGAGTCGAAATTTGATGTGGACATTCTTTTGCATGCACGTAAGCTCCTGTGAAAATTTCATAGCATTTGGACTTGGGGATCTCGAGCTATGATCGATACGAAATGGGGACTTTCGGTAGTTGGTCTGGTTCGAATCGATCTATTCGACTCGATCACTTTCGAATCGACGCCCTTCACGTGCGCGCTGGTGACGTGGCCTTATCCTCAGGGTGCGATCCATTTTCCACGCCGCGTTGAGTGTTTCTTCCTTCAAATCATGCATATTTCTAGTTCGCGTCTGTTACTTCGAGTCCATGACCTACGTATCGCTTAAGGCTCCGCTTATCCATATCCATCTTCTCCTGCAATTCGCATCCACGTGCTACCAATCATTTGTTTAACGTTTCCGGTCTTCTTCGTATCCCTCGGCCGCTCCTCAATTCGTATCCATCGACCAACCTTCGTTCGTATCGATTCGAAGTATCCAGTGTCGATCGATACGAACAGTGTCGATTCGAAGTGTCCAGTGTCGATCGATACGAACAGTATCGATTCGAAGTAGCCCATGATGATCGACTCGAACGGTATCGATTCGAAGTATACTGCTACGCTAAATCCTAACCGATACAAAATCATCGAGTCGAACAAACCATCGCGCGCTCATCTATTCAATCTAAGTCCACAGCCATCGAGTCGAAACCCATCTGGCCTTCCTACCTGATCGATACGATTGCGCTGTTCGTATCCATGCTGATCGATACGAAAGCCTTGTTCGTATCGATCAATAAGCTTGAGCAAATGAACTCCGTTCGCCCTGAAGTTTGAAATGTAGTCTCCTCTAGCCTTGATCATCATTCCCAATCGATCCCTCCTTGATCAGAGCTCGACCAAATTTTGACGACATCAATCACAACCTCGTTTCCAATCGATTTCCAATCCTGATATCCATCCTTTTCCAGCTAATTTGTTGATATTCCAGCCTTGACCAAAAGGTGGGATAACATTTGCCCCCCAAAACATGCCTTGTGATAGGAAGGTGTGTTTTGAATAGTTATGAATCCGATATCTAAAGTCCATAGCCACATCATCCAAGTGCATCGTTCTTGACGGCTCTGAGTCGGTGCCTGATTCCAAATCCAGTAACCAAAGCCTTAGCCAATTCCATATCCATCCGTACTCGATATCCGAGTCTTAATGTGACGACCGCCCATGATCCCTGTACCGAATCTAAAGATAGTGCGCTGTAAAGTGTGCCAGGCGACCATGGACGATTGTCAAGGTAAGATTAAAACAACAGAATCTATCGTATTACTCACAGCGCATGGACAAAATACAATAGAACATATGTATAGTGAAGCTTTACAGAACAAAATGACATCTTATAAAACTCCATAATAGTTGAATACAAGCATTCATATAGTCAATACATCCAGCCTCACTACAAATCTCTCAGAGAATAGAAAACAGCGGAATATCCAGTACATATAAGAAGATAATATGCAACCCTCAAGCTCGTCTTCGATATCAGCATCGTGAGAAGAGAACAGCACCTGTCACCTGCTACCTAGTCTGCCCGTCCCAAAAATGGACGAACAGCCCAAGGCAATAAGAATTAAAACATAAAGCCTTGAGTCAGACAACAGTCTTAGTGAGCAGTAAATTAACTAACAACATACCAAAAGAGCATAAAGGAAAAGGAATAGGAATACAACCCTCCCACTCCAACCTCATTCTACAGTGATAGCCCCCAGACACACACCAAGCAGAAGCAAACATAGCAGAGCATACAATTTAAAGTAAAGCTACTATCACTCGAGTCAAGGGCGATGTTTTCCAAGTACCAAGGCCTAAATCAGATAAGCACCCAGAAAATACCGCTCTTGAGTCCGAATGACGATACAACCAAATATCCATGACTCTGGCTATCACTGTTATCATTGCTTCGATATCACCGTTAATTGAATGACCGGCACATTCTTTCAGCCGTCCGTCAAGGGCTAATGAAAACCCCGGTTCTAGACATAACTCCCGCACGTCGTCGCAGCCCGTGCCTAGGACTATCGAATCTGCCCAGAGTACTCGACCATCAACAGTTGGCCGTTGGGACTATCGAATCTGCCCAAACGTACCCTTGCTTAGAGCATGCTAGAACCTTCAACAACGATGCTATCCAAGCCTCCTAGTCATCCTCCTCGACGACTATTCTCATATCCATTCATTATCCTCAACTCGAATCATATCACCGAGTTATCAACATGCTTGGAATGATCCCGTCTGGATTAGACCAAGTCTTCATCATATGATTGCCTCGCTTCATTACATCCTCGCAAAGCCTCATCTCATCATTACATCATCAAATCTATGCATAAGAGCTTCATCATCCCGCTACATATGCCACGAACAGCTTTTCCATTTCAAGAGCCTTTCCCTTAGCTTTGGAATCATCTTTGGTCTAAATCTAATCATCAATCATCTAGTTCATAATAATCAATCAAATCAAACATCAATCCAAGCAATCAAGCATTCAAAAATGATCTAAGTAGACAATTATAACAATAATGGCATTTTCGTAATTAAAGAGTTGAAAGTCCAATAAGCATGAAAACATGGATTAAATCTCTACAAACTTGATGAATGAACTTGCATAGGTTAACGTATGATAAAATGGATGCAACATCATCATGATCAATGGATCTACATGGATCTACACATAGGATGAAGAAAATGCATGGAAATCACTAATTTAACACCAAATTGAGCCAACAATCCGATCTACTCCTTTGGATCCGTGTGAGAGATAATCACCACTCACCAAATCACCTAAACAATCCAAAAGATATCAACTTCAGATCTGGACAGCGAAGAGCTAAGCTAGATCCGACAAGATCTCACTTCAAACGAAGAAATCTCTCTTGAAAAGACGAAGATCTTCGATCTAAGCTCTTGAATCTTCAATCTTGATCTTCGATTTGGATGGATGGAAGCACTAGATTAGAGTGGAGAAAAGAAGTGAAGAAGTGTAGAAGTCGAGCTCTCAAAATGGCAGCACTTCGTCGCTTCAAAATCCGGATCCCAAAAAGTGAGAACAACCCCTCCTATTTATAGCTGAAAACTGCTCTAAGTCGTAACTCGGCTATCTCCCTAGGTCGTTTCCGACCTAAGCCTCTCCGACCTAATAGATGCACGCGACATAACAGTCTTCGACCTAACGACTTAGCCAGACCCAGCGACTCATCGCACGCGCGACCTAACCTCTTACGCGCTTAGCGACCTAACAGGCCTCCCCATCTTACGACCTAACGATGTTACGACCTAACACTTAACTCCTAGGTCGCTTTCGACTTAAAGCATAGGCTACGACCTAACACTTAAACTATCTAAGCGACTTAACAACCTACGACTCAGTTGGGTTGCGACCTAACAACTTAGGCTCCTACGCGACCTAACACATGTCGACCTAAAACAACATACGACCTAACAGTTAGATCCACGCGACCTAACACTTAAACTATTCTAGCGACCTAACAACTCACGCGACCTACGACTCAGCAAACTCGCGACCTAACACACACGCGACCTAACCATCTTAGGTCGCCTACGACCTAACTCAACACAGATCTAACGACCTAACTACGCTAACACTTAGGTCGGTCAATCCCATAGGTCGCTAACTCTTATAGGTCGCAAACTGCTTATTCCCTAAGTCGTTAACTCTACTAGGTCGCTAACTCGAACTGCCGACCTAACACTTGACTCACCCAAACACTTAGGTCGCTCACACATTTCCTTAGGTCGCCTGAGCCTCTTAAGTCGGTCACGACTTAACCCCTTAGGTCGCCTACGACCTAACCAAAGCCAACAACTAGTCTTCCTTAAGTCGTCTAACGACCTAACTCCAAGCCCTGAGTCAACACTCCCACCTCCTAAGTCGTATACGACTTACGACTTATGCTAAGTCGTGAACGACTTAGGACTTAGCCAAAAATTGCCTAAAATCTGAAATGGCTAAAAATGCTAAAGCTCCAGATTTGACGAACTTTTCGATCCGTGAAAATACGGGTCGTTACATTCTCTCCCCCTTAGGAATTTCGCCCCCGAAATTCCAAGCAATCAAAAACTATTCTGTACACCTACCATCCATAGCAATCAACAAACCATGCATCCAATTCTAACTTAGCGTACAGAATTCTAAAATTAGAACAAGTTACAATATCGCGAGATGACACGACACCTTAGGGCCATACCTTGAAGAGTTCAGGATGAGCTGCTTTCATCCTCTCTTCCATCTCCCACGTACAGTCGTTATCATCTTCACTCCATTGTATCTTGAGCAACTTAACTACCTTTCTCCTAAGCTGTTTCGTGTCGGTTTCAACAACACGAAGCGGCTTACGAGGTCTTCTATCGACTGGATCAACTTCTAAGTCTTCACAGCTATCAGCAGAAACCACTGTATTCGAGTCGTGCACATACTTCCGTAGATATGATACATGAAAAACATTGTGCACACTCGACATCTTCTCTGGTAACTCCAATCTGTAAGCGAGCTTTCCAATTCGCTCGATAATCGGGAATGGTCCAACAAATCTCGGAGTCAATTTTCCTTTCTTCCCGAATCGGATAACATTCTTCAGTGGAGAAATCTTCACAAAAACCATATCTCCTACGTCGAATTCCAAATCCTTTCGACGCTTATCAGCATAACTCTTCTGACGGTCTTGGGCTGCCTTCATTCGTTGCCGAATGATCTCTATGCAATCCGAAGTCTGTCGAATCATCTCTGGCCCAAGTATCAGCTTTTCTCCAGTTTCCAACCAACATGTCGGAGAGTTACACGGTCTTCCATACAACGCCTCATACGGTGCCATACCAATGCTTGACTGGTAACTGTTGTTGTACGCAAACTCCACCAAATGAAGGTGATCTTCCCATGATCCTCCGAAGTCCAAAACACATGCTCTGAGAAGATCTTCCAAAACTCGGTTGACTCTCTCGGTCTGACCATCTGTTTGGGGATGATAAGCTGTACTCAAACACAACTCGGTTCCCAAAACTTCCTGGAAGCTCTTCCAAAATCCACTAGTGAACAATGGGTCTCGATCGCTCACTATACTCTTCGGAATACCATGGAAACGAACTATCCACTTAACATACAACTCAGCCAACTTTGATGCAGTCCTAGTCGATCGAACAGGAATGAATCGTGCACTCTTAGTCAGACGATCCACAATGACCCAAATCCCTTCATTTCCCGTCCTGGTTCTAGGCAATCCATCAATAAAATCCATCGACACTTGTTCCCACTTCCATGTAGGAGCTTCTAAGGGTTGAAGCAATCCACTTGGCTTCTTCTGTTCAGCCTTTACCAACTGACAGTTCATACACTTGGAAATGAAATCTCCAACATCCTTCTTCATGCCTTCCCAGTAGTAGGTTCTCTTCATATCCCGATACATCTTATTTCCACCTGGATGAATTGTCAACTTCGAGTGATGACTTTCCTTCAGAACTTCACTCCTCAATTCATCTATATCGGGAACCACTAGTCGTCCTTGCTTTCGAAGCCAACCTTCTCTATCGACCTCGAATCCTTTATCCTTTTCTGGCTCCAATCCAGATTCCAATTCACGGATAATCTTGACAAGCTTATCATCTCGCTTTTGACTCTCGCCAATCCTTTCCACAAGAGTCGGTCTTATCGATAAGTTTGCCAACATTTCAGGTTCCAATTCGCATCTAGGTCTGAAGTCAAATCCAGCTAAATACTCGAGACTCTTCCATTCTGAAAACATGGCTCCCAATCCTGCATGTCTTCGACTTAACGCATCTGCCACTGCGTTACCTTTTCCTGGAGTATAAGCTATACCAAAGTCATATGATGCCAAAAACTCTAGCCAACGTTGCTGCCGAAGATTCAAATCCTTTTGGGAGAAAAGATACTTCAACGACTTGTGATCTGTAAACAACTCGAATCGAACTCCCAACAGATAATGCCTCCACATCTTCAGAGCAAATACAATCGCCGCCAACTCCAAGTCATGAGTTGGGTAATTCCTTTCATGCGGCTTCAGTTGTCGACTGGCATACGCAACAACTTTATCCTTCTGCATCAGCACTGCTCCAAGTCCAGTACCACATGCATCGGTGTAAACCACCATCTCATCATTCCCACTTGGAATAGTCAAAACAGGAGCACTCGTCAATCGCTCTTTCATGATTCCGAAAGCTTGCTCACACTTAGCATCCCAACTGAACACTTGGTTCTTCTTCGTCAATCCTGTTAACGGTGCAGCTATCTTGGAGAAGTCTTTGATAAACCGTCGATAATATCCTGCTAATCCAAGAAAACTTCTCACATCAGATGCATTCTTAGGTCTAACCCAATCCTGGATTGCTACCACCTTTGCGGGATCAACCGCTATTCCATTTCCAGAAATCACATGGCCTAAGAACCTCACTTCACTCTTCCAGAAGTGACACTTTGAAAACTTAGCCTTCAGCTGATGTTTCCGTAAGATCTCCAAAACAATACGCAAGTGCGTCTTGTGCTCTTCTTCCGTTCTGGAATAAATCAGAATATCATCCACGAACACAAGTACGAACTTGTTCAACTGATCTCTGAACACTCTATTCATAAGATCCACAAAATATGCTGGCGCGTTAGTCAATCCAAACGGCATTACCAGCCACTCAAAGAAACCGGATGGTGTTCGAAAAGCAGTCTTCGGCACACTATCCTTAGCAACTCTCAACTGGTGAAATCCCGTTGCCAGATCCATCTGAGAAAACACCTTAGCTTCGTGAAGCTGATCAAACAAGTCATCTATTCTCGGCAATGGATACTTGTTCTTCTTAGTCACCTTATTCAGCTCACGATAATCCACACACAATCTCAATGACCCATCTGCCTTAGTTGCAAACACAACTGGTGCACCCCACTCGGACACACTACGCCGAATGAATCCTTTCTGTAAAAGGTCATCAACTTGCACCCTCAACTCTTGCTGTTCCCTAGGCGCCATCCGCCTAAGAGGCATCACAACAGGTCTGGCTCCTTCAACTAGATCTATACGAAACTCGATCTCTCTATGCGGCGGCAACCCTTTGACTTCGTCAAAGACATCCTCGAATCCATTAGCGATCGGCACTGATGACAGTCCATCCCGTGGAACAACTAGCGAATACATGAAGCTCATGAAGACGCCTTCTTCATGCTTACATCGTATCACAATCTTTCGCCCCTCCACATTCTCGACTGTCACTTCCAACCTTTCGCAATCAACCTTAGCCGCATACTTCCTAAGCCAGTCCATACCCAAGATAATTCCGAACCCCGCAAAGTTCAGAACAAAGCAATCACAAACAAAAGAGCAACCATGACTCGACACAACTAGACCACGGCATAACATACACAAACAAGACGAACCCCCAACTGGATTAGTCACAACCAATGGCCTATCAACAATATCCGGTGTCAAACCTAACCGGCCAACGAGTTCATTACAAACGAACGAATGCGACGCTCCAGTATCAAACAGAACTCTAACTGGAACACCACCTAGGAAAAGAGTACCTTGAACAACCACACTCTTTCCTTTCTCTTCAGCAGTAGGAGCTTTTGAAGACGACGGAACAGCTCCCAAAGCATAAGCTTGCACAATTTGCCTGTCCTTCCTTGGTTCTGGACAATTCTTCCTGAAATGCCCCGGCTTGTCACAGTTGTGACACTTCATCGGTACCTTCGGATTCTTACAATCCTTAGAGAAATGGCCCTTCTGCTGACAATTGTAGCAAGTCACCTCGCCTTTCGGCTTCTTCTGGCCATCCTTACCCTTCTGCTGCTGCTGCTTCCTCTTCTGGTTTCCACCTTGCTGTGGTTTAGATTCTCCCTTGGTCACAGCAACAACAGATCCTTCCTTAGGAAACAGACTCTCATGCCTAAGAGCTTTCTCCACAAGCTTCTCAAATGAATCATCCAAATGATCCACCAACTGTCTCCCAAGATAACTATCCAAGCCGGTCACAAACTTCTCATTCTTCTGATAAGCAGATTCGATATATGACCGAGCATACTTGGACAAAGCTTCGAACTCAGAAACGTACTCAAGAACTGATCTTCCACCTTGCTTAAGCTCCACAAACCTCTTGAACAGAACAGACTTCTGAGCTGTGGAAATGAACTTAGCTTCAAATCTGACTTGGAATTGCTCCCAAGTAATCTCTTCTTCCGGAGTAGTGATGGTAATAGAGTTCCACCAATCAGAGGCTCTCCCTTGAAGCTGCCTCGATGCCAACTTCCTCTTAGTTGCATCATCAATTCCCAAATCACCAAAGATTCTTCTACAAGCATCTATCCACCTCTGGACTTCAATGGTAGATTCTGTTCCCAAGAAAACCTTCCCTCCAAGAGCAGTATAATCCTTGCACAGCTTAGCAAAATCCACTGGTTTCGGAGTTTGAACTTGAACTCCAACATCGACTGCTGCCCCCGGAACTGGTATCCTTCTCATGATCGAAGTCATCATAGCTTCGAACATGGCTGCATAATCAGCAGTCTCTTCAGTAGCACGACCTCCCCTAGCAGCTGGTCTCCCTCTTCGACTCATTCTCAATATCTATAAAAAGGAATGATTAGAACATCTAGAGAAACAACTGCATAAAGGACTCAAACTCTACTAAGCCACTATATTATATATAGTAATCATCCATCAAAATACAATTACGTCTCTCATACGTAGTTACGACAGCGAGCGTTGGGTAAAATCGATTAACCAATGCTCTGATACCAAATGTGACGACCGCCCATGATCCCTGTACCGAATCTAAAGATAGTGCGCTGTAAAGTGTGCCAGGCGACCATGGACGATTGTCAAGGTAAGATTAAAACAACAGAATCTATCGTATTACTCACAGCGCATGGACAAAATACAATAGAACATATGTATAGTGAAGCTTTACAGAACAAAATGACATCTTATAAAACTCCATAATAGTTGAATACAAGCATTCATATAGTCAATACATCCAGCCTCACTACAAATCTCTCAGAGAATAGAAAACAGCGGAATATCCAGTACATATAAGAAGATAATATGCAACCCTCAAGCTCGTCTTCGATATCAGCATCGTGAGAAGAGAACAGCACCTGTCACCTGCTACCTAGTCTGCCCGTCCCAAAAATGGACGAACAGCCCAAGGCAATAAGAATTAAAACATAAAGCCTTGAGTCAGACAACAGTCTTAGTGAGCAGTAAATTAACTAACAACATACCAAAAGAGCATAAAGGAAAAGGAATAGGAATACAACCCTCCCACTCCAACCTCATTCTACAGTGATAGCCCCCAGACACACACCAAGCAGAAGCAAACATAGCAGAGCATACAATTTAAAGTAAAGCTACTATCACTCGAGTCAAGGGCGATGTTTTCCAAGTACCAAGGCCTAAATCAGATAAGCACCCAGAAAATACCGCTCTTGAGTCCGAATGACGATACAACCAAATATCCATGACTCTGGCTATCACTGTTATCATTGCTTCGATATCACCGTTAATTGAATGACCGGCACATTCTTTCAGCCGTCCGTCAAGGGCTAATGAAAACCCCGGTTCTAGACATAACTCCCGCACGTCGTCGCAGCCCGTGCCTAGGACTATCGAATCTGCCCAGAGTACTCGACCATCAACAGTTGGCCGTTGGGACTATCGAATCTGCCCAAACGTACCCTTGCTTAGAGCATGCTAGAACCTTCAACAACGATGCTATCCAAGCCTCCTAGTCATCCTCCTCGACGACTATTCTCATATCCATTCATTATCCTCAACTCGAATCATATCACCGAGTTATCAACATGCTTGGAATGATCCCGTCTGGATTAGACCAAGTCTTCATCATATGATTGCCTCGCTTCATTACATCCTCGCAAAGCCTCATCTCATCATTACATCATCAAATCTATGCATAAGAGCTTCATCATCCCGCTACATATGCCACGAACAGCTTTTCCATTTCAAGAGCCTTTCCCTTAGCTTTGGAATCATCTTTGGTCTAAATCTAATCATCAATCATCTAGTTCATAATAATCAATCAAATCAAACATCAATCCAAGCAATCAAGCATTCAAAAATGATCTAAGTAGACAATTATAACAATAATGGCATTTTCGTAATTAAAGAGTTGAAAGTCCAATAAGCATGAAAACATGGATTAAATCTCTACAAACTTGATGAATGAACTTGCATAGGTTAACGTATGATAAAATGGATGCAACATCATCATGATCAATGGATCTACATGGATCTACACATAGGATGAAGAAAATGCATGGAAATCACTAATTTAACACCAAATTGAGCCAACAATCCGATCTACTCCTTTGGATCCGTGTGAGAGATAATCACCACTCACCAAATCACCTAAACAATCCAAAAGATATCAACTTCAGATCTGGACAGCGAAGAGCTAAGCTAGATCCGACAAGATCTCACTTCAAACGAAGAAATCTCTCTTGAAAAGACGAAGATCTTCGATCTAAGCTCTTGAATCTTCAATCTTGATCTTCGATTTGGATGGATGGAAGCACTAGATTAGAGTGGAGAAAAGAAGTGAAGAAGTGTAGAAGTCGAGCTCTCAAAATGGCAGCACTTCGTCGCTTCAAAATCCGGATCCCAAAAAGTGAGAACAACCCCTCCTATTTATAGCTGAAAACTGCTCTAAGTCGTAACTCGGCTATCTCCCTAGGTCGTTTCCGACCTAAGCCTCTCCGACCTAATAGATGCACGCGACATAACAGTCTTCGACCTAACGACTTAGCCAGACCCAGCGACTCATCGCACGCGCGACCTAACCTCTTACGCGCTTAGCGACCTAACAGGCCTCCCCATCTTACGACCTAACGATGTTACGACCTAACACTTAACTCCTAGGTCGCTTTCGACTTAAAGCATAGGCTACGACCTAACACTTAAACTATCTAAGCGACTTAACAACCTACGACTCAGTTGGGTTGCGACCTAACAACTTAGGCTCCTACGCGACCTAACACATGTCGACCTAAAACAACATACGACCTAACAGTTAGATCCACGCGACCTAACACTTAAACTATTCTAGCGACCTAACAACTCACGCGACCTACGACTCAGCAAACTCGCGACCTAACACACACGCGACCTAACCATCTTAGGTCGCCTACGACCTAACTCAACACAGATCTAACGACCTAACTACGCTAACACTTAGGTCGGTCAATCCCATAGGTCGCTAACTCTTATAGGTCGCAAACTGCTTATTCCCTAAGTCGTTAACTCTACTAGGTCGCTAACTCGAACTGCCGACCTAACACTTGACTCACCCAAACACTTAGGTCGCTCACACATTTCCTTAGGTCGCCTGAGCCTCTTAAGTCGGTCACGACTTAACCCCTTAGGTCGCCTACGACCTAACCAAAGCCAACAACTAGTCTTCCTTAAGTCGTCTAACGACCTAACTCCAAGCCCTGAGTCAACACTCCCACCTCCTAAGTCGTATACGACTTACGACTTATGCTAAGTCGTGAACGACTTAGGACTTAGCCAAAAATTGCCTAAAATCTGAAATGGCTAAAAATGCTAAAGCTCCAGATTTGACGAACTTTTCGATCCGTGAAAATACGGGTCGTTACACTTAATCCATCCTTATCCAATAACCAATAACTGAATCCAGGACCTCTCCGGGCCAATATCCAAATCCGTAACCTCTTCGGGTTCTTGCCAAGTGCAATTCACACTTGACGACCGTGGCCCAGTGTCCCAGGGCGTTAGATAATTGCCGTGGTTTAAGTCATAAGCTAATTCTTGGTCGCTCCGGACCCTTATCAAGCATAGTCCATACTCGACGACCTGAAATTGTAACTGATAGGTATTATGGGGCCTAAGTCCTAGGCCGAATCCTGGTCTCTTCGGACCCTTGCCGAGCATATTCCATGCTCGATGATCATTTACCAAAAACCAGAGGAAAGTCCAATCAAAATCCAATCCAAAATCCAAATCAAATCATAAAACTGTTGATATGCTAAGATTTTAATCAATGACAATGTGCTTCAACAAAAAGGAAGAGATATGTGCAAAGCTAAAGGAAGAACGATGAAGACCAATGATAAACATAAGTATGATTTCTATATAGGTCTTAGTTTAGATTTATTGTTAAAATCTATCCTCAAGAGGCTTGCACAAACACTAGAACATATTTTATAAACTTCATTTTTTAATAAACATTCACTATGCACAATTTAGTAGTTCAGTCGACTGAACAGGGATGACCAGTCGACTGAACCTGTGACACATACACAAATATGCACAGTTCCAGTCGACTGAATTTCCTGCTCAGTCGACTGAACTTGTTCCTGAAAATATTACTTCATATTTTCAGTCGACTGAAATCCCTGCTCAGTCGGCTGAATTTGTAACTGCGAATTTTTTCTGAAAGGACACCTTCTTCCTCCCAAGAGTTGCAACCATTCTCCAATGGAAATGGAAGCATCTCTTGCCTGCACCTCTAGTAAACAAATGCATCTCTTCTCCATATATAAATACATGGTTTTAACATTTGCAAATCACCAATTCTAATTGCTTTAATCTTTCTATTTTCTTGAACATACTTTCAGATTTCTAAAGTTTCAAAAGCAATCACAAACCACTTCAATTGCTTGAATCTCTGTTTTAACTATAACACCTTTTGATTCATAGCAATTCACATTTCCTAAATCTTCACAAACACTTTGTATACTCTCGAGGATAAGATTATAGGAAAGTTGTACTCAATTTGACTCATTAGTGTTATCAAGAACACAACAAGTCAGAAATACTTTTAGTATCTAGTTGAAGTCCTCTTCGGCAGTTGAGGCAAGAAATCCCGTTCGGTTGTTCGGGTAAGTTGTAAACCTATTCCTCTGGGTTAAGTGAGGGCTGTTGGTTAGTTGAATTCCTAAGAGGAGCTTAGGGACTGGACGTAGGACAAGAGGTCCGAACCAGTATAAAGTCTTGGTGTCTACTTTACTTATTGCATATTACTATCTATCTAGACCATTTCATTATTCCATATTATACGATCCTACCGCATAGACTCTTTCAATTGGTATCAGAGCAAGGTCGTCCTATAACCATAACACCGTTATTTGACATATTGATAATATGGAAAACAACACAAGCACAACATCTACCTATAACTCTACATTTGCGGAAGGACAATCTACTCAAAGACCCCCTTTATTCAATGGACTAAACTATAATTATTGGGCTACAAGGATGAGGATTTATATGCAAGCAACAAGTTTTGAAGCCTGGAATGCAACACAAGCAGAACTCGTTGTACCCACAACGGAATATTCTACATGGACGCAAGCTCAGAAGAATGAAGTTAGTGCAAATGCCAAAGCTATGAATATGCTATTTTGTGCTTTGGACAGAAATGAATTCAATCGTGTTAGCATTTGTACTACTGCACATCAGATATGGAGTACACTTAAAACCATACATGAAGGCACAAACAAGGTTAAACAAACAAAGATCTCCATGCTAAAGAACCAATTCCAAAACTTTAGAATGCGACAGAATGAATCCATCAATGACATGTACTCAAGGTTTCAAGACATTCATCATGCCTTAATAGGACTAGGAGAAAAATACACGGATTTTGATATTGTATCTAAAGTTCTAAATTCACTCACTGATGAATGGGAGAGAAAAGTCTTAGCAATCGAAGAAGCAAATGATCTATCTACAATGAAACCAGAAGAATTAATTGGAAATCTTATGTCATATGAAGTAAATATGCAAGCTAAGAAAGATCAAGCACAAGAAAGAAAAAATGTAGCTTTTCATGCGAAAAAGGAAGAATCAGAGTCTGAAGATGAGGATTTAGCATTTATAGCCAAAAATTTCAAGAAATTCTTAAGATATAGAAAAGAAAATAAAAACGGATTCAAAAAGAATTTCTTGAACAAACCTTCATCCTCGAATATAGAATGCTTCAACTGTCACAAGAAAGGACACATGCAAAAAGATTGTCCAGAGCAAAAGAAGGAGAATCAGAACAAAAACAAGAAAGAAAAATTCAAAAAGAAGGCATTCTCTGTAACATGGGATGATTCAGATTCATCTTCATCTGAAAGTGAAAATGATAGCGACAATGAACAAGCGAATGTATGCTTTATGGCTCAAGAATCTGAGGTTAGTAATTTAACTTTCGACGATTTAATTGATGTAAATACTGAACTATTGAGTACAATAAAAAATCTTAAAAAGAAACTTAAGGAATCTCGTGAAAATCAGAACAAAGCTGAGTTTGAAAGGGATATGTTAAAAGATGAAAAGAAAATTCTAGAAGAAGAACTTGAAAAAGTTCAAGAGTTTCTTTCATATTCGAAAACTCAATTATCTCTTTTAAGTCAAGAAATTGAAAATCAAAAGACAAAAAATGATATAATTGTTTCTGAAAATCATGATTTAAAAACTCAGATTAAACAAGTTGAGCTAGAAAATAATAGTCTTCAAGTTAGATTAGATAACATCACTAAAAATGTTTCTAACTTTAACAAAGGAAGAGAAAATTTATCTAAGATTTTAGAAAATTCTCAATCTTCCTCGAATAAACATGGATTAGGATATAAAAAGGAACCAAAAATTCCTAAAAAGATAAATACAAATTTTAAGAGGAATATTGATTCAAAACAACAAATGTTATTAAGAAAACCTATTAGAACAAAAGAAGAAACTAATATAGTTAAAATTTGGGTTCCAAAGACTAACAATATTTTGATTAGGAATAAATATATCAAAGCATTTATGGATAGTGTTCATAATAATAAAAATTATATTTATAAAAAGGATACTGAACCAAATTGGGTTTGGTTTCCTAAGTTCTAACTTTTAGGACCCTATTGAAAGGTGGGTACCAATAATTTTGTATTTATTTTCAGGTCCCACTCAAAAAGAAGAAATGGATACTAGACAGTGGTTGCTCAAAGCACATGACCGGCGAAAAAGATATGCTTACAAACATCACATACTTTGATGGTGGCTCGGTTACCTTCGGAGACAATTCAAAAGGCTATATCATTAGCAAAGGAGATGTGAGCAATTACGGTACATCAAATTTACCTTTTATTACAAATGTTTCATTAGTTAAAAATCTAAAACATAATCTACTAAGCATAAGTCAACTTTGTGACAAAGGTTTTAAAATAACTTTTTCGAAAAATAAATGTAGTATTTTTTATCAAAACCAAAATCTTGTTTTTGAGGGAAATAGAGATAGGAATATTTATGTTTTAAATATGAAAATTAATCATAATACAAATATGTGTTTACTAGCCAAAGATAATGATCCTTGGTTGTGGCACAAAAGATTTTGTCATATTAATTTCAAAACTATTAGAAAACTTTCTAAAAATGAATTAGTAAGAGGTTTCCCTAAGATAAACTTTAAGATAAAAAATCTTTGTGATGATTGTCAAATAGGAAAATTAACAAAATCATCTTTCAAATCTAAGAAAAATATTTCAACTTTACAACCACTAGAATTACTTCATATGGATCTTTTCGGACCAACACAAGTTCAATCCATTAATCATAATCAATATGTATTTGTAATAGTTGATGATTTTTCAAGATATACTTGGACCATTTTTATGAAAAATAAAAGTGATACATTTGAGCACTTTAAAACATTTGTCAAAAGAATTCAAAACACTAAAGATTTGAAAATTAAGAATATACGAAGTGATCATGGTGGCGAATTCGAAAATGAAGCTTTTGAATCCTTCTGTAAAAAGAGAGGAATAAATCATAACTTTTCATTTCCTAGAACTTCTCAACAAAATGGAGTAGTGGAAAGAAAGAATAGAACATTACAAGAATATGCAAGAACATTATTAAATGGAAGCCTTCTACCAAAACATTTTTGGGCAGAAGCCGTAGCTACTGCATGTTATGTATTAAATCGTATTTCTATTCGACCATTAACTAAAAATACTTCATATGAACTTTTTAACAATAGAAAGCCAAATATCTCTTATTTTAAAATATTTGGATCAAAATGCTTTATTTTAAATACAAAAGACCAACTAGGAAAAATCGATCCAAAAGCTGATGAAGGAATTTTTGTAGGATACTTAGAACGAAGTAAGGCATATCGAGTTTTTAATAAACGAACAAATATAATCGAAGAAACTTTACATGTATCTTTTGATGAAAACTTAAATATAAAAGATGATGATGAATTTATAATAAATTTAGACAATACAAATCTTGAAAATATAAATAATACTGAACTTAGATCTCCACCTAAAATCTTACGAGATCACCCTGTACAAAACATAATCGGTGAAATTGATTCTCAAGTTAAAACTAGAAGTCAGCTAAACCAAATGGGACATGTTGCTTTTATTTCTACATTAGAACCTAAAAATCCTAAAGAAGCATCAACATATGACTACTGGATTGTTGCTATGCAAGAAGAATTAAATCAATTCGAACGTAACGATGTTTTGGATTTAGTTCCTCGTCCTAATAATCAATCTGTTATAGGAACAAAATGGGTTTACAAAAATAAAATAGACGAACAAGGAAATATAACTAGGAATAAAGCTAGACTAGTAGCACAAGGATATAATCAAGAAGAAGGTATCGACTTTGAAGAAACATTTGCTCCCGTTGCAAGACTTGAAGCAATACGTATTCTATTAGCCTTCGCTTGTTTTCACAATTTTAAACTTTATCAAATGGATGTTAAAAGTGCTTTTCTAAATGGTTTTATAAAAGAAAATGTGTACATAGAACAACCCCCTTTATTCATACACGAAAAATGTCCGGATCATGTATATAAATTAAAGAAAGCCCTATATGGTCTTAAACAAGCACCTCGTGCTTGGTATGAGAGACTTAAAAGCTATTTACTAGATTCGGGATTTCAAATCGGAAAAGTAGATCAAACTCTATTCATTAAAAACACTACTAATGACATTCTAATAATTCAAATATATGTAGATGACATTATATTTGGTTCAACTAATGAAAACTTATGTAAAGAATTTTCAAATATAATGACTAAGGAGTTCGAAATGTCACACATGGGAGAATTATCTTATTTTCTCGGGTTACAAATTAAATAATTAACAAATGGAATTTTCTTAAATCAAGAAAAATATTGTGCTAATCTAATTAAACGTTTTGGAATGGAAAACACTTCTGGAAAACCTACTCCTATGAGTACCACAACTCATCTCGATCGAGATGAAAATGGCAAAAGTGTAGATCAAAAATTACTTTTGACGACAATTCATGTTGTTATATATCTATACAATTGTAATTGCTTCTTTCAATAAAACTTTTGTTTTCGAAATTCAGAAATAACACTGAAAATTAAGCTTAAAACAAAATTTCCATAGCTCAGTCGATTGACACCCTCTGCCCAGTCGACTAAACTTTCAACAGAAACTTTCAGACAACAGTTCAGTCGACTAAAAATCCTGTTCAGTCGACTGAATTCAACACAGAAAAATTTCGGACTTCAATTCAGTCGACTGAACAGACTTTTCAGTCGACTGAACGCCAATTCCCATGCAACTTTTCCCCTTTTATCCACCAGTTTTCACCTTTAATATTCACTTTTTTACATTGCAAAAGTACTCTCTTCCCATTATTTTCTAAAACCCTAGCCCCCAATTCTCAAATTACTCTCAAATCTCTCACAAATGGCACCAAAAAGATCAAGAGCCTCTTCTTCTTCATCCTCCGAACCAATTGATGCTCAAATTGCACAATGGCTCTATGATGGAGTAGCTATAACAAGGTGGAACAAAATGAAGAACTCTCGCATTTTCGAACACTCCTTCATTGATTTCCAAAGCCTCCAGACATACAACATTCAAGCATTTACGGATCAGGCAGGTTTAACCTCTCTCTTGGATTTAAAAAGAAATGACCATGCAATAAATCATATCATGGTTAAATTATTTTATGCAAACCTCAACCTTGGACACCAAACTCCAAGAAATCCAAATAATAGTGTTTGGAGTATGGTATGCGGGAAGAAAGTTTGGTTCTCCTTAGATTGAATTGCACACATCTTAGGATCACCTAATGTAGGAAGAAAGCTTGAAGAGATAGAATTCAATCCACAAATTCGAGATAACATAAACCATCAATTTTTAGATGATGATATCAACATTAGAGATTTTAAATCCACTTCCCTACGACCTAGAGCTAGAATCCTTCACAAAGCTCTTATGAGAACAATTACTCCACGAACGGGCTCATATGAAATTGTTTACCCCATTAATTATCGAGCTCTATATGCTATTTGGGGCAATATTCAAGTCAATTGGGTCCAACTCATTCTAGATGAATTTCTCACTTTTAACAATGGCAAAATGCGAACAATATATTTTGGAGAATATATCATGTGTCTTCTCCTCAATGTTGATACGCCTTTACCCGACTCCGAAAACACAATGGTTCATCAAATTAATCACCGCACTATAAGCCTTATGCAACTCCCGGCTAGACCGCCTCGTATCATATCTCTTGCCGAATGGGAAGCTAGGCATCAAGGACCACAACAACCTCCACAAGCTCCACATGAAGAACCTTCCGACCAAGACGATGAAATTCGTATCATTGAGCCAGGTTATACTTCCATCAATCAATCATTGGGGATCTTATCAAGGAATCAACAAATTCTTGATAATCGTCTCAAGAAGGTAGATCACAAGCTTGATAAAATTAAAGGATTCTTCAACAAGTTATGGAATGCCATCTCATGCTCAAGCTCCACTACCGCTTCAACATCACTTGGCAAACGTTCGGCACCAACTTTCACTTGGACATCATCCGAAGAGCATACAAGCAGCAGTACAAGCGGAACAAGTGGTGGCCAAGGAGGAAGAGCTTATAGACCACCCACAGGTGGACCTATTATTCGAGAACCTGAAGGAGATCGTGAAGGCTCTTATGATTGGGACAGGGAACCTTGAACATTTCTTGATGGTTTGATTTTCGGAACTTTTTTTTAATTTCTAACAATTTCTGCAAAGGCTTGTATAAATAGCCTTCTTTTATTTGTGATACTCTACGGTTTGTATTATTCGCTCTGTGGTTATATTTGCATATGGTTGCTCTGTCACTTGCAAATTATATACTTCTATATATTAATACTTCCTTTTTGTCGATGACAAAGGGGGAGAAATCTATGTAGCTAACTTTGTTTTGTAGGAAAGATAGTGCATATATTCAGGGGAAGGAAAGATAATTACATCTCTACAAACATAGGTATTGTCATCAATCAAAAATGGGGAGAATGTTGATACGCTAAGATTTTGATCAATGACAATGTGCTTCAACAAAAAGGAAGAGATATGTGCAAAGCTAAAGGAAGAACGATGAAGACCAATGATAAACATAAGTATGATTTCTATATAGGTCTTAGTTTAGATTTATTGTTAAAATCTATCCTCAAGAGGCTTGCACAAACACTAGAACACATTTTATAAACTTCATTTTTTAATAAACATTCACTGTGCATAATTTAGTAGTTCAGTCGACTGAACAGGGATGACCAGTCGACTGAACCTGTGACACATACACAAATATGCACAGTTCCAGTCGACTGAATTTCCTGCTCAGTCGACTGAACTTGTTCCTGAAAATATTACTTCATATTTTCAGTCGACTGAAATCCCTGCTCAATCGACTGAATTTGTAACTGCGAATTTTTTCTGAAAGGACACCTTCTTCCTCCCAAGAGTTGTAACCATTCTCCAATGGAAATGGAAGCATCTCTTGCCTGCACTCTAGCAAACAAATGCATCTCTTCTCCACATATAAATACATGGTTTTAACATTTGCAAATCACCAATTCTAATTGCTTTAATCTTTCTATTTTCTTGAACATACTTTCAGATTTCTAAAGTTTCAAAAGCAATCACAAACCACTTCAATTGCTTGAATCTCTGTTTTAACTATAACACCTTTTGATTCATAGCAATTCACATTTCCTAAATCTTCACAAACACTTTGTATACTCTCGAGGATAAGATTATAGGAAAGTTGTACTCAATTTGACTCATTAGTGTTATCAAGAACACAACAAGTCAGAAATACTTTTAGTATCTAGTTGAAGTCCTCTTCGGCAGTTGAGGCAAGAAATCCCGTTCGGTTGTTCGGGTAAGTTGTAAACCTATTCCTCCGGGTTAAGTGAGGGCTGTTGGTTAGTTGAATTCCTAAGAGGAGCTTAGGGACTGGACGTAGGACAAGAGGTCCGAACCAGTATAAAGTCTTGGTGTCTATTTTACTTATTGCATATTACTATCTATCTAGACCATTTCATTATTCCATATTATATGATCCTACCGCATAGACTCTTTCAAAAACCAAAAATCCACATCCGAAATCAAAACCAATACCCAAACATGAAAATAATCATCCAAATGAAAATCCAAACCAGAAAACAAACAAAGCCAGGAGTTCAAACCAAACTCCAAAACCGAACCAGAAAAAGCAAATGAACAAACCAAAAGAAGAAACGGATTTCACAAACCATAGCATCGCGGTTTATCATCAGTCAGAGCATGCCTAGGGGCCATCTCCGTCCCCGTACATGAGTAAATGACTCTGTCGTTTGCCAATAGTTTGCTACTTATTTCGTATTTTCCCGGTCAATTGATAACCAATCGACCATCGTTCCTGGGCCTCGCGCCATCACTGTTTGAGGTAGACGGTGGTCGCTCCTGTTCCACCGCCGCATTCTAATCCCCAACATATTGTCGTAACTGTCCATTCCTTACATGTTCCTCAATAATGTTTTTCAGATGCCTGCAACTGTTGGTATCGTGTCCGTCTAAATCGTGAAAGAGACAGTGCCTTTCTGATGCCCTTTCACGTTCTGAGGGCTCTCTCCTGACTGGCCTTCGGTAAGGAAGGCGATTCCGAGTCTCCATGAATATCCGTTCCAATGTCTCGTTTAATCCTGTGTAAGTGGAAAACTTTGGTTCCCTCCACCGCTTCCTAGCTTTTCCTGATTCGTCATCCAGCTTCCTTTTCGCTTTATCTTTATCCGAGCCTCCACTGGATGGCCCACCATTCTCAGCTGCGTTCACCTCCTTTAAATTCATATCTGAACATGCATCTTCCTGTCGAAGGAATCTCTCGGCTTCGTGAAAGAATTCCCCGAGATCCATTGGTGGGTCCCGTACTAGAGATACTTTGAAATACGAATCCTCTCTGATTCCTGATACTGCTGCCATTAAAACCATCAATGGATCCGGCCGATCCACTGAAGCAACCGTCGCATTGAACCGAGTTAAGAAAGCTCTGAGCGATTCATCCGTCCTTTGCTTTACTGACGTTAGTGTCATCACGTTCTTCGGCCTTTTGATATGAACCCGAAATTGCTTCAGAAACCTGTCCACCAATTCTGTCCATGTCCTGATAGATCCTTCCTCCAGCTGTCTGAACCACATCGCAGCTATATCCGTTAAGTATAGAGGGAAACATCTGGCCATTACTTCCTCCGATGCCCCCAGCACCTCCATATGCCTTGTATATCTCATTAAGTGATCAGTCGGATCAGCCTTGCCATTGTACATCTCTAGCATGTGCAGCTTGAATTCTGGTGGGTTCCGAGCCATTCTGATTTCACGAGTGAACGGACTCCTGTTTACGCCTTCCAGGTCTCTGTTTGTCAATCCTCCGCGCATAGTTCGCCTGATAATCTCAGCTAATCCAGTGTTGTCTGACGATGGTTGCCCCCCGAGTCCCCGAGGGAATTCTAGTACGTACTCCTCATCCCGCGCTCCTACATTCCTGCCAGCATCTTGTTGTGTGGTGTTAACTGGAATTCCTCCATGAACCGGTCCATCGTTGCCAAGTGGCGTGCCCCCATGTCCGGATCCATCCAGATTTGTGGTCGTGCGTTGGTCCGGGGTTGTGCCTTGTTGAGCTGCTCCATTCGATTGCCTATTTGGTCCTTCCGCTCTGGCTCCATGGATCTGAACACCTGAAGTTCCAACTACTCCTGCTTGCCTAAACTGTCTGAGGAGGTTTTGCATCATCTCCTCTTGCCTTTTCAGAAATTCTTCATGCATAGCTCCCATCATCGTCTCCATCTCGTTTCTGGTAATGAAAGCAAAAGTCTGATTAGCCCCTGATGATGCCTCTCGGCTTCCTTCATGTTGACTCCTCTCGGCTCTTTGTCTTCTACTTGATTGCCTCATCATAGCTCTTTAGATCTGAACCTTTAAACCTTCAAATCTGAATTCCAAATCTGGTATAGCGGGTGCTAGTCGTTCTCGGTGAAAGCACCAAAGTGTTTGCGCCAAAAATGGTCACAAACCCCAAATATCGTGAAAGCACCAGTGTATGAACACAGATCAGCAATAAATGATCACAAATCACAGATCTAAGTAATGTAGAGGATAAAAGATGAAGAATAATGAACTTAAGACAGAAAAAAATAGACAGAAACACAAGATTTATAGTGGTTCGGCTATCTCCGACCTACATCCACTCCAAAAGTTAATCTTTTATTGACTTTCCTTGCTGGTTACAACTGATTACAACAGATTATGACGATAAAATTTGAGTACAACAGCAGTTATGGAGTATAAAGTTGAATCGGGCAGATCTGGACGTTGAGAAGCCAAAGATCCCTTTTCTGTTGGCTCTGGGGGTCTATTTATAGGTGTAGGAGGCTGATATTTCGCTCAGATCTCGAGAGACTTCTTCTGGCACGTGAGTGGGGCCACGCGACCGAGCCCGTGAAGTTTCGGCCCGATCCGTGATCGATACGAACGAATTTCATATCGATCAAAATTGTGTCCAATGGAGTCGAAATTTGATGTGGACATTCTTTTGCATGCACGTAAGCTCCTGTGAAAATTTCATAGCATTTGGACTTGGGGATCTCGAGTTATGATCGATACGAAATGGGGACTTTCGGTAGTTTGTCTGGTTCGAATCGATCTATTTGACTCGATCACTTTCGAATCGACGCCCTTCACGTGCGCGCTGGTGACGTGGCCTTTTCCTCAGGGTGCGATCCATTTTCCACACCGCGTTGAGTGTTTCTTCCTTCAAATCATGCATATTTCTAGTTCGCGTCTGTTACTTCGAGTCCATGACCTACATATCGCTTAAGGCTCTGCTTATCCATATCCATCTTCTCCTACAGTTCGCATCCACGTGCTACCAATCATTTGTTTAACGTTTCCGGTCTTCTTCGTATCCCTCGGCCGCTCCTCTATTCGTATCCATCGACCAACCTTCGTTCATATCGATTCGAAGTATCCAGTGTCGATCGATACGAACAGTATCGATTCGAAGTGTCCAGTGTCGATCGATACGAACAGTATCGATTCGAAGTGTCCAGTGTCGATCGATACGAACAGTATCGATTCGAAGTAGCCCATGATGATTGACTCGAACGGTATTGATTCGAAGTATATTGCTACGCTAAATCCTAACCGATACGAAATCATCGAGTCAAACAAACCACTGCGCGCTCATCTATTCAATCTAAGTCCACAGCCATCGAGTCGAAACCCATCTGGCCTTCCTACCTGATCGATACGATTGCGTTGTTCATATCCATGCTGATCGATACGAAAGCCTTGTTCGTATCGATCAATAAGCTTGAGCAAATGAACTCCGTTCGCCCTAAAATTTGAAATGTAGTCTCCCCTAGCCTTGATCATCATCCCCAATTGATCCCGCCTTGATCGGAGCTTGGCCAAATTTTGACGACATCGATCACAACCTCGTTTCCAATCGATTTCCAATCCTGACATCCATCCTTTTCCAGCTAATTTGTTGATATTCCAGCCTTGACCAAAAGGTGGGATAACACCAGTCGAAGTGAGTTCCCATAGCATTCCTTAGTGTAGTCATCAAAGTCGAAGTCACATGAGCTTATGCAAGTTTGAAGTCGAAGTCAAATATGCTATTAAGGTTCAAGTTCGAAGTCAAATACGTTATGCAAGTACCAGTTCTAAGTCAAGTATGTTATGCTAGAACAAGTTTGAAGTCAAGTATGTTATGCTAGAACATGTTCGAAGTCAGATTGCTATGCAAGTCACAAGTCCAAACAGTCAATATGCGAAGTCAAAAGATCATTCAACTCACAAGTTCGAATTGAATCAATATGCTATGCTATGTACTTGTTTAATTTTCAAATCCTTATGTGTATAAGGTTCCAATAGTACTATAGGCTCTACAAATCCCCAAATCAATTTAGGGTTAACAAAATTAAAAAAGTAAGAAATGAGATGAGAGAATTCGTCCCCCAAAATGGCACCCCTAGGTCCATATTTATAAGGGTTGGGCATCTTCAACATCTTTAGCATCCTTCAGTATGGACTTCGATGGCAGCATTGGCAATGACTTCGGTGACCCACAGAGTTGTTAGTCAAAGGTAACATTGCGGCATTGATATAGTAAAGCATTGGTTCAAGGTGGCCCTTTCCAATGTATTGTCGGCGTCCTTGATTACTTCGTGGATATTGATGGTGTCCTTCATCAACACCGCTTTGCTCGAATATGCTACATCTTCAATGTGCTTGTTTAAGGATAATGTGCGATGTGATCACTAATGAAGTGCGACATAGCTTTGTGTTCCTTTGACATCTTCGTAAATCAATACTCTCGACGTACTTGTGAGGTGCGGTGTCATCTTAATGTCGTGTTGATGACCTTCAAGATTATTATCGGTAAGCTTGTTTTGATCATGATAAGTGAGTGGCACATCTAGTACATTAAGGGTGATATGTCTTCGAAGTGATGATGTCGTGAATGGAGTGCAGCTCGTTGTCACGAAAGGCGATGTCTATAGAACTTAGCATCAATTAAATGCGCTATAGTCACTTCGACATTCATTGATGGCTTACGAAGTGGGTTGCAATTAATCTCTTTGACTACTTGGTCATATGCGACATTGTATATACTCCTTTATTGATGCAGCATAATATCCTATCTCTTCGACACCGATCCATAAGCGCCTAATGTTTCATATCTTCGACAATAGCTATGGCATGTGATGTGACTGAGAAGTAATTACTAATATCGACACTATCACTTTGACAATGGCGATGGCTTATGAAGTCATGGCACATCAAACCTCTTCGATGAGAATTGTAGTAGTAACATTTGCCCCCTAGTGTAGAGGAGCCATTGACTTTTCAAGTCAATAGTGCCAGAGTCATCCATTTCCTGCCTTTTGGTCTTCTCGCACTTGTCTTAATCGTTAATTTCAATCCAATTCAATGGCTCTAATTTGCTTACTTTCTCCTATAAATATATAGGCTTTCTTTCTTTCTTCTTTCACTTGCAATTCAGAAACATAAAAAGAAACAGGCTTTCGAAACTCAACTACAAACTCAAGTCCTTTAGTAGCGATTTCCTACACCCAGGTATAGCTTTTATTTAATCAATTCCTACATTAGTCTGCATGAATTTTATGTTAAACCGTGACTAGGGTTTACTTCAGATTTCATTAGTTTTAGAATTGGGAATTGAATCCGATCGTTTGACTCTAATCATCCAAATTTCAATGTCAATTGTGATTGTTAATCTTCTCTAATGTTGGATTAATTGCTTAATGGCATCGATTTATTTATTTAGGGATTTCCTGTTTCAAAATGGGTAGCATATCAAACTCGAACCCATTACTATTAGCCCTGTGTTGGTATGGACACTCACGAGGTCGCCTGGAGGCTTAATATTCACTTAGCTAATAACACAAGTTTTTTTTGAATCGTTGATAGGTATTAATACTATTTAACACTGGCATGAAAATTGGTATACTTAAGTTTATTAACAACAAAGGTGACCTCGACATTGGCTTTCATCATATTAACATTGATAATTCTCGATGATGTCTTACCTTTTGAAGTTAATAGAACCTTATGTTGTCTTGTTATCTTGCTAGCTAAAAGTTTTCGTATTGTAAGTAGTTAGAATGAAGCTTATCAACCCACTCAAAGTCATAGATATTACTGTTAATTAATATTATAGATAGGATTGTAAGTAACTCGAAGTCATAGACTTGTCTCAAGAAACTTGAAGCCATAGAAAGAAAAGAAGGCATCTAGGTTGATAAAGCGTGATGCTAACTGGTTCGACACTAGTTTTGCAGTAGTTAATAAAACTCTTTGTCAATTAATTAAGGTCAATAATGCTGAAGTCATTTCATATCTCATCGACTAAGTTGAAGTGCGGCTACCCTTAATTGAAAACCTAGGATTCATCGACAATAAGCGTTCTTTGTCTTCAAGCATAGTTTAATGACCATAGCCTTTATGTTTTTCTTTACTTTTTCATAATCGCTGTTAACATTGCAAGTGGAGTCTTATATGACATCGACACTCTCGACACCATTATTTTTATCATGTTATAAAATTGTTTAACTAATTAGCATGTTTCCAATTCGCGTCGCCATTATCTATCAATGTCGGTGACCCTACTATTTCGGCGTTACTTATGGTTATGGGATTTGTTAGTGTCCTATAGCTTAAGTTTTACAACACTACCAACGTGAACTCATCGATGTTGTATATCTATTTTCCTTTAATTTATATATAATCACCTTCGTGAAATTCTCCTATCAGAATTGAAACTTAAGTTCCTAAACAAACTCAACATGTGACGTTTAAGAATTATTATCTAGTGTCTGTTACATACTTTGTCACTCCAAGAATAAATGGATTACTCAGTCAACCAAACTTTAAAATTCGCGTGTAACAAATATTTTAGACAATATGATTATGATTATTTCTTAAATGTGGAGTAATATCACCTGGCGGGACAATGGAGAGTAAACTATCTAGTAAAAAGCCCATTAAGAAGACTAACAAAGAGTCCATACCTTCTCCTTCGGCTAGCAAGAAGGGAGACATTATTACGAATCCATCATACATCACCACCCAAGCTAAGGTGGATTCCGTTCTTAGACAATTTGATATCACCGGGGCTGAAGCCAACCACGCGGGCTCTTTAGACAACATTTACAACCCGCCGGAGGGATATTTTGCCTTCTCTGCCATTCATATCTAGCACTCCGGCTACCTTCCCTTCCTTGGATTTCTCTTAAGGTATTTGAAACATCTAAATATTGTACCAATCCTGTTCTTACCGAATTCATATACATACTTTACATGTTTGGAGGCTTTAGCTCGAGAGGCTGGGCTCCCGTCTCTTGGTCCCAAAATTCTTCATCACATAGCTGGCCCTGCTAAAGTGGGAGAACAACCAAACAATCAATTGTACCTAATTCGTCCTCATCTGAAAAGCTTGATTTCTGAATGTGTTAATAGAGCGAGGACAAGGGAAACTCATTTTTTCTTCGTCAAATGTTTCTCCAGTATTAGAGGAACATTCTCTATTGCTAGTAAATTTCTTCTCCCTACTTATCCGTGTTGGTTTATTTTTCTTTGCTTATGGGTGTTTTTCTTTCAGACTCTACCCCCAAAAATATAAACTCCAATGATCAAAGAACTGTAGACTCTCTAATCCAAATAGCAGAGAGTAGAGGAAATAGGCTCAAACTCCTAACTCCATCAAAGCTCCTTCAATATTCTATCATCCTTGATCACCACAAGGTATTGGGAGAGCCACCGATGGTTAAATTCAATTCTCGTGAAAAAGTTCGTTGGTGAGGGGTAAATCAAAACTATTCACTTCTAACTCTCCAGTTCAACCTGATATTGCTGGTAAGTTTTAATACAGCCCTAAACAAGATTCCTAAGGTTACTGGTTTGCTATCTTTTCCTTTTGCTTTAGGCTCGTCTTCCCTTGTTGTGGCTCCTAAGGAAACAAGGGTTAAGGATGGTGCTCCTAAAAAGGGAAACAACAAAGAAGTAGTTTCAACCCTAACTTAATTAATAATACCTGCCTCATTTAACGACTCGACTGCTCAAGCTATTGAAGAATTAGATGAAGAATAAATGGAAAATGATGCTTTTATTAATGCTCATTTTCCTTCCTTAGATAAGAGGCCCAAATTTAAAAGTGACTTACCCCTGTTGTCATAGATGAGATGGGGCATATGCAAATATTGATCCAAGTCCCGAAGCAACACATTTGGACAAAACTCCGAAAAAGCCCAAAGTGGCTCAAACTAAGATACCCAAGGAGGTTCAAACTCCTAACCCCCTTCTTAATATTACAGTTCCTACTTCCCCAATGTATATCACCCGCATATGGCTGAACTCGGTCTGATTCTCTCTCTAGATGATCCTCTTCCTTTGAGGACTCAAACTTCATCAATGAATTTTGAGGAACTTGGCCAATTATCCATTCAATCTCCCTTAATCACCTCCCTTGGATCATCACAACCTCCCATTTATTCTAATGACCACCTTTTCCCGATCCTCAAATAAATTTTATCAATACATTTTTCTATGTTCATTTGATTAACTTTAACTTTATAGATTTCATTTTAACTTGGACAAGTTATGTATTCTAGGTGGGAAAACACATGTTTCTTCTCTGAGATGTCTCTCAAGGGTCATCCAATGAGGTGGTCGAGCTCAAAGAAAAGATCTCCGCAGCTCAAAATAGTATGATTGACATTATCGTGGAGAGAGATGAGGCGGTCCTTGAAAAAGACAAGTTTGCTTCCTTCCTTGAGGAAGAAAAGAAAACCAGGCAGCAATTAGAAGGAAAAGTGAAAAACTTGGAAGCTGACCTCAAGTTTGTAGGATCGATTTCACCCTAGAGGGAGGGTGAATAGGGTGATACTAATGATTATAAAAATTTATTGCGGAAGTATATAAAATAATTGCAGCACTAATAGTAGCAGAATAATAGCAACACAGATAATAGCAAAATATAAAAAGCAGAAAATAGAACATACAAATTTACCCAGCTTCGGCAAAACCCTGCCTACGTGCTGCCCCCAAGGTTTCTAATAGAAATTAAGTAGTCAGACGCTTACACACGTAAACTCGCGACACCCACTATCGACTAACCTAACTCTACGCTCAAAACCCTACCACAACTCAACCATTGAGTTACGAATTCTCGAACTACACCACCGTAGTTCGTCCCCTAGTCACACGACTAGTAAATTACAAAAGTTTAAAAGTAAATACGATGTAAAAAACAATTTTAAAACACAAAGCCTCTAATTAAAAATAAAAGCCCAAAATAAATGTACACCGGCCCAAAGTAGATTAAAATAAATCCCTTTTCTTTTTATTCTCTGGTATATCTCTTCGGCCCGATCCTTTTGAAAAAAAATTGCAGCTTTCCTTTTTTGCTCGTTCGTTCCGATTTAGGGCTTCGTGATTTTGAAGATGCTGACTTTAATTGTTTATTGAATGATGGATCTTCTACACTTTGCTTCGATAATCAACTTATCACTTGACTCGTAGATGGCTACTTCAATTCGATCGAGTTCGAACTAAAATGGTATGCGATCTATTGCTTTTTGCTTTACTAGTTAGCTTCCTTAAACTCGATGCTTTTTGAATGCCGATGATGATAGGGTTAAATAGGATTCCAATTCCTATAATATCGTTCGATTGAAGTCGTCTGATATTGTAGCTTGGCCGTTCAATTTTGCTTGAGTGTATACGATTTGTTTAGACTTCTTCAATTCGTATAATTTGCTGTTTACTTGATTAACACAGCTTTGATTTTGAACGTTCGACTCCTTGGCCACCACGGCTTGTTTTCTGATTTGGTTCCGTTTATTTTTCTGACTTGTTGACTATGATAATATTTGACTTTGGTTATGGTGATAACATTTAGTTATTCGATTTTCTATCACCTGACTTTGATTTGTGTTCATGCCTGATAGCATTTTCGACCTGATGCTTGTGTACATGCTTACTGTATCCCTGTACTTCATGTTGTCCGATCTTGTTTCACTTCACTGTTCACATTTTGTTGTTGTTCATTTCATTGATATGTCTTCACTTGATCACTGTGATCATGTGTGTCTTCACTGGTTCATTCTTGAACTGTTTCCAATTGAAGCTGGTGTCATTGTTTGTGATGTGCATGCTCATTGATCTAGTTGAAATTTGTGGCCTTGGTTTCACTTGAGTCTGAGCTTGTATATGAACTGGTTCATGATGTTGCTCCTTGATTTTCTGGCCTTCACTTGATATCCGCTGCACCATGTAGTAGCTTTGCTTATTCTTGTGAAACTGTCTTCCTTTGTCAAAATAGCTGCTGTCTCATTGTGATCATTTGTTGTGTATACTTGGTGCATGGATTTATTTCAAAATGCTTGCATACTGTGTTCATGTGGTCTGCTGTTATGCTCCAGTTTTTATTGTTTTCCATTTGAACCTTTGACTGCTGAGGCTTTGATTCACTGTTGCATTGCTTTGAGTCAGGTTCCATTGGTCATTGTTAGACTTCATGTAGTCTGGTGGCTTCACTTTGGTATTTGCAGTTTTCATTTCTGTTTGGTTGCCACTGAACTTCAAGTTCTCTGGTTCAAGTGATTTTGGAATTTGTGTGCTATCTACTACCTTTTGTACTTGTTCATTTTTGATTTTGGACTGGTCGAGTTGTTTTAGTTGTCTTGACCATTTTATTGAACTTGTACATTTTGATTGCACCTGTGTTGAATCCAGCGTATAGCTCGGGTTTGACCTTGTGCTCATGTCGTGACTTTATTTGTATTGCTCTTGAGTTGAACTCGGCTTTTAATTGGGTTTGACCTTGTGCTCACATGTCCCTGTAATTTTATCAAGTGTATATCGGTGTGCACGGCCTTGTGGCATGTACAGTGATACACTGTGCATGTCACAAGCTGTTTATGTATGATGAATTCAAAATGAATGTTAACGAACAACCCAAATAACTGAGGCAGATAACTTTTTCAAAATACACATTTTATTTTATACTGCACAAATATTTCTTTTTCAATTTTACTGCGTTAATGTGTATTTTGCAGATAACTCAGACGCTGGATTCAATTTGTAATACAGTTGAAGATCAAATACGAGTGAATGAGTGAAATGTAGTGAGGTGCAAATGTATGTATAGTGAAAAATGTGATGTTATTGAAATTGTAATGTAATTAAAAATTGTGTATATATATATATATAGTGAGAGCTCAAATTTGTACTATTCAAAATTGTAATAAAATATTTATTTGAATAAAATATCCGTTTGAATTTAAATTCTGTGTTATTTATTTTATTCAGCAAATATTAATTCTGTGAAAATAAAATAGTACATTAATAAATACATTTAAATGAATATATATATATATATGTTTATTATCATCAAACAAAAATCATATACTAGCATATTCAACAGAGTTGTCCAACGGACTTAAAGCAGATCTAGAGAGGGTGACCAAGGAAAACACTAAGCGTGTCAAGGAAAAGTCCGAGCTAATCAAGAAGAACAAATTGTTAGAAGAATAACTACAAAGGAAATCTAACATCCTAGATTATTCAAACAGCATTATTAGCGATGCTAAGAAAAAGGTCACTTTCTTTCTCGATGTTGCTCTTTCCAAATTACTGAGAAGTGATGTGAAGATGCTTTGTACGTAGCATATGCCAACAACATTAGAAAATGCCTAGACTTGGACTTTCCATCTCTTCCAACCTTGAATGAAAAGTGCAAGATAAAGTTCTGTTTCAGGATAAAAAAAGGACAAGAAGGCTCTTGAGGAAGAATTCCCCACTGAGGAGGAAATCGATGTTGAAAAGTGGTTATCATTTGACGATGCTCCCATTGATGAAGAGCCAAATCTTGATGAAGAAAAAGACGACGACGACGATGATAATGATGATGATGTTCATAATGATATCAAGGCGATGATCTTTATGACACCAACGATGATTATGGGGGAGGTGATGGAATGGCTCTTTCTAGTCAATCAGATGAAAAGGATGGATCTGGCGATACTAACTTGGACTCAACTGTTCAAGATATAGAAACTGCCAACATACAAGACTTTTCAAAGAAGGATTTTCCTAATAAGCCCAGCACTTTCCAAGGCCAACAGTCCAAAGACAAAGGAAAGATCTCGTTATCTTTGGTTTCGCTCTCTCAGGTATGGATCTCTTTATCCAAACGCCTCAAGCTATCAAGTAACTTTTAGTTAATACATTAATTGCTAGTTTAGGAGATGTAACAACCTGCCTTTTTGGATGTTTTAAGCAGACACACACGTCAGACTCAAACCATTCAAATGGGCAGATTATTATGGGGTAAATAAGAAAAAGAGAAAGAAATAAATCAAATACAGAATCTCGCAGCGGAATGACTAAATATAATAATCAAATAACAGTTCATGAAGTTGTTTTATAAATACAATTGATTATTCTTTACAACACAAACATCAGAGTTACATAGACAAGAATAATTAAATAAATGCAGCGGAACAACATGATGCAGTGGAATAAATATAATAATAATAATAATAGTACAAATCTTCGTCTTGTCCTCCATAAATAAGGTCTTCAACCCTGAAATGCTCTGTCTGACTCGAGCGAATTGAAAAGACAAAACACTCGAGTCAGAACTAAAAGGTCTTACGTAAGTTAAATCAACGGTAAATATAAGTGTGACGGCGTCAGAGATGTTTACGGGGTTTTACATCTTCTATCTTGTGTCAAACGTGAGTGCAATAACTTAAGAGATGTTCGGGATTCACATCTCTTAAGGATCCGTTAAACTATCTACTATGTAGTACAATACGCTATTATAATATGTCTACAGTAAAGTAAAAGTATTAAAATAGCGTTAAGGCGTTACCCATACCCCCCTTAACACATTTTATATATTCACATAGTCTATATAGTACCGTATGCTCCTCCGTAAACTGGAGGTTTACACAGAGGGCACTCCATAGGTATGGTACAAAACAAACTCGCAGAAGGCGCGATAGGGCATGCGACATGGCACTCGAGGCAATGCCAGGGTAGATATACCATTTGCGTATCCGGACTGGTGGTAACGCATAACAGCTACTACCGCCCACCTCGGAACACACTCCCAAATCAAAATCAAGGGTGGCCACCAAATCAATCACAAAGTCAGAATATAGTATCGAAGAAGTGTGTCCGATCGATGGAATGACCTCACTTGGCCCGGCGTAGCTCCTGATTTTAGCCACATCAAGCTGACTCACGGGAGTCAGGGTCACGTTATACCTTATATAGAAATCGTTCGCCAAACCATTCTACTTCATTTCTGGAATCTCCACCACGTACACAGTTGTTAAAGTGGTTTTCAGTGTTGGTAGAGAGTATGACAATATCCGATCCCGGTCTCTTTAACAACCAACCGCTTATTTCACACCGGATGGTTCTTTTACATTTCAAAAGTCAATTCACAATTTATATCAAAATATCATATTCTCAAAACCATATCACTTTCGAAATCATATTCACTTTTGAAATCATATCATTTCCGAAATCATAATTTCTTTCAAAAATCATATTTCCAATTAGGTTAAATCCTCACTTCGAAATCATCATATTCAATTAATTATAACATTTAAATCTCAACTTAGATTATAACATCATTTAACCGTATTTGATTTAAAACCAATGAATTTGAATATAAACACTTTCACTCTACTTAGTCTGAAATTTTGGAAAATAGTTTAAATAGTTATAAATAGTTAAAATAGTTATAAATGGTTAAATACTCTAAAATAGTTAAATTTTAGATTAAAGATACTGTTAAATTAATTTAAGATAGTTAAATAGATTTAAGATAGATTAAATATAATTAAAATAGATTGAATAACTTTAAAATAGATTAATTAGAATAAGTTAAAATGGGTTAATTAGTTTTAAAATAAATTAAACGGTTTAAACTAGGTTAAAATGATTTAATATAGTTAATATGGGTTAAAATAGTTTAGTAATTTGAAAATCTTAAAATTTAAAATCTTTAAAATAATATGTTTTTAAAATAGTTTATATTAAAAATATGAATTTTGAAATCTATATCAATTTGCTATTTGTTTTATTTCAACACAATAGAACCATTTAAATTTCTTAATCAACAAAAAAAATCCAATTTCAAGTCTCCATTCACATTCTCAATAAAATATTAAATTTTATATCGATTTCAATACATGTTTGAAATACCAATTTAAGCTACTCCAATTTCAATATATTTCAAAGTTATATTTCAACAAATTTAATAACTCAATTTCGATAACTTCACTTATACTTCAAATTCAAATTTTAAAATTTCAATTTAATTCCATTAAACAATTCCTTTAAACCAATTCCAATTTTAACATAAAGCTTGAATCTCGATAATAATTCAACTCATATAAATCAAATTTTATTTCAAAATATCATTTAACTCAATTCAAAAATTAAGGATTTAAAATCATTTAATTTAACTAATCCGGTGTCCGTATATAATTCTCTACCCTAGAGTTAAGTGATACATATATTTATCATTTCAATCCACAATTTAAAATTTTACGGTTATATATCATTTCAAACCGCAATCCCGAATTAAATATTAAAATCCATAAAATCGCTCGAGTCTATCATTTCAACCCATTACGATTTTTCCTTAATCTATGGATCGTTCGGGTATATATCATTTCAACCCATAGTGATTTTCCTAATAATAGTTAAGGGAACTTGCAGAGTGATAACAATATATAAGTCAAGCATAACATCGAATCATCCAATATCAACAATCAAACATCCATTATAATTATCATCCAATTCGACCAATAAATTAGAACAAATAACAGGTTATCATTTACAGGTAATTAACTGACAATTTAATTCAAAGTAAATTCAAATTAACTGGAATGACGATTTAAATATACCAAACAGCCATAAATAAATTTCTAATCACATCATAAATTAATTTAACTAACATAAGAAATTTTAGCAGTTGTGAGTGGGTTAAAACACTCACTTTTGATTTTAAATCGAATAAAAATCCAATTTAAGCCCAAAATTCAAATAGTCTTAGAATTCATCCAAACTAGCGTCAAAATGTCCGAAATTCCGATACGATCCCAATGAAACAAACCGCACATGAATCGGACCTCGTACGTAAAAGATATTGATATAAGAAGTTATACGATTCAAATTGAAATTTAATAAAACAAAATATAATAATAATAAATTAATACCCGCTTACCAACCCTAACCCCCTACGGAACCACGACATCCACGAACGCGATGATGGCTGCCCCCTCAATCTCGTGCCGCGCGCCTCCAGATGCCACCCACGCGCTCGCCGACCTCCCCCGAAGCCTCTCAGCCACCAGCGATCAACCCACCTTCATCAACATCGCCTCCAAAATTCCGGCCACCGCCTTATATCGAGCCCTAATCCCAATTAATCGCGATGATCTAACTATCCGATCACCCTCCAACTTGCATGGATGCACTCCCCTCGGTCCTCTCTACAAAACTGTATCCTCCAATCGACGATCGGCCAAAGATCGTTAAACATCAATGAACGGCCGAGATTAATTCGCCTAGTTCTGGCCACACAGCAACCCAGATCGAAAAAAAAACTACAAATTTGACTTGTTCTCATTGAGAGCTTTAAATCAATATATAATTCAATAGGGTTTGAGGAGTTTGATTATTGGAATTGAATTTGAAATTGAATCGAGGGTTTGGAATTTTGGATATGTTTTGCCACTGGAAAGGAGGAGATAGACAGGAAATGTACGTACAGACAAATGAAAATAAGAAGTAGCTAGGGTTTATAATGGACTATTTATAGGCAGATCAGAAATAGAAATGAATGGATCAGATTTGATTTGGAAGTTAAACGATAAACGACCCGAAAAGCCCGTTTTGCCTCCGGAACGAAAATGGGTAATCTCATATATCAAAATAGATGTTTTCAACATTTTTAAACTCAATGGAATAGGTTTCAAGTCCTAATTCCATCGTATCAAGAAGTTATGTAAAAATCAGCTTATTTCAAATTGATTTCAATTGATTTGATTTCTAGGCGTTTCGAGTCTGTAGGATCAAACGACAAGTCTGATCGCTACGAAACTTAAAATCCTATAATAATTCATCGTTACGGATCCGATGAAACTAGTTTCGTCGAAATCCGAGTCAGTGGCCAAATTGGCTATTTTCAAATTAATTTAATAAATTAATTAATTCACTTTTTAATTCAATATTTATTAACTAACAAGTTTCATCATTTTTGATTACTTAGACATTTATAATAATTCAAAACAAGTTTACACATCAATTCAGTGTTTAAAATTTTACTAATTACAGTGTTCAATTTCAACTGTAATTAAATCCAATTAATTATAATTTAATTCCAATAAATTGTTTTAATTTGATTTCAAACTTTATATTCAATCAATTATTACTCAAATAACATAGTTAACATTTGTTTGTCTTTCATTACATTAATATCCTCCAATTTCCATCTTTATTTGTATTAACTACTATATTTCCATTTATATTGAATTTTTGTCAAATTTATACATTAATTAAAATTTAAGATCCCAATTGATTTATTTATCTTGATTCAAATATTTTATTAAATCAATTATTTCCTAATGAATATAATTTACATATATATATTTTTTATTACATTCACAGATTGCAGTTATTGTCTTAAACCACATCAATGTAACATTTAATTCCATTCAATTATAACTGATTTCCAATTTAACTTAACAGACTAAATAGATAGGTAACATATAATAGTTTGCCACCATTTACTTTTAGTCACATTAATAAGTTATTATTTACAACCAAATGTTACAATTACTTACCTAACACTGATTTTATTCAATTACTATTAATTATATATTATTTCATTAATTGATTCAATTTTTACACTTGTTTTCTTATATTCAATTTATAACCAAGTATAACATTTAAACCATTTTCAATTAATTGAACCTTCATTAAAATTGTTAATGATTGACTTAAATTGACATTATTACCTTCCATTCTAGTTAACGTTTCATTAATAATTCACAAATTTTTATTTCTCTCATTATTAACTTATAAAACTTTATTAAATTAACGATTTTAATTATCGAAAATTTACAGGTCGTTACAGGAGAAAACCGAAATATTGTTATGACGTGATGCTTGAAAAGAAACAAATGGATATAGATCGTCTAAATAGAGAATTGGACAAACAACTGAAAGAATGCAATGAATTGTCTGAGAAGTACAAGAAGCTTGCTAAGAGTGCGTCAAAGTTAAGATATTTCAAAGTAAGAGAAGTCGCTCCTCAGATGAAGAAAGCCTGTCATCACCAAGAAATACCCATGAAAGAGAATTACGAACTAATGACCCTCTTTTGGATACTAATTGATGACAGGAATGCCCTGGTGGAGTTTTTGTACAAAGCTTATTGCAGGGGCAAAATTTTCGATTTCTCATAATTAGGTGATAACAACGGAGGTTTGCTCAGAAGCTTTCATTGTCGATATTTGGATGAGTATGGGTCTGATCCCCACCCCGGAGTGTGTTGGAACCTTCCCAGAGTGGCTTCCACCCCACTTTCTTCTAGCTCTCTTTCCGCCAAAAAACTCAAGTACAATAGGAAGAGGTTTATTTCTGAAATCTATAAAAATTGATCTTGTATGAATCTGAAAATTTGTAATATGTAACTTTGTCTGGTTAAGGATTTTATCGGTTTAGTTTTCCTATCCTTAGTCCATTTCAATATATAGTACAGAACAAAGATCTTTCAAGCAGTCCGGTCTCTAGGGATCTCTTGAGTAAATTTGTCAAGCTGAGAAAAGATTTTAAGGAAAAATCTTCGATTCTCAAAACATCGCAATTGGAAAGACATTATTTCCTTTGAGATTTATAAGAAGTCTACATTTGTTATCCCCGTTTCTGCTTTGACTTCCTAGGTGATGAAAAGGATAAGTTGCTCAATGAAATCCGATCTTACCACACCAAAATAATATGTGGCCGTGATAGCCCTCCAGTTGGAGAATGAGATTATCATCGGTTCCCTCCTGTTTATACCCCAAAAGGAATTAAGGCCTCCTTCTATTTTATACTTATGTTGTCTACTAAGTTGTTCGACACTACAAGAAAATCTACCTTCAGTTGCATTTATTGGCAGCGTCTGTAGTGTGAATGCAACAAATACTATTTTAACCATTTTATTTTACTCCTTCTTTTTAATCCAACGTTGCAAATTTTTGCCGCCTTACCGCCCGATTGTAAAAACCTCATCGCGTTTTTTCCATCTCCTTCTTCTCTATTGTTACAATTCTACCCTCGTTCAAAGAAATTCCTCTCACCGATCCACTGTGCTTATCTCCATCTCCACTACTTATCTCGATCAAATCTGCTCTGCTCCACTTCATCGATTCACTCTTCCTTCAATCTGCTCGCGTTTTCTTTTTGGAGATTTGTTCACAAGCCCTAAATTGACTAATCAAGGTAATTGAAAAACCCTAATTTGGCTGAGATATTTTAATTTCTATACTATGTTTGATGTTACTACAAAACCCTAATGACTATATTTTGTTATTATTAATCCATTGGCCTGATTTCATTTTATTTGTAATGTTCTTGTTGTAATTGAAATCAGATGTTCAATAAATTGACTGCTTTAAATTGTTTGAAATCATATTGTTCTATAAATTGACTGCTTTAAATTGTTTGGATCTATGATTTCATCCTATGAAACCTTAATGCAGTGAAGCAGTGAAAATAGACCGATTCTGTTCATTTCCACAAAAGTTGATTCATTGTTCGGTCATCAAACAATGACATTTTAGTATCTTACCTTTAATTTAATAAAGCAGATATTTTGACATATCTTTTTTTAGTTAACTCTATGAGCATTATGTGAAGAATTGCTAATTGTATAGAATTATTGACTGATATTTGGCAAAGTGGGACTAAGATGACAATTTTACCTTATTACTTGTTGCGGAAGTACTGAATCACCCTTGCTGAAAGCAGTACGATGTTGGTATCAATGTTTACATATGTAGTTGCAAAATTGTAAACTTGTAAGTTCAGCTTATGTCTGATTTTTGTTTTTCCTATTAAAGAAACATATTTTTCTAGTATAGACACCTGATTATGCTAATTAAAAAACAAGCTTTAAAAAGCAATAAATAAATGGCCCACTAACCACATAATAACTTGGATCGGGTAGACCATAAACTGGTTCAAATTACTAAAACCAAACAGTGCAACTTTATATTACTCTTGTCAGTTACACAGAAACTACTTTATTATGATCTACCTTATACTTTCAGACATGTTTATGCTTCCGAAAAACTACATGTTTGATGTTTGTATCAGTAACCTTTCATTTTCCGTCGTTGCAAATTCACACATCATAGATAAATGCAAAAACCATTAACAAAGGCCAAAGAAACGCCAAAACTTGTATTTTTTAAATTTGTTTGACCAAGATATATAATATTATGTATGCAATTTAAGTAAATTCTCATGGATTGTGGAAAGTTTCTCAAATTGATTGTGAATAATTATATTGATGTCACATGAATCAATCATGGTATCTAACTAGAAACAGTATAATATATACGTATTAAAGCAAATCAAATGCATTAAAGTACTAAATTGTGATTCACAGTTCTGATTCATTATTGCGTTTGTCTCATGGATATAGTGGTTATACAGCAGTAAAAAAATGTGCATAACGACACAATGCTCGAAAGCCCATAACAATATTACCAGCAGTGACAACTATCCAAAATATTGTTGTAATAATAAAATGCAGCTAATTTACTTCCTAAATGATAATCTACATTCGTTAGTAACATTTCCTGAATGTGACCGTATGCAAGTATCAACCATCAAATAAGAATTCTATAAATTATAGAGTATTAAATCAGAGCACTTAACAACGGTTAGAGGAGAAAATCCAAATGGCTTTAAAGTCTTTTAAAATTTTCAAGCAAAAAGTATGGTCATAGGTTAGTGGATAGATGTAAGTAACAGTGTAACACCTATCAGATTAATTCTGATTTACTCTGTTACAATTCATGATTTCATCCTCTTCCTTATCCATAATTTCATAACAACATTGTTGCAGTAACTTAAAAATAAACTGATGTGATGGAACTCTAATTTACCAAATCAAGTATCTTTTAACGTGAATTGTGATCTGAAATTGACAGTGTGATGCTGCAGTGAAGGCAAGGAAAATGATGCAATAAAGCTTAATGTTAAGTCATTGTCTTTCATGTTCATTACTTTTTAGGGTAGAGACCTATGCAATTCTTTCCTGAAACGTGTAAAAAGAGCAGTTAATTAAATGATATTCACGATGTAACACTGTCTCATAAACACGTGTATTAACCTGGGTAATAAATATCGATTATCTTAGGACTTATACGAATTGCAGCGGTTGTCTTGTTTAGTAAAAGTGTGCGTGAATGGTCATCGTTGTTATTCTAGATGATACCCCTACAATTCTCGATGGAAAAAGCATCAACTCTATCTTTCTTATATGGATATACCTACCTATCGTGTTATGTAGCATGTTCATATATCCACAATATATATATTACTATTACAAGTACGTAGGCACGTCCGATGGACGTGTGTGTAGGTAATCAAGACCAAAGCTGGGTTTGAGTTATAAGTTGGATTGTGGCTCCCATCAGCTTCCATTTGTTCCTGTGCTCGTTTGCAGTTGTAGGGAAGAAAAATATAATTGGTATTAGCTATTTGATAAGGCAGTGGGAAGAGACAGCAGTAGTAACATGTTATTCTGTTCTATATCAATTTAAACATGAACTGTGCAAAATTAAAGGGTTAAACCGAAGAATAATTTGAAGAGGAGTTCTTATTTAAGAGAAATGTTTCATCTAATGTCAAATCTTTATAGTACTTATTGTCTCAATGCTAGTAATCTTTTTACGTACATTGTTTTCTGATTAAGTATCTTGCCAAATTTGTTTCAGGCTTGATTTTGTACGAATGTGTTTTGTACGTACATTGTTTATTATTTTCTCTGTACCACGTAAATTGTGTACCAAAATTGAGATGAACATATAAAGTAGCGGTTAGGAGAAAATGTACACTACAGCATTTCAAATACGAATAGCAGACAAAACAAAGTACATGTGTTTAAGCATACAACATAGAAGGCTTACATTTCAATGCAACCATGTAATGGCAAAATAATTACTAACAGTTAGGAGCATTTATCAGCATTTATCACCAATTATCACGCTTGTACACAATCAGATCTTTCCTACTTAATGAAAAATTTGCAACATAAAATCCACACAAATATCCTAATATGCACAACAGTTCAATGTCAAAGTATTATACCAACTTGACATTTCAGGTGTAGTAGTAGTATATCAAAGGATAAAGTATTAGGTTCAGTAGAATAGAATGCGGACCTGTAAATGAGTGCTCATCCAAACAACTTTTCAAACAGAAATCACAAATATCCTAATATGCACAACAGTTCAATGTTAAAGTACTATAACAACTTGACAATTCAGGTGTAGTATTTGTATATTACATGATAAAGTATTAGATTCAGTAGAATAGAATGCGGACCTATAAATAAGTGCTCGTCCAAACTACTTTTCAAAAAAAAAAATTCGATTCTATATCTTCCCATTTGAGAATTAAATGCTAGCAACCCCCACATTGAAATGAACTGCATGGTTGTAATCGTTGATTTTCTTCTACTAAAGCCATCACCATCTAAAACCCGTACTTTCATCCTGCAAAAAAAAAATCATCAACAAATTGTTGCAGTGAAAACATTTTGTAATTACCATTTCTCCAAATGAAAGCACCTGTTTTTAAAAGTCATGGTGGTATGAAAATTGCAATGTAATTTTCCCTTCCAAATTGTTTTACATAAAGCTGTGTTCCTCTCTCTTTCAAAACTCATTTTTATCCACTTCTAGCTCATCAATAAAATTTGGAGTTTGACCCGCCATCTAGATTACTGTAAAATTAATAAAATGTTCAAATTATTAATTTCTTTGAAGCAAATTACGACTAAATAGATCTCGGCGCTAGAGATAGTAGAAAACACATATCAATTTCAAAAAAGAAACTTTTAATAAGGATTGATTTATATTATATGACTTGATTTAATTATCAATGAATCCAATCCATTTTGCCTCAGGAGGATTAAGAAGAAATAGTATTTTGAAAATCTGCACATTCGAAAATCAAGAACAGTAAAAATTATAAATTAGTACCTTCGTGCACTATTAAAAAAACATGTATATTACTATTTGTTTGGGTATCTTTATCCAGACGGGTCAAAAAAAACTGGGTAGATTCATTTGATTAAAATAATGGATGTACAAATAGTAAAGTTAAAACTTTCAAAGTACAGACTATTTACAGTGTAAAAGTCGAGCACAGTGCACATATAATTTTATGGTAAGTTAACATTATAAAAGCAAAACATTGTTTATTGTCTAATTGTTAGGAGGATCAAGGTGAAATATAAAATAATATCATATCATTATATTTTGTGGGTGAGCTTCTTATTCCATCCTTGAGTATACCATGAGTCCATGCTCAGGATCAGAATGTCAGAGTGAAAAAAATTCAATTCCTTCCGCATAAGAGCTAAGAGGATTCACTGTCAATGAATTTAACAATGTTGAGTAATACCTACAATGCATCTTTGTTTGGTCCTTTCTTACTTACTTTGCAAACAGAAGCAGTTGTACTCTTCCAGTCAAATGCATCCTGCTCGCTAAGTTGTTTAATTTTAATGCAATTTCTTGCATACTCCATAGGTTCAAATAACCAAATTAAATTTTAAATGATAAAACTAATAAGATGAAGAAACAGGGAAAATTGCAGAGTTGTTTATTCAACTTTCAAAAAACAGCAATGAATGCTTGCGTCTACTATATTCCTAGACGTGTTAATGATCTAACATATATGGCTTTATTGAAACTGTATAGTTCCAACTTTTTCAGTAATTCTGTGTGTTAGAATGTCTAAAAAGCTTATAGACAAACCACATTGTTACTTGTTATGTCTTGACATAAATGATATTATTTGAATAACAGTAGTAAATGTCACCGAGAAAGTGAAGTGCAATTGTAAATGGTATGTATGGATATGAAAATTGGAAAACTATTACCAAAGGATGTCATTACCCATTAAAAATTCAAATGGGTAATATAGCGTTAGTGTATCATATAACATTTTAAGGAACAGAGGAATGACTGTAAAAGTAAGCCATCTTTTAACATGCCATTAAAAGGCATAGAATAAAATTGAGCCAACGTCCCATTTGATAATCCAATCATTTAGATATTAAGTGTTTGGTCAGAACAAAATTTTCCTATTATTTATTTCATCCTTGTACATGGTTTGTACTGCTACAACCATGAATTAAACTAAAGAGATAAAACTTTTCTATCAATTCTCACAAAAGTTTACTAATTACAAAAGTTAAGAATGAAAGGGCGTGGATGAAAAATTAAGTACCTTTCTTCGTCTTTATTATTTCAGATTCACGTCATCCATTTTTTCTTCATCGAATCCTCATGATCTACTTCACCATCCATGTGTTTCCTGTATAAATAGAAAAGAGTTGTTAGTCAAATGTAAGAGTGATTTTTTTCTCTTAAAAAGGAAACATACCTACACAAACAGTGTATAAATTAAACAAAGTTCATTGTTAATTCTAAAATATTCGTTTATCGACACATACCTATTATGTCTTAAAACTACTTTCAACGTATAACACTGCATTAGTTTGCTTTGTAAGTTCCTTAAGATATTTTAAATTCTCGAAACAACCAATACCAAAAAAAAAGTTAAGAGTTAAATTTGTACTTTTTATGTTTAGAATAAGGGATGTTAAATGCTTACTCATTAACTTTTGTATCAACCATTTGGCAAATAGTACCAGCAATCATAGAACTCTTTCCTATTCCACACTACACTTAAGCAATCACATAATGTCCCCTGATATAGGAAAAAATGCTCTCTACTGTATAGCGGATGGTTTTTCGAACCCATGTCGTAGATTCCTCGCAGCAAATCCACGTCTATCCCCATCTGGCCAAAGCTAGATATCTGCTCCATTCCCACGCTCGTTTCGAATGCAAACGAATTATCAGCAAGTTTAGATTGGCGATTTGGCAGTGGTGGAACGGAAGTCGTTGCCGCCATGGCTAGAAAAATGAAATAAAATTTGGGTTTGTAAAACGTGGCTGCAAAAATTGAGGGACCGTAGGCACCATAATGTTACGGAGGATAGCATCGGATCCGGTTGATAGCATCGGAGAGCGGAAACCGAGGAGAAGTAGGTAGATTTAGGTGACGTGACATCGGGGGCAATTTTGGTTAAGGATGGTGAAGGGGTGTGGGAAGTTGGCCGTTGGTAACCCCTAGCCGTCAAGCTACGTCGGCAGGCTTCAGATCCGGATGTCATCATATTAGAGCGTAAAAGGAATTTTACGGGAGGGGGATGAAGAGTGGATGAGAAATTGTTTGGGAGTGGAATTTTGGGGATAGGCGGTTGAAAAGTTGTGGAAGAGAGAAGGAAGAGAAAGTGGGGAGAAGAGTAAACGGCTGATGTTGTGGGAGTAGAACGTGCGTGTGGAAAAAGACGACTTTGCCCCGGTCTGTTAAACTGTACGTAGATTTGGGGGAAGGGGTTGTTGGGAAGTTTAAAAAAGCTTCACCAAAAAAAAGTATTTGTATTATTAGTAGAGATACTGATTAACACAAGTATGAAAACTATAAAAATGAGCTATTTCAGAATAAAAAGTTTGTCTCATTCAGGTAGATATAGATATATCTGGTGATAGTGATACTCATTTCTTTGCTGATTGGGCTGTAAGCATTCATGCAAAAAATTGCATTAATACTGTTTATTTTGTATCATATCCATTGACACTTTTGTCTCTCATGATACAACTATATAAAGAATAAAAAATGGGATGCATAAACATTTCTAAGGTAGGAGTAAAGTTCCATTCAGATCTGTAAGGTGGGAGTAAAGTTCCATTCAGATCTTCAAGGTAGGAGTAAAACTCCGCTCATTGTCAAATTTTGGTATCTATAAAAGTTTATATTTTTTAACATATTATCAAATTATATTTCACCCATGTATTTCCTCATGATTCATGGAAAATTCATATTTTCTTTAGTTGATAAAGTTGTTCTTTATATGATAGTGTGTAATGGCATGACTGAGCTGAGGCATTATGTGTAAATCAACAAACTGAGCTTAGGCAATGATCAAAGCAATGAACAAAACTGGCAATGTGTAGTGACATGACTGAACAAAACTGGGAATGATTGAATGTATAACTTATGTATACTTTTTTTTGTGCACTATATTATTTGTAAGTTTAAGTTTATGAAAAACTTATGTATACTTTTTTTACACTGTATTATTTATTACATCTAACCTTAGAAAAAAACTTAATGTCCATCACATAGGAGCAATCTTTAGCATAAAGGAATTAAATTACATCTATTCTAAAGAGTTAAATCTCAATATTTAAGGAATTTCGAAGATTTCCAGTAGCTAGAAGCAAAATTTGATGTTAACGCCAACACGCTGAACTGTGTTAGCATAGTCTGAATTGACATGATCTGGGTTGCATTGCCTGACTGATTTGTGAACATGTTTTTCTGTTGCACCTTCAATAAGGTAATATATGTTTCAGATCTATGTTATTGCTGCAGTGATTCAGTGCTGGAGCTTCGATAATCGGACAGCCTACAATAGTAGTGTAAGCTAAGCCGAAACCTTTCAAATTATTGTAAAGTTGCTTAGCATAACTTAATAATCTAGCTAATGATAGAGAAGAATTTGTATTATTTGGAATCCTGATATTTGGGCACCAACTATTCTAGAGTCAATAGACCAATATATAACTTGTCTACTCCAAAATAAAAGGGAATGGCTGTCATAATCACCGTAGTTTATGGTTCTAATGATCAAACTCGATGAAAACTGATCTGGAACTACTTGTGATAAAGCAAGCGACATCAAGATGCCTTGGCTTATAGCAGGATACTTCAATGACACATTGCATGCCTATGACAGAGGAAAATACCATTTTGCTATAATAATGCTTGGATAGAGTTGACAGGTTACAAAGAAGCTGTCCGAGGTACTTTTAATCTCTCCTCATATGGTATAATCCTCTTTATCAGTTCTTACAAAGTTACATATAGTTAAACATAACTTGAAGGTATAGAATAAGAACAATTTGAGTGTAAAGAAACAGGTAGATGACATAAAAGAAAGGAGTAATCAACTTTACCTTCAAATTTTAGCCGATCCAAATAACACTAATCTTATAAATGATTATAGAGCCATCCTGGATTGTTTGAGAAATACGATACACTCTCAAGCTATAGAGTTGAACCGAAAAGCCAAAATAAAGTGGTTCACCCAGGGGGATTGGTGTACAAGGTACTTTTATGCTAAAATGTCATCAAACAAGAAAAGGACGTCAGTGAGATAACTATGGTGATATAATTAATAATGTAGATATACGTACAGACCAAGCGATAAGCTATGTCCAGAACTTATACTGTGGAGATAACTTGAAGCTACAATTTCAGTCATTACCTGCAAAAAATTAATTAAGAAATCAGTTCAAGGAAAATTGAAGCTATGGTTAATCTTGATGAATTAAAGAAAGTTGTGTTCATGGTCGATGAGAATAATCAGAGATGACTTATCCAGTGCTATTGATAGTATAGTTTTGGGAATATAACCAATGAAGTCAATCATACTTTTATTGTACTTTTCCAAAGCATAACAATCCTATCTCTATAACTAATTTCAGGCACGTATTATGTTGTAACATAATACGTAAAATGCTGGCTAATGCATTATGTGGAAGAATGGATGATTTAATTTCTATCAACCAAAACGCCTTCATTCCTACTAGAATCATCCAAGAAAATTCTTTATTGGCACATGAAATGATAAGAAGATTTGGTAGAAAAACTTCCAACAGTAACAGTTTAGTGAAACAAAAGTTTTGAGTGAAAAAGATCTATTGCTATATGTGTATATACCCAAAAAAAATTACTTTTACATTTGTATATTAAAGAACAATAAAAAGGAAACGAATGCATATATATATATAAAGTAATTAATATGTTGTATTTTAAATTAGGCGCCTGTGAGTTTGACAGATCTGGTAGGTGAAAGTGAACAATTATGTGAGAGAATGTATTTAATAACCATATACATATATTTAAAACTGAAATTTATACTTATATATATTAAAAATTTAATCAACTTAGTAAATAACTAATGGGAGTCTAAGTACAAGAGCTTGCGAACATGAGGTTGAGTGCGTAACCAAATTCTGTAGTAGATTGAGAGCTTATATTTTGATAATAATAATAATAACAACAATAACAGCAACAACAATAATAAAACTAAGTTTGATAAAAATAATATTATTATTATAAATTCAGGTTGTTCCCAAATAACTTCTTCGACTAGAAAACAACTTGCATTATATTGGAGTTCGATGAAGATAGCCTGGTAGCTATAATATGCATTCTATGCCTTTGGTCTTTAAGTAATACATGCTCTGTTGATATTATGATGATTTAAACCATACGTTTTTAAATAATCATTTTTAGTGCAAAAGAAGTTAGCTCGACGTGTGGTGTGCAAGAATGAAGATGGTCGATATGAACTGCTTATGATGCAAAGATTCTGTTGATGTTAGCTAAATATGGTTTGCATACACAAGAATTATGTTCATACCAAAAAAAGTTATGGGTGGCCTCATAACTAGAGGAGACGGGTAACTCACAAGTGGTCTGGCGATCTGCGGCTGCATCATTTTTGTTTTCGTCAATATTTCATGTTATCATTGATAGGTCAGTGAGTGAGTGAGTGGGTGAGTGATTGAGAATAAAAATGATGAGTACTTAATTGATGAATTTGGTTAATGAATATGTTAGGCAAATGGTGAGTACTTTTTCTCCTTTGCATTGTTATTTGACAATTTTTTAAAATGTATGTACAGGCGAAGGCAATGCAGGACAACCAACTCCTCTAACTTTCAAGGAACACAATATCCAAACAGTTATAATTTACATGCACTACTTGGTAGACATAACCAAGTGCACAATACTTTCCTCTGAATGCAAGATTAGGAGTTCAAACATGATTCCCTAAGTATCATAGGATACAGGTATCACTCCCATAACTACATGTTCACTTTTTATGCACTTTCACAGCAATATGTTTCCTGGTCTTATCTATATTGAACCAGTCTTTAGAATTTGCTGATAAAAGATACTTTGTTGTTTTTTTGTTTTAATGTATTATAGTGAATTTTGGAAGTGAGATTTAATAATATTTGTTCAATGATGCTTAAACAAGGAGGTGTTTGTTCCAAGTTGAGGTATTAACAGAATCAGAGCCAAGGTATCAACAGAAACAAAGTTGAGGTTTTCAAACGTAATTTCACATTTGTTTCCGCTTATCAAACTTGATTATATCAAAATTTAGTTGGAAAACTTATCCTAGTACAGCAGAAACCAAGTATCTGAAGTTAGATTTATATGCAGAATGAACTTGCCCACAAGCTGTTGACTATCATGGATCGTGATGCACATGCGGTAGTTTATATATTCAAGCATTCTACCACGATGAAACATATGTCCTTGCATCTTGTACTCATTTTGATATATGCATTATATATTGTAATGTGATTAACACCTATATCTGCTTATTTTGTTCCTAGAGATTCCTGTTATGTATGCACATGCGAGCACACCTATACCTGCTTATTCTGTAGTAGATTGAGAGCTTATATTATAAAAATTAACAAGTTTATAATATTAATAAGAATAAACCGAGTTTGATAAAAAATTAACTAAGTTTATAATAATAATAATAAACCATAGTTTGATAAAAATTAACTAAGTTTATAATAATAATAATAAATTAATAAAGTCAACTGAGTTTTATAATTAATAATAACAACAACAACAACAATAACTAAAACTAAGTTTATAAAAATTAACTAAGAAATTAAGTTTATAAAAATTAACTAAGTTAACTAAGTTTTATAAGAAAATAAATAAGTTTATAAAAATTAATTAAGTTTATAATAATAATAATAATAATAATAATAAATTAACTAAGTTTATGAAAAATTTATAAGTTTGAGATAATTTATAAAAATTAACCAAGTTAATAAAGTTTAAGTTTGGGGTAATTTATAAATTTAAGTTAATTAAAATATAAGTCATGATATTTAAGTTTTAGCAATTAAGATAACTTATAAGTTTGAGTTAAGATAAATAAAGTTATAAATAAGTTAACCGAGCTTTATAAAAATTCAACTAATTTTTATAAAAATTAACCGAAATTTTAAAAATTAACTAAGTTTTATATAATTTAACTGCATTTTATAAAAATTAAATAAATTTATACAAATTAACTAAGTTTTATTAGAATTTAACTAAGTTAATAAGTTTTTAAAAATTAAGTTAGTTTATTATAAAAATTAACCAAGTTTTATAAAAATTTAACTAAGTTAACCGAGTTTATAAAAAATATTTAAATTTAATAAAATTTTAACTAAGGTGTTTGATATACTTAAATATATTAAAACTGTATTTAAAATGAAATCAAGAAAAGGACTCAACTTGACAATTTTAAGTGTAATCATGGACGATGCAACGTCAAATGGAAAAATGTTCGCTTTTTTCAAGTTTGAAAAACAATGATTGAACCAAAGGAAAATGAGATTTATAACTTAAGAGAAATCAAAGCTTATTTTATCTGGGTTAATAACAGGGAAAAACCAAACACAAGAAGTGGAAACTAGAATGTAAAAAAGAAAGGTTTTTTCAGAAATGATTACTGGGATTTCTTTCTGAGTTTTAATTCATAACAGACAGACATACTGCCTCTAATACTCATGTCTGTCATGGTCATATAATTAAAAAAACTCATTACTATCAACACCTTCATCAGTAAATCTCCATGTTGTCTCCATGTTGTCCAAATTTATTACTGTCAGTATTTGGGATATTGGGATATTGGTATTGCTAAGGTTATAAAAATGTATACATACTGTCAGTAAATCTCCATGGTGTCTAAATTCTTTACTGTCAGTATTTGGGATATTGGTATTGTTAAGGTTATAATAATGTATACCATACTTTCAGTAAGAGGAGAGTAATATTTTGGCATATCAACGACATTTTGTTGCAGGAGCTAATGTTTAGCGAAAAATAATGTTTATCATATTCATTATGATGTGTAAGAAGGTTTAGAAATAGTTTGCTATCCTAATTGGATGGAAGAGCAACTTAAATCCAAACTACTCTAATTTTTTAACTACGCAGAAGGATTTGCACATTGTAAATTCAATTATAAATGTTACTAAGTTTGTCAAATTTATGCTGCAGTGCCTATGCAAACCTTTTGGGGTTGTCTACATGGCTGGAAAGAAGCACTATTTTTGAGTTGGAGGAGGGACTCGGCAATTTATACATGTAGTAGAAGATGATGGTGAGGTTAGTTTGAAATGTAGAGATAACTAACTATGCACTATAAACAGTCTTCTGTTATTTCTTCATTATTGAGAAAGGAAAATATGCAGGCATCATGGAAGCCCATTTGGTTGCTGAAGTTACTGATGGTTCCTCAAATGTCCGTGAGGTGTGGAAGTTTTTGTTCATGCAAGTGTAAAAGCCTAGGTTAGATAATAAATACCAAATTGTACTATGATTGGTAAATTCGATTTATTTACTATTGTATTTGTTAGTCTACCGTGCTAAAATAATTATGCTGAAGATAAATTTCGTAGGGATAAACTTCCCATAAATTTGCTTGTGCGACTTATTTTCCTAAAATCCTCCGGCAAACATTTTATACAACTGGAGGACAGATATTAGTTATGCTAGTTTAAGTTTATTTCTTTCTGAATATTAGAGGAAAACATTAAATGGCTAGGAACTGAAGAACTCAAATATACCAACTAGACTTTCTATTATGCTTTTTAGCCATGCGATGATTTGATTAGTGCCTCATTGATTATTGAATTCAATGTTGTCCAATATTTTACTACTTGGTATAGTAGTATAAATCACATTATTTGTGAAAATGAATACAATTTTTCAAAAATAATTATACTACTTGGGATAAAGAAATTTGAGAATTACCTACAATGAGAATTATCCCATGATCAAATATGCCTTGTTTTAATTTTTAGGTTAAGAGGATTGCTAGGTAGTATTTCTTAATTATTTCATAATATGTTGTGATGTTCACTTTCATCTTCTAGTGGGCTTTATTCAATTTCTAAACTTCAAGCAAAGGATGTTGATTGGGGGTTAAAGTTAAGTATTTCAGATGCCAGAGGTTGATTAATTAGTTAAAGCATGAAAAGGCCGACTTATCCTATGACAATAGAGAGGAAGGTATCTTCATATATGTATTTATCTGACTAGTGTATTAAAAAATTTCTATGCGCTTTTGTGGTAGTATTCTAGTTTAGAAAAATACAATGTTGGTTCTTCAATTGACAACTTTTATGGTTAATTCTATAATACTATAGATGCATCTTGAGTTAAAACGTGGCTAAAAATAAACCAAAACAGTTGTGGCATATATTGATTTCAGCAACTATTGTTTGGTTAAAATTTATCCAAACACATAAATAATAATAAAAACATATTCCAAACCAAAAATTAGACCTTTTAGTTTCATCTCCTCATTCTTAACTCCAACACCTGTCTGAATTCATTACTGTTAGTAAATCTCCATGGTGTAATCAAGTATTCAGATATGTAATGTCAATTCACACCCCTGCTAGCACTTAATGTGAACTTTATCATTCAAAGAACTACTAACAGATGCAGTTACCAGTAGGCTTGTTCTATACCTTCTTGTGTTTGATTTAGATGTAGTAGTGTGTATGTTTAGTTACCATGGGTAAAACTGAATGCTCTTGATGTGCTTGCTTGAGTAAACTTGACCTGAGAAAAACAACAAATTATATAAAAAAATCACTTTCAGTTTAGGGGTGACGATAGTATGCATATTCAACGTTTCATCCTTAACTAGTTTAAATCTGGTCATTTGATTCTTGACTACTATGTGTATCCATGGTTGCATTATCATGTAGCCTACAAATACAAATATTTTATCTTTTTTATTAGATACAGCAAATTTCAAAGTAGCAGACTAGACATTACATATGCATTTAGTACCGAGTTCTTCCCCTACGACATGGTAGAAATTATATGTAATTTGATATCATTTAAGACACCGAAAGCTGGAGGATTTAGAAGTATTATGATGCATTTAAAACATTAATTGGTCAACCAACTTTGATAGGCATTTAGTAATTTGATTTCATTGAAAGCATTAGTAGGTCAACCAATATACCATAACCACATTACTATTTAGGTCTACTTAGATGAACTATATTCTGTCCATCAACCATGAGATAGAATTATCCAGATTAAGTGTTAGACATTTAGACATGATCAAGTAGCGAGAAGAGTTTTACAGACATTCTGAATGTAATCAAGTATTCAGAATGCTGACAGTAATAAATTAGAGACATGATCTAGTAACAGTTCTATTGTTACTCTATTGGTACAGTAACAGGTTGGAAATAATCAAGTATTCCGAATGCTTCATTTCTTCTAGACATTTAGACATGAACTTACATCTATTGGTACTGGTATTTACAAAATCAATAAGGTAGTTTGAACTAATAATATAAACAGTTTTTCACCATTTGTTTTCCTACAAGGTAGATTCTGTTTACAATTGGTTTCATGACATTTTTAATTTTGGCTGTCTTTGATTCTGATTGAAACATAAGTAAGTGTTTCAGCACCCACCACACCAATACATATTGAGATTAACGTGTGATAAAGTGTGATATATAAGCCTACATATGCCAAATGCATGGCACCTAAACAAACACGAGGCTTCTGTTTCATATATTCAATTTTATATATGCTGCGAAATATTTGACACAATGGCTTTTATGCTACACAAATAGAAACATGAACTGTATTTGCGTTAAGCTACTTGCTTTAGAATTCAAATTTGATTTGTCGAATGATTTAATGGTTCAGATGAACATATGGAAAAGGCTGCAAATTAATGCGGCAAATTGATGCATATATAAAGGATAAGAGCAACATGTAATATCACTTTTGAGAGATAATGTTCAAATTCCTAGTATATATTTGTCAGTATGATGATACTTATTAATATTATTAGATAATGTAAACAATAAAGATTTGAATCGATGCCTACTAGTAAGGTGAATAGTTGATTATAGTTCCAGTTCTAGCTCCAGCATCCTTTTTATTGAAAAGTATTAAAAGGCACGCTTTAGATGTCCGAATTGTTTGCTTTTGTTATATGGACTTTTAATCAAGTTGTTCTGTTTATAAGTTGTGGCGATTTATAAGTAGTCAACTTGATGAATATTTATTCTTTTATGATGAACATTGTTTCGAATAGTTACATTTGTCGACTGCTTCTTTTAAGATATCATGGTAAGTGCAACATGTACAGTAAATTATCAGGACTTGTATGTAATTCTAACTGTTGACCGTTATACTTGTGTACAGGTAATTAGCATTTCCGAAGTGAAGAACAGCCACATCAAAGAATTGTCGGTAATTAAGCCATGAACAAGACTTTAACTGTTATATATTATAATATTTTGTTCCTACTAGTTGTGTAGACTTATTTGTAAACAGTTATGGTATGTGGATTCACTTATTTTGTTGAAATACTATTATTGAAATGATTATGAATATTATACTTGATTATGCAATTAACGTGTTTTTTCAATTATTTGAATATGGTGATTATCGATGTTGGTTTGAAAATTATAATTATGTGACTGATTGTTGGTTTTAATATGGCTATTATATATAAGTGATTGTCGGAAATGATACAAGCCATTAACAGTAAATAGCGGCGATTAAAATGTGCTTTACATCAATCAATATGTTTTAGGCGTTTCAAAAGTGCTACGGAAAAAAGAAATTAAAAAAAATACTGTAGCGGAACGAAAATGCAATGAAAAATATATAGTAGCATAGTAAAAACGCTATAGAAAAAAGAAAAAGGGTGCATGTAACAGTTTGGTTGCATTTTGAAGACGCTGCCAATGAAAACTTTTGTAGGGTTTCAGAAACGCTATAATATGTATGTTTTTTGTAGCGTTTACCACAACGCAACTAAAACTTTCAGACTTTTAGTTGCATGTCGTTTTACCGAAACACTACTAAAAGTTTTAGTAGCGTTTTTTCAACTCTACGAAAGGCCTTTTCTAGTGTAGTGTGATAAGGTTAAAACCAGTCTCAAAATTTTGAATGTTGACTAAATGTTCTTTGAAATAGAATTGCGATGTAACCTTAATTTTTGTATTACTTGAGAACTCCGCATATTATTAACAGAAAAGTTTTTCTCATATATTAATTGTTGTATTCCTTATTCTTAATTGGAGACTCAAATAGCGCGTACATATGATTCTTTAGATGCTTCACGAGTTATTGAGATTAAAGATAGGTTGCTTACTTATGTAGAAGAGAAACGATCATCCCAAAACGACTCAACTTTGTGATTCCCAGATAATCCTAAGGTGCAGGAGTAGCTAGGAACTACTTCATATTGAAATCAACATTTAGGACCTACAAAGAAATGATTACTTGCATAGAGGAGCAGCTTAAAGAAAAAGAAAATGAGCTTCAAGCATTGAAAATGAGAACCGACACATTCAAGGATCTAGGTTTTCAATCAACGTTGACGTTAAGATAGCAAAACTACACCAAAGAATAAGTGATCTTGAAGTAGATCTAATAAAGAGCCAAAGTTATTGCCAATCATTAAAGCTCATTGCGAGTGAAGGTGAATTCGGCCTTCCTACCCCTACTCCTGGTAGAATGACTAGATCTCAGTCTTTGGCAAACCAAGAATTCCCAACTTTAGTTAACCCTCCTCCAGGCCTTAGTGATGAAACAATCTGAAGGTGGGGTAAAAAGGTTAAATTTGAATGTATCTAGCACTTTAGCAAGAAATGGAATGAGAAAGTATCTCAATGCATTAGTGAATATGAAAGTAAAGTCCAAAAACTCGAGCGTGAGAAATATAATCTTAACCAGAAGATTGAAGAGTTAAAGAGTATGGTTTGTGCTTTGCAAGGTGCCAACAAGACTCTCCAACGCTCTTTTAAAATTCAGATTGCTTCGATCGACGATGCAAATATCATTCAGAAGAAGGAAAAGAAACTTAAAGAAATTTTGGATGTTGCCATTTGCCACATTACCGATCCTTTATATGTCAAGGATTTGGAAAAGTCAACACAAAGCCTTGAGCTTCAGTAATGATCTGCCCTTAAATAGATTTTCTTTTTTGTCTGATTTTTGTACCTACACTTTGTACATAATTTATATTAGTTATAAATGAACTTGTATTAGAATGAAAGTTACCTCAAAGTTAAAGTATGTGGCTTTGGATCAAATTGTATGATTATCTTGCTTTTGTACTCCGAGCTTTTGATGTCAAGATTAACATTTTGATTGTTAAGATAATTCAACTTTTCATATTAGAATATTCTTTCTCATAAGAGACCTAGAAATCCATTCAACAGTTAATAACAGAAAACCGAAAATCTATCTAATAGAAAAAGTCTAGGAATTTATATTTGATAATAATAGAAGAAGACCGGTAACCCAAATCTGGCAATAATAATAGAAGACTAGAAATCAATATCAGGTAATAATAATAGAACACCGGAAATTCATATCTGACAATAATATAAGAAGAAGACTAGAAATCCATATCTGGCAACAAAAGAAGACCAGAAATCCATATCTGGAAGTAATAGAAGAAGACCAGAAATTTGTATCTGACAATAATAGAAGAAGACCAGAAATTCATATTTGACAATACAAGAAGACCAAAAATCCATATCTGACAATAATAGAAGAATAGCAGAAATCCATATCTAGCAATAATAATTGAAGACTAGAAACCTTTATCTGACAATTGAACGTTGCGTTTATTGGAGAGCATAAATAGCTCATATTTGATGGACTTTCCTCTAGTATACTTTATGTAGCTTAAAGTGCTACTTGGCTTAGATTTTGATAAATCTTCCTTTAGAAGATTAATTGATATGGAGCTCTACTTGGCTCTGTCTTTGATTGATCTTCATCTTGAATATTTCGATGCTTTAGTGAGACCTTTGATGACTGGCACTAAAGGCTTACTCCATTCTCCCTCTAGGAGGTGATTTAGTGAGGCCTTTGATAACGGCACTAAAGGCTTTCCTGGTGCTTTAGTGAGGCCTTTGATGACGAAACTAAAATCTTACTCTGACCTCCCTCTAGGAGGCGCTGCAACCAAGCCACGTAAGCAAGGATTGAAGGCTTTTCCATGCTTTGGTGAGGCCTTTGATGTCGGCACTAAAGGACTTACCCGGACCTCCCTCTAAGAGGTGTTTCAGTGAGGCCCTTAATGATGGTACTAAAGGCTTAGGGCCTTTGATGGCTGGGGACCTCTTGCGGTCATGGGCTTTTGATGACTGAACTCTTTATCCTAGGAGAATCCTACTCCTTAACCATGTAGATATTCTTATTTGAAACTCCTTGTGTTATTGTAAAACTTGTTTAACATCTCTTTACAAACTCATCGAGCTTTCCTTGCCCTGGGAAATTAATGATTATCCCTTCTAAACTCCTGCATTGATTGGTGTATGGCCGTTTGAAAGATGATAATGATAATATGATCCTCCATGATTTCCTCGAACTTGGGCCTCCTATTTTGTGATTGCCAATAGTCGAGCTCATCTTTAGTCAGGAAGTAAATGTTTTCAATAGTGGTACTGAGAGTACAATTCTTCGGAAATTATGATTTAGAGATTAGCCCTATTAGCTGATGCTTAGCTCTATTGTTGCTCTCTCTAAGCTCCTTAGCTTCCATGGCTTTCTTTTCAAAGGATCTCGAGTTTCATTTTTTCCTTGAGAGTGGCCAATAATACTTTTCCACTTTTTAGTAAATCATTCAAAATCCTTTGTCGTTTCTTTTTCGAAAATAGTCCCTCTGGCTTGAAGTTGAATCTCTTTTCTTATTCTTGAGAAGACATTATCTCTCTTGCATTGCCTTCCCAAAGAAAAAGTTGGGGATGGCCCTAGATTGGTACAAATTCAAGCTCCATTTATCTGGGTTATAAGATACTATTTGTCTTCTTTTATTTCCATGATTTGCAATACCCTGATTCTTAACGTTTGTTATTTGTAAAGTTGAAAACCACTAGTGATTGGATAGGAGGGCCTAGTTATTCTAGTTTCAAAGGATCCTTGTTCGAACATCTTAACACGATTGATCCACATTGTGTTCAGACTAAAGGTAGGTTGACTTGGAATAGGATATGCTTGGTTGGGTAAGTTCTTTAAGCCCTAAATATGCAGGCTAGGGTAGTTCAATGTAGGATGAGGTATTCCACTTAGGATTTTAACGAAGTCGGAGTTTGAGCCCTCCTTCTAGCGCTAAAATATTAGTGAATAAATTCGCTAACCCTAAAATTGTAGTAAAATAGTGTAAATTCAAAGAGAGGCGCTGTTGAGGCCAGTTAAAGTCATTAAGTCGAAGCGAGTTCCCATAATATTCCTTAGTGTAGTCATCAAAGTTGAAGTTATATGAGCTTATGCAAGTTTGAAGTCGAAATCAAATATGCCATTAAGGTTCAAGTTCGAAGTCAAATACGCTATGCAAGCACCAGTTTGAAGTCAAGTATGTTATGCTAGAACAAGTTTGAAGTCAAGTATGCTATGCTAGAACAAGTTCGAACTCAGATATGTTATGCAAGTCACAAGTCCAAATAGTCAATATGCGAAGTCAAAAGATCATTCAATTCACAAGTTCGAATTGAATCAATATGCTATGCTATGTACTGTTTAATTTCCAAATCCTTATGTGTAAAAGTTTCCAACAATATAATAGGCTCTATAAATCTCCAAATCAATTTCAGGGTTTACAAAATTAAAAAGCAAGAAATGCGATGAGAGAATTCATCCCCTAAAATGACACCCCTAGGTCCATATTTATAGGGGTTATAAGGCTTCAACATTTTCAACATCCTTCAGTATGAACTTCCACGGAAGCATTAGCAATGATTTCGGTGACCCACAAAGTTGTTAGTCGAAAACAGCACTGCAGCATTGATATAGTAAAGCATTGGTTCAAGGTGGCCCTTTCCAATACACTATCGTGTCCTTGATGACTTCGTGGGTATTGATGGTGTCCTTCATTAACACCGCTTTGCTCAGATACACGACGTCTTCGATGTGCTTGTTTAAGGATGATGTATGATGTGATCACTAACGAAGTGCGACATAGCTTTGTGTTCCTTTGACATCTTCGTAAACCAATACTCTCAACGTACTTATGAGGTGCGGTGTCATCTTAGTGCCATGTTGATGACCTTCAAGGTTATTGTCGATAAGCGTGCTTTGATCATGATAAGTGAGTGGCACATCTAGTATATTGAGGCTGACATGTCTTCGAAGTGACGACATTGTGAATGAAGTGCGGTTTCTTATCATGAAAGATGGCATCTATAGAACTTAGCATCAATGAAATGCGCTATGGTCACTTCGGCACTCATTGATGGCTTACGATGTGGGTTGCAATTGATCTCTTCGCCTACTTGATCATATGGGACATTACATATACTCCTTTATTGATGCAGCGTGGTATCCTATCTCTTTGACACCGATCCATAAGTGCCTTAATTGTTTCATGTCTTCGATAATAGCTATGGCATACGATGTGACTTGGAAGCAATTACTAATGTCGATACTGTCACTTCGACAATAGCAATGGCTTACAAAGTCGTGGCACATCAAACCTCTTCGATGAGAATTGTTGTAATAACACTAAGAATGTTCATCTTGATTTAGTAAGGAGTATTAGGGCCCTCGACTTTCCCGTTAATGATAAATGACAACTTCCAACAAAAATTTCTTTTAAAGTATTTGGAATTGTTATCACTACTTGTCTCCCTTACGTTATTGGAAAATCGTTTGATATGGTATAAGATATGTTCTTGTTTTATCGCTGCGTTGATTTTATAAATGTGACTAGACCACTAGATAAATATATACATATTGAAAAACAAGGTAAATAAGGAAATTTCATAAGAACGCTTAACTAGCGATAAACTGTAGGTAAGACTGGAAGGTAATTAGGAAATTAGATTAGTAACTAGGAATAAAGGATGCTTTAATCCCAAAAAATTTAGGATTTTAGAAAAAAATATAAATTTTAGCTTTCGGAGTGACACCATTCAAGGATGACTATTCACCCTGGAGTAGATAAGATGAATAGCGATATAAAGAGAATTTTCTATTGGACTGGGATGAAGTAGAAGGTGGTAGACTTTGCTACTAGGTATTTGACGTGCTAAAACTAAATAGATAGAATTGATTAGGTAGTGAATGAAGGCCACATAAGATCGTTAGAAACCTTATGCGGACAAGCAAAGAAAAGAGTTAGAGTTTAAAGGAGAGGATTTGGTGTTTATCAAAGTTTCCCTTCTTGGAAAGGTCGCGAGATTTGGAAAGTTGGAAAAGCTGTAACCAAAGGTTTGTTGGGCCTTTCCTAATTTTATAAAAAATATGAAAACTTGCTTACCACATGGAGCTACTAGATAAGTTTGCAAAAGCCTGTGATGTTTTTCACATTTCACGTTTAAGGAAATGCCTGTTATTCCATAGGATAGTGGTTTTGATGACAACAACTATAGAAGTGTTATAAAATATATATGTGCAGGAAATCTATATGCAGGTATCAACAAAAGAAGACTGTACAGTAAAGAAAACAAAATTGATGAAGACAAAGATCAAGAGTTCAAGATTGAAGACTCATGAGATTCAAGATATTCAAGAGTTCAAGACAAATAATATAGTTAGGTTAGATATTTGTTAAAACTCCTTGAAAGCACTATCATTCTTTTTATCCAATTTACTCGTGGAATGGAATCCACTTCGTTCTTGTTAAAGGGATGGAACCCTAGTGAGATGGAACTCACGAAATATCTAGTGGAACGGATAGTAGCCCTATTTTGTTATCCACTAATTTTGATTCAAAATGATTTTCAAAATTATCTCTTGTTTTATAAAATGATTTTCAAATATTCCTTTTCAAAAGAAAAACCTTCGTTCATATTTCCAAAAATGTTTTAGCTTCAAAATCATATTTATCATTTTGTTATATTTTGATTTCAAAATTGTCCTTGATATTTTAGCCTCAAAATCTATTTTAATATTATATTTACTTTAGTTTATTTACTTTGATTTTAAATATATTTTAGTATATATACATATATACATTCATAAGTATTTCTACTTCTAAATACCTTCTAAAAATACATAGAGTCCATTTGAATAAAGTTGCATATGTTTTAAATCATCATTTTCAAAGTAAAGCAAATCATCACTTTTTACTAGACCATGTCGACATCCTATTTACCTGTCATGTCGACATGCTTCCCGTTATAGCAAAGGTTGTTTTCAAAAGAAGTGTCTATTCGCTTAAACCTCTTCGAATGGACACATCCATTCATTCTCTATAAATAGAGACTGTTATGGACGTTTTCCAGTAACTACTTTCTTTATTTTCTCTCCTCTTTACTCTCTTATCTTATTTTCTAATCATCCTATCCATATTCTGCCGAAATCTTAAGTGAATCAAACCAGAATATCTCTAGTTTGATTCTCTGCCACTCTCTCCAAAGAATCTCAGTGCTTATCAGAGTTATAGATACATTTGTACTCAAAGAAACTTGTGTAGGGTTATAAAGGTGTGATCGTGTCCTTGGAAATCGATCGGGTGAACTTATGTCCTGTGAATCAAGTGGTTCTACCCAGAGACCTGAGAATCTGGAGGGTGTACCTCGTTGCCTTGGAATCGAGGGATTGTAATCTAGATTATTATTGAATAGAAAGCCGTACGAGTTGTGCGGGATGTAGGGTAACACCGAACCAGTATAAAATTCCTGGTGTGTTCTTTCCTTTACTTGCTTTTTATTTATATTTGCATCTGTTTGTGATTCTGTGATTTGATCTGTGATTGTGTATTTGCATTAAGTTAGTTAAATCAATTTAAATCAAAGAAGTTTTAAAGAAATCCTTAAAACACTATTCACCCCCCCTCTAGTGTTAAATAGCCTTAAGATCATCTTCCGCGTCCCTGTCATTTGGTATCAGAGCAAGGTTTTCAAAAGTTTCATAATCTGAATTTTGAAAAATTTTAAAATGGCAATTTTTTTATAAAATTATTAACACTATTTTCATTTGAATATGTCACAGAATCATCATGATATTGTTGTTTAAAATTATATTTAGTTATTTTGAAAAGTCACTTGATTCTTTAAAAATTGTTATCTTGTTTTACAGGAGAAGTGTTATGTACAAATGGATATATAATGGAAATCGACAAAGAAATGGGTACCAGATCAATTCAAAACTTTGGGTTCTCATCTACAACTTGATTTGATACTGTACTTCTCTCTATCTGCTTCGCAATGTCACTGGTTTCGTGAGAATCCGTCAAGAAATGACCAAGTTATGGTCAAATGAAGTTTTGATGAACAAAGAGAAAAAGAAGGCAAATCCGTCAAAGATATTCTTCAAAATTCATCCAGAGATTTGAATATTTTGTTCCCACTCCTTTTCAGATTGTAGTTCTTGTTCTTGTGGTCATTTTGATGGGTGGATCATCAAATTCCGATCAAAATTGAGTGAGATATGAAAGTTTGAAGTTGGCTATCTAAAACTGAAAAACTGTGTACGGGATCTTCAACATTTCTTCTACTGTTCGGCCTGTTGCATCACAATACCATCCAAATTCGACACCAAACTATAACTAGATCGTAGCCCTTGCCTTCCTCTTTGACTTTCCGCTGGTTTCATCCAATTCCGTTAAGAAACGAAGGAGATATGCCTTCTAGAAGTTTGATAGTATATAGAAAAACGGGAAGAAGATGAAGAGGAGGAATTTTCATGAAAAGTGGTGACCGTTGGGCTTATTTATAGTGGTTGAAGTGTCCATTCATTCAAAATTCGAATTCAAAGTTTTGGCGCCAAGTTGGTCAATCTACTAAATCATCCGTATCTTTCTCATATGGTCTTCAAATTCAGCAAATGAATATACTACGCTGATCAGAAAAACGAGCCCGTCGCAATAGAACAGATTTCATTGTCAAATTCGAAAAGATATAAATGTGTGGATCACAACAATGGAGGAACGACAAAGTTAGAAAGATGGAATGCAAAAATTGGTATGCTTTACTATTATTTCATCTTTATTGTTGCATTTAGGAATATATATATCTATGCATTTAGTTAGGTATAGAAATTTATCACTTTTATAAGTTTTGATATTTTGGTCCATATATTGACACACCATAGTATAAATATCAATATACAAGTCTAATGTTTTAAAAGTCTTTTAAAATGTGTTTTCTTTCTAATAAAATCTTACAACTAATTTATTACAACTATATTAAGAAAGTAAGCATACCTTCATTCGTAGTTTTAACTTATCTAATGTTGTTTTTATTTCTCGTACTATATTTCTTTTAAAATACTAATTCTATATTTTTAAGAAATTAGTAAAAGGAATTTAGATTGTTAGAATAAGGCTTTACTTATAGATTTCTTCAATTAATAAGATTGCATCACATCACATGATACTTATCATATAAGTAGATAGTGACATACATTTTAATAAAAGCATTTTTTACATGCATAATGCCAAGTATCTTTACACATGTATTCTCATTTTTTTTTTGTACTTTAATTATATTAACTACTATAAAAATTGGGCCAAAAATCACCATTTTTGCCCAGAACTTTAGATAGCATTTATGAAATTAGCAATTTAATTTTGATATTGAGTTTAATTACTACCTTTCATGAATATGTTATAGTTTTAATACCATTTATTACCTTTAAACTCTTACTTTACAACTCTTTCTATCCCATTCATTAGTTTCCTTAACTTAGGTTTAGTAATTGGTGTGTTTTACCTTTGTTTGGTTGAAGTATAATAAATAGTTTGATATATGAATACATACATATATAGACACACACACACACACACACACATATATATATATGCTTGCCAATTAGATATTATTTATCACTCATGTTTACCTTATAGTCTGAATATCTCTTACCATAGTATATATATCATCATATCATTGTGCAAATTATTTTACTTCATTATCATTTTATTACATATCATTATGCATCATATTTCATATCACATTTCATTGCATATTACATCATAAATTACAATGCATATCATAATCATTTGCATCACAAGTCGCACTTCATTTCGCATATTATCTCATGCTACATTGCATATGTTATACACTTCATACTGCTTTACAAACTACATATTGCATACATGTATACATAACAAGTGTATCTTATTTAGGAGGAGTTTGTAGTATTGTCTTATAATATAGGATTATTAGTTTTTGGTTGATTTGATTGACTTGTTTAATTTATTGACTTGATTGACTTGTTTAACTTGTTTGAATTGATTGATTTGTTTGACTTGTCTGACATGATTGGTTTTGATGTATGTGTTGATTATATTGTCTGAAATATATTTATACATATTTATTGAATAATTATAGTATAATTAAGTTAATATCTTTCACAATTCATTTACTATACTTTGTTCTAGTATTAAGTTTAAGGGGGAGTTTTATAGTTAGTGGTTTAGGACTAAGTTTTAGTTTTAGATCTAAGTGTTTATTATTTATGATAACACTATCATTATAATCACACGTCATAGAGTGATAAGTTTTAGGGGGAGTTATATAGTTTAGAGTTAGTGTCATTTTTTTGTTGATGACAAAGGGGGAGAAGTATAAAATAGGTTAGTTAGGCATAAATTAAGGGGGAGTTATTAGATTTAGGGGGAGTTATAAGGAGAATATAAATATTTTATAAACAAAGGTTGTCATCATCAAAAAGGGGGAGAATGTTAGTCCATAGGATAGTGGTTTTGATGACAACAACTATAGAAGTGTTATAAAATATATATGTGCAGGAAATCTATATGCAGGTATCAACAAAAGAAGACTGTACAGTAAAGAAAACAAAATTGATGAAGACAAAGATCAAGAGTTCAAGATTGAAGACTCATGAGATTCAAGATATTCAAGAGTTCAAGACAAATAATATAGTTAGGTTAGATATTTGTTAAAACTCCTTGAAAGCACTATCATTCTTTTTATCCAATTTACTCGTGGAATGGAATCCACTTCGTTCTTGTTAAAGGGATGGAACCCTAGTGAGATGGAACTCACGAAATATCTAGTGGAACGGATAGTAGCCCTATTTTGTTATCCACTAATTTTGATTCAAAATGATTTTCAAAATTATCTCTTGTTTTATAAAATGATTTTCAAATATTCCTTTTCAAAAGAAAAACCTTCGTTCATATTTCCAAAAATGTTTTAGCTTCAAAATCATATTTATCATTTTGTTATATTTTGATTTCAAAATTGTCCTTGATATTTTAGCCTCAAAATCTATTTTAATATTATATTTACTTTAGTTTATTTACTTTGATTTTAAATATATTTTAGTATATATACATATATACATTCATAAGTATTTCTACTTCTAAATACCTTCTAAAAATACATAGAGTCCATTTGAATAAAGTTGCATATGTTTTAAATCATCATTTTCAAAGTAAAGCAAATCATCACTTTTTACTAGACCATGTCGACATCCTATTTACCTGTCATGTCGACATGCTTCCCGTTATAGCAAAGGTTGTTTTCAAAAGAAGTGTCTATTCACTTAAACCTCTTCGAATGGACACATCCATTCATTCTCTATAAATAGAGACTGTTATGGACGTTTTCCAGTAACTACTTTCTTTATTTTCTCTCCTCTTTACTCTCTTATCTTATTTTCTAATCATCATATCCATATTCTACCGAAATCTTAAGTGAATCAAACCAGAATATCTCTAGTTTGATTCTCTGCCACTCTCTCCAAAGAATCTCAGTGCTTATCAGAGTTATAGATACATTTGTACTCAAAGAAACTTGTGTAGGGTTATAAAGGTGTGATCGTGTCCTTGGAAATCGATCGGGTGAACTTGTGTCCTGTGAATCAAGTGGTTCTACCCAGAGACCTGAGAATCTGGAGGGTGTACCTCGTTGCCTTGGAATCGAGGGATTGTAATCTAGATTATTATTGAATAGAAAGCCGTACGAGTTGTGCGGGACTGGATGTAGGGTAACACCGAACCAGTATAAAATTCCTGGTGTGTTCTTTCCTTTACTTGCTTTTTATTTATATTTGCATCTGTTTGTGATTCTGTGATTTGATCTGTGATTGTGTATTTGCATTAAGTTAGTTAAATCAATTTAAATCAAAGAAGTTTTAAAGAAATCCTTAAAACACTATTCACCCCCCTCTAGTGTTAAATAGCCTTAAGATCATCTTCCGCGTCCCTGTCAATGCCTTCATAGCATAACCACTGTGGTAAAGCTGATCAATTAGGGGATATTAAGACGGAGCAATAACATTCCATGCCACCACAAGTAGTGTGGAGCATGGAAGTAGGAAACTCCGCAATAAAGGAATTAGGCTTGTTCGAGTACAATGGAGGGAAAATCCGATGAAAGCGTGAGGACTTCTCATCTTAAGCGCTTCAATGGCAAACTTTTCCCTCCAAAATTAGGTTTTGGTTGCATCGAGGTTGTTAGATTGGATGGTAGGATATGGTTGCTACACTTTTACTATCACTTTTGCACTCATATAAAACACCTTTTGCATGTTTAGGATGTTTGCATACATGTCTATAGGTCAGGACACATGCATTCATGCTAGGATTGAGCTCGCTTATAGTATTTCTACACACATAATCACATTGCAATTTTGATTGAGTAGATGGTTATGCAGATAACTTAGTTGTATAACATGGATATTTATTGCGTGTTACGATGTTCTCCCCTTGAAAAGAATTCGGGGACGAAATCCATTTAAGGGGGGATAATGTAACACCCCGTAAAAATTAATAAGAAATAAATAGAATAGATAAATTAATTAAATAAGATAAAATTAAAATGGAAATTTTGCAAGAGTCGAAATTTAAATAAGGAAGTTATGTCCTCGTGTTCGTGGTGAAATTCTGATCAATTTCCATATATAATATTCTCCGAAGCTCAAACGGAAAAGTTATGAACGTTTGAAGTTTTCAGATTTAAAATAATTTAAATAGAATTGAAATTCAAATAATTAAATAATTCTTAAATTTGAAAGTTGACAATAATTAGACTTAGGGGTTAAGTAAACATTAAACTTAACGGTAATGTTAAACTGCAATTAAGGAAAAAAAATATAAAACAGCAGCACAGATCCTTCCCAAAACAACAGAACCGTCGACCAGCGGGTAGCGGCGGTCGACCGATGAATAACGGTGTCTGCTACGGTTTTGTAGCAATGAACGTTCTGGATTTTATAATTTTAAACCTACTTAAATTCGACGATCTGGTGCATTTCAACCACTATAAATTAGAGTCTAGCCCCATCAATTTTATTCATAAATTATTTTAGGAGTCTAGGGAAGCACTGTCAGTCTCTCTCTTCAGATTCAAAAAAAAGTTCCTTAGGGTTTCAAGTAACAAATTCTAAAAGTTTATTACTTTATTTTCTTATTCTATTCTCCTCCAATCCCTCAATTTCTGAATCTAATATATATAAATACACACACACAAAAACAAATCTTGTTGTATATATCTAAAAGGAGAGATCTAGAAGAGATTATTGAAGGCGTGACAAATCCAAAAAGAGGAGGAGCTAAGGACCTACAGTGAGTGAAAATCTTAGTCTTTTATTTTAGTAGTTTGGATTTGAAATATGCCTTGGGAAGTTTTGGTTGACGAAAACATCATATTAAAAATCCCCAAAACTCCTTCAAAGCGAAATGTCAATTCTTATGTTGGAATCTCAATTGTTTTTATATTAAAATAATGGGAATTGTGTAGATTTGTAATTTTAGTGTTTTACCTTCTATTCCACTTCTTATTCTTTTTCTTTGAATTTGATTAAGTATTTTGATTAGGAAATGGTGTGTAAGGTACGAATTCATATTCTTAGTTTGCACCACTTATTTCCATAGTTTGAATAGAAATTTCCTCGTCTAATTTTATGTAAAAAGAAGTTGGATAGAGTGTAAAAATAATTGAAATTGTAAGTTTCTATTATTATTGGTTTATCACATTGTTTTAGCATAATTAGATCGAGTTTGAATTTTATTTATATACAAGTTTGTTGATTGGATTTTTTGACATTGGATTTATGGTACGTTGATAATACGGAAACGAGACTTGTAAATTTTGAAAGAGTTGACATTTAAATGCTAGTTTAGGGCGTAATCTCTGTACGCTTAGAAATTGCTAGGTGCGTCCTTATATATTAACGTAAATGATGTATAATTATAATGTCTTAATTGCGTAGTTAATAGACTATTAATCGTTACTAAATCCCTCTTTAGAAAGTTATTAATTATAGAGGTGAAATAAGAAAGATTTCTTATAAGGCCTAAATAATGGATTCGGTGAGATGTGTGATAATAATATAGAGAGAGTGTTATAAGTTATGACTAAGTTATAGGGATGCGAGATTAGTCAAAAGCACATAGAAGTCTGCTCAGCTAATTTAGCTACCAGTAGGGTGATTTTAGGGTTAATGTGAGACATCGTCTATAATAAGTAACTACGGATGACGTGAGGTTAGTCCTAAATTCTATAGGATAAATCTGTCCAACTAATCTGGCTACCAGTACCTATGAATAGTCAGACTAATGTGAGACGTCACCGTGGGGTATGAGTTATAATACGAAAGACCTGCTTCAGAGTTGAAGGTATTAAATGGCTATGTGAGAGTATGCCTCTTCTCTATGTAGGAAGTAGAAAATGGTCGGGATTATGGGTTAGGCATAGTAGAGAATATCTCGGGAAAGGGCCCGTTTTAATAGGAAGTATTAAGCGGTTGAAAAGATTCCGTGCAATGTTAGCTAGATAGTTACTAGTGAGGAGTCCGCCTTGGGATAGGTATTAAATGATGGAGATTGCCTCAAATAAGGTATTAGACGGTCAGAGTCTGCTTAATTCCCATTAATAGGTATTAAGTGACTTGGGTACTATCTTTTACATTGATAGGACATTATGGACGATAGATATAGGTCATCGGGTTAATAGCAAATTGATTATGGGCTTATATTGGAAAGCCTTTTTATTTGGAAAAGCCTTTGAGCTTATATTTGGAAAGACTTATAATGTAGGAAGAATGCATAAGACATATTCCTATTTAGATTATACTGCCCAAGTACTAAGATAGTAAGACTTGAGATTTTTATTCACCAGACTTATGTTATTCTGACTTACTCCTCGTTACAACACTGCTTAAGGAAGGAAACGATGATTGACGATGAGAGGAGCTCGTGGCAGAAGTCTATTTATCTATTTATGTTATTTTTTGATGTACCCATTTAAATATAACAATGTATTTTGAACACGTTGTATCTCTGATAAGCACCGGTTATTATTGACATGGTGTTATGGTTTTATGGGAATTTTAAATAAAATAGGTACTGTTTATGTGATTATATTTTATATTTCCGCTATGAGTTCTGAATGAGTAGATAAATAGCTTTGTATTATTCTTTTTTACCAACCAACATCCAACTTAGGAATGGGTCTAAGTTTCGATGGGCCTTTTCTGGGTCGGGATTTAGGCCTGTTTCGGGGCGGGTTGTTACATTTGGTATCGGAGCTTATATTACTCGATCAACGAGGATGGGTATACATGTGAGAGGCGTACTTATTGTTTTTGAAAATGTTTTTCAAAAATTCTATTATATATAAATATATATTAAAAGTATGCAAAAACATTAAACAAATCTTTACACATATAATACTATCTTAGGAAATGTAGAAATAAAAGATTGTAACTCCAAAGTTAATAAGGCAATAAGTGTGCAATAAATAGGGAGTTACAAAAATTTAATAAGGATATAAATGGACAAATTAAAGAGATTGTTTATGGAGAGATAAGAAAGGCATAATAGGAAAAAAATTAGAACTAGTAAATAAATGCCTTTAAAAATTGTCTGTTAGAATAATAATAATTTATTACGGACAATTGACGTTTATAGAAAGAGCAAATAAATATGTTAGATAGTAATTAAATATAATAAGATAGTATAATTGTCACTAAGGCAAATTATATAGCCTTAATTATATAGATGAAGATTAGTAGGTCTAGCCCAATACATAAATATAGATGGGAGATAAGAATCTATATGTTATAAACAACGGAGGTAAGGAGTGAAGCAAGATGCAGTGGAGCAAGTTTCCGTAGGAAGGTGTACAATAATAATCACAAAGAGATAACTGATTTTTTATAAAGATTGAGTAGGAAAGAAAGAAAGTTCAAAAGAAAGGACTATTAAAGTCAATTTCTAAATCCAATCTCATGGAAAAGAACTTGATAAAAGATTTCTAGAAAATTCCTTGAAATGTTTCGAAAAGATTTATTGGGATGTTGTTGTTTTGAAAAAGTAAGGAAGTTTGGGAAACTCCTAACTTAAAGTCAAAAGTATCTGATTAAAAGGTTTTTGATAAAAATGATTTTTATTTTATTTTTGAAATACTAGTTCAAAATTGGTCGAGTCATTTTTTTTTGATATTTGAAGAAAGGGATTCTTCGTTTTTCATAAATGTAGGTTGGACTTGATGATTTTTCTTCTACTTTCATAAATTTGAAAGTTCTTTTTTTATTTCTTTCTGAAAAGAGAAAAATAGAAATGAAACTTAATTAAATTAAGGACAGAGAATAGTAGGATAAGAATAACTAGGACAAGAGGAACATTTCCATATAAGGAAAATACGGAGAATAATAACCGAAGTAGAAGTCGATTAGTTAGGAGGAATATAAATAGAGGAAATGTTAGGAGATTTGGATAGAAATAGGACCAGTAATCTAATTAGAAATTAATAGGATAGAAGTTATTCTTGTTTATTCCACTTTTCATTGTTTTAAAATTATATAAGATGTTTTTGAAAATAAAATTTTAACAATTGGATAGAATTAAATGATGGTGATTAATAAATGAGTTGGGATAATTTTGTGAATGTTATAAGGGAAAACGTTTATGTGAGGACAAGAATTTTATATATACAATTTTCTATTTAGAATTTGTTTTAATAGGAATAAAATACTGTTGAATTTAAAATGGTAATAAAAGATAAATAAATTAAGATTGATAAGGAAAGGATTGTGAAAGATTGTAGGAGTTTAAATAAGACTTAAACAAAGCTATAAAAAGTATTTAGTTAAGTAACAGTACATTTTGAGTAATAAAGCAATAAATGTTGATGTATTTTTGAGATAATATAACAACTTGAAATTAAAAATTTGGCATGCATGTGAATAGGTCATGGTTTGAAGTTTACTAAAATAATTGTCTTCTAAGTAGAAATATCTTTGAAATAATGACCATCTAATAAAGGAAAATCTAGTATTTTGAGATGCTATTGAAGTTATAATATTTGTAATAGATTAAAAGAATCTAAATTTGGAAAATAATAATAATATATCCTTAATATGGTAGTAAATGAACCTTACATAAGTATTTACCATAATTTCATGGAGTAATAAGTGCTGATTTTGAATTTAATGTAATAAGTTTTTTCGTATGATGACAATTTATCGAAAATTATTTTGTATGTTGTAAAAGGTTTTTGAGAAAGAAAATTATTTTGCTCCTTTATGGAATTAAGCAATTTTTGAATTATTGATTCAATAATAGTTCCGTGTAAATTCCATATATCCAACTCCAAAATATGTATAAAAGCGTTCTGTTTAAATTAACAAGGGATATGCCAAAACGGAAAGATTTGTATAAGATATGGATGTTTTTTCCATAGTTTACACTATCTATTTCATTAAAAAGAAGAAGGAAAATTCATTGTAGTTTCAAATGAAACAAAAACCTCACTTTGGTTAGTTTATTAAAAATTATAACGGTAATCCATATTAGAAGGATAGCTTTGTTAAATTAAAATATTGAAGGAATGTTCTAGTTTAGAAATTAATATATAGACACACGTATAACCGTGCTTAACATATAAAAATAGAAACATATAAATAGCGTAATTTATGACTATATCCGTTTTAGTTAGCAATTAACGGATTATAATTTATGAACATTAATTACAATTTTAACGGACAATAAATTTGTAATTAATGAAAAGAATTAAATAAGGACTGATTAAGAAATTTAATATGGCATTTATGGAAGAATTGAATATGTATAACAAAGGGATTTTGAAACTGGTAAAAAGATTAGAGGTATTAAATGATGATTTATTGGAGATTGTCCAATTTTGACAATAATGATCAATTATTAAGGGTATATTAACTGAAATAATGAATGGCTGTATTTATTAGAAACCAAGAAGGAAAATTAAGCAAGATGAAGAATTAAGTGGAATGAAATACTAAGAATGTTCATCTAAATTTAGTAAGGAGTATTAGGGCCCCAACATTATTTACACTAGTTAATGAAAAATGACAAATTCCTACAAAAAAAATTTATAGAGTTTTTGGGATTGTTATCACTAGTTGTCTCCCTAACGTTATTAGAAAAGCGTATGATATGGTTTAAGATATGTTCTTTTTTATCGCTGTGTTAATTTTATGAATGGGACTGGATTTCTAATAAATATATACATATTGACAAACAGCGTAAATACAGAAATTTCATAAGAACACTTAACTAGCGATAAACTGTAGGTAAGACTGAAAGTTAGTGAGGAAATTAAGTTTGTAATCAGGAATAAAAGATGCTTTATTCCTAAAAAAATTAAGATTTTGGAAAAAATAAATTTTAGCTTACGGAGTGACACCATTCAAGGATGACTTTTCACCTCGGAGGAGATAGGATGAATAACGATATAAACAAAATTTTCTATTGGACAGGGATGAAGAAGAAGGTGACAGAATTTGCCACTAGGTGTTTGACGTGTTAAAACAAAGAAGATAGAATTGATTAGGCAGCGAATAGAGGCCGCACAAGATCGTCAGAAATCCTATGCAGATAAGCGAAGAAAAGAGTTAGAGTTTAAAGGAGGGGATCTGGCGTTTATCAAAGTTTCCCCTTTTAGAAAGGTCGTGAGATTTGGAAAGTCGGAAAAATTGGCACCAAAGATTTGTTGGGCCTTTCCCAATTTTATAAAGAAAAGGAAAACTTGCTTATCACATGGAGCAACCGGATAAGTTGGCAGGAGCCCGTGACATTTTTCACATTTCACGCTTAAGGAAATGCCTTCACAGCATAGCTATTGTGGTAGAGCTGATCAATTGGGGAATATTAAGACATAGCTAATAACTTCCCTTGCCACAAATAGTGTGGAGCATAGAACTAGAAAACTCCGCAACAAAGAAATTAGACTGGTTCAAGCACAATGGAGGGAAAATCTAGCGGAAAGCAAGAGGAATTCTCATCCTAAGCTTTCCACTGGCAAATTTTTCTCTTCACAATTAGGTTTTGGTTGCATCGTGGTTGCTAAATTAGATGGTAGGATATGGTTGCTACGTTTTTACTGTCGCTTTTGCACTCATATAGAAAACATTTTGCACGTTTAGGATGTTTGCATACATGCCTATATTTCACGGCACTTGCATTCAAGCTAGGATTGAGCTCACCTATAGTATGTCTGCACAAATAATCACATTGTACTTTTGATTGAGTAGATGGTTTTATAGATAACTTGATTGTACAACATGGATGTTTATTGTGCATAACATTGTTCGCCCATTGGAAAGATTACGGGGACAAAATCCTTTTAAGGGGGGAAATGCAACACCCTGTAAAAATTATTAAGAAATAAATAAAATAGATAAATTAATTAAATAAGATAAGATAAAAATGAAATTTTTTCCAAAATTAGATTTGACTAAGGAAGCAATATCGTCGCATTCGTGGTGAAATTATGATCAATTTTCATATATAATGTTCTAAAAACGGAGCTCAAATGAAAAAGTTATGGATGTTTGATATTTTCAGATTTAAAATAATTTAAATGGAACTTATATTCAAATAAATAAATAATTATTAAATTTGAAAGTTAACAATAATTAGACTTGGGGGTTGAGTAAACGTTAAAATTAATGGTAATGTTAAATTTCAATTAAGAAAAAAAACAAATATAAAACAACGGCACAGATCCTTCCCAAAACAACAGAACTGGTCGACTAATGGGTAGCAGCGGTCGACCAGTGAATAACTTGCGACCAGGGTTTTGCAGCAATGAACGTTCCAGATTTTATAATTTTAAACTGACTTAACTCCGACGGTTTTGGCGCATTTGAAACACTATAAATAGGAGTCTAACCCCTTCATTTTTATTAACAAATTATTTTAGGAGTCCAGCGAAGCTCTGTTTGTCTCTCTCTTTAGATTCAAAAAATAGTTCTTTAGGGTTTCAGGCAACAAATTCTAGAAGTTTATTACTTTATTTTCTAATTGTATTCTCCTCCTATCCCTTAATTTTGAATCTAATACACACACACACACAAAAATCTTGTTGTATATATCTAAAAAGGAAGATCAGAAAGAGGTTATTGAAGGCGTGACAAATCCAAAAATAGGAAGAGCTAAGGACCTACAGTGAGTGGAAATCTTAGTCTTTCTATTTTAGTAGTTGATTAATGTAGTTTGGATTTGAAATATGTCTTGGGGAGTTTCGGTTTATGAAAACATCATATTAAAAATCGCCAAAACTCCTCCAACGTGAAATGTCAATTCTTAGGTTGGAATCTCAATTGTTTTTATATATTAAAATAATGGGAATTATGTATATTTGTAATTTTAATATTTTACCTTCTATTCCATTTCTTATTCTTTTTCTTTGAATTCGATTAAGTGTTTTGATTAGGAAATGGCGTGCAAGGTACAAATTCTTATTCGTAGTTCGCACCACTTATTTCCACAATTTGAATAGAAATTCCCTTGTCTATTTTCTCAAAAAAGAAATTCCCTTGTCTAATTTTATGTAAAAAGAAGATGAATAGAGTGTAAAAATAATTGAAATTGTAAGTTTCTATTATTATTGGTTTATCTTATTGTTTTAGCATAAATAGGTTGAGTTTGAATTTTATTTATATACAAGTCTGTTAGTTGGATATTTGGATATTGAATTTATGGTATGTTGATAATACGGAAATGAGAGTTGTATAATTTTGAAAGAGTTGTATAATACTAGTTTAGGGCATAGTCTCTTCATGCTTAGAAATTGCTAGGCAGGTACTTATATATATATATATATATTAGTATGACGTGTAATTACAACCTATTAATTGCATAGTTAATTGGATATTGATTGTTATTAAATTCCCCTTACGAAAGTAATTAATTGTAGAGGCGAAATAAGAAAGATTTCTTATAAGGCATAAATAGTGGATTCGGTGAGATGTGTGATAATATATATGTAGAGACTGTTATAAATTATGACTAAGTTATACGAATGCGGGGTTAGTCAAAAGCACACAAAAGTCTGCCCAGCTAATCTGCCAACTAGCAGTGTGAATTTCGGGTAGATGTGAGACATCGTCTATAATAAGTAACTACAGATGACGTGAGGTTAGTCCTGTAACGACCCAGAAAATTCGAACACTTTATCTTCGAATATCTCAACTTTTGGAAAATGGTTAAGTATTGAAAATATGATTTTATAACCATGTTACATACTTTTTAATTAATAACAAATGATAGAAAACTTCTTTTTGAAATATGTTTACAAAAATATATTCTTTGAGTAAATATTGAAAATGTGACCAAAAAACGTTTCGTTAAAAATTAACTTTTTGTTTAATAAAAGTTGTCCAAGATCTTCGGATTTATGTAACAAACACATGAAAACATTAATGTATGCTTAAACCTTCTTATTACTAATGGAAATTAATTAAGCTAAAAGCTTCTAGAAAGAAGGATTAGATGACCCTTGATTTAAGGAGGAAAAGTTTGAGTGATTTAGGTAAAGCATGGTGTGTAAGAGGCATGGATGCATATAACTTTATGGTTGACCTTGGAGGGTATTAGCGGTCTTTTGCCACTAATTCCTAAGCTTATAAATAGGAGTCAAGGGCTCACTTCATTCTTACAAATTCACAAACTCAAAGTTCCTAGTTCTTGCACTCCTTTCTCTTCTTAAAGTTCTTAAATCAAAACAACTCTAAACTAGTTCAAACTCCTCCAAACTCAAGCTATCATCCTAATATAGCTATAACATCATTCCATCACCTCAAAACTAAATAATTTGGAGCCATCCATAGTTACGGATGTCGTAGGCATCCATAGTTATTAATTCTCGATGACAAAATGCAGCTGTGTTAATCATATCAATAATCAGAAACACATGAATATGAAAAAATTTCAAACATAATTCAATTATAAATTTTCACATTTATTTTCACAAATAACATTTCATATTCATTAGAAAATCCCATTTGCAAACTCACATTCAAAAAAATACAACTATACAAAATACTCCAAGTGCGACATATAAAGATGCCCCCTTGGTTGATCAGAGTCAAATATCTGGCAATTATACAACTTTGCCATTACATATAAATAGACAAAACCAAACTACACAGGGGAAATAGATAAAGTTCCTAATAGCTAGATTGCCTCATGCACGTCTCCAGAAGCTTATTCCCCTAACTAGAACCCGAAAGCCCTTACTCCCGACCTACTCAAATGAGTACCCAAGAGTTTAAAGGGAAAAAACAAAATTTTTGGTTTAGACAACAATCTAGTGTGAATAATAATCTACCATCTCGAACCAAATAGATACCTAGTGAGACCAGGTCGAGACCATCCTGCTGAGTAGAATGGGTTTTCCCCTCACTGGTATCTTAACCAACACATAACAACCATAAAATAAGCTTATGCAACCACAATGGTTAGAACATAGAAGATAACATTTATAATCATGCAACATATATTGGATTACCCATCCCAATTCATTAGATTGCCCATCTTAATTTCAAATGACTACCCATCACAATTTAAACCGACTATCCATCTTATAATTATGTGGACTACCCATCTCATAATTAAACATATTTAGAATTATGTGGACTATCCATATCACATGTAATTATTACTTAGGTTACCCATCCCCTACCACATTGACTACCCATCACATATGGTTCGATTATTCAAAATTATGTGAACTATCCATTATATATATTCCATTTAACTTAAAATGATGTGGACTATCCATCACACATTTCATAGTTTTCCTACGATGACTACGAACCCTTCATTATCCTTATAGAGACTATCCATCTCCAGAATGATGTGGAGTATCCATCTTACATCTCATAGTTTTCCTAGCATGACTATGAACCCATCATTCATTCATGTTACCCACATGTTTCAGTCTTAGTCCATGTTACCCACATGATTATATTCTTAATCATGTTATCTACATGATTAACCTATGTCTATTGGTGTCCCCAAATAAGTTATCCCCCTTAAAGTTATTACATTTCAAAGTGACATACATTGGTAGCCCCAAGTTATCTACGTCGAACTCATTAAATTATACTTTGGTATCCTCAAGTTTTAAAAAACCAAAATCATAAGTCATATGGCGTGCCGCCATTAAATAGTTGAAAATAGATCTATGTCGAGATTCATCCAAATTGGTGTCCCCAATGATGGCGTCGAAGCTCACAATTTAAAATGGCAATGGTATCCCCAATGATTACGTCGAAGTAGAAGCATAAGGCTCTTCATCTTTAATAAATTAAAACATAACACATGTGTTATTAAACCAACGTCGATTAATCGTGAGTGATTGCTCACCTTTCGAGGTTAGAGAAACGAGAAGATGACACAGACATGCACACGGATACAAACACGAAATAGCGGGACAGCGACAGGCTAGGAATTGCTGCGACAAATTCGATATTAAGAAAGTAAGTCTAGATGGACTAGAGATCGATGAAACAAGATATATGTTATATTTGTTTTCTTCTAAAATCAACTTAAAAACATATATTTAAAATAAAAAATAAAAATATTTTCAAATCAATATTTAATTCAAACACATATGAAATAAAATCTATATATATATATATATGTATATTTGAAAACCAAACTCATGTATACCTATATATATAAACATATATATAAACTTACATACATATTATAGTTTAAAATCAATATTTATTATAAAATAAATATAAAATTACTTTATTATAATATATATATATAAACTCAAATAGGAATTATTAAAGTGTGTAATATTTTATAGAAGTAATATTTATCTTAAAACTCATAACCCTTAAATCATAGTTTTACAAATTTCTGTTAAATGGAAAAACCTAAATTCGAGATCTATAAATTATAAGGAAATGTTTAAACAATGTTTATGCATCATTAAGAAAGGTGAGAATCTCAAGGCCAAAGAAGCAGCAGTACTAACACTTTACAACTTGAACATAAAAAAGACAATAAAATAAAATAAAAGAAGGAGTATTGCTCACGGTTGTCAGGGTGGGAAGTGGGCACATGCAGTCCCAAAGCAACCTATGCAAACCATACACTTTCTTTTTTCTTTGTTTTTATAAAATAGAGAAGTAGAAAACTTTCCTTGCCTGGAAGGGGTGATCGGCACTGCAGACAAGAGATGGGGAGCTAGCGGCGGTGAGCAAAACAACGAACGTGAGCAGGTTGGAGAAAATAACAAAGGAGAGAAGAGACGAGCTATATATGAATGCTTGCTAGGTAATGTGGAAATGAAAGAGGGCAAGCAAAATTCTCATGCTAGGCTTCAGGCAAATCAATGCATGCAAATGGAATAGGCTTCAGGCAAATCAATGCAAATGGAATAGGTTTACAAATATATATGTTGGCTTCAGGTAAAAAATGAGACTCACTTTCTCTTTTTTTTTCTTTTTTTTATTAAAGCATGAAGAGGAGGCTATATGCGGTGGGGTGCGTGTTCCAGTAGGGAGGAAAAGATGTAGACCTTCATGCTATAGGCTATCCGCCCACTAAAACGAACTTTAACTTTTATAAGTTATATGGCTATCTGCCGAAGTTATAGGGTCATCGACCCTTTAGAACATAGGCCTCTCGCCCCTTATAAAATAGTTTTAGTTAACATAAAAGCAAGACTCTTTGGCATACAAAAGATGAAGTGCGACGTCATGGACACGAGGCATCGACTCTAAAACATAAGGTCATCGACCTTGATGCACATCGACCCCCAAGACCCTCGATGTCATTATAAAACTTTCATACTTAAACCAGTTCGGTTACTTTTCCGCTTTTTATATAGAGTTGAAGACATAATAACAACGCCATTACCTTGATTTGGAAAACAAATGAAGAGATGCAACATCATTTAAAACAGTGATTAAGACATACGACGTTGTCAACATCGACATTAAAGCTTTTAAACGTTTAAATGAATCACGAGGACACCATGCCGCCATTCATTTATTGTCGCAGTTGTCCACTTCGACGTCGAAGGAATCACTCCATAGATACTTAAGTAGCTATCATGTGCTTCCTCCTTCATCGATGTTGACCTTCGTCAATGCGACCTCATCTTTAAGCTCGACAACGTTATGGCGGCATGTCGTTGTCCGAATTCTTATGAAAACTGTTTTATAATACTTTAAGATAAAAAATTTCACAAATCTTATTTCTTGTCAAATTTATATTGGATAAGAAAATTTCTTTACAAATACCTTTAAGAAATATTATCGCACACAGATTTTAATGTCCCAAATACACTTCAAATTAATTAATTAACATCCTTAATTAATTATTCTTTTAAAGGCTTATCTAGCATAATAATTTCATAGTAAATCAAAATCACTTGGAAAAAATCCTAAAACTTCATAGAAATTAGAGAATATCCTTCTCTTTGCCATATAAAAATTTCAGAGTCAAAAGCCATATTTAATTATTTTAAATAATTAAAACCCAAAATTAACCTATTTCCTCCTTAGGAAATTCATAAAATAATCTATATAACTTGGAAAATTATGAAATTAAAACTCCATCTCCAAAATAATGTTTTATACAACATATATGAAAATCAAAGAATTGGGAGATTAAAATCATAGGTTTTACCCTTAAAACCCATTTAGACAATTTCATAGAAATTTCAATAACCATTATTTTATCCAAATAATGACTAAACGGCCATATCTTGGAAAAACTAACATCAATCATTCGGGTATTATCCATAACCGAATATAAAACAAAAATTAAGATGGTTTCATTATTATTCGCCTTTATTTGATAATGGAGTTGAGATTTGAATGTTGATTAGGTTTCCTTAGCTTTTCCTTTTTCCTTAAATCACTTGATTTCGTCCTCTCAAGGTTATGGCCAGCCTTCCTCTTCTTTCTTTGATTGTTTTCAGTTTATGAAAAGTGAGAATAACATAAAGGGGAGAGGCTTTAAGAGAAAAGGATAGATCTATTTCCTAAATTGCTCCTCTCCTATATTCTCTTTATGTTTTAAATTATAAAACAATCTTATCAGTATATTTAGTTAAGGCCCGACCTTAATGTTTACCAAAGATCAATTCCCTTATCTCACTACACATTACATTATTCTATTTAAATCTCTCGAATAATGTTAAGTGAAATTAGGGGTATTACAGGATCCCCTCCTTAAAGAATTTCATCCTTGAAATTCGGAAAGGACTACAAAACAAGCATATCAAACATGCAAACATTGTTAGTATATCCTACCAACTACTAAGTCTATATACAACAAATATAGAATAAACTATCATAACAGTTCATGATAAGTATCCCTAATCCTGTCCTCTGTCTCCTAAGTACAGTCTTTCTCGTTGTCACTCCACTGAACTTTCACTAACTTGACTGTCTTGTTCCTCAACTTCTTCTCGTTTTTCGCTACAACTCGAATTGGTTGTCTCACAAAAGTTAGATCCGGTTCTACTACTAAATTTTCCAATGCCATCAGAGCAATAGTAGTCTATGGATCGTGTACATACTTCCGAAGATGAGAAACATGAAATACATTATGGACACCGACCAAACTACTCGGTAACTCTACTCGATGCGTGAGTTTTCCAATCCTCTCTATAATAGGGAACGGTCCAACATATCTCGGTGCCAGTTTCCATGACTTTCCAAATTGTATCACACCCTTCATCTGTGATACCTTAATGAAAACACAATCTCCAACTGAGAACTCTAAATCTTTACACCTTTTATCTGCGTAACTTTTCTACCTAGACTGAGCTTCTCTCATCCTACCTCGGATTAACTTAATCTTCTCTGTGGCTTCTCTTACCATATCTGGACCAAGGACCAATCTGTTTTCGGTCTCTAACCAACATACTGGTGATTTGCACAGCCTTCCATGTAAAGCTTCGAAAGGCGCCATTCCAATACTAGTTTGATAACTATTATTATAGGAAAACTCGACCAAGTGCAAATGGTCTTCCCATGATCCACCAAAATCTAGTGCACAAGCTCTTAATAAATCTTCAAGTACCTTATTGTCTCTCTTTCTGCCCATCCATCTGTGGGTGATAAGCGGTACCCACCTTAAGCTTGGTACCTAATACTTCATGTAGACTTCTCCTGAATTCACTAGTGAACAAGGCATCTCTGTCATTGACTATGCTAGGAATCCCATGCAGTCTGAATATATTCTTCATAAACAACTTAGCTAATACAAACACCATCCTGTTAGATTTAACAGGAATGAAATGGGCACTCTTGGTCAACCTATCTATCACAACCCATAGACTTTCATTTTCCTGGTTCGACCTTGGCAATCCTTCAATAAAATCTGTAATGCCCCTGAACTTTAATTAACATTATTCGAGGTATTTAATTGAATAAATTAAATAGAATAATGTGAATAATTAGGGAGATGAGATTTATACATCCAATGGCCATGTCTTAATGAATGAACTAAAATAAGACTTAATTAAATTAAGAAGGAGGAATTTCCTAAGAAGGGTAAATTTGGAAATGGGGATACATTTCTTAGTATATATCTCTTCCTCTACCTTAATAAACTTTTACTTTCTCATTCATAACCGCTCCCCTATATTTCGGCCAGCCATTAAAAGCTCCAGGAAAAGCAATGAATTGAAGATAAAGCTAAGGAATTAAAGCTAGGAAATTATCTCATTCTCCAATTAACCAATCAAGGTGAATAATCATGTTTATATTCTCATTTTTCTATGTTTGGATCGGTTATGGGTTATACCCGGTTCATGTTTGTGATTTTGGTTAGGATATAACCATTTAAACCTTTGTTTGGATAAGACATAGGTGTTTCTAAATGTTAATGGGCTAATTAACTTAGTTTATTTCGGTTTTGGTTAAATTCCGAATTATATTAATCTTTATATGCTTTGAAATTTTAATATGTTAAAATATATAATTTAAAGAATTTTTTGTGATTTTTGGGGATTTTTCTTAGTGATGTACCAAGGTAATTAAATTATTTATGCCCAAGGGCTAAACTAAAAAATGGCTTCCGAATTGGTTAAATTCGGAGGGAAATTGCTTTCGAAAATTATTTGGGGAAGAAGAATAGTGTTTTAAGAAAAAAGCTGACTATTTAGTGCTTTTTACTATTCGAAAGTACAGAAGGAAGCCACTTGACCAATCAGATTTAGACAAGCAAGAGGAACCATCACTTCCGTAGGCCCAGAACTTGCTTCCGACTACATAGCCCGCTTTCACCCTTTTTACCAAGTCGAAAGGAACCTTTTGTCTAAGTTGGAAGGTAAGCATTTACCTTTCGCCAAAGTCGAAAGGTAGGAATGGTGTTGGAAGGAAGAGAGGCGAAGGGATGGAGGCTTCTTCCTTGGCTTTCGAATGGAAATATAAATGCTTTCGAATTAATAGGTTTCGAAGTGGGATCCTTCGACTCCATCATTTTTATAAAGACAAAAATTTTATACTCAAGAAGGGGTTTCGAAGGGGATCTTCGAAAGTTTAAACCTTCAAGAGAATTGTTTTAAATGTTTTCCAAAAATATGTTTTAGAACCTTTCGACTAAGTCGTAAGGTAGGAGAGGAAAAGGAAGGGGTTACTTCCGAACCTTCCCATTATTTTAAAAGTTAAAGTTTTTAATGCCTTTGAAAGCCATGCTTTCGAAGGAGATGTTTGCTTTCAAAGGGATGAAGTCGAAGGGGTGCTTTCGACCCAGAACTTCGAAAGGAACGAAGTCGAAGGGGAGCTTCCGACTTCATTCCGCTTTATGTTTTATATGCCTTCAAATGGGATATTAGAAGGAAGGGTTAAGCCGCTAGTTTATACCTTTTGACAAAGTCAAAAGGTGATCTCTCACCCTTCCGACTAAGTCGAAGGGTAGGGATCTTTTAAAGGTTTTGATTTTGAAAGGTTTCGAAGGGGTTACCTTCAATGATTTTGAAAGGTTTTGAGTTTCAATGATTTCAAAAGGTTTTGAGTTTCATTGCTTTCGAAAAGTTTATAAATGGTTTTATAAGGGGGATACCCCAGGCTTTCGACAAAGTCGAAAGGTAAAACCTTTCGACTAGGTACCTTCCGACAAGGTCGAAAGGTATGATTTTGTGATGCTTTCAAAAGGAAAGCTTCCGAAGGGGCTAACTTTGGATGTTTATTTGCTTTCGAATGGGGCTTCATTCGAAGGGGTTTAAAGGGCTGTTTTAGCCATTTTTCCTTATGTAAAATTTTGCTAATTTGAAGGGGTTACTTCGAAGGGTTATAGCATAAAATACTTATCTTTGTTTGAATATGTAAGGGGGATCCTTATATAAATTGGATGTAAATAAACCTTGGGGACACCGCGGTGGGTTTAATGTTTTCGATACATAGTTTGGGGTTACAAACAGAAATACGCTTTCGAAAATATACAATGGGGCTATCAATGTGTATTTATTTAATTTAACCTAATTGGGGCTACCAATGGGAATAAGTTAAACATGTGGTATACATGGGGAAAATAAATAATCATGGCGATCATGAATTTTTATACATAATCATGGGGATCAAGATATTTTAATTGGCCAAGTGTTGGGTTCTTGGTTAACCTAGGAAAACCATGGAATGTGCGGTGGATAGTCCACATCAAATTTCTAAAATAAAGAATGTTTTGCCAGAGGTGGTTAGCCTCGGGATTTCGCACCCAAGGGTTCATAGTCATCCTAGGAAAACTATGGAGCGTGTGGTGGATAGACCACACCAACTTTTTTAAAACATTGTATGATTGATAATCTGCACTTATTTTAAATGGATTTGGGATAGATAGTCCTATTAAATAATGACGGATAGTCAATTTAAAGATTTTAGAGGGGAACTCTAATAAATATATTTTAGATGGGAAATCTAATATATTGCTTTTAGATGGGATATCTAATAAATGGGTGGATGGGATATCCAATGTATATGATTTATGGCTTTATTTCATATTATGTTAAGACTAATCGTTTTGGGTGCATGGGCATAGTAAATGATTTGCATGTTTTGTTTTGGATACTAGTGAGGGAAAAACCCGTTCCGCTAAATGGCGTGGTCTCACTAGCTATCTGTTTATGATAAGAGATGATAGGGGATTATTCATACCATACTTATTGTCTGACTCGAAGTTTGTGTTTCTCCACAAACTCTTGGGTACTCAAAATTAATTTGAGTAGTCTGAGAGTGGGAGACTTTCAGGTTTTTGGGCGAATAAGCTTCTAGAGACGTGCAGGAGGCAGTGTTAGGTATATAGGAGCTATTTTGTGTTTTCCACTGTGATGTACTAAGAACTGTAAAGTTCATATTTATTAGTTCTCTGATCATCATAAGGGAACATCTTCATATGTCGCTCTTATCATATTTTGTATATGTATATGTGATCTGAACGTGGTTAACGTCTGGGATTATGTAATTAAATCTTAAATTGAAATTCATAAGAAATGAGAAATTCTGTTTTGTTGAAGTTTAGATTTTTCATATTCTTGTGTTTCTGTGTTGCCAATAGTTTCAAGATTCTGATTTCGGTCACTCAGAAATAACACCTATGGATGACTGCAGCATCCGTAGCAGTTAGTTTTGAGCCTCTGGAAGCGGGATGTTACAAAATCCATGGATATCGAATCCCATTTCTAAGCCGGTATATCCAAAGGCTGAAGCAATCTACTTGGCTTCTGATGTTCAGCTTTCACTTGCTGGCAGTTTGCACATTGCTTTAACCATAAGCCTGCATCCCTCTTTATACCTTCCCAGAAGAAACTTCTCTTCATATCTTGATACATCTTGGTTCCCCCAGTATGAATCGTAAATTTCGATTGACGACATTCCCTAAGAACTTCCCTCCTTAGGTTTTCCACATCCAGAATACATAACCTTCTTTCTTAACCATCCCCTCTGGTCAAGACTAAAATCTTTTAGATCATCGATCTCGTTTCCATTTTTCAGTCTTCCGATCCGTTCAGCTAATACTGGATCATCCCTTTGCTTAGAAGCAATCCTTTCGATCAACATTGGTCGAACTCCCAAGCAAGACAACATGGCAGTACTTTTACTAGAACTAGCAGTCGATCTCAACTGCACACTACAAGTAGTCAATGCCTCCAGATCCTTCCATTCTGCCAACATAGCTGACACCACATTCTAATGTTTCCTGCTAAGTGCATCTTCAACTTTATTTCCTTTTCTTAGTGTATACTCAGTACCAAAATCATAAGCTGCTAAAAACTCCAACCACCTCTGTTGTCTCACATTCAACTCTTTTTGAGAGAATAAATACCTCAAAGATTTGTGATCCGTATACAACTTGAATCGTTTTCCTAAAAGGTAGTGTCTCCACACTATTAGTCAAAGACTTATGATAAATCTTCGGTAATAGCTTGCTAATCTAAGAAAACTTCTTATCTCGGTCACCGTCTTGGGTCTTTTCCAGCTGTTAACAGCTTCGATCTTAGCTGGATCGACTGATAACCCTTTCTCTTAAACCACATGACCAAGAAACCTCACTTCTTTCTTCCAAAAATGACACTTCGAAAACTTCACTTTCAGTTGATGCTGCCTCAACGTCTCAAGCACTATTCTAAGATGAATCTCATAATCTCTTTCATCCTTAGAAAATACTAAAATGTTGTCAATGAACACCAACACGAACCTATCCAAGTGCTCTTGGAAAATCCGGTTCATCAAATCTACAAAGAAAGCTGGCGCATTAGTTAATCCGAATGACATCACTAACCACTCGTACAAACCATACCTCATTCGAAACACCCTTAACGGAATACTGTCCTCCACCACTTCCAATTGATGAAACCCTATCGCAAAATCCAACTGGGAAAATACTTTGGCTCCACTCAACTGGTTAAATAAATCATCAATTCTCGGTAAAGGATATCGATTCTTTATTGCTTTTTCATTCAACTTACGATAATCAATGCACGGTCTTAACGACACGTCCGATTTCTTCACAAACATTGCGGTCTCTCCCCAAAGCAAACCGCTTGGTCTAATAAAACTCTCTCCTTCCAAGTGCACTAGCTGCACCTTTAACTCCTTCATCTCGATAGGTCTCATCCTACTAGGTGGTCTACTGTAACGACCCAAAATTTGACCACTCTTAAAAATGACATTTAAGATAATTTTAAATATAAATTAGGTAAGGTTATATGATTCAAACAATATTAGATAGGATTTGGAAAGAGAAGTATACACAAAAATAGTAACATTTGCCTAGATCGACAAAAGTGACAAAATGCTGATTTCAGAAAAGTAAGTTTCAATGGTTAAATAAATTATTTTAATTTATTTATGAGTGTTTATATTTTTAAATAGAAATATAAAATTTTATTTTTAAATTTGGTTTACATAAATAAATAGTTTAACTAAAACTTCAAAATATGACCGTAAAACATTTTGTCGAAAATCAACGTTTTGTCGATTAAAAGTTGTCGCAACTTTGTCGCACCTTTATTTTTTTATATAGGAACATATATTCAAATAGTATAAGTATTAATTAATTCATTAATCAATTTTACTTTTACTAAACATACTTAGAAAATTTTAGAATTTCATTAAGAAAAAGTAAGCATAAAAAGACAAAAAAAGTACAAAAGTCAAAAAGTAAACATCAAATCAAACAAACATAATTATTATATTCTTTACTTAATACTTAAGTGAAAATGACATAAAATAATGATTTGAAATGTGATGTTAAGTGTTGAAAAAATAAGGTTGCTTAAAAAGTTAGTAAATAATATTTTGGTCATTTTACATAATAATATTTTATTCAAAACCTTTTCCTATAAATAGCCATGCATACCTCTTCCATTCTCACACTTTCCATTCTTCTTCTTCTTCCTTTTCTAAGCTCTCTTATTTTTCTTCCTCAGAGCTTTAATGGCTTCTTCTCTTCTATTTCCTTACTAACTTTTTCAAAACCATATCAGACAAAGTCAAAACTCCATCAAACTTTACCAAAAACCTTAGAATATCATCAAAACATGGTTTAGCATCTAAGAAGTGAAGAAATGATGGAGGAAGGAGAGGATCAAGGGGAGGCCGAGCCCTATGAGTGTTGTTGGAAGGTTTGACTGAGAGCGAAGAAGAGGGAAAGACTTGTGGTCGAGAGCAAGTGAAAGTGAAGTGATGGCCGAGCACTAAAAAGTAAGGTGGAGTTGTATTAATGGAGTAGAAGATGATTAGTTGAAGTTAGCAATGGTTTAGTGAAGTGTTGTTTAAAAAAAGAATGTTGGTAGGAAGTTAATCTTTTGGTAAAAGGTGAGTACTCGTATTTACTAATTAATCCATAAATTATTTCAAGTATAATGATTTGAAAGTTTAAATATGTTGGATGATTAAATGTTTGATAACTTGGTTGCAAATTGGTTGATTATGTGATCGATTATATGGATGCTAACTTGGTTTGATAATGATAAGAGAAATGATTAGTAATTAACCATAGTTAATTAAATGAGATAAATCTATACAAATATGTGTATGGAAATTATTTAGCCTCTTAATGATTTTAAATAATCTAAAAAGGTTAGAAATGATATTATAATAATATAATATTATAAAATGAAATGAAATGGAATATGAGTTTGAAATATAAAAATATTGTTTAAAATGAGTTTAAAATGATTTAGAAATGTTTTATAAACATTTAAAAGTGTTTCCAAGAAGTTTGAAAAGAAATTGAAAAACAAGTCAAAACTAAGCGCGTTGCATAACGGTAGTTCGCGATTTCGCGCCATAAAAGTTAAATGAGTGTACAAAGTGGAATATAGCTCGGAATTCTTCGAGAAAAGAATTTTCCGATCTATTATATCCATAGTTTTCCAATGAAGAAAGAAATCAAGATTTCATCAAGAAGAGTTTGTAATATGTTAAAAACAATTTTCTAAAAACATCGTGGTTTTGCAGTTCGGAATCCAAAAAAAGATTTCTTTATAAATGATATTTTTAAATGTTTTAAAAATATGAAATAAATTCTAAAAATCTTTTAAAATGTTTTAAAAGAGATTTAAGTTGAAAAGATAGATTTATAATGATATAAAAGTCTTTTTGAAGAATATAGCTTTTAAAAAAACATTATTTGCAACACTTTTCGCAGCAGTTTTAAATAACCTTTGAAGTGTAGTTTTAAACTTAACAATTATTTCCCAAATTTTTTGTGAACGATTTTAAAAGAATAATTAAGTATTTTATAGATGGTTTGGAAGTCTTAATTAGAGTTTGAATAAATGGTAAAGAGAAATTGTTTGTAACACTTAAGTAAAAAGTGAAGAATACTGAACATAATAACAAACTGAGTATGCGGAAACGACTAGTACATTTGTCCCGTCTATGAGAGCTAAATGGTAAAACAAGGTGTGTAACTAAGGTTAGGGATGGAGCAACCAGCGTCCTGAACTTACCTGGCCTTCGCTTTATCTTTTAGACGAGGAGTGGAACAAATCGAAAGGAAAGCCCGGATGCTCTAAAAGATCGTATTTAAGTTTTTCCAAGAGAAAAAAAGAAACAAATTCTTTGAATGTTAATTAACCACTTAACATCTTTTATCGATGATTAGTACGAAGGAACCGGGATCGAATTTGAGTGATTCCTATCCAAAAAACCGGGACCGGATTTGGGCGATTCCTATCCGAAAACCCCTTCAAACTAATTTTCGAAATAAAACATATTGAAGACAAAGATCATTGAAGACAAAAATTTTCATGATGTAGGACTACTTGCCACTAGTCCCTGGAGGTGAAATTTACCATATCTAAGGTGGCACTAGTGCTTTGTTATGAAAATCTTCGATTTGCAAGAATATGATTTGAAGTTAAGAACGAATTCTATGATTAAGATTTAATGAATGATTTTGGAATATTTAATATAAGTTAAAAGTTATAACTTGAATATAAGAAATCTTTGATTAAGATTTAATGAATGATTTGGAAAGGTTTTCCTAAGTAAAAGAGAAAATGATTAGAATTATTCCAAGATCTAAAGAGGTTTAATAAATTAAATGATTTAATAAATGAGGCTTAATGATTCCATATACTTTTGAAAAGAAAATGGAATAAATTGAAAATAATATATCTAAGAAAGATATTTGATTTAAATAAAAGATGAAGTAATTGATTGATGATTGATATCCACATATGAACTTAACATCTTTTAAAGCGATGGTTGTCTTCGAAGGAACCAGGGTCGGATTTGGATGATCCTTATCCGAAAACCACTTCGAACCAATGTATACGTTCGAAAGTGAAGACATGCTGAAGATGATGATTTTTGAAGACTGATGATCTTCATAGCGTGAGGACTGATTTTTGACATGCTCTGGGTCGCTCCCATTATAGAGTTATTTATAGCAGTGGTCTCCTCATTGTGGAGATTTTTTCAGATTGCAAGGGCTTCTCGCCTAGTAATGGCCGAGGAAAGTACCTTCGGTTTCGTTCAGTCCCAGAATGAACTTGTATGGATGTTTGTCTGACATTGTATTCTAAATCACATTTGAGTGGTTTCTATAAATGTATATCAGTTGGTGGTAGAAAAGGCAACTTCTTTTAGCTTAACACCCTTTCCCGAGACATACGAGCTCATGAAGTTATACTTTTCTAGAATCAGTCATGTGACGTGGAATGACAATGTGGCATTCAACGTGGAACTTGTTATGATCTAAATCGTGGCTTTGTGAAAAACAAAGCGTGGCTTTGAAAAAATTGAGCGTAGCCTCACTAGCCTCACATCCCGAAAGATGATATGGGATACTATGTGGTCTGACAGACACAAATTCGGAATAAGTGAGTATGTGTGGTGGTGTCCAATACGTTGGGCCCTTTGGGGGAAAACATCCCTCAAGTCTTTTATTGCCCCATTTTGATAAAGTGGTTAGCTTGAGAAAAGTAGGGAACTACCGGTTATCAGTAGCAGTATGGCAAGTACAGTTCCAAGTGACTTGCTTGAGAAAAGCGATTAAGGCACCACGGGGACTATGTTTGTTATGCGTGGATCGGAGAAAAAGGCACTAGTTCCCTATCATGTTGGAAATCCAATCCCAATACAAGATTTGCGATTTTGATTGTAGTCCCAAAATAGCTATAATGACTTGCAAACATTTCAGCTACCCCTTTTTGGTATCATATACTACGTTTGGGATATTCCGTTGACCCAGTTCGGATATATCCCCTTAGACTTAGTCCGGGTCTTGATACCTTATTTGAATAAGTTTATTTGAAAGTTGTTTTTAAAAGAATGTCATTAAAAATAATATCAAATTATTTTTGTATAAAAGTGTTTTGGTTATCATAAGGTAAAAACCCGTTTGTATTTATGTGTGGGCATGGTCTTATGAGATACCCTTCTTTTCAAAGGTTTTGATAACATCATCATTTTAAAATTTCGAGTATCTCACGCTGGTTTGTCAAGCCTGATCCGGGTATTTTTAATACTCGGGTCAGATCCGAGTAGTTTTAGGTTTAATTGAAGACGGTTGGAGTTTCCAGAGGAGAGTTGGAGATCTTCATCATCGTATGAACATATTCTATTATCCGCTGCATCTATTGCATTTGTTTTGTTGTTTTCAGCATTTGTAAGGACATAAGTTATAACTGTCCAGGCTGAATTTAGGTTAGACTCTGATATTGTATTTTTAAATTTTCCGCTGTAAAGATTATTATTGAAATAATATATGTTATTCCAATCGTATGAGATTTTGTTCTGTCTTTATTTTCTTTCTACCCTCAATGATCCGTCTTTTCATGCAATTTGAGTTAGACATGTGTGGTTTATTGTCAATTCAAAGGGTACAGAAAAACGGGCCATTACATCTACTTACGGGTTCAGCTCTAGGTACAAGATCTAGTCGAAACTCAATAGCTTATTTCGATGGTAGTCCTATAACCGGATCAAAAACATCTGCAAATTCTCTTACAATAAAAATCCTATTCAATTTGTCTTCCACTTCTGTGGCTCCCAATAAAGCACAAATTTCTAGACTCGAATTCTCAACCAAGTATACTATTCAATCACTACTATCAGGGTGTCTTAATGATATTTTCCTTTTGGCAAAATATCCTAGCATCGTATCTGCTCAAACAATCCATACCCAAAATAATCCCAAAACCCGCAAACCCAAATACATAAAAACTGCAGGCAAAATTATAACCTAGCAACTCAAACTCTAGATGGTCACATCTCATTCCTAGAGTTGTGTACCCTCCTATTGGATTAGCTATCCTTAAGGAAGTAACAAGGTATGATACTTCTAAACATAACATATCTACCGAACACTGAGATATAAATGAATGCGATGCACCGATATCAAACAATACCCTAACTGGTATGCTATTAATCAAAAGCGTACCTTCCATCATAGACTTTCCCTTCTAAGTTGTTGTTGGTCTTGATGTAGATGGCTCCAAAGCAAACACCTTTCCTTTGTTATCCTTGGTCGCTTCTGGACATTTGTTCTTATAATGCCCCACTTGGTCACAATTAAAGCACTTCACATTCTTCTTCCCTACAACCACCTTGCCATCACCAGATCGACACTCGTCAGCATATCGCCCCTTCTTATCACACTTATAACAAACTATATCAGCTTTCCCCCTTTTGGCAGCCCCACCTTTCTTAGCTCCCTTCTTCTTAAAGAATTTCCTCTTCTTATTCTGAGAATTCTGGTTCTCCACCGATATCTCTTTCCCAAAGGTCAAAAGCATTTCTTCATTCTGGACAGCCATTTCCACCACTACATTCAATAGATTTCTGAGATGTGGCATAGTTGCCCTAGCAATCTCCGGGCTCACCTCCCGAATAAACTTCTCATTCCTCTTAATAACAATGTTAATAGTAGCATATCCATACCTGGACAGCTCATCAAATTTAGCAGAGTACTCCAACATTGACATTTCCCCTTGCTCCAACTCTATAAATTTCCTGAGCAAGGATGATTTAGCTACTTCAGACAAAAATATTTCTTCGAATCTCCTCCAAAAATCTGCTCAAGTCAACTCCTCCTTAGGCACTCCTAAGGTAACTCCGTTCCACCAGAATAAAGCAGATCCTTGTAACTGTCTCGAAGCTAATCTCCTTTTCTGCTTATCATTCAGACCCAAATCAGCAAAAATTCTCTCGTAGTGCAACAACCAGTTTTCCACTTCAATTACATCTTCAGTTCCTAGAAAAGACTTCCCACCCAGACTGGTGTAATCTCGACTCAACTTGGCATAGTTATTACCAACTAGCACTACGGGATTGACTCCTTCCGTATTAGCAGCATTTCCTCCGACTACCCCTACAGCTGCTCCAGCTTGCATTAACTTGAGAAGGACTGATACATAGCCCTCATATCTATTGGCGGGGTCGCAACACCTATATTGGCATTTGCATTTTGATTAGCATTTTCCTGTCGACCCTGGTGCCTCCTGGTATTAGGCCGAGCATTTTCATTAGTTGTGGTGCTTCTCCACCTAGATTCACTCTTCCGTTTCCTGCCTCCATATCTTTCTTTCTTGTAAATTTACATACGAGCCTTAGTAAAATACAGAAGAATGGTCTGAGTGAGAGGGGAGAATACATAGTTATATATAGCAAATACAAGTACGTTACTATAGCGTTATCCCATAACCCCGATCTTATTCTATGATTAATTAGGACTACGTTTTCAAAATTCTTTAGGTTTAAAATTCTTTTAATCATAAAACTGGTTCCGATACCAACTTGTAACATCCTTCATTCTGAGACCCAAAACTAACTGCTATAGATGCTGCACTCATCTATAGTTATTACTTCTCGACGACAAAATGCGGCTATGTTAATCATATTAATAATCAGAAGCACATGAATATGAAAAAATTTGAAACACAATTTAATAACAAATTTTCATATTTCATTTCACAAATGACATTTCATATTATTATATAATCTTATTCGCAAACCCCTGTCCAAAGAAAATATAACTGTACAAAATACTCCAAACGACATACGAAGATGCCCCCTTGGTTGATCAGAGACAAATACTTGGCAATTATACAACTTAGTCATTATATCCATATAGATAAAACCAAACTACACAATGGAAATAGATAAATTTCAAAATAGCTTGATTGCCTCATGTACGTCTCCGGAAGCTTATTCGTCTGACTAGAACCTGAAAGCCCTTACTCTCGACCTACTCAAATGAGTACCCGAGAGTTTAAGAGAAAAAAACAAAAACTTCATGTCATACAACAGTTTGGTGTGAATAATAACCTACCATCTCGAACCAAATAGATATCTAGTGAGACCACGCCACTGAGCGGAACGGGTTTTCCCCTCACTAGCATCTTAACAAAAGCACAACAATCATATACTGGGCTCCTACTGAAAGTCTATATGGATCATATATTATGTATATGACAAGTAATTATTATATATGCGATAAATTAAGATAATGAGATAACAGTAAAATGAAAAAGATCACACCGAAAATTTTATACTGGTTCGAACCACCCGTCCTACGTCCAGTCCCGAAGCTCCCCTTTGAAATTTCATTAACCAATTACCCTCGCTTTGCCTGGAGGAATATGCTTTTATACAAGAGTATTTCTTTGACAAGTGCATGTTTTAGGTAACACTGGTTTTGACTACAAGTACAGTTTCTTCCTATAATCTCCTTTGAGTAGTATGTAATTTTGATCTTTGATATAAGGAGGAAATAAAAGTATGCTTTTGAGTACTTTCATAAATCAGAGAGCATGGGAATATTAGAGAATAAAGAGAGAAGAGTTCAGAAAATCAAGTTAGTTTTTCTTCTCAAATTCATGCTTATTTATAGATGTTGAAGAGTTTGTTTGAGAAGTAACGCCTTTGGTACATTCTATTTCAGTCGAAGAATTGCAATGTTTGAGGAGAAAGAGCTATGACCAGAGATAGTGGATGCAACTCTTCGATTGAAGAAGATGTCTGTTGAGGAGTGCTGGCCATTACCCAGGTCAGACGTCTGGACGTTTAGGTCAAACGTTTGGCCTGTATTAAAAAATTTAAACAGAAAACATTGCCAGACGTCTGAGTAAACAAGCCAGACGTCTGACACACGTACAACGTGTTAATTTCCCTTCTTGAGCATGTAAAAACCTTTTTAATAGTTTGTATGTGCATATGCTTGTAAAGACTACTTAAGGAGATTGTACATATCATCTATTTAAGACATTAACACAATATACTAATATTTCTTAATATAATGATCCTCTTGCATTTGTCTTCAAGTCTTGGTCGCGATAATTTACCTGCATATGGATGATATATACATATATATATATTGCATGCTAGTGATTGTATAATTGTTGTCATTGAAATCATAGAATGGAGGTTCTAACATTCCCCCCCTTTTTGATGATGACAACTATACAATTCATTTTATAAGAAGATCCCCTTGAGTTTTGTAATTTCTCCCCCTAGTATAAACTCTCTCCCCCTTTGTCATTATCATAAATAAAGATAATATGAAACAATATGAGGAAACATCACAACAGCATAATGTCACTAATCACATTGTCAAAGTACTAAATCAAAATATCACAGTCATACAAGTAGGAATTCAGAATAATATTGGTAAATAACTTAACGGAATTTATGGTTTAAAAATTGTTTTTTATTAAAACAATTTGTGGTGTTCAGAAGGTTTACAAAACGAAAGGTGAAGAAGGTTTTTAGCCTTTTTGAGTATCCATTTAGGATAAAAAAGAATATATAGTTTAGTTTATTAATTCATTATATGAACAAATTCCTAAGTTTCGTCTAAGTTTTACAAATGATTGTTCATTTAATGGTTTGGTGAATATATCAGCAATTTGATTGTCGGTGTTAACAAATTCAAGGGAGATAATTCCTTTTTCTACATTATCTCTAAGAAAATGATGTCGTATGTCTATATGTTTAGTTCGAGAATGGTTAATCGGGTTTTTAGATAAATTGATAGCACTAGTATTGTCGCAGTATATCAGAGATTTTTCAATTATTTTACCAAAATCTCTAAGTGTTTGTTGCATATAGATTACTTGAGCACAAGCTAAGGCGGCAGAGACATATTCTGCTTCACACGTTGAGAGTGAAACACAACTTTGCTTTTTGCTAAACCACGAAACCAGAGATTGACCGATAAAATGGCAGGTACCACTTGTGCTTTTTCTGTCTGTTTTACAACCTCCGAAGTCTGCATCACTATATGATACAAGTTGGAAAGCCGTACCTTTAGGATAAAATAATCCATAATCTTTGGTGTTGGATAAGTAACATAAAATCCGTTTGACTGCTCGATGATGTGATTCCTTAGGTTGAGCTTGAAAATGAGCGCACAAACAAACACTCATCATTATATTGGGTCGACTAGCTGTTAGGTATAATAAGAGCCGATCATACTACGATAAGATTTTTGATCACGGTCTTTTCCATTTTCATCTCTATCTAAATATAAAGTTGTGCTCATAGGAGTTGGTTTACCAGTAGTGTTCTCCATTCCGAAACGTTTAAGTAAATCTTTACAATACTTTTCTTGATTTATAAAAATGCCATTGTCCAAATGTTTTATTTATAATCCAAGGAAGAAATTTAATTCTCCCATGTGTGACATTTCAAACTCATTTATCATAATTTCAGAAAATTCATTATATAAACTTTCATTAGTTGATCCAAATATGATGTTGTCAACATATATTTGTACAACTAATATATCATTATTTTTATGTTTTATAAATAGTGTAGTGTCTATTTTGCCGATTTGAAATCCAGAGTTTTGTAGATGAGTTTTTAATCGATCGTACCAAGCACGTGGTGCCTGTTTTAAACCGAAAAAGCCTTTTTGAGTTTAAAAACATGATCTGGATATTGTTCGTGGATAAATAACGGCGGTTATTGTATGAAAACTTTTTCTTTGATAAAACCGTTTAAGAAGGCACTCTTAACATCCATTTGAAATAATTTAAAGTTGCGATGACACGCAAAAGCAAGTAGAGTACGAATTGCTTCGAGACGAGCTACGGGAGCAAACGTCTCTTCGTAATCAATTCCCTCTTCTTGGTTGTAGCCATGAGCCACTAATCTTGCTTTGTTATGAATAATATTTCCATTTCCATCTGCTTTGTTTTTGAAAACCCATTTTGTTCCTATTACAGATTGATCTGATGGTCTAGGAATGAGTTCACATATATTATTACGTTCAAATTGTTTTAATTCTTCTTGCATTGCTAAGATTCAAGAATCATCTTTAGATGCTTCTTTATAATTTTTAGGTTCTGTATTTAAGATAAAAGCAACGTGACTCATTTGATTTAAGTTATTTCTAGTGACTCGAGAATTTAAGTCTCCAATTATATTATCCAAGGGATGATTTTTTAATATTCGTGTGGGTGATCTTAAAACATTTTCATTATTATCGAAGGATGAATTATTCATATTATTTGTATTTTCAGTTTAATTTTTAGTTAAGATTTCATCTTCATCTTCTTTAATAGTTTGTTGGAAATTCTCATCAAAAGACACATGTAAGCTTTCTTCTATAATATTTGTTCGTTTATTATAAATTCTATAAGCTTTACTACGTTCTGAATAACCAATGAAAATTCCTTCGTCGGCTTTGGGATCAAAATTTTCAAGATTATCTTTAGTATTTAAAATAAAACATTTTGACCCAAAAGTTCTGAAATACGAAACTTTTGGTTTCTTTCCATAAAATATTTCATAACATGTATTTTTAGTCATAGGTCGAAGTGTGACATGATTTAATACATAACAGGCAGTGGCAATAGCTTCAGCCCAAAAATGTTTGGGTAGGTTACTACTATTTAGTAGTGTTCGTGCACATTCCTATAAAGTTCTGTTTTTCCTTTCAACTACACCATTTTGTTGTGGTGTTCGTGGAACCAAAAAATTACGACTAATTCCTTTTTTGTTACAAAAATCAGTGAAAAATTCATTTTCGAATTATCCTCCATGATCACTGCGTATATTTTTTATTTTTAAATCCATTAAGTTAGTAATCCGTTTTGTAAAGATTTTAAACATTCCAAAATTGTCACTTTTATGTTTTAAAAATAATGTCCAAGTATATCTTGAAAAATCATGTACAATTACGAACACATATTTGTTATGATTTATACTACATACTTGTGTTGGTCCAAATAAATCTAAATGAAGTAATTCTAATGGTTGCTTAGTAGATATTTTATTTTTAGATTTGAAAGAACTTTTCTTTAACTTTCCCATTTGACAAGCGTCACATAAATTTTTAATTTTATAATTAATTTTAGGAAAACCTCTAACTAGATCATGTTTTGCTAGTTTGTTAATATATTTAAAATTTATATGACAAAAACGTTTGTGCCAAATCCAAGGATCATCATGATTTGCAGCTAGACATAAATCTAAATTATTTTTAATGGTCATATGTAGGATATATATATTATGATTTCAAAATCCTTCGAAGAGTAAATTTTTGTTTTGATCAAGAATTTTACATTTAACCTTTTCAAATTTTATTTTGAATCCTTTATAACACAACTGACTTATACTAAGAAGATTATGTTTTAGATTTTCTACTAATAAAAACATCAGAAATAATAGGAGAGTTAGAGATACCAATATTGATGACTTCTCCAATGCAAATGACGAACCCTTTTGAATTATCGCCAAAAGTTACAGTGCCACGATCAATGTACTTTATATTTGATAGCATATGAGCATTTCCCGTCATGTGCTTGGAGCATCCACTATCTAATATCCACTTATCTTTATTTTTGTATTTGGGTACCTGCAAAAAAAAAAAAAAAATTAGTACCCTTTTTATTTTTGGGTCCTAAGTGTTAGTAAATGAGGGTAACCATACCCATGATGGTCTGGGTCCTTTTGAAATATAGTTATTATTGTAAATTACTTCTTTCATATAATTACTTATATATTTCTATTTAATTGGGTTGTTATTTGTTTTAGGAACCCATATTTTAATCATTTTTGAATTCGATATTAATTTTTTATTTTTGGAAGAAGGTTTTTTTATCTTAGTATACATCTTACTATAGTTTGTAATTTTTGTCTTATTCTCAAATCCTAGTCCATTTCGATTTTTGAATGGCTTGGAAATTTTAATTAAATTCTCCAAGTCTTATTTTCCTTTGTTAAATTTTGTAACATTATTTGTAATTTTATCTAACTTGTTTTTAAGATAAGTAATTTCAGATTTTGAAGTTTCTAGATTATCTTTTAAGATAACGTGTTCATTACTAGTTTAACTTTTCTTAATTCACAAGATAAAGCATTATTTTCAATAGAAAGATTCTTGTATTTTTCTTGAGCATTTTCTAATTCTTCTTCTAGAATAGATTTTTCATCTTTTAGTAACCCTATTTCAAGTTCCAATCTATTTATCTTAGCAATCCTTATTTAATTTCTTGGTTTTTCTATATTTGTCATCAAGTTCCATGCTTACTTCTAAAATTTCATCATAAGTAAGATCAGGACATACCTCATCCCTGTGTGCCATAAAACATACATTTGCTTGCTCCGTATCACTTTCACTGTCACTATCGGATAAAGAGGAAGAGTCAGAGTCATCCCATGTGACTTGGAATGCCATTCTCTTTTTCTTAAATTTCTCAAACTTATTTTTCTTTTTCTCATTGTTGAGTTTTGGGCAATCCTTCTTCCTATGTCCGAACTGATCACATTCAAAGCACATGATCGAAGTTTGATTTGATGAATTTGATTTTCCGCCCTTTTGGAATCTCGTCATTTTCTTGAATTTCTTAAATTTGTTGTAGTTCTTGGTAATGAAAACGATTTCGTCTTCATCCAATTTAGAATCTTCATTGCTTGCTTGAAATGCTATGTTCTTCATTTCATGGTTTTGTTCCTTTCTGGCCTGCAAATTAGCTTCATACGACATTAAATTTCCAATCAACTCTTCAACTTTGAGTTCAGAAAGATCATTAGCTTCTTCGATAGCTAATACTTTTCTTTCCCACTCAATTGTTAAAGAGTTGAGAATTCGAGATACTAAATCAAAATCAGTAAATTTGACTACTAGTGCCATAAGATCGTGTTGTATAGTTTGAAATCTGGAGTACATGTCAACAATTGACTCATTTTGTTTCATTTTGAAAGATGAAAATTGATTTTGTAAAATTGATATTTTTGTTTGTTTGACCTTAGTTGTACCTTCATGTGTAACTTGTAAAGTACGCCATATATCATATGCAGTAGTACATAACATAAAATATGAAAATTCATTTTTATCAAGAGAGCAAAAAAGTACATTCATAGCTTTAGAATTATTAGAAGCAGCGGTTTTTTGTGCATTTTTCCACGTGCTAATATTTGTTTCAGGTGCTACATACTTAATTTGAGTTGTTGACCATATTTCTAAACCATTTGCTTCCATAAAAATTCTCATACATGTTGACCAATATGCATAATTAGATCCGGTGATAGAGGAGGACGTGCGGTTGACTGACCTTCTTGAAAGATACTTGACATATTAACAGGTTTCAAATACATGTTACTGTGATTTGAACTAACCTTGCTCTGATACCAATTGAAAGTCTATATGGATCGTATACTATGTATATGACATGTAATTATTATATATGTGATAAATTAAGATAATGAGACAACAGTAAAATAAAAAAGATCACACCGGAAATTTTATACTGGTTGGGACCTCCCGTCCTACGTCCAGTCCCGAAGCTCCCCTTTGGAATTTCACTAACCAATTGCCCTCGCTTCGCTCGGAGAAATAGGCTTTTATACAAGAGTATTTCTTTGACTAGTGCGTGTTCTAGGTAACACTGGTTTTGACTACAAGTACAGTTTCTTCCTATAATCTCCTTTGAGTAGTATGTAATTTTGAGCTTTGATATAAGGAGGAAATAAAAGTATGCTTTTGAGTACTTTTAGAAATCAGAGAGCATGGGAATATTAGAGAATAAAGAGAGAAGAGTTCAGAAAATCAAGTTAGTTTTTCTTCTCAAATTCATGCTTATTTATAGATGTTGAAGAGTTTGTTTGAGAAGTAAAGACCTTTGGTACATTCTATTTCAGTCCAAGAGTTGCAATGTTTGAGGAGAAAGAGCTATGACCAGAGATAGTGGATGCAACTCTTCGATTGAAGAAGATGTCTGTTGAGGAGTGCTGGCTGTTACCCAGGTCAGACGTCTGGACGTTTAGGTCAGACGTCTGGCCTGTATTAAAAAATTTAAACAGAAAACATTGCCAGACGCCTGAGTAAACAAGCCAGACGTCTGACACATGTACAGCCTGTTAATTTCCCTCCTTGAGCATGTAAAAACCTTTTTAATAGTTTGTATGTGCATATGCTTGTAAAGACTACTCAAGGAGATTGTACATATCATCTATTTAAGACATTAACACAATATACTAATATTTCTTAATATAATGATCCTCTTGTATTTGTCTTTAAGTCTTGGTCGCGATAATTTACCTGCATATGGATTATATATACATATATATATTGCATGCTAGTGATTATATAGTTGTTGTCATCGAAATCATAGAATAGAGGTTCTAACACCTACAACCATAATGGTTAGAACATAGAAGATAACATTTATAATGTGCAACATATAATGGATTACTCATCTTATTTCATTAGATTACCCGTCTTAATTTCAAATGACTACCCATCACAATTTAAACTGACTATCCATCTTATAATCATGTGGACTACCCATCTCACATTTTATGTGAACTATCTATCTCACATGTAATTATTACTTGGATTACACATACCCTACCGCATTGACTACCCATCACATATGGTTCGATTATTCAAAATTATATGGACTATCCATCGCACATATTCCAATTAACTTAAACTAACGTGGACTATCCATCACACATCCCATAGTTTTCCTAGGATGACTATGAACCCTTTATTATCCTCATAGAGACTATCCATCTCTAGCATGATGTGGACTATCCATTTCACATCTTACAGTTTCCTAGGATGACTATGAACCCATCATTTCATTCATGTTACCTACATGTTTCAATCTTAATCCATGTTACCTACATGATTCTATTCTTATTCATGTTATCCACATGATTAACATATGTATATTGTTGTCCCCAATTAGGTTATCCTCCCTTAAAGTTATAACATTTCAAAGTGACATACATTGGTAGCCCTAAGTTATCTATGTCGAACTCATTAAATTATACTTTGGTATCCCCAAGGTTTTAAAAAACTAAAATCATAAGTCATATGGTTTGACGCTATTAAATAGTTGAAAGTAGATCGATGTTGAGATTCATCCATATTGGTGTCCCTAATGATGGCGTCAAAGCTCACAATTTAAAATGGCATTGGTATCTCAATGACTACGTCAAAGTAGAAGCATAAGGCTCTTCACCTTAATAAAATAAAACATAACACAAGCGTTATTAAATCAATGTCGACCTCTATCCAAGGTCAAGGACAAAACTTAAATTTCCTTTAAGTATAAAACTCTTTGTCGAAAATGATGTTGTCGACCTTTATAAACTATAGGCTATCCACCCATTAAAATGAAACTTTAACTTTTATAAGTTATATGGTTATCTGCCAAAGTTATAGTGTCGTCGATCCTCTAGAACATAGGCATCTTCGCCTATTGTAAAACAATTTTATTCAACATAAAAGCAAGCCTCTTTGGCATAAAAAAGATGAAGTGCGACGTCGTGGACATGAGGCATCGACTCTAAAACATAAGGTCACCGACCATGATGCACATCTACCTCCAGGAACCTCGACGTCATTATAAAACTTTCATATTTAAACCACTTCGGCTACTGTGCCGCTTTTTATATAGTGTCGAAGACATAATAACTGCATCATTGCCTTGATTTGGAAAACAAACGAAGGAATGTAGCATTGTTTAAAACAACGATGAAGACATGCGACGTCGTCAACGTCAACATTGAAGATTTTAAACGTTTAAATGAATTATAAGGACACCATGCCGTCATTTATTTATTTCCGCTATTGCCCACTTCAACGCCGAAGGAATCACTTCATAGATACTTAAGTAGCTATCATGTGCTTCCTCCTTTATCAACGTCGACCTTCGTCAATGCGGCCTTATCTTTAAGCCCGACAACATTATGGTAGCATAGCGTTGTCGTAATTCTTATGAAAACTATTTTATTACTACTTTAAGCTAAATTTTTTTACTAAATCTTATTCCTTATCCAATTTCTATTGGATAAGACAATTTCTTTACAAATCCTTATGTGAAGACCCAAATTATTGAGATGAAAATAATTTTGAAAAAAAAATGAAAATCCGTTAATAGGAAATATTTAAAGAATAGAATAGTTTGAAAATGAATATTAAGAGTAAGTGAAATAATTAAATAAGAGGATAGTGATTTTTCAATGAATAATAATGAGAAGAAAATGATCAAGTAAAAGTGAGTTTTACATACACATATCTCATATATATATATATATATATTAAATATGAGTAGCCAGAGAAATATCAAGTGATAAAATAAACCTTTCTGATAATTAAATTGTATAAAACTAGTTTAGTATTATTTGTGCATAAATACATTTTTAAAATAAATCAAGAGAAAAACAAATGGTTAAAAATAATAGCTAGGAATTAAATGTATAAAGAGTGATATGAGTGAACAATTCAGATTTAAGGAAATACACAATGAAGCTAAGTCACATGAAAATAATGTGCATAAGAAACATGCAAATGGCATGTACCCAGAAAAGAAGAAAGGCAACTGTTTTACCTGAAACAGAAATCAAAAAGAAAATGGCACATTTAGCCATAAACATATATACATAATTCTCTAAATTGTATGAGGATAAAATGGGCTTTCCTCTCTACTAAACCCTAGCTAAATGTTTTAAAAATGAGAGGATAGCAGCAGTTTGCTACTGAGAGAAAACAGAGAAATAGAAAAAAGAAAAGAAAAGGAAAATGCACACTGTTTTCAAGCTTAAGCATTCTCGGGGAAGATAAGAGGAAGGTGAGTGATTAATCACTTATGAGATTTGAGGAATTAAGACCCAAGTTAAGGGCAGCTAAGTTATTTTATATAAAAATTACATTATATTTTTCTGTTTGATTTTATTCTCTGAATGAAAATATGTTGATCATGGATGGTATTATGGTTGAATTTTTGGATGAGATGTTAATCTGTTTTGATCTATTGTGATGGTTTCAATTTTTGTTGTGAAATATAAATAATCAAACAAATACTCTAATCACAGAAATAGATTTTTATATTCTAGTTTTTATATGAAAATGAACTAAATGTTTTACTAAGAAATAGGGTATCAATGAAAGAAAAGAAGTAGGCAGTGTGAATAATGAGATTCATGCTTATGCCTAGTTTATATTAAAAATGATATGAACAATGCAATATTACAAATATGTGCTGATTTGTTCAGATCACAAGCCAATATGTTTTTATGGGTTTTTCTCAAAAACCATATCCTATGTTCACAGTAAAATAAATATAGTATTTCATATGATTTCACCAGATTTATGCAAGCAATGGAAAAATTTCTAGAATATATATATATATATATATATATATATAAGTAGGTTTTAGAAAATATGATTAAACAAAAAGTGACTTGGAAATAAGTTGTGGAATTTTGTATGAATGCTTTGAGTGTCTGGATATAATCTTTGAGTGAGATCCATAATTTTTTGTTTATGTCATGAAGGAAAGAACATAAGCATTTCTGGAAATTAAAAAGTAAAATTTCTCAGAAAATAAATAAGCATGGTCTCTAAATTATAAAATAATTTAGGAGTAGTGCCTTGATCTATTCATCATCAGGTGGATGATGGGTATGTGCATGACTTGCTTAAGTCCTGTAGGCCTTTGTGTAAAGGGTTAACAGAACTGAGCCCCTTTGCAATGCACACATGGTGTTCAATGGCAAGAGTTTCAGACCAAATAAAATGAAAATGAGGTTGAGAAATTATGCTATGGAATTTAGGATGTTATTCCATAGGAGCTTGTGCATGTACAACTGAATGAAGTAAGATGGATGAATGCTTGGATGTATGATTGTTAGATAAGTTTAAATATACATATACTCAAGTTTTAATATGAAAATGAATAGCATCAAATATATAAGCTCTCTACCCAGTCATAGTAATTTACAAGTTATTGCAATCTCTGATTTCACTCACACCAGAATTTATTTCTGACCCTATTTGTTGCCTTTGCAATAATTGGGGTGTCTCGTTTTTATTGAGGTAGCTCAAAGTATTGCTGCAGGGAAAGATGCATGAGTAGCTTGCTTGCATGGATATTTGGAGATCTTGATGAATTTAAAGCGTTTAAGAAAAGTAGCAGTGTTATTGTAATAAATAAGTTAGACAAACTCTATTATGTTTTAAGTATTTCCAAGATTGTCTTTTGCCTTGTTATCTTGAAAAGAACATGTAAGAAGAAAAAGAAACTTAAGTATTATATGTGTTTGTGAGCTGTGGATTTAAGTAACAAGTTCTAAAATGATTTTAGTAGCTCATGGTGAAGGAGAAGATGCCATATAATCTAATATGTGGGCATATTTTCCTTGGCAAGCTTGATGCACCTCAGTTATGAAGTTAGAACTGTTTGAATGAATATGTGCTAAAATATTAAGTATCTGGGTTGAATATAATCTTGGCTAACCAGTAAGGCTTATGCATGTCCTATAAGTTGATATAAGTACATGTGAAGGCTTAAAGTTTTAGTCACCAGATTTTTGAATAGAAAAACCATAGGGTAAGCTAAGTTGAATTACAACAAAAATCTTGTGATATAGCTAGAATAAAAGTAGAATTAAGATACCATGTAACCTGAAAGTTATAAGTGTGAAAGACTTGAAAGATTGAAATTGGGAAAAATCTAATACCATGACTTCAAAACTGATACTAAGTGGAAAGACAAGGTTAAGGGTAGACTGTATGTATTCAAACAAGTATGCAGATTAATGGTGTTAAGTGTTTAAAGGAGCAGAACATCATTTTTACATGTTTTTAGCCCAGAAGAATGCAAAGATTTTTCTAAAATCAGATTCAACACTTTTTCCAGTTCCAAATATCAGAAGTTGTATGACTTATAGATTAGATCACAACACTATCACTCATATGATCATTATTTGCTCTATTAATCCGGATCTGTGCATTTTGTTTGTCATGATTGGTTTGTGCATGTTTGTGTTTGCACTTTGCTCAAATGCATTGTTTTCCTCTACTTGGCTTTAAACTAGTTTACTACCTTATTATTCATATGATCATTGCATACTTTATAAACTAGAATATGAGTATTTTACCTGACACAAAATGTTGTGTTTGAAATAAGAATCCCGCGCTAAACTAATATGCATGAGTTGTTTTAACACCCTGAATCAATCAAAAATCAAGTATCAAATGCCTAAATCCCAAAGGTTAAATACAGGGGTTGTAAATCCAGAAATAAATTAATCTGGGCTATAGAACAAGTTGGGAAACAAAACAAGAAAATAATAAGTGGTAATATTTGAATTAAATATTAATCAAACTTGAAAAAAAGAGGTAGAAATGGCTATGTGACACAAAATCTCTCAAATATGAGAAATACTGTGTGAATGAATTTCTTTGCCATTATAATTGCTCTGATAGACAAAGAAACATTTATATATCTTCATATATATAAATGACATGATTTGATTTATATACTAATATTTTTATATTGGTAAAATTCTGGATCTTGGGAAATTGATTAAGAGAAGTGATCCATTGTTTTATATAAAAAAAAACTCAACTGAAAACTAAAATAGATGATAAGAAAAAGTGGGTCATTTCAGTTGGTATCAGAGCTATGTTAACAAGAACATAACATATGAAAAAAAATATTAAAATAATAAATATAATATTCTCAGTAGGAATAAATTGCTGAAATAATTAAGTTAGAAACAAGACTAACTAGCTATGCAATTGAATAGTGAATCATGGTAGGAATACCACCAAGCACTGGAGCAAGATCCTCTAATGCAACACCATTGGTCAATTTGCAAGATTTAGTGAGGACATTTAGGGAAAGAACAGTGCAGAGGGAAGAAAATCCTCATGAGGAGTTAGCAAAGCTATTGAAAACATTTTCAAATTTAGGAGGCAAGGATTTTGAAGGCACTGAAGGAGTCATGGGTGTACAAACATGGCTGAGAACCTTAGAAAGAACATTTGCAGACATGCAAATAAATGATCAAAGGAAGAGGCAAATAGCTTCCAGAAGGCTCAAGGGAGCAGCACTAGATTGGTGGGAGGTAATCATTACAGGAAGACCAGAAAATGAGATAACATGGGATCAATTCAAGGATATGCTTAAGGCTAGATTTGTTCCAGCAACAGCTAAGGCAACACTGCTTGAGGAATTTATAAAATTGAGACAAGGGCCAATGAGTGTGACTGAATACACTCAAAAATTTGAGAGCTTGTCTAAGTATGGCACCATGCTCATAGGGAATGAGGAATCAAAGAATTCAAGATTTATTCAAGGACTTAATGCTGGTTTAAGTAGAGCAATGGTACCATACAAAGACAAAACATTTGATCAAGTCATAGATCTCACTCTTTCTTTTGAACAACATGATAATGCAAGAGAGAAATTTAGGAACACGAGGGCTAATAATCAAAAGAAAGGGAAAAATAGAGCACATCCTTATGACAAGAAGAATGTAGATAAGAAAGTTGAAGGAGCAGCCATTGGGGAAATTAAGAAGAAAGTTACTTGCTACAACTGTGGCAAAGAAGGACACATGAGCAATAGGTGCTAAGCATCTAAGAAGACCCCATTCAGTTGCTATAATTGTGGGAAAGAAGGCCATATCAAAAGGAATTGCCCAGAGTTCAAGAAAGGAGCAAAGGTAGGAGCATTGGAAGGCAAAGCAAAAGCAAGTGCAGTGGGGAATTCTGGACAATTGGAAGGTATACTTCTAATTAAAAATTATCCAATCTCAGTTATATATGACACTGGGGCTACACATTCTTTAATATCACAAGACATAGTGGATAAATTGGCTCTCACATGCAATTTAGTTGAAACACCTTTGTTTATTCAGAGTCCCCTAGGTAGCTCTTGCCTGCTAGGATTAAGATGTTTGGGAGTAGAATTAAACAAGGTGGAAATATGTTTAAATCTGATTTATTTGTGTTGAAATATCCTGGAATAGGAATTATTCTAGGGGTATATTGGTTGAGTAAATTCAAAGCAATTTTGAATTTAGAAAATTTTACTATTTCTTTGAAAACAGAAAATGGTAAAAATATTATAGTCATGAGTGAAACAGCCAAGATAAATTTCCTTAATCAAATATGGAGCATGATTGAAAAAGATTTGACTCTAGAGGATATAGAAGTGATAAAGGAATTCCCAGATGTTTTTGGAGAGGTTATGGGAGTTCCAAAAAATAGGCAAGTTGAATTTCAAATAAGATTAATTCCAGGAGCAAGTCCTATCATCAAGAAGCCTACCAGAATGGGTCCAAAAGAATTAGTGGAACTAAAACAACAATTGGAGGAATTGGAGCAGAAAGGCTTCATAAGGCCTAGCAGTTCAAACTGGGGTTCTCAAGTGGTATTTGTGAAGAAGCATGATGGTACAATGAGAATGTGTATTGATTACAGGGAATTAAATAAAGTCACCATCAAGAATAAATACCCACTCCCCAGAATTGATGATTTATTTGACCAATTAAATGGAGCAAAAATCTTTTCAAGGCTAGACGTAGCCTCTGGTTTTCATCAAATGAAGGTAGAGGAAGAAAGTATTAAGTACACTGCATTCAACACAAGGTATGGGCTATATGAATTTTTAGTAATGCCTTTTGGATTGACAAATGCACCATCCTATTTTGTAGATTTAATGAATAGGACATTTAGAGATTTTCTAGATAAATTTGTGGTTGTCTTTATTGATGATATATTGGTATATTCAAAATCAGAAGAGGAACATGCAAAGCACTTGCATCTGGTTTTGTCAAGACTAAGAGCACATAATTTAAAGGCAAAATTTACTAAGTGCACATTTTGGCAAAATGAAGTTAAATTTTTGGGACACATTATATCTCAACAGGGGGTTAGTGTAGACCCAAACAAAGTCATGGAAGTGCAATCATGGAGTAGACCCAAATCAATGACTGAGGTTAGATCATTTTTAGGAATGGCAGGTTACTATAGAAGGTTTATAAAAGACTTTGCAAGGATAGCCATTCCACTGACCAAACTAACCAAAAAGGAGCAACCATATGTATGGACAGAAAAGTGTGAACAAGCTTTTGAATCATTGAAGAAAGCATTGATGGAAGCTCCAGTCTTGCAAGTTCTAGAGGGAAATGAAGGATTAGTGGTATATACAGATGCTAGTGGGTCTGGGTTAGGGGCAGTACTCATGCAACATGGTAGAGTCATAGCATATGCATCAAGGAAACTCAAGCCAAATGAAACTAGGTATGCCACACATGACTTAGAACTTGCTGTTGTTGTTTATGCATTGAAGCTATGGAGACACTACTTGTTAGGTACTAAATTTGAATTGTTTACAGACCATAAATCACTTAAGTATTTGTTTTCCCAAAAAGACTTGAACATGAGGCAACATAGGTGGGTAGAATTTTTAGCTGCCTATGATCTTGATATACTATATACTCCTGGAAAAGCTAACAAAGTGGCAGATGCATTGAGTAGGCATCAAGCAAGATTGGAAATTTTAATGATGACTGAATTCAAGGATTTAACAATCCTGAGTGAAGTAGAAATAAAGGAAGAAATTGATGCAACAGATAAGGCACACAGTGACATGATTGAATATGGGAAATTAAGTCTCATCTCCTTAAGATCAACCCTGGTTGATAAAATAGGAAGAATGCAGAGTCAAGATACTAATTTAAAGGAAAAGAAGGACATGGTATCACAAGGTATATCAGTGGAAAATTATGAAGTTGATGATAAAGGCTACTTAAGGAAGAAAGGGAAGCTCTGCATACCCAATGTGGAAGAACTGAAGCAAGAGGTTATGGATAAGCACCACAAGACCAAATACACCATACATCCAGGAGGTACAAAAATGTACCATGATCTTAAAAGGAATTATTGGTGGCCATGAATGAAAGGAGTAGTGGCAAAATATGTAGCAAAGTGTTTAACCTGCCAACAAGTCAAGGCAGATTACCAAAGACCCTCAGGCCTACTGCAACCTTTAGAAGTGCCTACCTGGAAATGGGAAAGCATTTCAATGGATTTTGTGGATGGCTTTCCAAGAACAAGAAGAGGCAATGATAGTATTTGGGTAGTGGTTGATAGGCTCACAAAAACAGCACATTTTATTCCAGTGAATTCAAACAGAAATGCTCACAAGCTAGCTCAATTATTTGTGAAAGAGATAGTAAGATTACATGGCATCCCCAAGACTATCATTAGTGATAGAGACACCTTGTTTACCTCAAGGTTCTGGGGTAGCTTTCAAGAAGCCATGGGGACAGAATTAAGCTTAAGCACAACCTACCATCCACAAACAGATGGGCAAACTGAGATTGTTAACAAGATTTTAGAAGATTTACTTAGAGCATGTATACTTGACTTTGGAGGCAGCTGGGAAGATTATCTCTACTTAGTTGAATTTGCTTATAACAATAGCTACCAATCCACTATAGGTATGGCTCCATTTGAGGCCTTGTATGGAAAGCCTTGTTTATCTCCTGCATGTTGGATGGAGGTAGGTGAAAGAGTATTGCTTGGACCAGAACATGTGAAAGAAACTTCTGCAAGAATTGAATTAGTGAGGCAGAGAATGAGGGCAGCTCAAGAAAGACAAAAAGCATATGCAGATAAAGGGAGAAGGCCAGTGGAATTTGAGGTGGGAAATTATGTATTTCTCAAAGTTTCACCAATGAGAAAAATACTGAGATTTGGCAAGGCAGGAAAATTAACACTAAGATATATAGGTCCATATGAAATTATTCAAAGAGTAGGGACTTTGGCTTATAAGCTAAAATTGCGAGAGGAATTGAGTAATATACATGATGTATTTCATGTATCACAATTGAGAAAATGGGTATATGATAAGGAGACCATTCTTGAATCACCTACACAAGTTGAAGTTCAAAAAAATCTGGTTTATAAGAGGGAACAAGTAGATATTGTGGCTAAAGAAGAAAAGAAATTGAAGAATAAAATAATTAAATTGGTTAAAATCCAGTGGAGTTTAGGTGAAAATGATTGTACATGGGAGGCTGAAGACAGGATGAAGGATAAATATCCTAATCTATTTTCTACTTAAAGGTATGCCAAAAATTATGATAAACTAAAACATTACTTAAGTGTGTTTGATTGGTTTTGAGTGCCTGAGTTTTTGAAATTTCTAAAATGAAATTATGTTCTGTATGCAAAAGAATGGAAATGTATGAAAAAAATATATATAATAATTGTGGGACACAATTCCTTTTAGGAGGAGAGTATGTGAAGACCCAATTATTGAGATGAAAATAATTTTGAAAAAAAAATGAAAATCAGTTAATAGGAAATATTTAAAGAATAGAATAGTTTGAAAATGAATATTAAGAGTAAGTGAAATAATTAAATAAGAGGATAGTGATTTTTCAATGAATAATAATGAGAAGAAAATGATCAAGTAAGAGTGAGTTTTACATACACATATCTCATATATATATATATATATATATATATATTAAATATGAGTAGCCAGAGAAATATCAAGTGATAAAATAAATCATTCTGATAATTAAATTGTATAAAACTAGTTTAGTATTATTTGTGCATAAATACATTTTTAAAATAAATCAAGAGAAAAACAAATGGTTAAAAATAATAGCTAGGAATTAAATGTATAAAGAGAGATATGAGTGAACAATTCAGATTTAAGGAAATACACAATGAAGCTAAGTCACATGAAAATAATGTGCATAAGAAACATGCAAATGGCATGTACCCAGAAAAGAAGAAAGGCAACTGTTTTACCTGAAATAGAAATCAAAAATAAAATGGCACATTTAGCCATAAACATATATACATAATTCTCTAAATTGTATGAGGATAAAATGGGCTTTTCTCTCTACTAAACCCTAGCTAAATGTTTTAAAAATGAGAGGATAGCAGCAGTTTGTTACTGAGAGAAAACAGAGAAATAGAAGAAAAAAAAAACAAAACTCACACTGTTTTCAAGCTTAAGCATTCTCGGGGAAGAGAAGAGGAAGATGAGTGATTAATCACTTATGAGATTTAAGGCATTAAGACCCAAGTTAAGGGCAGCTAAGTTATTTTATATAAAAATTACATTATATTTTTCTGTTTGATTTTATTCTCTGAATGAATAAATGTTGATCATGGATGGTATTCTGGTTGAATTTTTGGATGAGATTTTAATCTGTTTTGATCTGTTGTGATGGTTTCAATTTTTGTTGTGAAATATAAATAATCAAACAAATACTCTAATCACAGAAATATATTTTTATATTCTAGTTTTTATATGAAAATGAACTAAATGTTTTACTGAGAAATAGGGTATCAATGAAAGAAAAGAAGTTGGTAGTGTGAATAATGAGATTCATGCTTATGCCTAGTTTAAGTTAAAAATGATATGAACAATGCAATATTACAAATATGTGCTGATTTGTTCAGATCACAAGCCAATATGTTTTTATGGGTTTTTCTCAAAAACCATATCCTATGTTCACAGTAAAATAAATATAGTATTTCATATGATTTCACCAGATTTATGCAAGCAATGGAAAAATTTCTAGAAAATAAATATATATATATCGATAAGTAGGTTTTAGAAAATATGATTAAACAAAAAGTGACTTGGAAATAAGTTATGGAATTTTGTATGAATTCTTTGAGTGTCTGGATATAATCTTTGAGTGAGATCCATAATTTTTGATTTATGTCATGAAGGAAAGAACATAAGCATTTCTGGAAATTAAAAAGAAAAATTTCTCAGAAAATAAATAAGCATGGTCTCTAAATTATAAAATAATTTAGGAGTAGTGCCTTGATCTATTCATCATCAGGTGGATGATGGGTATGTGCATGACTTGCTCAAGTCCTGTAGGCCTCTGTGTAAAGGGTTAACAGAACTGAGCCCCTTTGCAATGCACACATGGTGTTCAATGGCAAGAGTTTCAGACCAAATTAAATGAAAATGAGGTTGAGAAATTATGCTATGGAATTTAGGATGTTATTCCATAGGAGCTTGTGCATGTACAACTGAATGAAGTAAGATGGATGAATGCTTGGATGTATGATTGTTAGACAAGTTTAAATATACATATACTCAAGTTTTAATATGAAAATGAATAGCATCAAATATATAAGCTCTCTACCCAGTCATAGTAATTTACAAGTTATTGCAATCTCTGATTTCACTCACACCAAAATTTATTTCTAACCCTATTTGTTGCCTTTGCAATAATTGGGGTGTCTCATTTTTATTGAGGCAGCTCAAAGTATTGCTGTAGGGAAAGATGCATGAGTAGCTTGCTTGGATGGATATTTGGAGATCTAGATGAATTTAAAGTGTTTAAGAAAAGTAGAAGTGTTATTGTAATAAATAAGTTAGATAAACTCTATTATGTTTTAAGTATTTCCAGGATTGTCTATTGCCTTGTTATCTTGAAAAGAACATGTAAGAAGAAAAAGAAACTTAAGTATTATATGTGTTTGTGAGCTGTGGATTTAAGTAACAAGTTCTGAAATGATTTTAGTAGCTCATGGTGAAGGAGAAGATGCCATATAATCTGATATGTGGGCATATTTTCCTTGGCAAGCTTGATGCACCTCAGTTATGAAGTTAGAACTGTTTGAATGAATATGTGCTAAAATAATAAGTATCTGGGTTGAATATAATCTTGGCTAACCAGTAAGGATTATGCATGTCCTATAAGTTGATATAAGTACATGTGAAGGCTTATAGTTTTAGTCACCAGATTTTTGAAAAGAAAAACCATAGGGTAAGCTAAGTTGAATTACAACAAAAATCTTGTGATATAGCTAGAATAAAAGTAGAATTAAGATACCATGTAACCTGAAAGGTATAAGTGTGAAAGACTTGAAAGATTGAAATTGGGAAAAATCTGATACCATGACTTCAAAACTAATACTAAGTGGAAAGACAAGGTTAAGGGTAGACTGTATGTATTCAAACAAATATGCAGAGTAATGGTGTTAAGTGTTTAAAGGAGCAGAACATCATTTTTACATGTTTTTAGCCCAGAAGAATGCAAAGATTTTTCTAAAATCAGATTCAACACTTTTTCCAGTTCCAAATATCAGAAGTTGTATGACTTATAGATTAGATCACAACACTATCACTCATATGATCATTATTTGCTCTATTAATCTGGATCTGTGCATTTTGTTTGTCATGATTGGTTTGTGCATGTTTGTGTTTGCACTTTGCTCAAATGCATTGTTTTCCTCTGCTTGGCTTTAAAGTAGTTTACTACCTTATTATTCATATGATCATTGCATACTTTATAAACTAGAATATGAGTATTTTACCTGACACAAATTGTTGTGTTTGAAATAAGAATCCCGGGCTAAACTAATATGCTTGAGTTGTTTTAACACCCTGAATCAATCAAAAATCAAGTATCAAATGCCTAAATCCCAAAGGTTAAATACAGGGGTTGTAAATCCAGAAATAAATTAATCTGGGCTATAGAACAAGTTGGGAAACAAAACAAGAAAATAATAAGAGGTAATATTTGAATTAAATATTAATCAAACTTGAAAAAAGAGAGGTAGAAATGGCTATGTGACACAAAATCTCTCAAATATGAGAAATACCGTGTGAATGAATTTCTTTGCCATTTTAATTGCTCTGATAGGCAAAGAAACATTTATATATCTTCATATATATAAATGACATGATTTGATTTATATACTAATATTTTTATATTGGTAAAATTCTGGATCTTGGGAAATTAATTAAGAGAAGTGATCCATTGTTTTATATAAAAAAAAACTCAACTGAAAATCACTAAAATAGATGATAAGAAAAAGTGGGTCATTTCACCTTAGGAAATTAAGCCATTTCCTCCTTACGAAATTCATAAAATAATCTATATAACTTGAAATATTATAAAATTAAAAAAATCCATCTCCAAAATAATGTTTTATACAACATATCCAAAAATCAATGCATTTAGAGATTATAATCTTAGGTTTTACCCTTAAAACCCATTTAAACAATTTCATAGAAATTCCAATAACCATTCTTCTATCCAAACAATGATTAAACAACCATATCTTGGCAAAACAAATATCAACCATTTGGGTATTATCCATAACCGATTTAAAAGAAAAAATAAGATGGTTTCATTGTTATTCACCTTGATTTGATAATGGAGTTGAGATTTGAATGTTGATTAGGTTTCCTTAGCTTTCCCTTTTTCCTTAAATCACTTGATTTCATCCTCTCTAGGTTATGGTTGGATTTCCCCTTCTTTCTTTGATTGTTTTTAGTTTATGAAAAGTGAGAATAAAATGAAGGGGAGAGGATTAAGATAAAAGGATAGATCTATTTCCTAAATTTCCACTCTCATATATTTTCTTTATGTTCTAAGTTACAAAACAATCTTATCAATATATTTAGTTAAGGCCCGACCTTATTGTTTATCAAATCTCAATTCCCTTATCTCACTACACATTACATTATTCTATTTAATTTATCTAATTAAATCTCTTGAATAATGTTAATTAAAATTTGGGGTGTTACATGTACCCAATCTAGGGTGGTAGGAGCTTGGCTGTGCACTTCTTGTCCCTCTCTTCTCTTGTTCGTGCTTATTCGTGTGCTCGTGTGTTGAAGGAAGGAAGCTATTGTGGTGTTGTTAGGAAGAGGTTGAAGGGAGTTAGCATGTATTAGTTGAAAAGTTAGTTATCTCACTCATTAAATAAAACAATAAACTTAACACTTTGTTAAACCAAAACTTAACAATTTTGCTTGTTACAAACTATGATAATATGCCCTAACAACTTAAAGTTAAAACCCTTAATTATATGCTTTAAAAAGCATGTGATTTGTTTAAGTATTATGCCTTGAAAGGCTTTGAATTCTATTGTTAAATTAAGAACATGAAATTTGAAATTTGACCATTTAATTTGGATATGTTATTTAGTACATATGTTATTACATACTTCATTTTGATATGAATTGAATATAGGAATCATATATGTTTAAATAATTGACTGACACAAAATATTGAATTTGATATGGAATTGTCTTTATAGCGATAGTCATTATAAACGCACTTTGAAATCCCTTTCTTTTATCTCAATTTTTAAGGTCCATAATTTTTTTATTTTCAAATAAAACATTTTCTATACTTATAGAAGCATAAAAGATGGTAAGAAGTGAAGTTTAAAAGTTATTTTATTTACAAAACAAAGTTAGTAGAGTTATGGTCCGTATAGCAATAGTTACTATGGATGCACTTTGGAAAATCAAGTTTTTTTGTGAAGTTTAAAATGTTATTATTTTGGATATTTTATGAAATCTTTCCATGGAAGTTTTATAAAAGATATTGTTATCCCATCTTTTGGTCAAGGCTGGAATATCAACAAATTAGCTGGAAAAGGATGGATATCAGGATTGGAAATCGATTAGTAAAAAGGTTGTGATCGATGTCGCCAAAATTTGACCGAGCTCCAATCGGGACGGAATCGATAGGGAATGATGATCAAGGTTAGGAGAGGCTACGTTTCAAATTTTAGGTCAATCGGAGTTCGTATGCTCGAAATATGGGTGGGTTAAAGTTCGTCGAAAATAGTTTGTATCGATACTGTGCATATCGATCAACATACAACATTTCGTATCGATAATGTTTGTATCGATCAACATGGATACGAATAAGGCATTCGTATCGATCAGGTAGGAAGGCCAGATGGGTTTCGACTCGATGGCTGTGGACTTGGATTGAACAGATAAGCGCATGGTGATTTGTTCGACTCGATGATTTCGTATCGATCAGGATGGAGCGTAGCAGTATACTTTGAATCGATACTGTTCGTATCGATCAATATTAGACACTTCGAATCGATCAACATGGATACTACGAATCGATACGAAGAGGGGTTGACCGGAGGTACGAACAGAGGCATAGTTGGTGGATACGAATAAGTATGCAGGCGCTGATGGATGGATACGAAGGAGCCATGTTCGTATCAGTCGTGTTCATATCGATCGATACGAAGGAAGCCATCAACGCGGCACGAAAGGTGGATCTCCCCTGGATCTATGAGACACGTCATCGATGCCAGCTCGATCGATTCGAAGAGAGGAGAGTATGGAGATGAAGTGATGGATACGAACGCAACAGCCAACCGATGAACACATGCACTACATCTCGTATCGATCATAACTCGCAAACCACAGGTCCAAATGCTATGAAATTTTCGTAGGAGCTTACGTACAAGCAAAAGAATGTTCACACCAAGTTTCAACTTGATTGGACAAAATCTTGATCGATACGAATTACGTTCATATCGATCACGGATCGAGTTGAAACTTCATGGGATCGATCGCGTAGGCCCACTCACGTGCCAAAAGAGGTCTCCCAAAGTTTGGGCTAGATATTTTGATGGAGCACCTATAAATAGCACCCTAGAGCCTACAGAAAAAGGGCTTTTGGGATCAAGCAACGTCCAGACTTTGTCAAAATCAAGATTGAACTCAACTTTATTGTTTGTACTCGAAAATTACTGCTGTAATCCGCTGCAATCAACGAAGAACATCAATAAAAATTTAACTTTTGGGAGTGGACGTAGGCCGGAGATAGCCGAACCATTATAAATCTTGTGTCTCTGTCTATTTCTTTCCATTCTAAGTTCATTATTCTTCACTTTTTATCCTCTACATTACTTAGATCTGTGATCTGTGATTATATACTGCTGGTTTGTGTTCATACACTGGTGCTTTCACGATATTTGGGGTTTGTGACCAATTTTGGCGCAAACACTTTGGTGCTTTCATTGAGAACAACTAGCGCCCGCTATACCAAAGTTGAAGTTCGGATCTGAAGGCTTAAGGATTCAGATTAGGAGCTATGACAAGGCAATCAAGTAGAAGACAAAGAGCCGAGAGAAGTCAGCATGAAGGGAGCCAGGAGGCATCATCAGGGGATAATCAGACTTCAGCTTTCATCACCAGAGACGAGATGGAGATGATGATGGGAGCTATGCATGAAGAGTTTCTGAAAAGGCAGGAGAAGATGATGCAGAACCTCCTCAGACAGTTTGGGCAAGCATGAGCAGCTGGAGCTTCAGGAGTTCAGATCCACGGAGCTGGAGCAGAAGGACCAAACATGCAATCGAATTGAGCAGCTCAACAAGGCACAACCCCTAATCAGCGCACAACTGCTAATCTGGATGGATCCAGGCTCGGGAGCACACCACCTGGCAACGATGGACCAGTTCATGGAGGAATTCCAGTTGACGCCACACAACAAGATGTTGGTGGGAATGCAAGAGCGCGCGATGAGGAATACGTCCTGGAATTCCCTCAGGGACTCGGGGGGCAACCCTTGACGGACAATGCTGGATTGGCTGAGATTATCAGGCGAACCATGCATGGAGGATTGACAAACAGAGATCTGGAAGGAGTACACAGGAGTCCGTTTACTCGTGAAATCAGAATGGCTCGGAACCCACTAGAGTTCAAGCTACCCACGCTAGAGGTATACAATGGCAAGGCTGATCCGACTGACCACTTGATGAGGTACACAAGACATATGGAAGTGCTGGGGGCATCGGAGGAAGTGATGGCCCGATGTTTCCCTCTGTACTTGACAGATATAGCTGTTATGTGGTTCAGACAGCTGGAAGAAGGATCTATTAGGACATGGATAGAATTGGTGGACAGGTTTCTGAAGCAGTTTCGAGTTCACATTAAAAGACTGAAGAATGTGATGACGTTAACATCAGTAAAGCAAAGGACAGATGAATCGCTCAGGGCTTTCTTAACTCAGTTCAATGCAGTGGTTGCTTCGGTGGATTGGCCAGATCCATCGATGGTTTTAATGGCAGCAGTATCAGGAGTCAGAGAGGATTCAGATTTCAAAGTATCTCTAATATGGGACCCACCAATGGATCTCAGGGAATTCTTTCACGAAGCTGAGAGATTCCTTCGGCAGGAAGATGCATGTTCAGATATGAAGTTAAAGGAGGTGAACGCCACTGAGGATGGTGGGCCATCCAGCGGAGGCTTAGATAAAGATAAAGATAAATCAAAAAGGAAGCTGGATGATGAATCAGGAAAAGCTAGGAAGCGGTGGAGGGAACCAAAGTTTTCCACTTACACAGGATTAAACGAGACGTTGGAACGGATATTCATGGAGACTCGGAATCGCCTTCCTTACCGAAGGCCAGCTAGGAGAGTGTGACGACCCAGAATATTAGCGTATGTTAATTGGGTAATTGACTGGATTAAATTATTGAAATATTGATTTTTATATGTCGAATGAATAAATTTCTGATAATTTAAAATATTGGGATATATATGAATTGATTCAAAACTATAATAAATATTGAATTACGAAATCCTTGGGATATGATGGATCTGGTGGAAGGAAAAATAAAAATAAATTCATAGTAACTCCACCTCATAAATTAAGATAAATTATCCTTAAATAAATATATAAATATAGACAGGCTTTATGATAATTAAAAATATAAAGTATGTAAGTAGTATATTTATGCCATAAGAATTATGTGTATAGGAAGTAGGTATAAATGTAAATATATATACATATATGGTGACGAGTACATGCAAATAGATGGGTATACAAATAAATGTAAGCATAGATGTATATATAACTTTATATAAGTAAGAATGTAAATAGTATATATATGATGGAAGATATATATTTATATATATAGTGAATATATATGTGAGGCATATATGTATTTATACAATGGGAAATGGCAAGTATATACATAAGGACATATATACATAAATATATTTCAATTAATATAAATGTTTGTAAACAAAAAGGGAGGCAAAATTAAACTCAAGCAGACAAAAATTTTCATCAATACTAGGCATTTAATGTTCAAGCATACAATATATCATATCAACATAAAACATCAAATCCTAGCGTACAAAATAATTAATCAAAATCAAGTCAGGTCAAGCAAGTTTCAGACCAAAGAAAATTAAATGAAAAAAAAGAAGCTTGCTGGGTACAACAAAGAGCAGCAGTATACTTTCTCTTATATACCTCAGTACCTCTGCCTTTGTTTCATTTTCTTCCATTCAAGAACAAGCTAAGTAAAATAAAGAAAAATATATACCAAGTCCTGCCATTTCACAACTTAAAACAAATCAAACAACTCAAGCAACAGACAAGATCTTCAAAAGCAAGCTAGCAGTTTCAAAAGCAGTGTTCTCTGTTCAACATTATCTGTGAGTAAACAATTTTCATTTTTAAAAGCTTTAAATCTGTTTAAACCCTGATGCATGAAATAAACTTGAGTTTGAATTGGTGATAATGATTTGCTTGTTTGATTTCATGATTTTATGTATATATGTATGTGGATATCTCTGTGTGCATGTCAGTATTTTCAATATTGTGCTCTGTTCTTGAATTTCTGGATGCAAATAAAATTCAAAAATCAATTGCTCTTTCCTTGATCTATTATAGGTCATGATGTTTAAATAGAAAGTCTTAGGAATAACCAGATTTGAATTTTAAAAATATTTTAAACAGTAATTGATGGAAGTTTTTACTGGAAAATGGGATTTACAGTAAAAACTTATATATATCGAAATTTCGATATGATCAATTGGTAAATTCAAGATTATAATCTGAATTGTCTTCAAGAATTAAGATTTTTAAGATGAAAATCATGATTTTAAATATAGTAAATTGTGAGAAATCTTTGACTGAACGGAAAATGAGTTTTGGGCTATTTCTGGTGGCCGGAGGTCTCGGGATGGTCGGGGTTTTTGTCGAAGCAAGATTGGCGATCGGGGATGTCGGCAAAAATGGCTGGAGTGATGATAGTTCATCATGGAGACGGTAATGGGTCGAACTAGGGTTTAAGAAGGTACGAAGTCGAGGTTGGAATTTGGGTTACTGCTCTGTCTATAGAGCACCGGAGTTTATCGGTCGAAGGGGAATGGGAACATGGGTCGTGGACGAGGCTGTGGCTGAAATGGTGGAGTTTCTGATGGTCGGGGGTTGTCTTGTCAAGGCGATGTTTGGTCGGCGAATTTGAATCCAGTGGGTTTGTTGAGTTCGAATTTGATTTTGGTGCTCGATCGAGATGCTGAGTGGTTCGATGGGTTGGGGGATGTCGAAGTCGACTTGTGGAGGAAGTCGTAGACGCCGGAGCACCGCCATGGGACATTGCATGTGCACCAGTTCTTATGCACTGAAGTTTGGGTGTGGGAACGAGGAAGATTTCCTCGAGTCGAAGCTCGAGTAGGAAGATGTTGGGCTCGGGTTTGTTCTCGTGTGCGCGCGAGAGTTTTTTCATATCAGTTTGAAATTTAAATACTAAGTTTAAAAATATATATATATATAGGAAGAAGATGAAAATCTTGGGCAGGACTCGAGTAATTGTCGGGTTGAACCCGAAGCAGGAGTTAAGCATGATTTAAAACTGGTTTTTGAAAAGTTTTTGAAAAGCAAAAGTTTTGAAATTTAAATGAATTTGGTTTTAAACTTTTCTTAAATAAAATTTCTTTTCCATATATAAGTGTTTTATTTAACATGCGATTAGGAAATTAATAAAAGAAATGTTTATCTTAAAAATTAATTAAGGTTGTGATGATTAATGAAGCAATTAAAGAGTCATTAATTAATTTAATTAGTAAATGATTAAGGTTTATTAATTAATAATTAAGGGTAATTAATTAGGTAATTAAAGATTAATTAATTGCTTTGTAAGGTAATCAAGGAATGATAAATTAATTAAATGGTTTGTAATTAATTAATGATTGATTAAGCAGGGTTAAGTGATTAATTCTTAAGTAATTACTTTAATTAAGTGATTAGAGAATCATTAATGTGATTAATTAATTAAGGAGATTAATTAAAAGTTAATGTGAATGGTTAAGGCTAATTAATCTATGGGGTAATTAAAGGTTAATTACTTAATGTAATTAAAGGATAATTAATCAAGGATGATTAATTAAGAGGGATGATTAAGGAATGATTTATTAATTGGGCTGTAATTAATAAAATGTTGAGTATGCAAGATTAAGGTAATCCAAGTGATTAAAGTTGGTAATTAATTTAATTGGAGATTAATTAAATTAATTAGGAATTATATATCTAATAAATCTTGCTTATGGATGATTGAATGCTATTGGATGACTTGGATTGTGAATATCTCTGATATGGAGTTGTGATGTACTGTGATATGCTATGATGGGTTGAACTGTGATGTTGTGAGTTATCTATCGATATTTGATTTGCTGTGAGAATATGAGAACCTATATTTTAAATTGGTTTGTATCCACTTAAACAACTGGGATTAAGATAACTTTGAATTCGAAGAGACCGGAGTCGGGTATCAGCAAATACCCGAAACCACTTTGATTGGTAATCTACAACAATTCTTTATAAATCCGATTTTGAAAGCAAGCAGGCTGGAATGAAATAAGTTAAGAATCCTGGATATTTAAACTGAGTAGTGATTCTCATATATTGTTTGAAATAAGTGATTTACTTAAATAAGTTGAAACCCGTAGAAAGGTACGAGTTACTCTGGACATTCACATAGGTTATATAATTTGGTTTATCATGTTATATGGGTTTACTCGCGCTGGTTTCCAGCCTGACCCGGGTGTTACTTTGATGTAATCTCGGGTCAGACCGAGTATTACAGATTTTCAGGTAAGGACGTTCTGGAGCTCAGGAGGCGAGCTAGATGGCAGGAACGTATGGAGTGTATTCCGCTGTGATATATTGTTATTTATCTGGGACAAGTTATTTTAACTGTCCAGTGATTGTGAAATGTTATAACTCTGATGTATTGATGTAAATTAACTGATACAGTTTTTCCTTGTATAACTGTTATTTTATTTTATATTATATTTTGATCCGCTGCGTTTTGTGAGAATCAGTGCTGTGTTTCTGTTTCTTCTTCTTCTTCTATCTCTTTCTTCTTTTCCTAACTATCTGGAATTTTCGCGATCGAAAATTTCGGGTCGTTACAGAGAGAACCCTCAGAACGTGAAAGGGCATCAGGAAGACACTGTCTCTTTCACGATTTGGACGGACATGATACCAACAGTTGCAGGCATCTAAAGGACATTATTGAGGAGCATGTAAGGAATGGACAGTTACGACAATATGTCAGGGCTCAGAATTCGGCGGTGGAGCAGGAGCAACCACCGTCTACCTCAAACAACGATGGCGCGAGACCCAGGAATGATGGTCGATTGGTTATCAATTGACCGGGATGATACGAAATAAGTAGTAAACTACTGGCAAACAGCTAAGTCATTTACTCATGTACGGGGACGGAGTTGGCCCCTAGGCATGCTCTAAATGATGATAAATCGCGATGCTATGGTTTGTGAAATCTGCTCTTTCTTTTGGTTTGGACATTTGTCTTTTCTGGCTTGGTTTTGGAGTTTGGTTTGAACTCCTAATTATGTTGGTTTTCTGGTTTGGACTTTCATTTGGATGATTGTCTTCTGTTTTGGGCATTGATTTGGATTTCTGGTATGGATTTTTGGCTTTCTGATTTGATTTGGATTTTGATTGGATTTTTATCTGGTTTTTGGTAAATGGTCGTCAGGTATGGATTGTACCTGACAAGGGGTAAGTCGCTTTGTCCGAGCATGGCAAATCGACTTATTCAGGTCGTCGAGTATGGATTATGCTCGGCAAGGATCCGGAGAGACCAAGATTCGGCCTAGGACTTAGGCCCCATAATATCTATCGGTAACAATTTCAGGTCGTCGAGTCTGGACTATGCTCGACAAGGGTCCGGAGCGACCAGGATTCCGCTTAGGACTTAAGCCATGACATTACTTAGCGTTCAGGGACACTGGACGACGGTCGTCAAGTGTGGATTGCGCTTGGAAAGAACCCGGAGAGGTTATGGATATGAATATTGGCTATGAATGGCAAAGGACTTGGATATCGACCCAGAGAGGTCATGGATTCGGCTATTGGATGTTGGATATGGATGGACTAGAACTCGGTTATCGGGGTCGGATGGATACGGAATTGGCTAAGGCTTCGGTTAATGGACTTGGAATCAGACATCGACTCGAAGCAGTCAAGAACGATCCCCTTGGATGGGATGGCTTGGTAATGGATTGGATTATGAATCGGATGGTATGGCATGGCTATGGACGAAATATGGACTTCGGATGACGAATTCGGAACTATTCAAAACACATCTTCTTACCACAAGGCATGTTTTGGGGGGCAAATGTTATCCCACCTTTTGGTCAAGGCTGGAATATCAACAAATTAGCTGGAAAAGGATGGATATCAGGATTGGAAATCGATTGGAAACAAGGTTGTGATCGATGTCGCCAAAATTTGACCGAGCTTAAAATCGGGACGGAATCGATAGGGAATGATGATCAAGGTTAGAAGAGGCTACGTTTCAAATTTCAGGTCAATCGGAGTTCGTATGCTCGAAATATGGGTGGGTTAAAGTTCATCGAAAATGGTTTGTATCGATACCGTGCGTATAGATCAACATACAACATTTCATATCGATACTGTTTGTATCGATCAACATGGATACGAATAAGGCATTCGTATCAATCTGGTAGGAAGGCCAAATGGGTTTCGACTCGATGGCTATGGACTTGGATTGAACAGATAAGCGCATGGTGATTTGTTCGACTCGATGATTTTGTATCGATCAGGATGGAGCGTAGCAGTATACTTCGAATCGATACTGTTCGTATCGATCAATATTGGACACTTCGAATCGATACTTTTCGTATCGATCAGCATGGATACTTCGAATCGATACGAAGAGGGGTTGACCGGAGGATGCGAATAGAGGCATAGTTGGTGGATACGAATAAGTCTGCAGGCGCTGATGGATGGATACGAAGGAGCCATGTTCGTATCGGTCGTGTTCGTATCGATCGATACGAAGGAAGCAATCAACGCCGCATGAAAGGTGGATCTCCCCTGGATCTACGAGACACGTCATCGATGCCAGCTCGATCGATTCGAAGAGAGGAGAGTATGGAGATGAAGTGATGGATACGAACGCAACAGCCAACCGATGAACACATGCACTACATCTTGTATCGATCATAACTCGCAAACCACAGGTCCAAATGCTATGAAATTTTCGCAAGGGCTTACGTACAAGCAAAAGAATGTTCACACCAAGTTTCGACTCGATTGGACAAAATCTTGATCGATACAAATTACGTTCGTATCGATCACGGATCGAGTCGAAACTTCATGGGATCGATCGCGTAGGCCCACTCACGTGCCATAAGAGGTCTCCCGAAGTTTGGGCCATATACTTTGATGGAGCGCCTATAAATAGCACCCTAGAGCCTATAGAAAAAGGGCTTTTAGGATCAAGCAACGTCCAGACTCTGTCAAAATCAAGATTGAACTCAACTTTATTGTTTGTACTCGAAAATTACTGCTGTAATCCGCTGCAATCAGCGAAGAACATCAATAAAAAATTAACTTTTGGGAGTGGACGTAGGCCGGATATAGCCGAACCACTATAAATCTTGTGTCTTTGTCTATTTCTTTCCATTCTAAGTTCATTATTATTCACTTTTTATCCTCTACACTACTTAGATCTGTGATCTGTGATTATATAGTGCTGATTTGTGTTCATACACTGGTGCTTTCACGATATTAGGGGTTTGTGACTAATTTTGGCGCAAACAGATATATAAGTATTTTAAAATAAGTTTGAAGTTTAAATATAATTTTAAATGATTATTTTTAAGATTTGAAGTAAAGGTTTTTCTTATTTTATTTAAACAAAACTTGTTTATTTTTTTAAAATAGTAAAGGTCTTCAAAATCGATATTAAGTAACTATTTTTAAGATGATAATTCCTATAATTATTTATATCTTATTTATTAGCAATTTAAAGGTATTTTATTTATATATGTCTATAAAACTACTTTTAACTCCTTTATTAAAATAAGAACTTTTATACACTTTCCTTTCTTAACTTATTCTAAATTTTATATTCCTGATTAAATAAAACTATTATACATACTTATATGATTTAAAAGAGTTTCTAAATTATTTATACAAGTAATTTCAAAAGATTATTGTTTTAGAAGAAGGGATAAAAGTAACACTTATGTAATGACGTTAGTTTGATTGTTTATGGAATGTTAGTATTATTATACTTAATACGGTAGGCTTCTCTATTTGTGATAGTCAAGATTGATGTGCGAGTAGGGATGAAGCAATAGAGTTCTAACCTATCGGCTTCCCTCTTAGCCGAGGAATAGTTAAGCTGGAAGATCGGAAACACATTAAGTATACGAACCTTGATTTCTATAAATAAGCGTTTAAGACTCGATAGTCGATTGGTCGACTACCATCTTGACCAACCTTAATTTAGGAAGTATATGAAAGGCTTTGTGGATTTCTACTAATGAGAACCCCCAGGGAGGAGCATTGTTACGAAATGCCCCAAGCTTTCGGTTACCTCTATAATAATCGGAATTAAGTTAACGAAAAATCATCGATTAGTTTTAAAGAGTTCGGGATCGGTAAGTGTTTTACTTGTCGAATACCACTCGAAAACTATTACATGGTTCAGTTTTTGGAAGAAATCATTGAAGTGGACTCTGTTCAAGTGAGAAGACTCATGGGAAAGATGCTGAACGTAGCCTCGGCATCAAAAAAATGACTAAAGACAGAGTAGGATGCATAATCTTGGATTTAGCCAACCGAAATAAGAGGTACATCAACTCCAATTATCCAGAGTATGCTTATAGATGTTGCTAGCGAGAGTTGTCGATACATGGTTCACGTGTTAGGGCATGGGCTGGTTGTGTTTACCTTATGGGATATTTTATTTAGAGATATACGATGCTCGGAAGGTATTTTCTAGCCGTTGTCATGGGGGTTGGTCTCGGTAGTATTACTAGGGGTTCTCCATGGAAAATCCATATATGAACGTACCTTAGCAGTTTTAAAATGTACTCTAATATTGTCGTGCTATGAGATGCAAGCAACACAGCTATTTTTGTATTTATATTACACACCTTAGACATTATCTATAATATCACCTAATGTAAATATCAGTTGAGTTGGGTCCTTTCGAGGGGAAACCAATCCAGTGATTCGATTGTCTCAAAAGTACTATTATATGTTTATACACATTTTTAAGTTTCTCATACCAGACTTATGTTTGACACATGATGTTTCTTTTTCCCAAAACTCCTCGTGTATTCTTTTGAGTAGATTGAGTAAAGTAGGTCTTACGGTTGGATGTTTCAAGCTTATGGAGACGAGCTGGTTGCTTCCACCTATCTATCTATCTACCTATTTTCATTTTCATACACTATTATGTATGTAATCAGCATTGTGACAACATGTAGTTACAAATGTCCAGGCTGATTGCAGTCTTAGTCATTTTGTAACTTCAAGTTTCATGTATGTTAGAGTAACTCTTTGTACTACACTTTTGGGATATTATATATTATCATTCCACATGTAATATTCTGATATTGTGTTCTTCTTTTTGTTTCTGTTTCTTTTAGTTTACCCTAGCTTTCGAGGATCAAAAAGGCAATTGTTACATTGTGGTATCAGAGCGAGGTTAGGTGAACACCTTGGCTTTGGTTGGGTATGGCTCATTAGAGATATGGTAAGTCACACCCTAGAATGAGTCGAGAGTATTATATATATATGAGAGCGTATTTGTTATTACAAAAAATATAACTTTTAAATATCTCTCTGTCTTAGAAATTCTTTCTTTAAAACAACTCCATTGAAATAATATTTTCCTAATGATCTCATCTTATCCTATCTTAGTATTTCCTTGCTTACTAATCTTTCCTTGAATAACTCTATCTTGAAGTATTCTAAAGATGTTTTTCTATAAATTCAGGTAGCAAACTATGAGTACTCGTGCTGCAAGTGCTAGGGTTAGTAGAGGTCGTGATGGTAGTGCTAGTACCGTCACCAATGGTGGGACTCGAGCTCCAAGGAATGCTGCTCCTATAACCAAACCTAAGGAGAATGAGTGGAGGAAGTGGTGCAAGTTTAGCCTCCGAAAAACTTTGCTTCACTCTGTCGGGATTTTGAGAGGCTTGGTGGTTAAAGGTCCAATGGGACTGAATTGATTATGGAGGTTCAAACGTGGTTAAGGTTGTGTGAGAGGATCTTTAGGGACTTGGAGTTTGGTAATGCTATGAAACGTCACTTGGCTTCTCGTCATCTTTTTTATACTTGTTTAACGACGGAATTTCTATCGAATTAGAAAACCGTCGAAAAATTTATAATAAAATTTTATACCGCAAGCGCACATCGTACTATTGTAGTACGTAGTGAGTATGGGTCGATCCACAGGGAAATGTTAGATTTTAAAAATCTATTCAATCAAATTAACCAAAGATTTACAGTGATTAGCTAGAAAATGTAAGAAAAATGACAAAAAGAAAATTGATGAAAGTATGAGAGTTTGAGGGCAATTTAGAGATAATTCCACTCTCTAGATCACATAACTCAACAAAATGAAGTTATGATCTCTCTTTTCTTGTCGTTAGCATAATTAGTTGATGTTCTTATCATAAGTATAGTATATTTGTGCTATTAATTAGCACAATATAAACCATCAAACTATAACACAACCACTAATACACATTTAACTCTCATGAAATATGACAATAAAGTTGAAAGCAAAATCTATTTTAAGCATGGCCTATTAACTATTGTTTAGAAATATAGGCCATCAAAGTTTAATTTCAACAATCACTTCATTACCACCATCATATGTAGATGAAGCGGTAATTATTGTTTGTGATTGTTTAAGCATAGCCTATTTGGTGTCAACAATATAGGCTATCAAATTCACATCAAAAACAACAAGTTAAACCACTTCATATTAAGCACAAAAAGAGAGCATAAACATCAAAATGTTGCATCTACATACTAGAGAGCTTCATTACCTCTAAATTGAAGGGATTAATCTCTCATATTTGTTATCAAATCAACAAATGTAGCATGAAACATTAAGAAAAACAAGAGGAAAAAGAAAGCAAAATGAAAAGCAAAACTAATCTACTTGCATAAAATAAAATCTAACTACTAACAAGAAAGTAAAAGAAGCATGTAAAAGAAAAGAGAGCACTAATTAACATTGCATATAAAAAAATAAAGTTACATGAAAATAAAAATGGCTAAGTAGCCATGGAAAAGATAAAGAGAGCTTGTGTTTCATTTTGAGCCTAAAAACTAACTAAGAGGAAGGAGGGGTTACATGAAGATATGGGGTATTTAAACAAGTTAGAAACACTAATCCATATTTTTGGGGAATGCCCAAACTACCCCTTAGGAAGTGTTGTGGCCAAGTAACCATTAGCATCCACTAATCATCCATTAAGTGTGCATGAAGATTTAATGGCCTTTTAGCATGTGCATTAGCTCCTAAGTGTACATTAAGGTAGGTGGATAAGTGGGGTCCTCCATGATCTTCACTTTGAATTATTTCCATCTTCATTTGTTCTCTTCACTCTTGTGCATGCATATATCATCATGAAACCACTTGTAAAATTCACTAAATTTCCTACAAAACAACATAGAAAATTCCAAGTAAAATTTTACAATTTAATAAATGCACAAAAATGACCATTTTGCCCCTATATGAAGATGAATATGTGAAAATTTGAAAACAATTTGAATTTTGGTTTAAACAAGTTAAAATACCCAATATGATCATTTATTTAATTTAAATAGATTAAATATGGTGGTAAAAATATGCACATTTACGTGCACATCAATACCGCCATGGATTGGAGGAGTACTATTACTACGGATGTCCAGGAGAATGACTTCTCTTGGGCCCAGTTTAGGGAGGAAATTTGTACCAGAGGTGGGGAAGACATTATTGTTTAGGATCTTCTTGGATTTGATGTGAGGTACTATGACTGTGGCAAAGTATGAGAATAAGTTTAATGCACCATCTCGCTTTGGGCTTGGTATGCTAGACACGCCTTTAAAAAAGAATGAGATGTTTATAGCTGGTATGCGTCCCAAGTTAAAGCGGGATATGACTAATCATCTCATCGGTTCGTTTGTTGATATGGGGAATATGAGCTTCATATTTGAGAGCTTGGCACCTAAACCTATTGTTTTTGCAATGAAGCCTATGATTTCTACAGCAGCTGAGGATAAGAAGTGCAAGTTTCAGGAGAAGAGACCAAAGATTATGTGCAACAATGTAGGAAGGTAGGGCATTATGTTAGCCTGTGCAAGACCAGTGGAGGGGGACCGATGGTTATGGCACCAATAGGGAAGGTACCTCAGTTTGCACCATAGGAATGTTATAGTTGCCATCAGGTTGGATTTTGCTAGGGATTGCCCAATGCTCAAAATAAAGGAGTGGCCCAGGGCCTTTGATATTACTGCAATACCTTCCACCTTAGTAGCACCTAAGGGAAAATGGGTTCTGGAAGGTACTCTATCTATTTCTAGCATTCCCATTCATGTCTTGTTTGATACCAGTTCTTCTCATAGCATTATCTCTCATAATCTTATTAATAAACTTGGTATCGGACTAATTGTGGTTCATGATTCTATTCGTGTATCAAACCCTGGTTCAGCAAATCTTCGTATGGTATGTGAAGGAGTTTATATTTTTTGTTTCGATCGACTCTTTCCATGCGATATGTTCGTTCTTGGTTTTTGCGGGTTTGATGTTCTGTTGGGGATGGATTAGTTGTCTCATTGTCATTCCATTTTGGATTATGAGAGAAGGACTGTGGTGCCGAAGATGGGGATGGAGGTCGATACATTATCTTGTGAAGAGCCTGGTTCTCGTTTGAGTAGTTTTTTATGTTCTCTCTGTAATGACCCACAAATTTATCAATTTAATAAATTGTATTTATTTTTAAATATTCAAATATAAGCCCTTTAAAACATAGATTATGCTATTTTGAATAATAAATAATATTTGTAATCTTATTTTGAATAAATATTTACAAAAATATACACTTTGGAAAATATTGATAAAATGACCGAAAATCGTTTATCGATAAACACCTCTTTGGCCATCCAAAGTCATGCACGGAGCTGGATACATATACTCATTTATATATATGAGTGAGAATATGTAATAAAATTTTATTTTATTTTTGGAAATAAAATGTATTTATGACATCATCAATGATATCCCTATTTTGGAATAAATGATTTTTGAATTTAAATTGAGTTTAAATGATTTAATAATTATTTTAATTATTAAATAAGTCCTTTTCATTATTTTATAATGATAGAAATATTATTATCAAACTTTGTTTGCAAATATATATATGTGTGTGTGTGCGCACATGCATATATATGCACATACATGTCACATGCACACATATACATACATATAGCATATATATACACACACACATACATATAGCATATATATATATATATATATTACAAAAGATCTAAGATATTTTCCTAAACTTCATCCTTAAGCAACCCAAAGTCAACCTCTTATACCCAAAGTACAAGCACATGGGTACACACATGGGGGGAGGGTACTCGGCTAAAATTGTGAGGAGTAGGAGGGTGTGGTGGTGATGAAATGTTAATGTGTGTGCACATAAATATCATGGTATTTTTATTCACTTCGTTGCCTATAAATACCACCGTACGTCTTTACTTCATTTGCTCATAAATTCCTAAGCTTTCTTCACTTCTACTCTCCACTTTAATGGGCTCCTTTCTTAGGAAATTAATGAAGAAAATTATGGAAAAAAGTAATTAAATTTATATAATAAATATATATTATCAAACACCTCAAAACCAAAACCAAATCCACTCCTTCTCGCCCTCTAAACCCACGGCCACACCATCCACCACCCAAGGCCGAGCCACCTCCATTAGCAAGCACATGCCAAGCCTTCCCAAAGGTCTAAGGCTCGATTCCATAGGCTCCAGTGCGATCGTAGCAAAGCTATAATGAATTTTCGCAAAGTTAGAAACAAATTCAAGTGAGAAACTCTATATATATTATGATATTTTGGATGATATATATGTTTGGCTATACTTGGTTGTGATGATTATGAACCATGTTTGGATATGATAATATGTTTGTTTGGATGTGTGAACAATTCATGTTTAATACACGTCGAATATCACAAAGGAAATCACATTCCTTTTAAAAATGAAATGGTGTATATGAGATTGTTAAACCTCTTTAAAATGGTTTAAAATGATTTAGAAATGGTTTACAAATATTTAAAAGTGTTTCAACAAAGTTTGAAAAGGATATGAAAATTGAGTTAAAATAAGCGCGTCGTGTAACGGTAGTTCGCGATTTCACGCCATAATAGTTTGAATCCATTTATACGATGGAATTGGAGTCGGAATTCTTTGGAATAAGAATTTTTTGAACTCGTATAATCATAGTTTTCAAACAAAATAAAATGATCGATATTTTTTTAGTAGATTTTGTAATATTAGCAAATCAAGTTTTCAAAATAATCGCGCTTTGGCAGTTCGGAAACCAAAGCGATAATTTTTTTTAAAAATATATTTTTTTTTTCTTTAAAAATATGGAATAAATTCTGTAAATATATTAAAATATTTTAAAAGGTATTTGAGTTACAAAAATGGATGTTAAAATGATTGAAAAGTCATTTTGATCAAATAAGCTTTTAAAACACTATTCGCAACACTTTTTACAACACTTTTAATAACTTTTGAAATATGGCTTTAAACTTAAGCATTCTTTCCTAAGTCTTTTATAAATGTTTTCAAATAAATAATTACTATTTTAAAGATAATGTGGAGTATTAATAATTTATTTTAAAGAGTTTAAATAAATGATTTAAAGAAAAGCTGTTATAATTAAGTGATTTAATCTTGGCTCTAAAAGCCGATGAGTAGACTGGATTTTTCTATTCGTGAGATCTGGATGTGATGTGCTTAAACTAAGGAGATGTTCAGGAACAACTAGTGCCCTGGCTCACCTGGCCTCTTTCCTGGGTAAGGGATAGATAAGGTCGAAATGTCAGAAACGAAGCAAGTATAAAAGATTTAATTTTTCCAAATTTAATACAACTTGGATTGTATAGAAATAATCTTCTTATACTTGGTATTAAATTCCAAGGAGGGAATCCGTAGTATCCATATGAATTTAAAAGGTGATTTCACCGTTATTCGATGGATAGTAAAGGTTGAATATAGAATTTGATGTTGAGTAGAATTAGTATAATTTCTATTGACCCTTTTTACTCAATAAGGTTTAACAATGTGATTTATGAGAGATGACTTTGATTTGGTACTTCCAAAGTTAAACAGAGGTTTAATGACTTCGTATATATTGGAAAAGAATATGATTTAAAGATTTATGACTTTAAAAAGATATTTTATTTGATAAAAGGTATTGATAAATGAAAGGATAATCACCCTCAAACTAAACATCTTTTATCGATGATTGATTCGAAGGAACCATGATCGGATTTGGGTGATTCCTATCCGAAACCATTTCGAACCAATATACGCATTCGAAATGAAGACATGGAATGATGATAAATGAGAAGATGGAATGTAGGGCTGCTTGTCACTAACCCTCAGGGGGAATTTCCCATATCACATATATGTGGCAGTAGTATCTTCATTTGATCTTCGATGCAAGGGCTGCTCACTACTATTCCAAGGGTTGATTCCCGATAGGATGTAGCAGGAGAGTTCCTTCGGTTTGTCCTGTCCTTGGACAAGTTGTATGGACAAATGTCTGATATGTATTTCTAACATAAACGTACATTGATTTTTACAAACGTATATCTATTTGGTGGTGTAGGAAGTAACTCTCTTACACTTAACACCCTTCTCTAAGACGTATGAGCTTAGAGGTTTTACATTTGTGGAAATCAATAGTGTGTGATGGAATTAGCAATGTGGCATTCAAAATGGAATGTGCTATGCGAAAGGTAATCAATACCTTGGGCCTCATCACCTGGAAATATCTTAAATAGGGCATGTCTTAAGGCTATGTGGTTCGCAACCATTAGGGTATGGTCATCACCTTTCTAGATTGTCCTCTATATATCGAGTATGTTGTGCATGCTATGAGAGCTCTCGAATAGACCAGGAACGACCGTGGTGATGTCATATTCAATTCTATCGCCACCAGATGAGTCTGCAAGTTGGCCGGTCTTGCTAGGTGCAGAGGTTTCAAAGGCGTTGATTATTGGTATATCCTTCTAGAGATGTATTGTATGGAAGGTAGTCCCATACCTTGCCATTATTTGGAATTCATTCTCTAATAGTGCCTTCGGACTTGATTGTAGAGCCTAGTATGCTAGAATTTAACAATGTGACAATTTCGGCTAAGATTATGTATATTTACCTGAAAGTTGTTTTCAAAAGAATGTCATTAAAAAAAATATTACCAGATTTTGCTTATTAAAGATTTGGTTTATCGTAAGGTAAAAACCGTTCCGTGTTTATGTGCGGCGTGGTCTTATGAGATACCATTGGTTTTCAAATATCCGATTTTAAGTATCTCACACCAGTCTCATGACTGACCTGGAGTTTATTTTCTTTTCCCTTAAACTCCGGGTGCCCTATTTTTCGGGCAGCCAAGTAGTCAGGTTTAACTTGGAGCATTATGATGGAGCTTGAAGCCTAGAGTTGAACATGTTCCTGTAGATAGTTCTCCATTTCCATTTTCGCTGCATTAGTTTACTGATTGTATTCGGCATTTATAAGGACAGAGCTTTTTAACTGTCCAGCCTGATTTATTAGATAGACTCTAAATGTATTTAAAATTTCCGCTATAGAGTTCATATATATTAGAATAATATATGTTATTCAAATCATGTAAAATTCTGTTCTGTCTTTATTTTCTTTTTACCCTTTACTATCCATCCTTCCGACACTTGGTTTTGCGGCACGTGAATACCGAGTATGTATTTGTGTCGATTTTTGAGGATCAAAAGGGCGGGTCGTCATGTTTGGTATCAAAGCTTAGGTTAAATGAACACTGAGCCTAGTAGGGGTAAGAATTATCAGAGATAGGGTTAGTAATTCCCTAGAATGAGTAACTTATTACAAATAGGGTAAGTGGCACCTTAGAATGAGTTGAGAGTATTATATGTGAGTGCGTATTTGTTAATGCTATATAAAAATGCCTTTTGTTTTGAAAAAGATTGGTAAATGAAATAAGTTTACCTAGGATTATATTTTGAATATAAAGAAATATCTTTCAAATGATATAGTTATTTATATAGTAATTAGTTGTTTGATTTAAAAGTTTAAATACAAACACCTTGTGACTTATGTTTTACGATTTGACTATAAGGTGTTTGATAATAATATTGGGTTAAGCTTAACGAATTTATAAGATAATAAATGAGCATGTTGTATAAAAGTGTGTTTCACAAGAAAATCAAATGATTTTGTAAAAGATGAATTTGGAAGATATGTTTTATAAAAAGGATTTTGAGAGTTTAAATCCGAGTGTTTTGAATTTTTTTGGCAAAGTTTAAAGAAATTGGAGAAAAGCCATCTAATATAAAGTAATTAATTATTATATATAAAGTGATATATATATATATATATATTAAGAGCAAAATTTATAAATGTGATATTTATAATTAAAGTAATCGATTTATAAACGGTGTTTTACAAATATTAAAAATGGATTTGTAATTAATATTTTGTAAACGGATTTACAAATTGGATTTTATAAATAAATGAGGCATATAAAAGTGCAGAGTTATAAATGGAATTTTATAAATAAAGAGATTTTATAAGAAGAAGTTTTATGAAATAGAAAGGAAATTTATAAACATAGTTTTATAAATATGGAATGATTTGTGTTGAGATTTAAGTATGGGTCTTATAGAGAAAATACATTCACATTTGAAAAGTTAAAATAATCTTTTAAAGGAAAATTTTGAAAGTGATATTTTTCAAATGAAGATTGATGACTTTAAAAAGTAATTTAAAATGTACTAAGTGATGCAAACATAGCTTTCAACTTTTGTTGTTGTAATAAATATTTTCGGGAAAGTGAGAAAGGCATGGACTATAACAATGTTATTATAGTAAGTGATTTCTAGAAGGAGATGTTTTATATAATATACGGGATTTATTCATATCTTATATTTGATGTAAAGATTAGGGGTGGGTAACTTATATCCATTTTAAAATTGAGAATGTCGTCCATTTAAGGTCCGAGAGGTAATGATACCCCAACTTGATCGGCTTTATTGTTAACTAATAAATAATTCAAGTTCGACATCGAAAATTAATATTAAGTTTAATTAATCAGATCCCTATACTAGTGTTTTTGGGTTGTTGTTACGATGTTTTATGCAACATTCGTTTTAATCCAATAAAATATGTTTTGGAAAATTTGAAGCTTTCCTTAGAGATTTTTATAGATTTAAGTATATAAAGGTATTTTCTAAGTGTTAAAATTGAAATAGTTTCTTTGGAAAGAAGATAGAAATTTTTGGTGAATAAATCATTTTAAGATAATTATATATAAAGAAGCATCTTTATAAAAATATTTGAAAAAAAGGTTTTATGAAATGTTTTCATTGAATTTTTAGGAAGGTTAATAAGTACGTATGAGGTATGAAAATCATTTTGTTGCACGATTTTGATCTAAGATTCGAGTATGGAATTTTGAATTGTTTACAGTAGACCGAAAAAAAGATTTATCACTCGATTCTTGATGGCGAACATTGGTAAGGGTTTGTGGTTAGATACTTAGGTTTTCTATCATAGTTGATAGCTATGCAAGGAAAACTAAAGTTCTGATCAGAGAGCTTGATCAAAGTCCGCATTAGAGAATCTAAGTATCAATACTAGTTCGGAAGTAAAGTTGTGTATTCGAATAGGAGATCGAAACAACTATTGCGTACGGATGATCTATATACATCATACATTATACAAGTTTAAGTTTAAAAATAAATATTTTGAGCAAACACCTTTGGGTTTTGCGTTGTAATTTCAAGGACGAAATTCTTTTAAGAGGGGAAGTCGGCAAATTTATCAATTTGATAAATTATATTTATTTTTAAATATTCAAATATAAGCTTTTTAAAACATAGATTATGATGTTTTGAACAATAAATAATATTGGTAATCTTATTTTGAATAAATATTTACAAAAATATACACTTTGGAAAATATCGATAAAATGACCGAAAATCGTTTTCGATAAATAGCACTTTGGCCATCCAAAGTCATGCATGGAGCTGGATACATACACTCATTTATATATATGAGTGAGAATATGTAATAAAATTATTTATTTTATTTTTGGAAATAAAATGTATTTATGACATCATCAATGATATCCCTATTTTGGAATAAATGATTTTTGAATTTAAATTGAGTTTACATGATTTAATAATTATTTTAATTATTAAATAAGCCCTTTTAATTATTATAGATTGGCAGAAATATTATTATCAAACTTTGTTTACAAATATGTATATATATTAAACAAGAAGTGAACATATGACCGAAAATCAAAATCGGATTCCGTAACGATTCAACATAGAAAAGTTGTGCAACGTTATGAATCATTTGAGGTATACATATGCACATACATGTCACATGCACACATATACATACATATAGCATATATAAACATATATATTACAAAAGATCTAAGATATTTTCCAAAAATTCATCCTTAAGCAACCCAAAGTCAACCTCTTACACCCAAAGTAAAAGCACATGGGTACACACATGGAGGGGGAGGGTACTCGGCTGAAATGGTAAGGATGAGGTGGGTATGGTGATGATGAAATGGTGATGTGTGTGCACATAAATATCATGATATTTTTATTCACTTCTTTGCTTGTAAATACCACCATCCATCTTCACTTCATTTGCTCCTAAATTCCTAAGCTTTCTTTACTTCTCCTCTCCACTTTAATGGCTTCCTACCTTAGGAAATTAATGAAGAAAATTATGGCAAGAAGTAATTAAATTTATATAGTAAATATATATTATCAAACGTCTCAAAACCAAAGCCAAATCCAGTCCTTCTCCCCCTTTAAACCCACTACCACACCATCCACCACCCAAAGATGAGCCCACCTCCACTAGCAAGAATAGGTCGAGCCTTCCCAAAAGGTCCAAGGCTCAATTCCATAGGCTCCAGTGCGATCGTAGCAAAGCTAGCGAATTTTCGCAAAGTTAGAAACGAATTCAAGTGAGAAACTCTATATATATTATGATATTTTGGATGATATATATATTTGGCTATGCTTGGTTGTGATGATTGTGAACCATGTTTAGATATATAATATGTTTGTTTGGATGTGTAAACGCTTCATGTTTAATACACGTCGAATATCACAAAGGAAACCACTTTCCTTTAAAAAATGAAAGGGTACTTTTGGCACAGGTCCTTATTAAGTTTCAAAATTCACGAAAAGTTCTTCACTAAATTTCAGTGTAAATTAAGTCCTTGTTTTTTATTCACGATTATTGCAGAGCATGATGCAACATTTCATAAAAGTTGGTGACATTTCCACAACATTTCTGTACACTGTGAACATAGTGTATGAAATTTGCTGAAATATCAACACTTATTTATAAAAGTTGCTGATATTTCAACAACATTTATGTACACTTTGAACACAGTTTATGAAAGTTGCTGAAATATCAGCACTTATTTATAAAAGTTGCTGACATTTCAGCAATAATTTTTCTTTGTTTTTACAATAAAACTTTGACACAGATAGTTGCTGAAATATCAGCACTTATTTATAAAAGTTGCTGATATTTCAGCAATAATTTTTCTTCGTTTCCAGAAAACAGGGACCCGCTTTACAATGAAACTTTGGCAGGGACCCGCTTTACAATATGAAAGTATGATAGGGATGTCTCCCTAATTTCCACAAAATGAAATGGTATATATGAGATTATTAAACTTCTTTAAAATGGTTTAAAATGATTTAGAAATATTTTATAAACATTTAAAAGAGTTTCGACAAAGTTTGGAAAGGATACGAAAATTGAGTTAAAATAGGGGCTTTGCGTAACGGCAGTTTGCAATTTCGTGCCGTAATAGGTTAAATCCATTTATACGATGGAATTGAAGTCAGAATTCTTTGGAATAAGAATTTTCTGAACTCCTATAATCATAGTTTTAAAATAAAAGAAAAAGATCGAGATTTTGTTTAATAGATTTTGAAATATAAGAAAATCAAGTTTTCAAAATAATCGCGCTTTGGCGGTTCAGCAAACCAAAGAGATAAATTTTGTAAAATGGATATTTTTTTCTTTAAAACTACAAAATCAATATATAAATATATTAAAATATTTAAAAGAGATTTGAGTTATAAAAATGGAATTCTAAATAATTGAAAAGTCGTTTTTGATCAAATAAGCTTTTAAAACACTATTCGCAGCACATTTTGCAGCACTTTGAATAATTTTTGAAATATGGCTTTAAACTTAAGTATTCTTTCCCAAATATTTTATAAATATTTTCAAATAAATAATTAAGTATTTTAAAGATAGCGTGGAGGTTTAATAATTTATTTTAAAGAGTTTAAATAAGTGATTTAAAGAAAAGCAGTTATAATTAAGTGATTTAATCTTGGATCTAAAATCCAATGAGTAGACTGGATTTTTCTATTCGTGAGATCCGGATGTGAGGTGCTTAAACTAAGGAGATGTTAAGGAGTAATCATTGCCCTGGCTCACCTAGCCTCTTTCCTGGGCGAGGGATAGATAAGGTTGAAATGCCGGAAACGAGGCAAGTATAAAAGACTTAATTTTTCCAAATTTAATACAACTTGGATTGTATAGAAATAATCTTCTTATACTTGGTATTAAATTCCGAGGAGGGAATTCGTACTATCCGTGTGAATTTAAAAGGTGATTTCACCGTTATTCGAAGGATAGTAAAGGTTGAATATGGAATTTGATGTTGAGGAGAATTAGTATAATTTATATCGACCCTTTTTACTCAATAAGGTTTTGCAATGTGATTTATGAGAGATGATTTTGATTTGGTATTTCCAAAGTCAAAGAGAGGTTTAATGATTCCGTACATATTGGAAAAGAAAATGATTTAAAGATTTATATCTCTAAAAGAGATTTTATTCGATAAAAGATAGATAAATGTTAATCACCCTCAAACTTAACATCTTTTACCGATGATTAGTTCGAAGGGACCGAGATCGGATTTGAGTGATTCCTATCTGAAAACCACTTCGAACTAATATACGCATTTGAATTGAAGACATGGAATGACAATAAATGAGAAGATGAAATATAGGGCTGCTTGTCACTAACCCTCGGGGAAATTTCCCATATTACATATATATGGCACTAGTATCTTCATTTGATCTTCAATGCAAGGGCTGCTTGCTACTAATCCTAGGGGTCCCGACAAGATGTAGTAGGAGAGTTCCTTTGATTTGTCATGTCCCTGGACAACTTGTATGGAAGAATGTTTGACATTGTATTTCTAACATACACGTACATTGATTTTTACAAATGTACATCTGTTTGGTGGTGTAGGAAGTAACTCTCTTACACTTAACACCCTTCTCTGAAACATACGAGCTCAGAGGTTGTACATTTGTGGAAATCAATAGCGTGTAATGGAATTGGCAATGTGGCATTCAAAGTGGAATGTGCTATGTGAAAGGTAATCGTTACATCGGGCCTCATCACCCGGGAATGGCTTAAACAGGGCATGCCGTAAGGTTATGTGGTTCGCAACCATTAGGGTATGGTCATCACCTTTCTAGATTACCCTCTATATATTGGGTATGTTGTGTATGCTATGAGAGCTCTCGGATAGGTAGAGAACGACCGAGGTGATGTCATATTTGGTTCTATAAGCCACTAAATGGGTTTGTGGGTAGGCCAGTCTTGCCAGGTGCAGAGGTTTCATAAGTGTTAATCCTTGGTACATTCCTCTAGAGATGTACTGTATAGAAGGTAGTCCCTTACCTTTCCATTGTATGGAATCCATTCTCCAATAAGTGCATTCGGACTTGATTGTAGAGTCCAGTATGCTGGAATTTAATAATGTAACGATTTCGGTGAAGATTATGTATATTTACCTGAAAGTTGTCTTCAAAAGAATGTCATTAAAAATAATATTACCAAATTTTGCATATAAAGATTTTGGTTATCATAAGGTAAAAACCTGCTCCGTGTTTTTGTGCGACGTGGTCTTACAAGATACCCTTTGTTTTTAAATATCTGTATTTTGAGTTTCTCACATTAGTCTCATGACTGACCCGAAGTTTATTTTCTTTTCCCTTAAACCTTGGGTGCCCTATTTTTCCGGGCAGCCAAGTAATTAGGTTTAACTTAGAGCATTGTGATGGAGCTTAAAGCCTGGAGCTGAATATGTACCTGTAGATAGTTCTCCATTTCCATTTTCGCCGCACTAGTTTACTGAGATTATATTCAACATTTATAAGGACAAAGATTTATAACTATCCAGGATGATTTATAAGATAGACTCTGAAATATATTTAAAATTTCCGCTGTAAAGATCATAAATATTAAAATAATATATGTTATTCCATTCTTGTAAGATTCTGTTTTGTCTTTATTTTCTTTTTACCCTTTACAATTCATCCTTCTAGCACTTGGTATTGTGGCACATTAATGCCGAGGATGTATATTTTTTATTTTTAAGGGTTAAAAGGGCGGGTCGTCATACTCTCGATGTGGCAGATGGAGACTTAGAATCAATTTCTGTCATTCGAGAATTTTCTAATGTATTCGCGGAGGTTTCTGGTTTAACTTCCTATCTTGACATCAAGTTTCATATTGATTTGATTCCTGGCGCTAAGCCTATTATATTGCCTATTCGTAGGTTATGTCCGAAGGAGAAGTTGGAGTTAGCCAATCAGATTGATGACCTGTTACGAAAAGGTCTTATCTGACCGACCCATTCGAATTGGGGGGCAACTGTCGTATTAGCCACTAAGGCGGATAGTTCCCTAGGACTTTGTGTTGATTACCACGAGCTCAATAAGCGGACTATTCGAAACCATGATCATTTGCCCAGAATCGATGACTTTTTTTATCAGCTTCACGGAGCTCGTGTATTTGCTCAGCTTGAGCTTGCTACATGTTTTCATCAGTTAAGGGTGGCAGAGGAAAGTGTGCCCTTGACAACTTTTCATTCTAATCGATTTTATGAGTGGTTGGTTATGCCATTTGGTCTAACCAATGCTCAATCTTATTTCATTGACTTGATGAATCATGTCTTTTGTCTTGTCTTGAACAAATTTGTGCTTGTTTTCATTAATGATATTCTAGTTTATTACAAGTCTGAGGAGGAGCATTCTCAACATTTGAGAATTGTATTGGAGACATTGAGAGAACATGTTCTTAAGGCTAAGTTCTCAACATGTCATTTCTTATGGTCGGATGTTAGATTCTTGGGTCATGTAGTTTCTGGAGATGGTATTTCTATTGATCCAGCAAAGGTTACGGTTGTCCAGGATTAAAAGAGACCTGAAAGCGTAACAAAGATTTGAAGCTTCTTGGGTTTGGCTGGTTACTATAGGAGGTTCATTCAGGGTTTCTCCAAGATTGCTTCACCACTTACTAATTTGAAAAAAAGGATGTCAAATTTGTTTGGACGGAAAAATGTGAGATTGCATTTAGAGAGTTGAAGAAGAAGTTAACTAGCGCTCACGTTCTAACTATTCAGGACAGAGGTGGAGGTCTTACTGTTTACACCGATGCTTGTGGAATAGGATTAGGTGTTGTGTTGATGTAGCAAGGGAAGGTTGTTGGTTATGCTAGTAGACAGCTGAAGCCGCATGAGTCGAGGTATGTGACGAATGACATAGAACTGTTAGCAGTTGTCTTTGCGTCAAAGATGTGGAGGCATCATCCGTTGGGTGAGAAGTTTGAGCTTTATTCGGACCATGAATCTTTGAAGTATCTTTTCACTCAGAAGGACTTGAACTTGAGGCAGCAGCGTTAGTTGGAGTTTCTTGCTGCATATGATCTTGAGATTTCATATATGAGGGAAAGGCTAATGTTGTAGCTGATGCATTGAGTAAGAAGTGCGCTATTGTGGCTAGTATGGATGTTTATTCAACTCTTACCGGTCATATCGAGGATCATCTATAGAAGGATGTTCGTCTCGCTCAGATAGCAAAAGTCATTAGTGAGAATGTTGCTCAGGGAGGTACCCAGGATTTAAGATAGACAGCCATGGCATTTTGAGGATGAACGGTTGGTTGTGTGTACTAGATGTTGACGACATTAGACAGGAGATTCTTACGGAGAGTCATCATTCTAGATTGACGATAAATCCAGGAGTCACTAAGATGTATCAGGATATGAGAAGTACTTTCTAATGGAAAGGTACGAAGAGAGACATTTCAATATTTATGAGCAGGTGTGCTAATTGCCAGCAGGTAAAGGGTAGTCATCAGAAGATGGCCAGTTTTCTTCATCCACTAGAGGTTCTGAAGTTGAAGTGGAAGTGGGAGCATATTTCTGTGGATTTTATTGATGGTTTGCCGAGATCGAGGATAGGTAATGAAGGCATTTGGGTTAGTGTAGATAGATTAACCATGAGCACACACTTCTTACCAGTTAAGACAACAAGGGCGGGTCTAGTTTGGCTCAGCTGTATGTTAGAGAAGTTGTTAGGCCTCATAGCATTCCTTGTAGTATTATGGGTGATCGAGATCCAATCTTCACAAGTCGGTTTTAGAAGGGTTTGCGTGAAACGCTTAGAACAGAGCTCAGTTTAAGCACAGCTTATCATCTTCAGACAGATGGATGGACTGAGAGGGTGAATCAGGTTTTGGAGAATTTACTTAGAGCTACATTCTTGACTTTGGAGGATCTTTGGAGGATCACTTGCCTCTTGTTGAGTTTTCTTATAACAATAGTTTTAGGCAAGTATTAGGATGGCACCTTTTGTGGCATTATATATAAGGCCTTGTAAGTCTCCTTCGTGTTGGGTAGAACCGGGAGATCGCTTAGTGCTTGGGCCAGATATGGTTCATGAGGATACGAATAAGGTAATGGAGATTACGAAGCACTTGAAGGTAGCTCAGAGTAGGTAGAAGAGCTATGCTGATGTGAGGCATCGACACTTGGAGTTCTCAATTGGGGACTTTGTGTTTATCAAAATTTCTCCGATGAGAGGTATGATTCGGTTTGGTAAGGAAGGAAAGTTAACACCATGTTTTATTGGACCTTTTTCGATACTTGAGAGAATAGGCACTCTAGACTATCGGGTTGAGTTACTGGCTAGTTATCAAGTGTATATGATGTTTTTCACGTATCTCATCTATGGAAGTATCACATGATCCTGCTTTGATTATCGAGCCATCGCAATAGGAGGATTTGGAGGTTGAGCCTGACTAAGGTTGTGGAATTGGTCAAGGTATAGTGGAGTGAGGATAATCGAGATTGAACTTGGAAGATAGAGCCTCTTATCCAGAGTTGTTTCTTAGTCAGTAGATTCCGTTGTATCTTATCTTTTGTTGTGTACTCATCGTATGTGGTGGAGTCACTTAGCATGTATCTTTTGTTTATATGTAGTTTGAGTATTATTCTATATATACACCCTCTCCTCTATTCATTTTATGTTATTCTTGTTTGGATTTCGAGGACGAAATATCCTAAGGGGGAGAACGTGATGACCCAGAAAATTCGAACACTTCATCTTCGAATATTATAACTTTTGGAAAATGGTGAAGTATTGAAAAAATGATTTTATAACCTTGTTAAATACTTTTTAATTAATAATAAATGATAGAAAACTTCTTTCTGATATATGTTTACAATATATTCTTTGGGTAAATATTGAAAATGTGACCAAAAATGTTTCGTTAAAAATCAACTTTTTGTTCAATAAAAGTTGTCCAAGATCTTTGGGCTTATGTAACAAACACATGAAAACATTAACAAGTACTTAAACCTTCTTATTACTAATGGAAATTAATTAAGCTAATAGCTTCAAGAAAAAGGACTAGAGGTCCCTTGATTTAAGGAGGAAAAGGTGGAGTGATTTAGGGAAAGCATGGTGTATAAGAGGCATGTATGCATGTAACTTCATGGTTGTCCTAGGAGGGTATTGGTGGTCTTTTGCCACTAATTCCTAAGCTTATAAATAGGAGGCAAGGGCTCTCTTCATTCTTACGAATTCACAAACTCAAAGTTCCAAGTTCTTGCATTCCTTTGTCTTCTCAAAGTTCTTAAATCAAAAAAAATCTAAACTAGTTCAGTCTCCTCCAAACTAAATGTATCATCATAATATAACTTATAACATCATTCCATCACCTCAATACTATAGAATTTGGAGCCATCCTCTCCAAATACTCCAAGGCCGTACCCAATCTAGTGTGGTAGGAACTTGGCGTGCACTTCTTGTCCCCCTCTTCTATTGTTCGTATGCTCTTGTGTTAAAGGAAGGAAGTTAATGTGGTGTTGTTAGGAAGAGGTTGAAGGGAGTTGCATTTATTGGTTGAAAAGTGTGTTATCTCACTCATTAAATAAAATCATAAACTTGACACTTTGTTAAACCAAAACTTGACAATTTTTCCTGTTATAAACTATGATAATATACCTTAACTCCTTAAAGTTATAACACTTAAATATGTGCATGTGATTTGTTTAAATATTGTGTCTTTATAGGCTTTGAATTGTGTTTTAAAATAAGTGCATGGAATTGGAAATTCAACATTTAATTTAGACATGTTATTTAGTACATATGTTATTACATACTTCTTTGTGATATGAATTGAACTGGGAATCAAATATGTTTATATAATTGAATGACACTAAATATTGAATTGAATATGAAATCGTTCGTATAGCGATAGTCCCTATAAACGCACTTTGAAATCTCTTTCTTTTATCTCACTTTTTAAGCTCCATAATTTTTTTATTTTCAAATAAAATGGTTTCTATACTTACAGAAGCGTAAAAGACAGTAAGAAGTGAAGTTTAAAAGCTATTTTGTTTATAAAACAATGTTAGTAGAGTTATGGTCCGTATAGCGATAGTCGCTATGGATGCACTTTGGAAAAACAAGTTTTTTTGTGAAGTTTAAAATGTTATTACTTTGGATATTTTATAAAATATTTTCAGGGGAGTTTTATAAAAGATATAAAAGTATTTCAAATGAAGTTTGAAGTTTAAATATATTTTTAAATGATTATTTTGAAGATTTAAAGTAAAGGTTATTCCTATTTTACTTAAATAAAACTTGTTTATTTTGTTAAAATAGTAAAGGTTTTCAAAATCGATATTAAGTAACTATTTTTAAGATGATAATTCCTATAACTATTTATATCTTATTTATTAGTATTTAAAAGGTATTTTATTTATATATAAGTCTATAAAACTATTTTTAACTCTTTTATTAGAATAAAAACTATTATACACTTTCCTTTCTTAACTTATTATAAATTCTATATTCCTTATTAAATAAAAATATTATACGTATTTATATCATTTTAAAAGAGTTTCTAACTTATTTATACAAGTAAGTTCAAAAGGCTATTATTTTAGAAGAAGGGATAAAAAGTAACACTTATGTAATGACCTTAGTCTGATTATTTATAGAATGTTAGTATTACCAAACACTAAAAGCCGAATAGGCTTCTCTATTTGCGATAGTCAAGATTGATATTTAAGTAGGGATGGAGCAATAGAGCTCTAACCTACCAGATTCTCTCTTGGCCGAGGAATAGTTAAGCTAGAAGATCGAAAACGTGTTAAGTATACGAACCTTGATTTTTATAAACAAGCATTTAAGACTCGATAGTCGATTAATTGACTATCGAATCTTGACTAAACTTAACTTAGGAAGTATACGAAAGGCTTCGCGGATTTATGCCAATGAGAACCCCCGGAGAGGAGCATTGGTGCGAAATGCTTCTAGCTTTCGGTTACTTCTAAAAGAACTGGAATTAAGTTAACCGAAAATTCATCAACTAGTTTGAAGAGTCCGAAATCTGTAAGTTGTTTTACTTGCCGAATACAACTCCAAAACTATTATACAGTCCGGTTTTGTAAGAAGTCGTTGAAGTGGACTCTGTTCAACTGAGAAGACTCATGGGAAAGATGCAGAACGTAGCCTCGAAATCGAAAAAATGACTAAAGATAGAGTAGTATGCATAATCTTGGGTTTAACCTACCCAAATAAGGGGTACATCAACTCCAAATATCTAGAGTATGCTTACAGATGTTTCTAACGAGAGTTGTTGATACTTGCTTCACGTATTACGGTGTGGGCTGGTTGTGTTTACCTTATGGTAAATTTTATCTAGAGATATACGACTATCGGAAGGTTTTTTCTGGCCTTTGTCATAGGAATTGGTCTCGATTGTATTACTGGGGTGGTCTCCGCAAAAAATCCATATATGAATGTACCTTAGCTGTTTAAAATGTACTAAATATCGTTGTTTGTGAGATGCAAGCAACATGGCTATTTTCGTATTTATATTACAAACCTCAGACATTATCTATAATATCACCTAATGTAGATATCAACTAGTTGGGTCCTTTCGAGGGAAAACCAATCTGATGATTCGATTGGTCTCGGAAGCACTAATATGTTTATACGCATTTTTGAGTTTCTCATACTAGACTTATTTCTAACACGTGGTGTTTCTTTTCATAAAATTCCTCGTGTACACTTTCGAGTAGATCGAGTAAAGCAGGTCTTAGGGTGGATGTTCCAAGCTTATGGAGACAAGCTGGATGCTTCCACCTATCTACCTATCTACCTATTTTCATTTTTGTTCATTACTATGTATGTATTCAACGTTGTGAGGACAGACAGTTATAACTGTCCATGGTGATTGTAGTACTTAGTCATTTTGTAACTCCGAGATTCATGTTTGTTTGAGTAACTCTTTGTACTACACTTTTAGGATATTATATATTATCGTTCTGTGTGAGATTCTGATATTGTGTTCTTCTTTAAGTTTCTATTTATTTTATTTTACCCTAACTTTCTATCTTTTCGGTACTTGGTTGCTCTGCACACAAATACCATGGATGTATATAGTGTCGACGTTTGAGGATCGAAAAGGCGATTTTACAAGTCCCATATTCTGTAGGCTAAATCTTCCCAGCAAATCTGTCTACCAGTACCTACGAATAATCAGACTAATATGAGACGTCATCGTGGGGTATGGTTCATAATATAAAGGATTTTTTCAGGGATTGAATGTATTAAATGGCGTGTGAGGGCCCGCCTCTTCTTTATGTAGGATGTTGTAAATGGTCAGGATTATGGGTTAGGCACGGTAGATGATATCTTAGGAAAAGGCCTACTTCAATAGGAAGTATTAAGTTGCTGAAGTGATTCCATGCAATATCAACTAGATAGTTATTAGTGTGGAGTCCGCCTTGAGATAGGTATTAAATGATAGGGACTTGCCTCAAATAAGGTATTAAATGATTAGGGTCTGCCTAGTTCCCATTAAAAGGTATTAAATGACTTGGGTACTATATCTTACATTGATAGGACATTATTGACGATAGATATGGGTTATGGTTGATAGCAAATTGGTTATGGGCTTATATTTGGAAAGCCTTTTTATTTAGAAATGCCTTTGAGCTTATATTTGGAAAGACTTATGATGTAGGAAGAATGCATAAGACATATTCCTATTTAGATTATACTGCCCAAGTACTAAGATAGTAATGCTCAAGATTTTTATTCACCAGACATATGTTGTTATGACTCCCTTCTCATTACAACATAGGTTAGGGTAGGAAATGATCTAGATGGAGATGACGATGAGATGAGCTTGTGGAAATAATCAATTTATCTATTTATTTTATTTTTTGATGTACCCATTTAAAGATAACAATGTATTTTGAACATGTTGTATCTCTGTTATGTAACAGTTATTATTGACATGGTGTTATGGTTTTATGGCATTTGGAATTTTAAATAAAATGGGTATTGTTTATGTTATTATATTTCATCCTTCCACTGTGAGTTTTGAATGAGTAGACAAATAGCTCTATGTTATTCTTTTTACCAATCAACAGCCTGCTTTGAAATGGTTCTAAGTTTCGACGGGTTTTTTCTGGGTCGGGATTTAGGTCAATTTCAGGATGGGTTGTTACATTAGTTATATGAAATCGGTATCATGGTCAACTGAAGTCGACTCAAAGTCAAAGTCTCTGGCCAGAGCATTTCGGTTAATAATAATTATTATTATCGAACCAAATTATAAAGTTGAATATGGACAATACTGGACTGTAGCAGAAAATGGGAGGAATTGGAGTCTTCACTCTTTTTAGAAACACTGAAATAAAAAAGCTGTACTCTCTGCCATTTATTATTTGCACTAAGAACAATAGGAAGAAAATGACATTTTCCCATGGATGTAGGATTCATTAACATCCAAACGACATAAATTCTCTATGTCATTTTTATTGCTTTTAGTACTTTGATTTAACTTTTTCTGTTTTTAGTACTATCTTGCTTAACGGAATATATAAGGACTCGTTATAAGATTTAAAATATTTTCCTCATAATGAAGCATTAGTGCACTTAAAAATTTCCTCTAAAAGCAATCTTTACACTACTTAATTCTACCGATTCTTAATCACGTAAGCATTCAGCAATGTGATTACTTCAAAAATACTTAGGTATTTTTGAGACAAAAAATCTTATCAATATTTTTGGCGCTAGAAGGAAGGCCACTTTCCTTCTCCAGCAAACTGCTTACATTTCCCTTAGATACCTCTATAACATCATGAATCCCACCGATTCCAATACTCCTCCCAACCAAGAATAACTCCACCTTACCTCGAAAATACCAAAGGGCAACTCCTCATCTCTATGAATCAATTGAGGTAGGCATTTCTACATAGCCTCCCTCAGATCAAATGCTTGTTACACTTTAGGCTTTTACAAATCAAATAAACAAACGAATGGATAGGATTGAAATTTTTATGGCCCAATGCCCTATTTTCAAACTAGTCTCTCCTCTTCCTTTTGTAACTCACCACCGTCATTCACCGACTACACTAACTATGCACCAAGTGAGTGACAACGACATTCTCAGGAATGAGAACGGTTAGGCTGGCCAAAGACAGTCAGATGCCAAGTTCAAAGAAAAATTTCAAACCAACCTGCAAATCAAATCAAACCCCACAAACATCCATCTGTTAGTGCTAAAAAAGCAGACATGGACTACACCCGACAATGATGAAGTCGCTTCATTCTACAAAAATGGCTCATCTCAAATAGATCCCAAAGAGGATGAGATCCGCTAATTAAAAGCTCCTGTAAAATAATTGGAAAAGCTTTGCAAATAGAATAATACAGAAGAACGAAGGGAAGAAGGTTCTTCCCCTTTCAGCGAAAGCATTATTGAAATAGACTTCCTCGATAATTTCAAAGCCCCATCGATTGATAAATTTGATGGGACCATAAATCTAGATGATCATCTTTGTACTTTCGAGTATTACATGGACACCTTAAAGATAAGGAGAATGTCTAGGTATAAGCTCTTTCTAGTATATCTGGCATGAGTGTCTTCAAGGTGGTTTAGAAGGTATGGTCCCGGAGAGGTCCATTTTTGACCGCAATTAGCTGCAGATTTCTTAAGATAGTTCATCTCAAAAAGAGAAGCCTCCACATATGTGAACACCATGTCCTGTGTAAAGTAGTGCAAGTATGAGAGCCTACATAACTTATCAAACATTTCAAAACTGAGGCGCTCAAGATTGGGGTGACTTGTGAAGAAGCGCTACTGATTGCAGCGCATGTTGGGATTAGGGAAACATGGCTATATGTGACAAGAATAGTAGAAAGCCGTGTCACTATATGTAGGCCTTCTATGAAAGCACCAGTGGCTACATCAGAATGGAAGAGGTCGGTGCTGCAGAACCACATTCATCTGAGAGAGCTTCTGCACCCTATAACGAAAAGAAAATAGGGGCAGAGGGATACCATCCACCAGCAAAACAATAGAGGGAGTTTAACTTCACAACAAAGACTCCCCTCACTCACATGCCGGGTCAAATATATGAGGTGACTCGAACCGAGATGGCCTACAACGTCCCAAACAATGGGAAGAAGTCAAAGCAGAATGGAGGAGGGGCATATTGCCGCTTCCATAGAGCCAATAGGCACCACAGTAATAACTATCGACATTTGACAAATGATATCGAGTGGTTGATTTAGAAAGGATATTTAGGCAGCTATCAGAAGGAAAATAGTGGCGAGAGAACTGAGAACCTCTCTCTAGATCCGAATGAGGGACCAGAAGGAAATCCCTCCAATCTTATAGCCTCAATCCATAGAAGGCCACATGTTGCTGGGAAAAGTAAAATGGCACCGCAGTGGTATGTGTAGGAGGTCACCATAGAGCAAAGGGTCATATTCCATATAAAACAAAAGCCTGCTCAAGACAAAGTTTTCACAGCTATTAATGATGCTGGAGCGGTCTTCCCACATCAGGAACTTTTGGTAGTTACAGTGTAGATCTCAAACTACACCATGAAGAAAGTCTTCATGGATTCTGGAAGCTTTGTCAAAGTCATCTTCAAATCTGCATTTGACAAGATGAAGATTCCAGTAGAAATACTGAAGCCAAACTCTTGACCAAATTACAGGTTTAACAATACTGCCACTGTCCCTATTGGATTAGCAAGTCTACCTATCACTGTTGGAACTACTCCTCTTCATAAATCATTTTATGCAAGCTTCCTTATCATTGATCAACCATCCCAGTACAATGCATTTTTGGAAAGACCTACACTAGTTGACATGGGGGCATTACTTTTCCAGAAGTATTTGCTTATGAAGTTTCATACCTCCATTGGAAAGGATCGATTAGAGGGGAACAATTGTTAGCTAGGGAATTATATAATATAAACCTTGTTTTTAGAAAAAATATTATTCTTTTGTCTCCTCGTATAATTATAATAATGATTATAAAAAGGAAAGTGAGCCAGTTTTAAGAACTGCATCGGTACCAAGTACCAAGGCTGATGCTGAAACATGTTAATCTACCCCACAAAATCAGTAAGTAGGAAAAGGAGAGAATACATGCACTTGATCAAAATTGATGAGTATAATTCAACTTACGCACCATATTTCTCCGAGGAAACTCAGGAAAAGATTTGCTCCACTACATCCTTACCCGAATAAGAAGAAAGCGAAATAGAGCCAAGATTAGGGGAAACAAAAAGAGAATTAAAGCAGTTGGATGATCTTGAAGATGTACAGATAGACCCGATGGATCCTTTAAAGATTCTCAAAATAGGGAAAAACCTTAGTGCATAAATCAGGGCCAAGTTAATAGACATTCTCAAAATATCAATAGATGTTTTCGCTTGGATGCACTCAGATATTGTAGGGATAGACCCAACAATCATCTGCCATGCACTCAATATCGGTCCCGATGCTCACCCAATTAAGAAGAAGCGTGGGACCTTAGATTAGGAAAGATACAATGCTTTGCACGAAGAGGTTAAGAAATAAGGAGAACGGGTTCATCAGAGAAGTATATTGCCTAAAGTGGATTGTAAATCCTTTTCTTGTAAAGATGTCTTATGGGAAGTGGAGAACATGTGTAGACTATAGCAACCTTAATAAGGCCTGCCCGAAGGACAATTTTCCTCTATTAAGAATCGATCATTTGGTAGATACAACTAGCGGCCATGAACTGCTCACCATCATAGACACATACTCAGGATACAACCAAATAGCTATGTTTGAGCCAGACCGGGAGCATACCACCTTTATGTCGGACAAGGGCTTATACTGCTACAAAATTATGTCATTTGGACTCAAAAACATTGGAGAAACCTACCAAAGGTTATTTAACATGATGTTATTAGACATGTTAAAAAAAGGTAGAGGTGTATGTAATGATATGCTTATTAAGTCAAAAGCAGCACCAAATCATGCACATAACTTGGAAGAGACCTTTGCAATCTTAAGGCATTATAACATGCCGAACCCTTTGAAGTGTACTTTTGCTATCCAGTCACAAAATTTTCTAGGGTACATAGTAAGTGCCCGCGACATTGAAGCTAATGCAGAACAGATTGAGATTATAAGGAATATGAGAGTCCTAGAAAAATCAAAAGATGTCATGAGTCTAAATAGCAGGGGGCTGCTCTGAGTAGGTTTATTTCCAAAGCAACAGATAAGTGTATATCGTTCTTCGACCAAGTGAAAAGGGATGGAATTTTGTATGGATTGAGAAATGTAAAATCACATTCCAGAATCTGAGGACAATTTGATCCGCACCCCTATCCTATCGAAATCGATAAAAGTGAGGACTTATATGTGTACTTAGCTGAAATTGATAAAGCTATTAGTGCTATAGTGGTTCAAGAAGATGAAGAGACTTAAATGCATATATACTTCATGAAAAAATGCTTGTCGGGAGCGAAGCTCAAATACTCAATCGTAGAAAATCCAGCTTACAACCTCCTTCTCACAGCAAGGGAACTACGACCGTATTTTCAAGTGCATCCCATCAAAGTCCCTACATACAAATCGTTAAAGCAAATACTATAGAAGCTGGAGACATTGAGTCGCTTACTAAAATGGGCAATGGAACTCGACGAGTATGATATCTCCTATTACCCTAGAAAATCAATCAAAGGACAGTCACTAGCGGACTTCATTGTGGAATGAACGCTTCCCATTTAACCAAAATCTGAGCTAGAGGTGCCCATTCTATAGTTTTGACAATTATTTTTGGATAGAGAATCAAATGAGTAGGGAGTAGGAATTGGATATGTACCGATTACCCTAGATGGGCAAAAATTATATGAGGCAGTGAGCTTGGGTTCAAAACTACTAATAATGTTCCAAAATATGAAGCTCTCCTTCCAAGCTTAAGGATGGCTCGAGTAATGAAGGTAACCTATATTAAAATTCATAGCGATTCCCCATTAGTTGTGAACCAAGTGCAGAGCAATTACCAAAATCCAACTCTAGCTAAATGCATGGAATTGTCTAAAAGATTACTAGAACAGTTCGAATAATTTGATAAAGAGTAAATTCTACGTGAAAACAACTCTTCTGTAGACTACCCCATTTATTTATAGTACACAGAGATTCACAGGGATTGCCAATGTCATTCTTCCGCTCTTTTAATTTCCACCCTTGGATGACACCACGTGTCGAACATCTATCTTTCTTATTTACTGCACGTGGATTGCCAACATGGTCTTCGGTGGGAAACTGTGATTTGAGTTGATGAATTTTGGGTCTTCGGTGGGAAACTGTGATTTGAGTTGATGAATTTTGGATTTGGGCAGGACGCTTGAAATTAAAGTGGAAAATCCCAAATTTGAGTAGTTCATGACCTAATGATTCCATGAGGTAACAAATCAATGGACTGCACACATGTACTAGGGAAACTATGATGATAAATTGCCCCCATTTCAGGAAAAGTGCACAGTTATAAGCATTCCTAGACTTTGCTATTGTGAATGTGCCATTGAGAATTGTTCCCCCATGATTACGTTGGGTAACAATAATATATTACATTTGGACTATGTCGTTGCTCTTGAATCGGTACCGCACTATTTACCGAAAATAGAGACAAAGCATTATGTTAGGGGTAATTGAGGCTGAGCTATATGGCTCAATGAATAAGATTGCATGGCCATTTCGAAGGAAAGTCATATCACATGAACCCATTATAAACTGTCTTTGTCAATAGAGGGTTGTGCCACTTCCCTTGTGTTTAAGTCATGTTTTGGGATCTTAAGCGTGAAATCATATCTTCTTGGCTTGCTTTGGGAAACCGTATCTTGGCTTTTGGTCGTAGAATAGTTTTTCCCATTGCTTCATCCTTTAAGTCTTTACATTTATAGGTGGTATCTTCTTTGAAATTATGGCCCTGTTCTATCACTTTAATGTCAAATTAGGATGGCGGCGCATCCTCATAGTTTCCGATATTAGTATAAGTTTTCTTCATAACCCATCTACTTTTATCGTTAGTTTAAGATTGTCGCGCATCCTTATCGAGTGTTGTTTTTTTAAGGATTGCATTGTAGCTTTGTATCATTAGTGTTTCTCTTGAGGCCATGACATGATCTCTATATTTTGCAAGTAGTTCAAGATTATGCTGCAGTTCCATTTTGTTAAGGTTTACTTTTTGGAGCTGCAACACAACTTTTATATTTGATGCTTGAAATCCGTATTGCAGTTCCGTTCAACGAAGTAATTGTTAGGGACGTAGTTCAATCCTTATATTTTGTTACTGTGCGTAGTATTTTCTAGTTATTTGCTTTCGCTTCCTTTTCACGGTATTACTTCTATCGTGGGAGCGGTTCTTTTAGCTCTATGCTTGCATCAATCTCCTTTTGATAATGTTCGAAAATACAAGTGCAACATGAAACATGTAAGCTGGATTCCTTGGCAATAGGAATTGTCATACATGTTGTGTTTTGTCCGTGATATTGTAATTTTCTTATGTATTTGATGCACAAATTAAATATAAAATCCTAATTATGATCGGTAAATGGTAGTTTGAGACGTTCTCGTGTATTTATGAAATACTAGAGAATTGTTTATAGAAACAACAAACTCCTTATGAAAGAGTATTCATACGTAGACTTTATAAGTGATATTGAGTATGGTAAGTCAATATCGAATTCATGTTCAATGTTCGGTTAAGAAGCTTTAAGTTGGAAATGTTACAAAAGAGAGATAATGGCTAATTCAACGAAAGGGCTAAGTACATCGTCCTGGATAGCACTACAATAAAACCAACGTATATACGATAAATGCACAAATTTATAACCGAGCAAGGGTGATTTCAAATGTTGAAAATCCCATAACATTGTTATGTGATAACAATGTCCCGATACAGTTTGTAACAAAACCGAGTGCTCGCTGGAGGTCGAGAGACATACTCCGAATTGTTCCATATGATAAAGGCAATTTATCGACTTCGGAGAGAGTGATGAACATAGTAGATAACTGAAACATAATAGCATACCCGTTCACTGATGAAATGACCCAATTAGTTTTGAAGAAATCGATTGGAGAAGTAGGAATATATTTCCATAATTGACCCTAAGTGTAAGTGGAAGATTGATGGAATTAGGGATATGCTTTAGGGGCAATTGTATAATTTGTTACATAAATCTAACTTGATAACCAATCTTGTTCATAATAAAAGGTATTTTCTTTCTATTATATACTTGTTATAAAATGTTATAAATAATTAATTAGTTAGTTTAAGTATATATGTCAGAAAGTCCATAATGATGTGCTTGTGATAGCAGTTACAAATAGTTGTGACCATGAGTATTATATCATAATATGATAAGCACGTCATTTTAAATATTCCTAATCAAGATGTATTGCGAATGGACATTGATGCATCCATTGAAACTATAGTATGTAATGCCTTCTAAATGTTGGGCAGTGTATTACTTATGGCTGTTGGGGGAACCAAGGAGTTATGTACTGATAGTTATTGGATAAATATGAAATGGCTCAATTGATAGTTTTTCGTTGGTTAATATAACTGAGTTCAAAAAGAAAATATTGAAATGACTAATTTATATAGTTCTCTTGACTTGAGAATACTATTGATCTTCAATATGAAAGCTCCGCTTTAATTATAGTTAAACTATGTCACGACATCCATTGAACGACTATACTTGGATCGAGTGGAAGTATTGGAAGTGAAACACCATTCAAGATAGGATTCGTCTCCCTGGTTCTATGAGGTTAGTATCACGGCTAACCGGAGTCAACTCAAATTCAAAACTCTGGTCGGGATAATTTGGTTAGTAATAATAATTATTATTAAACTAAGGACTTTGTGTTTGGATTATAGAGTTGAATATGGACAATATTGGAATTTTGACCATTACCAAATTTCATAATTCCAAAGTGACATAGTTTCGACGAAGAGAACAAGTGTAAATAAGCATCAGATATCGCTTATAATAAGAAAAATTGGATTTTACCTAAAAGATGTGCAAGTGATAAATCCAGCCAAAATGTCACATCACTGGCTAAGGTGACGTGTAAACATTAATTTTCGAATTGTTCCATATTAATTGCTGATTGAATTTACACTTTTAAATCGCATAACCATAATGATGAATACTCTAAATAAACCACGGGATTTAAATTGTTGTAAATTAATTAATATTTATGAAATATTAATTATTAAGCTTTTATTTGTTTGAATGCCATTAGCATTTAATAAAGTGCATATATAAAAGTTATAAGCATGTGTATTGATATATGGTGTTGATAAAATATTTAAAATAGGTTTAAATAAATTAATTGCTAATTGGATATAGGAATTATTTAAGGCCCACATGCATGATGATAAGGGGGAGAGGTTTCGAATGCGATTTGAACATCCAAAGGAGCAATTAAAAGAAGGAATTAAATCTCCATTCTTTAGTCCTCTTTATGACTCGCTTAAATATCATTTATGAGATGATTTTTGTCCTTTTTTCTTTAATTCTATTTCTTCTGCTAAAAATATGAAGAGGAGGGGGAGGATTTGATGAGATTTAATTAAAAATTAAATATGGAAGGTTTGAAAGGAGAGAGTTGAAAGGTTTCAATATTATCTTTAAACATATTATTTAATCCATCATTTTTGAGCAAGACGAGTGTGTAGCGTGACACTACACAGCCGATTAGTAGCATATATATAATAATATTGTTTCGATCAACAGGCCTGATCGATGGCACATAGCACAAGCACAGTAATCATACTAACAACCAATAAAGACAAGATAGTGCAAGAGTATATACAAAGACAACATAACAAAATACCAAAATGGATGACGGAGCTCGGAACGCGTCAAGAATCTACCGGCTAAGGCCATGGCTGCTGGCCCATGGGAAAAGCCGAGCTGCTCCCTTGTGATTCGGTCGGAGAAGAGCTTCTCTGAGGAAGACGAAGTCTAAAAGGAGCGGAAAAGCTTTGACCTGTAAGGGAGGTGAACAGAGAAGTTATACGTCTGCAAATACCTTCAAAGTGACATCTAGGTTTATCAAACACGTGTGCATTACGTTCTTTCCATATACACCAACAGAAAAGGACGATAAAGACGTCTAGCTGGAGGTTGGGGGAGTTGTATTGCCAGTGATCGAAGATGACAGGTGGTTCAGGGATATAGCCCAGGAGGTGGGCGCTGGTAGCAACCCAGATAGAATAAGCAAAGTCGCATTCATGAAACAAATGAGGAATATCTTCAATGTGGCTAGAACAAAAGACACAATACGCGTCAACCGGGATATGCAAGCGGAGAAGTCTCTCTTTGGTGTTGATTCGATCATGCGCCAGACACCATAGGAAGAAGGCGATACATGGCAGAAGCGGGCATTTCCAAAGTCTAGGGAAGGCAAAGAAGCATCCAGGGTTGTTGAGGAGGGAGTAATAGGAGGCGACCGAGAAACCTTTGGCCGGTGCGGGGGCCCAGACTATGCGATCCGGCAGGGTGGAGAGCTGAATAGACTGAAGTAGGTTGGATGCAGAGATGAGGTCAGAAAAGTGTCTGAGCCGAAGAGAGATGGGGGGCAAAGGAAGTCAGGACCAGAATTGACACAGTCCCTAACCGAGATAGAAGGGGAATGCTAGTGGGAGAAAAGGTGGGGCAAGGATTTGGCAAGAGGAAGTTGATTATGCCAGGTATCATGCCAAAAAATGCCATTTTCGATGGCTACATGAAAAAGGGGTCTGACACGGGGAAGGGTTTGGAGCACTCCAGCCCAGAACGGAGAAGGCCTACAACACGGAGGGAAGTGAAGGACGAGATGGTGGTTAGAATGATAATGAAGCGAGAGAATCCAATCTTTCCAGAGAGAGTTACCCGGGGTAAGAAGTCTCCAGAGCCATTTCGATAGGAGCGCGGAGTTAAAGGCACCAAGGTTAGTGATACCAAGACCACCCTGATTTTGATGTAAACAGGCGGTTCTCCAATTAACGAGCCTCTTGACACCCCACCGTTCCAAAGGAAGGTACTACGGATTGAGTCAATTTTGATGAACCCAGGAGGGAAGTTTGTGGAAAGACATCCAGTACGATGGGATGGCTGATAGGACAGATTTGACGAGGACTAGGCGACCGGCTGCAGAGAGGGAATGAGCCTTCCAGCTCAGGAGTCTTGATTCGATCCTAGAGATAAGGGGGGACTAGTCCGATCTACGGAGCTTAGTGGGACGCAGGGGGATACCGAGATAGGAAAAAGGGAAGTCCAAAAGGTTACAGTTAAGCAGCGATGAGATGAGTGGGCCAAGATAATGAGAGTTACCTAACATAATGACAGAGCTCTTGCTGAAATTGATGGAGAGGCCGGAAATGAGCTCGAATGAGTAGAGAGCCACTTTCAGGCAATGAATGTATTCAATCTGGGGTGAGGCAAATAGGATTGTATCGTCAGCAAACTACAAGTTAGAAACTGATAAAGAGGAATCTGGGAGATTAATGCCGGAGAAGAGGCTGTTGGATATGGCTAGCTTGATCATCCTGTTGAAAACGTCTGCAACTAAGACGAAGATGAGAGGCGAGAGAGGATCACCTTGCCTCAGGCCTCGAGCCGACTTGATGTGGCCCCCTGACATACCGTTGATCGAAATAGAGGATAGGCTAGAGCTACGAATATGTTTGATCCAATTGCACCATATGGGAGGAAAACCTCTGTGCTCCATGAGTTCAAGGATAAAATTCCAATTCACCGAATCAAATGCCTTAGAAAAATCAAGCCTCAATAGGACACCTGGGGTCGACGTTTGGTGGAAAAAGGAGATGATTTCTTGAGTTATGGCTACATAGTCCATGATGTTCCTGCCGAGAATAAAGGCTGACTGCTCAACCCCAACCAGGGGGCAATAGCTGTTTGGAGACGGCTAGCAAGGACCTCAGTAATGATTTTAAAGGTTGTATTGAAAAGACTAATGGGACGGAAGGCGGGGAGGGAGTTAGCGTCAGGAGATTTAGGGAGGAGGATGATGTTCGCATAGTTCAGTCTGGATATGGCTGCAGGATCGGATTAGAATTCGGCACATAATTCTAGAATATCGGCTTTAACGGTGTCCCAGAAATGCTTGAAAAAGAGTGGGCCGAACCCGTCTGGGCCGTGTGCTTTGTCATCGGACATGTCTTTCAAAGCGGCCCAAATCTCATCTTCAGAGAATGGGTGGTCAATGGAGATGGGGGGGATGGGTAGAGGAGGGACCAATCAATGTCGGGGAGAGCTGGGGATTGCTTACCAAGGATGCAGCGGTAGAAGTTGGTAAAAAGGCGGAGGTGATCGGAGAGGTCAGTGTAGGAAGAGTTATTGTGGGAAATCTCGGAAATTAAAGTGGTTCTGCGGTGGTCACTAGCCAGGCGGTGGAAGTAAGAGGTGTTTTTATCCCCTTCCTCAATCCATTTATCCTTGGAGCGTTGTTTCCAGCATATCTCCTCTTGTCTCATGAGCCTATCCAGTTCCGATTCAAGATCTCTCAGACGGGTCAATTCAAGATCTGAAAGAGGTCGAGATTCCTCAAGAATATTGAGTTCTAAGATCTCGTCTTGGGTTGAAGAGATACGCGAACGAAGGGACCCCCAAACGGATCTGGCCCATGGACGGATAATTTTCCTAAGAGAGCGGAGTTTGAAGACAATTCTGGCAGAAACTGATTGGATTTGCATGGGTTGGGACCATGCATGTTTGATGAAACTGTCAAAGGACGGTTCCAGAAGCCAAAGACGCTCAAATCTGAAGGGGCGCTTAATGTTGGGCAAAGATACAGTGTCCAAGATGAGTGGGCAATGATCCGAGATGGTCGAAGCGAGGCCAGAGACCAAGGAAAGGGGGTGGAGGTCATCCCATGCTGCATTGAAGAGAAATCTGTCGAGTTTTGCTAAGGACGGATCTGCTCTACGATTAGATCAGGTGAAGAGGCGATTGCAGATGGGAGGGTCAATAAGGGAGCATGCATTAATGAAGGAGTTGAAGGAGTCAGAATCTTGCGAATTGCAGCCGGAGTTCTGCTCCTCAGCGAATCTGGTGGTGTTAAAATCACCTCCAACTATCCAAGGACCATTAAGATAGGAGGCAAAAGTGAAACAGTTAGCCCAGAGTTCATTTCTCTCAAGAATGCTTTGTGGGCCATAGATGTTTGTGAAAAAGTAGATTGTACCAGATTGTATGCGGCGCAGAGTTACATGCAAGGCGGATGAGTGAGCAGTGGTATGACAGTGGGACCATACAGCTTTGTTCCAAGCAGTGATAATACCTCCTCTGGAACCTTCAGCATTTATGTGGGCCCAACCCGTTAGAGCGGGCCCCCCTAGGTGTCTTATGAAAGATTGTGGCGGGTCTATCAATTTAGATTCTTGTAGAAAAAGAATGTCCGCTTTATGAGGGGATAAAATAAGGCTGATTGCATGCCTTTTAGACGGGTCCCCCAAACCCCTTACGTTCCATGAAATTAATTTCATTGGGAAAGAGACAAACGCTCCGATTCAAGTTCTTGCATGGCAGTGTAGTGTTCATCACGCAAACTCACACCCATGCAACTTGCCATTTTTTTATTAAGACTTTTATTGGCTGAAGAAAAAACAACAGTTTTATAAAAACTACCAGGGAGAGAAGCTGCTCTGTTGAGTCTGGAGCTTCTGCGGACAATGGCTGGAGTGATTAGGGGAGACCTTTGTGGAGGCAACGGTGGAACTGGAGAAGCTACCTGGACAATAGCTGGGGGGGCTGGAATCAATATTTGAGGCTGGGGTTGCTGCTGGAGGGGTGTGGAAAGGTCCGGGTCAACAAGTGGGTCTTCACGCAGTACATCCGGCCAAGCATCCCAACACTGAGGGCCTACCCCCCTTGGATCTTGGAGTTGGACGGTCGGAGGAAGCGGAGGGAGAATAGCAGGGTCGTAAGACAAAGCATCAAATCTAGCTTCGTCCGAGTCCTCTGAAAGAATGGGTTCATTATAGCAGCAGAAGTCTTTCTCATAATCTACGCCTAGGAACATCGTTTCAGGCCTACGAGTGGGGTGGGCGTGTTCCCATTTCTCCACCGAAAGAAGGTGATCCTCATTGTTCAAGTGCGCAACAAAAGAACACGGGGTGCTAACTCCGCTGAAAAATTGCATTTTTACGTACAGAAACCGATGATCAAAGTTGGACCAGTCGCAGTCATCAAACTCAATGAAGCGACCCATGGGGCTAAGGGCGTCACTGGCTGCAAGCGCATTGTATCTGAGGAATTCGGGGAAGCCTCATACCCGAGCCCATGTAGCCGGTTCAAGTACAGGAGACTGATGTTCAAGATCTGACCATTGTTGCAAGAGGACTGAGCCCCCTGGCTTCGTTAAAGTTTTCATTGTAAGGGATTGTTCGTGGATTGAGTAGGAAGGGCAGCAGAAGATGAAGCTGTTATTAGACAGGATCCAAAGCGGCCAGTCTTGTTGATGGAAGGTTCTCGAGAGGGTGAGGTGGAGGGATTCAATGGACCAGAATCCATCGATGATTGTAGCGGTCAGGTAGAGAGAAGAGTCGGACATTGAAAAGGTCTGTGGGAAGGAAGGTTTTGATTGGGGAGAAAAATATTTGGAATGAGATAAGGGGGGATCGAGGAGATTGTTGTTGTGATGAGTGCCGAGTGGCGCTTCGTTTCTTAGGGAGATGTGATGGGAGTGGGGTCCTCTCTGTGCGCACAGAGCTTTTGTTTTTAGTGGGAGTGGCAGAGTCTTTTTTTAGGGTTGAAGAGTCATTATTTGTTTTCTTGGGACAATGCGAGTGTGCATGCCCAAAGAAACCACACAGATAGCATATCTTTGAATCCCTACAATCTCTTGCCACATGTCCCAGACCTGCACACTTGAGACATCGGCTTTTCATTTTCAAAAATTCGATAGTGGAGCGAATGTTGATGAAGTCAGGAAAAATACGTCGACGACGCTGGGGACGAGGGGGGTTACTAGAAACCGGTGGGGTGGAGGATACCACTTGAGCATAGGATTTCTTGGTATTAAAAGGAGGGGATGGATGAGGAGGCTCAGGAGAAGGAGGCGTAGAGGTGGAAGGATCACGGTGGCTACAGGGAGACGAGCGTGAGCGTGGCTTGGGCGGGAGCTGATGGGAGGAGGCCAGAGAGCTGAACAAAGATTTGTATTTGTTGGGAACGAAAGCAATGGGAGGTGGTGGAGGAGTTGTTTTGAGGACGGGATGGGATGTGGACGCCATTAAAAAGTATGAGTTTTGAATTAAGGAATCTTTGTTATTTAATCCATCATTGTTTTCCTGATATTTTTTTTTCTTTCTCTTGTCGTCCTCCTCTCCCTTAGTAGACTCCATGATAAAAAATTCCTTAAAAAGGTCAAATAAAAATCAATAACATTCAAGGTGGTGTTTGCCTCTAGATCCTTGCAAAATCTAGAAGTTTATTCAATCGAATTGGAGTTTTATTCTTCATTCAAGGTGCAAATCTCATGCTTCATATTTAGGTAATTCTAATTTTATTTTATTATATATTCACCATGTTAATGAAGTTTAAATCCTACACATGCGACATCTAATCTCATTATTTTTTTAGTATGTTGACGCAAAGTTTAGATCTGATATATGTTAGTTGATTGTATGTTCATCATGATAAATTAAATCCTATATTTGCTACAACTTTTTCATCATGCGTTCTTATGATATGTACAATTAGATCTAATTCATTTTACAATGAATTGATATGCCTAAGTTGTCCAATCTAATTTGGTTATTAAGTAAGAAATTTTTATTCAACAAAAAAGGAAAACAAACAAATAATTTTGGATTGGAAACTAATTTTAATTAATTGATGTATTTTGTACCTCATTATAGACACAAATATAAACTAACTATATATGTAAATTATTTAAAATTACTTTGGAGATTGAATACACATTTCACATATTTGTTGTTTTGAATATAATTTTTGGTTATTATTGACATTTGTTTAAAAGTTGTTTCAATTAAACAAAGAAAAAAAATAAGTGGACTTTTATGCGAAAAAACATAAACCCTTTGAATCCCTCTTAAGTTAAATTCGATTTCAATTTGTTACTTTTGTTTTAAAAAAATATACAAAGTTTGTATATATATGTATGTATATGTGTGTGTGTTATTTTAATTTAAAACATAGTTTGTAGTTATTCTTATATGCATACATATATGTGTTTGTGTGTTCAATTTGTTTTGTAATAGCATTAAAGATAAGTAAATGAATAGAGATAACTCCTCCACCTTTTCATCTCCTTATTAATTGCTTACTGTAACATAATTGACTGTCATTTTGAATATACATAAACTTTTGATTAGTTCAAATAACTTTATAACATATTGTATATATGTATATATAAGTAAACTATATATATACATACATTTTTATTTTATATAATTTCAAAATAAACTATTGAAAACAAAGGCATATATAAAGAGAGATTGTGTTCTTTGTGGTGTAAATCCATAAACCTATATACATACACATTAACTTGTATACTACTTGTATGTTACACTTGCACTATAGACACATGAACGTATTTGATACATTCATTCTTATATATTTAAATTCAAATTAAAATTAAAACTCCTTCTAAACAAGTTAAATAAAATAAGGTTTTATTTAAAATCTCATTAGATCAGATCTAATAATCTTTTAGACTTCATAAGTCAATAAATCCAATTAGGAATGTTTTTGAAATCTACTTATTTTACCTACTTTCGACTGGCCCGGACCCAACAACTCTCACCAGCGCTACGGGCCTAACTGATCATATTTCCATGCCAGAGAGATAGAAGATTGACCCATCAAAGGTAAAAGTTAGGATAGAACCTGGGACTAAAGAACCTGTAGGCGCAAGACCACCAGACCCTACTCCAATGAATCCTTCCCTCAAAATCAAGCTTCTAAAGGGTAGTAGTACTGGAGGCTCCTCGAATGCTCTGACCCTACCGTCGACAAGCCTAAAGATCACATCGACATCACTAACAAAGGAGAGATCACACACTTTGAGGGAAGCACTTCCAAGATAGGAAAACCTGGGAAAGTAAAACCTAAGGTTTCGAAGAAGTGCCTAGTGAAGGACGATCCTAAAGGCGACATCAGGAAAGGGAAGAAGGAGTAGGCTTTCTACTTGGCTTGTGATGTTGAGATAGTTACCATTAGTCCCTTTTGGTTGTACCATTTTGTTTTCTCTTTTGTACATAGGTCGCATTTATGCGGGAGCGACCCCGCAGCTAATGTATATAAAAATAATTGTAATGAAAGATTGTTTTTATGTTTCAATCTTTGTTCCATTTACATTTTCACATTTCTATATATTATACCTGCCTATATACAATTCCTGCATATATAATATAACTACTAGTACTGCAGTTAATCCATATTATACATGCCTGTGTCTATGCAATTATATTACTTACCGTAGCTCTATACATATTAGTAATTTTTACGATTTCTCAGTTATATTTAATTGTATAGTACTATTTATCACTACAAAAATATTTTTATTTCGTACAAACAAAACTGATAATTCATTTGGCCATCTCTGTAACTGATTATGTTGATCAATGACCGAGTTCCGTTCAGTCACGAATAAGGCATAATCAAAGGAATGCTCGACTTCCGACCATTTCCTATTTTTGGGAAACAACATTTAGAATGTCTGTCTCTAGACATCATACTTCGAACTCACTTAGCTCTAGGTGTTGATCAAATCTATTCCTTAGTCCTTTTCACTTGCCATAAACTGGGCATGTGTTGCCAAGCCGTTGGTGATAGATAGTCCAATTACTCATTAATCCCTATCTCTGCACATCAGCATCCAACCTTGCCAATCTTCGGGCATCGATCAAAATAGCTCGTCGACCATTTTCTTTTATACTGTGCTAGGCATGTTTTGCCAAGCCGCAAACATGGTCATGGTAATTATAATTATACACTGGTTCCTATCTCCGGGAATTAGTGTCCAGGGCGTATATCTTCGGACTACCATTCTCGATCTCACCTATTTTTGGGCGTTGATCGAGAGAATTCATCAACCATCCTCACTTATCCTTGGTCGAGCACATCTTGCTGGGTCGCAAACACGCTCGTGATAAACCTGGTTATACTCCAAATCCTATCTCCGGGAACCAGTGCTTCAGATGCCTGATTTCGAGCATCCTCTTTCAATCTCACCAATCTCTGTGTTCTGACTGAGAGTATCCTTTGACCTTCTTCACTTATCCTTGCCCGAGCATGTCCTCTATTGACAAGAATGGCTCAGAATAGGGTCAAATGATATGACCATCCTTCAAAATGGCGATGCAGTCTTATTTATTAAGCCATACATATTGGCCTTAGTTACCCTTAACACTATGCTTTGTTTTTATTTTGGATGAAACAATGCAGTAAAGCTTCAAGAGTGTTGATGTAGTTTGGATGCTATGTAATATTGTTACCTTGTATAATTATGGAGGCATAGTTCTCAATGGCCCATTCAAGGTAGCAAAATTCTAGAGTGCTTAAACTATGCAGATTTTTAAGATGGAGGTAGTTTCTCATTGTAGTTTTGCCTAAACATGTGTGCAATTCATTAGCTTTTTGCTTTATGAAATCATTAGGTCATGGTCTATTCAAAATTTGGTTTTCCCACCTCAATTTTAAGCTTTCCTCCAAAGCTCAAAATTCATCAACTCGAATCGTAGTTTCCTACCGAAAACCACGTTGGCAATCCACGTACAGTAAATAAACATGATGTATGATGGACACATGGCATAATCCAAAGGTAGGAATCAAAGGAGTGGAAGATGGACATTAGCGAACTGTGTGAATCTACGTGTACTATAAAAGAATAGGGCACTGTAGCGAAAAGGGGGGAATTTGACTTTACTCTTTTTTGGACTTTGAAATCAAAATTGTACTCTCTACCACTTTTTCACCTGTACTAAGAATGAAAGGAGAAGATAATGACATTTTTTACATGGACGTAGGATTTATCAACACCCGAACTACATAAATTCTCTGTCTCACTTATTGCTTTTAGCACTTTACTTTTCTTATTTTTAGTGCTAAAATTGGAATGTACCGCTTAACGAATTGGATTGATATCTTTCATTGGATTTTGAATATTTTCCCTCATAATTGTGAAAACATTACAACATAAAATTACTTTCTTTAAAGGCAATTTTAATATTACTTAATTTTGTTGATTCTTAATCACGTAAGCATTCAGCGTCGTGATTACTTTAAAACAATACTTGGATGTTTCTGAAACAAAAAATTTCATCAATATTTTTAGCTCTAGAAGGAGGGCTTATTTCCCTCTCTAGAAAATTTTACTTGCATTTTCTTTAGACATCACTATTACACCATGAATCCGACCGATTCCAACACTCCTCTAACCAAGAACAACTTCATCTGACCTCAAAAATACCAAAAAAGCAACTCCTCATTTCCATGACCCAAACTGAGGCGAGTGCTTCTGTAGAGCTCCCTTCGGATCCCGTCCTAGCTGCACAACAGGTTTTCACAAATCAATTAATTAAATGGATGGATGGAATAGAAAGATCCATGGCCTAATACCTTGCTTTTAAACCAATCTCCCCTCAACCTTCCGTAGATCAATGTCATCATTCACTAAGTGCACTGACTATGCAGCGTGTGAATGGCAACGATAATCTCAGAAATGAGAACGTTGATGCTGGCCTAAAACAAACAGATACCAAACTCAAAGACAGGATTCAAGGTAATCCTAAATCAAATCAATGCCTATGAACATAAATCCATTATTGCTGAAAAAGCAAACATGAACTACACCCGATGATGATGTCACGTCCCTCTACATAGATGGCTCATCCTAAATAGACCCTAAGGAGGATCAAATCCGTCAACTGAAAACCTATGGACAGCGGTTGGAGAGACTTTGCCGGCAAAACAACAGAGTGGAAATAAGGGAAGAAGGTTCTTCCTTTTTAGTGAAAGTATCATAGTGGCAGAATTCCCGGATAACTTCAAAGCCCAATCAATTGATAAATTTGATGGGACTACTAACCCAGATGACCATATTTGCACTTTTGAGTACTACATGGACATTCTAAAGTGGAGAGGATAGCCAGATGTAAGCTCTTCCCAGTATACCTAGCTAGGGCAGCTTCTATATGGTTTAGGAAATATAGGCTAGGGGAGGTTTTTTCCTGGCCACGGTTAACTGTATATTTCTTAAGACAATTCAACTCTGGGAGAGAGGCTTCCCAAATGTGAATACCATTTCCTGTATGAAGCAGGGCAAAAATGAATGCTTACGCTACTTCATAAAATGCGTCAAATATAAGATGCTTCAAATTAGAGTGACTTGGGAAGAAGCACTGTTGATGGCAACGCATGCTGGGAACAGAAGGAAAACGACTATATGTGATAAGAACGATAGGAAGTTATGCCATAATATGAATGCTTCCTATGAAAGGGCCAATGGCTACACTGGAATGGAAAAAGCCAGGGTCGTAAAATTACCTTCATCTGAGAGAACTTCTTCTCCCCACAATGAAAAAAAGAGTTCAAAAGGATACCATCCACCTGCAAAGTGACAAAGAGAATTTAACTTTGCAGCTAAGACTCCCCTCACCCACATACATGGTCAGATATATGAGATGACCAAAACTAAACTGGCCTACAACTTCCCAAACAAAAGGAAGAAGTCGGAGCATATTGCTGCTTCCACAGAACCAATTGCGACCATATTGATAAGTGCCGATACTTGAGGAATGAAATAAAGAGATAGATTTAAAAGGGATACTTAGGTAACTATCAAAAGGAAAACAATGGTGAGAGGACTGGGAATCTCTCTCTAGTTCTAATGACGGTCTAGGAGGAAACCCCTCCAATCTCATAATCTCGATCAATGGAAGACCAAACTTCGTTGCAAAAAGAAAAAAAGCACAAGAGCAGTATGTATAAGAGGCTGAAGTAGAGCAAAGAACTGTATTCCATATAAAGCAGAAGCTTGCTCAGGACATAGTCTTCACTGCTGCTGATGCCGTTGGAGTGGTTTTTCCACATCAAGACCCATGATAGTTACGATGCAGATCTCAAACTGCACCATGAAGAAAATCTTTGTGGATATTGAGAGCTCTGTTAACGTCACTTTCAAATCTATATTGGACAAGATGAAGCTTCCAACACAAATACTAAATCAATCCCCGAATCAGTTTATAGTTTCAACAATACTACGACTGTTCATATTTGATCAATACGTCATTTGTCACCGCTGGGACTGCTCCTCTTCACAAATCATTCTATGCGAGCTTCCTGATCATTAATCAACCACCTCCATATAATGCATTTTTGGAAAGGAATGCACTAGTTGACATGGGGGCAGTAGTTTCTCAAAAGGTTTGCTTATGAAGTTTCCATACCCCTGCTGGAATAGGATCAATTAGAGGGGAACAATTGTTGGCTAGAGAGTTGTATAATGTAAACCTCAGTTCTAGCAATAAAACAGTTCAAAATTATTGTGATGTGTCCTCTAGTAATTATGATAATGATGACGAAAAAAAGCAAGCCACTCCTAAGAACCGCATTGGTACTAAGTACTAAGGATGATGCTGTAATTTTATGACCACAACTTCAATAAGAAGGAAAAAGAGGAAGTACATGCACAAGATTGGCACCAATGAGTATAACTTAATTTACGCGCAGTATTTTTCCGAATAAGCTCCGAAACAGGCTTTCTCCACCGCATCCCAACTTAAAAGGAGGAAAGCGAAATTGATCCAAGACTAGAGGAAATAAGGAGAGAATTAAAGTCAATGGATGATCTCGAGGATGTATGGATAGATTCAAAAGATCCTTTAAAAGTTCTTAAGGTAGGAAAAAACCTCAGCATAGAAATCAGAATGAAATTAATAGACTTCCTCAAAAGATCAGCATTTTTTTCACTTGGACACATTAAGATATGGTAGTAATAGATCAAGTTATCATCTGCCATGCACTTAACATTAATCATGATGCTCATCCAGTCAGATAAAAGTGTAGGACTCTAGATTAGGAAAGATATAATGCTCTGTATGAAGAAGTTAAGAAGCTGAAGGCAAATAGGTTCATCATGGAAGTGTATTAATTAAAGTGGAACGCCAAAGCTATTCTTGTGAAAAATTCCAATGGAAAATGGAGAACTTGCGTAGACTATACCAACCTCAATAAGGCCTGCTCAATGGATATATTTTCTCTACCTAGGATTGATTAATTGGTGGATGCAACTAGCGATCATGAACTGCTCATATACATAGACGCGTATTCAGGTTACAACCAGATAGCTATGTTTGAGCCAAATAAGAAGCATACCTATTTTGTGATGGACCAAGGCCTATACTGCTACAAATTCATGTTGTTTAGAGTTAAAAACACTAGAGAAACCTACCAAAGGTTAGTTAATATGATGTTTTCAGGTCAAATTGGAAAAAATTTAAGGGTGCATATGGATGACATGCTAGTTAAGTCAAAAGCAGCACCGAGTCATGTGCATGATTTGGAAGAAACTTTATAGCCCTAAGACGATATAAATGAAGTTGAATCCCTTGAAGTGTACTTTTGCCTTTTGGTTAGGAAAGTTTTTAGGGGTATTGTAAGCGCCTACGACATTGAAACAAACACAAAAGAAGATGGTGCCATAAGGAAGATGAGAGTCCTAGAAAGGCGGAAAGATATCATAGCCTAAACAGTATAATTGCTGCTCTAAGAAAATTCATTTCCAAAGCAACCAACAAATGTGTATCGTCCTTCAACCAAGTGTAAAAGGTACGGAATTTTGAATGGATCGAGGAGTACAAAATTGCATTCTAGAATTTGAAGGACCATCTGATCAGTACTCCTATCCTATCAAAACCAATAATAAGTGGCGACCAATATGTGTATTTAGCTGTAGCTGATAAAGCTATTAGTGTTGCAGTGGCTCGAGAAGATGTAAGGACCCAAAGGCCTATTTACTTCACAAGAAAGCGCATGTCCTCGGTAAAGCTCAACTACTCAGTCATGGAAATGCTAGCCTACAACTTGCTTCTCACAGCAAGGAAATTGCAGCCTTACTTTCAAGCACATCCCATCAAAGTTCTCACAGTCAAACCGCTATAGCAAATACTACAGAAGCTAAAGATGTCAGATCGCTTACGAAAATGGGCAATGGAACTTAGCCAATATGATATCTCATACTGCCTTAGAAAAGTAATCAAAGGACAAGCACTAGCAGATTTCATTGTGGAATACACGCTACCCACGAGCCACAATATAAGGACATGCCCACTCCACAGTTATGACAATTATTCGTGGACGGGGCATCAAATGAACAAGGGGCAGGGATTGGATATGTACTGATCACCCCAGATGAGCAAAAATTATATGGGGCAGTGTAGCTCGGGTTCAAAGCTACCAATAATGTTGCAGAATATGAGGTTCTCCTTGTAGGCTTGAGGATGGCTCGGGTAATCAAACTAACCCATACTAAAATTCATGGTGATACCCAATTAGTTGTAAATCAAGTGTAGGGGAATTACTAAACAAAAGAGCCGAATTTAGCTAAATATATAGAACTGTCCAAAAGGTTGCTAGCTTAGTTTGGTCAATTTGATATAGAGAAAATTCCACTTGAGAACAATTCTTCTACGGACTTGTAAGCTAAACTTGCTTGTACTAAAGTAGCATAAGAAATGAAAGCTATCTTAATAGGACATCAAGCTAAACCAAGCATTACCGAGGCCAACCAAATACTAGTCCTGACTAGAGCGCAACGAGCTACGGTCAGAGAAACTCAAAATAAAGAAACAGTTGAAAATTAAGAGCAGTCTCTCATTGAAACTATCCCTCAACAAACAGAGGAAGACTCATGGATGACCCCTATCAAACAATTCTTGATAAGAAGAGTCCTACCTCCAAACAAGAATGAGCCCGTGAAATAAGATATCAAGCTCCATATTTTTTATTCTTTAATGGCATATTATACAAGAGAGGGTATCCACCTCTTATCTTAGATGCATTTCCAAAGGAGAAGGAATACAAATCTTAGGCAAAGTACACGAAGGGCAATGCGGAGACCACTTTGAAGGATCCAAGTTAGCAAAGAAGGTGCTAAAACACATTTGCTACTGGCTCATCGCACTTTAAGATGTGCAAGAATACATGAGAAAATGTGATAGATGTTAAAAAATTTCCGGTATCCCAAGATAAACTTTCCATGAGCTTATCTTGTTAGCTAGACTGTGGCCATTCGATATATAAGGCATAGATTTGATAGGACCACTTCCTCTGTCAAAGGAAGGGGCAAAGTACGCTGTGGTGGCATTAGACTACTTCACCAAGTGTGTAGAAGCAGCACCGTTAGCTACAATCACTGCAAAGAAGATAGTCACTTTTGTCGTAAGGAACATAATTACTAGGTTTGGATCCCCCATAAAATAATTTTCAATAATGGAATCCAATTTGAAAGTAAGGAGTTTATGGAGCTTTGTGAAAGGAATGGAATAATAAAATCTCCTTTATCGCACATCCATAGGTGAACGGGCAAGTTGAAGCAGAAAACAAAACCATTAAGAAACTACTTAAGAAAAGTTACAAAAGGCTAAAGGAAAATGGACGGAGGAGTTATTTTTAGTATTATGGGCTTATAGAAGATCTCTAACTAGCCACATACCTTTCTCCTTAACCTATGGCTATGAAACAATTCTCCAGTTGAAACAAAGGTTCCATCATATAGAAGAATATCATATGGGTAGAACGAAACAAGGAGTTAAATGAAGCTATCCTCGATCCTATTTAAGAGGGAAGAGATAAGGTGGCAGTCTAATCCACTGTATACCGACAAAGGATGGCAAAAAATTACAATGTTGGGCTCAAGGAGAGAAACTTCAGCAAGGGAGACCTAGTGCTATGAAAGTGGTGGCTAACACTAAGGACCCAACTGATGGAGTTCTGTGCCCAAATTAGGAAGGTCTTATAGTTTTAGCAGAAGTATTAGCTAATTGGGCTTACCGACTCTCAAGACCTGATGGAACTCTAATTCCAAGAACTTGGAATTCTGAGCATCTCGGGTCTTACTTTGTATAAGCAATGTTATTTGTATAACAAAATAACAAACATTGTAATTATTATGAAAAGGGTTAATACAATGAACTGTATATAGGGATATTGGACAGCCGAACCAGTATAAAAATCTTCTGTGTTAACATTACAAACATAGCAAATAACATGGAGTTGTATTATACATGACTCAACTTTTCAGCCAAATAATAACTGGATGTACAGTCAAAAGATAGTCTGCTCCCAAATAGCAGGGTAGACCATGCCGAGCACACAAACAAAAGACGGATGCAAAGCTGGAAATAAAGAAAATCCAGACAAACAAAATTAAAAGAAAGTACAAACTAGCTAAAGGTCACAAAGTACTTACACTCATTTACAAGATAATTTAATTTACACGGTATCCTTATAGATATTTGCATAATAAAAAGAAATGTTTTCTACAACATAGTCCTACAAAAGTGTTCCAAACTATAAGTTCAAAATACTGCTACAACTATGAAGTATCGAGTCTCAGAGTTGTTAGTCAAAGGTTGATTCGTTCTAATACGAAAACTCTACCTAGGGTCGTAGTTTGCACCTGTCCATAGGTCCATCAGATCCTCCATGGTCACAATAAGGCTTTCTTTATTACAGAGAAAACTCAGATCAAGCGCAAAGTAAAAATAATTAAAAATATCTATAGCTCATTGCAAAGAAATTTACCCCATCTTACATTTGAAATTCTCCATTCTAAGCTTCTCTTCGAAATCAGCAATTTGACCCTGCCCTGGCATGTCAATAGGTACTGCCATGACATTGAAGGCAGCCTAAACTTCTTGTAGTCGATCTTCGAGTTCATAAATCTTGAGCATAATAGTCTCCCTCGTCTATTCAAAAACTTTATTAATTCAGTCCTTTTCTTTTTTAAGTTCCTTGAAAAATCACCAAAATATTTGAGAGCATTCGCTTTCTGCCCCTTCCTCTGTGTACGAGGGAGTACCTTTGGCTCTGATCGCCCTAACTACTGCTTATAGTAGGCTTCCAATTCTTTAAGTTTACCTTGATAGTGTGGTTCCAAATTTCTCATTCACTAATTCGCTAATGGGGCGTCCATGCCTACAGGAGAAGCAAGGGATGCATTCGTGCTAAGCTCCTTAAGCCCCTCTCCTTCTTTAGTATCCCCCATCTCTTCATACTATTGATCAACCTGAAGAGACAAGTTATCTGTGTTTTTACTCAATCCCCTAATCCCCTCTTGATAGACTATCCTGTAAAGCGCTTCACTTTCGTTTAGCGTTTGTTGTTGTTCTGCCACCTTTGAATTTGTAGCCTCAAGTTATTGCGTAGATTGATATTATATTAGTGTTGGTGCTTATATGCATCCTTGGATTTTTCAAATTTAGAAAGAGCATTCTTCAAATCCCTTTCGAGCCTTTCATAGGCAAGTGTTAGTTGGAGGTTTTATTCCTCTAAGGTCATAGTATAAATCGTAGCCACGACCTCAAATTCAGGTACGCCCATGACATCCAAACCATAGATAATGAGAAGCGAAGGTGCATTGGATTCGAACTCTTCGATCAACTTAGAGGGATGCCTACAAGAAAGAAGGGAATTGACCAAATTAAGAGTAATAAGAATTTATTTCGATAAAAATCAAATTACTCAAAGTCAAGTTTAGAAAGACGTATTGCATAAGACCAGATTTATATGAAGAGTGCAACAAATTCACATACAAAAAATAATAATAATACATAGTGCTCACTCATTGTCTAGATTTCTAAGCCTAACCCTAAACCATTTCAAATAGGATAGTTTTTTTTTGAGAGAAACGGGTGTGTAGCGCGTGGCTACACAGCCGGTTAATAGCTGAAATAAATAAGTAGTAGAGTTCGACCAACAGGCCTGGTCGATGGCTAAAATGTAGTTTCACAACCCTGTGTGCAATATTTACAAGAACAGTAGCATTGTTTACACAAGTGTTAAGGTAAACACACAAGAGGCATGTCCTTTGCCTCAGCAATAGAGTGGATTATTCCGCAGTAGCATTGTCCCTGGATGACAAAACCCGAGTGAAAGGCCTCCCGCGCGTAGAACCTGTCCAGAGAGAAAACAAGTGAGATATTCGATTACATATCCCTTCAATATTGCATTTAGGTTTATTGAATATGTGTGCATTTCTTTCTTTCCAGATACACCAACTGTAGATGGAAATGAAGGAGTCAAGATTCCTGTCTGGAGGGTTATACTACTAATAATCAAAGAACGAGCGAAGAACAGGGATGTGGCCAAGGAGGGTAGCACTGGTCATGGCCCAAATGTGATAGGAGTAGTCGCATGCAAAGAAGAGATGGGAGACTGATTCATCTTGCATGGAGCACAAGGCGCATAGAGGGTCAACAGGAATATTCTTATGCCTGAGTGTATTCTTGGTGTTGATACGAGCATGTATGAGGCACCATTGGAAAAATAGAATGCGAGGAGGGAGCTTACATTTCCATAGTCTTGCGAAAGAGAATGACCTGCCAGGATGGTTGAGAAATGGGTAACATGAGGCAACGGAAAAGCCTTTCTCAGGAGATAAGGCCCAGTTGTAGTGATCTGGTATGTTGGAGAGTTGGAGTGAGAGAAGCTTGTTCGAAGCTGATGTAAGCTCATTTAAGGTGTTAAGATCAAAGAGAGATGGGGACATAGGCCGTGCAAGCCTATGTTTGAGGTTTCACCAACTGTTGCGATGGAGTGGGAGGTATGGGAAAAAAGGTTAGGGAAAGAGCGGGCAAGGGGAGATTGATCCTGCCATATGTCAAGCCAAAAAAGACAACTACCTCCATTGCCCAAAGAGACATGAAATAGATATTTGACACGTGGAATGGTTTGTAAGACGCCGGCCCAGAAGGGAGAAGGTTTGAGATGGGGGATGGAATGAAGGACCAGATGAGGGTTAGAGTGGTAGTGGAGTTGAAGTATCCATTCTTTCCAGAGGAGATCACCCGGTGTAATAATGCGCCAGATCCACTTGGATAAGAGAGCTGTGTTGAAAGTGTCGAGGTTAGAAATGCCTAGTCCACCATGATCCTGATCCACACAAGCAGTTTTCCTGTTGATCAAACATTTTGCTTTATTGCCATTCCAGAGAAAATATCGACGAATAGCATCGATTTTGTTTATAACCCAGTTTGGCAATCTATGAAACGACATCCAGTACGACGGGAGGGAAGATAGGACGGATTGGACAAGGACAAGGCAGCCAGCAGTTGATAGAGATATAGCCTTCCAGGATGCGAGGCAAGACTCGATCTTAGAAATAAGAGGGAGCCAGTCCGGGCGTGCAAGCTTAGTGGGATGTAGGGGGATTCCAAGGTAGGTGATGGGGAAATGGCCCAGATTACAGTTGAGAAGTGAAGCGGAAGAGGGACCGAGGTGATGCGAGTTCCCAAGCATGATGATGGAGCTCTTGTTAAAGTTGATGGATAGGCCGGAGATAAGTTCAAAGACATAAAGAAGAACTTTAAGACAGTGAATATGAGCAGGTTCAAGGGAAACAAGCAGTATGGTATCATCCGCAAAATGGAGATTAGAGACTGATAGGTTCGAATTTGGAAGTTTAATGCCTGCTAAGAGATTGTTGGATGTTGCAAGCTTGACCATGCAGTTAAACACGTCTGAGATGAGGACAAAGAGAAGTGTAGATAGGGGATCACCTTGCCTCAATCCACGAGTTGACTTTATATGACCACCCAGCGAGCCATTGATGGAGACTGATGAAAGACTTGTATTGAGAATGCACTGTATCCATTTACACCAAGTGTCAGAAAAACCTCTGTGTTTCATAAGGTGTAGCAAAAGGTTCCAGTTTACAGAGTCAAAGGCTTTGGAGAAGTCAAGCTTGAGTAAGGCCCCAGGAGTGTTTGAGAAGTGACAGAAGGAGATGACTTCCTGTGTGGCCGCCACACAATCAAGGATGTTGCGGCCAAGGATGAAGGCTGATTGTTCGACCCCAACCAGAGAGCCAATGACACTTTGGAGGTGATTGGCCAGGATCTTAGTGATGATCTTGAAGGTGGTGTTGAGGAGGCTGATGGGTCGAAAAGAAGGGAGTGAGATTGAGATTGGGCTTTTGGGGATCAGGATGATGTTAGCATAATTTATACGAGCAACTACGGCGGGGTTGTTTTGAAATTCATAGCACATTTCAATGATATCAGATTTGACAACTCCCCAGAAGTGTTTGAAGAAAAGGGGACCAAAGCCATCCGGACCTAGGGCTTTGTCGTCAGCCATATCCCTCAGGGATGACCAAATTTCATCTTCCGAGAAGGGATGGTCGATGGAAATCGGAGCGGGATTGGGGTAAAGGAGGTTCCAGTCAATGGGCGGGAGCGAAGGAGACGATTTGCCTAGAATATTTATGTAGTAATCAGTGAATAGACGGAGGATGTCAGATTGGTTGGAAAAGACAGTATCATTATGACAGATTTCAGAGATGAAGGTGGATCTGCGATGGCCGTTGGCGAGTCGATGGAAGAAAGCTATGTTTTTATCCCCCTCTTCAATCCATTTAGCTCTGGAGCATTGTTTCCAGCCAATCTCTTCATGCCTAATAAGTCTGTCCAATTCGAGTTCCAGTTCTCGAAGGTGATTAGATTCAGAGGCAGATAGGGGGTGGGATTCTTCCAATATGTTAAGATGCCGGATGTTATCTTGGGTCGCCGCAATGCGAGTCTGGATCGAGCCCCAAATGGATTTGGCCCAAGGACTGATTAGCTTTCTAAGTGATCTGAGTTTGAAAACAATTGGAGTTGTAGCCGACTGAATCCGAGAGGTTTGGGACCATGTCGTCTTAACAAAATCGTCAAAAGAAGGTTCAAGGAGCCAAAGGCATTCAAATCTGAATGGTCGCTTAGAGATTGGGTTAGAGCCTAAGTCAAGAAGCAGAAGGCAGTGGTCGGATAAGGTAGTGGCGAGGCTAGTAACAATAGAGAGGGGGTGAAGGTCATCCCAGGCTGGGTTGAAAAGGAAGCGATCCAATTTTGCTAAGACAGGATCAGCTCTACGGTTAGACCAGGTAAAGATTCGGTTGCTGATAGGTGGGTCAATGAGGATGCAAGAGTTGATAAAGTCAATAAAGGCCACTGAGTCTTGTGAGGTGTTTTCGGAGTTTCTTTCAAAGGGAGATCTGGTCGTGTTGAAATCACCACCAATGATCCAAGGACCATTGATATGCGAGGCGAAGTCTACACAGTTTGCCCAGAGGACAGATATGTCAAGGGTGTTTTGGGGACCATAAATATTGGAGAAGAAGTAGAGTATGCCCGAATGAAGGTGGCGTAGGATAACATGTAGGGCAGCGGGATGAGAAATGACTTGGCAGAGAGACCAAAGCGATTCATTCCATGCAGTACTAATACCACCCCTTGTTTCCGAAGCATCAATGTGGGCCCAGCCAGTCAGGTAGGGGCCGCATAATAACCTGAGATGAGATGGGGACGGGTTCGCAAGTTTGGATTCTTGGATAAATAAGATGTCGATTTTTTGTGGGGTTGGAAAGAAGAAGAAAAGTAATCTAAATTCGAAATGAAAAAATGTTGATCATTCCACTTCTGGGTCTTTCGGGAACAGACATGAGAACCGACTTCTTTGCTTTGGCATAACAAAACCAAAAATCAACCCTAGAAGGACTCTTATGAATATCGAATAGGAATTGAAGTTACTCGCAGGAAGGAGGAGAGCACTTCTCCGTATAAAGAATGAAAGTGATGATCAAAATGGAATAAGAAATGGGAGCAAGTTGAATGGAAACAATACCAATGACAGGCGACCATTCACGAAGAAAAAGGAAGATAAAGCCCACATCGAATATACTCGGAAGTAATAGAAATAAAGTCATTTGGTGGCATATGAATACGTTCATGAGATTCAGGTACCCTACCTACGTAACCCTCAAACCCAAAATAATTCAGAATACCCTGTATTTCCCTTAATTCAATTATTTTAGATGGCATGGATAAGGGAGAGATGGAAGCAATTTTCATACCAAAAATACTGGGTAGGTTATCAGCTACCACTAAGATGTAGAAAGAAGAAACTACAAGGGAAAGAATGTCTTTATTTTTGTTCGAAAAAGAAACGATCCTTGGAGAAGATGAAATTGGCACCTATGGTTTTCGAAAGCATGTAAAGGAATAAAGAAGAAGGGAAATATATATACTTACCTCGATTAGAAGCTCGATCACACAATTGGAATGATGAAAGAGCCCTAAAATGTCTACGGATTAATGACAAGGAAGATTAACGTGAGGATCCATGTGGGTTTTCCTAGGAGTCGAAAAAACCGAAGTTATAGTTTTTAAATGATTAGCTAGTAAGCGAATGACACATATACTTGGGCAATAAATGTGAAACGGCAATAAGGACTTTCTCCTTTTGAAAAGAAGAGAGAGAAAAATAAAAGTGATGGGTTATAGAAAAATATGGATATAGAGACAAGTCTATGCCAATCTATAATCGCTGCAGACTTGGGGGTAGATGTTACACCCATATTTTTTAAACGTTGTCAAATGAAAATTGATGCAAGCATCGAGCCAAAAGAACTGCTCCCACAATAGAAGTTAGACTATGAAAAGGAAGTAAGAGCAAACTCCAAAGAGCACTGCCAAAGTCTAAAAACAGTGGCAAACATAAGGACCGCACCATTCCATTAAGCATAGCTTTGACACTATAACACTGCGCTGGTAACCTACGATATCCATAAAATATAGGGATTAATCTGCAATCCCAACACTTACTTCAACGGGAAAAACTACATCATAGCCTTCAAGTACCAAATGAGAAGGTTGTGCCACGGTTCGAAAAATAAACCTTAATAAGTTGGAACTGTGGCATAATTTTTAGGTAACTACAAGATGTTAAGATTGTGCTGCAGTCCCAAAAGCAACACTAATGATATAGAATCATGGCACAATCCTTAAAGAAACTATGCATGATAGGGTTGTCGCAATCTTAAACTAACATTAAAGTGACAGGGCTACGCCATAGTCTTATATTAACATTGAAGCATTAAGGATGCGCCAACATCCTGATTTGACACTGAAGTGAAAGAACAGTGTCGCAATTTCAAAGAAGATACTACCCACAAATACAAGGACTCAAAGGATGAGGCGATGAGGGTAAAACCACTACACAACCATAAGTTAAGATACGTTCCTCAAAAGCAAGCAAAGAAACTATCACTTCTTTCTCAAATTCCTTAAACACAACTTAAATACAAAGGCAGTGGCGCAGTCCTCCATCGATAAGAAAAGCTTAGAATAGGTTCAAACGATATGACCATTCTTCAAAATGGCGGTGCAGTCTTGTTTACTAAGCTATATAGCTTCGCCTTGGTTACCCCTAACACCGTGCTTTGTTTTTATTTTGGATGGAACAATGCTATACAACATCAAGAGTGTCGACGTGGTTCAAATGGTGTGTAATATTGTCACCCAGCATAATCATGGAGGCGTAGTTCTCAATGGCCCATTCACGATAGCAAAATTCTAGAGTGCTTATAACTATGCAGTTTTTCTGAGACGGGGGCAATTTCTCATTGCGGTTTCACCAACACATGTGTGCAATTCATTGGCTTGTTGATTTATAAAATCATCAGGTCATTGTCTATTCAAAATTTGATTTTCCCACCTTAATTTCAAGCTTCTCGCTAAAGCTCAAAAATCATCAACTCAAATCTTGGTTTCGCACCAAAAACCACGTTGGCAATTTATGTACAGTAAATAAACAAGATGGATGATTGACACATGGCATAATCTAAAGGCAAAAATCAAAGGAGTAGAAAATGGACGTTAGCAATTCGTATGAATCTCTGTGTACTATAAATGAATAGGGCACTGTACTAGAAAGGGGGAGAATTTGACTTTACTCTTTTTTGGACACTAAAATCAAAATTGCACTCTCTACCTTTTTTTCACCGGTACTAAGAATGAAAGGAGAAGAAAGAATTTTTTTTCCATAGAAGTAGGATTCATTAACATCCGAGCCACGTAAATTCTCTCCGTCACTTATTAATTTCATTTCTTTGCTTTGCTTTTCCCATTTTTAGTGCTAAAATTGGAATGTATTGCTTAACGAATTAAATAGAGACCTTTCATTGGATTTTGAATATTTTCCCTCATAATTATGAAAGCATCACAATGCATAATTAATTCCTTTAAAGACAACTTTAATATTACTTAATTTTGATGATTCCTAATCACGTAAGCATTCAATTTCATGATTACTTCAAAATAATACTTGAGTGTTTCTAAGATGAAAAATCTCATTAAAACATCCCTTTTGTTCTGATCTGAAGCAAATGAATTTCCTTCTTCAGAACCATAAGGTGATGCTTCTCTCCTAATCCTCCTGGGCCTTTGAGATTGTTGGGTCAGGAAAGTATGTTGGTATCCATCTTGTCAAGGAGAGCCTTCTGGCTATCGACCATCCTTTGGCTCGACTAAGTCATCATCCTGTCAAATTCCACCCTTGTAACCATCTCCTGATGGGCAGATGGTCGTAGCATCGCTATTACCGATTAGTTAGTCTCTTCATCATGGTGGGAAGCGGAAGCTTCGCCTTCTCCACCAGCAACTGCTCTAGATCTACCAGATCTTCTAGGGGCCTCCAGTTCCAATATGAAATTCCTTCAGATATAAGATGAAAACCTTCTGGATCTAAATCATGGACCCTCTAATCTGCAATAGGTAGCTAGGTATATGCTTGAGAAGCTCTGCCCGAGAAGCTCTGCTCTCAATGAAAGCACCAAAAATGTTGAGCCAAAAAGTGGCACGACACCCCAATCTGAATGCTAGAAAATAGATCTAACTATAATCGGCAAATAAGCAATAGAAAACATGCAAAATTTACAGTGGTTCGGCTAATCTGAGTCCTACATCCACTTTAATTCTATTATGTAAGGTTTTTGTCACAAATAAAAGGGATTTATGGTTCAAAACAACCAAGAATAGTAAAAAAGTAGCTCCTTAATGACAAAATCGGGTAGAGGAAGAAGATGAAGCATAAAATGCCCAAAAGTCCTCTTAAAGTAGCTGTAGGCTTGTTATTTACAGAGAAATCGTCCAGCAAAGTTGTTGGATCACGAAATACTAGTTTAAACTCCAAATCCAAAAAGTAGGAGGAAGACGATGTCCCCTAAGTGGTAAATCAGGTCGGTACCAACATGATGAGGTTGGTACTGACCAGCTCAAATTGGTACCGATCTGATTTGTTAACCCCAAACCATGTAATCTTCTACAACTTTGTCTTCTTGCTTTGATCCATCAAGTTCCGTACACTTTTGCCCTAGAAATCAGGTTGTTATCAAGAGGTTCCGACATGTCTAGTACTTATCCTTTTCTACAAAGCTGTTTGGAGTTGCATAACTACTTCTTCAAAAATGAACCCCAGGATGATCGCTTTACCCAAGTAGCAGCGATTGACCATAGCTCCAGAGTTAACCAAAGGGCATGAAATCATATCGGTACCAACCTGAAAAGTGGTCAGCACCGATCACTTCCTTAGCCATATTTACTCTCTAACTTCATGAAACCTCTTCTGGTGTCCTTCCAAGCATGCCTCCAAGTCCTTGAACCATTTAGTCTTCATCCTGACGTCCAGATTCGTTTGAAAGCTATTTAGTCTTAAAGTCGAACAATAGTTATATACTCTAGAATTTTAATTAACAATTGAAATGAGCATCCTAAGAATTATATCTTCGAGTTTTGGATATATTTTAAAATTTGAGTTGTTTGATATCTATAAGTGAACGATACATCTTTTTTTTGAAAAGGACATCTTATATATATATAAACATGGTTCATTAATGTCAACAAGTGTCGATCCTAGGGATCAAACTTGTGACCTTTAGTCTGAACAACCAACCAACCAAGCCAACTTTGTTGGCACAATACATCTTATATTGTTAAAAGTCAAACATAATCATCAGATTCGTTATTAAAAAAGTAATTCGAATAACAACATACGTGTATATGATAAATACGATTGTTTATGGAAGTAAATTAAATCAAGTCCAAAAATCATAAAAGTTAACAATTAGGAGATAAACAATCTACTCACTTTTTCTATTTTTAAGTACAATAATATCCATTCAGTGCAGCCACTAAGTCTAAAAGACATTGATTATAGGTGAAGATGTTAGGGTTTACAAAGAATGAGAACTAGTTGAATCCTAATAAATAAGCAAAAAATACTAATTGGAAGTTGGTAAAATTATATTAGTGCTACTAACAGAGGGTTATTGACTATTATGAGAAAATATTCAACTTTAGAACTATTGGGGGAAAGAAAGGACATAACTTTGACTGGGAAAAATAATAAACCAACAAGCATGAAAATTCATGTAAAATGAGAGTTGAGGAAAATTTATCATCTTTGGGTAACATCTAAATACATGCAGGGATATAAAGAGATCAAAAGAGAGATAATTTTTACATGAGTTGGTAGTTCTAAGTGAGGACGTAAAAAAAGCGAGAATGCATAGCTTTAGAAACATGCCACGTGGCTAGGTAAGAAAATTCAAGGAAAATAAATAGTGAAAATAGGGGGAATAAAAAGATAGAATGACTCATCTTTGAATATACGTTCTTAGGTTACTTATATTTCATCACTCCTATAACTTTACGGCATGTCCATAGTAGAGGAAACCGAATGCAAGTTTTCAAAGAAAAATAAATAAAGAGAAGATGCCTTTATACCTCGTACATCTCATTAGTCGGTATAGTTACGTAATATATAAACTTGATGCATGCTATTTGCTAGCTAAAGTAAGGCAATATTTTACTTGTATACCACTATTTTTAGAAATGGTTTTACACAACTCACTTGCTTGAATTATGCACCTAATAAAACGTCAGTTTAATATCTTAATTTAACATTAATAGTAAAATATAAATATCAAATAAAATTCTAACTATAAAGTGTATTAAAGTGTATAAAGGTGATCGTTTAACAAACATATAAAATGAAGTGGCATGGAAAGTAGAGAATCGAGGATAAATTGCTTTGAACATTTAAGGTAACAGTGACAACTAAACAATGGATTTTGCTACAAAGCCCGAATGGAGAAGGTGCGGAAGGGTGCAGATTACAATCCGACGGCTGGAATTCAGGGGGTAAAAATTTGTTACGGCTGGGATGAAACCCGTACTAATTCGCTCCTAATTTAGTCGGGCCTTTTAGCAAATTCGCTAAACAATATGGGTACATTGACGAGCAGGGCTGGTTACAGGAGTCATGCCACCTAAATCTAATTGCGAATCTGTGCCCTTCTGTAAGCGTTAATTGGATTAAAACAAATCAAACCATCACGGTAATTTATACTCGATATCAATAATAAATAGAGTAATAAAAATAAACAACTATCTTGATACCGATCATTCAAGTCATACATCAAAATCAAAATTTCTTTTTGGTAATCAATTTGAGTTTGAAACATTGATTAGTAAATTTTTAAGCAAATAAGCTTTTTTACCTTGAATTTAACTTTATATAACAATAATAGAATTTCATAACATCAAAATTAACTTGATTAAAATAAAAATATACAACTTCTTTGGTAAAATTGCAATTTTTGAAATTGATATGATGTCATAATCTTTCTTTTCAGTGTCTTTTAATTTATTAAGATACTGAAAATAAGAATTTGTGGATTCTTTTAAAATTAGTTATATCCATGGCATGTTTTTCCCCTTAATTTTTTGTTGTTCCTACTATTATTTTGTGCTTCTTTATCTATTTATTTATTTTGGATGCCCTTGAAATGTGCCTAAACCCATAGCCTAGTGGCTTTGCCTAAAAGCTGGCAATGTAGATAATAATCATTACATCTATATAAATACATATAAACACTAAAGGCCTGTTCGGTTTGAAAATGGAATTTTCAGTTTTGCGTTTCAATATGTATTTAAAAAAAGTGTAGAATAGGAGGACAGCGTGGAAAAGGGTGGAGGGCGTAAGAGTACATGGACAGCGTAGGGAGGGGGGAAAAGGATAGGAATGGAAACGATGCAAAAAAACCGTTTTTGATTTTATATGTTAAAACCATTTTTTGGATCTATCATTTTTGGAAATCCAATGCATTTTACCATACAAAAATCCAAAGTTGAAAATTTCAAACCAAACGGGCCCTAAATTTCTGATTTACATTAGCATTTACATAAGTACTAATGTATTCATATGCTTGATTTCCATAAATAATTTAGTAATTATATCCATATATGCTTCATTTCTACATCGCATGATTTTTCTAACCAAGCATGTTACCATGGATCATTGATTTTCCCAAAAATGCATTGATTAAGCTAATTAATTGATATAAACAAAAAACGCATTAATTAAGCTAAATTAATTAGTACAACAAATAACTAATTTTAGAAAGGTATTATTAATGTATGCCCTAAGGATGTATGTTAAATATAATATTTATGTCTAAAAGATAAAATTAATTATTAAGTTCAAATACTTAATTTATCATTATAACATAAAAAATAAACGGAATTCTAAAGGGGTATTTAGGTAATCTAATCAACTATAATTGATGCCCTTAGGCAGGGACGTAACTAGTATAAAGATGAGGTGGACAGCTGCTGTTACACCCATATTTACCGAACATAATCAAGGGAAGATCAATACAAATACTAAGCTAGAAGAACTCCCCTCACAACGGAAGGAGCTGAAAGGGAGAAAGAGAACAAAAATAAGTCCAGGTGGTGTCGCACCGAGATAATATAAAACTACGGCAGGATAAAGGGAACTACACCCATAATATAAGTCAAGCTATGAAAAGGACGCGATGACAAAACTCAAGCAATACTGCGCCGAGACCCCAAAAGTAGAAGCACAGCTGTGCCCCTCACTAAATATAGATTCAGCATTATGATGCTATGCCAAAGAATCATAGTACCCATAAGGTCTGCGCTGCAATTTAGTATCAAAACACAATGAGGAGGCACCACCACCTTGATGACAGGACAACGCCGTAATCTTATACGTTGATATCAAATATATAAAGACTACGCCGTAATCTTATACGTCGATATCGAATATATAAAGACCGTGCCGCAATCCTGCAAACTCTGACCCCAAACCCAAAAGCTCAAGGAATGGGACAAGGAAAAAAACTGCCCCATGACCAGGAACCAAACCACGCACCACAAAGGCAAACCAAGGAGACCCAACTTCTACTCAAAGATCATTAGATCTGAACCAAAGATAAAAGCGAGAGCGCAGTCCACCAATGACCGAGAGCTGATCAGAATAGGATCATGTTGAATCGACGATTTTTCTATCGGTTAGAAAATCATCGAAAAAGTGTAATAAAAATAATCGCAAGCGCACGGCGTACAATTTTAGTACGTGGTGAGTACGGGTCGATCCATAGAGAATTGAAGTGATTAAAAATTCCACTCAATCAAATTAACCAAGAGTTTGAAGTTGCTAAGCTAAAAAAATATAAAAAACTAGCAAAAGAAAGTGAATAAAAATATGAGACCCTTCTCATGATCACATAAATCAACACAATGCAATTATGATATCTCTTTTTTGGTCATTAGTGAATTTAGTTGATGTGTTTATCATAAGTATGATCTATTTGTGCTATTAACTAGCCTAACATAAACCATCAAACTATAACACACCCACTAAACCACTTGTTAACTCATATGAAAATGATAATGAAGTTAAAAATAAAATCAATTCTAAACATGATCTATTTACTATTGATTAGTAATATAGACCATCAAATTTTGATTCTAAAATCCACTTCATTACCAACATCATATGTAGATGAAGAGGTAATTTGTGTTTATGTTTGTTTAAGCATAGCCTATTTGGTGTCAACAACATACACTATCAAATTCAAAGCTAAACAACAAAATTTAACCACATCCAACAATTCCATTAAGCACAAAAAGAGATCATAAATTAACAAATATGTTGAATCTACATGATTAAAAGAGCTTCATTACCCCTAAATTGAAGGGGTTCAGCTTCCCATATTTGTTATCATTTCAACAAATGTAGATTGCAACATGAAACAAAAACAAGAGGAAAATGCAAGCTAATTAAAATAAAAAGAGAATTAAACTACTTGCATAAATTAAATCTAAGCTACTAACATAAAAGAAAAGAACATGAATTAAAATAGCATGAATTAACTTGCATTAAAAAAATTACATAAGAGAAAAAGGCTAAGAAGCCATGAAAGAGAGAAAGAGAGTTTTTGTTTATTTTTGTGGCCACCACTAAACTAAGTACAAGGTGGTGCTAAGAGCTAAGAGCTTCATTACATGAAACATAAGTGTTATTTATACATGCCTAAAACCCTAACGCATATTTTAGAGGACTACCCAAAATGCCCCTCTAGGAAGTGTGGCCTCCAAGTTGTCATTAGCATGAGCATAATCCACCATTACATGTGAATGTAACTTTAATGTCCACTAACATGTGCATTAGCTCCTAATTGTAGATCATGGTAAGTGGGTAGGTAGGGTCCTCTATGATTTCATGAATTGATTTATTTCCATCTTCATTTGCCTTCTTCTCTTGTGCATGCATATTTCCATGAAGATCTCTTCCATTAGAATCCAAATTCCTTCAAAATAACATAAAAATGTCTAAGTAAATTTTCTCAAATTAAATCATACACAAAAATGACCATTTTGCCCCTATATGAAGATGAATAAATGATGATTTGAAAATAATTTAAATTTTTGTTTAAACATGTTAAAATACCCTATATGATTATTTATTTAATTAAATTAGATTAAACATGGAAGTAAAAATATGCACATTTACTCACCAACTGTGATGACTATGTTGTGCGAGGGTGATAACGGCACTCTCATAAATGAGAACGATGAAGTTGGCCCAAAAACCAATGCCAAACTCAAAGGCAAGATCCGGTCTAACCCTAGATCAAATAAAAACTTTCTAATATTAACCTGCTACTGCTGAAGAAGTAGGCTCAATTTGCTCTGGATGATGACGTCTTCACTTCGCATTACAAGAGCAATTCACCCCAAATGGATTCAAAGGAAAATGAGATTTGTCTATTGATAGTTCATGAAGAATAGCTAGCAAAGTTATGCCAGCAAAGTACCGGGTAAAAAGTAAGGGAAGAGAGTTCTTCCCCGTTCAGTGAGACCATAATAGAGCAGATTTCCTTGATAACTTTAAAGCTTCATCGATTGACAAATTCGATGGAACCACCAACCCTGACGACCACATCTGCACCTTTGAGTATTATATGGACATTTTGAAAGTAGGGAGGATGCCTCGATATAAACTCTTCCAAGTTTATCTAGCCGATGCAGCCTCCAAATGTGTAACGACCCGAAATTTTGGACCATTCGCATCCATTATAAGTGTATAGATAGACACTCATGCCGGAATTGAATTGCTCAAAATACCGCGTTGTTAATTTAAATTTGGCAAAACTGAACATATACAGTAAATAAATAACCACAGATCACAAACACAGAGTAATAAATGCAGCGGAAATAAAAGAGATAGTAGTTCATGAAGCTACTATATGAATATATAAGATACATCAGAGTTTACAACAGAAGAGTAATACGATACATCAGAGTTAAACCAGATACAACGGAAGAGTAACACAATACATCAGATACAAATCAGAATACATCACTGGAATCATCGAATAGTGAAAGCAGAATAGATGGCTGGATCTTCAAGCAAAGCTCCAACTTCAAAGGTGAGTCTCGAATACTGGTGCACTCAGTCTGACCCGAGCGTAAAGCAAAAACACAAGACACTCGAGTCAGGATTAACATTCTTATATTAATAAATCCAACTCAAGTGAAATAGCAATTGAAATACAAGTAACTCAAAGGATGTTTGGAATAACCATCCTTTAAGGATCCGTTAAACTATCTACTAGGTAGTAATATACGCTAAGTAGATAATGTCTATCAGTAATATAAGGTATTAAAATAGTGTTAAGTCATGGCCCATTCCACCCATAACACATTTTTATTCCCAAAAGCATATACAAGACCGTAGTTTCCCCAAAACCGGAAGTCACCAGAGGGCAATCCATATACTAAAGGTACAAAACAAATTCGTAGTGGTCGCGAATAAAGGGATACAAGTATGACAAGGCACATGAGGCAATACCCAAGGTAGTGATACTACCGTTTGCCTGATCCGGACTGGTGAGAACGCAACGCCGTAGCGCCCGCAACACCGTGAAACAACACTCCCAAAATCAAGGGTGCACCAATCGGCAACAAGTAATGAGTAGTTCGAAGAAGTGTGTCCACTTGAGGTAGCTAATCCTCCATTGGCCCGGCACGGCTCCTGTTTTAGTCATTTCCAATTTGACACAAGTGTCATGGCTATCCATTATCGTTCTCTTTCTTCAGTCAACACGTACATCATTCCAACCACTTCATTCTGGATCATCACTCCGCGTATAGTTATTAAAGTGGTTTTCGGTTTAGACAGAGAGTATGCCCATAATCGATTCCGGTCTCTTTAATAACTTTTGTAATTATTACACTGATTGGTCGTTTAATATATTTCAAAACCAAATCAATTTCAATTCAATTAGAATTCGTAAATCAACATTTCATTTGTCTTTCTAAACCAATTTCCAATATTTACGTTTCAAAACTTCCAAATTCACAATTTCAAAATCTTATAATTCAATTTCAATCTTTATTTAAAACAATTCAAATATTGATTCAAATTCGTATATAAGTTTCATTCCGAAATTATTTAAATTAATTTAATTTACCATTCAAATCAACTTAAACTCATTTATCAATTTCATTCAATATTCGTTAAGTTACTTTATCATTCAAAACAATTTCTATAAAATTTCCAATTCATCAAATCAATTTCTTAAGTTCAACTTCATTAAATCAAAACTTACAATTTTAAATTAAATTAAATTCGTCAAATCAATTCTTTCAATTACAAGTCTTACATTAATTCCAAAATATCACATTTTCATTTCTTGTTAAAGAAATTCCATTTCACTTATTTACTTTCTTAAATAATTTTCCCAAAACTTAATTTATAAAGAAACTCAATTTCAATTATTTACGAAGTAAAATTCACTTATTCAAAAATTCAATTTTACTTATTAAAGAGTTCAATTCAATTTAATCATTAAATAATTCAATCTTATTTAATTATTAAATAATTTAAAACTTAATTATTAAATAATTTCAAAGTTTAATAATTTCAAACTTAATTATAATTTCAAACTTAATTATTAAATCATTTCTCAAATTAAACAACATTCTTTCATCAATTACATTGTTAATATTTTGTTTCAGATTTTTAAATATTAACATTTCCTTTCATTAAAAATTCAAATTTCAATCTTCATTTCAAAACCATATTGTTTATTCAAATAAAATCTTCATTTATTTTTAAATCAAATTATTGACCAATCGGGTTTTATTTAATTCTCTATCCTAGGACAAAGTTTAATTTGGGTATTTATCATTTCAACCCGATTCCAATTCAATTCAAGGCACATGAGGCAATAAAGGATGTAGCAATGTAGGGATGGCAGAAGTAAGTAATAATGAAGTATAGGATGTTTAAGATGTATGGTGGTAGTGGAGATATGGGGTAATTGTAAGCAGTATGGCAAGATGATGGGCAAAATGGTTTATGGAAGGGCTTTGATGGTGAAAGGCAGATGGATTGATGGTGGCAAGGCAGTGTGTGGCAGAGGTGGACATGAAGACAGTTTGGTAGAGGAGTGTAATGAAGTTGCTGTTGTGGTGGATGCTACCAGGGGTGACAGAGGGGTATGTGATATATGCAGAGGTTGTTATGTGATATGCAGGCAGTGATGACAGGGAGGTTGTTATGTGGTGTATGCAGAGGAATGATGGTACTGATGAAGTTTGTATATGTGTAAGTGTGATATGCACTGTTTGGGAAGGGTGAAGGGAAGTTTTGCAGAAAGTTGTGGTTTGTGATATGGTTGAACTGATGAAGGGCAGGCTATTTGAAGTGGGAAGAGGCATAGTGAAATGGAAGTGAATTTAACAGTGTTATGGCAATGTTGAAGTGTTGCAATTATGAGGTGAAGTAGTTGCAGGGTTGACAGTAGTTGGTTAACAGCAGTTGTTGGTTAACAGTAGTTGCACAGAAATACAAGTTGTATGTGCACAGAAACCTATGTGCACAGAAATGGTTAACAACAGTTGGTTGAGTTTGTATGCAGTGGTGCTTGAAGCAGTTGTAATGGAAGGGAAAATGGCAGTACGTGGGGGTTGTGGGCAGAGATGGTCAGCGGCAGTTTGTCAAGGAGGATGTGATGTGGTTGTTTATTGGTAGCAGTTTTGAGTGGTGAGGGAGTTTGTATGAATGGATGTTGATGTAGTTTTGGCAGTATTGATGGAAGGTGAGGAGTGATATGTTGTTTGAGGTAGATGTTGGTAGTGAGAAGTAGAAGTGGGAAGAGAGTAAGCAGGGGGTGAAGTAGTGGTGGTTGAAGGGGAAGGTTTGGCAGTTAAAGGTGAGTTAAAGGTGAGATGTGGGAAGTTGATGAGGCAGGGCAAGGCAGATGGACTAGAAATGATATGGCAGAGTTGTTATTGCACAAAGGAAAGTTGCAGAGAAAAAAAAACAATGTAAAATGTAAATGCGGAGATATGAAAAATGTAAATACAATGTAATTCAAAATAGAAATTGAAATATGTAAATGAAATTTTTTTTGGCTTTGTTTTGAAATGCAATTGTTTATATATTTTTTATTTATTTAATAAAAATGCAAATGCAAAATAGAAAAGCAACAAGCACACAAACAAATGTAAGCACAAATCAAACAACAAACACACAACACAACATATTTTTTCTAAATGCAATTCACACAAAAAATGAAAACGCAATAAAATCAAACAAAAATAATTCGAAGAATAAAAATAAAATCAAATTAATTTCCCGACAACAGCGCCAAAAACTTGTTTAAGCTAAAAAAATATAAAAAAAAACTAGCAAAAGAAAGTGAATAAAAATACGAGAGAAGAAGGCAATTTAGAGGAAAATCCATTCTCATAATCACATAAATCAACACAATGAAATTATGATCTCTCTTTATTGGTCATTAGTGAATTTAGTTGATGTGTTTATCATAAGTATGATCTATTTGTGCTATTAATTAGTCCAACGTAAACCATCAAACTATAACCCACCCACTAAACCACTTGTTAACTCTCATGAAAATGATAATGAAGTTAAAAATAAAATCTATTCTAAACATGACCTAATTACTATTGATTAGTAATATAGACCATCAAATTTTGATTCTAAAATCTACTTCATTACCAACATCATATGTAGATGAAGAGGTAATTTGTGTTTATGTTTGTTTAAGCATAGACTATTGGGTGTCAACAACATAGACTATCAAATTTAAAGCTAAACAACAAAATTTAACCACATCCAACAATTCCATTAAGCATAGAAAGAGATCATAAATTAACAAATATGTTGAATCTACATGATTAAGAGAGCTTCATTACCCCTAAATTGAAGGGGTTCAGCTTCCCATATTTGTTATCATTTCAACAAATGTAGATTGCAACATGAAACAAAAACAAGAGGAAAATGCAAGCTAATTAAAATAAAAAGAGAATTAAACTACTTGCATAAATTAAATCTAAGCTACTAACATAAAAGAAAAGAACATGAATAAAAATAGCATGAATTAACTTGCATTAAAAAAATTACATAAGAGAAAAAGGCTAAGAAGCCATGAAAGAGAGAAAGAGAGTTTTTGTTTATTTTTGTGGCCACCACTAAACTAAGTACAAGGTGGTGCTAAGAGCTAAGAGCTTCATTACATGAAACATAAGTGTTATTTATACATGCCTAAAACCCTAACACATATTTTAGGGGACTACCCAAAATGCCCCTCTAGGAAGTGTGGCCTCCAAGTTGTCATTAGCATGAGCATAATCCACCATTACATGTGCATGTAACTTTAATGTCCACTAACATGTGCATTAGCTTCTAATTGTAGATCATGGTAAGTGGGTAGGTGGGGTCCTCCATGATTTCATGAATTGATTTATTTCCATCTTCATTTGCCTTCTTCTCTTGTGCATGCATATTTCCATGAAGATCTCTTCCATTTGAATCCAAATTTCTTCAAAATAACATAAAAATGTCTAAGTAAATTTTCTCAAATTAAATCATACACAAAAATGACCATTTTGCCCCTATATGAGGATGAATAAATGTTGATTTGATAATAATTTAAATTTTGGTTTAAACATGTTAAAATACCTTATATGCTCATTTATTTAATTAAATTAGATAAATATGGAAGTAAAAATATGCACATTTACGTGCACATCAGATCACATAAGGCAACCACCTCTAAGGATGGCAATTCGATCACTCCTGCCAAGCAATGCAGCCCAACTCCAACTATCCTCACATCGTAATATGTTAACACCGCAGAATGGAAGGCACGGTACACCTTCACAAATGTCAGTGCAGAACTAAGGCAATGTGGCATCATAATGATTCGACAAAGCAAGGCGAAATTCCGAAGTACCAATGAAGGCATGAGCTCTCCCTGGAACGAAGGGCAGCACCCCATAACAATGTCATCCACCCGTGGAGGCTGAAGTACAAGCATGGTGCTATGCAGAATCCAAGGTATATGAGCAATTCAAAGCATTGAGTTTTTCTGCCTCAATTTCAAACGTTCCCTCTACAATTTTGGGTTTCCCACCAATGTCCAGAATTCAACCGCTCAAATTATGGTTTCTCGCTGAAGACACATTAGCAACCCTTGCACATCAAATAAATGAGATGGATGGATGACACGTGACATGATCAAAAGGTGGAAACTAAAATAGCAAAAGAAGGATTTTGGCTATCCACATGCATCTCTATACTATAAATAGTAAAGGCACTATAGCAGAAAGGGGGACCATTTTTTTCTTTACTTCTCTAGCACACAAAACAAGAAACTATATACTCTCTGCCATTATTTGTTTGTACTAAGAATATAAAAGTAAGAAAGTAATATTTTACCCATGAACGTAGGATTCCTTAACATCCGAATCATGTAAATTCTCTTTGTTCATTTACTATTTTCAATACTCTATTTTGTAGCTTAATTGTATTTCGTGAGCTTGAATTCCTAGATAACTAAGTTGATTCTATATACTTTTAGCATTTGCACTTTACAATTTTATACGCATAAAAGTAATATAATTATTTCTCTTTAAGGTAAAGTAAATATCAATTAATTTTATTGATTCATAATAGCGGAAGCATTCAGCTTCGCGATTACTTCGTAAGAAATACTTGGGTGTTTGTGAGACAAAAAATCTCACCGATATTTTTGGAACTAAAACAAGGGCTGATTTCCCTCTCCGGCAAATTTTACCTGCATTTTCTTCAAATACCATTACGATATCATGGATTCCATCACTCTCCTTGCAAAGAACAATTACACTTGGCTTCAAAAATCTCGAAGAAGCCACTCATAACATCAAAAGCCCTAACTGAGGCGGAGGCTTCAACGGAGGTCTCCTTAGATCCCATTTTATCCACACTCCAAGCCTTCACTAACCAAATGAACCAATGTATGGAAAGGTTAGAAAAAACTATAGCCCAACATACTGCCCTTTGGCCAACCTCTCTTTAACCATCCACAGCTTACCGCCTTTACTCACCAACTGTGATGACTATGTTGTGCGAGGGTGATAACGGCACTCTCATAAATGAGAACGATGAAGTTGGCCCAAAAACCAATGCCAAACTCAAAGGCAAGATCCGGTCTAACCCTAGATCAAATAAAAACTTGCTAATATTAACCTGCTACTGCTGAAGAAGTAGGCTCAATTTGCTCTGGATGATGACGTCTTCACTTCGCATTACAAGAGCAATTCACCCCAAATGGATTCAAAGGAAAATGAGATTTGTCTATTGATAGTTCATGAAGAATAGCTAGCAAAGTTATGCCAGCAAAGTACCGGGTAAAAAGTAAGGGAAGAGAGTTCTTCCCCGTTCAGTGAGACCATAATAGAGCAGATTTCCTTGATAACTTTAAAGCTTCATCGATTGACAAATTCGATGGAACCACCAACCCTAACGACCACATCTGCACCTTTGAGTATTATATGGACATTTTGAAAGTAGGGAGGATGCCTCGATATAAACTCTTCCAAGTTTATCTAGCCGATGCAGCCTCCAAATGTGTAACGACCCGAAATTTTGGACCATTCGCATCCATTATAAGTGTATAGATAGACACTCATGCCGGAATTGAATTGCTCAAAATACCGCGTTGTTAATTTAAATTTGGCAAAACTGAACATATACAGTAAATAAATAACCACAGATCACAAACACAGAGTAATAAATGCAGCGGAAATAAAAGAGATAGTAGTTCATGAAGCTACTATATGAATATATAAGATACATCAGAGTTTACAACAGAAGAGTAATACGATACATCAGAGTTAAACCAGATACAACGGAAGAGTAACACAATACATCAGATACAAATCAGAATACATCACTGGAATCATCGAATAGTGAAAGCAGAATAGATGGCTGGATCTTCAAGCAAAGCTCCAACTTCAAAGGTGAGTCTCGAATACTGGTGCACTCAGTCTGACCCGAGCGTAAAGCAAAAACACAAGACACTCGAGTCAGGATTAACATTCTTATATTAATAAATCCAACTCAAGTGAAATAGCAATTGAAATACAAGTAACTCAAAGGATGTTTGGAATAACCATCCTTTAAGGATCCGTTAAACTATCTACTAGGTAGTAATATACGCTAAGTAGATAATGTCTATCAGTAATATAAGGTATTAAAATAGTGTTAAGTCATGGCCCATTCCACCCATAACACATTTTTATTCCCAAAAGCATATACAAGACCGTAGTTTCCCCAAAACCGGAAGTCACCAGAGGGCAATCCATATACTAAAGGTACAAAACAAATTCGTAGTGGTCGCGAATAAAGGGATACAAGTATGACAAGGCACATGAGGCAATACCCAAGGTAGTGATACTACCGTTTGCCTGATCCGGACTGGTGAGAACGCAACGCCGTAGCGCCCGCAACACCGTGAAACAACACTCCCAAAATCAAGGGTGCACCAATCGGCAACAAGTAATGAGTAGTTCGAAGAAGTGTGTCCACTTGAGGTAGCTAATCCTCCATTGGCCCGGCACGGCTCCTGTTTTAGTCATTTCCAATTTGACACAAGTGTCATGGCTATCCATTATCGTTCTCTTTCTTCAGTCAACACGTACATCATTCCAACCACTTCATTCTGGATCATCACTCCGCGTATAGTTATTAAAGTGGTTTTCGGTTTAGACAGAGAGTATGCCCATAACCGATTCCGGTCTCTTTAATAACTTTTGTAATTATTACACTGATTGGTCGTTTAATATATTTCAAAACCAAATCAATTTCAATTCAATTAGAATTCGTAAATCAACATTTCATTTGTCTTTCTAAACCAATTTCCAATATTTACGTTTCAAAACTTCCAAATTCACAATTTCAAAATCTTATAATTCAATTTCAATCTTTATTTAAAACAATTCAAATATTGATTCAAATTCGTATATAAGTTTCATTCCGAAATTATTTAAATTAATTTAATTTACCATTCAAATCAACTTAAACTCATTTATCAATTTCATTCAATATTCGTTAAGTTACTTTATCATTCAAAACAATTTCTATAAAATTTCCAATTCATCAAATCAATTTCTTAAGTTCAACTTCATTAAATCAAAACTTACAATTTTAAATTAAATTAAATTCGTCAAATCAATTCTTTCAATTACAAGTCTTACATTAATTCCAAAATATCACATTTTCATTTCTTGTTAAAGAAATTCCATTTCACTTATTTACTTTCTTAAATAATTTTCCCAAAACTTAATTTATAAAGAAACTCAATTTCAATTATTTACGAAGTAAAATTCACTTATTCAAAAATTCAATTTTACTTATTAAAGAGTTCAATTCAATTTAATCATTAAATAATTCAATCTTATTTAATTATTAAATAATTTAAAACTTAATTATTAAATAATTTCAAAGTTTAATAATTTCAAACTTAATTATAATTTCAAACTTAATTATTAAATCATTTCTCAAATTAAACAACATTCTTTCATCAATTACATTGTTAATATTTTGTTTCAGATTTTTAAATATTAACATTTCCTTTCATTAAAAATTCAAATTTCAATCTTCATTTCAAAACCATATTGTTTATTCAAATAAAATCTTCATTTATTTTTAAATCAAATTATTGACCAATCGGGTTTTATTTAATTCTCTATCCTAGGACAAAGTTTAATTTGGGTATTTATCATTTCAACCCGATTCCAATTCAATTCAAAAAAATCAAAACATAGCAAATGGAACTTGCAGTGTGATAACAGGGATGGTGTCAAAGTAAATAAACAAGCAATAACAACAATCAATAACAATCCAATAATCAATTCAAATAATCCCGATATAACCGTATTAATTCGCATTGTTATTTGTGCGAATTAATATAATTATTTCTAGAATCTACACTATCATTTCATGTAGATTAAAGATTATTACACTAATTATTATACGGTTTTTCACTTGTCATACAATTTAAATTTTAACACTACAACAATTAATCCAATATACGTCGATGGTTCAAAGTGTAATTATCACTATTCTACATGTCAATTAATTTAACAATTAAAAGGGGTCATATTCAACTAATCACATTTAACATATAAATCAGTTTAAAAATTGTTAACTATCCTATATCCATTTCATACTATTTATCATTTAACACTAACAATGTAACGTCCAATATAAACATTCAATAATCAATCAATTATCAGCCAAACTGGATTATCATTGCATATATAACAGATAATAGTGTCAGATGTCATAGGTGAATAGATACAGGTAATAGCATATATAACAGTGTAAATAACTAACAGCAGCATATTTGAATTGTCGTTTCAATTGAAATCAAATTTAATAAATAAAAGAACGTTAATCGTGAGTGAGTGCTCACCTTTCAAGGCTAGAGATCGAACGATAATGAGATGAGTTATGGATCCAAATATGAACTTCGAAGCAAAGCAAAATTGGTACGAATTTGATGACAAAGCTGAAAGTTTGGAATAGATGGAAACGATCAGTATCAGTTTGATAAAACAACAATTGTAAGTATGTACTATTATTATTATTATTTTCATAAGATCAATATTAAACTTTAAACAAATAAAATAACCTATATAAAATTTAAATGTCATTGTTTTAATTAAGTACATGTATAAACTTATCCAAAATTCTGGAATACAATTATACAAATCAAAACATATCCAACTATGCACCACTCAAGTTAGCATAACACTCACTCGTACCACCCACTCATACAACCTATAATCAATGTTACCCTAGGCTGAGCAAACTTGAATGTGGTCAGTCAGAGTTGTCAAAAAAAATTTTTTTTAGCTTAGCTACGTACAAAGTAATATAAAACTAATCTAGCCACCTTTGTTTCAGTTATGCAACAGTTCAAAACCCCTTTTTTTTCACAACAGTTTGATTTTCTTATTTACTGCTTAACTCTTCAAATCGATCAGCCTCTTAGATTAAAGTAATATTGGAAGTATCTTTTGAGTACGCGACTTTCTTCGGAAAATAGTAATTGTTAATCAGTTCAACTTGTTGTTTTATGGCTCTTCTATTTAGGACTGTTTATGTTTGTTTTACAACTGAACTCATCAAATTAGATCTAAATTAACGCCTTAAAAATAATCCTGTTTTACAACTGAACTCTTCAAATCAAGCAGTTTTCTAAAGAAACCAGATAGCTCTGCTATTCTTATATAAATATAAATATCTGTTTTCGCATTTGAAAGTAAACCGATCTTTAAAATTAGTTCTATGTCGCGTAGTTTTTTGATCACTCACTTATAATATCATATACAACAAACACATTTTTCAATTTCCAAATATCTAGATCTTCACTGCTACATGCTGACACACACTACAACACCCAACCCCATACACATAATTATTTATGTATTGTATTAAATATAAAGTAACGTGCCTAATATATAATATAAACCATAGATTATACTTTCATGCAGACCAGAACTAACCCATATACAACATTATTTCAAGGCTTCCAATACATATAGACCTTCAGATATGAATGCTTAGAGTATAGCTTATATATGCTTAAACTTTACAAATATATAAAAGAACCTATAGCCTATAAAAGTACTTCTATATATGAATTCGCATGAGGTAAAAGCCAACAGTCCTACACTTACCTAACTATATATCAATGAGAAGAAGACCGAGCAAAAATGGGAGAGAGAGACGGGAAGAGGCGCGGCTGAGATACACGCTGGCGGAGAGAGACTCGGGCGTGGAGGGAAGGCGGCTACGGCGGAAGACGATGGTCGCGGGTCGGGGAAAGTTGGCGGCTCGGATTGCAGGCTCTGGTGGTGAGTATGATGGTTTGTGGGCCGAGTGAAGTGTTGGTCTCGGCAATGGGAAAGAGAAAGTGGGGAGGCCGTGAGTTTCGGTGGGAAGAAGGAAAGGAAGGCGGGGTGAGTGGCTCGGCAAAATGAAAAGGAGTATTGCAGAAGCTTGGCCGAAATAAAATTCTTTTAAGTGGTAGAATGGAAGATGAAGTAGCAAATAGAATGGAAAAGAATGAGTCTAAAAATCAGAAGGCAAATATGAAGTGGTGGAACGGAAAATGCTAAAATAAATTCAAGGAATTTAGAAAGGCCAGTGTTGAATACAAGGGATATTAATAGGTAGTGGCGGCTAGTTTCACGATAATCAATTGAATGGTTATGAAGAACCCAGAAAGGCTCGAACGAGTGCCGATGCGATTGACCGCTTCGTGGGTTCCACCACGTACCGGATCTCCAAAATGCAGGAATGAATATACCGTAGAGATCAGCACGACGAGACGGTCAAAACGGTATACAAATATCAGCGGTACGATTGAATTATAAAAATTCGAATTTTTCAATTGGCGGAAAATGCAAGAAAAACGCAAGAAAATAAGACCGACGGAGCCAAAGATGTCCGAATTTGGAAAAACGACAAACTGACATCTTGCTCAGAAGATGGTTTAGAATTTTTCTATGTAAAAATATTTTGGTTTTGAAAACATTTTATTTTCATCGTTTTTTAACTGATTAAATTGAAGTAAATTTGCGCGCGAAATAAACTTTCGTATTTTCGGACGAAAATTTACCAGTTGCTATGTTTAACTAGACGCATTCCAAATATAAATTTATATTTCAAAATTTTATCGTTTTTTTTTAAATTTCGCTAAATTTCAATTAATAACGTTATTAAAACGGTTAAAATTTACGGGTCGTTACAAAATGGGTCAGGAGGTATGGATCGGGAGAGGTCCACTCTTGGTGACAACTATCCCCAGACTTCTTAAGGTAATTTAACTCGAGAAGAGATGCTTCCCCAGATGCAAACACCATGTCATGTGTAAAGCAGGGTGAGAGTAAAAGCCTGCACAACTTCACTAAATGTTTCAAATCTAAGGCACTCCGGATCGGGGTAACCAGTGAAGAAGCACTGCTAATGCCGGCAAATGCCGGGATTAGAAGAGGTAATGTTATATGGGATAAAAATAGCAGAAAGCCATGTCATAGCATAAAGGCTTTCTATGAAAGGGCGAGCATCTTAGGATGGAAGTGGCCGGATCTACAGCGCAATCTCAATGAACTTCTGCTCCTAGCTATGACAAGAAAAAGGGGTAGATGGATATCATCCGCCTACATAAAGACAGAAGGAGCTCAACTTCACAACAAAAAACCCCCCTCACTCGTACCCCTGGGCAGATATATGAAATAACCAGAATAGAGCTTGCTTATAATGTACCAAACAAGGGAAAAAAGGCAGAGCAAAATCGAGGTGGAGCGTACTGTCCCTACCATAAAGCAAATGGCCACCACTCAAATAACCATAGACACCTGAAAAATGAGATAGAAAGGTTGATTCAAAAAGAATACTTAGGCAGCTTCCAGAAAGAGAAAATGAAGAAAAGGACCCAGAACCTCACCCTGAATCCAAATGGAAACCAAACAGAAAACCCATCCAATCTCATAGCCTTAATCATGGAGGGACACACTTCGCCGGGAAGAGCAAAAGGGCACAGGAATGGTATGTGCAGGAAGCAATGGTAGAACAAAGAACCATATTCAATATAAGATAGAAAACTACGCATGACATAATTTTCACCACAGCTGATGCCGCTAGAGTTAATTTCCCACACCAGGATCCACTTGTTATTACGGTGCAAATCTCAACTTGCACCCTGAAAAAGGTCTTCGTGGATTCAAGGAGTTCTGTAAATGTCATTTTCAAGTCCGCATACGACCAGACGAAGCTTTCAGCAAAAGTATTGAAGCCCCGAGCCAATCTATGGCTTTAACAATGCTGCAACCACTCCCATCGGGTCAGTCTACTTACTAGTCACTATCAGAATTTCACCCTCACAAGTCTTTCTATGCAAGCTTCCTAGTCATCGATCATTCATCGCCGTATAATGCATTCTTAGGTAGATGAGCACTAATTGGTGTTGGGGCAGTTATCTTTCAGAAGGATCTGCACTAAATAGCTTGGGGGCAGTTATCTTTCAGAAGAATCTACACTGATTGGCTTGGGGGCAGTTATATTGCAGAAGGATCTGCGCTAATTGGCTTGGGGGAAATTATCTTTTAGAAGGATCTGCTCATGAAATTTCACACCACCACTGAAGTAGGGTCGGTTAGAGGAGAGTAATTATTGGCTAAAGAATTATACAATATAAACATTAACCCTAGCAATAAAATTGTTTAAAACTACTCTGTTGTTTGTTTTAATATCCGTGATAAGAAAAAATATAATGGGAAAAAGGTTAAGCCGGCTTTAAAAACTAAACTGACACAAAGTACCATGACTAATAATGAAAAAAGTCATTCTACAACTGCAACATCAGTAAGAAAAGAGAAAAGGAAATATATGCACATGAATGACACCGACAATTATAACTCAGTCTATGCACAGTACTTCTTTGAAGAGGCTCAAAAACAGGCACTTTAAGTTAACTCTCAGCCCTAAGAGGAAGGAGAAAGTGAAATAAACCCAAGATTAGGGGAAACAAAGTGGGAGTTAGAGCCAGTTAGATGACCTTGAAGATGTGTAAATTGACCTAAAAGACCTGACAAAAGTTCTTAAGATAGGGAAGAATCTCAGCGTAGAAGCTCGAATTGAACTAATAAACTTCTTGAAAAGATCGATAGATATATTTGCTTGGACACATTCGGACATGGTAGGAATATATCCAATCATCATCTGTCATGCACTTAACATCAACCCTGATGCTCATTCGGTTAGGCAAAAGCATAGGACCCTGGATTAGGAAAGATATAACACTCTACATGGAGAAGTTAAGAAGCTGAAAGCGAATAGTCAAAGAAGTATACTACCCGAAATGGATTGCCAATCTAGTACTTGTGAGGAAACCCGATGGAAAATAGGGGACCTGCATAAACTATACCAACCTCAACAAGGCCTGCCCAAAAGACAACTTCCCCTTACTTAGAATTGATCAGTTAGTAAATGCAACTGGTGGACATGAACTGCTCTCATTCATGGTGCATACTTAGGATACAATCAGATAGCTATGTTCGAGCTAGATCAGGAGCATACTAGTTTCAGAACAGACAAAGGCTTATATTGCTACAAACTGATGTCGTCCGGACTCAAAAATATAAGAGCAACCTACCAAAGGTTGGTTAATATATATGATGTTCTTAGAGCAGATATTTAAAAATGTTGAAGTATATGTAGAGGACATGTAGATTAAATCAAAGGTAGCATCAAGCCACATACAAGATCCGGGGGAGACATTCAAAGTCCTGAAGCAATATCAAATGAAGTCGAACCCATTGAAATGTACTTTCGCTATTCAGTCGGGTAAGTTCCTATGATATATAGTGAGCGCTCGAGGCATTAAAGCAAACCTGGAAAAGTTTAAAGCCATAAGGAAAATGGAAATCCCAATAAAGCCGAAAGATTTCACGAGTCTAAATGGCAGGGTAGCCGCACTAAGTAGATTCATCTTTAAAGCAACTGATAAGTGCATACCATTCTTTGATCAGGTAAAAAGGGGCGAAGTTTCGAGTGGATCGAGGAGTGTAAAGCTGGATTTCAAAACCTAAAGGATTATATGGTCAAGATTCCCATACTATCTAAACCGGTAATAGGTGAGGACTTGTATGTATATTTAGCTGTAACTGATAAACTTGTTAGTGTTGTAGTGATTCAAGAGGATGAAGGAACCCAAAAGCCCATTTACTTCACAAGCAAGCATTTATCAGGGGCAGAATTGAATTACTTAGTCATTGAAAAACTCGCCCACAACCTTCTCCTCATGGCAAGAAAGCTGCGGCCCTACTTCTAATCACATCCCATCAAAGTCCTCACCAGACAAACCCCTAAGGAAAATACTGCAGAAGCCGAGACATCTGGCTACTTGCTGAAATGGGCAATGGAGCTCAGCCGATATGATATCACCTATTGTCTAAGAAAAGCAAACAAAGGTCAAGAACTAGAAGACTTCATCGTAGAATGCACACTGCCAACCATCCTAAACAAAAGGAAGAAGCGCCAACCCCGCAGTTTTGGCAAGTATTTATGGATGAAGTTTCAAATGAACAGGGGGCAGGAATTTGATATGTACTGATTACTACAGATAAGCAAAAACTATATGAAGTAGTACAACTTGGGTTCAAGGTGATCAATAATGCAGTAGAATGTGAGGCTCTCCTTGTAGGTTTAAGAATGACTCGGATAATGAAGGTTACCCATATTAAAATTTACAACGATTCCCAATTAATTGTAAATTAAGTGCAAGTCAATTACCAAGCGAAGGAGCAAACTCTTGCTAAGTATGTGGAACTTTCTAAGAAATTATTAGAGCAGTTCGAATAGTTTGGCATAGAGAAAATCCCATGTGAGGATAAATCTTCTACTGATTCGTTAGCTAAACTTGCAAGTGCCAAAGTGGCAAATGAAATGAAATTCGTTCTAATAGGACATCAGGCAGAGCATCACAGAAGCAAACTAAATACTAGTCCTAACCTGTGCCCAACGAGTAGTGGTCCAAGGGGCTTAAGAGCAAAAAACGGAGGAAACTTAGAGCAGTCCTCAATTAAGCCAATGCTTCAACAAACTACAAAAAAACGCTTGGATGACCCCCATTAACCAATTCCTGTTAAAGAACTCCAAAATACAGCAACAGAAACGAAAAAATAAGATATCAAACTCCATACTACTCCTTCTTTGATGACATATTATACAAGAGAGGGCATTCCACCTCTTATCTTGGATGCATTACCAAAGAAGTAGGAATATGATCATGAGAGAAGTACATGAAGGGCAGGTTGGGGATCACTCCGGGGGAGCCAAGCTAGCAAAGAAGGTACTAAGGCACGGTTACTACTGGCTCATAGCACTTCAAGTTGCGAGGGAATTTGTGATAAGATGTAACAGATGTCAAAGGTTCGCAAGTATCACTAGATAGCCATATATGAGCTCATGCCTCTAGCTAGTCCACGGTCATTCGACGTATGGGGCATAGATCTAATATGACCACTACCTATGTCAAAGGGAGTAAAGTATGCTATAGTGGTGATAGACTACTTCACCAAATGGGTAGAGGCAGAACCTCTAGCTATAATCACCGCGAAGAAGATAGTCACTTTTATGGTAAGAAATATTATCACTAGGTTCGGGACTCCCCAAAAGATAATTTTTGATAATGGGACCCAGTTTGAAAGCAAGGAATTTATAGAGCTCTATGAAAAGAATGACATAATTAAAAGTTTCTCCTCCATCATGCACCTATAAGAAAATGGGCAAGTTGAAGCAGCAAACAAAACTATCAAGAAGTTGCTTAAGAAAAGACTGCATAAGGTAAATGGGAAGTGGGTAGAGGAATTATCTTTGGTACTATGGGCCTATAGAACCTCAACTAGATCCCCAATCGATCATACCTCATTTTCCTTAACCTATGGATATGAAACCATGCTTCCCATCGAAGTAGAAATTCCATCACATAGAAACATATCATATACAACCAAGAAGAATAGGAAGCTAAAGGAAGCTTCACTCGATCTCATTCAAGAAAGAAAATATGAGGCAGTAGTCATATCTGTTGCATACCGACAAAGGATGGCGAAAAGTTACAATATTAAGCTCAAGGAGAGGAATTTCTGCAAGAGAGATTTGGTACTGTGAAGAGTAGTGGCCAACACAAAAGACCCAACAGATGGATCTCTAGGCCCAAATTAGGAAGGACTGCTGGTTATAGCAGAAGTTTTAAATAACGGGACATACCGACTATCAAAACCTAATTGAAATCTAGTTCCAAAAACATGGAGCTCGGAGCACCTCAGGCCTTATTTTGTATAATATATGTTACTTGTGTAACAAACATTGTGATTATTATGAAAAGTAGTAATACTATAAATAGACATAGGGATATTGGATGGCCCGAACCAGTATAAAAATCTCACTATGTTAATTTATCTAACATAATTACCAATGAACTGGACGTAGGGATATTAGACGGCCTGAACGAGTATAAAAATCTCTCTATGTTAATTTATCTTACATAATTAACAATGAAGTGGATGTAGGGATAATGGATGGCCCGAACCAGTATAAAAGTCTCTCTGTGTTAATTTACCTAACATAGTTAACACTTACAGTGGACGTAAGGATATTAGACAGCCTGAACCATTATAAAAACCATGTGCATGAACTAAAATGGTTGTAAATACATGACCTAAATTCACAGTCAAAATACAGCCCACCCTTAAATAGCGAGGTGGACCGTGCCAAGCACATGAATATGAAACTGCCCCCAAACAGTAGGGCAGATCATACCAAGCATGCATCAAAATATACATGTCAAAAGCATAGTTCAGGGTCCTTGAATTATGCAAGGAGCCAAGCAAAAATGGCAAGAAGTGACGATACATGGAATGTAAAACAACATACAAATCAGGTGTAGTTCCAGAAACTAATCAAAGCTTGCTAGATAACATCAAAAGCAAAGATTTCCTCATATTTACATAGTTCTATTAACACTCACTGAAATCCGCATGTATTTATACGACCTATACATCTATAAACACTTTAAAAGTTTACAAGAAAAATGAAAAAGTATAATTTGTAATAAAACAAAGCAACAACATGGGTCTGATTCGGACTCGAAAGAAGCGTTAACTATGATCGTTCTTCGGCGAGAAGATTTATGGGCATCCGACATCGGGCATTGAGTAAAACTATCCCTAGGTTGGAGAATAGGAGAAGGGTGTATAACTCGGTAATAACAACCAATGAGCAACTAGGAGCAACATTGCTGAAAGCAATACGAGAGTCATAGTTAGCGTCGAACCAAACATCGCCATAGTCCGGTAGATCAAATTCATAGTTCGCATGATTGTATAAAAGGTCAAATCAAGACCAGGCTAAAAATGCCTATAAACATCAATCTCACGGTTCACAGCAATATCTGCCATAAATCTTTTTTCCTTCTCATTATGGAGTTGCTCCATCAAGGAAGCCCTATCTAAACTACCTAGAGAAGTGGCAGTAGAATCAAAATTGGATTGATATTCTAAGGTTGAATTTTTTTTCTCAAGAGCATTAACGTGCTCCATAGCCAATCTCCTAACATGTTCAATCTAATTCAAAAGTTGATCATTTGTTATCTTAGTAGTTCTAGAACAAGGTCTGAAAAGCTCCTATGCAGTAGAATTAACGTGCAAGCTGCTACTCCCAGTAGTTTTTGGTCCATTTTCATATTAATTTTCTAACTCAATAAACTTTATGCAACAGCCCAGCTTTCTACACCATATAAATTAAATAAATTTAATTAAAATAAAATTGTTCGAATTTGATATTTGATCATTTATATTTTTAAAATAAATTCTTATTTATTTGAAGTCTATTTAATTGAAGATATAGATTTAATAAATTAAAATAAATTGATAAATTCTTTTCGGATAATATATTGAAGTTGAATAAATTTTTTTTAATTGAATATAAAATACTTTTATAATTACAAATTAATTTAAATCAAATTGAAATTTATTAGCAATTAAATTAAAAGAAGGGAAGGGAAAAATAAATTAGCTAAAAAATTATTTAAAAATGAAATAAATTAAATCAAGGCCCAAAGCCTATTTAAACTCAACCATTTCTCTTATTTTCTAGAATACTCCCTCCATGTCCAATTCAGGTCTGTCTCCCTTTTCATTTTCAAAAATCTCTAATCTCCTTGAAATCGAAAAATGAAATCGCAATTTCAGGAAATTTAAAAAAATGGAAACATGTTTCGCACGAAGCGCTTTTGCTTGGCAACGATCGACGCGAGGATGAGAGGAGGAGGCTGTGGTGACATCGATGACTAGGGCAACCTGGAAGCGCATGCAAACATGGCAGCGACTAGTAGTGGTCGCGATTAGGGTTGCACGAGCGTATGGGCATGATAGACAACGATGACACTTTGGCAATTTTCAAGCAAGACCATGTTGGGCTAGTGGCGGCTTTATTAAAGTCCGATTGTCGGTCCAACGCTAGTGGAGGAGGTGATGTTGAAGACGAGTTTGGTATTGTCCAAAATGGCTGTTGTAGTTGTTGGTGGAAGTGGAAGCAGTGACATCAATGATTTCGCTCGACAATTCAGTGGGTATACTAACTCATAACTATATCTAAAAATTATTATATGCTATATACACACATATAATCCTGATATTGGTTGAATTGCTTTATTAAGATGGTTGTTTAGGATTTGATTAATTGCGAATGTTGATTGAATTGCTTGGATGAACTATTTGATTGGGATATTAGATTAATTCTATGATAATGGTTTTGTGTGTGTTGGATTATTTAAAATGCAAGTGTGGTGTTTTTCATTTGCTTTTTAATATGGGTTATTTATTTATGTTGTGTATATTATATAGATGGTCGAAATTCGATGGAATTCGACTCGGCCACACAAAAAAATTTATATTGATGGTTTGATTGTTGATTTTCGAGAATTTTGCTCCGTAATTCCTATTTGAACGTTCAATTGATTTTTTTTGTTTTAAAAATCTTTTGAAAGCTTCAATAAATTATTTTGGTATTTTAAAATTAAATTGAAGTATATTTTAAATATATAAAATTGGTTGGAAAATAAAATGATTTCTTGGAAATTATTTTGGATATAAAAGTTCTTTTGAAAATGGAAAATATTTTATTTCTAACTGTTAGAGTATAAGGTGAAGATTTTGAATTATATTATATGGTTTGAAATAAATATTATTTATTTTGAAGTTTCTATATTTATTACGAAGTAGCAATAATTGTAGAAATTATGGAAAGATTTCTATAAAGGATAATTGATTTTTATATTGATTTTGAATGTTTTATATAAATATTTGAATATTTGATTTAATTGTTTAATGAAATATTCTGTTGAATTTTATTATTATTATTATTATTTGAAACCAGGGAAACCTGTTCAGTCACTATTGACATTGCGAAACCTGAACAGTAAACCTAGGTAATAGACGGTTGGCCCGCCACAACCGCTATTCCAGGCTAGCCAGACTTTTCAGTTGACATGGTGCAGGAGGTGGGAATCAAACCTCAAACGTCCCATGAAGGAGGCGTATCGCCCCACCACCTCAAACCCGTTGAATTTTATTACTATTTCAATTTTCAATTAAAATTGGGATTTAAAGTATGATTTCTACATCCTCTAATTTCTCATTTCCTACACCGATTTTGGTATTGTGAATGATTCACCATTGACATAGACTTGATTGGTGATTTGATATCATATGGTGATGACATCCTTAAGTTTGATTTTGTGATATTTCATTACATATGATGAGAAAACTGAATAAATGGAGTTATAATACCAGTTAGGATGGGGTATCCGGTAATATCTCTTTGGTTATTCTTTTGATTCGGAGATTGGGTGTAGTTTTGTAATGACCCCACCGCTATACCCATATTTTTAAAGAACGATAAAAATAATGTCGTCTAATAATACGGAGAATATGGCTTGTTAAGGGCGACCGAATGTGAATATAACTTTAAACTAATACTGACACATCATACTTACCACTTTACTAAACCTCTGAAACAAAAATTTGACGTGTACAGTCTTAGTTCAAAGAAATAAACACTTCGGTTTCTCAAAATCAGAATAGTATATCATATAAAACAATAGTCACAGATCACAGCGGAATAATAAACATCATATACATATAAAAATTATGAGTCTACATAATATAAAACTAGATTCACGTAATATACATGTAGTACGAATCTCTAACTCAAATATACATCCCATATGCATACACAAAAACCCTAAATGAGATAAACTAAAAGTCAAAAATGTTTATCTCCTTGCCAACACAATCCATCCAAAGGTTAACTCGTCCTGTAACCTGAAAAGTCACGGCCTGACCCGAGTATTAAAAATAAACGGGTCAGACTATGTCTAAATATTCAAAATGGTAAGAACAAAATATAACACAAGGATATATGACATATAGATAATTATAGATGTCATGTATATATATAACAAGTCAAGGGAATAGTCTAACTCTAGTTACAATTTAAGGCACAAGAATGCCAAAATCACAATACACAAAATAAATCACAAATCATCGAAATTCATCTTAAAACATGAAACACTTCAATCCCGAAATGTAGAATAAATCAAAAATCTAGAAATTCCAAGGGTAATATCTCAAAAATCCAAGAAAACCAAATCCAGATTCATCTCAATGATCGTACTCATACCATAAGAAAACAAAAGGTGGTATCACTCGTACCGATCATATACCAATGATCGTCCAAACTATGAAAACAGAATCTTAAAATCCATGAAAACCAGACCGGAAAAGATATAACTCATTCCGATCACAAGGATCGTGAAAAAAATATCCAGGAGTATACTTCTTAAGGATCTATCGGCCCGACCGAATACCAAAAGAGAATAAACTCTAAATTGCCAAATATTATCATCTTTAGTAATCGCAAGAACTTAACCAAAACATCCCATACCGCCTGGTGAAATTCAAGTATTTATTAGAAGCTAGTAAATCTCACTCGTTACGGATACCACTATAAAACCTAAACTATATTCCCTTAAGGATCTATCAGCCCCACCAAACACCAAAAGAGAATACAACCCTAAAGTGTTAAATACTTTCTAATAGCAATCACAAGAATTTAACCAAGGCATCCCATACTACCTAGTGAAAATCGAGTATTCGCTAATGGGCCGGTAAGTACCACTCATACATTTGATTCAATGCATTGTACCATATTCAATGAAGCGTCAGTTGAAAGCATATAAACCAATCAATAACACTAAGTCGATTATTAGTATTCCTAAATTATAGAATTAGGGTTCTCAAAATATTTAATTTTTAAAATCTTCTCCAAATCCAAAAGTCACACAAAATTGGTTAAATAGCATATAAATAACCAAGTATTAAATCCAATAAAAATCCGATAAGAATTTCTGGTTTTGAAAATAAACAATATAATTTATCATATAGAAAATGATTTCTAAAACCCTTTCTTTATATAATTACTTTCAAACTATTCATTTTAAAAATCCATAAACTCAATTATTTCTCATATATATATATATATGTGTGTGTGTGTGTGTTTATCCTTAAATAAAATAATCCATAATTCCAATTATATATCAAAAATACTTTTATATATATAGTTATTTCAAATCCCCGTTTAAAAGATCCAAATTTCACAATTCTTGTTCCAAAATCCATATATATATATAAGTCCATTCACTTTATATAAACCACAAATATTTATATTCCAACCCATATAGGTGTTGAACGTTTGATTAGAAATAAACTAATTTATACTTCAAAATCATCATTATTATATAAATAATAAATATATATACATATTTATAGTTTTAATATTTTTTGTATAAGAAACAATTTTATACTTAAAAAGATAGAAAATGGTTCGATTAGAAAATCTGCTCTGTTGAAACCTAAAGTTAAAAACCATACGACAAAAATTGTTTGTTAAGGCATAAACCCATAGAACAACTCTATGGTATTAAAACTCCAAAACAAATTCACAAATTCCTAAATCAAAATCCGATAATAACATTGCAATTGGTATGAACTCAACCATAAAACAATGCACATAACATTCAAGGAAACACCCGGGAAAACGAACAATGGGACGGGCGATTGGGCATCAACCTGGAGCTGAAATAGCTTCAGGAAAACACCCCATCGGTGCACCGGTGGTGTCCCACTAGTCCATGGGTCTGGGCGAAACCTGGAGCGTTTCCAACTTTAGGTTGTCCTCTGACGACTCGTTTTCGACAATTTTCGAACTGCAACATGCTATGGTCTCTAAGGTGATGAATTTTGATCATGCAAGCACATAAACATCATGGAATTAGGGCAATAAGAGATTATTAAGTTAGGGTTTTAGCTACCAGAGATCAAAGCGACAAAATATATCAATATCTCAATCAAATTGAAAACAATACAACATTAATGCATTCCATAGTACAGCAGCAACATATAAGTTTAGAGATAAATTATGTGAGTTGTATCTCACCTTTTTACTCCTTAAAATAGCTTGCTAACTTAAATTTATTCACTGCCTTGAATTGCACATCAAACCCTAAAATTTTGTCTCAATCAAAAAGAAGAATAAACATAAATCACAATATAAACTGAAATCAATTGGACTAATGGGTGAATTAAAGCTGGAGAACTTACTTTGATTTTCCTTGGATTTTTTAGAAAATTATTTCCATTTTAAATTAACGAATTTGCTTTTAGGGTTGAAGGGAAAGTTTGATTTCCTTAGCTTTTTTTATTTTCTTAGTTTAGAAAATGAATGTACTGTTTAATGAAAATGAGAAGGAGACTTCTCATTGTTTTCACTTAAATTAGCCTAACCCACTTAGAAGAAATTATGCACTTATTTATTAATTATTACTAATAACTTCATTAAAAGCTTAACATTTAAACCATAGCCCATTTAACAAAATGACTACTCAAATTAATTTAACAATGAACAATATTTTCATTAAGAAATCTACTAATCTCAAATTCTTACTCTATTTATAAATAAAAGATTTCTAAATAAATATCCTTGTCCAAATTCTAATTCCAATTGTCATTTAAATAAATAAAATTCAAAAATTCTAATTTCTTTAATGTTATCTAAATTAAGAATTTTACCAAAATTATTATCTCTCAATAATATTTTTAAGTTATTACAACACTTTAAAAGCAGTAATATTTCTCAATTTAACAATGTTTTAGAATTAATTATTCTAAAACAAATTATCTTTTATAAAAGACTACAAATTCCAAACTATGATTTAAAATTTTCAAATTAAATCATTATTTAGTCTATTATAATTACTCAAAAATCAGGGTTGTTACAGACTTCCCTCCTTAAAGAAATTACATCATCGTAATTTTGAATCAGACAAAAGTCTAAAATGAAAACATATGTATTCAAAAGTTCCTCATTTAAAGTTAATCAATACCACAAAAATAAAACATTGTTTTAATTTACACTTTAATTTATATAAATTAATATATTCTCCTTTCTTATTTTCTAATTGGAAAATAATTTCACGCAAATATTTTTAACTTCAAATTTCAAATTTTTTAATAATTACTTCTAAATAGCTCTTTCCAAAATTTACATTTTCAATTACAAAACCTAAATCATCCAATTATAAATTTCAGTTCCAATAAAATTTCAAAACTTAACATCCATCTAAATCATAAAATGATGCACACAATAAATCAATATTATCACGCACTATTCATTATAATGTATGTATGTGTATGTGTGTGTATCATACCCACAATTACATATATCAAATGATATAATAACATTGTCTCGCCATCTATTTATAACAAATCGTTTTGTTAAATGTCTGCGATGTTGACCGTGAAATCAGCATTACCTTGCCACTAATCTCTGCTATTGCTAATGCTCGATGGTTGCACACGTTATTCAAAAGAATACATATAATGCTTTCAAAGTCTCATTATAATTTTCTAAACCACCAAAAAAATTATACACACACACATATATATATATATACAGATATATATATATATATACACATATAATTTATTCTTAATTTAATTTCAAAAATATCTTTTCACAGAAGATTTTACTTTCGCAAATAGTAATATCAATTTCCAAATCATTTACTTCATACTATTGTTAAAATTGAAATTAATATTTTCTTTCCAAATAACTATATAACTCAAAATAATTCCTTTCAAAATTTTATTTATATCCAAAATATATACTTTAATATTTATCACATCTGTATATACATGTATGAATAATTTTCACAAAATATCTTTTTACTTCCAAAATTTATTACAAATACATGTAAATATATTTTTCAAACCACTTATCTGATTTTAAAATAATATCTAATTCACTTAAAACTTTATATTTCTCATTAATTATTATTTCCAACATATTCATAATTAATTATAACACTTAATATATATAACCCAAAATTACCGTGTTTGATTGTCTCGTCAAAACGTTTAGAAATCCCTATTGACACCGTGGTGTCCCACGTCTCGACCAGAATTCATAAAACACTCAATAGGAAATTTAGCACAAAATAAATTCCAAAATTTAAAATCTCTAAATTCTTACATAGAGGAAAATCTTTTAATAACAAACCAATAATGCATCTAACCATCTATGCATACATCATCCAATCAAACATATACAATCATCTAATTATTTTGCTAAAAGGAAACGGTCTATCATCTTTCACTGCGCAACTCTGATCACTAATGGATCAGAAAACTACCACACAACACTAACCTTTAAATCCATTTTATAAAAATAATTTGAAAGTAATCCAAAATTATCACTATTACGTCCCATTGATTATTCCCATAATCATTTTATATTCCTATTCTTATATAGATAATTGATATAACTATCTACCACACACCACAAAGGAAAAGACTCTAAGTCATCTAGGCCTTAAATCTATGATATTATATTCTATAATATTCTAACTCGGCTCTAATACCAAACTGCAGTGACCCCACCGATATACTCATATTATTGAAGAACATTTTAAATAATGTGTAACAGCCCGCAAACCCATACCCATTGAATTGACATTAATCTCCATCAATCAACCCAAGAAGAACGGAAATACGAACCATTTGGGTTGAAGAAGAAGAGGTAGAAGAAGAAAAGAAAACAACATCAGAATCTAACCATCGTAGCGGAATAAAATATAATAGATAAATCACTAATCTTTAAACAAGAATTTTTATTTGTTTATACATTACATCATCATAGTACAATACCATCAGAATCCAATACGGGACAGTTATATTAACTTGTCCCACAAACAGAGTACACAGAATATACAACACAGTGGAATAAACATCAAGTATGAGTGATACATCTCGCCATCCAGCTCGTCTCCTGAGCTCCACAGCATCTTATCCTGTAATCTATAATACTCGGTCTGATCCGAGCATTATAATAAAATAACACCCGAGTCAGTCTGGAAAACCAGCATGAGAAAACACACTCAATTGGATTATTTAAGTTTTCCAAAACCTTTGAAATCAACAGCATCTCGTAAGACCACGCCACAAATAAATATGTCGGGTTTTTACCTTACGATAGCTAAAACACTTTTTATAAAAATTCTCTGATATTATAATAGTGTCTAAAGAAAATAAAATAGAATCTAGCTGAAATGCTTGCATCTCACGTTTCAGCAATAGTTGGGCACAATCAAAACCGTACAGGCACGTAGGGGGAATGGATTTCCAACGAATGACTAGGCACTGGGGTACCACCTGTCACAGTACCTGGTCTAGATCAGCGTACCGAGGACCACGCCTGATCCCTTGCAACACAAGACCGGAACTACCTAAGGGTAATTCCGAGTAAGATCACCCCACGGTTGGGATCAGCAATCGCACCACTAAGCCGAATATAAAAAGGGACATCTAGACAGGGATGACCTCACCCTAATGGGCGCTACCCACATAGCCTTGCTGCATAACCCTTGATTTTCAGTCATTCCCGGTTGATGAGGCTCGAGGCTAAGCGTAACCTTTATAGAACATATCCTTTAGAATGCCCATCGTCCACCTGACGATGTTTCAAAAAGCATTCATCCATACAAGTCCGTTCCGGGTTCGAACGGAACCGAAGACACTATTCCTACTACATCCATTTTGGAATCACCCTCAGGATTAGTAGCGACTAACCCTTGCACTTCACTGTACCATCTTCGATTCAAACTCGTTTCCCCATAAAAACGTACAAACCGGATCGAAGTGGTTTTCGAGAAATTAATCTCGATCCCAGTCTCTTCAAAATGATCAGCGCATTGGCCAATATTGATAGTCGGTTATTTAACTATCAATTAACGTTCACAAACATCCATCAAACAATAAAAAAAATTACCAAATTATTTATTTACCTCACAAATATCTTCGCAAGATATATTTTCACTTTCAAACCCTTTTTGAAAACAGTTTTCAAACCACACTCCTCTTATGGAATAAATTCCCAAATATTTATTACCACTGGAAACACCAAGTACAAAAACTTTAGATTTTTAAAATAATTTAGAACACTTTATTATAAAATATACTTTAACATTTAAATTGAAAACTACTTCAATACTCAGCCGAAAATATACTTTCAGAATATTTAAAATAAAGCTTCTTAATAAAATATAAACTAAATTTTTATCCTTTAAAACAAATACCAAGTTACTTTTAATATTTACAACTACAATAGATTTGAAAAATACTTTCTTTAGAATTTAAACATTTAGAAATAATAAATTTCTAAAACATGCTTTTTAAAACAACATTAAAACTTTTAACTTATATTTAAAAATTTACTTTGAAAACGTACTTGGCTATCCAGGGAAATACGCTTCTCTTTCACATCTTTTTTTAAAAATAAATCACTATTTATTTTTAAACAAATTTACTCATTCCTTTAATAAATTCCCACCGTGAATTTATTCTTCCAAATATTCACTGATATATTCCTTCACTTTTTATAAACCCAGTTTATAAATTCATAATCTCATTTCCCTTTTTAAAATTCCAATTTTAAATACTTAAATCAATTTTCAAATTGATTTCCAAATTACTCCAATTTGAAATAAACTTCTTTACTTACTCAATTTATTCAAATCCGTTAACTTCAGATTTTATTTCTTCATTATGATTAAAATCTTTTTAACTAAAAATACCAATTTCAGATTTCCCAAATTCCTTCTTTATCCCTTTTTAAATAACCTCAAAACTTGAATTTAAAAAAATAAACTCTTTATTTCTTGATATAATATCACTTAAGCTTAAAATTTAATATTTCTCTGTTTATTTAAAATTCCCTTTCCCATACTCGGAATTTATTTATTAAGATTTAAAAATCACTTTATTCTTTTCCCAATTCATTCTTATTTTTATTCAAATTCTCTATAGTTATTTCACTTAAAATTTTACTCTTATATTTCTTTCAAAAATCCAATTTATAACTCAGTGTTCTGAAATATTCCAATCAGACCATAGCATCCAATATTCCAATTATCAATAAAATCCATCACAGGATATCAAATAATCATTCATAGAATATTTTAAACAAATCTAAATATTTTGAGGAATCCAGTTGGATCCCTCCAACCTATTTCCCTGCATCCACAGATGTTAGCACAATACCAATTCCACTTCGAGGTGGAATATCGCGGTACACGGGTTTAATATAATATCATCCGCTATTATGCGGCGCATAGGGTCTCATCCGCTATATAATGCGGGAAATCAATTACTCCAATATATACTATATACTACTATATAATATACCACATCCAATCAATTTAATCATTCAACCAAATATTTAAATTTAACCATTTAAATTTAAATTGAACCCAGATGAGTGAGATTAACTCACCTTTAATTTCGTTTGCAGTCCACTTCATTATTGCCTTGGTTTTCCGATTTTTGACCTTGAATAAACAATTTATATGATTTATTAATATTCGAAACAAATCGAACAACTCAATTACATATATTTTTTTATTTTTTTATTTTAAAATAACTAGTAAGTTAAAAATGTATATACCTATATTTATTTTCTTTTGAAACTTCATATATAAATTTATAAAAATAATCTATATAGATTTTTAAAATCTAACCTTATATATAAATTTCTATATTTTCCAAATCTATAATAATTACTGTTTACCTATATATGTATATACATTATATAAATCCATAATTTATAAATTCCTATAAAAATAGTTTATATAGATTTCAAATTCTATATACATATATATCCATAAAAATAATTTATACTATCCTCTTTTCTTTTTTTTTAAACAACCTATATATAAACCTTATATATATATATACTATTTTCCACTATTTATATATGTAAAATTAGATTTAAGTTTTGAAAATAATCTGTTAATATATACGTACACCTTACTATAAATTTCTCTTTTCTGTTTACTTTACACTTTTTTTTCCAATCAGTAAGTATACGTTTTTATTAGATCAAGTTTACAAAAAAACAAAAACAAAATAAATAGAATCGAATACCTAACTCGCGATCGTCGGTGCCACACGAACCACCTTGGCACTCTCATCAAACTCGAACCATCCCCCTTGAACCGACCACGCGGCGCCGCTCTCGAAGATGCCAGCGCATCGCGGTTCTCTTTTTTTTATAAACTTCGAGTTCGAATTCGATACGCAGGAGAAAAGGGGAAAAGCGATCATTTTTTTCTTGAATTGAAACATCGAGCTCGATTCGAACTCATAGTGGAAGAGGAGGAATTTGGGGAAGGCAGTTTCGAACTGGGAGGAGAGGAGAAAATTTCGCCGGCTATTGAATTTTGAAGTTACTGTATTTGTTTCGGTTTTGGTGGCTAAATTTCGGTGGGTTTAAGGCCCATCATTAGGGCTGCAAAATTTCGGTTTTGGGAAGGTCTAGGGGTAGCTAGAACATAGGGAATTGGATAATGGGTTGAGATCAAGTGAGAATGCGTAAAAAGGTTTTCCTTGTTTCCCTCTAATACAACTCTATATATATGTGTGTATCTCTAAAAATAAGGACTAACCTTTTTGGCCGCCATTACTTTCTACATTGCTGACTAAAACATAGCTCTCAATCCACTCCAAAATTCTCAAATATATTTCAAATTAAAATAATACTATTCAATAGTTAGAGGTCGGTGATTCCGGACTTACAATCTGACGAATCAAGAACAGTAAAAGAAAGGGAAGTCATTGTTTCAACGTGGATTCAAAGGCATCATTAAATTGGTAATTTTAACTCATATTACGGTAATTAAATTATATTCTATGATCCTACAGTGAGCAATTTCATATCTGTTTAAATATATTGCTACTATATGTTTAGTTAGGTGAGATTTTGTAAGTAGATGTAGTTGTCACAAATCAGTTTGGTTATGTGCATAAATTGTTTATTATACTATTCGATTTATGTATAGACAAATGTTGTTTACTATAGAAAATCAAATTTTGTCATTAATAATTGTTTTATATTTATTTATTAATAAATTCATATATATATATACACACTAGTATGGGCTCGTGCTTCGCACCCGGGCTGTTTGTATTATTGTAAACGGAAAGCAAGGGCATTTTTGGAATTTCAAAAGGACACTGAGTAAATTAGTTCAACGAATTTTCTATATTAGTAGTAGAGATTAGTGAATATTTCGCTCTCATAATAGCATATGTGCATATATAAGATATATATATGATTTAAAAAAATTAATACACTTATTTATATATAATATGAATTTAAAAATACGAAAATTAATTATCATACATATATTCATAATTTTAAATTAACATTTATTAAAATTTTGAATTGTTTATTATATATAAAATAATTATTACATTAAAATTTCAATTTTATATTTAAAAAAAAAATTATATCATTCCAGAAACGTATATAAAAAATTTAGGATATTTTCAGTAAAGTTTATTATTTTTAATAATTAACATTATTTCGGAAATTGTTTATGGTTTATTAAAAATAATAATTTAATCTTCAAAAAATTTCGTAACCTTTCGCTCATGATCTTAGAATTTTTGAAATTTTAAAGTTTGAATTTTTAATAATATATTATTTTATATTAAATAATTATTGCCGAAATCAATGTATTTGTTTTTTTTAAAATAATATTTCAACTTTGAAAAATCTCCAGATTTTTTCTAAGCTCTATTTTATGATCTTATATTTTTGAAAATTGTAAAATTTGAATTTTCATTAATAGATTATTTTATGTTAATTATTTATGGATGAAAACATTATTTTATTCATAATATATACAAATTAAAATACTAAAATTAAAACTAAGTTAATTTTGAATTATAAATAATTTCTCTCTCTCTTTCTATATATATATATATGTTTTATGTTCATATATTATATATAATATATTTATATGTACATGTGTGTGTGTGTGTAACACATATACATATGCATATTTGGACAACATACAAGACATACAAAATGAGCTAATATGTCCATTGCGATGTAAATCCCAACATCTACATATGGGTATATTATACCTTTCACGAATTATTATGTTACACATGCATTCACACATATATGTATATGATATATTTATGTATAAACTAAATCAAATAAAATTAATTTCATATTTTAATATATTTGAATTTAAATAAAATAAACGGTTTTATTTAAATGAAATTTAGAAATTTTCTAATTCAGTTAGACTTCATAGGCCTAATAAAAATCCAATAGGGTAAAAATTTTGAAATTCACCCATAACTTCCACTACAGAGTTGTCCAATTCCAACAATGGTATCAGAGCCCAACAGCCTATGCGGTCTAAATTAGTCATATTAGGGCTAACTAATAAAGCTTGCCCACTTCGTACGGTGTCTAGAAAGGTAATGTCTAGGATTGGAATTGGGTAATCAAGTACCATGTCCTACCTGGTTACCGGCCTGGCCCGAAAGGTGAAGTGAGCCCAAAGGTTGCCCCTAATAGAAAAGGCCCAACTTAATTTGGGCCTTGGGCTAATTTTCAAAATCGTTTTGAAAATTAATGTTAAAGATTTTAAATTTAATAGTTAAATTTTAAATTTATTAATTAAATTTAAAATAAAACATGTTTATTTTAAAAATTATAATACTACATAAGTTTTCAAAATGTTTGAAAGGATAATGATATTTTCAAAATGTTTGAAAATATTTATATAATAATTTCAAATTTTAAATTTATTAATAAGATTAATAAAATAAATTAATTAAATATGTTAATTAATTAATGCATATATGCATGTATTACATATGTTGAAATATATTATGTTATTTTAAAATGTTTAAGATAACATAAGTATACATGTATGTATACAAGATAAATTTTAATAAAAATTGTTTAATTGAATAAATTAATTAAAGGTTAATTAATTAAATAAAATACACATATATATGATATATGTTTGTTACACTATAAAGGTTATAGTATACACTATAAATGTTATAGTAGATATGTCCAATATAAAAGTTATATTGGAATACTAATTTAAAATTAATTAAAGAGTTAATTGATTAAAATTAATTAGATAAGATTTAATTAATGATATATTATACGTAAGACTATCATATAAGTAATATGAAATATAAAAGTTACATAACAATAAAACTTATATGATATGTGTATAAACTAAATGTGGAACATTAAAGAAACCAAATAGACTTAAGAAATAAATACATATGTAAATGTACATATACCATGATTTCTGATGTGTCTAACACTTGAATCGCTGGGGTATTTCATAAAAAATATATTATTCTATAAGTCGATATCACTCAATATATATATTGAAGATTATGAATCTTCAATATAATGTTGTCCTCTACCATATATATTAATAAATTACTTACATACTCCTTAGTTTTTGAGCAAACTCAAGCTAGGGATGTTATGCGTAGTATTATTAATATATTGAACATATGAGGTAAGATAACTATATGTATTTGTTGAGCAAACTCAAAGTACATATATTATACTTAGGCCATCACGATATGGTAGGTATGAGTGAATAATCTCTTTCGATTTGTTGAGCAAACTCAAGGTCGAAATGAGATTAGAACAAGGGAAAATGGATTAGGAGTTGTATATGATACAACCGATAAGTAGTTTGTTAACGTAAAAATCGAACGCTAACACCCCGGTGTGAGTATTAGTAAAGTGAAAGCACCACCCGTTGGTATGGGAACTAAAAATAAGCAGAGAATAGCAGAAAAATAAAGAGACAGCAGTTTTACAGTGGTTCGGCTCAAAATTTAGCCTACGTCCACTTTATCTTCTTTATCACAGGTTCGATTACAAGTTTTATAAGAATTTCTTCGATTATTCAACAATCGATACAAGTAATCAACACTTCAATGCAAAAGAGATTCTGGAATCCATCTTGAATGTAGCTGATCTTCTCTTTAGATAGTTTGAGATGTTTTCGGTAGTAGAGGTGTTGTAGAGGTCGTGAATGCAGCAGAGTTTCGGCGCTTCAAAGTCTGGAAAAAGTCCCCCTCAATGTGGAGTAGGCGGGGTATTTATAGGAGGATCCTGGGCTTAGGTCGTTGGGTTTTAGGTCGTGAGCGACCTAAGGGTCCTTCCGAGTTAGCTTAAGTCATTGGCGACTCAATGGAGCCATTTTGGGTGAGATACTGGGTGTGAGCGACCTAATGTAGTGAATTCAGAAGTTATCTCGGCAAGATTAGGTTGTGAGCGACCTAACAGAAGAGGTAGGTCGTGTGGCTTTACTTTGGAGCATGTTAAGTCGTTCCCTTTTCCTGAATTGCTAGGTCGCTAACTCGTTAGGTCGCTAGGTCGCTTTCTGGAGTTAGGTCGCAGGAGATCTTCTAGTGTTAGGTCGCATCCTTCTTATCTCGTTAGGTCGCTAGCTTGTAGATCGTTGAGCCGGTGGGTCTCTTAGCTCGCTAAGTCGTTAGGTCGCTGAAGCCTTGAGTTGCTTAAGTCGCTTGAGTCCTTTAGATCGATAAGTCGTAGACCGTTGAGTGCTAGGTCGTTGAAAAAGTGGGGTTAACACTTGCCCCTCGAAGTATATGCCTAGGGACTAGGTCGTGTGCTTCGACACTTTTTAACTCGTGCCATATGAGTTGCTAAGTCGTAAGTCGGTGGAGTTGTTAGGTTGTTTAAGCCGATTCGAATTCCACCTTTCCCGCCTATAAGTTGCTCGGCTTCTTCTTCCTTTTCCTCACTTGCCTTATTATCCGAAACTACCATTGGCGTTTTCTCCAAGCTTTCGAAGACAAAATCCCAACCTTCTCGTCGTCGATCAATCCTCTGTCCAACTACGTAAGTAATTCTGGCCATCGTTCACCTACATCTGTTGTCAAATCGCCGATTTCCACATTCCGACTTCGATTCACTTTCTTTTGCTGCATTTCATCGAGAATCATGTTTCGACCAATTTTTGACCGTTGTCGATCACGCAGTGGCTGCGATTCATGATGTAACAGCAATATTGAATTTGTGGCAAATCTGAGAAGATGTTAATGGTTTTTTGGGTGATTTGGTGGTATTGGAGAGACGAGGGGGAGATTTTAGGTTACCGGGTTAGTGGATAGCGGGTTATGTTGCGGTGTTTCTGGTGAGGTAAGGGGGATGGACACGCGGCAACATGCGAGTGGAGAGCAGGACTTAGGGTTTAAACATGAATCACACGACATAACTCAGCAAATGGTTTAACCAAGCAAACGACTTAACCAAGCAAACGACTTAACCAAGCAAACGACTTAACCAAGCAAACGTCTTAAAGAATTCATGCGACCAAACCAATCAGACGACTTAATTTTAACCCGTGGAGCTGTTTTAACTCGTAGGGTTGATAAACTTTTATAACCCAGGCAGAGCGACCTAATGGAGGCCGACTTATGTTAGGTCGTTGAATATGATTTGGACGACCTAAGTAATCCCGAGCTAGTCTTAAGTCGTTCCTGCGACTTAAGGACCTGAACACTTGCAAATTTTTTATAGAACTTGACTGAATTGCCAATTCGAACTACTTGGACTTGTTGTACTTTTTCACAGATTGTACTGACTTGATTGCTAATAACCTGTTAAATACAACATTTGCAGAAAACTGGGACGAATATACTCATCATTGACTGCCCACATTGAATGATGGATTAGATCAAGAGACAATATTCTACTTAAGTAAAATAACTTGAATTCAATCGAGTGTGAAATGCTGCGAATCAACTATCTTGAATGCAGTGTCAACGCAAAATTCTCATAGTTAGAACTGCTTACTATCGAATGTTATCTGCGTTGACACTACTCTCAGTTTTAATTTAATTAACAAGTCTTGAATTTTCCTGAATTGACGTATGCCAACCAGTATTATTATTTTTATTTACTTGTTATTTTATTAGCTTCGCACAACACTTCACACGCTTTTAGGAAACGTGCACCTTCATATTTGAACATCCAGTTCCTTGTGTAGAATGACTTCTCATCAAGCACAAGAAGTAACAGTAGAACAGATTGAAGAAGTCTTCCCAATAGCTGACCCTCTGGAGAATCCTCCGGAAACAGTCTCAACCACTCTAACCCAACGGGCTTTCAGCCAGCTTTGCGTCCAATTTGACATTGCTGAAACCGAAGCTTTACTTCCTGGAGTAAATGATACCGCCGACAGGCCACCTCCTAGCTTTATTGCGGTCAACCGTCAGATGTGCTTGAGCGGAGCTATTCCTCCTTTCAATGACTTTCTCAGAAAGCTGCTTCTTCGGTTGACTATCTCTCCATTCCAGTTGCACCTCAATGGCTATGCCATTCTGATGGGGTTGTGTGTGCTGTTCGAGAGAACACTTAGTCGCCTTCCGAGCTTCGACGAAATTTGTTACTTGTGTTCGTTCGGGAAGAATAAAGATCATCCTTCCATCACACTTATAAGGAGCGCTAGAAATCGTGAATTGATTACAGACTTGCCCGACAGCGCTCACGGGTTCTTAAATAAGTTTTTCTTCGTTCGTTGCCCTTCAGAATTCTATGGCATCTGGAGAGTAGGAAGTAAGATTGTCTATCTCCATTTACTCTATTTCTGAGCCTTTCAGAATTCGGGTTGTCAAGTATTAACTTCATTTTTACTCTTGTAGCACTTCCTTCCCTTTCTAAAGACTCCAGTCACAAGTCAACTTTTGAAAGACTAAATGCTGTAGCCATCGAGGAAAGGAGTATCAAATTTTTTTTGAAAGATGAATTTCTACATCAATTTGGCCTTTTACATCCTTCACGATCCCTTCAGCTTTGCGATGCCCCTGCTCCTCAACTGGAAACATCTGATGCCCCAGCCCCCGTAAAAGAACTTGCATTGAAAGAACTAGTTGCAGAAGCTTCATTGATAAAATGCTCCGGTTCTGCTGAGGGTGCAGAGTTTTCCGGCAAGTCTAAGCTTCTTCCGGTTATCGAAGAAGAGGAACTTCAACAATGTCCCGGGAAGACCGCCACGGAAGCTGATGAGGGGACGAAGAAGGAAAGTTCTGCCACAAAAAGTGCCGAACATGCTGAAGAAGGAACTGCTGGTGTGACTCACTCGGCTGGGCATGACGGTGACGACATCTTCGGGGGGTTAAGCGATTTTATGGTGACTTCTCAAGAGCTTTTTAAAGACGATATCACCGCTCCTAAGCTTGTCTCTCCATCGGTTGAAGCAACATCTGTCTTGCGATCACTTCCGCCAACCCAAGAGTTGACCCCTATTGTAAAAGCCGACATCACTCCTAGGCTGAAGAGTGGTTTGTAGCTTGACGCGCGTAGTTTGCACGCCACACACACTTAGGATTTTTAGCAGTTACTCGCACTTAACTTCCTTTTTCTGGAGATTTCTAAATTCTATCTCTTTTTCATTTTCAGATTCTCCAATGGGACGAAGCGGCTCGTATTATGATGATTTTATACGCTACGGAAGGCGTGACTTTTATAATCCCCGGCGCTATCTCTCTGCCCCCAGGGAAACTGATGAAGAACGAGCGGCTAGGAAAGCTCGTGAGAGGCAGGCTGACGAGGAGCGGTATGGAAGAAAGGATGACCGCCATGACTACTACCAAAGAGATGACGATTCCTACAAAAGAAAATCTCACGACGACAGGGGAAAAAGTCACATAACCGAGGATCCAAGCAAGCGGGCCAAACTCGATGACAAATCTTCATCTGAAATCTCTAAAGTGCCCGCTGCTTCCATCTCTTTAGACATTCCTCCCAGCTCTCCTGCCCTCAAAAGAACTGATATCCAATCAATCATCAATAAGCCTCCCTATCAAGTCGAAAAGCCTCCGCCTACACTCCACAGCCGATTCCCAAACTGGTGTCTGAAAGGAGTGCGCTTTGATTTGGATTTGGTACCGATCGACAAACAAGCCATGCTGCGAAATCTTGATGCTGTAAAGCTTGATATCGAAAGAATGTCCAGTTGGCAAAAACTGGTCGACGAACTCCAAAGAGTAAACCATGCAAATCTTAGGGCTATGCTGACTATGGAAAATGATAAGTCTGAATGGTAGAAAATTCTTGATCAGCACGATGCGGAAATGAAGAGCATCACTGCTTACAATGAGGAGCTTGAGGCCGAAGTTAAGAAACTTAAAGAGGACCTTGCTACCTCTTCCACTTCCCATTCTCAAAAGGAAGAGGTTTTTCAAAAGCAAGTGAGAGATGCGCATGCTGCTCAGAGAGATGCCGAGACCAAACTTGAGGCGGAACGACATGTTGTTGAAAAATACCGCAACGACACCGTCCAGCTGCGGAAAAAAGTCAGCTCCCAAGACTTGGAGATTACCATGTTAAAAGCTCAACTTTCAAAAGCAGAAAAGGAACATGATGAGGACGTTGCTGGAAAAGCGGCTGCTGAAGAATCGCACGAAACAACTAAGGCCACCATCAGCTCCACTCTTTTTGAGTTTTACGTTCTCAGCGTCTTAGGGAAAGGCAGCCTCTCTTTCTTGGGCCCGAAGTATGAGATTACATTGGCTGAAGTGTGTGAAGCAGCGGTTGAAGCGTTCAAAGATGCCGGTTACACCGAAGAGGATTTTGAGGTTAACTATTTGGACGACGAGAGTCGTGCCGCCCTTGCGAGGGGGAAAGAGAAGCTTGCTAATCAGCGAGCCGAAGTAGCGGAAGGAGAGCGTACAGGGAAGGAACCTTTGACCGACCCAGCTCGTCCTTCGTCTTCGGTCGTCGTTGACATTATTGGCTCAAGTTCCCATTCTCCGCCTCCTGCTAAAGCAGAAACCGGAGCTAAAACTGCTCACACTGAAGAAGAGGCCCAAGAAAGTACTGAAGCCCAGGATTATGAAATCGAAGTGATCAAACCAAGCTCTCCAGGTAACTTCAATTCCGATATGGCTCAAGTGGACTGCTCGTTTGCTTCACATGAGCTTGATGAACTTTTTGCCTATTACTTAAGCTTTGACGTGCCACTATCTCCTCTCTTTGCGGGAAATACTGATGTTTTTAACTTTTCTTCTTCTGTAGCGAAAATAACAAGTGCCGCACAGGCTTCACCTCCCCCAGCTGCTGCTCCTCCACCTCTTCAAGTTACTCCTCCTTCTGCTTCTCAACTGGGGTCGCAAGAGGAACAAATAGAAGCTCTCCAAGGTTTAGACGACTCGGCGGCTTCTCAAGAGCAAAAAGCCGAGGAACTTGAGGAGGGCGAGAGGACCCCGGAGAGATTCACTGCCGATGATACAAAACTTTCTGATCTTATCTCTCTGGGTAGCGAATCTTCCTCGAAGAAGAGGGGAAAGCGCGGAGCTTCGAAGAAAAAGAAAGGCGCTTCTGCTGATGATGAAAAAGCGGACACTTCCGCTGGTGACCAGAAAACAGAAGATGACCCAATTGCACCTCTTTCTCCTTCTTCCGCAACTCGTCCAGGCCGGCCTGCGAAGTTAGTCATTAAGCCAGGTGAAGGCTCCAAAGGCGGCTTGAGGAAGAAGAGATGAGTTTGGTTCTATCTTTCTTGTTTTGCTATTTTGTCTTTTGTCTAGAGACATGTATCGACCGGAGATTGTGCGGGTACCGGCCCCCGCTTTTTGAAACCTGTACATGTATAAAAAATTTGATAGTATGGAATAAAAATGACTCTTTTTACTTGTACAATCTCTTGTCAGTATTTGTGAATGCATTTATTCCTTGTTTTTGCACAAAATTCTTTATTTTCTTTGTATGATACTGCAGTGAGCTCGTGGTATGCTTGTTTGAGCGTTGTTTTTATTAATATAGCTATATGCCACCATACCATGGCTCATTGCAATATTCTGAAAAGACTTGTACTCTTATTCTAGAGAATAATTCTTCCATTTTGAGGAAATATTATTTTGCTTTAATAGAGTGTGCTTTGTATCAAAGTAGTTTTCTTTCTTTTTCTTTTCTTTTTAAAAAAAAACACTTCGACTTTCGGAGATGGGCACTTTCATTTTAGAAAAGTAGATTCCCCTATGCAGTGAAGCGGGCTTCCGAAGAAAGCATTGATCTGTTTTGTCAGAAGTTATATTTCATCGTTGAATGGGCCCACGGGACAGACGTCAGCTGTTTTTATCGGATATTTGTTTGCACAAATGATCACGAGTATTTAGCTACGGCCTAGAACCTTCTTTTTGAGAAGGTGCCCCTTCGGTGGTTCCATCAACAAATTTTTGGATGTGCCTTGTTAGAGAGCTTTATTTGTTTAGTGCTTCTAAAGAAGGCTTTGTGCCTCCGAAGAGGGCTTCTTGATTTGTGCCTCCGAAGAGGGCTTTGTGCCTCCGAAGAGGGCTTCTTGTTTTGCCTGAAAGTTATTTCTCACAGTTAAATGGTTTCACGGGGCGGACGCAAGCCACTTAATTGGATGTTTGTTTGCACAGACAATCATAATTAAGCAGCAAGGGCCCGGTGCCTTCACTTTGGGAAGGTGCCCCTTCGGTGGTACCACCAACCTTTTTGGTTGAGAAAAACATTTCATTTTACAGCGTGCCTCGTTGGAGGGCTTTATTTTGCACTTCAACTTTTTTGGGGAAGAACGTTCCCATGAGAGTAGAAGAGTGCCTCCGAAGAGGGCTTTATTTCTTTGCCTGAAAGTTATTTCTCACAGTCAAATGGATCCACGAGGCGGACGCAAGCCTCTTAATTGGATGTTCGTGCACAAACGATCGCAATTAACTAGCAAGGGCCCGGTGTCTTCCTTTGGGAAGGTGCCCCTTCGGTGGTACCATCAACCTTATTGGTTGAGAAAAACATTTCATTTTACAGCATGCCTCGTTGGAGGGCTTTAAATTGTGCCTCCGGAGAGGGCTTTGAGTTGTTTTCCAGGAAGGTTGCGTCTCACAGTTAAGTGGTTCCACGGGGCGGACGCAAGCCACCTAACTGGATGTTTGTTTGCACAAACGATCACAATTAAGCAACAAGGGCCCGGTGCCTTCACTTTAGGAAGGTGCCCCTTCGGTGGTTCCACCAACCTTTTTGGTTGAGAGACAAGATTCCGTTTTGGCTGTTTTTTGCCTGCTTGCCAATATCTTTTCATCATCTGTTCCTCAGCGATCCCTTGTTATCACTTTTGAATACATGTTCCTTCCTTTTGCAGGTTGTTTGATTCTTCCAGAGAAGCGCACTTCTTTGTTAAGTGAATCCACGGGGCAGACGCAAACTACTTAATCGGATGTTTGTTTGCACAAACGATCTCGACCAGTTAGCAAGGGCCTGGAACCTTCACTTTTGGAAGGTGCCCCTTCGGTGGAATCACCAACCGTTTGTGAGAAGTACTTCTTATGTAGGAATTGAATCTGGAATTTTTGTGGCTTGACATTTGTTTGTTGAGTGATTTATGGAATCGCTTGGGTTTGTGACGTGTTGAATAGGTAAGCTTTGCTTTGATTGCCTGCAATATTAAATCGATATTTTAGCAACATATTTAAGATATTTGCACATCGAAAAGAGACAGGCATTTTACAGTAGTAAAAGACACAAGATTTATAGTGGTTCAGCCAAGAATTAGGCCTACATCCACTTTATAGTTCTTATTGCTGAGTCACGCTGATTTTACAATGGCTTACAATACAAGAATGATACATCCAGCATTATTTTACAAATTTAAGCATAGCTTTTAAGTAAAATATGGACGCAAGTGGTTGCTGTTCCAGGCTCTCGGGATTGGATATCCTTCGACAGTTGTGAGTTTGAAAGTGCCATCAAGAAGTTTTTTGCCTATGACATACGGCCCTTCCCAGTTTGGCCCAAACACTCATGTTGCTGTCATGATCCTTTTCAAGACTAGATCCCCAATTTCAAAGCTGCGTTGACGAACTTTAGAATTGAAGTGCCTGGCTATCCTTTGCTGTTGAGCTGCAACTCTGAGTTCAGCTTCTTTCCTTCTTTCATCAAGCAAGTCAAGTGCTTCAAGTTGTAGCTTTTCATTTTCAGCTTGGTTGAAATGAATTCTCCTATGGGAGGGGACCTCTATTTCCACGGGAATTATTGCTTCTGATCCATATGCTAATGAGAATGGAGCGTGCCCAGTCGCAGTTTTGTGGGTAGTCCTATATGCCCATAGTGCTAGTGGCAGCTTATCGACCCAACCACCTTTTGCTTTTTCCAACTGTTTTTTGATGGTTGACTTGATAATTTTGTTCACTGCTTCCACTTGCCCGTTTGCCTGCGGATGAGCCACTGCTGAAAAGCTTTTTCGGATCTTGAATCGCCTGCAAAATTCCTGGAATTCTTCGCTTTCGAATTGGGTACCATTGTCTGTTATTATCTTCTGAGGCACACCATACCTGCAAATGATATTTTTAGTCACAAAATTTATCATCTTTTTTGAGGTAATAGTAGCCAATGGTTTAGCTTCAGCCCATTTAGTGAAATAATCAACAGCAACAATGGCATATTTGATTCCGGATCTGGCAATCGGCATAGGCCCAATGAGATCTATTCCCCAAATGGAGAATGGCCATGGACTGACCATTTGTGTTAGCACGGTGGAAGGTGCTCTTGGGATTTTTGCAAATCTCTGGCATCTGTCACACTTTCGGGAGTAGTTAGCAGCATCTCGATTAATATCTGGCCAAAAATACCCATAGCGGAGAATTTTCTTTGCAAGAGTTTGGCCACCTGAATGATCCCCACACTCTCCTCCGTGCACTTCAGCCAAAATTGTCTTAGCCTCTTCTTTGGTTACACATCGGAGTAATGGCATTGAGAATCCTTGTCTGTACAAATGGTCGCCTTGAATTACATATCTCGGGGCTTTTCTTAACAGCTTCTGGTGTTCTTTTGAGTTTTCTGGCAAGGAACCGTTGAGTAGATATTCCTTGATCGGGGTCATCCATGACTCTTGTTCTTGAGATACAGCCATGATCCAGTCAATATCCATCTCATCAATACTCGGAGCTGTCAAGACTTCTACAGGGACCAATCCCAATAATTGAGCTTCGCCAGAGCTTGAGTATTTCGCGAGAGAATCCGCCTTCATGTTCTCTTCCCAGGGTATATGGTTTATTGTATAATGATCAAAATCATCGAGAAGCTCACAGGCTTTTGATAAGTAAGCAGGCAGATTTCCTCCTTTAGTTTGAAACTCTTTCTTGACTTGGCATACAATAAGCTGGGAATCACTGAAGATCCGCAATACTTTAATTTTCAGTTCCTTAGCAATCCTCGGACCGGCAATAAGAGCTTCATATTCGGCTTCATTATTTGTCGAAGGAAATTCTAATCTCAATGCATAACATAGTAACCGTCCTTCGGGGGTTCCAAGCACAACCCCAGCTCCGGAACAGTAGTCATTTCTTGCACCATCAACATATAATTTCCATCGGATCGGAATGTCATCAGTTACCTCTTCCTCACTGCCACCTTTATCTGTGTATTCTGCAATGAAATCTGCTAAAGCTTGTCCATTGATTGCTCTTCAGGGATGGTAGGTGATATCGTATTGACTGAGCTCAATATTCCACTTCAAAAGACGACCCGAAGTTTCAGGGCGGAATAGGACTTGCTTTAGAGGTTGATCAGTGAGGACTTTAATAGGATGAGCCTGGAAGTATGGCCTCAACTTTCTGGACGCGATCAATAGACAATAGACGAGCTTTTCTAACTTCGAATAATTCATCTCTGCCCCAGTGAATCTTTTGCTGATGTAATAAACCGGGTGCTGAACTTTTACGTCTTCCCGTACCAATGCTGCACTGAGAGCATGAGATGAGACTGCTAAGTATATGAAAAGATCTTCACCATTGCTGGGCTGAGAAAGTATTGGAGGCTTTTCCATGTGACGAATCAGTTCTTCGAAAGCTTTCTGACATTCGGGAGTCCACTCAAAAAATTTCTTTCCTTTCTTCAGAGCATCAAAGAAGGGAATGCATTTATCAATGACTCTAGAAATAAACCGACTCAAAGCAGCGACTTTCCCATTGAGGCTTTGCAATTCCTTCTTTGTTCTAGGGGCTTTGACTTCTCTTAGGGCAGTAATCTGAGCAGGATTAGCTTCGATGCCCCTAGCACTCACAATGAAACCCAAGAATTTTTCGGACTCTACTCCGAATGAACATTTCAGAGGATTTAGCTTCATCCCATACTTTCGGAGAACCACGAACATTTCTGCCAAATGATCCATGTGGTCTACTGCCTTTTTTGATTTCACCAGCATATCATCAACATACACCTCCATAGTCTTCCCAATCTGGGGTTTGAACATGGCATTCACAAGTCTTTGATAAGTTGCCCCCGCATTCTTTAGTCCGAAGGGCATGACTTTATAACAGTAAAGACCAACATCAGTGATGAAGCTCGTGTCCTCCTGATCTGGCTCATGCATCATGATTTGGTTATATCCTGAGTAAGCATCCATAAAAGACATTAATTCATGCCCGGCTGTTCCATCCACCAACTGATCAATTTTGGGCAACGGGAAACAGTCTTTGGGACATGATTTATTCAAGTCTGAAAAGTCGATACATACTCTCCACTTTCCATTTGATTTTTTAACCAACACTGGATCGGAAACCCAATTTGGATAAGTGGATTCTCTGATGAAGCCATTCTCCATGAGCCGATCTACTTTTTCTTTTAATGCTGTTGACCTTTCAGGACCCTGGGTTCTTCTTTTCTGCTTTACGGCTGTGAACTTCGGATCAATATTCAAAGCATGCACTGCGATTTCTGGAGATATTCCACACATGTCGGCATGACTCCAAGCGAAAACATCCAGGTTTGCTTTCAAGAAAGCTATTAGTATATTCTGAACCGTCATACCAAGTTGTGAACCCACATTCAGCACCTTGTTTGGGTCATTCGAGTCAACAGGTATTGGCACCGTTACTTCTATCGGCACCACTCTATTCTCCCCTACACTGGTCTTTCTGGGATCAATTTCTTTTCGCGCACCACTATGCTCACCAGTGCAGGGTCCACCCCGTAATTGCTACAAGGTGGGTTCTTTGATGCAGAGCGGAGCTGTCGCACCCTTTCCCATCTCTCTCTTCTTCGCCTCCCGCAACTCTATAAGATAACATTCCCGCCCAGCATTCTGGTCCCCTTTCAAAACACCAACGTCGTTATCAGTGGGGAATTTCATAGTTAGGCACCACGGGGAGAGAATAGCTTTGAATGCCGCAAGCGTTGGTCGTCCCAAGAAGGCGTTATAAGCCAAAAATTCATCAACAATAACAAAAGTTTGCTTACGGACCACTTTTCTTTCCCCTTCACCAAGTTCTACAAATAAGTCGACAGTTCCGATGGGCTGTTTTGGTTCCCCAGTGAACCCAAAATTTATTGCGAAGAAGCTTGAACATCAGCCATCGGAATTTTCATTTGATCAAAGGTCTTTTTGAAGAGGATATTACAAGAAGCGCCGCAATCAACAAGCACTCTTCTCACAATAGCTGGTCTGATACCGGCGGTTATTACCAAAGGATCCATGGTGGGAGCCTCAATTCCCACAGAATCTCTAACTCTGAATACGATGTCATCGTGACAAGTTCTTTTCTGTTTTGAAGGCACAACATCTTTCAAGACAAAAACAGTTTCTTCTTTCGGGGCGTGTCTCAGAGCATGAGCATACCTCTCCATCTCTCCCCAACTTTTGCCTGCTGGGTGAGGACCCCCTGTGATTACATTAATAACAGGCCTTTCAGATTCTTGCACCACAGCCTTTTCACCTGAGCTAGATTGACGAGCAGGAAGTTGCTGCCCCTGAGTGGATGAGGCTGGATCACCTTTGTTTTTCTTGACATACTGTTGCAGTTTGTTCTGTCGCAGCAGCTCTTCAATTAAATTCTTCAAATGGCGACACTCATTAGTGTCATGGCCAGGCTGATTGTGAAATTGACAGAATCTCCCATTATTCATAGCATTTTTCCCAAGCTTCATCTCAGGTGGTTTGGGATATTCAACGGCATCCTTGGTTGCGAAGAATATGTTTTCTGGAGTATCAGTTAGGGGAGTAAAGTCTGAAGGCTTAAAGTAACGAAGTTTCTTCATATCTTTCTGTCCTTTCCTACTGTCATTCTCCCTCTTCTGACTGCCAGATTCCTTTTTGTTAGTAGCAACATTGTTGTTTTCTATTTCAGCCACAACCACCTTTGCTGGTGCAGGAAGATTCTCCAGACGCATAAATTCGTCAGCCTTCTTATAAAACTTCTCAAGTGAATTTGGTTCCTTCATCTTCAACCATTTTCCGAACTCACTTGTTTTATCGATGGCTCACATCAAGTAAGTTAGAATCATTCGAGGCTCAGCATTATCCACTTCGGCCAAGGCTATATTAAAGCGGTTCAAGAAAGATTTGATAGATTCTCTGGGAGCTTGTTCGAGGCTGGACAATGACATTATGTCCTTGGCCTTTGAAGCATACAACCTGAACTGATCCTTGAATTTACGAGTTAAGTCAGAGAATTGATCCACAGATCGGACCGGTAGCTTTGTGAACCAAAGTAGAGCCACCCCCTCCAAATAGACAGGAAAATATCTGCATTTAATCTCATCTGTTGCCCTGGCACCTGTCATATGCCAGTCATACTTGTACAGAACTGATTAGGGTCGCTTGTCCCCCGATAGGCTGGGATAGTAGGAGGAACAAACTTCTTTGGAAATTCAGCTTTTAGAATTCTTGTGGTAAACGGAGTCTTACTTGGAGCAAATCCCCAGTCATTTTCATCTTCATTCCTTTGCATACTTTCTTTCATAATATGGCGAATCATCCCTGATAAGTATTCTTCATCGTTCAGAGGCCTTGCCGGGCAGACGTCAGCCACTTTCTTGGAAGTTTGCCTGAACAAACGTTCGCGAAGAGGTGGCTACGGCCTTGAACCTCCAGCTTGGGGAGGTGCCCCTTCGGCGGTGCCAGGTGCCCTTTGAGGAATACTTTTCTCTTGGAGTCATGAGCATCTTCAGCAAAGGTTGGTTCATTATTTTCTGGTTGTTGGTGAACCCCAAGCAGAGCGTTTAACCTATCCATCATCAAAGCATTTTGAGCTTCCATTTGTTGGTATAACCCAGATACGACATTATCAAGTTCAGCCCTTGTGACTCCAATAGTAGGAGTCACCTGATTTGGCGTTGGAGAAGTGGCAGTCCTGTCATAAGCATTTCCAGATCTAGTAGATCTACTCTTTCTTCCAGGAGCCATGATTTCAGATAGACTTCTGGTTTTTAAGGAGAGTCTTTTAACAAATCTTTGTGAAGCAATGGTGAGGATGCACCTGAGTTCGATGCTCTCAATGAAGGCACCAAAAATGTTAACGTAAAAATCGAACGCTAACACCCCGGTGTGAGTATTAGTAAAGTGAAAGCACCACCCATTGGTACGGGAACTAAAAATAAGTAGAGAATAGCAGAAAAGTAAAGAGACAGTAGTTTTATAGTGGTTCGTCTCAAAATAAAGCCTACGTCCACTTTATCTTCTTTATCACAGGTTCGATTACAAGTTTTACACGAATTCCTTCGATTATTCAACAATCGATACAAGTAATCAACACTTCAATGCAAAAGAGATTATGGAATCTATCTTGAATGTAGCTGATCTTCTCTTTAGATAGTTTGAGATGTTTTCGGTAGTAGAGGTGTTGTAGAGGTCGTGAATGCAGTAGAGTTTCGGCGCTTCATAATCTGGAAAAAGTCCCCCTCAATGTGGAGTAGGCGGGGTATTTATAGGAGGAGCCTAGGCTTAGGTCGTTGGGTTTTAGGTCGTGAGCGACCTAAGGGTCCTTCCGAGTTAGCTTAAGTCGTTGGCAACTCAATGGAGCCATTCTGGGTGAGATACTGGGTGTGAGCGACCTAATGTAGTGAATTCAGAAGTTATCTCGGCAAGATTACTTTCTGGAGTTGTAAGACCTAACAGAAGAGGTAGGTCGTGTGGCTTTACTTTGGAGCATGTTAAGTCGTTCCCTTTTCCTGAATTGCTAGGTCGCTAACTCGTTAGGTCGCTAGGTCGCTAACTCGTTAGGTAGCTAGGTCGCTTTCTGGAGTTAGGTTGCAGGAGATCTTCTGGTGTTAGGTCGCAGCCTTCTTATCTCGTTAGGTCGCTAGCTTGTAAATCATTGAGCCGGTAGGTCTCTTAGCTCGCTAAGTCGTTAGGTCGCTGAAGCCTTGAGTTGTTTAAGTTGCTTGAGTCCTTTATATCGGTAAGTCATAGACCGCTGAGTGCTAGGTCGTTGAAAAAGTGGTGTTAACATAGTTATTAATCGTTTGTAAGGCTATGATTTGTTGAGCAAACTCAAGGTTGGAATACCAAAACAAACGAGTCCTAACACCCACTAGTGAAGTTGTAAGACTTCTATATTTCATCTTAGGGTTTAGAGAAACATAAAAGACTAGTGGGAGCCTTATTAGAAAAATGAAACAGTAACATTTAACCTTTCTAATATTGTAAGAAAATATGCTATATGATGTTATAATTATCTACAATGATAAATTTGTGCATTTAATATGACTGATAAAACATTTGTCAATTAACACACACACACACACACACACACACATATATATATATATATATATATATATATATATATACAAACTGAATTGAAAGTTGACAAATAGAAATATAATATATACTTACTAATAATTCTAATTGCATGTTATATAATGTTTCTATACCCATGCACGTGCCTAATTTCAACTACTTAATACATTCATAAGTTGGTCACTTATATGTTTATTTGGTTTAGATCGTGTATTGCATTTCATGAGTTTTTGAACTCTAAATGCAATTCGAGACTATGGATATTTGATCCATGTACTTTCACATATAAATGTTATATGGTGAATAGTCATAGTTTGTGGGGTACAATATTTCGATGAATTTAGTTCATTCAAAGTAAGCGAATAAACAGTATTTTAAGATCATGTATTCAACTTGAATGATTTCAAAAGGATCATATTGTGTTAATGTAACACAAGGCCATAAACTACGAGATACATCTAAGAACTCGATCGTTGAAATGTCATCTTGATCGGTTTACATAAAGTGCAACATATTTGATGTCTTAAATGTTAAGAATAATCGAATGCGCTTTTGTAAAAGTTTGTTATGATATTGTAGTAAGGTTTTCTTTTGAATAGTTTGACCATTTAAAAGAAAAATGAATGTATAAGAATAGATGTAATTTAAAGTAAAGTTGGAATGAAGAGAATGAATAGTCACTTCTGCTTCATAGAGAAATATTAGAAACAAGAATTGTTATATTAATTGATACTTAATATTGGAAAATGAAATATGATTTTTATTCCGAAATGTATTTTCATATAGAAAATTGTTTTCTATAACATTTATTTCTTTGAGTTCAAGATATTTGATCAAAGAACTCAACACTATAAACTAGTTGCAGCATATGAAATAAGTAAACAATATTAACAATATTAAGTGAATGGTGGACCTCTAAATTTAGTACGCTATTAGAGTAATGGCGGAAATAGTGGGAGCATGCCATATAGCACCTAATGATTGCATCAAATTACGAAAATTGTTTTCGTAAAATGTACTGAACATTATTTGTGAAATAATGTTTATTTTTGGTATTGATTGAAAAATATATATAACTATATTTCAATATGAGTATTATGAATATTCATTATGAAATAGAACTATATTATGGAATTTGTCTTCATAGTAAAAGTGATGCAACAAAAATACATATGTATCTAATATTATTTACAGTTGTTTTGGAATTATAGACTAAGCCGTAGTTTTGAGAAATAATTTTACTATATGATTATGAATCATATGATACAGGTTAATTATATCTCAAACAATTAATGGCTATGCACCCATTCAGTGGGGCATCATAAGGGTTGATGAACTCTTTGAATTAATACATATTGATGTATGCAATCACAAGTCCATTAATACCAAAAGGGTTCCACAAACTTTGTTATATTCATCGATGATTTAATTACCAACATGAACATGTGTATTAGATATACATGTAGTAAGTTTAGGATAAAATCATAGAATATAAAAGAAAAGTAAATAAAATAACATGCAATAGAATAAAATGATTTGATTTGGTCGAATAAGTGAGTATATTGGAAAGAGTTCCAAATGTACCTAAAAATGAATATAGATTCAATCTCAAAAGTCACTCCTCCATGTGATAAATAATGATGCATCGACAAGGAGTAATCAGACATTGTTGGACAATTTACGATTAATTGTGAGTGAAGTTGAGTTAGTTTCTTTCTATAAGGCCATGTACTTAAGATTAGTACACAAGGTTGATATTATTTCATCTAAACAACAGTTTACAAAATCATACAAGATAAGGGTTTGTAAGAAATCCCAACATATCCTACGCCAAGGAGTTGGCAGGTTGTGCAAGTCGAAAGATTGCACGTAATAATTGTTCATGAGGGATCTTGTATGAATCTCCAAAAGGTTTTTGGAAAGGTCTGTCATTAAATGACATATTTATGTTTTGAACATAATTTTGTAAAATAAAATCAGTTTTATAAATAAAAAGGTTCATAAAGCGTTTATGAATCCCTATTCTATTTGCACTAAGAAACAATTGTTGTTTCAAGATATATCAACTTCATCGTGAAGGAATTTCTTTGAGAAATTTTTGGTAGTTAAATGGAATTGGATCCGATCCATAGATAGAACTGATTACATGAGATGAAGTGAAATTAACTAACCTAAATGAACACATAGCATTAGAATGTCTAATAAGTATTCTCATACATCGAAAAGAAATTATGAGTTTCTTATTAATGTCGAAAATATACATCACCACTGGTTGTTTAATTGAACCATTAAGATTGTTGACTCTATATGGTATGATGCGCAAATCTGAAAGAATTCCAAGCACGCTATCAAAATATGATTTTGGTGGTCTTAACCAAAGAGATGTGATCCAGCGGCTGAGATTGTGTCTTTATTGGAAAGACTAATGTGGTTAGAATTAAATGAGCAATGTTGATAAGAATAATATCGCAAATTTCAATTACAGAAATTCTCATAACAGATTCAGTATTCGACATGCTCAAGTTAATTCAGATTTACTCACAAAATTATCGCTCGATAAGACTTAGTGTTTGGTACTTATGTACTGAAACAAAAAATTCTAAATAATGATTTAGAGTAAGACGTTTACACATATTAACCAAAAATGCCTCAAAGTCAGTGGGAGTGATATTGGGTTTGTGAGACTTTGGATATGATCCAAGAAATGATACGAATGTATCATTTTATAAGCATCAAGATTGAATAAGTATTTTGATATAAATATCAAATAGTTTGATTTTCAATCAAAGTGCAGAGGAAGCGTGTGTTCAAAAGAAAGAACGTTAAAAGGTACATTGATATTTCTAAACTATAAGTAAACAACACGTTGTTGATTTTAACAATATGCTTGTATTAAAATCAACTTTAGTTATTTTAATACTCAATTTTGGATTGTAAATGATGTCTTTTATGGTGAGTATAAAAGATATAGGGATTGTCCCAAAACGATATACAAGAGCACCCTATTAAAAGGAGACAATGTAAGTTGGATTCCTTATGCATTAGCAATACGAATTATCATACAGGTTATGTTGTGTATGATATTGTGTTTTGTTTATGTATTTGATACATGGAGAAAATATAAAATCCAAATTGATACCACTAAATGGTTGTTTGAGGTGTTCTCGCGTATTTATGAAATACTAGAGAATTGTTTATAGAAATAAGGAACTCGTTATGATGGAACGTTTGGACATAAACTTTTATAAGTGATATTGAGTATAACATGTCAATGATAAAATTTAAGTTAAAATCTTTAATTTGAAAATGTTTCAAAATAAAAGTGATTGTGGTCGATTCAACGAAATGTTGAGAACATTAACTTGAATAGCGCAACAATAAACCAATGTATATAGATATAAATGCACAAATTTATAATTGAGCCAAAGGTGATTCCAAATGTTGAGAATCCCATAATATTGTTATAAGATAACAATGTCATGAAATTGGTCATGATAGAGCTTAAAGCTCACTAGAAGTCGAAAGACATACTTCGAATCGTTCCACATGATAAAGGCAGTTTATCAGTGTCAGAGAGAGTTAATCGATAAAGTAGATAATTAAAACATAATAGCATACCCATTCACTAAGGGACTGACCTAATTGGTTATGAGAAAAATGATTGGAGAAGTTGGAATTAGATTCCATAATTGACCCCAACTGCAAGTGGGAGATTGATAGAGTTAGGGGTATGCTCTAGGGGCAATTATGTAATTTGTTACATATATCTAACTCGTTGACCAATCTTGTTCGAAATAAAAGGTATTTTCTTCCTATTATATCCTTGATATAATGTGATTATATTAATTAATTAACTTAATTAAAAGTATATTTAATAGAAAAATCCATAAATGGTATATTTTGTGATAGTAGTTACAAAGTGTTATAACCGTGACAACGAAACAAATATACCATTTTAAATGTTCCTAGTCAAGATGCATCGAGACTGGATATCGATGTATCCGTTGAGACTGGAGTACGTAACGCTCTCCAAATGTTGGGCAGTATATTACTCATGGCTGCTGGGGGCACCTAGGGGTTATGTACTAATAGTTATTGGATAACTAAGGAACGACTCACTCGATAGTTTTCTATTGGTTAATATAACTAAGGTCAAAAAGAAAATATTGATGTGACTGATTTACACAATTCTCTCGACTTGAGAATACTGTGGATCTTCAATATGATAGCTCCGCTTTGATTATAGCCAAATCATGGCATGGCGTCTATCGAGTAACTATAGTCGGGTCGAGTGGAAGTATTGGAAGTGAAGCACTATTCAAGAGAGGATTCATCTCCTCAGTTATATGCGGTTAGTATCACAGTCAACTCAAAGTCAAAGTCTCTGTCCAGAGCATTTTGGTTAAGAATAATTGTTATTATTGAACCAAGGACTTTGTATTTGAACTATAAAGTTGAATGTGGATGAGGTTGGAATTTTGACCATTACCAAATTCCATAAGTCCAAAGTGATATAGTTTTGACGAAGAGAATTGTTGTAAACAAATGTCACAACTGGGTAACGCTTATTAAACTAAAATAGATTTTACCGAAAATGAGTAAGCGATAAATTTGGCCATAATTTCACACCATCTGCTAAGTGACGTGTGAACGTTAACATTAGAATAGTTCGATGTTAATCGCCGACCAAATTTACACCCAAGTGTTACACAGCCGAAATGATGAATTCCCTTAAGACCGAACGATTTAATTAGTTTATAATTGTTATAAATTAATTAAATTAATTAATATTTATGAAATATTAATTATAAAATTTGAATATGATTTGAGAAATAAATAATGTTATATATATTTATAAAAGTTATAAATATATAGATCGATATACAATATCGACAAGTGATTAAATTAGACTTAATTGCATAGTATTTTGACTTGGGCTTAGATGGGTTTAAGGCCCATCATTAGGCCACAAAATTTCGGTTTTGGGAAGGTCTAGGGATGGATAAAACATAGGGAATTGGCTTGGAGATAATGGGTTGAGATCTAGTGAGAATGGGTATAAAGCTTTTCCTCGTTTCTCTCTAATACAACCATATATATATATATATATATATATATATATATATATATATGTGTGTGTGTGTGTGTGTGTGTGCGCGTGCGCGCGCGCTCGTGTGTATCTCTAAAAATAAGGACTAACCTTTTTGGTCGTCGTTTCCTTCTACATTGTTGATTAAAACATAGCTCTCAATCCACTCCAAAATTCTCAAATATATTTTAAATTAAAACAATACTATTCAATAGTTAGAGGTCGGTGATTCCTGACTTGCAATCTGACGAATCAAGAACAGTAAAAGGAAGGGAAGCCATTGCTTCATCGTGGATTCAAAGGCATCATTAAATTGGTAATTTTAATTCATATTACGGTAATTAAATTATATTCTATGATCCTATAATGAGCAATTTCATATCTGTTTAAATATATTGCTACTATATGTTTAGTTAGGTGAGATTTTGTAAGTAGATGTAGTTGTCACAAATCAGTTTGGTTATGTGCATAATTTTTTTATTATACTATTTGATTTATGTATAGACAAATGTTGTTTACCATACGAAATCAACTTTTGTCATTAATAATTGTTTTATATATTTATTAATAAATTCATATATATATATATATATATATACATATATATATATTAGTGTATATTTCTCTCTCATAATAGCATATATGCATATATAAGATATATATGATTTAAAAAATTTAGTAAACTTATTTATATACAATTTGAATTTTCAAATTCGAAAATTAATTATCATACATATATCCATAATTTTAAATTAACAATTATTGAATTTTGAATTGTTTATTATATATAAAATAATTATTACATTAAAAATTCAATTTTATATTTTTTAAAATATTATATCATTCCAGAAACATATAGAAAAAAATTAAGATTTTTTCAATAAAGTTTATTATTTTTAATAATTAATATTATTTTGGAAAAACTGTTTATGATTTATTAAAAATAATAATTTAATTGAAAAATTATTCAAAAATTTTTGTAACCTTTCATTCATGATCCTAGAATTTCTGAAATTTTAAATTTTGAATTTTTAAAAATATATTATTTTATATTAAATAATTATTGCCGAAATCAATATATTACTTTTTTAAATAATATTTCAACTTTGAAAAATCTCCAAATTTTTTCTAAGCTCTATTTATGATCCTAGATTTTCAAAAATTATGAAATTTGAATTTTCATCAACAGATTATTTTATGTTAATTATTTATGGATGAAAACATTATTTTATTCACAATATATACAAATTAAAATACTAAAATTATTACGTTTGCAAAACTAAGTTAATTTTGAATTATAAATAATTTCTCTCTCTCTTTCTATATATATATATATATATATGTTTTATGTTTATATATTATATATAATATATTTATACTTACAAGTGTGTGTGTATTTGTAACAGTATACATGCACATATTTGGACAACATACATGACATACAAAATTAGCTAATATGTCCATTGCGATATAAATCCCAACATCTACATATGGGCATAGTATATCTTTCACGGATTATTATGTTACACATGCACTCACACATATATGTATATGATATATTTATGTATAAACTAAATCAAATAAAATTAATTTCATATTTTAATATATTTGAATTTAAATAAAATAAATGATTTTATTTAAATGAAATTTAGAAATGTTCTAATTCAGTTAGACTTCATAGGCCAAATAAAAATCCAATAGGGTAAATTTTTTGAAATTCACCCATAACTTCCACTGCGGGTTGGTCTAGTTCCAACACTAATAACACAGAATACGGCTTGTTAAGGGCGATCGAATGTGAATATAACTTTAAACTTACACTGACACGTCATACTTCCCATTTACTGAATCTCTGAAACAAAAATTTAACGTGTACAGTCTCAGTTCAAAGAAATAAACACACGGAATAATAAACATCATATACATATACAAACTGTGAGTTTACATAATATAAAATAAGACTCACATAATATACATCTAGTACAAATCTCTAACTCAAATATACATCCCATATGCATACACAAAAACCCTAAATGAGATAAACTACAGTCAAAAACATTTATCTCCTTGCCAGCATAATCCATCCAAAGGTCAGCTCATCCTGTAACCTGAAATGTCTCGGCCTGACCCGAGTATTAAAAATAAACGGGTCAGACTATCTTTAAATATCCAAAATGGTAAGAACAAAATATAACACAAGGATATCTGACATATATATAATTACAGGTGTCATGTATATATATAACAAGTCAAATGAATAGTCCAACTCTAGTTACAATTTAAGACACAAGAATGCCTACACAAAATAAATCACAAACCATCAAAATCCATCTTAAAAAACGAAACATTTCAATCCCAAAATGTAGAATAAATCAAAAATCCAAAAATTCCAAGACAAAGGGTAATATCTCAAAAATCCAAGAAAACCAAATCCAGAATTATCTCAATGATCGTACTCATACCGTAGGAAAACTAAAGGTGGTATCACTCGTACTGATCAGATGATCGTCCATACCGTGAAAACAGGATATCAAAATCCAAGGAAACCTATCGGAGAAGATATAACTCATTCCGATCACAAGGATCGTTGTAACGACCCTGAATTTTGAACAATTTAATTTGAGAATATTTAATTAATTTTAAATATGTGAACGATGATTTGACTTGAATTTCAAATTATCAGAATGAATTGGCAATTAAATTTTTGAATTTAATCTATTGAAAGTTGAATAAAATTTGAATCTTCAATTTTAAGCCGGTTAAAAATAATTTAAAGGCTTAGAAAATTCATATTGATAATACTGGAGTTAATAGAAGCTTCAGAATTGATTTTAAAAGCGATTTGTTCAGTTTTGAAATTGTATCGTTTGAAGTTGAATTTAAAAATAGCCTTCCGAGGCACAGTCTCGGAATTTGACGAAACCAGTTTCATTGGGTCCGTAATATTGAATTATTACTGGATTTTCAATTTCGTATTTATCAGAATTGTTTTGTGAACATACGGCGTATAAACGCGTATAAAATTAAATTGAATTCAATTTGAATTTCTGTAACAACTGGGGTTTTGCCCAAAATTTTAATCGTCAATAAACGATCTATGTTGACAGTTAAATTTCTGTTTGTCATGAGAATTTTTATAACGATAAAATCTTCGTCAATTAACGATTTAATATCGAATTGTTAATTTCTGTTTGAATTTGGAAATTGTAAATCGATTGAAATTCTTTTAATTAAATTTTTATTTGTACGAATGAATATATATATAGTTTAGATTTTAACAACAAAATTAAACAAAAACAAAATTTGATTTAAAAAGAAAATAAAATAAAAAAACCATACCCTATACCATACCCAACCCATATCAGCCATATCCTTATCTCGTTTAAAACCATATACCTGCCGTTTCCCCTTTCATTCATTCAAACCCTAAACCTAAAAAACAGACGAAAAGAAAATAAATGGCGGCGACTTCTTTCGTTCGTTCCTCGAAGAAAAGAAAAAAAATGGCGGCTTCGTTCTTCGATCTGGAAACGTAGGGCTTCAGAAAAAATTTGGGGCTTTCGTTCGCTCGTCTTCCTCTTGCTCGCGGCTGATTCTAATTGCTTCGAACTAACGTGAGTAATTCTTATTTACTCACATCTATTCGAATTCGTGACTTTTGTCATTGGGTTATTTGAAGTTGTTCAATTTTTGTGCTCGGCCATTCGAGTATATTTTCGTTGTTGATGATTTTTGTTGATTTCATATGATTTGGTGATGTTTTGATACTCGCGACTTTATATCTCCTTGGTCACCACAGCTTCGATTTTTGCCAGTTTGACTTCGTTCGAACCTACTACCACCGTTATGATTCTTTGACATTTTTTTGTGATTTAAACTTTATTTTAACCACGTGAATCTCTCCTGCGACATCCTTGGTATCAGCACCCGATATTGTCGAACGTTGCTCTGACTTGATTGTTTTTGGGACTTCGGCATGTTATCGTGATAATGGTTGGCTTCGGCATGACCACAGTTTTGATTTTTGATTTGAAATTGCCATTTTAAATTCTGTGTTTACATGTTGCCTTGACTGACCAAACATTTTAGTTGCTGTTTCATTTGAATTTTTGTAATTTGATTTCCTGTTGGTTGATGTTGATTCTCACATGTATGTCGAGACTCTCATTTGTCTGTAATATTGCCTTTTCATGGTGATGTTTACACTGCTATATTGATTCGGAATCGATGCATACTGAACTGTCGCCACTGTCTTCTTTGTAGTTGCACTGCACTTTGATGGCTGATCATTTGTATACATACATTCTTGTATGTATATATGTGTGTGGCCACCGCATTATGAAATCCTGTATTTGGGTTCGACATGTGTATTTCATTTTGTCTCTGGTCTTATTTATATTGAACTCGTATTTGACCTGCTGTTCAGATGGCAGCGGCATTGATATTTGATGTATTGCATATATGTTGTAGCTTTGAAATTGCACACATATCCCATAGCTTGTTACTTTGATTTGCTCGTTCCTGTAGCTTTATTTGATTGGCTACCATCATTTGCCTTTGCCTTAGTTTTTGGCATGTCCAAGCTTCGCCTGTTGTTTTGATTTGAATAGGCTATTTGTTATCTCTATGAATTCATGTGGTGGCTGCAGTACATGTTGCAGTTTTCCCTTGAGTTCAAAATGGGGCTGCAGTTCATTTTTATAAAAAATTTTGCACTCGATGAAGTGTGCAGTAATGAATCGTTTGGGAACTTATTTTCTTGAGTTTACTTGAGTATATGCAAACCAGTTGCATTTTCGACCCTGTCATGTTGCATGGGTTTTGGTGTTGCGGCTGCGTTGAGTTACTGACTTGACCTCTGCAGCTTCGATTTGCTGACAGTATTCACTGTTGTGATGATTTGTAGCGCCTGTGTTGAATCCGGTACTTGGGTTTGACCTCGTGATTCGAGTTGGCGAGGCAGTGCACGTTAGCGTGCACTGTAGCCACTCAGTATAAAATTTTAATTGATATTTCTTTTGTTTTGATTCATTGATGCGTTTCATATTTTCTTGTGTTGTATTGGCGAGGCCGTACACGCGTGCGTGTACGGCAGCCAATCAAAAAAAATAAAAATGGATGATTTCTATTTTTAAAATTGTTTTATGTTGCCAATTCTATATAATTTAAATCATATTTTGATTTGGTTTTAATTTGATGATTTTCATTGATAATCGCCGTTTCGGCAAAAATTCTATTTTTTCTAAATCATCTTCATTTAGATATCTTTTCGTCTATCGCTGTTGATGATTTAAATCTGCTGATTTATTGTTTAACACTGTTTAGTGTTATATTTTCGTTATCCGATTTCTTTGTTAAAAGAGTCGGATAGACGAGAATTATTGTGACTGTCGTCTATTTAAATTATTATTGCCTCTATACACTAATAAACTGGTTTGAATTAGACTGACCTGTGTATTATTTTCTTTTGAATATAATACTCGGGTCAGACCGAGTATTTTTACAGCTTGAAGATTTTCGAGCAGCGAAGTTAGAGAGAGAGTAAAGAATCACTTTAGTTTTCAGAAGAAAATTGTATTTTAAGATATTCCGCTGTATCAGTATTTACATTGTATAAACTCTGATGTATATAAAAAGATTTATAGTAATGAAATAAAGATTCATTTGTTTTAATTGATTGTTATTATTCTGTGTTTCTGTGGCTGATTCTGTTTAAACCTTATAAACTAAATAACAATTCGTCTTTTTGAACGTTTCGAGTTGGTTTAATTACCGACTGGAGGCGGTCAAAAGGGGGAATGTTACAGCGTGGTATCAGAGCTTTGGTTTACACAAAGCTTAGTTTATGATGTTTAATATGAATAGTTACTAGAAACACTTTAAAAAGAGAATGTTTTTCAAATCTAAAGAAGTTTAAAATTGTTTGAATGGATTTGAAATTTAACTAAGGAAGTTAAATAAATTGAACTGGATTAGATAAATTATTGAGATGGAAATTTAAACTTAAAAGATAAGTGATTATATGATATGAATTGGGAAGTTTAAATTAATAAGTTGTTTAACTTATAAAATGAGAAAATTTGAATCAAACCAGTTGTTAAATGGTTAAACAGTTTTGTTAAGTAAAACAAAATCTGGATTTTGAAATGTGATATGAATTTGACTTTAGTAAAAGTTAAATAAAATAGAATTTCAAATAACTTAGAGCCGAACTTAAGTTGTATAGTGAAAATAAATGCAAGTGGAGATAAAATGAAACATGGCTTAAGTAATAGTGAATCAAATTGAATTTGATATCAAAATGAATTAATAAAGTGAAGTAATGAATATGAAATTGAGTTATATAAAGGAAATTCAACTTTAATTGTAAAAGTGAATTAGTGAATATGGTGAGTATAAGAATTCAATTAGAATTGGAATATAAACCAATTGAAATTAAGTATGTTGAACCAAATTGAATGTAAGCAAAGTAAATAAATTTGGTTAAGTTGAATGTGCATTGGTTGCCAGTTGATCGTATAGAAATTCATTAAGTGTTAATGAAATTGTATTAATGGAATTTGGAAGCTATGTAAATTGAATTCAAATTGAAAGATAAGTGAATTTAAAGAGAATCAATTTTGATTTGAATTGAAGCAAACTAATTTGAATGTAAATTAGTGAATGTGAACTAATTGAATATGAATGAATGTTAGTAAAATTTTATGTGAAAGAATCAAATGTGATTTAAATTGAAAACCAAATCGATGAATGATTTACTAAAGAACTAGTGATTATCTTGGAAATGGAAAAGTGATAAATTTATATAATAGTTTAAATTGGAATTTTTGAATTATTATAAACGGTTTAAATTGAAGATTTGAAAGTGTTGATAAATTATTGAAAGAATAAAATGGTTTGTATAAGTGTTAAAAGTGAAATATTTAATGGATTTCATAAGTGAATGGAAATTACAGAATTAAAAGTTTATAATTGTGAAGTTATAAAATGAATCAGAGTTGCGAAATAAAAGAATTTATAAGTAATTTACTTGTAAATTAAATTTCTAATATAAAAATTGAGTTATAAAGGAATGGGTTAATAAAGCAATTTTTATAAATTGAAGTCTTTATAAATAGGAAATGGAATTTATAAATGTTGTTTATAAATCCGAAACTGACTTATTTTGATAAGTAAAATTCTGTATAGTTTGTTAAACGATGTATATTCACAATTTTGGACCGTGAATATATTATTGAATAAAATGGACATGTTTTGGGAAAGTGATATTTTAAAACGAAGTAATTGTTTTAAAAAGGATGTTTTCAAAGGCATTGAATATCGAAACCATAGATTTCAACATTCATTGTTGAAATAGACGTTTTCGAATATAAGGAAATGGTGGACTATAACACTGTTGTTATAGTAAATGATTTCCGAAAGGAAATGTTTTGTATAGTATTAGGATTTATATATCTATCTAAATTTTGAATCCCTATACTAGTGATTTTGAGTTGTCGTAACGATGTTTTACGTAACATTCGTTTTAACTCAAATAAATGTGAGAAAGAGAATGATTTCCTTAAAGATGAAATATATACTTAATTTTGATTAAAGTATATCGAATATTTTCAAATGCTGAAAATAAAATGGATTGTGAATTACTTATTTTTAAATAAGTATGGAAATGTTTTTCCAATTATGAAATGTTGTGAATATATTCCGTAAGGAATAAATGATTTGAAATTCATTTTTGAAGTCGAAGTTGAAAAGTTAAATGAGAATTTGAACAATTAGTTCAATTTGAAATTTTTCAAAAAGATTGAATCGTTAAGTTAAAATTGAGTTTAACTTCGACATCAAAGGCAATATAAGTTGAGCTTTGAATTTCAGATGATGATTTGGGTTGTATGTCTAACATTGTGAATTGATGACATAGCAATTGATCTCTATTTAATATATATCTGTTGGTGGCGGAGAATTTATTCTCTTAGCTTAACACCCTTCTCTGAGACGTACGAGCTCAGAGGTTATATATCGATAGACATCAATTCTGTGTTGAGAATTGATGATGTAACGTGTAATCCAAATCAAATGTGAAAGTCGATAATAAATGGAATTATGAATATGAATTAGGTTTGAGATAACCTTAAATTTCTAAATCGACTTAGAGGAAAATTTTGAAATCCTCTATTTTGTTATGAATATGAGATATGTAAGTTTTTAGAACTTATATATATGAATGCGGTAAATTTGAAACCGTTAGTTTAGAAAGACATTGTTATGGAAATCTTATGTATGTTTACATAGATGTTATATGTACGAAATGTGAAATGAAAGTACTACATATATGATATTATGTTTTCTAAACTGAGGATGTGGAAAAGTACCTTCCATTTATTATTAGAGAAGGTATTGGAACTCTCGAAGAGTGTCCATTTGAAATTCGTAGCTACGTAGAATTTACATTTAGTCAGAGTGACTATTTGAATCGGAAATCCTTCGCGATAGATCATCGCGATGAGATTAGATTTGATTGATGATTAGCGTAATTTGAGGGGCGAGATGCCCACAGTTACAAGCGATTCCACTGGGATAGTGGCGCAACCGCCGAGTAAACTGCAATCTAATGCCAGGCGAAATTTGAGGGGCGTGATGCCTACAGACACGAGCGATTCTACTGGGATAGTAGCGTAACCGCCGTGTGTGCTGCAATCTATGGCGACAACCATGGCGAAATTTAAGAGATGTGAAATCTACAGCCACAAGCGACTCTACTGGGATAGTAGCGTAACCGCCGGGTGGAACTGTAATCCATGGGGGAACGTGCTTTCCATATCCATTTTTAAAAGAATTTTTAAAAGTATTTTCACTGGGAATTGAAGCAAGTATGTTTAGTACTTGGAGATTTTTAGACCTGCGCCTGGCCAGCGTATGTCTAATGTCTGTGAGAACGAAGATGGACTTGTTAAATTTCGAGTTAGCAAGTATTTTCAAACTGTAAATAGCAAATCAATGATTTGAAAGTAAAATTACATAATTCCGACTTAATAAACTAAGAAAGAGGATCTTTGAAATGTTTTGAAAGTCCACAGCTTTGGAAGAGATATATATTATATAAATCTCTAACGTGAAGAATTTTAAGTTTGAATCTGAGTTGTAAATCGAAAATGTTGATAAAAGACTTTTGCGTTTTGATTTTAGAAATCAATGATTGTAGAAATCATTGAATAAAAGAGAAGATAAACAAAACTAGTGAGATTAAACAAATGGAATGAATCATATATTCATTTATTTGTATTGAGTTTCAAGCTTGTAAAAATTGACTAGAGTATAAATATCGATGAAATTTTAACAACTTTTCCTTTTCGTGGACGAAAAGTTTTTAAGGAGGGGAGTTTGTAACGACCCTGAATTTTGAACAATTTAATTTGAGAATATTTAATTAATTTTAAATATGTGAACGATGATTTGACTTGAATTTCAAATTATCAGAATGAATTGGCAATTAAATTTTTGAATTTAATCTATTGAAAGTTGAATAAAATTTGAATCTTCAATTTTAAGCCGGTTAAAAATAATTTAAAGGCTTAGAAAATTCATATTGATAATACTGGAGTTAATAGAAGCTTCAGAATTGATTTTAAAAGCGATTTGTTCAGTTTTGAAATTGTATCGTTTGAAGTTGAATTTAAAAATAGCCTTCCGAGGCACAGTCTCGGAATTTGACGAAACCAGTTTCATTGGGTCCGTAATATTGAATTATTATTGGATTTTCAATTTCGTATTTATCAGAATTGTTTTGTGAACATACGGCGTATAAACGCGTATAAAATTAAATTGAATTCAATTTGAATTTCTGTAACAACTGGGGTTTTGCCCAAAATTTTAATCGTCAATAAACGATCTATGTTGACAGTTAAATTTCTGTTTGTCATGAGAATTTTTATAACGATAAAATCTTCGTCAATTAACGATTTAATATCGAATTGTTAATTTCTGTTTGAATTTGGAAATTGTAAATCGATTGAAATTCTTTTAATTAAATTTTTATTTGTACGAATGAATATATATATATAGTTTAGATTTTAACAACAAAATTAAACAAAAACAAAATTTGATTTAAAAAGAAAATAAAATAAAAAAAACCATACCCTATACCATACCCAACCCATATCAGCCCATATCCTTATCTCGTTTAAAACCCTATACCTGCCGTTTCCCCTTTCATTCATTCAAACCCTAAACCTAAAAAACAGACGAAAAGAAAATAAATGGCGGCGACTTCTTTCGTTCATTCCTCGAAGAAAAGAAAAAAAATGGCGGCTTCGTTCTTCGATCTGGAAACGTAGGGCTTCAGAAAAAATTTGGGGCTTTCGTTCGCTCGTCTTCCTCTTGCTCGCGGCTGATTCTAATTGCTTCGAACTAACGTGAGTAATTCTTATTTACTCACATCTATTCAAATTCGTGACTTTTGTCATTGGGTTATTTGAAGTTGTTCAATTTTTGTGCTCGGCCATTCGAGTATATTTTCGTTGTTGATGATTTTTGTTGATTTCATATGATTTGGTGATGTTTTGATACTCGCGACTTTATATCTCCTTGGTCACCACAGCTTCGATTTTTGCCAGTTTGACTTCGTTCGAACCTACTACCACCGTTATGATTCTTTGACATTTTTTTGTGATTTAAACTTTATTTTAACCACGTGAATCTCTCCTGCGACATCCTTGGTATCAGCACCCGATATTGTCGAACGTTGCTCTGACTTGATTGTTTTTGGGACTTCGGCATGTTATCGTGATAATGGTTGGCTTCGGCATGACCACAGTTTTGATTTTTGATTTGAAATTGCCATTTTAAATTCTGTGTTTACATGTTGCCTTGACTGACCAAACATTTTAGTTGCTGTTTCATTTGAATTTTTGTAATTTGATTTCCTGTTGGTTGATGTTGATTCTCACATGTATGTCGAGACTCTCATTTGTCTGTAATATTGCCTTTTCATGGTGATGTTTACACTGCTATATTGATTCGGAATCGATGCATACTGAACTGTCGCCACTGTCTTCTTTGTAGTTGCACTGCACTTTGATGGCTGATCATTTGTATACATACATTCTTGTATGTATATATGTGTGTGGCCACCGCATTCTGAAATCCTGTATTTGGGTTCGACATGTGTATTTCATTTTGTCTCTGGTCTTATTTATATTGAACTCGTATTTGGCCTGCTGTTCAGATGGCAGCGGCATTGATATTTGATGTATTGCATATATGTTGTAGCTTTGAAATTGCACACATATCCCATAGCTTGTTACTTTGATTTGCTCGTTCCTGTAGCTTTATTTGATTGGCTACCATCATTTGCCTTTGCCTTAGTTTTTGGCATGTCCAAGCTTCGCCTGTTGTTTTGATTTGAATAGGCTATTTGTTATCTCTATGAATTCATGTGGTGGCTGCAGTACATGTTGCAGTTTTCCCTTGAGTTCAAAATGGGGCTGTAGTTCATTTTTTAAAAAAAAAATTGCACTCGATGAAGTGTGCAGTAATGAATCGTTTGGGAACTTATTTTCTTGAGTTTACTTGAGTATATGCAAACCAGTTGCATTTTCGACCCTGTCATGTTGCATGGGTTTTGGTGTTGCGGCTGCGTTGAGTTACTGACTTGACCTCTGCAGCTTCGATTTGCTGACAGTATTCACTGTTGTGATGATTTGTAGCGCCTGTGTTGAATCCGGTACTTGGGTTTGACCTCGTGATTCGAGTTGGCGAGGCAGTGCACGTTAGCGTGCACTGTAGCCACTCAGTATAAAATTTTAATTGATATTTCTTTTGTTTTGATTCATTGATGCGTTTCATATTTTCGTGTGTTGTATTGGCGAGGCCGTACACGCGTGCGTGTACGGCAGCCAATCAAAAAAAATAAAAATGGATGATTTCTATTTTTAAAATTGTTTTATGTTGCCAATTCTATATAATTTAAATCATATTTTGATTTGGTTTTAATTTGATGATTTTCATTGATAATCGCCGTTTCGGCAAAAATTCTATTTTTTTCTAAATCATCTTCATTTAGATATCTTTTCGTCTATCGCTGTTGATGATTTAAATCTGCTGATTTATTGTTTAACACTGTTTAGTGTTATATTTTCGTTATCCGATTTCTTTGTTAAAAGAGTCGGATAGACGAGAATTATTGTGACTGTCGTCTATTTAAATTATTATTGCCTCTATACACTAATAAACTGGTTTGAATTAGACTGACCTGTGTATTATTTTCTTTTGAATATAATACTCGGGTCAGACCGAGTATTTTTACAGCTTGAAGATTTTCGAGCAGCGAAGTTAGAGAGAGAGTAAAGAATCACTTTAGTTTTCAGAAGAAAATTGTATTTTAAGATATTCCGCTGTATCAGTATTTACATTGTATAAACTCTGATGTATATAAAAAGATTTATAGTAATGAAATAAAGATTCATTTGTTTTAATTGATTGTTATTATTCTGTGTTTCTGTGGCTGATTCTGTTTAAACCTTATAAACTAAATAACAATTCGTCTTTTTGAACGTTTCGAGTTGGTTTAATTACCGACTGGAGGCGGTCAAAAGGGGGAATGTTACAGCGTGGTATCAGAGCTTTGGTTTACACAAAGCTTAGTTTATGATGTTTAATATGAATAGTTACTAGAAACACTTTAAAAAGAGAATGTTTTTCAAATCTAAAGAAGTTTAAAATTGTTTGAATGGATTTGAAATTTAACTAAGGAAGTTAAATAAATTGAACTGGATTAGATAAATTATTGAGATGGAAATTTAAACTTAAAAGATAAGTGATTATATGATATGAATTGGGAAGTTTAAATTAATAAGTTGTTTAACTTATAAAATGAGAAAATTTGAATCAAACCAGTTGTTAAATGGTTAAACAGTTTTGTTAAGTAAAACAAAATCTGGATTTTGAAATGTGATATGAATTTGACTTTAGTAAAAGTTAAATAAAATAGAATTTCAAATAACTTAGAGCCGAACTTAAGTTGTATAGTGAAAATAAATGCAAGTGGAGATAAAATGAAACATGGCTTAAGTAATAGTGAATCAAATTGAATTTGATATCAAAATGAATTAATAAAGTGAAGTAATGAATATGAAATTGAGTTATATAAAGGAAATTCAACTTTAATTGTAAAAGTGAATTAGTGAATATGGTGAGTATAAGAATTCAATTAGAATTGGAATATAAACCAATTGAAATTAAGTATGTTGAACCAAATTGAATGTAAGCAAAGTAAATAAATTTGGTTAAGTTGAATGTGCATTGGTTGCCAGTTGATCGTATAGAAATTCATTAAGTGTTAATGAAATTGTATTAATGGAATTTGGAAGCTATGTAAATTGAATTCAAATTGAAAGATAAGTGAATTTAAAGAGAATCAATTTTGATTTGAATTGAAGCAAACTAATTTGAATGTAAATTAGTGAATGTGAACTAATTGAATATGAATGAATGTTAGTTGAATATGAATGAATGTGAACTAAATTAGAAATTCAAGGCTGATTTTGTTTAAACCTTATAAACTAAATAACAATTCGTCTTTTTGAACGTTTCGAGTTGGTTTAATTACCGACTGGAGGCGGTCAAAAGGGGGAATGTTACAATCGTATAAAATAATCCAGGAGTATACTTCTTAAGGATTTATTGGCCAAGTCGAACACCTAAAGAGAGTAAAATCTAAAATGCGAAATACTATCACCTTTAGTAATCATGAGAACTTAACCAAAACGTTCCATACCGCCTAGTGAAATTCAAGTATTTACAAGAAGCTAGTAAATTTCACTCATTATGGATACCACTGGAAAACCTAAACTATATTCCCTTAAGGATCTATCAGCCCTACCGCACACCAAAAGAGAATACAACCCTACAGTGTTAAATACTTTCTAATAGCAATCACAAGAATTTAACCAAGGCATCTCATACTACCAGGTGAAATTCGAGTATTCACTAATGGGCCAGTAAGTACCACGCAAACGTTCTATTCAATGACTTGTAACATATTCAATGTAGCTTTACTAGAAAGCATTTAAACCAATTAATAACACTAAGTCGATTATTAGTATTTCCAAATTATAGAATTAAGGTTCTTAAAATATTTTATTTTAAAAATCTTCTCCAAACCCAAAAGTCACACAAAATTGCCAAAATAGCATATAATAGCCAAGTGTTAAATCCAATAAAAATCCGACAAGAATTTCTGGTTTCAAAAATAAATAACATAATTTATCATATAGAAAATGATTTCTAAAACCCTTTCTTTATATAATTACTTTCAAACTATTCATTTTAAAAAACTCGATTTTTTCTCACATACACACACACACATATACATACATACATACATATATATATATATATATATGCTTATCCTTAGAAAAAATTCCAATTTCATATCGAAAATACTTTTTTTTTGAAAGGAATATCGAAAATACTTATATATATAGTTATTTCAAATCCCTATTTAAAAGATCCAAAGTTCACAATTCTTGTTTCAAAATCCATATATGTGTGTGTGTGTGTGTATAAAGTCCATTTACTTTATAAAAACCACAAATATTTATATTTCCAAACCCATATAGGCATTGAACATTTGATTAGAAATAAACTAGTTTATACTTCAAAATCATTATTATTATATAAATAATAAATAAATAAATATATTTATACTTTTCAATATCCTTTATACAAGAAACAATTTAATACTTAAAAAGATTTAGAGAAAATAGTTTGATTAGAAAATCAGCCCTTTTGAAAACTCAAGTTAAAAATTATATGACAACAATTGTGTTTTGAGCCATAAACCCATAGAACAACTCTATGATATTAAGACTCCAAAAAAATTCACAAATTCCTAAATCAAAATCCAAAAATAACATTGCAATTGGTACGAACTCAGCCATAAAACAATGCACATAATATTCAAGGAAACACTCTGAAAATGAACAATGGGACGGGCGATCGGGGCATCAACCTGGAGCTAAAATAGCTCCAGGAAAACACCCCACCGGTGCACCGGTGGTGTTCCCGATCCACCAGTCTGGCGAAACCCAGAGCATTTCCAGCTCCAAGTTGCCCTTCGACGACCCGTTTCCGTCTATTTTCCAACTGCAACATGCTATAGTCTCTAGGGTGACGAATTTTGATCATGCAAGCACATAAACATCATGGAATTAGGGCAATAAAGAGATTACTAAGTTAGGGTTTTAGTACCAAAGATCAAAGCAACAAAATATATTAATATCTCAATCAAATTGAAAACAATGCAACGTCAATTCATTTAACAACACAGCAGCAACATATATGTTTAGAGATAGATTGTGTGAGTGGTAATCACCTTTTTACTCCTTACAATGGCTTGCTAACTTCAATTTATTCACTGCCTTGAATTAAACATCAAACCCTAGAATTTTGCCTCAATCAAAAGGAAGAACAAACATAAATCAAAATACAATATAAACTAAAATCAATTGGACTAATGGGTGAATTAAAGCTGGAAAACTTACTTTGATTTTCCTTGGATTTTCTAGCAATTTATTTCCATTTCAAATTAATGAATTTTCTCCTAGGGTTGAAGGGAAAGTTTTATTTCCTTAGCTTTTTATTTTCTTAGTTTAGTGAACGTACTATTTAATGAAAATGAGAAGGAGACTTCTCTTCGTTTTCACTTAAATGGCCTAACCCTTTAGAATAAGTTATGCACTTATTTATTTAATTATTACTAATAACTTCATTAATCAAAAGCTTAACATTTAAACCATAGCCCATTTAACAAAATGACTTCTCAAATTAATTTAACAATGAAAAACATTTTGATTAAGAAATCTACTAACCTCAAATTCTTCCTCTATTTATAAATAAAAGATTTCAATTAAATAACCTTGTCCAGATTCTAATTCCAATTGTCTTTTAAATAAATAAAACTCAAAAATTCTAATTTCTTTAATGTTCTCTAAATTAATAATTTTACCAAAATCAATTAACTCTCAATAATATTTTTAAGTGATTACAACACTTTAAAAACACTAATATTTCTCAATTTAACAATGTTTTAGAGTTAATTATTCTAAAACAAATTATCTTTTATAAAAGACTACAAATTCCAAACTAATGATTTAAATTTTCTAAATTAAATCATTATTTAGTTTATTATATTTACTCAAATATGAGGGTTATTACAAGCTTATAAGCAATGAATAAACATTTGAGTATCACATGGTGGTATGGGATGCCATTGTGATAATTATTTGGTTATTCATTGTAAGTAGATGACACTTACATAACGCGGATTTGTAGAGACTTGCTGATGTGAGGCATGTGTATTTCCCTCTGTCGACAATCACATATATAGCCATGTGTCAGCAATATTGTCAAGCTGTGTGGTAGCATTATTTATAGACATGTGTTGGCAATATTATCAAGCTGCGTGGTGGCAATATTTATAGTCGTGCGTCGAAAATATTATCAAGCTGTGTGGCAGCAATATTTATAGCCCTGTGTCAGCAATATTATCAAGCTATGTGGCAGCAATATTTATAGCCATGTGTCGGCAATATTATCATGCTGTGTGGCAGCAATATTTATAGTCGTGTGTCGATGATATTATAAAGTTGTGTGGCAGCAACATACAGAGCCATGTGTTGGCATTTCTAAGTAGCTACGTGTTAGCTACTAAGTGTAGATATGTATTTATCTACCTTGTCCGACTTCCTTTATATTTTGGAATTGAACTAGATTGACCAGTATCCACCCTGGCAGCTTGATCCCGGTGGTCGCACCCTAGATCCACGACACCCTTATTGTTGTGTGCCTTAGCTGTGTGCATCTTTGCCGTATGTGTTTACCTTTGTGTAACCTAGGCCAGCAGTAAGTTACCTATAGGGATAATGTGTCGGGTCGTGATTGATGTAGAGTGTAGTCTTCCTGTGTGTTTATGACATGCAGTGGATAATATCATGATGCCAAGGGGAAGGTAACTGATGACTGTAGGAGCAGTGTCAGATGGACACATGTGAGGCTCTTAGAGTAGGCAGACATGTTGTCAGTCTTCCGTCTGGTTTTGGTGTGTATGGTAGATAGACATATACAACTTATATTCCTTCCTAAGACTATGTCCAGGATATAATAAATCCATGTATCATTCTTTAGCGTGTGTCGCCAACTACTGTTTATTATTAACTCTTTGGACTTATGGGATTTGGTAAATCACTTTGGACTTATGGGATTTGGTAATGGTCAAAATCCCAATATCATACACATTCAACTCTATAGTCCAAACACAAAGTCCTTAGTTCAATTATGACAATTATTATTAACTGAAATGCTCTGGCCAGAGACTTTGAGTTGACTTGAGTTAACCGTGATATTAACCCCATATAACAGAGGAGACAAATCCTCTCTTGAATAGTGCTTCACTTTCAAAACTTCCACTCGACCCAACTACAGTCACTTGAAGGAACGCCATGTCATGATTTGACTATATCAAAGCGGAGCTTTCAGATTGATAATTTGCATTATTCTCAAGTCGAAAGAACTGTGCAAATCAATCGCATTGATATTTTTTGTTTGACCTTAGTTATATTAATCAACAGAAAACTATTGAGTGAGTCATTCCATAGTTATCCAATAACTATCAGTATATAACCCCTATGTGCCTCCAGCAGTCGTGAGTAATAAACTATCCTACATTTGGAGAGTGTTACGTACTCTAGGCTCAACGAATACATCGATATCTAGTCTCGATGCATCTTGATTAGGAACATTTAAAATGGTATATTTGTTTTCATTGTGATAAATTACTTACGGTTACAACACTTTGTAACTACTACCACAAAATATACCATTTATGGATTTTCTATTAAATATACTTTTAATTAAATTAGTTAATTAATATAACACATTAAATTAAGTATGTAATAGAAAGAAAACATCTTTTATTTCGAACAAGATTGGTCAACGAATTAGATATATGTAACAAATTACATAATATCCCCTGGGGCATACCCCTAACTTTATCAATCTCCCACTTGCACTTGGGGTCAATTATGGAATCTTATTCCAATTCTCCAATCGGTTTTCTTAAAACCAATTGGATCAGTCCCTTAGTGAATGGGTATACTATTATGTTTTAATCATCTACTCTATCGATTAACTCTCTCCGACATTGCTAATCTACCTTTATCATATGGAACAATTCGGAGTACGTCTCCCGATTTCTAGTGAGCACTTAGTTCAGTTACAAAATATATAGTGACATTATCATTATATAATAATGTTGTGGGATCAATATTTGGAATCACCCTCGGTTCGGTTATAAATTTTTGCATTTATTATATATACATTAGTTTTATTGTAGCGCCATTCAAGTCAATAAATCAGCCACAATCTCTTCTATTCGGAACATTTCCAACTTAAAGATTCTTAACTTGAATTTATTATTGACATATTATACTTAATATCATTTATGAAGTTTGAGTCTAAACACTCCTTCATAAGGAGTTCGTTGTTTCTACAAACGATTCTCTAGTATTTCACAAATACACGAGAACACTCCACACTACCATTAATGATATCAATTTGGATTTGATATTTTCTTTACGTATCAATTACATAAACAAATCATGATATCATAGACAACATAACATGTATGATAATTCATATTGCCAATGCATAAGGAACTTATCTCACATGTTGTGCATTAAAAAATTTAACAATGTGTCTTTGCATATCGATTTGGAACATTCCCAATATCTTTTATACTCACTATAGAAGACATCATTTACAATCCAAAGTTGAGTATTAAAACAACTAAGGTTGATTTTAACATAAGTATATCGTTAAAATCAACAATATGTTGTTTACTTACAGTTTAGAAATATAAATGTACCTATTGACGTTCTTTCATATGAACACATGTTTCCTCTGCACTTTGATTGAAAATCAAACTATTTGATATTTCTGTCAAAATACTTTTTCAATCTTGATGCTTATGGTACATTTATATCATTTCTCGGATCATATCCAAAAACTCACAACCTTTATATCACTTCCACCGACTTCGAGATACTTTGGTTGTTATGTGCAAATAGTCTACTCTAAATCATTGTTTAGAATCTTCTATTTTAGCACATATGTACGAAAACACTAAGTCTTATCAAGCGATAATTTTGTGAGTTAATCCGTAATAACTTAAAAACGTTGAATAACAAATCTATTATGCTAATTTCAATAATTGAAATTTACGAAGTTATTCTTATCAACGTTGCTCAATAAATTCCAACCACATTAGTCTCTTAAAGACACAATCATGGCCAATGAATCACATCCCTTCGGATACGACTACCAAAATCATATTTTGATAATGTACTTGGAATCCCATTGGATTTGCTCATCATACCACATAATATAGTCAATACTCTTAATGGCTTAATTGACAACTGAGGATTAGCTATTCTCGACATTGATAAGAAATTCATAGTTTCTCTTCAGTGTGCAAGAATACTTATTAGGCACTAATGCAATGTGTTCATTTATGGTAGTTAATTTCATTTCATCTCATCTAATTAGTTCTATCTATGGATTGTATCCAATCCCATTTTACTACCAATAATTCCTCAAAGAAGTTCATTTACGATGAAGTTGGTATTTCCTGAAACAATAATTGTTTCTCAATGCAACAGAATAGGTATTCATAACATTTTATGAATTTTTATTATTTATAAAACTGATTTGGTTTTAGTTTATAAAATATATGTTCAAAACAAAATATGTCACCTAATGACAGTCTTTCCCAAAAGCAGTCTTTCCTTAAATCCTTTTGGGGAGATTCATACAAGATCCCTCATGAATAGTTATTACGTGCAATCTTTCGACTTGCACAACCTGCCAACTCCTTGGCCTAGGATATGCTGGAGTTTCTTATAAACCCTGATCTTGTGTGATTTTTTAAACTGTTATTTAGATGAAATAATATTAACCTTGTATACTACTCTTAAGTACATGGCCTTATAGAAAGAAACTAACACAACTTCACTCACAATTCGTCGTACATTGTCCAACAAAGTTCGATTACTCCTCCTCGATGCATCATTATGTATCATATGGAGGACTGACTTTTGAGATTGAATCTTTATTTATTTTTAGGTACATTCAGAACTTTTCCAATGTACTCACCTATTTGATCAAATCGAATCATTTCCATCGCATGTTATTTTATTTACTTCTGTTTTATACTCTATTCCATAGACATACTACATGTGTATCAAATACACATATCCATATTAGTTTTAACTCATCGATGAATATGACAAAGTATATGGAACTGTTTTGGTATTAGTAGACTTACGATTGCATACATCTATATGTATCAATCTGAAGAGTTCATCAACTCTTATGATGCTCAATCTAATTAGGTGCATAACTCTTCAATTGATTGAGATATAATTAACCAGTGTCATATGATTCATAATCATATAATAAAATTATTTCTCGAAACTACGACCTAGTCTATAATTCCAAAATAATTGTAAATAATTTTAGATACTTCTGTATTTTCAATTCATCACTTTTGATGTGAAAACAAATACCACATTATAGTTTTACATCATAACGAATATTCATAATATTCACAATGAAAAATAATGTAACGACTCATATTTTTTATAATTAAAAATATTAAATTTAATAAGATTTTGGGATTTAATATTGTTATAATTAAAGTTTATGATTTATTAATAAAAAAGGGGTTAGAATATATAACTTGATCTTTAATGAATTCTAAGAATGACAAGTTCAAAAAGGTAAGGATGGTAACACAAATAGAATATAATTTACTGTTATTGATTTGAATATAATTAATAACTGTTTGAATGTATATTTCATCGATTGTAAATAATAAATTGTTAATAAAGAATGAAATGGTTGTTTATTTCTAATTGGAATATAAATGTAAACTTAAATTTGGAAATGATTGTGGAGTTTAATAAGGAATAAAAGAAACAATATATTAAAGGAGAAATCATATGTCATTTAATTGAAATTGGTTTTAATATAGAATATGAAATCAATTATGTGGTGAGTAAATTTATAACCCCTGTTTGTAAACAATAAATTTATAGATATATGAATTACTAAGTTGTAACAATTGTTTTCTTTCTCATCTCGTTATTTAATCCGTTTTGAAATTAATTTGGTAATCAATGGAATTTAATGTAATTGAAATATTTCAGTGATATGAGAAAGGACGTAATTGTAGAGTAATGAGTGCACTAAAATGGAAACTTACATAAGATATTGTTTGATGTAACATAAAGAACATTTAAAAAAAAGAATGTGTTGAAAACAAAATTGTAATGAACTAGAATTTTATTATGGTTGTAATTAAATGTTGGAATTAATTTAGTATATAGATATTGGGTTTAACATGGAAAATTGGATTTCAAAGGAAAACAATTGGATTGATTATCTCCCCTATATTAGGGTATGTTTTGAGATTTAATTATTGTAATTAATAGTAATTAAATCTTGCTATTAATAAGAAATAGAAGTAAATGGTAATTAATTAGTGATATGTGCAACTTACGTTTTGTGTTAAAAATATAATGAGAATTTCAATGAGAAATATTACATTCAAATTGTGAGTACTCAAATTTGTTACAAATAATATAATGATAATAGGAAATTGATTGATAAAGAAACGACGTGGTTGTACGACGTAATATTTCTGTAACTCTTTAATGAGATAATCTTAAAATATAAGTTGGTTTTAAAGGGGGAGGTGTTAATTGTAAATTAATGTGTAATAGAAAGATATATGTTTCAATAAAAATAAAAGAAAATGATTGATTTATTGAAAAGAATATTTTTATCAAATAAAGTGAATGTTTCATTTGTGAATATAAATTTAATTTCATTAAAACAAAGAATTGAATTTTGTTGTATGTTTCTAGTTGGAATATTTAATTTATTTAAATAATCCAACTTGATTTGAATTTATTTTATAAAAAAATAACAATAATAAAACGGTTAGAAAACAAGTTGAAGGTTTGGTTAAAATTTTGATTTGGAATAGTCGGCATATTTACATAGGAAATTTATTTCATTCCAAATTTGAATTTGGAGTCTCAGTTCATCTTTTATTGTGTGGTGGCGGTCCCCGTTACGTTAATTGTGGTGTTTAATTTTATTTACTGTATACTAAATAAAAATATATGTGTGTGTGTGTGTAAATTTGAGCGTATTAAGGTTAATAAAATATATTAAAATGAACGTTTTTTAGTTGAGTATATTAGGGTTGTGGTTTCCATGTACGGTCTACCTTCTCAAATTTAAATTGTCGCTTTCATTTATTTTATTTTGTTATTATTACTTTCTTTTATTAAATACATGCCTCTTTTGGTTTTCCAGTAAGTTTTATTTATTTACACGTGAGCCTTGCCTTGAAACATTTCCTGACTGTTAATGAAATTAATTAAGGTAGCGCACGTTTTGAAATTTTATACCAAAAGATTTGCTTGCCATGTAAACATGTCTTATCAAATTCCAATGTGTGTCTTTCATCTTTTGTTAATTACCTGCATGTTAGTCTCTTTTCATTTTGCAAATTTACATCTTCTTGTATCCTTCCCTTTCATATTCCAATTTCAAAACGTGCTTTACCCTTATTCATTTCCTATTTCATAAACCTCTTCCTCTAACTTTCCATTTCCAAAACGTGCTTCCATTATTTCTTTTGCCTGAAGTTTTCTTTCTCTTCTAAAAAAACAAACAAATGTGAGCAACTTATTTTCATGAATCCAATCTTTTCCATTTGTTTGCAAAACCATTTCCTAAAGCCTCCTTCCTCCATGCGTGAGCCATCGTGTCATTTTTTCCATCGATTCTCCTGGCTATAGAAACATGAGCAGGATTCAAAATTCTTAACGTAGGTAACTAATTTGTTTTATTTTATTATTAAAATGTGTGTACATGTTTTTATATTTCATTTTCATAATATTCATATAACTTGAATATCTTCCCCATATGAACTCTGATTGATGTGCGGTTTCTTCCGTTGGACTTGTATTGAAATTCCAGACAACATGAAACTGGTTTGGTTGAATTTGGAGACTATTGAAATTTTGGGCTTTTATTTGATTTTCAATTGGTTATAAATCAAAGGTGAGTGATTCAACCCACTCACACAGTACTAAAATTTCCATTGCAAGTTAAATAAAATTTATGATGTGATATATAAAATTTTGATTGTTGTTTGTTGATTTAAATAGACATTTGAATTGGTATTGAATCTGAATTGACATTAAATTGAATTGATATTAAATTTTATATTGGAATTTAATTGTTAGTTAAACCTCGACATTGATAACTATTAACTGTTGCAATATATTGGTTGATTTGGATGTTGTTTGAAATGGATGCTTATTGATTGATATGTTGGATATATGGTTGTTTATTTATTTTAATATGTCCCTGTTATTACTTTGTATATTATTGACATCTTTTAAATGGTCATCTGAATCATTTTAGAATTGGATAACTAAGACATTTAAATTATGGGTTTGAAATGATATATACCCATAAAATTTCTTGAATTTTGATTATTAATTGGAATTGAATTATTTGAAAGGTTTAAGCTTTTAATTTAAACCTTAGATTTATTTTAATTTAATTGGTTAAAATTGGTATTTCGAATTATTTGAAATCTCTTAAGTTATTGCACTCACGTTGTACACTTGATAGGAGATGGAAAATCCCGTAACATCTCTTAAGCCATTGCACTCATATTTTTATTTGATATTGATTTGACTTACATAGAAATTTTTAGTTCTGACTCGAGTGTATTGTTTCTTTCATTATGCTCGGGTCAGTCTGAGTATTTCAGTGTTTGAAGACGTTATTCCTTGAAGACGAAGATGAAGATTGGTGATCGTATTTATTATTCTTTTTCCGCTGCATTATTTGATATGTTTGTTTATTATACTCTCCTTGATGTTATAAAAATGTGTAATCAAATGTATATTGTAAAACAGCTTCATGAAATGTTTTATTTGATTATTATATTTTGTCGTTCCGCTGCGAGATTCTGTATATTGATTTCCTTGTTTTCTCTTAGTTTCTTTATTAAACCCCATTGATAATCTATCCTTTTGAATGGTTTGAGTTAGACATGTGTGGCTTATTGTCGACTTAAATCGTCCAAAAAAGTGGGTCGTCAAAGTTGGTATCAGAGCTTAGGTTTAGCGTATACCTAAACCTGTAGGATAAGCTCATTGAGTGTATATACGTATATGAGAGAGCGTATTTGTTAACGATAAAAAAATTGAAATTAATAAATGAAATTATTTTTAACATGAATTATATATAGAATATAAAAGAATTAATTCTATAACTGATAAAATCATTTGTGACTATTTGATGATGACTGGATGTTTCACTGGTTGATTGATTGATATGATTGTGCATATTATCACTTACTGATTAGTTAGTTGTGCTCGGCCAGTTTATGAGCAATTGACTTTTATTGTTGACTTTCGAATAGTGCATAACCAGTTGTAAGTAATTTACCTTTTCACGCATAGGAAGGGTAGAAGCTGTAATCTTTTGGGAATATTGGAACGAACACCTTGTAAATTAAGTTTTACAATTTGACTATAAGGCGTTCGGTGATACTGTTGGGTTAAAAATTGATTGTTTAGATTAAAGTTATTTATTTTAATCCAAACAAATAATTTTGATTTTAGAAAAGAATATTATATAAGATAATGAGTTATATGAATATGAATTATGACTAAAAAGTTATTCAAACTGGAATTTTGAGAGTTTGAATTTCGGGAGTTTTTGAAATTGATTTCTAAGATTTTGGAAAAAAAATATAGTAGTATTGTTTGAAAGTATTTTCCGTACTGAAATGTTTTCAAAATGATTTCAAAAGAAATAAAGTGCAGAACTCGCTTTTGTCGCCAGAAAATAATTTCGATGATGATCGCGACATCATCGGTGTTCATTTTCGAGTTTCAAAGTGGGGGATGCCACTTTAGTACCTTTGCTACTTGATTATTTGATGAAACTGATTTTGATTAAAATTCCTTGAAGTATGATTTGATATTCAAAAGAGATATGTATATATTTACTTCAAACAATTTGAAATAAAACCCGATGTTCAGTCCTCGAGTTTCTATTGAATAATATTATGAACACATGTACCCTATGCATTAGGATTGATTGATTGATTGTGCATCTTGTTGAGATGATTGATTGCTGATTTCCAATTTTGAATTGGAATTTGATTTTTTTTTTACTATTCTAAAGGGTCGAACACTTCCAAATTGAGAATTAATTTTCACCGCTAAGTATTTTGGAAAGTGTATAAAGTTTAGTTTTGAAAATTTTAAAGTAGAGACTAATAGAAATTGAACATGTTTTAAAATGTTAAATATTTTGATAAGTAAATTTTATAAGATTATTTTGAATTATGTAAGTATAAAATTTATTTTTGAGATGTTTTGTATGAAAAGAGTTTTAAGAAACGTTTTGAACATAGTAAATATTTACAAAAACTTATTATTGGCAAATTGATTTTTATGCAGTTCTGACCTTGTATAAATAAGGAAAATAGTTTGAAAGGTCTATAATAGAATTTGTTTTAAGAAACATTTTGAACCTAGTAAATGTTTTATAATAAAGGTTTTTGAAAAGTATTTGTTTTGAAAAGAAATTTGATTTTATCTGAATTTGATATAAATATAACACTGAAGTTGTGGAAAACTATTGATTGAAGTTTGGAATATTTTGAATTTGATTGATATGTGATTGAAAAAATTTGATTATTGAGATCGTATATGGATTTGAAACTGAACTGATATTTGAAAAGGATTGATTTCGAAGACCTTTGACTCTATATAAATATCCGATTTGGAAGTTTTCGATTCTTATATGGAAATGGTTGGTATAAGTATGAAGTTATTTTGGAAACTATTGATTTTGGAAGGTATTCGATCTGGAAAGAGATAAATCTTATATATAACGGAATTTATAAAAGAATGATTTGATATATTCAAGACTATCGATTTTGGAAAGTACTCAATTTGGAAATGAAATCTTATATATAATGGAATTTATATAAGTGTGATATTTGAAGTTATGATTTTGAAAAGGGTACTATGTATATTATGATACATTTTGAAATTGAAGATATGGGAAGTATCCTCTATGAAATTTGATAATCCACTTTGTAGGTTCATTCTATTGATTTGATTTGATTTTCGGTCGTCCGGACATAAACTCGTGAGTTCCTTTGAATCCCATAGTGTAACCTATGGTCTTATGATTTATATCGCAGCGTAAGTCGAGGGTAGAGATTACCTATAGTACAAATGGATTCTGTTGGGATAGCGACGCAACCATTGCGTACTGCGATTTGCGGTGTTCGAGTGGTGCTTTTCATATCTGTTTTTAAGTACTTTCACTAGGTGTTGTAATAGATCTGCTAAGTACTTAGAAATTTCTAGTCTTGTGCCTGATCAACGTACGACCAGAGTTTGTAAGAACGAGGATAAACTTATTAAAACACCGAGTTATAAAAGTATTTTGATATATATAAAGGATATTTGATTATTATTTTCCTAGATAATTTAAAAATGATTAAAATATTGTTTATTTATGTACAATATGGTTTAATAGTTAATTTTCAAAGTTGTAAATATTATTAGAAGTTATTAATTCAATAAAACATATTTAAAGTTAATGATTATTGATTTATTAATGATATTTGAAAAGTATTTGGGGATTAAAACTAATAAATTTATAAATAATGGATTTAAGGTTTTCAATAGCTTCTTTCTAAATATAAGTAATGATGTAAATAATTATTTTCAAATAGTTTACATATATTTTTAAGGATGTTATTTAAAATATTTAAATGGTATTTATAAATAAAGCAAGAAATTTTACAAATGAATTTTTGCAAAGTATTAAAGATGATTGATTTACAAATGAAGTTTTCAAATGAATGTTTCAAATAAAATTTATATAAGTTTCTTTGAATATATAATTTAAAGATATTATATAAATGGACTATATATATAAAAAAATCTATTTTAAAAATTTATGAAAATAAATGATTTGGGAAGTTTTATTTATAGTAATATATGTTTGAAATTTAAATTTGAATCGCTATTTTTGAAAGTATGGTTTAAAATATTTACTTGATTTCGAAGTACTAATATGAAATTTATAGGTTTATTTACTATTTGAATTTTGTATTAAACCAAAATAAATGTTTTCCATGATTTGAATGTTCATTTTAAAACAAGTATTTTAAGATTAATTATGTAGATATGAAATTTTATACTTTGATTTGAAAATTTAATGTAAGATTTGAGTATACTGTTAGTTCAGTTTAATAATCTTTGAGTTTATACTTATTTTAAAATAAAATAATGAGTCTAATAAATTATCGGATTTAAAGAACTTTATTTTAAATCTTGTTAAAATGTTTTGATACAAACTTCTAACAGTGTTTTAAACTTTTTGGAAAATCTTTGCATAATGCTATAAGTATGTTTTAAAATGTCTTATATTTATACTAAGTGAATAAGTTTAAATGGTTTAATTGAATTTTAAGATATATTGAAATATTTCTTTTCTCTTCAAAGACGAATACCAAAAACTTAAATTTTTATTCTATAATTGAATTTAGTTATAAACTTAAGTAAATGAAGTAGAAGCTTAAGTAATATTTTATGAAATGATTCATTAATGACTTAAATGTTTAATGGAAAATAAATTACGTAAGAGATTGATCTTTATATAAATAAATGAATATTAAAAATGAATGAAAAGTAAATGATGTGTTACAGAAACCAATAGAATAAAATACTTAAGTTGTATAAAGATCATTTTATTCGCATGATAATTTTGATCTAGATTTGAATACATGATTTGTAGTAATTCACACCAATCCGAATTGGGATTTTTCGCTGGATCCTTGACGGCGAACATTTGATACGAACTTTTGATATGGATTTGAAGTTTTCTATCATAGTTTATGGCTGTGCAAGGAGAATGGAGATTTCTAATCAAGAAATTGGATCAGAGTCCGCACAAGAGCAGTTGAGTTGACAGTACTAGTTCGAAAGTAGAATCTGTGTATTCAAGCAAGTGATCAGAATTGTTCTTGTGTACAAAATGGTATATGTACATCATACGAACTTTAGTAATTAAATGTGGTGCTATGATAGTTGCTTCTGATTGCTATACTATTTTGGTTGCATGTAACTGTTACATTCCATTAGAATTGCATGTAGAAGTGCATCATACTTATCAGTTGCATTACATTGCTTTATTGCATATGATTGATGTATTGTGTGTTATTGGTATTTATGATAGAATGGTTAGTATGTTGTCCTTTTTCATGTTTAATTCTCTTGAATTATGTAAGTAAGATATAGGTTTATGGAAGCAATAGCTGTTGCTTTTGGTTTCATAAATAAAGTTGCTGGCCGATAAATAGGTACGTTTTCGGATTAAGGTTTTGTAGTAGTATTTTATTGTTTTTTCCAAAGTTTGGGATGCTTTATAATTGAAATATGATATATCCAATGTTAGTATTGATATTGTTTTTTCCGGACCTGTCCATGAAAAGGAGACTCTGCCAAAAAAATTCGTAAATTTAGGACTTACAAAATTTTTGTGGAAGTTGAGTTAATTTCAGATTTTTATTAAACTTAAATATGTAAGTTAAATTGTTTATAAACTGAATATTTTGAATAAAATATTTCATATCTCTTAGTTCTTTCTTGTTCCTTTTCGGGGATGAAAAGTTTTGAGTGGGGGAGATTGTAACGACTCGTATTTTTGATAATTAAAAATACTAAATTTAATAAGACTTTGGGATTTAATATTGTCATAAATTAAAGTTTATGATTTATTAATGAAAAAAGGGTTTGAATATATAACTTGATCGTAAAATGAATTCTAAAAAAGATAAGTTCAATGAGGTCAGGATGGTAATACAAATAGAATATAATTTAATGTTATTGATTTGAATATAATTAATAACTGTTTGAATGTAAATTTCATCGATTGTAAATAATAAAATGTTAATAAAGAATGAAATGGTTGTTTATTTCTAATTGGAATATAAATGTAAAGTTAAATTTAGATATGATTGTGGAGTTTAATAAGGACTAAAAGAAATAATATATTAAAGGAAAAATCATATGTCATTTAATTGAAATTGGTTTTAATATAGAATATGAAACCAATTATTTGGTAAGTAAATTTATAATCCTTGTATGTAAACAATAAATTTATAGATATATGAATTACTAAGTTGTAACAATTGTTTTCTTTCTCATCTCATTATTTAATCCGTTTTGAAATTAATTTGATAATCAATGGAATTTAATGTAATTGAAATATTTTAGTGATATGAGAAAGGATGTAACTGTAGAGTAATGAGTGCAATAAAATGGAAACTTATGTTTAATAAACACATAAGATATTGTTTTATTTAATATAAATAACACTTAAAAAAGAAGAATGTGTTGAAAACTAAATTGTAATGAACTAGAATTTTATTATGGTTGTAATTAAATGTTGGAATTAATTTAGTACGTAAATATTGGGTTTAACATGAAAAATTGGATTTCAAAGGAAAACAATTGGATTAATTATCTCTCATGTATTAGGGTATGTTTTGAGATTTAATTATTGTAATTGATAGTAATTAAATCTTGCCATTAATAAGAAATAGAAGTGAATGGTAATTAATTAGTGATATTTGCAACTTACGTTTTGTGTTAAAAATATAATGAGAATTTCAATGAGAAATATTATGTTCAAATTGTGAGTACTCAAATTTGTTACAAATATAATGATAATAGGAAATCAATTGATAAAGAAACGACGTGATTGTACGACATAATATTCCTGCAACTCTTTAATGAGGAAATCTTTAAATATAAGTTGGTTAAAGGGGGAGGTGTTAATTGTAAATTAATGTGCAATAAAAAGATATATGTTTCAATAAAAATAAAAGAAAAAGATTGATTTATGGAAAAGAATATTTTTATCAAATAAAGTGAATGTTTCATTTGTGAATATAAATTTAATTTCATTAAAAAAAAAGAATTGAATTTTGTTGTATGTTTCTAGTTGGAATATTTGATTTATTTAAATAATCAAACTTGATTTGAATTTAATTTATAAAAAAATAACAATAATAAAATGGTAAGAAAACAACTTGAAGGTTTGGTTAAAATTTTGATTTGGAATAGTTAGCATATTTACATAGGAAATTTATTTCGTTCCAAATTTGAATTTGGAGTCTCAGTTCATCTTTTATTGTAGTGGCGGTCCCCGTTACATTAATTGCAGTGCTTAATTTTATTTACTGTGTACTAAATAAAAATATATATGTGTGTGTAAATTTGTGCGTATTGGGGTTAATAAAATATATTAAATGAACGTTTTTTTTATTTGAGTATATTAGAGTTGTGGTTTCCATGTACGGTCTACCTTCTCAAATTTAAATCGTCGCTTTCATTTATTTTATTTTGTTATTATTACTTTCTTTTATTAAATACATGCCTCTTTTGATTTTCCAGTAAGTTTTATTTATTTACACGTGAGCCTTGCCTTGAAAATATGTTTCTTGACTGTTAATGAAATTAATTGAGGTAGCGCACATTTTGATATTTTATACCAAAAGATTTTCTTGTTATGTAAACATTTATCAAATTCCAACGTGTGTCTTTCATCTTTTGTTAATTACCTGCATGTTAGTCTCTTTTCATTTTGCAAATTTACATCTTCTTGTATCCTTCCCTTTCATATTCCAATTTCCAAACATGTTTTACCCTTATTCATTTCCTATTTCATAAACCTCTTCCACTAACTTTCCATTTTCAAAACGTGCTTCCATTATTTCTTTTGCCTGAAGTTTTCTTTCTCTTCTAAAAAAAAACAAATGTGAGCAACTTATTTTCATGAAGCCAATCTTTTCCATTTGTTTGCAAAACCATTTCCTAAAGCCTCCTACCTCCATGCGTGAGCCATCGTGCCATTTTTTCCGTTGATTCTCCAGGCTTTAAAAACATGAGCAGGATTCAAAATTCTTAACGTGAGTAACTGATTTGTTTTATTTTATTATTAAAGTGTGTGTACATGTTTTTATATTTCATTTTCATAATATTCTTATAACTTGAATATCTTCCGCATATGAACTCCGATTGATGCGCGGTTTCTTCCATTGGACTCGTATTAAAATTCCAGACAACATGAAACTAGTTTGGTTGAATTTGGAGACTATTGAAAATTTGGGCTTTTATTGGATTTTCAATTGATTATAAATCAAAGGTGATTGAGTCAACCCACTCATGCAATACTAAAATTTCCATTGCAAGTTAAATAAAATTTATGATGTGATATATAAAATTTTGATTGTTGTTTGTTGATTTAAATTGACATTTGAATTGATATTGAATATGAATTGACATTAAATTGAATTGACATTAAATTTTATATTGGATTTTAATTTTTAGTTAAACCCCGACATTGATAACTATTAACTGTTGCAATATATTGGTTGATTTGGATGTTGTTTGAAATGGATGCTTATTGATTGATATGTTGGATATATGGTTGTTTATTTATTTTAATATGTCCCTGCTATTACTTTGTATATTATTGACATCTTTAAATGGTCATCTGAATCATTTTAGAATTGGATAACTAAGACATTTAAATTATGGGTTGAAATGATATATATCCATACAATTTCTTGAATTTGGATTATTAATTGGAATTGAATTATTTGAAAGGTTTAAGCTTTTAATTTAAACCTTGGATTTATTTTAATTTAATTGGTTCAAATTGGTATCTCGAATTATTTGAAATCTCTTAAGTTATTGCACTCACATTGTACACTTGATAGGAGATGGAAAATCCCATAACATCTTTGAAGCCATTGCACTCATATTTTTATTTGATATTGATTTGACTTAGATAGAAATTTTTATCTTTTGACTCGAGTATATTGTTTTTTCATTTGCTCGGGTCAGTTTGAGTATTTCAGTGTTTGATGATGTTATTCCTTGAAGACGAAGATAAAGATTGGTGATCGTATTTATTATTATTTTTCCATTGCATTATTTGATTTGTTTGTTTATTATACTCTGATTGATGTTGTAAAAATGTGTGTCAAATGTATATTGTAAAACAGCATCATGAAATGTTTTATTTGATTATTATATTTTGTCATTCCACTGCGAGATTCTGTGTATTGCTTTCCTTCTTTTCTCTTAGTTTCTTTATTAAACCCCATTGATAATCTACCCATTTGAATGGTTTGAGTTAGACATGTGTGGTTTATTGTTGACTTAAATTTTCCAAAAAAATGGGTCGTCACAAATAACTATGTCTATTTTTCAGTCGACACCAAAAAATAGTCATTATTTCATAAATAATGTTCGGTATGTTTTACAAAAACATTTTTTGTAATTTGATGCAATCAGTAAGTGCTATATAGCATGCTCCCACTATTTCTGCCATTACTATAATAGCATACCAAATTCGGAGGTCCATCATTCACTTAATATAGTTTGTTTATTTCATATATTGTAAGTAGTTTACTGCGGAGAGTTCTTTGATCAGTTATCCTTAACTCAAAGAAGTAGACCTCATAGAAAACTATTTTCTATACAAAATTACATTTCGGAATAGAAATCATATTTCTTATTCCAATATTAAATATCATATCATGTTATTACAATTCTTATTTCTAATGTTTCTTTATGAAGCAGAAGCATCCATTCACCCTCTTCATCCCAACATGTACCTTAAGTCATACCTACTCTTGTCTATTCGTTATTCTTTCTAAATAGTTGAATCATTCAAAAAAACCCTTGCTACAATATCATAACGAACTCTTTACAAAGATGCATTTTATCGTCCTTAACATTTAAGGATATCAAATATGATGCAACTTATGTAAACTGATCAAACTGACATTTCGGTGATCGAGTTCTTATATTTATATTATATTTTGGTCTAGTGTTACATTTTACACGATACGATCCATTTGTAATCAATCATATTAAATACTCGATCTCGCATTAAGGTTTATTTGGTTTTTCAGATGAACTAATTTCATCGAAATATTGTACATTGCAAACTTTGACCGTTCATCATATAACATTTATATGCGATTTTATATGGATCAAATATCCATAGTCTTGTACTGCCTTTAGACTTCGAAACTCATAGAATGCAATTCATGGTCTCGACCAAATAAATACATAAGTGACCAAACTACGAATGTATGTAGTAGCTGTTAAATTAGGCACATGCATGGGTGTTGAAACGTTAACATGCAATAATCTTTTTTTGGCGAGTATATGTTATATTTCTATTTGTCAATCTTCAATTCGTTTGTATATCTTAATTGATAAACATTTTATCAATTTTATTAAATGCACAAATTTATCAATGTAGATTATTATTACATTATATAGCATATGTTCTTACAATATTAGAAAGGTTAAACCTTATCATTTCATTTTTCAAATAAGGCTTCCACTAGTGTTTTATGTTTCACCAAACCCTATGCGAAACATAAAAGTCTTTCGACTTCACTAGTGGGTGTTAGAACTCATTCATCTTGGAATTTCGACCTTGAATTTGCTCAATAAGTCATAGCTCCACGGGAGATGGATAACTCCTTATCGGTTATATCACATACAACTCCTAACCCATGGTTCCTTGTCTTAATCTCATTTTGATCTTGAGTTTGCTCAACAAACCGAAAGAGATTATTCACTCAAACCTACCATATCGCGATGGCCTAAGTATAATATACGTACCTTGAGTTTGTTCAACAAATACATAAGGTATCTTACCTAGTTTTTTCAATATATCAATAATACTACACATAACATCCCTAGCTTGAGTTTGCTTAACAACTAAGGAGTACGTAAGTAATTTATTAATATGTATATATGGTAAAGGACAACATTATATTGAAGGTTCATAATCTTCGACATACTATATTGAGTGATATCAACTTATGGAATAATGTATTTCTTATGAAATACTCTCGTGATTCAAGTGTCGGACACATCAGAAATCACATTATACGTACATTTATGTATGTATTCATTCCTTAGGTCTATTTACGGTTTCTTAATGTTCCACTTCTAATTATACATTCATATTATATAACTAGTGCGAACCCGTGCTTCGCACACGGGTATGACAAAAATATATTTGTTGCAGTTAGAAAATTTAAATTATTTTGAAAAATAATAAGAATATACTATTTATATGAAAGAATTAGAAACATTGGTATAATAGTATATGTAAGTATTAAAATTAGTACATAATCATTATTGAGTTAGTTTGAATGATTAGATGGAAAACCATATATGTTAGACTGTAATTTTCATGTGTGCATGTCTATGGTGACATGTGAACCAAGTAAAAACGTACAACTTGGAAAATTATTGTATTTAATTTTAAATTATATGTCAACAACATGTCATTGGCAGGAACGATAAGCAAAAGAAATGTACAAAATTAGTGTCACAAATCATAAAAAATCGTATACACAGACCAAGTACTTTCAGTTTACATGATCACACAAAAACCATATATTATAAACCAAGCAGTTTGAGTTTGTAAAAACATACAACTAATAAGTTTGCATCATGTACCAAGCATTTCAATACTGTCATAAACCCAATTTTGTAAGGTACATATACATTCAACATTATAAAATTATTAACGATTGTAAGTTTTGAAAAATAATATGATATAATAGTATCTTTGAGTATCATCTTCCATAAATTGGTGTACATTTTTTGTTATCATAGTTACACCAACATGTCAGTTCGAACTATTCTTCATCCACATTTGCGAAAGCTCATGCAGATTCAACATGTTCTCTGACTCTAGCTGACATCAAATCCAACTTCCCTAAGTTAGATGAAGTAAATACAAAGGTAAATTTAGGAAGAACGCCAAGTTAAGTATACATGTGATAATCCCGGGAAAAAAACTATATGAAAATGACTATGTTACTGTATAAATATAAAAGATCATAAAAGCAGGTATATTTTCTTATTTAGACAGTGATTTTAGCTACAGGCTGAAATATGTCCAAGTGATCATTCAATTTTCATAAAGAAGGATTAGTTAATAACATATTTTGTACCATTTTGGGCATGCTTGGATTAGTTCCACAATAACAGGATGATTCAATTTTTATAAAGAAGGATTAGTTCTATAGTAATAAGAAAAACTAAAAAACTTGAGAGTGTGCACATTTCTAAGACAATCGTGCATAACAGATGACATATTTTCATGATAAGTCATTCAAAGAAAGTATAGATTCGATGTCGAGAGTGAATTAAAAAAATTATTGTATATTTGGTTAAAAACTAACAGTTTAAATAAAATCTAGGATATGTGCATTAGGTTGCTCTAGCATGAATCAAATATAATGTTAAACAAAGCCAAAATTTCAAGAATTTGTTATCCATAACAAATTCTTGTAATTTCTTTCTAAAATACATTTATATCGTAAAGAAAAAGCTGCCAAAGTGTAAAAGAAGAAAGCATGGATTACAAATAAATGACTACGTAGATGAGCAGATAATTTAGAACTGGAATCATCATGAAGTGATGTTCAAAGTAAGTAAAAATAGTTGAAATTTTAAAAATTACATTTTTTTGTGTGCATCTTAACTCATTTTAGGATATTCATTGGTCTCATTTAGTGGAAGATTAACTATAACACGATACCACAATCCACATGCATTAGAAAAATCATCATGCTTACTTCTAAAGGTTACTCAAGCTTGTCATCAAACTTGAAAAATAAAAGGTTGCAATTGTTTATCTAGACTTTACATACATTAAAATTTACTATAATAAACCAATTATGATCAAGTTTTGTACCATTTTGTGCATGGTTGGATTACAATTGGACTAATGGTAGATTCTGGGCTGAAGTTAATAGAAATTTAATGACAACGCCATATTAGACAACCAAATAAACATGTAAATTTTACACCTATATGTCATTGTTTTATGCCTGACAGTGTATGTAGATTGTTAAATTTAAAAATAAGCAGTGAGTATTGACGAATGGTAATCAATGATAATTACAGTATATAAAATGTGCATTATAATTATCAGTTTTTTGAACAATGTTGGTATGTTTATTATCATATTGAAATAATTTGAAGTAAACTTGTTACCATGGCAATTGATTACATGGATATTTTGTTAGTGGTAAATCAATTTATTTGGATAATCATACCTCGTTATCCAATGGTTGCAAGTTAAACCCAAAAACATCATTGCTTCTGAAGTTGATGGAGTCCCGAATCCTGGCTACCTGTAACCTTACTATTGCTCCCACGCTATCAACAGTTAGTGAGTTGAGTGGTGTACGTTCAATCTCCATTGGTGATTATCTACTGTTAGAGCTGGAAATGACACCAAGTTTGAGTTATGATTGGTATGTATAATTTGTGTCAGCTACGAAAAAACTATTATGGAGAAGAATACCTGATATTGTGGTAATATGGGAAGTTTTTTTTGCTGAAATTATACAGATGTGAAGTCTGTAGCAGATTGTGTGTTTATTATACAATTGCAGCATATGTAATGTCTGATCTTTAGTTGTCCATTGGGTATTATTAATTGCTAATTAAATAATCTGAAAAACTATGACCTTTCAAATTAAACGTAGCAGAAGATTAGTGCAAACTATTTGCATTCTAAAGTGGCAATTTATTATGAATTGAAGTGTGTAGTTATGTTTGAAAAGCAATAAAGTATAAACCATACAATTATGTAAAAACAACAACAACAAAAAAGACGAAAAATAACTAAAAATCATAGAGAAAAACAATGGGAAATCCAAAATAATTTACCTGATCTAGGAGAAGGAGATAAAGCATATAAGATAGGAGCATATAGGTCATGGACATTGGAAGATTGCATAACGATGGCCATTGATTGCGCCATCCATCACGCAAAACTAAAGCAGTTTTGAGCATCCTATGTGCATAAAGAAAATTGGCAAAACTGTAAAGATTTTATTTTTGATAGTAGAAAGACATTTGCTGATGCATAAATGGGTAAATATACATATGTAGACATACATATATTTCTAATTAAAATTCTTGTCATGACTACTATATTGCTAACTAAAGCACTCATTTGAGTTATTTAGACCAAGCAGCAAAAGTAATAGTACCTTTAACTACCTAAATTTACCGTCTAGATCACTGAAGCAATGAGTTTAAACATGAACAGCAAGCTACCATCGAACATCTCCTCAAAAAACAGAAGTGCTATTGTAATAAACATCCCTTCAAAAAACATTATAGGTTAATTATAGGCCTGAACTATAAGGAAAAAATTTAATTCCATCTTAATATGAACCTATATTGTACAACCGAAGTAAACAGAACATAGCCAATAAATTATTATTTGATCCCTATGGTGATTGACAAAGCAATGAACGGAAAGCAATCAGGAAATTCTTATGTTTTCATTTGAGTTAGCTGTAATAAAATTACGTTGTGGAGAACCCACCATGGATGACGTTGGTTGAAGACTGGAACTGTAGACGAAGTTTATAATTAATATTTACATGAGAGAATGGAATAAAACTATGCAAGTGTTGAAAATAGGGTACAAATTTAACGCAATGACATACCATGTCTGCAAACTTCAAGGGAGTAAAGGTCACTTTTTCCTATAACCTTGCTTTTGCTCATCCTTTTCAGCCATTTATCTACAGGAATATATATATATATACACACACACACACACACACGAAAAATCACTCAACCTGATAACATAATATTAATAAACCAAAAAACATCAAGCATACCGTTCTTTCCTGGAAAGCATGGTTTTCCTGGCAGAGCATGTTTCAACAATGAAAGTAGATGAATTGACGGTAGTAGAAGGTAAACGTTGAGAAGACGGTCTCAAATTGAAGGAGAAAAACGTACTTTGCACATTGTCGAAGTTTCTCGACTTTCCGTTGGTTAACATGATGCAAAAGGGTTGGTAGCATTAGTATGTTCCTTAAGATTGGCAGTGAACGACTTTGCATTTGAATTTGTGTACTTTCTTTTCATAGCTCGAGGAGGATGGGATAGAACCGAAGTACCTAAATTCTGTAAACATAGCGAGTAAATAAGGGAATAGGGGCAATGTGCCACTAATCCATATAAAAAAGATTAAACCTCAATTGCCTTATACAGGGCCCCTCTATTGTTCAGAAACATTTATGGATAGAAAACTAATCCAGTTGTCGATCTGTAAAGAAGGTGGTGGATCAGTACCCTCAGCGGTATAAGTTGAACGTTCGTCGTTCATGAAGATTGGATTAATGAATGGTTCCCTTTTCCATTGCCCAGCACGACTCTCCATGCAAACTAAGGAATACAATAGAAAAGGAGGAGTGGAAACTCAACCGGGGGACAGATCATCGTTCATGAAGATTGGCTTAATGAATGGTTCCCTTCTCCGTTTCCCATCACGGCTCTCCATGCAAACTAAGGAATACAATAGAAAAGGAGTGGAAACTCAATTGGAGGATAGATGCACTGAGTGAAGAAAAGACTAACATGAAGCAGACAAATGTTGCACTCACCGCAAACTATTTGATATCCAAAGAGTTCCACAAAATTGTAGTACATATTGATATCAAAAACTATTTGACATCCAATGTGTACTATATTCCAACTATTTGATACCCAAATAAAGCATTTAAAATGATAATACACACAGCTAAGATTTGCTTAAGCTACATTATATAAAACCCAATCATGTATATGTATTGTATTTAAATATCATATTTCAATTGAAACAAACACCAAAGTATGACATATTTACCAAAAGAAAAACCATTCGAAAAAAGCATGAAAAGAAAGCAAAGATAAAAAGAGGAAATTGAAAAATAAAATAAAAACAAAAGCTAAAGTTTAAAATGAAGCATAAACGTAGATGTTGGAAACACAAACATATGTGATACTTATGCGGTAAATTAGTAACTACCAAAGGGATAATAAGCCTTACTTTTATAGAAAGCTAATACTGATGATATTATAAATAAATCTCAAGGTAGACATATTTATCATCATTGTATCCTAAAAGCCTTAGTTGAAGTAAAACACAACTGTTCGTTGGTTGCAAATTTTTAGGATCAATGCAAATAATATGAGGCTGGTCATTGAAATGAGACATAAGAAGTAAAATGTACAATTCTTGCCCAGTGTTTGAATATATTTGTTGAATTTTGAACCATTATTATCAAAGGTAAGAATCCCGACATACCTTATTTCATGACACTAAAACATCATATAACAAAATATACATAAAGCAAAGACATGTGACGAACTGCATATTGAAAATGAGAACCATGATTACTAATTTTGCTTTCCACTCATTTATCTTTAAGCTTTACTATAAACATATGCATTTAAAAACTATACTCCTATTGAAACAACTCATACACAGATCTACGTATATTAAATATATATATATTTATGTGTGTGATATATATAAACCTTAAATCAATAGTGTTATGTACACATATTTCGTTACAAAAGTGAAACATGTCAATGTTTAACAAATTGATATCATAGATCTACCGATCACTATGCGTCCTATGTCATACACAGGTATTCATGGAATTTGAAGTATTAGTTTAAGAAACCGATATCATTGATTTACTATATCATATGTCCTATGCGTCCTATGTTGTACACAGATATTAACGGAATTTGAAATATTAGTTTAACAAATTGATATCATTGATCAACTAACAACAACATATCGACCAAGCAAACCAACCTAAAGTGCAGGAACAAAAATTGAAGCTATACAGGAGCAACTGCAAAATGAAATATCCTAAAAATGGAATTCAGATATAATGCATCATGAAAATCATTTAATTATGGCAGATTCAAATAGTTACTCAGTTCCCTTTTGTTAAATGGTGAACAAATACTGTGCATTTAATCAGACAAATTGATATCATAGATAAACCAATCACTACCTAACCACAACGTATTCGACCAAGCAAACCAACCTAAAGAACAGGAAATAAAAGCGAAGCTATACAGTAGCAATTGCAAATCAAAATATCCCTAAAATGGAATTTGGATATAACGCGTTATGAAAATCATTTAATTAGAGCAGACGAAAACATTTATCCAGATTCTTTTTGTTAATTGCTGAACAAATACTAAGTGCATTTAATCAGTGGAAACCACAATAGTGAATACACATACCTGGTTTTTGCTCCAGATGCGGAAGGGATGATGGGCGTAGGTAGGGTGAACGGGAGAAGCAACCGGGCCAACGAATGGAAAGGGACACCAAATCGATGCAGAAACTACATGTGGCAAAGGAACATTGCATTTGAATGGGAGAAAATTCAAAGGAAAAAATCGATGGGAATTTGACGGCAACAGGAGAAACAACAGCGATAATCAGCCGTTGGGGTAGACGAAATTAGCGATTCGTTGAAATTAGCAATCAGATCTAGGGTTGGAAGGAGGGGGAAGGAGAGAGGAAGTACGTCAAAGGATAGGGTTTAGAGGAAGATAAAGAAAAAGTATAAACGTGACCGTTCGGTTGCCAAATTTCAAGGGGGCCGGTGTAAATTCAACTCACTAATAATAGTATAGTATAGATTTTTATTATTATATAACTTTTATATTTCGTATTACTTATATAATAGTCTTATGTATAATATTACATTAATTAAATCTTATTTAATTAATTTTATATCATCTTAATATAACATTTATAATAAATATTTATTTCATACTATAACCTTTATAGTACAACACATATATCATATATATGCATTTATTATTTAATTAATTAACCTTTTAATTAATTAATTTAATTTAATTTTCTTAATTAAATTATATTAATTTCAAATTTTATCTTACAAACATACATGTAAACTTACATTATTTTATACACCTTTAAAGTAACATAAAATATATCAACGTATATAATACATGCATATAATATTAATTAATTAACTCATTTAATTAATTTATTCTTTTATCTTATTAATAAATTTTAAATTTCGTAATTAATATTTAAATAGTTTCAAACATTTTGAAATTTGTGTTACCTTTTCAAACATTTTGAAAATTTATGTTATATTATAACCTTTTATAATAAATATGTTTTTATTTTAAATTTAACTTTTAAATTTAAAATCTTGTCTTAGTTTTCAAAACTATTTTGAAAATTAGCTCAAGGCCCAATTCAAATTGGGCCTTTTTTATTAGGGAATGTCTTTGGGTTTAGTTCACCTTTAAGGCCAGGCTGGTAACTAGGTAGGATAGGGTACTTGATTACCCAATTCCAATCCTAGACATTACCTTTCTAGATAACGTATTAAGTGGGCAAACTTAATTAATTAGCCCTAACATGACTAATTTAAACCGCATAGGCTATTGGGCTCCGATACTATTGAAGGATTTGGAGAAGCCCACAACGGAAGAAATGGATGAATTTCAATTTTTTTACCATTTTGGATCTTTAATGGGCCTATGAAGTCTAAATTCATTTAGAACTTTTCTAAATTTAGTTTAAATAAAATCATGTATTTTATTTAAATTTACAAATTGTAGTTAAAGATTTATTTAATTTTGGTTTTACTTATATAAATATACATACATACATACATACATACATACATACATACATACATATATATCATATACATATACATATACATATACATATACATATACATATATATATATATGTAAATATGTGTATATATATATATATATCTATGTGTGTGTGACATAGCAATCCGTGGAGGGTATAACATGCCCGTTGGAAGATGCTAAGATTTATATCGCAACAGACACATTAGCTCATTTTGTATATATTGTATGTTGTCAAATATGTGCATGATCATATAGTTATAAATTTCAAATGATTATTTGTGTATATATATAAATCTCTGTGTGTAGACATATGTATAAAATATGTTTTATCATTAAAATATTATAGAAAGTATTTATTTATTTAAATAACTATATATTATACCATAAATAACAATAAAGATATATGTACATAGATATATATATATATATAATATAATAATTAATTTTTTTATAACTTACTAGTTAGAAAACATATTGGATCTGAAGTTACAATGATTTTAATCTTTAATATATATATATATATATAAATTTCGACCATAATAAATTAATATAAAATAATTACATGAAAAGAATTCAAGTTTTATGTTTTTAGAAAATGTGAAAACACATTTTAGAGCTTAGAAAAAATTTCTGGAATTTACTCAATTAACATAATATATTTAATTAAGTAATTGATAATATGCCAAAGTTAAATTAATTTGAAAAATATAAAAATTAAGTTGAAAAAATTTGAAACTTTTTTCGAAAGCGCTTGACATGATGAATTAATTTAAAAAAATATAAAATTAAAATTTAGAAATGTGGATTATTTTATATGAATTTATTATATCAAATAATCATTAAATAATATATATATATATGTTAAAAAATTATTTTGAGCACTTATAATTCATAATAAACATAAAAAAGTGTCTGAAAATTTTTAGATCAATATTATACATTAAATATGAAAACGTATGTTTTAATTCAAATTGTATGTGAATATTCAATCATAAATAAATACATATATATGTATATACATATATTATTTTAAACTAATATTTATTTTAATATTTAATATCAGATTACAAACATAAATCATGAACTAGATCTTTAAATCTAATACATGTATCCAATCTCTATTGTGACAACTATAATACATACAAAAATCTCACTTAACTAATGAAATAACAATAACCTGATTCTATACATAAGTTTACATGATTAACAAATCTAAAATCATAGTAATATGATCAACATATAAATAAATATTACCTGGAATAGATGCCCTAAAGTCCACGTTGAAATAATGAACTTTTTTTCTTTAAAATTCCTTGATCCGTTAGATTGCTAGTCTAGAATCAATGATCTTTCACTATCAAATAGCTTCTTGTTTTAACTTGAATTAGATTTTAGATTTTGGGATTAATTTAAAAAAAAGTTGCAGCCATGAAAGAAGAAGGAGATGGCAGCTCAAAAGAATGGATTAAAATGTGATTAGGGTTTTGAGATTAGTATTTATAATAGTAGGATAAGGGAGGAAACTATGTAAGTTTCTCACTAGATCTTAGCCATTCATCTCCAAACCATAATCTTATGTTGTAGCCACCTCTAATACTAGCCAAACCAGCTATTTCTCTAATCATCATGGGTTGTGAACCCATTTTGTGACGCCCCACCTCTATACCCACGCTAACCAAGAACACTACGATGTAGTGCTGTCAATTAGCACGGAGAATAAGGCTGTGGAGGAGCGACCATCCATGTAACTTCTTTGTGCGAGCACCGATACGTCAGATAGAATAGAATGCATATCTTTTAAGGAGGAAATCCGACATACCGATACAAACACAAAGCTATCACACGGTGGCTATATATAATCTTCGGAAACAAACATAGAAATAATCATAACATAAATCAGTCACAGACATCCATATCACAAAGGCGGAAGAAGATATGAATAAATATATAACACATGAAAGTGTACATCGGAGTAGTGGTCAGAAAGATCCACGATAATACAAAAGAATAGCATCACGTGCTATACAAAAGAATAAGTACACAACATAGAGTCTATATCTCAAAGGTGTACATCCAAAAACTACTAATCTATGTAGTTAGCCAAAAGTCAGAAATATCCTGAAGAGAAGTCAAGCAGAAGCACCTGTAACATCTCGGTCTGACCCGAGTATTATTTATAAGAAAATAATAAACGGATCAGTCTAGCTATAAATATCAGATGATATGGTATAAAGAAAAAGGCATGACATGAACATGAAATAACCATAACGACATACTACTATAAGTATGTAAATGATAATCAACAAAAGATTAATCAATATCACAAGAATCTTCACAAAGATAAGGTAGGGTATCATACCCTAAACTTGTATTCATAACAAGTCAATAACACATGAATTCACCAATGCACAAAAACTGATATCATATCAATGAAAATCATGAAAATTGGTGAAGCACAAAATTCCAGAAATCATCATCAGAAATCCAGAAAACACATAAAAAGGGGGGAGGCCTAACACATGAATGGGAGCATGAAAACTCACCTACGCGTAAACACATGACGAGAAGTTATCTCATGGAAGCTATCCATTAAATTTTCACACAGGAATGGCCCGAAGACCGTAGGGTGCTACCCTAGATATGTGATGGCGAAACATCACATAAACGGGGTATAGTCTCCCACGCAGACAAAGAGACATCGCTCAATCGCTAGTCTAAATCACAAAAATGATCGTCATGATCATAAGGAAGTGTCAATCACACCAAGCTAGTAAATATATGAGTTTAGCTTCATGTCCCATAACCACTTGCTTAACTTAAATATTTACGAACAAGCTGTAAATCTTCACTAGGAAATTGTCACAAAAAGGGTTCAATCGAACAAGTCCAAGAGCTAACCGACGAAGTGAACGCAAGCGTTTCATACCACTCGTTTTACTAAGTTGTTTAAGTCAATTTCTCATTCGAGTGAAGTAAAGGCTTGTATATACTAGTAGATTGAAAATCGGTTTGAGAAAACGAACTTTTGATATTTAAAATAGTGTTGAAATCGCTTTGATGAAAGAGTTTTGATATTTACTATTAGTATTGAAACCTTCATATATCTTTAAAGTGACAAGTCATAAAACGATTGTAGAAACAAATCAATTCACGTTCGAAGACGTGAGTAAAGTCCAAAGAAGTCAATCCCAAAACCATCAAAGTAGAAATTCTGATAAATGTTTTTCAGAAGAGATTGCCTAAGAGTTCATATGACCTAAGAGTTCACGCGACCTAACAAGACTAAGGACAAGGTCGGAGACGACCTACGACTTAACAAAGTCCTGCGACCTAAGTGGGATGCGACTTAGTGGGGCATAGGTCGGAGACGACCTACGACTTAAGGTCAAGCGACCTAGTGAAATAGCAGGGGAAATATTAGGTCAGAGACGACCTACGACTTAAGGTTTAACTCGCGAACGACTTACGACTTAAGAGGGTTACGCGACTTAAGGTGATTCGCGACCTAAGGGTACGCGACCTAACGTGGTTCGCGACCTAAGACTCGCGACTTAAAGCTTGTGACCTAAAGTTTGCCTGGGGGATTATAGGTCGGCAACGACCTAAGACTTAAGGGCGAACGACCTAACATTTTGCCTGGGGATTATAGGTCGGCAACGACCTAAGATTTTTCCTGGGGATTATAGGTCGGCAACGACCTAAGACTTAACAAAAATCGAGCGACTTAGTGGTTTGCCTAGGAATTTTAGGTCGGCAACGACCTATAACCTAAAGCTGTTTCGACCTACGACTTATTTCCCTGCGACCTAAGCCAGAACGACCTAAGCACGCAAGCGACCTAAGTCTTAACTCGTGAACGACCTAAGAAAGTGGAGACTTTTCAACACGCGAGCTAGCAGCCTGGACGACCTAAGGAGGGCAGAACGACCTAGGGCCAGATTTTGCAAACAGCACTGAAACTTGAGTTTATCACCAATTCAATCCAAACCAGTTGCAAACATTAATGCTAAAGTGATAGGAAGTCATTTCCAACAACCCAATGACAGTTATAGGCGAGATGTGAGATTAAAAATCTCACCTTTTCACGGAATTTGATGAAGATGGAGATTTGAGAGCAAAGCAAGAACACCAACAAGCTTGAATCAATGTTCTTCACGTGAATTTGATGTTGAATCTCGGATTTGCAATAGACTTTGTGTTTGGAGTTTTAATTTCCACTTCCCACCACCATTTTTTACAAAGCTTGAAGTGTTTTGATAAAGTGAGGAAGATGGTTGGGCTGAACTAAAGGGGTGCAGTCCAAACCAAAGTCAAAGGCGGGAAAAAGTTCCGAAAAGTTCACAATCTCCAAACATATCGAAGTTTACACTCAAAAAGATCGCAAACGTCATTTTGAACTCAATGGAAGTGGTCTCGAGTCCTAATTTGACCGTATGCAAAAAGTAGCTTTTCGGACTAACATCCGACTAACGATAAAATATTTAAATATAAAATCGATAGATATGCGGGTTGTTACACATTTAATCCAATTTAAATATATACAATCATATTTAACTTATTTTGTTATCGATATCTCATATCGATCAATATATTCATAACTATTTTGAATATATGCAACAATTTTACTGCTCAAATCATATTCAAATTTCACAATTAATATTTCATAAATATTAATTAATTTAATTAATTTATAACAATTATAAACTAATTAAATCGTTTGGTCTAAAGAGAATTCATTATTTCGATTGTGTGACTCTTGGGTGTAAATTTGGTCAGCGATTAACATCGAACTATTCGAATGTTAATGTTCACACATCACTTAGAAGGTGATGTGACATTATGGCCAAATTCATCGCTTACTCGGTTTCGGTAAAATCCAATTTTAGTTTAATAAGCGTTACCAATTGTGACATTATTTACACCAATTCACTTCGTCAAAACTATATCACTTTGGACTTATGGAATTTGGTGATGGCCAAAATTGTAATATCGCCCCCATTTAACTCTATAGTCCACACCCAAAGTCCTTGGTTCAATAATAACAATTATTATTAATTGAAATGCTCTAACCAGAGACTTTGAGGTTACCGAGATACTAGCCCTATATAACCGAGGAGACGAATCCTCTCTTGAATAGTGCTTCACTTCCAATACTTCCACTCAATCCAACTATAGTCACTCGATGGAATGCCATGATTTGACTATAATCAAAGTGGGGTTTTCATATTGAAGATCCACGATATTCTCAAGTCGAGGGAACTGTGTATATCAGTCACATCGATATTTTCTGTTTAACCTTAGTTATATTAACCAACAGAAAAACTATTAGGTGAGTCGTTCCATAGTTATCGAATAACTATCAGTACATAAACCCTATGTGCCCCTAACAGTCATGTGTAATACACTACCCAACATTTGGAGAGCATTACGTACTCTAGTCTTAATGGGTACATCGATATCCAACCTCGATGCATCTTGACTAGGAACATTTAAAATGGTATATTTGTTTTCATTGTGATAAATTACCCACAGTTACAACACTTTGTAACTACTATCACAAAATATACCATTTATTGATTTTCTATTAAATATACTTTTAGTTAAATTGGTTAATTAATATAACATATTATATCAAGTATATAATAGAAAGAAAACACCTTTTATTTCGAACAAGATTTGTCAACGAGTTAGATATATGTAACAAATTACATAATTGCCCCTAGGGCATACCCTTAACTCTCTCAAATTGGTTGATTGTGTTGGTTGGAAGTGTTAATTTACAAACAAAATTATATCCGTTTGCAAATTTAACTTTATACATATTTGAATAGTGATATGTGTGCTTTCTCTGGATGTTTAATTCATTTTATCTGTTTTAATGATTTTAAAATGTCAATTTATTTTAAGGGTTTAAAATCATTTATTAAAGTATTTTATAATTTTTTAATATGATTTACTTATTATTATTCATATTTTAGAGATTTATTTTTCAATTATAAATATAGTGTACTTTGGATCATAAAACCCTTTATAAATCACTATTATATTTATATATATTTTAAAACTAAGAGTGGTTTTCAAATCATTACTTAGAAATTTTATATATTATCAAGAAAATATGAAATGATTTCTAAAGTGCATTTAATTAATATTTTTAAAGAGTATTATCAATAATTTTGTATATAAAACAAAAAATTTGGATAATATTATATAGTTTGGAATGAATAAAATCTATTTTGCAAATTATAAATTTACTTAAAGAAATTTTGGTAATTACGAAAGGTTATGAAATGATTTTTTAAATGTTATTAAGTGATTTTAATATTAGTTATTATTGAATTGAATCTAAAGGAAAGTTTTAAATAGTAATCTATATTTTAAAATAAAACGAAATTTATTTTGGAAGTTTATATATTTATTTTAAAGTAGTGACTAATTATGGAAAATTATGGAAAGGTTTCTATAATAGATATTTGGTTTATAAAGTGACCTTGGATGTTTTGAAATATACAAGTAAGAGTTCAAAAGTAAAATTTTGTATTTAAATCTTTATTTTAGGATTATATAAATAAAGTGAATGTGTTATTCATTATATAATATATCTTAAAGGATCTTATTGTTTTCAGAATATAAATTGATTTAAGAAGTTTTATTACTTTTTTATTAATATAATCACTTTCCTAATTTATATTCGAATGTTTGAAATTATTTAAAGAGTCGAGTTACAAATATTTTGAATTTATAATGATGGGTTTTAATTATATTTAATGGATTGAACTAAAAGTAAAATTATTTTGGAAGTTATAAATTATTTCGAAATAGAGCTTAGTTATATAAAATTATATAGTAATTTCTATATTTGCACCAAAAATTGGCACAAACACTCAATAGAGATTTTGTAAAGAAATAAATGAAGAATAATAAATAGAAACAGAGAGAATATAGCAATAAAGTAATAAGAAATAAGCAAATAACAGAGACACGACGATTTATAGTGGTTCGGCGTTGTTTGATTGCATCCACTTTGAAGAGATAGCTTTATTAATCACTTTTCAAAATGAGTACAATAGGGATCGAATTAGAATCCTTAGTTACAAAAGGGTACAAAGCAACAAGCAGCGTAAAGGTCCCAAAAATGGACAATCAAGTCTGTAGTTATAGGGGAAGATAACAAAATATCTCCTTGAAAATTTGGCAGAAGGCTCTCCAGATACATAAGGGCCCACATGAGGTGTAACGACCCAGAATTTTTGATAATTAAAATTCGAATATTTAATTGATTTTAAATATTAATAAATGAATTTAATAAGTCGAATAATTTATTTAAAGGATATTGGATTTAATTTGGTCAATTAAATCGATAATTTAATGATTGAAATTCCAGAGATAATTGAAAATCGAGTTAAAATGATTGAAAATGATTTGGAAAATTTTATTTTATCATACTGGAGTTATAGAAAGGTTATAGAACTTTTAAAATTGGAATTGGAGTTAAATTGTGAAAATTGAATATTTTAATATTTAATTATCGACTGTAAAAATAGCCAATTTTCGAACAGTCTCAGAATTGAACGAAACTAGTTTCATTGGATCCGTAATAGTTAGTTATTATCGGATTTCAATTTTCGTAGCAATCGGAGTTGTCGTTTGACCGTGGCAGCTCGAAACGCATCGATATCGTTTTAATTTTAAATCGTCAAGTTAAAAATAGTCATTTTTCAAAAAGTCTCGGATTTCGACGAAACCAGTTTCATCGGATCCGTAATGTGATATTATTGTAAGATTTCAAATTTCGTAATTTTTGGATTTACCGTTTGTCCGGTACAATTTAAAACGCCTCGAAATCGATTTAAATCGGTTTAATTTAAATTGATCGTTTATTGTCATATCTCACACATACGATCGAATTAGCTTCCGAAACCTGTTCCATTGCGTTCGGAACGCGGGGTAAACCTTAGAAACGTCAGCCGGCACGCTCGATTTGGAGTTCGGAAAATCCGGGATGAATAGTGTTTTGCGAAATTTTCTATATAAGCCCCTCAACCTTTTCATTTGCAAAAGAAAAAAAATAAACCCTAGGGTTAAACGTTCAGCCGCCACCTTCTATTATCAATGGCCAAGAATCATCATCCTTCTTCCTCAAATTTCTTCAAATCCACAAAGCAATTCGAGAAACTTCCAACATGAATGTTGTAGAGCGCATAGAGATCTACGAATTCAACGGGTGTGATCGATTTTAAAGTGGTAGATCGTCGGCAAATTCTGTTCAAGGGACGCACGTTTGAGGGGCATTATCTCATCATTGGGGAGACCGAGTTCATCGGCCTTCGTGCTGGGGGGAGTGGTCGCTGGGGCGCATCGCCCGGTAGGCTCTGATCAACATCACGTTGATCAATGAAGTCGCGGCAAATAGGGTTTCTAGGCGGCTATTGGGTTCCTTCGTTCGAACGGAGGCTGGAGGGAAGAAGCATCATCGCGTGCGGCCCCAGATCTGTTGAGATGCGATCGAACGGCAGAGATTGGGTTTGGGTTTGTAAATAAAAATTAATAAAAGAATTTGTTTCAAATTATATATGCAAACTTTAAAATATCATATTTGCTTGATACGAGGTCGGAAAATTGCAAAACCAGTTGCGTTGGAACCGTATTGACGAATACTACGCGATGGAGTTGGATTGGGAATTTTTGGAGCTAGCGAAAATTTTGGGTAAAATTAAACGTCCGTTTAATTTTATTCGAAATAAACGCTGAAATCAGAATTAAAATCACGGTGAGATCTTCTCACTCAAGAATTGAAAAGTGGAATTTTCAGTTATTTATTTGATTGCTATTGGATGTGATATTAGATATAGTAGGATATATATCTATATATAGCAATATATACATATTGGCATATGTATATATTGGATTGATGATTTCCCGCCTCGTATAGCGGATGAGACCCTATTGCGCCGTTAGTAAGCAGATTATTTTTATAAAACCCATATACCGCGATAATTCCGTACTGGAGCGGAATTGGTATTGTGCTAACATCTGTGGATGCAGGGAAACAGGTTGGAGGGATCCAACTGGATTCCTCACCGTATTGATTATTTACAGATATTGTGATATATTCTGTTATCATATGATGATATATGATATTTGATTGTTGTGATTGATTGTTTGATGTTGTAGCATCATCGGATCCAAGTTTTAAAAATAACGACTTTTACTTTAAAAGGATTTTAAAGTAATTTTTTGAAAGTAGACGTTTTATTGAATTGTTGAATTGATTTATTTTAAATAAATAAACGTTCAAAATTTTGAAGTTATAAAAGTTAAGATTTTTGTGAATTATGACCGTAAGGTGATTTTTGAAATAAATAGTTTAAGCAATTTATAAAATGGTTTGAACTGAGATTTTCGAATTTTTGTGAACAGTTTATTTAAAAGATTTAAAAAGTTGATATTTATAAATTTAAAATATTGGAATTTTAAAACGAGATGATAAGTGTTAAAGATGAAATTTATAGAATTATAAATCGTGAGGATATGGAATTTATAGATTCATAAATTATGAAATTATAAAATGGATAAAACTGTAGAATAAAAGATTTATAAGAGATTTACTTATAAATTGGATTTTTTTGCCTTTAAATGGAATATTGATCGAATTATTAATAAAGAAGATTTATTAAATTGAAGTCGTTAGAAAATAGAAATAGAATTTATAAACGTTGTTTTATAAATTCGAAATCAATTGGATTTGATAAATTAAAATGTTAAAGGAGATATATCCGCGATTTTGGATAGTGGATAATGCTTGAAAAATAAAATGTATAGAAAATAGTGAAATTTTGGTTAGTGAAGTATATTCACGATTTTGGACAGTGAATATATTGCTAAGTAAAATGGATACTATTTTGGGAAAAGTGATATTTGAAATGAAGAAATTATTTAAACGATGTTTTAAAATATATTAAATATCGAAATCATAGATTTCAATGTTTATTGTTGAAATAGACGTTTTCGAGGAAGAAGGAAATGATGGACTATAACACTGTTGTTATAGTAAATGATTTCCGAAAGGAAATATTTTTGATGTAGTATTGGGATTTATATATCTATCAAAATCCGAATCCCTATACTAGTGATTTCGATTCGTCGTAACGATGTTTTACGCAACATTCGTTTTGACTCAAATAGACGTTGTTAAAATAAAAGATTTCCTTGAAGAATGAAATATGTACTTAATATTGATTTAAGTATATCGAATATTTTCAAATGTCGAAAATAAATGATTGTGTGAATTACTTATAATTAAATAAGTATGGAAATGGTTTTCCCATATGAAACGAAGGGTTTGAAATTTTATCTTTTAAAGATAAATTGAAAAGTGAATTGATTTGAAATTGTTTTCAAACGGTTAAGTGTGGAAATTTTATATCTAGTAAAGATATTTTTCAAGATGAAATAATTTGGGAAAATTATTTGGAATCTGATGATGTTGCGCATCTTTATTGATAGTTAAATAACCAACTATCAATAATTACCTTGAATGGTATTTGTTGTGAACTGGATGAATTTGAATGCCACACTTGTTTTTAAATAAGCGCTCACTATTCGGGTTAGCCGGGAAAGGACCATGGGGTCGTATAACCCATTCCGAATATGTGATACGTCGTTATGAATTGCATTTGAAGACCGGATATTTTTGAAAACGGAAGGATTACCATCGAGTTACTCTACATCGGCTGATCTCCGATTTAGAGGTTTTATCACCCTTAGTGACGGGAAGTCCGGACGTGATTAGAAAATTATCCGGATATGCAAGGGCTTCGTGAGAAGTGCCTTCGGTTCTGTTCGATCCCGGAACAGACTTGTATGGATTGTGTGTCTGACGTTACAATTTGAGATATAAAGCTGATTTCTTTCAAATACATTTCTGTTGGTGGCGGAGAATTTATTCTCTTAGCTTAACACCCTTCTCTGAGACGTACGAGCTCAGAGGTTATGTAGTTGAAATTTATCAGCGATATATCCCAATTTGGTAACGTGGCATACTGAGTGTTGCTGTGAAATGATCAGTGTTTGATCATTTGTGATATGATCATTTGTTTGATCTTATATCTTTGTGATCATAGGTTGATCATTTTGTTTGACCCGAAGCAGGGCTTTGTAGAAAGCGTAGCTTTGTGGACGAGACTTCGTCGAGCCTCACAAGCCGGAAATGGTCGAAACAGGAAGGATGCGGCAAGGTTCTAGGGAGTAGCGCCCCTTAGTGTATGTCATTCCTTCTGGATAAAGGTGGTATCATGGTATGGAGCCCAGATACTTAACCTATGTGGTTGCTGCAAATTTATTACTTTGTGGTTGTTGGAAATCGGGGATCCTCGGGAAGATCGGTGACGATCGGGGGATGGCATACGTGTGTCAGTAGTTACCTATTTTTGCAGAGGTAACCCGGTCTTGTGTTGGCAGAGATCTAACCGTAATGTTAGGTTATTTCTCGGGTCGTCTATTCCAGGGACGTACCCATCGTGGATAGGAAGTTCCTTAGCCTGACCATTTGTTGGAAATCCAAAGAAACAATACGAGCCTTGTACGGTTTCAGTTGTAGAACCTGCCATTTAATATGGTAGCTATAACAAGCATACTATAATGGTACCTATGCTGGCTAAGATTTATATTATACTTTCGAAATGTTTTCTACACTATGCACTAATAATAATATCAAAAAGAATTTGATTTTCGCGTAGTAAGCATTTTTGACTATCATAAGAAGAAATCTCCTCCAAGTCTGCGTTTGCATTGTGTGTGTGGCGGGAGGTCTTATGGTAGTTTCATTTTCCAAAAGCATTGCGAAATTTACTTTAAAATTTTTTCTGTTGTTTATTCTAAAGATAAACTGTTTTACGATCTCACACCAGTCACCGTGACTGACTCGGAGTTTATTGTTCCCTTCTAAACTCTGGGTGCCCACCAATTTCCACACGGGCAGCCTAGAGTTATGTTATCAGGATATTCTGGATATTCTGGAGCTTTGGAGATAAACTGGATGGCGAGACGTAGTATTTGTATCTGATATATTTATTCCGCTGTGTATTCTGTATGAGGACAAGTTATATAACTGTCCATTGTTGTATATGACTCTGATTGATGTATGTATAAACTGATATAGTTCTTTGTTTTAAAAGACTAGTGTTATCTATTATATATTGTTCCACTGCGATATGTGAGATTCTGATATTGTCTATTGTTTCTGTATCTGCTCTTGTTCTGTTGTTGTTATTATCTTCTTTCTTCTATCTTCTGCTTCTTCTCCCTTTTTCTTTCTTTCTAAAACCCTCACTATTGGAGTTTCCGGCACTCGATTGCTCGGCAGTCGATAAAGTGAGTATCGATGTCGAATTTTCGAAAGTCGAAAATCCGGTACGTGACAAAGTGGTATCAGAGCATATGGTTAAGCAACAACCCTGCTCTGTTGGGTGTTACTCATTAGAGATAGAGTCAGTAGTACTCTAGAATGAGTTGAGTGTAATAATAGATACGAGCGCGTATTTGTTAGTTAATATAAAAATTGTTTTATATTGTGATGATTGATTTGTTGAGTGGTATATGGATTCTGGTCGGTATTGTCCGTACAACTCTATCGATAGGGATCTCTAAACACTTATATAGAACAATTCGACACAGTATTGTTTTAAAATGGGGTAAATGAAATAATTTTGCCCAAAACTATTTTGTATAGAAAAGAAATAATTTTCTATAAAGTACTATAGTATATGGTTGCATGGATGTTAGGAAGTAATAATAGTGAATTATCATCACTAAAATTGAATAAGAAATTGAAATCATAACTCCAAAGTTAAGAAATAAATCCATATACAAATGAAATTTAAGAATATAAATTATAAATGAATTTATAAATGAAACGGAATTCCAGAGAAGTTTTTGGAAATGTTTTGAAAAGAATTTGGAAATTTTGGAGATTTTGAAAGTTTAAATTCTTTTTGATTTGAAAATGAATTCCAAAGGTTTTGAAAAGTATTTTGGAAGAGATGAGAGCTCTAAACTCTTTTCGGTCGCTGGAAAATAATTCCGATGATGATCGCGACATCACCGGTGTTCATTTTCGGGTTTCCAAAAGAGAAATTGCTGCCAAATTGTTTTAAAAGGAAGTTGTTTGAAAATTTTGGGTTTTGTTTTGGAAATTCAAAAGGATAAATTGAATTGTTTTCAAAATGGCTTTGAAAGGTTGAAAAGACTCTGGAATACTATATAAAAATATTTATGAAATAAGAAATAAGTTGATAACTTATACCAATTGAATTTTGGTAGAATAAATTTAACTTAAAAGAATGAAGTTAAATCAAAGCAAGTATAAGTGAATCAATTAAATGAAAATGAAATTGAAAGTTGAAATTCATTTCGAATTCGTAAGCCAATGAATTGAATTGAATAATTATAAATGAAAGATAAATTAAAATTCGTATGGAATTGAAACGGAATGTTGAAGATGAATTAGAATTTGTAATGAATTAGTAAATGAAACTAACTTAAAATGATGCAGTTGTGAATGAAAGATAATTGATAAAAAATTCAATATTCAGAAGATAAACCGAATCCAAATTAGATTGGAATTGTGAATTGAATTCAAATGAATTTGAAATGTAAAATTGGATAAGAAATGAATATGTGTAACTTCAATAGTGAATTAGAGATGATATAAGAAGTTATATTGAAAATTTTGTAATAGAATTTGCAAAATAGTTTGAATATATGTAACTAGATATTATGGCTAGTAGGATATACAGGTGTAAATGAATGGGGATTTTGATTTTCAAAGATAAGATTTGAGTTTGCTCGAAAAGGTAAGTATTTCAATTCCAATATAAGATTTGATGACTTTCTTGTCTAGCCGCTTGGCTTTTTCTTTTCTTTTTGAAATCTGAGAGTCCATAGGGACGTTTTGTAGTCGTACCGTATTAGCCGCGCAAAGGAGACGCTGGCGAAATTTTTTGAAAATTTCGAGTGTTAGAAAATTTTTGAGAAAATTTTGAATGTTTAAATTTGAATTTAAATTTGAATTTTGAAGTAAACAATGTTGTTTGAAGATTATGAAGATGTTTAGAAAGTTGGTTGAATTAATAACGAATCTTTAGTAGAAAGATTTGTTTCGATAATTTGATAAAACTATTAGGTTGTGAAAAATGATAGACGAGTTAAGGACCACTTTTCCTAACTTGTAATTTCGAGGACGAAATTCTTTTAAGGGGGGAAGTCTGTAACGACCCAGAATTTTTGATAATTAAAATTCGAATATTTAATTGATTTTAAATATTAATAAATGAATTTAATAAGTCGAATAATTTATTTAAAGGATATTGGATTTAATTTGGTCAATTAAATCGATAATTTAATGATTGAAATTCCAGAGATAATTGAAAATCGAGTTAAAATGATTGAAAACGATTTGGAAAATTTTATTTTATCATACTGGAGTTATAGAAAGGTTATAGAACTTTTAAAATTGGAATTGGAGTTAAATTGTGAAAATTGAATATTTTAATATTTAATTATCGACTGTAAAAATAGCCAATTTTCGAACAGTCTCAGAATTGAACGAAACTAGTTTCATTGGATCTGTAATAGTTAGTTATTATCGGATTTCAATTTTCGTAGCAATCGGAGTTGTCGTTTAACCGTGGCAGCTCGAAACGCATCGATATCGTTTTAATTTTAAATCGTCAAGTTAAAAATAGTCATTTTTCAAAAAGTCTCGGATTTCGACGAAACAAGTTTCATCGGATCCGTAATGTGATATTATTGTAAGATTTCAAATTTCGTAATTTTTGGATTTACCGTTTGTCCGGTACAATTTAAAACGCCTCGAAATCGATTTAAATCGGTTTAATTTAAATTGATCGTTTATTGTCATATCTCACACATACGATCGAATTAGCTTCCGAAACCTGTTCCATTGCGTTCGGAACGCGGGGTAAACCTTAGAAACGTCAGCCGGCACGCTCGATTTGGAGTTCGGAAAATCCAGGATGAATAGTGTTTTGCGAAATTTTCTATATAAGCCCCTCAACCTTTTCATTTGCAAAAGAAAAAAAATAAACCCTAGGGTTAAACGTTCAGCCGCCACCTTCTATTATCAATGGCCGAGAATCATCATCCTTCTTCCTCAAATTTCTTCAAATCCACAAAGCAATTCGAGAAACTTCCAACATGAATGTTGTAGAGCGCATAGAGATCTACGAATTCAACGGGTGTGATCGATTTTAAAGTGGTAGATCGTCGGCAAATTCTGTTCAAGGGACGCACATTTGAGGGGCATTATCTCATCATTGGGGAGACCGAGTTCATCGGCCTTCGTGCTGGGGGGAGTGGTCGCTGGGGCGCATCGCCCGGTAGGCTCTGATCAACATCACGTTGATCAATGAAGTCGCGGCAAATAGGGTTTCTAGGCGGCTATTGGGTTCCTTCGTTCGAACGGAGGCTGGAGGGAAGAAGCATCATCGCGTGCGGCCCCAGATCTGTTGAGATGCGATCGAACGGCAGAGATTGGGTTTGGGTTTGTAAATAAAAATTAATAAAAGAATTTGTTTCAAATTATATATGCAAACTTTAAAATATCATATTTGCTTGATACGAGGTCGGAAAATTGCAAAACCAGTTGCGTTGGAACCGTATTGACGAATACTACGCGATGGAGTTGGATTGGGAATTTTTGGAGCTAGCGAAAATTTTGGGTAAAATTAAACGTCCGTTTAATTTTATTCGAAATAAACGCTGAAATCAGAATTAAAATCACGGTGAGATCTTCTCACTCAAGAATTGAAAAGTGGAATTTTCAGTTATTTATTTGATTGCTATTGGATGTGATATTAGATATAGTAGGATATATATCTATATATAGCAATATATACATATTGGCATATGTATATATTGGATTGATGATTTCCCGCCTCGTATAGCGGATGAGACCCTATTGCGCCGTTAGTAAGCGGATTATTTTTATAAAACCCATATACCGCGATAATTCCGTACTGGAGCGAAATTGGTATTGTGCTAACATCTGTGGATGCAGGGAAACAGGTTGGAGGGATCCAACTAGATTCCTCACCGTATTGATTATTTACAGATATTGTGATATATTCTGTTATCATATGATGATATATGATATTTGATTGTTGTGATTGATTGTTTGATGCTGTAGCATCATCGGATCCAAGTTTTAAAAATAACGACTTTTACTTTAAAAGGATTTTAAAGTAATTTTTTGAAAGTAGACGTTTTATTGAATTGTTGAATTGATTTATTTTAAATAAATAAACGTTCAAAATTTTGAAGTTATAAAAGTTAAGATTTTTGTGAATTATGACCGTAAGGTGATTTTTGAAATAAATAGTTTAAGCAATTTATAAAATGGTTTGAACTGAGATTTTCGAATTTTTGTGAACAGTTTATTTAAAAGATTTAAAAAGTTGATATTTATAAATTTAAAATATTGGAATTTTAAAACGAGATGATAAGTGTTAAAGATGAAATTTATAGAATTATAAATCGTGAGGATATGGAATTTATAGATTCATAAATTATGAAATTATAAAATGGATAAAACTGTAGAATAAAAGATTTATAAGAGATTTACTTATAAATTGGATTTTTTTGCCTTTAAATGGAATATTGATCGAATTATTAATAAAGAAGATTTATTAAATTGAAGTCGTTAGAAAATAGAAATAGAATTTATAAACGTTGTTTTATAAATTCGAAATCAATTGGATTTGATAAATTAAAATGTTAAAGGAGATATATCCGCGATTTTGGATAGTGGATAATGCTTGAAAAATAAAATGTATAGAAAATAGTGAAATTTTGGTTAGTGAAGTATATTCACGATTTTGGACAGTGAATGTATTGCTAAGTAAAATGGATACTGTTTTGGGAAAAGTGATATTTGAAATGAAGAAATTATTTAAACGATGTTTTAAAATATATTAAATATCGAAATCATAGATTTCAACGTTTATTGTTGAAATAGACGTTTTCGAGGAAGAAGGAAATGATGGACTATAACACTGTTGTTATAGTAAATGATTTCCAAAAGGAAATATTTTTGATGTAGTATTGGGATTTATATATCTATCAAAATCCGAATCCCTATACTAGTGATTTCGAGTCGTCGTAACGATGTTTTACGCAACATTCGTTTTGACTCAAATAGACGTTGTTAAAATAAAAGATTTCCTTGAAGAATGAAATATGTACTTAATATTGATTTAAGTATATCGAATATTTTCAAATGTCGAAAATAAATGATTGTGTGAATTACTTATAATTAAATAAGTATGGAAATGGTTTTCCCATATGAAACGAAGGGTTTGAAATTTTATCTTTTAAAGATAAATTGAAAAGTGAATTGATTTGAAATTGTTTTCAAACGGTTAAGTGTGGAAATTTTATATCTAGTAAAGATATTTTTGAAGATGAAATAATTTGGGAAAATTATTTGGAATCTGATGATGTTGCGCATCTTTATTGATAGTTAGATAACCGACTATCAATAATTACCTTGAATGGTATTTGTTGTGAATTGGATGAATTTGAATGCCACACTTGTTTTTAAATAAGCGCTCACTATTCGGGTTAGCCGGGAAAGGACCATGGGGTCGTATAACCCATTCCGAATATGTGATACGTCGTTATGAATTGCATTTGAAGACCGGTGTTGAAGACCGGATATTTTTGAAAACGGAAGGATTACCGTCGAGTTACTCTACATCGGCTGATCTCCGATTTAGAGGTTTTATCACCCTTAGTGACGGGAAGTCCGGACGTGATTAGAAAATTATCCGGATATGCAAGGGCTTCGTGAGAAGTGCCTTCGGTTCTGTTCGATCCCGGAACAGACTTGTATGGATTGTGTGTCTGACGTTACAATTTGAGATATAAAGCTGATTTCTTTCAAATACATTTCTGTTGGTGGCGGAGAATTTATTCTCTTAGCTTAACACCCTTCTTTGAGACGTACGAGCTCAGAGGTTATGTAGTTGAAATTTATCAGCGATATATCTCAATTTGGTAACGTGGCATACTGAGTGTTGCTGTGAAATGATCAGTGTTTGATCATTTGTGATATGATCATTTGTTTGATCTTATATCTTTGTGATCATAGGTTGATCATTTTGTTTGACCCGAAGCAGGGCTTTGTAGAAAGCGTAGCTTTGTGGACGAGACTTCGTCGAGCCTCACACCCCGGAAATGGTCGAAACAGGAAGGATGCGGCAAGGTTCTAGGGAGTAGCGCCCCTTAGTGTATGTCATTCCTTCTGGATAAAGGTGGTATCATGGTATGGAGCCCAGATACTTAACCTATGTGGTTGCTGCAAATTTATTACTTTGTGGTTGTTGGAAATCGGGGATCCTCGGGAAGATCGGTGACGATCGGGGGATGGCATACGCGTGTCAGTAGTTACCTATTTTTGCAGAGGTAACCCGGCCTTGTGTTGGCAGAGATCTAACCGTAATGTTAGGTTATTTCTCGGGTCGTCTATTCCAGGGACGTACCCATCGTGGATAGGAAGTTCCTTAGCCTGACCATTTGTTGGAAATCCAAAGAAACAATACGAGCCTTGTACGGTTTTAGTTGTAGAACCTGCCATTTAATATGGTAGTTATAGCAAGCATACTATAATGGTACCTATGCTGGCTAAGATTTATATTATACTTTCGAAATGTTTTCTACACTATGCACTAATAATAATATCAAAAGGAATTTGATTTTTGCGTAGTAAGCATTTTTGACTATCATAAGAAGAAATCTCCTCCAAGTCTGCGTTTGCATTGTGTGTGTGGCGGGAGGTCTTATGGTAGTTTCATTTTCCAAAAGCATTGCGAAATTTACTTTAAAAATTTTTCTGTTGTTTATTCTAAAGATAAACTGTTTTACGATCTCACACCAGTCACCGTGACTGACTCGGAGTTTATTGTTCCCTTCTAAACTCTGGGTGCCCACCAATTTCCACACGGGCAGCCTAGAGTTATGTTATCAGGATATTCTGGATATTCTGGAGCTTTGGAGATAAACTGGATGGCGAGACGTAGTATTTGTATCTGATATATTTATTCCGCTGTGTATTCTGTATGAGGACAAGTTATATAACTGTCCATTGTTGTATATGACTCTGATTGATGTATGTATAAACTGATATAGTTCTTTGTTTTAAAAGACTAGTGTTATCTATTATATATTGTTCCGCTGCGATATGTGAGATTCTGATATTGTCTATTGTTTCTGTATCTGCTCTTGTTCTGTTGTTGTTATTATCTTCTTTCTTCTATCTTCTGCTTCTTCTCCCTTTTTCTTTCTTTCTAAAACCCTCACTATTGGAGTTTCCGGCACTCGATTGCTCGGCAGTCGATAAAGTGAGTATCGATGTCGAATTTTCGAAAGTCGAAAATCCGGTACGTGACATGAGGGATCGCATAGCCCAAATCCTAAGGAATAGAGATCGAGGCCGATCCCTATTTTGGTGGATTTAGGGGCTGCAATCCCTATAAGAGGTCCTTTATGCTAAAATACACTTGTCCTCCAAGTTTCATGCCAATTGGATCTGTAGAAGTTGAGTTATTTATCGTTATTTGTTGCAATGTGTTGTGTCATCTTATTTAGGCCAATCCCTCTAGAGGGAGAGGGTCGATCCCTCTTACTTCTTCATCTTGGGGTGCAATCCCTAGGGTAGACTCCCTAGGGTCCCCTCTTCTTGTTCCTAAAATTTCAATTGTATTGGATTCTAAATTTTGAGATATCGACCATTTTCCGTTGAGTTGCATTGTTGGGCTAGATATGATCTGATCCCTTTGATACGATCCCTTTGATATGATACCTTTTATATGATCCCTTTTATATGATCCCTTTCTTAAGTGAAGTAATTTGCCCATAACTTGAGCATACAAACTCCAAATGGCTTGAAATTTGAAATGTAGCCTCGTGAGGCCTTCTTGTCACTCTATATCTATGTCACCCAATGTAGGACAAAATTTGAGGATATGTACCAATCCCCTTGGGGAAGGGATATGCACTGATCCCCTGCCTGGGGGAGGTACTATCCATACTTAAAATATTCTGGAGAGTATCTCTTGGTCTCGGTTGATTGTCGCTTAGTATCATTGTCTACACTTGATTTCTGGACCTCACAATTATCGCTCTGGGCTACTGGCCTTGATGACAGTCGAGTCTATCTTATCCAGTCAATTCGGATATAGCCGGGTCAAAATGCTGGACAACACTTGCCCCTCAACGTACGTCTTGTGATGAACATGACGTGCTTTGAATCGAAGCAAGTTAGAGTCACCAGAAAGAAATCCATTCGGTTTTCCGAATAGTCGCTATCCTTCCGTTGAATTATTTTCCCAAAGTGTCGTATCTCTCTTTGATTGTCATGACGCTTGGTCGATTTCCAATAGTATAAATTTAGGATTGTATTCCACCAGCTGGTATCTGTGTCCGGTTCTACGGGGCTAGTAAGCTTTGGCTATCCGATTCTGTTTCATTTTTGAAAGCTTTAGGTCAGAATTCAATTTCTATCGATTTCAAAAATTAAATTTTTAGAATATACACATTCACATTTCGGTACATGTCTTTGTCATTGTCTCCTGGATGCGTTTGAATACTTGCGGGTCGTCACCAATTCCTTATAGTTTAATTGCAATTGGATTGCAATTCCTTGTTTATATTTTTTTGATAATGAAATAGTGGTCGTAATAAGTCACTCGATGAGAAGGAACTTCAAGTTTTACAGGGATGACGGCTTCAGAGCCATAAGCAAGGGCGAATGGAGTATGGCCAGTCGCCGACTTGTGGGTGGTTCCGTATGCCCATAGTGCTGGTGGGAGTTCGTCGACCAATTTGCCTTTAGCCTTTTCCAAACCCTTCTTTATAATGGACTTTATAATTTTGTTAACATGTTCGACTTGTCCATTAGCTTGAGGGTGAGTAAATGCCGCGAATCTTTTCTCAATATAATGCCAGCATAGAAGTCTTTGAATTCAGCATTTCGAATTGGGTCCCTCTATCAGTTACGATTGTTCCGGGAAGACCAAAACAATAGATGATGTTTCAGACAACAAAGTTTATTTCTTTTTTCGTTGTGATCGTGGCTAAAGGTTCAGCTTCAGCCCATTTAGTGAAATAATCAACTGTTACGATGGCGTATTCCGCACCACCTTTAGAAATCGGCAAGGAGCTTATGATGTCAATATCCTAAGTGGAAAACGGTTATGGACTGACCATTTAAGTAATTTTCATCGGCGGGGCTCTCGGAATTTTTGCAGACATCTGGCACTTGTCACATCACTTAGCGTAATCAGTAGCATCTCGGTTGATAGTTGGCCAGTAATACCTATAAAGGAGTATTTTCTTTGCTAGGGTTTTCCCCTCCAGTGTGATCGCCACGTTCTCCTTCATGAACTTCCCTTAGGACTCGTTTTATTTCATCATGAGCGATACACTGGAGCAGGGGAACGGAAAAACCCTTTCTATACATGACTCCTTCTTGGATGATGTAGCATGAAGCTTTATGGAGGATCTGTCGTTTTTCATTCCGCCATCGAGAAAGGATCCCTCATTCCGGATAACCTTTGACAGGATTCATCCATGACTCTCTTTCCGACTCCGTGTCCAGAACACAGTCAATCTCCATCTGGTTGATGCTCGGAGCATTCAATACTTCAACCGAGACCAAGCCCATTTGCTGCACATCATCAAAACTGGACAGCTTGGCCAGTGAGTCGGCTCTCATTTTGATCTATAGGGGTGTGTGTAATGGTGTAATACTCGAAGTCTACCTATAGCTCTTGGACCTGGCCAAGATAAGGAACAAGTTGTTGCCCTCTAGTCTAATAATCTCTCCTAACTTGGCATACTACTAATCGGGAATCGTAAAAGATTTGTAAAGTTTTCACTCCTAGTTCCCTGGAAAGTTTGAGCTCGACGATCAAGGCTTCATACTCAGCTTCGTTATTTGTTGCAGGTAAGTCGAGTTTTAGGGCATAACAGATCGATCATTCCTCAGGAGTCACTAACACAACTCCGGAGCCGGAACACCGATTATTGGATGCTCCATCCATGCACATTTTCCACTGATTGGTCGGTTCTCCACTGCTTCCTGGAGAGTCATCTAGTGCAGTGAATTCAGGTATGAAGTCTGCTAATGCATGTCCCTGGATAGCTCTCTGAGGGAGATAAGTGATATCGAATTGGCTTAGCTCAATACTTCATTTGAGCAACCTTCCAGATGTCTCAGGTTACTGTAAGACCCATCGTAACAGCTGGTCGGTGTAGATGTTGATGGGGTGAACCTGGAAGCAAGGGCAAAGCTTTTGTGATGCAATCAATAGGCAGTGTGCGAGCTTTTCTAGCTTCAAGTAGTTTCTCTCAGCACATGTCAATCGCTTGCTAACATAATATACTGGCCTCTGTATCCAATTCTCTTCGCGTAACAGTGCAACACTTATGGCATGTACCGACACCGCTAAATAGGCATATAGGTCTTCACGATCCGATGGCTTGGATAGGATGGGAAGTCTCTCTAAGTGATCTACCAAAGCTTGAAACGCATCTATGCAATCCTGAATCCATTTAAAGTTCCTCTTCCCTCTCTTAATCAAATCGAAGAAGGGAATACACTTGTTTATAGCCCTGGAGATGAATCAACCTAAGGCGGTGACCTTCCCATTGAGGCACTGTACCTGCTTAATCGTCTTTGGCACTTGGATATTTCGAATTACTTGAATCTTATCGGGATTTGGCTTAATTCTGCGAGAGTTAACAATGAAACCCAGGAATTTCCCTGATGCAACTCTGAAAGAGTATTTTAAGGGATTGAGTTTCATTCCATAATTTTGGAGAACACTGAACATCTCCGCCAAGTCATCGATGTGGTAGTTTGATCACCGCAACTTCACAATCATATCATCCACTTATACTTTCATTGATTGCCTGATCTGATCTTTGAACATCCGGTTGACTAGTCAGTGGTAAGTAGCTTCAACATTATTTAGTTCAAACGACATCACAACATAACAATATGGCCCTAGATTGGTAATGAAGTTGGTGTGCTCCTAGTCAGGGATGTGCATCTGGATCTGGTTGTATTTGGAGTGTGCATCCATACATGAAAGTAGTTCATATCCAATGGTTGAGTCTACCTACCGCTCGATCCTCAAAAGTGGAAAGCTATCTTTGGGTATGCCTCGTTCAGGTCTGAGTAGTCGATGCATGTCTGCCACTTTTCATTAGCTTTTCCCACAAGTACTGGATTGGATACCCATTTCGAGTAGAGGGCATCGTGGATAAACCCATTTTTTTAACTTTGTCCACATCCTCTTTACGTATAGCAGATCACTCCGGATCCACGCCGTGTCACTTTTGTTTCATTGGGACATGCCTCGGGTCGATATTCAATGCATGGCTCGCGATAGTCGGTGAGATCACACACATATCAAAATGGGTCCAAGAGAACACATTAAGATTTGCTCGGAGAAAGCCAGCTAATTCCTTCATCATCATTGCTCTGAGCCGTGATCCGATCTTCAGGACCCGTGTCGTTGTGGCTGACTATAATGTCGATCGTTAGCTCAGCGGATGCGGCCTTGGATTCTTTGGGCTTCTCTTCTATATCTCTCAGGTCTATATCTTTATAGAATCGACTGTGATGTTGTTGCTTGATTTTGGCCTTATGATGTGAGATAAATATGCTTAAGTGGATTTACCCAAGCAATGGGATCGGTTCTGGTCCCTTGTATTAGTGGGACTTAAGTAGTTTTTGGTTTGACATGAACATGCTAGACCATATAAACTCGAAATCGAAAAATAGGATATGACATATATGACTTGCATACTTGAACTAGCATATGGCCTTGAATCAGATGTTTACCACTTCAGACTTGAATAGATTAGCATATTTGTACTTGTATGGATTGTAACATGTGCTCTAAATAAACTTGAATATGAACGTTAGATTCTTATATGCCGATAGCCGATCCCTGAATTTGAATGTAACTGTTTCGCGTAACCATTGACATGAAATCTGGTTAGATTGGTCAGCGATGATGGTCACTCTGGTCGAACACCTGAGTTTCGCCATAACTGCCATATAGTATTGAACTTTATTGCACTACACAACATGCCACTAACCTATAAGGGATGTCTGAATTGGGTTTGCAAAGTCGCATTGGCGATGGTATCAGTGTTGGCCCCTTACATAGGCAAGTCTTGTAACTTAAACACTTTAGTGGTGTATATAGGCACGGAGAATGGCAGTTGGATTTGACGTCGATCCCTATATTTAAGCATTTCTCACTGTATAGTCAATGGTATGATAGCCGGTTAGGACGGCATGTTATGACGGTCGCTCCGATTGAACTTTCGGATCACGTCATGAGCTAGTAAGTCTGATTGTGATAGGTTCTAGATGCTTTGAGTCATTATCTACAATGGTTGAAGATTAGGCTTAGAAGCACATCGAATCAAATGTTGAGCAGGGTTCAGCCTTATGTTGCATGCAGCTGCATAGCTGGCTCTTACTTTGAGTTTGAATCTGCTTGCGTATTCAAGTAACGTGCTTTCCATTCAATGTATTCATGATCTGTCGCTCGTCGTTTAGGTTGGAATGATAGTCAGTAGCCCATGAGCATGGGCATTGATCTGATGATTCTATCTCTAAGCATCCTTTTGGTATAGCCTCGAGTCGTTGCAAACGCTAGGTATGAGTCACATTTTTGAGCTATTGCAGTCAATCTTTGGATGATCACACTTCTACCCCCAGTCTCAAGTTGATAAATATACTGCATAGACGGTCGAGTCTCGTCCTACTCATGTTTATACTCCTACCTAAGCTCCGAAGACTTAGAGTTGATCGATGAATGGTCGGTTCACATTTATCTTGATTCTCGCTTGTTCCTCCCAAGTAAGGGGTAAACGTCGAAAAGTGGACGGGCAGGTCACATCTGTTTTAGCTTTACACTCTTTCTCTTTGTGGGATCGAGTTAGTTGATGGAAGGATGAGTCATGCCTATTCTGAATTGTATTTTGGCCTTTGCTTCCCAGGGGAAGACTTCAATTACACATCGGATTTTGGGCATGAGCTGAGTATTGGATAGTCAATCATGTCCACTTTTGATGTAGATGTTTCTATACTCTAGGCAAAGACCAAAGATTGGATGGTTAAGTGACATTCAATCTATGACTGATGCTCCTCCTGTCAAGCCAAAGGCAAGGATCAGTGTATGGACGGTCAAGTCATGTCCATTTCAAACCACTCTTCTAGTCGAGTCAAGGTCAAAGCTAGCGAATGAACGGTCGTGTCACATTCATTTGGAGCTGGATAGTCACGTCTATTTTGATTTATGTTCTCCTGTCAGACCAAGGGATAGAATTAGCTCAGGAGCGGTCGGGTCATGCTCATCTGGATTTATACTCCTCCTGATGGATCAAAGGAGGGTGATGGAGAATGAATGGTCAAGTCACACTCATTCTTGGTTTATTCTCCTATCCACACTCTGGCGACCAGAGTAATTCGATGGATGTTTAGGTCACATCCATTTGTGGTTAGTGCGGATCGATATTGACCGTCGATCTAGCGGCACGATATAAAAAATTTGGATCAATATTGCCTGTCGATCTGATGGCACGATAAAGTCTGTCACCCATAACTTCGAACGTCATTTCGATTGGTTTTGTATTAAGGCCTCCTTGCAGTCGTTGCCTTAAGTTATAAAGATCACCAAGCTGGAGCTATAGTGAGATGTCGTATGCATCTTTTAGTAGTTTGTACTCTTGCCTCCAATCTTAGGTTAGCGGAGTTAGTTCATGGATGGTTGAATTCCATCTAAAGTGAGTTTATACTCCTCCCGTCGAGTTCAGGTCGGAGTTTATGGAATAGTGAGTGGTCGAACTGCACTCATCTATTTGTTTATACTCATATCCACACTCTGGGATAAGAGTTTGTTGGCGGGTTGTCGAATCGCATCCAATTTGTGTTTATACTCCAGTCCACACCCTGGGGACTTAGAGTTATTCCATAAAATGATCGAACCACATTTTCCTTAGTCAGTTCTTCAGCCCCCAAATCAGGGGCGGAATTCGAAGAGTGGTTAGTCATATCACGTTCACTCTTACTTGGAGTTCTTCACGTCGAATCGTAGGAAGGAGCTGATTAGCGAATGGTTAAGTCACATATGTTCTATGTTTTATACTCAACCTATCGATTTATAAGGGAGAGTTAATGGATGAATGGTCGAACCACGTCCATTTTCTACTTATACACTAATCCGCGCTCCGGGTACTAGAGTTTGTTGATGGGCAGTCAGGCACACCCATTTGGTATTTATACTCTAGTCCATGCTCTGGGGATAAGAGTCGGTCGAACCGCGTCCATCTTTTTGTGTTTATACTCCGGTCCACACTCCAGGGACCAGAGTTGGTCGATGGATGGTAGAACCGCGTCCAACTTTTTAATTTATACTCCAGTCCATGCTTCGGGGACCAGAGTTTTATGATGGGTGGAAAGTCACACCCGTTTTTGATTTATACTCCACCTGTCAGGTCAAGGTAAGAGTTGTCAAATGAATAGTCGAGTCATGTTCATTCAGGGGAAGGAATTCTATGCCCAGTGTTGAGGACAAAAGTTGGTGAGTGGACGGTTGATTCACATCCACTTGGTGATTAAGCGATGGATGGTTGGACCACATCCATAGTCCATGCTTGGGTTGGACGGTCAAGTCTCATCCAATTTGCTTCATACTCCTCCCAGAAAGTTAAGGGAGAGAGTTATTGGGTGGATGGTCAAGTCACATCCACCTCACGTTGCAGTTGTGTCCTCGTGTCGAGGGCGGTGGTTGATGAGTAGGTAGTCAGTCACGCCTACTTTTAGTCGAGCTCTCAAACTACCCACTGTGTTCAGGGCAGGAGTTGATGTGTGGACGGTCACGTCACGTCCACTTCTAGTTGAACACCATTCTCGTTGAGTTTTGGGAGAGGCATAAGTATTTCGGCAAACTTCAAGTAGGAGCTGGGGAGTGGATGGCCGGCTCATATCCACACCAAGCCTTTCTTTGGTCTCCAAGTCAAGTGCGGAGGTCGATGAGTGGACGGTCAGTCGAGTCCACTTTGTATCGAAGTTTGACCTTGTCAGGCTCTGAGCAAGGCATAGATGTTCTTTCATAATTGAAGCACGGAGTAGGAAGTGGAGGTTGTTTCATGCCCAATGTAACGACCCGTATTTTTACGGATCGAAAAGTTCGTAAAAATCTAGAATTCTTAGCATTGTTAGGTCGTTTCAGATTTTTGAGCAGAGATACGTGTAAGTCCTAGGTCGTAAATGACCTAAGACATGTAGTAAGTCGTGTGCGACTTAGGGAGCTTTAGCTCCAACTTACCAGTTGCGTCGTCATAGGTAGTTAACGACCTAAGAGATAAGTCATGACCGACTTAAGAGGGATAGGCGACCTAAGGATTCTGGGGTTAGGTCGTAGGGGAGATAGGTCCTGTGATAAGCTTAGGTCGTGGGGTAGAGTTAGGTTGGTAACGACCTAAGAAAAACTAGGCGAGTTAGCAACCTAAGGAGGCTGGGATAGTAGTAAACGACCTAAGTAGGTTAAGTCGTAGAAGACTTAGGAGTTAGGTCATAAGAGGTTAAGTCGTGTCCCAGTTAGATCGTGTGTATAGTTAGGTCGTTAGACGACCTAAGGGGTTAGGTCGTGGCCCGGCTAAGTTAGTATGTCTTGTGAGTTGCTAAGTCGAGGCAGGTGTTAGGTCGTATATTCGTTAGGTCGTAAGTCGAATGAAGGCACTGATCTGTTATGTGTTAAGTCGTGACCGACTTAGGAGTTAGCTGCTAAGTCGTAAGTCGCAGGTCCACTAAGTCGTAAGTCGAAACATAGTTAGGATTACCCATTGTTTAGGTCGCGTGAAGGCTTAAGTGTTAGGTCGCTGAGTCGTGAGCGACCTAGGAGTTGATTCGTTTGTGTGCTAAGTCGCGTGGTGATAGGTCGCGCGCCTGCGATGTGTTAGGTCGGCAAAGCAGTTAAGTCGTAGATCGTTGAAGTTATTAGGTCGTAGTGTTTTAATAGGTCATAGGTCGTGGCTCTATAGGTCGTGGACGACCTAATTCCGAGTGACGACTTAAGGAGATTTCAGCTATAAATACTCGTCCATTTCTCACTTTTTGGGATCCGGATTTCGAAGCGACGAAGTGCTGCCATTTTGAGAGCTCGACTTCTACACTTCTTCACTTCTTTTCTCCACTCTAATCTAGTGATTCCATCCATCCAAGTTGAAGATCAGATTGAAGATTTAAGAGCTTAGATTGAAGATCTACATCCATTGAAGTGAGATTTCATCGTTTGAAGCGGATTGGTGATAGATCAAGCTAGATCCTTCGCTGTCCAGATCTGAAGCGTGTTGATTTGGGGTTGTTTAGGTGATTTGGTGAGTGGTGATTATCTCTCACACGGATCCAAAGGATTATCTCGGATCGTTGGCTTGATTTGGTGTTAAAGTAGAGATTTCCATGCATTTTCCTAGTCATATGTGTAGATCCATATAGATCCATTGCTCATGATGATTTGACATCCATTTTACTACATGTTAACTTATGCAAGTTCATTCATCAAGATTATAGAGACATTGCTCATGTTTTCATGCTTGTTAGACTTTCGACTCTTTAATAACGAAATTGCCATTATTGTTATAATTGTCTATGTAGATCATATTTGAATGCTTGATTACTTGGATTAATGTTTGACTTGATTGATTGCTATGAATTAGATGATTGATGATTTGATTTAGACCGTAGATGATTCAAAGCTAAGGGAAAGGTTCTTGAATTGGAAAAGCTGCTAGTGGCATATGTAGCGGATGATGAAGCTCTTATGCATAGATTTGATGATGATGACGTTGAGATGAAGCTTTGCGAGGATGTGATGAAGCGAGGCATGATATGAGATAGTCTTGGTCTAGTCCAGACGGAATCATTCCAAGCATGTTGATAACTCGGTGATATGGTTCGAGTTGAGGATAATGGTTGGCTCGAGAGGCGCTTGAGCTAGTATGGAAATAGTCGTCGAGGAGGATGACTAGAAGGCTGAGGTATCATCGTTGTTGAAGGTTCTAGCATGCTCAAAGCAAGAGTACGTTGGGCAGATTCGATAGTCCCTGAAGGCTACTGATTAGGTAGTCAAGTACTCTGGGCAGATTCGATAGTCCTAGGCACGGGTCATGATGACGTGCAGAGTTATGTCTAGAACCGGGGTTTCCATTAGCCCTTGACGGACGGATGAAAGAATGAGCCGGTCATTCAATTAACGATGATATCGAAGCAATGATAACAGTGATAGCCAGAGTCATGGATGTTTGGTTGTATCATCATTCGGTCTCAAGAGCGGTATTTTCTGGGTGCTTATCTGATCTTGGTTTAGGCCTTGGGGGTTTGTACTTGGAAAACATCGCCCTTGACTCGAGTGATAATTGCTTTACCTTAAATTGTATGCTTTGCTATGTTTGCTTCTACTTAGTGTGTGTCTGGGGGCTATCACTGTAGAAAGAGGTGGAGTGGGAGGGTTGTATTCCTATTCCTTTTCCTTTATGCTCTTTTGGTATGTTGTTAGTTAATTTACTGCTCACTAAGACTGTTGTCTGACTCAAGGCTTTATGTTTTAACTCTTATTGCCTTGGGCTGTTCGTCCATTTTGGGACGGGCAGACTAGGTAGCAGGTGACAGGTGTTGTTCTTGCTTCTCACGATGCTGATATCGAAGACGAGCTGGAGGGTTGCATATTATCTTCTTATATGTACTGGATGTTCCGCTATTTGTATATTCTCTGAGTGTTATGTAGTGAGGCTTGATGTATTGACTATTCTGATGATTGTATTCAACTATTATGAAGTTTTATTGATGAGATTCTATTCTGTGAAGCTTCACTATATATATGTTCTATTGTATTTTGTCCATGCGCTGTGAGTAATACGATAGATTCTGTTGTTTTTAATTTATCCTGACAATCGTCCATGACTGCCTGGCACACTTTATAGCGCACTTTCTCTAGGTTCAGTGCAGGGGTTATGGGCGGTCATCACACCCAAGTTCCATTTCGAGTCCTTGCCCTCAAGTCAGTGGCATATGGTAGCTGATGAGAGGTTGAGTCACGCTCGTCTTGAAGATCCTCCAAAGGTCCGATCATGGTCCGTGGAGGTTGGTTGGCGCCCAACTCCAAGTACTTGGTCACCTTCACCGTTTGGAAGTAGTTTAGTTCAAGTAGGTCATAGTTCACAACATATTTGAAATTGAAATAGATCATATTGATAAGTGAAGTAGCATCGTATGCTCGCTCTTCCACTTCGCCCAAGCGCTTCTCAACTGGAAGTTGACCGTAGGTGGTCCAATTGATAATCAAAGTTCTTTATTGATAGGGGTCGGATATTCCCTGTTCGCCATTCTGTGGGACTTGTACATATTGTTGAAACTTTTCTTTCCGAATTGGATTTCTGATCACATCTAGAGGTATCTGCAATCGTCGGTGTTATGACCATGTGTATCTTTACAACTTTTTACGGATTTCTTCTAGGTTTCGGTGGACTCTCTCGAGGCTGGTTTCCAGTACTGCTCCGAATCGTGAGTCTCCAAGTAGATGTTATCGATTGAATCATTCAAAAAAGTATATGAGTCGAATTTTGGGATTTTGGGTTGTCCCCTAGAATATGAGTCCTCGTCAAAGGCCTCAATGCTACCCTCGCTTTGAATTCCTTTAACCAATGGGCCTGCATCGTTCTTTCTCCTAGTCTACTCTACCTCCTCCTTGCTTAGGTTATGGTTCACTTTGAAATAGAAATGATCCAAGTTCGTAGGAGGCTCTCCAGCTTACCAGTCGCCAAAGTCTGTATTGGGGTAGATTCCCCTTATTAATGCCATCAGTATGATATTCTTACTGGGATTGCTCACTTTAGTGATGATGACGTTGAATCTCTACAGGAAGTCTTTGAGCGGCTCGCCTGGAACTTGGAATAAATTGGATAATGACATCACATCCTTGGTGTAAGTCACATGCATCCTAAATTGCTAGTCAAACTTCTGATCCGATTGATCGAATAAGGAGATGGACCCGGGTGGTAACTGTGTAAACCAAATGATCATTATTCCTTCGAGGAATATGTGAAAACATCTGTACTCAATGCCATCCGTCGCTCTGGAGGGATCCATGTGCTACTCATACTTCACGAGATGTTGTCAGGGGTCTACATTCACAGAATACGCTGGCATGGTCAGCACATTGAATCTCCTCGGATATTTTGCACACTGAACGACTTCGATGAATAAGTTTTGACTTGGGAGATGCTCTAATCGTCATTAGCCCGGTCCGTTTCAAGTTACGGCTGCTTATAATGCTTGCAAATGTTGTATGCAGGATTGTCCAACATTTGATGGTTGAGAACACCGATCGAATAACGAATCAGTTAGGATGGGGTCGTGGATCGATGATGATCCCCAAACTTTCACACAAATGGGGTGTGATCCATACAACGTAGTAAGGAAGGCCTCTTGAGGTTGCACACCAACTTTTCAAGTCATTTGTAGTCCGTATGGCCGAGTTATGACCAAAACAAGATGGACCGTTATTGACGGATTGATGATAATTTACTTGGAGTTGGACCCGAGAAAATTTGCTATTTGCTTGGAGTCTGCCCCTGGTTCGCTTGGAGTCTCTGAATTTGAAGTGTTGGGTTAGTGACGAATGGTGCTTGGAGTCATATAAGTGATTACTTCGGGTCCGACTTTGGGCTAGCCTTGAAGGGAGTTTTTTAGCAAACGTTTCAGTGATTTTTGATGGTTTTTGACGACCACCACTCGTGACTCGATGATGGAGGTTCCATAATGGGAAGTGATGAATTTAATGAAGGATAGGTATACTTCAAGATGGTATATTAAGCGGCGTAGGGCGGTTGTCACACAAGCCGTCGTACCATAGCTGCCAAATTAGGTGTTTGGAAGCTGGTCAGTTGAGAGGAGTCACAATCTATCCTGGGTGCTTGACCCGGTAACCGATCCATGTTCATGTCATATCACCTTGGTTCTCCAGCCTTTGGGAGTACCGTTTGAGTAGCAGTTCCTTGTCCATTCCTTGGCTGCAATTCAGCAACTGACGCTTGATCCCCTATGCCTCGGTCAGTCATAGGACATAAGAAAAGTGGATAGAATGCACCGTCTTTAAGTTGAGTTCCAAATCCAGAATGCAGAGGCACTGCATTGCGGCACAGGTTCGGTGCTTGGCACCGAAAAAAAACTAGAGCTTTTTAAAAAAATTAACTGGTCCCTTCCTTCTTTACTTTTTTATTTAGCCGCTGATCCCTTGTAACCAATTGGTGTTGGCTTAGGGATCGGTCGTTGAATGGGCATAGGGATCGGTTGTAGAGAGCGGAGGGTTCGAAGTGAACATGGAACGGATGGATCGGTCATTCATGGGATCAGTGTTGACAGGTGTAGAGGGATCGGTCATGAAGGAATCGGTTCTAGACCCCAAGAAGGAAAGATCGGTCATTCATGCGATCGATGTTGACAGGTATGGATGGATCGGTCATGAAGGGATCGGTTCTTGACCCCAAGAAGGACGGATCGTCATGATGGAATATGGAGGGATCGATCATGATGGAGTATGAAGGGATCGATAATTTTGGAGTATGGAGAGATCAGCCATTTTGGCTTTGAGAGGGATTAGCTATAAGCAATTGGTGGAAGGGATCAGTCGTTGCATTTGGAGTCTGAAACATGACAAGGCTTGATTATATAGGGGACGGATCGGGTACGATCCCATTGCTTATGGGGAACTTAACTATTTTTTGGCTTCGCTAACTTGAGTGCGAACTTCAGCATTCGATCCCAAGAACTTGCATACATGAGTGAATCTGATCCCTTCCAAATGGACATAAACACATGAACAACTCCAAACAAGAACACTAGCATCATCATTTCCTTCACCTCCGCGGGAAGTTGATTTAATTCTTCTAACCATGGTTATCAGCTTCCTTTAGATTTTCTTCAAATCTGAGTAGAATAGGAAATTTTTTGGAGACGAATCTAGACCTCTTCCTCGGACTTATGCAATCCAAAAATAGAATAGGGATCCAAATAAGCTGAGAATCAAGTCTCTCGGTGAAAGCACCAAAATGTTTGCACCAAAAATTGGCACAAACACCCAATAAAGATTTTTTTAGAGAAACAAACAAAGAATAATAAATGTAAATAGAGAGAATATAGAAATAAAGCAATAAAAAAATAAGCAAATAATAGAGACACACTGATTTATAGTGGTTCGGCGTTGTTATCTTACGTCCACTTTGAAGTGATAGCTTTATTATTCACTTTTCAAAATGAGTACAGTAGGTATCAGATTAGAATCCTTAATTACAAAAGGGTACAAAGCAACAAGCAGCGTAAAGGTCTCGAAAATGAACAATCAAGTCTGTATTTATAGGGGAAGACGGCGAAATATCTCCCTAAAAATTCGGCAGAAGACTCTCTAGATACATAAGGGCCTACAGAAGGGATCGCATGGCCCAAATCCCAAGGAATAAGATCAAGGCCGATCCCTATTTTGGTGGATTTAGGGGCTGTGATCCCTATGAGAGGTTCTTCATGCTAAAATACACTTGTCCTCCAAGTTTCATGCCAATTGGATCTGTGGATGTTGAGTTATTGTTCGATCTTTGTTGCAATGTATTATGTCGCCTGATTTAGGCTAATCCCTCTTACTTCTTCATCTTGGGGTGCGATCCCTAGGGTAGACTCGCTAGGGTTCCCTCTTCTTGTTCCCAAAGTTTTAAGTGTATTTGACTTCTGGATTTTGAGATATCGATCGTTTTATGTTGAGTTGCATTATTGGGTTGGATATGATCCGATCCTTTTTATACGATCCCTTTCTTAGGTGAAGTAATTTACCCATAACTTAGCATAGAAACTCCAAATGATTTGAGATTTGAAACATAGCCTCGTGGGGCCTTCCTTGTCACTCTATATTGATCTCACCTAGTTTGGGACAAAAATTAAGGATATGTACCAATCCCCTAGGAGAAGGGATAGGCACCGTTCCTTTGCATTGGGAGGTACTAATCCATACTTAGAATATTCTGGAGAGTCTATCTCTTAGTCTCTGTTGATTGTCGCTTCATATCATTTCCTGCATTTGATTTCTAGACCTCACAATCATCGCTCTGGGCTACTGGCCTTGATGATAGTTGAGTCTAACTTGTCCAATTGGTTAGGATATAGCCGGGTCAAAATGTCGGATAACATTCTACAAATTATATTTGATTAGTTGAAGAATTTTGAATGATACACACACATACATATACATATATATATTTGAATGCTTGATTTAAACGTTCGAAGAAAGATTTTGTTAATCTTTATTATTATTGTTATTTCATTTCCGAATTAAATTGGGATTTTTATATATGATTTCTACATTTTCTAATTTCTTATTTTCCTATACTGATTTCGATATAATGAATAACTCACCTTGATATTGATTTGATTTATGATTTTGCTATAATACAGTGATGACATCCTTCTGTTTGATTTTGCGAGATTTAATTATGTATGATGAGAAATCTGAATAAACAGAGCTATAATACCATTTGGGATGGGACATTTGGTAATATTTCTCCTGTTATTCTTTGGACTTGTTATGAAGAATATTATGGAGATTGAGTGGAGTTTATAAGCAGTGAATAAACATTTGAGTATCGCGTAATGGTATGAGACGGTGTTGTGATATTTATTCGGTTATTCATTGTAAGTAGATGATGCTCACATGATAGGGATTTATGAGACTTGCTGTGGTAAGTCATGTGTAATGCCATGTGTCGACAATAGTATCAAGCTGTCTGGTCACAATAAATAGAGTCGTGTGTCGACATTCAGGGGAGCTATGTGTTAGCTATCGAGTGTAGGTACTATGTGTCTATCTATCTTGTCCATCTTCCTTTATGTTTCAGGAGTGAACTAGATTAACCAGTATCCACCCTGGCGGCCTGATCATGGTGGTCGCGCCTCGGATCTGTGACATCCATATTGCTATGTGTCTTTGCTGTGTGTGTTTGCCTTTGTGTCACCTAGGCCAGCAGTTAAATACCAATAAAGGCAATGTGTTGGGTCATGATCGATGCATAGCTTAGTCTTGCAGTGTGTTTATGACATGCGGTGGATATTATAATGATACCGAGGGGAAGGTAACCGATGACCGTAGGAGTAGTGTCAGACGGACACATATGAGGCTCCTAGAGCAGGCAAACGTGCTACTATTCTCCCATCTAGTTCCAGTGTGTGTGGTAGATATAATCAATTCCCATATTTTTACTTTATACGATTGGTAAGCAGACGGCCTATATTCTTTAAGGAGACAGCCTATACTATTCGGGCAGACGGCCTATTCTTTTTAGGTTGATGGCCTATTCTTTCCAAGCAAACAACCTATTCCATATTGATTTTATTTAAACATTGTCGTGGACTAGTCCAAACCTTTTATTGATTGTGGTGATTTGATGTTGATGTTTTATAATGTGATATTGAGAGATATATTTGGGCATTACTGTATTTTGGTCTGACTATACTTGGTGATATCTCTCTTATTGATGATTTATAGATTTTGATGATGATTTCTGAATACGAATGATTCACCCATTAGATGTTATTTCATGATTTCAGATTTGATGAGAATATATATGGGTGATGACATCTTCATGCTTTGTTTCGCGAATGTTGCTTTTTCATTACACTATTATTTATATCCCATCACAATTATTCTATGTATAATACATATTTATATATGTGTTGGCCTCTAAAATTCAGATACAGTCTGACCCGTGTTATTTACATAATACTTGGGTCAGTCTGAGGCATTTCATGTTCAGGGACAGTAAGACTAGATTGTGTTTTTGGCATAGAGGAGGCTAGTATTTAATATAGTAGTTATCATCTTGTATCGTATTATTTCATGTATGTATATTCATGTGATGTATATTAGGCATACTTTGTAGATTTAGTATTATATATTATCGCTATGATTTGAATCTATGTTCTTTGATATCCACTGTATATTATGTATTGTTATATCCTGGAGGCACATGTGTTTATTACTTTGTGTTGATACTTGATACTATGTATGTATAGGCGAGTTATTTATTCGATGTTTAAATAAGTACTAGTGTTAACCTAAGGGAATATTCACATGTGTACCCCATATCACCTCATTCTCTGTATTATCTGACAGTATTACTCCATAGTACTCTTGGATAGTATAGGTATAGAGGAAGGGTGCTACAATTTGGTATAGAGGTGGATACACGATAGTCGAGTGGCATGTGTCGCCAATTATATTTTCCTTTTGTGTCGCCATTACTAGATATTGGTTTAAGGATGATTATTTAAATTGATATTATGGATATTTTTATTTGATATTGAGAGATATACTTGATGACATCTCATATTTGATGATTTATGGACTTTGATGATGATTACGGATATGGATGATTCACCTATTTGATATTGTTTCGATTGGATAATATTTGATGTGATTTTATATGAATGATGTCATCTTTATACTGGGTTTTATGGTGTTTTACGTATATGATATTTGAGATGTTTGAGATAACATTATTATGTTTATACCCAGTATATACAGAGTTCTATATGTTTATTGGCCTTGGATTTAGATACAGTCTGACCCATTTGTTATTTATATAATACTCGGGTCAGTCCGAGAGATTTCAGGTTTAGAGACGGTGAGATCGGCTTGTATTTTCTAGGCATAGAGGAGAATAGATATTCAATATTGTAGATTAAAATCCTGTATTGTATAATCTCTTATGTGTATGTCATTATGATGTAGATTGGATATATTTTGTATATTGTATATTATATATTATGGTTGTGATTGACCCTGTGATCTCTGATATTTATAGTATATTGTGTATTGCTCTATCCTGGAGGCACACGTGTTTATTACTTTGTGTTGCTACTGTGTATATTTACCGGTGAGTTATATTTGATGTTTTAATATGTACTAGTGTTAATCAAATGGAATATTCATGTGTGTACCCCATATCGCCTTATTCTCCGTATTATCCGGCGGTATTACTCTGTAGTACTCTTGGATCGTATGGGTATAAAGGTTGGGGTGCTACAATTTGGTACCAGAGCAAGGTTTAGAATAATACAAATTATAAGAGACAAGAGTCTTGGCTTTAGATGAGACTTAAATTCCTGCTCCCGTGGGTGTGTGGCAGATTTTTATTTATACTTAAGTGATAGTATAAGTATATGATGATTATTGGAGTAATCATCTAGGGATGTACTTGTTATTTTCCCTATATATATATATATATTCCTCATCCCTACCTCTTTTGTATGTATTTATTTTCATGTGAAGTTGAAACTGTTGAGGGAGGCAGTGAAGTAGGGAGTAGCTAGCCCGACCAGCAGTGTCAGTATTGATGATAGTGAATAAACCTCTATATAGCACGAATATGAATGAAGTGATCCAGTAGTGATCAGAGTTGCACAGTGGGAACTGATAGATAATTTTCGGCTGAAGGCATTTGTTTGTTGCTTGTTTGAAATTGTGTGTATTGTTGTATTGATGCTTATTTGATTTATGGATGATGTGTGATAATTTTTATTGTTGTAGATGATTGACGAATTAGATGTGTATATGGATTTCTGAAAATAAATGTTTTATATTCAAACAAGCAAATGGTTTGTAAAAAAATATGAATTTGATTTTATAAAGTGATTGGAAATTATTATGATAGTTTATTTTGATGATAATTTGTCCATCGAGTGCTTTAAGAATTTTGGTCGATGCGGGTGCACATGTATTCGTTAGAGATTCCCAAACACTTAAATGAAGCAAAATTGACACGATATTTTGGAATAATATAAGAAATAATTTACTTAGAATTGTATATTATTTTGAAAAATAATATATTATTTGGAGAACGAAAATATTTGTTTTTCTAGATTTGAGTATATTTTCAACAATGTATGTAGCTATTGGATATTAGTGTGAAGTTGAGATCACTGGCGAGGCAGTGTTGATATAAAATCCTAGGCAAGTCAATACTGCAGCTAATTGGTGAAACAGATCGCTCAAGTTTATAGAACGTAACGTTGGCCATTTTAATACGAAATTGATTTGTTTATTCGTATAAATATAAATATTTGTTTATGATAGTTTTAAAAAGAATTTTCTAATGTAATATATTTGTGAATATAAAATAGATATGTTTTGAGTTGAAGATAAATTTCGTGTTGAGGAAAAAATGGATTTGTATATATAATTGAAAGACTATCATCAAAAATCAGAAAACATTACCATGACATAAAATGAGTAGTTTCAAAAAAAAGATGCATTATAAAACTGTTAAAGCCATATAAATACCCTTATAAATACTTAGCTAAATGTATTATAGGAAGCTGTGCAGTTAATGCCCCGCTATAACCTTGCTATATCTCATAGCGGATTTCTACCACTACGATTTTTCCATATAGCCCCAAATATAGCCTTTCTGCTTTAAGCCCCGCTATTTTCGTTATATCCTGTTATTCCCCCTATATTCCGCTATTTCCGTTATATCTTCTTTAAAAGAAACGAATTGAAAAATGACATTTATACATTATAAAAATTATAAAATTAATTTATTTAATTGAATTTTTAATATATTTTCAAAAATGAAAGTACTCTAATATTCTACTAAATTCAATTATGTTATATAATAGTTTTACGTTTATTTACAATATATCCCCACATATTTTTATTTAAAATTATTTATGTATTAATTATAATTCAATTGAGTGTTAATTTTTCATTTAATTATCACTTATATATTTGTAAAAACATTAAGTACGAGTTTTATATGCTATTTTAAAGTCATCCGCTATGTCCCGCAATATCCTCGTTGTATTCCCGCTATGACTTTTTGCACCTCCGCCGCATTGAATCTGCCGAACGCTTTAACTGCATAAAGAGGAAGAAATAAGAGAGGAATATGAATATACATATAATTATTAGTTGCACTCCATGGAATAGTAAATCTTCTTCACTGTTTCTAGTCAAAGTATTAAACTTAATTAAAAGTAACTGTAACTGTTTCCATATAAAAGAGTTGGGATGATAATCAAATTTTTTACACCCTTGAAATTCAGAACTTCTACCTAATTAGCATCATGATCACTTTTATTAGCTCTTATTGTCTTTCCTTATGCTTGAACTATGGGTTTGAACTCTATGGAAAACACTATAACAACAGTTTAATTATAAAAAAACTAAATATCACAATAATTAGGCAACAGTTCAATCATTATTAACCAAATTCCACATTAATTAGTTAATTGTATATCTGCAAATATATCTATTGACTTTGGAAATGCACCAATGCTGAGACCTATATAACTTGTGAGCAAAATTCATGACAAAGTACCATGTGATGTATATATATAACACTACATCAAAAGATTTAGAGACCATGGATGAATCCTAATTCCTAGTTCTTTGCATAGCCACGGCGGAGAGTTTCATTTAAACTTGCAATAATTACCAAACTTAAACATGTGTACATCAGAAGTTTGATAGGAAAGACATTTACCTTTCTTTTTTTACACTAATATATATGTCAATATATGAGAAAAAATATATTTAAACATACAAAACAGACTAAACCATAAATTCATATTTTCAGTTTACCAAAGAAATCTGAAGCCACATGAAAAGAATTTGAAGTCATATGATTAAAATTAAAATAAGGGAATCTGTGCATAAATATTAATGTTACTGAGAGTTATATTATTTGCCTTTTCTGTATATATATATATAGTTCTGAAAATAGTGTGGCTGAAATTCTAGCGCAGTCAAAAGATCGATTGTGGACTTGCATTTAAAAAAAAACCAGCCTACACATTTGCATTGTGTTCATTTGGTCATAACTTCTAAATGTCTTATCCAAATTTGATGATTTTGCTCATTCCGAAAAGATAAAAGTATAAACTACAACTTTTATTTTAAGTGTTTCATAAAAAATTTATTTTCTCATGGCTAAAACTGCAATTTACATAAGTGGACTTGTGTGTATGTGTAAAATCTGCACTACACATCTTGGAAATTTCACCATAACTTGAGTTGTAATTTATATTTTCATAATCTCAAAGAAGTTTGGAAAGCTAACACATTATATAACAATTTACTTTCAGAAACTATATCTTGATTTAGTTGTTTTTCCACTTGAAAACTTATCGGAAAACGGTTAAACGTGAAATTTGAATTTCTTTTCATTCTGCAACCACATACTTATTGTACTTCCTTATATGAAGCTAATATTAGAACTTGAGTTGAGATAGGTACTAATAGTGCTTTTTTGGATTTCTAATTGGCGTTGTTACTCGCCTTTGCTCGCGTAAAAGCCAAATAGCTCGCTTAAATTCTAATCACAAGATACGTTTTTGTGGTATATCGATATATTTTGTGATATTGTGTTGTTTTCCCGTATTTTGAAATTGTTGGGATGTGTATATATAGTATGATATATTTTGTTTTGACTTTTCATAATGCTCTTTGTACAAAAGGACTCGGCCAAAAATTTTCAAAAATCCGACACTTAGAATATTTTTCAAAATTTATCGTATGCGGAGAATATAAAGTCGTTATTTTAATTTATTTAAATTGTAGCATACGATATGAGAATTGGAGGAAGAGCCACATAGAGAGTTGAGTAGTTTAAGTTTAATAGAGGATCGTGAATAAGAAGAAAGTCAAGGTATGAGTTGTTTGATGCCTCCCTATAAGAAATTGCAAGGACACAATTTTCATAAGGAGAGTCTGTAACAACCCTGTTTTCTACGCCGTATAAATTAAATAAATTTAATTAAAATAAAATTAGTTGGATTCGATATTTGATAATTTACATTTTTTAAATAAATTCTTAATAATTTGAAGTCTATTTAATAAAATATTTACATTCAATAAATTGAAATAAATTAATAAATTCTTTTCGAGTAATATATTAAAGTTGAATAAATTGTTTAATTGAATATAAACTACTTTTATAAGTATAAATTAATTTAAATCAAATTGAAATTTATTTGTAATTAAATTAAAAGAAGTGAATGGAAAAATAAATTAGCTAAACAAATTAATTAAAAATGAAATAAATTGAATTAAGGCCCAAAACCCATTTAAACTCAACTGTTTCCCTAATTTTCTATGATACTCCCTCCATCTCCAATTCAGGCCCGGCTCCCCTTTCATTTTCAAAAAGCCCTAATCTCCTTGAAATCGAAAAAGAAAAACGCAACTTCAGGAAAATTTAAAAAAATGGAAATGCATATCGCACGAGGCGCCTTAGCCTGGCAACGATTGACGCGAGGATGAGAGGAGGAGGTCATGGTGACATTGATGACTAGGGCAGCCTAGAAGTGCATGCAAACATGGCAGCGACTGGTGGTGGTCGTGATCAGGAGTTGCACGAGCGTGTGGGCATGACAGACGACGATGGCACTCTAGCGATTTGCAAACAAGACCGTTTTCGGCCGGTGGCGGCTTTATTAAATTTCGACGTGGGTCCGACGCTGGTGAAGGAGGTGGTATCGAAGGCACGGCTGGTGTTGCCCAAGATGGCTATTGCGATTGTTGGCTGAAGTGGGAGCAGCGACGTCAATGATTTCGCTCGACAATTCAGTGAATATTATAACTCACAACTATATCTAAAAATTATTATATGATATGTATGTATACACGTATAATCCTGATGTTTGTTGATTTCTTTGTTGAGATGTTTATATGGGATTTGATTGATTGTGAATGTTGATTGAATTGCTTGGATGAATTGTTTGATTGGGATATTCGATTGATTATGTAATAATGGTTTTGTGTGTGTTGGATTATTAAAAATACAAAGGAGATGCTGTCTGTTTGTATTTTAATATGGGTAATATATTTATATTGTGTATATTGCATAGAAGGCCGAAATTCGATAGAATTCGACTCGGCCATACGATAAAATTTATATTTATGATTTTGATTGTTGATTTTGGAGAATTTTGCTTCATAATTCATTTTTTGGACGTTCAATTGATTTTTTTTGTTTTAGAAATATTTTAAAAGCTTCAATAAATTATTTTAGTATTTTAAAATTAAATTGAATTATATTTTAAATGAATAAAATTGGTTGGAAAATAAAACGATTTCTTGAAATTTATTTTGGATATAAAAGTTGTTTCGAAAATGGAAAATATTTTATCTCTAACTGTTATAGTATAAAGTGAAGATTTTGAATCATATTCAATGGTTTGAAATATTTTTAAGCTTATATATTTATTATGAAGTAATAATTAATTGTAGAAAATTATGGAAATACTTCTATAAATGATAATTGATTTTTAATGTTTTATATAAATATTTGATTTAATTGTTTAATGAAATATTCTGTTGAATATTATTATTATTTCATTTCTGAATTAAAATTGGGATTTTAAGTATGATTTCTACGTCTTCTAATTTCTCATTTCCTCTACAGATTTCGATATTGTGAATGATTCACCATTGATTTGGAGTTGACCGGTGATTTGATATGATACGGTGATGACATCCGTCTGTTTGATTTTGTGATATTGAATTCTATGTGACGATAAATATGAATAAATAGGGTTATAATCATGTTTGGGATGGGGCATTCGGTAATATTTTCTGGTTATTCTATGGACTTGTTATATAAACTATTATATATATTAAGTTTAGTTTATAAGCAGTGAATAAACGTTTGAGTATCACACGGTAGTATGGTACACTACTGTGATATTTATTCAGTTATTCATTGTAAGTATATGACACTCACATGACAGGGATTTGTGGAGACTCGCTGCAGGGAGTCGTGTGTATTGCCATGTGTCGACAATCACATATGTAACCATGTGTCGGCAATATTATCAAGCTGTGTGGCAGCATTATTTATAGCCGTGTGTCGGCAATGTTATCAAGCTGTGTGGCATCTATATTTATAGCTGTGTCTCAGGAATATTATCAAGCTGTGTGGCGGCAACATACAAAGCCATGTGTTGGCATTTCTGAGTAGCTATGTGTTAGCTATTAAGTGTAGATACTATGTGTTTATCTACGCTGTCCAACTTCCTTTCTGTTTTGGAATTAAACCAGATTTGCCAGTATCCACCTTGGCAGCCTGATCACGGTGGTTGCGCTCTGGTTCCATGACACCCTTATTGATGTGTGCCTTAGCTGTGTGCATCTTTGCTGTGTGCGTTTGCCCCTGTGTTACATAGGCCATCAGTTAGTTACTTATAGGGGAAATGTGTTGGGTCGTGATTGATGCAGAGCATAGTCTTACAGTGTGTTTATGACATGTGATGGATAATATCATGATACCAAGAGGAAGGTAACCAATGACTGTAGGAGCGGTGTCAGACGGACATATGTGAGGCTCCTGGAGCAAGCAGACGTGATGTCAGTCTCTCGTCTGGTTTTGGTGTGTGGTAGATAGACATATACTATTTATATTCCTTTCAGAGACTATATCCAGAATATAGTAAATCCATGTATCCTTCTTTGGCGTGTGTCGCCAACTACTGTTTATTGGCATATGTTGCCAATTATATATCTTAGGCGTGTGTCATCAATTATTCTTTATAGGAATGTGTCTCAAATCATACTTTCATAGGAGTGTGTTATCGATTATTTTCCTTTGGTGTGTCGCCATTACTATATTTTGGTTTATAAATCATTATTTAATTAATATTGTGGATACTTTTATTTGAGATTGAGAGATAAACATGATGACATCTCATATTTGATGATCTATAGACTTTGATGATGATTTCAGATATAGATGATTCACTCATTTGACACTGTTTCGATTCGATAATATTTGATGTGATTTTATATGGGTGATGACATCTTTATACTGGGTTTTATGGTGTTTTATGTATATGATATTTGAGATTGTTTGAGATAACACTATTATTTTTATACCCAGTATATACAAAGTTTTATGTGTTTATTAGCCTTGGATTTAGATATAGTCTGACCCGTTTATTATTTATATAATACACGAGTCAGTCTAAGACATTTCAAGTTCAGGGACGATGAGACCAGCTTGTATTTTCTAGGCATAGAGGAGACTAGATATTCAATATTATAGATTATAATCATGTATTGTATAGTCTCTTGTGTGTGTATCATTGTGATGAAGATTGGATATATTTCGTATATTGTACATAATATATTATCGATGTGATTGACTCTGTGATCTTTGATATTTATTGTATATTGTCTATTATTCTATCCTAATGGCACATGTGTTTATTGCTTTTTTAGGTACTATGTACATTTCCTAGTGAGTAATATTTGATGTTTTAATACATACCAGTATTAGCCTAAGGGAATATTCACGTGTATACCCCATATCGCCTTTTTCTCCGTATTATCCTATAGTATTACTCTGTAGTACTCTTGGATAATATGGGTATAGAGGTGGGGGTGCTACACTTTACCTTATAATAGTCACCAACTCATTCTTCCAATTAAGAAAAACATCAGGATCTGCCCCTGATGAGGGCGTAGAAGCGGCACCAGGTCTCGAAACTGCACCTGGAGTCCAGGCCACATCAGGGATATCTCCAGCACTAATTTGCCTTGCAACCTGCTTGTTTAACTCCTCGATTTTGCAATCCAAAACCTTAATCTCAATTGTGTATACTACCCCATATGCATTTTTGGCATCTCTCAACAAACCTTCTAGTTCAGTAACTCCTGCCAGGGTGAACTTAAGACTTTCCTCTAGGTCAGTTTCCCCAAATCTCGATCAGAAGACGTGGGCAGAAAGTCAAACAAGCCTACACAAACAAAATTAAGAAAAAATTTAATCAAGTAAAACACTCACGATGAATTTACAAGCTTCACTGAGAAAGTTAATCTACACAATACATATACAAACTAAAAATTATTCAACGGCATAAATTTACAAAGGTATCCTAAGTTCTAAAACCATAAGACCGCATTAACTACAAAATCACATAAGTTATGCTGGCCAAGGGTAGGACAGTTTCAATGCGGATGATCTTTCTTGGATTGTAACTGCCCAATGATCCATTGGATCCTCCATAGTTACTCCAAAATTCGTTGTATTAATAAGAAAACTTAGATCAAGTAAGGGGAACGGATAGCCAAAAACATCTATGGCACACTGCAAGGTAATCCATCCCATCTTGCTCTTAACTTTCTCCTGCCTAAGGTTCTCAGTGTGGACGGCGGTCTTGTCCTGCCCAAGCGCACTTAAGGGTCACACAACTGCCCTGGGGGTAGCATGGGCTTCACACAAAGAATCCTCAAGTTCATAGATCTTAAGTACAACTTCTCTTCTCGTATTTTCTAGAGTATCAATCAGTTCAGCCCTAGTTTTCTTGGTATTCCTGGAGAGACCACCAAAATATTTAAGGGCATTTTCCATCCACCCTTTCCTCTATGAGTGAGGAAGCGCCTTCGGCCACAATTGCATCATTTGCTGCTTATAATGAACTCCCATCTCTCTAAGTTTACCCTAAAAATGAAGTTCTACTTTCATTTTCTATTCATCCGCCAAATAAGGGTCCATAACTGCAGAAGGATCAGGTGGCGCATCCAAACTGGACCCTTCTTCCACTTTTCCTACTTTAGCACCTTCCTTCTCTTCAATTTGATGGGCAATTTGAGCAGACATATTCTCTATAGTTTTATTCAAACTCGTTATCTCTGCCTCATCTACAATCCCATAAAGTGCTTCATCGTCCTACAAGGATTGCGGTAGTTCGTTCAACTTTGACTCAGCAGCCTCTACCCTCGTACGTAACTTAATATTATGTCGATATTGACGATTCAGTGAATCTTTTGCCTCTTTAAGCTCCAAAAGGGCTTCCTTCAGGTCTTTCTCAAGCCTTTCGTTGGTAAATGCCAGATGAATATTCTCCTCTTCCAAAGTCGTAGAGGGAGTCATGGCCGCAACCTCAAACTCGAGCAGGCTTATGTCATCCGGGCCATGAACAATGGGGACTAAGGGTATGTTGGATTCAAAAGCCTCAGTAAACTCGAATGGAAGCTCACGGGGACCGACCTAGTTAGTAGTGATTAAAACTTAATACAAAGGAAATCAAAGTGCACATAGTTAAATCAAACACAAAGAATATATGTCTCATAAAGAGCACTATTATACGGCAGATCTAACAAATCCTCAAACAAGAGAGGATAATAAGAAACACTCAATCTTTACGCAAGTTACTCGGCTTACACTTAAACCACTCCAAGTGAGGGCTTTCAAGTGGGAAAGAGTTGCTCTCTAAAGTGTACTACCAACGACGTAGTACAGAATCACTAAATGCTTCCTTTTCTTGAACAATTTGGTCAGTTTTAGAGAGCAACCCTAGGGTTTCCTCTCCAAGTTGCATAAACGACTCATCTAACTCTTTCTCATGCCTACGAATCCCAACTGCACTAAGACCCATATGATCTATGGTTTGGGTTCGGAGTTCGTCCATGCTTTCCTTCAAAAGTTTAGTAAACATAACTTTTTTACGAGACTATAAAAACAATGGAATGAAGATGGAACAGTCATTCATAAGGTAGTAACAAGACAAAATAGCAACTAATAATCCATGATAAAGGTAAGTAACAAATCCCGTTTCATTACATACCAAAAATTTAAATTCACATACAAAAGTCAAGTAATTACATTGGCCTGGGAAGTAAAAGTGACCTCGGCTTCCTTAGATGTCGCATCTTTATTAGGTTCCAAAGAAACGAAAGGGGAGACATTCTCTACAGCAAATTCCTCAACCCACTGGGTCCGACAGTAAGTGAGAGCGTTGTTAACCCTGTCGAGATTCTTTAAAAAACTAAGATCAACCTTAGCATCGAACTGGCATCGAGCTCAGGCATATATTTGATAAACCACGCTGTAGGTAATTTGAGAAAGCTTCTCCCTAGGTTTCATCAGTGCCTCCTCCTTCTCCTTTAGCTCGTGATCCATTTCTTCTTGCTCATGACCCTTCAATGCTAAAGCCTCTTCTGCAGCCTTCACCGCCCTCTCAGCCTTCGCATATGCTTTAAATTCTTCTTCGACCTTGATCTTATCGAAAGTTGTTGTAGTAAGGTCTGCTTTGAGCTTGACTTCACGGGCGATGACCACAACACAACCTGATCTTTCTCCTCTTCTTTCGAACCTCAATCGCTAAGGTCCTAGCCTAAATGAAAAGAAATATAAAAAATTCGTTAGATAAGGAAGGCCAGTCATTAAAAAATGAGGGAGCGCTTAAGTAAGTCCAAGTCCGCTCCAGTTGGGCAGCTAGGATAGAAAAGGTAAGTGCAGGAAATGGAAGAGCAAGAGTGTAAGGAGAGGTAGAAGCAATGCTGGAAAGGGTATCCAAAGTGACTCGCCCCAGTCTCTCAGTGTCGCTTACAACACCTTCAGGCAAGGGCAAGTAGCAGATGCAGGGTCCGAGAAGAGACTGCAAAGATGGAACAGGGAGAGCCTCTGAAGAAGAAAGGTAGTGGGTACAATAGGCTTCTTGAGAGGTTGGCCCGGAGGCCTCATCCCCCCACGCTCCCTCTTTTGAAACTTCTTAGACTTCATCGGTTTCTCAGTCTCGAGAAATGCATCAGTAAGGTCACCAGTCATTTCGCCTGTACATAAAAGAAATCTCGAGGAAGGTCCTCATGAAGGTCAGAAGCATAAGTGATAATTCTTTAATCTATTTTTAGCAAATTATACCTTTAGGTTCATCCGAGGTCGAGGGAAACTTAAAAAATGGAACAAGAGAAGTTGTGATTCTAGTGCATAAATTCATGCTTTTCCAACATCGGTTTAGTAAAAAAATAATTGCATTCTTCTCTCCTTTTCATCTACACCTAAAATACAGTTTCTATGGGATTCAAATGACTTGATGGCATGATTAGAAAGAATAGGCTGATTAGGGTTCGGACGGAAGGAAGAAGAAAAGTTACCAGAATTCGAAATAAAGAAACGTTGATCGATCCATCAATGCGTTTTGCGAGAAACAGATGTTAGGATTGATTTTTTAGCTTGAGCATAATAAAATCCAGCATCACCCCCTGTGGGAATTTAGTTAATATCGAACAAAAAATGGGGGCTCCTCATAAGTAGGAGGAGAACCATTCCCCCTGTAAAGGATGAAAGTGGAAATTACGAGAGAATAGGAAAAGGGGGCAAGTTGGATGGGAACAACATCAATGGCGGTTAGCCATTCACGAAGAACTTGATTTAAAGGAGATAAAGCTCGCATGGTATATGCTCAGGCGTGAGGGAGATAAACCATTAGGGGGAGTGTGAATGCAATAATAAGACTCTAGAACCCTAGCCCATAACCTTCGAACCCAAAATGGTTCAAGATATCCTCAATGTCTTTTAGCTAGGTAATCCTAAAGGGTAAAGATAAGGGAGAAGAGAAAGAAGAGGCCATGTCAAAGTCATAGGATTAATTGTTAAAAATTGCTAAAATATAAAGGGGGATACAAAAAAAAGAAATCCTTACTTCGGTTTGAAAAAGAAACAAGGCTTGAAAGAATTAATTAGCAGATAGGAATTTCTATTTTTCTTTCTTTCTCTTTCCTTTTAAAAGAGGCATAAAAGAAAAAGAAGAAGAAGAGGAGAAAAATATACTCATCTCGACAAGAATTATAGCCACACAATCGGAATGATGGAAAAATCTCCCTAACATCAGTTGATTAATGACAAGCAAGATAAGCACAAGGATCAAAGCGAATTTTCATAGGAGATGAAAAGACAGAGTCTACAGCTTTTTGGAAGATTGGCTAATAGAGAGACGACACATTCGCTCATGCATTAAATGTAAACGGCTACAAAGACTTTTAGTTTCTAGTGGAAAGAAGGAAGAGAGAGAGAGGAAGAGATATGTTGCGGTAAAATATTAAAATAAAAGCAAGTCTACATCCATCTACAATCGCTATAGACTTGGGGGCAAGTGTTACACCCATATTTTTCGAACGTAGTCAAGGGAAGGTCAATACAAATACTGAGCTGGAAGAACTCCCCTCACAATGGGAAGAGCTGAAAAGGAGAATAAGAACAAAACCTAAGCCTAAGTGGTGTCACACTGAGATAATATGAAACCGCGGCAGGGTAAAGGGAACTGCACCCATCATATAAGTCAAGCTATGAAAAGGACACGATGACAAAACTCAAGCAATACTACGTCGATGCCCCAAAAACAGCAACATGGTTGCGCCCCTCAATAAATACAAATTTGGCATTATGATGCAAAGTCGAAGAATCAAAGTACCCATAAGGTCTGCACTGCAATTTAGTATCGAACACAACGAGAGGAGCCGCCACCTTGATGTGACAAGATAGCGCCGCAATCTTATATGTCGATATCGAATTAATAAAGACTGCGCTGCAATACTGTAAACTCTGACCCTGAACCCAAAAGCTCAAAGAATGGGACAAGGAAAAAACTGCCTTATGACCAGGAACCAAGCCTCGCACCACAAAGGCAAACCAAGGAGACCCAACTTCATCCCCAAGATCATTAGATCTGACCCAAAGACAAAGGTGGGAGCACGGTCCTCCAATGACCGAGAGCAGATTAGAACAGGATCATAGAGGGCAACCACCACTAAAGATTGCAACTCGATCTCTCTTTCCAAGCAATGTAACCCAACTCCAACTATTATCACATCATAATATATTAACACCCTAGAATGAAAGGCGCGGTACACCTTCACAAATATCAATGCAGAACTAAGGCAATGTGGCGGCACAACCATTCAACGAAGCAAGGCGAAATCCCGAAGTGCCAATAAAGGCGCGAGCTCTCCTTGAAAAGAAGGGCAGCACCCCATAACAATGTCATCCACCCGTGGAGGCAGAAGTACATGCATGGGGCTATGCAGAGTCCAAAGTACACGGAAAATTCAAAGCATTGAGTTTTCCCGCCTCGATTTCAAACGTTTCCGCTACAATTTTGGGTTTTCCGCCAATGTCCAGAATTCAACCGCTCAAATTATGGTTTCTTGTCGAAGACACGTTAGCAATCCACGCATACCAAATAAATAAGATGGATGGACGATACGTGACACGATCCAAAGGTGGAAACTAAAATAACGAAAGAAGGATTTTGGCAATCAACGTGCATCTCTATACTATAAATAGAAAATGCATTGTAGTAGGAAGGGGGACCTTTTTTTCTTTACTTTTTTGGCACACAAAACAAGAAACTATGTATTCTCCACCATTATTTGTTTGTACAAAGAATATAAAACTAAGAAAGTGATATTTTACTCGTGGACATAGCATTCCTTAACATTCGAACCACATAAATTTTCTGTAATCATTTACTACTTCTGGTACTCTATTTTGCAGCTTTATTGTATTTCATCAACTCAAATTCATAGATAACTAAGTTGATTCTGTATACTTTTAGCATTTACACTTTACAATATTATACGCATAAAAGTAATATAATTATTCCTCTTTAAGGCAAAGTTTATATCAATTAATTTTGTTAATTCATAATCGCGAAATTATTTAGCATCGCGATTACTTCGTAAGAAATACTTGGGTGTTTGTAAGTCGAAAAAATCTCAACAATAGCTGCCTTACCTAGAAAACTGAAGACAAAATATAGCTTCATCCCAAAACTCAATATTACGTTCCATCTCCCATTTTAATCTCATCTCATTTCCTAGTTCTCACAGTAATCACGGCAGGCGGAAGAGAATCATGGTGGTAGGTGGTAACAATAACTTGAATTGCTTCATTCGAATCCTTAATGGAACCAACTTTCTCATAGTTATAATTTAGATCTCAATTAAACCCATTGCAATAGCAGTCAAATGATTGGCCATTTGCTTTCAGGTATTATATTGTTTAAAAAGCATAAAACTAATCACTCTTTGGTATTAAATTAAAAAAATCAATATTAGTTTTAACCCTTTTATGTTAAATTCAAAAAATCAGCAAAACAATTTTTTAATTTGTTGTTGAATTTAGTATAGATCAGCAAAACAATTGAAGAAACAATGAATATAAAATTCTTGTTAAAATTATCGTTGAATATAATATACACTTCATTATTTAATGAACATGAGATTAACATAAATATTGAATATATTTTATAATTATTTCAAGCTATGTCCAAAAGATCAACGAAAACTTGTTTCCATGTGGACAAAATAAACATATGTTAGCGAAATGTTTTTCCAATTCCTTCAAATTTTGATTTAAATAACTCAAATTCAACAAATCATATAATTATACAAAAATTCAAAAAGATAAGAACAATGTGAAGCATGATATAGAATTAATTCGAGTTATATGAATGCACTATTATAACAATTATAAGATGTAATTTATCAAAATGGGACCCGTCGACCCGATTTAAAACAATGAACAGAAATGAGACTGAGGTATTGCATGTAATTTGAACGACCATCTATGTTAACGGAATTAGATAAATTATTTATCTTAATGTGCATGAAAATGACAAGATTAATTATGCTATGGTAGCTTGGTTAAAACATTTTCTTTTTCAATTAGTGTTTGATCACATGTAGTCCACCCGTCGGTCCACCCATCAGAAACTAAGGTATTGTTTGGTTTTAAAATGAATTTTGTGTTTTCGGTTTTTTCAATATGTATGTCAAATATGAGAAGAGTGGAGGGACGACGGAGGAGATGAAAGAAAGACGGATGAGAGGACGAAGGGGATAGAGCGACGACGGAAAAATGAATTGTTTCACGTGCTTGTGTTATTTCCCAAAACACGGAAAATGAAAAAAAAAGTTGTTTTTTATTTTGTACGTTAACTTCGCTTTTTAAATTGATCGCTTTCGGCAATATACATGCGTCATGTGCATTTTTGTATGGACGAAAATCTAAAACTAAAAACAACAAACCAAACACACACTAAATTTTTGGTTAAGTCCATATTCTTAGGTACATGATAACGTTTTTCATTTTAGAACTATGGATGGAAATAGAAAGGCCATGGCTTTGACGGAAAAGAAGAATAAACCAACGACGTTAATAATGAAAAATTACGTCAACGGAAAGTTGAGAAATACATTTAATAGGTGACAAATCAGCTTTAAATAAGCTTTAAAATGCAGGAATAGACAGAGATGAGTAGAGGAGCTGTTTTTATATGGGTTAGCAGTTCCAGGTGAGGTCAAAAAAAAAATAGTGTGCATACTGCATAGCTTTGGAAAAAAGCTATGTGATTAGATAAGAAAGATCAAGTAAAATAAACTGTGAAGAAGAAGAGGAAAATAGAATCGCTCGTCTTTAATAAGATATTTTTTAAGAATCCACATGAAACACTGATTTGTGCTATTACTATATTATTAATAGACGAATAAATACTCAATATGGATAAATTTGGGTGACTTGGAAGTCTATTAAAAACAATTTCTTTAGTAATAGTACATATAATCGAACCAAAGACAAATTGCTTCACAATGTGAAGTTGTTGATGCTTTGGCGACATTGTGTTCCATTATAAGAACTGTCACCACTCCACCAAATATTTACACGGAAGGAAAAACTCATCAATTCAACTTGTGTAAATGATCCATGACACATTGATACGATATCATACATAAGCAACATTTACTTCTTCTCTCATCCACCGTCCTTTACTCCCTAACTTGACTACCACAAAAGCATGAGGTCAATTTCTTCACCTTTTTCTTGTTTTTGTTCGCAACATGATCGGGCGACAGATCGATCCTCCATTTTTCGAGCTTCGACTCCAACTCCTCTGCCTCCTGCTCCAACACCTTCCGCCCTACTTCCACCGACCTGTTCCTTTCCAGCTTCCACTCTTCGCGACTGTCGCTATCCTCATCATCGTTCTCATCTATAGCCGAAACTATGCGTGAAAGGCTCTTTCCTTTCGCACCGACGTTCATCATATCCTTAAGGACGAAAGCGGCGTCCACTGGCATGCTTCGTAGATTAAGATACTCGTCCAGAAGCGTCACCCCGACGTTGATGATCCCCTGCGGACGCAGCGACTTGGGTCGCCGTACTTGAAGGGCCACGGATCGAGTCGTCGCTGTCGGCTTTAGGGTTGAGAGGATGACCCGAGCGGTACCGACAAGACGGTCCTTCCTAAACCGAGCCTTCGCGTATATGTCGATTGTGAAGGAAGAGGTGTCGGAGCAGAGGAAGGGCTCGTCAACGCGGAAGACAAACTTGTCGTTCCAGTTAGGGTTCACCAGACCAACGGTGTCGACGTGGGTTTTGAGTTTATGCTTGGGGTCGACCCAGGCGGAGGCGTACGTGCGCATGTGGTGGGAGACCGGGTGGATGTCTTGGGCGGACATGATGGTGAGCTCGAGGAGGTGACTCGGGACGGGGGGAGGCGGCGATGGGTATATGAGATGGTTGAAGCGGTGGGACCCGCCCTTGACCGCCTCCATTGTTGGATCAAATTTGGAGGGGTGGTAGGGTGAGGGAAATTGTAAGGGAGTTGGGTAAAATAAGAGGCGGAGAGGAAAAATACAGCCCAATACAGACTAGTGACAGTGGAAAATTTTGGTCGTTTGATGTATTTAGCTTTGTCTAAATTTGGTTCGCGCAATTCAAAGGCTGGGAAAAATTTACAGTTCTGGTTTGTTACCTTTGTTTTCTCCCTGCTTACCAAATGCAGAAAAATAAGCTCATTCCTTCATCTGAGTTGCACCAAAATAAGCACTTGACATTATGATATTTTAATGATTTATACATTAACATAAACTATTCATGAGAGGCATTATCAATTCGAACTGCAGTTTACAACTTTCAACTACAGTTTATACATTAATATTAATATAATGCTACACAATGCAAGCAGAACAAAAACCCTTATGGCGGTGTCCATTTTCCAGCTCGAAACTCCTTGTAAAATCTGGATTTTGTCGAGACCACGAAAAAAACTGCAAGTTGCCAAGAACTTGTAATTGAGTTGAGTTATAGTAGTTGAACAATGTGCATACGATCGTCTGAAATAAAAGAACAGAAAGGGAACCTGGAATCCCCGGTATGATATAGTCTGGTTGTCGCAATATATCATTCAGGGTTTTCTTCTCGTTTACTTTAATCCATTTGACTGCATTTTATAATGGTAATATAAAATATAATGAAAAATCAAATCGACAACTTAAAGAAAAGATACATCAAAAATTAAGAGCTTAACAGCAACTAAATGAAGAAACACACCTGATGAATCTGTTGGACATGCATTCTTTACTTCATCATTCTCTTCATCGCAGACTCCTGCATTTGAAGCGACGGAACCTTCTAGGAAATACTGAAGAATCCTCTTCTTCGATAAGACACATCCAGTATTAGCCTGTTCGGTGAATATACCAAAATTATAAAGTCGTTACGCTGTCGGTAAATTATGTCATTATCATTTCATTTTAGTAACCATATTGTTTTACATGCACATTTTACGTTGCCACTATGTGTATGAAGTTATGAAACATGTAAAATTAATTACCTATGTTTTAGAAAATTAAGCTACAAACTCAATTCTGCGGGACAAAAAAGCTATAAAATATCAAGTAAGTAGATCATCATGTGTAAACTGTTCTTACAAAACTGTGAATCCTTGCAGTATTTTTTTCTATTTATACATAACATCAATCATCTTTTTGAAGTTAACTTCTAATTTCAGCATGTATTAATATTATTGCCATTATATCGTTCTAAAGGATTGTCTACTAGACTGTAGACAAATATCAGTAAGGGAAAAAATGCATATTATTTCATTTATTCCGACCAAGTAGATGAATATCCACTTTCAACCACCAAATTTTACATGTCCTGTATTATTTTTTATGGTAGTATAATGAGTATATTACTTTTAGTTGTTATTGTTTAGACTTTCAAAATGAAACAGTACTCAGCGAAAACTAAGGATTTTTCTGATATTGCTCCAGGCTGTCTATAAATGGTTAAATGTATCTCCGACTTTCAATCAGTAAACCAAAGGATATCACATTCAATTTTTATTTAAACAGGTAGCTCAAGATCCTCATAAATGAGTGCAAACTTTCACAATTTAATTACTCCATCAAGTTGCATTCTCTCTAATCACGATGTTTGCTATTTACTAAAAAAATTAAAACGGTTGTGAAGACTCAGAAGCAAACCTGATAGTACAACTCAATAGCATCTCGGGTGTAATTGTTCTCATTATCCCATGGCAATGGTGGATAATTTTCTGAATACATGTTTGAATATTAAGGATACATTCAAAAATGTTAAATAATATTAGCATGTAAAATCCATATAAATATACTGCAAAAGAAGGAAGGATATCATGTCTAAATGAGCTGAAAACAAGTCAATCTCACAGAAATCCTCGATAAAATCACTTGACATAACTTCTGCATAAAGAAGAAGAACTGGCCAGTGGAAAATACTACTCTTATCCAGCATTGGTTTCCTTACTCCCGTAAGTTCTTGGTACATTGCTTTTCCAAGCTTCAATCCTCTACTTTCTATTGCTGAAATAATTTTCTACATAATAGCACTATTGTTAAAAAGACTGAAATAAGGTGGCATAACTAAGAGACTGAAACCCTTAAAACTAATTTGGACTGAATCTCCTAGACATCCTTAACCTATTTTCACTATATAAAAAAGGCCCTGTACAACTAACCTTCGCTTCAGATATAGCTTCTATGACCTGGTTTTTGTGATCTTCATCTTCTTTCTTCCGAGAATTAATTTGTGTCAACAGTTTCTTCATCTCTTCATTAGAAGGTTGTTGTTCAAGACCTCTTTGGCAGAAACAAGTTGCTTCATTTAACAATTCCAAAGAAAAAGCAGCTTTTGCTGCTCTGTAGTATGCCTGATATGATACTTATATATGTGATAAACTTAAATGGAAATTTAAAAGGTATCGGGAATGCAGATTATGGAGATTAGCAAACCTTTATTATGCACATATAAACAACTTCAAAATTTCATGTTGGGTGGACCCCAATAAGACTCATGAGTTATAACGTGTAGAGGGCTCGATAAGAGACCGTGTTGCATTCACTGTGAGCATCTATGAACGCTATAAAATTGATCAAGCAAATCTAAGTGGATGCTCAGATCACTTGAATGGACTAGGTTATGAATAGCCTTTTCCAAATCATATAGCTATGATGGGTATTACAGAACTGCATGACAAAACATTGTTTCGGAGCCATATTCAATTTTTGCCAAAAAGGGCAGAAACTCACGCATTTAGAAATATGAGAATAACTGAAAGATGAATCAAAACTTAACCACCTGGAACTATCATTCCTTGTGTGTGTATGTTTACTGGCTTGCTTATGCAGTTTCTTTTGAAAAATAAGAGCCCGTTTGGTTTCATTTTGAATTTTATGTTTAGCGTTTTCAACATGCATTACAAAACATGAAGAAAGCGGATAAGAAAATTTAAAATTCTAAGCTATTACAACGATGAAGAGATGATGAAGGGGATGAATTGTTCTTCATGATTTTGTTATTTCCCGGAACACGGAAAACAAAATAAATTTGTCTCCTATTTTGTATGTTAACTTCATTTTTCAAATTGATTGTCTTTCAAAAATACATGTAGAGTGCGCATTTTTGTTTAAACGGAAATCCAAAACTAAAAAAGGCAAATCAAAACGAGGTCTAAGTTTCGTTGGGCCCTTTTGTTTATTTTGTATTTTGTGTTTTAAATTTTCAACGTTAATTACAGAATATAAGAAGAGTGGAGGGACGACGGATGGGATGGAAGGAAGATGGAGGGGACGACAGCGGGTGGAAGGACGACGGAAGGATGAATTGTTTTTCGTGCTTCAAATGTTTTCAAAACACAAAAAATAAAAAAGTTGTTTTCTATTGTGTATGTTAACTTCGTTTTCTGAAATGGTCGTTTTTCACAATATACATGCATCGTGCATATTTTTGTATAGACGAAACCCAAAATTAAAAACGGTAAACCAACCGCAATCTTACTTTCTCAAAAAGAAGCAAAACTAATAATTAGAAATCGTATTCTAACTCCCAAAAAAACAGCAACTTAAAAGGAAAGAAGAAACTTAAAAACTTTTTTGTGATATATAACTGAAAAACATACGTACGATTTTCTCCAAGATGATCACTTAATTGTATGTATAGTGGATGTTATCCCGCCTTTTGACAAGGCCGCGACACCAAGGACTTGACTGGAGATCGGTAACAGATCGTCTCGGAAATCGATTACACGCAAGGATCACTATGGATATCGACGAAATTTGTTCGAGTCCGGATCGGGCTACAATTGACAAGGCATGTCAAACAAAGTCGTAAGAACCAACGTTCCGGATTTCAAGTCAATCCGAGTTCGTACGCCCAAGATATCATCAACGCAATTGAAGGGCATAGCCGTAGGATCGCCTCCTCTTTGTTCGAATCGACTAAGGGTCGAATCCATCAAAGATCGGCTCCAACAAGTTCGACTCGGTCTGCTTCGAGTCCATTTGGACACAAGTTGGTACCAGAGCCATCTTATTCGAAACCATCAGACGGCTAAGCTTCGTATCCACCACCCAAGGCAGCATGTTCGAATCGATAGAAGTTTCCTTTGATTGCTTCGAATCCACTAGGAGGACTTTGGCTTCGACTCCATCAAACGGGGGCCTAGTTCGAATCCATTAGGCCATCACTTACTTCGAATCCACACAGTTTGAGGCGACCTCGAATCGATCGACTTTGACACACCTAGTTCGATTCGAAGAAGCCTTTGTTCGTTCGATTCGAAGATGAATATCTTCGAATCCACTACCACGAATCCACCTGGTCAAAGCAGCGAAAAGCATGGAGTCGACCCAGTCAAACTGGAGTACAAAACGGATCGAGGCGAGAAACACGCGCCACGTCGCAGCGAGCATCGAGTCGACCGAATCGATTCGAACTAAGATCGATTCGAAGTACCCCTGTTCTCCAAAAATGCAACATTGAATCGATCATATCTCGAGTTCTACAAGTCCAAATGCCATGAAATTTTCACAGAAGCTTAAACACATGATGAAGAATGTTCACACCAAATTTCAGCTCGATTGGATGATTTGTTGATCGATTCAAACCAAGGGTCGAATCGATCCCAAAGTGGGCCCGGACCTCCAGATTTCGGCCATGTGGGCCCCATGACGTACCAGAACTGGTCTCCCCTCATTTTAGGCGAAATATCAGCCTCCTACACCTATAAATAGAGCCCCTGGTCATTCGGAAAAGGAGTCGGAGAATTCTAAGTACTGAAGAGCGCCCAGATTCTGCCAGATCTACTCCAGAACACCGCCGCTGCTTTAGATCGACACTTAGCATTTGAATTCAGTTGTATTACCTTATAAAATACTGTAACCTTCAAGTAATCGAGCAATAAAATCATCAAACTTCATAGTGGACGTAGACAAAACGCCGAACCACTCTAAATCGCTTGTCTTTGCAATTTACTTTCTGTTATTTGGAGTTTTTGTTAGATAATCCACAGTTTTAATTTTCATTCTTCACTTTTATCTCTTCAAAAACTTCCGAAGAATGTTGTGCCCATTTTTGGTACAAACACTTTGGTGCTTTCACTGAGAAAAAACCAGCTTTTTTCTCCTGCTCCTTGGATCTACCATCGATACCGGATTGCACAAATCCAAGAGGAAGATCCAGATCTCTGATTCATAATCCTTCCCTTCTATTCAGATTTGCATAAAATCTAGGAAAAGGATTCATCATTTGAAATGGTTAGCACGAGAACCACTTCTACAGCTGCCGGACAAGAAGGTAGGGATGGACAGAATCCTGCTCAACAGCAACCATCCAACCAAGACAACACTGTCCACTCGGATCCGTCTGGGGCAGTCACTAGACAAGAATTTCAGGTGTTGCTTCAAGAGTTGACTCAGAGTCGGCAGCAGTTAGCCGAACAGTTGCGTGCCAATATCGAATTAACAAACCAACTGAACCGCCAGGGCCGTAGGAGGTCCAGAAGGGATGATGTTTCCCGCTCATCCACTGAAAGTTCTGCCTCATCTGACTATCAACATAGATCTACCCGTCCCCGATTAGACGGAGATCATGCTCAGACTGCTGGATATCAACCCGCCCTGACTGTCGGGCAATTGAGGGTAGGACCATCAACCAGCTTCCAGGCTGGGCCATCAGCACGAGGTGGTCGTACTCCACAATATACTACGGACAATCATGTCACAGCTGCCACAGTAGAAACAAGGGTTGATACCCGACATCTTCCGGATTCGAGTAATCAACAACAGGGACGTACTTCTGAACCATACGTCCCGGAAGACGTGAGCCAAGGAGGCGAAACTTGGACCGTCGACAGCGCCCGGTCCAAACTCGCACTGTGGAACCCGACCACACCTTAGCTCAGCATGCTCAAAATATAGCAATGCCAGACATCTCGACTATGATACGTCAGATGATCCGTGAAAGCCAAGGTCTTACCAATGACGATTGGGGGATCTCTCGAAGCCATACTCCTTTCACGGACGAGATACTATACGCTGAACCTCCTCGGCGATTCAGAATGTCAACTCTCCCTATGTACGAAGGAAGTTCTGATCCCAATCAGCACATACTGAAATACGAATGGTCAATGAGCGCCGCAAGGGCCGACGATGCAGTAAAATGCCGGAGTTTCCCATTTCACTAGGAGGAATTGCAACAATGTGGTTTACAAGACTACCTCCAAGATCTATCTCTTCATTTGACCAATTGGCTAAGAAATTTGTTGAACAATTCCGTATGCATGTCGCTAGACCCAAGGATGTTAACACCCTGTCCAATGTTACCCAGGCTCGTGGGGAAACATTAAGACGTTACTTGGAGAGATTCCATGCGGCATGTGTGGAAATTAGTAATCCCAACGACAACTCAATTTTAATGGCATTGACAAAGGGAATTGATCCCGATTCTGAATTTGAAAACTGGTTAGCCGGAAAACCACCCGCATCGTTGGACCGTTTCTACTCCAAAGCCGCTCAATTCTTACGGCAAGAGGACGCGAAACAGTCTAGGAAGCAGGACGATGCGAAACCTGGAAATGAGGGAATACAAAGCAATGTAGCAGTTAAACAGTCCGGTGACAATTCCGGAAAAGTCCAGTTAAACATACAGAACAAACAAACTCAGCCAAGAGGTGGCAATAGTCAAAATAAGAAGAGAGATCCGAATCCAGGCCCACGGCGTAGGGCTCCGATGTTCGAAAGTTATACACCGTTAAACACTTCGCTGGAAAATGTGTACCTGCAAACTTGCAACACTGAACAGTATAAGAAACCCACTCCGAAGCGGTCATCAGAAAGGCAGATTCAGACAGGAAAGTTTTGTAGGTTTCATGAGAGTTATGGCCACAATACTAATGAATGTCGCCATTTGCAAGATCTCATAGAAAAGTTGATCAGGGAGAGGAAGTTAGATCAATTCGTGCGGGCGCCGCAGTCTGGTGGTGCGGGCCCATCGAATCCAAACCGTGCGCAAGACCAAGAAAGACAAGAGGAACCCGCTCGTACAGGCGGGAGGCTAGTTATCAATACCATAAGTGGCGGTCCTCATCCAGCGGACAGGAGCTGGAGGGAAATGGAGTCGTATGCTAGTTCTATCAGGCATGCGAGCTTCGAATGCTGCAGTAATTGTGAGGACGGAACCCCGGCTAAGCAACAAAAGACGATGTCTGACGATATCATATTTAGAAGCAGAGATGCTGATAAAATCGAAGCTCCAACAATTGACCCACTGGTTATATCTGCCCAAGTTGGTCCTGCTTGGATGAAGAGGATCCTGGTTGACAGTGGGAGTTCTGTAAACATTCTATTCAAGCGAGCTTACGATCTAATGAAGATGGAAGCCAAAGACTTGAAACCTTGCCAATCCCGAGTTCATGGCTTCAATGGGAGTGCAACGATACCTACTGGAATAGTGGAACTACCAGTGGAACTGGGAATTGGAGAACGCAGGAGAGTCCGACTGCTGCAATTCGTTGTTCTTGACATCGCTTCACCGTACAATGCATTCCTGGGTCGACCAGCCCTTGCTGAATTCAGGGCAGCCATTGCCCCGTGGTGTTTGACCTTAAAATTCCCAACTGACCATGGTATAGGAATCGTTCAAGGAGATCAGGCAGCAGGAAGAGCCTGTTATGTTGCTGAGTTGCGGGAAGCACAGAAGAAGGAGAAAGGAAAGGGCGTAGAGGAATTTCTCAACGTCCGTTTTACTGATAATTGACAACTAGTGCCCGGGCCCCGGCCCGGGCACCACTACCAATTCCTTAAAGATCTTGACCCTAGAGATAACGAAGATAAAGATGAAGTCAAAGAGAATCAAGCATCTCCAGCCGAACTGACTGTGGACGTCCCAGTCAGTAAGGATGACGACTCGAAAGTACTAAAAGTTGGATCTCAACTGGGAAAACAGATACAGCAGGAATTGGTTGAATTTCTTCAAACGAATCTCGATGTCTTTGCATGGACGCACTCTGACATGTGCGGAATATCACCGAGCATTGCAAGTCACTCCTTGAATATTGATCCGCGACATGTTCCGGTCAAGCAAAAGAGGCGTGGTATGGATCCAGAGAGGTCTGTTGCCCTTAAAGAAGAAATTGACAAGTTGCAATCAAATGGTTTCATCCGAGATGCTCTATACCTAGAATGGGTGTCAAATCCGGTAATGGTTCGGAAACCGAATGGGAAATGGAGAACTTGTGTCGACTACTCCGACTTAAACAAAGCTTGTCCTAAAGATAGTTTTCCACTTCCTCGAATTGACCAACTCGTAGACTCAACTGCAGGCCATGAATTGTTATCCTTTATGAACGCTTATTCCGGTTATAATCAAATACCAATGCATCTACCCGATCAAGAACATACCAGTTTCGTGACTGATCTAGGACTCTACTGTTACAGAGTCATGCCTTTCGGTTTAAAGAATGCCGGAGCAACTTACCAACGCTTGGTTAATCGGATGTTCGCTGATCAGATCGGGAAGACCATGGAAGTCTATGTGGATGACATGTTAGTTAAGTCCCGATTTTCCACAGATCACGTCAAGGATTTAAATTCAATGTTCCGCATCTTACGTGAATATGGAATGAAGCTTAACCCGTTAAAGTGCCACTTTGGCGTCGCATCCGGAAAGTTTCTAGGGTTCATCGTCAACGCTCGTGGGATAGAGGCAAACCCCGAAAAAATCTGGGCAATAAGGAATTTGCAAACTCCAAAGACCATAAAGCAAGTCCAGAGTCTCAACGGGAAGGTAGCAGCGCTAAGCAGGTTCATCTCGAAATCCACTGATAAATGCATCCCTTTCTTTGATCTAATCCGGAAAGGAAAACGAAACTTTGAATGGACCATGGAATGTGAAGGCGCATTCCGATCGCTGGTTCAGCATCTCTCTACGCCACCGATTTTGTCGAAACCAATTGATCACGAACAATTATACCTTTATCTGGCGGTATCAGAGCATGCGATCAGTGCTGCTCTGGTCCGGGAAGAGGATCGAGTGCAGAAACCGGTCTATTATGTTAGTAAACGATTGACCGGAGCTGAAAGAAATTACCCCAGGTTGGAGAAACTGGCTTACTGTTTGGTCATCGCCTCGAGAAAGCTTCGTCCTTATTTCCAAGCTCATCCGCTTACTGTGTATACCGATCAGCCGTTACGACAGGTCCTCACGCGGCCTGAGACGTCTGGAAGGTTACTCAAGTGGAATATCGAACTGAGTCAATTTGACATTACTTATGCTCCGCGGAGAGCCATTCAAGGGCAAGTCCTAGCTGACTTCATAGCTGAATTTACTGTTCCAGACGACTTACCCGAAACCAGTGAGTCTCCTGAATATGTCTGGAAACTTTACACAGACGGTGCATCAAACGATCGGTGTTCGGGCGCTGGAGTTGTACTAGAAACCCCCGAAGGTCGATCCATATGCTATGCTTTGAAATTTGATTTTCACGCAACCAACAATGAAGCCGAATATGAAGCCCTGTTGACTGGGTTAAAGCTTGCCAGAGATCTGAGAATTATCGCTATAGAAGTTTATTGTGATTCACAGTTGGTTGTGTGTCAGGTACGGGGAGAATATCAAGCAAGAGATCGAAGGTTAGCTGCTTATCTAGCCCGAGTTCAGGAAGCACTGGATCAGTTTGATTATTATGCTATTTACTACATACCACGAGATCGCAATCAAAAGGCCGATTCATTGGCAAAGTTGGCCAGCACAGGTGAAGCACAGCAAATGGGACTTGTCCCGGTCGAAACTTTGTCCTTCCCAAGCATCGATCAAATCAAAACGAATGATGTGTTGGAAACCTTTCCCAGCAGAGAATCATGGATGACTCCGTATCGAAATTATATTGAGAATGGGATATTGCCTGAACACCGAAATGAGAAAATGCAAGTTCTACGAAAAGCTTCGCGGTTCATCATTCAGGACGGGATCATGTATAGAAAAGGTTATTCTGTTCCACTCCTCCGGTGTATCGCTCACGATGAAGTCAAACGAGTGTTACAGGATGTACACGAGGGAGAATGTGGCGATCACACCGGTGGACAAGCGCTTGCTAAGAAGATACTCCGATATGGATATTACTGGCCGACAGTGAATCGAGATGCAGCCAATTATGCCAGAAAGTGCGACAAGTGCCAAAAACACGCTCGAATTCCAAGAGCCCCGCCTACCGAGTTAACTCAAATGGTCAGTCCCTGGCCGTTCGCTATGTGGGGTATCGATATCATTGGCGCTTTACCTCTGGCAAGAGGTGGTGCGAAGTATGCCATCGTCGCAGTTGACTACTTCACAAAATGGGCCGAGGCCGAAGCTCTCGCAACGATTACGTCGAAGAAAGTAATAAACTTTGTGGTCCGCAATATCATTTGCCGATTTGGACTCCCGCATACCATCATCACCGATAATGGGACCCAATTCGAAAGTTCGGAGTTCAAGAATTTCTGCCAACGATTTCATATTCATAAAAAGTTCTCTGCAGTCGCACATCCACAAGCAAACGGTCAGGTCGAAGCTGTTAACAAAGTTATCAAATCCATCCTAAAGAAACGACTGGAAAAGGCTGGGGGCAAATGGGTCGATGAACTTCCTATGGCATTATGGGCTTATCGAACAACTCACAAGACCGCAACTGGACACACCCCATTTTCCTTATCCTATGGCTCGGAGGCCGTCATTCCAGTTGAGACAGAAGTATTTTCTCACCGCGTAACTTATTACGATCCAAAAACAAACGCTATATTACTCGCTGAATCTTTGGATCTGTTGGACGAGAAACGAGAAGAAGCTGATTTAAGAGCGGCCGCCTACCGAAGTCGGGTCGCCCGGTTATATAACACCAAAGTTCGCCCCTGAACCTTTGAACTCGGTGATCTGGTCCTCAAGAGAATCTACCCGGTTCCTTCACACATGAAACCAAATTGGGAAGGACCGTACGTGATTACACAAAGACTTGGGGATGGCACATTCAAACTATCAACCGTGGACGGTCTAGTTTTACCAAGAGCCTGGAACAGCGAGAGTCTCCGTCGCTACTACATATGACAGGCTTCATTTATTTCATTATGTTTTTTATTCAGCAATTTACTTTTGCATTTCGAAATTAGAATTTGTAATAAGGCAACTGATTTGCCATATTTTCTTATATCAGCAATAAAATGCCTTCTCTTCGAGCCAAAGCTGTGATTCATTAAATACAATGTACAACATCACGATGCACGAAAAGCTAAGTTCCATCACACAGTGGAATTTATTCAAGTAGGGAGTGGCTGTGAAGCAATCAACCACTCACTAGATGAAACCCGAGCTCGGGGGCAAGCCATCACATCAGGCCACGAAATGGGTTGATACACGACAACCCTTCACTTAACTCCGTACTCCCAGAGTGCGAGGCGGAGTATAAACATTAATTCAACTCCGTGCTCCCAGAGTGCGAGGCGGAGTATAAACATTTTTCCAAACCCCAGAGTACTCCGAGAGCGCGAGCTGGGTACAAACTTTTTCCTTAACTCCGTACTCCCAGAGTGCGAGGCGGAGTATAAACATTCCTTAACTCCGTGCTCCCAGAGTGCGAGGCGGAGTATAAACATTCCTTAACTCCGTACTCCCAGAGTGCGAGGCGGAGTATAAACATTCCTTAACTCCGTACTCCCAGAGTGCGAGGCGGAGTATAAACATTCCTTAACTCCGTACTCCCAGAGTGCGAGGCGGAGTATAAACATTCCTTAACTCCGTACTCCCAGAGTGCGAGGCGGAGTATAAACATTCATTAACTCCGTGCTCCCAGAGTGCGAGGCGGAGTATAAACATTCCTTAACTCCGCACTCCCAGAGTGCGAGGCGGAGTATAAACATTCCTTAACTCCGCACTCCCAGAGTGCGAGGCGGAGTATAAACATTCATTCAACTCCATACTCCCAGAGCACGAGACGGAGTATAAACATACGTCAACTCCACACTCATCCCCAATACTGGGGGCAGAACCATAACACGTAACAAGTTGAAGACAAAAAGGGAATAGATTTTCATTTCCACTATCAACAAAAAGAATCTGATTACAAAATGGTTCAAAAAATTACTACTAGGGGGAGCCGAATCCACATCTATACACGGCTATAGAACGATCAACAAAATGCTACCCTATGTAACAAAGATTTAAAGAAAGAGTTCAATCTTTCTTCTTCCTTATCTTCTTCTTCGGGGTAGCCCCGCCGGATCCACTGCCTGATTTTCTCCTCGACCGCTTACTCTTTTCCGGCTTGCCCTCCGGCAGCGATATAATGTCAACGTCTTCCTCAGAATTGGAGGCGATGGAAATTCTTCTAGGAGGTCGAGCTGGAGGCATAGGGGCAGTAGCAGGAGGAGGGACAGGAGCGGTTTCAATCACTACAGTGCCGCCCGGTGAAATCACCATTAACGGGGCAGGCTCAGGCGGATTCACACCAACATTCCCTGCTGCCATCTCGGCAGCAATCTCGACAATAACGTCGTCTTCACGAGACACTTGGGCCGCATCGGATGTGCCAATAGCTGGCATAGATGAACTAACGGCCGGAGCAGCCCCACTCACAGCATTAGACGGGTTGATAGAGGGATCGATGGGTTCATTGAGAAGTTCCTCAATCATTTGAGCGCTGAAAGAAAACATATTCGCATCTCCCTCCTCGCCAATCAAAGTAGAAGTCGTGATGGCTTCAGAAAAAACAACCCCTTGTGTTTGATGAGGAACTGATAGAGCGAGGGGCGCAGAAACAATAACTTCAGTCACTGAAATGCGACAAAACGAAGATTGTTAGCCAAATGTGTTGCTTAAGGTTCTTCACAACTAAACTACGAGAAGCGTTCAAATACCTTCCTTGGTCTGGACCGAAACGTGGGCAGAGTCCTCGGCAGAAGATAATAATGGTTGGTCGGGATTATAGGCAGGAACAGACTGGGGATCTACCGCACCAGTGGTTTCGGGCAATGTTGGAATTACAGCTCCAACACTTGTCCCGTGATGCGCGATCCTCGAACCTTCGCCTATTTCTAGAGATTGAACGCCAAGCTTTTCTTTCGCCATAGAGATCACCACCTCATGAAGGGTCTTCCTCTCATCCTCGGTAAGCAAATGCATCTCCAGTTCAAAGTCGTCAAGTGTTCCATCTGGATGCGCTGCTCTTTTCTCATTCACCAGCCGGGTCCAGGCATTGTACAAGATCATGGAGTCATCTCCCAGCCACGCTAAATTTCTGTGTTCCAGTACATTAGCGTTATACGTGACTAAGAGATCGTCAAACTCAGCATCTAGCCTAGACCTCTCCTCCAAGATCTTTTCCTGAATTTCTGCTTCCGCAGACTTAGCCTTGACCGCCGCCGCAGCAAGTTCGGTCCTGAGAGATACTGCTTGGTCGCAAGCCTCTTGAGCAGTGGCGTTCGCATCATCCTTCTCCTTCACCATTTCGGCGAATTTGGCCTTAAGCTCGTTTAGCTCTTTGACGGCTAAGTCTCGCTCAGCTGAAATGGTGGTATTGCGGTGACCCATCTCCTCTACCGTGGCGCAATGTTCTTGTTGCATCCTAGCCATTTTGGCCACGGCGTCCTCGTGCTTCTGGAGAGCTTGAAGTTCAGATTTCCGGGACGTCTCCATTTCAGATTGAAGAACTTCAATGATGCGTTTCTGTTTAGCAATTTCAGCATCACGTTCAGCGATAATCTTCGCCCGGTCAAAAGCTACTCTAGAAGCCTTCACGGCTGCCTTGTACCACTCCTTATACTGAGCGTAGAAGTCGTGGATATAACTATGAGCAGTGGTCTCAGCTTCCGGAGGGATTCTTTTAAAGTTAGGAGGGAAGATATAGCCATCCATGCAAATTTCCGGGTAGTCATTTTTCATTCGGGCGAGTTTAGCAGCTCCCTCGCTTGTCAACTCAGCCGGAGCTTGTTCAATTATAGCAGCTGCTGTCGGTTCCATTCTTGGCCGCTGAGCATCAGGCCGAGAAGATTGAGAAGACAACTGTTGCTGATGAGATGGCCCTGGGAGGTCTACTGGAGCCCTGGGAGGCGGAGGAGAGCGAGATCGGGGTCGGTACTGGTATCCCCGGTCTCTGTCAGAATAATCATAGCCAGAACGGCCACGCGAGTAATCTCTGTCTCTATCATAACGTTCTTGACTTGAATAGCTTCGCCCGTGATCCCTATCTGTTTCTCTCCTGCGGGAATCGTAAAATGGAGAAGACTGGCGCACATTCCGAAGCCTATCCAGAGTAGAGCCACGTCCTGACATCTCACCTGCGATAAGAAAGAATTACGGATGAGGATCCCATAAAGCAATGTTTAATATGCCAAAGTCATGAAGTGCTGTGGAAGTGTGTGTAAATGTGTAAACCCCCAAACCGACCGGAAGTGTTGACCGCACTTAAAAGAAAGGGCTCGTTCATGTTTAGGACATCTTGCAATTCTTCCAACCCAGGATTATGAGAAATCGATATATAATCTGGGATAGGAATGTCGTCAAGCCCTTTGAGAGAATCTCTCGAATAAGAAGGGGCGGCCTCAGAAATCGTAACTCCGGAAGCGGGAAGAAACACATCTACAGATTTTCCCCCCTTTGACTTAAAGTTTTTTGGAAACGGCGGCCTTGCCTTTCCGTTTTTCTCCCAATTCCTCCAAGTTTCCCGAAAGGTCAGCCATTGGCTCTGAATCCGTATGGGTTCTTTCTTCGTCACTCGCCTCGATTATTTTGATTCCGAGTGATTTCTTCGCTTTTCTCTTCTTGGGTTTCTTCTTATCTTCCTTCTTGGAGGCGGACTTAGAAAATCCCTCAACGACTATGCTTTGATTGATGTCGATCAAACCAAGAACTCTTAAGTTGTAATCGTTCAGCACCGAATCAATATGCCTCAACTCGCTTGGGACTTCTTGAAGACTCCGGACGATACCCTTGAAACGCCCTCCATCGGGCCTGGAGATAATAGCTGTAAAGGGAATGAAATGTCAATTTTAACACCGAAGAGCTATTGGTCAAGGAAACAGGTTAAGGCGCTTACGTCTGGACAACCATCGCCTAGCGAAACCCGGAGGGCACCGAACGTAGAACCACTCGTTCTTAAAATAGCTCAGTCGAGTCCAAGCTCCAACTACAACTTGGCAATTCCTAACTGCCTCCAAAAATGTAAAAGACGGGCTATCACCCCTACTCTTGAAGTTAAATATGTGTCTGATCTCGGAGGGCCTCGGCGGGCGAAAGAGACAGTCCATAAATATTACAAAGGCACTGTTCAGCAACGCGTGCCCGTTGGGATGAAGTTGTGAAGGAGCGATTCCTAAATATGATAGCATCCCTCGGATATATTGATTGAAAGGAGGAAGAGTTCCGATCGCACAAGCATGACGGTAGAATGCTGTATATCCTTCAAGCGGATTGTGCGGTCTATCGGTGGTACTGGGCAATAATACGTCACCTAGAGATATGTTATGCTTTAGGCATATTCGTCCCAATAAGGATCCAGAGATGTTAGACTGAACCGAAACAACAGGGTCCTCAATAAATATAGCCTCTGGCAATTCGTCTGGAGCCGGATCGATTACATCGGCAGGGATGTCAGGAATCTCAAGCACCGGAGGAGTCGAGCTCTGTACCTCTTGTTGTTGGGAGCTCGAAGATTCCAAAATTAGCTAACTCATCAGAAAGCAACGTTAAGTTCATAAACGGCCCGTGCGTGCCCCGGTGTACTGTGTATGAACGTGTCGTGCAGTGCAAGTGTTATGCGTTACTTAAGCAGATTCTACAGAATAAAACGAGATGTCCGAACAACATAACTTGGGAATTTGAGAATGAAAATGACCGTCATCGCTGACCGTCCCTTCCACACCATCCAAACGCCACTGACCATTTCAAGTATAAATCAGTCATATTATTGGTTAAGTCATAGTTCCATCAACAAGCTTCAAAGGAAATTCAGGTTTAATCTTTCAGTCAAGTTCGATTATGCAAGGCCGAAGCTTGTCGGAGTCAAGTGTGCTAAAATTCAATGGGTTCATCAAAGTTCAACTTGAAATTGGTCATGGTTCAGATGTTGGAGCAAATCAGAAGAGTAGAAGCCCCTGAAGCAAGGGTGTGCGAATCGATCGACTCGAATCGATATGAGTCGAATCGACGAAGGTCGAATCGTATCGATTCGACTCTGCATAAGTTCGACTCGATGAAATCTTGGGGTGGAGAAGCAGTTCGAATCCATGAGCTATGCATAACTTCGAATCGATCAATGCTCAGCACTCTCGAATCGATTGGGATATTGCTACTTCGAATCGATCGATACGATCTTTCAAAACCATCGGTGCGAAATTTCGTATCGATTCGAACCACCTATCCCTGAATCAATTCGAAGTCTTATTTTCTTCATCGATTCGTTCTACTTAACCCTGCATCGATTCGAAATCTTGCATCTTCGATCGATTCAGGCTACTTGTCCCCGAATCGATACGAGTAGAAAAAGCTTTCTCTTTCATATCCATCGAGTCGACCCATTTCAGTTCCTACTACTCCTCATGTTTCTCAAAAGAAAGGATTGAAGTCAATGTTCGAATCCCGATTTCATCGTTCTACACTCGAATCGATCCCTTAGATACCTGGACGAATTCGATTGCAATTTAAGACTCGGTGAAATCTGATTGATTCGTGCAAGACGTGGAGCTCTGAAGAATCGATTCGAAGGAGCAGCAATTGCGACAGTAAAATGTAAAAAGTAAAAGTGAAATTAGGCTCGCATATTTATATGGGTTCCAAGGGCGACTCGAGGCTCTTCGTCTCCCGGTCATGATAACCGCTCACAGCAGGTCGCAGCTCCATCGATTCGAACGTATGCTCGATTACCCATCAACTTCGAATCCATCCATACGGTATGACGCAAAGCATCATCGATCCGGAGCTACATCGATTCGAAGCTTTCAACAAAAGTTAAATTAGAGTCGTTGCGTCCCATCGATTCGAAGTACTGACTTCACAACCATTGGCACGCGATGGTTCAAAAGCTATCGATTCGAATGACCGTTTCGAATCCATCAGATACCAACGATTCGAACCATCGATTCGAGCAAACACAGCTTCGAATCCATCACCAACCACTAATGAAAATGGGCGAACCGTTTCAATGTGAAAAATTGCTTGTCTACTCTTTATACCGATTCAGGAGAGGATCGATACGAGAGGATGATCATAGACAATCATAAAAGCAATGTTTTAACTCAAATCTCAAATCGATTCAGGAGAGGACCGATGCAGATTTCGATAGCAAACCGAACTGATAACAACTTGCGATCACGCAACGTTAACCAAGGTCAAGATAATACACGTATGCACGTATTTTTGACTAATGTTTTGGTCTTTATCATCAATAGGAATCAAATGTTCATCTCATCATGACTCAAAAACCTAACAGCCAGTCACAATTATACGACGGTCAATTACTGCAATACTGAATGCAACTTTCGGTAAAACATGTCATAGCCATCCAGTAAGAAATTACAACTTTTCAAAGCACATCATGTTTACACAAGACGTACTTTGGGGGGCAAATGTTATCCCGCCTTTTGACAAGGCCGCGACACCAAGGACTTGACTGGAGATCGGTAACAGATCGTCTCGGAAATCGATTACACGCAAGGATCGCTATGGATATCGACGAAATTTGTTCGAGTCCGGATCAGGCTACAATTAACAAGGCATGTCAAACAAAGTCGTAAGAACCAACGTTCCGGATTTCAAGTCAATCCGAGTTCGTACGCCCAAGATATCATCAACGCAATTGAAGGGCATAGCTGTAGGATCGCCTCCTCTTTGTTCGAATCGACTAAGGGTCGAATCCATCAAAGATCGGCTCCAACAAGTTCGACTCGGTCTGCTTCGAGTCCATTTGGACACAAGTTGGTACCAGAGCCATCTTATTCGAAACCATCAGACGGCTAAGCTTCGTATCCACCACCCAAGGCAGCATGTTCGAATCGATAGAAGTTTCCTTTGATTGCTTCGAATCCACTAGGAGGACTTTGGCTTCGACTCCATCAAACGGGGGCCTAGTTCGAATCCATTAGGCCATCACTTACTTCGAATCCACACAGTTTGAGGCGACCTCGAATCGATCGACTTTGACACACCTAGATCGATTCGAAGAAGCCTTTGTTCGTTCGATTCGAAGATGAATATCTTCGAATCCACTACCACGAATCCACCTGGTCAAAGCAGCGAAAAGCATGGAGTCGACCCAGTCAAACTGGAGTACAAAACGGATCGAGGCGAGAAACACGCGCCACGTCGCAGCGAGCATCGAGTCGACCGAATCGATTCGAACTAAGATCGATTCGAAGTACCCCTGTTCTCCAAAAATGCAACATTGAATCGATCATATCTCGAGTTCTACAAGTCCAAATGCCATGAAATTTTCTCAGAAGCTTAAACACATGATGAAGAATGTTCACACCAAATTTCAGCTCGATTGGATGATTTGTTGATCGATTCGAACCAAGGGTCGAATCGATCCCAAAGTGGGCCCGGACCTCCAGATTTCGGCCATGTGAGCCCCATGACGTACCAGAACTGGTCTCCCCTCATTTTAGGCGAAATATCAGCCTCCTACACCTATAAATAGAGCCCCTGGTCATTCGGAAAAGGGGTCGGAGAATTCTAAGTACTGAAGAGCGCCCAGATTCTGCCAGATCTACTCCAGAACACCGCCGCTGCTTTAGATCGACACTTAGCATTTGAATTCAGTTGTATTACCTTATAAAATACTGTAACCTTCAAGTAATCGAGCAATAAAATCATCAAACTTCATAGTGGACGTAGGCAAAACGCCGAACCACTCTAAATCGCTTGTCTTTGCAATTTACTTTCTGTTATTTGGAGTTTTTGTTAGATAATCCACAGTTTTAATTTTCATTCTTCACTTTTATCTCTTCAAAAACTTCCGAAGAGTGTTGTGCCCATTTTTGGTACAAACAGTGGATATCATTTTTTACTCAAGATTGGCGTCAAAAAGCGACAAAGAGCGGAATTCGGCCACCAACAAATATCTGAATATAGGGTGTTAGGTAATGTGAGGGAAAAGAAAAGGAAAAAAATAAAAAATAAAAATAATAATAAAAAACAAGAAGAAGAAGAGAAAGAAAGAGCGAGCAAAGGCAACTTAAAATTAATGCTAAGATGATTGTAGGCCAGTGGCTACCTTAAAGATTGTAAAAACTGTTGCCAAAAATTCCATCTGTTAAGGTAATTGTTCAATTCCTTATAGGGTCTACTGAAACTAATCTACTGAAGAAAAAAAGAAGTTGCTTCATAAATCATTTATTGCTGTCAATTTCACATTTATACACTTGATATAAAAATGTTCGAGATCTCGGACTTCTGTAATTTTTGGAATTTCGATCTAATTTGAATTTTGATTTCGGATTCCATTATTTATTTTTCATATAAATATCTTTAACTGAAAAATAAGATATAAGCAACAATATTGATTACTTATAACACTAAAAAACGTCAATTCATTACTTCGTTTTCAATATTTTCTAGTTACATTAATATATTTGTGATTTTGTAAGTTTCCTAAGTTAAAATTCCAGATCATGAATATTCAAATATTTGAAACTAAAATTAATTCTTTTTTTGGGGTAAAATTTGAAGTTCAATTTTTTTTTATTGAATCGGGGTTTCAGTGTGGTTCCATATTGATATGAAACCAAAACGATCAAAATTTGAGTGTTTTGGTTGAAATCTCAAACCTTATATGAAACCAATCAGCTAGCATCAAATTTTTAGGCATAAATGACACTTTGATTAATTTGTTAACAAGATCATCCCATACAACTATGCAATACGTCAATGTAGCCATAGCTATTTGATAGCATTCTATTGGAAAAGTGCTTTTTTTTTACACAATCAATCAACATACTGGAGCATACCTTCACATTAGTTGTGCATAGCTTAATTGCTTCCACTGCATCATTCAGTGCCCGTCTATAATTTCCCAACATCAAATTCACATGAGCACGATTTGCAAACAAAACTGACGTCTCTGAATCACTCAAAGCCTTTTGATTTATAGCCCTAGTGTAACAATCTATTGCACTATTATAATGCTTTTTCCCCATCTTTACATATTTGTTGCCTTCTTCCTGATAACACAAAATTCACAATTAGGGTTAAATGCGCAAAACCCTTCCTAAACCACCACTACTTTACAAACCCAAAATATCCAACCATGAATAGATGATATTATTGCGTATCCGCTGAAAGAGTAAAGTATAAATCGGGTTCATTGGTATAGTACTAAAGCTTGTAGTTTGTGGAAACAAAATGATAAAATAACCGGAAAAAAAAAGTGCCGACTTTGAGTTCTACAGCGGTAGACTCTTTAATGGCGGCTATAGCTTCCAAATCTGCTTTCTCGTTTTCGGAAAGTGGAACGTCTCCGTCCATGAGTAACGCCATTGCTGCCGATTTTTTAAGGAGCGAAGGAAAACTAAAAGAAAGCAAGGAAGGAGGGTTGAGTTTAGGGTGTTAGTGTAGAAGCATCTTCACAGGGAATACTTAAAAGACCAACCTAATCCAGTAATGCAAAACCAAGTGAACAAATATTGATATTAATAGCACAAATGAGACCAAATTTAATGTTTTTGAACAAATCAATAATTTAGGGTTTTCTTATTACTATTCTTACCATGGTATTTATTTTTGTTGTCGTCTCATTAATTTCAAGGTAAAATAGTAGTATTTATTTATTATTGAGATAGTATTTATTTCGACTTGTATTTTTGGTTGTAAAAATAGCAGATACAGTTATTATTAAAATTCTGACTGAAAACTTGGTTTCACATCTAGATGTTTTCGGATTACCATAATATGCAAAGGTCGATGTGGTTTACAAAACCGTTTGCAATATTTTTCAATTTTTTTATAGCTTTGTACATTTGCTTATTTCGAGAATGCAATTACAGATAAAAGGAGTTATGTTGTACAATTGAAGAAGGTTGAAGAACCTTCAGCGAAATCACTATTGGAGCCGTGGATTTTGTAAAGGTCGATCACCAGGGAGCAAGAAAAACTAAACCAAATACGAGAAAGTCGTGGTCAACGAAACTTGATTCATAGAAATTTGAAAGAGCGAAACTTAATTCGCATCAAAAATTGCAATCAAGGGTTGCAAAAAATAACTTCAAATAGGGAAAGAAAAGATGATACGGTTGAAAATGATCTTGATTCAAGCAAATCGATAAAGAAAGTTGTGGATAAATTACAGATGATTGGTATTATTTACACTAACAAATTCCTTCATCATATCCCAAAGCTTCTTCATTCGTTTGTCGTCAAAGTTGAGGACGTTGAGACAAATGGTAATTGTGGTTTTCATGGCAATGGTCAACGGGTAGATGAAATGAACAACGACTCTGTGGAAGTGAAAAAGTCAATACTATCAGATTTTGATACACATTGGGATATGTATTGTAACGACTCAGAATTTCACCGCTTTGATTCATGAATATTTAATTAATTTTACATATTCAAATAATAGGTTTTATAATTAAAATAAAACCATTTTAAATAGTAAATAATGATGATGAAATAGTTTTCAAAATTTGTTTACAAAAATATGTAGTTCGAAGAAAAATCAAAAATGTGATCGGAATTCGTTTTTCGATTTTTCGACTTTTCGTCGGCTAAAAGTTGTCGGAAACATTGTGAAGTCTTTAGTGTAAATATACGTATTTATAAATAAGTTAAGAGATATATATATATATATATATATATATATATATATATCTTTGTGCGTGTGTATTAGTATATTTATGCACATATGTATTTATAGTTAGGTATATAAAGTTTAAAATATAATTAAGTAAAAAAATAAGTGTCACATCATAAGTAAACATAAGTACATTAGTACTAAAACATGCTTAAACATGTTAGAACATGGTGATGTGGTAAACTGAGGTGGAGGGGCCATAATTTTTGAAATTTTAAGAGGAAGGAGACATGTTTGGTGATGTGGCATGCTTTGGTGGAGGGTAATGTACCTTAGGGGCGTTTTGGTAATTTGTTTAATGCACTTTATATAAAAGAAAATTCTTATATTTTTCCATTCTCATTTTCATTTTATTTATTCTTTTCCAAAACCCACCTTCTTCCTTGACTCTCTCATGGCTTCCAAAAGAAATTCCAAAGTTTTTTTTTTAAAAAAACCTTAACTTTAGCACTTTAAAATTCTAAAACCTTGTTTAAAGCGCTTCCCTCCACTTCTACAACTCCATCTTTCCAAAACAAGCCCTCACCATCGCCATTCAAGCAATGGCCGAGTCATATCTTATCATGGTTGAAACAATTCTGGGCCTTAAGGCCCTTCAGAAACTCATTTTTGTAAAGGAAAAGTAAAGATCTTGGTCATAAGCAAAAGTTAGTAATCTCGGTTAGTTTTGGTTAGCTTTTTGGTGAGTAAAGTTTGCTCATTTAACTAAGTTTTTATAACTCGTATTTTTGTTGTCTTGGTTGTTAAATATAATGCTTTTGTGAAGAAACTGGGCCAGCCCGTAGTGGAAGAAATGAGTGAATTTCATTTTTTTTGTCATTTTAGATCTTTAATGAGCCTATGAAGTCTGAATATACTTAGAATTTTCCTAAGTTTCTTTTAAATAAAATCAATATTTTATTTTATTTTATAAATAAAGTTTTACTTTAATTTAATATGTATGTAAATTAGAGTATATCAAATATACTCTTATGTACATATTTGTGTGTAACAGTAACTTATTAAATTTATATAGAAGAAAACTTTTCATTTCTTATCTCTTAAATTAGTCAATTAATGACGGGGCATAAATTTATTTAGAGAATGAAACTTTTTATTTACTTCTCCTTAACTTATTCAATTAATGATGAGGCATAAATTTATATGGAGAGAGAAACCTTTCATTTCTCTCTCTTTAATTAAATTGATTGATCGTATAAATGTCATTAATTAGCAACATGTATATGGCATGAATATAAGTATAAACAAATATATGTTATAGTGTAAATTCTGTGAGTGCATATATATGATAGGTGTTATCAATTAATGGCAAGGTGTAGACATATAAACAAAATTAAATGAATAGCTAATCACATAAAGGAAAAAATGGGAAATAAATAAAGGGAAACAATGATGATTGAATCAATTTCCATTTCGTAAACTTGATTAATGTAGCATATAAATGACAAGTTATAGGTATCATAATGTAAGGATATAAACAGTCGAAAATAAATGTATGTATATATTATTGCCTCATTTAAATCGTTTCCTCCATTCGGAAAGAAATCTAATCATACTTTGACAATATGAAATACATGTAATGAATTTTATATTTGCAAACATACATATAAAATTAATTGTGTGTATATAAGATTAAATCAAGTCTTTCTACTTAATAAAAATTAGAGATTTATACCAATCAATTTAGAAGTAGGTTTATTATCAAAACACTAATTGTATGTATGTAATATTCAATAAAATATCTCTAATTAATACAAATTAGAGACTATAGTAATGAAATTAAAATTTAGATTTATTGCCAAAACATCTTCCTTTTTTTTCAAAATAATATAAACACAAAATACATACATGTAAACTTTCAAATCTAAAATTACATTTTGTTTTATATGAATTAAAACATGAATATTCAATAAAACACTGTAATATTCATAAACAAATTTAAGCTTGATTTGCTAAAGTAAAATCCAATCAAAACAATATGAACATACAAAATTTTAGATCTAAAGAATTATACTTTGAATTGAATGTTTATAATATAGATCTATAATAAAACATTGTATTCAAACATATACAAATTTTAATTTTAATTTAACAAAATAAGAACCCAATTGATAAATTGAATATACTAAAATTCTGATCTAAAAATTAGACTTTAAATTGAATGTATAGAACATAGTTCCAAAACAAAACATTATATTTAAAATTATACAAATATTAGTTTTGATTTATTAAATAAAACAGCAATTGATTCATTCAACAAACAATTCAAGCTACACAAACAATTTTCAACTTAAATGAGGCAGTGATATGTGCATACAAATTATGATAATTAAATTTCTCTTTCAACAAACATTACATCAAATATCATTATATATTAAAGAAAAACATACCTTATTACCCAAAGTCTTGAAGCACATCTTGAAAATGGACTCCCCTTAGGATGTTGCCTAGAAGTCACACCTTGAATGATGATATCTCCTCAAATCTTCAAGATCCTCATTCTATCCTTGCAAGAGATAGATGAACCACTTTTGTTTTGTTTATTTTTTTTGATGTTTTTATATGGAGTTGAAAGAATTTTTGATTTTTTTTGTTTTCTACCAAGAAAAGTTAGGAGGAGAGAAAGAAACAGATTGAATGAGAAAGAATGAATTGTACGTACAGAATGAATTAGAGAATATGTTTTATTTGAAAGAATGAAACTTTCATATTCTTTAATTAAATTTTCATAATTAATTCTCTTGATTGTTTCTCTCTCTCTCTCTAATCCTTTCTTTACACATATGTCATCAAATGACATAAAATTTCCACAAATTATGTAATCAAATGACATAAAATTTCCATAAATCATGTCATCAGATGACATAAAATTTCCATAAATCATTTCATGCAATTATCTTTAAATTACATCAACATCGTATATCAATGCACGCAAACATAACTTTTATAAATGCATTAAAATAATTACAAAAAAACTTTCAAACATCCAATAAGTAATAATTAATATTTATCAAATATCAATTAATTTAATCAATTTACAACATTTTATAAATTAATTAAATCATGTGGTTTTTCAAAGAATCCATCATTACGGTTGTGCGACTCAAAGGTGTAAATTCAATCAGCGATTAATATCAAACTATTCAAATATTAATGTTCACACATCACTTAGCAGGTAGTATGACATTTTGGCCGAATTTATTGCGTATACGTCTTTTGGTAAAATCCAAACATACTTATTATAAGCGGTACCTAATAGTGACAATTATTTACACCAATTCTTTTCGTCAAAACTATATCATTTTGGATTTATGGAATTTGGTAGTGGTCAAAATTTCAATATCATCCACATTCAACTTTATAGTCCAAACACAACGTCCTCAGTTCAATAATAACAATTATTATTAAACGAAATGCTCTGGCCAGAGACTTTGAGTTTGAGTTGACTTCAGTTGACCGTGATACTAACCTCATAAAACCGAGGAGACAAATCCTCTCTTGAATAGTGTTTCACTTCCGATGCTTTCACTCGACCCAACTATAACCGTTCGATGGACATCATGCCACGATTTAACTATAATCAAAACGGAGCTTCCACATTAAAGATCAACAATATTCTTAAGTCGAGAGAACTGTGTAAATTAGTCACATCGATATTCTCTGCTTAACCTTAGTTATATTAATCAATAGAAAACTATCGTGTGAGTCATTCCATAGTTATCCAATAACTATCAGTACGTAACCCCTTGGTGCCCCCAACAGTCATGAGTAATACACTGCCCAACATTTGAAGAGCGTTACGTACTCTGGTCTCAACGGATACATCGATATCCAGTCTCGATGCATCTTGATTAGGAACATTTAAAATGGTACATTTGTTTCAAAGTGATAAATTACTCACGGTTACAACACTTTGTAACTACTACCACAAAACATACCATTTATGGATTTTCTATTAAATATACTTGTTATCCCGCCTTTTGGCAAGGCCGTGACACCAAGAACTTGGCTAGAGATCAAAGATAGTTCGTCTAGAAAATCGGTTATACGTAGGTTCACTTTGGATATCGACGAATTTTTCCCGAGTCCGGATCAAGCCAAAATTGATATGACACGACAAGCAAAGCTATGAGAGTCAATGTTCCAAATTTCAAGTCAATCCGAGTTCGTATGCTCAAGTTATGAACAATGCAAAATTGGATGAAAACCAACCACCGTTCGACTCGATCCGGTCGACTCGCTCCCTTCGACTCGCTTCGCAACACTCAGAAGTGGCTACTTCGACTCGCTCCGTTTGCCTACTTCGACTCGCTCCGTCTGCTTACTTCGACTCGCTCTATTTGCTTACTTCGACTCGCTCCGCCTTCTCCGCTTCAACTCCAACACAGAATCATACTTCGACTCGCTCCGTTTGCCTACTTCGACTCGCTCCGTCTGCTTACTTCGACTCGCTCTGTCAGCTTACTTCGACTCACTCCGCCTTCTCCGCTTCAACTCCAACGTAGAATCACACTTCGACTCGCTCCAGATCCTTCAGAAAACAACACTTCGACTCGATCAACCTCGCACCCATCTGAAGACTTCTACTTCGTATCCATCGAAGCGAAGCAAAGCACACAGCCGATACTAGCAAAGCCTATCGCCATCGATACAAACCAAGTGAGATACAAGAATGATTCGGCCAAGGAAGTGGATCAACATGAGGAATGCTCGCCACATCATCTGACAATCACGCCCAGCTATCGAGTCGAACGAAAGCGAGTCGAACGGAGAGCGAGTCGAACACAACAGTCAACCGAGAAACCCATTTCATATCGATCATATCTCCCAATATACAACTCCAAATGCTATGAAATTTTCACAGAAGACTACGTGCATGCTAAATAATGTCCGCGCCAAATTTCGACTCCATTGGATGAAATCTTGATCGAGTTGAAATCTGTTCGTGTCGATCACGGATCGGACCAAAACTTCACGGGCTTGGGCGTATGGGCCTGGTTACGTGCCAGAGAGGGTCTCCCGAGATCTGAGCAAAATACCAGCCTCCTACACCTATAAATAGACCCCCAAAGCCAATAGAAATGAGGTTCTTCTTCTTCCTCTTGGAGATCTCCAACGCCCAGACTCCGCCAGATCCAGATCCAAACTCCATTGCTGCTGCTACCAACGAATTCCACTGCTGCAAATCATAATTATCTGCTGTAATTCATTGAATTCACTTGTAAACATCAAAGAAAGATCAATAAAGCAAACTACTTCAGAGTGGACGTAGGCAAGATCGCCGAACCACTATAAATCTTGTGTCTCTGTCTACTTCTTTCTATTTTAAGTTTATTATTCTTCACTTTTATCCTCTGCAGTACTTAGATTTGAGATCTGTGATTATATATTACTGATTTGTGTTCATACACTGGTGCTTTCACAACATTTGGGGTTTGTGACCAATTTTGGGGCAAACACTTTGGTGCTTTCACTGAGAAGAACTAGCACCCGCTATACCAGATTTAAAAGCTTGAAGAATTCAGATCTATAAGAGCCATGACAAGGCAATCGAATAGAAGACAAAGGCCAGAGAGAAGTCAGCATGAAGGGAGTCAAGAGGCTTCTTCAGGTGCAAATCAGACATCAATCTTCATCACCATGAATGAGATGGAGACAATGATGAAAAGACAAGAGGAAATGATCCAGAATTTGCTTCTTCAGATTGGGCAGCTTGGAGCGCAAAATCAAGGAGCAACCAGAGTTCAGAACGGAGCAGGACCATCTGGCACAGCGCCAGAACTAGGGGGCAATAACCTAGAGCATGTTGGCCCGATCCCGGGCGGAGTACTAGGTGGAACTGCGCGACGCGACATTGACGAAGAAATGGATGCTCAACCGGGAGAGCAGATTCCAGGAATCCCCCGTGAACTCGGGAGGAAAATCAGAAACAACGGACAAGGACTACTGCTTGGAGAAAGTGAAAGATTGGCGAAGATGGTCAGACGCGCCATGAGAGGCGGACTAGTGAATAGAGATTTGGAGGATGTGAATAGGAGCCCCTTTGCTCCTACGATTAGGCAAGCCAGGAATCCACCAGAATTCAGGCTACCAACGTTAGAGGCGTACGATGGAAGGACAGACCCTGTAGTGCATCTGACTCGATACATGAGGCATATGGAGGTGTTGGGGGCATCGGAGGAGGTCATGGCCTGGTGCTTCCCACTGTACTTGGCAGACATCGCAGCACTATGGTTTAGACAGTTGGAGAGCGGTTCCATTGGAACATGGACCGATTTGACCAAAAGGTTCATGAGGAAATTCAGGGTCCACATTTCAAGACCCAAGAATGTGATGAGTTTGGCAGCACTAAAACAAAGAACCAGGTAATTTTTGAGGAACTTTCTGACACGATTCAATGCAGCGGCAGCGTCGGTGGATCGACCTGATCCATCCATGGTTTTGATGGCAGCTGTATCTGGCATAGCTGATGGTACAGAATTCAAGAATTCGTTAACAAGGGATCCCCCTATGGATCTAGGAGAATTTTATCACGAGGATGAAGGATTTTTACGATTAGAGGATGCAAACGCTGAAAAAGAGGAAGGAGAAGGAGTTGATGTTTACACAGTCAAGGGTGAAAATCCTCATAAATCAGATTCAGGGACTAGTAAAGGGAAACGAAAGGCTGAAGATAATAATGATGGACCAGCACGACCATGAAAGAGCGAATCTACCAGGACACCAGGGGGCAGATTCCTTACCGAAAGCCAATAAGAAGGGATCCGACCAACAACGAAAGAAGGTCAGACAAGTACTGCTTATTCCACGAGCTGAATGGCCATAGCACGAATGATTGCAGACACCTGAAAGATGAGGTTGAGGGACATATCCGGAGTGGTCTACTATCGCAGTATGTGAGAAGGAGAACAACAACGGTGGAACGAGAGCAACCACCACCTGCACCTACTGGGGACGGCTCAGGATCGAGGCGTCAGCTTGTCATCAATTGATTGGGGTAATGACGAATAAGTAGCAAACTCCACACCAACGCGATTATGTCATTTACACATGTACAGGACCGCGAATGATCCTCAGGCATGCTCTGATACGACTACTAATCGCAATGGTACAGGTGTTTGCACTTTGACGTCCTTGTTTTCGTTTTATTTTCCATTTCTAATATTTGAACCTGATTTTGTTGAACATTTCTGTTGAAAAACTCATTTTGAATAAAAGTATGCCATTTGTGATGCCATGATGGCTAAACCACTTACACATGTAAGGGATCGCGAACGGTCCTCGGGCATGCTCTGAGATGGCGATAAACCGTCATGACAAACAGTTCAGAAACTCACTCGAACGTGAAATCTGACACTAATAATACTAAGTCCCCCCCCCAGGCACACAAAATTCGCCTCGAACAGCACCCGACCACGAACGGTCACAATTCGCCTCTAACGGCACCCGACCACGAAAGGTCACAATTCGCCTCGAACGGCACCCGACCACGAACGGTCACGATTCGCCTAGAACGGCACCCGACCACGAACGGTCACAATTCGCCTCGAACGACACCCGACCACGAACGGTCATAATTCTCCTCGAACGGCACCCGACCACGAACGGTCACAATTCGCTTCGAACGGCACCCGACCACGAACGGTCACAAATCGCCTCGAACGGCACCTCGACCGCGAACGGTCACCATTCGCCGCGAACGACATCCGAACGCGAACGGTCACATATCACCTCGAATGACATACTATCTCGAACGATCGCCATTCGTGGTCAAATAGAACTATCAATTTCTTTGCAGGTCATCAACGGGGTATGAACATCCAGCTCATGGCATTACAAAGCAACAACATTCATCAAAAAGACGATAACTATTCAGAGTAAAGATTGCAGCATTTCAAAGCACATCATGTTTCCACAAGACGTACTTTGGGGGGCAAATGTTATCCCGCCTTTTGGCAAGGCCGTGACAACAAGAACTTGACTAGAGATCAAAGACAGTTCGTCTAGAAAATCGGTTATACACAGGTTCACTTTGGATATCGACGAATTTCGCCCGAGTCTGGATCAAGCCAAAATTGATATGACACGACAAGCAAAGCTATGAGAGTCAACGTTCCAAATTTCAAGTCAATTCGAGTTCGTATGCTCAAGTTATGAACAATGCAAAATTGGATGAAAACCAACCACCGTTCGACTCGATCCGGTCGACTCGCTCCCTTCGACTCGCTTCGCAACACTCAGAAGTGGCTACTTCGACTCGCTCCGTTTGCCTACTTCGACTCGCTCCGTATGCTTACTTAGACTCGCTCTGTCTGCTTACTTCGACTCGCTCCGCCTTCTCCGCTTCAACTCCAACACAGAATCATACTTCGACTCGCTCCATTTGCCTACTTCGACTCGCTCCGTCTGCTTACTTCGACTCGCTCTGTCTGCTTACTTCGACTCGCTCCGCCTTCTTCGCTTCAACTCCAACACAGAATCACACTTCGACTCGCTCCAGTTCCTTCAGAAAACAACACTTCGACTCGATCAACCTCGCACCCATCTGAAGACTTCTACTTCGTATCCATCTAAGCGAAGCAAAGCACACAGCCGATACTAGCAAAGCCTATCGCCATCGATACAAACCAAGTGAGATACAAGAATGATTCGGCCAAGGAAGTGGATCAACATGAGGAATGCTCGCCATGTCATCTGACAATCGCTCCCAGCTATCGAGTCGAACGAAAGCGAGTCGAACGGAGAGCGAGTCGAACGCAACAGCCAACCGAGAAACCCATTTCGTATCGATCATATCTCCCATCTACAACTCCAAATGCTATGAAATTTTCACAGAAGACTACGTGCATGCTAAAGAATGTCCGTGCCAAATTTTGACTCCATTGGATGATATCTTGACCGAGTCGAAATCTGTTCGTGTCGATCACGGATCGGACCAAAACTTCACGGGCTTGGGCGTACGGGCTTGGTCACGTGCCAGAGAGGGTCTCCCAAGATCTGAGCGAAATACCAGCCTCCTACACCTATAAATAGACCCCCAAAGCCAACAGAAAGGAGGTTCTTCTTCTTCCTCTTGGAGATCTCCAACGCCCGGACTCCGCCTGATCCAGATCCAAACTCCATTGCTGCTGCTACCAACGAATTCCACTTCTGAAAATCATAATTATCTGCTGTAATTCATTGAATTCACTTGTAAACATCAAAGAAAGATCAATAAAGCAAACTACTTCAGAGTGGACGTAGGCAAGATCGCCGAACCACTATAAATCTTGTGTCTCTGTCTACTTCTTTCTGTTTTAAGTTTATTATTCTTCACTTTTATCCTCTACAATACTTAGATCTGAGATCTGTGATTATATATTACTAATTTGTGTTCATACACTAATGCTTTCACGACATTTGGGGTTTGTGACCAATTTTGGGGCAAACAATACTTTTAATTAAATTGATTAATTAATATAACCATATTATATCAGGTATATAATAGAAAGAAAATACCTTTATTTCGAACAAGATTGATCAACGAGTCAGATACATGTAACAAATTACATAATTGTCTATAGGGCATACCCCTAACTCTACCAGTCTCCCACTTACATTTGGGGTCAATTATGGAATCTTATTCCAACTTCTCAAATCGGTTTTCTCAAAACCAATTAGGCCAGTCCCTTTGTGAACGGGTATGATGTTATGTTTTAATTATCTACTCTATCAATCAACTCTCTCCGACGGTGATAAACTGCTTTATCATGTGGAACAATTCAGAGTATGTCTCTCAACATCCGGTGAGATATAAGTTCTGTTACACATTATATCGTGACATTGTTATCATATAACAATGTTATGAGATTCTCAACATTTGAAATCGGCACGGTTATAAATTTGTGCACTTGTATTTTTATATACATTGTCTTTATTGTGGCGCTATTCTAGGCGATGTACTTAGCCTTTTTCATTGAATTAGCCATGGTCTTTCATTTGGAACATTTCCAATTTAAAGATTCTTAACTTGATTTATTATTGACATATTATATTCAATATCACTTATGAAGTTCGAGTTCGAACACTGTAACGACCCGGTATTTTCAACCATTCACATCCATTTTAAGTGTATAGGTAGACGCTCATGCCGGAATTGAATTGCTCAAAATACCGCGTTGTAAATAAAATTTGGCAAATCTCAGAATATACAGTAAATAAATATAATCACAGACACAGAGTAAAATAATGCAGCGGAAGTAAAAGAAATAGTAGTTCATGAAGCTACTATGTAAATATATCAGAGTTACATAAGATACAACATAAGAAATAAAGTACAACAGAAGTCTCAATACAATAACCAAGTACAGGCTGAATAGAACAACGGAACCGAAGTTGATAGAACAAGACTAGCAGATAATCTCCAGTGATTCAAATCTCCAGAAGGTGGAAATCCAAATCTGTGAATACTCAGGCTGACCCGTGCGTAAAGCAGAACATAAAACACTCGAGTCAGGACAATATATACTTATATAATGTAAACCAACTCAAGTGAACTGTAATAAAGGTACAAGTAACTTAGAAGATGCTTGGGACCGCCCATCCTCTAAGGATCCGTTAAAATATCTACTATGTAGTAATATTCGCTATTATAATAATGTATAATAAGTAAAGTATAATCATATAGAAAATAGCGTTAAGGGGATGGAGAACCTTAACGCGGTCAGATCTTAAAATCATAATCGTAGTGGGTTCGATATGGTAGGTGACACGGCACACAAGGTAATGCCAGGGTAGATATACCAATTACGCACACGGACTGATGGATACGCATAGCAGCCACTACCATTCCACCTCGAACAACACTCCCAAATCAAGGGTGGCCACCAAAAATCACAAAGTAATAGAATGGTATCGAAGAAATGTGTCCGAGAAGAGGTGCTACCTCACTGGTCCGAGAAAGGCTCTTGAATTGGGAAAGCTGCTTGTGGCATATGTGGCGGACGAGGAAGCTCATATGGATAGATTTGATGATGATGTTGAGATGAAGCTTTGTTATGATGATGATGAGGCGAAGCATGATATGAGATAGTCTTGGTCTAATCCAGACGGGATCATTCCAAGCAGATTGATAACTCGGTGAAATGGTTCGAGTTTGAGGATAATGGTTTGCTCGAGAGGCGCTTGAGCTAGTATGGAAATAGTCGTCGAGGAGGATGACTAGCAGGCTGAGATCTCATCGTTATTGAAGGTTCTAGCATGCTCAAAGCAAGAGTATGTTGGGCAGATTCGATAGTCCCTGAAGGCTACTGATTGGTAGTCAAGTACTCTGGGCAGATTCGATAGTCCTAGGCACGGGTCACGACGACGTGCGGGAGTAATGTCTAGAACCGGGGTTTCCATTAGCCCTTGACGGACGGCTGAAAGAATGTGCCGGTAATTCAATTAACGATGATATCGAAGCAATGATAACAATGATAGCCAGAGTCATGGATGTTTGGTTGTATCGTCATTCGGTCTCAAGAGCTGTATTTTCTGGGTGCTTATCTGATCTTGGTTTAGGCCTTGGGGGTTTGTACTTGGAAAGCATCGCCCTTGACTCGAGTGATAATTGCTTTACTTTAAATTGTATGCTCTACTATGTTTGCTTCTACTTAGTGTGTGTCTGGGGGCTATCACTGTAGAAAGAGGTGGAGTGGGAGGGTTGTATTCCTATTCCTTTTCCTTTATGCTCTTTTGGTATGTTGTTAGTTAATTTACCGCTCACTAAGACTGTTGTCTGACTCAAGGCTTTATGTTTTAACTCTTATTGCCTTGGGCTGTTCGTCCACTTTGGGACGGGCAGACTAGGTAGCAGGTGACAGGTGCTGTTCTTGCTTTCCACGGTGTTGATATCGAAGACGAGCTGGAGGATTGCATATTATCTCCTTATTATATGTACTGGGTGTTCCGCTGTTTGTATTTTCTCTGAGTGTCATGTAGTGAGGCTTGTTGTATTGACTATTCAGATGTTTGTATTCAACTATTATGAAGTTTTATTGATGAGATTCTATTCTGTGAAGCTTCACTATATATATGTTCTATTGTATTTTGTCCATGCGCTGTGAGTAATACGATAGATTCCGTTGTTTTAATTTACCCTGACAATTGTCCATGGTCGCCTGCACACTTTACAGCGCACTATCTCTAGGTTCAGTGCATGGGTCATGGGCGGTCGTCACATTTGGTATCAGAGCTTTGGTTAATCGCTTTTACCTAACGCTCGCTGACGTAACTACGTATGAGAGACGTAATTGTATTTTGATGGATGATTACTATATGTAATATAGTAGCTTAGTAGAGTTTGAGTCCTTTATGCAGTTGTTTCTCTAGGTGTGCTAATCATTCCTTTTTGTAGATATTAAGGATGAGTCGAAGAGGGAGACCAGCTGCTAGGGAAGGCCGTGCTACTGAAGGGGCTGATGATTATGCTGCTATGTTCGAAGCTATGATGACTTCGATCATGAGAAGGATGCCAGCTCCGGGGCCATCGGTGGATGTTGGAGTTCAAGTTCAAACTCCAAAACCGGTGGACTTTGCTAAGTTGTGTAAGGATTATACTGCTCTTGGAGGAAAAGTTTTCTTTGGAACAGAATCAACCATTGAAGTCCAGAGATGGATAGATGCTTGTAGAAGGATCTTTGGTGATTTGGGAATTGAGGATGCGACTAAGAGGAAGTTAGCATCAAGACAGCTTCAAGGGAGAGCTTCTGATTGGTGGAACTCTATCACCATTGATACTTCGGAGGAAGAGATTACTTGGGAGCAATTCCAAGCCAGATTTGAAGCTAAGTTCATTTCTACAGCTCAGAAGTCTGTTCTGTTCAAGAAGTTTGTGGAGCTCAAGCAAGGAGGAAGACCAGTTCTTGAGTATGTTTCTGAGTTTGAAGCTTTGTCCAAGTATGCCCGGTCGTATATTGAATCTTCGTATCAGAAGAACGAGAAGTTTGTGACAGGCTTGGACAGTTATCTTGGGAGGCAGTTGGTGGATCATTTGGACGATTCATTTGAGAAGCTTGTGGAGAAAGCTCTCAGACATGAGAATCTGTTTCCTAAGGAAGGATCTGTTGTTGCTGTGACCAGGGAAGAGTCTAAACCCCAGCAGGGTGGAAACAAGAAGAGGAAGCAGCAGCAGCAGAGAAAGGGTAGGGATGGCCAGAAGAAGCCGAAGGGCGAAGTGACCTGCTACAATTGTCAGCAGAAGGGGCATTTCTCTAGGGATTGCAAGAATTCGAAGGTGCCGGTGAAGTGCCACAACTGTGACAAGCCGGGGCATATCAGGAAGAATTGTCCGGAACCAGGGAAGAACAAGCAGATTGTGCAAGCTTATGCTTTGGGAGCTGTTCCATCGTCTTCGAAAGCTCCTACCGCTGAAGAGAAGGGAAAGAGTGTAGTGGTTCAAGGTACTCTCTCCATATGTGGTGTTCCAGTTAGAGTGTTATTTGATACTGGGGCGTCGCATTCTTTTGTTTGTAATGAACTTGTAGGCCGATTGGGTTTAGAACCGGATATTGTTGATAGGCCATTGGTTGTGACTAATCCAGTTGGGGGTTCGTCTTGTTTGTGTATGCTATGCCGTGGTCTGATTGTATCGAGTCATGATTGCTCTTTTGTTTGTGATTGTTTTGTTCTGAACTTTGCGGGGTTCGGAATTATTTTGGGTATGGACTGGCTTAGGAAGTATGCGGCAAAGGTTGATTGTGAAAGGTTGGAGGTGACAGTCGAGAATGTGGAGGGGCGAAAGATTGTGATACGATGTAAGCATGAAGAAGGCGTCTTCATGAGCTTCATGTATTCGCTGGTTGTTCCACAGGATGGACTGTCATTTGAGCCAATCGCTTATGGATTTGAGGATGTCTTTGACGAGGTCAAAGGGTTACCGCCGCATAGAGAGATCGAGTTTCGTATAGATCTAGTTGAAGGAGCCAGACCTGTTGTGATGCCTCTTAGGCGGATGGCGCCTAGGGAACAGCAGGAGTTGAGGGTGCAGGTTGATGATCTTTTCTGAAAGGATTCATTCGGCGTAGTGTGTCCGAATGGGGTGCACCAGTTGTGTTTGCAACCAAGGCAGATGGGTCATTGAGATTGTGTGTGGATTATCGTGAGCTGAATAAGGTGACTAAGAAGAACAAGTATCCATTGCCGAGAATAGATGACTTGTTTGATCAGCTTCACGAAGCTAAGGTGTTTTCTCAGATGGATTTGGCAACGGGATTTCACCAGTTGAGAGTGGCTAAGGATAGTGTGCCGAAGACTGCTTTTAGGACACCATCCAGTTTCTTTGAGTGGCTGGTAATGCCGTTTGGATTGACTAATGCGCCAGCGTATTTTGTGGATCTTATGAATAGAGTGTTCAGAGATCAGTTGAACAAGTTCGTACTTGTGTTTGTGGATGATATTCTGATTTATTCCAGAACTGAAGAAGAGCACAAGACGCACTTGTGTATTGTTTTGGAAATCTTACGGAAACATCAGCTGAAGGCTAAGTTTTCGAAGTGTCACTTCTGGAAGAGTGAAGTGAGGTTCTTAGGCCATGTTATCTCTGGAAATGGAATAGCGGTTGATCCCGCTAAGGTGGCAGCAATCCAGGATTGGGTTAGACCTAAGAATGCATCTGATGTGAGAAGTTTTCTTGGATTAGCAGGATATTATCGATGGTTTATCAAAGACTTCTCCAAGGTGGCTGCACCATTGACAGGATTGACGAAAAAGAACCAAGTATTCAGATGGGATGCTAAGTGTGAGCAAGCTTTCAGAATCCTGAAAGAGCGATTGACAAGTGCTCCTGTTTTGACTATTCCAAGTGGGAATGATGAGATGGTGGTTTACACCGACGCATGTGGTACTGGACTTGGAGCAGTGCTGATGCAGAAGGATAAAGTTGTTGCGTATGCTAGTCGACAACTGAAGCCGCACGAAAGGAATTACCCGACTCATGATTTGGAGTTAGCGGCGATTGTTTTTGCTCTGAAGATGTGGAGACATTATCTATTGGGAGTTCAATTTGAGTTGTTTACGGATCATAAGTCATTGAAGCATCTTTTCTCCCAAAAGGATTTGAATCATCGGCAGCAGCGATGGCTAGAGTTTTTGGCATCATATGATTTTGGTATAGCTTATACTCCGGGAAAAGGTAACGCAGTGGCAGATGCGTTAAGTCGAAGACATGCAGGATTGGGAGCCATGTTTTCAGAATGGAAGAGTCTCGAGTATTTAGCTAGATTTGACTTCAGGCCTAGATGTGAATTGGAACCTGAGATGTTGGCAAACTTATCGATAAGACCTACTCTTGTGGAAAGGATTGGCGAGAGCCAAAAGCGAGACGATAAGTTTGTCAAAATTATCCGTGATTTGGAATCTGGATTGGATCCAGAAAAGGATAAAGGATTCGAGGTCGATCAAGAGGGTTGGCTTCGGAAGCAAGGACGACTAGTTGTTCCCGATATCGATGAATTGAGGAATGAAGTTCTAAGGGAAAGTCATCACTCGAAGCTCACAATTCATCCAGGTGGAAATAAGATGTATCGGGATATGAAGAGAACCTATTACTGGGAAGGTATGAAGAAGGATGTTGGAAATTTTATTTCCAAGTGCATGAACTGCCAATTGGTAAAAGCCGAACAGAAGAAGCCAAGTGGATTGCTTCAGCCATTAGAAGTTCCTACGTGGAAGTGGGAGCAAGTATCGATGGATTTTATTGATGGGTTACCTAAAACAAGAGCGGGAAATGAAGGGATTTGGGTCATCGTAGATCGTCTGACTAAGAGTGCCAGATTCGTTCCTGTTCGATCGACTAGGACTGCATCAAAGTTGGCTGAGTTGTATGTTAAGTGGATAGTTCGATTCCATGGTATTCCGAAGAGTATAGTGAGCGATCGAGACCCGTTGTTCACTAGTGGATTTTGGAAGAGCTTTCAGGAAGTTTTGGGAACCGAGTTATGTTTGAGTACAGCTTATCACCCTCAAACAGATGGTCAGACCGAGAGAGTCAACCGAGTTTTGGAAGATCTTCTCAGAGCTTGTGTTTTGGATTTCGAAGGATCATGGGAAGATCACCTTCATTTGGTGGAATTTTCGTATAATAACAGTTACCAGTCAAGCATTGGTATGGCACCGTATAAGGCATTGTATGGAAGACCGTGTAACTCTCCGACATGTTGGTTAGAGACCGGAGAAAAGCTGATACTTGGGCCAGAGATGATTCGACAGACTTCGGATTGTATAGAGATCATTCGGCAGCGAATGAAGGCAGCCCAAGACCGTCAGAAGAGTTATGCCGATAAGCGTCGTAAGGATTTGGAATTCGACGTAGGTTATATGGTTTTTGTGAAGATTTCTCCACTGAAGAATGTTATTCGATTCGGGAAGAAAGGAAAATTGGCTCCGAGATTTGTTGGACCATTCCCGATCATCGAGCGAATTGGAAAGCTCGCCTACAGATTGGAATTACCGGAGAAGATGGCGGGTGTGCACAATGTTTTTCATGTATCGTATATACGGAAGTATGTGCACGACTCGAATACAGTGGTTTCTGCTGAAAGCTGTGAAGATTTCAAAATTGATACAGTCGATAAGAGACCTCGTAAGCCGCTTCGTGTTGTGGAAACCGACACGAAACAGCTTAGGAGAAAGGTAGTTAAGTTGCTCAAGATACAATGGAGTGACGATGATAACGACTGTACATGGGAGGTGGAAGAGAGGATGAAAGCAGCTCATCCCGAACTCTTCAAGGTATGGCCCTAAGGTGTCGTGTCATCTAACGACATTGTAACTTGTTCTAAGTTTTAGAATTCTGCATGCTAAGCTAGAATTGGATGCATGGTTTGTTGATTGCTATGGATGGTAGGCATGCAGAATAGTCCTTGATTGCTCTGTTTGTTTGGGATTTCGGGGGCGAAATTCCTAAGGGGGAGAGAATGTAACGACCCGTATTTTTACGGATCAAAACATCGTAAAACAGTTGTTATTAGATTGTTAGTATTGTTAAGTCATTCCGAGTTTAGATCGACTAGAGCTTAAGTCGTGTAGGAGTTAAGTTGTCTAGAAGTTAAGTCGTGTGGAAGATAGGTCGTGAGGTGGCTTAGGTCGAGTGAACGACTTAAGGAAAGTTGGCGACTTATAGGGTTTGCGACTTAAGAGTTAGTAGACGACTTAAGGTAATGACCGACTTAGGAAATGGGCGACCTAAGGAGTTGACGACTCAAGAATAGGCAGACTTAAGTAAGTGACCGACCTAGGGGAGTTAACAACCTAGGGGGATAAGCGGACTAACGACTTAAGAGTTTGGGCGAGTTAACGACCTAAGGGATAGATAGGTCGGCGACGACCTAAGGAAGCTGGGGTAGCAGTGAGCGACCTAAGGAGGTTAAGTCGTAGACGACTTAGGAGTTAGGTCGTGGGTTGTTAGGTCGCTAAGTATTAGGTCGTAAAGGGTCAGGTCGTAACTCAGTTAAGTCGCGTGGTTATTGGGAAGTTAGGTCGCGTCTTAGTTAAGTCGCAGAATAGATAAGTCGTGGGGTTTTTAGGTCACAAGGTTTTATAAGTCGTAGGTCATATCCCAGTTGACTCGTTAAGGCGCGCATGTGTTAGGTCATAAGTCGCGCGCATATGCTATGTGTTAAGTCGCGAGCGACTTAGGAGTTAAGCTGCTAAGTCGTAAGTCGTAAACAGGTTAGTCTGGTAGGTCGTAAGTGCGCCTGGGCTTAGGTCGTTAGGTCGTAGGATGTGGAGTTTCGATAGGTCGTAGGTCGCAGAATCTCTTTAGGTCGTGGACGACCTAAAAGTGGACGACCTAGGGATATTTCAGCCTATAAATACGGGAGTTTTTCTTCATTATGGGATCCGGATTTCGAAGCGACGAAGTGCTGCCATTTTGAGAGTTCGACTTCTACACTTCTTCACTTCTTTTCTCCACTCTAATCTAGTGATTCCTTCCGTCCATATTGAAGATCAAATCGAAGATTCAAGAGCTTAGATTGAAGATCTTCATCCTTCGAAGAAGAGATTTCATCGTTTGAAGCGGATCGGTGATAGATCAAGCTAGATCCTTCGCTGTCCAGATCTGAAGCATGTTGATTCGGGGTTGTTTAGGTGATTTGGTGAGTGGTGATTATCTCTCACACGGATCCAAAGGAGTATATCGGATCGTTGGCTTGATTTGATGTTAAAATAGTGATTTCCATGCATTTTCCTAATCCTAAGTATAGATCCATATAGATTCATTGTTCATAATGATTTGGCATCCATTTTACTACATGTTAACCTATGCAAGTTCATTCATCAAGATTATAGAGATATTGCTCATGTTTTCATGCTTGTTAGACTTTCGACTCTTTAATTACGAAATTGCCATTATTGTTATAATTGTCTATTTAGATCATATTTGAATGCTTGTTTACTTGGATTAATGTTTGACTTGATTGATTGCTATGAATTAAATGATTGATGATTTGATTTAGACCGAAGATGATTCAAAAGCTAAGGGAAAGGCTCTTGAATTGGGAAAGCTACTTGTGGCATATGTGGCGGACGAGGAAGCTCATATGGATAGATTTGATGATGATGTTGAGATGAAGCTTTGTTATGATGATGATGAGGCGAAGCATGATATGAGATAGTCTTGGTCTAATCCAGACGGGATCATTCCAAGCAGATTGATAACTCGGTGAAATGGTTCGAGTTTGAGGATAATGGTTTGCTCGAGAGGCGCTTGAGCTAGTATGGAAATAGTCGTCGAGGAGGATGACTAGCAGGCTGAGATCTCATCGTTATTGAAGGTTCTAGCATGCTCAAAGCAAGAGTATGTTGGGCAGATTCGATAGTCCCTGAAGGCTACTGATTGGTAGTCAAGTACTCTGGGCAGATTCGATAGTCCTAGGCACGGGTCACGACGACGTGCGGGAGTAATGTCTAGAACCGGGGTTTCCATTAGCCCTTGACGGACGGCTGAAAGAATGTGCCGGTAATTCAATTAACGATGATATCGAAGCAATGATAACAATGATAGCCAGAGTCATGGATGTTTGGTTGTATCGTCATTCGGTCTCAAGAGCTGTATTTTCTGGGTGCTTATCTGATCTTGGTTTAGGCCTTGGGGGTTTGTACTTGGAAAGCATCGCCCTTGACTCGAGTGATAATTGCTTTACTTTAAATTGTATGCTCTACTATGTTTGCTTCTACTTAGTGTGTGTCTGGGGGCTATCACTGTAGAAAGAGGTGGAGTGGGAGGGTTGTATTCCTATTCCTTTTCCTTTATGCTCTTTTGGTATGTTGTTAGTTAATTTACCGCTCACTAAGACTGTTGTCTGACTCAAGGCTTTATGTTTTAACTCTTATTGCCTTGGGCTGTTCGTCCACTTTGGGACGGGCAGACTAGGTAGCAGGTGACAGGTGCTGTTCTTGCTTTCCACGGTGTTGATATCGAAGACGAGCTGGAGGATTGCATATTATCTCCTTATTATATGTACTGGGTGTTCCGCTGTTTGTATTTTCTCTGAGTGTCATGTAGTGAGGCTTGTTGTATTGACTATTCAGATGTTTGTATTCAACTATTATGAAGTTTTATTGATGACATTCTATTCTGTGGAGCTTCACTATATATATGTTCTATTGTATTTTGTCCATGCGCTGTGAGTAATACGATAGATTCCGTTGTTTTAATTTACCCTGATAATTGTCCATGGTCGCCTGGCACACTTTACAGCGCACTATCTCTAGGTTCAGTGCAGGGGTCATGGGCGGTCGTCACATCAAACCCGCAATCCCAAGTTAAATGAATGAATTTGAAACCCGCTCAGGCCTATCATTTCAGCCCATAATGATATTCCCTTATTCTAAAGTTCGTTCGGGTATGTATCATTTCAACCCATAGTGATTCTAGTCTACAGGGAACTTGCAGTGTGATAAACTGATATAAATAAACAGAATAACATAAAACAACAGTAACATATGATATAACAGGTGTAATAACAGGTGTGAACATCATATGATAATAATATAAGCATATATAACATGATAATATACATTACAGATTCAAATGGTGTCGGTTTATCAGTTATATAGGTACATATTGTCTGGTGAGAATAACTCACCTGTTAAAGCTGGAGATTAGCGATCAAAACACACGGAATAGATTCCAGAAAGCACAACAAGCACGATATAGCATGAATTTTTATTTGAATGAATGGAGAGCCTTGATATTTATCTTGTAAACAATAACCAAACAAGACAATATACACATAAATATTCAACGCAAACAATGTTGAAACAATGAAGATAAGAAGCAACAACGGAATAGATTACTTGACTGTGCTTTAACCGTTCTAAAGCTCGAACAAGGGGTTCATTTTCTCAGCCATGATGATGATGAGTGTGGGAGAGATAAGGTTAACTTCCTCAAATACATAAGACAAAACAATACAAACAATATAAGTTTTCAAATGCACAATACGATAGAATAATATAGAATCAACTACACGAATCAAAGTAGAATTGCTTTTCACTTGCTTCCAACAACCTTCAGGTTCAGCCATATGGTGTACTACAGGTCTAAGGCAAGATTTGGATCAGGTTTTGGTTGCCTAAGGGTCGGCCAAACATGTTTAGAGGATAGCAAAAGGTGAGTATGCATGAAACAACACAACAAGGCAAAACAATGTCACTTTAACATGGATTCAAGGCAATTCAAGGCTCGGCCAAGGCTCATGGGGCACGGCCAGAGGAGTGGGGTCCAAGTTGATGACGTGGCAGAGGGTCCAGGTGGTGCGGGAGGTGGTGGAGGTGGTGTTGGTGGCGGCCATGGGTGGTGGAAGGTGATGGTACCAAAACTAGGTCAGCTTGAGTGCATAGGTGATGGCTAGTGCTAGTTTAGATGGATTTTTGTGATGATCTTCATCATGGCTTGGCCTGAGGAGGAGAGGTGTTAGGCTGTGTGATGGTCAGAGAAAAGTGGTGGTGGTGGTCAGCCACAGCTTGGAGGAAGGGGAATACAGCTATGAAGGTGGAGAGCATGTGCAAATTCAAGTAGAAAATCATAAAAAGACAAGAAGAAGATATAATTTTTTACCTAAGCTTCACAAGGAGAATAGCCGTGAATTTTTTGTGAGAGGAGGAGAAATGAATTTCGTGAAAGTGAAAAAATTGCAGCTGAAATGAGTAGATTACACGCCCAAAACAATTAAGAGAAGAGTTGGGAAAATGAAAGGTCGGGAGATGGAAAGCCTTAGGAGTTTCAAGAGTTTAAAACTTTTCAAATTTCCTCTATTTCATTTTAATAAGTTTAGATATATGGAAATACACATAATTTCAGTTAAAATTCGAAAATGTAACAAAAAAATATAAATAAATAAATATTAATTATAAATAATTAAATCAAGAAAATAGCAAAAATTGTCAACTAGGCTAGAAAAATTGAAAATAAATGGTATAAACTTTAGAAAATTCATATGAGCTTGTAATATATTTTTAAACATAAATAATAACATAAAAATACATTCACAAAATAAATATATAAAATTTAATTTAAATATAATTTTAAATGAAGAAAATAGCAGAAAATAAGAAAACAGCCTTTAAAAATGAAAAATAAATACAGTAAATTTTGGAAAAATTCTATTATCATTTTAAAAATATTTAAAAGTCAAAATCTACATATATAACATATTAAACATATTAAAATAAAATATGACAAAGAAAATATAATTTATACAATTTAAAATAACAAAATTGCAAAATAAACAATTTATACTCAAAATTGAAATGTGCATATCTTTTATAGTTTAACTCCGTTTTCAACGAAACGAAAAGCAGTATTCAAGTTATTAAATCTATTTTTATAATAAAATATAAAATTTAAGATTTTAAATAATTTAAATTTGAAGTTTAAAAGTCAAAGTTTGAACAGTTTGACTAGAAATTCACTTTACATTAAAATATTCAAATTATACTAGTTTGAACTATAAATAACTTAATAATCAACATTTATATTTAAAAATGAAATGTTTGAAATAAAAAAATTTAAAATAATTTAAAAAAAAATAAAGTCCAATTTAAATAATATACAAAAATCTAGGGTTGTTACAAATACTCCTTCATAAGGTGTTTTTGTTTATGTAAATAATTCTCTAGTATTTCATAAATACATGAGAACACTTCAAACAACCATTTAGTGATATCAATTTGGATTTGATATTTGCTTCATGTATCAAATACATAAACAAATCATGATATCGTAGACAGCATAACATGTATGATAATTCCTATTGCCACTACAAAGGAATCAATCTTACATGTTCCGTATTAAACATTTTAATAAGGTGTCCTTGCATATCATTTGGGACATTCCCGACATCTTTTATACTTACTATAAAAGACATCATTTATTAATCCAATGTTGAGTATTAAAACAACTAAGGCTGATTTTAACACAAGTACATCATTAAAATCAACAACGTGTTGTTTACTTATAGTTTAGAAATATCAATGTACCTTTTAACGTTCTTTCTTATGAACACATGTTTCCTCTGCACTTTGATTGAAAATCAAGCTATTTGATATTTCCATCAAAATAGTTGTTCAATTTTGATGCTTATAAAATGATACTTTCTATCATTTCTTGGATCATATCCACAGAGTCACAAACTCAATATCACTCCCCTAACTTCGAGATATTTCGGTTATTATGTGTAAACAGTTTACTCTAAATCATTATTTAGAATTTTCTTTTTCAATACATACGTACCAAACATAAAGTCATATCAAGTGGTAATTTTATGAGTAAATCCGAATTAACTTGAGCACGTTTACTACTGAATTTATTACGCTAATTTCAACAATTGAAATTTGCAATATTATTCTTATCAACATTGCTCATTTAATTCCAACTGCATTAGTCTTGCTCATAAAGACACAATCATGGCTGATGGATCACATCCCTTAGGTTACGACTGCCAAAATCATATTTCGATAGCGTACTTGGAATTCTTTAGGATTTGCGCATCATACCATACCATAGAGTTAAAACTCTTAATGGTTTGGACAATCGAGAATTATATATTTTCGACATTAATAAGAAACTCGTAGTTTCTCTTTGATGTGCGAGCATATTTATTAGACATTCTAATGTTATGTGTTCGTTTAGGTTAGTTAATTTCTTTTCATCTCATATAATCAGTTCTATCTATGGATCGTATCCAATTCCATTTTACTACCAATAATTCTTCAAAGAAATTTCTTCACAATGAAGTTGGTATATCTTGAAACAACAATTGTTTCTCAGTGTAACAGAATAGGTATTCATAACGTTATATGAATTTCTTTATTTATAAAAATGATTTAGTTTTAGTTTACAAAAATTGTATTCGAAACATAAATATGTCATCCAATGACAGTCTTTTCAAAATCCTTTTGGGGAGATTCATACAAGATCCCTCATGAACAATTATTACATGCAATCTTTCGACTCGCACAACCTGCCAACTCCTTGGCCTAAGATATGTTGGAATTTCTTATAAACCCTTATCTTGTAAAATTTTGTAAATTGTTATTCAGATGAAATAATATTAATCTTGTGTACTACTCTTAAGTACATTACCTTATCGAAAGAACCTAACTCAACTTCACTCATAATTAATCGTACACTGTCCAACAAAGTTCGATTACTCCATATCGATGCATCATTATGTACATGGAGGAGTAATTTTGAGATTGAATCTTTATTCATTTTAGGTACGTTCGGAACATTTTTCAATATGCTCACTCATTCGATCAAATCAAATCATTTCTATCGTATGTTATTTTATTTAATTATGTTTTATATTCTATAAGTTTACCATAGACATACTACATGCGTATCAAATACACATGTCCATGTCGACGATAACTCATCGGTGAATATGACAAAGTATGTGGAACCGTTTTGGTGTTTATAGAATTACGATTGCATACATCTATATGTATCAATCCGAAGAGTTCATTAACTCTTATGATACTCCCATTAAATGGGTGCATAACCCTTTATTGTTTGAGATATAACTAACAAGTATCATATGGTTCAAAATCATACAATAAAATTATTTCTCAAAACTACAGCTTAGTCTATAATTCCAAAACAACTGTAAATAATATTATATACTTTTGTATCTTCCAATGCATCACTTTTGTTACAAAAAGATTACCACATTATAGTTTTATTTCACAAAGAATATTCATAATATACATATTGAAATATAGCTATGTCTATTTTTTCAGTCGATACCAAAAAATAATCATTATTTCATAAATAATGTATGGTAAGTTTTATGGAAAAAAAATTCATACTATGATGCAATTAATAAGTGCTATATGACATGCTCTCACTATTTCCACCATTACTGTAATAGTGTACTAAATTCGGAGGTCAATCATTCACTTAATACAATTTTTTTATTTCATACACTGCAACTATTTACAGCGGAGAGTTCGTTGATCAAATATCTTAAGCTCAAAGAAATAAATCTCATAGAAAACAATTTTCTGTATGAAAATACATTTTGGAATAGAAATCATATTTCTTATTCCAATATTAAGTATCAATTATTGTTACAATTCACATTTCCAATGTTTCTCTATGAAGCAGAAGTGATTATTCATTCTCTTCATTCCAACTGTACCTTAAATTACATCTATTCTTATACATTCGTTTTCCTTTCAAATGGTCAAACTATTCAAAAGAAAACCTTACTACAATATCAAAGCAAACTCTTTACAAAAGAACATTCGATTATCCTTAACATTTAAGGACATCAAATATATTGCACTTTACGTAAACCGATCAAAATGATATTTCAGCGATTGAGTTCTTAGATCTATCTTGTAGTTTTTGGTCTTGTGTTACATTAACACAATATGATCCCTTTTGTAATCAATCAGATTGTATACTCGATCTCGCACTAAGGTTATTTGGTTTTTCGGATGAACTAATTTCATCGGAATATTGTACATTACAAACTTTGACCGTTCACCATATAACATTTATATGCAATTGTATATGGATCAAATATCCATAGTCTTGTATTGCTTTTAGAGTTTGAAACTTATAGAATGCAATACATGGTCTTGACCAAATAAATGCGTTAGTGACCAAACCACGAATGTATTCGGTAGTTGTAAAATCAAGCACTTGCATGGGTGTTGAAACGTTGACATGCAATAGGAATTTAATAGCGGGTATTATATTTCCATTTGTCAACTTTCAATTCAGTTCGTTTGTATATGTTAATTGATAAACATTTTATCAATCATATTAAATGCACAAATTTACCATTGGAGATAATTATAACATTATTTAGCATATGTTCTTACAATATTAGAAATGTTAAATGTTACCATTTCATTTTTCTAATAAGGCTCCCACTAGTCTTTTATGTTTCTCCAAACCCAAAGATGAAACATAGAAGTCTTTAGACTTCACTAGTGGGTGTTAGGACTCATCTGTCTTGGTATTCTGACCTTGAGTTTGCTCAACAAATCATTGCCCCATAAACGATGGATAACTCCTTATTGGTAGTATCATATACAACTCCTAACCTATTTTTCTCTGTCTTAATCTCATTTCGACCTTGAGTTTGCTCAACAAATCGAAAAAGATTATTCACTCGTACCTACCATATCATGATGGCCTAAGTATGGTATATGTACCATAAGTTTGCTCAACAAATGCATACAGTTATCTTACCTCATATGTTCAATATATTAATAATACTACACATAACATCCATAGCTTGAGTTTGCTCAACAACTAAGGAGTATGCAAGTAATTTATTAATATATATATGGTAGAGGACAACATTGTATTGAAGATTCATAATCTTCAATATATTATATTGAGTGATATCGACTTATGGAATAATGTATTTCTTATAAAATACTCTCGTGATTCAAGTATCAGACACATCAGAAATCACAGTATACGTACATTTACGTATGTATTTATTCCTTAAGTCTATTTGAGTTTCTTTAATGTTCCACCTTTAGTTTATACACTCATACTATATAAGTTTCATTATTATATAACTTTTATATTTTAATTAACTTATACAACAATCTTATGTATAACATTTTATTAATTAAATATTATTTAATTAATTTTAATTAATTAACTCTTTAATTAGTTTTAAATTACTATTCTAATACAACTTTTATATTGGACATATCTATTATAACCTTTATAGTAAGACACATATATCTTATATAAGCATATTTTTAGTTAATCATCTGACCTTTAATTACTTTATTAATTAAACAATTTTAATTAAATTATATTAGTTTCGAAAATTTATCTTATATACATACATGTATGCTTATGTTATCTTAAACATTTTAAAATAAAATAACATTTATCAACATATATAATACATGCATATAAGTATTAATTAATTAAAACTCATTTAATTAATTTATATTTTTAATCTTATTAATAATTTAAAATTTTGAAATCAATATATTTTTACATAGTTTCAAACATTTTGAACTTTTCATTACATTTTCAAACATTTTAAAACTTTATGTTATATTATAATCTTTTGTAATAAACATGTTTTTATTTTAAATTTAAAATATTGTCTTAATTTTCAAAACTATTTTGAAAATTATCCCAAGGCCCGATTAAATTGGGACTTTTCTATTAGGGGCAACCGTTGGGCTTACTCCACTTTTCAGGCCAGGCAGGTAACCAGGTAGGACAAGATACTTGATTATTCAATTCCAATCCTAGACATCACCTTTCTAGACACCGTACTAAGTGCGCAAGCTTAATTAGTTAACCCTAACATGACTAATTTATACCGCATAAGCTATTAGGCTCTGATACCATTGTTACTCTTGTCCAAACTCCTTTGGGGTGACACAACTAGGTACCTCACAGGCGATTTTTACATGTAGCCTCTCGACTAGCACAACCATCATAGGACATGTAGGGGCAAGAGGCAATGCTTCGTCACAGATAACAATGTGAGAACCCCCTATCACGCTAGTTGTAAGAAATGGGTGAATGTTGTACATTAAAGCTCTGATAACATTAAAGGAACTGGGCCAGCCCGCGGTGTAAGAAATGGGTGAATGTAAAAAAAATTGCCATTTTGGATCTTTAATAGGCCTATGGAGTCAAAATATACTTAGAACTTTTCAAAGTTTCTTTTAAATAAAATCAATATTTTATTTAATTTTATAAATAAAGTTTTGCTTTAATTTAATGTGTATGTAAATTAGAGTATATCAAATATACTCTTATGTACATATTTGTGTGTAACAATAACTTATTAAATTTATTTACAGAATGAAACTTTTCATTTCCTATCTCTTAAATTATTCAATTAATGACGGAGCATAAATTTATTTAGAGAAGCAAACTTTTTATTTCCTTCTCCTTAACTTATTCAATTAATGATGGGGCATAAATTTATATGGAGAGAGAAACCTTTCATTCCTCTCTCTTTAATTAAATTGATTGATCATATGAATGTCATTAATTAGCAACATGTGTATGGCATGAATATAAGTATAAACAAATATGTTATAGTGTAAATTCTGTAACTGCATATATATGATAAGTGCTATAAATTAAGGGCAAGGTGTAGACATATAAAAAAAATTAAATGGATATCTAATCACATAAAGGAAAAAATGAGAAATAAATAAAGGGAAACAATGATGATTGAATCAATTTCCCATTTCATAAACTTAATTAATGCAGCATATAAATGATAAGTTATAGGCATCATAATGTAAGGATATAAACGGTCAAAAATAAATGTATGTATACATTATTGCCTCATTTAAATTGTTTCCTTCTTTCGGAAAGAAATCTAATCATACTTTGACAATATGAAATACATGTAATAAATTTTATATATGCAAACATACATATAAAATTAATTGTGTGTATATAAGATTAAATCAAGTCTTTCTACTTAATAAAAATTAGAGATTTATAGCAATCAATTTAGAGGTAGGTTTATTGTCAAAACATTAATTGTATGTATGTAATATTCAGTAAAATATCTCTAATTAATACAAATTAGAGACTATAGTGATGAAATTAAAATTTAGATTTATAGCCAAAACATCTTCCTTTTTTTTCAAAACAATATAAACATAAAATACATACATGTAAACTTTCAAATCTAAAATTACATTTTGTTTTATATGAATTAAAATATGAATCTTCAATAAAACACTATAATATTCATAAACAAATTTTAGCTTAATTTGATAAAGTAAAATCCAATAAAAACAAAATGAACATACAAAATTTTAAATCAAAAGGATTGTACTTTGAATTGAATGTTTATAATATAGATCTATAATAAAACATTGCATTCAAACATATACAAAATTTAATTTAATATAACAAAATAAGAACCCAATTGATAAATTGAACATACTAAAATTTTCATCTAAAAATTAGACTTTAAATTGAATGTATATAACATAGTTCCAAAACAAAACATTATATTTAAACATATACAAATATTAGTTTTGATTTATTAAATAAAACACCAATCGATTCATTCAACAAACAATTCAAGCTACACAAACAATTCTCAACTTAAATGAGGCAGTGATATGTGCATAAAAATTATGATAACTCTTTCAACAAACATTACATCAAATATCATTATCTGTTAAAGAAAAACATACCTTATTACCCAAAGCCTTGAAGCACATCTTGAAAAAGGAGTCCCCTTAGGATGTTGCCTAGAAGTCACGCCTTGAATGATGATATCTCCTAAGATCTTCAAGATCTGCATCCTATCCTTGCAAGAGATGGATGCACCACTTTTGTTTTGTTTATTTTTTTGATGTTTTTATATGGAGTTGAAAGAATTTTGGAATTTTTTTTTGTTTTCGGCCATGAAAAGTTAGGAGGAGAGAAAGAAACAGACTAAATGAGAAAGAATGAATTGTACATACATAATGAATTAGAGAATATGTTTTATTTGAAAGAATGAAAATTTCCACAAATTATGTCATCAAATGACATAAAATTTCCATAAATCAAGTCATCAAATGACATAAAATTTCCATACATCATTTCATGCAATTATCTTTAAATTACATCAACATCATATATCAATGCGCAAACATAACTTTTATAATTGCATTAAAATAATTATAAAAAAACTTCCAAACATCAAATAAATAATAATCAATATTTCTCATATATCAATTAATTTAATCAGTTTACAACATTTTATAAATTAATTAAATCATGTGGTTTTTCAAAGAATTCATCATTAAGGTTGTGCGACTCAAAGGTGTAAATTCAGTCAACGATTAATATCGAACTATTCGAATATTAACGTTCATACGTTACTTAGCAGGTGGTGTGACATTTTGGCCAAATTTATCACTTACACATCTTTTGGTAAAATCCAATTTTACTTATTATAAGCGGTACCTAATAGTGACAATTATTTACTCCAATTGTCAAAACTATATCACTTTGGATTTATGGAATTTGGTAATGGTAAAAATACCTATATCATCCACATTCAACTTTATAGTCCAAACACAACGTCCTTGGTTCAATAATAACAATTATTATTAACCGAAATGCTCTGGCCAGAGACTTTGAGTTGACTTCAGTTGACCGTGATACTAACCTCATATAACCGAGGAGACGAATTCTCTCTTGAATAGTGTTTGACTACCAATGCTTCCACTCGACCCAACTATAGCCGTTCGATGGACGCCGTGCCATGATTTAATTATAATCAAAGTGGAGCTTCCACATTGAAGATCAACACTATTCTCAAGTCGGGAGAACTGTGTAAATTAATCACATCGATATTCTCTGCTTAAACTTAGTTATATTAACCAACAGAAAACTATCGAGTGAGTCATACCATAGTTATCCAATAACTATCAGTACGTAACCCCTTGGTTCCCCTAGCAGTCATGAGTAATACACTACCCGGCATTTGGAGAGCATTACGTACTCTAGTCTCAACGGATACATCGATATCCAGTATCGATGCATCTTGACTAGGAACATTTGAAATGGTACATTTGTTTCATTGTGATAAATTACTCACAGTTACAAAACTTTGTAACTACTATCACAAAACATACCATTTATGGATTTTCTATTAAATATACTTTTAATTAAATTGATTAATTAATATAACCATATTATATCAAGTATATAATAGAAAGAAAATACCTTTATTTAGAACAAGATTGATCAACGGGTTAGATATATGTAACAAATTACATAATTGCGCCTATGACATACCCCTAACTCTATCAGTTTGGTTAAGAAAGATGGTGACTTGAACGTTTATTTATGTGCTTGGATGGAATGTTATGTAGTCTTGATAATGGAAGTTTAAAACCAAGTTTAATTTGTAAGTTGTGATCTTCGTTTGTGTATGGTGATTATGGCATGTATAAATGTTTATGACCTTGCTTATGATGTGGTAGGTTAAAAGTAAAGTTAGCACTTGATTTGTGCTATAGTGCGACATAGAAATTCTTGGTTTAAATATGTTTCCACTTAAGGGTTTTATAGAAAAATTATAGAGTCTTTACCATTACTTTGGTTTTCCAAAACTTTATTCAAAGTTATAAAGTAGTTAAAATATAAAAGATAATGTTTTTCAAAGTCATTTAATATATAAAACAAGTTTTGAAAATTTGGATCGTATAGCGATAGTCGCTATAAACGCAGTTCGTAAAACGAACTCTTTTACAAATTTTAAATTTGTTTTCACCTTAAGTATCGTTTTGAAAAGTGTTTGTAAAACTTATTATAAGTATTTAAAAATAAGTATACTTTTTTGTTTATTCATGTATTTAATGATTATTTAATTAACCAATTAAATAAGGTAATTAGTACTTAATCATTAGTTTACTGGGTAATTAGTACTTAAGTATTAATTAAGTAAGTTAATTGTAATTAGTTAAATAATTAAAAGGTTAATTATTATTTAATTAATTATTTAAGGATAATTAATTATTTTAATTAATTATTTAAGGATAAATAATTATTTTAATTAATTATTAAAGATTAGTTATTAATTATTTATTTATTTTAAAAGGGTTTAAATATTTAATTAATTACTAATTAAGTAATATTAATTAAGACTTGATTACGATTAATTTAATTATTAATGAAGGTTTAAATTATTATTTATTTATTTATTAGAGGTTAGTTATGGTTTAAATATTTATTTAAAGATTAAATATTATTTAGTTATTTATATAAAGGATGATTATTATTTAATTATTGATTTAAAAGTTAATTATGGTTTGATTATTAATTAAAGGTTTACTTATTATTAAATAAAGACTTTAAATATTATTTAATTTTTAAATAAATGATTTGAGATTTTAAACCGCTTTATTTCTGAAAATCAGTTTTGTTTAAATTAACTTTCCTTTAAAGTATGTTTTTTTAATCCAAGAGATTTCTTTGTCGATCACCTTTAAGTAAATTCATTGAATATGAAACCCAATGACATTTGTTTAGCATAATAAATCACCACTCTGCTAATTAAGTTATATTTGACATCTATTAGCAGAACCAAACAACATTCTGCTATTATATTAACTTGGATATGCGTTAGCAGAACAAATCCCATCGGCTATTTGGTAACTTGGATATCACCTATATGTTATTGATTGTTGGTTGTTGATTCCTTTTACGTATCTGATTTCTATGTAAATACTCATGTTATAACTTGGAAAGTTGAATCCATTTAAAAATGAACCATTGTGGTCACTGAGCCTCTTTCTAATTTCGTGAAGTCAAATATTTTATTTTATTCTTTTTGAAATGGTTTAAAGTTTATTATCATTTTAAATATGATATTTAAAGGATAATTAAATAATTGTTTTGTTAAAATGTTTGAAGTTAATTTAATACTTTTTAAATGATTATTTAAATCATTGTTTTGTTAATGTGGTTTAAAAATAATTAACTAAAGAATATTTTAAATAATATCTTGTTTAATTAAAGGTGTCTTAAATAATTGATTTTATCAAAGGAACTCTTTGGATTAAGATTTATTAAAGGAGTTTGGTTTTAAATAAGGAAATGTTATGAAAAGATAGTTTTGAATATTTATAAAGGAAGCTTTATAAATGGTTTGGATATTTATAAAATAAGTTTTAAAAATGGTTTTGGAGATTTATAAAGTGTTTTATAATGGATTAGAAATTAAGTAAAGGAGATTTTATAAATGAAAATGATTTATTAAAAGGATTTATTAAAGAAATTTATAAAAGAATTTGAGATATGGTTTTCCTTTAACCGACCTTCTTAATTATAGTGGTGTGGACATTGTTCCATGCTTAACATCGAAGGAATAGTGTTTGGGGTTATTCTTATCTTTAATTTAAATAATATTTTTTTGATCCTTTTAATATGATTTTGAAATAAGAAATCTTTCACAAATGTTTTGTGAATATTTTTATCATAGTGAGATAAGTATATGAATGTTTTGATAAACGTTTTGAAAAGAGATTTAATAAATAAAGGTCTGTTTTTTAGGCTTAGTGGTTGCTATGGGTAATTAAATCTCTAGATTTTTGTTTGTTTCTGCATTTGATAGTTAAATAACGACCATCAAATCTTGGCCAGTTTTGACTTAGGAAGTATGATTGTATATGCGTGTTTCCCGGTGAGGACTTGAATATTTGTTGCATACTTCTGAAAAACCGGGAATGAGTCAACCAAAAATTATCGGTTGTTGGTTCGGGGAGACCGGGATCGGATAATTATAAATTATCCGAAAACCACTTCGATCCAACTCAAACGTTTCGAACTAAAGACATCTTGAAGAGTATGGAATCGAAGATGGAGCTTTTGAAGTGCAAGGGTTACTTTCTACTAATCCTGAGGGTGATTCCAAAATGGATGTAGTAGCGGTAGTGCCTTCGGGTTCATTCAAACCCAAAACGAACTTGTATGGATGAATGCTGGTATTGAATTTCTGCCTAGAGGGCAATGTTAGCATTCCAAGATGGTTTGCTATGAGGAAATAGTAACTGCGTAGCCTCTCACGCCTCACACCCTGGAAATGGTTAAAACAGGGTTTGCCACAAGACTATGTGGGTCGCTCCCATTAGGGTATGATCATCCCATATCTAGAGTCGATATCTCTATGTATGCTTCAGGGCCCATTTTTGGTTGTTGATCACAACCAGGGGTGATCATATTCGGTACTATCCAGTCAGGAGTAGGCCGGTCTTGTCATGCGGGTTGCAAAGGTAACTACAACCCATGATACATTTTATCTAGAGGTGTACTTTATGGAAGGTAGTCCCTTACCTTGCCATTTGTTGGAAATCCATTCTCTAATAAGTGCCTTCGATTTTTGATTGTATACCTATTATTGTTGTCATGTACACACATTACAGCTACTTGATTATTGGTATTTTAAACCCATAGACATTATGATAATATCACTAGATTTTATATAGAAATGTTTTGGTTATCGTAAGGTAAAATCCCGTCCGTGTTTATGTGCGACGTGGTCTTACGAGATACCTTTAATTTTAAAGGTTTTTATAAAATTAAACTTATGTTTTATTCACACCAGACCCATGTCTGACCCGGAGTTTTATTTTCTTTCCCTAAAAGTCTTGGGTGCTCAAATTTGTATGAGAAACCAGGTAGTTTAGGTTTCCACGGATACATTTCTGGAGGAGCTTGGAGCAGGTAGCTTCATCGATAGCTAGTTATTTATCTTATTTTCATTGTGTCATATGTATTTTGTATCAGTTAAGTTGGGAAAAGCAGTTCTAACTGTCCCAGGGTAGAATTTTTCCTATTATGACTCTGATGTATCATTTTGGAAATGACTATGTAAATTTTTATGTTAATTTATATATATTGTTCTGTTGCATTGTGAGATTTTATGTTGTTTAGTTCCTTCTTTTCTTTCCCCAACGGTCCACCTTTTCGGCACTTTATTGTTCGGCACATGAATACTGTGGATGTATTAGTGTCGATTTTTTAGGGTCGAAAAGGCGGGACGCTACATGTGTTGTAAACACTTCATTATTATTCAGTTTGAGAAAAAGAGCGATACTTGGTATGTATGAAAAAAATGTTCTTCAATGGTATCAGATGGAAATGACTGAAATTGGGTACTTAATAATGAATGCTCTTAACATGGTGGTCGTTTTCACATCCGACATTCAATGTTTAACTTTTTATCCATATCGATGAGGTCCTACAGATGAAAACTCCGATAAGTTTATTTTACTCAAAAAAAGAAAACCCGGATAAGTTTATCATTTTTATAAATATTAACAACTATCACTATATGAAATTGGCACTAAAGGAAAATTCGCTGATGCGCAAGTTGCAAATTATTGGAGTAGTCTGCAACAGAAGAATCTAAACTGTGGTAAGGCCGTTATAAATATAAGAAAGTTAAATTTGACTGCTTGAAGCCCAATGATGTATCTACAAGGAATGTACCTTTATATTTTTGAAAATTAAATTTCTTGATTTCATACCAACAAATTGAATTTTTATTTTTTTACTAATGAATAAAATTCAGCCAGTGACTTGAGTAATAATTTTGTGTTGAATATATTTTTAAATTTTCAAATCAAAAAATATCTAATTGCACAAAATGTTCATCTACAGCATGAACGATTTGGCATGATTGACTTAATTAGAAATCAAATGGTTTTATATATGCTTCTATAGTCGATGTTCTCTACAGGATAAACATCAATATAGACGGTTTGTCAAAAACGTTAGTGTGCAAATTAAGATGGATATACAATATCGGCCAAAGATGAATGCTCTATGTTCCATATAACATAATGCGAACAGCAATTCATAACCATTAGTTTCCAAAGTTAGACGGTTTTGCAAAACCGGCCCAAATTTTGTACTTTCTGTTTCACATCGCATAGAGTGTACGGTAATTCATAACCGCAAGTTTTCAAAGATAGACGGTTTTGCAAAATCGGGCCAGATTTTGTACTCTCTATTTCCCATTACTCGGTGCATACCGGTTCAAAAGGAAACATAAAACCGTGTCAGTCCTAAATTATCACAATTCACCTACCCGTATGGATTACTAAAACTGTTTTTTTAATATGAAAATCATAGCTATGCACAAATTACTTATGATTTAAAAAGTTTGACTAAGGAAGATGAACACATAACCAAATTTTGGTTATTAACATTTTTGAACCATTAATACACATAAAATTTCATAACAAACATATCATAGCCAACATTATATACAACACCTTTCATAACCAAGTAAACACACAAAATAGCTTCACCATTCGTTTAAACAACACTATTCAAAAGCCATTGTTCAATACACCCAAAATTATGACCTGTAAACCCAAAATACCAAAGTAAATGTATAACCTAAAACAAATTAAATAAACATAGAATATAAGCCTTGTTTATTAAAACTCATTCAATCTTTTGCTCTCAACTTGGTAGTTGGCTTCTTTAACACAAGACCCCTTCACCTTTGCAGAACCACCGACTAAATTTGCATTTAGCAATAGTAGAGCCCTTTTCGTAGCTTCCACCTAATAAAACATTCAACCATTAAACAACTAGTATAAACGAAATTAAATGATTCAAGCTAGTGAACTTATAAGTCTAATTGCCTTTAATTCAACTGCATTTTTGTATTTGATCTTAAATGTGCACAAGGATTTTGCACAATAAGATAAGAAACATGTTTGTACCAACTCAAGTAATTGTCTTCACTGTCCCATGTGTTAACGATAGGAGTTGACCTTGAATTTGTAGATTAACCATGATCATCCCAATTTTGATCCATCCAATAACCTATGCCATATTGAACTTTGTATTTATTATACTTTGCATCTCTATGACAAGCTAAAGGAGTCATTGTAGATTTGGGGATAGGTTGTTTAACACCAAAGCATCTTAACACAAGATTCGAGTAGTAAGGCTCTACAACGTCAAAGCACAAAAAAATCCTACAATAAAATGAATATTCTTGCAACAGGTGTCTATCATGTATACCCGTGTAAGTGTTCCACACAACCTAAATACTAAGTACAAATAAAATATTGGTCCATTTACAAATGCAATTACTCATATACAAAAATAAAATAAGCTTACATTGCACTCTATCAACATATCCAGTTGCTTCTCAGCCTTATCGGCGCATATGCTTGATCGCCACTTAGTTGTTTATTTTTCAACTTACATATATCGTATGAAGGATTGGGAGTAGCATTTGGAATCATTAGAAAGAAATCTTATATCTAAACCTAAAATATTACAAAACAAGTTTAAAATTTAAACAAAAATTCATTCAAGGCTGCTGCTATTATCATATAATATGTAAAAATACATAACTACATTTATTATGGCATAGATTTGGTAAATTATAAATTAAAGTTGTTTTTACCACTAGCATAGACAAACATCTACTATCTACTTCACATTTATTTTAGAAGCAAGTCCAAGTTCTCTATACAAAATGCTAATATCACCACTCCATAAGCCTTCTCTTTCACCTCTTCTACTGGTCCATGTACTTAATTCAAATAATATGCTGACATCTTCATATCGGATTTTTCAAAAAAGAGATAGCATCTAGCATTATATAAGAGATAGAGCAACCTTTCAAATTCCTCCACACCATCTACAACAACTTTATCCTTAATTTATTATTTCAACCAATCCAATATCACGCCGTAGGTTCCCATTGTCTATGCCTCGACAACGTCTTCATCTATACCAAGTTGTTATTCTAAAAGCCGGAGAAGATCTTTACTATCTTCTCTAACTCCTCATTCGTACGACATAATGACATCCTCCATCGAAATTCATAGTATATATGTCATATCATGGAGTGTGATAGTCATCTCTCCAACCGACATATAAAATGAATTGTTTCTAGTTGTCATCTCTCCACAAATGCTGATATCGATGCCATATCCATCCATCAATTAGACCGCTGAATAATGCTTATCAAACTGGAACCTTTTATTCTTTCGAGCACCTCCTTCGCTCATCCTTTAGTTTCCACTCTCGTAGTTTGCGCTTTGTTAAAATTATATATATATATATATATATCATGGGTTTGCAGATAAAAGGGAAAATGGAAGGGGATGAGTTGTTATACATCTTTACATACTGTGACACCTCGACACAGTTCCCATGCTATCAAGGGGAGTTTATTATTCGAAAACAGGTAGTAAAGAACTCGATAGGAGCGCTCCATCGTGTGCAATCCCCTGGGCCAAGGCGGATATGTTCCAACATAATAATACATCTCAGTAATACGTATTTCATCTTAGCACATAGCAGCATACACAAGTATTCTCCAAGAATGAATAACTCAAATATAGTGCACATACATATATCCATGTGTGTGTGTATTATCCCCAAAATACACTACAAGAAAAACCATTTATAGTTGCAAAAATCGGTGGCGTTTTATTGTAAATGCAACAAAAAAATAGATTACCAAATAATATAAACGTGGCAAAAAATAATTCACGTTTCCCGCTTCTAAAAAAAAGAGTCCGCGCGAACTAAATAAACGTAACCTATCATTTTACTCTCGTACTTAAAAAAATTCTCGTCCCTAATTTGCTTTCTTCTTCAGAAAATTTTTTCCCCCTTTTAATCGTGTTAAATTTTCATCGCACTCAAGTATCATCGTCAACTCCGTCGTTTCCCCCTTACTCAACATCGAGTCGCGGCAGCCAGTAGATCTAGGTATATTTAGGTATGAATCTTTTAAATCGATTAGGTATATTTAGGTATGAATCTTTTAAATCGACTTTGTGATTCTATTTGGATTTTATATGAATTTGAATGCATCTTATTTTCGTATTTTTTTCTAAACTATTACTGAAATGGTTGATTTAACCCTAATTGCAATGATCTGTTGGGATATCTGCTTTGATTTCTTTGAGTATATGAATGTTCTGTTGAAGTGGTTCAGTGAATCAATGGTTGCTTGCTGAGAGGAGGTTGAGGTTGCGTGTTTTGGGAATTTGGTAGGTTCAATTAGCATTGATGGAGGTCGCGGGTTTGTTTGCGATTGGGTATTGGCTGGCTCGATGGTTGAGAGTGGTAAATGTTGGAGCATAAATAGTCTTTTGTGGAGTGGCAGGCACTGTAAATATGTCAGTTGTGTGGATGTGAGGTAGTTAAAAGGAGGCGGTGAAGTTGACTGTTGGTTTGGTAAGAGGAAACTGTTGGTTTGTACATTCTGAGGCTTTGAATTTATATGCAGTAATTCTATAATTTGCTAGACTTAAGCTTTGAATTCATGCATGGATTAATTATAAATACATGTAAATCTGTTAGCACCAAAATTGGTCACTAACCTCGTAGAGAAAGATTGTGTAGAGATATAAGTGATGAAAGTAAATTAAACAGAGAAGACAATGCTAATCTAACTGCAGAAAGTAAGAACACCAAACTTATAGTGATTCAGCGTAATTGCCTACGTCCACTTTGAGGTTAAACTTTATTTATCTTCTTTATAGTTGATTACAAATACAATTCGTGAATCAAATGCTTGCATGAAGTTGTTTAAGTAGAGAAGATGAGTCTCGAAAATGGAAGAGTCTCCCCAGTGTTCTCTCCCAAAAAAGGATCCCTTTCACTGTGACCCTGCCCCTCTATTTATAGGCAAATATGAGCTGGACTTCCCAAGTGGGCTGGATAGCCGAACGCTCTAGCCCCAGTACAGTGGTCGCCGTATGCCGAACCAGGTGTGCCGAACGCCCTGAGGCCGAACAGTCCTTTCTATGCCGAACGATGTGGTTGATGTTTGGGGAGTGCAGGATGTTTGTCAGGAGAAGTCGAACGCTCTTCTAGACGCCGAGTACTCTTGTTGCCGAGTACTCCTGATGCTACCGAGTACTACGCCGAGTACTCCTGTATGCCGAACTCCAGATGCTGCCGAGTTCTCCTTGATGCCGAGTGCTCTTGTATGCCGAGCAGTCTTGATGCCGAGCACTCTTGAATGCCGAGCAGTCTTGATGCCGAGCACTCTTGAATGCCGATCACTCTTGCTGCCGAGTATTGGTTGACGCCGAGTACCATGGGATACCGAGCGTTCTTGTAGCCGAGTTCTCCTATTACCGAGTTCTAATGATGCCGAACACTCCTGGTCACCGAGCACTATGGATGCCAAACGCTATGGATGTCGAGTCCCACTGGATGCCGTGCGCTTCGCCGAACACTCCCGGATGCCAAGTGCTTCGCCGAACACTCCTGGATGCCGGACACTCTCTGATGCCGATTGCTACCTGATGCCGAGCACTAGTTGCCTGGTCAAATCTCCAGGAAACACTTGCCCCCCAAAGTGTATTGCGTGGCCGAACGTGATGCGCTTTGAATCTGGTTCAATTTTCCTTGATGATGCCTTCTCGAGGATGTAACGGAGGTGTGTGGCAAACGTGGCTTGGATGCCGAACGATACGCTCGAAGCCGAACAATTCTCGTGTGCCGAACGTCACTATGCTATGATCCCGAACACTCCGGTATTGACCGGTTCTACCGGGTATAGCCTTTTCAACTTCTACCTTCCCCCTATAAAACCAGGTCCTCTTCTTCTTCTCCCCTTTTACTTTTTACTTCTACCGTTCTTGCAGTTCTATCCAGTCGTCCTAATTCGAGACTTAACTACACCCTCTCAATCTCCAATCTGCAAACTTAGGTATTTTTCCTCATTCATTCAAACGAGATGTTCGAACGATGTCGTGTAGAAGGTTTTTGTGTAGCTCGTCTGCATTGCCGAACGACATAGCGAGGAGGAATGATTAGGAGTATGTCCACTCATTGTCTTAGCTTCTTCGTGTCGAACCGAAGTTAAAGGGAAGAGGATCGAATGAAGGTGTTGGAGGAGTAAAGGTGCTGTTCGCTGCTCCGGCGTATGTCGCCATGCGCCGGACGGTGGAATGGGAAGTCGCCGAGCACTACCCTGGCCGGACAATCCCATGCTGAACGCTTACTAACATGTCGAACTATAATCGAGCCGAACGAACTAAAGCCGAACAATACCCAAATGCCGAACAACTGACATGCCGAACATTGACTTCAGGCCGAACATTGAATTCAGCCGAACAATCCTTAGGTCGAACCATGACTTTAGCCGAACAAAACAATTGCCGAACATTCCTTAGTTCGAATAATGTCTTTAGCCGAGCAATACAATTGCCGAACAACATTAAAATGCCGAACGGAACCAAGACCAAGCAGTATAATTGCCGAATACCATATATGCCGAACATTACAAACGCTGAACCAACACAGTTGCCGAACCATGCGAATGCCGAACACTTGTTAACCTTGCCTATTCATATAGCAAAACAAAACCCTAGACCTAAGCACATTATCACATGAAACTGACCCGGATTACTAACTCCCTAGCGTTAGTAGTCACAAATCAGAACTTAGATTAACATTCGTTTTCTGAATTTAAAACCGTAACCAACTCAAGGCGAGCTTTTTGAGACGGTCAGCGATGACGGTCTTCGAAGGCGATGATTCGAAGCTCATTTTTATGTCTTTAAAATCTTATTGCTTGTACACAATTGCTTGCACTAGTTTACACACCACGTGGGGGGAAAACTCGTGTTGCTAATTCTAATGTTCAATGTTTTTTAAGTATAGTTCTCTCAAGCACTTAGCCAGGTTCGTTATTTATTTGGGATGTCGAGAAAATCTAGCTCCGCCACTATATCCGACAGGCCTGGGCCGTCATCAAGGCAGGGAGCCGCCGATACGTCTAATCCGTCGACTTCTCCTGCTCATAACTTAGCACCTGATGCTCTGGAGGCAACAATCTTACTAGACAATTCGATCGATTCACAAGCCTCGAAGATCAACGAAGCTGCTCTGCGACGGATATGCTCCATTCATGGGATTCCTTTTGCCGACGTGTTAGTTCCTTCGAGACACGATCGTCCTCATCTACCCCCAGTCGGGTACACTACCTGCAACAAGTTCATGCGTTGGATGGGCAGCGTGCCTCCGTTCAATTTATTTCTCCGGGATGTTCTGCAGTACATAGACATGGCTCCATCGCAGCTGCACCCGAACGGCCATGCATTTCTATATGGGACTTACTTACTTTTCATGGCTGTCTTCTCCAGACCTCCAACCGCCGGTGATATCAGATACATTTATATGTTCAAGAGACGGAAAGACAGTCCTTCCTTTATGTTCCTCGAGCCATACCACAAATGCCAGATCTTGACAGGGGCATGTAGTAAATTCGCCCGTACAAACAGGAATGGTTCTATGTGCGCTGCCCTTCTGGTTTCGCTAGGAGATGGGTTGAAGGCAGTAAGTCTCTCTGCTGAGTCACTATTCGTATTTAATCGGAGTCATGCTTTTCCTAACTCTTCATTTCATCTTTTCAGGTATCAACCCGCGTCCGGAAGGCCGAGGATATTCTGAGGCTGTTGAAGCCATTAGAGCTCTTCCTGCTGAGGATCGAGACATCCGGACTATCATTACAAATGAATCGCTGTCGGGGTTTGGCTTGCTAGCCCCTGGTCATCGGATCAGCCTTCCAGAAGGTGTCACCATTCCCAAACCTTCGTCCGGTAAAGGAAAAAAACAGGCCGGATCGTCGTCGCGTCGCACTCCCGATACGCACGGAGAAGGTGAGCGCAGAGAAGATGATGTTCCTGAGACTCAAGGCGAGAACGTGGGTCCCGCTTGGAATCCGGCAATCGAGGTTCAAGATATTGAGACGTCATCCTCCCCTTCGAAGGGGAAGAAGAAGTTAAAATATACAGTTCAAAAGGAGAAAGTTGGTGGCACTTCAAAAGTTACGCCTATCCCGCCTGAGAAAGAGGCTTCTTCGCAGCATCTGGAAAGCTCCTTGAGGGGTCTATGGAACCTTTCTATTCCCGAAGACATACTTAATTACGGGTTTGATGATCCTGAAGCCCTCAAATTTTCTTCGCCCGCTAGAGGCAATGCGGGAGTTCAACTCCCGGTCCAAGGAGACAACACCCCGATTAGTAAAGATAAACGAACTGGTCCGTCGGGGGGAACACTAGGACACACACGCACATATGCATTCCATCATACACTTCAAGTTTTTCCTCATCTCACGGACTTTTCTTAACTCGTTGTTATCTCCATTCTTTGCAGGTGATATGGGGCGTTCTCACGGACTCGATCGTCTTCAGGGCTCTTCTGTATTTCATCACTCTGGACGGGATTCTGGTTCAGGCAGACGCAGGGACAGAGGCGATTATGAAGATAGGGACAATCGTCCCCGCGAGTCGTCTCACCGCAAGAAGGCATACTCTCAATCTTCCCAGTCCCGTGATCTTCCTCCTCCAACTGAAACGGATAGGGAGAAGTCTTTACAGAAGGGTTATCAATCTGATGCTCCTCGAGAACAACATTCCAGTTCATCGAGTACAAGGCAAGTTCGAGAGCAACGGAAAAGAACGGAATTCTCAAAGCCTCCTCCCCCTACTCCTGCGGTGGACCCAACTGTCGCGGAAAAGATGGTCGACCTTAAGGCCAAGTTTCCGAAAATCTGCTTTGACGGCTTGAAGTTCCTCCCAGCCATCCATCATATTCCCGGGCACGTGAAGCAAAGTGCCATTGCCTGCAATAACGACGTCTATGTTCAACATGACGCGTTCGTGCACTTGGTGGAGAAGATCTCGGAAGTGTCCGTCGAGCGTCAACACGAGATTGATCGCCTGAACCTAGAGGCTGGCAGCGATAAGAAAATCATCAAACTCCAAGACGAAGAGCTTGCTTCGTATAAGTCGAAGCTAGAAGCCGCTGAACAAAGCGCAAAAGATACTGCTGAGGCAGTTACTCGTTTAGAGGCGGCTCACAAAAAAGAGCTTGACGAAGCAGTCCAGCGCAGTGGCGCCCTCGCCCTAGAAAAAGACTCTGTCCAAAAGGAAAAGGACGTGCTCGCCACCCAAGTCAAAGAGCTGAAAGAATTACTCTCCAAGGAGAAGGAGGATAAGGTAGCTGCTTAAGAAGAATCACAACGATATTGTGATGAGAACGTTGCTACCCGACTCCTGAAAACAAAGCTCGATGACGAACTCGCTGGGGTTGAGAAAATGAAGGATGAGGCCCGTGAGGAGGGCAAAAGAGAGGCTGCGGAGGAGATTGATTCTCGCCTCGAGGCGGCCGCGGAGGCCGGCAGGGAAGAGGTCAAAAACATGTTTGACCCGCTGATTGCTGAATATGGAGCCCGCGTCCTTATGCATCGTGACTTAACATTCTTGGGCGACGGCTACCTTGAGTCCCTAGCTGAGGCCTGGGAAACCCTGATAAGGATCAAGAAGATCGAGTCAGGCTCCGAAGTGGTCGATGAGGAGGCCTTGGTGAAGGAGTTCCTTAGGGGGAACGAGCCATCGGATTTATCCGCAGCATTGGCACTTTACAGCAAAGGCTCTCCCCTTCCAAAAGAGAAAGATGATGAAGCTGGCCCGTCCGGGACCAATGTTACTGTTCTTCACACTGCTGCTCAATCCGCCGCTCAATCGGCCGGTCGACCGACACTCGATCCATTCGAGCAGCATGTTGGTTATGACCCCGAAGACCCCGGGCTTGGTGCTCATGTGCTATCACCTATCCTGGAGGGTGAAACCCCACGTGCCACCGATAGCCAACCGGAACTTGGTAGGAAATTCTTCTTTCTCTAGAAGTTGAAAGATCCCGTCTTTTTTCGGCAGTGGCTACTCGTTCTAACGCTCATTCTTTATGTTTTCGTGCAGGTTGTTCTGACGCCGAGCAAACTCCGAGGAGCGATGACGCCAAGGAGGAGGCAAGGAAAACAAGTGATGCTGTCCACGCGGGAGTACTCCCTGGTCTCGATGCTCAGGTGATCGGGGCGCTGGATGATGATAAGCTCGATGCTTCATCTCCTGCCGAAGGGGACGATGAAATTGAAATCACCGGCGCCACTGAGCATACCTCGCATATGAGCATGAAGGACCGTCTTGCCGAAGAGGAGAAGAAAAAGGCCGAGGTCAAAGTTGAGCCTGGAATCCTGGAACTTACCGACCCGCGGAACAGACCTTTGAAAATCATCCTCCCGGGCAGGTCCAAACCGCTAGATGTTCCGTCTCCTACTCCTGACTCCGCCTCCTTAGCAAGCAAGAAGTCCAAGAAAAGGCGCGAGGGAGAGGAGTCATCGGGAAAGACGAAGGAAGACAAGAAGAAGAAATCGAAGAAATGATCGATATACTCGTTCAACGAGCTTCTTGCTTAAGTCTTGTAATCGCTTTTATCTTCCGTAGCTTGTAGTTTGTATAGACAGGTCTGGATTTTGTAGGAGTGATCATGTAATCCCATTTTGAACTTATCGAATAAAGTTTAGTTTCTTTTTGTTTGAATGATTCCCTTGTCTTTCTTCGGTTTGCTGACTAATTGTAGCCATAACTCAAGTTCTTATGAGTTGCATCATCTCCCGGTCCATTCCCGTGTTGTTCAAACATTTCTGGACATGGAATACTTCTCGTCCCGCATTTCTTGAGTACTTGGACTTTTTGCTGACTCTGTGCTCCGGGGACTTGGAGACTTGAACCGTTTATACTCTAGTCCGCGCCCTAGGGACTTGGAGTACTCCGCTCCGCACTCTGGGGATTCGGAGATTTGGAATCGTTTATACTCTAGTCCGCGCTCTGGGGACTTAGAGTACTCCGCTCCGCACTCTGGGGATTCGGAGAGTTGGAATCGTTTATACTCTAGTCCGCGCTCTGGGGACTTAGAGTACTCCGCTCCGCACTCTGGGGATTCGGAGAGTTGGAATCGTTTATACTCTAGTCCGCGCTCTAGGGACTTAGAGTACTCCGCTCCGCACTCTGGGGATTCGGAGATTTGGAATCGTTTATACTCTAGTCCGCGCTCTGGGGACTTAGAGTACTCCGCTCCACACTCTGGGGATTCGGAGGTTTGAAATCGTTTATACTCTAGTCCGCGCTCTGGGGTCTTAGAGTACTCCGCTCCGCACTCTGGGGATTCGGAGAGTTGGAATCGTTTATACTCTAGTCCGTGCTCTGGGGACTTAGAGTACTCCGCTCCGCACTCTGGGGATTCAGAGATTTGGATTTGTTTTATACTCTAGTCCGCGCTCTGGGGACTTAGAGTACTCCGCTCCGCACTCTGGGGATTCGGAGATTTGGAATCGTTTATACTCTAGTCCGCGCTCTAGGGACTTAGAGTACTCCGCTCCACACTCTGGGGATTCGGAGGTTTGAAATCGTTTATACTCTAGTCCGCGCTCTGGGGACTTAGAGTACTCCGCTCCGCACTCTGGGGATTCGGAGAGTTGGAATCGTTTATACTCTAGTCCGCGCTCTGGGGACTTAGAGTACTCCGCTCCGTACTTTGGGGATTCGGAGATTTGGAGTTGTTTTATACTCTAGTCCGCGCTCTGGGGACTTAGAGTACTCCGCTCCACACTCTGGGGATTCGGAGATTTGTAATCGTTTATACTCTAGTCCGCGCTCTGGGGACTTAGAGTACTCCGCTCGACACTCTGGGGATTCGGAGGTTTGAAATCGTTTATACTCTAGTCCGCGCTCTGGGGACTTAGAGTACTCCGCTCCGCACTCTGGGGATTCGGAGAGTTGGAATCGTTTATATTCTAGTCCGCGCTCTGGGGACTTAGATTACTCCGCTCCACACTCTGGGGATTCGGAGATTTGAAATTGTTTATACGAGTACGTACGTCGTACAAGATAATGTAGTTCGTCATTCAACTGTGAGATACAGAAACATTAGTGATTCATGGAAAATGCGGCTTCAAGCCTTTATTAATGAAAATTAACTAAACTGCTTGATTACAACTTTAAAAAGAAACTACGTTATGACTGAACGGAAACATGTAGGAAATAACAGTGCCTGAAATAAGAAAGGAAACATGCTAAATGTAATAGTGCCGCAGATGTTCACTGTTCCATGCTCGGGGGAGTGTCGTGCCATCAACGGTCGCTAGCTTGAATGTTCCTTCTCCAAGCTTCCGTTCAATGGCGTACGGACCTTCCCAGCTGGGATTCATGCGTGATGGTACCGGGAAGACTCGTTTCAGAACGAGATCACCCACATCAAAGATTCTTGGGCGGACTCTGCCGTCGTAGTAACGCTTGACTCGATGTCTGTGCGCTGCCGCCCTTAATTCAGCTTCTTCACGCTTTTCGTCGATGCAGTCCAGTGATTCCAGCAAGAGGTTTTGGTTCGTCTTGGGATCATAGTATGTCACTCGGTGCGATGGAACTTCTAGTTCCACGGGTATAACGGCTTCAGAGCCGTATGCCAAGGCGAATGGAGTGTGGTCGGTCGCGGACTTGTGGGTAGTTCTATACGCCCATAATGCTGTCGGGAGTTCATCTACCCACTTGCCTCCAACCTTCTCCAGACGCTTCTTCAGTATGTTCCATCTTAACAATCTTCCAGAAGTTTCCGGTCGTTGGAGTACTTGCCTCAGGGGTTGATCGGTATAAACGCCGATTGAATGTGCTTGAAAGTATGGGCGAAGCTTTCGTGATGTAATCACCAAGCAATAAGCCAATTTCTCGATTTTAGGGTAATTCCTCTCTGCCCCTGTTAAACGCTTGCTAACATAGTACACCGGCTTCTGGACTCGATCCTCCTCACGAACCAAAACCGCACTTATCGCATGTGGGGATACTGCCAAGTATACATATAACATTTCGTGGTCAACTGGTTTTGACAGCATTGGTGGACTCTCCAGATGCCTCACCAGATTCTGGAATGCTTCCTCACAACTAGACGTCCATTCAAAGTTTCTCTTTCCTTTCTTTATTATATCGAAGAATGGGATGCACTTGTCAGTTGCCCAGGATATAAATCGACTTAGCGCAGCTACTTTTCCATTCAAGCTCTGTACTTGCTTTATGGTCCTGGGTGCTTGCACATCTCGAATAGCTTGGATCTTTTCTGGGTTGGCTTCTATTCCCCTAGCATTGACGATGAATCCCAAAAACTTCCCTGATGCAACGCCGAAGGAACATTTCAAAGGGTTGATCTTCATCCCATAAAACCTGAGTATGTCGAACATTTCAGCCAAGTCTTGAATGTGGTCGTTTGACCGTCGTGACTTCATGAGCATGTCATCCACATAGACTTCCATCGTTCTACCCAGCTGGTCCTTGAACATCCGATTCACTAAACGCTGGTAAGTCGCTCCTGCGTTCTTCAATCCAAAGGGCATCACTACATAGCAATACAGCCCGACATTTGTAATGAAGCTGGTGTGTTCTTGGTCCGGAATATGCATCGGGATTTGGTTGTACCCTGAGTACGCGTCCATGAATGACAGCAGCTCGTGTCCTGCGGTGGAGTCGACCAACTGATCGATCCTAGGCAGCGGGAAACTGTCCTTAGGGCATGCTTTGTTCAAGTCGGAATAATCTACGCAAGTCCTCCATTTCCCATTCGCCTTTTTTACCAGCACGGGGTTGGATACCCACTCAGGGTAGAGGGCGTCGCGGACGAACCCATTTGCTTTGAGTTTGTCCACCTCCTCTCCGAGAGCGGCGGACCTCTCCGGATCCATTCCTCTCCTTTTTTGTTTAACTGGGACGTACTTCGGGTCTATGTTCAACATATGACTCGTGATGGCGGGAGAAATCCCACACATATCAGAATGCGTCCAGGCGAAAACATCAAGATTCGCCCGGAGGAAGTCGCTAAGGTCTTCAGTCATCTCGAGACCAAGCTGTGATCCGATTTTCAAAATTCGCGAAGGGTCGTCACGACTAACTGAGATGTCAATTGTTAATTCAGCCGGTGCCGCCTTCTCTTCCCTGGGTTTCTCATCGTCGTCTCTCGGATCTATATCTCCGAAGATCCGAGAACTATGCCCGAGCCAGGGCTCGGGCACTACTTGTCAATTATCCGCATTAAGGATGCGGATGGGATTGTCCGCAACCTTTCCCTTCTCCCTCCGATGGGCTTCTCGGAGCTCAGCCACATAACAGGAACGACCAGCTGCTTGATCGCCATGAACAATACCTACTCCTTTGTCAGTCGGGAACTTCAAAGTTAAACACCACGGGGCTAGCGCTGCCCTAAACTCAGCCAGGGCCGGCCGGCCCAAGAAAACGTTATATGGAGAATCCACATCCAGAACTACGAAGGGTTGAATTCGTACCCTCCGACGCTCGCCCTGTCCCAGTTCAACTGGTAACTCAACATACCCCACGGCATCGGTTGCTGCACCGTTAAAGCCGTGTATACGAGCCTTGGACGGTTTCAGGTCCTTTGTTTCTAGTCTCATTTGATCGTAAGCCTTCTTGAAGATGATGTTGACTGAACTTCCACAATCAATCAGAATTCTTTTCACATATGCTGGTCCGATCGTTGCAGATATGACCATGGGGTCGATGGTCGGAGCCTCTATCTGATCAGCGTCTCTACTTCTGAACATAATATCGTCTGTCATTACGCGCTGCTGCTTAGCAGGGGCCCCGTCCTCCGTGTTAGAACAGCACTCGAAATCTGCATGTTTCAGGGAACTTGCATATCGCTCCATTTCTTGCCAATTCTTATCTGCAGGGTGAGGTCCGTCGATAATTGTATTTATGACTAGTCTTCCTACGGTTCGGGTAGGCTCCTCGGGATGACGTAGAGCTGGTGCACGACCTGGGTTGGACGCTCCCTGTCCTCCTTCCTGTGGGTCCTTCACAAATTCTTGCAACTTCTTCTGCCTGATCAACTTCTCGATAGCGTCATGCAGGTGTCTGCACTCCTCCGTGTTGTGCCCATAAGTCTCATGGAAGCGACAATATTTCCCGGTCCGCTTCTGTTCCTCGGTTGATTCTTTCGGTCGGGGCTTTCTGTATTGAAAGGTATTGCAGGTGGACAGGTAAATGTTCTCAAGTGGCGCGTTCAGCGGAGTATACTCGCTGTAGCTTGGAATCCTCGACTTCCACTTCCCCGCTTCTTTCCTTTTTCCTTGACCCCTTCCTCTGTACTCCTTGGGTTGCCCAGGCTTGTTCTGGACATTGACTTGGACCTTTCCCAAGCTGTCTCCAGACTGCTTCACAGCAATGTTGCTCTTTATTGACTCTTGGACAGGTCCTGGCGCCTTATCTCGTCGTACCCATCTAGCTTCCTCTCTTCTTATGAACTGGTGTGCCTTAGAGTAGAAACGTTCTAGCGTAGCCGGAGGTTTTCCTGCCAGCCAGTCTCCAAACTCAGAGTCCGGATCCACACCTCTCATTACAGCCATCAGAATTGCATGGTCATTGGGATTACTGACTTCAGTTGCTGCTACGTGAAATCTTTGTAAATATTCCTTCAATGACTCCCCGGGATTTTGGATTACACTTGACAGAGACATCACGTCCTTTGGGCGCGTAGTGTGTATCCTGAACTGCTCAATAAACTTCTTTGCCAATTCCTCAAAATTTGATACGGATCGCGGAGGAAGTTGGGTGAACCACATAGTAGCGATCCCAGATAGAGTAATCAGAAAGCACCTACACTTGGTGGCATCATTCGCTCTAGCTGAATCCATCATCCATTCGTACCTCATGACATGCTGTCTGGGTCAGTCCTCCCTTCGTACGCAGGGATAGTAGGCATACTAAACTTCCTGGGGTACGCCGCTTGCAACACAACATCCGTGAACGGAGTATGACTTCTTGACACTCCCCAATCATCATTCGATAACCCCTGATTTTCCTTCATCAACTGCCTGATCATGGCTGTCAGATCTGGTGTCTGTATGGAAGGTGGAAGGTTAGTGTCTGTTCTACGCGCCTGTCCATGCTGATGCCTCCTCTCCTGGTGGTCTGCCAATCGTGTGTCTTGAGGTTCGACATCGTTAGCATTTTGATGATCCGGACCTCTATCCTCCATCTGTACCCCGGTTCTGAAGTTTCCAGCTCTTGCTTGGTCATGGTCTCCAGATGTTTGAACAGCAGCTTCTGCTCGTGCAGCGTCAGTCTTGCGGCGTCTGCGCCTGGGAGGTTCATCAGAGGAAGTTGAGCTGTCAGATGAAGAGTAAGGAGCGGGATTGCCCCCAGCATTCTGTTGAGTGAGTTGTGCCATCAGGTTGGCGTTAGCTTGCATCTGCTCTCCTAGTTGTCTCCTGCTTTCCCTGAGTTCTCTCATCAAGTCATTGAACTCTATTCTGGTGACAACTGGAGTTTGTTCTTGAGCGGCAACTCCTGCATTTGGAATTGCTGGTTGATTGCTAGGCCCTGCTTGTTGCACGCTAGCAGTCTCATGGGCATCCGCATTATGAGAAGCTGACCTGGTACGTGGTCTTGCCATTGTAGAGTTATTGGTATGAACTCTGAGTAGAATCAACGGATGTCCTATCAGTGAGTCGGATCTTCTTTGGGGGATTTGTTCAATCCAGTAGCTTCAAAGCAGATCCTTGAGGTCTGAGAATTCAATTCTCAGTGAAAGCACCAAAGTGTTAGCACCAAAATTGGTCACTAACCTCGTAGAGAAAGATTGTGTAGAGATATAAGTGATGAAAGTAAATTAAACAGAGAAGACAATGCTAATCTAACTGCAGAAAGTAAGAACACCAAATTTATAGTGGTTCAGCGTAATTGCCTACGTCCACTTTGCGGTTAAACTTTATTTATCTTCTTTATAGTTGATTACAAATACAATTCGTGAATCAAATGCTTGCATGAAGTTGTTTAAGTAGAGAAGATGAGTCTCGAAAATGGCAGAGTCTCCTCAGTGTTCTCTCCCAAAAAAGGATCCCTTTCACTGTGACCCTGCCCCTCTATTTATAGGCAAATATGGGCTGGACTTCCCAAGTGGGCTGGATAGCCGAACGCTCTAGCCCCAGTACAGTGGTCGCCGTATGCCGAACCAGGTGTGCCGAACGCCCTGAGGCCGAACAGTCCTTTCTATGCCGAACGATGTGGTTGATGTTTGGGGAGTGCAGGATGTTTGTCAGGAGAAGTCGAACGCTCTTCTAGACGCCGAGTACTCTTGTTGCCGAGTACTCCTGATGCTACCGAGTACTACGCCGAGTACTCCTGTATGCCGAACTCCAGATGCTGCCGAGTTCTCCTTGATACCGAGTGCTCTTGTATGCCGAGCAGTCTTGATGCCGAGCACTCTTGAATGCCGAGCAGTCTTGATGCCGAGCACTCTTGAATGCCGATCACTCTTGCTGCCGAGTATTGGTTGACGCCGAGTACCATGGGATGCCGAGTGTTCTTGTAGCCGAGTTCTCCTATTACCGAGTTCTAATGATGTCGAACACTCCTGGTCGCCGAGCACTACGGATGCCGAACGCTATGGATGCCGAGTCCCACTGGATGCCGTGCGCTTCGCCGAACACTCCTGGATGCCAAGTGCTTCGCCGAACACTCCTGGATGCCGGACACTCTCTGATGCCGAGCACTAGTTGCCTGGTCAAATCTCCAGGAAATAAAATCTGAGGTTAAATGCAAAATATAAGTGTAAAAGTTATATTTTTGGAAAAGTATTCTTTGCCTTTGTCTACTAAACCACCATGGTTATATGCAGTAGTGCTACAAGTATTTGTACTTCAACGTCTAGTTATTTTTTTGATTACAACAGATAACCAATTTATACGTCAAAGATTGGAAACTTATTTGCCTTCAAATGTCGATAATGGAAAAGGACTGGGTTTTTTTAAACAGGTGATAAAACCATGATTAACTTAATATGTATTTTGAGAATTAGAACATATAATCTAATACTAAAGCTCACTTTTTTTTTTTACTTTTTTCATAGAACTAGTATAGAATACCGACAAGGAGCAATGAATTTCGTGCATGCTGCAAAGAGGAATGTAAGAAGTGTAGAAAATTTTTTATGCCCTTGCAAGGATTGTCGGAATCTTAGTCGTCATGATGACCAAATCATCGTTGAACATTTAATTATAAAAGGAATGGATCCTAAATACATTGACGGTGTATGGTTTAACCATGTGAAGAGATAAATGTAGAGAATAAAACAAATACGTTTGACGTATATGAACTATTCAAGATGATTCACTATGAAGATGAAGATTTTTTGAATCAAGATTTTTTTTATGATGATAAAGACGATGTTGATTCTCGAAGAAAAGAGGATGAGTTAGTCAAGAACTTGGAAGATGCAGAAACTCCATTATATCCTGGTTGCACAGATCACACAAAATTATCTGCCATCACCGTCTTGTATAATCTTAAATGCGAGACTGGCTTGTCCGATAGTGGTTTTGATAAGCTTTTAGCTGTGCAACATCTATTTCTGCCGAAGGATAATGTGCTTCCCAAAACCTTATATGAAGTCAAGAAATTTCTTAAAGCATTCGACATGGGTTTTGAAAAGATACATGCTTGTGAGAATGATTGTTGCCTTTTCAGAAAAGAATACAAAAATTTAGAAAGTTATCCAAAATGTGGTTCCTCGAGATGGAAGAAAAATCAAGATACTAAAGAGGTTATACAAGGTGTTCCAGTTAAAGTATTGAGATATTTCCCAATCATTCCGAGGTTTAGACGAATGTATAGATCTCAAAATATGGCTGAAGAATTAAGATGGCATTTTAATAATAAAAGTAACGATGGAAAAATGCGTCATCCCGTGGATTCTATGACATGGAAAATGGTGGATGAAAAGTATAAATCGTTTTCATCTGATCCACGCAATCTTAGGCTTGGTCTTGCTACAGATGGATTCAATCCATTTTCCATGTTGAGTTCGAAATATAGTTGCTGGCCGGTAATGCTTGTGACATACAATCTCTCGCCTATGCTGTGTATGAAGAAAGAAAATATTATGTTAACTTTACTTATTCCAGGCCCGAAGCAACCCGGGAATGATATTGATGTATATTTGGCGCCTTTGGTGGACGGCTTGCATCACTTGTGGTCTAATGGAGTTACTGCTTATGATGCATTTAGTAAAACTTTATTTAAACTGAATGCAATTTTGTTATGGACGATTAATGATTTTCCGGCTTATGGAAATCTTGCTGGATGTCGTGTGAAAGGGCAAAAAGCTTGCCCATTATGTGGTGTCAATACCCATTCTCGTTGGTTGAAACATAGTCGAAAGTTCGCCTACATGGGTCATAGAAGATTTCTACCTCCTTCAGATTCACGGAGGAAACAAAAGGCATTGTTTGATAATACCATAGAGACAGATGGTGCTCCTAGAATGCTTTCTGGGAGAAACATCTATGCATTATTAAAGGATTATCCAAATGATTTTGGAAAAGGAATAGAGGAGAAAAGTAAGAAGAGAAAGCATGTCTATGATAAAGAAGATGAATATGATGATACTAACAGTTCTATAGAAGTAGAGCTATCAAGGTGGAAAAAACGATCAATTTTCTTTGATTTGCCTTATTGGGAGGTTAGTGGTAAATTTATTTATTTTTCATTGTTTTAATACAAGAAAAACCCAATAATGCATTATTGTTTTGGTTTTCATAGGAACTTCCATTACGTCACAATTTAGATGTGATGCATGTGGAGAAGAACATTGGTGAAAGCCTATTGGGCACAATGTTGCATGGAAATAAATCCAAAGATGGAACCAACTGTAGAAAGGATTTAGAGGATTGGGGAATTCGAAGTGAGCATCATACACTACCTCGTGGGAATAAAACATATCTTCCACCGGCTCCATATATATTGTCAAAATCCGAGAGAAAAATATTTTGCAAAAGACTATATGATTTCAAAGGACCGGATGGCTACTGTTCAAATTTAAAAAATCGGATTTCGTTGTCAGATTGCAAAATTAGTGGATTGAAGTCACATGATTACCATGTATTAATGCAACATTTATTGCCAGTAGCATCGAGAGGGTTCATGGCAAAGAAGGCAAGAAAAGCGATAATTCGCTTATGTTCTTTTTTCAACAAATCATGTCAACGTGTTCTTGATAGAGAGAAGGTAGAACAAATCAATGTTGAAATTATTGATGTTTTATGTGAGCTTGAAATTTTTTTTCCACCATCTTTCTTTGATATAATGATACATTTGTCCATTCATCTTGGAAAAGAAGCACAAATGTGTGGACCTATTCATTTTCGATGGATGTACCCATTCGAAAGATATATGAAGACACTCAAAGATTATGTCAAAAACTATGCACGACCAGAGGGATGTATTGCAGAATCGTATCTTGCAACAGAATGCATGTTGTTTTTCAATGAATTTTTGAAGAAATCAGGACATATAGAGGAGAAAGGAGCTCGAAATGAAGATTATGAAAGTAGTAGAATATTAGAGGGACGTCCAATTTCAGTATCGAAGACAATTAAATTGCCAGTTAATGAGAAAGAAAGTGCTCATTTAGCTGTGTTAATGAATATGGCCGTGGTGGAACCGTTTATAGAGTAAGTTTATGTTATATTGTTTTAAATATTTTGATGTGTTCGCAATGATATATATAACTTATAATCAATTGTTCAATACTAGTTTGCATTTGGAGGAATTAGAAAATTCAGACCAACGCATGACAAAAAATGCGACCTTACTTTGGGAAACACATACAAAAAGTTTTGTCGATTGGATTAAAAGGAAGGTTAGTTAGATTTCAAATATATTCTCATTCAACTATCAATATTACTATATAAATTTACATGCTAAATGAAATTTGTTGTAGATACCTATTACCTCCAAGGATCATAATGACATGTTAAAATGGATTGCTTATGGTCCGAAGGATGATGCCATGTCTTTCAAAGGATATATCATCAACGAGCAACGTTTTCATGTAAAAGATTTAGGGAGAGAAACTTAGAATTGTGGGGTGACTTTTGATGCAACTACTATGTGTAGAGCAAGTGCTAAAGATATGTCCCAAGTGGTTGATGTGGTCACTTATTATGGAATATTGACAGATATAATTTTATTAGATTATCATTTGTTTTATATTCCAGTTTTTAAGTGTCGTTGGACGTATAAAGGAAATGGAGTAAAAGTTGATGATGATGGGTTCACTCTTGTTAATTTACATCAAGCATCATTTTCACGAGACCCATACATACTTGCATCTCAAGCAAAACAAGTATTTTATTCAAGAGAGAACGATGTTTCTAATTGGTACATTGTAATGAAAGCACCATCAAGAAGTTTTAATGATATAGAGGAGCACGATTGCATCGAGGAAGATATTCAAGTGGTGGAAGATGAAATAACTGAAGCGGATGATGAAGATGTTTGCTATGTTAGAGAGGATTGCGAGGGCATAATTGAGTAGATTATATGTTCTACTTGAGCATAGTTGTTCATTTGCTTTAGTGATGGTTGAACTTATATATTAAATCCGGGCTATTTGGAAATTTCATTGAACTTGTATTGATTTTCTTTAGTGATTGTTGTTCATTTGCTGCACTAATGCTTTGTTTTTTTTAATGTTGCGAATGGCTGTTAGTTTGCACCATTTAATTTTCTAATCCATTGCAAATGCATGTACCATTCAATTTTTGTTCTTTGTGTTTTGGTCTTTGTATACTTCCATAGACAAAGCATTATATGTTCTTATCAATTCTGTTTGCATATATTGCTTGATAATGAGTAGTGTTCTTATCAATTCTGTTTGCATTACATGTACATTTTCTCATAAAATTACAAATCTATTCATCATCTCAAGGCTTTTAGGCCTGCTTGTTTGGTTTGCAAACTGCCACATCTCTTTTCAGCTACATGTTGATGATATTTAAGTGTTGTTTGTTAATATTTATCACTGCTTATTGTTTACATGTGCTTATTGGTTTATACTGTGTTTTCTGTCACTTGCAGAAAAATATGTCTACAACATCTGTACGTACCCGCTTGTAGAGAAAGGCTGAAGAACAAACAGTCAAAGCTAAGAACAAACAGTCAAAGTGAAAACGTAAAGTTCCAGCTAGTATAAATGAAATAGAAGAACAACCAGACAATGCTAAGAAGCAAGCCACTGTTCACAATGAAGAAGACAAACAACCACTAGATGATATCTCCTCTGACCCAAATGAAGGACTCCGCTCAGAAAATGAAACCCATCCTGAACAAACTGCTGATGCCGAGCTGGAAATTGGGAAACAAAGTGAAGCTGAAATCGGAAGTACATCTCGGAAAAGAGGCGGTAGAGGTCCAGCAAAAGCAAAAAGACTCCCGTCATGCAGTCAGGATCGAATTGAAGTTGAGTTCAATGATCTAGGTATACCAGTAGGGCAAGGGTCGGTATATTTATCATCTTTTCTTGGACCGCTTGTGCGGGAGCAGGTTCCATACACCATTGATGATTGGAGGAATATTAGTGATGACTTAAAAGAAGTTTTATGGTAGTCGGTTCTGGTATGAAGCAGGCATCTATTATTTAACATTCTGACTCTAATATGTTTTGAAAATGACTTCTAATATTGCATGGTCTTGCCAATTATAAATTGAAATTGCCATCTAATAACTTCTGGATAAATTGAAAAATAGTTCTTGCCAATTATAAATTGAAATTGCCCTCTAATAACTTCAGAAAACCTTTCAGATTTAATTAAATCTGTCGTATTTAAATTAAATAAATTTTACTAATATCATGTTTTGATGTATTGTTGCAGATTAGATTTAAATTGGAAGAGGAATGGCAAAGAAAAGCTATATTTCAACAAATGGGAGTACTTTGGAGATCGTCAAAAAGCAAATTGGTTCGAAATTTGCAAAAAGCGGAGAACGATGAGGAAAGACTTAAACTGAAACCTACGAACATAAAAAGCATAACCGATTGGAGGAAGTTTGTGAAGGCGAAAACAAGTCCGGAGTTTAAGGTAAATCATTCCTACTGAACTCGTCTGTCATGTTTCTGCAAATCCATCTACATAGTTAGCAACCGATAAATTTCTTTAGAAGTGAAGTCCAAGTGTTGGTGGATGCTGAGGGTTCCTGTTTAGGTATTAGCTGCAGGAACCTATGACAGTACAAAATACAAATGCATTATGACAAGCACAGGAACATTTTAAATGAAGTAAAAAAACACTTTGCAAGTTAGTTCAATCTATAAATATTATTAGTAGATATGGAATGCTGTAAATGTCACTGAGTTATCCAGCATTAATAATACCAAATAAGTATATGACCATGATGAATTGATTTTCAAATAAATTGCAATCCTCACCATACATATTTACCCTGCATTATAAATATTAGATAGTTTTTCGTTTTATGATTTTGGTTGTTAAATTCTAGCATCTTTCAATATTTTCAGCAAAAAAGTGAGAAATATTCAGCCCTTAGGTACACACAACTTCCGCATACAACCGGTCGTAGGGGAATGGCTAGAAAGACCGAAGACATGGTAAGTTAATTAACTATAGCATTATTTAACATTATTTTATACCTGTCAGTTTATTAATTTAATGTTATTCTATTTTTAGAAAAAAGAAAGTGTAGATCCATCGTCCATAAGTAGAGCTGATGTGTGGATTAGATCTCACATTAAAAAAAATGGTGAACCAGTGAACATGGAAGCTGCAAATACTATTGTAAAATTGTTTTTAATTTTATTGGTATATTTTTTTTTGAAACTATGATATTTTTACCATTGTACATTATCTATGTGTATTTATTTATATAGGAGGAGATCAAAAAATATGGTAGCCTATCCCAATCCGGCTCGACACAGAATGATATTGGAAAAGATGCTCTTGTACATGTATTGGGACAAGATAAACCAGGATGGTTAAGGGCATTGGGTAGGGGTTGCACTTTAACCAAGCTAGCTTTGGCCCAGTTCAAAGATAAACAAGTGTCTCAGTGTCGAGAGGAAATAGCAGAATTGAAGGGAATGATACAGACTCTGATGGACCAGAAGGTAAATTTTTGGAAATTAATTTATATTCGTAAAATATTAATTTATATTCGTGCTTCGCTGCAGGGTAAAAAAGTTCGAGAAGTAACTCACCTGATTCGGTAAAAATAATATTTATATTACTCAATAAATGAAATTTATATTTTAATTTTTTAATCCAGTAATTGATTTAATTTTCGGTTGATTAATTGTAGAGCGACGACGAAGTATGTTTGCTGTTGAATTGGGATGGAACCTCTGGAGTTGTTGCCCATGGGAGGCTGTTGTCCATGGACCCAGATGACGTTGTCAATGGCATTCGTCTTGGACCAAATGCTGGGAGCGTTGTTATAGATTCAGTGGATAAAGCAGATACTTATTTATGGAGGCCTACACCTGAAATGGCAGTCTTAGCAGACGCTAAGAATAAGGTAGTTGCTTGGCCATCAGTTTGCATCAAGGTCCCGCTGTGAACATGGTTGAACTGTAGTGCAGCCAGTACGGTAATTTTTTTCACGTTAAGTATATTAGTGTAATATGCTGGGAGCTTATTGATGTCTAAAATGCAGCGAGCACACCCCCCATCTGAATAAAAATTTAACACATATTCGTTGTTTTTGTATAGCATACTAAAAGTCTTGAATTTCACTTCTCATTTTTAGAGTACCAGCATCATCGAAGACACTTGCAAGATTTACGGTTGGACTGAGGGTGAAGGTGTAGTTGCCGAAGGAAGAATCCACGCCACTGATCCAAAATATACTGTTAATGGTATTCCACTCGGTCCGTCTGCTGTTGTGATTTGGGTGGACAAAGTAGTAAATAAAGATGCTTATTTGTGGTGACCCACATCTGATATGTCGTGCATTGGAGATGCAGTTGGTAGGAAAGTAGCATGGCCAAGATCAAAAGTAGAAGCTGATCAAGAAAAACTAGATGAGAGTCGTGATGATACTGAAAATGTTGTGAATTCTCCCATGAAATCCGCACATATGGTCATGAATAAATCGCAAAATGTAAGTATTAATTTTCAAATTTGAAGAAGTTAACTGTGTATGAAAGTTTATTTAATGTGCATGTATACATTATGCATAATAATCTCTTTTCTTTCAGCCGATTGCAACCATGCAAAAGGATGCCAAATGCCAGTTGATCGATTTGGGTGGAGCAGACGTAGTGGCTGAAGGAAGTATTGCATCAACTGATCCGATAACGATGGTCCATTGTCGTCCATTAGGACGTAATGCTGTAAAAGTTTGGATTGAACTGGTGATAGTTCCAGATGCAGAGATATGGAGACCAACATCGGGTCTGACGTGCATGGATGATTGCTTTGGCGTTCCCATAGCTTGGCCAATGGAAAAAATCATTATTAAGTCAAAATGAAAGGTATATAATTTTTTTATATATATACATTAGGAATGCTAGCAGCTAAAGTGCAGATAGATTTTTGGTAAAATGATAAAAGTACATAAGTAGGGGTGTTATATTCGAATTGTGATTGAATGATTGTGATTGGTGGTTCAGGTTCAGGGGAGGGAAAATAATTGATGGTGAGGAGTTATGTATGGATTGTGGTGGAATGTTAGTGATGCAATTTGTAGGAGATGCAATATGGGATTGATGAGAGTTTGGGTGAGCGTGTTTGTGTGGTTGGATGTTTTCAGGTGGATTTTGTTTCAGGCAAGCTGGTCGTTTGTGGAGGTGGATTTTGTTTCAGGAAGGAGTGTATTAGAAGGTGGGGCGGTGCAGGTGCTTTGTTTGGTGATGAAGTTCAGGCTAAGGCAGTACAGTGATAGTGTAGGAAGAAGTGGCAAGGTAGTTGAGTGTTGTGGCAGTGTAGAGAAGTGGTCGATTGTCGTCCATATGTTTTGTTTCAGTACATTGCTTATTTAAGCAGTTTTAAGTTCAGGTTTTGTTTTCTCACTCTTTTGTTCTGTTCTTTGTTGATAGGTAGTTCAGGTTTTGAAGACATCAGCAATGACAGGTAGTTCAGGTTTTTATGGTGGTTCAGGTTTGCTCGGTACTTTGGTTATTTCAGATGTTTATTTCAGATGTATATGTACGGTTATGACACTTATGGTAGTTTGGTTATAACACTTATGGTAGTTTGGTTGTGTATGTGTACGTGTAGCTTTTTGTCGACACCTATGTATGTGGATGTATGAATGTCTATGTATCTTGTGGATCTTCAATGCGTATACGTATTTTGTAGTTGTTTAATATATTGTGTTCAAAAGTGTATGTGCTTGCGTATTCTGTTATTATATAATTGGATGCTAGATCAGAGGTAAATCTGGAGTAGCAGGTGGAGGGAAACAAACGCTACTGGATATTATTTATTTTGGTAGCGTTAAAATGTCGCTACAAAAGAGTGATTAAAAACTCAAGTACACTTATGCTGGCGTTTATTAAGTGCTACAAAAAATGTATATAACGCCATGAAAAGGTAACGTGGAGGAGAAAACCCTTTCGGTGGCGTTAAACAGGCGCTACAAAAAATTTAGATAACGCCATAAAAAAGTATCATGGAGGAGAAAACCTTTTCGGTGGCGGTAAATAGGCGCTACAAAAAAGGAATTCTATGGTGTTATAAAAACGCTATCAAAAAAACAAATTTTGTGGCGTTTAAAAAGTGCAACTAATACTCGAGGATTTTTAGTGGCATGTTTTCTCGTAACGATTATCGGAACGCCACTAAAAATACGTAGTGGCGGTTTTTGGGCGCTACAAAAAATCAGTTTTCTTGTAGTGATATCACCATCGGAAGTGAACAAAAGTTTTCACACACACACACAGATATATATATACACACGCATATGCATATGTATATTCATGTATATATATCTGATGTTAATGTATCGTGGAATACTATATCATGGGTTTAAATATACGTTTACACAAGAATGATATATCTTAGCCATATTATACAATTGAATCACAACAACACATATAAAATATCACATAAGCTAACCAGGCAAAATAGGACGGACTAAGAACCATCATCGTCACGTTGTTCATCGTCAAATTGTAGCCTAAAAGAAATATACAATCACAGTAACACATCTTGTCAAAACAACCACTATCTGACCTAAAGTTGTTAAACAAATAACGCACCCCAGGTCAGGCTAGAAACTAGCAGGGAGTATAACAGTGAACAGTAGTAAATCATGATGTAAATATCAAGTGTTAATAGATTATATGTCACCACAAGCTAATCTACACTCTCCCATATCTCATCACACACACAAAGTTATAACACACATGTCATGGCTCTATTTATTGTGAATCGCAGCTGCAACTCTAATCAACTGAGAATACACTCTTAATCACCTTTAAAAGTTGCACCTTTATTATTAAACACACTATGTAGATATATAGGCAATCAACATTGTTACTCAAAATTTTCATAAATAAGGAAACAGACTAATAAAGGTTTCTCAGCTTAATCTGCTTTGGTCTAGGCTTCAAGCAGCTTGAGAATCAAAAATATGCTAGCAAGTCTCCCTCGGGTGCAGTCCAGGTTGGACCTCTGTCCGCCCGTCCTCCTGTGGCACTTTAGGTCGGTCCCCGGCCAGTGCACCCGAAGTAACGGCCAGCAACCAACTTATCGAGCGAAGCAAGACATCCTCACTACTCGGCCCGGTCCTCATTATCCAGCCCCCATCTCATAACCAGCTGGCTCCCAAACAGCCCGTCTACTCTAGTGCCTCTCTTGGCCCGTCCACCAATCAACACATCTCTTGATTTCTATAGCCACGACATGCCATCTCGGTTCCGATGCAGTCCCCGCAAGCAAACTTATAGTTGGTCCTCCGTACATTCTGAGCAGTGCAGCCAAACCTGCCCGGTTGGACCCGCTCATTCAGGCGGTTTTCCACCTCTTTCCACATCCTTGGAAGAGGGTTGGCTTGCTTAGTCCGTCTTGCCACATCAACATACGGGTAAGGTAGACAAAGAATTACAACCAAGCGTGTCCTTTTCTGACATAAAGCATGTTGTGCAGCACATTGTCACTGTGCATGAACATTACCTAAATAAGAAGGACATGACATGGTTTTCCTATTAGTGTTGACCTCTACCATTGATTCCCTTCACTTCGCCAGTTGTCCCTCATTAATCAGACCAACGATGCAATGCCTTTTCAACTAGTTTTACGGCATCATCTCAACCGTCCCAACATCAGTTTCAACCATTATAAATGCAATATGCATGGTAATGACTATTCGATGGTTGGGTCGCCTCTTGCCAATGGTTGACTATTCGGTTGTTGTTCTCCATCTACCAAGGGTTGACTATTCGAAGGATCTATCAATCGCTTATGATCCCGCGTCCCTAGCTTAGCATTAAGCAGTAGATTCTCCTAGCAGCTCACCATCTACAGCTCTAAACTTAGCGAGCCTTCGTCCCAAGCCTCATTTTTTTATTATATATCTTGTAATTCCATATAATTGTAAGAGAGCCGTATAATAAGAGGAATTCACAGCAGATTAGACAGCTCTTTCGCACCACTCTATATCTTGTGTCATGTACCCATTGAATGCTCATTTTAGCTCTTAAATAAGACGATCATTAAGTAACCTTTGCTTCTCGTGGTGCAATTCCAAGGTTGATGAAAAATATAGTCAATATTTTGGTGTTAGAAGAAGGATCGAACCTCCGATCTTGTGGTTAGTAGCCTCCTGTGTAAGCATTTTTTGCATTTGGCATCCCACTTCCAGTATGAAGTATGGAAACTATGATTACGGCCCTACTCTCCCCTTCGATCGCTGTAAAGACCCCCAGCATATGGAACCAACCTCCTACCACTTGCCAAGCATGCCCCTATAAGATGCCCCGATTGATCAGCCTCATGACTAGACCTAGGGGTACGATGGCCATTGACGGTGATCTTGATCTCCTCCTCGCTCCTTTGAAAATCCCAAAGACCGGACACTGAAGAAAATATCTGAGGTAGGCTCCCTGCGGGCTATCAAGTGAATCCCTCCTCCATCTTCTCCTTTAAAGTTTTTCAAGAGCAACTGGATGCCCGTCTGCATATCTAGGGGCAACTAAGATCAGCAACCAACGACTCTCTAAAGCTTGTTCCCGAACCCACGACCTTATGTGTAACGACCCGCCATTCATTCCACAGAATGACGCATCATTAATAAGAAAGAAAGGGATAGAAAAGAGGAAAGAAGAGAAGAAACAACAACACATCAGAATCTCACAGCGGAACGAATGAAATATAATATATCACATAAGATATTACATAGTATACAATGACTATCAGAGTTACACAGATTATACATCACATACTAGACAGTTATAAACACCTGTCTAGTTATTACAACTCAATACAATACAGAGATCAACACAGCAGAATTACTATATATATATCTACAACGCTGAAGCCTCCTACTCCATTGCTCCTTCACAATTCGTCAAAGCTAACCTGAATCCCTTGGCTACTCGTAAAATTTGAGTACCTAAGAGTTTAATAAAACAGAAAATAAACACTTGGGTCAGACATGGGTCTGGTGTGAGTAAACGGTTAAAGTTGCTTAACTTTAAAAACCTTTGAAACAAAAGGTATCACGTAAGACTCCCCACACATAAACATGGGTAAGTTTTTACCTTACGCTAACCAAACATTTGATAGGAAATTCAGTTATATTACAATAGGGTCTATGGTTTTCAATTAAATACTCACATAGCTGAAATTGTTACATTATTAAATTTCAGCATACTAGCCACAAAGTGGGTTATACAATCAAGTCCGAGATCACTTATTGGAAGTTGGATTTCCATATAATGGCAGGGCTACTAGGGTACCGCCCGTCACAGTACCTGGCCTAGATTAGCGTACCAAGGAGTACGCCCGCTCTCCTGCAACACAAAGCCGGAACCATCCCTTACTGGATAATTCCGAATAAAATCACCCCACGGTTGTGATTATTCAACCGCACCACTAAGCCGAAATAGAAAAGGGACATCTAGATAGGGATGGCCTTACTCTCAGTGGGTGCTACCCACGAAGCCTTGCTGCACCTCCCCTGTTTTAGCCATTCCCGATTGATGAGGCTTGAGGCTACGATTACCTTTAATCAAAACACATCACTTAGAATGCTCATCATCCACCTGACGATGTTCTGAAAGCATTCAATCCATACAAGTTCGTTCCGGGTTCGAACGAAACCGAAGGCATTATCTCGTTACACTCGTTTTGGAATCACCCTCAGAGTTAACGACAATAACCCTTGCACTCTGAATCTTCATCTTCACTTGAGATTCACGACCTATCGTTAATTTGGATTGATGTGGTATTCGGATATCCAAATCTGGAAACCCGATCCCGGTCTCATCGAAATCCAAAACGTATCTTTTAAGGCCAAGTTGTTTTAAAGTTAAAACAATTCAATTCAATTATCTATATACACACAGATGGATAATTCACAATATCACAATAGAAAATCTACATTATCATCACAAATAGATAATTCATATTATCATCACACTTCAACCAAAGCATCCATATCAAACAACATCACTTATCTCATATCTGAGATCTCAAACCATTCAAGGCAATCAATATCATCCATCCATACATAAGCAATGATCTATACCATCTCTAATTAATTTAAAGTGAATTAAATTAATTACTTCATTTCTAATTAATTTAAAATAAATTAAATTAATTACTTCATCATTATAAATCTTACTTATATAATCATTAATTAATTACAAATAAATTAATTAATCATTCTCTAATTATCCACTTTAATTAATCACCTTGATTAATTATCCTTTAATTACATTTAAGTAATTATCCTTAATTAATTTCACAAATTAATTATTCTTAACCAAATACAGTAATTAACCTTTAATTACTTCATTAATTAATTAACTATAATTAATTACATTAATCCTTAATTAATTACATTAATTACTCTTTAATCACTTCCATTAATCAACCTTGATTAATTTCATTAATGATCCTCTAATTACTTCATTAATTAATTTCCTTCTAATTAATTAAATAATTAACCTTTAATTATCCACATTCATTAATTAACCTTAATTAATCATAAACAGTAATTAACCATCCTGTAATTACTTACCTTAATTAATTAACTCCTTAATTAATTATATTAATCCTTTGATTACTTCCATTAATTAATTACTTATTTAATTACCTTAGCAAATAATTAATCACATTATTAATTAATCCTTAAATCTCTAATTAATTAATTACTCTTTAATTAATTAATTAACTCATTAATTAATTATATTAATAAATCCTTTAATTAATAACATTAAGTGATTAACCCTTAATCACTTCCATTTAATTACTTCCATTAGTAATTATCCACTAATTACTTCCATAAGTAATTCTTCTTAAATTAATTACATTTAGTAATTATTCATTAATTACTTCACTAAATAATTACACTTAATTAATCATAAGTGGTTATCTTTAATTAATTAAACTAATTAATTAACCTAAAATAAATTACATTAATTAATCAATTCACTTAATCTCTAGTTAATGATTCATCTCTTAGTTCATTAACTACCCACTAATTGCTCCATTAATTAATTATTCTTAATTACAAATAAGTAATTAACCTTTAATTTATTTTACTAATTAATTATCTTTAATTAATATCAACCTTTTAAAATAAACTCTTCATTTAAATTAAATACTTATTCTATTATTAACTTCATTAAAACCAATTTAGGAATCAATTATATATTTGAAAATATATTTTACTTTAAAACAAAACAATTTAAACCCTTAGTTTTTTTTTTTGAAAAAGGGCTCAAATTCTCTATTAAAATAAAAATTTAAACCCTTAGTTTTTAATATACTTAAAATCTTTGGGAATCCTTTTCAAACATGTTTAATTAAATTAAACAAATATTTATCTTTGGAAACTTGATTTCCATATCCTTTAAACTTATCTATTTAAAATATATTTGAAATATAGTTTAAACATTACTTTATAATTACTTTGGATATAACTTAACAACTTGAAACATGCTTATTTAAAACTTGTTTAAATTTCTTAAAACTTTGATCTAATATTTTATATTGGAACTCCTTTGAATTCAATTCAAAATTAATTTAGCTAATTACTTTTAAAATCAACTATTTTAAAACATTTCAAATTAGAAAATATATTAAATTAAAACACCCTTAAAACCTTGATTTCCATTTGTTTTGAAAGAACTTACTTTCACAATTTAAACTTGATTTCTTTTTTTTCTTTTTTTTCTTTTTTTTACAAAACTTTGCTTTTACTTAAACCAGATTAACACATCAGAAAGAAAACTTGAGTCGAAACCTCATAAAACCCGAGCCACATTCGTTCCTTCCCGAGCAAAACACGAGATTTCCCAGCCTCACAACTTCTTCGAGTCGAAATCCAATCCACCCGAACTCGTACTCGAGCATGATGCTTCCTTCCAAACTCCATTCATTCTAGATACAACTCGAACCACCTGTGCACATGCACACACAACCTAATCGCCGCCGACCAGTGCTACGACCACCAGCAAGTCGCTACTCATCCCCACAGTCGCCACGATCACTCAGATCACTGACCCTCATCGCAAATCGAAATCGAACAGAACGAGCCCCTGGACCAAAATTTCGATCGAAGGAAAACGACCTCGCGACGCCAACCCCGACCATCAGACAATGCGCCGCCTCGTCCCGAGCTGCACTACATCACCATGCTACTATCCCTAACCTCGCGATCCACTCCGGTGCCCAGTCGACACTGTAGAAAACCCAAACATCAACACGACCAAAAACAACACTCAAACCCTACATAGACTCCGACGAGCAACCATGATCATCAGAAAATTCCTTACTCATTTTTCTGGTGATCGTCAGCCTTCAAACCATCTTCGACCACGGTTTCGACGACACTCACCATGTTGATCAACGGAAATCGACGATAAACCCAAATTAGTCCAACCCAGATTATCTCAACCAATACAAAACTAAAAATCAAGATTTTTATCTCTAAATTCATTATTGGCAATAATAAATCAGATTATAAATTCAACTCAGGAAATTAAGACGTTTGATTTTTTTTCTGGTTAAATTGATTTCTACTGTAAAAACAAAATTTCAAACTATAACTAAATAATTTCACCTGAAAACTATTTCTAAAAAGAATTTACATTGTAAAAATAATTTTCTATTTTATGGTCATAGCTAGATAAAGATTGGGAAGAATGGAATTTATATTTGAACTTATTTCCTAACCTGTTATATAAACAGAGAGATGAACTTCATTTTGCAGGCATGCATCTAGATAAATATACACATGCACAATCATATGTATATGCATTCACACTCATAAACATATGCAACTATATTCCTACAACATTCCATTCACAAGCATTTAGTTATATCACAGATTCAAAACTGTTTTTAAATATAAAAGTTTACTCACCAGAAAATGTTGAACAGAGGAACAGTGTACAGGCTTTAAGCTAAAATCTGGAATTTGAAAAAGAACTTGAATTGCTTCTTGGATTTGAAAACTTGAATTGTTATTATCCTTATTAAACTGAAATGCTGAAGAATGCTTTAGCTTGAAAACATAGATGAACTGCTTTGTTTCCAGGAAGAAAATTCTTGCAGGCTTTTGAATATGATGTTGAAAATGGTTTACAGAATTATTGAATTGGATTAGCTTTGGTTTGAGGAAGATGTTTGCAGTTTTGACTTTAATTTCTGGTTTAGTGAATGTTGATTACCAGATTGTTTTTGAGAAAGGGTTTGAGTTTCTTGCTTTTGGAAAATGAGAAAAAGAATGAGAAGGGAAAAGAGATGTATATATAGATTAAATTTGGATTTATTAAAAATTTAAAGAAAATAAAATAAATAAGGGACACTTGTCATTAGTATTTCTAATTACTTAACACTTGTTATTATGAGGCCTTAGTATAATTACACTTGTCTTTGTATTATATTATTTAATTTAAATGTTGATAATAAAGCTTTTTAACTTAATTTATTAAATTTAGAAATACTTATTTAAATGCATATGAATTTCCTTTAAGATAAAAGCTTTTATATATATGTTTTAAAATCCAAAACATTTTAAATATCTATCCTTTGAATTTTAAAACTTTTAAATTCAAATTTAAATTAAAGAAAATCAATCAACTTATATATATATATATACATATATAACTACACATTAATTTTGAAAATAAAAAATTCTATTTCCTTTAAAATCTATTTATTTATTTATATATAAAACAATACATTATTAATATTGTTTGGAAATAACACATTTGTAAATTTTAAATAATTTATAAAAGACATTATCACATTATCAAGCAATATTTAAAAAGAAATAAAACAACCTTTTTGTAAATCTTATTTAAATTTAAAACTTAAGTTATAATATAATTTAAACCATTATACATTTACCTTAAGTATTTTAAAACTATATAGTTAACTATTTGAATAATCTTTGAAAATCTTTATATTAAATTTAATCATAATTCCCAAATTACCAAAATATATTAGAATTTGAAAATTATGTTTTATTTGTTAAATTCAATCCAAAGCTTTTCTATTTACAATATATACAATTATATATATACATTATAAATAGAAAACATTTTATTAGTTTTAAAAGATAAATTTACCAATTAAATATTAATTAAAGAAGATTGTTAAACCAATTTAAACATTTTTTTTGTAAAGATTATCAAATCAATTTAATTATTTAAACAGATTATTAAATTGATATTGCCCAAAAATTCCGGGATATCACATTCCTCCCCCCTTAAAAGAATTTCGTTCCCGAAATTTAAAACAAAGGTAATTTAATAATCTATTTACAATTTAATTTTAAAACACAAGCATATGTCAATCACATGCTAACAACCATAACAACCAATTCATCCAATCAAACAAATCTAACTATTCAGTCAAAATTCTGGATAGAATTTCCTAGAGTTTCCCAGGTATAAATACCGGAATACTCGCTCTATAGAACCCAAACAATCAATACTACTAAGTTACAGAGCTCCTACTCATCTAGATCTACAAAACTAAACAGGATATCAGACTACAGACGAGTCTGACTTAACAACCAAACCTCCCTGAACTGCTGGTTCTACAACCAGTGATAGATCTTACACGTACTCCCTAAGAGATACGTGAAACACATCGAATCCCAATTATCCAAACTGGCAATTCAATCCTGAAGACCAAATACTTATCCAAAATCAAATCTCCGACTTCGAAATCCAAATTCCTCCGTCTCTTATCCACACAACTCTTCAAATGATCCTGGGCTGTCAACATCCTTCCTGATCAGCTCAACTTTTGCTGATGCCTCTAAAAACAAACTAGACCAAAAACAACTCATCACAATGATCTTCTCAAGATCAACCAAGACCAAGAACACAAACTCTACTCCTCAAACAACAGAAGACTAAACTTACTCCTCCTATCTGGAAAAGAAAAGCAGATGCACTCCCAAACTACTTCCGCTGCACAACTCTGATCCGAAGCATAAGAAAATGCTGATGAAGAACACGAGCACAAACTGGACAACACATCCCAGAAATATGGTTCAACAGATCCATAAAAGAAAACTCAGAAGTTCCATCAAATCTTGAGCTGCTTCACCAAACTCCATTTCAAGGAACCATTCTTACTAAGCTGAACCACCGGTACCATTCCCGGAATCCAAGTCGATAAGAAAACTCAAATATCCAGATGCGGACAAACCTCTGACTTCCCTGAGGACATCCGGAAATCTCGAATAACTCAAGAGAACCCTCAACTATCGCAAGTCACTTTTGCGATCAACTAAGCCTAATTCCAAAGAAATTGTTCTCCCTTTACCAATCAGAACAACTTACACTTATCCAATCCATCGAAGAAATGGATCCACTCTGTTGCTTCTGAACTCTACCTCAAGAAAAATGTTCAGCCAGAAAACTTCCTACCAACACTCAGAACACTCCGAGCTGCACTGCTGCCATAGATGCCCAGATTTCCTAACCAAAGCTCTTCGAGAAACTCGATCCTCAAACCAAACAGAAACACCTTGCTGAACTCAGCCACAACACCGAAGCAGACATACTTCCTCAACTCGCTCCAAAAGAAAACATTTCGGAGACATCCATAGTCACTGCGTCTCATCACACAGCTACTATTTCCTGAGATACCATCACATACATCTGCCTAACCGACAGATCCAAACTCTACTCATCCAAACATGCACTTCAAAGATGGACTCCGAACCTTTAAAAGGTTTCCTTCAGAGATCGATGAAATCCTTACACCCCAGCAAAGCTTACTCGAGACAGTATTGGGTCTACAGTCTCGACAGATACACTTCCAACCTCAACACTCAAACTCCAACCATTTGTAGTCGTCGTGTTACACACACACCACTACCCTATCTACCTTTAGAACTCATATTGGAGAACCCGAACAGGTAACCCAACAAATAGGTAGAATATATATATATATATATATATATATATATATATATATATATATATAGTTATATATAAAAATTACAAATACGCTCTCTCAAGATAGACACCACTCCAGAGCCTAGGTATTATCTCAACCTATGCTCTGATACCACTGTAACGACCCGCCATTCATTCCACAGAATGACGCATCATTAATAAGAAAGAAAGGGATAGAAAAGAGGAAAGAAGAGAAGAAACGACAACACATCAGAATCTCACAGCGGAACGAATGAAATATAATATATCATATAAGAAATTACATAGTATACAATGACTATCAGAGTTACACAGATTATACATCACATACTAGACAGTTATAAACACCTGTCTAGTTATTACAACTCAATACAATACAGAGATCAACACAGCAGAATTACTATATATATATCTACAATGCTGAAGCCTCCTGCTCCATTGCTCCTTCACAATTCGTCAAAGCTAACCTGAATCCCTTGGCTACTCGTAAAATTTGAGTACCCAAGAGTTTAATAAAACAGAAAATAAACACTTGGGTCAGACATGGGTCTGGTGTGAGTAAACGGTTAAAGTTGCTTAACTTTAAAAACCTTTGAAACAAAAGGTATCACGTAAGACTCCCCACACATAAACATGGGTAAGTTTTTACCTTACGCTAACCAAACATTTGATAGGAAATTCAGTTATATTACAATAGGGTCTATGGTTTTCAAATAAATACTCACATAGCTGAAATTGTTACATTATTAAATTCCAACATACTAGCCACAAAGTGGGTTATACAATCAAGTCCGAGATCACTTATTGGAAGTTGGATTTCCATACAATGGCAGGGGTACTGGGGTACCGCCCGTCACAGTACTGGCCTAGATCGGCGTACCGAGGAGTATGCCCGCTCCCCTGCAACACAAAGCCGGAATCATCCCTTACTGGATAATTCCGAATAAAATCACCCCAGGGTTGTGATCATTCAACCGCACCACTAAGCCGAAATAGAAAAGGGACATCTAGACAGGGATGACCTTACTCTCAGTGGGTGCTACCCACGAAGCCTTGCTGCACCTCCACTGTTTTAGCCATTCCCGATTGATGAGGCTTGAGGCTACAATTACCTTTAATCAGAACACATCACTTAGAATGCTCATCGTCCACCTGACGATGTTCTGAAAGCATTCAATCCATACAAGTTCATTCCGGGTTCGAACGAAACCGAAGGCATTATCTTGTTACACTCGTTTTGGAATCACCCTCAGAGTTAATGACAATAACCCTTGCACTCTGAATCTTCATCTTCACTTGAGATTCACGACCTATCGTTAATTTGGATCGATGTGGTATTCGGATATCCAAATCTGGAAACCCGATCCCGGTCTCATCGAAATCCAAAACGTATCTTTTAAGGCCAAGTTGTTTTAAAGTTAAAACAATTCAATTCAATTATCTATATACACACAGATAGATAATTCACAATATCACAATAGATAATCTACATTATCATCACAAATAGATAATTCATATTATCATCACACTTCAACCAAAGCATCCATATCAAACAACATCACTTATCTCATATCTGAGATCTCAAACCATTCAAGGCAATCAATATCATCCATCCATACATAAGCAATGATCTATACCATCTCTAATTAATTTAAAGTGAATTAAATTAATTACTTCATTTCTAATTAATTTAAAATAAATTAAATTAATTACTTCATCATTATAAATCTTACTTATATAATCATTAATTAATTACAAATAAATTAATTAATCATTCTCTAATTATCCACTTTAATTAATCACCTTGATTAATTATCCTTTAATTACATTTAAGTAATTATCCTTAATTAATTTCACAAATTAATTATTCTTAACCAAATACAGTAATTAACCTTTAATTACTTCATTAATTAATTAACTATAATTAATTGCATTAATCCTTAATTAATTACATTAATTACTCTTTAATCACTTCCATTAATCAACCTTGATTAATTTCATTAATGATCCTCTAATTACTTCATTAATTAATTTCCTTCTAATTAATTAAATAATTAACCTTTAATTATCCACATTCATTAATTAACCTTAATTAATCATAAACAGTAATTAACCATCCTGTAATTACTTACCTTAATTAATTAACTCCTTAATTAATTATATTAATCCTTTGATTACTTCCATTAATTAATTACTTATTTAATTACCTTAGCAAATAATTAATCACATTATTAATTAATCCTTAACTCTCTAATTAATTAATTACTCTTTAATTAATTAATTAACTCATTAATTAATTATATTAATAAATCCTTTAATTAATAACATTAAGTGATTAACCCTTAATCACTTCCATTTAATTACTTCCATTAGTAATTATCCACTAATTACTTCCATAAGTAATTCTTCTTAAATTAATTACATTTAGTAATTATTCATTAATTACTTCACTAAATAATTACACTTAATTAATCATAAGTGGTTATCTTTAATTAATTAAACTAATTAATTAACCTAAAATAAATTACATTAATTAATCAATTCACTTAATCTCTAGTTAATGATTCATCTCTTAGTTCATTAACTACCCACTAATTGCTCCATTAATTAATTATTCTTAATTACAAATAAGTAATTAACCTTTAATTTATTTTACTAATTAATTATCTTTAATTAATATCAACCTTTTAAAATAAACTCTTCATTTAAATTAAATACTTATTCTATTGTTAACTTCATTAAAACCAATTTAGGAATCAATTATATATTTGAAAATATATTTTACTTTAAAACAAAACAATTTAAACCCTTAGTTTTTAATATACTTAAAATCTTTGGGAATCCTTTTCAAACATGTTTAATTAAATTAAACAAATATTTATCTTTGGAAACTTGATTTCCATATCCTTTAAACTTATCTATTTAAAATATATTTGAAATATAGTTTAAACATTACTTTATAATTACTTTGGATATAACTTAACAACTTGAAACATGCTTATTTAAAACTTGTTTAAATTTCTTAAAACTTTGATCTAATATTTTATATTGGAACTCCTTTGAATTCAATTCAAAATTAATTTAGCTAATTACTTTTAAAATCAACTATTTTAAAACATTTCAAATTAGAAAATATATTAAATTAAAACACCCTTAAAACCTTGATTTCCATTTGTTTTGAAAGAACTTACTTTCACAATTTAAACTTGATTTTTTTTTTTACAAAACTTTGCTTTTACTTAAACCAGATTAACACATCAGAAAGAAAACTCGAGTCGAAACCTCATAAAACCCGAGCCACATTCGTTCCTTCCCGAGCAAAACATGAGATTTCCCAGCCTCACAACTTCTTCGAGTCGAAACCCAATCCACCCGAACTCGTACTCGAGCACGATGCTTCCTTCCAAACTCCATTCATTCCAGATACAACTCGAACCACCTGTGCACATGCACACACAACCTAATCGCCGCCGACCAGTGCTACGACCACCAGCAAGTCGCTACTCATCCCCACAGTCGCCACGATCACTCAGATCATTGACCCTCATCGCAAATCGAAATCGAACAGAACGAGCCCCTGGACCAAAATTTCGATCGAAGGAAAACAACCTCGCGACGCCAACCCCGACCATCAGACAATGCGCCGCCTTGTCCCGAGCTGCACTACATCACCATGCTATTATCCCTACCCTCGTGATCCACTCCGGTGCCCAGTCGACACCGTAGAAAACCCAAACATCAATACGACCAAAAACAGCACTCAAACCCTACATAGACTCCGACGAGCAACCATGATCATTAGAAAATTCCTTACTCATTTTTCTGGTGATCGTCAGCCTTCAAAGCATCTTCGACCTCGGTTTCGACGACACTCACCATGTTGATCGACGGAAATCGACGATAAACCCAAATTAGTCCAACCCAGATTATCTCAACCAATACAAAACTAAAAATCAAGATTTTTATCTCTAAATTCATTATTGGCAATAATAAATCAGATTATAAATTCAACTCAGGAAATTAAGATGTTCGATTTTTTTCTGGTTAAATTGATTTCTACTGTAAAAACAAATTTTCAAACTATAACTAAATAATTTCACCTGAAAACTATTTCTAAAAAGAATTTACATTGTAAAAATCATTTTCTATTTTATGGTCATAGCTAGATAAAGATTAGGAAGAATGGAATTTATATTTGAACTTATTTCCTAACCTGTTACATAAACAGAGAGATGAACTTCATTTTACAAGCATGCATCTAGATAAATATACACATGCACAATCATATATATATATATGCATTCACACTCATAAACATATGCAACTATATTCCTACAACATTCCATTCACAAGCATTTAGTTATATCACAGATTCAAAACTGTTTTTAAATATAAAAGTTTACTCACCAGAAAATGTTGAACAGAGGAACAGTGTACAGGCTTTAAGCTAAAATCTGGAATTTGAAAAAGAACTTGAATTGCTTCTTGGATTTGAAAACTTGAATTGTTATTATCCTTATTAAACTGAAATGCTGAAGAATGCTTTAGCTTGAAAACATAGATGAACTGCTTTGTTTCCAGGAAGAAAATGCTTGCAGGCTTTTGAATATGATGTTGAAAATGGTTTACAGAATTATTGAATTGGATTAGCTTTGGTTTGAGGAAGATGTTTGCAGTTTTGACTTTAATTTCTGGTTTAGTGAATGTTGATTACCAGATTGTTTTTGAGAAAGGGTTTGAGTTTCTTGCTTTTGGAAAATGAGAAAAAGAATGAGAAGGGAAAAGAGATGTATATATAGATTAAACTTGGATTTATTAAAAATTTAAAGAAAATAAAATAAATAAGGGACACTTGTCATTAGTATTTCTAATTACTTAACACTTGTTATTATGAGGCCTTAGTATAATTACACTTGTCTTTGTATTATATTATTTAATTTAAATGTTGATGATAAAGCTTTTTAACTTAAATTATTAAATTTAGAAATACTTATTTAAATGCATATGAATTTCCTTTAAGATAAAAGCTTTTATATATATGTTTTAAAATCCAAAACATTTTAAATATCTATCCTTTTAATTTTAAAACTTTTAAATTCAAATTTAAATTAAAGAAAATCAATCAACTTATATATATATATATACATATATAACTACACATTAATTTTGAAAATAACAAATTCTATTTCCTTTAAAATCTATTTATTTTTTTATATATAAAACAATACATTATTAATATTGTTTGGAAATAACACATTTGTAAATTTTAAATAATTTATAAAAGACATTATCACATTATCAAGCAATATTTAAAAAGAAATAAAACAACCTTTTTGTAAATCTTATTTAAATTTAAAACTTAAGTTATAATATAATTTAAACCATTATACATTTACCTTAAGTATTTTAAAACTATATAGTTAACTATTTGAATAATCTTTGAAAATCTTTATATTAAATTTAATCATAATTCCCAAATTACCAAAATATATTAGAATTTGAAAATTATGTTTTATTTGTTAAATTCAATCCAAAGCTTTTCTATTTACAATATATACAATTATATATATACATTATAAATAGAAAACATTTTATTAGTTTTAAAAGATAAATTTACCAATTAAATATTTATTAAAGAAGATTGTTAAACCAATTTAAACATTTCTTTTTATAAAGATTATCAAATCAATTTAATTATTTAAACTGATTATTAAATTGATATTGCCCAAAAATTCCGGGATATCCCATTATGTAAAGAGAGCATTAAGGTGTGAGACATCGCTCCCCACTTGTCCTGTAGGCTATCCACGAGGATGAATTGTCCAGAATTTATTTCCTTACTGCGGAATGCTCAAGGACCGCCGCCCTTCATCGTCGTCTAGGACCATGCAAGCCATCACTCCCCTTATGGCCAGTAGCATATCCACAAAGATGAATTGCTGAGAATTTATTTCCTTATCGGGGACTACCTAGGCTATACAGCGAGGATGAGTTTTCATATGCTCATTACCTTATTTGGGGCCGCCGTCCTTCATCGCCCAAGACTGTGTGATCCCTCGCTCCCCTCCTTGCCGGTAGGCTATCCACGAGGATGAATTGTCGATAATTCATTTCCTTGTCAAGGAATGCTCAGACTATCCAACAAGGATCAGTTTTCATGTGCCTATTAGCTTGTTTGGGGACCACCGTCCTTCGGTGCCCAGGACCATGCGAGTAGTCACTCCCCTTCTACCCGATAGGCTATCCACAAAGATGAATTGTCGAGAATTCATTTCCTCGTCAGGAACTTCTAGTTTATCAAGCAAAGTTGAATCACCCTGTATTAGTTTTTATAAGGATTGACCCTACCCCGAGGACCTGGATGATGTTGAAAACACAATTTTAATATTTTGATGATAACAACTATATGACAATGCTACTAATGTTTTATTAAGTATTTCAGGTTAACTAGTAATATGACGTATGATAAATGTTGATACAAGCTATTGAAGAATACAAAAGGAAAAATGATTAATGAAAAGTGTCGAACTTGGATCATTCAAATAGATACCTTACTTCAACCAACTACATTACAACCACATTTGTTAAAATGGTGGCAACAAAGCTAAATGAAGGACAAGGAGAATCAAAAATAAAATGTTGAACAAATAAGCAAGGGTGGATAGAAGATTTATATATGTCTACAAAATTCAAAAGGTAAAGAAAGAAGGAAAAAATATGACAGAGGCGGGAGTTGAACCTACACGAAAATCAAAGAAACATGGCTCACAAGCAACCATGCTAACAGTTTTTGGTAAACACTACTCATTGCTCTTTATTATAGCATGAAAAGGCGGAAGTAAATTGAAGGAAAAAATGCATATGCTAGGACTCGAACCCAGGTGACACAGGAGATAGAACGCACACCTACCAGTATGCTACACACGTTTTTGAAATGGAACTTGATAACATCTATATACGTCACCGTTATAAAAGAGTTGTTAAAGTGCCCATTCAAGCCTGTTCTTTAATGGTTGCGAAGTTTCAATGGATGCATCTCTTCCAAACTGAATTGTCGAAGGGTTGCTCTTGTTCAATGGCATCTAATCACTCTTATATAAGCCTCCTATCATATCCAAATCACATATACAATTCTATGCTCTCAAAATCATTCTTGTATATCTTTATAAATTACTAAACTATATATTCATTATAAAAGCATCATTTTCAAAGATTACAGAAGTTTACTCCAGCATGACTACTTAGTGTATTGAAGACACAATATATAGTCAAGTTATTTCTTTATAAAAGAAAAGATTGAAGTCATGTTTGGTTGTTCAGGCGGAGTCTGTAAACTTGTTCCTCCGGATGAAGTGAGGGCGTTGATAGTGAAATTCCTAAGAGGTGCTTAGGGACTGGACGTAGGACGGGAGGTCCGAACCAGTATAAAATCGACTGTGTTATCTACTATTTTATTTTCGTTGCATTTACATTATTTATAACTGTTGGCCATCTTTGATTCTGTGCATAGCGACTAATAGATGAGACGTCTCTCCTTTATGCACCAAGGTGCATCAGCGATTGAGTGCGCGGTTGCAACAGTCTGTACCCCTCATTCATGATGTCGTTCATCCTCCAAAGATGATGGGACACTATTGTCTTGACCGACACTGTTACCTCGGATGACGACGAAGTCCGATATCCGTAGTGTACCCACGTAAGAAAAAGCCGAGTCAGCCTTCGCTTGTAGCATGTCACTCAAGGGGACTTTAAAGCCGCTCAACGCTTAAGTTCGAACTAAGACCACCTTCCATTGAAGCAACGCATATAAAAGTTCACTTTTAACCATTTCAATCTGGTAAGTTATCATGAACGACGGCGTCAGCCGCCTGTCTAAGCATTATCACTCCATTATACAAGAGTTTTCAAGCCAGCAATGCACCCCCGGTCGAGCTGGGCCATATAGTCCTCTAAGTGATAGAGTTAGGGGTATGCCCTAGGGGCAATTATGTAATTTGTTACATATATCTAACTCGTTGACCAATCTTGTTCGAAATAAAAGGTATTTTCTTCCTATTATATACACTTGATATAATGTGATTATATTAATTAATTAACTTAATTAAAAGTATATTTAATAGAAAACCCCATAAATGGTATATTTTGTGGTAGTAGTTACAAAGTGTTGTAACCGTGAGTAATTTATCACAACGAAACAAATATACCATTTTAAATGTTCCTAGTCAAGATGCATCGAGACTTGATATCAATGTATCCGTTGAGACTAGAGTATGTAACGCTCTCCAAATGTTGGGCAGTGTATTACTCATGAATGCTGGGGGCACCTAGGGATTACGTACTAATAGTTATTGGATAACTATGGAACATCACTCGATAGTTTTATGTTGGTTAATATAACTAAGGTCAAACAGAAAATATCGATGTGACTGATTTACACAGTTCTCTCGACTTGAGAATACCATGGATCTTCAATATGAAAGCTCCACTTTGATTATAGCCAAATCATGGCATGGCGTCCATCGAGTGACTATAATTGGGTCGAGTGGAAGTATTGGAAGTGAAGCACTATTCAAGAGAGGATTCGTCTCCTCAGTTATATGCGGTTAGTATCACAGTCAACTCAAGTCAACTCAAAAGTCAAAGTCTCTGGCCAGAGCATTTCAGTTAATAATAATTGTTATTATTGAACCAAGGACTTTGAATTTAAACTATAAAGTTGAATGTGGATGAGGTTGGAATTTTGACCATTACCAAATTCCATAAGTCCAAAGTGATATAGTTTTGACGAAGAGAATTGATGTAAACAAATGTCACAACCGGGTAACGCTTATTAAACTAGAATTGGATTTTTACCGAAAATGAGTAAGCGATAAATTTGGCCATGATGTCACACCACCTGCTAAGTGACATGTGATCGTTAACATTAGAATAGTTCGATGTTAATCGCCGACCAAATTTACACCCAAGAGTTACACAACCGAAATGATGAATTCCCTTAAGACCGAACAATTTAATTATTTTATAATTTTTATAAATTAATTAATATTTATGAAATATTAATTATAAAATTTGAATATGATTTGAGAAATAAATAATGTTATATATATTTATAACAGTTATAAATATATCGATCGATATATAATATCGACAAGCGATTAAATTAGATTTAATTGCATAGTATTTTGGCTTGGGATTGAATGGGTTTAAAGACCATCATTAGGGCTACAGATTTTTATTTTGAAAAGTTATTGGAGGCGGCTAAAACTAAGGATTAGACCTAGAGATGGATGGCTAAGATTATAGAGAATAGGTAATGAGATTGTCCTAATATCTCTCTTGTACAAGGCTATATATATGGATCTCTAAACCCTTAATCAAAAACAAATTTTGGCTGCCATAATTATCAAGTTTGTTGGCCGAAATTAATCCACATATCAGTTCTAAGAATCTCAAAACAATTCCAGTTAAGTAAAAGCACTATTTGATAGAAAAGGTCGACGATTCCAGACTTGCAATCTGACGGATCGAGCATAACTAGAGAAGGGAATCATTAATTCAAATGGACTCAAAGGCATCATCAATTGGTATTTTATTTATATATTACAGTAATCAGATCATATTTTATGATTTAATATTGATTAATCCCAAATCTGTATATATATTAATGCTGTATATCCAGTTATGTGAGATTTTCGTAGGTATATGTAGTTGTCATAAATTAATTTGGTTATGTGCATGGTTATATTATTACGTGTTATAATTTACATATAAACAAATCTAATTTGCTGTAAAAAATTAAATTTTGTCATTATTAATTATTTTATGTATATTTATATATTAATTCAAATATAGACTAATGTATATTTTAAACATATAATTACATATACGTATATTTATAATGTATAAATAGCCTAGAATTTTTCCTTACACCTATTTATACATAATATGAGTTGTCAAATTTGAAAATAATTTTTTTATATATAAATAATTTTAAATTATCTTTTATTGATTATTTGAATTGTTTATTATATCTAAAATAATTATTGCACTGAAAGTTCGATTTTATATTTTTAAAATTACTACATCTATGTAGTAACTCACGGAAATATTTTCAGATTTTTTTGTTAATATTTAATGTTTTAATAATTAAATTACTACGGTTGAACATTTCTTTTATTTATTAAAAATAATATTTTATTTCAAAAAATCATGAAAAAAATTTAAACATGTGTTTTATGATCCTAAATTTTTAAAAAAATTAAATTTGATTTTTTAATAATTATTACTAATATTTTTAATTATTATGATCAAAACTATTTATTATATATATAATAATGATAAAATTATAAAATTATTATTTTATGTTTGTTTTGCTAATTTCGATCTGGAAATAATTTTAAAATATATATATTTATATTTTAAGTATTTGAATGTAATTAATTATTCATATATATACATTTTATTTAACCTTATATATATATATGTTGTATATATATATATGTTATATATATATATATAATTTTGATTATTATATATATGTATGTATAATTTTATATGTTTAATTATGTATATATATTTATACAAATGTTTTAAATTATATATATATATATATATTTAATTTTGAGACTTTTAGTTATAAAATATATTTTAAATATATGTATACGTATTTATATAAATATACTTTGCATTATAGATTTATGCACATATTTAGACAACATACAATACATACGAAATGAGCTAATGTGTCCATTGCGATGTAAATCCCAACATCTATATACGGGCATGTTATACCCTTCACGGATTATTATGTTACACATGCACACACATATGTATATGTATATGTATATGTATATGATACATGTATGTATATAAATTAAATCATTCAAATTAAATTTACATTACAAAATACTAAATTTAAATAAAATACATGATTTTATTTAAAACAAATTTAGAATTGTTCTAAATGAATTAGACTTCATAGGCCCAATAAAGATTCAACAGGGTAAATTTTTTAAAATTCACCCATAATTTCCGCTCTGGGCTAGTCTAGTTCCAACAAAGGTATCGGAGCCCAATAGCCTATGCGGTCTAAATTAGTCATATTAGGACTATCTAGTTAAGCTTGCCCACTTAGTATGGTGTCTAGAAAGGTAATGTCTAGGATTAGAATTGGGCAATCAAGTACCCTGTCCTACCTGGTTACCGGTCTGGCCCGAAAGGTGAAGTGAGCCCAAAGGTTGCTCCTAATAGAAAAGGCCCAACTTAATTTGGGCCTTGGGCTAATTTTCAAAATCGTTTTGAAAATTAATGTTAAAGATTTTAAATTTAATTGTTTAATTTAAAATAAAACATGTTTATTATAAAAATTATAATACTACATAAGTTTTCAAAATGTTTGAAAGGATACTGATATTTTCAAAATGTTTGAAAATATTTATATAATAATTTCAAATTTTAAATTTATTAATAAGATTAATAAAATAAATTAATTAAATATGTTAATTAATTAATGTATATATGCATGTATTATATATGTTGATATATGTTATGTTATTTTAAAATGTTTATGATAACATAAGTATACATGTATGTATACAAGATAAAATTTGAAATTAATAAATTTTAATAAAAATTGTTTAATTGAATAAATTAATTAAAGGTTAATTAATTAATTAAAATACACATATATATCATATATGTATGTTATACTATAAAGGTTATAGTATACACTATAAATGTTATAGTAGATATGTCCAATATAAAAGTTATATTGGAATACTAATTTAAAATTAATTAAAGAGTTAATTGATTAAAATTAATTAGATAAGATTTAATTAATGATATATTATATGTAAGACTATCATATAAGTAATATGAAATATAAAAGTTATGTAACAATAAAACTTATATGATCACTACTAGAAAAGGCAAAAATTCCGACAGCATCAAGCGACGGCTTCCGACGGCCAATTTCCGACGGAAATTCGCGAATTACAGGGCTCAGCCAAGCCTTCTTCTTCCTCATTTCCATACGAATTTTTTAACCCAAAATCCCCAAATCTCTTCCCCAAGCTTCCAATCATCAATTTCGAGCTTTCGGATCCTCCCCGGCTGCGTAATCAACGTCTATTGCTCTCTAGCTCAGGTATAATCTCTTATTTTCGCCAAAAATTTAATTTTTACCCTAAATCCAGATTTGCATAAGTTGTTAAATTAGAGCTAATTGGTGATTAAAATTGTTTCCAATAGTGTTATAATAGTTTCTAGCATTCCATGGTATTCCTATTTCATCTTTTATCATGAAATTGTGGAAAACATGTATAATTTGTGGTTGTTCTGTATATGTAAATCGTTATGTATGGCTTGATTCTACGATTGTATATGTGTGTAGCGATGCTATCATTGTATTGTGTTAGTTGGAATAAGATAAAATGAATGCACGAGCTAGGAATATTATATTGTGCACGTATTGACTTATGCAACAAAAAAATGCGTCGAACGAGCCTTAAGTTGATGTAATACATCGAATAAATGTGTTAATTAAAATATATTTTTGTATATGTGAACAGTTAGTAAAACTGTATTTTTTTTTAAAATGCGCACATCTAATTGACAAATGTCCCTTAGAGAGTTTTTGGCCCCGTCTGACGAGTGTTGTACATGATCGTTGTATAAATAGTTGTTTTTTTCGAAAAACGACCATTTATATTCATCTGGTACAATGTTTGTTGGATTTGTCCCTGTATTGGACAAGTTATGAACACAGTAAGAATTTACATTTTGTATACTACTTCGTCTCAAACGGTTCATAAAATTTCGGCCTAACTTTTCTTTTTTGTTTCCTGCGTACACGCATTGTGTACAATGCAGGGAACAAAAGGGAAACGCTGCCGAAATTTTGCTGAATCGTTTGAGACGAAGTAATATACGAAATGTAAATGCTTACTGTGTTTGTAATTAGAAGTAGGATGCCTGACCATGGAAAAAAAATTGTATAATTTTTTGTATCGATACGTTAAAAAATAAAATGTGTGCTATTTGAAAATATTTTTAAATTTGTGAAGTAGTTCTTTAAATTCAAATATTATATGACCATGAAAATAATCTTTTTCGAATTTGTATTCTTGAAAATAAATATTAAATTTTGAACTTCTCATTTTCTCAAATAGGAAAAATGATTGATTATTTTGTTGATCGGAGGAGATGGATGTACCAAAGAAAAGGACTGAGGGGCTCAATAAAAGAAGATTTTTATAATGGTATAAACGTATTTGTTGAATTCGCTTTAAGTAATAACGGAAACGATCCATAAATTCGTTGTCCGTGTAGTAGGTGTAGACATTTGAAGTATTTGTTACCAGATATTGTGAAAGTTCATTTGTGCCAAAACGGTTTCGTACCCGAGTATTATGTTTGGGATCGGCATGGAGAAGTTGTAGCAAATACTTCTGTAGAGTCTGAAAGTGTCGTTAACGAAATAGTTACGACGACCCGTATAGAAAATATGGTCGAAGATGCAGCACGATCAATGTTTCCTATGGTTGAAGTTGACGACGATGATGGAAATGTTGAAGAACCAAATATTGAAGCAAATTTTTTTTATGATTGACTAGATGCTGCTAAGAAACCTATTTGGGATGGTTGTAAAAGCGGCACTCAACTGTCAGTAATCGTAGAATACATTGCAATGAAGTCCAAATACAACATCACTGAAGATGGGTTTACGGCTGTTGTTCAAGCTGCAAAAAGACATATGCCGCCCGATAATCTAATGTGTGAAAATCACTATGAAGTTAAAAAACTTATGTCGACTTTTGGTTTACCTTATCAGAAAATAGATACATGTTTAAAAGGCTGCATGTTGTTTTGGAAAGAAGACGCAAACCTTAGAAATTGTAAAATTTGTAATCAGGAGAGATACAAACCAAGAAAAAAGAAGGGGAAGGAAGTTCCGTACAAGCGTATGCATTACTTACCCATAACTCCAAGGCTTCAAAGATTATATGCATCTTCTGTAACTGCATCTAATATGAGATGGCATAGTGTGAGAACGGAAGAAGAGGGTACGTTGACACATCCGGCCGATGGAGAAGCATGGAAGAATTTCGATAAAACTTATCCAAATTTTACAGCGGAGAGTCGAAATGTTAGATTAGGATTATGTACGGACGGTTTTTCTCCATTTTCTCAATTCGGTTCTAAATATTCATCCTGGCCCATTATCGTCACACCGTATAATTTACCTCCATGGATGTGTATGAAACGCAATATATGTTTCTTACTGTTGTCGTTCCTGGCCCCGACGATCCGATACAAGGAATCGATGTATATTTACAACCGTTGATTGAGGAGTTAAAAATACTGTGGAACGAAGGAGTAGAAACATATGATGTGTCCAAGAAGAAAATTTTTCGTATGTTTGCTTCTTTGTTGTGGACTATAAGTGATTTTCCTGCCTATGCAATGCTTTCAGGATGGAGTACCGCCGGTCGTCTAGCATGTCTATATTGCATGGATGAAACACGAGCGTTTTCTTTACCTCGTGGTAAGAAAATTTCATGGTTTGACTGTCATCGATATTTTCTCCATGTAAATCATCCCTTCAGAGGAGACAAGAAAAACTTTTTAGCTAATAGAGTAGAAACCAGACAACCACCGACGATATGGTCAAGCGAAGACATATATGAACTTGTTAAGGACTATCCAAAGATATATGAAACTGGAGAGCAAACAGAAATTGAAGGCAAATCATTTGTTCATAACTGTTGCAAACAAACTATTTTTTGGGAGTTGTCGTATTGGAAACATCTTCTGCTTTGTCATAATATAGATGTGATGCATAATGAGAGAAATGTATTTGATAATGTTTTTAACGCAATTTTGAATGTGAAAGGGAAGACGAAGGATGATTTGAAATCAAGACATGATATAGAAGAATTATGCAAACGTCCTGAGTTTCATATGAAACCAAATGACAGTAAAAAACCCAAAGCATGTTACGAATTAGATAATAATCAAGTTAAAGCTGTGTTAAAATGGGTGGAAGGGTTAAGATTTCCTGATGGATATCATCAAATCTTCGTAGATGTGTTGACTTTAAAAATGGTAGATTGAGCGGAATGAAAAGTCACGACTATCACATAATGATAGAAAATTTATTTCCCGTTATGTTCAAAGAACTACTGCCGTTAAAAGTTTGGAAGGTAGTAATGGAGCTTAGTATGTTTTACAAAGAGCTTTGTTCGACTACTTTAAAAGTGCAACGTTTACGTAAACTTGAAGTGGATATTCCTATATTGGTTGGCAAATTAGAGAAAATATTTCTATCAGTTTTTTTTAATGTAATGGAACATTTACCTGTTCATCTCCCATCTGAAGCATGACTTCGAGGTCCTGTCCAATATGGATGGATGTATCCATTTGAGAGGTATGTAATATGTTATCACGTAATTTAATTGCATTTGAAAGATGAAGTTAATATAAATTAATTTTGCATAGATATTTGAATCATCTAAAGAAAAAAGTGAGGCAAAAAGCACGAGTTGAAGGTTCGATATGTAAATCTTACATCGAAGAAGAAGCTTCGTTCTTTTTCTCTCACTATTTCAGTGACCATGTGAATATTTCATTTGAAGTGTTCCTTGTAATGACGAAGGCGACGAACAAGAGTCCTCTCAAGCAATGTTATCTATTTTTAGACAACATGGTCGGCCTTCTGGAAAATGTGTAGAAATATGGCTAGACGATAGAGATCTTCATGTAGCACACACTTATATTCTTCTAAATTGTGCCGAGGTTGCACCGTTTGTTAGGTAATCTGAAATAATAATTTGTTTTTTATTCTTTTCTATAATGCATGCGTGTGTATAACCTAATGTAATAATTTGTTTATATATACAGTGTTTATGAATGTGAACATCCGAACGGAGATCTCAGTAAAGAATTTTCCGGTTGGTTTTCAAATTACGTTTATGAGCCGAGAAATTGTGTTGTTGACGAAGGGTTGAAACATCTTGCGATGGGACCAAAAAGAGCGGTCAAGACATATCCAATATATTTCGTCAATGGATATAAATTTAACACCAAAAAATACGGTGCAGAAAAATTAACAAATAATACTGGTGTATTTGTTAAAGGTAGTGACGATCCAGAAAATCACTTAAATGATTTTTATGGCGTTCTAACACAAATTTTGCAACTGACATATTTCTCCTGACCCACGGAGGAGGTCTTTCTATTATGCCATTGGTTTAGCAATGTTCCAGGTTCTGGAATTAATGTGCATAAGGATTATAATCTTATTGAAATAAAGCATACATCGCACTATCACAAGTATGATCCTTTTGTACTAGCCAAACAAGCATTGCAAGTTTATTACGCTCCTTATCCGTCTCTAAAAAGAGATAAAGCAGATTGGTCTGTAGTTTTAAAACAAAGGCCAGATTCACATTCGATGGAAAGAATATTCCGGACGAACAAGCTTATCAGGCAGATCTTGAGCAAAATAACAAAATAATAATTACAGATGATCATACAGATTTTGGTCCTTTGATCGATGAATCAAATGTTTTGGTAGAAGCGTTTGACAGTGCAGAGGAAAATATCGTAGAAAAAGAGACCGAATCTGAATCAGAAGACGATGATGACTGATATAAATCTGAATCTGATTTTTTTGCAATTGATGTAACTATGTTGAATTCTTGATGTATTATGAAATTGATATGACTATGAAACCAAATCTGTTTACCATTGTTTACATGTTTTATGTCATTTCCATTTGTCATTTATTTAGCAAGTTTTATTAAAAATGCAATGAAATCTGCTTATCGTCGGAACAGTAGACCCATTATGAATCAGGTATAACACACTTCCATTTCTATTTCCATTTCAGTCATTAATTAAGCAATTTATACCATTGATGTCATTTACATATGAAATATATTTCATTATCATGTTATTATTCTCTTATATAATGATGTGTACATATGTCACATGTTTATCATAATGTCATATAGAGGTAGGAGCTCTTCCCGATCATCAGGAGGCGATGGCAGTGGCCCATCGCAAAAGTCACAGGGTCCAGTAGTTTCGTTAGTCCCTAGAGCAGAGGGGTAATAATTAAAATTTATTCAACATCTTATTTTTTTATGATGTGCGTACGTACTTATCTATATCGTATTTAAAAACAGGGGGTTCGACCTACTTCCCTCGAAGGTTGTGCTGGATGTCTCTAGAGCTTCTTATCGCAGTAGGATGAGTGCTTGCTGGCCAAAGTGGGATAACATCCCTCCCCACATCATAGAGTGTATATGGCAGGATGTCCTAGTATGTATATTTTTCTGTTTTCCATTTTTAAATCGTTTTTCTACAGTTTATCGTTTACAGTGTAATCTTTTTTTTGCTTTTTATCGTGAAACACAAGCTGAGACACGATATGCTGCTGGCACGGGGATATTGGATGAAGAAGATGCGCAAGAACTATAGGGACTCGATATCTGAAATTAAGAAATATGGTAAGAAACCACGGTGGATGGGGGAGAGCGTATGGCAAGCATGGTTGGCATACTGGGAAACTAACGAGGCGAAGGCAAGTATACTAAATTTTTTTGAATTATTAATTTGACGTGATCGAAAAATAATGTATCAAATTTTGAATGTACAGGCAGAGTCGGATAGAAACTCTGCAAACAGAAACAAAAATCCCGTCACTCATCGCGGAGGGTCGAAGTCATTTCAGCAGTATCGGCAGGAGTTGGTAAATTTACGGAATGATAATTGTAAATAGTTTATGCTATATAATTTTAAATGTATAATAATTGTATGTAAAAATCAACTTCAAGAAGCTGAGGCGCATGGTCCCGTGGGCTATATGGACGTGTTCACTCGTACGCATGCTGTCGAGCATGTAAATCCGGACGGGACTGTGTCGTATACATGGCACGACGATAAATCCAGCAGGAGCCATGTAAGCATATTTCATTTTATGCAGTATTAGTAATTGTTTTGCTTGTTAAACTATAATGAAATAAGATATGATGTTATTAATTTTTTAATGCAGGAAAAGTTTATGGAGCAGCGCCAGAAACTCCTTGCTGATACGGGTCGAGATCAGCTGACGACTGATGAGAAGGATGTTATTTTTGAGTCCGTTATGGATCCATCAGAGCATGGCATACGATATGGATTTGGCAGTCAAGTGGTAAATAATTTATTTTACTGCTAATTTGATATTTAAGTCATAATTAATTAAATCGTAAGGATTTATATAAGCATCTTGTACCCAAAACCCTACGCCTCTCCCAATAAATGTTTAATTTACTAGTTTTAAGTCATTTGACTTTCATTAGGATAGTTATTCCCGTAATTTCACTATGGCCCATCAATAGGCCATATGATTGTGTGTTTAGAATTACAGTTAAAATTCGCAGTTTATATAGTAGAAGCATTTATAAAACACGACATCGAATATTAATACATAAGCTAAATTAGATTTAATAAGTTGCAATAATGGATTTATAAATAAATAAACTTGTATAACATCATAAACATAAGCATATAATGTCAGAAGTTATATTATTCAAGCTAAAGTAAATTTAAATAGGATTTATTTGTTTGATCTAAATTTAAATCTAAAAGCTAATTAAATAATTCAATTCTATGTTGGAACATACAATTTTATCTTAAAATACTTCAAATATGCTATTTGGACCTTTTCAAAACAATAAACTTGAATTTTATTCATTTTTCCATTATTTAAATATATTTGAACCTTGAAAAATCCTCCATATTGAATTTGAATTCAAACCAACCAAATGACTTTATCACACCAGTAAAGCACAAGAAGGCAGAAGATATGAACGTTATGTTACTTACTAGCTTACTGTTAATTTGTACATGAACTCAAAAATCTTAAAAATGAATACCAAATATTTTGGTTATGCAAAATAAATAAGCAAATCAATATGATTTCAGAAGCCTACTACAAATTCATACATGGGTGACAATACTCGGTAAATGAAAACATAGGGTTTATAGAAAATTCAAACGGTTTATAATTAGAAATTTTGAAAACAAAACTGAAACCTTTTTGTTTATATTTTTCCATAAATTATTAAAATACTTAAGTTTCTTATATTTTTCTAGATATCCAATACATTGTCAACCTCATTCGGTCTACACTTACATAAACATGCATAAACTAAAATAAATAACATTATCACACAGCTAATCATTCACATACCTGCACATACACTTACAGAGATCACACGGCTAAATTAAATATTTATTGTAGGCCAGCAGTCAAAGACGGGGTCGACAGACTAGAGCTCAGATCGATCTAGCAGAGATCAAAGATTTGCAGGCTAGAGTGGCCCAGCTGGAGGAGCAGAACCACCGACAGGCCATACAGACCACACAGTTGCTAGACCAACGTATCGCCGAGTACATGCAGCAGTATGGTGGCCGCTTTCCTTCCTCTGCTGGCTCTGGATCTGGAGGAGAGTGATTGCTTGCTTGCTTTTTCAGGTATGTTTTTTTAGTTTTGTATGATTTGGTAGACGGTGGAGGTAGTTGTTGATTTTTGTATGATTATGTTTGATACACTTGGTTATGTGGTTGTATGATGATGTGGATGTTGATGATTTTGTGTTATGTTGTGTATGTATGACATGGTAGAACACTTGTTGTTGGGGTTGTTGTGAATGTTGGAATGGTTATGTATATTATGTATTTTATTTTGATGTAATTTGATGTATTTGTGTGTTTGATGAATTTTGTGTAGTTTGGGTTTTGATATTTGGTTGGAATATTGTATATTGGATTCTGCAGTATTGGTGTAATAGTGTTTGGATGGGAAATGTGGATGGAAGGCTATATTGCAGCAGGAATAAAAAAAATACAGCAGATTTCCGACGGCTTTCGACAGCTTTCAGGTAATAATTTTCCTACGGCTTCCGACAGCCTATAGGCCATTTTTTCCAACAGTTTTCGACGGCTTACGACAAGTGTCGGAATCCGTCGGAAGCCGTCGGAAAAATGTTCGGCATGTTGGAACCTTCCTTCTTTGATTTTAATGCGACAACTATAAATTTCAACCTATATACTATGATGTCAAATATTCTTGCAGGAATCTACAAAGAGAAGCTATTATCATATCATCAACAAAGATCAAGTTCTCAAAATTTATTATTTCTAAGTTAAATATTCTTGTACAATCTCTGATATGATGATAAAACACACACACACAAATATACTTTTGAAAATCATGTTTTAAAATAATAAATATCTTTAATTATTTAAAGGTATAAAAAGGTATTTTCAAAATTATATAATATCTCAAGTTCAGAAGTGCTAAAACAAAGGAAGGAACAAAACAGTACAGGTTTAGACGTCTGTAGTTTTATCTAGCCGTCTGACATCAATGTCAGACGTCTAAAGATAAAATAACAGACGTCTGAACCCTCAGTATAAAGTACTTCTATTTCTATATGAAATAGACGTCTGTCAATTTAATAACAGACGTCTGTCATCATAGACAGACGTCTGAATTAAATGACAGACGTCTGAAATGACTGATTTTTGTTTCTTCTATTTTTTTGTATTTTTAACCTTAGTCAGACATCTGTCACTTTTCTCTCAGACATCTGAACTTGACGAACTAAAGCATCTCTTCATGAAATATCAAATTCTAAAGAGTTGTCTTCTTCATCAAGAGTTGCACTTCTTCTAATGGTTGCAACTATTAAATTAAAACTATTCAATACTATAAATAGAGATGAAAATCCACTATTTCAAGAACCAATTCTTTCTATCTATTCTAATCTTATATTGTTATAATATCAAGTGATTTTCAACTCTCTACTTCCTATCTTTGCACATTCAAATCATCATATCAAGAAGATTATAGGAAGGGTGTACTACATTGACTATATACGTGTTACTCAAGAACACACAAGTCAAGAAACAATTTATTAATTGTATTTGATGTCCTATTCGGTTGCTTAGGCAGAAAAGTCCCGTTCGATTGCTTAGGCGGTGTAATACCTGTTCCTCCGGGTTAAGTGAGGATTATTCGAGGAATTCCAAAAGGAGTCTGGGACTGGACGTAGAACGGGAAGTTCGAACCAGTATAAAAATCCCTGGTGTCATTTTTATTACTGCTATTTACTATTTTTTATAATTCCGCATTTGCTAGACTAGTCTTACTATATATTATCGATCCATATACACTTTCATTTGGTATCAGATCAAGGTCATCACATAACTATAACACAGTTATCTAATTTTTTTAATAATATGGACAATAACACTAGCAACAGTTTTACTGAGGGACAAGCCACTACACGACCACCATTGTTTAACGGATTAAATTATAGTTATTGGTCAACTAAAATGAGAATTTTTATGCAAGCTAGTGGATTTGAAACCTGGAATATCATTCAAACTGAATATAATATTCCTACTACAGAGTATGCTGCATGGTCTAATACCCAAAAACTAGATGCTACTGCAAACGCAAAAGCAATGAACATGTTATTTTGCGCATTAGACAAAAATGAATTCAATCGAGTCAGTATTTGTAAAACTGGATATGAAATTTGGAATACTCTTAAGGTTACACACGAAGGAACAAATAAAGTAAAACAAAGCAAGATTTCTATGCTTAAAAACCAATTTCAAAATTTTAGAATGAAACAAGGAGAAAGTATTAGTGAAATGTACTCTAGATTCCACGATATCTATCACTCACTATTAGCTTTAGAAGTTACTTTTACTGAACCTGATATTGTTTCAAAAATCCTTAACTCATTAACTGATGAATGGGAACGAAAAGTCTTAGCTATCGAGGAAGCTAATGATATTTCAACCATAAAAACAGAAGAGTTAATAGGAAATCTAATGTCCTATGAAGTAAATTTATAGGCAAGACAAGCACAAGCACAGGACAAGAAAACTATCGCTTTTCAAGCAGAAAAAGAAGACTCTAAATCAGAAGACGATATGGCATTTATAGCTAAGAATTTCAAAAAGTTTTTGAAATTCATAAAGGGTAATAAATTTGGAAATAACAAGGGTTTCAATAAGCCATCAAGCTCATCTCTTGAATGCTACGAATGTCAAAAGAGGGCCACATAAAGAAAGATTGTCCTGATCGGAAGAAAGAAAATAATCTCAAAAAGGACAAATATAAAAAGAAGCAAGCCTTCTTAGTTACATGGGATGATACGGAATCTTCTTCGTCAGACAGTGATAATGACAATGATTCAGAACAAGCCAACGTTTGTTTTATGGCAACAAATGATGATGTACCGATTAAGAAAAGAGGAAAATGGATTCTAGACAGTGGTTGCTCAAAACACATGACAAGCAAAAAAAATATGTTAACTAACATTATCTACTCAGATAGAGGATCTGTCACTTTTGGAGATAATTCCAAAGGTTACATCATCGGCAAAGGCGATGTGAGTAATGACGGTACATCTAATTTACCTCTTATTACAAATGTTTTATTAGTTAAAAATTTAAAACACAACTTACTAAGTATTAGTCAATTATGTGATAAAGGTTTTAACATAGTATTTTCTGAAAATAAATGCAATATTTTTTATCATAACAAAAATCTTATTTTTGAAGGAGTTAGAAATCGTAATATTTATATTCTGAATATGAAAATAAATCATAATACAAATATGTGCTTATTAGTCAAAGAAAATGATCCTTGGCTATGGCATAAAAGATTTTGTCATATAAATTTCAAAGCTATTAATAAATTATCCAAAAACAATTTAGTAAAAGGTTTACCTAAAATGAATTTTAAGGTAAATATCATTTGTGATGCTTGTCAACTAGGAAAGCTAACTAAATCTTCTTTTAAATCTAAGAAGATCATCTCAACTTTACAACCTCTTGAGTTGTTACATCTAGATTTATTTGGACCAACTCAAATTCAATCTATTAATCACAATAGATATGTATTTGTTATAGTTGATGATTTCTCAAGATATACATGGATATTTTTTATGCAAAATAAAAGTGATACATTTGAAAATTTCAAAATATTTGCTAAACGAATTCAAAATATTAAAAATTAAAAAATTAAAAACATTAGAAGTGATCATGGAGGTGAATTTGAAAATGAAATGTTTGAATAATGTAATAAGAAAGGAATATTTCATAACTTTTCATTTCCAAGAACTCCTCAACAAAATGGAGTTGTTGAACGTAAAAATAGAACACTTCAAGAATGTGCTAGGACTTTATTGAATGGAACTACTCTTCCAAAACAATTTTGGGCAGAAGCCGTCGCTACTGCTTGTTATGTCCTAAATCGTGTCTCTATTCGACCTTTAACTAAACACACTCCGTATGAACTTCTCAACGGTAGAAAACCTAATATATCTTACTTTAAAGTTTTTGGTTCGAAATGTTTTGCTTTAAATACGAAAGATCAACTAGGAAAATTTGATCCAAAATCAGATGAATGTATATTCATCGGATATTCAGAACGTAGCAAAGCATATAGAATCTATAATAAAAGAACTAAAATAATTGAAGAAACACTTCATGTATCATTTGATGAAAATTTCAAAATTAACACAAATGACGATGAAGATATTATAATTAATTCTAATACAAATATTGACATCAATATACCTCAAAACACTTCTTCTGAAAATCAAAGTGAAAAGGAATTAAAATCCCCTCCAAGAATTTTAAAAGATCATCCAATTCAAAATATAATAGGAGAAATTGATGAAAGAGTTAAAACAAGGAATCAACTAAATCAAATGGGTCATATAGCTTTTCTTTCTAATATAGAACCTAAAAATATTAAGGAAGCCTCAACTGATGATTATTGGATTATTGCGATGGAAGAAGAACTAAACCAATTCGAAAGAAATAACGTTTGGGATTTAGTTCCACGACCGAATGATCAATCAGTTATTGGCACTAAATGGGTTTTTAAAAATAAAGCTGATGAAAATGGTAATATCACTAGAAATAAAGCTAGATTAGTTGCACAAGGATATAATCAGGAAGAAGGAATTGACTATGAAGAAACATTTGCTCCTGTCGCAAGATTAGAAGCAATACGAATCCTATTAGCCTATGCTTGCTTTCATGATTTCAAATGGATGTTAAAAGTGCATTTTTAAATGGGTTTATTAAAGAAAATGTTTATGTTGAACAACCTTCCTTGTTTATACACGAACAATTTCCAGACCATGTTTATAAACTTAAAAAGGCTTTATACGGTTTAAAACAAGCACCTCGTGCTTGGTATGATCGTTTAAAAAGTTATTTAATCGACTCTGGTTTTGAAATTGGAAAGTTGATCAAACTCTTTTTATTAAGAAAAAGAAACATGATATTTTAATTGTTCAAATTTATGTAGATGATCTTATTTTTGGATCAACTAATGATAAATTATGTCAAGAATTTTCTAAAATAATGACAAATGAATTTGAGATGTCTCACATGGGAGAATTAACATATTTTCTTGGACTTCAAATTAAACAAATTAATAATGGCATTTTTATAAATCAAGAAAAATATTGTAATAATTTAATTAAACGTTTTGGTATGGAAAATACTTCTGCCAAACCAACTCCTATGAGTACAACCATACATCTTGAAAAAGATGAAAACGGCAAGAGTGTAGACCAAAAATTATATCGTAGTATGATTGGATCCTTATTATATTTAACCACTAGTAGACCCGATATAATGATGAGTGTTTGTTTGTGTGCACGATTTCAAGCAGATCCTAAAGAATCACACATTAGAGCAGTGAAACGTATTTTACGTTATCTCAACAAAACCAAAGATTTTGGACTATTCTATCCAAAAGAATGTCCCTTTGAATTAGTTTCATATAGTGATACTGATTTTGGAGGAAGTCAGACGGATAGAAAAAGTACTAGTGGGACTTGTCACTTCATTGGACTGTCTCTAGTATCTTGGTTTAGTAAGAAACAAAATTGCGTATCACTTTCTACTTGTGAAGCAGAATATATATCTGCAGCTTTGGAATATTCAAGTGAGATGAATTTGTGCATGGCAGGTAAGTGATACTTGCATATGCACGAATTCTGGAAACTTATAAGTAATTGAGTATTCAAGTTTAACCTCTGAGAAAACTTATCAACAATTTTAGTCGTCTAAGATCAAATTAGACGTCTGTCATAATAATTTAGACGTCTGGGATTGTATATAGACGTCTGTCAATAAAAATTTAGAAGTCTGAACTTAGTTCAAAATGTTTTCTACTCTCTGTTTAAAATCTAGACACTCTGAGACGTTTGTCATAATAATTTAGACGTCTGAGATTGAATATAGACGTCTGTTAATAAAAATTTAGACGTCTGAACTTAGTTCAAAATGTTTTCTACTCTCTGTTTAAAATCTAGACACTCTGAGACGTCTGTCATAATAATTTAGACGTCTGAGATTGAATATAGACGTCTGTCATAAAATTTTAGACGTCTGAATTGCTGATTTTGCCTAATTTGTCTATTTTCGAGTAAATTTCCAAGATTTATCGATTTTAGCAGATCTAACTTATTGTTTTTAATTATTATCAACCTTGATAACTATCATGAGATCAAGTAAATGTTATTTTAGAGTTAAATAGAATTATCTAGGCAAGATATATATATAAGTGTTAGTATTTGTCAAAGTGCACCTATGGCAGTAGAACAAGACTTAGAAAAGAAATAAGTGGCTATTTCAATAGCTTGTATGGTACTTTAATTTCATTTTGATTTAAATTCCCTCTGATAAAAAAAATATATATATAATAATAATAAAGAAACAATTTGTATATCATCAAATATACAATTGACTTAGTTTGTTTGTACACTGATATGATTATATTGGGGAAACCAGGGTCTTGGGAAAAATATTTGGAAATTATATAAATATTCAAATATAGAAGAATTGGGGTTTAGTGGTGAAGGCCTCTTGAAAGTTGTATATATATATAAAAAAAAAATATGTGTTATAGAGTGAGGGTCACCACAGTTTTGGTATCAGAGCTATGTTTTAAATAACATAGTAAATGTTGTTGTATGCATATGGATGTTTGAATGCATTGTTTGAATTGTTGGTGTTGAATGTTTTTACTTTATGTCAAGAAATATATGTGTGTACATGTGACACATGCACAGTGTGCACAGAAATGAAAATGAACCAAGTAAAGACACCAAAAACTGATAGGGGTAAATAAACTAACATAAAAATCATATTTATAGCATTATGGTAGGACCAAGGCATCACACAGGTGCAAGATCATCACGTGAGCCACCTGTGATGAGCATGGAGGATTTTGTGAGAGCTTTAAGGGATGGAATGGCACCAAGGCAAGACAATCCCCATGAGGAACTCTCCAAACTGCTTAAGACATGTACCACTTTGGGAGGAAAGGATTTTGAAGGTACTGAAGGAGCTATAGGAGTTCAAACTTGGATAAGAACTATGGAGAGGGTCTTCACAGATATGCAAATCAATGACCAAAGAAAGAGACGGATAGCTTCAAGGAAATTGAAGGGGGTTGCACTGGATTGGTGGGAAGTTGTGACAGTAGGAAGACAAGAGGATACTATCACTTGGAATAATTTCAAGGACATGCTTGAGGCCAGATTTGTCCCAGCATCTGCCAAGGCCACACTGCTTGAAGACTTTATCAGATTAAGGCAAGGAAGCATGAGTGTGAATGAATACACTCAGAAGTTTGAAGCATTATCCAAGTATGGACTGGTGTTAATATGGAATGCAGAAGCAAAGAATGCAAGGTACATTCAAGGCTTGAACCCTAGTCTGTCAAGGGCAATGTTGCCATACAAAGACAAAACCTTTGATCAAGTAATTGATCTAACTCTCTCATTTGAGCAACATGACACTGCAAGGGAGAAATTCAGGAATATGAAGCTCACTAAGAAGAAGGGTGGTCAGAACAATGTGCAACCTTATGACAAGAGAAATGCAAGTAAAGGAGTTAAGAAAGAGGAAGGAGCAACAGCACTTGAAAACAAGAAATTCACTCATTGTTTTAATTGTGGAAAAGCTGGACATTATAGTAACCAATGCCCTGACCCTAAAATACCTAGAGGAGGCTGTTATAATTGTGGAAAGATGGGTCATCTCAAGAAGGATTGCCCAGAAACCAATAGGGGAACAGCAAGGGTAGGAGCTTTGGCAGCAAGTAACACTGGGAATGTTGGGCAACTTGAAGGTATAATTTTTATTCATACCCAACCAATATCAGTAATATATGACACTGGTGCCTCCCATTCACTAATATCTTTGGAAATTGTAAAGAAGTTAACACTTGCTTGTGTTTCTATTGATCAGCCCTTAATTGTACACAGTCCCATAGGGAGTCATTGCATGTTGGGGATGAAGTGCATGGGTCTGAAATTAATTATAAGGGGTTATGAATTTAATTCAGACTTATATACCTTAAATTATCCTGGTATTGGGATTATTTTGGGGGTAGATTGGTTAATGAGAAATAAAGCAATTTTAAATTTAGAAAACCTTACTATTTCTTTGGAAACAAATGAAGGCAAAAGAATTACCATCTTAAGTGAAATAGCAAAGAATACATGCTTTAATAAAATATGGAGTATTAATGAAGTTCAAAAGGAATTAAAGGTAGAGGAAATCCCAGTAGTAAATGAATATATAGATGTGTTTGGAGAAGTAAAGGGAGTTCCTCAAAACAGACCAGTTGAATTTAAAATAAAATTAATTCCTGGAACAAATCCAATCATTAAGAAACCTTATAGAATGGGTCCAAAAGAATTGGTAGAATTAAAACATCAACTAGAAGAATTAGAAGAGAAATGATTCATAAGATCAAGTAGTTCCAGTTGGGGTTCCCCAGTGCTTTTTGTTAAGAAGCATGATGGAACAATGAGGTTGTGTGTAGACTACAGGGATTTAAACAAGGTGACTATTAAAAATAAGTACCCACTTCCTAGAATAGATGATCTATTTGATCAATTGCATGGGGCTAAAATATTTTCAAGGTTAGACTTAGCCTCTGGATTTCATCAAATGAAAGTTGCAGAGGAAAGCATTGAGTACACAGCCTTCAATACAAGGTATGGCCTTTATGAATTTCTAGTAATGCCATTTGGCTTGACCAATGCTCCCTCCTATTTTGTAGACTTGATGAATAGAATTTTTAGAGACTTTTTGGATAAGTTTGTCTTGGTATTTATAGATGACATACTAATTTATTCAAAGTCAGAAAATGATCATGCTATGCACCTACATTTAGTATTATCCAGACTTAGAGAACATGAATTAAAAGCCAAGTATTCAAAGTGTGCATTTTGGCAACATGAAGTAAAATTCTTAGGACACATAGTGTCACAGCAGGGAGTAAGTGTAGATCCAAGCAAGGTCATTGCAGTTCAAACATGGAGTAGACCCAAAACAGTGACTGAGGTGAGGTCATTCTTAGGTTTGGCAGGGTATTATAGGAGGTTCATCAAGAATTTTTCAAGAATAGCCGCACCAATGACCAAGCTAACCAAGAAGAACCAACCATATGTGTGGACTGAGCAGTGTGAACAAGCTTTTGAGAAATTGAAGCAAGCATTGGTGGAAGCCCCTGTCCTACAAATCCCAGAAGCAAATGAAGGAATGGTCGTATACACTGATGCTAGTGGATCTGGGTTAGGTGCAGTGCTTATGCAACATGGCAAGGTAGTGGCATATGCATCAAGACAGCTTAAACCCAACGAAACCAAATATGCAACTCATGATCTAGAATTAGCTGCAATAGTGTTTGCACTAAAACTATGGAGGCATTATTTGCTTGGGGCAAAATTTGAATTATTCACAGATCATCAAGCATTGAAATATTTATTTTCTCAAAAAGATTTAAATATGAGGCAAGCAAGGTGGTTGGAGTTTCTAGCTGCATATGATTTAGATATATTGTACACTCCTGGAAAAGCTAATAGAGTAGCAGATGCTTTGAGCAGAAATCATATTAGATTAGCCAGTTTGATGATTGATGAGTTTAGAAATCTTGCAGTACTTGGGGAGGCAGATATATACAGTAAGGATGCAGTGAATTTTAAAGAGCATGGTGATATGGTGGAGTATGGTACACTGGGAATAATCATAGTGAAGTCTAATCTGGTGGAGAAAGTTGGTAGCATGCAAGATCAAGATCAAAGTCTGAAGGAGAAGAAAGAAATGTTATTAAACAACATTGAGTCAGAGAATTTTAAAATAGATTCCCAAGGTTATTTGAGGAAAAATGATAAGCTTTGTGTACCAAACATTGCAGAATTGAAGGAAGAAATCATGAATGAGCATCACAAGACCCGGTACACCATACACCCTGGTGGTACTAAGATGTATCATGATTTAAAATGAGGCTACTGGTGGCCAGGAATGAAGCAAGCAGTGGCAAGATATGTGGCAAAGTGTTCCACATGCCAACAAATTAAAGCAGACCACCAAAAGCCCTCTGGCATGTTGCAACCTTTGGAGGTACCTTAGTGGAAGTGGGAAAGCATTTCCATGGATTTTGTAGATGGTTTGCCTAGAACTAAGAAAGGCAATGATAGTATATGGGTAATTGTTGATAGACTAACCAAATCAGCTCACTTTGTCCCTGTCAGATCAGATAGGAATGCATCTAAGCTTGCACAATTGTTCATTAAAGAAGTGGTGAGGCTACATGGCATACCCAAGACTATTGTAAGTGATAGAGACACTTTGTTCACCTCAAGATTTTGGGAAAGTTTCCAAGAAGCAATGGGAACACAACTTTGTTTAAGCACTGCCTACCATCCTCAAAGTGATGGGCAAACAGAGATAGTGAATAAAATATTGGAAGATTTACTTAGAGCATGTGTGCTTGATTTTGGGGGTAATTGGGAGGATCATATCCACTTGGCAGAATTCACTTACAACAATAGCTATCAATCAACCATAGGAATGGCTCCCTTTGAAGCCTTGTATGGGAGACCTTGCATGTCTCCTGCCTGTTGGTTGGAAGCAGGAGAGGGTGTAATGTTGGGGCCAGACCATGTTAAAGAAACTTCCAACATGATTGAATTGATTAGGCATAGAATGAAGGCAGCACAATCAAGACAAAAGTCTTATGCAGATAGAAAAAGGAAGCCAATGGAGTTTGAAGTAGGAGAGCATGTTTTTCTGAAGGTATCACCAATGAAGAAAGTGTTCAGGTTTGGAAAATCTGGTAAGTTATCACCAAGATTTGTAGGACCATATGAAATTATGCAGAGAATTGGTGCTATGGCCTACAGACTTAAGTTACCTGAGGAGTTGAGTGGTGTGCATCCTGTATTTCATGTTTCTCAATTGAGAAAATGGGTGCATGATGAAGGAGCAATTCTGGAGTCACCTACTCAAGTTCAAGTCCAGAAGAATATGGTTTATACCAATGAACCAGTAGGGATAGTTGCCAAGGAAGAGAAAAAGTTGAGGAACAAGGTGATCAAACTGGTGAAAATCCAATGGAGCTTGGACACTAATGATTGTACATGGGAGGTTGAAGACAAAATGAGGGCTAAATACCCCAATTTGTTTACTGGTGGAGAGGTATGTTTAAGCAGCCTAAGATAATTTTTCGAAATATATTTATATATTGTTTGTTTCCATAAAATATGAGTATGGGGTTATGGAGTTAAAACAGGCTATGGGTTAGTGTTTTTAATTGGAGAAAATAGGTGAAATTATGGGGACATAATTCCTTTAAGGGGGAGGGTATGTAATGACCCTAAAATGAAATAAAATAAAAATATATACATTTAATATATATATATATGGGGCATTTTCTGTTTTATATACAAAGGTAAAATAAAATGAAGTTTAATAAAAAGGTTTATAAGTCTTATAATTGTGCCAGAAATAATTAGCATAGTATGTGTGATTTTTAATTTAAGTGTACAAAGGAGATTTTCAGATTCTCTAAACTTATAAAAAGAAATGAATAAAGGATCACATGCATATGGCATGAACAAAATAGAAACATGAAAATAGCATGCAGTGTTTAAAATGTTCAACTCCCAAAATAACCAACTAAAGTAACCTGATGTGTACATTTCCCATTTAGGACCACACAGGAATGAGATGTATGCATGAACAGCTAAGGGTATTAGGAGAATTACCCATTTTCTTAAACCCTAGAATGGATTTATAAATAACTGCACATGGCCAAAACCATCACTCTCTCGGGATCAAACACAAAATAAAATAAACAAGGAAGAAACACTAGCTTGGGGCTTTGGGGGATTTGCTGTTCAAAATATTAAGACAGTAAAAGGAAAAACATTATGTGAGTATTTATCTTTTGTATGCAATGGCATTAAGTCCTATTGCAGGCAGCCTAAAAATACTATGAGTTATTTGAATCTCTGAAATGATTTGTTATGGGTGATATGGATGTTTGTTTGTGCATTTTTGTTTGGAGCATTGATCTGTAATTTGGCTTTCAGAGTTAACATGTTTTAAGTATTCTTGTTCTATCATCATTAAACATGGATCAAGATTAATAGGGGAACATGGGGTTAAGCCAAAAAATATGCAGGCAGTCATATTTCTCTGATATAAAAAAAAGTAAAACTAAATTGGTCACTTGGGGGTTAGTCAATGATCTGCTTACTTCAGGTGGAAGCAAGTATGTGCATGGTGCAACTGCACCCTGAGGCCTTTGTGTGTTGGAATAATTTAAACAACCTGGGAGTTTCCATCACAATGCATACATAGTGTTCATTTGACAAGGAGTTAAAGACCATAAAATAAATGGGGACAGGGGTTTAAAAATCTGGGTTATAAATATCCAGATATGGTGTTAAATTAATCAAGTTAAACTTGTTCATTGATTAGTTGCTGGGTGAAAAATTTGGAGTATGAAACTTGGGTTTATTTATCTAGATTTGGGGAGAATAAATCAAGAATCATACATATGTTTATCTTTACTGTTTGCTGTGTATTTGTTTGAATAGATGAATGTGTTTTTGTATTACCTTGTATGAACCAAAACATGCTAAGTATAAACATCTGTTAAACTAGGAAGGCACTGCAAGATTATGTTTTAAAATCATGAATATGTATACAAAATTGATAAATGCTCATACCAGTGAAAACTGACCCTTTTGGTTGCCCTTGCAATCATCTGGGTGTCTCAAAAATTCTTTGGGGCAGCTAAATGATTTGCTTGCAGGAAATTGAAGTTGGCTTGATGAGTAGAGAAGGCATTGGCTGCTAGTATAAATAAGAGAGAGACTTGATTTTAAAATTTGCAGATGCATTGTAATGAAATCACTAGGCACATTTTATTTTCTGCAATTGAAGATTACTTTTAGGAAACTTTTAAGTATTTTGAGTTGAAGATATGTACTTAATCAAAACTTGTTATGAGTGATCATTGATGATGTTTTTGATAACTACTGAATTTATCTTATGAATGTCTGATTTGGAGAAATTAATGGGTTAGACATGTCATATACATTTGACATGGATACATATATATTTGAACACTGATTTTCATTGCTTATGTTTTGCCTTATGGAAATTAATAAGCTAAGGGGATTGATTTTTAATGAACGCTCAAGAATTTAGTAGAATATTCAAGTGAGATGAATTTGTGCATGGCAGGTAAGTGATACTTGCATATGCACGAATTCTGGAAACTTATAAGTAATTGAGTATTCAAGTTTAACCTCTGAGAAAACTTATCAACAATTTTAGTCGTCTAAGATCAAATTAGACGTCTGTCATAATAATTTAGACGTCTGGGATTGTATATAGACGTCTGTCAATAAAAATTTAGAAGTCTGAACTTAGTTCAAAATGTTTTCTACTCTCTGTTTAAAATCTAGACACTCTGAGACGTCTGTCATAATAATTTAGACGTCTGAGATTGAATATAGACGTCTGTTAATAAAAATTTAGACGTCTGAACTTAGTTCAAAATGTTTTCTACTCTCTGTTTAAAATCTAGACACTCTGAGACGTCTGTCATAATAATTTAGACGTCTGAGATTGAATATAGACGTCTATCATAAAATTTTAGACGTCTGAATTGCTGATTTTGCCTAATTTGTCTATTTTCGAGTAAATTTCCAAGATTTATCGATTTTAGCAGATCTAACTTATTGTTTTTAATTACTATCAACCTTGATAACTATCATGAGATCAAGTAAATGTTATTTTAGAGTTAAATAGAATTATCTAGGCAAGATATATATATAAGTGTTAGTATTTGTCAAAGTGCACCTATGGCAGTAGAACAAGACTTAGAAAAGAAATAAGTGGCTATTTCAATAGCTTGTATGGTACTTTAATTTCATTTTGATTTAAATTCCCTCTGATAAAAAAAATATATATATAATAATAATAAAGAAACAATTTGTATATCATCAAATATACAATTGACTTAGTTTGTTTGTACACTGATATGATTATATTGGTGAAACCAGGGTCTTGGGAAAAATATTTGGAAATTATATAAATATTCAAATATAGAAGAATTGGGGTTTAGTGGTGAAGGCCTCTTGAAAAAGATATTGATATTCGTCATCATTTTCTTCGTAATAATATTGAAAAAGATATAATCAATCTAGAATTTGTATCTTCGGAAAATCAATTAGCAGATATTTTTACCAAACCATTAAATGAAAACACTTTTGTAAAATTGAGACGAGAACTTGGAATCATCTCATTCAAAAATTTATGAAGTTTACTTCAACTCATTTCTGTTTTTATTTAAAGGTTAATATAAACTTGGTTTTTTGTCCTCACATTTTTCTTCTGGTTAAAATTAAATTATTCTACATTTAATCTTAACTATTCATTGTTTAGTCTTCAGTTTTATATATAAATTCTTTCATTCAGAAGAAAACTTTCATTCAGCTTATTTCAAATAAAAAGGTGAAAGAAGAAAATTAATTATGTTTTTTAATTTTGCATTATTCATATATACCATGGCCGGTTCATCTTCAGATGAGCCTTCCTATTCATCTAGATATTCTTCAATTGACTTTGAAACACCTAGTTCTGGGTCTTCCTGTAAGGACCCGGTTTTCCGTACCCCTTGAATAGACACTAATCTCCATCGATTTACTCAAGGTGAACGAAAAACCGAACCATTAGGGTTTTAAAAGAAGAGGTAGAAGAAAAGATAGAAGAAAAAGAAAGAAGAACAACAGAACAACATCAGAACAGAAACAATATCAGAATCTCACATTCGCAGCGGAACAATATATAATAGATAATCACTAGTCTTTTAAAACAAAGAACTATATCAGTTTATGCATACATCAATCAGAGTCAATATACAAAAATGGACAGTTATATAAACTTGTCCTCATACAGAATACACAGCGGAATAAATACTATCAGATACAAATACTACGTCTCGTCATCCAGCTTATCTCCAAAGCTCCAGAATATCCAGAATATCCTGATAACCTAACTCTAGACTGCCCGTGTGGAAATTGGTGGGAACCCAGAGTTTAGAAGGGAAACAATAAACTCCAGGTCAATCATGGTGACTGGTGTGAGATCATAAAACAGTTATTTTTCACAAATAAAATAAAATAGATTCGCAATGCTTTTGGAAAATGAAATTACCATAAGACCTCCCGCCACACACACAATGCAAACGCAGAATTAGAGGAGATTTCTTCTTATGATAGTCAAAGATGCTTACTACGCCAATCATTGGATTATTATTATTAATGTCTAGTGTAGAAAATATTTCGAAAGTATATTAATCTTAGCCAGCATACGAACAGTATCGTATGCCTACTATAGCTACCATCTAAATAGTGGGGCGCCACCATAAGTAAATGGCAGGTTCTACAACTAATACCGTACAAGGTTCGTATTGGAAAATGGATTTGCCAACAAATGGTCAGGCTAAGGAACTTCCTTTCCTCCTGCCGAATGGGATCGCCTCTGGCTGGACGTCCCAAGAGACAAACTGCTCTCTGCCAAACAAGGCCGGGTTACCCCTGTAACAGGTAACTCACGAATATGTCATCACCCGGTCCTTTGGGACCTTTATCAGAGCGCTCGGTAACCAACATCACACATCATAAAGAAAGTGTATCCACATGAGTAAGTATCTAGGCTCCATACCATGATACCACCCCTTTCCAGAAGGAAATGACATACCCTAAAGGGCGCGACCCTCATAACCTTGCCGCAACATTCCTGTTTCGACCATTTCCGGGTTGTTGAAGCCCTGACGAAGTCTCGTCCACAAAGCTATGCTTTTTCAAAAAGCCACGCTTTGGGTCAACCTATGATCACAAAGATAAATGATCAAACAAATGATCATATCACAGATGATCAAACATTGATCATCACACAGCAACACTCAGCATGCCACATTACCAAATTGAGATATATCGCTGATAAATTTCAACTACATAACCTCTGAGCTCGTACGTCTCAGAGAAGGGTGTTAAGCTAAGAGAATAAATTCTCCACCACCAACAGATATGTATTTGAAAGAAATCAGCTTTATATCTCAAAATGTAATGTCAGACACACAATCCATACAAGTCTGTTCCAGGATCGAACATAACCGAAGGCACTTCTCACGAAGCCCTTGCAAATCCGGATAATTCCCAATCACGTCCGGACTTCCCGTCACTAAGGGTGATAAAACCTCTAAATCGGAGATCAACCGATGTAGAGTAACTCGATGGTAATCCTTCCATTTTCAAAAATATCCGGTCTTCAACACCGGTCAGCAAATGCGATTCATAACGACGTATCACATATTCGGAATGGGTTATACGACCCCATGGTCCTTTTCCGGCTAACCCGAATAGTGAGCGCTTATTCAAAAATAAGTGTGGCATTCAAATTCATCCAATTCACAACAAATACCCATTCAAGGTAATTATTGATAGTCGGTTATTTAACTATCCATAAAGATGCGCAACATCATCAGATTCCAAATAATTTTCCAAATTATTTATTCTTCCAAAATATCTTTACTAGATATAAAATTTCCACACTTCAAAAATAAATCAATATTTATTTTTAAACAGATTCCCTTTCTTTTATAAATTCCATAGTGAATCTATATTTTCAAATATCTACTGATATACGATTTTCAAATCGATTTCAAATATTCAATTCAATTTATCTTTACAAAGATAAATTCTCAAAAACGTTCATTTCATATTGGAAAAGTAATTCCATACTTATTTAAAAATAAGTGATTCACAAATCTATTTATTTTCAACATTTGAAAATATTCGATATACTTAAAGCAAAATTAAGTATATATTTCATTCTTTAAGGAAATCATTCTCTTAAGCACATTTATTTGAGTCAAAACGAATGTTACGTAAAACATCGTTACGACGACTCAAAATCACTAGTATAGGGATTTGGAATTAAGATAGATGTATAAATCCCAATACTATATAAAACATTTCCTTTCGGAAATCATTTACTATAACAACAGTGTTATAGTCCACCATTTCCTTCTTTCTCGAAAACGTCTATTTCAACAATGAATGTTGAAATCTATGGTTTCGATATTTAACACATTTTAAAACATCGTTAAAACAATTAACTTCATCTTCAATGTCACTTTCCCAAAATAATATCCATTTTACTTAACAATATATTCACTGTCCAAAATCGTGAATATACTTCACAAATCTAAATTTCAATATTTTCCTACACATTTTATTTCAAAAATTATCCACTATCCAAAATCGTGGATAAAATTCCCTTAATAACCTTCTATATTAAATTCATCAGATTTGATTGATTTTCGAATTTATAAAACAACGTTTATAAACTCACCTTTATATTTCATAACAACTTTGATTTATAAATCTCCTTTATTAACAAATTCAATCAAGATCCATTCAAAGGTAAAAAATCAAATTTATAAGTTAATTTCTTATAAATCTTTCATTCTACAATTTCATTCATTTTCAACTTCACAATTTATAAATCTATAAATTTCATACACTTACGAATTCCATAATTATTTCATTTTTAACACTTACAAAAACTTGTTTTATAATTCCAATATTTTAAATTTATAGATATCAATTTTATAAATCTTTTTATACAAATCGTTTATAGTTATTCTAAAATCCCAACTTAAACCATTTTATAAATTACTCGACTATTTATTTCAAAAATCACCTTCCGGTTATATTTCACAAAAAAATATAACTTTTATAAATTTAAAATTTGAACGTTTATTTATTTAAAATAAATCAATTCAAAAGTTCAATAAAACGTCCACTTTCAAAAATCACTTTAAAATCCTTTTAAAGTAAAAGTCGTTATTTTTAAACTTCAAAACTGAATCCGATGATGCAACAGCACCAATTAGTCAATCACAACATCCAATATCATATATCAATATGATAATCAACAAAAATCATAATATCTGAAATCAAATAAATACTGGTGAGGAATCCAGTTGGATCCCTCCAACCTGTTTCCCTGCATCCACAGATGTTAGCACAATACCAATTCCACTTCGAGGTGGAATATCGTGGTATATGGATTTTATAAAAATCATCCGCTTACTAACGGCGCAATAGGGTCTCATCCGCTATACGAGGCGGGAAATCAATCAATCCAATATATACATATGCCAATATGTATATATTGCTATATATATAGATATATCCTACTATATCTAATATCACATCCAATAGCAATCAAATCAATCAATAACGGCAAAAATTAAAATTTTCCTTCGAGTGAGAAAATCTCACCTTAGCTTTTAATTTGCCATCCATTTCCATTTTGACCATTTCTGCTTTGATTTCTCGTTTTGACCTTGTATAGATAATTTTATAAAATTTATCAATATCCGTAGTAATCTATCAAATTAAATTTTCCATTTGATAATTTAAATTAACTAGTAATTTTATTTTAACCCAGATTCCTTTAATATATTAATAAATATCCCTTTTCTTTAAAATATTAATAAAAAAAAATCTTATCTTATATATTAAATTTGAATTGACAAGTATACTTAAAATGTATATACTCTTATATATGTTAAAACCTGCTTTCCTGTAAAAGAAATTTAAAATCTATGTCATACTTCACTATTTTAAGGTCATAAATTTTAACAACTATTCATTTTTATTTTATCTTTCTCTATGTACACCTATATATATATTGAAAACAAAATCTTTCTTTACTGTTAACAGATTTTCTTCTATATTATCTAACTTAAATAATTTTAAATGCTTTTATTTACACATACATTCATTTATCAAACTGTACCAATATCTCCTATTAACAAAAATCTGAGTTTAAAAATCTTCTTCATGTTTCTGTATATATATATGTATACATTGTAAATTTCAAATCGAACGGAAGTAAATCGAACGATTACCTCTGCTTAAACCCAGACTCGTTCTCTAATCCATCGACATCGCCTTCCATGCCCACGCGAAATCACGGCCTCGACATCATACTCGAGCTCGACGAACTGCCCCACCGCGAGCCCCAAGCCCTCAAAATCGCGACACGTCACTGCTGCCGCGGCCTTGAGCCCTCGTCGCTCGCGCCTACTGCCTTCACCAACCTCGACGAAACCATCGCAACCCCAAACTCGCGAAACCCCCAGCGCCGAAACCCTAGACCACTCGCCTTCGTCTGCCTTCGTTCGCCAAAGCTCACTCGAGAATCACCTCCTGCTCGCGAATCCTTGCCATGGTCGCGACTGCGATTCGGACTTGATTTGGGGGGAAAGAGGAAATAGGAGAGGAGGGAGACGGCTTCAGCCATTTTTTTTCTTCTGTGATTCCAATTTTGTTTCTCTATGGCTTTTGAATTTGAACGAGAAAGAGGGGAAAGGAGGAAATGGGTTGCACGCACAAGGTATGGGCTTTACACGATCTCGTTCTGAAATTACAGGCGTGATTAAAGGAGATGATGTCGACAAATTTTAAATATTAAATTTAAATTGAATTTGATTTGATTTCAATGCGTTTGCTCGCCGTACGGTCACGTATTAACTCCGAAAAATACGAAAATTGAAATCCGACAATAATACAATATTCCGGATCCAATGGAACTGGTTTCGTCAAATTTCGAGACTGTGCCTCGGACGGCTATTTTTAAATATCGATACGAACGATATAAATTCAAAACTGATCAAATCAATTCGAAATTAGATTCTGAAGCTTCTGTTATCTTCAGTATCATTATTATAAATTTTAGAAGCTTTTGAAATATTTTTCTTCAGCTTAAAATTGAAGATTTAAATTTTTATTCAACTTTCGATAGATTGAATTTTTCAATTTAATCGCTTTATTCAAAGTTATATTGGGGATTCAAATTAAATTATCGTTCAAATATTTAAAATTAATTAAATATTCTCAATTTAATTTGTTCAAAATTCTGGGTCGTTACAAACTTCCCTCCTTAAAAGAATTTCGTCCCGAAATTACAAGTTAGGAAAAAAAAGTCCTTAACTCATCTACTATTTTTCATAATCCAATAGTTTTATCAAACTTTCAAAACAAATCTTTCTACTAAAGATTCGTTATCAATTCAACTAACTTTCCAAACACTTTCATAGTTTTCAAACAATATTGTTTAACTGATGATTCAAATTTAAATTCAAATTCAAATTTAAACTTTCAAAATTTTCTCAAAAATTTTCTAACACTCTAAATTTTCGAAAAATTTCGCCAGCGTCTCCTTTGCGCGGCTAACACGGTACGACTACAAAACGTCCCTACGGACTCTCAAATTTCAAAAAGAAAAAGAAAAAGCCAAGCGGCTAGACAAGAAATCAGCAAATCTCATATCGAAATTCAAATACTTACCTTTTGTCGAGCAATTCAAATTTATCTTTGAAATCAAAATTCCAATTCCTTTATAACACCTGTATATCCTACTAGCCATATATCTAGTTACAGCATTCAATCCAATTTGCCAATTCCATTACAAAAATCCTATATAAACTTCTTATACATTTTTAGCTTACTATTGAAGTTACACATCCATTTTTAAACAATTTTGCATTTCAATCATTCGAATTCAATTCCAACATTTAATTCTATTTGAATTCAATTCTATATTCTATTCTGAATATTGAATTTTTATCGATTATCTTTCATTTACTAATTCATATCACTCTTTATATTAGTTTCATTCACTAATTCATTTTAAATTTCAATTTCCAATATTCGGCTTGAATTACATTTACTAACAAATTCAAAACAAAGTTTAACATTCATCTTTAATTTCATTTACTTGCAATTGTAAATTTCATTCATTCAGAAATTTATTTCTACTTACTTGAATATATTTGCAAATATTCTTCTGAAACTCTATTTCAGATTAAAAATCACATTAATATTTCATATTCACAAATTCTATTTGTATATGGATTTTATTTCTTTAAGTTAGATTTTTATTTAAACTTCATCTTTTAAGTTAAATTTATTCTATCAAAAATCAAACTGTATAAGTTATCAACTTAATAATATTTCATAAATATTTTTATATAGTATTCCAGAGTCTTACCAACATTTCAAAAATCATTTTGAAAACAATTCAAATTATCCTTTGAATTTCCAAAACAAAACCCAAATTTTCCAAACAACTTCCATTTAAAACAATTTGGCAGCAATTCCTCTTTTGGAAACCCGAAAATGAACATCGGTGATGTCGCGATCATCATCGGAATTATTTTCCAGCGACCGAAAAGAGTTTAGAGCTTTTCATTCTTTCAGAATACTTTTCAAAACCTTTGAAATACATTTTCAACTCCAAAAAGGATTTAAACTTTCCAAATCTCCAAAATTTTCAAATTCTTTTCAAACCTTTCCAAAAACTTCTCTGGAATTCCGTTTCAAATTACAAATCACTTTTAAAATTTATATTCTTAACTTTCATTTGTATACGAATTCATTTCCTTATGCTTCAATTCGCATTTATAAATTTCATTTGTTAATTGAATTTATCTCCAAATCTTTGGTTATCATTTAAATTTCTCATTCCATTTCATATAACAATGATAATAATTCAATTCAATGTTATTATTTTATAACAACCAAACATCCATATACTATGATAATTCATAGAAAAATCATTTCTTTTCTATACAAAATAGCTTTGGGCAAAATTATTTCATTTACCCTATTTTAAAACAATACTGTGTCGGTTTATCTTGTTTAAGAGTTTAGAAACTCCTATCAATACAGTTAGCTAGACTACACCGACCAGAATTCATAAACAATCAACCGATAAGTCAACACAATACAAAACAATTTCATATTCACTAACAAATACGCACTCATATCTATTATTACACTCAACTCATTATAGAGTACTACTGACTCTATCTCTAATGAGTAACACCCAACAGAGCAGGGTTGTCGCTTAACCATATGCTCTGATACCACGTTGTAACGAACGAACCGTCGGCGGTCACAACCGGTAGGCTTTTCAACCATCCTAGCCCCACCGTGGCTTACACTGGTACCTCGCATTTACTTTTACGGCCAGCCTCTTGACTGTCATAACCAACCCATCCCACTCAGGGACATGTAGGGGTAAGAGTCTCCCGTTCGCCACCAAATCGCGAAGCGAGAACCCCCTATCATGCTGTAATATAGCAAATGTGATCCATAACGACGTATCACATATTCGGAATGGGTTATACGACCCCATGGTCCTTTTTCGGCTAACCCGAATAGTGAGCGCTTATTCAAAAATAAGTGTGGCATTCAAATTCATCCAATTCACAACAAATACCCATTCAAGGTAATTATTGATAGTCGGTTATTTAACTATCCATAAAGATGCGCAACATCATCAGATTCCAAATAATTTTCCAAATTATTTATTCTTCCAAAATATCTTTACTAGATATAAAATTTCCACACTTCAAAAATAAATCAATATTTATTTTTAAACAGATTCCATTTCTTTTATAAATTCCATAGTGAATCTATATTTTCAAATATCTACTGATATACGATTTTCAAATCGATTTCAAATATTCAATTCAATTTATCTTTACAAAGATAAATTCTCAAAAACGTTCATTTCATATTGAAAAAGTAATTTCATACTTATTTAAAAATAAGTGATTCACAAATCTATTTATTTTCAACATTTGAAAATATTCGATATACTTAAAGCAAAATCAAGTATATATTTCATTCTTTAAGGAAATCATTCTCTTAAGCACATTTATTTGAGTCAAAACGAATGTTACGTAAAACATCGTTACGACGACTCAAAATCACTAGTATAGGGATTTGGAATTAAGATAGATGTATAAATCCCAATACTATATAAAACATTTCCTTTCGGAAATCATTTACTATAACAACAGTGTTATAGTCCACCATTTCCTTCTTTCTCGAAAACATCTATTTCAACAATGAATGTTGAAATCTATGGTTTCGATATTTAACACATTTTAAAACATTGTTAAAACAATTAACTTCATCTTCAATGTCACTTTCCCAAAATAATATCCATTTTACTTAACAATATATTCACTGTCCAAAATCGTGAATATACTTCACAAATCCAAATTTCAATATTTTCCTACACATTTTATTTCAAGAATTATTCACTATCCAAAATCGTGGATAAAATTCCCTTAATAACCTTCTATATTAAATTCATCAGATTTGATTGATTTTCGAATTTATAAAACAACGTTTATAAATTCACCTTTATATTTCATAACAACTTTGATTTATAAATCTCCTTTATTAACAAATTCAATCAAGATCCATTTAAAGGTAAAAAATCAAATTTATAAGTTAATTTCTTATAAATCTTTCATTCTACAATTTCATTCATTTTCAACTTCACAATTTATAAATCTATAAATTTCATACACTTACGAATTCCATAATTATTTCATTTTTAACACTTACAAAAACTCGTTTTATAATTCCAATATTTTAAATTTATAGATATCAATTTTATAAATCTTTTTATACAAATCGTTTATATTTATTCAAAAATCCCAACTTAAACCATTTTATAAATTACTCGACTATTTATTTCAAAAATCACCTTCCGGTTATATTTCACAAAAAATTATAACTTTTATAACTTTAAAATTTGAACGTTTATTTATTTGAAATAAATCAATTCAAAAGTTCAATAAAACGTCCACTTTCAAAAATCACTTTAAAATCCTTTTAAAGTAAAAGTCGTTATTTTTAAACTTCAAAACTGAATCCGATGATGCAACAGCACCAATTAGTCAATCACAACATCCAATATCATATATCAATATGATAATCAACAAAAATCATAATATCTGAAATCAAATAAATACTGGTGAGGAATCCAGTTGGATCCCTCCAACCTGTTTCCCTGCATCCACAGATGTTAGCACAATACCAATTCCACTTCGAGGTGGAATATCGTGGTATATGGGTTTTATAAAAATCATCCGCTTACTAACGGCGCAATAGGGTCTCATCCGCTATACGAGGCGGGAAATCAATCAAGCCAATATATACATATGCCAATATGTATATATTGCTATATATATAGATATATCCTATTATATCTAATATCACATCCAATAGCAATCAAATCAATCAATAACGGCAAAAATTAAATTTTTCCTTCGAGTGAGAAAATCTCACCTTAGCTTTTAATTTGCCATCCATTTCCATTTTGACCATTTCTGCTTTGATTTCTCGTTTTGACCTTGTATAGATAATTTTATAAAATTTATCAATATCCGCAGTAATCTATCAAATTAAATTTTCCATTTGATAATTTAAATTAACTAGTAATTTTATTTTAACCCAGATTCCTTTAATATATTAATAAATATCCCTTTTCTTTAAAATAATAATAAAAAAAATCTTATCTTATATATTAAATTTGAATTGACAAGTATACTTAAAATGTATATACTCTTATATATGTTAAAACCTGCTTTCCTGTAAAAGAAAATTAAAATCTATGTCATACTTCACTGTTTTAAGGTCATAAATTTTAACAACTATTCATTTTTATTTTATCTTTCTCTATGTACACCTATATATATATTGAAAACAAAATCTTTCTTTACTGTTAACAGATTTTCTTCTATATTATCTAACTTAAATAATTTTAAATGCTTTTATTTACACATACATTCATTTATCAAACTGTACCAATATCTCCTATTAACAAAAATCTGAGTTTAAAATTCTTCTTCATGTTTCTGTATATATATATATGTATACATTGTAAATTTCAAATCGAACGGAAGTAAATCGAACGATTACCTCTGCTTAAACCCAGACTCGTTCTCTAATCCATCGACATCGCCTTTCATGCCCACGCGAAATCACGGCCTTGACATCGTACTCGAGCTCGACGAACTGCCCCACCGCGAGCCCCAAGCCCTCGAAATTGCGACACGTCACTGCTGCCGCGGCCTTGAGCCCTCGTCGCTCGCGCCTACTGCCTTCACCAACCTCGACGAAACCATCGCGACCCCAAACTCGCGAAACCCCCAGCGCCGAAACCCTAGACCACTCGCCTTCGTCTGCCTTCGTTCGCCAAAGCTCACTCGAGAATCACCTCCTGCTCGCGAATCCTTGCCATGGTCACGACTGTGATTCGAACTTGATTTGGGGGGAAAGAGGAAATAGGAGAGGAGGGAGACGGCTTCGGCCATTTTTTCTTCTTCTGTGATTCCAATTTTGTTTCTCTATGGCTTTTGAATTTGAACGAGAAAGAGGGGAAAGGAGGAAATGGGTTGCACGCACAGGGTATGGGCTTTACACGATCTCGTTCCGAAATTACAGGCGTGATTAAAGGAGATGATGTCGACAAATTTTAAATATTAAATTTAAATTGAATTTGATTTGATTTCAATGCGTTTGCTCGCCGTACGGTCACATATTAACTCCGAAAAATACGAAAATTGAAATCCGATAATAATACAATATTCCGGATCCAATGGAACCGGTTTCATCAAATTCCGAGACTGTGCCTCGGACGGCTATTTTTAAATATCGATACGAACGATATAAATTCAAAACTGATCAAATCAATTCGAAATTAGATTCTGAAGCTTCTGTTATCTTCAGTATCATTATTATAAATTTTAGAAGCTTTTGAAATATTTTTCTTCAGCTTAAAATTGAAGATTTAAATTTTTATTCAACTTTCGATAGATTGAATTTTTTAGTTTAATCGCTTTATTCAAAGTTATATTGGGGATTCAAATTAAATTATCGTTTAAATATTTAAAATTAATTAAATATTCTCAATTTAATTTGTTCAAAATTCTGGGTCGTTACACTTCCGAACTTCCAACTCCAACTCCAGCCTATATTCCGATATGTCCACCACAAAGTCATCATACAGGATATACGCCAGAAAATAAACGCACGCGAAGAAATTTATTTCCATCTCCAACTACTAAAGAAAAGATAGATGACTTACATCACTATCAGAGGGAAACACTTAATCTTCAGTGTGAAATGTATTTTGAGCAAAAGAGTCATGGTAGAAGACTTAGTTTCCTTGAACGTTGTGCTGCAAAAATATGTGGTTCATCTCCGATCAACACAAATGCACATATTCATTCACCTCAACGTCCTCATGTTTCTCCAAATTCGTGGGATCGTCAGCCTCAATGGTCTCCAATTAAACTGTTTGATGAACACAACCAACTCGAATTATCCAAAGGGAAGTCTCCGAAGTCTCCAAAAACTCCGAAGACTCCTAAGTAAATAATATATATATATATGATATGATTGCACGTTCATTTGGTTACTCATTTTTGCTTTGTATTATTTTCAAAATAAATAAATATATGAATATTTTCTTTTATCATTAAACAGAGCAAAAACACTAAACATCAGACATACAGACGTCTAGACATTTACACAGACGTCTGTAAAACACCTATTTTATATTTATTTCAGACACACAGACGTTTGGAGCATTTATCATAGACGTCTAATTTCAGTGTAAAAAGTTTCAAATTCTCTGTTCCTGGATTAGCCGTCTGAATTTTTTGTCACAGACGTCTGTCCCTGAATATAGACGTCTAAACAATAAAATTCAACCGTCTGATTTTAGTTTGAAAAATTAGAAATTCTCTGTTATCAAATTAGCCGTCTGTGTAAAAATAACAGACGTCTGTCCTCAAAAATAGACGTCTAACATCAAATATTCAGACGTCTGATCTCAATTCAAAATGTTTTTAGTTCTCTGTTTCTTTTTAAAAGCATCTGAGCCGTCTGTCACTACTTTTTAGACGTTTGTCCTTCATTTTAGCCGTCTATTCTAAATATTTAGACGTCTAAACTCCTCTTAATTGTTCATTGATTCTCTTATCTACAGGACTTCAGACGTCTGTATATTTTTTTTAGACGTCTGAAACCCTGTTAGACATAAAACCCTATAAATCAAACCAACGGCCTCCTTTCTTCAACACGACTATTCATTCAATCTTCTCTCAAAATCGAAATTCAAAACCCTAGCCTTCTTCAAAAACAATGGCGCCCAAATCAAAAACCAAGAAACAAAAAGGGGATTCTTCTCAACAAGCTCCTCATATTCTCCCTACAGAAGATCAAATTGCCACTTGGCTCTACCATGAACCCCGAAGTATGGCTCGTTACAAACATCTATCCTCTCTGCCTTCATTTCACGGTATTTTCCATGACCTTGATCATTTTCCTGCTTACAAAATTAAGTTCTTTACTGATAGATCTCAGATCATCAGTCTTATTGATTTCAAAGACAATCAAGTGAACATATGTAGACTTAGTGTCCTATTATTTCTTGCAAATGTCAACAATCCCAAAATTAGGCTTCATAGAGATAAAGGAACGCTTTGGACAAGCGTATTTGGAAATATTCTACAAATAACTCCGGCTGACATTGGACGAATTTTAAAATGTAGCACGGATGGGGTCGATTTAGATGATTTTAAGTTAGAAGGTGAGGATCTTAAACACATAGAATATCATTTTTTTGAACCAGGACAGTCCACAGATAGATCAAATCATCTTCGTCCCCGACCTCGATTGTTGCTTAGAATGCTAATAAAAACAATATTTCGCCGGCAAGGAAGCCACGAGATCATTTATGATGATGAAGATAAGGCGCTTCAAGCAATATTATCAAATTTACAAATCAATTGGGCACAATATTTTTACAATGCATTTCGTACTTATCACGACTCGAAGAAGCCATCAATTGTCTATGCCCCTTACATTACTCGTATACTAACTGACTTGTCTATTCAAAGTCCGGCAATTGAGTTTGAAAAGATTAAGGTATCCAATATTCGCTTTTTTAGTTTGATGGGATTACCGGAATCTCCTCCGACGTATCCAACATATCCTGATTATAAAGCGGAACAACTAGCTTTACAAAAAGAAAAAGGAAAAACTAAAGTAGGCAGTTCCAGACACGATGGAGATGAAGGAGATACTGAAAATGAAGGGGATGATAGAGATGAAGGGGAAGATGAAGAAGGAGAAGACGAAGCTATCGAGCAAACTTTTATCCAAAGTTCAATCCCGGAAAATTACGAGATTGAACAAATTTCTGGAACTTCACGCACATATACAAAAAATGAAAAGCTCAAGTCCGACATCACCATCTCTAAAAATCAAAAGAAAATCTCTCAACAAATTGCACAAGGCTTTTCTTCCATCAATTCTAGATTCGATCATCTAGATGCCAAAGTCGAAGAGAATGCACGAGAGATGAAGAATGTCAAAACAATTCTTCGTCGATTGTGGAAAAATTCTCATGGATCTTCTCCTCCCCCCTCTCCAACTTGGGGAGACTGCTGAAGAAGATGATTTCTTTTGGTTTGTCCTTTGGTCCAAAAACTTCAGGTTCATAAAATTCTGTAATTTTTTGTGGCTTTTAAAACTTATGTGTTGTTGTTTGTATAATTTACTATGTCTCTCTGAAACATATGGTTCACTGTGTTTTCGTTAAACTAATGCTCTGTCCTGAAAATTTGATTTGTTTTTATCATCTTGGTACACACTTGGTTGATCAACTATGTATTGTCTACATTTCTTATCTATTTTGTGATATTCATGTTCTAACGTTTTTTTTACACTCCTGTTACATTCAGTTTTAACACATATATTTTTCTTATTCACAGTTTTGTCACCCTTTAGTACAAACTTTTAATGTGTATTACTATCTCTTTATATCTCACACCCCCTACAACTCTTTTTGTTAATGACAAAGGGGGAGAAATAATAACATTTCTGCTATATAAACTGGTCATATTGACAGGGGGAGCAAAAGGTATGGTTATACTAACCGTTGAATTATATAGTTATCATCATCAAAAAGGGGGAGAATGTTGGAACCTGCCTTCTTTGATTTTAATGCGAAAACTATATATTTCAACCTATATACTATGATGTCAAATATTCTTGCAGGAATCTACAAAGAGAAGCTATTATCATATCATCAACAAAGATCAAGTTCTCAAATTTTATTATTTCTAAGTTAAATATTCTTGTACAATCTCTGATATGATGATAAAACACACACACACAAATATACTTTTGAAAATCATGTTTTAAAATAATAAATATCTTTAATTATTTAAAGATATAAAAAGGTGTTTTCAAAATTATATAATATCTCAAGTTCAGAAGTGCTAAAACAAAGGAAGGAACAAAACAGTACAGGTTTAGACGTCTGTAGTTTTATCTAGCCGTCTGACATCAATGTCAGACGTCTAAAGATAAAATAACAGACGTCTGAACCCTCAGTATAAAGTACTTCTATTTCTATATGAAATAGACGTCTGTCAATTTAATAATAGACGTCTGTCATCATAGACATACGTCTGAATTAAATGACAGACGTCTGAAATGACTGATTTTTGTTTCTTCTATTTTTTTGTATTTTTAACCTTAGTCAGACATCTGTCACTTTTCTCTCAGACATCTGAACTTGACGAGCCCTGTGTCGGAAGCCGTCGGAAACACTGCGCCCTGACGCCTTATTTTCCGACGGCTTTTTCCGACGGCTTCCGACGACCGCCGACGGTTTTCAGCCGTCAGAAAATGCCTTTTTCCTTGTAGTGGATATGTGTATAAACTAAATGTGGAACATTAAAGAAACCAAATAGACTTGAAAAATAAATACATATGTAAATGTACATTTACCGTGATTTCTGATGTGTCTGACACTTGAATCGCTGGGGTATTTCATAAGAAATATATTATTCTATAAGTCGATATCACTCAATATATATTGAAGATTATGAATCTTCAATATAATGTTGTCCTCTACCATATATATATTAATAAATTACTTACATACTTCTAAGTTGTTGAGCAAACTCAAGCTAGGGATGTTATGCATAGTATTATTAATATATTGAACGTATGAGGTAAGATAACTATATGTATTTGTTGAGCAAACTCAAGGTACATATACTATACTTAGGCCATCACGATATGGTAGGTATAAGTGAATAATCTCTTTCGATTTGTTGAGCAAACTCAAGGTCGAAATGAGATCAGAACAAGGAAAAATGGGTTAGGAGTTGTATGTGATACAACTGATAAGGAGTTATCCATCGTTTGTGGGGCTATGATTTGTTGAGAAAACTCAAGGTCAGAATACCAAAACAAACGAGTCCTAACACCCACTAGTGAAGTTATAAGACTTCTATGTTTCATCTTAGGGTTTGGAGAAACATAAAAGACTAGTAGGAGCCTTATTAGAAAAATGAAATGGTAACATTTAACCTTTCTAATATTGTATGGACATATTACTATATAATGTTATAATTATCTACAATGATAAATTTGTGCATTTAATATGATTGATAAAACGTTTGTCAATTAACATATATAAACAAACTGAATTGAAAGTTGACAAATAGAAATATAATATATACTTACTAATAATTCTAATTGCATGTTATATAATGTTTCTATACCCATGCAAGTGCCTAATTTCAACTACTTAATACATTCGTAAGTTGGTCACTTATATGTTTATTTGGTTTAGACCGTGTATTGCATTTCATGAGTATTTGAACTCTAGATGCAATTCAAGACTATGGATATTTGATCCATGTACTTTCACATATAAATGTTATATGGTTAACATTCATAGTTTGTGGAGTACAATATTTCGATGAAGTTAGTTCATTCGAAGTAAGCCAATAAACAGTATTTTAAGATCATGTATTCAACTTGAATGATTTCAAAAGGATCATATTGTCTTAATGTAACACAAGACCATAAACTACGAGATACGTCTGAGAATTCGATCGTTGAAATGTCATCTTGATCGGTTTACATAAGTGCAACATATTTGATGTCTTAAATGTTAAGAATAATCGAATGCGCTTTTGTAAAAGGTTTGTTATGATATTGTAGTAAGGTTTCTTTTGAATAGTTTGACCATTTGAAAGAAAAATGAATGTATAAGAATAGATGTAATTTAAGGTACAGTTGGAATGAAGAGAATGAATAGTCACTTCTGCTTCATAGAGAAACATTAGAAACAAGAATTGTAATAATAATTGATACTTAATATTGAAATATGAAATATGATTTTTATTCCAAAATGTATTTTCATATAGAAAATTATTTTCTATAACATTTATTTCTTTGAGTTTAAGATATTTGATCAAAGAACTCTCCACTGTAAACTAGTTGCAGCATATGAAATAAGTAAACTGTATTAAAAATATTAAGTGAATGGTGGACCTCTAAATTTAGTATGCTATTATAGTAATGGCGGATGTAACGACCCGTATTTTCACGGATCGGAAAGTTCGTCAAATCTGGAGTTTTAGCATTTTGAGCCATTTCAGCTTTTAGTCAAATTTTGCCTAAGTCCTAAGTCGTTCACGACTTAGCATAAGTCGTGAGTCGTATACGACTTAGGAGATAGGAGTGACCCAGGGTTTGGCGACTTAAGGAAATAAGTCGTAGCTGGGCTAGGTTGGTAGGTTGAAGTTAACTCGGCAAGTGTTAAGTCGTAGGTAGGCTGCTGTGTTGAGTCGTGGCCGTGTTAAGGTGATGAGTCGTATACTTACTAAGTCGTAAGTCTAGTTGAGTCGTGTATTCAGTTAAGTCGTATCCCAGTAGCCTAGCTAGCTAAGTCGTGAGGTTGATAAGTCGTAGTCGAGTTAACCGTTAAGTCGTACGGGATCTGGGTTTTTGTTGAGTCGTAAGTTGAGCCCTTTGATAAGTCGTACCTCCTGATGAGTCATAGCTTTGTGCTAAGTCGTGGACGACTTAGTGGTTGAGTCGTCTAGCCAGTAAGGCGCGTGCGCACTAGGTCGTAGACAGGGGTGGTCCGGTAAGTCGTAGGTACCTGTGATGAGTCGGAAGAGGCTATAAGTCGGAGACCGTTGAGTCGTGGTGATCTGATGAGTCGTAGACGACTCATGGAGGCAGTCGAGTCATGGATTTCAGCTATAAATAGGAGAGCTTCTCTTCATTTTTGGGATCCGGATTTTGAAGCGACGAAGTGCTGCCATTTTGAGAGCTTGACTTCTACACTTCTTCACTTCTTTTCTCAACTCTAATCTAGTGCTTCCATCCAGTCAAATCGAAGACCAAGATTGAAGATTCAAGAGCTAAAGTTGAAGATCTTCATCTTTTCAAGTGAGATTTCTTCGTTTGAAGCGGATTCGTGATAGATCAAGCTTCATCCTTCGCTGTCCAGATCTGAAGCGTGTTGATTTGAGGTTGTGAGTGGTGATTATCTCTCACACGGATCCAAAGGAGTATATCGGATTGTTGGCTCGATGTGGTGTTAAAATAGTGATTTCCATGCATTTTCTTCATCCTAAGTGTAGATCCATATAGATCCATTGCTCATGATGATGTTACATCCATTTTATCATATATTAACCTATGCAAGTTCATTCATCAAGTTTATAGAGATATAATCCATGTTTTCATGCTTATTGGACTTTCAACTCTTTAATTACGAAAATGCCATTATCGTTATAATTGTCTACTTAGATCATTTTTGAATGCTTGATTGCTTGGATTGATGTTTGATTTGATTGATTGTTATGAACTAGATGATTGATGATTAGATTTAGATCGAAGGTGATTCAAAAGCTAAGGGAAAGGCTCTTGAATTGGGAAAGCTGCTCGTGGCATATGTAGCGGGATGATGAAGCTCTTATGCATAGATTTGATGATGTGATGATGAGATGAGGCTTTGCGAGGATGTAATGAAGCGAGGCAATCATATGATGAAGACTTGGTCTAATCCAGACGAGATCATTCCAAGCATGTTGATAACTCGGTGATATGATTCGAGTTGAGGATAATGAATGGATATGAGAATAGTCGTCGAGGAGGATGACTAGGAGGCTTGGATAGCATCGTTGTTGAAGGTTCTAGCATGCTCTAAGCAAGAGTACGTTTGGGCAGATTCGATAGTCTCAACGGCCAACTGTTGATGGTCGAGTACTCTGGGCAGATTCGATAGTCCTAGGCACGGGCTGCGACGACGTGCGGGAGTTATGTCTAGAACCGGGGTTTCCATTAGCCCTTGACGGACGGCTGAAAGAATGTGTCGGTCATTCAATTAACGGTGATATCGAAGCAATGATAAAGAGTCATGGATGTTTGGTTGTATCGTCATTCGGACTCAAGAGCGGTATTTTCTGGGTGCTTATCAGATTTAGGCCTTGGTACTTGGAAAACATCGCCCTTGACTCGAGTGATAGTAGCTTTACTTTAAATTGTATGCTCTGCTATGTTTACTTCTGCTTAGTGTGTGTCTGGGGGCTATCACTGCAGAATGAGGTTGGAGTGGGAAGGTTGTGTTCCTATTCCTTTTCCTTTATGCTCTTTTGGTATGTTGTTAGTTAATTTACTGCTCACTAAGACTGTTGTCTGACTCAAGGCTTTATGTTTTAATTCTTATTGCCTTGGGCTGTTCGTCCATTTTGGGACGGGCAGACTAGGTATCAGGTGACAGGTGCTGTTCTCTTCTCACGATGCTGATATCGAAGACGAGCTGGAGGGTTGCATATTATCTTCTTATTATATGTACTGGAGATTCCGCTGTTTTGTATTCTCTGAGAGTTATGTAGTGAGGCTTGATGTATTGACTATGTGGATGCTTGTATTCAACTATTATGGAGTTTTATATGATGTCATTTTGTTCTGAAAAGCTTCACTATACATATGTTCTATTGTATTTTGTCCATGCGCTGTGAGTAATACGATAGATTCTGTTGTTTTTAAATCTTACCTTGACAATCGTCCATGGTCGCCTGGCACACTTTACAGCGCTCTATCTCTAGATTCGGTGCAGGGGTCATGGGCGGTCGTCACATTTGGTATCAGAGCATTGGTTAATCGATTTTACCCAACGCTCGCCGTCGTAACTACGTATGAGAGACGTAATTGTATTTTGATGGATGATTACTATATATAATATAGTAGCTTAGTAGAGTTTGAGTCCTTTGTGCAGTTGTTTCTCTAGATGTTCTAATCATTCCTTTTTATAGATATTGAGAATGAGTTGAAGAGGGAGACCAGCTGCTAGGGAAGGCCGTGCTACTGAAGAGACTGCTGATTATGCAGCCATGTTCGAAGCTATGATGACTTCGATCATGAGAAGGATACCAGTTCCGGGGGCAACAGTTGATGTTGGAGTTCAAGTCCAAACTCCGAAACCAGTGGATTTTGCTAAGCTGTGCAAGGACTATACTGCTCTTGGAGGGAAGGTTTTCTTGGGAACAGAATCTACTATCGAGGTCCAGAGGTGGATAGATGCTTGTAGAAGGATTTTTGGTGATTTGGGAATTGATGATGCAACTAAGAGGAAGTTGGCATCAAGGCAGCTTCAAGGGAGAGCCTCTGATTGGTGGAACTCTATTACCATCAATACTGCGGAGGAAGAGATTACTTGGGAGCAATTCCAAGTCAGATTTGAAGCTAAGTTCATTTCTACGGCTCAGAAGTCTGTTCTGTTCAAGAGGTTTGTGGAGCTCAAGCAAGGTGGAAGATCAGTTCTTGAGTATGTTTCTGAGTTTGAAGCTTTGTCCAAGTATGCCCGGTCATATATTGAGTCTGCTTACCAGAAGAATGAGAAGTTTGTGACCGGCTTGGATAGTTATCTTGGGAGGCAGTTGGTGGATCATTTGGATGATTCATTTGAGAAGCTTGTGGAAAAAGCTCTCAGGCATGAGAGTCTATTTCCTAAGGATGGATCTGTTGTTGCTGTGACCAGGCAAGAGTCTAAACCCCAGCAGGGTGGAAATAAGAAGAGGAAGCAGCAGCAGAAGGGTAAGGATGGCCAGAAGAAGCCGAAAGGCGAAGTGACTTGCTACAATTGTCAGCAAAAGGGCCATTTCTCTAAGGATTGTAAGAATCCGAAGGTGCCAATGAAGTGTCACAACTGTGACAAGCCGGGGCATTTCAGGAAGAATTGTCCAGAACCAAGGAAGGACAGGCAGATTGTGCAAGCCTATTCTTTAGGAGCTGTTCCGTCGTCTTCGAAAGCTCCTACTGCTGAAGAGAAGGGAAAGAGTGTGGTTGTTCAAGGTACCCTTTTCCTATGTGGTGTTCCAGTTAGAGTTCTGTTTGATACTGGAGCGTCGCATTCATTTGTTTGTAGTGAACTCGTAGGCCGGTTAGGTTTGGCACCGGATATTGTTGATAGGCCATTGGTTGTGACTAATCCAGTTGGGGGTTCGTCTTGTTTGTGTATGTTATGCCGTGGTCTAGTTGTGTCGAGTCATGGTTGCTCTTTTGTTTGTGATTGCTTTGTTCTGAACTTTGCGGGGTTCGGAATTATCTTGGGTATGGACTGGCTTAGGAAGTATGCGGCTAAGGTTGATTGTGAGAGGCTGGAGGTGACAGTCGAGAATGTGGAAGGGCGAAAGATTGTGATACGATGTAAGCATGAGGAAGGCGTCTTCATGAGCTTCATGTATTCGCTTGTTGTTCCACGGGATGGACTGTCTTTAGTGCCAATCACAAATGGATTCGAGGATGTCTTTGACGAAGTCAAAGGGTTGCCGCCGCATAGAGAGATCGAGTTTCGGATAGATCTTGTTGAAGGGGCCAGACCTGTTGTGATGCCTCTTAGGCGGATGGTGCCTAGGGAACAGCAGGAGTTGAGGGTGCAAGTTGATGACCTTTTACAGAAAGGATTCATTCGGCGTAGTGTGTCCGAGTGGGGAGCACCAGTTATGTTTGCAACCAAGGCAGATGGGTCGTTGAGATTGTGTGTGGATTATCGTGAGCTGAATAAAGTGACTAAGAAGAACAAGTATCCATTGCCAAGGATAGATGACTTGTTTGATCAGCTTCACAAAGCTAAGGTGTTTTCTCAGATGGATTTGGCAACGAGATTTCACCAGTTGAGAGTGGCTAAGGATAGTGTGCCGAAGACTGCTTTTAGGACACCATCCGGTTTCTTTGAGTGGCTGGTAATGCCGTTTGGATTGACTAACGCGCCAGCATATTTTGTAGATCTTATGAATAGAGTGTTCAGAGATCAGTTGAACAAGTTCGTACTTGTGTTCGTGGATGATATTCTGATTTATTCCAGAACGGAAGAGGAGCACAAGACGCACTTGCGTATGGTTTTGGAAATCTTGCGGAAACATCAGCTGAAGGCTAAGTTTTCGAAGTGTCACTTCTGGAAGAGTGAAGTGAGGTTCTTAGGCCATGTGATTTCTGGAAATGGAATAGCGGTTGATCCCGCTAAGGTGGCAGCAATCCAGGATTGGGTTAGACCTAAGAATGCATCTGATGTGAGAAGTTTTCTTGGATTAGCAGGATATTATCGACGGTTTATCAAAGACTTCTCCAAGATAGCTGCACCATTAACAGGATTGACGAAAAAGAACCAAGTGTTCAGTTGGGATGCTAAGTGTGAGCAAGCTTTCGGAATCCTGAAAGAGCGATTGACGAGTGCTCCTGTTTTGACTATTCCAAGTGGAAACGATGAGATGGTGGTTTACACCGACGCATGTGGTACTGGACTTGGAGCAGTGCTGATGCAGAAGGATAAAGTTGTTGCGTATGCCAGTCGACAACTAAAGCCGCATGAAAGGAATTACCCGACTCATGATTTGGAGTTAGCGGCGATTGTATTTGCTCTGAAGATGTGGAGACATTATCTATTGGGAGTTCGATTCGAGTTGTTTACGGATCATAAGTCGCTGAAGTATCTTTTCTCCCAAAAGGATTTGAATCTTCGGCAGCAACGTTGGCTAGAGTTTTTAGCATCATATGATTTTGGTATAGCTTATACTCCGGGAAAAGGTAACGCAGTGGCAGATGCGTTAAGTCGAAGACATGCAGGATTGGGAGCCATGTTTTCAGAATGGAAGAGTCTCGAGTATTTAGCTGGATTTGACTTCAGGCCTAGATGTGAATTAGAACCTGAGATGTTGGCAAACTTATCGATAAGACCGACTCTTGTGGAAAGGATTGGCGAGAGTCAAAAGCGAGATGATAAGCTTGTCAAGATTATCCGTGATTTGGGATCTGGAGTGGATCCAGAAAAGGATAAAGGATTCGAGGTCGATCGAGAGGGTTGGCTTCGAAAGCAAGGACGACTAGTTGTTCCCGATATAGATTAATTGAGGAGTGAAGTTTTGAAGGAAAGTCATCACTCGAAGTTGACAATTCATCCAGGTGGAAATAAGATGTATCGGGATATGAAGAGAACCTACTACTGGGAAGGCATGAAGAAGGATGTCGGAAATTTCATTTCCAAGTGTATGAACTGCCAGTTGGTAAAGGCTGAACAAAAGAAGCCAAGTGGATTGCTTCAGCCCTTAGAAGTTCCTACATGGAAGTGGGAGCAAGTGTCGATGGATTTTATTGATGGATTGCCTAGAACCAGAACGGGAAATGAAGGGATTTGGGTCATTATGGATCGACTGACTAAGAGTGCCCGATTCATTCCTGTTCGATCGACTAGGACTGCATCAAAGTTGGCTGAGTTGTATGTTAAGTGGATAGTTCGATTCCATGGTATTCCGAAGAGTATAGTGAGCGACCGAGACCCATTGTTCACTAGTGGATTTTGGAAGAGCTTCCAGGAAGTCTTGGGAACCGAGTTGTGTTTAAGTACAGCTTATCATCCCCAAACGGATGGTCAGACCGAGAGAGTCAACCGAGTTTTGGAAGATCTTCTTAGAGCTTGTGTTTTGGATTTCGGAGGATCATGGGAAGATCACCTTCATTTGGTGGAGTTTGTATACAACAACAGTTACCAGTCAAGTATTGGTATGGCACCGTATGAGGCATTGTATGGAAGACCGTGTAACTCTCCGACATGTTGGTTGGAAACTGGAGAAAAGTTGATGCTTGGGCCAGAGATGATTCGTCAGACTTCAGATTGTATAGAGATCATTCGGCAACGAATGAAGGCAGCCCAAGACCGTCAGAAGAGTTATGCTGATAAGCGTCGAAAGGATTTGGAATTCGACGCAGGAGATATGGTTTTTGTGAAGATTTCTCCACTGAAGAATGTTATCCGATTCGGGAAGAAAGGAAAATTGACTCCGAGATTTGTTGGACCATTCCCGATTATCGAGCAAATTGGAAAGCTCGCTTACAGATTGGAGTTACCAGAGAAGATGTCGAGTGTGCACAATGTTTTTCATGTATCATATCTACGGAAGTATGTGCACGACTCGAGTACGGTAGTTTCTGCTGATAGCTGTGAAGACTTAGAAGTTGATCCAGTCGATAGAAGACCTCGTAAGCCGCTTCGTGTTGTTGAAACTGACATGAAACAGCTTAGGAGGAAGGTGGTTAAGTTGCTCAAGATACAATGGAGTGATGATGATAACGACTGTACGTGGGAGGTGGAAGAGAGGATGAAGGCAGCTCATCCTGAACTCTTCGAGGTATGGCCCTTAGGTGTCGTATCATCTAACAACATTGTAACTTGTTCTAAGTCTTAGAATTCTGTACGCTAAGCTAGAATTGGATGCATGGTTTGCTGGTTGTTATGGTTGGTAGGCGTACAGAATAGTCTTTGATTGCTTTGATTGTTTGGAATTTCGGGGGCGAAATTCCTAAGGGGGAGAGAATGTAACGACCCGTATTTTCACGGATCGGAAAGTTCGTCAAATTTGGAGTTTTAGCATTTTGAGCCATTTCAGCTTTTAGGCAAATTTTGCCTAAGTCCTAAGTCGTTCACGACTTAGCATAAGTCGTGAGTCGTATACGACTTAGGAGATAGGAGTGACCCAGGGTTTGGCGACTTAAGGAAATAAGTCGTAGCTGGGCTAGGTTGGTAGGTTGAAGTTAACTCGGCAAGTGTTAAGTCGTAGGTAGGCTGCTGTGTTGAGTCGTGGCCGTGTTAAGGTGATGAGTCGTATACTTACTAAGTCGTAAGTCTAGTTGAGTCGTGTATTCAGTTAAGTCGTATCCCAGTAGCCTAGCTAGCTAAGTCGTGAGGTTGATAAGTCGTAGTCGAGTTAACCGTTAAGTCGTACGGGATCTGGGTTTTTGTTGAGTCGTAAGTTGAGCCCTTTGATAAGTCGTACCTCCTGATGAGTCGTAGCTTTGTGCTAAGTCGTGGACGACTTAGTGGTTGAGTCGTCTAGCCAGTAAGGCGCGTGCGCACTAGGTCATAGACAGGGGTGGTCCGGTAAGTCGTAGGTACCTGTGATGAGTCGGAAGAGGCTATAAGTCGGAGACCGTTGAGTCGTGGTGATCTGATGAGTCGTAGACGACTCATGGAGGCAGTCGAGTCATGGATTTCAGCTATAAATAGGAGAGCTTCTCTTCATTTTTGGGATCCGGATTTTGAAGCGACGAAGTGCTGCCATTTTGAGAGCTCGACTTCTACACTTCTTCACTTCTTTTCTCCACTCTAATCTAGTGCTTCCATCCAGTCAAATCGAAGACCAAGATTGAAGATTCAAGTGCTAAAGTTGAAGATCTTCATCTTTTCAAGTGAGATTTCTTCGTTTGAAGCGGATTCGTGATAGATCAAGCTTCATCCTTCGCTGTCCAGATCTGAAGCGTGTTGATTTGAGGTTGTGAGTGGTGATTATCTCTCACACGGATCCAAAGGAGTATATCGGATTGTTGGCTCGATGTGGTGTTAAAATAGTGATTTCCATGCATTTTCTTCATCCTAAGTGTAGATCCATATAGATCCATTGCTCATGATGATGTTACATCCATTTTATCATATATTAACCTATGCAAGTTCATTCATCAAGTTTATAGAGATATAATCCATGTTTTCATGCTTATTGGACTTTCAACTCTTTAATTACGAAAATGCCATTATTGTTATAATTGTCTACTTAGATCATTTTTGAATGCTTGATTGCTTGGATTGATGTTTGATTTGATTGATTGTTATGAACTAGATGATTGATGATTAGATTTAGATCGAAGGTGATTCAAAAGCTAAGGGAAAGGCTCTTGAATTGGGAAAGCTGCTCGTGGCATATGTAGCGGGATGATGAAGCTCTTATGCATAGATTTGATGATGTGATGATGAGATGAGGCTTTGCGAGGATGTAATGAAGCGAGGCAATCATATGATGAAGACTTGGTCTAATCCAGACGGGATCATTCCAAGCATGTTGATAACTCGGTGATATGATTCGAGTTGAGGATAATGAATGGATATGAGAATAGTCGTCGAGGAGGATGACTAGGAGGCTTGGATAGCATCGTTGTTGAAGGTTCTAGCATGCTCTAAGCAAGAGTACGTTTGGGCAGATTCGATAGTCTCAACGGCCAACTGTTGATGGTCGAGTACTCTGGGCAGATTCGATAGTCCTAGGCACGGGCTGCGACGACGTGCGGGAGTTATGTCTAGAACCGGGGTTTCCATTAGCCCTTGACGGACGGCTGAAAGAATGTGCCGGTCATTCAATTAACGGTGATATCGAAGCAATGATAACAGTGATAGCCAGAGTCATGGATGTTTGGTTGTATCGTCATTCAGACTCAAGAGCGGTATTTTCTGGGTGCTTATCAGATTTAGGCCTTGGTACTTGGAAAACATCGCCCTTGACTCGAGTGATAGTAGCTTTACTTTAAATTGTATGCTCTGCTATGTTTACTTCTGCTTAGTGTGTGTCTGGGGGCTATCACTGCAGAATGAGGTTGGAGTGGGAAGGTTGTGTTCCTATTCCTTTTCCTTTATGCTCTTTTGGTATGTTGTTAGTTAATTTACTGCTCACTAAGACTGTTGTCTGACTCAAGGCTTTATGTTTTAATTCTTATTGCCTTGGGCTGTTCGTCCATTTTGGGACGGGCAGACTAGGTAGCAGGTGACAGGTGCTGTTCTCTTCTCACGATGCTGATATCGAAGACGAGCTGGAGGGTTGCATATTATCTTCTTATTATATGTACTAGAGATTCCGCTGTTTTGTATTCTCTGAGAGTTATGTAGTGAAGCTTGATGTATTGACTATGTGGATGCTTGTATTCAACTATTATGGAGTTTTATATGATGTCATTTTGTTCTGAAAAGCTTCACTATACATATGTTCTATTGTATTTTGTCCATGCGCTGTGAGTAATACGATAGATTCTGTTGTTTTTAAATCTTACCTTGACAATCGTCCATGGTCGTCTGGCACACTTTACAGCGCTCTATCTCTAGATTCGGTGCAGGGGACATGGGCGGTCGTCACAGCGGAAATAGTGGGAGCATGCCATATAGCACATAATGATTGCATCAAATTACGAAAATTGTTTTCGTAAAATGTACCGAACATTATTTGTGAAATAATGTTTATTTTTTGGTATTGACTGAAAAATTGATATAACTATATTTCAATATGAGTGTTATGAATATTCATTATGAAATAGAACTATATTATGAAATTTGTTTGCATAGTAAAAGTGATGCAACAAAAATACATATGTGTCTAATATTATTTACAGTTGTTTTAGAATTATAGACTAAGCCGTAGTTTTGAGAAATAATTTTACTATATGATTATGAATCATATGATACAGGTTAATTATATCTCAAACAATTAATGGCTATGCACCCATTCAGTGGGAGTATCATAAGAGTTGATGAACTCTTTGAATTAATACATATTGATGTATGCAATCACAAGTCTATTAATACCAAAGGATTCCACATACTTTGTTATATTCATCGATGATTTATTACCAACATGAACATGTGTATTAGATACACATGTAGTAAGTTTATGATAAAATATTAGAATATAAAAGAAAAGTAAATAAACTAACATGCAATAGAATAAAATGATTTGATTTGGTCGAATAAGTGAGTATATTGGAAAGAGTTCCAAATGTACCTAAAAATGAATAAAGATTCAATCTCATAAGTCACTCCTCCATATGATACATAATGATGCATCGATAAGGAGTAATCAGACATTGTTGGACAATTTACGATTAACTGTGAGTGAAGTTTAGTTAGTTTGTTTATATAAGGTCATGTACTTAAGAGTAGTACACAAGGTTGATTTTATTTCATCTAAACAACAGTTTACAAAATCATACAAGATAAGGGTCTGTAAGAAATCCCAACATATCATAGGCCAAGGAGTTGGCAGGTTGTGCGAGTCGAAAGATTGCATGTAATAGTTGTTCATGAGGGATCTTGTATGAATCTCCAAAAGGTTTTTGGAAAGGTATGTCCTCAAATGACATATTTATGTTTTGAACATAATTTTTGTAAACTAAAATTAAATACAAAGGTTCATAAAGCATTTATGAATCCCCGTTCTATTTGCACCAAGAAATAATTGTTGTTTCAAGATATATCAACTTCATTGTGAAGGAATTTCTTTGAGAAATTTTTGGTAGTTAAATGGAATTGGATCCGATCCATAGATAGAACTGATTATATGAGATGAAGTGAAATTAACTAACCTAAATGAACACATAGCATTAGAATGTCTAATAAGTATTCTCATACATCGAAGATAATCTATGAGTTTCTTATTAATGTCAAAAATATACATAACCCTCGGTTGTTCAATTAAACCATTAAGATTGTTGACTCTATATGGTATGATGCGCAAATCTGAAGGAATTCCAAGTACGCTATCGAAATATGATTTTGGTGGTCGTAACCAAAGAGATGTGATCCATCGGCCGAGATTGTGTCTTTATTGGAAAGACTAATGTGGTTGAAATTAAATGAGCAATGTTGATAAGAATAATATCGCAAATTTCTAGTGTTGAAATTAGCATAATAGATCCCATATTCAACATGCTCAAGTTAATTCAGATTTATCACAATATTATCGCTCGATAAGACTTAGTGTTTGGTACTTATGTATTGAAACATAAAATTCTAAATAATGATTTAGAGTAAGCCGTTTACACATATTAACCAAAAATGTCTCGAAGTCAGTGGGAGCGATATTGGGTTTGTGAGTCTTTGGATATGATCCAAGAAATGATACGAATGTATCATTTTATAAACATCAAGATTAAATAAGTATTTTGATAGAAATATCAAATAGTTTGATTTTCAATCAAAGTGCAGAGGAAGCGTGTGTTCATAAGAAAGAACATTAAAAGATACACTGATATTTCTAAACTATAAGTAAACAACATGTTGTTGATTTTAACAATATGCTTGTATTAAAATCAACATTAGTTGTTTTAATACTCAATTTTGGATTGTAAATGATGTCTTTTATGGTGAGTATAAAAGATATAGGGATTGTCCCAAAACGATATACAAGAACACCCTATTAAAAAGAGAAGATGTAAGTTGGATTCCTTATGCATTAGCAATAGGAATAATCATGCAGATAATGTTGTGTATGGTATTGTGTTTTGTTTATGTATTTGATACATGGAGAAAATATAATATCCAAATTGATATCACTAAATGGTTGTTTGAGGTGTCTTGCGTATTTATGAAATACTAGAGAATTGTTTATAGAAACAAATAACTCGTTATGACGGAACGTTTGGACACAAACTTTTATAAGTGATATTGAGTATAACATGTCAACGATAAAATTCAAGTTAAAATCATTAATTTGAAAATGTTTCGAAATAAAAGCGATTGTGGTCGATTCAACGAAATGTTGAGAACATTAATTTGAATAGCACTACAATAAACCAATGCATATAGATATAAATGCACAAATTTATAATTGAGCCAAAGGTGATTCCAAATGTTGAGAATCCCATAATATTGTTATAAGATAACAATGTCATGAAATTGGTCATGATAGAACTTAAAGCCCACTAGAAGTAGAAAGACATACTTCAAATCGTTCCACATGATAAAGGCAGTTTATTAGTGTCAGAGAGAGTTAATCGACAAAGTAGATAATTAAACCATAATAGCATACCCATTCACTAAGAGACTAGCCTAATTAATTTTGAGAAAACTGATTGGAGAAGTTGTAATTAGATTCCATAATTGACCCCAAGTGCAAGTGGTTGATTGATAGAGTTAGGGGTATGCCCTAGAGGCAATTATGTAATTTGTTACATATATCTAACTCGTTGACCAATCTTGTTCGAAATAAAAGGTATTTTCTTCCTATTATATATACTTGATATAATGTGATTATATTAATTAATTAACTTAATTAAAGTGTATTTAATAGAAAAACCATAAATGATATATTTTGTGATAGTAGTTACAAAGTGTTGTGATCGTGAGTAATTTATCACAACGAAACAAATATACCATTTTAAATGTTCCTAGTCAAGATGCATCGAGACTGGATATCGATGTATCCGTTGAGACTGGAGTACGTAACGCTCTCCAAATGTTGAGCAGTCTATTACTCAAGACTGCTGGGGGCACCTAAGGGTTACGTACTAATAATTATTAGATAATTATGGAACGACTCACTCGATAGTTTTCTGTTGGTTAATATAACTAAGGTCAAACAGAAAATATCGATGTGACAGATTTACACAGTTCTCTCGACTTGATAATACTGTGGATCTTCAATATGAAAGCTCCGCTTTGATTATAGCCAAATTATGACATGGCGTCCATCGAGTGACTATAGTTGGGTCGAGTCGAAGTATTGGAAGTAAAGCACTTTTCAAGAGAGGATTCGTCTCCTCGATTATAAGCAGTTAGTGTCACAGTCAACTCAAGTCAACTCAAAATTCAAAGTCTTTGGCCAGAGCATTTCAGTTAATAATAATTGTTATTATTGAACCAATGACTTTTTATTTAGACTATAAAGTTGAATGTGGATGAGGTTGGAATTTTGACCATTACTAAATTCCATAAGTCCAAAGTGATATAGTTTTGATGAAGAGAATTGGTGTAAACAAATGTCACAACCGGGTAACGCTTATTAAACTAGAATTGGATTTTTACCGAAAATGAGTAAGCGATAAATTTGGCCATAATGTCACACCACCTGCTAAGTGACGTGTGAACGTTAACATTAGAATAGTTCGATGTTAATCGCCGACCAAATTTACACCCAAGAGTTACACAACCGAAATGATGAATTCCCTTAAGATCGAACGATTTAATTAGTTTATAATTGTTATAAATTAATTAAATTAATTAATATTTATGAAATATTAATTATAAAATTTGAATATGATTTGAGAAATAAATAGTGTTATATATATTTATAACAGTTATAAATATATAGATCGATATACAATATCGACAAGCGATTAAATTAGATTTAATTGCATAGTATTTTGGCTTGGGGTTAAATGGGTTTAAAGCCCATCATTAGGGCTGAAATTTTTGGTTTTGACAAGTTATTGGAGGAGGCTAAAACTTAGGATTAGACCTAGAGATGGATGGCTAAGATTATGAGAGAATAGGTAATGAGATTGTCCTAATATTTCTCTTGTACAAGGCTATGTATATGGATCTCTAAACCCTTAATCAAAAACAACTTTGGCCTGCCATAATTATCAAGTTTGCTGGCTGAAATTAATCCTCATATCAGTTCTAAGAATCTCAAATCAATTCAAGTTAAGTAAAAGCACTATTTGATAGAAAAGGTCGATGATTCCAGACTTGCAATATGATGGATCGAGCATAACTAGAGAAGAGAATTCATTGATTCAAGTGGACTCAAAGACATCATCAATTGGTATTTTATTTATATATTACAGTAATCATATCATATTTTATGATTTAATATTGATTAATCCCAAATCTGTATATATATTAATGTTGTATATCTAGTTAGGTGAGATTTTTGTAGGTATATGTAGTTGTCACAAATTAGTTTGGTTATGTGCATGATTATATTATTATGTGTGGTAATTTATGTATAAACAAATTTAATTTTCTGTAAAAAATTGAAGAAAAATTTAGTTTTAGGGACAGAAAGTTTGCTTTTTAGGCTGAAGGACACTTTTTCGTGTAAATCACAGAATGATAGTTGTAACTATCATTTTCTGTTTACACTAAAAAGTTTCCTTGAGACTAAAAAGCAAACTTGTTGTTCCTGAAACTAATTTTTTTTGCAACTTCTTCCTTGTGCCTATTTTCCTGTATTTTAAACATATAATTACATATATGTATATTTATAATGTATAAATAGCTTAGAATTTTTCCTTACACCTATATATACATAATATGAATTATCAAATTCGAAAATAAATTTTTTATATATATAAATAATTTTAAATTATCTTTTATTAATTATTTAAATTGTTTATTATATCTAAAATAATTATTGCACTAAAAATTTGATTTTATATTTTTTTAAATTACTACGTCTATATAGTTTTACCCACGAAAAAATTTCAGATTTTTTTTAATATTTAATATTTTTAATAATTAAATTACTTCGGTTGAACATTTCTTTTATTTATTAAAAATAATATTTTATTTCAAAAAAGCATGAAAAAAAATATGAACCTGTATTTTATGATCCTAAATTTTTTAAAATTTTAAAATTTGATTTTTTAATAACTATTACTAATATTTTTAATTATTATGATCAAAACTATTTATTATATATATATAATAATGATAAAATTATAAAATTATTATTTTATGTTTGTTACGCTGATTCCAATCTGGAAATAATTTTAATATATATATATATATATATATTTATATTTATATTTTAAGTATTTGAATGTAATTAATTATTCATATATATACATTTTATTTAACCTTATATATATAATTTTTATTATTATATATATGTGTATGTATAATTTTATATGTTTAATGATGTATATATATTTATACAAATGTTTTAAATTATATATATATATATATATTTATTTATTTAATTTTGAGACTTTTAGTTATAAAATATATTTTAAATATATGTATACGTATTTATATAAATATACTTTGCATTATAGATTTATGCACATATTTAGACAACATACAATACATACGAAATGAACTAATGTATCCGTTGCGATGTAAATCCCAACATCTATATATGAGCATGTTATACCCTTCACAGATTATTATGTTACACATGCACACACATATGTATATGTATATGATACATGTATATATATAAATTAAATCATTCAAATTAACTTTACATTACAAAATACTTAAATTTAAATAAAATACATGATTTTATTTAAAACAAATTTAGAATTGTTCTAAATGAATTAGACTTTATAGGCCCAATAAGATCTAATAGGGTAAAAAATTTGAAATTCACTCATAACTTCCGCTGCGAGTTGGTCCAGTTCCAACACTAAGTACTAGGAGACATGTGACCCTGGAGAACCCTTGAGCCCCGCGCACTCCGGTCTGAGCTAGGGCCCATTCGCCGCTACGCACACGACTGCTTGTTGCCTAGGAGAACCTATAGGCAAGCATGCGCTCCCACCTAGTGCCAGGCTCCATGTCGTTCGACGATTGGCGGGAACTCGGCTCGTATAAGTATGGGTGTAAACGGGTAGGACCAGACCGGACGAAGGTGTGTCATAGTCTTTGTCCTATAAGAGATTCGGACGGACATAGACCGGATAAGCATTAAGCTCGAACATTGTTCGTACGAGTCGGACAACTGACAGACAATGTTCGGATAATAGAAAAACATCGGACATTTTTGAACGAACATATTTTCATACATTTTTTCTTATCCTAATTCTTGTCCTAAATGAGAATCGTACGACACAGACGCCTTACAAAACCTCAGATCGAGCCGGATGTCGGACAATCGTAAAAATTTTACAGCCCTACGTATGAGCGAATGACTGGGCTCAGCCTATCGCATGACAATCTTGCTACTTGGAATATTTTAAATAGTTTTTACTGGAAGCCATACAAGAATGTCTCGGGCAGCGCGTTGCCAATGGAACCTCCAATGCTTAGGTTCGAATTGGGACCTCCCACCAAGAAGCAATATAGTGAGGCTCGGCTGCAACACACCGACCTCAGCACCTAACAAGCAGCCGAGTGGTACGATCTATTGGAACCGGGCCAGTCGGAAGTGGGTGAAATGGTTAGATTTCAAAAAAAAATCATATTTTAATCTATTAGGCTAATGAAGTCTAAAGAGATTTTTGATCCAATATAAAATGTGTTTTGAATAAAATCCTTATTTTATTTAATTAGTTTAAAAGAGTTAGAATTTGATATAAAGTTAAATGTATGAGCGTACCACCAATATGTGTAACCGTTACTCATTAAAGTTAATTTGAGAAGGAAATCTTTTGTGCAATCAATTAAGGTAAGAAATAGCTTTAATCGAATAGAGAAACCTTTCATTTCTCTCTCATTGATTAGATTAATGATTCATTAAATGTCATTAATGATCAGTTCGAACATGGCAAGAAATGTGAGTAAATCCAAATATACTAATGGATATATTATGTAAGTGCAACATATAAGAAGTGTGCATAGTTAATGTTTCTTTTATATGTGCCTTTGTTGTCCAAAGTTTTATTTAAAATATAAATATATATATATAACAGAACTTATATACATATATACACATACATATGAAAATGTTAAAATTAAGTTTCATTCTTTCATTAGTTTGAAATAAAAAACAACAATTTTTAATCTAGTTTCAAAATAAGGATGGATTTAAGACCAGTATTATGATTTTACACACAAGTCCATTCTATAAACCTTAAGTAAAATTTTATATATATATATATATGCGTACACATATACCAAAAAATGTAAATTATGTTTCAAACCTAAAACAATATGTATATGTATTAAATTTATAAAGTCTAATACATGCTTTGAAAATTAAACTAACAGGATAAAGCCTAATTTTAATTAAAAAGGAAATCAAAGGATTAGTAATATTTTACACAAAAGTCCAGTTATAGTTATTTAATAAAAAAATTAAACAACTTTCAAAACATGCAATAAGCAAAAGATTGTATTCAAAACAGTAAACACAAATCATATGTATGAAATTTCCAAAGCGATTTCAAATAGAAAATGTACGCAGTTTATTCGTATGTGTATATGTAATCATTAAAAGAATTATTTCATTGACTAAATTTTAAGTTTCAGTCCAAAATATTTTTTTAAACAACATATTTTCAAATAATAATAAACAGACACGACAAATCAAGCGAACATGTGTTTGTTGCATTTCAGATTTAAACTATATAAATAATGCAAATTCGATTTTGAAATTTTTCTTTAGCCTTGGATGGCGTTATTTTGGCTAGAATAGAAGAGCGACAGAGGGAGAGGAAAAGTAAATTATTTGTAATAGGAATAATGAATGAAAATGAAAGAGATTTTGTTTTTAAGAGAAACATTGAAACTGTTCCAATTCCTCCCTTAAAATCCTTCCACTTTTATTGCTTATTAAATTTCAATCAAATCGAACAAAATCCCCTTTCTATAGGTGCATGACCAGCCAAAGACAATTCCCATTAAGCCATAAAAATTTCCAAATGCACTTAGTAGCTAATTGATTTAAATCAAATTTAAATGTTTATCGATATCGTAAATCGATATGTACATATATAACTTTTATAAATGCATTTTATTAAATACTAATGACATTCAAACAAACCAAATAAAACCTAAAAACTAATATTGCATAAATATTAACTAATTTAATTAATTTATAACGATTATAAATTAATTAAATTGTGTGGTTTTTCGGAGTATTCATCGTTATGGTTGTGCGATTCAAAGGTGTAAATTTAATCGGTAATTAATATCGCACAATTCGAGTATTAACGTTCACACATCACCTTAGCTAGTAGTATGATGTTTTGGTTGAATTTATCGTTTACACAACTTTTTGGTAAATCCAATTTTACTTATTATAAGTGGCACGTAGTAGTAATGATTATTTACACCAATTCTCTTCGTCAAAAGTATATCACAATAGGATTTATGGAAATTGGTTTTGGTCAAAATTCCAACATTGTCCACATTCAAGTTTGTAAGTGCAAACACAAAATTATTGGTTCAATAATAACAATTATTATTAAACGTACTCCTCTAGCTAGAGACTTTGACATTGAGTTGACTTAAGTTGATCCTATGATATTAACCACATATAACCGAGGAGATGAATTCTCTCTTGAATAGTATTTCACTTCCAATGCTTCCACTCGACCCAACTATAGTCGTTCAATGACCGTCATGTCATGATTTAACTATAATCAAAGTGGAGTTTCCATATTGAAGCTCGATGGTATTTCAAGTCGATGGAATTGTGTAAAATTATTGCATCAATATTTTCTATTTGACCTTAGTTATATTAACCAACAGAAAACTATCGAATGAATCATTCCATAGTTATCCAATAACTATTAGTACGTAACCCCATGGTCCCCCGGCGGCTATGAGTAATGCACTTTCCAACAACTTTAGAGAGCATTACTTAATTTAGTCCCAACGTATTTATCGATATCCAGTTTTGATATATCTTGATTAGGAATATTTAAGATGGTATGTTTATTTTATTGTGTTTTATAACTCATGATTACAACAAATTGTAACTATTATCACAAAACATACCATTTATGAATTTTCTATATAAAATACAATTAAATAACTAATTAATATAACACACTTTATCAAGTATATAAGAGAAAGAGAACACCTTTTATTTTGAACAAGGTTGGTTATCGAATTAGATATATGCAACAAATTATATAATTACCCCCAGGGCATACCCTAACTCTATCAATCACCCACTTGCACTTGGGTCAATTATGTAATCTTATTCCAACTTCATCGACTGGTTTTCTTAAAAACAATCATGTCGTTCCGTCGGTGAATGAATATGCTATGTTGTTTTAATTATCTACTATGTCAATCAACTGTCTACAATGCCGATAAACTATCTTTATCATGTAGAACTATTTGGATTATATCGCTTGACTTCTTATGAGCTCTAGGTTCCTTTACGAACTGTACCACGATATAGTTTTCATATAACAACGGCATAGGATTCTCGACATTTGGAATCACCCTTAGTTCAGTTATAAATTTATGCATTTATTTATACTTCTTATATCATAATAGCCTTTGTTGAATCAGCTGCTACTTGTTGTTTGGAACAATTCCAACTTAAAGCTTCTTAATTAAAGTTTGAACATGAATTTATTGACATATTACTCGATAGCACTTATGAAGTTCGAGTTCGAACACTCCTTCATAAGGAGTTCATTGTTTCTGTAACCAATTCTCTAGTATTTTGCAAATACTCGAAAACACTCTAAACTACCACTTAGTGATCTTAATTTAGATTTGATATTTTCTTCATGCATTAAATACATAACCAAGATACGATTGTAGACAATACAACATGTATGATAATGTCAATGTCAATACATAAGGAATCCATCTTACATGCTCCATTTTAAATAGTTTAATATGGTGTCTTCGCATATCGTTGTGGATATTCCCAACATCCTTCATACTTGTTATAAAAGATATAATTTACAAATCCAATATCGAATATTAAACAACCAAACTATTATTGATTTTAACATAAGTACATTGTTAACAATTAGCAGTATGTTGTTTACTAATAATTTTAGATATATATACGCACCTTTTAATGTTCTTTTTATGAACACACGCTTCCTCTGCATTTTGACTGAAAATCAAACTATTCGATATTTCTATCAAAATACTTATTCAATTTTGATGCTTACAGACACTTTTGTATCATTTCTTGGATCATATCTAAAAAACCCACGAACTCGGTATCACTCTCACCGACTTCGAGAAACTCTGCTTGTTATTTCCAAGTAGTCAATTCTAAATCATTATTTAAAATTTTCCATTTGAACACAAACATACCAAAACAAAAAGTCATACCAAGCGATAATTTTATGAGTAAAATCTGAATCAGCTTGAGCACATTGAATGATGAATCTGTAATGTTAATTTCATCAATTAAAAATTACAATTTTATTATTATCAATGTTGCTCACTATATTCCAACTGCATTAGTCTTTCTCTTAAAGACACATTTACGGCCAATGAATTATATTCCTTCGGGTACAACTACCAAATCACATTTTGATAATGTATTTGGAATAAGATCTGTCAACGGGCCGGTTTCGGTCCGGGTATCATAAAACCCAGACACGAGCCCAGGTCAAACCCACAGGGTATTTCATAACCAATACCCAAGCCCGGCCCGTTGGGCTTTTTAAGCCCGTTGAGTAATGCCCGTATACCAAACTCAAATATTTATGTTAAAACCATACTTTAAAACTGCAATTTTTGTAAAATTTATATACAAACAACGTTAAAATATAAATTGGGTGGTGATGTAGCTAAGTTCACAACAAAAGCATGAAAAAACATTTACATGCAAACAAACAAAATGGTAAATAAATAATATACACACTCATGTTTTGGTACGACAGAAAACTAATAATCGGGTCGGGCCCTAACTGAGCCGGTTTTGATAAAACCGTATCCGACCCAAAGAGTAACCAGGTCAGGCATGGGTCGAGGTTGGGTAGTGAAGGCAAAACCTGTATCTGCATTAATAGGGCGGGTTCGGACCGGGCTCAGGCTAAAACCCATACCATTGATAGGCCTATTTGGAATCCTTTTTAATTAGTGGATCATACACTACAAAAACAATACAATTTACCGACATTGAAAAGGCATCGGCGGGGCATCTGTAAATCAAATACTGACGCCACACCGATGGCTAAACAGGCGTTAGTAAAAGTTCTATTAGAAAATTTCAACCAACGGCTTGAAGACGACAGAAGTGGTGCTGTTATCGACCCCCTATAGACAAATCATGTCGACGCCCTACCGACATTCTATGCCGACATCTTTTCGGTACTTAACTAAAATGCAAAAGTCGAATTTTCTGACTCTTACAAACGCCTTGGCCGTAACAAATTTGCAGCATTTTAGCTGCTTTTCGTCCCTCGGTCACACATTCGTATATATATCGCTGATTCATATATCATATACCAACATAAATACCACCACCATCACAATACAAATCTAATCAAATATCCAAACCAAACAATACCACCACCATCACAATACAAATCAAACAATACGATAATCATCTTAATACAAATCAAATATCCAAAAAATCCGTAAGAAAATACCCAAACAACACCAACAACACCAATACTAATATCCAAACCAAATATCCTAACAAATAAACATACATCTCATCTGAACCAAATATACATCTCCAAAGAACTCAAATATACATAACCAAATACCTTTTCATCTGAATCTTGCCCAGCATCACCATCTCTAGCTTACTGACCCGTGATTTCAAATGTCGGTTTTCTTCTACTGAATAGCTAAATTTGTTTGTTAATAATAAGTATTTTGTTATTTTTACTACTGTATTTATCGAGTTATTTAACTTTGTGTAACTTGTTTTATTTATTAAGTGATTTAACTTATATATTTGTCGTACTTATTATGTGATTTAAGAAAAAACCATAATTTAACTCAAATAAAATCTTGTATAATTTATTGAAACAAAATTTATAATTTAACTCAATTATACGTACATTTTTTTAATTTATTGAGTGATTTAAATTATATCTTTGTCATATTTATTGTGTGATTTTAAAAAAACAATCCTGTAATTTAACTTATATATTCGTTTAACTTATTGTGTGATTTAAAAAATCTATAATTTAACTTGAATTATATACTGTATAATTTATTGAAACAAAATTTATAATGTAACTCAATTATATGTACACTTGTTTAATTTATTGAGTAGTTTAAATTATATGATTATCGTATTTATTGTGTAATTTAAAAAAATCTATAATTTAACTCGAATAAACTCTTGTATAATTTATTAGTTTTTTTTTATAATTTAACTCAATCATATATACATTTGTTTAACTTATTGAGTGATTTAACTTATATATTTTTCGTATTTATTGTGTGATTTTAAAAAAATTTGTAATTTAACTTATATATTCGTTTAACTTATTGTGTGATTTTAGAAAATTTATGAGTTAACACAAATTATATATTTTATAATTTATTGAAATAAAATTTATAATTTAACTCAATTATATTTACGTTTGGTTAATTTATTAAGAAATTTAACCTATATATTTATCGCATTTATTTTGTGATTTAAAAAAATCTATAATTTAATTTATATGTTCATTTAACTTATTATGTGATTTAAAAAAATCTATAATTTAACTCGAATTATATATTTTATAATTTATTGAAACAAAATTTATCATTTAACTCAATTATATGTACACTTGTTTAATTTATTGACTGACTTAATTTATATATTTGTTGTATTTATTATGTGATTTTTTTTAAAATATCTATAATTTAACTTGAATAAACTCTTGTATAATTTATTGAAACATAATTTATAATTTAACTCAGTTAGATGTGCATTTTTTAATTTATCGAGAGATTTAACTTATATATTTGTCATATTTATTGTGTGATTTTAAAATAAAATCTACAATTTAACTTATATATTTGTTTAACTTATTGTGTGATTTAAAAAAATCTATAATTTAACTTATACATGTATACATACCGCAAACTCGATGGAAGCATCATCTACCCTTCTATTGCTGGTGAACCCATCCTCAAGCTTTCATGCTCATACCCCAAGCTCCCATTCCTAAGAAATTCAAATATCTACACTGGTTGCATGGCATGGCAGGGTGGTGATATTGATAAAAGGCAGCGCCGAATGACTTGCATGGTATTGCTGTCATAATTAACTGGAGGTGGTGATTGGGGTCGTGCTGGTGGTACTGTTACCACTAATGGCAGTAACCACCATCACTGACAGTCAACGGCTCCAGTGTTAACAACATTCCCTCCAACACTACCCCAACCAATCACCACCAGTTATAACAGCATTACTACGCAAGCCTCAGCGCCTGCCCTACTAATAATACCATGCTGCCATGTCATGCAATAGAGGCGGTGACCGAGGAGGTTTAGATGCTTCTTCACCATATAATACAGTGATAGTTTTACTGATGATGAGTATCGCTCCATTTTTGCATATTCTACCAATGTTTCATTCATCTCCATCGAAATATTGATAGAATCTACAAAAAAGGAGCGACGCCTATCATCGGAAAAAACTATCATTGTATTAAATCATGACAAACAAAGATGGTCAAAAGCACCAGCGGTGGTGACTTGGCATGAGTAGTAGTGCTATTATAACAAGTGATGGTGCATGGGGAAGTGCTAAGCGATACTACTACCGCTGATGGCGACACCACCATCATTGATAATCAATAACTCCTGTATTAATAGCGTCCTCCTAGAACTTCCACAATCCACCAATCACCATCATCAGTTATAATAGCACTACTACTCATGCCCAACCACCATCGCTATGGCTTTAGACCGTTTTTGTTTTGCATCATCTAATACAATGATATTTTTTTTTCATGATGGACGTCGCTCCTTTCTTGCAGATTTTATCAATCTTTCGTTGGATAAGATCGAAACTTTCGTAGAATCTATTAAAAAGGAGCAACGTCCATCATCAGAAAAAACTATTATCGTATTGTATGGTGAAGAACCATCTAAACCTTCAAGTGAAACACCTTCAAGTGCAATGAAAACGTTTCTACATGTAAACAAAATTTACAGTATCTTTCACACGATAGTATTATTAATTAAAATTAAAATTTTAGTATGAAAACAAAATGCATGCATCACTAGTACTATAATCGTCTAAAACATATCATGTGCACTAATTCATCTAAAACAAATAAGAAATTTAAACTCAGAATTTACAAAATATTCATATCACATTTCCATCATTGTTGGTGATCGTAGTTTCAACAATGTGTATGTGTACGTAGTTAAAATCTGCATCATTTCCTTTACTATTATCGATCCATTTATCCCCACCAATTAAAATAAAGACACTACTATGTTATAATCAGCCTAGATTACGCATACGTATGCCTAGACTATTATAATCAGTCCACATCAGATTTATATACATGCTCGACAATTTTATTTTTCTATTTTACTGAAAGTTAATAATATATAATATCATTTAAATTCATTAACTAACCTTAAGTTTAACTTATACTTTACATCGACCACAATGATCATATGTACTTTTCTACACATTTATCTGATTTACCGAAAATATATCATAACAATGCTTTAGTGTAGAGGAAACAATCTAACATGTATTACGTATGATGATCGATGAAAACAAGTTAATAAGATAACATATTCAGCTCCCTACTGAATGTCATCTAGAAATTTCTTTTTATTAAATGTCAGATATATTTATATGTGTGTATAAGGTAATGGATCTACAATTCTACATTCATAAACCCATGTGTATATAAATATATGCACAAACGGTAAATAAATCATACAATGAAGGAAGGTGCTTGCGGCGGCTTAGAGGAGGCTTGGGCTTGCGATGGTGGCTGGTTGGATTTGGCTTGCGGTGACTTGGGCTTGCAGAAAATTGGGCTTCTACTTACAGCGATGAGGCTTGCAGCGATGAGGTGACATGGTGACGGCTGGGCTTGGTGACATGGCGACGACAGGGTGATATGGTGGCGAAGAGGCTTGTGGCGACGAGGTAACGTGGTGGCGACGAGGCTTGAGACAACATGGCTTTGGCTTATGGCGGCATGGAGGGAGGAGGAGGCGGTAAGAGGAGAGGCAAAGTGTAGGAATCATCCTTTTTTTAATTAGAAATGTGATGGAGGAGGGATCATCGGTTGGGATAAGTACAGATGAGAACGATGGTGTGCCAATGCCTTTCCGACGGTTATAACAAAGGCATTGACAAGACGTTAGTAATTTTGTGTAGGTAAAGAGTTACCTACGACTTACCGATGCCTTGGTGACACCAAGTAATGTGGCGTCAGTAATGTTAAGCAGGTAAATAGTAAGTTTTCTAGCAGTGATACCATACGGTGGAGTCAATACTCTTAATGTTTTAATTGACCGTCGAGGATTCTTTATTCTCGACATTGATAAGAAACTCATAGTTTTACCTCATTGTGCAAGAATATTTATTAGACATTCTAATCCGTAGTATTCATTTAGATTTGATTAATTTTATTTCATTTCTCGTAATTAGTCTTATTCTTGATCATATCCAAGTCCATTTTACTACCAATAATTTCTAAAAGAAATTTCTCCACTACAAGGTTGGTATTTCTTAAAATAGCTATTATTTTTAGTGCAATGGAATATGTATTCATAAATATTTTATGAATTGTCTTGTATTAAACTGATTTGATTTTAGTTTACAAAACTTATATTCAAAATATAAATTGGTCATCCAATGACAATCATTCCTAAACTCCTTTTGGGGTGATTCATACAACATCTATCATGTACAATTATTACGTGTAGTCTTTCGACTTGTACAACCCTGCTACTCCTTGGCCTAGGATATGTTGGATTTCCTATAAACCCTTATCTTGTATGATTTTGTAAACCATTATTTAGATGAAATTAATTTTAACCTTGTGTACAACTCCTAAGTGCATGACCTTACAGAAAGGAGTTTACTCAACTTCAATCACAATTAATTGCACTTCATTCAACAAAGTTCGATTACTCCTTATCGATATATCATTATGTATCATATAGAGGAGTGCCTTTTGATATTGAATCTTTATTCATTTTTAAGTACGTTTGGAACTCTTCCGAATATCCTTTCCTATTCGATCAAATCGAATCATTTTATTTTCTGTTGCATATTTTTTATTTACTTCTATTTTATATTTTATGAACTCATCATTAAAATGTCACATGTATATCATACACACATATTCATGTTTGTGATAATTCATTAATGAAAACAACAAAGTACATGGAACCGTTTTGGAACTTTCAATTGTATAATCTATATTTATCAACTAGTAGAGTTCATCAACCCTTATAATGCTCCCAATGAATGGGTGCTTTGTCCTTAGTTGTCTAAGATATAATTTACCAGTACCATATGATTCATAATCAAACAATCACAAATTATTTCTCAAAACTGTGGCTTTGTTCATAATTCTAAAATAATTACAAACAAATTTAGATACTTATGTATTTTCCAGTGCATCACAAATACCATTATTATAATTTTATTTTATAACGAATATTCATGTTATTCATATTGAAATAAAACTATATCTATTTTTCAGTCAATACTAAAAAAATATTGTTACTTTATAAATAATATTTAGTACGTTTTAAGAAAATAATTTTTGCAAATTGATGCGATCAATAAGCGTTATATGACATGCTCGCACTATTTCTGCCATTACTATAATAGCGTATGGAATACGAAGCTTCATTCAATCACTTAATATAGGCTATTTATTTTATTTACTGTAACTGGTTTATAGTCAAGAATTTTCAGATCAAATATATTAAATTAAATGAAACAAATTTCAAAGAAAACAATTTTTTATGTGAAAATACATTTGAAATAGATATCATATTTCTTATTCCTTGTTAAGTATCTATTACTAATTTACAGTTCTCATTTTCGATGTTTCCTTATAAAGCATAAGTAACCATTCACTCTCTTCGTTCCATGCCTTAAGTTATATATATCCTCGTACATTTATTTTCTGTTCTAAATGGTGGAATCATTCGAAAGGAAGCTCTTACTACACAACCATAATGAACTCTTTACAAAAATGCATTCGGTCATCTATAACATTTTGATATATTAAATAAGTTGTATAAACATAAGCCGATCAATCTGAATTTTTAGTGTTTACGCCAAATGTTGGCACAAACACCCAAAAAATGAAAGTAGAGAATTAAGTGAAGAAATTAAATTAAAATGAGAAATAACAAGACACACAAACTTTATAGTGGTATGGCCAATCGTTGCCTACATTTACTTAACTTTGTTGTTGATTTGCTTGCTATTTACAAGAGCTGTTCTTATGGATCGGCGATGATCCCTGGATCTATAAAGAGAATACGTAAATTCTTGAATAACTGAAAAGGATCCACGGGAGTCTCGACCTCTATTTATAGATGTAGATTGCTGTAATTCGCTCCTCCATGTTTATGCCTATGTTCTCCACTTCCAGAAGGAGTTATGCAGAGAAGGTCGTAGCCATGTCATCAAATTTTGGGGATAGGCGTCGATGCATAAGATTGAATGTTAATCTTCTTTAAGTTATTGTAGTGGCTTGTTTGGCTTGTGTCTCGGTCCACAACATCTAGTTGTGTTGTTACAAGCTTAATTTGGTTGAATTCCTTGGATAGAATTTTAATTGATAGCACTCGGTTTGTCCATCAAGTGTTTGAGTCACATATGGCTTGCGAACCATCACGCAATTGCATGCCTGGGTTGACGAGGACTTTAGCATTGCACTTCTTGAAGATCAAGGAAGTTTTGGGGCAACTTCTATGGATCGGTACCAATCCATGATTTTGATATATGCTTGAGCATGGGTCTTGCACTTAAGTTTGTTTAGCATGCTTGTTATTTTGGAAGTCTTTGGCAAGTTGTTCGTCTCTTGACCTTGTTTGATATCCAAGTTTGGCAGTCGTCGCTCTGAATTCTTGCTCGATAGTTTTTCTGTTTAATGTTCTAACTCGTCCAGATATAGCTTAGTCACAGGGCTGGATAACATTTTCCCCTCAAAGCATGTCTTGTGAATAGAAGGCGTGCTTTGCCCAAGAACAAATATTGAAATCGATTATTCATAATTAGTTGAATTTTCTGGATATTAACTGGTCATGCAGTGGCAAATCATCTGGTTCCATTGGATTCGCTTGTAAATCAAAGATCGTTCCAGACTATCTTAGCAAAGGACTCGGGACCTTGCTTGAGTGTTAGTCCCAGATAATCATCATTCCATGTTCTCCCAGAACTATTATACCGTATAGCATATCGCAAATCATGATCATCTCGTGTTATTCCGGAAGTTAATACTCATATATCAAAATCAATGGCTCAATTCGACAATTGCTATCGAATTGTTTCAAGGTCAATTGGTGTTCAAAACCAAAGTCTGTTTTTGAGATCTCTGGGCCATGTACTCGATGACCAATTCAATTCTTGATCCCTTCGGATCATTAATCAAATCCTCGAACTTTCTGGGTCATTGGTTGAAATCTCATATCTTCGGGTCGTCACTTCAATCTACAATCTCTCCAAATCGTTTGACATCCAATCAAGGGACAATATCTCCGGATCATTTGACATCCAATTTAGGGATCGATCTCTCTGGATTGTTCAACATCCAATCTAGGGTTTGATCTCTCTAGATCCTTGCTGAGCCTAATTCGCTCGCTCTTTGACGAAGGGACTCAACGTCCAAGCAAGTCATTTGCTCATTGTCCGATGAAGGGACTCACTCTTGTACAGGGCTACCACGATCAATATCAGTCATCATGCTCAAGTGGCTCATAAAATATTAATCATTTTCGTGGTGTAACCAATCTCTGTTGGTGTTTCAAAATTAATATCGGTTATCATGTTCGAGTGATTTTCCAAGTCATGTATTCATTCACGGAATTCAAATTCAAAACATCAAACAAACAACATAGCAATCATCCCAACAAGCGCTGCAGTCTAACATCCAACTTAGAGTGTGCTTAGAGACCAATCGATGTCCCATACACGAGTAAGTGGCTTGGTTGTAATGTCAGATCATTTATTTAGAGCAAAGGCAAAGTGGGAGAATCGAACCTGATTCTTTGCCATACCGATCATGAGATAACTATCCTCGACCTAGATCCAAGGTCGTTTCCATTTACTGCAGATGATGGCTGCTCCTATTCCACCAGTGTAGCTTGGCTTCTTACATATCGCTGCAACTGGTTATTCCTAACCATCTCACCGATTAGGTCACGAAGGTGTCTGCAATCATTGATTTCATGCCCATTCAGCTCATGGAATAGGCAATACTTTCCCAATCTTCTTTCTAGATCGCTGGGTTCTCTCCTCGCCAGTTTTTGATATGGGATATGTTCTCTGGTGTCAAGGTAGATCATCTCTAGGGTTTCATTCAATTCTATTTAAGAAGAGAATTTATGTTCCTTTCTCTGTCGTATTGGTCCCCTAAAGTCGTCATCGGCCATTCGCTTTCCTTTATCTTTACCAATTCCTTCTCTGAATGGTCCTCCGCCATCAACAACATTACCCTCTGTCATCTCAGCTTCGGCGTCCTCCTGACATAGGTATCTCTCAGCCTCATGATAGAATTTTGCGAGATCTACCGACGGATTCATTTCCAAAACGATTTTAAAATCCGTTTTGCTAGCAACTCCTGAAACTTCCATCATCAGAACCACTAATGGGTCCGGCCTATCAACCATGGTGGCTGTCGCGTTAAACCTAGTTAAATAAATCTTATGGGTCTCTCAAACCCTTTGCTTCATGCTTGATAGCATCATCACATTCTTGGGTCGTGAGATATGGACCTTGAATTACCTCATGAATCTATCCACCAATTCGGCCCATGTTTTGATGGAACTGTTTTCCAGCTGTCTGAACCAAATCGCCACCAAGTTCGTCGGATACAATAGGAAACATTGTCCCATCACTTATTAAGATAAACCTAACACCTCCATGTGCCGGATGTATCTCATCGGATGAACCATTGGATCAGTCTTTCCATCGTATGTATCCAACGTCGATAGCTTGAAATCAGGTGGATTCCTAGCATACCGAATGTTCGGAGTGAATGGACTCTTGTTTCACATCCTCCACGCTCCAGTTTGGTAGTCTGCCTCTTATTGCTTGCCTAACTATCTCAGTGAGCTTGTCCTCATCATCTAATGGAACTCTCTGATTGACATTTTCACCTTCCCCCCCCCCCCGTTCCAACGGGGAAATTCCAACACGTATTCTTTCGGTTACACATCGGCATTCTAATTCGCATTCAGATGCTCAACATCATTTCCTAGACGTGCCTCGCCTTCGCCCGACTTTAGATGATCCATGCCCTTAAGTTCTCTGGGATCGGTACCGATTCGTACTCGGGGATCAGTGCTGATCAGTATGACTTCTTCAGGGGTCGCTCCACTTTGCTCCATTCTACTCCTAAGTGAATTTGCTTTAGCTTCAGGCCTTTGGTTCTAATCCATAGCTACTTTGGTTGTTCCTTGTTGTCCTATCCTTCTAAAGAATCCCTACATCATCTCTTCTTGGCGGGCTATCATTCTCTCCCGCATTTCTGTCATCATCGTCTCCATCTCATCCCTGGTTATGTAGATGAAAGGAGGGTTAGATCCCGAGGACATCTCTTGGCTACCCCCATGTCCTTACTGACTTCCTCCAGCAGCAATCTTTCTCGTTGATGGTCTTGTCATCGTTTTCAACTCCAAATCTCAAGTTGTCAAATTCAAGTAGCCTTCTCAGTGGAAGCACCAAAATATTTAACGTCAAAGGTTAGCACAAACACCCACAAAATAAAACTAGAGAATTAAGCGAAGAAAGTAAATTAATAGGAGAAATAACAAGACACACAAACTTTATAGTGGTTCAGCCAATTGTCGCATACGTCTACTTAACTTTGTTGCTGATTTGATTGCTATTTACAATAGTTTTTCTTATGGATCGGTGATGATCCCTGGAATTACAAGGGGAATACGCAAATTCTTAGATAACTGAAAAGGATCTAGGAAACAATGCTTCTTCACCTCTATTTATAGCTGCAGGTTGTCGGAATTTGCTCCTCCACGTTTGTGCCCACGTTCTCCACGTTCAGAAGGAGTTACGCAGAGAAGATCGTGGTCATGTCATCAAATCTTATGGATCGGTACCGATCCATAAGATTGAATGGGAAATCTTCTTTGAGTTGTTGTAGTGGCTTGTTTGTCTTATGTCTCAATTCATGGCATCTAGTTGTGTTGTTACGGGCTTGAATTTGGTTGAATTCCTTGGCTTAAATGTTAATTGATAGCACTCGGTTTGTCCAGCAAGTGCTTGAGTCACATATGGCTTGTGAACCATCATGTAATTACATGCCTGATTTGATGAAGACTTTAGCACTACACTTCATGGAGATCGAGCAAGTTTCGGGCAACTTTTATGGATCGGTACCGATCCATGGTCATGGATTGGTACCGATCCATGATTTTGGTCTATGCTTGAGCATGAGCCTTGCACTTGGCTTTGTTTAGCATGCTTGCTATTTTGGAAGTCTTTGGCAAGTTGGTAACTACATATCTTGACCTTGTTTGATATCAAAGTTTAACAGTCATCGCTCTGGATTCTTGCTCGATAGTTTTTCTGTTTAATGTTTTGACTCGTCCAGATGTGGCTTCGTCACAAGGCTGGATAACATTTAGTGAACGAATTCTTAGATCAATCTTGTTGCTCTTGGTTTAGTGTTACATTTAAAATGACAAGATCATCATTGTAATCAATCATATTGAATACGTATCTTATATTATGGTTTACTTGCTTATTTTGACTGAACTGATTTTATCGAAGTTTCGTACATAATGAATTGTGACCGTTCACCATGTAACATTTATATGTGAATGAATACAGATCAAACATCAATATTCAAGTATTGTTTCTAGAGTTTGAAACTCAAAAAGGACAATACACAGTATTGGACAAATAACATGTAAATAACCAGTTACGAATGCATTTAGTAGTTGTAAAATTTGGCACTTACATGGGTATTAAAACAATAACATGCAAATAATGTTTACTAGTAAGTATATTTTACATTTCTATTTGTCAATCATCAATTCAGTTCATTTATATATTTTAATTGATAAACATTTCATCAATTATATTAATTGCATAAATTTATCAATGTAGATTATTATAACTTTATACATCAAATGTTCTTACAATATTAGAAAGGTTAAATGTTACCATTTCATTTTTCTTACAAGGCTCTCACTAGTCTTCTATGTTTCTCCGTATGTTTCTCCAAACCCGAAGACAAAATATGGAAGTCTTTTGGCTTCACTAATGGATGTTAGGACTCTTCTGTCTTGGTATTCTGACATTGAGTTTGCTCAACAAATCATAGCTCCATAGACGATGGATAACTCCTTATCAGTTGTATCATATACAACTCCTAACCCGTGGTTCCTTGTCCTAATCTCATTTCTACTTTGAGTTTGCTCAACAAATCGAAAGAGATTATTCACTTGTGCCTACCATTTCACGATGGTTTAAGTATAGTATTTATACTTTGAGTTTGCTCAACAAATACATATAGTTATCTTACCTCGTTTATTCTATATATTAATAATACTACACGTAACATCTCCAGTTTGAGTTTGCTCAACAACTAAGGAGTGTGCAAGTAATTTATTAATATATAAATGGTAGAGTATATCATTTATATCAAATATTCATAATCTTTAATATATTTAATTGAGTAATATCAACTTATAGAATAATGTATTTTTTATGAAATACACTCGTGATTTAAATCACGAACACATAAAAAATAGCGGTATATGTACTATACATATGTATTTATTCCTTAAGTCTATTTTGGGTTTCTTATTGTTCCTCTTTTGTTTTATACATTCATATTATGTAAGTTTAATTATTATATAACTTTATAATTTAATTAACGTATATAATAGTCATATGTACATTACATAATTAAATCTTATTTAATTAATTTAATTAATTAGCATAATTTTTTGTTATTCGATTAAACATTTTAATTGAATGTGTATACCATAACATATATGGTTACACACACACATATATATTATATGTTAATTAACTTTTTTAATTAGATAATTAAATTAAATATCAATATCGAAAATTTCTTATGTATATACATATGTATGTACTTACAGCATCTTAAACAATTTAAGATAATATAATATATATATATATATATTATACATGTGTATACTTTAATTGACTAATTATTTATTATTAATAAATATTAAATTTTCGAAATATGTTTATTATACATTCAAAGCACTTTTGAAAACTGTATTATAACATTTATAATATACGTTGTTTTCAAAGCCAACTTTGAAAATCATATTATAACATTTATAATGTGATTCAACTTTTAAATTTAAAATCTTATTTTTTTCATATCAATTTTTAATTCACAATATAACATTTATAATGTATTTCATATTTAAATTTAACTTTTGAATTCAAAGTTTCGTTTTAACTTTCAAAACAATTTTGAAAATTAGCACAACGTCCAATTCAAATTGGATCTTTTCTATTGGGGAAACCTTTGAGCTTACTTCACTTTTTGGGTTAAGCTGGTAGCCAAGGAAGGCAGGATATTTGATTACCCAAACCCAAGCCTAGATAATAATTTTCTAAACACCCTATTAAATTGGTAAGCTTAATTGGTTAGCCCTAACATGACTAATTAAGACCACGTAGACTATTTGACTCTGATACTATTGTTGGAACCGGGTGAAATAAATAGGTTTTAAAATTTTCCTATATTGATCTATTGGGCTTATGAAGTCTAAAGAGACTTTAGATCAAATCTAAAATGTGTTTTAAATAACATCCTTAATTTATTTAATTAGTTTAAAAGAGTTTAAATTTGATATAAATTTAAATGTATGAGTGTATCAAATACACCCATGTGTATAACGGTTACTCATTAAAGTTAATTTGAGAAGGAACATTTCATTTCCTTCTCTAAAACCTATACAATCAATTGAGGAAAGAAATAGCCTTAATTGAAAAGAGAAACCTTTCATTTCTTTTTCTGATTAGATTAATGATTCATTAAATACCATTGATGATCAATTTGAACATGACAAGGAATTTGAGTAAATCCTAATATACTAACATTATATATTGTGAGAAGTGTGCAAAGTTAATGTTTCTGTTATATGTGTCATTGTTGTCCATAGTTTTATTTAAAATACACACACATATTACATATATGTATATATATATAACAGAACTTATATGCATATACATATACATGCATACATATGAATATGTCAAAATTAACTTTAACTGTTTCATAAGTTTGAAATTAAAAACAACAATTTTGAATCTAGTTTCAAAGTTAGGAAGGATTTAAGACAAATATTATTATTTTACATAGAAGTCCATTTAATAAATCTTAAGTTAAATTTGATATATATACGCACACACATGCCAAATATTGTAAATTATGTTTCAAACTTGAAACAATATGTATATGTATATAATTTATAAAATCTAATACACGCTTTGAAAATTAAAGTAACACAATAAGCCTAACTTTAATTTTTTAAAATTGAGAGGATTGACAATATTTTACACAAAAGTCCAGTTATAGTTATTTAATATTTTTTTAAACAATTTCAAAATATGCAATAAGCAAAATATTGTATTCAGAACAACAAACACAAATCATACGTATAAAATTTCCAAAGTGATTTCAAATAAAAAACATATGCAGTTTATTCATATATGTATATGTAATCATTAAAAGAATTATGTCATTAGTTAAATTTTAGGTTCAATCAAAAGTAAATTAAAAAAACAAATTAAAAAACAATAACAAAACAGGTAAGACAAGTTAGACACGTATGCATTTGTTGTAAAGGTTTAGATCCAAATTATATAAATAATCTGAACAACTAATTAAATGTGAAATCAAATATAATAGATCTAAAGATGACAAGATGAATAGGTAATCAATCAAAGTATATCTTAAAATGGATCCAAATTAAAATAACATGGCGAACATATGTCATTAATTAAGGTGTAACAAAAGGAGAATCTAATCTATGTAACCAAATAAACAAATATATAGATGAGATATGTGCGAGATCCAATTCATATGAATAAGGTGAATGATGAATAAATAATATTAGAATTATTACCTTGAGATATACCCAAGAGAATGCACCTTGAATGATGTGATAGCTCATAGATCCATAAATCAACCTCCAGATGTTGCGTATATCAAGAGGTATAAGACACCATTTGTTTCAATTTTATTTTGGAATTTTTCTTAAGCCTTGGAGGCCATTATTTTGACAGGATTGAAGAGGGGGGAGGGGGAGAGAGGAAAAGTGAACTGTCTGTAGAAGGAATAATGAATGAAAATGAAAGAGAATTTATTTTCAAGAGAGACATTGAAACCTTCCCAATTTCACCCTTAAAATCTTCCTACTTTTATCGCTCATTGAATCCCAATCAAATCAAATACCCTTTCTGTACATGTATGGACAATCAAAGAAAGTGCCTAGATAAGCCTTCAAATTTTCCAAATCCACTTGGTAATGCCAATGTTTATACTGGTGTCATTGGGGCTTACTTGCTCCTTCATAGGTTCTTTTCTCTTATTACATTGTAACGTCTATGAATTTTTCGCGCTCGAAAATCGACATCCATACTTTACATCGTACTCGAATGCCATAGATTCGACCATTCAAATCCGAGTCGCCAGAGCTTATAACACAATTAAATATAACAACACAGCGGAAGAAAAAGAATAATACATTGATATACAATATCTGATACAACAGAGTGATACAATGAATATCAATATACATCAGAGATATGCTACAAGAAATAGCAGCGGAAAAGAAAATAGATAACACCAGCAGCGGATAATCTCCATCTCCAAAGCACCAATCCAGAAATAGCTCTAACTCCCAATAACGATACACCAAGATAAGCAAGTGCAGTCCGATCCAAAGACTGAACTAGCTCCAGAAAATCTACTAACCTTGACTATTTGAAAAACCCAACTCTAGACTGCCCATGTAGAAAAATTTTGAGCACCCAGAGTTTAGGAAATAAACAATAAACTCCGGATCAGTCATGGGACTGGTGTGAGAAACAAAAACAGTTTATCTTTAAAAACGAACAACCAAAGAATTTAAAGTCAATTCACAATGCTTTTGGAAAATGAAACTGCAATAAGGCCTCCCGCCACACACACAATGCAAACGCAGAATTGGAGGAGATTTCTCCTTATGATAGTCAAAGATGCTTACTACGTAAACAAAACATTTTGATATTATTATTAGTGCATAGTGTAGAAAACATTTCGAAAATAGAATATTAATCTTAGTTAGCATAGACATTTCGAACTATGCCTACTATAGCTACCATCTAAACAGTGGGGCACCACCATAAGTAAATGGCAGGTTCTACAACTAATACCGTACAGGGTTTCGTATTGGAAGATGGATTTCCAACAAATGGTCAGGCCAAGGAACTTCCCATTGCCACATAGGTACGCCTCTGGAAAGACGCCCCGAGAACCTAACCGGATCTCTGCCAACACAAGGCCGAGTTACCCCTAACTGGGTAACTACTGACACGAGTATGCCATCTCTCGGTTGTAACCAACCTTTAACCGGGGCCCCAGCAACAATCACAAAGTAAGATATAAATATGTTTGTGATATCCACATAAGTTAAGTATTTGGGCTCCATACCATGATACCACTTCTATCCAGAAGGAGATGTACATACCCTAAGGGGCGCTACCCCCAATAACCTTGCCGCATCTTTCCTGTTTCGACCATTCCGGGGTGTGAGGTTCGACGAAGTCTCATCCACAAAGCTACGCTTTTCACAAAGCCAAGCTCTGGGTCAACAGATGATCAAAGTAATGATCACAAAGATAAATGATCAAACAAATGATCATATCACAAATGATCAAACAATGATCATCACACAGCAACACTCAGCATGTCACATTACCAAATTGGGAATATATCGCTGATAACCTTCAACTACATAACCTCTGAGCTCGTACGTCTCAGAGAAGGGTGTTAAGCTAAGAGAATAAATTCTCCGCCACCAACAAAAATGTATTTGAAAGAAATCTGCTTTATATCTCAAAGTGTAGTGTCAGACATGTAATCATACAAATCTGTTCCGGGTTCGAACAGAACCGAAGGCACTTCTTACGAAGCCCTTGCAAATCCGGATAATTTTCTAATCACGTCCGGACTTCCCGTCACTAAGGGTGATAAAACCTCTATATCAGAGATCAGCCGATGTAGAGTAACTCGACGGTAATCCTTCTGTTTTCAAAAATATCCGGTCTTCAACACCGGTCATCAAATGCAATCCATTACGACGTATCACATATTCGGAATGGGTTATACGACCCAAAGGTCCTTTCCCGGCTAACCCGAATAGTGAGCGAAATATTTAAAACATATGGATATGGGATTTCAATTAAGTCACAACTTATTACCCAAAACCTTTATTTTAAATGGTTAAACAAATTACCATTTTAAATCTTTAAACAAAAATATTCAATTCACAAAGTTAACCCCATTCACAAAGATCCATTCATGGATTTCAAAACAATTTCTATTTCAATTGAATTAACTCGTTAAATCTTTAAGTCAAGATTTAACTTATAGCTTTCAAAACTCGTTTCCAAAGATTCATTCATAGCCTTTCAAAACAATTTTTATTTCAAGTTAGATTAACTCATTCGGTCTTTGAATCAAAGACTCATTTCATAGTTTTCAAAACATTTCAATTTTATTTCAAGTTGGAACCTTTCAACACAATTTAGAAATCCTTTCTTAAGATGAAAGCTATTATTATTTGAAAGCAAGTAGTTTTCGTTTTGGAAAAATTTAGTTATATTTACACGAGTTAAAACCCTTGAATTAAATTCAAATTCCCAAATCAAAACCCTTTAAAATGGTTTAACCCATATATAACTCGTACAGCATCTTTAATCCCTAGTTTCAAATCATAGGATTCAATTTCAAACTTGAATTCAAATTTAAGTCAAATTATTTAAATTTCCAAACTTAATCAAGTTATTCGAAAATAAGTCTTATCTTTGAAATTCCATTTCAAAAGCTTTTCACTTTAAACTCAAATTTCCAATGTCAAAATCAATTGAAATTAAAATTTCAATTTCAAAAACATCAAATTTAAATTATCTGTGACTTAACCGATTTCCTCGTGAAATCCATATTGGTGTGTGTATAAGTGTGGTCCAGGGGTTTCACACACAATAGTGCAACATCAATCAATCATCACAGATCAGAATACAGAAATATAGTTGATAAGCGGTATTAACTATCACGCTTATCGTTCATTCACAGATCACAGATATATATCACAGATAAGTAAATTACAGATCACAACATAAATAAGGATGTATCACAAAGCATCATATATCAGGGATATCAAACAATCAAATCATCCAATAGAATCCAAATATCCATAAGTAAGATCAATCAATATCTGATTTATCCAAATTAGATTAATTACTTATGAATAAACTACAAATCTTGGTTAATTAACCATTAATTAATTGTAAACCATTTTAATTAATTATCTTTTAATCAATTAATTATCCTCGAATGAATTACCTTAATTAATAAATCATATTAATTAATTATCCTTAATTAATTACCATTTAATTATCCTTAATTAATTACCATTTAATTATCCTTAATTAATTACCATTTAATTATCCTTTAATTAATTTTTAATTAACCCTCAATTAATTAATTAACTTTTAATTAATTACTCTTAGGTAATTAAATTTATTAATTAATCACTTTCATTAATCACTTTAATTAATTAACTTTTAATTACTTTCCTTAATAAATTAATCTAAATTAATTACTTATCCTCAAATTCATCTCTTTAATTAACCCTATTAATTAATTAGGCTTTAATTAAACACTTTGATCATAAATTAATTACTTTTAATTAAGTAATTATTTTTAATTAATTAATCTCCTTTAATTAATAAACCCCTTTAATTGATTATATTAAGTAATTCCAAAATCACTATTTGTTTATAAAATAGTTACTATTTTAGCAGTGTAGTTATAAAACAGTTTATAAAGTAGATAATTTAAACCTTTATCATATAACAGTTTTTAAACTACTTCGAGTTTAACCCGGAACTCATCCCGAGCCAAGCACCCAATTTTCCCAGATAATTCATTCTTCAATTTCCCGAGCTAATTCCTAAAATCCTTCGAGCTACGTGATCAAAAATCTCGAGCTCATACCCGAGACATTTGCTTCTTCCCCAAAACAAAATCACCACTGATACGCATACACGTGCACGGCAAATTGGAGCTCCTCCGATCAACCCCGACCACGTCGCCAAGTCGAGAACCTCCTCCCCAATCGTTCCAATCACCCTGAAGCGTGAACCCACGTCACATCCAAGATCGAGCTATACGACCCAGACTTCATCAAAACAACCACCAGAAAATTGTCTCGTCCTCCAACCTCTGGCCATCAGAGGCCACCAAAATTCGACCGAAGCTTCGCCTTGATCACGTGCCGATATTCCCACCGGACCGATCACCTCAAACACCACGATGACGCCGCGATTTGCTCGAGAATGCGAGCACCTCAAACGTGACCACAAACCCTAAATCACCTATCCCCGATCACCACATTGCTTCAGAATTTCTACGAGTAATTTTCCCACCACCGGCAACCTATCAGCCACCTTCGACCACGACCTCGCCGCCACCTACCGTGTCGATCGCCAGGAAATGGTTGAATTCCAATTTCCGTTCAACTTTGATTTTCTCGATCGACAGTTCATTAAAAATGTTGATCTTGCTTTTAAAAATCATCAATTTCAAAAACGTTTCGATTTATATACTTGAAATCAGGAATCACGATAATTAAAATTTCAACATGTTTGAGTTTGCCTATAATTTCAAATTTCCAAAAGAAAACTTTAATTGTTTTTTTTTGCTCTAATTCATTTTTAAAAATTAAAACATGTTTAAACAAGTAATTTCTATTTAGATTTTAAAGTTTAACAAGATCTAGGGGAAGAGAAATCAATTTTTAAATAGGTTTTTGAAAACCTGGAAATGACAGAGGCAAATATGCCTGTAACTCAAACATGCACACCTAAATTTATATATATACACACAAGTATATTCACATTTATACCAGAGATTTTCACAGCAGCATACTTGCAAGATTAAATCAGATTTTAAGCTTTAACAAAGTAGTTTGCTCACCTGAGAGAAGAAGAACAGAGAGCAAGCCAAAAATTTGAAATTCTGGAAATTTGTTTTGATTTAAATCTACATAGGATCCTGATCTTTGTTTGATGCTTTTAAGTTAAATCCCTGGTTTGAGCTATACTTTGATTCAGCTTGAGTTGAATCAGTTGCTTTCAGGATTTTTGAACTTGAACAGTTTTAAATTTTCATCTCTGGTTGAACTTGCTTTTGAATGAACGAATTTGAAATGGAGTTGATGGAAAGGAATGAAATTTACAGTGTGTTTATTTGCCTTAGTACTGGGTGATAAACAAACTGAAGTGAAGTTGGTTGATATATAAGAAAGTGTACAGGTTATATTGTTTAATAAGGCTGATGTGAATCTCTCTACATACTTGCATTAATTAGCATTGTACCATGTATACTTTCTTCCCATGCTTAGCCCATGTCTTCATACTTTATCGTTGATAAAGCACATTTCTGTGGTGGCTGCAGCTCTGTTTTGGTGGCCGAAATAAATGTAAATTGTGTGCTAAAGATGTTGGCACTTATTTCTTTTGTTTATATTTTATATCCTTTCCTTCATACATACTTCATTTGTTTTGTTGACTATGCATTTTATTTACTTTGTTTATTTGTAAAAAGATTTTTTTTCTTCATTTGGCAAGGGTACATGACTATATGTTTTGTTTGCTTTGACTATGCTAATTTGATTTCGGCTGGAGATATTAGTGGCTTGCATTTATTAACTTGTCTTTATTTCTTTCTTACCTGTTTACTTGTTTGCATACTTGTATTTGTATTTGTTTGTATATAAGTTCTTATAAATTTTTGTTTATACTTCTTCTTTTGCCTTATGGCTTTGTAATATAAATAAGTTCCTATTTTAATATGTTGTTAAATTTCTAACAATTGTATTTACTTGATATTTTTCTTGTATTTCTCTATATATATTTATTTTATAAACTCAAATTATTATTAAACCATTTACTTGAGATTTTATTTCAAATCCAATATATACAAATTTTCAAATCCATATGACTTAATATATTTTCTATTTGAATCGGGGAAACTCGCTTCCATTTATAATTAATTTTACAATTTTTATTCAAAAATTCATTAAATTATCAATTTAAATTAAATTAAAATCTAGGGTCGTTACAAAATCAACTAGGACTGATAAAAGACTCCCTTAATTTACTTAAAGCTCTTAAGGTTATTAATGTGATTCCAACAGTATAGGAGTTTTGCCCACTAGTAAATCAAATTTAAATATCTATCGATATCCTATATTGATATGTATGTATATAATTTTTATAAATGCACTTTATTAAATACTAATAGCATTCAAACAAATCAAATAAAATTCAATCATAAATACTAATTAATTTAATTTAATTTACAACGATTATAAATTAATTAAATCGTGTGGTTTTTCGGAGTATTCATCACTACGGTTATGCTTAAAGATGTAAATTCAATCACGTCACCTTAGCTAGTGGTGTGACATTTTGGTTGAATTTATTATTTCCACATCTTTTTGGTAAAATCCAATTTTACTTATTATAAGCGGTTCCTGGTAGCAATGATAATTTACACCAATTCTCTTGATCAAAACTATATAATGATATGACTTATGGAATTTGGTTTTGATCAAAATTCCAACATTATCCACATTCAACTTTATAGGTGCAAAAACAAAATTCTTGGTTCAATAATAACAATTATTATCAACTGTGCTGCTCTGGTCAGAGACTTTAACTTCGAATATCACTTAAGTTGACCCTGCGATACTAACTCCATATAACCGAGGAAATGAATTCTCTTTTGAATATTGTTTCACTTTCAATTCTTCCACTTGACCCAACTATAGTCGTTCGATGGACGTCATGCCATGGTTTAGCAAAAATCAAAACGGAATTTCCATACTGAAGCATGATAGTATTCTCAAGTCGATGGAATTGTGTAAAATTATCGCATCGATATTTTCTGTTTGACCTAAGTTATATTAACGAACAAAAAACTATCGAGTGAGTCATTCCATAATTATCCAATAACTATCAATACTAACCTCTTGGTGCCCCAACATCCATTAGTAACACACTGCCCAACGTTTGGAGAGCATTACGTATTCTAATCTCAACGAATTTATCGATATCCAATTTTGATACATCTTGACTAGGAATATTTAAAATGGTGTGTTTATTTTATTGATAAATCACTCATGATTACAACACATTGTAACTACTATCACAAAACATAACATTTATGGACTTTCTATATTACATATACTTTTAATTAAATAAATAATTAATATAACACAATATATCAAGTATATAATAGAAAAAAACACCTTTTATTTTGAATAAGATTGTTATCGAGTTTGATACATGTAACAAAGTACATAATTGCACTTAAGGCACAACCCTAACTCTATCACGGTCAACGCTCGCTTCTGAGCCTCTCAACCTGCCCGGGCAAGCAACCGAAGAACTTTGGCCAAACTAGCGCAAAAGATCACTGCTATTCGAGATACGCTACCCTACAAGTCAAAAGTAAGGACAAACTACTACAACTAGTTTCTCAAACTATAAGTTTGCAACAAAGAATCTGTATTATTCAGTTCAATAGCGTGCGGGGCCACAATGCCCGGCCAGCTAGGCTTGCAACAGTTTTCAATTACTAACTAGTTGAAAAGAAGAAAAATAGAAGGGAAGAAGAAGCACGTCAACAATGCTCTTCCAAGGCCAGCCAACCCACATTCTTATCACCGCCTAGAGAGCGTCCGACAGGGGAAACGTTCAAGAACTTGCTGAAAAAAACTGAGCAAACTCTCATCATCGTAGCACTTCATATACTTTGACCGATCCAAACCTTGTTGAAGAAGGAGTGTGATGCCACCACCAACACCTTCAACATCGATCCTCACAAGAAATCGCGAGGAGCACCCAGGCAATCTCGTCAAGGAGCAGACTAAGACATCGGTGGTGAAATCAGAATCAAAGGTGCTAGCCCTTACCCCTTCCAAAGTGGTGCAAAAGCTTCCAAGCCGACCTGAGGTTGGGGAAAATAGAAGCATCAAAACAAGGAAGCGCCCCTAGCCCGAATCCATAGCTCAAGACCGACGTTCGATCAACGTTAGAACTTTGGCCAGGGGACCCGAGTCCCAGCCAATGGCAAGGTCCATCTCAAGCAATCAAAATCCAAGAGTAATGGATTCGAATCGCCATTGGCAAGCACAGTTCAACACTCGAGAAGGCTATCTTGTTTCTAAACCCCGTTAAATCCAAGAAAATCCCAGACTTGTTTGACAAAAAGTCAAACACTTAAGAGCAATGGGAAAGGAAAAGAGAGACGAAACCATTTATATTTTACAAAGAGACCATGCAGAGTTTAAATCTGCAGAAGGAACTACATGACCAAAGCTCCATGGGTTTGAAGTGGAAAGGAAAGAGGGTACTTATATTCCTTTTCTTAAAAACACAGCCACTATAATCAAAAAACAAAAGAAATCTCGATCGCTCAAAGGTGATAAGAGCGGTGTCACACCACGTACGTGGACGAAGAGACACTTTTCTACCGCATCTTAAGAAGAACAACCATCATGATTAATACTGCAAGGCCACATGGGTAGTGCATTAATTGGGCAGTAGAACCATTAATTGAGGAAGTCTTCTAGATTTTACAAGCTCGCATATGCTCATGGGCAGAACTTGAGGGGCAAAATGTTACTTAAATTTTTCGTAAATGAGAAGGTAGGCTAATCAAGGTTTCTTAGCTTAATTTGCTTCGGTCCAGGCTGGCTTGAACATAGACCAGCCTTTCGTAACCTGCTCAAGAATAAAAAAACAAACCAGAAAGTCTCCCTCGACTGCCGTCCAGGTAAGACCTATGTCGTTCTGTCCTCTCCATGGCAATTCAGGTCGACCTCCGGGCTGTGCACCCGAAGCAACGACCAGCAGCCAGCTCTTCGAGCAAAGAAAGACATCCTCACTGCTCTGCTCGATCGCCATCGTTCGGGCACCCCTCATGACCAGCTGGCTCCCAGATAGTCTGTCCACTCAAGCGCCTCTCTTGGCCCGTCTATCGATCAATGCGTCTATAGATTGCCTTAGACACGACCTTCCATCCTGGCTCCTATGCGACCTCCGCAAGAAACCTCACAATTTGTCCTTCATACCATTCTGAGTAGTGCAGCCAAATCTACTCGGTTCGGCCCGCTCCTTCCGACAGTTTCCCATCTCTTTCCATATCCTTGGGAGAGGGCTGGCTTGCCTGGTCCGCTTCGCCACATCAGCATACAGACAATGCCAATAAAGAAGTACAACCAAGCGTATCCTCTTCTGACAAAGAGCATGTTATACAGCATGCTATCACTGTGCATGAACATTACCTGAACAGTAAGAACAGAGCATGGTTTTCCCTGTTGATATTGACCTCCACCGCTGATTCTCTTTACTTCATCAGTTGTCTCTCATTATTTAGATCTACGACATCGCACCTTTTCAGCCAGTTTTACGGCATCATCCCAATTGTTCCAGAATCAGTTTCAACCACTATAAATGCCCCATGCTTGGCAACGACTATTTGATGGTTGGTCGTCACCCGCCAAGGGTTGACTATTCCATCGTTGGTCACCACCCGCCAAGGGTTAGCTATTCGGTTGTTGGTCGCCACCCGCTAAGGGTCGACTATTCGAAGGATCTATCAGTCGCTCATGATCCCACGTCCTTAGCTTAACATGAAGCAGCAGATTCTTACAGCAGCTCATCATCTACAGATCTAAGCTCAATGAGCCCTCAAGATTAGCAGCAGCCTTAGTCCTGAGCCGTCCCTTTTATATTGTTGTATATTTTATAATTCTATGTAATTGTAAGAGAGTCGTATAAGAAGAGGAATTCATAGTGGACGTAGGAAGTTCTGCCAAACCACTATAATGCTCATTTTAGCTCTTAAATCGAACGCTTAGCAAGTAACATTTGCTTTCATGATGCAATTTCGAAGTGGACGAAAAATACAGTCAACAAATGTATGAGGTACTAGTTCAATCCTATTCACTTTCACTCTACCGGATGCTGAATCGACACCAAGGATCTCACTGACCCTTCAATCCATTGTTGGGGGTACCCCAACACGTTCTTATGGCTGCACTATTCACTTACCACCACACCACCTCGTTGGCTAACCTAACTATCCATCAACATACCATCACATCGAATCTCCTCGCCTCGCTTTTTGTGCCCATGCAACAGACCGTTTGGACTTTTTATGGCAATGGGGCCAAATCACCATAATTTAGGTTGCGACCTTGAGTAAGTCCGACTAGGATGGACTTACTAGCACATCTGGTGTCTCAACACTCTTCGATCAAAATGATTATTATTCAACACGTTCTGACTAATGGCATTACCGCAGCTTCTCTTTTAACCCTTTCAACCTAACTGTCCATGCGACTCTTCTCCAACTTCCCTTTCCACCCTTCACTCAGTTTTCTTTCAGTAATTTCATGATTAATGTTGACCGTTACTAATCGATGATTCTTATGTAGATCTAAGGAGGGAAGATAATTATTTCCAACTGAAAAGGAGGCACATGTTGTAGATGATTTGAAGTAGAGCCTTGATTGTTGTCTTATGGTCTGACGCTCGTTTGACAAGATTTGAGTTTGAGTGTAATATATCATTTTCACAAAACCACTTCATATTAAAATACATATTTATTCTTTCATACCAAAATATAAAATTATATACATATAAAACGATTATATTAAAGCTCCTCTTTATGTTTTTTATTAAAATAATTTCTATACAAAACACACATACAACAAATAAGCACATCACAATAAACAACCACATCACACAACCAATCCAGAATGAAGCAAAATGCTCCATTTTTCATGACAAGCAGTCGACCGCTTGCAATTGACGAATTTATGAAGCAGTTTGCTCCAGGAAATTCATCACTCTGTCGATCGGATTTCAAGTGAATTTCGGCATGTTTCAAACCTGATTCAACTTATATTTCGACTGATGTATACATTCAACGGAAATCATATGGTTTGTTTAACAAATTTGCTAAGTATTTGACTGCAATGAAGGGGTTTCAAGTGATCAGATATTAAAAAATCATTTCTTTCACCCAAACATCATAATTATGGGAAATTTTGGCATACATTAGTGTGATTATAAAAAATCAACCTTAGATCTCTTCCAATTTTATTTTATAAATTACATCCCTATTTTTAAAAAAATATATGAAATTCACGGGGGTATTTGGTAATCTTACTAATCTTAACATGCGCTCATAAGGTATACGTCCATAACTCATAACCGCCGTAATATACGTTGTAGTGGCCGCTTTTAAATTGGAAACGAGAGATGTAAAAAAGAAAGAAATTCAAAAAATAAGAATTTAGAAAATAGTTTTTAAAAGGGAAGAATGTAAAATAAATAAGTTTAGAAAGAAGGGATGTGTCCCTAATTTCCACTATAATTATCATCATATATCTCCACAATTCATCATTACTCAAACACAGTCAGAGCATTAAACATCATTAACATTAAAATATATTACTAAATCATGCATGCAAGACCTAATATAGTTGTTATGCTCACCTAAGTAAGCAAATATGCCCAAAACCACTAGCCTTCACCCTCTAGCTCACTAAAACTCCTTCTTTGACCTCTGACTTGAAATGAAGGATGATGAATTTGCCTCTTGAATGCAAATAAATGGTTGATACGACGTTAGTAGTTAGGAGCAATTTCACTTGAATTTAAGTAGAAATTTGATTTTTAGTTTTAGTGCTTAAGAGAATACTACCATAGAAGTTTTGTTTTGAGTTTAGAGAAATAAAAATGAGAATAAATAAGTTCTCCTTTTGCTGAAATGAATTAGTAATAGGTTTACTGGACGGGTTAAAAACCTATTTGGCCCATTTAGTACTTGAAAATAAAGTCTTATATGTATAAGATTATAAGTTTACATCCACTAATTTCATTCAATTTTAATTTCAATTTAATTTACCCTCACCATAGTTTATTTTTAGCAATACTCACTTCAAATAATATTTTAAACTCATTGTGGACTTTTAAAATGATAAAAATACCTTATATTCACCACTTGCCTGATTATAAATTAAAATATACACTTCGTTATATTTCATAAAATTTTAACATCAATAAAGTTTAAAATTCCACAAGCACCATTGTCCAAGTGGTTAAGTGATTCGGCTTTGGTGCGAGAGGTCACAAGTTCGAAACTTGCGTGGCGTGATTCAAACATTTATTGACATGTGATATATTATCCCAGTGACATATTGTATATAAAGTACCATTTCAAAAAAAAAGTTTAAAATTCCATTTAAACTCATTTGTAAACTATTTCTCCTTTTATTTCACTACAAAACATTTCTATTAACTTTAAATTGTTTATATTCACCATATACACAAAAAAATTGAAATTATTTACGCATCACTTTACAAAAATATTATTTAATTCAAAATATCAGGTATAGCACCGTATTGACGCACCACTTTACAAAAATACTATTTAATTCAAAATATCAAGTATAGCACAGAATCAGGTCATTACACGTGTTGCATGAGTTTTATATATTTATTTAAAGCAATTCTAGTTTGTCTAATGTATTAAATAAATTCTGATGTAATGTGGATTTAATTAAACATTAGATGAGTTACATGTAGTATCAATCATTGTATACAATGTTGTGCATCATAATGTTTATTAGTATTATTTTGTTGTGAGGTTTATCCCTGTGTTTATATCTTTAGTTTTTAAATTATCCATCCAAACGACCCACTATTTTTAACATTTGAGATTAGTTTGTAAGCATATACGACTTTTGACTTTAATTTTAGGTGTTAAGAATAATAAGGGTTTCATTCTTGTATTAGTAGGTAGTGGATACATGATAGAGTTTGCATGAGGCATTTGTACTACTTACACTATACGGGTCGTTAGGTTCCACAATTTATATCATAAAGATTATGTATGTCACATGTCTTATCCTTATGTGAAATACCGTAGACTAAATTGTTACGATGTATGCTATGTATATTATATTTTATATGGGATAAAAAATTTATATATTATTTCTATATTATTTGTTTTAGGAAACTCCTTCGTACCATTACTTTGTATCGAGATAAGATACATGTATTGAGTTATATTTATTGTTATTAACATGTGACGATGTTGGGCTAGGAAATGCATACGATTGGAGCACTCATCTAGTGTCCCATTCTCCATGCTCTCAGACAGTTTTTACTCTTTGATTGCACGGTTATAGGAGTCGAGCATCACAAGAAAGGTTTATTAGCATATTTAACCTTAGATTAAAAAAATAAAAATGGAAATAAAACTTGGAAAATGATTCAAGGTTAAATAATTTGTTTAGCTGCATATTTAAAAAGAACAGTAAAATGAGACTTCCATTGTGATGATCGTATTGTTAATTTATTTTTACTAAAATAGACGATATATAACACCTTATTTCGTACTAGAGTAATTTTTCTTTACTTTTAAAAGAAAGTAATGAAACATTTGTCTCAAAATATGTAATACATATATCAAGTATAAATTTATTGTCTCTAATACCTTTTTTTTTTGGAAAAGTTATGTGAATTCGTAAATAAAGAGATATGAAATCAAATAAGCATAATTATCCTATTTTGATGATTAAGCGTAAATAAAATTACTAATGATATTAAAAAAATCAACAAATGTTGATATTAATATAGATTAACTAACATGTGTTGATTTTGAATTTAGTTTTAGCTATATATAATTAAAAGATAAATGATATATGGATTGAATTTCAAATATTACTTGAAAGAATGGTGAAAATACCTAAAAAAGAAAGTGTAACTATTCGTTGATGGATTTTCTATCGGTTTAGAAAACCGTCGATAAATTTCGAAATAAAAATAACCGCAAGCGCACGGCGTACACTTGTAATACGTGGCGAATACGGGTCGATCCACAGGGAATTGTTGATTTTAAATTTCTATTCAATCAAATTAACCAAAGTTGAAAATGTGATTAGCTAAAAATGTGGAAAACTAACACAAGAAAATTGATAAAATATGAGAGTAGAAAAACAATTTAGAGATAAATTCACTCTCTAGATCACATAGTTCAACAAAAATGAAATTATGATCTCTTTTTGGTCATTTGTGAGTTTAGTTGATGCATTTATCATAAGCATAGCCTAATTGTACTATTAATTAACACACTTAAGCCATCAAACTTTAATGCACCCTCCAACCCACTTACTAACTCTCATGAAAATGACAACAAGTTGAAAGCAAAATCTATTTAAGCATGGCCTATTAACTATTAATTAGAAATATAAACCATCAAATTTTAATTTCAACATTCACTTCTTTGCCATAATCATATGTAGATAAAGAGGCATTTGTGTTAGTGATTGTTTAAGCATAGCCTATTTGGTATCAACAATATAGACTATCAAATTCAAGGCAAAAACAACAATTAAACCACTTCAATCATTCTTCATTAAGCACAAAACGAGAGCATGAATTAACAAATAGTTGAAGCTACATAATTAGAGAGCTTCATTACCCCTAAATTGAAGGGGTTTAGCCTCTCATATTTGTCATTTGATTAACAAATTTAGCTAGCAACATGAAAGCAAAAAGAAAGGAAAATGAAAGCTTAATGAAAAAGAGAGCTAATTAACAAGAATTAAAACTAATCTACTTTGCATGAATGTAAGTCTACACTACCAACATTAAAGTAAATGAACAAGAAAAGGAGAAGATCATGTATTAAATTGCATAAAAAAGAAAAATTACATGAAGATAAAAATGGCTAAGTAGCCATGAAAAGAGAAAGAGAACTTGTCTTTTATTTTGAGCTTAAACTAAACTAAGAGAGACTAAGGAAGGAGGGTTACATGAAACATAATGGGTATATATACAAGTTTAAAACCCTAATTCATTTTTTTGGGGAATGCCCAAAATACCCTTGAGAAAGTATGAAGGCCAAGTAATCATTAGCTTCTACTAATCATCATTTAAGTGTACATGAAGCCATTAATTCCATAAGCATGTGTATTAGCCTCTAATTTGTACATTAAGGTAGGTGGGTAGGTGGGGTCCTCCATTATCATGCCTTTGAATTATTTCCATCTTCATTCCTTTATCTTCATTCTTGTGCATGCATATATCTTCATGAAACCACTTGTATATGAATTTAAATTCCTTCAAAATAATATAGAAATTTTCAATTAAATTTTAGAAAATTAATATATGCACAAAAATGACCATTTTGCCCTTGGATGAAGATGAATATGTGACAATTTGAAATAATTTTAATTTTGGTTTAAACAAGTTAAAATACCCAATATGATCATTTATTTAATTTAAATAGATTAAATATGGTGGTAAAAATATGCACATTTACGTGCACATCTGTAACGATAATGAATCAATATATTTTATGCATTTAAGGTCATTACAGCTTATTAAAATATTTAATCAAAATTAGGTATATGATATTATCAATCAAAACAAAATATATATTTAGCCACTAAACCAAATGTTAAGTAAAAATAAGATCTGGAATGTTACAAATCGTATTGTTATTTTAATTATGTAAAAAATATTAATTTGATTTTTAATCCATTGTTCCATACCTTAATAATTTAAAGTTATAAGAACTATTAAAAAATAATTAACATTTGTCTCAAAAGACAATAAATACATAAGCAAAATATTTTTTTATCAAAATATGGTATATTTTAATCCGTTAATTAAAGTAAATTCGAATATAAATAACTAAAATTTAACATTTGTACAAAAACGTATTAATTGAAAATATTTATTATTTTTCAAACTTATAAAATGCAAATTCATCACTTATCACTGATCATTAATCTTAACAAAAAAGTTCTTAATGACAGAATCCAGTTGACGTATAAATTTTATAAAGCAAAAATGTTGTATTTGTTCGTAATGATATGCCAATTTTAAAAGGAAACAAGTGTGTGTATGTTTGTTTATAATAAAATGCCAATTTTAGAAAGAAAAAATATATGAACTTGAATGTAGTATAATGTAAGAGAATTAAAGATAATTTTACATATAATTTTGGAAATTTTAAATTATATGGATTTTAATGAAAAATACGTTTTACCATTTCTGTCAACATGAATGTAGTATATACATTGAAATGATTTTTTTTTGGTTTATTAGACTAGTTAATTGAAGTTATTTAAAAAGTTCGAATTTTAGATCATCTATTTAATTTAAATATATGGACTTGAATGTGAAACAATAGGAGAAAACAAGGTGGAAATCTATAAATAATTATAGAAATTAAGAATGTTAGTCTTGAATGTAGAATGGTAGGAGAAAAATAGTAGGATATTGTAAAAAATTACGATAAATAATAGAGGCTTGAAATTAAAACATGTGGAGAGAATTAAGGAGAGAGAGAGAGTGTAATGACCCGCTATTTTGGACCCTTCGCATCCGCACATGTCGGACTTGAATGATTCAAAATACCGAATTGTTAATTTAAATTGGCAAAACTCAGCATATACAGTAAATAAAATAATCATAGATCACAGACACAGAGTAATAATTGCAGCGGAAATAAAAGATAGTAGTTCATGAAGCTACTATGTAAATATATAAGTTACATCAGAGTTAAACCAGATACAACGGAAGAGTAATACGATACATCAGATACAAATCAGAATACATCACTGGAATCATCGAATACTGAAAGCAGGATAGATGGTTGGATCTTCAAGCAAAGCTCCAACTTCAAAGGTGAGTCTCGAATACTGGTACACTCAGTCTGACCCGAGCGTAAAGCAAAACACAAGACACTCGAGTCAGGATTAACATTCTTATATCAATAAATCCAACTCAAGTGAAATAACAACTGGAATACAAGTAACTCAAAGGATGTTTGGAATAACCATCCTTTAAGGATCCGTTAAACAACTACTAGGTAGTAATGTACGCTAAGTAGATAATGTCTATCAGTAATATTAGGTATCAAAATAGTGTTAAGGCGTTACCATTATCCCCCTTAACACATTTTATATAAGCGTTATAGTCTATACAGCACTGTAAACTCCACCGTAAACTAGTGGGATATCAGGGAGTACTCCATAGGTATAACACAAAACAAATCGTAGTGGTCGCGAATATAGGGATACAAGTATGACAAGGCACATGAGGCAATACCCAAGGTAGTGAAACTACCGTTTGCCTGATCCGTACTGGTGAGAACGCATCGCCGCAGCGACCGCAACACCGCGAAACAACACTCCTAAATCAAGGGTGCACCAATCGACAACAAGTAATGAGTAGTTTTCGAAGAAGTGTGTTCGCTCGAGGTAGCTAACCCCCATTTGGCCCGGCATGGCTCCTGTTTTAGTCATTTCCAATTTGACACAAGTGTCAAGGCTATCCATTATCGTTCTCTTTCTTCAGTCATCGCGTACATCATTCCAACCACTTCATTCTGGATCACACTCCGCGTATAGTTATTAAAGTTGTTTTCGGTTTAGACAGTGAGTATGTCCCTAACCGATTCCGGTCTCTTTAATAACTTTCGTAATTATTACACCGATTGGTCGTTTAATAACTTTCAAAACCAAATCAATTACAATTTCAATTAGAATTTGTAAATCAACATTTCATTTGTCTTCTAAAACAATTTCCATAATTTACGTTTCAAAACTTTCAAATTACCATTTCAAAATCTTATAATTCAATTTCAATCTTTATTTAAAACAATTCAAATATTGATTTAAATTCTTATATAAGTTTCATTCCGAAATCATTTAAATTAATTTAATTTAACATTCAAATCAATTTAACTTCATTTATCGATTTCATTCAATATTCCTTAAGTAAATTTATCATTCAAAACAATTTCTATTTAATTCCAATTCATTAAGTCAATTACTTAAGTTCAACTTCTTTATATCAAAACTTCAAATTGAATTAAATTAGCTTCGTCAAATCAACCCTTAAAATTACAAGTCTTACATTAATTTCAAAAATCACATTTGCATTCCTTGATAAAGAAATTCAATTTCACATATTCATTTACTTAGTTACAATTTCAAAGCTCAGTTAATAAAGAAACTAAATTTCACTTATTCAAGAAGTTCAATTTCACTTAATAAAGAATTCAATTTTATTTAATTATTAAATAATTCAATCTCATTTAATTACTTAATAATTTCAAACTTAATTATTAATAATTCCAAATTTTAAAACAACGTTCATTCATCATCTACTATGTTAATATTTTGATTCAGATTATTAAATATTAACATTTCCTTTCATTAAAATTCAAATTCCAACTTCGTTTCAAAACATATTATTTATTCAAATAAAATCTTCATTTTATTTTAAATCAAATTATTGACCAATCGGGTTTTATTTAATTCTCTATCCTAAGTCAAGTTCATTTGGGTATTTATCATTTCAACCCGATTCCAATTCAATTCAAAATCAAAACATAGCAAAGGGAACTTGCAGTGTGATAACTGGGATGGTGTCAAAGTAAATAAACAAGCAAGAACAACAATCAATAACAATCCAATAACCAATTCAAATAATCCCGAAATAATCGTATTAATTCACATTGTTGTTTGTGCAAATTAATATAATTATTTCTAGAATCTACACTATCATTTCATGTAGATTAAAGATTATTGCATTACGGTCCTTCACTTTTCATCTATTTACAATTTCATACATCATCAGTTTAAACAACATACATTCAATGGTTCAAGGTGTAATTTATCAAATCCTACGTGTCAATTACAACATTAAGGGGTCATATTAAACAAATTTAACAAATCCAATTTAACACATATATCAGATTTAAACTATTAACTATCCTACGTCAATTTCAATTGCCTAATATTTATCACTTTATACATTGCGATTTAACATCCAATATAAACAACCAACAATAAATCAATTATCAACCCAACTGGATTATCATAGTATAATTATTAACAGATAATGGTGTCAGATGTCATAGGTGAACTGATACAGGTAACAACATAAATAACAGTGTAAATAACTAACAACAGGTATTTCAATTTGTCGTTTCAATTGCAATCGAATTTAATAAATAAAAGAACATTAATCGTAAGTGATTGCCCACCTTTTGAGGCTAGAGATCGAGAATAGACAACGAAGTTGAGTTACGAATTGCAAGCACGTCTTCCGAAATAAACTAGATTGGCACAAATCGACGAGCAAAGCTGTTAAATAGGAATTGCCGAAATCAAATCAAAACATTAAACATAGCAACAAATAAAATAAAAAAACATGTCCTGCGTCAAAGTTTAACAATATAATTCTATGTGCTACCGAGATCGAAATGGTCTGAAATTTGGTATGAATAAAGATCAAAACTTGTATTTCAAACTGCAAAAGAATCACTTGATTTGGACAAGAGATGAGAAAAGTTACGATGTCACGAACATAGACTCAGGCCATGTTGCGACTGTCAAATGTTCAGGTCTGAAAATCCCTCTGGGTCTGACTTTCAGGTAAGAACCAGAGGACTGAACCACCTCGTATGAAGCTAAAATTTTATATACAGAAAGTAGAAAACTTTATCTTTTAAACAAAAGGGAAACACTGTATTCCGACGTAAGACGGAAGAGATAAGATGCGTCAAACATGAACTCAGGTCGTGTTTGCAGCAGTGTAAAATAATTTCAAGTACAAAAGAACAGCTGCCTGGGTCAAACTTCCAGATCCTCGACCACTAATCAAACAATGTTGGATTTTACTGAAATTTGACTAGCATAAACTAGGTAACTTCGACTCTTTTTTAAAAATAGAATCAACCCATTCCGATAAAACATGAGTGAGATATGATATCGTGAACATGAAGTCTAACTGCTGTTCAGAAAAAAAAATAAAAAAAAATAAACATGCAACACAAAAATATACGTATGTCTAAAACCGAAACCAAGTATACAAACGTACTTACTATTCTATATACATAATTTAAAATTTGTGTACGTATATTCAGGCATAGTTTACAAAGTGTACAACATTTAAAACTTTACTGTAACTTACCAAAACTACAATAATATATATTAGCATCACTTATATATTATACTTTAAACACTTATATATAAACTATATCAACTTATACATCACTGTAAAACCAGGTGTGTATATATATAATACAACACTCGTATCATATATTGGTAGATTATAAACTTAGGTAAACTAATATGTATAAAATTTACAAAAATCAAACGTATACGCTACATTTTGAAATCACTTGCTAAGAACCCATATGTAAAACGAATACACTCTTCCAAATATACAACTGTAAAGAAAATAAATATGTGAAACAAAAAGAAACCCAAAATAAACAGTTTATATATTATATCTGTATACAAAATTTTCCTTTTATAAACATGTAGAAGGCTTTGCCGTGGAACACAAAGAGCGGCAGAAAAAACATGTACATTACTAAAAATATATATACATAAATTTATGCAAAACAATTGCAGTGGACTTGGGTTTCAAATCAGAACAAGTTGTCACGCAAATGAAGAAAACAAACTTGCAGAATTCATATGGAAATCAGTTAAAACCAACAACTTATGGCATAAATAATAAATTATAACATATACAAACTGCGCACACAATAAAGTATATAAAACAAGTGGGACCAAAATAAACAGTATATATTTTATATGCATATAGTAATATAGTTTTTTTTTATAAAGCATGGAGGAGGTTTGCATTCGATGCAGGGTGGGCTTACCGCGGGTTCAAGGGTGCGCGGAAGAAGATGGTGGTGCTGGTGCTGTTCGCATGGAGGAGGAAAAGGTGGACTCGGCTGCTCGGGAAGAAAGTGTCGGGCTGAGGGGTGAACGGATGGAATGGTGGGCAAGCGAGTTGAGAGTGGAGCAAGGTGGTAGTTTGTACGCTCGGCTACTTGGCGATGGGCGTTGCATAGGGCGGAGGAGTTTGTGGCTGCCGTGGATAGGAGGAGGTGCGGCAACGTTGGTGAAGGGGCGGCGAATAATGGTGGCCGAACACTTGAAGAAGAAAGTAGACAAAATGTAAAGAGGAAGAGGAAAAAGGTTTTAAACTTACTGTAATAATTTGTGCAGGGGAAAGAAAAAATGAGGAGGAAAAAGAAATGAGGAATGAGAAGAATAGAGGCAAATAGAAATGACGTGGATGAGGATAGAAGTCAGGTAAAAAAAAAAAGAAATGAACCACCGCAAAAAATTTTGAACGTCAAAATGAACATGCACGCAAAGGATGGCTTCTCATTTTCCAAACTACTCTTCAAGCGACATTTACCATTTTTTTTATGAAATAAAATTTTCGGATGAACTGTTACCAAAAGTAAATACAGGAACCGATAGAAATGCAAACCAACAAAAATTTGACGAGACAGAAATAGTGACCGGTTGGAATAATAGAAGCCCCGCATTGGATTCTGGTAAGTAATAAAGCAAATATTTATGGACAATGAATGGTCACCGAAATACCAAAAGGCTAAATCGGGTACCGATACGGTTAACCGTTACATGGGTTCCGCCGTGTATCGGATTTCAAAACATAGAATTGAATATACTGCCGAGATCAGCACAACGAGACGATCAAAATGGTATACAGATATCAGTGGTACGATTGGAATTATAAAAATTTCGAATTTCTACTACGGGAAAATGCAGCAAAAACGCAGGAAAATAAGATCGACGGAGCTAAAAAAGTCCGAATTTGGAAAAACGAAAAATGACGTCTTGCTCAGAAGATGATTTAGAATTTTTCTATGTAAAAATATTTAGGTTCCGAAAACGTTTTATTTTCATCAATTACTAACTGATTAAATTGAAGTAAATTTACGCACGAAATAAACTTTCGTATTTTCGGACGAAAATTTACCAGTTGCTATGTTTAACTAGACGCATTCCAAATATCAAATTTATATTTCAAAATTTTATCGTTTAAAATTTCGCAAAATTTCAATTAATAACGTTATTAAAACCAGTTAAATTTACGGGTCGTTATACTCTCCCCCACTCAAAACTTTTTGTCCCCGAAAAGGAAGGAGGAAGGAGAATAGAACAAGCAGAAAGAAAATAGATTGGAATACAAGTAAACAATTAATTTAAACCATATAAATTCAATTTAAATTAATTAATATTTAACAATTTGGTTAAATCTGTTGGTTTCACTTAAGTTAAATCAATCTATCTATTTCTACATTCATTATCTTATTATCTAGTAATCCTAAATTAACAATTTTCTAAATCAATCAATTTGTATAATCATTTAATATATTCATATTTTATTCAACGAATTTAATTCTTTTATCCCAAATTATTATTAAGTTTATTCCACTTAATATATCTTATTACATATACTTAAACCATATAAATTAATTTAAACCATATAAATTTCAATTTAAATTAATTTATATTTTTCAATTTGGTTAAATCCATTTATATTAAATCAATAAATAGTCATTCGATTTAAATTTGTTAGTTCAAGTGTTAATTCTAATCATATAAATTTCATTTTAAATCAATTAATATTCAACAATTGATCTTAATTCAAGGTATTTCATTAAGCTGATTCAATTCAATTTGTTAATTCTTTCAGAACAAAATTTACTTTATTTATCTCATTCAATTAACTTATTATTCTATTATCTTTATTAGCTTTTTTTATATAATTAAAATCTAAGTGTATAATATTTATTATAAACACTCAAATTTTTATTTATAAAATCATTTTATATTGTATATTATCCAATTACATTTTAACTTCTGAATAATTTAGGTAAGTTATATTGAAATGCAATTTAGTACTATACAAATAAAATTTTCAAATTCAATTATTTCAAATTTAAATATTTATCCAAAATTTAGCTTTATTTATAATTGAAAACATCCTTTAACATAATTTTAAGAATTAAATTTCCGTTTTTAATTTCAAACCCTTTAGAGATAATCATGTATATACTATATATATTAAATCAAATTAAATTTAAAATAATATACCCATACATATATATAAATCAAGTCATACTTAAGAAATTCAAATCAAAAATATTTTTCCAAAACAAAACCGTAGCAAAGCTACAGAATGGTTTCTCCACTTCGAAACTCGAAAATGAATGTCGATGATGCGGCCGTCATCACCGAAATTATTTTCCAGCGACAAAGAGAAGAGCACTGATTTAATCATTTAAAATTCTTTAGAATTGATTTCTATTCGAAATTACTTTTTATAATATGCATTTTAAAATTTAAACCCAAAGTTTGAAAACACCGGAAATTAAATTCTCACATTCTTGATTTAAATTCATTTCAAATTTCAAATCAAATTATAACCAAGTTTATAAATTTATTTATATTATGCGATAATCAATGGTTTACAAAACAATAAATAAAATCAAATATTATCATTTTTGACAACAAACTCATTAAGAATTTAATTTCAGAAAACTTATATTTATATATAATATAATCATCCAAAACTATTTTGTTTTATTTACCAAATTCGAAAACGATATTGTGTCAGTTTGCTCTGCTCAAGTGTTTTGGAAATCCTATCGATAGTGTAGATCAGACGAATCGATCGGAAACCCAAATCAACATCAACAACTCAAACAACACGATATAAAAACATTTTTATTATATTAATAACAAATGCACCTCCTCGCTCGACGATACAAGGATGGATTTCAAAATAAGTATAGAGATTTAAATTTGATGGACTCAAATCAAAGAAAATTTTAATTCAAAGATAAGTTCGAAACAAAGATAAGATAATTAAATAACACAATAGGGCGATGGATAAGTTTGTATAACTCGCGGGCAACCTTAACCGGGTCGACCGTGACTTCAAAAATAAGATCGATGCAGAATTTCGAGGCAAATCTACATCAAATCTCAAGGAATAGAATTTAGGCATAGCAGGAGATAGATAGCATCGTAAACCGAGGATACAGAAATCTCCGGTAAATCAATGCCTATTGTAAAGGAGTTTCAACCCTTTTTAAAAAATCAATTTGAGATTGGCGGGACCGCCGATCTATTATAGATATCATTCAAAATGGAGTTATGGGGTGCTCCAGAATTGAAAGAAGACGAATAGTGAAGGACACGAATGAATTTCGGAACCGAGGGGAACGTTCCAAAATTCAAAGGAATTGAGTCAAAGGAAGAGAGTGAAACTCGAATGAGAGTGATTCTGTAAATACATTTACCCTATATGCTGAGTTTTGCCTTGAGCTACCAAAGCTCTGATACCAACTGTAACGGACCGCATTAGTGGGGTAACGCCCACCGTAGCATACAGCAGTACCTGTGTTCTGCCTTTACAGCCAGCCTCTCGACTACACCAACCCCGCAGGGACATGTAGGAGTAAGAGTCATCCGCTCGCTACCAAACCAAATGCGAGAACCCCCTATCATGCTGCACCCGCCAAGTGCATAAGCAGACACACATGTCGAACTTGAATGATTCAAAATACCGAATTGTTAATTTAAATTGGCAAAACTCAGCAAAAACAGTAAATAAAATAATCACAGATCACAGAAACAGAGTAATAATTGCAGCGAAAATAAAAGATAGTAGTTCATGAAGCTACTATATAAATATATAAGTTACATCAGAGTTAAACCAGATACAACGGAAGAGTAATACGATACATCAGATACAAATCAGAATACATCACTGGAATCATCGAATACTGAAAGCAGGATAGATGGCTGGATCTTCAAGCAAAGCTCCAACTTCAAAGGTGAGTCTCAAATACTGGTACACTCAGTCTGACCCGAACGTAAAGCAAAACACAAGACACTCGAGTCAGGATTAACATTCTTATATCAATAAATCCAACTCAAGTGAAATAACAACTGGAATACAAGTAACTCAAAGGATATTTGGAATAACCATCCTTTAAGGATCCGTTAAACTATCTACTAGGTAGTAATGTACGCTAAGTAGATAATGTCTATCAGTAATATAAGGTATCAAAATAGTGTTAAGGCGTTACTATTATCCCCCTTAACACATTTTATATAAGCGTTATAGTCTATACAGCACTGTAAACTCCACCGTAAACTAGTGGGATATCAGGGAGTACTCCATAGGTATAACACAAAACAAATCGTAGTGGTCGCGAATATAGGGATACAAGTATGACAAGGCACATGAGGCAATACCCAAGGTAGTGAAACTACCGTTTGCCTGATCCGGACTGGTGAGAACGCATCGCCGCAGCGACCGCAACACCGCGAAACAACACACCCAAATCAAGGGTGCACCAATCGACAACAAGTAATGAGTAGTTTTCGAAGAAGTGTGTTCGCTCGAGGTAGCTAACCCCCATTTGGCCCGTCACGGCTCATGTTTTAGTCATTTCCAATTTGACATAATTGTCAAGGCTATCCATTATCGTTCTCTTTCTTCAGTCATCGCGTACATCATTCCAACCACTTCATTCTGGATCACACTCCGCGTATAGTTATTAAAGTGGTTTTCGGTTTAGACAGTGAGTATGTCCCTAACCGCCGGTCTCTTTAATAACTTTCGTAATTATTACACCGATTGGTCGTTTAATAACTTTCAAAACCAAATCAATTACAATTTCAATTAGAATTTGTAAATCAACATTTCATTTGTCTTCTAAAACAATTTCCATAATTTACGTTTCAAAACTTCCAAATTACCATTTCAAAATCTTATAATTCAATTTCAATCTTTATTTAAAACAATTCAAATATTGATTTAAATTCTTATATAAGTTTTATTCTGAAATCATTTAAATTAATTTAATTTAACATTCAAATCAATTTAACTTCATTTATCGATTTCATTCAATATTCCTTAAGTAAATTTATCATTCAAAACAATTTCTATTTAATTCCAATTCATTAAGTCAATTACTTAAGTTCAACTTCATTATATCAAAACTTCAAATTGAATTAAATTAGCTTCATCAAATCAACCCTTAAAATTACAAGTCTTACATTAATTTCAAAAATCACATTTGCATTCCTTGATAAAGAAATTCAATTTCACATATTCATTTACTTAGTTACAATTTCAAAGCTCAGTTAATAAAGAAACTAAATTTCACTTATTCAAGAAGTTCAATTTCACTTAATAAAGAATTCAATTTTATTTAATTATTAAATAATTCAATCTCATTTAATTACTTAATAATTTCAAACTTAATTATTAAATAATTTCAAACTTAATTATTAATAATTCCAAATTTTAAAACAACGTTCATTCATCATCTACTATGTTAATATTTTGATTCAGATTATTAAATATTAACATTTCCTTTCATTAAAATTCAAATTCCAACTTCGTTTCAAAACATATTATTTATTCAAATAAAATCTTCATTTTATTTTAAATCAAATTATTGACCAATCGGGTTTTATTTAATTCTCTATCCTAAGTCAAGTTCATTTGGGTAATTATCATTTCAACCCGATTCCAATTCAATTCAAAATCAAAACATAGCAAAGGGAACTTGCAGTGTGATAACTGGGATGGTGTGTCAAAGTAAATAAACAAGCAAGAACAACAATCAATAACAATCCAATAACAAATTCAAATAATCCCGAAATAATCGTATTAATTCACATTGTTGTTTGTGCAAATTAATATAATTATTTCTAGAATCTACACTATCATTTCATGTAGATTAAAGATTATTGCATTACGGTCCTTCACTTTTCATCTATTTACAATTTCATACATCATCATTTTAAACAACATACATTCAATGGTTCAAGGTGTAATTTATCAAATCCTACGTGTCAATTACAACATTAAGGGGTCATATTAAACAAATTTAACAAATCCAATTTAACACATATATCAGATTTAAACTATTAACTATCCTACGTCAATTTCAATTGCCTAATATTTATCACTTTATACATTGCGATTTAACATCCAATATAAACAACCAACAATAAATCAATTATCAACCCAACTGGATTATCATAGTATAATTATTAACAGATAATGGTGTCAGATGTCATAGGTGAACTGATACAGGTAACAACATAAATAACAGTGTAAATAACTAACAACAGGTATTTCAATTTGTCGTTTCAATTGCAATCGAATTTAATAAATAAAAGAACATTAATCGTAAGTGATTGCTCACCTTTTGAGGCTAGAGATCGAGAATAGACAACGAAGTTGAGTTACGAATTGCAAGCACGTCTTCCGAAATAAACTAGATTGGCACAAATCGATGAGCAAAGCTGTTAAATAGGAATAGCCGAAATCAAATCAAAACATTAAACATAGCAACAAATAAAATAAAAAAACATGTCCTGCGTCAAAGTTTAACAATATAATTCTATGTGCTACCGAGATCGAAATGGTCTGAAATTTGGTATGAATAAAGATCAAAACTTGTATTTCAAACTGCAAAAGAATCACTTGATTTGGACAAGAGACGAGAAAAGTTACGACGTCACGAACATAGACTCATGCCATGTTGCGACTGTCAAATGTTCAGGTCTGAAAACCCCTCTGGGTCTGACTTTCAGGTAGGAACCAGAGGACTGAACCACCTCGTATGAAGCTAAAATTTTATATACAAAAAGTAGAAAACTTTATCTTTTAAACAAAAAGGGAATCACTGTATTCCGACGTAAGACGGAAGAGATAAGTTGCGTCAAACATGAACTCAGGTCGTGTTTGCAGCTGTGTAAAATAATTTCAAGTACAAAAGAACAGCTGCCTGGGTCAAACTTCCAGATCCTCGACCACTAATCAAATGATGTCGGATTTTACTGAAATTTGACAGGCATAAACTAGGTAACTTCGACTCTTTTTTAAAAATAGAATCAACCCATTCCGATAAAACATGAGTGAGATATGATATCGTGAACATGAAGTCTAACTGCTGTTCGGAAAAAAAAATTAAAAAAAATAAATAAATGAAATAAAAATAAACATGCAACACAAAAATATACGTATGTCTAAAACCAAAATCAAGTATACAAACGTACTTACTATTCTATATACATAATTTAAAATTTGTGTACGTATATTCAGGCATAGTTTACAAAGCGTACAACATTTAAAAATTTACTGTAACTTACCAAAACTACAATAATATATATTAGCATCACTTATATATTATACTTTAAACACTTATATATAAACTATATCAACTTATACATCACTGTAAAACCAGGTGTGTATATATATAGTACAACACTCGTATCATATATTGGTAGATTATAAACTTAGGTAAACTAATATGTATAAAATTTACAAAAATCAAATGTATACGCTACATTTTGAAATCACTTGCTAAGAACCCATATGTAAAACGAATACACTCTTCCAAATATACAACTGTAAAGAAAATAAATATGTGAAACAAAAAGAAACCCAAAATAAACAGTTTATATATTATATCTATATACAAAACTTTCCTTTTATAAACATGTAGAAGGCTTTGCCGTGGAACACAAAGAGCGGCAGAACAAACATGTACATTACTAAAAATATATATACATAAATTTATGCAAAACAATTGTAGTGGACTTGGGTTTCAAATCAAAACAAGTTGTCACGCAAATGAAGAAAACAAACTTGAAGAATTCATATGGCAATCAGTTAAAACCAACAACTTATGACATAAATAATATATTATAACATATACAAACTGCGCACACAATAAAGTATATAAAACAAGTGGGACCAAAATAAACAGTATATATTTTATATGCATATAGTAATATAGTTTTTTTTATATAAAGCATGGAGGAGGTTTGCATTCGGTGCAGGGTGGGCTTACCGTGGGTTCAAGGGTGCGCGGAAGAAGATGGTGGTGCTGGTGTTGTTCGCATGGAGGAGGAAAAGGTGGACTCGGCTGCTCGGGAAGAAAGTGTCGGGCTGAGGGGTGAACGGATGGAATGGTGGGCAAGCGAGTTGAGAGTGGAGCAAGGTGGTAGTTTGTACGCTCGGCTACTTGGCGATGGGCGTTGCATAGGGTGGAGGAGTTTGTGGCTGCCGTGGATAGGAGGAGGTGCGACAACGTTGGTGAAGGGGCGACGAATAATGGTGGCCGAACACTTGAAGAAGAAAGTAGACAAAATGTAAAGAGGAAGAGGAAAAAGGTTTTAAACTTACTGTAATAATTTGTGCAGGGGAAAGAAAAAATGAGGAGGAAAAAGAAATGAGGAATGAGAAGAATAGAGGCAAATAGAAATGACGTGGATGAGGAAAGAAGTCGGGTAAAAAAAAAAGAAATGAACGACCGCAAAAAATTTTGAACGTCAAAATGAACGTGCACGCAAAGGATGGCTTCTCATTTTCCAAACTACTCTTCAAGCGACATTTACCATTTTTTTTTATGAAATAAAATTTTGAGATGAACTGTTACCAAAAGTAAATACAGGAACCGATAGAAATGCAAACCAACAAAAATTTGAAGAGACAGAAATAGTGACCGGTTGGAATAATAAAAGCCCCGCATTGGATTCTGGGAAGTAATAAAGCAAATATTTATGGACAATGAATGGTCACCGAAATACCAAAAGGCTAAATCGGGTACTGATACAGTTAACCGTTACATGGGTTCCGCCGCGTATCGGATTTCAAAACATAGAATTGAATATACTGCCGAGATCAACACGACGAGACGATCAAAACGGTATACAGATATCAGTGGTACGATTGGAATTATAAAAATTTCGAATTTCTACTACGGGAAAATGCAGCAAAAACACAGGAAAATAAGATCGACGGAGCTAAAAAAGTCCGAATTTGGAAAAACGAAAAATGACGTCTTGCTCAGAAGATGATTTAGAATTTTTCTATGTAAAAATATTTAGGTTCCGAAAACGTTTTATTTTCATCGATTACTAACTGATTAAATTGAAGTAAATTTACGCATGAAATAAACTTTCGTATTTTCGGATGAAAATTTACCAGTTGCTATGTTTAACTAGACGCATTCCAAATATCAAATTTATATTTCAAAATTTTATCGTTTGAAATTTCGTAAAATTTCAATTAATACGTTATTAAAACCAGTTAAATTTACGGGTCGTTACAGAGAGAGAGAGAAAAATTCATAGAGTTAATAAGAGCATGTGAAATTCTTTTACTTTATTATTATTTAATAGATTTGCAGCGCAAAGTACGACTATGAATTTTATAAAGGGGCCAACCAATAATAGATAGATTAGAATTGTTAAACTTGGCCTTTTCATTTGCATTTGATTTATTTCTCCATGAATCTTGCTGAATGATGGTTGTGGAAAGGACACTTTTACCGTGTCAAGCAAAGTTCTCATTTTTTTCAAGTGCTTGAGTTCATGATCAAGCAGCATGGAGCCCTCAAGTTTTAAGAGGTAGGTTTAAACATTGCAAGTGAGTTTGGTAATGGATTATGGAAAGGATATATTCAAATGAGAAATTTAATTCAAAAGGAATTTACAATAAGGGCCTATGATGGAAATAATTCCAAAAAGGTCCAATCATTGAAATCTAGGCTTTGCTTCTGGGTTCTATTGCTTCATCTATAAGGACTTTCAGTTGTACCGATTTTGACCATCAATGACAAATTTGATTCAGTTTTGTAAAATAAAAATACCACACGAGTTTTATTTTCAAAGGTTGCGAGTCTATAATTGTGAAATGGTGCATGTGCGTAGTACACCAAAAAATCAATTGTAAAAGGTAGTTTTAAAAATTTAAAATATAGTTTTCAAAATTTAAAATATAGTTTTCAAAAGTTGTATCAAAAATCAATAATAAATTTTAGGGAACGTTTGCCATACATCCTTAATAACTTTCATAATTCACCAAAAATCCTTCGAACACAAAACATATAAATTTTGTCCTTATTTTTAAATGCGGCTTATTTTTTTTCCCAAACTACCCTTACCTGTCATGCTAAAACCTTGAACCCACGCTTTTTTTATCATTCTACGTTTATTCCACATCAAAATCACATTTTCTTCTACAAAATCCGAGAAATCTACAAAATCAAACAGTAAAACAACCTAAATCAACTACAAATCTGACATAGTCAAGATCAAACAAGGCAAAATGGGAAGATCGAAGGTGATATATCTCAATTTCTAGAGTAGTCGATTTATATTCCACCTTTTTCAATCGATGCATCTTAGGGTTTTTTGCAAGTGATTTAGAGACATTTTCGAGTTAGCCGTGGTTATAATCGAACTTTTTAATAGTATTATACACAAAATTGAGAATGCAAACGATAAACTGCACAACTTGTTCTAATTACTGCAATTTTTGTTAAAAATTGTCCAAAAAACTGTTAGCTCTCATCAAATTTCAAAGCAGATGTTATTAATGTGATATTTGCACATTTTTAAGCAATTCATTCGATCAATTTCACTATTTGTCTGCAATTTTTCAAAATAATTACAAATCTATCAGTAAATATAATACTAATGTCAATTATTCACAATTATTACAGACAAATATGCAACTGTGTTGAAAATGTTTGAATATCTCTACAACATTTATGTATAAACGAAAATAAGTAAACATTACTGACAATATCACATATGGCTACAATAGTTCACTTTAATTGCTTACTTTTCAGCAATAATTGAGTTAAACAGACTAAACTCAGTTTTATGTGGAGTTTTTCGAATAGTCTAATGTCAATTATTCACAATTATTGCAGACAAATATGCAACTATGTTGAACATGTTTGAATATCTCTGCAACATTTATGTATAAACAAAAATAAGTAAACATTACTGACAATATCACATATGGCTGCAATAATTTAGTTTAATTGCTTAGTTTTCAGCAATAATTGAGTTAAACAAATTAAACTCAGTTTTATGTGCAATTTTTTGAATAGTTTAATGTCAATTATTCACAGTTATTGCAGACAAATATGCAACTATGTTGAACACTTTTATGTATAAACGAAAATAAGCATTACTGACAAAATCACATATGGCTGCAATAATTGCTTACTTTTCAGCAATAATTCAATTAAACAGATTAAACTCATTTTTATGTGCAATTTTTTGAATAGTTTCATTGAAATACCAATCTATTTCGAAAAAAGTGAAGAAAAATCTGATGATATTTATAATTACAAACGCCGTATTTTCAAGTTTACAGTTATTCAAATTGTTGCTGAAAAATAAGCAAGTAATTTTTAAAACTGCTGAGATATATGCAACTACACCATATACTAGAAAAGTTGCATATAAGTTAACAGTTTTTTCAATACTTTCATTGGAATACCAATCCTTTTGGAAAAAGTGAAGAAAATTCTGGTGATATCTATAATTAGAAACAACATATTTTCCATTTCACAGTTATTCAAATTATTGCTGAAAAATAAGCAATTATTTTTTAAAACTGCTGAAATATATGCAACAATTCCACATATATGAAAATTTGCATATACCTTAAAATTTGCTGAAAAGACAGCAATTATTTCAGACAAGTGCATACCTTTCTGGTTTTTTTCTGCATATTCATTATAACTACAAGTATTTAACATCACCTATCATATTATTAGATTGTTCAAATTTATTTAATAATTATTAATGTACTTTTACAGAAAAAAACAAAGGAAAAAATAAAACAAGGAAAAAAAGTAATTCAGGAAACACCACTCGTTCCTACTAAAGAACAATCAGGATCAAAGATTCTACTCAAAAAAAGAAAAATAATCAGTGAAGAGAAAAACACTACAAGGGAAGATGTAACAACCCGCAATTTTACGATTATATATTTAAATGTTTTATTTAAATATAACTCGTTAGTTGGATTAAATTCCAAAATGTGACTTTTTATAAATAGTCGAATCCGGACTCGAGACCACTTCCATTAAGTTAAAACGACGTTTACAACTTGTTTAAGTATAAACATCGATATGTTTGGAGTTGATTAGGATTTTGGTATTTTCAATTGGGCTTTGGGCTGGGTTCTAGCCCATTAACCCAATAAGAGACCCAAACTCTTCTACCTAATAGCTCCCACTCCACTCCTCTTCATTCATTCATTCCATTTTCTAAATTCATAACACTCAAGCCCTAGGAAGAATGGTGGGAAGTGGAAACTAAAATTCCTAAGCCCTAGTTTCTCTTAGGAATTCAAGTTCTAGTTCTAAAATCAAAGAGAAGCTTAGGTAAGCATCCTCTTCATCTTCTTCATCTCAATCCCTCTCCAATTTTCATAATTTCCTATAACATAACTTAGGAAATATTTGCACATGATCATAGATTGGAGCTTCTAGAGTTGTGATTGAAGTGGAGTTGATCTTTCCTTGTTTTAGAGCTTCTCAATTATTGTTTTTGAGTTTAAGGTGAGTTCTTAAACTCACATCTATGTCTACAGCTTTCGTTGTTGTTAGGTAAGAATTCCTAACATCTATTTCATGTTCAGTTGCTTTTGATTTGAATTGGTTCGGCAAATTTTCCAATTTTGGTATTTTGAACTTAAAATCTTTAAAGATCATATCTTGAATGTTTGGACATGTTGTTTGGAGTGTATCGAAGAGCCTATAGGGCTGGGTTGTCGCTTGGCATAAATCCCTAGCCTCCATCGCTCGTCCGATCGCCTCCGAATTGATTTGGCCATCATTGGCCTAGGCAAATTCTACACAGGCCAAGGCAACCAGACATTTGGTTGAAATTTCCAGACATCTGGTTGAGGTTTCTGTGAAAAATAATAACGAACATAGGAAAAAATGGCAGAGCCTAGGGTTAGACGTCTGGTCAAACCAACCAGACGTCTGGTCCTATTAAATTTTGCCTATTTGCCTATTTTTGAGTGGATTTCCAATTTTTATCGATCTTTGACAATACAAATAGCTATTGTCAATCAATAACGACTTTGATGACTTCTTTTCTGGATTTTTGGTGTTTCCATTTGATGGATTTGATATCGATTTCCATGGTTTTGATTCACGTTATTGAAATGTGGATTTTTGGTGATAGATTGTTTTTATAATCGTTTCTATGATTTGTCACTTTAAAATACAAAGGTTTCTATACTAGTAGTAAATACTCAAACTCTTTCACAGAAATGATTTCAACATTACTTTTAATACAAAGCTCGTTTTTAAAACCGTTTTCCAATCTATTAGTATATACAAACCTTTACCTCATTCGTATGAGAAATCCAATTAAACGACTTAGCAAAACAAGTGGTATGAAACGCTTGCGTTTACTTTATCAGTTAATTCTTGGACTTGTTCGATTGAAATCTCGTGACAATTTTCGAGTGGAAGTCTACAATTTGTTCGTAAATATTTAAGTTAAGCCAGTTATTATTGTACATGAAGCCTAACTCATTTATTTACTAGCTTAGTGTAAAATTTACAATTATTGATCAATGATGATCATTTTTGGTTTAGACTAGTGATATGTGATGTCTCTTTGTCTGCGTGGGGGACTATACCCCGTTTTGTAGAGCTTCGTCTAATTTTTATGGGCTAGCGACCTATGGTTTTTTAACCGTTTATGGAGTTCGGTTCATCGGGCGTACCTTTGTACTATGTCGTTGTTTTGGCTTATTTGAGTTTTAGGTTCATCAGGCGTACCTTTGTACTATGTCGTTGTTCCGGCTTATTTGAGTTTCAGGTTCCTCGGGCATACCGTTGTACTACGTCGTTGCACCGGCTCTATGGGTTATGCTCCTGTTTATGATAGGCCTCCCCTCCCCTTTTTGTGATTTCTAGATTTCTAATTGATGATTTCTGGAATTTGTGTTTCACCAATATTTGTGATTTTCATTAATAAGCTTTATCAATATTCGTGACTTGGTGAATAAAATAAAGAATATGACATTCTTTTTGGGTATTTGAGAAAACTTGAGATATTGTATGATTTTCATTGTTATCAAATATATACTTGTCATAACATGGTATTATTGTTATCATATATTTTTGTCATATCTCTTATCATATCTCATCTTACATTATAATTATAGCTAGACAAATACGTTTATTATTTTTCTTCTTAAATAATACTCGGGTCAGACCGAGGTGTTTCAGGTGCTTCCACTTGACTTCTTAGCACGGATTAGCTTCTGACTTTTGACTAACTATTGTAGCATAGTAGTTTTTATTTTTCACACATTCGAGATAAAGACTCCTTGATGTATACATATTCTTTTGAGAAGCACTTGTACCTATTCTTTTGTGATGTAGTGGATCTTGTATGACCACTACTATGATGTTCACTTCTATGTCTTATATTCATATCTGTTTTCGCCTTAGTGATATGAATATATGTGCCTGGTTTTATGTTATGTTTATTTTGTATTAATTCCGAAGGCCACATGGCCACTGTGTAGTAGATTTGAGTTTTGATTGGATATGTCAGATTTCCTCTTGAAATGAAATGCGTGACATACCATCTGACGTATCGGTTCTCACTCAAATCAATTACATTGATGGTCGCTCCTCAACAGTCTTATTCTTCGCGCTAGTCGACGGCATTACCCTGTAGTGTCCTTGGCTAGTGTGAGTATAGAGGTGGGTGTCACAGAAGACAACTACAGAAACAATTTGAGGCCTTTCATCGATGTCCTTAGTGGGATTAAAAAGGAAGAATTGTTGAAAGTATCACATACGAAATATCTTCAAAATTTACCTTTCTACAAATTCATTGATATGATCTATGATGGAATTATGCCAGCAAAGGAAAACACAAAAAATTCAACAACTATAGACGTAATCATCAGAGCCTACAGAAAGAAATTGAACTGCTTTCAATTTGGAGATCTGTTACTAATATTCACGGAGAATGATATAAGCCAATTATTAGCAGTTCCTACAGATGGTCAGCTTATCAAAACTTCTGGCCACATGAAAAAAGAGGGCAAAAACAATGTTCAGTTTACATCATTCATCAACAGACACTTTGAAGGAGAGACAAGTGTCAACAAAAAAACATAGAAAGGGAGTTATTTACAACAATAAAAGGAACATCAAAAGAAGAAAAGGCAGATACGACAAAGCTTTTGCAACTGCATTTGGTTGTAACATTCTTAATATCAAATCCAAACTCGACTGTGTCTTGGAATATGATTCCATATTGTGTTTGTGATGATAAAATGCAGGAGATATCTTGGCCAAAAACAATTCACAAACATTTGATAAATCAAATTGAAAAATATATTGACACACCAAGGAAAATAAATGCTTGCGTTACATTGTTACTGGTATTAAATTTTTAATTAATTATATATATTTCCTATTAATTAATAATTTATTCTAATACTAATTTTCTTTTTTGCAATGGTGAATCTGTGAAAAGACATAAATTTTGAAATCTGCTAAACTGGAATACAACAACTCATTTCCCTTGGCTGGCAAATGGGATATATCAAAACTCAAGCCGATAATGTTAATGACCATAAAGTACAACTCAGTAAGTATAACTGTAATATAGTCTGCAGAATTGTTAAGTTATATTAGAAAAATAGGCAGTACTCTATATTTTTGCAGACTTATCTGCAACAATTAACAATAGTTGCAGATATATCTACAGTTATTAGCAGTATTTGAGCATTTTGGTGCAATTATTCACTACAGTTGCTGACTTATCTGCAATTATTATAAACAATTGCATATTTATCTGTAGTTATAAATAGGAAAACTGCAAATAGGGCTACAAATATTTACAATAATTGAAGATATATTTACAATTTTCCATAATACTTGCAGATTTTTCTGCCTTTATTAAAAATATTTATGGACATATATGCTAATCATAATTAAAATTATACACATTTCTGCAATTATTCACAATACTTACATAATTATATTCAAATATTCTAAAGCTTCAATTTTGATTCAATTCTTTATTTCAGGATTTTCAAGGAGAAGAAATAAAATTGCTGAAAGATGCAGTAGAAAACGGTGAAGAATACGAAGCATTGTACAAGAAAAGAGAAGAAACATACAAAGAAATAATAAGAAAACTTGAATTGGACAACCGAAAACTTCAAGCTGAAATTATACTGCTAAGAAAGAAACTGAGACAATATGTGGAAACATCATCATCCACACAATCTGAGAATGTGGAGCTACCAATAAAAGAAATAAGCGGTAGCAAACTGAACTCCAGAGATGAAAATGAAACTGAAGAAAATGAAGATAATGCAACTGAAAAGAATCCTTCATTTGGGAATACTTTAAATAATATATTGTTTTTCAACAAGAATGCAAAAATTAAAAATATTTGATGATATATTTGAAATATTCTTACTATATGAAAAATGCATTGTTAAAGAATAAATGCGAATATTATTGCAATAATTATTAAAAAGTGCAGCATATTCTTCATTTTTTTCATCATACCTTGCAACATAACACATAAAATTCATAATTATTTCAAAAACACTAAATAGTTTAATTGCAAGCATATATTTCAGCTCAAAGGACAAAAGAAAAGGAAAATCAAACTGATGTTCAAACTGAAGACAAAAGTATTGAAGATGAACGTCCTCTGATGGAGAATGATAAAGATGAAGAAAAAGAAGAACAAACAGGAAAAGATAACGATAATGAGGAAAAAAGAAATTTCGAAGAAAAACAAAAAGATCCAAATGATGATGAAGAAACAAAAACAGTCGATGAAGATAAAGCAATCGAAGAAAATCTTTTATTTGGTAAAACTTTGAATAATTATAGTTTTTCAACAAGACTGCAAAAATTAAACAAATTTGATGCTATATCTACAAATATTCTTACTATATCAAAAATACGCTGTTGAAGAATAATTGCAGATGTTATGCAACAATTGTTAAAAAGTACAGCATATTCTTCATTTTTCATAATAATTCACAACATAACACATAAAATTCATCATTATTCCAGAAACACTAAATATTTCAATTGAAAATATATCTTTCAGCTCAAAGCACTGAAGAAATAGAAAATCAAACTTATGCTGCATATAAAAACAAAAATATTGAACAAGAATGCGGACTTACGGAAGTTGAAAAAGCTGAAGACAATCAAATCACAAAAATTGTATTCCAAAAACCAATCATGAAATATTCACCAACATTCAAATTAATTTTAGGTAAAAACATTCAAAATTTCCCACAGCTACAAGGCAGACAAACAGAAGATGAAATATCTAGTTCCGCACAAAAAAAACGAAGAAAGATAAGAGAAAACATTGGAAATTGAAAAGCAAAAAAATGGTATAAATCAGCTGAAGAAGTGGATTTGCAAACTCAAAAGAAATCAAAAAAGGCAAAACAGCAAGAAGAAATCCTACCAATAATAGTTGAAGAATACAAATCTGAACCTAGATCAACTGAATTATCTACCAATGCAAAGATAAATGTTAGAATGGTCAAATGTGCAAAGTCTATCTAACGAAAAAATCAAGCTGCTGGAGGACTTCTTTAATAACTCCGACCTTAGGTAAAACGAAGTCCAAACTGTATATAATTCTTTAAATAGCCAAGTATACCAATAATTGCTAAAATAGAAGCAACTATTTAAATCTGCTACTGACATATTAGCAAATATTTAAAAAATGCAAACATTTAATAATATTCTTCATTATATCACAGCAAAAGTGCATACCTGATTGGAGATGATGACATCATTATAACTAGAACAACACTTGGTGAACTAATAATAGGAAGATTTCTTGAAGGCCAAGTAAAACTTTACTCAACAATTACATTTATTTGCAAATTTATCGGCAACATTTCATCGAACATGTTGTTTTATCTGCAAAATTCCATTTATCAACAACAATTCCATTTATCTGCAGATTTATTAGCAACATTTCGTTAAACTTATTGTTTTTTCAGCAAAATTCCATTTATCTCCAACAATTACATTTATCTACAAATTTTTCAGCAACATTTCATCAAACTTGTTGTTTTCTGTGCAAAATTCCAAAAACATATTATAGTCTTTTATCAACAAATATATTATCACTATTTTCTTATAATAATTTTTGTAGATCATTGACTGGTATTCACATGAATTGCACAAAGCTCATGCAGAAAATTTGTACTTCGAAGTTTACGCTGCTGTAAGTCTTATAATCTTTTAGTGAAGAATTTGTTTAAATATTCATAAATTAAATTTGCTAATATATGCTACTATAGACATTTCTACTGAGAAATTCAAAGAAGGTAACACAAGCCCTAATTGATGATGTAGTAGCTAAAAATTTTGCAAACTGCAATAAAATGTTCTTCCCTATCCACCAAAAATCTCATTTTACACTCCTGAAGTTTATTAAAGAAGATAGAATGTGGATTCACTATGATTCCATAAAACCACGCACGAAGGAGAACATCAGAAGGCAGCAAGAAAGCTGGTATGTAAATTGAAAAATGAATAAATCAAAGGAAAATAAACTGTTTAACAAAAAAAATTCTTTACAGAGAGTTTATGTCACAGCCTTACTAAAGAAATTGGAAAAAAAGAGCATAAACCATCAAACCAAATTACTTTTTCTAATAGCCCACAACAACGTTCTGATTCGTAAGTACACCCACAACAAAAAATGTACAAATATTTCCATATCATAGAACATTTATTCTAACAATTTCATAATATTTTTCAATCATTGCAGAGTTGACTGTGGCGTGTTTGTAATGAGCATTATGAAAGAAAGAAGTGAAAGAAAACAAATCAACAACGATGACCCTCAATTCACATATGAACCTATGGATTTACAAAGAGCTGAATTGGCACATCAAATTCTATCTTGCAAACCTTATAGCTGGAGCTTAGAAGAAAGCTTGACACAAAAGTTTTACTGTCTGAAGCAAACCAAAATATTGATGTATCAAACTGTAATGTTTTCTCTAAGAATTCTGAAATGTATATACATATTTTGGTAAACTTATGTAGTTGGAAGACAATATCACTAGGTTAACGCGATATTAGAGTTTATTATCAAAAAATTTATATATGAATTTCTTACAATTGAATTCAGTTACCAGAATACTAAAGCGAATCACAGCTATTCAGAATATTTGCAGAAATGTCAGCAATAAAAGCATATATCTGCAGTTACCTCCACAAATATGTGATTATTCAAAATAGTTGCAGAAATCAATGCACTATAGACATATAATTATAGATATTTCCATATGTAAGTAATTATACGAAATTCTTGCACCAAATAATTACAGAAATGTCGGCACAAAAAACAAATAATTGCAGATACCTCCACATTTATTAACAACAATTGCACATGCATATGGATATGCCATATTTATTTCATGGCAAACAATGATACAAATTTCAACTTCATATAAAAAGCAGTATTCACAAAACAGGTATAATTAGTAAGCAAAAATTCAGAAAAACTGCAGAAATATGTGCAATTAATCGTAATACTTGAAGAAAACACTGCAATAATGATTAATAAAAGCATACCATGATTAATGCATTACAAACATTAAACATCCAACCTAAGTACAGAGAAAATACCATTAAAACGAATAACAAAAACATAAAGTTAACTCCATACAGTATAACTTTCCCAAAGAAAAAAAACTGCATGTGTTCCAGTGAACAAGTCATTTTATTATGACCCAACTTCTGGCATATACTACATCTAACGACCTTTGAAATTTCACCAGCAGATTTTATCCTCTTAGATAATGATGGTCGACGAGGCATTCTTCTACCTTTAGGAGGTGCTACAACAACATCTTCAATCAAAACATCTTCTTTCAAAAAGTTTATAACAGGATTGATTGGATGAGAATACGCCGATCGAAAATAAACAACTTTGAAATAATCTTCAATGTAATCATAAACATTCAACTTTCCACAACTCAAAATACATCTAACAGCATGAGCACAAGGAAAACCATATATTTGTCACAAGTTACAAGAACAAACCCGATTATTTAAATCAACAGATTGACGAACGGGAGAAGAACTTCAAACACATGTTCACTTGATTTTATAACAAACCACGAAGCTCCATTCAAATGAAGACTTTCAACCGATTTTCATTCACTGGACATACAACACTATTCCAACTATTAGCAAGTTCTCGACGATCAGAAATTAGCTGCATTAACTTAACTCTAATTTTATCCAAGCATGCAGTGATTGGTAAATGTCTTTCTTCCAAAATCCATTTATTGAAACTCTCTGAACAATTTGACGACATTTCACCATAACGACAAGCAGAGATAAAAACATTAGCAAACTTCTCAAAGGGAATTCCATTCAAAAAGTTTGCCACAGTAGAACCACCAGCATCTTTAAAATTCTTCAATGCAACATTGAAATCATCCAAATTAGAAGCATATGCAACACGTCCAAACAAATCTATCAACCATTTCTTTTTTGATTTGGAAAATTCATATTTTAAAGCAACTTTTAAATTATTGTTCAAAAAATAAAAACATGAACAATGGACTGAATTTGGAAACACTTTTGGAATAGCAACAAGAATACCAGGATGATGGTCAAAAATGAAAACAAAATTTCTACTATCATCTTTCAAAAAATCTTTAAACTGTTCACAATACCAAATCCAATTATTTTCATCTTCACCAGAGACATCGCAATTGCTATAGGAAAAAAACCTGATAAAACAACAAATATATAAATAACTGAACAATGTGCATAATTCTCTGCACTTATATTGAAAAAGTGCAGACAAAACTGCAACTATTACCATATATTACTGCAGAACAATTTCTCACCATATCAAAAATATTGTAGGCATTTCAGCAATTTTTTTGTAAAATTGCTTTTGTTTCTACAATTTTTTATGTTAGTAAGATATTTTTCTTTTTAATAAATACTGATATTGCAGCAATAAATAATAATTATTGCAGATATTGCTGCAAGTATACATTAAACTACAAACAAACAACATACCTTCATTGCCATTTTTACCAGTAGCAGCCATCAAACAACCTTGAGCTCTACCCTTCATAAAAGTAGCATCAACAAATATTAAAGGCCGACAAAATTGAAAATCATGTGCACAAGCTTCAAAACCAATAAAAACCCTCTCAAATTGACGTGTATCAGGACTACACTCCAAAACTACTTTACTACCAGGATTAGTTTCGAGGACAGCATCACAAAAGGACTTCAAATGGTGATAAGACATCATATCACTTCCATGTAAATCTTCTAAAGCCGACCTCTTCCCACTATAAGCAAAATAATACTTCAAAATGATATTATACTCAATTTGAAATAGGTAATGATGTCCATTGTCTTCATTAACGGATTAGCTTGAATATGATAATAAACCAACAATTTAATCAATTTACTCGAAACAGGAGGATCATTTATATCATGAATTCCAGCACCGCAAGTATGTTCAGGTTGAAATCTCTTTATAACAAAATAGCTAGGAAGATTAAACTTGACAGAAGCATGAATCCTAAAAGTATATTTTGTTCGGGAGTAAACAACCGCAACTCTTTCCTTATCATCCTTAACCAAATCAAGCTTGTACCCAGTCTTAATACTATATATCATCAAATTGAGCCTAAATTTAGTAATACCACCTGGAAATTGTTGACCAACACCCGTAAAAACAGATTGATTGGAATCATTTCTCAATAACTGCTTGAATTGAATATTAGAATCACCGATGCTAACAAATAAGGAATCACTATTACAAGAAACAGCATCTGACCTAATATTGGTTGCTGAAAAACTAGTAGGAACAACATCAACAAAAATAACAAAGTAATCCTCACGGTTATGAGCAGCAACCAACAAAATAGATCGAAGATCGGAATTAGTTTCAATATTCCTTCTCAATCCATCTCTAACATAGTATAATACAAATAACAATGAACTCAATTCAGTCCATTTACCACAAATAACACTTCTCAACATAACAACCGAACTATCAAAATGAAGACGTAACGAAAAGCTATCATATCCAAACTTCAACAGCACAAGCACACCAACATCACCAGGAACACTGTAATTTAAAAAACAAAACAGAATTACAATTACAAAAAAATAAATAACAAAAAAAAACCATAATATATATGTTATTTGCTGATATGTAAGCAATAATTTTAAAAAGTTGCAGATAAATCAGCACATATTAATAATATGCTGATATGTAAGCAATATTTGTAAAAAAAAATGCAGATAAATCAGCACAAATCTGATCTTAATCAAACTCATTGAAATACCAATATTATTTGCCGATATGTAAGCAATAATTGTAAAAAATTGCAGATAAATCAGCAACTATTAGTAATTTGTATAGCATTTTCACCATATATATTCAAATTAATTGCGGATAAGTCTGTAAAATATTTACAATAATTCTAGACAAATATGAACTTAATCAAAGCTAACAAAATATATCATCGAACAATACCCTATACACACGCATTAATTTTTCAGCTAAAATAAACAAAAGAATACTTGTAATCTCCATTTACTTTTAAAAAAACAAACGAAATAAAACAACAACATTATCAAGTAATATCGCAATATCAATGAAAAACAAACAAAATCGACAACAAATCCAACCAATATTTTACCTGGAAGAAGATAAAGCCATAAATCCGAAATAATATCTTAAAACAATGATCGAACTAAATCAGAATAAAAAACTTGCAATCGAAATCACGACCACCATTAAAATAAGCACGAGAGGTAACAGAGGTATTTATGGAATAAATTGAGCCGCAAATAAAAATAGGGATCAGAAATATAAGTTTTGAAACGGGAGGAGTTTACGTGAACTTAGTTGAATTATAAGGACGTGGACCTAATTTTCACTAAATTTTATCCTATAAATAAATCAAATAGATGGTGCCAATTTCTAGTAAAAGATAAAATAGAGAGACTGAGAAATTATAATATGTAATTTAAAATGTTATTAGATTAATAATTTTCTAGTTTTCTTTGTAAAAAGAACCATTATTATATTATCGATATAACAATATATCTTTATCGAATTTCTCATAATAGAAAATATGAGATCAACATTATATTATTCATTTATTTTAAAGCATTTAAGACAATAGTTTTTAAGAGGATAAAGCTGGAATGAAATATCAAAAATGACTAAAAATCATCATTTTGGTTGCTTGGAAGGAACTATCAAAATTGCACTACACTATTTTTAATCGGTTCATAAAATACCTAAAATCGGCATTTTGTGAAGCTTGAAAATGTTGGTACTTGTAACCCATGATAAAAAACCGTCCATAAATGATCAAAACCGATGGAGAAAAAATAATCCCAAACCGAGCATAATGGCTTATGATGGATTTTTAGATTTCTGAAGGGTCAATTGACCTCCTAAGTTGTATTTGGCTTCGCTACTGACTAAAATCAACACAAGCATTGGATGATGAGAAAATAGCCGCGTTGACTTTCACGAAGTTGTCACCAAATAATTCTTGTGGATATGATTCATGATTCAAACACTGAGACACATCATCCATTAATGAGTTGATCCAAAGAAAAGCTTAGCTACACAGATTGAAAAAAACACGTAATGTGTGAGAGAGAAAACTAGAAAATCCAAACCATTTTTTTGTCAAAATGTTAAGCATTGTTATAATATATGTAAATATAAAAGTGAATATACTTTTGTGTTTTTCTATTTAGTCCCACATCATGGGATATGTTCAATCTCATGCTCTAAGGCCTATATATAAAGGAGCCTATGTAATGTAATTGAATCAATCAATCTCTATGTAACTGATATTAGTGTGAATAACATTTTCTCTTCTCTCCCCTTTTCTAATGACTTCTTATTTCTTTTTAGTTCATAACACGTTATCAGCACGATCTCTACAAAAAAATCATATATCTGCAATTGTGATAATCTATGAAATCGGATCTATTCTTTTCCAGATCCAATTATAGATCTCAAAACGGTAAGTCATTTTTCTGATCTGATTGATCTAATCTTCCAAATCATTTTTTTTAATCTCATTCCATTCTAGATCTACTTCTTCAGATCTGATTCTATTGTCTTATCTTTTAGATTTTATTAAATTAGATCTTATATAGATCTAAACTTTGAGATCTCATTCTTATTTTTAGTTATTATATTTCAGATCTAATTTTATTATTGTTGCTATTTTTCTGATCTTATTATATTGTAGATCTCAATATCATACTTATTTTTATGTTTTTGAGTTCATGTAATTTGGAATGCAAGTTTGAACTTGACAAAATTTGATATTGTTGATTCAAGCAAATTTATTGAATTTGATTGTATTTAGTTTGGACATGGATTTGAGAAATCAAACATGGTTGGTAAACGAAGTTTTCATTTTGAAAACCTTTTGATTTGATTTAGATTTGAAGGAAGGCTTTGAAAATTATTTTGATATATGATTTATATTTCCAGAAGAAATATTTTATTGTTTCTTAGAGAAACAAATATAAAGATAATACGTATCTAGAAGACCGTATTAAGTTTAGATCTAACATTGGTTTTGATTTAGCACATCTGAAGTGAATGGAAACATTAATAAAAGCTTACATGATAAACTTAATATCTTTCAATATTTCCTTTAAAAAATGGAAAATGGAAATAAAAATAGAGAACCTGCAGTTTCTATAATGATAAAGGTTGAGTTTCCATTATTCGGTGAATTACAAGTTTCCTCAAAATAAAGAACCAGAAGTTCTAACTAAAAAAAAGGATCGGAAAATTTAATCGTCAAACGGAAATAGGTTTTAACAACAACGTGAAATTGTGCAAAGAAATTATTTTAGTAGAAGTTGTATAACTCAAAGTCCAAGACCTGAAGTCTTGAATTATGAAAAGACTTTCTGATAAAGTTTACAAGTTCGAATTCTTATTGGTATTTTTTTAATTTGTCAAAATGTACAAGCTTCCAAAAAAAAGTTTACACAAAATTTGAGAACCTAAAGTTTATAACAAATTAATGAACTTGAAGTTCATGAATTAGAAGCCCGAAGCTCTATTGAAATTGTGTAAAATGATAAGGTTGTACTTCTTGAAGAAGTTAAAGGAAATTAATAAATCATCATATGACATAATGATGCTGCATTCAAGGGATTACAAAAATCTCCAAATGAGTTATACCTTACCTTATATCTTCACATTTACATTATATTAACCAAATATCCTGAAGATATTATGTTATATGATATTTCAAACATCACCGGATTGAAAAAGTAACTTTTAGTTTAGTCTTGGAAAGGGATGTTTATTATTTGGTATGAATTCAAATAACATTTCAATTTATATGTTGTACTCAGTTTAAATTATTTTTCCCAATTATTTACTTCCAATTATGGAAAAGTATACATGATCAATTAACAATTTTTGCGCAATACAAAGTCTAATTTCATTTCAATGAGTAACTGTAATTTAATTATTCTCTTTGTTGCTTTCTCATTGATAAATCTATGATAACTCAAACTTGAAGTGTGATAAGTACTATAAAATAATTAGTAGATCTGGTTTTTTTTCTAATCATGAAGAAAAATAATCCCGATGTTTTGACAAATTACTTCTATGTACATATGGCTAGCTATTTAGTTATAGAAATACATTTTAACATTCTCTATAATAGATAATTTATATGCCATACTATTTATATACACGGATGTGTGTGTGTATTAATCTCCTAAAGAGATGTTTTAGAGATTTATTTATATTTATATTGCAAAATTCAACATCCCAGAAGAGATGTTATAGGAATTTTATTTTTGTTACATTGCGATTCCTTAAAAGGAAACACTATATTCCCTGAAGGAATATCATATAAAAGTTTCAAAGTAATAACAATAATTTATCCCTAAAAAAGAGAATTGTATATCAATATTACACTCCAGAAGTAGTGGTTTTATCTTCGCATCTTACTTTCATTTGGTTCATCTAATTTTGTTACTGTATTTAAAGTTTGATATGTCATTTCAAAGATAGTTGCAACAAAAATCTCCAGTATGGATGTTTTATGTTATTGTAAAGGTAGTAATTATGTAATTTCTACAAAAGAAATATTATACATTGATATGGCATTCCAATAGTGCATATATATCTCTAGAAGAGATAAATTCACTTCAGAAGTGGTGATAATAAAATATCCCTAAAAAAGACTAATAAATTAGGAAATGATAACATATTTCTAGAAGAGATTTGTTTATATATTTGGTAATTTTATTAAACCAAATAAATGCATAGAAATTTGATTATGAAGGATCCTAATTTAGTTTAGATTAGATCCTAAAAGTTTGAGAGCTATGCAACGTGTATCATATATTTCATTATAATTATATCAAACCTTCGAGATAGGTAAGAAATTAAATTATCTCTAGAATATATTGTTCTATGTTCATATGTCTAATTATATCATAAAGGTCATGTTCCTAGTTATTATGTCATAAGAAATATTACACGCATGATCATTTCTTGAAGAAATATCTTTAAATATTCTCCTGAAGAGATAGTTATATTTCATATCATAATTTTCATGCAAGCTATACATACGGTCTTGAGGAGATCTGTATCTGTAACATTCCAAGTATCCAGAAGATACTCTTATTGTTATTTTTGCTGTAATTGTTTTTGCAGAACTCTCAAAAGAGATGTGTAGAAATGTCTATATGCAATTATAAATTATTCTCGATAAGTAATCATGATTAATGTTCAAAACTGATATTTGATATATGATTGAGGAATAAAAACTTAACAACTTGAAGTTGTGTGTATAATTTGTTCGAACCAGAAGTTCGATATGGTTCCAAACCAAATGTTTTGAACATTATCATGCAGTTTTGACGAATTCACATTGACATTGATTTATAAATAGAAATTAATAGTTTGGATACTTGTAATAGTTTGTTCTAAAACATCACTCATTCAAATGAGAAAGAATATGAAAATTTATAATATATGTGTAATACGTGGACACACGTATACATACATTGTAACGACCCGGAATTCTCGATCCCGAAAATTCCAGATAGTTAGGAAAAGAAGAAAAGAGGTAGAAGAAGAAACAGAAATGAAACACAGAATCTCGCATTCGCAGCGGATCAAAATATAATATCAAATAAAATAACAGTTATACAAAGGAAAACTGTACTTGTCAAATTTACACTTTTATACATCAGAGTTACAACATTTACACAAAACACTGGACAAATAAAATCAACATGTCCCGGACAAACTATAATAACACAGCGGAATACACTCCATACGTTCATGTCATCCAGCTCGCCACCTGAGCTCCAGAACGTCCTTATCGGAAAATCTGTAATACTCGGTCTGACCCGGAGCATTACATTAAAGTAACACTCGGGTCAGGCTGGAAACCAGCGTGAGTAAACCCATATAATATGAAATACTAAGTTGTAACATATTTGAAATACCAGGGTAACTCGTACCTTCCGTACAAGTTCTTAACTTGTTAAAGTCAATCACTTATTACAAAACAATACCCAAGAACTGTTACCCATTTTAAATAGCAATAATTCTTACTTAATTCATTCCAGCCTGTTTACTTTCAAAATCAAATTTATCACGAATTTAGATTACAAATCGAAGTGGTTCCGGGTATTTGCTGATACTCGATCCCGGTCTCTTCGATTTCAATACCATCTTAATCCCAATCGTTTAAATGGAATACAAATCAATTTTAAATGTAGGTTCTCATATACTCACGGCAAATCAATTATTGATAGATAACTCACAATATCCTAGTATAACCCATCATATCATATCACAATACATCACAACTCAATATAAGAGATATTCAGACAAACCAAGGTATTCAATTCAAGTTTATCATCTATAGGCAAGATTAGTAGTCAAACAATTCTTAATTAACTTAATTTAATCACCTAATTTAATCAGAATTTAGTAACTTTGGAATTAATTATCATTAACTTGTAAATCAACAAAAGTCCTTAAGTTTGATGATAAAACACTTCATCATTCTTAATTATTACTTAATTACTTCATTTTTTATCTTTAATTACTCAAATCCTTTATTAATTAAAGGATTAACCATTATCTTAAATTAATTTTCTTAATTAACATTAAAATCTTATTTAATAACTTTTGAAAATAATTTATCATTAACCTATAACTTAATTAATCAACAATTAAATAAATACTTTTGTTTAAAAGAATGATTAAGTGAGTTATTATAATCCTACTTATGTTAACCTTAAACACTTGTTAACATAATCATTTACCCGAGTCAAACCAGCACTTACCCGAACCCAAACCCGAGTACATTTTTTTATTTTATTTTATTTTAAAAAAAAACTTGTTTAAGTTTTAAATTTAAAACTGTTATAAACACAAACGAATTAACCGGAACAAAACTCGAGCCCCATCTTCTTTTTCCAAGATCCTTCCGACCCAACTCTTCTGCAACCTTCCCTTCCTACTCTAACCACAGCAGCACTCAAACCAGCCATGCCACGATACGCGTGCACGTGCACACAGGCGCTAATCAACTCTGATCCCAACTCCGACCCTCAGCACGTCAATGACAACATCCCCGATCAACCCAACCATCATGCATGATCAATTGGGCTGGAAAGCACAATCGAGCAAAACAAGGCTGTCTGAAAACCAATCCATGCCATTAAAACCTCCTTGCAACGTTACCATTAATCACCAGAAAACCCGACCTCCTGTCCCTAGCTTTGCCGTCATCTAACTCTTCTTTTCCACTCATCCTCACCAAGACCGATGCACCCTAGACGTCACGACGCACCCAAGAACAACAATGACCCACCCAGATCCTTAAACCCTAGTTCGTCGAACTGACATCGCCACGGTGGCTTAAAAATCCATCCCCTATTTTTGCCGAGATCGTCACCCTTCCCGCTTCCTCTGGCATTGATTCCGACTCTCCACATCACCTCGATCACCCATAAATGCTCAAAACCCAAATCACCATCAATTCTCGATTCCTTCCCAATTTCACATCTAAAAATCTTAATTTGATTTTTAAAAATCCTAATTTTCGATAATGACTCTGATTATATACTTGAAGCAACAAATTGATAGAGTCGAAATTTTGATGTTTATCAAAATCATGCTGTTCTTCTTTCCTTTTATTAAAACTTCTATCAGATTCTTACTAAATATATCTTTAAATCAATGATCCTGCTATTTCAAACAAATTTTGTCATATAATGAAGACTATAGAAATATGGGATAGAATTTGGATTTTGATCAAATTCTTGAACCTGTGCAATATGAACAGAACAATATTCTATACATAGACATACACACCATTCCATCATATAGATATATATACAATTCATATTTAAACAATCATATAAACATTTATCATACTTTACTTCAAGAATTTTATTGCATGATCAGGATTTTTAAACAGATTTAAACTTTTAAATAATATTGTTTACTCACCTTTTGATGTTGAACAGAGAGCAAAGCCTGGAAAATGATCTTTGCTTTTGAACAGGAATTAAAGATTGAATTTAAAATCTGACTTGCTTGATTATTGAGGTGATCTGATCTTTTGAAAACTGAAGCTTGAAAATGCTTTGAAATCTGAAGCTTTGATGATTCAAGTAGTTAATTGCTTATGAATTTCTGGTTATAGTTGTATACATGCTTTTTTTTCTCTTATTAGCTTGTTCTCGAATGAAGAAGTATAAAGCAAAGCGCAAATATTTTTATAGAGGGAATGGGTTGTAGCTTCCTGTGTACGCCAACTCATTTTTTTATTTTTATTTCCTTTTGTTTATTTTGATTTTGTACAAATGTGGGCCTGACTTTGAACAAAAGTGAATTGATATTTTGATGCTGATTTGATTTTATATTTTGTATGCTAGGCTTTAAATGCTTGTCTCCTTATGATGTTTACATGCCTATCCATTCATATGTATATACATACACCATATGTATATTTCCATTCTATCACTTTTACCACTTCATTTAACATATATACATACATACTTACTTATGTATATTTTTATTTGATAAGACTTGTCTATATGTTTGTCTATATATATATATAAATATATTTGAACATTTCCTTTAATCTAATTTATGGAATTCGTATATATATTTCCATGTGCATTTATGTTTGGTTATCATCCTGCACATTTATATTTATATTTATTTTTTTCTTTACTTATATGTATGGTTATATACATATCTATTTATGTACTTATATATACTATAAAGCTTGTATATATCTATTTACATATTTATTGATATTTTTATCTTGAATTTAAATGGTAAAGTTTACCTATACAAAAAGTTTATTTTCTTTCTATAGGATTTATCATACCCAAAGATTAAATATCTAATATAGTTTTTTATTCAATATTTATTTTAGTTCCCAAATCCACATATATATTCAGATATTTTTATTTATCAAAAATTCATTTGTTCGACCCATCAAAATTAATATCTCGATATTTTAAACCAGATAATTACCAATTAACAACCGTTAAAAATCTGGGTCGTCACATTCCTCCCCCCTTTAGAACTTTTCGCCCTCGAAAAGGAACGAAATGAATTATTAAAATGCTTAAAATCAGATTAATATTCTTTGATCACTTTTAAAACACTTTTAATATCTATATTATTATTTCAAAGTAGTTTTTATAAAGATACTTTTATAACTCGATGTTTCGACAAGTCTATCCTTGTTCTCATAGAAATTCGGTCATACGTTGATCAGGCGCAGGACTGAAAATTATAAATACTTGGTAAACCCGTTTTCAACATCCAATGAAAATACTTGGAAAATAGTTTTATTGAAAATATAGAAAACAATTTTTTTGAAAATAGAGGAAATATCTTTGGTGAGAATGCTCTGGAAATCATCAACCCCATCCACGGTCGCAGTTAACCCGATGGTTACGTTGTCATCCCGGCAAAATCCATAGATAACTGTAGGCCTCCGCACCCCTTGATTACACCATGGAACCCGCTACAGATCGCAGTTATACCCGGGCTTTACGTTGCTATCACAGCAAAAACCCATATAACCGTAGGCATCAGCGCCCTCGAATTTCGCTGCCAAAAGAATGAAACTCCTCCACTCGACCATAGATCGCAGTCTACCGATGTTACGTTGCCATCCCGGCCAAATCAAGTGTAGACTGTTGGCACTCATCCTCCACATGATTTTCGCTATGGTCCACACAGTAGATCGCAGCGACATCGAGTTACACTGTCGTCACAACATAACCCAAATGCCCTTGTAGGCATCAGCACCCTCGAGTTTCGCTACCCAATAATCCTCAGGAACTAGTTTTGTTCGGACTTCTCACAGGATCAACTTTAGCGCCTCCCCCTCTTTGAGGCTCAAGGCAGTACCACCCTGTGGCACTCCTGAGAAGTTCATTCAAGGGAGCGCCTTTTTCCCCAGAGCCACTTTTAAAATACTTTATACTATACACATATAGCATTTTCCAAATCATACACCTAGTATGAATTCCATATAAATATCCTTTCTCAAAATCGATTATCCAAAATCGATAATTCTCAAACTAGACTTTCCAAATTCCAAATTTGATTTTCCTTACAAGAATCAAAAGCCTTTTTAGAAATCCATAGGTTCCCAAAACTTTTTCCAAAAATCATTTTCACAAAATCCTTTATATATGCATATATATATATATATATAATAACCTTGGGAAATTCTTGAATCACTTCATACTTGTATAAATTCACTTTATACTTCAAATACATTCAAAACCCTTTTCTTTAAGCGATAGATTCAACAAGGGAAGTTTACCATATATAACAAAGATATATAACTTTGTTTATTCCAAATCAAATATTCAAATTTGATTACTCTTTTATAAAGTCATTTACCATATTACTTACTTCTATAAAGTAAATTTTAATCATAGGAATATTTAAATCCCACTTTATTTCATCACATATTTCACAACATATACTTTCCATTTCAAAAACCATATTACAGTTCTGATCCATAAATTCCAATTTGATTCAAACCCGTACGATGTACACATACCATTCATACGCTATATCAATCTGATCGCTCACTCGACCATACAATTTCACTTCCGAACTAGTATTGTCCACCCGACTTCCTAGTGCGGACTCAGATCTAGTTTCTTGATCAGAAACCGTCATTCTTCTTGCATAGTCACAACTATGATAGAGAATATCCAGAACCAATCAAAAATCCATATCCAGGTTCGCCGTCGAAAATCGAGCGAAAAATCCCAACTCGGATTGATAATACTATCTCGAAATTCTGTGCTCGAATCTGGATCAAATCACTATGCGAATAGAATAATATACGTACATCCTACGTATTTATCTTCATTGATTATCAGTTAAATCAATTTCCTTTCTATTCATCCTCACTTTGATTTTATTCACTTATTCACATTTGCCTTAATCCCCATTTGGATTATCACTTCAATTCTTATCTCAGTTGGCTATTTAATCAATAACAGTTTGAACTCCGACCAGTTTATATTTAGAAAATAACTTGAAAGATTTATAAATAAATAAGTAGTTGAAAAATAATTATTAACTGTAAAATAGCTGTAAAATAGTTAAGTAATTGTAAAATAGTTGGAAATTAATCAAATAGTTATAGAAATTTTAAATAATTGCAAAATAGTTGTAAAACGGTAATCAGTTATAAAGTAGTAGAAAAATAGTAATTAGTTTATAAAACAGTTGTAAAATAGTTAAATAATTCCAAAATTAATTGTAAAATAAGTTTAAGATAGTTTTTGGTTTAAAAAGAAAAGTTGTATAGTAAATAGTTTGGAAAAACAATTTATTTTGAAAATAGTCCAGAGTCAAACTGTTCAATTCCCCATCAATTCAATTTAAATTTCCACTTCCATTTAAATTGACTCACTTCTAATTTGAAAAACTTCAATTTCCCTTGAACTTGATTTATCCCAATTCAAGTTGAATTAACCTCAACTTCTTTCCAAATTCAGATCAAATTCCATTTGATTTTAAACATATTCACTTTAATTACAATTTCAAATTTTTCAAATTAATTTAGACTAATTTCAAATTGAATCCACTTCAAATTTCAAATCATTTCAATTTCTATATGAATTAATCCCAATTCCCATTTGAATTTGAACTCATTCAATCTTCAATTTTATTTCAAATTAATCCAATTCAAATTTTCCATTTGAATTCTATACTTATCCATCTTCAATTCTAGTTAATTCAAACTAAATTCAATTTGAACTAATGAAATCTGAATCTCAACTTTAAACCATCTCGAATTATATAAATTCGAGTTAAATTTTAAAATGTTGATTTAACCCCTTAAATCAAATTAACCTTTATTTTCAAATCAATTGTGACAACCCGGATTTTAATGTCTATTTATCGGGTGATTAACTGATGTAATTATTGGAATATTAGTTTTGATTAGTCGAACAAATGAATTTCTGATATTCAAAAAAAATATCCGAATTTATAAATTGGTCTAAAAACTATAATAAATATTGAATTATTAAATCTCTGAATATAATAAATAATATATTAATATATATACTCCACCGTATAAATTAAAGGTAAAAATGTCCATAAATATATGTATAAATATACACAATTTTTATGGCATGTGATGATATATAAGTATTGAAAAGTGCATATATGTATGGATGCTATGAGAAGGAGAATATATGAAAGATGTATAAATGTAAATGTTGTATATGAGAACAAATATAAGTTAATATATATATTCATTTAATTAAATAGTGAAAGTGTAAATACATAGGTATATGATGACAAGTACCTATATATATATATATAAGTAAAAAAAATATGAAGTGTATATGCTTGTAAACAAAAAGGGGTAAGCATGACAAAGTAAGAATGTATATTGTATACATATGATGAGAAAAAAAAATATAAGTGAATATATGTGTAAGGCATATATGCATTTAAACAATGGAAAAAGGTACGTATATATATATATATATATATATAAATATATATATATATATATGCATAAGGATATATATCAACAAATGTACATGTAGACACTTAAGGGGACATAGAAATTAATGCATATCATCTCAAGCAAGCAATATATCATATCAGCCCAAAACTTCAGATCAAAGAAATGCAAAGATAAATACATATTAAAAAAAAGAACAGAAGCTTGCTGGGTACGACAGAGAGCAGCAGTATACTTTCTCTTATGTATACCTCTGTACCTCTCTTTTTGTTTCATTTTCTTTCATTCGAAAACTAGCTAAGTTAAACAAAAGAAAAGAAAAAAGAAACAAAGCTGAGACAAAGTCAGTAACAAATACTCAAAGTTTCAGAAATTAATCAAGCAATCAAAGCCTGGATCATCTCAGCAAGTAAATTAAGTAATCTCTACAACGAAGCTTCCAGTTAAATAAGTTTTCAGAGATCAGTAGCTATTCAAGTTTTTAAAGTTTAAAACTGCTTCAAATCTTATCTGCTCATCATTAACAGGTGAGTAAACTTCTATTTTTAAAACTTAATCTGTTTTGATATGTGATTGTATGTGATAATTCTTGAAAATTATGATGGGTAGGATGTTTTGCATGTTTGTTTAGAGATGATTGAATGTATATATGTATGTGAATAAGGGTAAACATGGGTTTAACTTCTGAAACACAAGAAAAGAAGTCACTGTGTTATGTTTATGTGAAAACTATAAACATCAATCTTTTAAAAATCAATATCTCTTTATGTGTTTTGTTTTAAGCCACGATTTCAAGAAGAAAACTGTTTGTTTCTTGATGAATTTTAATCTAAAAATCGTCTCGAGATCTAGTATGAAGTATTTGGGAAGAGAGCCTCGTTTTTACAGTGGGAACTTTAAAATGGACAAAACTCAAACGTGGAAATTTCGACTTCTACTTATATGAACGGATTTGCCATTGAAAATGACGATTTTTAAATGTAAATTCGAAAGGTTTAGTGAAGTATCGAGTGGGAAATTGTTAGTTGAACGGATTTGGAACAAAGGCCAAATTTCGGCGATGGGTTGGGTTTCGATGCAGGCCGATGGGTCGTGGTGGAGCTTTGGGCATATGCGAACTCAGGAAAAATGCTCGAGGCATTTATAGTTGGTCGAGGTGGCGGCACGATGGCTTTGTAGGGTTTTGAAACCCATTTTGGTCGACGTTGAACTCGAGGGTCGTGCGACGGCGAGAGAGTACCGGAGTTGATCGCATCAGTGGCGATCAAAGCATTGAAGGTAGGCGAGGCTCTGGCCGGAGTCTCAACGTCTCCGGTGTCCTGAGGCGATAGAGCGAGGAGATTTTGTTGTCGGCGATTGGGTTCCAGGATGAACCGATTAGCTCAATTTTGAATTCGTGAAGAAATCGTCGAACTGGGTAGTGGGCTTCGTCGACGAGGTCAAGGGTGACTCGTGGGTGGTCGCGATGTTGGTCGGAAATGGTTCTGGTGATCGTGCACGTGCACGCGTAAAGGTGTGTATCTGGGTTGTTTATGAAGTTGTGGAAGGAAGTGCTCGGGTTGGTCTCGGGAATGTTATCGCATGGACTCGAAGTGATGTAGTAGGGGTAGGTTGCTCGAGTATTTTAGCTTTGGGCCCGGGTTTTTATTAAAGTTGAATTAACCAGATTTTTAAAGAGTAAAAATAAAAGCTATTAGCAAGTTTTAAAGTTATTGAAATAATTAAGTTTTCAAGGGAATGTTACCAAGTTTTCAAGGCAAAATATTATCAAGTTTAAAATAAGTTTTTTTTTCAAAATTTTAAAATGTTTTGAAATTATTTGTTTAAAAGTAATTATATTATAGGTTAATTTCTAAATGTTTTCAAAGGTGATTTAATGATATAATTAAATAATAAAAAATTAATTACTTGATGTATTAAAGGATGATTAATTAATTATTGAAATCAGTTAAGGGAACAATTAATTAATTGATTAAGGTCGTCGATTAAAGGTTAATTTATTTATGTGATTAATTAAAAGATAATTAATCAAGGTGATTAATTTATTTATGTAATTAATTAAAGGGTTAGTTAACTAATGAAAGTAATTAAAGGATAATTACTTAAAGGATAATTACTTAAGGTAAGTAATTAAAGGATAGTTAATTAATAGAAGTAATTAAAGGTTAATTAATTAATGTAAGTAATTAAGGGTTAATTAATTAATGAGTTAAATTAAATTAATTATTAATTATGTGATTAATTAATCTTGCTTATGGATGATTAAATTGTATTGAATACCTTTGGTTGTTATTGACTCTGGTTGTACTTTGTAATGTTCTGTGATATGAAATGTTTTGGTTGAACTATGACAAATATGAGTTATTTATCTGTGATGGAATTGCTGTGAGAATATGACATTCTGAAGTTAAATTGAATTGTTTAAACCTAAACAACGGCTTAAAAAGATGGTATTGAATTCGAAGAGACCGGGATCGGATATCAGCGATATCCGGAACCACTTCGATTAGTAATCTATAATTCTTTATAGATTTGATTTGTAAATCAAATAGGCTGGAATGAAATAAATTAAGTAAACTAGACCTTTGAAACTAAGTAATGGTACTTAGATATTATTTTGTGAAATAATTGTTTGACTATAATAAGATAAGAACTCGTAGTGAGGTACGAGTTACCTTGGTTTCCAAAGAAGTTTTACAACCTTAGAGTTTCAAATCATATGGGTTTACTCACGCTGGTTTCCAGCCTGACTCGGGTGTTACTTTGATGTAATGCTCGGGTCAGACCGAGTATTACATATTTTCAGGTAAGGACGTTCTGGAGCTCAGGAGACGAGCTGGATGGTAGGAACGTATGGAGTGTTTCCGCTATGATATATTTCTGTTTATCTGAGACATGTTGATTTGTATATGTCCAGTGTTTGAGTATGTGTGTAACTCTGGTGTATAAAAATGTAATCAACTGATACAGTATTCTTTTGTAAACTGATATTATTTGATATTATATTTTGATCCGCTGCAAATATGAGAATCTGTGTAGTGTTTCTGTTTCTTCTTCTTCTATCTTTTTTCTTTTTTTCCTAACTATCTGGAATTTTCAGGATCGAAAATTTCGGGTCGTTACATCAATAATCCAAATATTTAAACAATTTAATTCTGAGTCCAATTCTCAAAATTCCATTTTAAATTATCTTTACTTAACTTATTTCAAAGTTCAAATAAGAGTTCAAAACAAATTTTAATTTACAAATTCGATTATTCAAATTTTCAGTTCAAAGTAATTTCATATCCTTAATTTCAAATTAAAGTTTAATTTCCCTCTTATCACAATAATGGATATATTACCACACTTCATTCCTCATTCATTTAAACAAATCCAATTCACAATTTAAAGATTATTAATAACAATAGGATGACATCATCCAATTTATTCTAAAACATCCATCCATTTTCAATTTCCAGATCTCAAACCCATTTTAAGAGCACACAAACTCCCAATCCAAATTAATCATTTAACTTCCCAAGTTAAATCTCAATTTCATCTTGAAATTTCCAATTCAGGTTGCTTGTTAACTTATTTAACTTTCCCAAAGTTAAATTCAATTTACTTAATCCAACCAACCTTACCCAATTTGGATTCTCATTTCAAATTTTAAACTTCACATTAATAGTCTTATAAGTTCAAAAACTTATCACCTTGGGTTTCACATCTCATTCCGAATTTAAAACTCAACATTTAGAGTTTATTTCAACCCATCTTTGATATTATGTATGCCCCTCATATATACATATTTCCTTTGCACACCAAGTTATAATTTAAATTTTAAATCACCTTTGGTTTTTTTTATTCAAAACAATTTTCAAACAACCCTTGTTTGCAACAAGTCCCTTTAATTCAAATAATACTTATTTATTATTTCTTTTAGCACTTTGACCAAATTCCAAATTTTCTGGCTTAGATTTAAAAATTCACAATCTAGATCATCTTCAGTTCCAATTTATAAGTCATACTTATCTAAAACATTTCATTTTGCTTACTCATTAATACACATCTTATTATTAAACACAACAATCATTTATGATAATAACCAAGATTATCATATCTGGAAACCAATTCATTATTATCTTATTCTGAAACTTTTCTCCAAATTCAAGATTTAATTTCATTTTGAACACATTTTAAACTTACCTTTATTTAATTTCATTTTGATTGTATTTCTATTATCTCTTAATTTAATTCCAATAATTTAACAACCAATTACCTTAACATTTATTAGTAAGAAATATTGCTTTATATATATCAAAATATATTCCTATAAAAATCATTTAAAATCTTTATATAAGAAAATAACAAGTACGCTCTCATATATATATATATACACACACACACTCAACTCATTCCAGGGTACTATTGACCCTATCCTTACTGAGTAAACCTACCAGAGTCAAGGTTCTCGCTTAACCTTCAGCTCTGATACCAAATGTAACGACCCGAAATTCTTGATCCCGAAAATTCCAAATAGTTAGGAAAAGAAGAAAAGAGGTAGAAGAAGAAACAGAAATGAAACACAGAATCTCACATTCGCATCGGATCAAAATATAATATCAAATAAAATAACAGTTATACAAAGGAAAACTGTACTTGTCAAATTTACACTTTTATACATCAGAGTTACAACATTTACACAAAACACTGGACAGATAAAATCAACATGTCCCGGACAAACTACAATATAACACAGCGGAATACACTCCATACGTTCCTGTCATCCAGCTCGCCACCTGAGCTCAAGAACCTCCTTACCTGAAAATCTGTAATACTCGGTCTGACCCGAGCATTACATTAAAGTAACACCCGGGTCAGGCTGGAAACCAGCGTGAGTAAACCCATATAATATGAAATACTAAGTTTTAACATATTTGAAATACCAGGGTAACTCGTACCTTCCGTACAAGTTCTTAACTTGTTAAAGTCAATCACTTATTACAAAACAATACCCAAGAACTGTTACTCATTTTAAATAGCCATAATTCTTACTCAATTCATTCCAGCTTGTTTACTTCCAAAATCAAATTTATCAAGAATTTAGATTACAAATCGAAGTGGTTCCGGGTATTTGCTGATACCCGATCCCGATCTCTTCGATTTCAATACCATCTTAATCCCAATTGTTTAAGTGGAATACAAATCAATTTTAAATGTAGGTTCTCATATACTCACAGCAAATCAATTATTGATAGATAACTCACAATATCCCAGTATAACCCATCATATCATATCACAATACATCACAACTCAATATCAGAGATATTCAGACAAACCAAGGTATTCAATTCAAGTTTATCATCTATAGGCAAGATTAGTAGTCAAACAATTCTTAATTAACTTAATTTAATCACCTAATATAAATTAAATTGATTACCTTTTTCTTGCTTAATTAACTTTAATTAATCATAAACCATTGATTAATTATCCTCAATTAATTTCATCCCTTAATTAATCAATCTTTAATTAATAATCAATCAATTAATTAATACATCTTAATCACCCAAACCTTAAATAAATTTTAAGATAATCCATTTATCTTAATCATCATCAGAATTTAGTAACTTTGGAATTAATTATCATTAACTTGTAAATCAACAAAAGTCCTTAAGTTTGATGATAAAACACTTCATCATTCTTAATTATTACTTAATTACTTCATTTTTTATCTTTAATTACTTATTAATTAATTAATAAATCTTAATTACCCAAGTCCTTTATTAATTAAAGGATTAACCATTATCTTAAATTAATTTTCTTAATTAACATTAAAATCTTATTTAATAACTTTTGAAAATAATTTATCATTAACCTATAACTTAATTAATCAACAATTAAATAAATACTTTTGTTTAAAAGAATGATTAAGTGAGTTATTATAATCCTACTTATGTTAACCTTAAACACTTGTTAACATAATCATTTACCCGAGTCAAACCAGCACTTACCCGAACCCAAACCCGAGTACATTTTTTTATTTTATTTTATTTTAAAAAAAACTTGTTTAAGTTTTAAATTTAAAACTGTTATAAACACAAACGAATTACCCGGAACAAAACTCGAGCCCATCTTCTTTTTCCGAGATCCTTCCGAGCCCAACTCTTCTGCAACCTTCCCTTCCTAATCTAACCACAGCAGCACTCAAACCAGCCACGCCGCGATACGCGTGCACGTGCACACAGGCGCTAATCAACTCCGATCCCAACTCCGACCCTCAGCACGTCAATGACAACATCCCCGATCAACCCAACCATCCTGCATGATCAATTGGGCTGGAAAGCACAATCGAGCAAAACAAGGCTGTCTGAAAACCAATCCATGCCATTAAAACCTCCTTGCAACGTTACCATTGATCACCAGAAAACACGACCTCCTGTCCCTAGCTTCGCCATCGTCTAACGCTTCTTTTCCACTCATCCTCACCAAAACCGATGCACCCTAGACGTCACGACGCACCCAAGAACAACAATGACCCACCCAGATCCTTAAACCCTAGTTCGTCGAACTGACATCGCCACGGTGGCTTAAAAATTCATCCCCTATTTTTGCCGAGATCGTCACCCTTCCCGCTTCCTCTGGCATTGATTCCGACTCTCCACATCACCTCGATCACCCGCAAATGCTCAAAACCCAAATCACCATCAATTCTTGATTCCTTCCCAATTTCACATCTAAAAATCTTAATTTGATTTTTAAAAATCCTAATTTTCGATAATGACTCTGATTATATACTTGAAGCAACAAATTGATAAAGTCGAAATTTTGATGTTTATCAAAATCCTGCTGTTCTTCTTTCCTTTTATTCAAACTTCTATCAGATTCTTACTAAATATATCTTTAAATCAATGATCCTGCTATTTCAAACAAATTTTGTCATATAATGAAGACTATAGAAATATGGGATAGAATTTGGATTTTGATCGAATTCTTGAACCTGTGCAATATGAACAGAACAATATTCTATACACAGACATACACACCATTCCATCATATAGATATATATACAATTCATATTTAAACAATCATATAAACATTTATCATACTTTACTTCAAGAATTTTATTGCATGATCAGGATTTTTAAACAGATTTAAACTTTTAAATAATATTGTTTACTCACCTTTTGATGTTGGACAGAGAGCAAAGCCTGGAAAATAATCTTTGCTTTTGAACAGGAATTAAATCTTGAATTTAAAATCTGACTTACTTGATTATTGAGGTGATCTGATCTTTTGAAAACTGAAGCTTGAAAATGCTTTGAAATCTGAAGCTTTGATGATTCAAGTAGTTGATTGCTTATGAATTTCTAGTTATAGTTGTATACAGGCTTTTTTTTTTCTTTAATTAGCTTGTTCTCGAATGAAGAAGTATAAAGCAAAGCACAAATATTTTTATAGAGGGAATGGGTTGTAGCTTCCTGTGTACACCACCTCATTTTTTATTTTTATTTCCTTTTGTTTATTTTGATTTTGTACCAATGTGGGCCTGACTTTGAACAAAAGTGAATTGATATTTTGATGCTGATTTGATTTTATATTTTGTATGCTAGGCTTTAAATGCGTGTCTCCCTATGATGTTTACATGCCTATCCATTCATATGTATATACATACACCATATGTATATTTCCATTCTATCACTTTTACCACTTCATTTAACATATATACATACATACTTACTTATGTATATTTTTATTTGATAAGACTTGTCTATATGTTTGTGTGTGTGTGTGTGTGTGTGTGTGTGTGTATATATATATTTGAACATTTCCTTTAATCTAATTTATGGAATTCATATATATATTTCCATGTGCATATATGTTTGGTTATCATCCTGCACATTTATATTTATTTTTTTCTTTACTTATATGTATGGTTATATACATATCTATTTATGTACTTATATATACTATAAAGCTTGTATATATCTATTTACATATTTATGGATATTTTTATCTTGAATTTAAATGGTAAAGTTTACCTATACAAAAAGTTTATTTTCTTTCTATAGGATTTATCATACCCAGAGATTAAATATCTAATATAGTTTTTTATTCAATATTTATTTTAGTTCCCAAATCCACATATATATTCAGATATTTTTATTTATCAGAAATTCATTTGTTCGACCCATCAAAATTAATATCCCGATATTTTAAACCAGATAATTACCAATTAACAACCGTTAAAAATCTGGGTCGTCACATTCCTCCCCCCTTTAGAACTTTTCGCCCTCGAAAAGGAACGAAATGAATTATTAAAATGCTTAAAATCAGATAAATATTCTTTGATCACTTTTAAAACACTTTTAATATCTATATAATATTATTTCAAAGTAGTTTTTATAAAGATACTTTTATAACTCGATGTTTCGACAAGTCTATCCTTGTTCTCATAGAAATTCGGTCATACGTTGATCAGGCGCAGGACTGAAAATCTATAAATACTTGGTAAACCCGTTTTCAACATCCATTGAAAATACTTGGAAAATAATTTTATTGAAAATATAGAAAACATATTTTTTGAAAATAGAGGAAATATCTTTGGTGAGAATGCTCTGGAAATCATCACCCTCATCCACGGTCGCAGTTAACCCGATGGTTACGTTGTCATCCCGGCAAAATCCATAGATAACTGTAGGCCTCCGCGCCCCTCGATTATACCATGGAACCCGCTACAAATCGTAGCTATACCCGGGCTTTACGTTGCTATCACAGCAAAAACCCATATAACCGTAGGCATCAGCGCCCTCGAATTTCGCTGCTAAAAGAATGAACTCCTCCACTCGACCATAGATCGCAGTCTACCGATGTTACGTTGCCATCCCGGCAAAATCAAGTGTAGACTGTTGACACTCATCCTCCACACGATTTTCGCTATGGTCCACACAGTAGATCGCAGCGACATCGAGTTACACTGTCGTCACAGCATAACCCAAATGCCCCTGTAGGCATCAGCGCCCTCGACTTTCGCTACCCAATAATCCTCGGGAACTAGTTTTGTCCGGACTCCTCACAGGATCAACTTTAGAGCCTCCCCCTCTTTGGTGGTTATAAAGAACTTAAAGAACAAGGAGCGTAGATTACAACTTCTTTTAAGTATTGTTGTAAAGAAAATTTTGATATAATTCATGATGAGTAGATTACTTTCTATTTTTAAGTATCGTTGTAATGAAACTCCTAATATCCATTGAAGTGGTAGTTGCGATATGCAAATACTTATTAAAGTATACAAATTCCTGAAGAATATATATAACTTTTGTAGTTATAAAAAATGCAAAAGACATGAAGTGTAGATTACACCCTTCTTCTAAGTATTGTTGTAATGAAAATCTTGATATGCTTCAAGATGAGTAGATTACTTTCCGCTTTTTAGTAATGTTGTAATGAAATTTTTAATAATCATGAAAGATGTATAGTTGCAATACGCAAAACTGATTTGAAGCACAAAAATGAAAGTACATGAAGTGTTTTTCATAAAAGTAGCATACAAAATGCATAAAATGCAAATCATATTTGGAAGAAACAATCTTAGAAAATTTAATTGTATCGAAGGAAACTATTAATAAATTGTATTATTAATGAGATTCATATTTATAGATCCAGAAGTATCCATAACCAATTTGAGTTATCGAAAGACGAATACGAATTCAGAGGAAATTTTTAAATTAAGGGAGCGCATCCATAAGTATTTTATAATGCACTTTTTTTCCTTAACTAAGATTTTCCCCACTGGGTTTTTGTTAGTAAGATTTTAATTAGGCATTATCTTGATCCAGAAGTATTAACTCCCCAGTAACATTTGAAAATAAGTTATAATGTACTTTTTTTCCTTATTTAAGATTTTTCCTACTGGGTTTTGCTTACTAAGGTTTTAACGAGGCATTATCTTGATCTAGAAGAATCAAACGTCCTTTCAAGAAATAACATCTCAAATATGTTATTTAAGTTAAATTGTATTTTTATCCTTGACTAAGATTTTTCCCATAGGGTTTTTCTTAGTAAGGTTTTAACGAGGCATCAGTTTGATCCAGAAGTATCAAGCTTCATTTGAATAAATAAGAAAATAAAATATATCATTGTACTCTTTTTCCTTCACTAAGATTTTTCTCATTGGGTTTTTCTTAGTAAGGTTTTAATGAGGCATTATTTTGATTTCGAAGTATCAAACTCTTTAAAAGGAATATCATTGTATGATATCTATGATTTCAAGTTGCACTCTTTTCCTCGTTCAAGGTTTTTCCATTAGGTTTTCCTAACAGAAGTTTTTAATGAGGCAACATACAATATTCATAACGACCGAATGGATGTATGAAAGCAAGCTAATAATGAGGGGGAGCAATTGTCATGGACGTTTCAAAAGAAACAATTTCTAGCTACCATATGAGCATTCAAGATTTTGAAGACGTATATTCAAAAGGGAGTGTTATAATACATGTAAATATAAAAATGAATATGTTTTTTTGTTTTTCTATTTAGTCTCACATCATGGGATATGTTCAATCTCATACTCCAAGGCCTATATATAAAGGAGCCTATGTAATGTAATTGAATCAATCAATCTCTATGTAACTGATATTAGTGTGAATAATATTTTCTCCTCTCTCCTCTTTTCTAATGGCTTCTTATTTCTTTTTAGTTCATAACAAAGCACGGAGAATTCCACATTTTCCTCCTTTTTGTCTACATGTGTACATTTTTATCCTTCATATTTCGGAACCCTTAGTACTTTCATTCCTACCGCCTCATGCGTTGCATGAACGACATAGAGTTCATTGTTAAAATTATTTTTATCCAACTAGGATGCAAAATTTTACTTCTTATGTTAGTGAAAAATAACTAATTTTGTATTTATGTTTTGCTTTATTTATTTTTTTAGACATAAAATGACAATTAATGATTATGGAATTTAATTTAAATCTGATTAGATCTACACCCCAAAAGTTCTCTTGATGTTTAATTTACTTAAAAAACTATATTAATTACCCTTGCTTGTTGAAGCATTCAATAAATAATGTGGTTTATTCAAGATTTGGCTTCTATATATGATAGATATATTATGTGAATGATTGTGCAGGATCTTTATAATGCCCTTGATGTTCAATATACACCAACAAGAAACCACAAAATTTATATTTCTAAGTATTAAACAAAAATAACCACCCTTTATTTCAAATGCATACTTTTTTATTTTTATTGAAAGAACAGACCTTTCAAACTATTTAAATACAAGGTATATTAGCGATTTTGTTAATAGAGTAGAGGAATTTTCTTGGTGTTAAGCGTATATCATCAAATACAATGTAAATAGAGTAGCACAATATATTTTATTGTATAAACAATACCGTTTGGTTTTCAAATCATTTTTAGTAAAATGGTGGTTTATAATGATACTTAATCCAAAAATGCTGAGTGTGAAGGACATTTTGATTCCAGCACTGCTGAAAGAAAGCAAGATTATTTGGCTCACAAGTTTACTTTGCTTTTTATACATAAAGTTGAGTTCAATACAGTTTATAATATCCAAAATATGATTTTTGGCAAAATATTTATTTATGAAAACAATATGTCTGCCCAAATTTTCAATGATTCGATTTCTGTATAATCAGTTCTCAGTTCTCTATTTGAACTAGGCAATTCAATTTTGCCTTCTAAAGCAAGCTGGTGGATGGACCTATATTAAGTTTCATAGCTCCGTAAATACGGTTGATCTAGCCAATTGCTTACATGAACAGATCATGAATGGGCATTTTATCAACTGCATTAGACACAGATGTCAGTTGCATGAATGTAAATGTGTTAGAAGCTTTTATTAGAATATGCACATAACCAGCATTGTGTGTGTGAGTGAGTGTGGGTGCAGGCATGCGCATGTGTGTTTAATTGAAAATAATTATTCAAGCAGCCTAGAAAAGTTTGGTTTGGGCAAAGTTCCATGCTATTGCTTATAATTAACTTTTGTAATACATTTTAAAGGGTAACAATCTAAGTGGATTGAAATATTTTTCTTTTAATCCAAGGTTTAGATCCACTTTGTTTATTTCTTATAGTTTCCAAGGTAACCTGTGGTTTTTCTTTCTTAAATCCTAGTGAATTTTGATAATTTACTAATCAATTCTACAAACAGGAGAAAATTTAGCAATAAAGAATACATTCTGTTATATAGAAAACCAAATTAGAAAATTTAGTAAAATAACAGACCAGAAATCCGGAACCTGATGCACATATTTCTGATGTTAGCTCAAACAATGCTCATATGGTCGTATTAGTTAGCATTCTAAGTAAATCATTCAGTATCTTTAAGGTTGCACTTCCTTCAAACTCTGTTTATCTCTACTTCCTGAAAAAGTGAAAATTATAAAGATAATACTTATAAAGTATCAAATCTTTGTATACATTAAATTCACATCTCAAGCTAGTTCGAAAAGTCAATCAAATTCTAAATAATATATTGTAAGGTTCAAAATTTCAGTGATAACTAGATATAGCATTCACCTAGACTTGATGGTAAAGGCTTGTGTGCACACTCAATTACGTTTTTCTTTAATAATAATAATATTATTTATTTTATGAGTCTAAACAAAATTATTCTTTCAATTATTATTATTTAATAATAAACCGTTTGTATGGACGACCCTCACTTCCTTCAGTGTCTATCCTTCTTCTCCATCAGGTTTTTTTGTTTTCTTCTTCAAACCTTTTCACATCTTAGACAACAATAAAAAAATGATGAAATTCCTTTTGACACACACAAATTTCAATTTCATTCGAACTCTCTCATAAAATCAGGCAAATCAAGTAATAATCTTCAAAAGAATTATTATTTATAATGAAATTGATGGTTAATTTCAATGGTTTCCATATTCTGTTTTCGTATATGAGTTGCATCTGTCCTAAATCGTTCACAGTAATTAAATACCATGGTTTAGGTTGGATTCGTTGTTGCAGACTTGTTTGTCTGTTGAATTCTTTTACTTGAATGAAATCCAAATTACAAATAGCAAAGACATCCAAATAATTCAAATACAATAGGAAGATGAAGGAATCGCCTGAAGCTATATAGTGGTTTCTATTGGAAATCAGTGAATGTTGTTTGCATTCAGGAAGAATAAGCGTTAATTTGACAAATGGAATTTTTTAATCTATTTTAGGGGTAAAAGGAAGGGAATTGGAGTGATAATAAACGCAGCATTTTTTCCCTTTTTATCAATATGTTCGATTGGTGAAAATTGCTCACTGTCAAATTAATCAGGCTAATGCTCTTCTTCTTCAATAGTAGCAGTGGCAGTAGTAATAATAATGATGATAGTAATAATAATAATGGTTTTAAATCTCCTATAACTCGTCTAGGATCTCAATTTAATACTTAGACGAGACATCAAATCTCATTCAAAACTCATCTCGTTCGAAATATTTAAATCTCGTCCGAAATATAGATCAAAATCTCAATCTAAGGTCTCCCCCGAAATTATATCTTTTTCTACTTTTAAATAATATTTTTTCATTTTAATATAGGTTCAAAAGAAACCACTCAATCCAATTACTATTTACCAACTCGCTGAACATATTTTTTACTTTCTATCTTGATGATTCACAACAAAAAAAACTTTATTATTTTTTTCAAATAAGAGGACGTTATTCAATCATTAACAAATAAGCTACCATTCTTTTCCAAAACATTAATTTCAATTCTTTTTTCTATGCAAATTAAGTATGTTATAATTTTTGTTTTTACTTGAAAATTATAATTGTTAAATAAACCATTGAAACATCAATTTCAAAGACATGAGTTACTCCGAGATATTTCCGAAATGTATTTCTAGATCCAAGATACCAATTTGAGATGTACATCCAAGATACATTCATCTGGTATGAAATTTTCTGCAGTATGAGATAGCTTGCGTGAAAAGTTAGAAATGAAACGTGATCAAGATCCGAGATTCAAAACCTAGATAGTGATAGAATAAAATCTTCCAATTCTGGCACTTCAACTATTTTTTGATGTAAATCAAGTATATTACAATTCTTATTTATCTTATACACTTTAGTTACTCTAAGATAGCATTGAGCTATAAGATCCAAATTTTCAATCTGAGATGTACACCCACTATACTCAATATACGCCCATCTCGTCCGAGATCTCACCATCACGAGATATTATATGTAGAATTTCCAAAACGAGACGTGATCGAAAACCAAAATTTAAACTCTTGATCCAACATATACTGGTGGTGTATCAAAAATGAAAATTGTATGTAATCATCACTTTCGATTTGTACACCCTCCGATCAGGTTTAGTGCTGGCTTATGATTTTGATACGGTGTTGCTAAATATATTTGTTTCTATAAAATCCCTGTATGCCATCAGCTAAGAAATTGAGCATCATAAGAAAACATACTAATTGAGTTAAAGTCATTAATAACAAAACTAAACCAGAATTGAACACAGAAGAGAATAAAAAAAGAGAGGCTTCAATGGTGGAGTTAAAGAGAAAAATAAGAGTTGATGCGGATAAAATTGATGTCCATTTTAAATGTCTACATCACATCTTAATACGAAATTCTAAAATAAACTAATCAATCAAATTTACTTTCTATATAAACATGGTCCCCCAATTTAAGTAGTGTGTGCGAAATGTTCAAAGAAGAATCGGAAATATGTCGAGAATGCAATGCTCCAATGGAAATTTTGGCACCAAATAATGATCATGCAACTAAAATGCCATGAATGATGATTTGTTTGTTGGACAAAATTTAAAGCACTTTATTCTACTACCGAACAGCATGCAAGTTGCTCTATAAATAGCACATATCATCAAACTAAGACAGAAAGACATGCTATTCAACTATGATATGAAGACGGAGCTTATTTTCACAAGGACTTGGGGATAAAATTATTATATGCAAAATGGTTATACCACTCCTTCCACCTCAAATGTAATCTACAGGAGAGAGAAAAAAGGCCATTTAGACGTAATATCGGTGTAGTTTACTTAGCTTCTGAGAAGATTCGAACAATGTGTATTTTTTTTTATTTTGCTTAGATAATTATAGTCTAGATATCTGCCTAACACTATGAGTGGCAAACTGCTAAGTGGAAAATGCATAATCATTTGAAGCAATTACAGTTCAAATCCTTATCATTGTTACCTTTAAAACTACAACAGATTGTTCCGTTGGCAACAGTAGCATTAACCTTCTTCTTCATATATGATCCATTCCAATCTCCTCCGTCTTGAGCATAATAATCCATCGGATAATCCCCATCATTCAAATCTTCTTTACAATCACAAGACCCACAACCACCATCCATTCCCTTCACCGCACTTCTTATCTCTCTCTCCCACCAACCCTTAACATACCCCATACAAACATCAAACTCAAATGTAGTCAACAACGGCCTCTTAAACCCTTCTCCCCAGTCAATTGAAAGCCTTGGACAAGCAATTTGAACCCAAGCATCAACCGAATCCTCAAACAACTCTATCCTAGTAGGAGATATCTCCGACATCAAAACAATCGTGTAATCCAGCTCATTATCATCCATTTTCTCCAAAATCCTATCCAATACCTTTGTACTCCCTTGCCTACCCAGCGTACCCAAAATAACCCCCCAAGTCTTTGCCTTCATTGCTCCCAATATCATGTTTTTCCTAACGCTCTTCATTCCCACGTGATCATACTCCTCCAACACTAATTTACCGATGAACGGGTCAAACCTAAATGCTGGCACACCTGGATTTGCTATCATAAACGCTTCCAAATGAAACCTACCATCCGCCACAAAAACCAAGGCATCAACTTTCTTCCCCTTCCCAACGCTGGGTGCTGTGCACCCAAGAACCTCACCTGCTGAAAGGGGCTTCGACTGAGGTACCATAACATCAAACCCTAAGTTACCTAACTCAATCTTAGCAGCATGAACAGCTGCTAAGAACTGAACAGTTCCTGCTATAGCCAAACAGCTAGAACTATCAAAATTTTTAACAATGGTGGATACCAAACGACTTACATCAAACTGAATCTCCACAAAGACGTACAAAGCAGGTATCTTTGACTGTGTAACGGGCACCAAACAAGAATGGCCGTAGTGCACCAACAAATCGCAGCCAACTGCTACTGCAGCAAGGTCATCGACACAGCAGGCGCCGTAAGTGGGTTCCGCGAGAATGATGACGTCAGCGTGGGTGTCAGAGTAGGATCGGATGACATCGGCAATGAGGAGGGAGTACATGAGGAGGCCGTCGGGAAATTGTAGAGCGACAAATTTGGAGTTGGAAGTGTTGACGCGGTGGATGGTTTTGTGTATCTCGAAGGAGTAGTTGGATGGGATGAGTGAGATCGAGGAGTTGAGTGATGGATTTTGGAGTAGAGATAAAGGGATTTGGGATTTTATGAAGCGTTTTGGCTTGGGTTTGGGATTAGGATTCGAATTCGGGGCGGTTAAGGTTAGGGTTTTGGTTTGGGGAGGGTTGTCAGCCATTGATGTGTACTTTTGAGACTTGATTGAGTAGGGTTTTTTGATTTTGAGTGGAGATGAATATGAGACGAGGCAAATTTCATTTTACACCTAATTTTGCTTAACATAGAAATTGAACAAACTTACCTTTTTTGTTCCGAACTTGCCGACGCTTTTCTCAGGTCAATTCACACAAAAAATGGAGAGATAATTTGCAGAAGTGACCCTGTTTGCACAACTAATATCAGGAACGACCTTGTTCTGAAAATAATTACAAACATAGACATATTTTGACCACGTAGACGTTGACGAATTTTGAAAATGCCTTCTGAGGAATTTCCAAAATGCGCCAACATGCGACATTTGAAAAGTCGCCAAAACCAAATTCCTGCAAACAAAAACCCTTGAGACAGTGAATGTTTTTCCCCCATCTTCATTTCTTATTACTCACAGCCGAACCCATTTCCCGTAATTTTCCCCATACCTTCCACCTCTTCCATTTCTTCAGTTTTTAATCAAATTCTTTCAAAAATTTGTCAATGGCAAGCACGTCAGGCATAGAACAAGAAATAGATATGAATCTATACCAAAAAATTGTCATTTCTAATTTAGGGCGTGGATATTTTGCTTTGTTACTTCATAAAAAAAAAATTGTTCTCGTAAAGTAAAGCATTTTAATATCAGTGTTGATAAAACATTTACAAAACTATCATTACAAGTATTTGTACACATTTTAGTCTTAGATTAAAAGCAATTTGAACTAGGTTAGAAGTAGTTTATAAAAGTCATATTAAAAAAAGTTTTTAAAAGCAACTTAAGATTATTTTTATAAGCAATCTATATGAACGACAAGGAGTTTACGTGCGTTCATACTACTTTGTGGGTTAGGAGGTTGTCAAATTTTGGTTAGTGTATATTTTTTATCGAAATGAATTGATTTTTAATATTTGTATTTTATAGAGTATGTTGAGATGGAGCCCGGACCCGTTGATGGAAGGGTATTATTTCTTCAAGCTCAGCATCGTACTTTTAATGACATATGGATTCAGGTGGTTTTAAAAAAATTATAATTTTGTGTCAGTTGGTATAATTCCTGCTTTTAATTATGTATTTATCATTTGATCAGTGTGATGATCCAGACATCATTATAGATCACTCCACGTCGCTGAAGAAAGTGACTTCAAACCATCCATGAGTATTGCCTGAGATTGAGAGGGCCAGTTTTTTACACATAATGAAGTTAGGATACATCCAGCTTGACCATTATCTTATCACTGCTTTGGTAGACAGATGGCGACCGGAGACCTCCACTTTTCATTTCCCTGTTGGTGAGACGACGATTACATTAGGAGATGTAGCCGTGTTGTTAGGTTTGCCTATTGAAGGCAATGCAGTGGCTTATGGAGGAGTGGCATATGACTATATGCAATTGTGTCGTGATTTACTTGGTCTTGACCCACCCCCCGAACAAACAAGGGGCAATGAGTTCGTGGAAGTCATGTGGTATCGACGTCAATTGTCGCACGATATTCCTACTGATGCTACAGAGGCTCAGATTCAGCAGCGAGCACGTGCTATTATTTTGCACATCATTATTTCCCGATTGATGTGCGACCATACAAAGACTCGGGTAGATCTGAAATGGCTACCGTATATTGCTGATTTAGGGGAGTGTGGTAAGTTTTCTTGGGGCAGTGTTGTGTTATCTTATACATATATGGAGTTATCCAAGCTCTCTCTTTTGGAGAATAAATCTATTGGTGGATGTCTGACACTAGTACAGGTTTGAAACAAACTTCAATAGTTTACTGTTTTACATGATTTGTCTCATTTTTTGTCGTAATATTTTCTTATAAATGCAGCTTTGGTCGTGGACTTATCTTCCGATCGGAAGATTGTTAGTAACAAATGTCGTTGTTGATCAGTCGATGCCGCTTGGGTCTCGGTATATTTTTTATCCCTTTAATTTAATTAAACTGTGCAATTTTCATATGTAATATTCAATTGTTAACATCTTATAACAGGTGGGTAGGACAAAAAAAATGCGCCAAACTCCAAGACGGAGTGTGAAGTTCTACCGCAACGAATTAGAGGTGCTGGAGGATGACAAGGTGACATGGACACCGTACACACAGGATGTGCTAGCATAGCTTCCAACCATGTGTACAGCTGCTAGATACTTGTGGACTGCGAGAGTACCACTCATATCTTACACCCAGACTGCATTTCACTTACCCGACAGGGTTATGAGACAGTTCGGCATGATGCAGCATATACCAGATGATGCGCCACCATGCACGTCTACGTACAACGTAGAGGAGTATGGAACCCACATTCAGTTGTGGAATGAGCGCCATACAGCTACCCAGATTGAGAGGAACCACCATTACGTTAGAGCAGTACAAAAGGTGGTACTGGAACATAACACGGCGATATGTTCTTACGGCGCCAGTGGAGGCAGTGTATAGAAGTCTGTACGTTCCTAGAGCACCACTTGAGAGGAACGTGGTAAGTTGATGTGGTAAGCAGTATATCAATTAGTTATGATAGTTGTGTCTATTGCTAATTTTCATTCAACTTTACAGGCAGCTGGTATAAGCAGGGCTTGGGAAGAAGCAGAAAATCTTCGCAAACGACAAACCGACGAGGAGGGTAGGAGGATGTGCACTAACATCCAAAGGATTCTAGATGTTGTGTTGTGCAGGAATAAACTTGATAGGCCGAGACCTCCATCTCCACCTCTAGCGCTCGTGTACACACGACGTCGTCCTAGAGGAGGTGCGGGTTCATTGTCACAAGGCACCTCGTCACAAGCTGCACCGGTACACGAAGAAATTGTTCCTGGCCCATCTCAACCAACAGCCGCATTACCTTCGTCCTCCACTGCGCGCAGAGAACGGAGCAGCAGTAGCAGTTCGAGACCACTAGTAACGTGTCGGTAGAGAAGAAGCCCGCGCGAATTTCATGAGCTTCATGACTAATTCGATAATGTTGTTTGATGCGAATAGTTAGAGGTGATGTGGAAAGTGATATGTACTGTACAAACTAATGCTGTTTGGATTTGTAAAATGATGTTGAATTTGTGTAGTTGTGTTTTGTTTGATTGTGGTCCAAACTAATGTTGTTAGGATTGGTAATGTTGTATGACTTTGTGTAATATGATGTAGTTGGGGGATTGTAAATGCTGCTCTGTTTGCAGCAGCAGTCTTCCTTTGGCAAATTTTCAAAATTCGCCAATTGTTAAATTTGCAAGCTGAAATCTATGAAAGTTGTTAGATTTGCAAGCTGATATATATGAAAGTTGTTAGATTTGAAAGCTGAAATCTATGAAAGTTGTTAGATTTGAAATTGTATATCTATGCCGTTGTTAGATTTGATAAACTCTTTGCCTACTGTCTTGTTTGTGTGCAGGGTTTTTGCAAAGGCGAATTTTCAAAATGAGCCTTTGGGCGCATTTTCAAATGTCGCATGTTGGCGCATTTTGGAAATTCGCCGGAAGGCGCATTTCCAAAATTCGCCAACGTCTACGTGGCCAAAACAGGTCTATGTTTGTAATTATTTTCAAAACAAGGTCATTCCTGTTATTAGTTGTACAAACAGGGTCACTTCTGCAAATTATCCAAAATGGAGAGAATCATGGAACAAAATCGTATCAAATGAAGCAAAAAGTTGTACTATCTTTATTTTGTCCGTGAAACTTGTTCTATTTCAATAAAGATGATTCTAAATTTTCAAAAGGCTGTTAGAATATTAAAATCAAAAGGGTTAAATGTGAAAATTATATTAGTGATATTATGATTTCTTGGTTTAAAAATTAAGTTACTCATCAAAATGTTATGATTTGATATTTTTTGCAATTTTTAGGATTTTAGCTTGATAGATGGTTAATTGTAATTAAGAAGAAGACGAAGGGTAGTTCTAACGATTTTTTGAATGTATGATTGTTGTATATTAGGTAGTATCTGATATATTGAATTTGTCATGAACAAATAAACATATGATGTGGTAAGATGAAGTTGAAAATGGAAATAGGGCACTAATAATTACCGCATGGTGTTTTTCTTTTCTTCTCTTTTTTTAAGCAAAAGGTAATTGGTAAAAGAGAAATGTGTGGGTTTTTTTTTTGGTCAGGAAATAGATTAGGAAAGAGTATTTGAAAGGGGTACAATGTTCTATTTATATTTTAAGAGGTGCAACTACACAACGGTGATGAAATCGATCATTTGATTGTATAATTTGACAAAAGAAACAGTTTTTCGTTATTTCAATTAAATACAAAATGATAACATGTTTAACCAAAAATTATTTCAATTATTAGAAACAAAAAATAAAAACAGTAAGAGAATGTATGTTGTAGAACAATTGACAATTAACTGATGGAAATTATATATATATACGAGTACTTTAGCACGTTCGATGCACGTGCGTAGGAGGAATTAGTATTAAAAAATGCTATTTGTAAGGTTTTTTGGATTTTACAAAATGACTTTGACGTGTACATAATGTTGCATTTTCATGTGTGTACATGAAAAAATCAATCGTTTATCAAAATGTTAATGAGACCGAGTTATTTTAGGAAATAATCAAACACGTAAAGAAAGTAATCAGCTATTATATGAATATCTTGAGAAATGTAACAAATATTAAAGTTAACACTTCCAATAGTTTTGAATGTAGAAAACTTGCATCATCTCGCTTTTAAAAAGTATCAAACCACCATATTAATATATAAAGAATTTTTCTTCTCCACCATAAAGATCACACTTCTTATAGTACTCCCTTTCTCATAAACCCTCGCTACTTGCTAAAGGATAAATCTACTTAATGCTTGTTAGCACCAAAATTGGTCACTAACCTCGTTGAAAAAGATTGTGTAGAGATGTAAGTGATGAAGTTAAATTAAACAAGGAAGAATATGCTAATTTAAATGCAGAAAGTAAGAACACCGAATTTATAGTGGTTCAGCGTAACTGCCTACATCCACTTTGAGTTTTGATCTTTATTTCTTTCACAAGTAGTTGAATACAGATACAATCCATATATTAATGACTTGAATACAAGTTTGAGTTAAAAAGAGGAGAGTATAAAAAATGGCAGAGTCTCCCCATTGTTCTCCCAAAAAAGGTCCCTTTTCACTGTGACCCTGCCCCTCTATTTATAGACAAATATGGGCTGGACTTCCCAGGTGGGCTTGGTGGCCGAACACTCTAGCCCAAGTGTAGTGGTCGTTGTATGCCGAACCAAGTAGACCGAACACGTTGACGCCGAACCACCTTCTCAATGAGGAACGGTACGTTTGATGGGTGGGAAGTGCAGAACAGTTGTCAGTCGAAGCCGAACGTGCCTTCTGGCCAAACGATGCTGCCATGTAGAGTAGTTATATACGCCGAACGTCTTCTAACGCCGAGTACCACTGGATGCCGAGTACCATGGATGTCGAGCACTACGCCGAGTACTATGAGATGCCGAGTGCTACCTGATGCCGAGTACTACGCCGAGTACTCCTTGATGCCGAACACTCTCTGATGCCGAGTTCCACTGGGATGCCGAGTACTACGCCGAGTACTCCTTGATGCCGAACACTCTCCGATGCCAGTTCCGCTGGATGCCGAGTACTAGTTGCCTGGTCAAATCTCCAGGAAACACTTGCCCCCCAAAGTGTGTCGTGTGAAGCAACACAACACGCTTTGAATCAGCGAGTATTCCTTGTCTTCAGAAAGAAATCCACCATGTTTCTTGAATAGTCATTATCCTCCAATTTATCCTCCCAAGGTGTTGTATCCTTCTTTGGTCATCGTGATGCTTGGTCGATTCCCAATATTATAAATCCAGGGTTGTAGTTCATTAGTGGCCATCCGTGACTGATTCTACAGAGCTAATAAACTTCGGCTATCTGATCTAGTCTTTTCTTAATAACCCTTAGTGAGAATTCAATTTCTGTTGATTTCAAGAAGTCGAACTTTTTCGGATGTACACATGCACGTTCGGGTACATGTTCTTGCCATTGGCTCTCGGATGCATTTTATATGCTCATAAGTCGTCACCAACTCCGTCTAGTTTAATAGAAATTCAACCGCGATTCCTTGTTTGTATTTTCTATGAAATAAGGGTTGCAATCAGCCACTTGAGGAGTTTTCCAAACCTCTCTTCAGTACAGACTCTATGATTTTGTTCACAGCTTCAACCTGTCCATTTGCAGATAATGGATCATGGAAGGTCATAAGGACAGATGACGTTACGGATAAAGAAGTTGATTATTTTCTTCATCTTGGTCGTGGTTAAGAGTTCTTCATGATGAAATCAATAGAGATTGTGCTAGCTTTTGTAGCTTCGGGTTGATATTCAATGCATGGCTCGCGATAGTTAATGAAATCACATATGCATGTCAGAATGGGTCCAAGGGAACATATCATCATTTATTCAGAAAAATCCAACTAATTCTTTTATCATCACTGCACTGAGCTGTGATCCGATATTCAACACCTGGAAAGGGTCGCCATGGCTGGCTGTAATGTCGACCGTCAGCTTAGCAGGTGCCATCCCAGATTCTTTGAGTAAAGATGTAACTATTTTGCATAACATTCAATGTGTAATATGGTTGGGACGGTCAATGTTGATGGTTACTCTGGTTGAATCCTTGAGTCTTATCGTGAGTTGTTAAGTCAAATAAATGAAGGGCTCTGAATGCTCTTATTGATTATCTGCAAATGGCCAAAGATCAGGCTTAAAAGCACGTTGAAGGAAACGTCGAGTAGGGGTTGGCCTCGAGTGGCATGCAACTGTATAGCTGGATCTTGCTATGAGTTTGAATTTGCTTTTGCATTCGAGTAACGCACTTTCTATTTAATGCATTCATGATTCTTTACTCGTCCTTCGGGTTGGAGTGAAAGTCAATTGCCCATGAGCTAAGGTGTTGATTTAACGATTCTATCTCTAGGCATCCTTTCGGTCGTTGCCTTGAGTAGCTGTAAGCACTATATATAAGTTTTAATACTGAGCTATCGTAGCCAGTTTTTGGATGACCATGCGTCTTCTCCCAGTCTCGGGTTGTTAAATGTACTGCATGGACGGTTGAGTCTCGTCTTAGCTATGTTTATGTTTTCACCTAAACTCCAAAGACATAGAGGTGATTGGTGAATAGTCGGTTCACATTCGTCTTGCTTCTTGCTCGTGCCCCCAGGTCTGGGGCATATATCGATAAGTAGGAAGGCCAGCCACGCCCACTTTAGCTTTACTCTCTTTCCCGTTGAATCATGGGATCATGTCAGTTGATGGGAGACTAGGTCTCGCCTATCTTAGATTTTATCGTGGTTTTTCATTCCAAGAGGAATACTTCGATGCCACGTAAGTTTCAGGGCGTAATTTGGACAGTGGATGGTCATCCACGTCCACTTTGGTTCATGCTCTGTAATCAAATCTCGGGGTCAAGTTGGCTACAAATGCAGTCGGGTTATGCTCATCCAGTTTCATACTCCTCCTGACGAATCGAACGAGGGTGCTGGAGAATTTTTGACCGAGTATTTGTGGTTTACCCTCCTTTCCATACTCTGGGGGTCATAGTTTTTCAAAAAACATCCGAGTCACATTCGTATGTGCTTGGTGCGGATCGGCATTGACCCTTGGTCTGAGGTATGATATAGTAGGTTGCTCGTAGCTTTGGATGCCATTTCGATTGGTTCTATATTGAGGCCTCCCTATAGTCGCTGCCTCAAGTTATAAAGAACGCCACACTAGAGCTATAGTAAGCTGTCGTATTCGGCTTTTTAGTGTTTTGTACTCCTGCCCCCAACATTGATTTGGCCAGGTCACTAGTTGGATGGTCAAACTCCATCCTCAACGGGTTAATAATCCTCCTGTCGATTCCAGGCCGGAGTTTGCGGAATAGAAAATGGTCGGAATCCACTCATCTATTTATCGATGTTTATACACCACCCTGCTTTCTGGTGACTTAGTGTTATTCTCCCCCCGGTTGACTCGCGACCAATTTGTGTTCATGCTTCGGTCCACACTCCGGGGACTTAGAGATTTTGTCGAACGGTTTATGCTTTAGTCCACAGTTCGAGACGCAGAGATTTTCGTCAACTCATTTATACTCTAGTTCGCACTCTGGGAACTTAGAGTAATCTGGTCCGCTTCTGGGATTTTGGGATTTTTCTATAGTCGTCTATAATCTAGTCCATGCTCTGGGGACTGTGAGTACTGTAGTCCGCACTCTGGGGACGTAGAGGTTTTTGAGTCATTTATACTCTAGTTCGTACTCAGGGACTTAGAGTACTTTAGTCCGCATTCTGTCTCCCGTTCTAGAGGGTGAGACCCCCCGGATGGCTGAGAGTTTGCCTAAACCTGGTAGATAATCCTTCTTTTTAAGATTCTCTTTAAGATTTCGAAAGTCGTTATTCTTTATGTAGGACTATTGCATTCTAATGCTTGTTTTCCACGATTTTGTGCAGGCCATTCTAACCCCGAGCCCACTCTGAGGAGCGATGTCGCCAAGGAAGTGGGGGAGAAAACAAGTGAAGCCACTCACGCAGGGGAGGCTTCTGGTCCAGACGCTCAGGTGATCGGAGCGCTTGATGAAGACAAGTCTGAATCCTCCTCTCCTACCGACGGGGGTTATGAAGTAGAAATTACAGGCGCCTCTGAGCATACATCCGAATTGAGCATGGAGGAGCGGCTCGAGAAAGAGAGGGAGGAGACGGTCAAGGTCATAGTAGATCCCCGAGTTGTGGACTTGGACGATCCTTTGAACAAGCCGTTGAAGGTCATCCTTCCTGGCGGGTCCAAGCCCATGGAAGGCCCCCGTACTCCTTCAGTTGCTACCCCTCTATCAAAGAAGAGTACCAAGGGTAAATGCTCTGAAGAGGAGCTGTCTGGAAAGAAGTTGAAGAAGCACAAGAAGTGATTGCTATCCTCGTTCAACGAGGGTTAGTTTAAGTCATGTAATTATTTTCATCTATTTCCTTAGTCCTCGTAGATAGAATGTCGACTCTGAACTTTGGAGGTTGTAATAGAAACTCGTTTCTGAATAAGGTTTAGTTCCTTTTTCTGTCTTACAAAAGACTCTTATTGTTCAGTTTTCTTTGTGATTGTGGTTTTAATCCAAGCAGTTGTGAGTAACATAGACTTCTCAGTCCATCTTCATATAACTCGGAAACTCTTCGGGAGTCGTTGACTTCCATTCTGTGCTTCGAGCACTTAGAATACTTTCTAGCCCGTATGTCAGGGATTTGACAAATTCAAGTCATTTGTGTCATAGTTCATATTCAGGGAACTTGGAGATCCGATTCGCTTATATTCGAGTCTGCACTCTAGGGAGTTAGAGTACTCTAGTCCGCACTCTGGGGACTTGGAGGTTTAAGTCATTTATATTCTAGTCCGCGCTCTGGGGACTTGGAGGTTTAAGTCATTTATATTCTAGTCCGCGCTCTGGGGACTTGGAGGTTTAAGTCATTTATACTCTAGTCCGTGCTCTGGGGACTTAGAGTACTCCAGTCCGCACTTTGGGGACTTGGAGGTTTAAGTCGTTTATACTCTAGTCCGCGCTCTGGGGACTTAGAGTACTCCAGTCCGCACTCTGGGGACTTGGAGGTTTAAGTCGTTTATACTCTAGTCCATGCTTTGGGGACTTAGAGTACTCCAGTCCGCACTCTGGGAACTTGGAGGTTTAAGTCGTTTATACTCTAGTCCGCGCTCTGGGGACTTAGAGTACTCCAGTCCGCACTCTGGGGACTTGGAGGTTTAAGTCGTTTATACTCTAGTCCGCGCTCTGGGGACTTAGAGTACTCCAGTCCGCACTCTAGGGACTTGGAGGTTTAAGTCGTTTATACTCTAGTCCGCGCTCTGGGGACTTAGAGTACTCCAGTCCGCACTCTGGGGACTTGGAGGTTTTAGTCATTTATACTCTAGTCCGCGCTCTGGGGACTTAAAGTACTCCAGTCCGCACTCTGGGGACTTGGAGGTTTTAGTCGTTTATACTCTAGTCCACGCTCTGGGGACTTAGAGTACTCCAGTCCGCACTCTGGGGACTTGGAGGTTTTAGTCATTTATACTCTAGTCCGCGCTCTGGGGACTTAGAGTAATCCAGTCCGCACTCTGGGGACTTGGAGGTTTAAGTCGTTTATACTCTAGTCCGCGCTCTGGGGACTTAGAGTACTCCAGTCCGCACTCTGGGGACTTAGAGATTTTGTCGAACTTTGTTCTATGACTCGATTGGAGTGGATGATCGGGCCATATTCATTCCAAGCAGTTTAGGTCTCCAAGTCAAATGTGGAGGTTGATGGATGGATGGTCGGTTGTTCGAATCGATCATAAGTTGAGCATACGAACTCAGATCGTCTTGAAACTTGGAACGTTGGCTTCCCTGGCTTTGATTGTTATGTCTTGTTAATCGTGGCTCGATCCAGACTCGGATAAAATCCATCGATATCCATAGTGAGCCTTTGTGTAACCGATCTCCAAGACGAACTGTCACTGGTTTCTAATCAAGTTCTTGGTGTCACGGCCTTGCCAAAAGGCGGGATAACATTTGCCCCCCAAAGGACGTCTTGTGTAAACATGACGTGCTTTGAAAAACCGCAGTCTTTCATGCTGAATATTTACGTTCAGTTGATTGCTTGACAGTCTTTTAATCGTTTCATTGCAATCTTCTTTTAGACAAATGTTCAACTAGCGTGCTTTGCTTTGGTTCTGCCCCCAGTTTTGGGGATGAGTATGGAGTTGATGTATGTTTATACTCCGTCACGCACTCTGGGAGTACGGAGTTGAGTAGATGTTTATACTTCGTCTCGCACTCTGGAAATACGGAGTTGATTAATGTTTATACACCATCTCGCACTTTGGGAGTACGGAGTTAAGCGAATGTTTATACTCCGTCTCACACTCTGGGAGTACGGAGTTGATTAACGTTTATACTCCGTCTCGCACTCTGGGAGTACGGAGTTAAGTAGATGTTTATACTCCGTCTCGCACTCTGGGAGTACGGAGTTAAGTAGATGTTTATACTCCGTCTCGCACTCTGGGAGTACGGAGTTGTGCGAAGGATCGTCGTGTACCAACCAATTTTTAGCCATGATGTGATGGCTTGCCCCGAGCTCGAGTTTCACTTAGCGAGTCGCCGGCCGTATCACAGCCACTCTCCACTTGAATAAATTCCACTTGCAGGATGGAATTCAGCTCTCCGTGCATCGTGATGTTGTACATTGTATTTAATCCATAGCCCCAAATCAAAGGCATATGGTTGATGATGAGCGATAGAATTATGCTCGTCCAGATGTAACTCCATACGTCCGATCATGGTCTGCGTAGATTGGTTGGCAACCAAATCTGAGTACCTGGTCACCTGCATCGTTTTGAAAGTAGTTTAGTTCAAGCTAGTCGTAGTTCATAGAACAATTGAAATAGAGATGGAAATGGAAATAATTCAAAGAAGATTATGGTAAATCTCATTGATATGTGAAGCAGCATCGTGTGCTCGCTATTCGACTCTGCCCTTGGCTCCTTTCAAAGGGATGTCGGTCGTCAACCGTCCAATTGATAATCATATCCCTTTATTAATAGGCATCGGATATTCGTTGCCCGCCATTCTGCAGGACTTGTACATACTATTGAAGCTTCCCTTTCTAGGTCATCTTTTCGATCACACCTCGGAGGTGTTTGTAATCGCCCGTGTTAGGATCAGCGAGCATCCAGGAATATACAACATTCCCTTGATTTTCTTTAGACTTTGGTGTACTCTCTCGAGGTTGGTTTCCAGTACCACTCCGAGTCGTGAGTCTTCAAGTAGAGGTTGTCAATTGAATCTTTCAAAGAGCATATGAGCTGAATTCTGAAGTCTTGTTTCGGCTACTGGGATCTACATCCTTAGCCAGCGGGCCTTCATTGTTATTTTTCTTAGTCTGCTCCACTCCTCCTCACTTCAGTTCTGATTCATTTTGTAAAAGAAATGATCCATAGTCGTAGGAGGCACTTTAGCTAACTAGCTGCCAAAATATATCTGGAGGTCGACTTTCCTCAAACGCGATCAGTATGATACCCTTGTTAGTATTTGGAATAAATTGCTTAGAGCATTGATTTGCTTGGATTCATATCATCTATGTTCTCCAACCTTTGGGAGTACCGCTTGAATAGCGGTTGCTTGTCTGTTCTCTTGCCCTGGTCGATCATGGGATGTCAAGGAAGTGGATAGAATGTTCCTTTATTAAGTTGAGTTTTGAATTCACTATCCGGAGGCACTGCGCTGCGGCTAGGGTTCGTACCCGAAAAAGTTATTTTTTGAAAATAAGGGTCGTACCCGATCCATATATTTTTTGTATAGGGACCAGTCAGATTGTTTTTTGAGAGAGAGATCGGTATACAGTGCATGGATCGGTCTGGATACTTCGTTTGGCACAGAAGTACCGTTCGGCATACAGAAGTACCGTTCGGCATTGGGGCGTTCGGTGTTGGCATGTGGCTCAGCCAAAGCTGTTCGGCTAAGGCTGTTCGGCAGAGTGGATCGGCTTGGAGTGGTTCGGCCAAATCTGTTCGGTAGAGTGGATCGTCCAGAAGTGGTTCGGCCAAAGCTGTTCGGCATCCACACTGTTCGGCATTCCACACGTGTTCGGCATTCACACTGTTCAGCATTCACACTGGTCGGCACAACCGAGTTGTTCGGCATACACTACCGTTCGGCATTACAGAGGCGTTCGGCCTAGAGGTATGTTCGGCCTACGTCTTTTCTGGAGCGTTCGGCATACGCCTTTTCTGGAGCGTTCGGCATACGCCTTTTCTGGAGCGTTCGGCATACGCCTTTTCTGGAGCGTTCGGCATACGCCTTTTCTGGAGCGTTCGGCCGAATTGCCTTCAGAGGAGGGTCGGCCTTCATTGAGTGCAAACTTCAACGTCCAATCCCCAGATCTTGCGTACATCAATGAATCCAATTTACGGCTATCAGCTTCCTTTAGATTTCTTTCAAATCTGAGTAGAATAGGAAGTTTTCTAGTAAACAACTGGATCTATCTTGCGAATATGGAAATCCACTAGTAGACGATGAGATCCAATCAAGCTGAGAATTCAATTCTCAGTGAAAGCACCAAAGTGTTAGCACCAAAATTGGTCACTAACCTCGTTGAAAAAGATTGTGTAGAGATGTAAGTGATGAAGTTAAATTAAACAAGGAAGAATATGCTAATTTAAATGCAGAAAGTAAGAACACCGGATTTATAGTGGTTCAGCGTAACTGCCTACATCCACTTTGAGTTTTGATCTTTATTTCTTTCACAAGTAGTTGAATACAGATACAATCCATATATTAATGACTTGAATACAAGTTTGAGTTAAAAAGAGGAGAGTATAAAAAATGGCAGAGTCTCCCCATTGTTCTCCCAAAAAAGGTCCCTTTTCACTGTGACCCTGCCCCTCTATTTATAGACAAATATGGGCTGGACTTCCCAGGTGGGCTTGGTGGCCGAACACTCTAGCCCAAGTGTAGTGGTCGTTGTATGCCGAACCAAGTAGACCGAACACGTTGACGCCGAACCACCTTCTCAATGAGGAATGGTACGTTTGATGGGTGGGAAGTGCAGAACAGTTGTCAGTCGAAGCCGAACGTGCCTTCTGGCCGAACGATGCTGCCATGTAGAGTAGTTATATATGCCGAACGTCTTCTAACACCGAGTACCACTGGATGCCGAGTACTCCTTGATGACGGGTACCATGGATGCCGAGTACCATGGATGCCGAGCACTACGCCGAGTACTATGAGATGCCGAGTGCTACCTGATGCCGAGTACTACGCCGAGTACTCCTTGATGCCGAACACTCTCTGATGCCGAGTTCCACTGGGATGCCGAGTACTACGCCGAGTACTCCTTGATGCCGAACACTCTCCGATGCCAGTTCCGCTGGATGCCGGGTACTAGTTGCCTGGTCAAATCTCCAGGAAACAATGCTAGTGTATATATTTCGTATTTTTTGTTTACATTAATATCGTAATAGAAATTTGTAAGACTTAAATTGATGTAATAATTGTTCTCTATGCTTTTTCGAGATTGATGTCAATGGCGGTAGCTTGTAAGTAATCTGTAAGAACTAAAATACAGTTGTAGCAATCATTTTCTCCTTCTTGCCCCAGGCTTCAGACCGGCATCAGTAACATGTAGATGACGGAGTTAAAAACGTTGGATAAGGGGTTTTTTAAAGTAAATTACAATTTTATTTTAGTAATTAACTTGGAATTTTTTTCATACGTATATAACATAATTAACTTGATGATGTAATTTTTAAAAGCACTGCTTGAAAATATGGAAAAATAATATTTAGAGAAAACGGTGTTAACTACAATTCTTACCCATTTATGGTTATATAAAAAATTACTTATGTACATGGAGTAATATAATAGGTATGGAATACATATGAGTATGCATGTTGAGGTATAATATTTACTATAAAAATAAGGCGTAGAAAGTGGAGGTCATGAAGTATAGTTAACTAAGTTCATGATTACATGTTAATAATACGTCTTTATATACTACATTTCTAGTATGCGTACACTTTCTATTTCAGACCTTTCCAGTTGTCACCAAAACCTTTGTTGTTTTTCAACCAACTCCTCTAGATAAAGCAACATAAAGCTGAACGTGACTGAAAACATGTTCGGAAAGACAAAAACCAACTTGAGGGATAGTTTGTCCTTATGATTTATCAAGTGTTAAGGAAACAGCTAATTTAATGGGAAATTGTTTATATATTAGGTTGAAAGGAGTGTTAGTATTCTCAGAAGGCTTCAATGCTATGCATGGGATAAATACCCTTGTACCAGGGAAATGTCCAACTGTGGTTTCTACATCCATGAGATTTTTGTGAAAAACACTGCATAGTAATCTGGTTCCATTATATAATCCAATTCTTGGATCAATATTCCTAAACTGATGATGTTATCTATAATAAGTTGATGATATTTGTGATTAATAATGGGGTAACCTTTTCATATAGTATTAATATTTTGAAATTTGCAAAAAAATAGTAGAAACATATCATTAATGCTTTATTACCAAAACTTTAATTGTTACCAAATCAATGAGTCTAAAAATAAGTTTTTAATGCTGCTTGAAAATTAAAGGAAACATATCATTAATGCTTTATTACCAAAATTTTAATTGTTACCAAATCAATGAATCTAAAAATGATTTCTATGTACCGCTTTTTATGTGAATGAATAATTACATTTATATGTCATAATAAATGTTTAATTATTAGGTACACATCACTTTATTTTTGTTTACACTGCTACTTTCGAATAAAGTCTGAAATGGATGTAGTGGCTTATTCCTGAAGTTTTTTGTTATATAAGTAAATATAATTTACTTCCATTATCATCAGTGGAGATATACTGCAAGATTCAAAAGCTTCTTGCTTTGGAAATACAAATATGCAGCAAGAAAATGCAAATGAATCTTGCTTTCGAGACAACAGTCTTTTTCAAATGAGCCAAACTATCATTTATTTCATTACCAGGTAAAGAAACATTCATTAAATACATTATGTTTGCTCTATTATCCCAAAGATCAGATCAATAAACACAAACAAAATCAATTAACCAAAAAAAATATTCCAAATGTAGATGTAACTGAAATAAAATTGTCACATTTGTTATTTTTGGCAAAAATATTTTGTTACAAAGTTCACCGAATAAGAAGATTAAACAACAAAGTCAATTAAGCATTAAGCTTTTCATATCAAAACTTGCTCTGTATAACAATGTCTGGTAAAATAAACAACCTCGGCATCTTTCCTGCAAATATATGGATAAGTAAATTATATAAGTAAATATATGCATAATTAAATCGCATAATTTAAAACAGATTTAAATATATTCTGTAAATTTTGAAAAGTAGGCTAAATTGATAAAAAAAATATTATTAATATATACAGATACAGAAGAATGCATATATGCATGGTAGTAATAAACAACCGTTCTTCAACGTGTTGGAACATTTAAAATTTCATAACCGTTCTTTCAATGTTGAATATTCAGTATTGAACAAAGAGGAAGACTTTGGCTCCTAGTCTCCCAGGGTCCATGCAATTATTAGTGCATTCATGCAACATGGTAATTTACATTATATAGTGAACTTGTTCGAACTATAAGAATTGTTGTATGGAAAATGTGAGAGTATGAAACAAACGGAAGCATATAACAAAGTTGGGTACCTGCGTTGGAGTACATACTTTCTTCTATCTTGTATTGTTTATGAATTTCAGAAAAGTTTCAGTTGAATATCAGCATAACTAAATCTCCTTACGATTTATGTCAAAGTTATGATGGTAAAAGAACATCGAAATATTTCAGACAGACATAAAATAAATATCATTTGTATCATCCTTGTAGTCACTTAAACTGAAATTTATATTAGCTTCCTTACCCCGAAATTTTATTTCAGCTCTATCATATGCTCTGTTAAAGAAAATGATAAAAGTTGGTCAAAAATTCAGTAAATTTGCATATAACTTCATTCATAAAATTTATGATTTATTCGGTATTACCTTGCAGTGGCATCGGCTGTATCAAAACCTCCTGAACATAAATGAAAATTTTACATACACAAAAATTAACAAAGATGTTCAATTATTAAAGCACCTAAATAAACTTGCTTTTCGCAATCCGTGCACATAATAAAGGAACAACAATTTTACAAATGAAAAAGATAAATATTTCTACTAAGAAATAAAAAAATTGTTGTTAAAAGACATAAGACTAACCAAAAATGAGATTCCCATCTCCCTATTCTTCTATAGAAAGTAACACCTATGTATTGAGAACTCCTCGAGCATGGGCCCCTTCTGCTCTTCTTAGCCGCCACTGCCACGTCAGCAGACTTACCAACGGAGGCGACCTCACCACCTATGGTGCTCTACACCATCTACTGATTGACTGAATGGAAAGAAATGGAAGGTGACCAGATCCCCCATCTTCTAATGTCTTTTTGAACTTAATAGCTAATTAGAAGATACAAACTTATACGCTTTTTCATTGTTACAATTCTCTATAGTCTCAACGAGATCTTAGCTTCTTTATAATTTACATATATATGGAAAGAGTAGGTTATTGATTACAATGGAGAGAAATTATTTATGAAGTAAAACTTAGGAACCATCATACCTATATTGACCTTAATTAACAGTATCTTTCCCATCTCAGTCAAATCAGCATCAAAAACCTCCTTTTTCTGCTTTTACCTAACCCTGCAAAAAATGATAAAGAAAAATGAAATAGCTGATTATAATATATACTGGAGCAACTGTTTATGATATTCAATGAGAATTCATAAAAGATTACTACTGTAAAGGTAACCATAAACCATGCAGAAATGTAGAGCATATATGTTCAACTTTCCAGTATATCAAGTGTAGAAAAAATGGAAAAAAGAAGAAGAAAAAAAACTGAAGGGCTAAAAATGCATGAAAGTACCATTTCTTATAATACCATGACTGTTTAATAAATAAATCACATATACACATGAATTTATTGTATTATTCCACTACTTTTGTTCCACAAAGTTTCAAAAGATATTTTGTGAGTGCTAAGAGTACATTAAGGAATAAATTCTGAACATGCGAGTAACTATTTTGCATATTGACAATATTTAGTCCTATAAGGCTTAATAATCAACAAATACATATTAGATGCACGATAAAACTGCCACGTGTCATGAATATACAGAAATTTTATAATAATACCACAAAATTGATAAATTACATACCTCAGGTGTAACATCTATGTCAAGGTCGGTAGGATCAAAGAGAAAGGAATCATCAACTGAGTACATCAAAACTCCTTCAGTTGTAGCCACGGTCAAAGATCTTCTAGTTAGAGCAATTTTGGGAGTGGGTTAAAAGACATAAGACTAACCAAATATGAGATTCCCATTTCCCCGTTCTTTTATAGAAAGTAACACCTCTGTATTGAGACTCCTTGAGAGTGGCCCCTTCTGCTCTTCTTAGCGCCACTGCCACATCAGCAGACTCGTTAATGGAGGTAACCTCACCACCTATGGTGCTCCACACTATTTGTTGATTGACCGACTGGAAAGAACTGGAAGGTGACTGGATCCCCCATCTTCCAATGTCTTTCTGAAGTCAATAGCTAATTAGAAGATACAAACTTATATGCTTTTTCACTATTACAATTCTTTATATGCTCAGTGAGATCTCGGCTTCTTTACAATTTACGTATATGTGGAAAGAGTATGTTATTGATTACAAAGGGGAGAAATTATTTGTTAAGTAAAACTTAGGAATCATCATACCTGTATTGACCTTAATTAACAATATCTTTCCTATCTCAGTCAAATCATCATCAAAACCTCCTTTTCTGCTTCTACCTGAACATGCAGAAAATTAATTCTCATAAGCAAACAATTATGCAGTTTCTCCTCTTTTGAAAGTGAAAACGGATAGTCTGAATAGCTTATTGATAAAATTACCACATTAAGTTAAATCTGGGCATAAAATGAATTACAAAAGCAAAATCAATACGTTGATAGATCTTGGATTGACTTGAAATAATACAAATCTGAACTTCAGGAACATTAAATTTTAGAAAAATAGGTTACAAGATGAAATGATGAAGTGCAATCAAGCATAAAAGGCAGTATAGAGAGTCAATGGATTAACGATGATAAAATTACAGGTTGTACCTCCTGTAAGAGCTGGAAAGTAACATCTAAAAGAGGAGGATGTTGAGCTGCTTAATGCCATTGATAATTTCCTTCCCTCTGCCATTTGTAGGTTTATGATTTCTCGATTTCTTTCAATATTCAATTTTTCACTGGACGGAGGGACGATGATTTTGAAAGTGGGGAAACAAACGTGACTAAATGGGTATTGCGGTTATTAGCGAACATGGGTCAAGGGAATTACAACTATACCTAATGACTATGTGCTATATTTTTTACTTTCTTATCTTTAAATGAAGGGCAGTTTTGTCAATCCAAAAAAGGCTTCACTAAGGGAAGTATTTGCTTTATATATAAGACATATGTGTGTGTGTGTGTGCGCACGCGCGCGTGGATATATATGTGTATGTATATATGTGTGTGTGTGGACCAGCTATTTAGACATAACATAAAACACAATCGGTGATACAATGTTTGAGGTTAAAATCAAAGGACAATCCAATAGTTTAGATTCACTATGTCACTAACTTGTGTCTTAGTAGAATTTTCATACACACACACATGTATATATATTTATAGACACACACACACACAGATATATATATATATATATATATATATATATATCTGTGTGCATGCATGCCCATACATACATGCACACATGCACGCATACATATGTATGTATGTATATTATGTATGTTGGATCAAGAACATTGGTCCGGGGGTAAAATGGAAAATTTTAAAAATCCTTTTATTAATCTGCATAATTTCTTTTAGCAAAGCTAGATGGCTTTAAAGTGGGCCATGTCACTGTATAAATAACGGGAAAATAGGTGTTCTGCACATGTGCAGAACAGCTAAGTGGGAGCAAAAGCCCAACCAAAATGAAATAAAAAGAACAGGAGCTAAGCAAAAGAACCTAGACTACTAAACAACATGTCTACTCCCCCTCCGAAGAGGAGGAGATAGTGCTATCACCAGAAGAAAGGCCAATAACATGCACAAACCCAGAGAAAAGAGCTGCCAGATTCGGATCATAACCATCTGCAGCCGGAGAGTAAATAAATTTCCAATCCCATGTGACATCATAAAACTTGCTTTTATTCGCCTCACCAATATCTCCAGTCCTAGTAAGAGTAAGACCCTCACCCTCAATATGATACAAAAGACTACGACTCTCCCCCTCAACATCACTGATAAATGCATAGTAGGTGTCAGAAATAGGCGAGTAGCGCATATCAGAAGGAAAGTGAATCCAGGCTTGCTCCTCCGAATTCCAAGAAATAGTATCAGTCGTAATAGCAGTGGCATCCTCATGCAGTGTCTCACCAATAGGAACGACAATATCAAGAGAGGCAATGGAAGGAGTTTCAACAACAGAGGCGACAACAGGAGTAATGACAGCAGGCGCTACAAACGCAGGAGCCAGATCAGCAGGAACAACAACAGGAGGAAGCTCAGAGGAAAGAGGAGCAGCATACGTAGGAGCTATATCAGCAGGAACAACAACAGGAGGAGGCTCGAAGGTAGGAGGTGCAACCTTAGAAACCCACCTCCGGATAGGAGGCTAAAGTAATGGAACCCGATCAGAAAGAGAAATGCCAGCAGAGGCCTTACAAGCCTTGGGAAGATGCCCGAAAGACTGCCACACCGTACAAATATTCGGTTTCCAACTGTATCGCACTCTGATATCAGCAACATGGCCCTCGTCAATTCTGACTTTAAGCACCAAAGGTAAAGGCTTGTCTGGGGTGATTGTTTAACGATGGAAATTCTATCGAATTAGAAAACCATCGAAAAATTTATAATAAAATTTATACCGTAAGCGCACGGCATACTATCGTAGTACGTGGCAAGTACGGGTCGATCCGTAGGGAATTGTTGATTTTAAATTTCCTATTCAATCAAATTAACCAAAGATTTAGAGTGATTAGCTAAAAAAATGAGAAAAATGACAAAAGGGGATTGATAAAAATATGAGAGTGTTAAGAAAATTTAGAGGTAATTTTCACTCTCTAGATCACATAGTTCAACAAATTATGATCTCTCTTTGTGGTCATTAGTTAGTTTAATTAATGTGTTTATCATAAATATGGCCTATTTGTGCTATTAATTAGCTCAACATAAGCCATCAAACTATAACACACCCCTTAAACAACTTTTCAACTCTCATGAAAAATGACAACAAGTTGAAAGCAAAATCTATTTTAAGTATGGTCTATTAACTATTAATTAAAAATATAGACCATCAAATTTCAATTTCAACATTCACTTCTTTGCCATAATCATATTTAGATGAAGAGGCAATTTTTGTTTGTGATTGTTTAAGCATAGCCTATTTGTTATGAACAACATAGACTATCAAATTCAACATGAAACAATAAATCACATCAACATTCATTTAAGCACAAAAGAGATCAATAATTATCAAAATGTTGAAGCTACGTGATTAGAGGCTTCAATAGCCCTAAATTGAAGGGATTAGCCTCTCATTTGTGTTGTCATATCAACACTTGTAGCTTGCAACATGAAATAAAACAAGAGGAAAAGGAGAGCAAGATGAAAAGCAAAACTAATCTACTTGCATAAAATAAAATCTACTCTACTTGCATGAAAATAAACTAACTACTAACAAGAAAGTAAAAGAAGCATGTAAAAGAAAAGAGAGCACCAATTAACATTGCATATAAAAAAAGAAAGTTACATGAAAATAAAAATGGCCAAGTAGCCATGGAAAAGAGAAAGAGAGCATGTGTTTTATTTTGAGCCTAAAAACTAACTAAGAGGAAGGGTTACATGAAGATATGAGGTATTTATACAAGTTAGAAACTCTAATTCATTTTTTAGGGAAGTGCCCAAAATGCCCTTGTAGGAAGTATGGCGGCCAAGTTATCATTAGCTTCAATAATCACCCATTAAGTGTGCATGAAAATGTAATGGCCATTAGCATGTGGATTAGCTTCTAATTTGTACAAGAAGGAAGGTGGGTAGGTAGGGTCCTCCATCATCATGGCTTTGAATTATTTCCATCTTCATTCCTTTGTATTCACTCTTGTGCATGTATATATCTTCATGAAGCCACTTGTACATGAATTTAAATTCTTATAAAATAACATAGAAATTTTCAAGTAAATTTTAGAAAATTAATATATACACAAAAATGACTATTTTGCCCTGGATGAAGATGAATATGTGACGATTTGAAAATAATTTGAATTTTGGTTTAAACAAGTTAAAATACCCGATATGATCATTTATAATTTAAATAGATTAAATATGGTGGTAAAAATATGCACATTTACGTGCACATCAAATACCCCCACACTTATCTTTTTATTCGTCCTCGAATAAAGAAAAACTAAGATAAATCCGTTTTCGTAGGGAGCACGATTGCATTAAGCATTTGCAACAAGCCGTTAAACCTCTAGGTGTCCCCAATAGGACGAGTGTTGTCTCGTGATGGTTTTCAGCGCATACTACCACAAAATCCAAATGCAAAGTGAAAATATTTACAAAATGCAAGATTTATTTACAATGGGATGAATGCAAGTTTTTGAAAATATTTACAAATGAAGGATTTACTTTTAAATTAACACGAATAAGTTAAATATAGGTTTCGGTTATTATCTTGAAAAATTAAGTCCTTTTACTTGTCAAAATTTCCAACAAACATGAAGTTATCATAACAAATAGACTATAGTTTAACTCGTTGTTTCGGTTGATAACAAAGCATAACTATGAAATAGATCCTTAGTTGATTATCAAAGTTTATCAAAGTGGTATTTTCATTTCTTTTCAATAACAAGTCAAATCAAACAAGTTAAAATAATGCTTGGATTTCAATTGCTTACTCTCTCTAATTTGAAAATTTTATTGATATTAAAAATATTTACATATGCTTAACTCAGATAAACTGAGGCCAGATATATCACCCATGCACTGCCTTGCGGGCTTATGTGAAGGGAATACAGAGTTTGGCGAGTGAACACACAAGTGCGAACACTTATTGACCGTAGGCGTTATTAGTAAAATAATTTTTATATACACACACCTAACTCGGATAAACTGAGGCCAGATATACTGATCGTGCACTGCCTTTCGGGCTTACGTGAGAAGGGTATAGAGCATGGCAAGTGAACACACGAGTGTGAAAACATGACTCTAGGTGTTTATTAAAAAAAAATACATATATACAAATATATTTTTTGTTTTTTGTTTTTATTTTTTGAAGAGAGAGTTTTGCAAAATCATCTTAGCGCCATTTAACTTAGAAGACAAAAAAATGTTATATCCTTTACTTTAAATTCAACCACTTTTTAAAACAAAGATTTTCAATTAGGATGTATTTCATAATTAACACATATAAATCTTCCTATATACTAGTTAAACCACTGTTATTTGTAATCAAACTTAATTTTTATTTCTGTTAAGACAAATAAATTTTCAATTTTTTTTATTTAATTGCCCAAAACCATATATTTATCTTATAGTGTTTCTTTAAAAATAAATCAAAATGCTTTAAAAAAATTAATTTATTTTTAAGTTTTGGAAAGAAAATGTAAAAATAAACCATGAAAAATAAAAAATAAAATGATTCCCCCCACACTTGATTTTGACTGTGTCCCTACAGTCAACCCAAGTGGAAGGAGAAAAATAAAAAAAATAAAACGATGCCCTATATTTACATGAAAATGAACGGTATTTACACGAGATCAGAAAGTATATCGTTAAAAAGTAAATGAAACGGTCTTCCAAAGACCGATTCATTTGTCTCGTCAAGTATGCGAGACACAGCTTAAGCTCGAAAAACCAAACCGTAAAAGATTTCAAAACTGAATGTTGATTTGGAAAAACGAATGTTATTTTATTAAAAATCGGACGAGTTGTTTTATTTTGGATGATTTTCGAGGTTGATAAAACAATTGGTTGAAATTCAAGTTTATTTTCACCATTTTGAAATTCAAATTTTTCATTGAAAACTTCTTCAAAATTATTGATTTCAAAATCAAAGTAGTGATTTAAGTCTTCCCCGTCGGAATTTAACAACTCGTCATCCAAAAGTCCAAAAAATTTGTGTTCATTAAATTCGTTTTACTTTGTTGGATTATCAACAACTTCATTACGTATCTTAAGTTCAAAATCCAAAGTTGTTGTATTCAAATTTTCAGAATCGAGAAAAGGAAGGTCGAATTTTAAATTTGGTTCTACACCCTCGAAAGAATTGAAATCCAACTCAATTACCGTGTTCTCAACAACTTCATTAAGATCGTTATTTTCAATTTCAAAAGTTGTTATTTGAAAATCAGTGATTTGGGTAAAAGATGGATTATCCTTTGACTCATCACACGTTGGGATTTGATTTTGTTTATCACGTTGTTTCATATATGTTTCAAACAACGAATCTGTGTGATCATCGTAGATTTCGTCCATTTGTTTAACAAAATCCAATTTATAGTTATTAACTTGAGAATTTTCGATTTGGATTTGTTGAGAACAAAATTTTTCACTCGTATCATTATCGAGATTATTACCGTTGCCAAAATTATTTGAAAAGTGGATCATTTTTTCGTTTTGATTTTGAAATTCATTTTGGAGTTCAAAATTGAATTGGCATGGGTTATACTCGAAATCGTTTGCATTTTGAAGTGAATTCAAATCTTGAGTACTTTGAAAATTTTGACTTGAGTTATCACACAAATAAGAATTACACAAATCATTTATCATTTGATTTTGTTGTATAGATATTTCAAGTAAAGACGAAATGTTATTTTCAAAATTTGAAGGTTGGTCATTGTTTTGAAAACTTTATTGTTCAAAATTTGAATTGTTTATAAAATAGTTGTCATTAAAATATCCATGTGAATTTGGAGTGAAATCATATGGATTATATTGATTTTCACAACTATTGTAAAATTCACGTAAGTGGGGAAACTCGGACATTTTCAAGAATGTTATTCTTTCTTTTTTTTTATAAAGGAAAAATATTTACAAATAAAATTTATTTTTCAAAAGGGAAATTGATTTTTGTTTTGTTTTTTGGTTTTTCAAAAAAAAAATTCCTTTTTTTTGAAAAGGTTTTATAAATATTTTTTTGAATTTTGGTTTTTCTAAAAAAAATTTTGAATTTTTTTTGAAATTTCAAAGAAAAAGGATTTAAAAATTTCAAAGGAAAAGGAATATTTACAATTTTTTAGTTTTGGATTTTGAAATTTTTTTAAAAATATAAATGAACTAATGCAACTAAATGAATGCAAGGGTCTAATTACAAATTATTTATCCTAAGTTAACCCAAAATTGTATAATCACACTTTGTCTCAAATCAACAAGATAGTTCTCAGCCAAGTAACGGGCAGGAGTTATCGGTGCACCACGAATCACCGTAGCAATGCAGTCGAAGGTTTAAGTACCTTTAGAGAAACAACACTATAATATTTACGAATCACCGCAATATTTATAAATGGTTATTACTCTACCGTAGCCTAGACACCAAGAAATTAAATTGTTCAAAGAAGAAAACTTGTTAATATACCATTAAGAGTTATCGATGTCTAACCGTTATCATTAATCAAAATCTAGAATGAAATGCAAAGCAGAAAGTAAACGTGTATTAACAATGCAAATACGAAATGATTTTTGTTTTTTTATATCAATGCAAATGCAAACAACCAACAATGCAAAATGGATAAAAACAAGGGATAAGAGTGCAAATTTTCTTTTAAGCAAGCAATTTATTTGGTAAGCAGTGCGGCGGTTCTTAGCAAGCATTTTATTTGGTAAGCAGAGCGGCGGTTCTTAGCAAGCAATTCTTCTTCTAGCAATTTTCTGCTTTGGCAACCTGAGAAATAAAAACAAGATATATATACAGTTTTTTATATCTATATAAGGGTGGAACCTAAAATAAATTAAAACAAAGCAAAACAAATGAAGGAAAGAAACTTGTTTTTTTAAATGAATAAAACTATTCAAAAACTCAAAATAATTCAAAAGCAAAGAATTTTTTTTTGACAAATGATTGTTTTATTTAAAAGCAAGAAAAACCTAAAGGTTAAACAAGTTAAATAAAAAAGAAATGGAAAAAATAATAAGAAAGGAATAAAAAAATTAAACAAACAGCCCGGCCCAAAAAAAGAGAAAGAAATTCCAACCTAATTTAGTAAACACAGTGTCATTGAATACAATTCAATAAACACGGACTCGTCCTCTGCTCTAAAAGAAAAAGAAGTTTGCCTCTTTTTTAAAAAATAATTTAGTTGTTGAATTGGCAAATTGCGGTTGTTCAAATTGGCAAATTGGCACTTGCTCGTTGTTGATTGCGATGGTGTGTGGGACACAGTTGAGTATTTTGGGAATTGTGCAATTTGCTCGAGTTTCGCGGTGGTCGATTTAGTGAAGGCCGCGGTTTCGGTTGAAGGTGGAGCTGCAGTTTGATTTGCGGTGAGGCGATTGGGTGTTAGGACGAGGTTTGATTGAAGGTGGTTGTTGTTTGGGGTACGGCAATGCTTGGAGGAGATTGGCAAGGTTGTGGCTAGATTGAGGCGATTTGGGGTTGCTGAAGATCGCGATTGGTTCGAATTCGATTGAGGAGGCGTGCTTTGCAGAGGATGGTCAGGTGGTTTCGGTAGAGAATAGGTGGAAAATTGTAGTGAGGAAAAGTGATCGAGTGATGCTGAGATGAGGTTAAAGGCTGAAGTTGCGATGGCGATTGACGTTGATGTCGCGGCTGTGGATTGTTTAGTGGTTGTATGTAGTAGGAAGCGACCGGTTGTGGCTTTGATGGTTTTGTTGTAGAGTGATGGGTTGCAGTCGTAAGTGATATTTTTTTTGGGTTTTGAATGGGATGTAGGCAAGCGGTGAAGTGAATGGGTCAGAGGAAGTGATAGAGGGGTTGTTGGTAATGGAAATGCAAGTGGTCGGTGGAGTTCGATGTATGGGTTGAGGAAAGGAGGACCAGTGACTGCAAGCAGGGGCAGAGGAACTGTAGTGATAGTGAAGATGGCTGTTGCAGCGGTATTTGTTGTTTGAAAGTTGATAGATGATTACTGCAATTGTTTATTCACACTGGCAGTTATGGTGGTAGCAAGGTTTGAGATGGTGGAGGGGGTGTGTTTGAAGTGGCTGTCACTGAAAATGGCAAGGGGTAGGATGTGATGACTGCACTCTTGAGCTTGAACAAGTGTTGTTGGTGATTGAGGGTGTTGATTGGTATTATATGTGATGGTGGTGGGTAGCAGTTATGGCAGAGTTCACAAAAATGTTTGCAGTGTGTTGATGGTCGGAGTGTTAGCAGTGGGTATGTGCACTTTAATGGTTGACAGCAGGAAGTGGCTCAGGTGGATGGACAGAGGAATTGTGATGAGCTGACGAAGTCTTGGCAGTGGGAAGTATTGGTTGAAGTAATTGAATTGAAATGTGGGCAGTTTTGAGTGTTGTAGTGATGGTCTTGCAGTCGAGTGGTCGGTCTTTGGAAGTGTTGCAAGGATGAGTGTGCAGAGGAATGAATATTGTGTGGATGGTTGTGTGGGTGGAGCAGTTTTGGTTATGGATTGAAGTGAACTTCTAACGACCCGTATTTTTTCGAAATAGAAGAAAATTCAAATTTTATAATTTAATACGGTAAGAAATTAAAAATTTATGATTTTAAATAAAATTTACTTTGAATTATAACATCTGATTTTGATTTAATAAAGTGACAACTATTTTATGTGATTTCAATCGTATGGTTTAATAAAAGTTTAATTGGATAGATTTGATATTGTGTAAAACATGAAATAAAATTTATGATTAACTGGAATTGGGTTTTATTTGTAAATTAACTTCTAATCTATTTGTAAACAATAAATGTATAATTATGTATTCAAACTTATTTAAATTTTAGTCTTGGTTTTTGCTCATCTTACATATCAACCTATTGAAATTAAATTGTTAATAAAATTTAATATAATTGGATTTTACATAAAAGGAAAGAAATATAAATTTTAATTTAATAAGACTTAATTAGTTAAACGATTCATAAATTGAGAAAATTGAGAATTTAATACTGCATTAGTTAATATTAGCATTTTAATTAAGGAACTAGAAATTTTAAACCAATGAATATTCAATTATATTAATTTGAAATATAGTTTATTTTTAAATTAAATAAAGGTGAATTTTATTGAATATAATAAACTGAAATCTACCATTTAAAACAAACAATAGAATTTTATGATGGAAATTTGATATTTGTTATGCGTCCATCTAGACATAGCAAATGGCAAATTTTCGTCGAATGATATAGATGTTCTATCAGTCCCTAGAAATTCAGTTTAAATCAGTTTAACAGTTGAATTTAAAAGTGTTCGGAAACCTAAATATGTCAACATGAGAAAATTTATTTAGAACACTCTGAATAAGACTGCGTAATCCGTTTCGCGAAATTCGGACGTTTCTAGCTCCGTTTGGATTTTTCCGTACGGGATAGCAACGTATATCAATGTCAGTGTAACAACCCGGAAATTTTAATAGTTTTATACCGTAATTAAATGAAAATTTGATATTGGGAATACGTCTATTTTAATATAGCAAATGGTAAATTTTCGTCAGAAAATATGCAAGTAAAAATTTATTGTGTAATTCTATTTCAATCAGTTAAAAATTGATGGTAACAAAATATTTTCCAAACCTGAATATTTTTACATAGAAAATTTGTAAATCATCTTCTGAGCAAGACGTTATATTTCGTTTCTCAAAATTTGGACTGTTATTGCTCCGTTTATCTTATTTCTGGCAAAATACCAGCATTTTCAGTACCGATTATCGACTTTTGATAGGATGATCGTACCACTGATATCAGTACCGTTTTGATCGTCTTGTCGTGCTGGTCTCTATGGTATATTCATTTCTGTACTTTGAGGTCCAGTACGCGATGGAAATGATAAAACGGTGCGTCGTATCGGTACCATAAATGTGACTTTTGACTTTCCTTTTTTTTATTCTTTTTTTTTCAAAATTGAAATGTGTTGTACAAACAAAATTAATTCCTTTGAAATCTTTCAGCTGAATTGTTGCTCGTGACCGTTGCCATTCAATTATCTTTTATTTATTTTGGTCCGTTGATTTTGCTTTCTGTCCTTTTCTTTCATTTTGAAAATTTAATAGATATGTATATGTCGGTTGCCATTTATACTCTGAGAAATAAAATAAGTTATGCATTACAGCTATTAGCTGTTGCTTCCTCTCCCCATTTGAAAACCATTCCTCTCCTTTTGCTTTTATATATTTGTCCCTGACACGTCCTCCCTCCAAACAAAGAAAATAAATCATAAAATGATGATGATTTCCCAGATCCTTTGCTCACCCCTTTCATTCGAAACCTCTCTACCCGATTCACCATTCACCACCTCTATTCCTCTCGCCTAGCCCATTTTATAACAGCCGCACTTAAAAAAAAAAAATCAAAGCTATATATTATTTGTTGCAACCGAGCACGCACCCTGGCCAAGCTCAAACGCAAGCCATACCTCTGACTTCCCCTCTCATGCTTTCACCTTCCACTCACCGCAACTGGCCTCGGCCGCCAACTCTTCTCTTCTCATATAGGTAATATATATATTATTTTATGTTTGATTATATATATATATATATATATATATATAGTTACAGCAATTCTGATTTATATAGAATATGTTTATATTATATTGTTGTTATTATATATAATAGTTTTCTTAGTTAAGTATACATATCTATACAGCAGTTTCGCTTATGATAGTAGTAGATATTATACATTATATATATAGGCTATATATTAGTATGTGTAGTCTGTTATTTGCATACGTATATAGTGCAGAGCTATTTGTATATTTTAAAGTCTCTGGCCATTTTATTAAGTATATATATATATATATTACGTTCTGGTTTCAGTAAAATTTACAGTAAAGTATATGTATTTTGTTAAGGATGGCTACAGTATTATAATATAAGTAATACATGTGCACGTTTTAAGTTTAGGCTAGCATTTTATAAGTTGTTTCATTTTTAAGTTGTTATTAGGTGTGAGCTCTGCTGTTTATATATGAATATTTTAATAAAGCGAGTTATATATATTAGTTCATATGAGTTCATAATTTATCAGTTTATATATACACATCGTTTCGGCTGTACTATATATATGGACAAGCTGGTCAAGATGTAAGTTACATAGTTTATGTGATCTGGTCATTTATATAGTCTATACATTAGTTATTAAATATGTTAGTATTTTTAAAAATATATATACTATAATAGGTTAATTTGTATATTTTGGCAGACTAGTTGAATATATATATTGTTTACAGTAAGTTGTGTATAAATATGTCCAAACCTATCTTTACACTGTGGCTGTTCGTGTTATATATGATCTATATATATATATATATATATGTCTGTTGTAATAGTGTATGTTTATATATATTTATAAATATGTTGTTTTATATAAGTAGTATGTGTTATTTTATAGCTAATACTGACTAAATATAATATATACTAATACATAGAGTATTTCCTGTTTTGAGGTTATATTAATATTATATATTGTTGTAAAAGTTATGTCAGCCTATATCTGAAATTTTATAAATGTTTGATTATATATATATACATGAATTTATATAAGTCATATATATTTATTTATCTTAAAATTGCATATGGTTTATATATATATATATATATATATATTAATTGGTTTCAAAACAGTTTTATACATATGTGTTTAAGATTTTGTTTGGGTAATGGGTTTTAAATATAATATATATATTTGATCCTTAATGCTTGAGTTTAAGAATAATGATTTCTATTTTTTTTTTTTTATCTTTTTCTTAAATTAAAATATTAAATATATATATATATAATATAATAATAATGTATACATATTTTAGTTTATAACAAAACTGATTTGATTTGTTTTATCGATTCCTTATCTATCAGCTTGTCCGTTGAATCCGTATCCATCATGCTTTGCTTCGGAATCCATGCTTGGATTCGTATCTCATCTCATTCCATTCTCTCTCTAGCCTCGAAAGGTAAGCAATCACTCACGATTAACGTTCTTATATTTATTACATTTGACTTCAATTGAAACGACAATTGAAATATGACGTTGTTAGTTATTTAATTGCTATATATATATGTTATTATCTGTATCTGTTCACCTGTGACATCCGACACCATTATCTGTTATTTATATTGATGATATATGCATGTTATATTATTTTCATATCTGTTATCACTCTGCAAGTTCCCTGTTAGTATAGAATTCACTATGGGTTGAAATGATACATACCCGAACGATCTGTAGAATAGGAGAAAGTCGTTATGGGTTGAAATAATAAACCCAAGTGATTTTCATTTGAATTGAATTTGGGATTGTGGGTTGAAATGATATATACCCGTATATATTTAAATTACGGATTGAAATGATAAATATTCGTATCACTTGACCATAGGATAGAAAATTTATATAGACACCGTTGGTCTATATATAAATATTTTAAAATGATTTCTATGGTTTTGAAAGGGAATATATATGGTTTTAATTAATATTGAAATATTTTATATATAAATAAGTTTTAATATAAAGTAGATTTAATAATAAGCTTTAAATTTAGTCAAGTTTGATTTGAGTAAAATACAATATGTTTAAGTATTTATTTAAAAAAATTATTTTAAAAAATAGATTTTTATAATAATTCTATAAGTTAAGGTTGGAAAGATAAATTTGAATTTATTCGAAATTATATTTGATTAAGAATTTTGTTTAATTAAATCGATTTGAAACTTATTGAATTTGAGGGTTTTAAGATATGATTTTATAACTTGATTTTGATTTAAAGTGATTAAATGGATATTTTAAGTTTTAAATAAATCGAAGGAAATATTTAGTTTAATGTAATTTAAGGTTATTTAAATGATAATGGATTTGTTAAGTGAATATTTCAAACTAAATAATAATGAAGTTAAAATAAGATATATATGAAATTATCAATTTAGTTTTGAAAGTGCTATAATTTAGAAATATATATATTTGGAATGGAAATGATATTTTTGTTTTGAAGCATAAATTATTTTGAAATGACCACGGTGTTATAATGACTTTTGGATGTTAATAGCAAATATTTCTACATAGTAGATAGTTCCACGGATCCTTAGAGGATGGTTATCCCAAACATCCTTTAAGTTACTTGTATTTCAATTGATATTTCATTTGAGTTGGATTTATTGATATAAGAATGTTAATCCTGACTCGAATGTTTTGTGTTTTGCTTTACGCTCGGGTCAGACTGAGTGATACAGCATTTGAGACTCACTGTAACGACCCCGAATTTTATATAAATTTAAATTAATAATTTAATGAGTTTTTGAATTAAAACAGTAAAATAAAACGGTAAATAGATTGCGAGTTTTCCCGGATTCAAATATATTCTGTATAAATCATTTAAATTAAAAATATTGTATATTGTGTATATATGTGTACATATGAATGTATATGTAATATAGGAGTAAATTTGTAAATGTATATATATACATTGAATTTGAATTTGAAATCTTGAATATAAATGGTTTAAAATATAAATAATAAAATGTTGGGTAATAAAACTTTAAAAGGAATTCGAAATAAGTGTTGATGTTAAACGAGTATTTCGACTAAATCTATGGTTATATCAGATATGAAATGAACTTATAAACTTCTAGAGATAAATATTTAAGTTGAAATAAAAGTAATGAAGATAGGAATAAAATAAAAATACGTTCAAGTAGATTTAAGTGTGAGTAAATATATATATCTATCTATGTACACTTAAACAACACAATGATAACTAATGCCATATCATTATCACTTCAGCCCCCATACAAATGAAACCAGACAGACAACACAAAGAAAGTTTTTCTTTTTTTGATAAGTTAGCTTGCATAGGAAGCCACAATCATCTCAACACAAACATGTACAGCCGAACTAGAGTAGGGAAAATTATAAAATGTATATTGGTACAGGTCTAATTAATATCTCTAGTGCAAGCAAAGATATCATCTTCTCAGCCACACAACTATCTTCAGTTGTACATGACCGAAATGAAAGAAAGAAAAATGAATTTGTACAAAGTTATTTAATGCAAGGTACCTTAGCACACAAAATGTTCTCACCAGCCAGAAAATATCACTGACCTTGGTACAAAAGGAAATTTATAACTCTGTACAAACTTTATTACTTTGTACAAACCAAATAATATCACTTGTACAAGATAATTTATCAACCTGGTGACTTCATTTCTTTATATCAACATCCTTCTCATTTCAATCTCGTTCCATTTCAAACTGAGAAAAATAAAGTAGCATCATCTCAGTTTCTTCCATCAAACTAAGTTAGAATCTGAAGTAAATAAAACTTAGATCAAAACAAATTGATGCAACCAAAGTCTTCAAACCTGGGAAGATATCAAAGCCTAGGAAAACAAGAATAAAAGCCTGTTCATCAGAAAACTCTATTTATCTCTGGAAACAATGGTGAGCAACTCCTTGTTTTTAGAAGCTTAACCTGTTTTGTTTCTTGATATTTGTGGGTAAACTTCACCTTCTCTGCTTTGAAATGTCTGTGAGTAACTTAAATTTAAAATCTATTTAAGTATGTTTGATATGTTCTTATGTCTGAAAAAAAAGTGTGTTTGTATGAATATATTTATACAATCTTTTATTTGTACTGATGGCTGTCTGTGTATGGTCTGGAAACCATTTTTTTTGTGATAAAACTGGAAGCTCAGGCTTAAACAAAATCAACCTGCTTAATCTAATTAGTATTTGTATTTAGTCTGTGAACAAAACATGTCTGTTAGATCACAAAACAAATTATCAATTTTGAAATTCGAGTTCATCAGGTAGCCTGGCTCTGTAAAACTTGAAGAACAGGCAATAATCAATATAAGAAAATTCTCAGACATTTTAAAATATTGATTCAAGTTTACAACTTGAACTCTTGCCTGAAAATAGGATTTTTAAAACTTGAATCATATTTTTTAGTGGAAAATTGAGTTGGCATTGTTGTGATGAACGGAAAACGAGTTTTCGTCGATTTTGGGTGATCAAGTTGACTGGAGTACTTGGCGTTCACTGTGGTGATGGAGTAGTAAATGGAGAGGCAGGGAAAAATGGTTGAAGACGCTGTAGTTTGTCGTGGTGGCAACGGCGACAAAATTTCTTTTGTAAACCTAGTTTTGTTATGAAGATATATGGGTCTCGTTCGAATGCCACAGTGCTTCGAGTTCGACCGGCGTCTGGGAATCGGAAGCTGGAAGGAAGGCGAAGGCGTGGCCGGAAGCCCAAAGGCTCTGGTGATCGGAGAAGCGAGTTCGATGGAGATCCAGTTTTGGGGTGTTATTCCTGTTCTTGTGACAGGCAATCTCGAATTCGACTGGGGATTCGTTCGAGAAACTGGTGACCGGAATCGTGGAAGGTGGTCGTGATCGATATGCCGGCATTGGAGTTGATGGTCGCAGGCGAACGTTTCGCCTGTGCACGTGCACGTACTTTGGTGATGGCTGTCGTTTTTCTTTTGAGTGCTCGAGATATTTGCGTGAGTGACTCTTGAGAGACTCGAGTATTTCGAGAGTTTTACTCGAAGAAGTTTTAGCATGCTACGGGTCGAATATGTTAAATGCTACGTGGAAATGATTCACGGGGAAGACTCGGGGAAAATGGGAAAAGTCTCGAAGCAAGGGGGCGAAAACTCGAAGCAGGCTGGGCTTCCTCACGAGACAGAGGGATGTTTCCAGTTTTAAATAAAAGTGATTTCCAGGTTTAAACTTAGTTCAAAAATTTAACAAGTTTTAATAGTAGTAAAAAAAATCAAATGGTGGATGGATTCAAGAAATGTTAGAATCCAAAACTGAAACTTTAAATTAATTTTATTCCTAAATGTTTAAAACAATATATAGTTTAAATAAAGAGTAAATTTGTTTTAAAACAAATGTTGACGGATTTGAGAAATTCTTTTAAATAAAAGTTTTGAAAGAAAGACTCCTTTTGAAATGTTAATTAAGATAAATAATTTTTTTTAATTATTGTGGAAAGAAATTAAGGAGGGTAAATTAGTAATTGTCATTAATTAAGTAATTAGGGGTTTATCGATTGGTAATTAATAAATTGGCAAACTAATAATTAAGCAATTTAATTTATTAGAAATTAAGAATTGTTAATGAAAATTAATTACAGAAATGATTAATTCAAGAATAATTGAATGATTAAGGGGTTGATTAATTATGTAATTGGTTTAAAGATTAAATAATTAATATGATTTATTAATTAAGGTAATAAATCTGAGAATAATTAATTAATGAAGGTGATTAAGGAAGGATAATTAATTAAATGGAGAATGAAATAATTAAAAGTTAATTATTTAAAAGTTAAAGGTTAATTAATTTATTTAAAAAAAAGTTAATTAATAAATGATTAAAGATTAATTAATCGAAATGGTTTATAATTGATTAATGATTAATTAACCAAGATTTGTAGTTTATTCATAATAAATTAAACTGATTTGAATAAATCAGACAATTAACTGACCTTATTTATGGATGTTTGGATTCTATTGAATGACTTGATTGTTTGATATCCCTGATATATGATGCTTTGTGATACATCCTGATTTATGTTGTGATCTGTAGTTTACTTATCTGTGACCTTTATATATCTATGATCTGTGAATGAACGATAAGCGTTGTTCTTATACCGCTTATCGAATTATATTTTTGTATTCTGATATGTGATGATTGTAGGATGTTGCACTATTGTGTGAAACCCCTGGACTACACCTTTACACACAAATATGGATTTCACGTGGAAATCGGTTAAGTCACAGATAATTTAAATTTGATGTTTTTGAAATTGATTTTGAAATTTGAAATTTGGGTTTAAAGTGAAAAGCTTTTGAAATAGAATTTCAAAGATAAAAGTTATTTTGAATAACTTAATCGAGTTTTGAAAATTTAAATAATTTGATTTAAATTTGAATTCAGGTTTGAAATTAAATCTATGATTTGGAAACTAGGGATTAAAGATGATATAAATGTGTTTATATAAAGTTAAACCATTTAAAAGTATAATTTTGATAATTTGGATTTAACCCAAGGATTTCCACTCGTATGAATGAATCAGATTTTCTGAAATGAAACTGTTTGTTTTTAAATGATAAAAGCTTTCAGATAAGAAATGAAATTCCAGTTTAATTAAAGGAATTTCAAGTTTGAATTGAAAAATGGTTTTCCAAGTTATGAATGAATTGTTTTGAAAAGCTATGATTTGAATCTGTTATCTTTAACAGATTTAAAATAATGATTTGTTTAAACCATTTGAAATGGGATTGTTTTGAAAGCTATAAGTTAAATCTTGATTTGAATATTTAACGAGTTAATCAAATTGAAATGGAAATTAATTTGGAAAATCTGTGAATGAATCTTTTGTTTAAAAGATTAAAATGTGGAAACTGTTTAAACCGTAAAGATTGAATCTTTTTGTTTAAAGATTTGAAAATGGTAATTTGTTAAACCATTTGAAAAGAAAGATTTTGGGTAATAAGTTGTGACTTAATTGAAATCCCATATCCATATGTTTTTAAATATTACGCTCACTATTCGGTTTAGCCGGGAGAGGACCTTTAGGTCGTATAACCCATTCCGAATATGTGATACGTCGTATATGGATAGCATTTGAAGACCGGTGTTGAAGACCGGATATTTTTGAAAACGGAAGGATTACCGTCGAGTTACTCTGCATCGGCTGATCCTCGATATAGAGGTTTTATCATCCTTAGTGATGGGAAGTCCGGACGTGATTGGAAATTATCCGGAATTGCAAGGGCTTCGTGAGAAGTGCCTTCGGTTCTGTTCGATCCCGGAACAGACTTGTATGGATTGTATGTCTGACATTACACTTTGAGATATAAAGCCGATTTCTTTCAAATACATTTCTGTTGGTGGCGGAGAATTTATTCTCTTAGCTTAACACCCTTCTCTGAGACGTATGAGCTCAGAGGTTATGTAGTTGAAATTTATCAGCGATATATTCCCAATTTGGTAATGTGGCATGCTGAGTGTTGCTGTGTGATGATCAGTGTTTGATCATTTGTGATATGATCATTTGTTTGATCATTTATCTTTGTGATCATAGGTTGATCATTTGTTGACCCAAAGCATGGCTTTGTGAAAAAGTGTAGCTTTGTGGACGAGACTTCATCAGGGCCTCACAACCCGGAAATGGTCGAAACAGGAATATTGCGGCAAGGTTATGAGGGTCGCGCCCTTTAGGGTATGTCATTTCCTTCTGGAAAAGGGTGGTGTCATGGTATGGAGCCCAGATACTTACTCATGTGGATACACTTTATTATGTGTGATGTTGGTTATCGAGGCCTCGGATAAAGGTCCCAAAGGACCGGGGGGTGGCATATTCGTGAGTTACCTGTTACAGGGGTAACCCGGCCTTGTTTTGCAGAGAGCAGTTTGTCTCTCGGGACGTCCCGCCAGAGGCGTTCCCATGCGGCGGAAGGAAGTTCCTTAGCCTGACCATTTGTTGGAAAATCCAAAGAAACAATACGTGACGTGTACGGTTTTAGTTGTATTACCTGCTATGGAATGTGGCGGTAACCTGCTATTGAACATAGTAGCTATAGTAGGCATACGATACTGGTCGTATGTTGGCTAAGATTAATATTATACTTTCGAAATGTTTTCTTCACTATGCACTAATAATAATAATCCAATGATTTTGCATAGTAAGCATCTTTGACTATCATAAGAAGAAATCTCCTCCAATTCTGCGTTTGCATTGTGTGTGTGGTGGGAGGTCTTATGGTAGTTTCATTTTCCAAAAGCATTGCGGATTTCAATGTTTAAAACCTTTTGTGTTTGTTTAAAGATAAACTGTTTTTGTTGCTCACACCAGTCCCATGACTGATCCGGAGTTTATTGTTCCCTTCCTAAACTCTGGGTGCTCATAATTTTCCACACGAGCAGTCTAGAGTTGGGTTTCTTTTCAGATATTCAGGTTTAGTAGATTATCTGGAGCTAGTTCATTCATCGGAGTTGCTTATATTGGAGTTGTGGATTCATTCTTGTTTGAAGATCATTTTGGAGTTATCACTTCTATTGATATTGTTCCGCTGCTGTTGTTATCATTTTCTTTTCCGCTGCTATTTCTTGTATCTCTGATATTGTTGTAGTATCATATTGATATCATTGTTGTATATCATTCTGGATATTGTATTCATTGGAGTTGTATATGATATCATTGATTTCTTTTCTTCCGCTGTGTTATTTACTTAATTGTGTTATAGCTCCGGCGAATCGGATTTGAATGGTCGAATCTGCGACATTCTAGTACAATGTGAAGTACGGATGTTGATTTTCGAGCGGGCAAAACCCGAGTCGTCACATGTGGTATCAGAGCTAAGGTTGAACTTTAGCTCAGGAGTATAACACGTTAAGTAGCTCATTAGAGATAGAGTGAAGTAAACTCTAGAATGAGTAATCTCTCAGATATCCGTCCGAATGCCTCGGTAAATTCTCTTACTATCCACTGATAGTGAGTATGAGCGCAAGAAGAGGATGAGATAGGGGACAGGGGAATACGATTATAAATGGTCAATACTCTGTAACAACAAGGAAGTAATCTTTTCTCTATCAATCTCTTTTATTCAGCATTTTTCCTCAATTCTTCAATAGTTTCTGGTCGATCCAGAAAAGAAGATTCGATATATTAATATGGGGCATAAACTCCAACTGAGGCAAAATTGTTTGTTTGGGTGTATTGGTTGTTTTGTTTGCTATGGTTGATAGGTATACTTTAGTTCTAAACTGAGAGTTTTGAAATTGTATCTATATATCTGTCTATTCTTTGGGTCCCAATATATTCTACGAATGGTTAGTTATCCTTTTGAACTAACCGATGCCTCTGCATACTTCGTAGATCTGGTTAACTCGAGTATTTTGTGAAGTGTTAAACAAATTCGTTCTTGTATCTGTTATAGATATTCTGATTTGGTAAGCCAAATGCAGAATAGCTGTTCAGTTTGATCTGATGAAATGTTTTTCATCTACCTTCGTGTCTCCTTGGTAATTTCGAGGACGAAATTCTTTTAAGGGGGGAAGTCTGTAACGACCCCGAATTTTATATAAATTTAAATTAATAATTTAATGAGTTTTTGAATTAAAACAGTAAAATAAAACGGTAAATAGATTGCGAGTTTTCCCGGATTCAAATATATTCTGTATAAATCATTTAAATTAAAAATATTGTATATTGTGTATATATGTGTACATATGAATGTATATGTAATATAGGAGTAAATTTGTAAATGTATATATATACATTGAATTTGAATTTGAAATCTTGAATATAAATGGTTTAAAATATAAATAATAAAATGTTGGGTAATAAAACTTTAAAAGGAATTCGAAATAAGTGTTGATGTTAAACGAGTATTTCGACTAAATCTATGGTTATATCAGATATGAAATGAACTTATAAACTTCTAGAGATAAATATTTAAGTTGAAATAAAAGTAATGAAGATAGGAATAAAATAAAAATACGTTCAAGTAGATTTAAGTGTGAGTAAATATATATATCTATCTATGTACACTTAAACAACACAATGATAACTAATGCCATATCATTATCACTTCAGCCCCCATACAAATGAAACCAGACAGACAACACAAAGAAAGTTTTTCTTTTTTTGATAAGTTAGCTTGCATAGGAAGCCACAATCATCTCAACACAAACATGTACAGCCGAACTAGAGTAGGGAAAATTATAAAATGTATATTGGTACAGGTCTAATTAATATCTCTAGTGCAAGCAAAGATATCATCTTCTCAGCCACACAACTATCTTTAGTTGTACATGACCGAAATGAAAGAAAGAAAAATGAATTTGTACAAAGTTATTTAATGCAAGGTACCTTAGCACACAAAATGTTCTCACCAGCCAGAAAATATCACTGACCTTGGTACAAAAGGAAATTTATAACTCTGTACAAACTTTATTACTTTGTACAAACCAAATAATATCACTTGTACAAGATAATTTATCAACCTGGTGACTTCATTTCTTTATATCAACATCCTTCTCATTTCAATCTCGTTCCATTTCAAACTGAGAAAAATAAAGTAGCATCATCTCAGTTTCTTCCATCAAACTAAGTTAGAATCTGAAGTAAATAAAACTTAGATCAAAACAAATTGATGCAACCAAAGTCTTCAAACCTGGGAAGATATCAAAGCCTAGGAAAACAAGAATAAAAGCCTGTTCATCAGAAAACTCTATTTATCTCTGGAAACAATGGTGAGCAACTCCTTGTTTTTAGAAGCTTAACCTGTTTTGTTTCTTGATATTTGTGGGTAAACTTCACCTTCTCTGCTTTGAAATGTCTGTGAGTAACTTAAATTTAAAATCTATTTAAGTATGTTTGATATGTTCTTATGTCTGAAAAAAAAGTGTGTTTGTATGAATATATTTATACAATCTTTTATTTGTACTGATGGCTGTCTGTGTATGGTCTGGAAACCATTTTTTTTGTGATAAAACTGGAAGCTCAGGCTTAAACAAAATCAACCTGCTTAATCTAATTAGTATTTGTATTTAGTCTGTGAACAAAACATGTCTGTTAGATCACAAAACAAATTATCAATTTTGAAATTCGAGTTCATCAGGTAGCCTGGCTCTGTAAAACTTGAAGAACAGGCAATAATCAATATAAGAAAATTCTCAGACATTTTAAAATATTGATTCAAGTTTACAACTTGAACTATTGCCTGAAAATAGGATTTTTAAAACTTGAATCATATTTTTTAGTGGAAAATTGAGTTGGCATTGTTGTGATGAACGGAAAACGAGTTTTCGTCGATTTTGGGTGATCAAGTTGACTGGAGTACTTGGCGTTCACTGTGGTGATGGAGTAGTAAATGGAGAGGCAGGGAAAAATGGTTGAAGACGCTGTAGTTCGTCGTGGTGGCAACGGCGACAAAATTTCTTTTGTAAACCTAGTTTTGTTATGAAGATATATGGGTCTCGTTCGAATGCCACAGTGCTTCGAGTTCGACCGGCGTCTGGGAATCGGAAGCTGGAAGGAAGGCGAAGGCGTGGCCGGAAGCCCAAAGGCTCTGGTGATCGGAGAAGCGAGTTCGATGGAGATCCAGTTTTGGGGTGTTATTCCTGTTCTTGTGACAGGCAATCTCGAATTCGACTGGGGGATTCGTTCGAGAAACTGGTGACCGGAATCGTGGAAGGTGGTCGTGATCGATATGCCGGCGTTGGAGTTGATGGTCGCAGGCGAACGTTTCGCCTGTGCACGTGCACGTACTTTGGTGATGGCTGTCGTTTTTCTTTTGAGTGCTCGAGATATTTGCGTGAGTGACTCTTGAGAGACTCGAGTATTTCGAGAGTTTTACTCGAAGAAGTTTTAGCATGCTACGGGTCGAATATGTTAAATGCTACGTGGAAATGATTCACGGGGAAGACTCGGGGAAAATGGGAAAAGTCTCGAAGCAAGGGGGCGAAAACTCGAAGCAGGCTGGGCTTCCTCACGAGATAGAGGGATGTTTCCAGTTTTAAATAAAAGTGATTTCCAGGTTTAAACTTAGTTCAAAAATTTAACAAGTTTTAATAGTAGTAAAAAAAATCAAATGGTGGATGGATTTAAGAAATGTTAGAATCCAAAACTGAAACTTTAAATTAATTTTATTCCTAAATGTTTAAAACAATATATAGTTTAAATAAAGAGTAAATTTGTTTTAAAACAAATGTTGACGGATTTGAGAAATTCTTTTAAATAAAAGTTTTGAAAGAAAGACTCCTTTTAAAATGTTAATTAAGATAAATAATTTTTTTTTTAATTATTGTGGAAAGAAATTAAGGAGGGTAAATTAGTAATTGTCATTAATTAAGTAATTAGGGGTTTATCGATTGGTAATTAATAAATTGGCAAACTAATAATTAAGCAATTTAATTTATTAGAAATTAAGAATTGTTAATGAAAATTAATTACAGAAATGATTAATTCAAGAATAATTGAATGATTAAGGGGTTGATTAATTATGTAATTGGTTTAAAGATTAAATAATTAATATGATTTATTAATTAAGGTAATAAATCTGAGAATAATTAATTAATGAAGGTGATTAAGGAAGGATAATTAATTAAATGGAGAATGAAATAATTAAAAGTTAATTATTTAAAAGTTAAAGGTTAATTAATTTATTTAAAAAAAAAGTTAATTAATAAATGATTAAAGATTAATTAATCGAAATGGTTTATAATTGATTAATGATTAATTAACCAAGATTTGTAGTTTATTCATAATAAATTAAACTGATTTGAATAAATCAGACAATTAACTGACCTTATTTATGGATGTTTGGATTCTATTGAATGACTTGATTGTTTGATATCCCTGATATATGATGCTTTGTGATACATCCTGATTTATGTTGTGATCTGTAGTTTACTTATCTGTGACCTTTATATATCTATGATCTGTGAATGAACGATAAGCGTTGTTCTTATACCGCTTATCGAATTATATTTTTGTATTCTGATATGTGATGATTGTAGGATGTTGCACTATTGTGTGAAACCCCTGGACTACACCTTTACACACACAAATATGGATTTCACGTGGAAATCGGTTAAGTCACAGATAATTTAAATTTGATGTTTTTGAAATTGAAATTTTAATTTCAATTGATTTTGAAATTTGAAATTTGGGTTTAAAGTGAAAAGCTTTTGAAATAGAATTTCAAAGATAAAAGTTATTTTGAATAACTTAATCGAGTTTTGAAAATTTAAATAATTTGATTTAAATTTGAATTCAGGTTTGAAATTAAATCTATGATTTGGAAACTAGGGATTAAAGATGATATAAATGTGTTTATATAAAGTTAAACCATTTAAAAGTATAATTTTGATAATTTGGATTTAACCCAAGGATTTCCACTCGTATGAATGAATCAGATTTTCTGAAATGAAACTGTTTGTTTTTAAATGATAAAAGCTTTCAGATAAGAAATGAAATTCCAGTTTAATTAAAGGAATTTCAAGTTTGAATTGAAAAATGGTTTTCCAAGTTATGAATGAATTGTTTTGAAAAGCTATGATTTGAATCTGTTATCTTTAACAGATTTAAAATAATGATTTGTTTAAACCATTTGAAATGGGATTGTTTTGAAAGCTATAAGTTAAATCTTGATTTGAAGATTTAACGAGTTAATCAAATTGAAATGGAAATTAATTTGGAAAATCTGTGAATGAATCTTTTGTTTAAAAGATTAAAATGTGGAAACTGTTTAAACCGTAAAGATTGAATCTTTTTGTTTAAAGATTTGAAAATGGTAATTTGTTAAACCATTTGAAAAGAAAGATTTTGGGTAATAAGTTGTGACTTAATTGAAATCCCATATCCATATGTTTTTAAATATTACGCTCACTATTCGGTTTAGCCGGGAGAGGACCTTTGGGTCGTATAACCCATTCCGAATATGTGATACGTCGTATATGGATAGCATTTGAAGACCGGTGTTGAAGACCGGATATTTTTGAAAACAGAAGGATTACCGTCGAGTTACTCTGCATCGGCTGATCCCCGATATAGAGGTTTTATCATCCTTAGTGACGGGAAGTCCGGACGTGATTTGAAATTATCCGGAATTGCAAGGGCTTCGTGAGAAGTGCCTTCGGTTCTGTTCGATCCCGGAACAGACTTGTATGGATTGTATGTCTGACATTACACTTTGAGATATAAAGCCGATTTCTTTCAAATACATTTCTGTTGGTGGCGGAGAATTTATTCTCTTAGCTTAACACCCTTCTCTGAGACGTATGAGCTCAGAGGTTATGTAGTTGAAATTTATCAGCGATATATTCCCAATTTGGTAATGTGGCATGCTGAGTGTTGCTGTGTGATGATCAGTGTTTGATCATTTGTGATATGATCATTTGTTTGATCATTTATCTTTGTGATCATAGGTTGATCATCTGTTGACCCAAAGCATGGCTTTGTGAAAAAGCGTAGCTTTGTGGACGAGACTTCATCAGGGCCTCACAACCCGGAAATGGTCGAAACAGGAATATTGCGGCAAGGTTATGAGGGTCGCGCCCTTTAGGGTATGTCATTTCCTTCTGGAAAAGGGTGGTGTCATGGTATGGAGCCCAGATACTTACTCATGTGGATACACTTTATTATGTGTGATGTTGGTTATCGAGGCCTCGGATAAAGGTCCCAAAGGACCGGGGGGTGGCATATTCGTGAGTTACCTGTTACAGGGGTAACCCGGCCTTGTTTTGCAGAGAGCAGTTTGTCTCTCGGGACGTCCCGCCAGAGGCGTTCCCATGCGGCGGAAGGAAGTTCCTTAGCCTGACCATTTGTTGGAAAATCCAAAGAAACAATACGTGACGTGTACGGTTTTAGTTGTATTACCTGCTATGGAATGTGGCGGTAACCTGCTATTGAACATAGTAGCTATAGTAGGCATACGATACTGGTCGTATGTTGGCTAAGATTAATATTATACTTTCGAAATGTTTTCTTCACTATGCACTAATAATAATAATCCAATGATTTTGCGTAGTAAGCATCTTTGACTATCATAAGAAGAAATCTCCTCCAATTCTGCGTTTGCATTGTGTGTGTGGTGGGAGGTCTTATGGTAGTTTCATTTTCCAAAAGCATTGCGGATTTCAATGTTTAAAACCTTTTGTGTTTGTTTAAAGATAAACTGTTTTTGTTGCTCACACCAGTCCCATGACTGATCCGGAGTTTATTGTTCCCTTCCTAAACTCTGGGTGCTCATAATTTTCCACACGAGCAGTCTAGAGTTGGGTTTCTTTTCAGATATTCAGGTTTAGTAGATTATCTGGAGCTAGTTCATTCATCGGAGTTGCTTATATTGGAGTTGTGGATTCATTCTTGTTTGAAGATCATTTTGGAGTTATCACTTCTATTGATATTGTTCCGCTGCTGTTGTTATCATTTTCTTTTCCGCTGCTATTTCTTGTATCTCTGATATTGTTGTAGTATCATATTGATATCATTGTTGTATATCATTCTGGATATTGTATTCATTGGAGTTGTATATGATATCATTGATTTCTTTTCTTCCGCTGTGTTATTTACTTAATTGTGTTATAGCTCCGGCGAATCGGATTTGAACGGTCGAATCTGCGGCATTCTAGTACAATGTGAAGTACGGATGTTGATTTTCGAGCGGGCAAAACCCGAGTCGTCACACTCACCTTTGGAGTTTGGAGCTTCGTTTGGAGATCCGACTATCGATTCAGCTTTCAGCTTTTCCAGTTGATTTGTTCAGAGAGGTCATATGTTCGTACTGAAGACTTCACTGTATTTGAGATATTCTGTTGTATTCTATTTCAAACTCTGTTGTTTATATGGTAGCTTCATGAACTACTATTCTCTTATTTCCGCTGCATTCTGTTATATTACTCTGTGTCTGTGATTCTGTGATTGATTGATTTACTGTATATGCTGAGTTTTGTCAAATTTAAATTAACAATCTGATATTTTGAGCAATTCAAGTCCGACATGTGCGGATGCGAATGGTTGAAAATACCGGGTCGTTATAGAACTGAAGTGGGTTGAAGTGAGACGAACAATTGTAAATGAAAACAGCAGTTGTAAATGAAATGTAAACTGTTTTTGGTGGAAATGCAAGAACAGAAATCAACTGTTTTGAGTTCAAATGCACCAATTTTTTTTATTTGTGAAAAGTAATGCAAAAACCAAAGCAAACAACTGTAGTTGCAGATACAAAATGTAAATAGAAAGAGAATATGATAACAAAATTAAAACAAAAGGAGACCAGACAATTGACAAATGCACAAAACAGTTGAGTTTTTTTTGTTTGAAGAGAAAATAAAAGAAAGAAAAACAATGAGGAAGAACTAAGCTAAATAACACAAAAAGAATACAACATAGAACTAGGTAGACAGAGAATCAAAATGGACAAAGAAAATGGAATGCAATTTTTTTTAAATAAACAAACACAAAAAAAAACACAATAAAATAAAAAAAATCAAATGAAAATAATCCGAAGAATAGAAAATCAAAATCAAAACAACTCCCCGGCAAGCCAAAAACTTGTTTAACGACGGAAATTCTATCATATTAGAAAACCTTCGAAAAATTTATAATAAAATTTATACCGCAAGCGCACGGCGTACTATCGTAGTACGTGGCGAGTACGGGTCGATCCGTAGGGAATTGTTGATTTTAAATTTCCTATTCAATCAAATTAACCAAAGATTTAGAGTGATTAGCTAAAAACTGAGAAAGATGACAAAAGAGGATTGATAAAAATATGAGAGTGTAAAGACAATTTAGAGGTAATTTTCACTCTCTAGATCACATAGTTCAACAAATTATGAAATTATGATCTCTCTTTTTTGGTCATTAGTTAGTTTAATTGATGTGTTTATCATAAGTATGGCCTATTTGTGCTATTAATTAGCTCAACATAAGCCATCAAACTATAACACACCCCTTAAACAACTTTTCAACTCTCATGAAAAATGACAACAAGTTGAAAGAAAATTTTATTTTAAGTATGGTCTATTAACTATTAATTAGAAATATAGACCATCAAATTTCAATTTCAACATTCACTTCTTTGCCATATCATATTTAGATGAAGAGGCAATTTTTGTTTGTGATTGTTTAAGCATAGCCTATTAGTTATGAACAACATAGACTATCAAATTCAACATGAAAATAAATCACATCAACATTCATTTAAGCACAAATGAGAGCAATAATTATCAAAATGTTGAAGCTACATGATTAGAGGCTTCATTACCCCTAAATTGAAGGGATTAGCCTCTCATTTGTGTTATCATATCAACACTTGTAGCTTGCAACATGAAATAAAACAAGAGGAAAAAGAGAGCAAGATGAAAAGCAAAACTAATCTACTTGCATAAAATAAAATCTACTCTACTTGCATGAAAATAAACTAACTACTAACAAGAAAGTAAAAGAAGCATGTAAAAGAAAAGAGAGCATCAATTAACATGGCATATAAAAAAAGAAAGTTACATGAAAATAAAAATGGCTAAATAGCCATGGAAAAGAGAAAGAGAGCTTGTGTTTTATTTTGAGCCTAAAAACTAACTAAGAGGAAGGGTTACATGAAGATATGGGGTATTTATACAAGTTAGAAACCCTAATTCATTTTTTAGGGGAATGCCCAAAATGCCCTTGTAGGAAGTGTGGCGGCCAAGTTATCATTAACTTCAATAATCACCCATTAAGTGTGCATGAAAGTGTAATGGCCATTAGCATGTGGATTAGCTTCTAATTTGTACATAAAGGAAGGTGGGTAGGTGGGGTCCTCCTTGATCATGGCTTTGAATTATTTCCATCTCCATTCTTTTGTATTCACTCTTGTGCATGTATATATCTTCATGAAGCCACTTGTATATGAATTTAAATTCCTACAAGTAACATAGAAATTTTCAAGTAAATTTTAGAAAATTAATATATGCACAAAAATGACCATTTTGCCCCTGGATGAAGATGAATATGTGACGATTTGAAAATAATTTGAATTTTGGTTTAAACAAGTTAAAATACCCGATATGATCATTTATTTAATTTACATAGATTAAATATGGTGGTAAAAATATACACATTTACGTGCACATCAGTGATCTCAATCAGAGCATTGGCATAAACTAGTCTATTCCTGGCTACTGTGTTTGCATCATAACAAATCACTTTACCAACAAGGCCTACAAGCCAATCTATCCCCATAAGAGGCTGAAGAGCAGAAGGGATATGAGAAAAATGGGCCCAAACAGGAATAGATAAAACCTGAGAACAAGCCCTATCCACAGACGGACTCCAAGTAGTAACAATGAAAGGTTTCCCTTCTATCATAATTGGGTCAGCTTCAAGAATTCGATGTCTTTCATCACTTCGCGTGAATTTAATATAGAACATTTTGTTGTCAAAACGAACACTCAAGCCCCCTCTTGGCTTCCAGACTTGGTTGCATCTAGTTTTTACAATATTATAGGATGGATCAGAGTCAAGGAAAAAGCCCACTAGATAATCTTTCCAGAAATCAACACCCGCCTCAATCACTTCTTTTGGTGGAATCATTACACCATCTATCTCAACATTGTCAATACAAATTGGGGAATGCAAACCAGCGTTGTTTGGCATTTTGGTGAATAGCGACGACCACAAAGGTGCAAACCTGGGGGAGATGGTTCCAATGGGGCAGTGGAAAAATCAAAAAGCGTATGTCCAGATGAAGGCAATTTAACAGGGGCAGGAACAGGTGCCGCATTACCACAAACATCAAGTGTGCAACCTGGCAAAACCCCACATTTAATCGAAATAGGTCTATCTGCAACATTCCCAACAGTAGATTCACAACCAATCACTTCGACAATAAGGACATTATCATTCTTAACTACGACGTTCTCATTTTCGTCAATACCATTAACAGATGCATCAACCAGTCCAACAGTTGTTTGAGTCCAAGAGATGTTACCTGCGTTGCTAAGCAGCAGCGAGAGGACGTGCACACCAACGTCCAAAGGACAGTCAGAACCAAGATTAGCCACAGCCAAGGGGGAGGACAAATCAGATAAAAGAGAAGCCAGAGGGTTATCACGACCAATATTTATCGAAGAAACACAGTCGACTAGGGGAGCGATGATGCAATTGAAGCTTTTGTCAGGCATGGATTGAGGAGACGCAGGCAGCTCCAACAACGACTTCCACTGAACACGGAGCAAAGGCGAGTTAAACACATTACCAGATCGTGTGGTGGAAGCTAGATCTAACCCAGGCTTTGCCTTTTTCTTATGCGGCATAGAGACGAGGTGGAATCAGAAGTAGGTGGAGGAAAGTAGACGAAGACTGGGGGAAAACAAGGTTAGGCGAATGAAAGAACGAAAGAAGACATTGCCAAAAAAATCGCCATTTTCAGATCGCCATTAATGAACGATGGGTCGATAAAACACTAGATTTGACATATTACACAAATTTTATTTTGTGTTTATATGAATATAATTTTGTACTGAATCATATTTAGTACTGATTAATAAAAGAGTTTGCCATTTTTAATTGATTTACGTAATAAATCTTTTGTGTTTATTTATTACGATTTAATTATAATATTTTATTTTTATTCAACTTGGTATTTTAATTGTATAATATGTTTGTATACATAATACAAACATTATAATTAGTTAAATATAGTAATCTAACCTAGGGTATACGATGATGAACATATTCCATGGGGGTGCAATCAACCATTGGGATTTATTGTTTACGCACAAACACACATTTGTCAAGGTACCGATCATTTTAACATGGTTATATCAAATATATTATGAACAAATATGTATACACATAAATGTAGTTTTGAATTAATAATTTTGTTATTATTATTTTAGCTATAAATATATATATATATAATTTATCAAATGATGTATAAATATATATATTTAAATTATATGTTCGGTTTAAAATATAATATATATATATATATATTAAATGCCAAAGCATCACACACACACATATATTATAAAACATTTTATTTTTAATTTGAATTTTAAATATGTTTGACTAGGTAGATTTTAATTTAAGTTGACTTGTTCAAAAATAAAAAAAATTAAAGTAAAAGCAAAAACCAAATAAAATATTCTTTTAATTTTAAAAACAAAAAACATAATTTTAAATATATTATTACAATAATTCTGCAATATATATATATATATATATATATATCTTTGTGTGTATGTATATGTATATCGAAACCAAATTAATTTAAATAGCAATTCATATATACATATATAATTATTTAGCCGAGCGGTAAGAAATATGGAAAAAATTATAAGTAAACACTACAACAATTTGGACATTTTAAAAAAACACTATTAAAGGCTTTTACAGCGTTTTTATAAACGTTGTATATCAACATGTTGTTATAAGTATGTGACCTACGATAGCAACACCAAAAACGCTGTAAAGGTGTTCTTTTAACAGCATTTGAAAAATGCTGTAAATTGTTTTAATGGCGTTTATGCACACTGTAAAAAAACATGTTATAAATAGAAAGGGTTATTAGATGGCAAGAATAAAACGTTGTAAAAAGTTTCATATTATAGCGCTTTAAAAACGCTATTGTTACCTTTTATAGCATTTTTTAATGCTATCATCTTATTGCATAAAATTTTCTATGCTTCTTTTTGACGTTTCAATGCATATGTATAACGAATTTAAATATCAGTAAGATCACATTTGATTACCAATACGTTATATGTAAACAAATAAAATTACACCAAAACAACACGTGTTCATTATATTTCATAACTACGTATGAAGATTACAAATGCAAGTAAACAATACTAACATTATACACAAGAAATCTTACCAAACGATACATAGAAGTATTGAAACACTAAAGATACACACAACACTATATATTACTTCAAATCACCTTGTTGCTACTTGCTAGTACCAAATGTTTTAGTTACCTATAAAGAAAAAGCTCAATAATTAATCGTAATAGACAATATTCATGAAAATTATGCATATAAAGTGACAGTTTTGAACAACAATATCTGATATTTATGAACTTATTCAATTCTAAACCACTATTGTATTTAAATGACTACAGATACCATTAATTTTTTAAAACTTGTAATTTTTATAAAACTCGATTTATTTCTATGATACCAGTTTAATTTTTGGCAACTTAATTAACTTAGCAAAATCTTTATGATACTTAATAAATTCTATAAAAACTTTGTTGATTTAGTTAAATTTTTATAAAACACAATTAATTTTTTTTTATCAAACTTGGATAAATTTTACAAATTTAATTAATTTAGTCAGATGTTTATAAAACTTGATTAAATTTTATAATAATTAGTTAAATTTTATTACCTTGTTATTTTTATAAACTTAATATATTTTATAAACTTAATTAAAGTTTATAAACTTAGTTATTTTTTATAGACTTTCTTAATTTGTATGAAACTTAGGTAACTTCTATAGAAATTAGTTAATTTTTATAAATTAGGTTAATTTTTATAAATTTATTTAATTTCTATAAAACTTAGATAACTTTGTTAAATTTTTATAAACTTAATTATTATTTTATAAATTTTCTTACCTTTTACAAAATTTTGTCAATATTTAGATAATTATTTAATTTATATACAACATGTTTAACTTATTTAAATTTTTATACAGCTTGGTTAATTTTTATAAATTTATTTTAGTTTTCTAAAACTTAGCTAAGGTAGAAAATTATTTACTTTTTAAAAAACTTGGTTAACGTAGTTAATTTTTATAATTTATCTAACTTAGTTTAATTTTACAAAAATTAATTAAATTTTGTATAAAACATAGCAAGCCTTTTATAAAATTTGGTTAAAATTTACAAACTTAATTAATTTAATCGGATGTTTATAAAACTTGGTCAAGTTTTATAAAACTTAGTTAAATTTTATTAACTTTGTTATTTTTATAAATTTAGTTTATTTTGAAAACTTAAAACTTACTTAATTTCTATAAAACTTAGTTAACTTCTATAAAAATTAGTTATTTTTTTATAAATTTATTTAATTTTTATAAAACTTAGATAACTTTGTTAATGTTATATTTTGTTTTAAATATTTACTCAATAATTGCATGTTGATTGTTATAAACTTATTAATTTTTATAAAACTTAGAAATTTTATAAACTTATTTAATTTTAAAAAACTTAATTAGTTTAGTTAATTATTATAAAACTTAATTAATTTTATAAAAATTAATTAACTTAGTTAATTATTTTAAACTTAGTTAATTTATTATTATTATTATAAACTTAGTTAATTTTTATAAATTTAATTAATTTTTACAAAAATTAGTTTACTTGGTTAATTTTCATAAAAATTAGTTGTAAAACTTAGTCAATTTTTATAACAAGTTAACAATGATTTCAAAATAAAGAACACGATTTTTATAAAACTTAAGTTTAGTTATCTTAGTTAATTTTTATAAACTTAGTTAATTTTAATTATTGCAAAAATATCAACTTTCAAACAAATAAAGATGAGAATTAATTCCATTCATGTACTATCAAGTTACAAAATTTATATACATGCAATTGTATTTATGTTGATAATATATTAAAGGTTCTTGTATTTTATAGTCAACGTTTCAACTAAAAATCTGAACCAAAAAAGGTGGATGTATTATATAAGTAATATTCACATATAGTGTAACCAAATGTTCAAACATAATGGAAAAACATAAGTGCTAAAAAAATTATAACCTTCACTTCCAGCAACTTTAAGTTCTAAAGACATTAAAAATATCACATGGTTTGAGCATCGTTTTGACCTGCATTGAAAATATAACAAAACATGAGATATACATGTACGTATAATGCTAAACATTTTTAATTTGATTCTAACTGAGGCAAATACGCCTCAGTTTTAAAACTGAACACTTCAACTATGAGCATTTTGTGAAAGTACATATATATCAACTTACACCAGTAGTTTTTTAAAAAAAATTACATCAGTGAAAAGAATACCGACAACTCCAGCCATGGAGAACAAGAATGAACCAACTCAGCCTGTACATATCAATCGAATACGTAAATTCATCCATCCTAGTATGAATATGAAAAGAAAAACTAACACATCAAAAATTCTTGAAACTGTATGTGCTAAACAAAAGTAATGAAAAGAAAATTCTTTGATCTGATCCACAAATTCACTTTTGTAAAACTTAAGCTTGGTTTTGGTAGTGATGGTGAAGAGTTCTCATTGTTGAAAAAATAAATGCAATACATATCAATTGAATACATAAATTCATTCATCCTAGTTTGAACAAATTCTATAGAAGTTTATGGCAGACTTTTGACCGTATGGAACCCCTACATCTTCAGGCTAACCAAAATTTCTACATCTAACTAATACATACACTACCAAGCCCATCATTCATCCGTATCCACCACCTTCCAGCTCACTTTTGTTTATGCCCTCACGGCGACTTTAAACCAACTTTCCTGAACCACCTGCCTTGCCTCAAATCAGCCAATGAACCTTGGATTGTCACACGAGACTTCAACTCAATGCGCCTTTCTATACAAAAACTAGGTGATAACCCTCTCAGTTTGAAGGAGTTTTCCCCCTCAACCAAGCACTCATCCGCTCTTAGCTTGTCTCCGTTCAATCTACTAGTCCTACAAATACTTGGAGTAACAAGAGCAGAAACCATACTTACTGCAAACTGGATCATGCCTTTCAGAGCATTCAAGCTATTTCAGTCTGGCCCACTCTCCTCTATGAAACTCTCCTCCCTTCCATCTCAGACCATTCACTTCTTCTCCTCTCTTAGGAGAGGAAGCCATAAACATCAAACCCTCTTATAATTTTTTTAATCATTAGCTAAATCATAAGGGATTTGATGCTATTTTGTTGCAGGTTTGGAGCATAAGGAAGCAAGGAAACCCTTTGTACTCTTTCCAGAATAAATTCAAAAAAAAATAGCAGTGATTCTCTATAGCTAAATTTAGTAATTATCTAAAACTTATATTACTGATTATTAACAAAGTGAGATACACAAACATATTGGCTCTTACCATGAACACGTTTAAATTTGTTTGTTACAAGCACTTAGTGGATTTCGATTCGAGTCTTCTCTTTTTATATGAAAAATGGACGTCATTTTTAAATGCAAATATCTGTGACAATCCAAGAATACGTACGATATACTGACAATCACCAGCAGTCATGGAAATATGTTGATATGGCGCTATTAGATTTGAACACTCACTGGTTTCAAGATTTATTCACAGGTCATGAAACTCACTAATATTTCAGCATATTCCATAGCATTTGCTGGAAGTTTTTAAATTACATCCTTAAAATTTTGGGTTTGGTGCCCTTATATCATGCCTTTGGCCAAATTGCTAAAATTGTTGATAAAGGATCAACCTCTAAGTATATGTACTGTCTTCATCTTTATAAAATCAAATACAACATCAATATCTGGATTATGAAGAATTAAACCATTGACCTAATAAATTTAATTCAATGCAGCATGTTGAGCAAATGGAGCACTGTATGCTCAAATATCGTGCTTGAGCCTTGACATGCTAAAATTGTCGATAGTCATGCAAATAACAAACATGTATTTGCATACCTATGAAAGCAAGTAAGTTGTAAAACTTATACATGCTAATAAATAACAATAAATGTACCTGAATTTGCAGTCCCTTCTGCCCATGAAAGCAAATAACATGTATTTGCAGTCCCTTCTACCCACGAATGCACATTAACATGTATTTTCATACCTATGAAAGCAAATAAGTATCATGAAGCCTCGTTCTGCATAATTGGTTTTCTTCTTCGGGACTTTCATTTTCTGCCCAGTTCTGTTCGGTTTTGTTCAGTGCAATTCTTCAATCATTGCCTAGTACTTTGGACCATTGCCAGGGACAGTGGAGCCATAGCTGTGACACCTTGTATGTTTGCACACACAAGTTCCATGACCAACGTTCTGTTAAGTGAAAACAAAAGCTGAGAATAGCCAACATACATAATGAAATGACAAATTTGTATTATAATGTTTTACTTTGTGTGGTGGTGTTTGACAATAACAATGATATGCTCTATCACAGCGTCTGCAAACATTAGTTTATTGGGGTCACCAGCACTATGGCAAACCTAGATATTAAAATTGTAAACATAACAGGAACTAGTGTCATCATTAAAAACAAATAAAACGTATATAACTCCATTGGTACATAAGGAACAAATCTCACAAATGTGACAAGATGGCCATTGCCATGACCTCTAATGAAATAGATTCTGAACATATGCATCTTTATGAAACATTCTTAAACAAGCTTACATATGAATAAATAATTAATATCAGCACAAACCTGAATCTGATAATTACAAAGATGAAATTACTAGTTAACTCAATTTATAGAGTATATCTCAATAATTACAAATGTAACGTGTATAATACAATATGATGTATATTGTTCTCATAGAATGAGTCATTCGTCATTCATGGTAAGTAAAAAGTAGTGATTCTAACACTATATATGAGTCGATCTTTACAAGTAGACCATTATATATTTATCGATCTTTACAGGTAGACTTGACCACACATAGAATTCCTGGCTTCGATGACACTGCCCACATGATAAGAACTGGGTCTAAATCATAATGTCGAATATTTACTAATTCAATTTCATTGGCAAGTCTTCCGAGCAGACTTGGAAACTCATTCTAGTACACAGGTTATCAGAATCTAACTTTATGGAAGAAGCCAGTTAATTAAATGTTATGTCTAGGTAGGCATTAAACTTTTTACTTTTAAACTGTAATATTTGTTTTTTCTCTAGCAAAAATAAAATAAGCATATCCTAGATATTAGATCAAGGCTGCTGCAATGAAAAAAAAATCAAGTACATACGCACATCATATGACATATCAAAATTCAAAATGCATGAACCAAGGGATACCAAAATATTATTACTCTACAGTTTAAAAATACCATGTGCTTTAGCCTAACCAATCAAAAAGTCCATCTCATTTGCATAAAACATAATATCTAATAATGTAACTTATACCTACACATTTGGACTGTACGAATTCTGAATATTTGGCTCAAAAGCTTTCGTTCAAAACTGCCCATTCTTTCATTCACCGTGTTGGAATACTTTATACCATGCTTTAGAAAATCAACAGTTTAAAGGAAAATAAACACAGTAAAGTTGCAACATAGGTTGCAAAACACAGACGTACCAGTCATGTTCGTTGTTTATACTAGTACCTTATTTTTCACCAAAAAATTTAAAATGTGAAGACTAGAACCCATTTTGTCAGCATGACGTAATAATATATGCAGCAGGGGCAGTCCATCAGTAAACGAAACAATTCATAATTTTAGTCATATAATACAATCAAAATTTAACAAATTCAACAATCAAGTAAAGTATATGCCTACTATAACCCTTCTATGCGCTTGATCTGAACCTAAAATCCATTCAAATCTAGTTTCTTAACAACGTACGATTAATCAGGAAAATGACAAATTAACCATAATCAGACAAGAGTAAGTAGCTCTATTGTCAAAGGTTCAAGATGGCCAGCTTTTTTCACAAATCATATTCTCTCAATTCAAAAAATGTCCTCGTTCATGGTCTGTTTTTGCCATGCATGTTATCAAATAGGAAAAACCAATAATCTATGGACAATTGACCAAGTGGGCCCAAAAAATCAAAATCTATATAGTTCAACTGTTTAAAATAGATAATTGCTACTTTGGATTTCTGCTTCAAAACCCGGTTTCAAAATTGAAAATTAATAATATACAAAAAAACAGAAAGTACTATAAAAAAATCCAAACCTTTTGTGCCTCATCTTGCTCCTTATGTTGCTACCCGTAACCCTCTTAGAGCATCCAAAGTAACTGCCATAATAAAACGCATTGTCCTTCACATACCAAGTTACTTCTCTATGTTCATTGCATAAAAAAGCAACAATATAAGCATAAAACATGATTTGCATCTCATTATAATCAAAAATACAGTACAACGTTCCTTTTAATAAAACTTTTTAAATTATGTTTCATTCATCCAAATTGTAGAAAAAAGGTCAAAAATAAACGTGTATTACCAAAATTTTCAAAATTAGATTTTATTTTCATGTATATTTTTTAAGAAATATTTAAAATAAAACACTAGAATACAGATGCATAATGTGGTCTTCTTCCATAAACCGAGATATAACCATAATTTCATAAAAAGCTAGGCACAGTTGCAACCCAAGTGTGTGACTACAGACATAATTTAGCCTTATTCTGAACGGAAATGTAGTCACAATTTCATAACAGGTGATTTATGCTTTCCCTATCCTTGCTGACAATTATTTGCAGCAAGCATTATTTTCTCTCTAATGTACAAGTTTTAGGATACTTGACAATAATTACATTTTGAGTTTCAACTGATAACCAATGCACATGCATTACTATATCTGTAACATGAATAACTCTAATTGTTTTCATAGAGAAGAAACACACATTTATTTTAAGTAACCCACTTTCATAGAGAAATTATACCATAGACCTAAAAACATGCCATCCTCTTAATTAACAAAAAGGGAAGAGGAAAAAAAATGTACCTCCTGCATCTTCTCCATTTTGAATCTTTCGAAACGGTTTCTTCATCTGCAACAGCAGATGCATCAAACTTGTACCTCCTGCACCCATTTTGAATCATCTGAATGGCTAAATTAATTGAGTGCGGTATCATTTAATTACTATTTTTAAGAATAAGACACCCATTAAAATTAGAAAATGCACCTTCAAAATTTCAGGGTCCTTCCATGATGGTCGAAGACATCCTCCAAGGTCCTCGCATTTATAGGTCCTACCAATAAATTTAGGCAATTTGCTGGAATAATTTGTTTAATTATATAACAGTATGTTTTAGAGTAATAACACAAAATAAATTCATAATCTAAGAGTATCTCCAACAACACCTAGACTATAATACACATTTTTATTTTCGAAAAAATAATGATAAGATTGGCGTAATACTCAGGTATTTATTTAACATCTGCATAGCCATCATACTCAACATCAAAAAAGATACCGCAGTAGGCTTAAAATCAGATGACCCGGATGTTGGAATACAAAGACTGTAGAAAATAAGTATAGGGTATTGACTGAAAGCAACAATAGCAATCAAAATGCATAAAACCTGAAAAATGAAAAAAAAGGTACAAGCGTAGCGTACTATAATTGGATACATCATATATTAGAACTGCTAAAAGGGGGGAAATTCACAGTAGGCCTAAAATCCTTTAAAGTTTATTTTATGCTTCACCTTATTAAAATTACAATGATCGGTACATATAATTATGAAATTTACTAAAAAGATTTGAGACTACCAAAATCTGACATAGTGGAATGAATCAAACATAAAACCCAAATTTTAACCAACAAAAAACCCTAATTCAAGCATATAAAAAACCCTAATTTGAATCAGTTTTAAAATAAAAACGACAATAAACTAGGAGATTACCCGGCTATAAGCTTTGAACACAGTCACCGTGACATGGAGTAGACAACGAAATCGGGAGAAATGGGGATTAAACGAGAGGAATTAGCACGGATGGGGCTTCCATTGAACGGTTTTGTTTTGGAGACATGTAATGGAACGATTAGCACGGATGGAGGGAAAGTGAATAAGTTGCCGCTTTCATTTTTGGGACTGTGTTTGATAGCGGGAAAAAGATTAGTAATTTATGTGTAAGTGGCCAATTACAACAAGCTGGCTTACAACGCCATCCAAATTTGCAATCAATATAGGGTTTTCTTGTAGTGAAATCCAAATTAAAACAATGTATATATACATGTTACTTAATTATTATATATATATATATGGTTTCAAAAATAATTTTATTATTTTATTGTTTTGGCCGAATATATAAAATTGGGATAACATGCATATAAACATACACTTATTTATGAATTTATTTGAAAAGAAGTATTATATTTTTCTGATCTTGCCAATTGTCGACATCTTGGTTGCTAGTTGTTTCCTTCTCCGAACTTCAAATCCTTTCTCCTTAACCGCATGATGCAACTTCGTATATAAGGCATCACCAATTTCAAATAACGGAGGTTAGGTTTTTTTTCAATATATGGAGACGAGGAAGGGGTTAGCTATTTATAGCCATCTAGACCATAAATATCTTCTCTCCATATATAAAAACTATGTCTCCAGCCCCTCCTCTCCAATGTTATGCCCCTTATAGCCGAGGCTTTCAAACTTCAGACCTAATTAATTTAACAATTAAATTGACTGTTTAATTAATTTATTTACGCTCATTCCTTAATTCAATTAATATATAACTTTTATGCACCGTTTTTAATTAATTTTTAGGCTTCAAATAAAGAATTCAAATGCCATAAAAATTCAATATAATATTGTATTAATTTTATTATTAATTTATGACATTTATAAATTAATTTTAAATTGGTCGAACTCAAAAATTAACTAACAACACGGTTGTATTAACTATGCGATGTGATATCGGTTTTAATCAATATTAAAACTAGTATAAATCGCACGTACGTGCATCCAGTGGCTAAAGATATTCACTTTTTATTTAATAAAAAAATGAGCGGACAGATGTGTGTTGTAAGCGCAAAATTTTTGGTAATCATAACATTTTTATTTCAAGTTGTTTTGTTGATGGTGTTGTTGGCAAATTGATAGTAAAATTCTATTGATGGATAGTCGGAAAGGGTAGCAGTTTAGGTTGCAAACTGATGGTTAGTTTCCATTGATAGATGAGGGTATTTTCGGAATTTCAAAAATATACCGTGGAAATCATATTCATTGAATTCTCTTTATTAGTAGTAGAGATACTGAATCTTGTACGGACTTTGCTAAAGCACGGTATCAGGTACAAGTTTAGTCGCTTATAAATCATTCAGGCGAAACCTAATTTCTAATCTTTATTAAACTACATCTAATGATATTTTATGCATGTTTTCTTTTCGTTGTCACTATAGCACTAAGATATCAACATTTTGGTATATGGTAATTAACTCTATCAACACCCGTAGTTAACTACGTAGACCAATTTAAAGTTCTTAGCTCAATCCGAGATAACATTTATCGATTAATCGTTTTACTCTTATAAGATATTTTGACCTTAGGTTAACTACCAATTGCAGTGTTACTGACCTTCTATAATGAAGGAGATGGATCCTCTTTTAGACGGTGTTTCACTTCCATAGTATACCCAACGTAACCCTGTCCTTTCTCCTTGACTACGGGATGCAACTCCATCTACAAGACGTCACAAGTTTCAAATAGTGGAGGTTAGGTCTTTTTAGTGTATGGAGACTATGAAGAGGTTAGCTATTTATAACCATCTAAATCATAAATATCTAGCACAGTTTCCTCTATATCTATAAACCGTGTCTCTTGGTCTTCCTCTCCAATGTTATGCCACTCCAAACTTTGGATCTGGCTGATTTAACAATTAAATCAATTATTTAATTAATTTATCTAAGCTCACTCCTTAATTACATAAATATATAACTTTTATACATCGTTTTAACTAATTTTAGGCTTTAAATAAATAATTAAAATGCTATAAAAATTCAATGTAATATTTATATTAATGGGGCATTTCACCAAAAGGACAAACTTTGCAGTCCAATTAGTTTCTAGGACACACATTCAAAGAAATTACTTTCAAGGACTTAGTCAGCAGAATAATTACTTTCAAGGACAAAGTCAGCAGTCCAATTACTTTCATGGACATAATTTCATAGGTTTTTAGGCCTTAGAAACTAATTATTTTACATTTTGTCCTTGAAAGTAATTATTTCAGTTGTGTGTCCTAGAAACTAATTCCACTTGCCAAAGAGGCCCTTGTGGCTAATTTCCACTATATTAATTTTATTATTAATCTACAATGTTTATAAATAAATTTTAAATTGGTCAAACTCAAAAATTAACTAACATGGTTGCGTTGAACCATTGGTGTAAACTTGGTCCTTAGTCAATATTAAAACTATTTAAATATTGAAGCTTATACGAACTTTGTTGAAGTACAATATCAAGCACAAGTTTAGTTGCTTATAGATCATGTCGACAAAATCCAGTTTCTAATCTTTATTAAGCTACACCTTATAATGATATTTTGTACATGTTTTCTTTTCATCATCACTATATCACTAAGATATCCGCATTTTGGCTTATGGTAAAAAAAAACTTTGCTAATATTCATAGTTAACTGCGTAGAACAATTTAAAGTCCTTGGTTTAGTCTGATAACACTTATTAATTAATAATTTACTATGGTCAGAAATTTTGACTTTAAGTTAACTACCAATTATGGTGATACTAACATCCTACAATGCAGGAGATGAATGCTCTCTTGAGTAGTGTTTCACTTCAAGTAGTTAAATGTATACCCAACTATAGTCGTAACATGATCGATGAAAACGTTAATGATATGCCCTAGGGGTAATTATGTAATTTATTATATATATCTAGCTACGTAGTCAATCTTGTTCATAGCAACGGTGTTTGTTTTCCTTTATATACATTGTTATATTATAATATAATTAACTAAGTAATTAACTTAAAGTATATAATAAGAAAACCCTTAAATAAAATGTTATGTGGTTGTAGTTGCAAATAATTGTAACCTTGAGTAATTAATCACAAAATAAGATGGTATTTTGTTTTAAATATTTCTATTTAAGATGTTTCAAGAAAGGATATTGATACATCCATTGAGTGGAAGTATTGAAATTGAAGCACTATTAAAGAGAGGATTCATCTCCTCGGTTATATGCGGTTAGTATCACAGTCAACTCAAAGTCAAAGTCTCTGGCCAAAGCATTTCGGTTAATAATAATTGTTATTATTGAACCAAGTACTTTGTATTTGAACTATAAAGTTGAATGTGGATGAGGTTGAAATTTTGACCATTACCAAATTCTATAAGTCCAAAGTGATATAGTTTTGACGAAGAGAATTGGTGTAAACAAATGTCACAACCGGGTAACGCTTATTTGACTAAAATTGGATTTTTATCGAAAATGTGTAAGCGATAAATTTGGCCATAATGTCACACCACCTGCTACGTGACGTGTGGACGTTAACATTAGAATAGTTCGATGTTAATCGCTGACCAAATTTACACCCAAGAGTTACACAGCCGAAATGATGAATTCTCTTAAGACCAAACGGTTTAATTAGTTTATAATTGTTATAAATTAATTAAATTATGAAATATTAATTATAAAATTTGAATATGATTTGAGAAATAAATAATGTTATATATATTTATAATAGTTATAAATATATCGATCGATATACAATATTGACAAGCGATTAAATTAGATATAATTGCATAGTATTTTGGCTTGGGCTTAGATGGGTTTAAGGCCCATCATTAGGGCTGAAAAATTTTCGTTTTGGGAAGGTCTATGGGTGGATAAAACATAGGGAATTGGCTTGGAGATAATGGGTTGAGATAAAGTGAGAATGGATAAAAAGGTTTTCCTCATTTCTCTCTAATACAACCCTATATATATATATATATATATGTGTATATGTATGTATGTATGTATGTATGTATGTATGTATCTCTAAAAACAATGACTAACCTTTTTTTGGCCGCCATTACCTTCTACATTGCTAGTTAAAAAATATCTCTCAATCCACTTCAAAATTCTCAAATATATTTCAAATTAAAATAATACTATTCGATAGTTAGAGGTCGGTGATTCGGACTTGCAATCTGACGAATCAAGAACAGTAAAAGGAAGGGAAGTCATTGCTTCAACGTGGATTCAAAGGCATCATTAAATTGGTTTAATTCATATTACAGTAATTAAATTATATTATATGATCCTATAATGAGCAATTTCATATCTGTTTAAATATATTGTTATTGTATGTTTAATTAGGTGAGATTTTGTAAGTAGATGTGGTTGTTACAAATCAGTTTGGTTATGTGCATAATTTGTTTATTATACTATTTGATTTATGTATAGACAAATGTTGTTTACTATACATAATCAATTTTTGTCATTAATAATTATTTTATATATATTTAGTAATAAATTCATGTGTGTGTATATATATATATATATATTAGTGTATATTTCTCTCTCAGAATAGTATATATGCATATGTAAGATATATATATATATATATATGATTTAAAAAATTTAGTACACTTATTTATATATAATATGAATTTACAAATTTGAAAATTAATTATCATACATATATTCATATTTTTAAATTAAAATTTATTGAATTTTGAATTGTTTATTATATACAAAATAATTATTACATTAAAAATTAAATTTTATATTTAAAAAAAATATTATATCATTTCAGAAACATATAAAAAAATTTAGGAATTTTTCAATAAATTTTATTATTTTTAATAATTAATATTATTTCGTAAAAAATGTTTATGATTTATTAAAAATAATAATTTAATTGAAAAATTCTTCAAAAATTTTCGTAACCATTCATCCATGATCCTAGAATTTTTGAAATTTTAAAATTTGAATTTTTAATAATATATTATTTTATATTAAATAATTATTGCCGAAATCAATGTATTTGTTATTAAAAATAATAATTTAACTTTGAAAATTCTCCAGATTTTTCCTGAGCTCTATTTTATGATCCTAGATTTTTTAAAATTGTTAAATTTGAATTTTCATCAATAGATTATTTTATGTTAATTATTTATATATGAAAACATTATTTTATTCATAATATATACAAATTAAAATACTAAAATTATTATATTTGCAAATCTAAGTTAATTTTGAATTATAAATAATTTTTAATAATTGTTCTCTCTCTTTCTAGATGTGTATATATATATATCTATATATAAATGTTTTATGTTCATATATTATATATAATATATTTATACATACATGTGTGTGTGTATTGTAACACATATACATGCACATATTTGGACAATATACATGACATACAAAATGAGCTAATATGTCTGTTGCGATGTAAATCCCAACATCTACATATGAGCATATTATACCTTTCATGGATTATTATGTTACACATGCACTCACACATATATGTATATGATACATTTATGTATAAACTAAATTAAATAAAATTAATTTCATATCTTAATATATTTGAATTTAAATAAAATAAATGATTTTATTTAAATGAAATTTAGAAATGTTCTAATTCAGTTAGACTTCATAGGTCCAATAAAAGATACAATAGGGTAAAATTTTGAAATTCACACATAACTTCCGCTGCGGGCTAGTCCAGTTCCAACAACAAGTGCTCTGCTTAAACTAAGTATTACCAGGTATTACTCTTTTTATCAAAAAACTTAATTATTTTACTGTAATATTCTCATAAATTGACCCTCCAATATGTAGGGTGCTAGATTTACTGTGTTATTAAGCTCGTTTTTTTAAGTACAAGCAACATACAAAAATATAAATACTTAATCATTGGTTTGAAAATGTCCATATCCACTGGTGTGACGACCGCCCATGACCCCCGCACTGAACCTAGAGATAGTGCGCTGTAAAGTGTGCCAGGCAGCCATGGACGATTGTCAGGGTAAATTAAAACAGCTGAATCTATCGTATTACTCACAGCGCATGGACAAAATACAATAGAATATATATATAGTGAAGCTTCACAAAATAGAATCTTATCAATAATGCTTTATAATAGTTGAATACAAACATCTGAATAGTCAATACATCAAGCCTCACTACATAACACTCAGAGAATATACAAGCAGCGGAACATCCAGTACATATAGTAAGAAAACAATATGCAATCCTCCAGCTCGTCTTCATCACCAGCATCGTGGAAAGCAAGAACAGCACCTGTCACTTGCTACCTAGTCTGCCCGTCCCAAAATGGACGAACAGCCCAAGGCAATAAGAGTTAAAACATAAAGCCTTGAGTCAGACAACAGTCTTAGTGAGCGGTAAATTAACTAACAACATACCAAAAGAGCATAAAGGAAAAAGGAATAGGAATCCAACCCTCCCACTCCACCTCTTTCTACACTGATAGCCCCCAGACACACACTAAGCAGACAAACAAAGCAAAGCATACAATTTAAAGTAAAGCAATTATCACTCGAGTCAAGGGCGATGTTTTCCAAGTACAAACCCCCAAGGCCTAAACCAAGATCAGATAAGCACCCAGAAAATACCGCTCTTGAGACCGAATGACGATACAACCAAACATCCATGACTCTGGCTATCCCTGTTATCATTGCTTTGATATCATCGTTAATTGAATGACCGGCTCATTATTTCATCCATCCGTCAAGGGCTAATGGAAACCCCGGTTCTAGACATAACTCCGCACGTCATCGTGACCCGTGCCTAGGACTATCGAATCTGCCTAGAGTACTTGACTACCAATCAGTAGCCTTCAGGGACTATCGAATCTTCCCAACGTACTCTTGCTTTGAGCATGCTAGAACCTTCAACAACGATGAGATCTCAGCCTTCTAGTCATCCTCCTTGACGACTATTTCTATACTAGCTCAAGCGCCTCTCGAGCAAACCATTATCCTCAAACTCGAACCATTTCACCGAGTTATCAACATGCTTGGAATGATCCCGTCTGGATTAGACCAAGACTCTCTCATATCATGCTTCGCCTCATCATCATCATAGCAAAGCCTCATCTCAACATCATCATCAAATCTATCGATATGAGCTCCATCATCCGCTACATATGCCACAAGCAGCTTTTTCAATTCAAGATCTTTTCCCTTAGCTTTTGAATCATCTTCGGTCTAAATCAAATCATCAATCATCTAATTCATAGCAATCAATCAAGTCAAACATTAATCCAAGTAAACAAGCATTCAAATATGAGCTAAATAGACAATTATAACAATAACGGCAATTTCGTAATTAAAGAATCAAAAGTCTAACAAGCATGAAAACATGAGCAATATCTCTATAATCTTGATGAATGAACTTGCATAGGTTAACATGTAGTAAAATGGATGCCAAATCATCATGAACAATGGATCTATATGGATCTATACTTAGGATTAGGAAAATGCATGGAAATCACTACTTTAACACAAAATCAAGCCAACGATCCGATATACTCCTCTGGATCCGTGTGAGAGATAATCACCACTCACCAAATCACCTAAACAACCTAAAAGCAACACACTTCAAATCTGGACAGCGAAGGATCTAACTTGATCTATCACAAATCCGCTTCAAACGATGAAATCTCTCTTCGATGGATGAAGATCTTCAATCTAAGCTCTTGGATCTTCGATTTGGATGGAAGGAATCACAAGATTAGAGTGGAGAAAAGAAATGAAGAAGTGTAGAACTCGAGCTCTCAAAATGGCAGCACTTCGTCGCTTCGAAATCCGGATCTCAAAAATGAAGAAAAACCCTCCTATTTATAGGTAGAAATCTCCTTAGGTCGTTCGCTCGGAGTTAGGTCATCCACGACCTAAAAACCCTACGACCTAAAATCTTCGACCTAACAGCCCCAAACCTCTACGCGACCTACGACCTAACATATGCGCACTCCCACGACCTAACTAGATGCGCTTCTACGACCTAACGACTTAGCGCTTTAGCGCACCCAAGAGACCTACGACCTAACCCAGATGCGCTTCCTCGCGACCTAACGAATGCGCATCCATGCGACCTAACAGATCCAACGACCTACGCACATCCATGACCTACGACCTAACAAACCTACGACCTAACACACACACACAACCTAACTATCTTAGCCAGGATACGACCTAACTCCTTAGGTCGTCTAACGACCTAACTACGCTAACTCACTCTCTTATACCGTTAGCTCTTAGGTTGCTAACCACTAGGTTGTTAACTCGCTAACTCTCTTAGGTCGCTGCCTGTCCTTAAGTCGCTCAAACCTTAGGTCGCCAACATCCTATAGGTTGCCAAATTCTATAGGTCGCTAACTTTCTTAGGTCGTTCCATTCCTTAGGTCGCTCCACTTCACTAAGTCATCTACTCTTTAACTCGCCAACTTCTCTAGGTCGCTCCAAACTCTCATACGACCTAAGACTTAGACTCTGGACGACTTATCAACAATGCAACCAAATGTCAACTGTTTTTACGATGTTCCGATCCGTAAAAATATGGGTCGTTACATTCTCTCCCCCTTAGGAATTTCGCCCTCGAAATTCCAAACAAACAAGAGCAAACAAAGGCTATTCTGCATGCCTACCATCCATAGCAATCAACAAACCATGCATACAATTCTAGCTTAGCATGCAGAATTCTAAAACTTAGAACAAGTTACAATGTCATTAGATGACACGACACCTTAGGGCCATACCTTGAAGAGTTCAGAATGAGTTGCCTTCATCCTCTCTTCCACCTCCCATGTACAGTCGTTATCATCATCACTCCATTGTATCTTGAGCAACTTAACTACCTTCCTCCTAAGTTGTTTTGTGTCGGTTTCCACAACACGAAGCGACTTACGAGGTCTCTTATCGACTGGATCGACTTCTAAATCTTCACAGCTATCAGTAGAAACCACTGTATTCGAGTCGTGCACATACTTCCGTAGATATGATATATGAAAAACATTGTGCACACTCGACATCTTTTCTGGTAACTCCAATCTGTAGGCGAGCTTTCCAATTCGCTCGATGATCGGGAATGGTCCAACAAATCTCGGAGTCAATTTTCCTTTCTTCCCGAATCGAATAACATTCTTTAGAGGAGAAATCTTCACAAAAACCATATCACCTACGTCGAATTCCAAATCCTTACGACGCTTATCGGCATAACTTTTCTGTCGGTCTTGGGCTGCCTTTATTCGTTGCCGAATGATCTCTATGCAATCCGAAGTCTGTCGAATCATTTCTGGACCAAGTATCAGTTTTTCTCCGGTTTCTAACCAACATGTCGGAGAGTTACACGGTCTTCCATATAATGCCTCATACGGTGCCATACCAATGCTTGACTGGTAACTGTTATTATACGAAAATTCCACCAAATGAAGGTGATCTTCCCATGATCCTCCGAAATCCAAAACACAAGCTCTGAGGAGATCTTCCAAAACTCGGTTGACTCTCTCGGTCTGACCATCTGTTTAGGGGTGATAAGCTGTACTCAAACACAACTCGGTTCCCAAAACTTCCTGGAAGCTCTTCCAAAATCCACTAGTGAACAATGGGTCTTGATCGCTCACTATACTCTTCGGAATACCATGGAATCGAACTATCCACTTAACATATAACTCAGCCAACTTTGATGCAGTCCTAGTCGATCGAACAGGAATGAATCTTGCACTCTTAGTCAGATGATCTACGATGACCCAAATCCCTTCATTTCCCGTTCTTGTTCTAGGTAGCCCATCAATAAAATCCATCGATATTTGCTCCCACTTCCATGTAGGAACTTCTAATGGCTGAAGCAATCCACTTGGCTTCTTCTGCTCGGCTTTTACCAACTGGCAGTTCATGCACTTGGAAATAAAATTTCCAACATCTTTCTTCATGCCTTCTCAATAGTAGGTTCTCTTCATATCCCGATACATCTTATTTCCACCTGGATGAATTGTCAGCTTCGAGTGATGACTTTCCTTCAGAACTTCTCTTCTCAATCCATCTATATCGGGAACAACTAGTCGTCCTTGCTTCCGAAGCCAACCTTCTCGATCGACCTCGAATCCTTTATCCTTATCTGGTTCCAATCCAGATTCCAAATCATGGATAATCTTGACAAGCTTATCGACTCGCTTTTGGCTCTCGCCAATTCTTTCCACAAGAGTCGGTCTTATCGATAAGTTTGCCAACATCTCAGGTTCCAATTCACATCTGGGCCTGAAGTCAAATCCAGCTAAATACTCGAGATTCTTCCATTCTGAAAACATGGCTCCCAATCCTGCATGTCTTCGACTTAACGCATCTGCCACTGCGTTACCCTTTCCCGGAGTATAGGCTATACCAAAATCATATGATGCTAAAAACTCTAGCCATCGTTGCTGCCGAAGATTCAAATCCTTTTGGGAGAAAAGATACTTCAACGACTTATGATCCGTAAACAGCTCGAATCGAACTCCCAATAGGTAATGTCTCCACATCTTCAGAGCAAAAACAATCGCCGCTAACTCCAAATCATGAGTCGGATAATTCCTTTCATGCGGCTTCAGTTGTTGACTTGCATACGTGTAACGACCCGTATTTTTACAGATCGAAAAGTTCGTTCGAATCTGGAATTTTCAGCATTTTTAGTCGTTTCGGATTTTAGGCAGAATTTTTCTAAGTCCTAGGTCATGAACGACCTAAGTGATAGGTCGTGACCGACTTATAGGATCGGCGACCTAAGGGGTAGGTCGGCAGCGACTTAAGGAAGTTGATGACCTAACAGTTTTGGTGAGTTAAGTGTTAGGCCGGCATGGCGAGTTAATGACCTAAGGAACTGACCGACTTAAGGAGATGGCGACTCAAGGGTAGGCAGACCTAGTGGAGTTAGCGACCTAGTAGTTACCGGGTTAGCATAGTTAGGTCGGCAACGACCTAGAGGAGCTGGGGTAGCAGGTTAGCGACTTAGTAGAGTGAGCGACCTATGGTATTGACCGACCTAAGAAATAAGCTGGCTAACGACTTAGTAGTTAAGTCGTTGGACGACCTAAGGGGTTAAGTATCTGGTCATGTGGACTAAGTCGGAGTGGTTGGCTTGAATGTTAGGTCGTACCTATTGTTAAGTCGTGTCTAAGTGTTAGGTCGCGATCTGTGTTAGGTCGTAGGTCGTATACAAGTGGAAGCGCATGTGTTAAGTCGCGTGTTGCATTAGGTCGTAGGTCGCTGGGTGCTTGGATGCGCAGAAGTGTTAGGTCGTAGGAGTTGGGGCGCACATGCATATCTGTTAGGTCGGAGAGGCTTAGGTCGAAGAGGCTTAGGTCGGAGACGACCTATGGAGATAGCCGAGTTACGACTTAGAGAGATTTTCAGCTATAAATAGGAAGGGTTTTTCTCACTTTTTGGGATCCGGATTTCGAAGCGACGAAGTGCTGCCATTTTGAGAGCTCGACTTCTACACTTCTTCACTTCTTTTCTCCACTCTAATCTAGTGATTCCTTTCATCCAAATTGAAGATCAAGATTGAAGATCCAAGAGCTAAAGTTGAAGATCTTCATCCTTTGAAGTGAGATTTCTTCGTTTGAAGCGGATTCGTGATAGATCAAGCTTGATCCTTCGCTGTCCAGATCTGAAGCGTGTTGATTTGAGGTTGTTTAGGTGATTTGGTGAGTGGTGATTATCTCTCACACGGATCCAAAGGAGTAGATCGGATTGTTGGCTTGATTTGGTGTTAAAATAGTGATTTCTATGCATTTTTGTAAACCTAAGTGTAGATCCATGTAGATCCATTGTTTATGATGATTTGACAACCATTTTACTAAGTGTTAACCTATGCAAGTTCATTCATCAAGATTGTAGAGATATTTCTTATGATTGCATGCATGTTAGACTTTCAACTCTTTAATTACGAAAATACCATTATTGTTATAATTATCTACTTAGATCATATTTGAATGCTTGATTGCTTGGATTAATGTTTGGTTTGATTGATTGTTATGAATTAGATGATTGATGATTTGATTTAGACCGAAGATGATTCAAAAGCTAGGAGAAAGGCTCTTGAATTGGGTAAGCTGCTCGTGGCATATGTAGTGGGATGATGAAGCTCTTATGCGTAGATTTGATGATGTGATGTTGAGGTGAGGCTTTGCGAGGATGTGATGAAGCGAGGTAATCATGTGATGAAGACTTGGTCTAATCCAGACGGGATCATTCCAAGCATGTTGATAACTCGGTGATATGATTCGAGTTGAGGATAATGAATGGATATGAGAATAGTCGTCGAGGAGGATGACTAGGAGGCTTGGATAGCATCGTTGTTGAAGGTTCTAGCATGCTCTAAGCAAGAGTACGTTTGGGCAGATTCGATAGTCCCAACGGCCAACTGTTGATGGTCGAGTACTCTGGGCAGATTCGATAGTCCTAGGCACGGGCTGCGACGACGTGCGGGAGTTATGTCTAGAACCGGGGTTTCCATTAGCCCTTGATGGACGGCTGAAAGAATGTGCCGGTCATTCAATTAACGGTGATATCGAAGCAATGATAACAGTGATAGCCAGAGTCATGGATGTTTGGTTGTATCGTCATTCGAACTCAAGAGCGGTATTTTCTGGGTGCTTATCTGATTTAGGCCTTGGTACTTGGAAAACGTCGCCCTTGACTCGAATGATTATTACTTGACTTTAAATTGTATGCTCTGCTGTGTTGCTTCTGCTTAGTGTGTGTCTGGGGGCTATCACTGTAGAAAGAGGTGGAGTGGGAGGGTTGTATTCCTATTCCTTTTCCTTTATGCTCTTTTGGTATGTTGTTAGTTAATTTACTGCTCACTAAGACTGTTGTCTGACTCAAGGCTTTATGTTTTTAATTCTTATTGCCTTGGGCTGTTCGTCCATTTTTGGGACGGGCAGACTAGGTAGCAGGTGACAGGTGCTGTTCTCTTCTCACGATGCTGATGTCGAAGACGAGCTGGAGGGTTGCATATTATCTTCTTATTATATGTACTGGATGTTCCGCTGTTTGTATTCTCTGAGTGATATGTAGTGAGGCTTGTTGTATTGACTATTTGGATGCTTGTATTCAACTATTATGGAGTTTTATATGATGTCATTTTGTTCTGTAAAGCTTCACTATACATATGTTCTATTGTATTTTGTCCATGCGCTGTGAGTAATACGATAGATTCTGTTGTTTTAATCTACCCTGACAATCGTCCATGGTCGCCTGGCACACTTTACAGCGCACTATCTCTAGATTCGGTGCAGGGTTCATGGGCGATCGTCACATTTGGTATCAGAGCATTGGTTAATCGATTTTACCCAACGCTCGCTGACGTAACTACGTATGAGAGACGTAATTGTATTTTGATGGATGAATATTATATATAATATAGTAGCTGAGTAGAGTTTGAGTCCTTTATGCAGTTGTTTCTCTAGATGTTCTAATCATTCCTTTTTATAGATATTGAGAATGAGTCGAAGAGGGAGACCAGCTGCTAGGGAAGGCCGTGCTACTGAGGGGACTGCTGATTATGCAGCTATGTTCGAAGCTATGATGACTTCGATCATGAGAAGGATACCCGTTCAGGGGGCAGCAGTAGATGTTGGAGTTCAAGTCCAAACTCCGAAACCAGTGGATTTTGCTAAGTTGTGCAAGGATTATACTGCTCTTGGAGGAAAGGTTTTCTTGGGAACAGAATCAACTATCGAAGTCCAGAGATGGATAGATGCTTGTAGAAGGATCTTTGGTGATTTGGGAATTGATGATGCAACTAAGAGGAAGTTGGCATCAAGACAGCTTCAAGGGAGAGCTTCTGATTGGTGGAACTCTATTACCATCAATACTCCGGAGGAAGAGATTACTTGGGAGCAATTCCAAGCTAGATTTGAAGCTAAGTTCATTTCTACAGCTCAGAAGTCTGTTCTGTTCAAGAGGTTTGTAGAGCTCAAGCAAGGTGGAAGATCTGTTCTTGAGTATGTTTCTGAGTTTGAAGCTTTGTCCAAGTATGCTCGGTCATATATTGAATCTGCTTATCAGAAGAATGAGAAGTTTGTGACCGGCTTGGATAGTTATCTTGGGAGACAGTTGGTGGATCATTTGGACGATTCATTTGAGAAGCTTGCGGAGAAAGCTCTTAGGCATGAGAGTCTGTTTCCTAAGGAAGGACCTGTTGTTGCTGTTACCAGAGGAGAGTCTAAACCACAGCAGGATGGAAACCAGAAGAGGAAGCAGCAGCAACAGAAGGGTAAGGATGGCCAGAAGAAGCCGAAAGGCGAGGTGACTTGCTACAATTGTCAGCAGAAGGGCCATTTCTCTAAGGATTGTAAGAATCCGAAGGTGCCAATGAAGTGTCACAACTGTGACAAGCCAGGGCATTTCAGGAGGAATTGTCCAGAACCGAGGAGGGACAAGCAGATTGTGCAAGCTTATGCTTTGGGAGCTGTTCCGTCGTCTTCGAAAGCTCCTACCGCTGAAGAGAAAGGAAAGAGTGTGGTTGTTCAAGGTACTCTTTTCCTAGGTGGTGTTCCAGTTAGAGTTCTGTTTGATACTGGAGCGTCACATTCGTTTGTTTGTAATGAACTCGTAGGCCGGTTAGGTTTGGAACCGGATATTGTTGATAGGCCATTGGTTGTGACTAATCCAGTTGGGGGTTCGTCTTGTTTGTGTATGTTATGCCGTGGTCTGATTGTGTCGAGTCATGGTTGCTCTTTTGTTTGTGATTGTTTTGTTCTGAACTTTGCGGGGTTCGGAATTATTTTGGGTATGGACTGGCTTAGGAAGTATGCGGCAAAGGTTGATTGCGAGAGGTTGGAAGTGACAGTCGAGAATGTGGAGGGGAGAAAGGTTGTGATACGATGTAAGCATGAAGAAGGCGTCTTCATGAGCTTCATGTATTCGCTAGTTGTTCCACGGGATGGACTGTCATTAGTGCCAATCACGAATGGATTCGAGGATGTCTTTGACGAAGTCAAAGGGTTGCCGCCGCATAGAGAGATCGAGTTTCGTATAGATCTAGTTGAAGGAGCCAGACCTGTTGTGATGCCTCTTAGGCGGATGGCGCCTAGGGAACAGCAAGAGTTGAGGGTGCAAGTTGATGATCTTTTGCAGAAAGGATTCATTCGGCGTAGTGTGTCCGAGTGGGGTGCACCAGTTGTGTTTGCAACCAAGGCAGATGGGTCGTTGAGATTGTGCGTCGATTATCGTGAGCTGAATAAGGTGACTAAGAAGAACAAGTATCCATTGCCGAGAATAGATGACTTGTTTGATCAGCTTCACGAAGCTAAGGTGTTTTCTCAGATGGATTTGGCAACGGGATTTCACCAGTTGAGAGTAGCTAAGGATAGTGTGCCGAAGACTGCTTTTCGAACACCATCCGGTTTCTTTGAGTGGCTGGTAATGCCGTTTGGATTGACTAACGCGCCAACAAATTTTGTGGATCTTATGAATAGAGTGTTCAGAGATCAATTGAACAAGTTTGTGCTTGTGTTCGTGGATGATATTCTGATTTATTCCAGAACTGAAGAAGAGCACAAGACGCACTTGTATATTGTTTTGGAAATCTTGCGGAAACATCAGCTGAAGGCTAAGTTTTCGAAGTGTCACTTCTGGAAGAGTGAAGTGAGGTTCTTAGGCCATGTGATTTCTGGAAGTGGAATAGCGGTTGATCCCGCTAAGGTGGCAGCAATCCAGGATTGGGTTAGACCAAAAAATGCATCTGATGTGAGAAGTTTTCTTGGATTAGCAGGATATTATCGTCGGTTTATCAAAGACTTCTCCAAGGTAGCTGCACCGTTAACAGGATTGACGAAGAAGAACCTAGTGTTCAGATGGGATGATAAGTGTGAGCAAGCTTTCGGAATCCTGAAAGAGAGATTGACGAGTGCTCCTGTTCTGACTATTCCTAGTGGGAATGATGAGATGGTGGTTTATACCGACGCATGTGGTACTGGACTTGGAGCGGTGCTGATGCAGAAGGATAAAGTTGTTGCGTATGCCAATCGACAACTGAAGCCGCATGAAAGGAATTACCCGACTCATGATTTGGAGTTAGCGGCGATTGTATTTGCTCTGAAGATGTGGAGACATTATTTATTGGGAGTTCGATTCGAGTTGTTTACGGATCATAAGTCGTTGAAGTATCTTTTCTCCCAAAAGGATTTGAATCTTCGGCAGCAACGTTGGCTAGAGTTTTTGGCATCATATGATTTTGGTATAGCTTATACTCCGGGAAAAGGTAACGCAGTGGCAGATGCGTTAAGTCGAAGACATGCAGGATTGGGAGCCATGTTTTCAGAATGGAAGAGTCTCGAGTATTTAGCTGGATTTGACTTCAGGCCTAGATGTGAATTGGAGCCTGAGATGTTGGCAAACTTATCGATAAGACCCACTCTTGTGGAAAGGATTGGCGAGAGCCAAAAGCGAGATGATAAACTTGTCAAGATTATCCGTGATTTGGAATATGGATTGGATCCAGAAAAGGATAAAGGATTCGAGGTCGATCGAGAGGGTTAGCTTCGGAAGCAAGGACGACTAGTTGTTCCCGATATAGATGGATTGAGGAGTGAAGTTCTGAAGGAAAGTCATCACTCAAAGTTGACAATTCATCCAGGTGGAAATAAGATGTATCGGGATATGAAGAGAACCTACTACTGGGAAGGCATGAAGAAGGATGTTGGGAATTTTATTTCCAAGTGTATGAACTGCCAGTTGGTAAAAGCCGAGCAGAAGAAGCCTAGTGGATTGCTTCAGCCATTAGAAGTTCCTACATGGAAGTGGGAGCAGATATCGATGGATTTTATTGATGGACTACCTAGAACAAGAACGGGAAATGAAGGGATTTGGGTCATTGTGGATCGTCTGACCAAGAGTGCGAGATTCATTCCTGTTCGATCGACTAGGACTGCATCAAAGTTGGCTGAGTTGTATGTTAAGTGGATAGTTGGATTCCATGGTATTCCGAAGAGTATAGTGAGCGATCGAGACCCATTGTTCACTAGTGGATTTTGGAAGAGCTTCCAGGAAGTTTTGGGAACCGAGTTGTGTTTGAGTACAGCTTATCACCCTCAAACAGATGGTCAGACTGAGAGAGTCAACCGAGTTTTGGAAGATCTTCTTAGAGCTTGTGTTTTGGATTTCGAAAGATCATGGGAAGATCACCTTCATTTGGTGGAGTTTGCATACAACAACAGTACCAGTCAAGCATTGGTATGGCACCGTATGAGGCATTGTATGGGAGACCGTGTAACTCTCCGACATGTTGGTTAGAGACCGGAGAAAAGCTGATACTTGGGCCGGAGATGATTCGACAGACTTCGGATTGTATAGAGATCATTCAGCAACGGATGAAGGCAGCCCAAGACCGTCAGAAGAGTTATGCCGATAAACGTCGTAAGGATTTGGAATTCGACGTTGGTGATATGGTTTTTGTGAAGATTTCTCCACTGAAGAATGTTATTCGATTCGGGAAGAAAGGAAAATTGACTCCGAGATTCGTTGGACCATTCCCGATCATCGAGCGAATTGGGAAGCTCGCCTACAGATTGGAGTTACCAGAGAAGATGTCGAGTGTGCACAATGTTTTTCATGTATCATATCTACGGAAGTATGTGCACGACTCGAATACAGTAGTTTCTGCAGATAGCTATGAAGATTTTGAAGTTGATCCAGTCGATAGAAGACCTCGTAAGCCGCTTCGTGTTGTTGAAACCGACACGAAACAGCTTAGGAGGAAGGTAGTTAAGTTGCTCAAGATACAATGGAGTGATGATGATAACGACTGTACGTGGGAGGTGGAAGAGAGGATGAAAGCAGCTCATCCTGAACTCTTCATGGTATGGCCCTAAGGTGTCGTGTCATCTCACGATATTGTGACTTGTTCTAGTGTTAGAATTCTGTACGCTAAGCTAGAATTGGATGCATGGTTTGTTGATTGTTATGGATGGTAGGCGTACAGAATAGTCTTTGATTGCTTTGGTTGTTTGGAATTTCGGGGGCGAAATTCCTAAGGGGGAGAGAATGTAACGACCCGTAATTTTACAGATCGAAAAGTTCGTTCGAATCTGGAATTTTCAGCATTTTTAGTCGTTTCAGATTTTAGGCAGAATTTTTCTAAGTCCTAGGTCGTGAACGACCTAAGTGATAGGTCGTGACCGACTTATAGGATTGGCGACCTAAGGGGTAGGTCGGCAGCGACTTAAGGAAGTTGATGACCTAAGAGTTTTGGTGAGTTAAGTGTTAGGCCGGCATGGCGAGTTAACGACCTAAGGAACTGACCGACTTAAGGAGATGGCGACTCAAGGGTAGGCAGACCTAGTGGAGTTAGCGACCTAGTAGTTACCGGGTTAGCATAGTTAGGTCGGCAACGACCTAGAGGAGCTGGGGTAGCAGGTTAGCGACTTAGTAGAGTGAGCGACCTATGGTATTGACCGACCTAAGAAATAAGCTGGCTAACAACTTAGTAGTTAAGTCGTTGGACGACCTAAGGGGTTAAGTATCTGGTCATGTGGACTAAGTCGGAGTGGTTGGCTTGAGTGTTAGGTCGTACCTATTGTTAAGTCGCGTCTAAGTGTTAGGTCGCGATCTGTGTTAGGTCGTAGGTCGTATACAAGTGGAAGCGCATGTGTTAAGTCGCGTGTTGCGTTAGGTCGTAGGTCGCTGGGTGCTTGGATGCGCAGAAGTGTTAGGTCGTAAGAGTTGGGGCGCACGTGCATATCTGTTAGGTCGGAGAGGCTTAGGTCGGAGAGGCTTAGGTCGGAGACGACCTATGGAGATAGCCGAGTTACGACTTAGAGAGATTTTCAGCTATAAATAGGAAGGGTTTTTCTCACTTTTTGGGATCCGGATTTCGAAGCGACGAAGTGCTGCCATTTTGAGAGCTCGACTTCTACACTTCTTCACTTCTTTTCTCCACTCTAATCTAGTGATTCCTTTCATCCAAATCGAAGATCAAGATTGAAGATCCAAGAGCTAAAGTTGAAGATCTTCATCCTTTGAAGTGAGATTTCTTCGTTTGAAGCGGATTCGTGATAGATCAAGCTTGATCCTTCGCTATCCAGATCTGAAGCGTGTTGATTTGAGGTTGTTTAGGTGATTTGGTGAGTGGTGATTATCTCTCACACGGATCCAAAGGAGTAGATCGGATTGTTGGCTTGATTTGGTGTTAAAATAGTGATTTCTATGCATTTTTGTAAACCTAAGTGTAGATCCATGTAGATCCATTGTTTATGATGATTTGACAACCATTTTACTAAGTGTTAACCTATGCAAGTTCATTCATCAAGATTGTAGAGATATTTCTTATGATTTCATGCATGTTAGACTTTCAACTCTTTAATTACGAAAATACCATTATTGTTATAATTATCTACTTAGATCATATTTGAATGCTTGATTTTTTGGATTAATGTTTGGTTTGATTGATTGTTATGAATTAGATGATTGATGATTTGATTTAGATCGAAGATGATTCAAAAGCTAGGAGAAAGGCTCTTGAATTGGGTAAGCTGCTCGTGGCATATGTAGCGGGATGATGAAGCTCTTATGCGTAGATTTGATGATGTGATGTTGAGGTGAGGCTTTGCGAGGATGTGATGAAGCGAGGTAATCATGTGATGAAGACTTGGTCTAATCCAGACGGGATCATTCCAAGCATGTTGATAACTCGGTGATATGATTCGAGTTGAGGATAATGAATGGATATGAGAATAGTCGTCGAGGAGGATGACTAGGAGGCTTGGATAGCATCGTTGTTGAAGGTTCTAGCATGCTCTAAGCAAGAGTACGTTTGGGCAGATTCGATAGTCCCAACGGCCAACTGTTGATGGTCGAGTACTCTGGGCAGATTCGATAGTCCTAGGCACGGGCTGCGACGACGTGCGGGAGTTATGTCTAGAACCGGGGTTTCCATTAGCCCTTGACGGACGGCTGAAAGAATGTGCCGGTCATTCAATTAACGGTGATATCGAAGCAATGATAACAGTGATAGCCAGAGTCATGGATGTTTGGTTGTATCGTCATTCGAACTCAAGAGCGGTATTTTCTGGGTGCTTATCTGATTTAGGCCTTGGTACTTGGAAAACATCGCCCTTGACTCGAATGATTATTACTTGACTTTAAATTGTATGCTCTGCTGTGTTGCTTCTGCTTAGTGTGTGTCTGGGGGCTATCACTGTAGAAAGAGGTGGAGTGGGAGGGTTGTATTCCTATTCCTTTTCCTTTATGCTCTTTTGGTATGTTGTTAGTTAATTTACTGCTCACTAAGACTGTTGTCTGACTCAAGGCTTTATGTTTTTAATTCTTATTGCCTTGGGCTGTTCGTCCATTTTTGGGACGGGCAGACTAGGTAGCAGGTGACAGGTGCTGTTCTCTTCTCACGATGCTGATGTCGAAGACGAGCTGGAGGGTTGCATATTATCTTCTTATTATATGTACTGGATGTTCCGCTGTTTGTATTCTCTGAGTGATATGTAGTGAGGCTTGTTGTATTGACTATTTGGATGCTTGTATTCAACTATTATGGAGTTTTATATGATGTCATTTTGTTCTGTAAAGCTTCACTATACATATGTTCTATTGTATTTTGTCCATGCGCTGTGAGTAATACGATAGATTCTGTTGTTTTAATCTACCCTGACAATCGTCCATGGTCGCCTGGCACACTTTACAGCGCACTATCTCTAGATTCGGTGCAGGGTTCATGGGCGGTCGTCACAATACGCAACAACTTTATCCTTCTGCATCAGCACTGCTCCAAGTCTTGTACCACATGCGTCGGTGTAAACCACCATCTCATCATTCCCACTTGGAATAGTCAAAACAGGAGCACTTGTCAATCGCTCTTTCAGGATTCTGAAAGCTTGCTCACACTTATCATCCCATCTGAACACTTGGTTCTTCTTCGTCAATCCTGTTAACGGTGCAGCCACCTTGGAAAAGTCCTTGATAAATCGACGATAATATCCTGCTAATCCAAGAAAACTTCTCACATCAGATGCATTCTTAGGTCTGACCCAATCCTGGATTGCTGCTATCTTGGCGGGATCAACCGCTATTCCATTTCCAGAAATAATATGGCCTAAGAACCTCACTTCACTTTTCCAGAAGTGACACTTCGAAAACTTAGCCCTCAGCTGATGTTTCCGCAAGATTTCCAAAACAATACGCAAGTGCGTCTTGTGCTCTTCTTCAGTTCTGGAATAAATCAGAATATCATCCACGAACACTAGCACGAACTTACTCAACTGATCTCTGAACACTCTATTCATAAGATCTACAAAATATGCTGGCGCATTAGTCAATCCAAACGGCATTACCAGCCACTCAAAGAAACCGGATGGTGTCCTAAAAGCAGTCTTCGGCACGCTATCCTTAGCCACTCTCAACTGGTGAAATCCCGTTGCCAAATCCATCTGAGAAAACACCTTAGCTTCGTGAAGCTGATCAAACAAGTCATCTATTCTCGGCAATGGATACTTGTTCTTCTTAGTCACCTTATTCAGCTCACGATAATCCACACACAACCTCAGCGATCCATCCGCTTTGGTTACAAACACAACTGGTGCACCCCATTCGGACACACTACGCTGAATGAATCCTTTCTGCAAAAGATCATCAACTTGCACCCTCAACTCCTGCTGTTCCCTAGGCGCCATCCGCCTAAGAGGCATCACAACAGGTCTGGCTCCTTCAACTAGATCTATACGAAACTCGATCTCTCTATGCGGCGGTAACCCTTTGACCTCGTCAAAGACATCCTCAAATCCATTAGCGATTGGCAACGATGACAGTCCATCCCGTGGAACAACCAGCGAATACATGAAGCTCATGAAGACGCATTCTTCATGCTTACATCGTATCACAATCTTTCGCCCCTCCACATTCTCGACTGTCACCTCCAACCTTTCACAATCAACCTTTGCCGCATACTTCCTAAGCCAGTCCATACCCAAAATAATTTCGAACCCCGCAAAGTTCAGAACAAAGCAATCACAAACAAAAGAGCAATCATGACTCGATACAATCAGACCACGGCATAGCATACACAAACAAGACGAACCCCCAACTGGATTAGTCACAACCAATGGCCTATCAACAATATCCGGTTCTAAACCCAACCGGCCTACAAGTTCGTTACAAACAAACGAATGCGACGCCCCAGTATCAAATAACACTCTAACTGGAACACCACAAATGGAGAGAGTACCCTGAACCACCACACTCTTTCCCTTCTCTTCAGCGGTAGGAGCTTTTGAAGATAATGGAACAACCCCCAAAGCATAAGCTTGCACAATCTGCTTGTCCCTCCGTGGTTCTGGACAATTCTTCCGAACATGCCCCAACTTGTCACAGTTGTGGCACTTCACTGGCACCTTCGGATTCTTGCAATCCCTGGAGAAATGGCCCTTCTGTTGACAATTGAAGCAAGTCACTTCGCCCTTCGGCTTCTTCTGGCGATCCTTACCCTTTTGTTGCTGCTACTTCCTTTTCTTGTTTCCACCCTGCTGTGGTCTAGACTCTTCCTTGGTCACAGCAACAACAGATCCTTCCTTAGGAAACAGATTCTCATGCCTGAGAGCCTTCTCTACAAGCTTCTCAAATGGATCGTCCAAATGATCCACCAACTGCCTCCCAAGATAACTGTCCAAGCCTGTCACAAACTTCTCATTCTTCTGATACGAAGATTCAATATACGACCGGGCATACTTGGACAAAGCTTCAAACTCCGAAACATACTCAAGAACTGGTCTTCCACCTTGCTTGAGCTCCACAAACTTCTTGAACAGAACAGACTTCTGAGCTGTAGAAATGAACTTAGCTTCAAATCTGGCTTGGAATTGCACCCAAGTAATCTCTTCCTCCGGAGTATCAATGGTGATAGAGTTCCACCAATCAGAAGCTCTTCCTTGAAGCTGTCTTGACGCAATCTTTCTTTTAGTTGCATCATCGATTCCCAAATCACCAAAGATCCTTCTACAAGCATCTATCCATCTCTGGACTTCAATGTTTGGTTCTGTTCCCAAGAAAACCTTCCCTCCAAGAGCAGTATAGTCTTTACACATCTTAGCAAAATCCACTGGTTTCGGAGTTTGGACTTGAACTCCAACATCAACTGCTGTCCCCGGAACTGGTATCCTTCTCATGATCGAAGTCATCATAGCTTCGAACATAGCTGCATAATCAGCAGTCCCCTCAGCTGCACGGCCTTCCCTAGCAGCTGGTCTCCCTCTTCGACTCATCCTTAATATCTAAAAAAAAGGAATGATTAATACACCTCGAGAAACAACTGCATAAGGAATCTAAATCATTCTAATCTACTATATTATATAGTAATCATCCATCAAAATACAATTACGTCTCTCATACGTAGTTACGTCAGCGAGCGTTGGGTAAAATCGATTAACCAAAGCTCTGATACCAAATGTGACGACCGCCCATGACCCCCGCACTGAACCTAGAGATAGTGCGCTGTAAAGTGTGCCAGGCAGCCATGGACGATTACTCGCGACCTAACCCAGATGCGCTTCCTCGCGACCTAACGAATGCGCATCCATGCGACCTAACAGATCCAATGACCTACGCGCATCCGCGACCTACGACCTAACAAACCTGCGACCTAACACACACACACAACCTAACTATCTTAGCCAGGATACGACCTAACTCCTTAGGTCGTCTAACGACCTAACTACGCTAACTCACTCTCTTATACCGTTAGCTCTTAGGTCGCTAACCACTAGGTTGTTAACTCACTAACTCTCTTAGGTCGCTGCCTGTCCTTAAGTCGCTCAAACCTTAGGTCGCCAACATCCTATAGGTTGCCAAATTCTATAGGTCACTAACTTTCTTAGGTCGTTCCAATTCTTAGGTCGCTCCACTTCACTAAGTCATCCACTCTTTAACTCGCCAACTTCTCTAGGTCGCTCCAAACTCTCATACGACCTAAGACTTAGACTCTGGACGACTTATCAACAATGCGACCAAATGTCAACTGTTTTTACGATGTTTCGATCCGTAAAAATACGGGTCGTTACAACTGGTGTTAATGTGTTCTAAATCTATAACGCCTCTCATCTAATAGTGAATCAATCTCTCAACAGCAAAACTAAAACTCAAGGTTAGCTCTATACTCAAAGGTAGTGCATAAATTACGTGATAGTTTTTTAACAACATGCTATCGAAAGCATACCACAAGAAAAAAATAAAAAATAGACGCATTGGCCACTTTTTCTACAACTAGAGATATTAAGGAATATAGATTCATCCCAATTGAATTCTTAGAGTCGAACATTCAAATTTTTAAGAGGGTATATGTCGTTAAAGGCATAAATTGTTGGAGCCAAAAATCAACACCCATTGGTATGAGAAGAAACCTATACATGGATAACCTCATACATTCAATACGAAGGAACTGGTCTAGCCCATAGAGTAAGAAATGGGTGAATTTCAAAAAAAAATACCATATTGGATCTTAGTTGAGCCTATGAAGCCTAATTTAATTATAACATTTCTATTTTTATTAAATAAAATCATGTATGTTATTTGAATAAAGGAAAGTTAAATAAATTTAATTTTAGTTGCATAGTGTATCAAGTACACCTAATATTTATTAATAAGAGTTAATATATACAAGGAAGGAAACCATTCATTTCTTTTCCTAAAACAAGTAATTAATTGAGAGCACTAATAAAATTTAATTTATATAGGGAAGGAAACCTTTTATTTCTTTTCCCAAAACAAGTAATTAATTGAGAGCATTAATTGCATTAAATGGAGAGATGAACCTTTCATTTCTCTCTTTAATTTGATTTGATTGATTAAATTTAATTTATATATGTGTGTGTGTGAAATACATATATGTGTGCATGTGTAACATGATAATCTGTGAAGGGTATAATGTGCCCGTATGTAGACGTTGTGATTTACATTGCAACAGACACATTAGCACATTGTGTGTACTCTGATTTGTCCAAATTTGTGCTTGTACAATATGGTAAAATAAGATATTAATATGTGTAAATGAATATACATGTATACACACACACATAATATATAAATATATATATATATATAAATATTTTATTGAATAAAACAGTTTCTACCATGATAAATTAATGTAAAACAATTATATAAAAAATTACAAGTTTATAATTTTAGGAAATCTAGAAACACATTTTGGGCAAAAAAATCATTTATGGAATTTTCTCAATTAAAATAATATTTATCATTAAATAATTGATAACAGCTCGAAATCAAATTAATTCTTAAAAATATGAAATCAAGTTCAAAAATTCTAAAAAAATTATAAAGGTACCTGAGACATATTTTAGGCTTAAGAAAAATTGATGGAGTTTTCTCAATTGAAATTACAATTTAAATTAAATAGTTGATTGCAGGCCAAAAACAAATTAATTATAAAAATTATAATTAAGTTATGAAAATGCGAAATTTTTTCTAAAGGTACCAGAGATAAATTTTGGGCTTAAGAAAAATTCCTAAAATTTTCTCAATTGAAATTATACTTTTAATCAAATAATTGATTGCAGGATGAAAGTAAATTAATTAAAAAAATATTAAATTAAGTTTTAAAATTTTGAAAATTTTACAGTAAGCTTCAAGCATGGTGCAGCAAATTTAAAACATATAACTAAAATTTTGAACAATTAATTATTTTATACATAATAAACAACACACAAAATCATTAAATGATAATAAAATATGTATATACATATTTAATTAAAAAATTTTACATTTTATGATTCATAATAAGTATATATCATCATAAGAAAATTTTAAGATAAAATATATACGATATATAATTATATATACAATTATACATGTTGACAATTTGCAGATCTCTGTACATTTAGTCTATATTACACACACACACACACGAGTGTCACGACACGAGTTTCGGGCGTGAATTATTTTTCTAATAAAATGTATATGTTTAAATCAGTAAAAAATGATTTTTTATTTTCAAGTGATATTAAGATTTGTATATTTGTAAAGGAGCACTTTGAATTTATAAAGTAAGTTTAATTTTCGATCCTATTTTTTAGAAGCGTGTTGAATTTGTAAAGCATATTTAATTGTTAGATTCTACTTTTAGTGGCGTTTGAATTTGTAAAAGAAGTTTAATATTAGATCCTATTTTTAAGTGATTAAGATTTGATAATATATAGAGAGTCGTTTTTGGTAGTTCACGTTGATACCAAAAAAGTGTGACACCAAAGCTATTACAATTATTATTAAAGATATATTAATATAAACCAAAATTTAAAAAAATCATTTTTTTTTGGAAAGTTAATTCAACAAGAAATCAATAAACAAAATATTACAACAAGCACATAACCAATCTAATTGTAACAAGCACATGTACCCATAAAAATCTCATCTAATCTAAACAATAAACATATCTGAATATAAATAGATGATTTGGATGTAAATCAACTTTTATATGATAAACCTGATATCAAAACAATAAGAATAAATGAAAGTTCGCTTCTTAATGAAGCATTTGAGTCCACGTTGAAAAATGATTTCTCTTCTTAGAACAATTCTTAATCCGTCAGGTTGCCAATCCAGGATTGGAGATCTTCTACTACAAATTAGTACCTTTTAATTTGAATTGAATTTGAAAATTTTTAGGATTGTTTTAGAGGATAGTTGCTGCCATTAAATTGAGGAAGAAGAAGAAGAAAGCGGCGGCTCAAAAAAATGAAGTTAGCCTGAAATTAGGGTTTTGAGATTAATATTCATATTCATATGCGTAGGATAAGAGAGCAAACTATGTAAGTTTCTCACTAGATCTTAGCGACACATCTCCAAACCTTAATCCTATGTTGTAGCCGCCTTCAACCTCTCTCAAACCAACGCCTATCCTCACAAAATCTCATGGGTTGTGAGCGCATTTAACCCAAATTAAATGTGTACAATCATATTTAACCTATGTTGTTATCGGTATCTCATATCGATCAATATATTCATAACTTTTATAAATATACTCGACAATTTTATTTTTCAAATCACATTCAAATTTCATAATTAATATTTCATAAATATTAATTTATTTAATTAATTTATAACAATTATAAACTAATTAAATCGTTTGGTCCAAAGAGAATTCATCATTTCGATGTGTGACTCTTGAGTGTAAATTCGATCAGCGATTAACGTCGAACTATTAGAACGTTAACGTTTACACTTCACTTAGCATGTAGTGTGATAATATAGCCAAATTTATCGTTTACTCATTTTCGGAAAAATCTCATTTTAATTTAACAAGCGTTGCCCAATTGTGATAATTATTTATACCAATTCCGTTCGTCGAAACTATATCACTTTGGACTTATTGAATTTGGTAACCGTCAAAATTCCAACATCATCCACATTCAACTCTATAGTCCAAACACAAAGTCCTTGGTTCAATAGTAACAGTTATTATTAATCGAACTACTCTAGCCAGAGATTTTGACTTTGGATTGACTTGAGTTGACCGTGATACTAATCCTATATAACTGAGGAGACGAATCCTCTCCTGAATGGTGCTTCCATAGTCACTCGATGGACGTTGTACCATGGTTTGACTATAATCAAAGCGGAGATTTCATATTAAAGATTCACAGTATTCTCAAGTCGAAAGAACTGTGTAAATTATTCACATCGATATTTTATATTTTACCTTAGTTATATTTACCAACAGAAAACTATCGAATGAGTCGTTCCATAGTTATCCAATAACTATTGTGCGTAATCCCTAAGAGCAGTCATGAGTAATACACTGTCCAATATTTGAAGAGCGTTATGTATTCTAGTCTCAACGGATACATCGATATCCAATCTCGATGCATCTTGACTATGAACATTTAAAATGGTATATTTAATTTTATTGTGATAAATTACTCACACTTACAACACTTTGTAACTACTATCACAAAACATACCATTTATGGATTTTCTATTAAATGTACTTTTAATTAAATTAATTAATTAATATAACCATATTATATCAAGTATATAATAGAAAGAAAACACCTTTATTTCGAACAAGATTGGTCGATGAGTTAGTTATATATAACAAATTACATAATGACCCGTAGAGCATTCCTCTAACTCTATCACAATATTTAACTGAAAATGTTCTTCCTTTCGATGTGGTCGAAGCACGACCCATCAAGTATAACACTTTTGGTTTCACCATTTCCAGTGATGTTTTGTGTAAAAGAGATTATGCTACTTCGTATTCTCGATATGTTACAAACGAAAAAGATCAAGAATCACACTGAGAAGCACATGAAGGAATCTCTGGAGATCACTGTGGCGAATTCAAACTTAGTTTAAAAAAAAGTGTTTCGTACTATTGGTCTTATATACCTATTACCAATGGCAAAATGTGGAGCAAGATTTGCTAGAGGGGACAATCAACTACTTCACTAAATGGGTCAACACCGAACTCATGTCAACTTTAACTTTTGAAAAAGTGGTTAAATTCACGATAAAAACATAGTTATAGGATTTAGACTTTCATACAAGATCATTATGCAATAATGATACATAATTCGAAAGCATGGAGTTTACATATTACTACCGAAACAATGGCATCGCAAAAAGTATCTCTTCATTAGCACATCCTAGAGCAAATGACATCGGGTAAGCCGCCAGCAAAAAAATTAAAAACCACGACCGAACAAAAGGCGAAATGGAATTGAATCGAAGCCCTCCCTTGGTACTTTGGGCTTGTAGAACTACCACAAGAGCTCCTACAGGACATATCCACTGCTTCTTAGCATATGGTCATAAAGTAATGCTTTAGGTGGAACATGTCATTTTCAACCAACCAAATAATGTTTTACAATGCTAAAAAAATAAGGATATATGGGATGAACCCTTAGATTTCCTTCGGAAATTAAGAGATCCAACCTCGCTTCAAACGATAGAATATATGCAAAGAATGTCAAGATGCTACAACCATTGTGTTCGACATTAGGTATTTGGAATGTGATCTTCTCCATGGCAAAATAATATGGAATACCAAGGATCCATCAAATGGCCCTCTCAAGTTCTCAACCCTAATTGGGAAGGACATTTGATTATACATAGGGTATTCCTCCCGATACATACAGACTAAAATGTCCTGACGCATCATTCTCAAAAAGTGTAGGGCCATACTATACTCAAATTCCATGTGATAGTAGATAGCTGGTCAACACGGGACTGGAAACATTTTTAAAGCTGATTTCTCAATACTTGCTTAAAAATGTAAATAATGTATATATTGCACAAAACTATTTCCTGTACCAATGCCAAAATCCAAAATGAAGTTGCTTTTTAATCATCACAGCCTGAGCCATGCTGAGTTCAAGCCATTAAACAACGGCTTTCCGTCAATAACGATGTCGACTATAACAATCTAAAAAGACTTTTTACTTTCGCCCAAACTAAAGAAAAAAGAAACAAAAAGGTATTGTTTTTGATTAAATTTGTAGAGGGTGTAAAGTGCTGAGAGGGCTCCTTTTGGAGTCTAAATGGGTTAGGCCTCCAGTTGGTCTGATTCATATACCAAATTGTCATGCACAAAGCGTCCTCCAACCTTGAAAGATCGACTGATGTGTGAAACTCTGTGATATCATACGACATATTTGACTTCTGAGTAATTACATCCTGCTTAAGCAAAAGAATTATCCTTACATGGCCTCAATCAAAGAGAGTGTGTGTGTGTATCAAGAACAGAAACAGATTTCATCTGTAACATCCAAAAAGCTCTGATCAAAAGTAAAAAAAACATGAAATCCAAACAATCAGCAGTACTGTATATAAATGCAGGCAAACTAGAGACCCATACTGTTACCGTAGAAAAATCAGAAAAGATAACTGAATGCAAGCAAACAACAGTTAGCAAGACAACAAACTAAATTATAAGCAAAATATTCGTTCAAAGAGCAACTGGGAAGTTTCAAAACAAAAGAAACGGGCAAGCTAGGAGGATATGATAATAAGTTTTGACTCATCAGATTTTCAGAATAAAACAACATAAATAGGCTTGACTGATCTAAAACAAAAATAACAAGGAAAGCAGGAAGTGGGTGAGAGTCCTACATGAAGAGATTAGGCCTGCAAGCCTTAAAGGTGGTCTTGAGCTTTCTGGTCGGTGGCCTCACCTTCTTGTTAGTTAGTGGGAACTTGATCTTAGAATTGTGGAACTGTTTGGTGCTTTCACGCCTGCATAGCTTTGCAGGAACGGTTGCAGTTTTGATGATTTGGATACAGGGGAAGCGGACTCTGTGCCTAGATGCCATTTCCGTGTACATTTGATCCACTGCACCATTCAATGTAGTATCACGGTACTCTTTGTACATGTTGTGGTATCCTGTCCTGCTTTGGTATCGAAGCCATATCCCAAAGTTCTTGATTGTCGTTGGCTTCTTCTCAAAGATCTGCATGTATGATGGTATCTTTGTCAGAACTATGAACCACTCACTCACTCCTTATCATACTATATTACATATATGCATGTTCTAAAAGATCTGCATGTATAATGGTATCTTTGTCAGAACTATGAACCACTCACTCACTCCTTATCATACTATATTACATATATGCATGTTCTAAAAGATCTGCATGTATGATGGTATCTTTGTCAGAACTATGAACCACTCACTCACTCACTCCTTATCATACTATATTACATATATGCATGTTCTAAAAGATCTGCATGTATGATGGTATCTTTGTCAGAACTATGAACCACTCACTCCTTATCATACTATATTACATATATGCATGTTCTAAAACACTTCTTGTGTCATGATTGTGCACTAGATGGGCAACGTATCTTTTATTGAAAAGTCCATGATATAACTTGGAAGTTGCAATTGCATTCATCTGTGTCTATGCCATTAAGTACACACGTTATAACTTAGAAGTACCCAGATATGAATTCCAGTTGTTTGCATTGGTAATTAACCAATAGAACTACGTTATAGATCAAACTGTCATCTCATGGCATAAACTACAGTCTGTAATTATGGATGCATGTTTAGATCATGTTATCTCATTGCTCTCAACACATGTACCTAAATCTATTCCGCCAACAGATGTAAAAACGAAGTTTAATATCCTGCTAAAATTTAGGCGATGCAAGTTTAATTTTGATTTTTGAAAGATTTAGGACAGTAACGCAATGTACCAAATTAAGTTGCGTAATTCAATTTATAATTATATGGCCAATAGAGCTTAGTGTTTTTCTAATTTGTACCTTACCGGTATATGTGACCTAAAATACCAATGATTCGCTCAACCATAAACAAATGAATAGAGCCTGTTTGAAAAACTTATTTAGTAACTTACAAGTAGTTTAAATCATAACTTTATATAGTTCCAATAGAATAGCAAAAAAGCAAACGTGTATGGACTGAAAATCACATCAAACTAAATTGTCAAAACTGAAATAGAAAACAGGCTAGCCTTATATCAAGGTCAAAATTTTATGTCGCTTAAGCCCACATAACTTTAGGTTATTCCCAACTTAGAAGGAGATGCCAAACACCTTCCCAGGAAAATGTTACTATGACTACAAGAGTGTCAAATCTAGTCATAACCAAACACTTTGATTAGCCCCAAATAGTTGTCAATTCAACTAGATAACTTCACATGATACATTTACAATCATGTGAACGTTTCTTATTTATGTAAACTAAACTAACTCTCTTAAAAGTTAGCATCTCAAATCGGAAGTTGAAACCGTACCTCGTTGATAGCAAGAATCTGACCATTATTCTTTTTCACTTTCTTCAATTTCCTCAAAAAATACCTACGGTTATAATCATAAATTAGCATCAATCTAAATACATTAGACGGTCCAAGAGAGAATCAAATGACAGGAGCAGGAACAAAACTTACCAGAACTTCGACTTAGCACGAACTTCATTAGTAGCCCAAAGCTTCATTCTGTAGATCTTGGGCTGCTCGTCATTCGGAGTCGGAAGAGCTCTGCCAACCACATGATACTGATGAAACTGCACATATAAAAAGAAAACACATTCAAATAAATTGATGTTGGTAAGACTTATAATTGCGCTTGAAATGGAATTCTGATGGAGTAGGGTGTGAGAATTGCGTACTCTGAAAGCTCCCATGCCGCCGCAGCTTTGATTGATGGAAGCAATCTACAAAACCCTAGCTTTTAGATGAATGCTTATGGGCCATATATTATATTAAATGTCATTTTGGGCCTTTGTCTAACAACAAATTTGTCAAAATCATAAGTATACTCAAGTTCTTAGATGTTCGAGTTTATCGGGTTTAAATTATACATTTTGAAACCTAAATACGATCAGATCCGAAGTTTGGTTCAAGTTCGATTAATCAATTACACTTAAAATATACATATTTTTATCTTGTGAAATATGCTTAAGCAACCACATTAAAAATTCATATTTATATGAATAATAAATATTATTTGTATGTTCACGTGTAATTAAAGTTTCGAGCTTATAACAACTAATTATAGTTTTTGTAGTAATTAGTTTTCGCTCTTTTCATTAGTTGCCGATATGTGTGACTGTGTACATATTAAAAATATATCCTTACGTGTAACATAAGTGTTACAAGTGGTAATATTCCAAAATTTCAATGGAAAATTTCAAATGTATTCCATTCAATGTATTTTTCTTTAGGTGGGTTTTATGTTCTTATATATGAGAATAAATTAAATTGTTATTTCTGTTAGGATTAGTGGGTTATATCTTAAATTATTATGATTTTACATTTGTAGCGCAAATAATTAGATAATGATTTAACTTTTAATAAAAATGTTCAACTAAATATTTTTCTAAAATTAATTTCATGCTTGTTACTCGATAAATTTGATTCTATAAACGTTTAAATATACCTAAAATTGAAAGAAAAAAAAGAATTAATTATGAGTTAATTTCATTTGAATACAATATCCTGAATCCATTTAATTAGAAAGTTAGTTACAATTAATTACCTATTAATTCTTTTAATGTTGATCAATGAGAGACTTAATTTATAACAACCCGATAAAATTAAATTTTAATATTAAATGGAATTAAATGATTATAGTTAATTAAGGATTTGGGATGATTTTGAAGGGTGTGTGCATGCGCGTGCGTGTAAGGATAAGCATTTATGTGAAATTTGAAATCGGGAATTTAAATAAAAAATTGTTTTATTTGGGTTGAAATTAATGAGAGTAAAATGTATTTTTTATGAATTAAAGATGGTAATAGAAAGAGGAATTGATTTATATTAATAAAATATTAATAAAATGAGAGTTATGAAAGGTTATAGAAGTTTTAAATAAGATTTGGAAGTTATAAAAGCATTTATTTTGATGTCAATACACTTTAAGTAGTGAAGCAATAAAAGTGGGATAGTTAATATAACAATGTGACATTTTGCATTAATGTGAATTAAAAATAGCGTGGGAGCTACTAAAACAATCGCTTTGTGTTTAAATACATTTTTAAAGCAATAAATGATTAATAATGGGAATTTTGCTATCTTTGAATTAATATTGGCAAATAAAACTTTAAAATGGATTTAGCATAAGTTAAATTTGGAATTTTTTTTTATGTATACTGTGCTAACTATTGAACTAAAAATAAGCATGAAAATCTTTTTTTGAATAATGGGAGGTTGTTGATAAGTGTAACCCATGATTTCATAATTAATAGAGTAATAAATGCCTGATTATAAATTTACAAGGAACGGCTGCTAAGTCCCTAGAATTGGAAAATGAAGGAAGAAAAGTCTCTCCCAAAAAAGTTATGAAAATTTGGTCCTTATTTTTAGTTTTTGACTAATTTATGACACTTTTGCCTCTGATTTCAATGCTGGGTCGATTTTATAGAAGGGGACAATTTGGTAAAAAATAACAAAATAGGGACCTAATTTACATGAGTTTATTAATAGGGACGTTTTGTGCATGAGCTTTGAGAATAGGGACCTTTGGTCCAAAACCCCTTTACAATTATTTTGATATACTGATTTTGTGGAAACATATTTTATTAAAATGAGAATTGTTGTATAGATAAGTCATTTGTTACAATATGAGTTTGGACTTTAATAAAGTTGAACATTATTATTGAAGGCTTTGAAATTTGTTAAGAAAGAAAGGAAGAGAAGTAGATTTAAATATGGACTTGGATCTATTTTAATTGGGAAGAGAAGATAAATATGGAAGTTTATCATTAATTATATGAGTCTTGTTATTTTAAAATCAAAGTGTGTAAACTCATTTTATAAGAATAAAAGTAAAAATACTTCGTAAAATAAGTGTAAGATTTATTGTTCATGATAATAAATTTAAAGATTTTAATTTGAAAAGAAAAACTGGTGTTGTATTGTTTTAAAAACATGGTTTATTAAAAGGAAAGGAATGAAAGAGAATATTTAATTTGATAATGAGTATGAGTTTGTTTTATAAATCAATTGGCTCATTAGAAAATGGAAAATTTTGTTCATACACCATAAATTGTTTTACTAGCATTAAAAAATTTATATATAAAACTTAAGACCAAAATGCCTTTATTAAAAAAATGGAATCAATATTAAAGAATAAAAATGGTATATAATTCCTCTTTGTCTGCATTGTGTATAGCCAATATAATTTCTTTCATAAAGTAACTAAAATTACTATACATTATTGATTGAATCAAATTTAAATTTCTTTTGTGTATTAAAGTATAGTCATATAGTTTCAATCACTATTTATGCATAGTCAATTTTAACATTTTTCACTTTAAATAAATTTTAAAATTAACTGCTAAAATTGATATTATTCAGAGTACTAAATTCTTCGATCTTTTATTTAAATCAAATCAAGTTTAGGTTAAACATTAAAATTTAAATAGTTTAACATTTTAATATTCAAAAATTAAATTCAAATTGTTATATACAAACAACTAAATATCTTAAATTCCATTTAAAGTATATGAATTTAAAATTTGTAAAAGCGAATTAGGGAGTTTTGAAATTAGATCTCCTTAGTTTGATAAGTGTATAAGAGAGAGTTAGTAAAATGAGATAAATGCTTTATTTTATTCCGATTGAGGATAGTTTTGTAATATATATAGTGTACGCTACGTAAAAAGTGGTGTATATGATTTTAGAAAAAATTTCAGTGTGTATAGTGATTTACGATGTATAAATAGAATCTGCCTTAGAAACTTAAAAGGAAAATCCAAATTTTCTCTTCCTCTTCTTTTATTCCAGAAAATTAAGAACAAAAACAACTTCATCTTCTTTCTCTAAAAACTCTATAGTAAAATCAAAAAAAATTAAATAAATGCTAAAAATTCCCAAACTCAAAAATTAGCTTCTCAATACCACTCTCCATCTTTAAGACAATAAAAGTTAGAATTTTGGGTTAGTTTTGGTTGGGTAACATTTTTGGACAGCAAGGAGAGTAGAAGAAGAAGGTTGGAAAAGAAGAGTTGTTAGGATAAAGAGAAGTATTTAGCAAGCTATTTGGAATTTTGGTGATTAGTTAATATTTACATCTATGATTAGCATAGGAATTGCATGGGTGCTTATAATTAATTGATGTAATGATATTGCTTGATTCTACATTGCATGTCATGGTGGTTTATTTGACGGTGGGTGAATATTGGTTGAAATTGAGATGCATGTCATGATTTAATTATTGTTTAATTTTGGTTGCATATGGATGTTAAGGCTTTGCAATACTAATGCATACTATTATATTATTTGAATTAGACCGGAATCTATATATAGGAATTGATATAAATGGGAAAAGTTGATTTTAATGCTTTGGAAATGTTTACATACATTATTTGGAGTAAGTATGTTATTTTAAGCGAGGAGATTTTGGAGTTTGATTTTATAAATGATTTAATAAAGAAAAAGGAAGGAGATTTGTTGTGATGAACTCAAATTATTAAAAATTAAAAAGAAGAGGAATTTTTCTTTTGAAGTAAATATTTTGAAGTTATGAAATTTAATCATCCTTGAAAAATAATATTTATTATTAATTTGTAAATATAAATAATTTTTATGTTTAAAGTTGTATTTTATATAAATTATTTCAAGGATTATTTCATTTATAAAGAGGATTTAAAATTATATTTCGAAGTATGGAAATTATTCGATTGCATTTAAATAATTATGAAACTTTGTAAAAATAAAATTTTTGGGAAAAGTAATGAGTTTGTGAATGGGACATGGTAAATTTTATTAATGAGCATCTTTTCTAAAAGATTCCCTATTTGGAAATATCCTTTTTAGTAATGTTTTAAAATAAAGAAAATATCTGAAAAATTATTTCTCAAAAGTGGTTTAAAAGGAGTTAAAAGAAGATAAATAGTTCATAAATTGGTTTTGAAGTTTTATATAAGAGATTTGGAAATATTTCGAGTTGAAAATCACCTTTTTGAAAAAAAAAATATAAATTGAATTTGGTGTTTTGAAGGAATTATTATATTATTATTTCAAGTTGCAAATAATTTTTGAATAAATAATATAATTTGATTTTGGGATTTAAAGGAATTGTTGGATTATAAACACTTTTATTAGCGTTTTGAAGTATCATAAATGAGTTTCATGTTGTATGAATTAATTTCGAAAAGGAGTTTTGGCGACTTGTAATTAATAAGGGTCCAAAGGAATGGTTTCTTTATAATTGAATAAGAGGTTTTCATATATTGAACTTTGGAATTAAATAAAGAACTTGGTATAGAAAGGGAGTTTTATAATTTAAAGCCTCTTTGAGAGTACTATTAATTTCTATAAATTCAGTATGAAAATTTTGGAAAGGAATAGTCTTATAGTTCAACCCATTTTAAGTCAATATTTTGTTGAATGAAACAAACCGTATGATAATTTTGTATAGTAAGAATTTTGAATAAACAAGTTATAATACCGATGGTATGAGACGTTCGGTAATATTATGATATCGGGTATATTGAATGTTGAATCATATTAATAACTCTTAGTGACAATAGGTTAAATGATAGTTAGGGGTTACTCTCATAACGAGAACATGTAATATATAATGAATTGATTAAACGAGATGAGATACCAAATAGGCTAGATCCATCCTAGCTCGAACCGACTGCGGGGTCACATCCTGAGTCGTGACGTTCTGAGCCATTTTTCATTAGTCCAACGACAACGATGATGGGCACACAATGCATTTAATGGAGACAATGGGGCCCACATAGCAAAGAGTGGTACGACAAATAGGTTGTGTGAGGGAACCCATAATTCTGGGTCGAGTGGAATGATATGTCGTTCCTTGTTGTCGATTCGACGTATAATAGAGTGTATTCTACGCTCAATGAGTTATATAAATAAACTATAATCGGTTCACACTACACCAAAACTGTTATTTCGCAACGGCCTTGAGCCGTTGCAATTTTGCAAGTGTTTAGAGATGTTGCGAGACGTATTGCAACGGACTTAAGGCCGTTGCAATAAACGAACATGTACGCCTCTCTCTTTCTTCCCACTTTTTTTTCAACCAGTCGCGCCCTAATTAATTCGTCCCTCTCTCTCTCTGACGTTTTCCAAAAAAAATACACGAATATGCCCTCGTATTTCTCTCCTTCACCTATGCCCAAGTTCAGATCCGCCTCCCTTTATTGCTCAGCGTCGTCCCTCTCTCCTTCACCTGCGCCCTAGTTTAGTTCCGCCTTCCTCTCTTGCTCGACGTCGGAAGTTAATTTGTTGATATTTGCATCTCAAAAATCACGTTCGCCCTTCCCAGGATCTAAGTGATGGGTATCGGCTCTTCTCATATTTTTGGTTATTAAGTTTATCTTTCTTTTTATGTTATTGTATTTCATCTTCATTTCGCTGTCTTCTACCCTACTGCTACCTTCGGGATAGTTGAAGACGTTGCTACTGCTACTTTTGTCTAAAATTCCAGATCCAGATCTGGGATGAGCGTAGTCGATCATGCAAGACTCTAAGTAATTTTCACAAGATTTAGATGATATTGAGATTGTTATACATGCTTTGGTTGGCTTCTTTTTGGTTTCTAACACTTTCTTTGTTTTCTTTTTAATGAGAAAAATTAGTTTCTACTTTGGTATGTGCATTGCTTACGACTTTATTATCACAAAAAATGAAATTTTAATGGAATCAAGCCTCCTGATGAAGTTTTATATCAAAGAAAGCAGTTTCAATTTACTCAAGCATCTTCCCATTCTCCAAAATCTTTACTTTTGAACTCCTGATTGATTCAATCCAAATAAGTAAATTTTAGCTTTGGATGCTGTTTTTTAAATTTAGTTAGTGTGTCCCTAAATGATCTTATAGATTTATCATTACCACCATATTCATAATAAGAACTATAAACCTTAAAATCTTTTAGCGGCCCACTAGCTAAATTAAGAGAGCAAAGAACTTCTCTTATTACAGTAGCTGAAATCTTGAAAATGAAAGAGGTGTCCTGGTTAGTAGATAATAAATATTGCTTGCCTTATGGAGGAAAATATTAGAATGTTAAGAGTGCTGAAAGTGGTATTCCCTGTGCGGAGATACCATTTTAAAGGAGTTTCATTACTTCTCAGTTTGTCTTCCCTGTGTCGAATCTGGTTACATCACCTGTAGTCTGTTTTACATCAAATCCTCCTTTTAGACAAAGCTTTACGCCATTTATTTTTTTAATTTTATAAAACCAAATATATAAATAACATGTAATTTTATTGCAGGGCTTAATTATTTTGACTTCATCTTTATGTTCCTGTAAAGGAGCTCAAGTAATTGTTATTTTTTGTTATTTTGACCCCAAAGCACATCAGGTAATTGTCATTTTTTATCATAGATGCCTAAATGACTTGTTAACTATTTAAATTTGTTATATACAGTTGTTACCCTACCGCTTTAAAATATTTATCTATTTTAATGGAAATAAAATTTGCTAAAAGAGACAAGCACCTTTGTCCAAGTGGTTAATTGATTCGGCTTTGGTGCAGGATGTCACAAGTTCGAAACTTGCTTTCGAACGTTTATTTGACATGGGATATGTTGTCCCCATGATTTGTTGTATATAAAGTACCAGTTCAAAAAAAAAAAAAAAATTTGCTAAAAGAATATTACTTTATTAACAAGGTAAGGCAAATAGGCAATGCATTACATAGCTATGGTGTTCATTGGTTTTGCTAGTGCTCTTTCTTGGTTGCCTTGCATGCATTGGGGTCAGATTGCAACTGTTCCAATATGCTTTTGATTACCTCGTAGTGTTTCTTATATGCATATTGCTATAGCTTTTATACATGTGAAATGAGTTATGGTTCTAGATTTTGCTAGCTTTGTTGTGGCAATGCATCCTTACGTTGTTTTAGGGATTTAGTCCTAATGTTTGTGAGAGGGTCAGTGGCGGAGTCAGCCTGTGTCTTCACATACGGCATACTTCCATTCTGTAAAATATAAATATTCAAGAGCAATAAAAAGTACATAAGGATGATCAATGTTAGTCAAGATAGGACACCAAGTTGCCAAAAAAGACCAACAAGCAAGCAAATAAAATTCGAAAACAAGTTAGCATCACAATGCGATTTTTATACAGTACACGTAAAACAAAATACATATGTTGAATACAGTAGTTATGTTAAATAAACCTTTCATTTGTAGGTCTCATGTATAACAAAGAATATGGAACGGATTCAATGATCAAGTTTTGTTATCTAAATGAAAATAACTTTATTTTGAAGTGTTTTGTTATCTAAATGAAAATATGGAACGCGCTCACATAGAAGCAGACTTTGATGTACTTGTAGTTTGGTTTATAAATTCGTCATATTACTAACATTTGGAAATTTCAGTAATATATCTGTATCCCATTTGAATTATATATTGCATATATATGTGCATTATTTTAATCAACTAACTTTATTTAAGTAAACAAGATGGAAATGTAGACGATTTATGAAGATTCCAATATATATCTTTTGGTTGTAGAATGCATATGCAGTTGTTTATTTTTATATGTCATGTATCTTATTTTGGTGTTAATGGAAATTCCATATTTTATGTAAAGCAGTCATGCCATTAGAAAAAATTAATTATACTATTTTTCAAAATCAATTATACTATAGCTTCAATTAGCAAATCAACTAGGCTTTAAGGTAAGGTAAGGAATTCAAAACCTGCAAAATTGTTTAAAATGAATATGTATAAGACTAAAACAAAAGCAAACCTTTTTTATATCAAGGAAGAAACTAAAACAACTTGTTTTTTTTATGTTTTTTTAAGAAGAGATAAAACAAAAACAAAGGTAAACGAAGGAAAATTTGTGTGTTTTTTTAAGAAGAGATGAAAAAAACCTAAAACTAAATAAACAAAAAGACAAAATTAAAATAATAAAAAATGACAACAAATCACCACAAATTTAACCATGGCCCAATACAAATGAGAATACTTTCACAAACATTACTAAACCCCCGTTCTACACAACCACAAACTTTCACAATCACGCAATTCTAACAAAACCAGAAATCGAAATTTTCGAAACCACATCTCAACTCAAAATTATGAAACCAAAATTAATGATTTTGTTGCGGGTTTGGGAAATTATTCAAGCGACATTGATTTTTGATTCGGGCATTGACTGTTTGTTTTGGAGGCGGTTTGGGATCAGGGGTTGCAGTGGCAGGCTTTGGTGTTTGGATGATGCATAGGAATTCGTGGGTTGGTGATGATTCTATTTGGTGATGAAGGTGATTTTCTGGTATGTGGTTTGGTCAATGAAGTTTTTATGTGGTTTGCAGTAGTATGGAGTGTTGTGAGAAGATGGCTGCAGTGCCGAAGTTTGAAGAAGGCGGTGATATTTGGTATGGTTGATGGTAGTAATGTGGTTGATGGTTGAAGTAATGCATGAAGGAGGATGGTTTATGTAGTAAGAACAGGTTTTGTAAGGGCAAAGTTGAATGATGGGGTTATTGGCAGTTTTTGGATGGTTGGAGGGTTGGTGGTTGAGTACAGCAGTGTGTTATAAGAGCAGCCGTAAGAGGAGCAGCATGTTATAGGAGAAATGAGATGGTTGGAGTGTGCAGTGTTGCTGTTGTACGAAAGGAAGTTGAAGTTGAGGTTGTATGTAGGGAAGTTGGCAGGGAAGTGCTGTGAGGCAAATGGTGCGCAAAGGGTAATTTTGTGATGGTTATGTTGATGTTGCTGTTAGTTTGGGATGTGAAGTTGTAGTGGTAAGGAGTGACAGTGATATTGGTTATATTGCAGAAGTGGATGATGTAATGTTGTGGATGGTTATGTGCACGTGCACAGTGGTATAAGGCAATAGGAGGGCAGTGAGGCTGAAGGCACAGAGATGCACAAAGAAGTGGTTAGGTAGTGATGTTTGTTGATGAAATGAAGGTTCTAGGCTTGATGGTAGTAAATGGTTTTGTGATAAAGACAAGCAGACAGAGGATGGTGCGATGTTGCTTGTAGTTGGTTTGTGATGGAAGATGTTGGAGTTGGAGGGAGTGTGGCAGTAGAGTGATGTTGTTGTAGTGAAGTAAGGAGGTGAGGAAGTGTGGTAAGATGAAGGCAGTAGTGCAGTATTACAAACAATTTTGCTTTTGTTTTAGTCTTATACTATAGCCTGGAACTGAACGGCAATCCTTACCTTAAAGCCTAGTTGTTCTGAGCCTATTTTGAATTCCAACTTTTCTCATCGTAATAATGAGATCATCATACATGGGAAAAAAAACTGCTCCAATATGCAGTAAACTTAACAGATTGGGAAAATGTTTTAGTCGATATGAATGCATTTTGCCTTCATTTTGAAATGGAAGAAAATAAGATGCTAACCGATTTGTGAATTAGACAAAACGGAAGTTCTAAATTTTATGGTCTGAAAATTACAGAATTAGTTATGTTTCTTGTGCTTGTTCGTAAACTTTTTATTCAACTCACGTCATCTTATTTTGTTTGTTCTTGCTACTTTTTACAGGTAACAATTCACTTCTTTATATGTATCATAGTTGAAGAGTCTCGGTTTCTAATTTTCAAAGATATACGTGGAAGGTTTTTCAGGTTTGATTACTCTTCTGTCTTGAAAGATACTTCCATTTGTATTGAGTGTTGTATACTGTAATATTGAGTATGATAATGTAGTATTGTTGGCAATGATGTAGTTTTGTTCTAATCATTTTGTTGTTGTTGCCAAACTATGTACTATATACTCTAATATTGCTGTTGTTGCCGCTTAACTATGTAGTGTAACGTATTGTTGTTGAACATTATAATTAAAAGATTTGTTAAGTTTGGTCTTTGTGCTGAATCTATGAAAAATATTTGGTTTAATGATTTTTCTTTTATGATATTATGTTAAATTTTCAAATGTTTGTATTGAGTATGATAATGAATTAACTCCTACTGTAAGAGGGCAGAAAAAAGCAATGTATATTTGTAAAAAAAACATTAAAATTAGCAATGGTTTTGAGCCGTTGCAAAACCAAATTAACAAACTATGTACAACAAGGTTTTGCAACGGCTTTTAGCCGTTGCAAAATTAAATTTAGCAACGGCTCTTAGCCGTTGTTAAATTGAGTTTTGCAATGGCTCAAAGCCGTTGCTAAATTTAATTTCGCAACGGCTAAGGGCCGTTGCTAAATTTTTACCACTGCCAATTTTGCAACGGCTCTAAGCCGTTGCGAAACTCGTTTGCAACGGCTCTAAGCCGTTGCGAAATGGCATTTCTGGTGTAGTGATAATGACTAGATTTTAATAAACGTGACACTTAATAATTGTGATTAGAAGTGAATCACAATTTAGTAGAATTGTGATTGTGGTCACATTAAATAGAGATATGACTCATATATTATGAAACCATGCATCTTATATAACAAGGATTGGGGTTAATATTGAGTATGGATGGCATTCACTTGTAAAGCTATGAAACCCGTTAAACATATAATTCTCTTTTAAGGTTATATGTATTATTATGATGACCTTACATTTAAATTTGGACATAGTTTGATCTTTGTATTATTTAAATAATATTCGGGCCAGTCCCAGACTTTATAGGTACAAAGACATTAGCCTTTCTTGGACGTTGGGCTTGACGAGGAGACAATTATAGACTATATTTACTACAACAAAACTTGTTTTTAGTTGCATTAATTAGTAGCGTTTCAAGGCTATATGCAACCGTTGGTCGTTTTAAAATATAAAAATAAACAAAGAAACGCTGCTAGTCGTTCCTGTCAATAATTCATGGAATATTCATTAAAATTCTCCATGGTCGCTCATATGTCTTTTAACACAACATTTCTGCTATCCTCCTCCTCTCAAAAGTATGATGGAAACAAAAAAAATCTTCATCTTCCAATCCCTCACAACCCTCATCTTCCTTATCCAAAATCGCCACTTCTCTAGCTTAACTTTCACTATAAACCAAATCCGGCACCGCCTCTCTCTTTACACCTTTTTTGTGCAACAATTTGGAAATGGCGAAATATACGAGTTCGAATATAAGAGCGAAAATGCCATTGGTTGGTTTGGGCATGTCGGAATCTACACTCTGTGTCGTTGGCAATCCGTCACCACTGCCGTTAAGGTATTTTATTCTACAGAAATCTCTCTTGCTATTTTGATACAACCACCACTGCTACAGCAGCCGTCATAGCGTCAGCTTCCTCCTCCACTTTAGCAATGGCCGCAGAGAACAAAGTTTCCCTTAAAACTCACATTTGTATTATTGGTGGTGGTCTTGCCTCTCACCCCACCACAGTTTATGCCGATCGCGCTGAGCTTAAACCCATTTTATTCGAAGGTGTTATTTTCGTTATTTTTCAATTGCACTTTTTTGTGAATATATGAGCATATTTTTTATTATTATTATATAGGTTGGATCTAGATTGAAAAATAATGAATGATTCTAATTATTATTGTTATCATCTTCATGTTTTTAACTATAAATAATATTACATATGATCGATGAATAATAAGTAATAGGTTGGGTTGTATATTGAATAAAGTAAAAGATGGAAATAAATGCATTCTAGTCTTGTGGTTTGGCAACTACCGGTGCTTAAACGATGAAGTTAAGATAGTCTAAGATTTTACATTTGCAATAATAGATATAAATGCATACAAAAGATAATATGATTTGTAATTTATAAGTAGGTTGGATGGCTAATGACAAGTTGTCAAATTCAGATGTACTTTTGTATGGTGTATATCTTTAATCATATATTTTGGTATCACTCAAAGGTAATATTAGAAACTGTCATAATCAAGAAAACAGAGTTAAATAAAAAGGTGTTTCTTAATACATTTATATGAATATCATTATATTATTTCAACATGAAAATAATCTACCAAACATAGTCTATATTTGGTATGTCAATAATGAACAAACTATGTTATCTTATAAAAAATTTACATAATCTTAAACAAAGTCATACCTCCGACTGCGATACTGTAACAGGCATCGGCATAAGTCTGAACCATAGAATTCTCTTGCCTAGTGAAACACTTTGACATAACACTAAGCCTTAGAAGCAACTTTGTAATGACCCGGAATTTTATCGATTTTATTTAGGAATATTTTATTTATTTTAAATATTCGATTAATGGTTTTTAAAAAATCAAATAACCCTCTTTTAATTAATAATCAAGAATAGAAAATTCATTTTTGAATTTTTTTACAAAAATAGGTAGTTCGATGGAAAAAAGAAAATGTGACCGAAACCCATTTTTCGATTTTTGGTTTTTATCGAACGACAAGGTGTAGAAAGTTTTTGAATCTTATATGCATTTTAAATAACATTTAAATGTTTAAAGAAACCATTTTTATTTTGAAAAGTAAGAATGAATAAAATAATAATGACAAGCACCATTGTCCCAATGGTTAAGTGATTCGGCTTTGGTGCGAGATGTCATAAGTTCGAAACTTGCTTAGCGTGATTCGTACGTTTATTGACATGTGATATGTCGTTCCAGTGACATGTTGTATATAAAGTACCATTTCAAAAAAATAAATAATAAAATAATAACAAGGATTAACAAATATAAATTATATTTAAATTTAAAATGAAAAGATGGATGTGAAATTCAAAGATTCCTTAAGTATTTACATTAACAAGGGTACATGAACCCTTTAAATATCCAACATATTTTCATGTGCTTGTTATTTTGGTGGCTTTGATATGATGGCAAAGTTGAATTTGGTGTAAGGGCATTGGTGTCTTTTAATGTTTTTAATTCATTTATAAAAACAAGTTTTATTTCACTTCTCATTAACTCTCTTTATTTCCCTTTAGTTCTTCTTTTATTTCCTGTCAAATGGAAAAAAAACCTCATATCTTCAAAAATCCATATATCACAATCCGGTCAAAATTAGCAAAATCTTTGAACATGAAAGTAGTTCGTCTTCTCCTCTAGTATTTTGAAAAAATGATAGCTTGGCATTTTGTTGAGTATTGTGGTGACAAATGCCCGAAATCAGTAGAGGTCGAGAAAAGATAATTTTTTGTCGAGCACGGAATGGCAAACGAAGAGCATTGATGAGTTCGTATCGTTAAGTTAAGATTTTTAGTGGACTAGGGTGGTCATTGAGTGAGTTAAACAGATTTCATTCATCTTGGAAATTATAGCAAGGTGGTGGTCGGGTGGGTTAATGGTGGTGTTTGGAGCAACGTTGAAGGATAGTAGTGGTGTTGGAAGTAGTCACGCTTTTGCACATGACATTTGAGGTCGTCAAGTTGGATGAGGGGACGCTGGAGGTACGATGATGAGTTACGGAGCTGATGGAGGTGGTGGCGAGGTCTAGCATTGACTGAGAGGTGCGACGATAAGCGATGGATGTGGGTGTGCATTTACTGGACACGTGAAATTGAATGGGGAGGCTCGATCGATTTTCAATAAAGGAAGTGAGGTGCTGGCATGGCGAGGCGATTTTGTGGGTGATCGAAGTTTAGTGCACGGGGCTGGGGTTCACCTGTGCACGTGCAGGGCGTGCATGCCTAGTTCGGGTACATGATGTTGATTTGGGATTTTGAATTATAGAAGGGAAGAAGGAGCTGTAGCTTATAGGTTTGGATATGGAGCGGGCTTTGGGTCCAAGGGCTGTAGTGATATGGGTGAGAAAATATAAATTTTATTATTTTTATATTTAAATGTGTTGAATTTAAATTCCTATACATCGTTCATTTTAAATCTGTTTGACCCGTGGATTTTTATACTAGATTCTTAACATCTAGAACACTATTGTATACCTTGATGAAAGTTTGGATAAAGTATAATTTTATGATGCAATAATAGTGGTTGAATTTTAATTACGTTATTTTAAATAATAATATGGTTAAATTAATTATACTTCATTGATGATATCTATTTAGCCAAATAAAATACCTTTTCTGTTAAATTAAATTACTTAGATTATTTTGGACATTTGTTTAGCAGAATAAATCATCGTTCTGTTATTCTATTAATTTGGATATTTATTCATATGCCAGTTAATTAATATGTGGATTAATTAATGTTGTATAAGGGATGGATTAGCTAGTGATGGTTAATTGTGGATTTTATTTACATATATGTTGCTTATGTAAATACTAGGGTTGGCTTGGAAAGATAAATTTAAGCAAATAGTAGTTTTTTCAAGTACCACTGTGATCACTGAGCCTCTTGCCAAAGTTGAAAAACTATGGATTTAAATTAACTTTCATTTTATAACAATTTGAGGTTAAGTAGTTATATATAATTATAAATGATTTAAAATGTAAAGAAATTAATGATGATTATGGAAATTAATTTAGTTAATGATATTTTGAGATATTTAATTATATTATTGGTGTTGGTTAAAGATATTTAATTATTTTATTTAAGATGTTTAAAGTTATGTAATTATGTTATTAGTGTTGTTTTAAGTTAATTAATTGATTGATCATGGTTTAAGATAATTAATTGATTTAATTAATGATGGGTAAGTAACTTATTTATTTTATTAATGTTGTTTTAAAGTTAATTAATATTTATTTATAATGTTTAAAGATAATAAATTAATTTAATAAAGGTGTTTATAAATAATAAATCGTCTTATAGAAACAATTTTACTTGATGAAAAGATTTTATTTAAAAGGAGATTTACAAATGATATTTTGTAAAGGAGATTTATAAACGATATCTTGTAAAAGAGTTTTATAAGTATGAAAAAGATATTTGGAAATGGTAATTTATAAATAAAATAATGGATTTATAAGTGATATTTTAGAAAAAATACGAAGATTTGTGTTAAACATATATGATGTATAAAAATCAGGTTTGGGTTTATAAAAGGATTTTTATAGAGGGTTTTATATAAAAAAATTATAAAGGAATTTAAGAAGGGAGATCTATAAAAGAGTTTTATAAATAGAAAATAGTTTTATAAATAGAAAGGAAATTTATAAATAATTTTAGAGGTTTATAAAATAAGTTTTATAAATTAATTTGGAGATTTACAAAAGGGTTTATAATATGGAATGGATCTATAAAAGGGAATTTTATAAAAGGAATGAAATTTGTTTTTGATAAATAATCATTCTTAATTATTGCGGTATGGAAGCATTCTTTCCACACTTAACACCGAAGGAAAAGTGGTTCGGATTTAGAGTAAGAAATGTTTTAAATAATAATTGTTTTTAGCCCATTTAAGTATGATTTTGGAAAAGTGGAAATCTCCCTTGAGTTTTTGTTAATATACTTATACCGTTGGGATAAGTATGTGGATATTTTCTAAGTATTGGAAATATAATGGTTTGTAATATACTTATACCGATGTGATAAGTGCATGAATGTTTCCCAAGTATTAAAAGGAATATAAGAGGTTTGTGAACATATCTTTTGTGAAGGTATTTTGAATCAAATAATTGAAAAGAGATTTAATTAATGAAAGATTAATTAATAGAGGCTTAATAGACCTCACTTGGATTTAAATCTATGTTTGATTGTTTGTTTATTCGATAGTTAAATAACCGACTATCAAATCTTGGCCAAAATAAAACTCTGGAAATATATAGGAGAAACGCAGGGGTTATATGGCTCAGTCATCTTCAATGATGTTTTACTGTGCGTATAAATCTCGTTTTGTACTTTAAGACAAATGATAAGGAAATCCGTCCACTTAAATGGTTAGGAGGTGATCTCTGCTCTTATGTATTGTCTGATTATTTCCAAAAGAACCGAGGTTGAGTTTATCGAAACTATCGATTTAGTTTGGAGCGACCTGTAAGCGGAGGAGTGTACTTATATGAGATGACTTGAAACCGTAACCACTCCAAAATCATATGCACGTTCGATTCTTTGGAAGATGTTCAAGACTGGTTCGAGATGATCGAAGATGGAGCTCTTTAAAGTGCAAGGGCTACTTGCTACTAATCCTGAGGGTGATTCCAAAATGGATGTAGTAGAAGTAGTGCCTTCGGGTTTGTTCTTATCATGAACAACTTGTATGGACGGATACAGGCATTGCATTATGCCTTAAAGGAAATGTTAGCATTCCAAGTGGGATTTGCTAAGAGAGGAAAAGGTATCGTGACCTCACAAGCATCATAACCCGATAATGACTAAAACATGGGATATGTAGCAGAGTTATGTGGTTCGCCACCATTAGGAGTAGTCATTCCTCAATCTAGAATCAATATTTTGTGGATTTGGTATACGTGCACACAAGAAGAGTGTGGCCATGGCTGGTGCACATGTTTTGTAGCCTTAGTGCTCGGAGAATGATGTAATATGGTATGCCTTGGTGCACATATGTTTGGGGGGTCCATGTAAGGCCCTCGGTACAGTTTTCTAAAGATGTACTTTGGCTGGAGGTACCCCAGTAGCCTTGTCATTAATGGAAATCCAATCTCTAATATGTGCCTTTATGGATTTAGCTGTATACGTATTATGCTAGAATGTAATTAATGTAACCATTCGGCTGTGATTGATATTTATTTTAAACCCTAGACATTATTATAATATCACTGGATTTTAAAGTAAAAATGATTTGGTTATCATATGGTAAAAACCTGTCCGTGTTTATATGTAGCGTGGTCTTATGAGATACCTTTATTTTGAAAGGTTTTTAAAACATCAAAAATCCATTTGATTGTGTTTCTCACCCTGGTTTTACCAGACTGATCCGGGCGTTATTTTTCTTATAATGCTAAGGTCAGCCCGAGCATATTTTCCAGATTTAGCTGGACACTTGGAGCTGCAGAAGACAAGTTGGATCCTTCAAGACGTATTATCGTATTTTATCTTCCGTTATTTGTTCTTGTCTTTATTTATCTGCAGTTGTAAGGACAGGGTGTTATAACTGTCAAGATGATGATATGATAATTGTACTCTGATTGATGTATGTATATGAAAGTTTTCTTTTGGTAAAGATCATTGTTATATTGTAGATTTCTCATCACAATGTGTGATTCTATTATGTCTTTTCTTTTCTTTCGCCCTAATAATCTGTCTTTTCAGTACTTGGATGTTCGACACGTGAATACCGTGGATGCATTACTGTCGACTTCTGAGAATCGAAAAAGCGGGTTCTTACAGTCGGTATCAGAGCTGAAGGTTAAGCGAGAACCTTAGCCCTGGTTGGGTAAACTCATTAGAGATAGGGTTAGTGACATCCTAGAATGAATTTGAGTGTGTATATATAAGAGCGCATAATTGTTATTTTTATAAAAAAATGTTTTATATTGTGTTAATGGATCTGTTAAGCGCTTCATGGATTTTGGTCAATACAAGTAGCTAATGTTATCGATGGGGATCTCTAAACACTTGAAAAAGGCCACCCGATACGTATTGTTTTAAATTAGGTAAATGAAATAATTTTACTTAGCATTATATTTTATATATAAAGGACCACTTTCCAAAAAAATTATTATTGCTATTCTTGTTTGTTAGGAAATGATAATATTCAATTATTATCGTTTAGGGTTTGATTAGTCATGCTCGTCCAGTTTTAGGCATTGACTAGTGTTTATGAATTTACCTGCAATTTTTCTTTTTAAATCATAGGCTGGGAAAATATAATTGGGGAACATTGAAACGAATACCTTGTGAATTAAGTTTCACAATTTGGCTATAAGGCGTTCGATGTTAATGTTAGGTTAAAATTGTATTTTAATAAGAATGTTTATTAAGAGAAAACTAGAATATTCTAGAATAAATATTTGAGAAATGATTTTATAGAAGAAGTTGGTTCATAAGAATGTGGTTTATAAATAAAAAGGATTTAAGTGGAGAATTTGAGGACTTAAATCCCGGTGCTTTTGAAAAATGGTTTTCAAGATTTTGGAAAATAATAATAATGGTATTATTTGAAAGTATTTACGAATAGAAATATTTCCATGGGATTTTAAAAGGAGACAGAAAGTAGCATCATCGGTATCCATACTCGGGTTTCTAAGTGGGGAAATGCTACAATAGCAATTTGCTATAAATTGTTTTAATAAAATAGATTTTTATTTGATCCTAAAAGCATGGGTTGATTTACAAAAGGAAATATAAATATTAAGATTTCAAATGATATGTGGAAAAAAAGAAAAAAGAAGTAATAGTTATACTTGAAAGTATAAATATTTAGAAAAAGAATTTGTAGTAGGAAATATTCTCTTTGGATTAGATGGAGGAACGAGTCTCGTGTTGATTTGTGATGATCTGAATAATCTTCTAAGTGACGATCGGATGTTTTCCTAGGTGAACGTTATTGTGCACTTAGTATTTATTCTCTTTATCATTGGATGATCAAAATAAGTTCAAATCCAAAAAAACAATGCAAGTTGGCTGTGAATATTCTGTTAAAACCATTTGTGTGGAAATATATACTATATTATTCCAAAAAGGGGATTTTGAAAATGAAAGAAGTATTTTTAAGTTAACTAGTTCGAGTGACTCGAAAATAACTAAAAGTGGGAAAAAGATGTGTTCAGATGGTAAACATTTCTCTTAAGTATTATCCTTCTGGTAAGGGGATATATGATACTACTAGGTAGTACCCAGTTCTTTAGTATCATTTTTGAGTTAGTCGGGCTATGTGTATATATATTTTGCATGGCCTAGGATATATAGTATCATTTTGAAAGGTTTTGAAATAAAAACTGGGTATTTAGTTCCCAAGTTAAATTCAAAAATAAAAAGGGTTGAATCAATTAGTTGTTTATACCCTCAGGATGTAATACGGTATTATACAAGTTTTATACTTAAGTGGTGGTTTATGAAAATGATTTCATAAATAGTTATGGGAAATAAAGAGGTTAAGTTTTTGTGTGTTAACTGGTTTCCCCCTTGGTTTGATTGAGATGAAATTTGGAGGTCGAAATTCTTTTAAGGGGGGGAAATTCCAACGACTTGGAATTTTATCGATGATTTGAGAATATTTTATTTATTTTAAATATTCGATTAATGGTTTTTAGAAATCAAATAACCCAATTTTAATTAATAACCAAGAATAGAAAATTCATTTTTTAATTTTGTTTACAAAAATAGTTAGTTCGGTGGAAAACAGAAAATATGACCGAAACCCATTTTTCGATTTTCGGTTTTTATCGAACGACAAGTTGTAGAAATTTTTTGAACCTTTATATGCATTTTAAACAACATTTAAATGTTTAAAGAAACTATTTTTATTATGAAAAGTAAGAATGAATAAAATAATAATAAGGATTAATGAATATAAATTATATTTAAATTTAAAATGAAAAGATGGATGTGAAATTCAAAGATTCCTTAAGTATTTAAATTAACAAAGGTACACGAACCCTTCAAATATCCAACATATTTTCATGTGCTTGTCTTTTTAGTGGCTTTGATATGATGGCAAAGTTGAATTTGGTGTAAGGGCATTTGTGTCTTTTAACATTTTTCATTCATTTATAAAAACAAGTTTTATTTCACTTCTCATTAAATCTCTTACTTTCCTCTTCTTCTTTTTTTGTTTCTTGTAAAATGAAAGAAAAACTATTCTCTTCACTTCAAAACTTCATATATCATAATTCAATCAAAATTAGCAAAATCTTTGAACATGAAAGTTGTTCGTCTCCTCCTCTAATATTTTTAAAAAATGATAGCTCGACATTTCATTGAGTATTATGGTTGCAAATGCCTGAAATCAGTAGAGGTCGAGAAAAGGTAGTTTTTCGTCGAGCACGGAATGATGAACGGAGAGCATGGATGAGTTCGTATCGTCAAGTTAATATTTTTAGTGGTGGTTTTATGATTTTTGGTGGACTAGGGTGATTGGTGCGGTAAGTCGAATGAATTTCATTCATCTTGGAAATTCAGGCAAGGTGGTGGTTGAGTAGGTCAATGGTAGTGTCTGGAGTAGCGTTGGGGAATGTCGAGGGTGTTAGAAGTAGTCATAACTTCTCTGGTGGTCGAAGTTGCTCAATCAAGCTCAATCTAGGGTTTGGACGGCAGTTTGTTTTTGTGTTCAATTATGTTATCGCGCGCCGCATTTGGGGTTGTTAAGTTGGACGAGGTGGTGTTGGGAAGTACGACGTTGAGTCGTGGAGCTGATGGAGGTGATGGCGAGGTATAGCGTTGATTGAGGGGTGCGGTAGTAGGCGATGGATGAGGATGTGCATTTATTGGACGTGTTAAATTGAATGGGGTGGTTCGATCGGTTTTCGATGAGGGTGGCCGGAGAAGGAAGTGAGGATGCTGGCATGGTGAGGCGATCTTCTAGGTGGCTAGAGTTTGGCGCACGGGGGTGGGGTTTGCTTGTGCATGTGCACGTTGTGCATGCCTGGTGGGAGTACATGACATTGATTTGCGATTTTGAATAATTGAGGGAAGAAGGAGCTGTAGCTTAAGGGTTTGGATATGTAGCGGGCTATGGGCCTAGGGGCTGTAATGATTTGGGTGAGAAAACATAAATTCTTTTAGTTTTATATTTAAATGTATTGAATTTAGTTCCTATATATCGTTCATTTTAAATCTGTTTAACCGCAGATTCTTACATTAGATTCGTAGTGACATTTAGAACACTATGGTGTAACTTGATGAAAGTTTGGATGAAGTATATTTTATGATATAATAATAGTGGTTGAGTTTTAATTTCGTTATTTTAAATAATAACATGGTTAAATTAATTATACTTTATTGGTGATATCTATTTGGCCAAGTAAAGCACCGTTCTGTTAAATTATATGACTTAGAATATTTTGGACATTTGTTTAGCAGAATAAATCCCGTTCTACTATTATATTAATTTGGACACTTATTCATATGCTAGTTAATTAATATATGGATTAATTAATGTTGGATAAGTGATGGATTACCTAGTGATTGTAAATTGTGGATTTGATTTACATAACCTGTTCTACAATTAAAAGGGAGATTTATAAATAGAAAAGAGTTTTATAAATAGAAAAGAATTTTATAAATTATTTTAGAGGTTTATAAAAGAAGTTTTATAAATTAATTTGGAGATTTACAAAAGGATTTGTAAATATGGAATGAGTTTATAAAAGGGAATTTTATAAAAGGAATGAAATTTATTTTTGATAATAGTCTGGATCAAGTATGAAAGAACCAGTGTAGACGATCAACTGCACAATTCTCAGATAAACAACAAATAAACAGCAGAAGTAAGAAAAGAGACACATGATTTTTATAGTGGTTCGGCTGACTTTGGCTTACATCCACTTTAATCAATCTTTATTATGATTATACGAGTTGAATCTCTCTTGATATCAACTAGCGAGTCCTTAGATCTAACTTACACTGAGTTAGAATAAGTCACAAGTTCAAGGGTTGACTGGAGAATCACAGTAACCTCCTTGGCGACTATTATGAGAGAGAAGAAAGTTAAAGAAGCGAAGGAATTCCAGTAGAAAAATGGCAGCTCTCTTTCAGGAAAAGATCTATCTCCAGTTGCAGGTAGGTGAGTATTTATAGGGCAATTCAATAAGTGTTGGGCTAGAAGTCCAAGTGCAAAAGAGTCCAGTTGTTATGCCAAGTCATCACCAAAAATCTCAAATCAATCTGAGTCATTTCCATGGATAGCTAGCAATCCATAGGGGATGGATCGCTAGCTATCCATCAACTTAGCATATTTTTCTACCAGAAGCCTTTAGTTAGTCATATGAAGGAGATCAGAAAGTTGGAGGGCGATCCGACCTATCTTGATGGATCACTAGCTATCCATCCACTTAACATATTTTTGAGTGATCTTTGTTTGGTTGTCTTCCTATCTTCTATTTAAGTGCCTTGTCCAAATATTAAGTCGTTTGGAGTTAGTTTGATCATCCATCTTCATGGGTCATATGGTACATAAGAATCATCCATAACTCACTCAAATATTAACAAAATCGAATGAAACTTTGCAGGAACATTCTAAAGGGTGTCATAGACCCACCATAAAAATTTAAGGTGGTGGGGCCCATTCTAGATGGGTTGCTAGCGATCTCTGTCCACTTAAATGGTTGGAGGTGATCTCCGCTCTTATGTATTGTCTGATTATTTCCAAAATAACCAGGATTGAGTTTACTGGAACAATCGATTTAGTTTGGAGCGACCGGTAAGCGGGTGAGTGTATTTATATGAGATGACTCAAACCCGTAACCACTCCAAAACGATATGCACGTTCGACACTTTGGAAGAGGTTCAAGACTGGTTCGAGATAATCGAAGATGAAGCTCTTTGAAGTGCAAGAGTTACTTGCTACTAATCTGCGAGTGATTCCGAAATGGATGTAGTAGAAGTTGTGCCTTTGCTTTGTTCTTATCTCGAACAACTTGTATGGACAAATGCTAACATTGCATTGTGCGTGGAAGACAGTGTTAGCATTCCCAGTGGAATTTGCTAAGAGAGGAAAAATGTAATTATGACTTCACAAGCCTCATAACCCAGTAATGACTAAAACATGGGATATGCATCAGAGCTGTTAAATTTTGGTGATACAAAATCACACATAGAGGGAAAGAAATATGCAAAAGAAAGAAAGAGAAGATTTTGTTTCCTCTGATTAAATAAGCATATTTAAGTATGTTTATTTCTTTCTCTAATTTGCTAATCAAATTATTTTTTGCCTCTAATGTTAACTTGGGCATTAAGTAAATTGATTATATAAATAGAGACTAGAGGAGAGGATAAATATATGATGGAAAATCTATTTGATAATTTTCTCTTCTTCATTTTTGTTCTTCTTCTCCAACAATTTAGCCATATAGATATTTGCTCCCTTTCTCAATTTGGTTATTGATTCAATGGTATTTTGTTTATTTTAGCTTTGTTCTATTAATTGTAAACAAAAAAAATTTGGTGAATCAATAAAGTGGGTGGTTGGGTGGAATATCTTGTCTTATTGCTTTTAATTTCAATTCCGTCTTATTTTTAATCCAAGTTATCTCTTTGTGATTTGGATGACAAAGATCCGTTGATATAAGCTTCCGCAAAGCGCTACCATTTTTTGCACAACAGTTTGGTATCAGAGCCAGATCATCGCAAAGCTTAGAGTAATTTTGGATTGAAAAATTATTGATGTCGGATATGATTTCATTTTCGAAGATGGCTATTTTGGATGGGAAAAATTGGGGTATTTGGAAGCCTAAGATGGAGGATGTTCTGTACCTCAATGATCTTCATGATCCAATTGATGGAGATGGAAAGAAGCCCTCTGATGTAGATGAGGGAAAATGGAAGAAGATGGATAAGAAGGCGATTGCTTTGATTCGCCAGTATCTTGATGATTCAGTTTTCCATCATGTGGCTAGTTGTGAATCCGCGAAGGCTTTGTGGGACAAGTTGGTATCTTTGTATGAGTCAAAGAGTGCTACTAGTAAGGCTTTTCTGGTTCGAAAGTTGGTACAACTGAGATTAGATGAAGAGAAGTCTGTTGCAGAGCATTTGAATGAATTTCAGGATGTAATAAATCAATTGGCAAATATGAAGGTCAATTTTGATGATGAGTTACAAGCTCTTTTATTGATGAGTTCGCTTTCAGAAAGTTGGGAAACTTTGGTTGTTTCATTGAGTAATTCCAATGCTAATGGAACCATCTCTTTGGAAACTGTTCGAAGTAGTCTTTTGAATGAGGAGCTTAGAAGAAAAGGGTCAGGTATGAAATCAATTCAAAGTGAGGCTATGGTGGCAAGGGACTCGAAGAAAGATACAATTTGGAAGAAGAAGGATGCTAATGGTAAAGGTGTTATCACTTGTCATTATTGTAATAAGAAAGGTCACATACGTAGCAATTGTTATGCTTATAAAAGAGATCAGAAAAAGGCTGCGCATGGTGATACTAGTAGTGATGCACATGCAGGTTTTGCTGAAGGTACCGATAGTGATGCTTCTTATGATGTCCTCTTTAGTGAAAATAAGCCTTGGAAGATGGATTCGGGAGCTAGTTTTCACATATGTAGAGATGTGAATTATTTTTCTTCTTATGAGAAGAGTGTCGGCATGATTAGGACAGCCAATGGAGAAGAGCTACCGATTTGTGGTATTGGATCTATCCGGTTTCGTATGCATGATGGTGTGGTTAGAGAAGTCTCTGGAGTCAGACATGTACCCACTTCTTCGCATAATCTTATTTCTCTCGGTCAGTTGGATCGCCGTGGTTGCACTTATGAGACTCAAGGTGGAGTTTTGAGAGTGAAGAAAGGTGGTCATGTAAGGATGAGAGGAGTATTGGAAGAAGGAAACCTTTATAGCTTGGTTGGTTCTGTAGTCGACTATGGAAAGCGAGTGACGGTTGAAGAACCTAGTCCACAGCAAGGTGGAGAGGTTAATGTGGTCACTGCTTATGATTCTAGCATTGAGGATCATATTTTAGACAGGGGTCTTCATGTTGATGATGCTCGGGGGATCGATAGTGATCAGGTAATGAGCTCAGATCGAGTGATAGACGGGTGTCGAGTTGCAAAATCCACAAAGACAAGACGGAGATCTTTGTGGTATTACAAACGTTTTTGAGACCGGATTTGTGTGGTGCACCTCATGTGGGAGATGCATCACTTGCGGACGGTGGTAGAGGTTTGTAATTTGGTATGATTGAGATATAGGGAGTTGTGATAGATCTAGATATGGCATGTTTGATATGTTGAAGATATGTGATTTTGCATCAAGGTGGAGTGTTAAATTTTGGTGATACAAAATCACACATAGAGGGAAAGAAATATGCAAAAGAAAGAAAGAGAAGATTTTGTTTCCTCTGATTAAATAAGCATATTTAAGTATGTTTATTTCTTTCTCTAATTTGCTAATCAAATTATTTTTTGCCTCTAATGTTAACTTGGGCATTAAGTAAATTGATTATATAAATAGAGACTAGAGGAGAGGATAAATATATGGTGGAAAATCTATTTGATAATTTTCTCTTCTTCATTTTTGTTCTTCTTCTCCAACAATTTAGCCATATAGATATTTGCTCCCTTTCTCAATTTGGTTATTGATTCAATGGTATTTTGTTTATTTTAGCTTTGTTCTATTAATTGTAAACAAAAAAAATTTGGTGAATCAATAAAGTGGGTGGTTGGGTGGAATATCTTGTCTTATTGCTTTTAATTTCAATTCCGTCTTATTTTTAATCCAAGTTATCTCTTTGTGATTTGGATGACAAAGATCCGTTGATATAAGCTTCCGCAAAGCGCTACCATTTTTTGCACAACAAGAGCTATGTGGTTCACTACCATTTGAAGTAGTCATTCCTCAATCTAGAATCAATATTTATGGACTTGGTATATGCATGCTCATAGGAAGAGTGGGGCCATGGCTGGCGCACATGTTTTGTAGCCTTGGTGCCTTGGGAATGATGTAATCCGCTATGCCATGTTAAAAGGGATGCCGGCTCCGTGTTTGCATGGGGTCCATGTAAGGCCCTCGGTACATTTTGCTAGAGTTGTACTATGGTAGGAAATACCCTAGTAGCCTTGTCATTGATGGAAATCCAATCTCCAATACATGCTTTACGGATTTAGTTGTATACCTATTATGATGAACTGTAATTAATGCAATCATTTCGGCTATGATTAATATTTATTTTAAACCCCAGACATTATTATAATATCACTTGATTTTAAAGTAAAATTGATTTAGTTATCATAAAGTAAAAACCTCCCGTGTTTATGTGCGGCGTGGTCTTATGAGATACCTTTATTTTGAATGGTTTTTAAAATATTAAAAATCCATTTGATTGTGTTTCTCATGCTGGTTTTATCAGATTGATCTAGACGTTATTTTTCTTATAACGCTTGGGTCAGCCCGAGCATATTTTCCAGATTTAGCTGGACACTTGGAGCTGCAGGAGACAAGCTGGATCCTCCAAGACGTATTACCATATTTTATCTTCCGTTATTTGTTCTTGTCTATATTTATTAGCAGTTGTAAGGATATGGTGTTATAACTGTCCATGCCGATGATAGGATAATTATACTCAGATTGATGTATGTATATAAAAGTTTTCTTTTGGTAAAGATCATTGGTATATAGATTTATCGTCATGTTGTGTGATTTTGTATAGTCTTTTCTTTTTCACCCCAGTAATCTATCTTTCCAGTACTTGGATGTTCGGCACGTGAATACCGTGATTGTACTAGTGTCGACTTATAAGGATCGAAAAGGCGGATTGTTATAAACTTACTCCATGACTTCAGAATATGAAAGCAAGAAGAGGAGTTGACACATTAAGTGTTGGAACTATTCTAGTAGTCATGTTTAGCTTCATTATTATCACACCGTACATAACTCCTATTATCAAACTAGTGAACAAACCTCTTAAAGTCAGTTGATCTTTCCATGATGGAACTGATTTTATGTCTTCTGTTTGCTCATTTATGTTCTCTCCTCCTTCGGTGTCATTGTTTATTTGATCTCTTCCCTTGAATTTGATGCTTGTTCTTTTGGAATTTCCATTATTTTTGTGACTATTTTGTTTGCAGAGTTGAAGAAATAAATGAGTGTATTTGGAATGGAATCAAAGGCTATAAAGGTATGAATGTGGTAATGGAATGATATTCTACCCAATTATGTAAAACTACTGAAGGGTACATAATGAAAATTAATCTTAGGTATATATTGACTAGAGCTTACGGGTGATAAAACAAAGAAAATAACATATATAAATAACACCAACATTAAAGAAGAAGATTGTGGTTATTACTTTTTATACACACATATACATATTTAAGATGGTTTGGAGAAAGTTAGAGAAAATGTCAATTTAACATGTGGAAATATAATATATTTGTTAGCATTGCATAAGCAGCAGTGATCATACATAAGAATATAGTACAAGATACATGTTGTAACTATGCCGTATTAAGATAGTTGAACTCGAAGTGATCTTTTTAGGTAAATTGTATGTCTATCTTAAGGCATATCAAATTTGGATCATTATTGGGTATATATAACGTATGTTTTTGGGAGAAATTTTACCTAACATTTACCTAAGTGAAAAAGAGAAGACTATGAGAAATATTTTTTTTTTAAATAAAAACATTTTAGATCGACATTCTTTTAAGATACATCAACCTTTTATTGGTTATGCTCAGCCATGCTATTTAGATCAATCAGTGCTTACGCTTTAGCCTACTGTTCGAAACTTTGTTAAAATCATTCGGTCTGTCAATCTAGGGGTAAATTTCCTAGCTCTTGATTTCAACTACAGCCCGAAGGAGAAGATGACTAAAGTACATACAGTAATTTATCATTTAACTATTTATAGAAAATCAAAATTTTGAATATGGGACAAATGTAGAAAATTAACAAAAAAGAGAATGATTTTCTAATGTGATGAGTGCAAGAAACTATTAAGGCATGTGGCTTCAACATGCCTAGAGGAATAAAGTATATTTCTATGAGTGAGAAAGGGCAAAAAAGGCACTTGATTTCCAGTAGTTTATCATTAATTTAGATCCTGTCCTGTTTAATTTTTCCACCATCATTCATTTGATTCCATACAAGTGTATTTGGATTAGTTTATTCTTTGGTCAAAAGTACTTGGCACAACCACAACCTTCCATAACAGTAAACTAATTAATGAAGGAAATTTCAACCGCTAGCAATTATCATGGTGGTTTGGACCATGGTATAAACTAGAATATGGTATAACAGTAAACTTTGAGAGAGAGTTATTTATGTAAGTCATTTTTGTTAAATAGCTTGAAACTTAATCAATCTTACTCTACGTAATAATAGTATTATACATTTGTAATATCTCTAGTTTGACTGATTTTTTTATAGTAATTGTAATGGAAACCATATCATGAAAATACCGAACTGCTAATATTTTATTTACAGGGTACTGTCTCCAGGAGATTACAAAATGTGGATTACTGAACCATCACCAATTCAGTCTTAGGGCTGGCCTACGGCTCTCAAGGGAAGAGATTTCATTGGTATTGCTCAGACTGGTCCTGGGAATACTTTATCCTATATCCTCCCTGCTTTAGTGCATGTTACTGCTTAGCCAAAATTGGGTTAGTCTCTGAGTTTGTAGTTGAATAATACCATTCTTTTTACCCCTATTCTAATTTGATAGAGTTTAGTATTTTGGAGTTCAATTATCGAAGAAAGAAAATAGTTATTCTTGTTGATTTAACTAATGCAATCCAGTTACTGTTTTTCACCTTTGGTCATGGTCCAATTGTCCTTGATGTCCCAACATCTGTACCTGAGGCTATCAACTTAATTGTTCTACGAGTAGCATGCTGCCTCTTAATCTATTGATTTATAACTATTGATTTAGTTACATATACACATTTTACTATTTTTGATGTTATTTTGTATAGAAGTTTAGGAACCTTCAATTATACACTCCACTGCTAACCTTGGAGTTCATGGGCAAAGGCTTTTGAATCTAATAGGAACTGGGGATAAGATTGAAGCACAACGCCTAATTTTATCACTTTTTATAGTATCTATGTAAGCCGCATCATCGGATTCATAAATGGCTAATTTAAATTCTATGATTTATATACTTTCATATATAAATATTGTTGTGTTTCCATTAGTAAGCTTATATATATTCTTAATATTATTCTTCCTTCATGTTTGTATCGGTAAGCATATGCATTTGCAAATATTTTTTCAGCTTGTTTCCCTACTCTTAAACTTTTATTTTGCAGGTTGGTCCTGTGTCTACTCTACGTGGTCCACTCATAGATGCTACTAATGATGACATGTAAGCAACAATATATAGCATGAAACTTTTTTTTGGTATCAATATATTTCTTGATCAACATATTTCTTCTGATTTTAGGGCCTCTATATTAAACCGTGAACCCCAGAATTGCCCTTCAGAATTAATTCATCCACCTGATGACTGTAATGTGACTACCACTTTATCTTTCACCCTTGGGGTGCTTCTTTTCCTAAGTTTTTATTATTACATTTCAGTTCTAACCCAAAAATAAGAGTCGCTGCATGTTTTTGGCAAATACATTAGTTTATCCAACCCATTGTCATGTGTGAATATCTCCCTAATCTTTGATGGTTTTATCTTTATATACATGTAATTTGTTTGGATAGATTTGTAGAGTTGAAGATATTGCCATGAAAGGTCTTATTTAAGGAACTGCCATTCATTTTCACAAGGTTAAAATCGTTACAGTTCATTCATCTGGCACTGTTACTACATCCGTTTTAGGTTAATAATAATATGCATATTATTTTCTTTGATATTTGAGAAACATATACATTTGTTGTATCTTTTTATCTCCTGAGCAACTAGGTCCTAAATAACTTGAGTGGCTAAATTCAGTTTGTAAAGGTGGTGTGGGCCATGGAATGGAATAGGAGGAGGTGTGTGACGACTGCCTTACACCACCGGCACCAATAGTATATAAATAGTGTGCTATTGTCATGCCTGGCTCATATAAGACGATCATCTAGGATAAAAGAAATTAATATAGCACATAACTTGTTATATCTCACAACGCATGAATAAAATAGGATATCACAGATATAACAGAAGAGATAGTAATAATTATGTGAACAAATCATCATTAGAGTAATAGATCCATAAGTTATACATCAAATGAAGTAGAGTTTATACAACGTAAGTAAACTCGAATAAACAGTCTCAACAAATAGAAATAAGCAAGCATTGTCACGGACTCCACAGCGTTGCTCTGTGGAAAAGCCTAGAAATCCATATATTTTATATAATATGAGATAGCTTCATCCAACATATCCTTCGAACAGCTCTTGTGTCACCTACACCTGTTAGCTAGCCCACTCATTTAAGAGTACCCAAAATAATAAGAAACAAAGCATAAAACTTTGGGTTAGACAACAGTCTGGTATAAGCAGTAAATGAGTCTTAAAATATTATACAAGTAAATAAGGTAAGGAACAAGAGTACACGAACCATACCCGACTTGTCCCTGCAACCAAAGAGTTAGCATATAACACTATAATATGCTACTCTACAATATCATAAAGGTATACCGCAAACCAAATAAAGGATATCAGTCTTTCAGGTATTCCTATCTCCAATACCTACTTCTCCTAATACCTATGAGTGATAGCCCACTAAAGAAAACAACTAAATCGCCCAAAGCATCCATCAACAATCCTAACTATCACTCCTTATGGTTTGAATATATGATAACTCGTATGACACCCAAGCCAGGAACTAAAGAAAATCCTTATTCTCTGTTGTACTCTGATATCTCGCAGCCTAAAGCTAGATACGTGTTTCGTAGCCCAAAGCTGGACAATAAAACCAAAGCTAATGGTCTAAGGTATACAGTCCCTCTATTGATCCATAGGCATCCCTACTTACAATACCATTGCTTTGAGTACAACTGAAAACTCTTCGAGCATTAATGATTCCTTAGCATATACACCCGAGCCCACCTTTGCTCCATTTGGATATCGAGCCCTTCTTGCCCAATCCAGTTTCAATTATTCACGAGGAACCCTTCCACATTCCCCGATCATACAGCTCCCTCCTTTACGAGCCACCATCTTTGGAACCTACTCCCAACATGAGCCAACATCTGAAGACCATAGCTTTTCATCATGCTGGTATATCGTCATCCAACCTGATACGAACGAGCCACCACCTCCAGCACGATCTACAAAATCTCAATAACAATCCCTAGAAGTTCTACTGCCATATCACTCACCATGATAACTTGATACCGAGTTATAGCTATAACTCAGTACCGAGTTATGTACTTAGCCAGCAAATGGCTTGTCTCCTTTCCAGGTCTCCAGTACTCCTCTTCTAGTGCCTTGGACACAGACTCATCCACATTTGATAACTTGGCCTTTATCCTAAATCTACTTCTTCTAGTTCTAGAAATAACTCGTCATCATGCCTAACACTTATCCAAATTTCATGCATCAAGCTATACGCAACCATCACTTGACAAACCCTTCCCATCCATGAAGTCGAGAAGTGCACACGAGTTAGCACCATGACTCAGTACTGAGTTATAGCCTTAACTCAATATCGAGTTATGACTTTAACTCCTACCAACTTGCGGGTTATCATTGTGAGTCAACAGAATAGGGATATTAAGGCTAAATTAACAAAGGAGGGGGGGTGAATAGTGTTTAATAAATTATATGGATATTTTTCAAATTCTTTAAGATTCTACTTGGAATGATATAGTTAACAATCACAGAAACAATCATAGAATCAAAGTACAGATAAAAGTAAATGCAGTAAAAGTAAAATGGAAAGAACACACCAAGATTTTATACTGGTTCGGAGTTACCCTACATCCAGTCCTGCATAATTCCTTGTACTAATTTATTTTCAAATAGTAAATGCAAATATAATTTCGATTTCACGACTACTAGATACAACCTCCAGAATCTCGACCTCTAGGTAGAGTCACTTGATTTCCGAGCTACAAGCATACCCACTAAATTTACGGGCTACTAAGCACACCCACTAGATTTACGGGCTACTAAGCACACCCAATTGATTTTACAGTCTACAATCATACCTATTTGGATTTTAGGGATAGCAAGCACACCACAAAGTATAAGAGTATGATTTGATAGAGTTTACAGACTCAGATCTTTGATCTTGATTACAGTTGATCCTATAACTCTTGAATAGCACTTTGATCTTGAGAGAGATGAGAGAAATCAGAGAGTAGATGAATAGCACACCACAAAGTATAAGAGTATGATTTGATAGAGTTTACAGACTCAGATCTTTGATCTTGATTACAGTTGATCCTATAACTCTTGAATAGCACTTTGATCTTGAGAGAGATGAGAGAAATCAGAGAGTAGATGAAGGAGAATCAAATTAGTAATAATTGAATTTGGTTCTGGTTAAATTTCGATAGAGTATTGGTAAAAATTGATTTAGGAATCAAGAGAGTGAAAAGGGGAGAGAAGAATAAGAAAGTAGTTGTTAAAAATTCGTATGGAAGTCTGGTATATATAGGGAAACAACGGTCATGTCCACTCACGAAGAGATACAATGAAAATACACTTCCATTCAAATTTGTGTTTTGAATTTTACGGCCACTATGTCGACATACATGGATAGGATATATCAACATATCCCTTTGTATTTTTACAAACACTTTAAAAATATTAGTTTGAAAATTTGTTGCTTTGTAAAATAATTTGATACTTTGTAGAACCGTTTAAGTATAGTTTATACACATTTTAATCAAAATATAACTTAATAAAACTTTATAAAATAATTTTGCTAGATTTAATAAGAATATTCGATAATATATATATATATATATATAAATCAATATAATTATAACTTATTAAGATATAAACAAAAATTCAATATATTTAAACTTAAAAACACTAAAATGATATCTTTATAAGTAAGAGATTAAACATCATTTTGGAAAATATTTTGAAAAGATTATTTTAAAAACAGAATATTTGAAAAACAATTTAACAAAATTAGAGAAGGTGAGAGATATCAGGAAAGTGCTATCAAGGTTTTAACATAAATTCTATGACTCTATAACTTATCTGGAATATCTTGAAATCTTGAACTCTTTAATACTCATGGGTCTTCATTCTTGAACTCTTGAAACTTTATATCAGCATCTTGAATCTACTCTTGATACTGTATAGTCTTCTTAATCAACACCCGTCTAATATCTTGCACTATATACTATATATATCTTGATAAAACATTAGTATCTATATTTTATATAATGTCCTATAGTTGTTATCATCAAAACCAATAGCTAAGGTACTAGCAATATCCTCCTTTTTGCTGATGACAACCCTGTATATAAAATATAACATAACCCCCCTAAGTTACAAAACTCCCCATTAATTTATGCCTATATTTTATATATTTCTCCCTTTTTGTCATCAACATGTATAAGAATTGTATATAATGATGATGAGAGAGATTATATAAAAACAATAAATGATATGTAAAATTAGATAATCATGAAATAATCAATCCAAATATTCATCTAATCAAACAAGTTTATGTCATACAGCATTCAAACAAATCCACACAAAGCAAACCAATCAAATCTAAACCAAATCAAGTATTATTATTTATATATAATCAAACCTATTTAAACTAGACATTTCGAGGAACTTTAACCCATCTATCAGTGCTAAAGATTGGTTCTGCTTTGATAGCATTCTAATCTTCATCATCTTTGTTGATGGTACACTCTGCATTGGTGGTTGGTTCTTCTTTGTTTAAGGCAAAAATCATCCACCGAATCGCATCGAAATGCTTTTCTTTCTCCTTAATCATCAACATTTGACTCAATTCTAAGTGCCTTTGGTTTTTTAGGATGAAAGTAAGAATGTTCTTGAATGATTCAAGAGTTTGTTCGAGGTTTTTGGTTAGTTTTTGGATAGGAGAAGCCATTATTTTGGTTTTAGAGTTTAGGAATGCAAAAGAAGAAGAAAGAGAGTAGAAAATAATGATTCTCTAGCCTTAACATGTATTTAAAGGGGTGGAAATTCGTTGGAAATGAATAGACATTTGGTGTCTATTTAATTTTTAAAATTATTTTTTTTTGAAAAATTACCGTTGTATGTCGACATACATATCTAGGTATGTCGACATATATGTAGAAATTTTCAAAACAACTTTGTTTTGATATTCTAATGTATTTATCTTATACTATTATACTTCTTATATTTTTCAGAGATGATAAACAATATGTAATAGCAAGGAAACTGATTTTTCATTAATACTTAGATAGAGATTACATAAAACATAAAGAAATGAGAAGAAACATAAGTTCAAACCAAATTTAAACTACAACACACTCCTAAGCAACTAGATAATAAGCTAAAAAGATGTAGATGAGGAAGATAATGAAGATTCCCAAGCTTGCGTTTCACTTTTCCAAAGAGCCTGTCCATTTTGTTGGGCATAGTGTTTAATTTCAAACTAACCGAATGCTTGAGAATCTTTTGGTTTTCAGCAATCTTCTTTTGATCGTTGAGAAGGTCTTGGTTGGTCGGTCGGAGTGGAAAGTCAATGCTTTCTAAGGTCGTTTCCTCCTCCTTTTCCTTTTCATTATCCATATCTTCTCCTTCTTCCTCTTCCTCCTCTTCTTGAATTTCTTCCTCCTCTTGATAAGCTAACGTTTCTTCTTTCTCCGCAAGAGTTTCATATGGCTCAAAAAAGGGTGGAATTTTTCATAAGAGTGATGTTGGCATGGTTAAAGACTTTACGAGAGATAAATTCTTCTCCTTCAAAGTCAACGCCGAAGTAATTGAAGATTCGGGTAAGATACACACCATGAAATAGCGTGGTTTTATAATTGGAAAGCCTTTTGGGATAAAATTCAACCAAAATAACTTGAGCCCAATTTATGTCATATTGACCATAAATGGCAAAAAGGGCTTTACAATCTTTTAGAGTTGGATTACTAAAATTTCCTGATCGAGGAGTGATAGTATGTTGTAAAAGAAGATTTAGAATTCTTGCTTTTGGATGAAAGTTTCGGTTTTTAAACTCAAAATTATCATCACCTTAAAAAATGTTGTGAAATACTTCACGATATTGATCATCAATTTTAAAAGATGTAAGGTCTATTCCAGTAGATTTACATCCAAGAATGGTACCGCAAAAGTTCACAATTTAAAACAATTAAAGTTCCTATTACACTACTCCATACGTCTCCTTCTCTTCCATCATGAAATTTTCCTTTCAAGTTTGCATAAAACATTTTGACCAAGCATAGATAGCAAATAAAATCATTTTGAGAAGCATCAATTAAACCGAGAGTTCCATTTTGTAAACAAAGAGAATCAAGTTCATAAGTAGAAAAATCATTGAAAATAGCAAACTTTCCCATAGAAACCTTTCCATAATTCATATAACTAACATATTCTTTCATAGCCTCTTGATCATGGAAGAGAAAATTCTTGATAATTTTGGAAAGTCTCATAGATGTTGGAGTGCTTGAGGAAGCCATTGATGAAGAGTTTTGAAGAGATAAGAGAGTTAATGAAATTTTTAATTTCGAAATGAAAGTGAGAAATGAATGGATGAGGATAGAGTAAGTAAATAAAGAATCAAATGACATGTTCTCTTGTCAACGGGCAACTTTTCAGAACATAGGACTTGGTGAAAAGGCGGAGGAAAATTCAAATTTTGAAATTGAAATTTAAAATCTGTCTACATATGTCGACATATGCACATGGGGTATGTCAACATATAGGTCAGAATTTTCAAAAATGATCTTTTTTTAACTATATCCTATTTTATTATATAGATCTATTTATAGTTATTCTATTTTCAGAAAAATAATTTTAAATATATTTTATTATTAAAACAAATAAAATATAATCACACAATATTATTATTAATTTATAGCATATTCCTAATAACCAATAAAGCAACCAAAATAAAAGAAAAATTCATTCAAGAAATTAAAAACTTTTTATATATTAAAAGCGTACCTTTTTCTGATCCATTTCACCATTTTTTTCTGAATTATGTATTGCTGTGAAGCACATGTTAACAATTTCTGTATCCGATTCATTATCACTTGAGGATGTATCTGAATCGTCTAATGTTGCAATATGGACTTTTTTCCGTTTTCTGGATGAATCAGTGTTTGGTGTAGTTTTCAGTTTATCGGTATATGAACAGTCTCGTTTTAAATGGCCAGGGTCATCGCAGTTATAACATCTAATGCCATTTACGTTTCCACTTCCGCTTCTTGGATTTTTGTTGTCATTTCTTTTGAAAATTTTCATCTTCCTATATTTTATAAATTTTCTGAAATTCCTTATCGTGAAAGCAATTTCATCATCATCATCGCTGTCTGAATCTAGATTATCCGTCATTGCGTTAAAAGCTATAGATTTCTTCTCTATTGCATTGCTTTCTCTCATGCCCTGCATTTGCGCTTCAAAAGACATTAAATTGCCAATTAACTCTTCAATTTTTAGAGTGCTAATGTCATTAGCCTCTTCAATTGCAAGAGTTTTTTGATCCCATTCAGGAGTAAGTGAATTGAAGATTTTTCTAATTTGATCCTCTTTAGAAAAACTTTTACCCAGTGCAATAAGTGAGTGCACTATATCTTAGAATTTGTCCCTTCATACGTAACTTGCAAAAGTTCTCCAAATTTCAAATGCTGACTTACATATAGATACACTATTAAATTCATTTCTATCTAGTGAGCAAAATAATATATTCATAATCTCAGAGTTACTTTGTGCAACTGCTTTTGGTCAGCACTCCACTGTGCAAAATTACTCTCGGGTTCAGTGTACTCAATTTGTGTGATATTCCAAGTGTCTAAACTAATTGACTGTAAATAAATTTTCATTCTATATGACCAATATGTGAAATTACTACCATTAAAAAGTGGAGGTCTAAGCAATAGATTGTCCTTCGACAAATGAGTTACTAACAAGTGTATTAATAGTGTTACTACCTGTACTATTACCAGTGTTGGTAGCCAATTAAACTTTTTCAAAAATATATGATGAATATTTAAAAAAAGTGCTCTGATACCAAATGCAAGTCGGCGGAATAGGAACCTTGGGACAAAAATTAACACTAGAGGGGAGGGTGAATCGTGTTTAATGAATTATATGAATATTTTTCCAATTCTTTAAGATTCTACTTGGAATGATGTAGTTAACAATCACAGAAACAATCATAGAATCCAAGTACAGATAAAAGTAAATACAGTAAAAGTAAAAAGGAAAGAACATACGTAACATACCATGATTTTATATTGGTTCAGAGTTACTCTACATCCAGTCCCGCACAATTCCTTGTACGGATTTCTTTTCAACTAGTAAATGCAAATACAATCTCGATTTTCAAGGCTACGAGACACAGCCTCCAGAATCCCAACCTCTGGGTAGAGTCACTTGATTTCCGGGCTGCAAGTGCACCCACTAGATTTACGGACTAATAAGCACACCCAATGGATTTTACAGGCTACAATCCACCTACTTGGATTTTAGGGATACCAAGCAGACCATAATGTATAAAAGTATGATTTGATAGAGTTTACAGACTCAGATCTTTGATCTTGACTACAATTGATCCTATAACTCTTGGATAGCACTTTGGTCTCGAGAGAGATGAGAGAAATCAGAGAGTAGATGAAGGAGGATCAAATTAGTAATAATTGAATTTGATTCTATTTGAATTTCGGCAGAGTTTTGGTAAAAATTGATTTGGAAATCAAGAGAGTGAAAAGAGGAGAGAAGAATAAAAAAGAAGTTGTTAAAAAATCATCTGGAAGTCTGGTATATATAGGGAAACAACGGTCATGTTCATTCGCGAAGAGATACGATGAAAAGACACTTTCGTTTAAATTTGAATTTCGAATTTTACGGCCATTATGTCGACATACATGGATAGGATATGTCGACATATCCCTTTGTATTTTGAAAAACACTTTAAAAATATTACTTTGAAAATCCGTTGCTTTGTAAAATAATTTAATACTTTGTAGAATCATTTAAATATAGATTATACACATTTTAATCAAAATATAACTTAATAAAACTTTATAAAATAATTTTGAAAGATTTAATAGGAATATTCAATAATATATATAAAAATCAATATAATTATAACTTATTAAAATATAAACAAAAATTTAATATATATAAACTTAAAACATTAAAACGATATCTTTATAAGTAAGAGATTGAAAATCATTTTAGGAAATATTTTGAAAAGATTATTTTAAAAACAAAATATTTGAAAAACAATTTAAAACAAAATTATAGAAGGCGAGATAGATTAGAAAAGTGCTATCAAGGTCTAAACATAAATTTTATGACTCTATAACTTATCTGGAATATCTTAAAATCTTGAACTCTTCAATACTTATGAGTTTTCATACTTGAACTCTGAAACTTTATATCAGCATCTTGAATCTACTCTTAATACTGTACAGTCTTCTTGATCAACCCTGTCTAAAATTATGTACTATATACTATATATATCTTGATAAAAAATTTGTATCTATATTTTATATAATGTCCTATAGTTATTATCATCAAACCAAAACCCAAGGTACTAACAATTATGTGGATTCCTGCCATTCTCCTGAGCCTATTTGCCAAGTTTCACCCAATTCCAACCAATTTTTCCTCCAATTTGCTCAATTATTCGACTTGACTTTCTAGGCAATAACAACACTAGCAAACAACTTCAAATCTTATCATCCAAACATAGATTGACAAGCAATGTCATCTAATCAAACTTGCAATCCATCAAAATAAGATAAACAAGTCAATTTCTAACATAGATCTACATATAGCGTGAAATATGAGCATAAGCAAGGGTGATTTCTAATCAATCTATATCATATGCATGGATTAACATGTCATTAAAGTTAGAAAAGGTTTTTATGGCCAAAATCAATTTAAAACATGTTAAATCATATAATTCTACCATATAAACATGTGTAGTATAGTGAGAAGGCATAAACCACTCACCAATTACCAAATTCAACCAATTTGTATGTAGATCTAATCCGGACAACGAAGAAAAGCACTTAAAATTAAGAAAATTGATGATCTCTATCTTCTAGTTGAGGATCCGATCTCTAATCCACAATCTAATTGGATTTAGAGAGAAATTTGGATGAATTAAGATGGATTTAGGGCTAATTTGGATTTAGACCCGATTTAGAATGAGAGAGAAAGTTTTCTTCTGAGTCCTACAGCCCATATTTATAGTGATTCTCTAATTAGACTAATGGAAAAACTAATGGGCTTCACTAGTTACACATTAATTATGACCAGCAGTTTTCAAAACTTAAAACATGCATAACTTTCTAACTGTAAGTTTGTTTTCCTATTATGACCACTCTATAGAATAGAAAACCATCATCTTGTAGCAATGAAATTGGTTTGAGACCCTAATTTGTTTCCTATCAAAAGTTATAGACCAAACAATATTTTCATGGTCAAAATGGTCATATAGAGATTCAAAAAAAATCATAAGTATATAAAATGTCCCTAAGAGTCATATCCCAAATTATAGAATCATATAACCGCATATGAATAAAATAAAAATATTTTACAATCCTCCGACACGTAAAATATGAATCGTAACATTCTCTCCCCCCCCTTTAGGAATTTCGCTCCCGAAATCCACAAATAAGTCAAAGTATAAGCAACCATGGTCATCCCGCATGCCTACCAATCATAAGCAGCCATCGAACATCTCACACAAGTAACCATGCAATCAATAATATGGATGACCTATCCTAGCATGCATAATACTAACCTATCAAATATAAATACAATGATGAAAGTAGATACGATAAACAATGGATCTTACCATTCAAAGAGCTCTGAACACGTACTCCTCATGCCCTCCTCCGTCTCACACGTACAATCGTCATCACTTCTGCTCCATTGTACCTTCACTAGCTTCAACGTCTTGCTCCTAAGCTGTTTCGTATCGTACCTAACAATACAAAGCGACCTACAAGGTATAAAAACTTCTGGTTCTACCTCAATATCTTCTAGCTGATCTGATGTGATCATCGTGCCTAAGTCATGCACAAACTTTGATGGATAAGGGACATGAAAAACGTTATGCACGCCCACCATCTTCTTAGGTAAGTCGACCTTATATGCTAACTTCCCGATTCTTTCGACTATCGAAAAAGGACCTATGAATCTCGGTGCCAACTTCCCCTTTCTACCAAATCAAACTACATTCTTTAGAGGATAAACCTTTACAAACATCATATCTTTGACAGAACTCTAAATCTCTTCATCTCTTATCCGCTTAGCTTTTATGTTGATCCTGAGCAGCTTTCATTCGTTGCTGAATGACCTCATTCTTCTCCGAAAACTCTCTAATTATATCTGGCCCAAGTACCAGTTTCTTGTCCGCTTCCTATCAATATGAAGGAGCGTTACATGATTGGCCATACAATGCTTTATACCATGCCATACCAATACTTGACTGATAACTATTGTTGTATGCAAACTCTACCAATTGCAAATGATCATCCCATGATCCACCAAAGTCTGTAATGCATGCTCACAAGAGATCTTCCAATATACGATTTGCTCTTTCGGTCTTCACATTCATTTGTAGGTGATAAGCTGTACTAAACTACAGCTTCATCATTAACACCTCTTGTAAGCTCTTCCAAAACCCACTAGTGAACAACGGACCTTGGTCGCTTACAATGCTCAATGGCACACCCTGAAATCGCACTATCTATTTTATATACAACTTTGTCAGCTTGGATGTCGTCCTACTTGACTTGATAGGTATAAACCTTGCACTCTTGGTCAATCAATCAACTATAACCCAAATGCCATCATACCCTGCTCTAGTCCTAGGCAATCCATCGATAGTTGTTCCCATTTCCATTCAGGAATCTCTTATAGTTGCAACAATCCACTAGGTTTCTTCTGCTCTGCCTTCACTAACTGACAGTTTATACACTTCAAGATGAATTCTCCAACATCCCTCTTCATACACTCCTAGTAGTAGGTTTGCTTCATATCTCGGTACATCTTGTTACCACCGGGATGAATAGTCAATCTGGAATGATGACATTCTCTTAGCACTTCATCTCGCAACCCATCAACTTCGGGAACAAACGACCTCCCATCTTTACGATGCCAACCTTTTCAGTCAAGTTTTTATTGCTTCATATCTTCAGATTCTAATCCTTCCTCTATCTTTGCTATGATCTCCACTAGTCCAGCATCTCATTTCTGATTAGTGCCGATTCTTTCAATCAGAATAGGCCTAATTGATAAGCTTCCAACATTTCAGGATCTATCTCACAATGAGGCTTGAATCAAATCTAGTAAAGTATTCTATGTGCTTCCGTTCCAAGAATATTACTCCTAACCTATCATGTCTTCTACTCAATGCATCAGCGACTTCATTCCCTTTTCCTAAAGTATAGGAAATACCGAAATCATAAGAGGTCAAGAACTCCAACCACCGTTGCTGCTGAAGGTTGAGATCCTTCCGAGATAAAAGGTACTTCAAGGATTTGTGGTCCGTAAAAAGCTCAAACATTTCTCCTGGCAAATAGTATCTACACATCTTCAAAGCAAAAACAGTCGCCACCAATTCCAAATCATGAGTTGGGTAATTTATCTCGTGCATCTGTAGTTGTCGACTTGCATAAGCGATAACCCTTCCCTTCTACATTAACACCGCACCCAATCCAATACCACCAGCATTGGTGTATATTGTCATCTTTTCATTTCCACTTGAAATGGTCAACACTGGTGCACTCATCAACCTCTTGTTCAGACTCGCAAATGCATGCTCACACTTTGCATCCCATACAGAGGTCTGATTTTTCTTCGTCAAATTGGTCAACGGTGCCACTACCATTCGAGAAGTCCTTTATGAAGCGTTTATAGTATCCTGCCAATCCTAGGAAACTTCTCATATTCATAGCATTCTAGGGTTGATTCTAATCTTGGACCGCTGCTACCTTCGCAGGATCCACTGCTATACCCTATCCCGACATGACATGACCCAATAAACTCACTTCTTCTCTCCAGAAGTGACACTTAGAGAACTTCGCTCTCAACTTGTGCTTCTTCAATATCTCTAGCACAATCCTCAAGTGCATCTTGTGCTCCTCTTCATTTCTGGAGTAGATCAGAATATTATCCACGAACACAAGCACAAACTTGTTTAACTGGTCTCTGAAAACCTGATTCATGAGATCCACAAAGTATGTCGGAGCATTGGTCGATCCAAATAGCATAACTAACCACTCATAGAAACCGAAAGGCATACGAAACACAGTAATAAGCACACTCTCCTTTGCTACTCTTAAACGGTGAAATCCCATCGCCAAATCCATTTAGGAGAACATCTTCCCACTGTGCAGTTGATCAAACAAGTCATCGATATGCGAGAGTGGATGCTTGTTTTTCTTCATCACCTTATTCAGCTTATGCTAATCCACACACAACCTCAAAGAGACATCCCTCTTCGTTGCGAATACTACAGGTGCGCCCCACCTAGATATGCTCCTTCGAATGAACCCTTTCCTCAATAGGTCACTCACTTGCATCTCCATTCCTTCTGCTCTCTGGGTGTCATAAGCCTTAAAGGCATAACTATTGGTCTGGCTTCCTTCACCAAGTCTATCTGAAACTCAATCTTTCTATGTGGCGGAAATCCAGTCACTTCCTCGAAAACATCTGGATACTCTCTAGCGATAGGCACATATGAAAATCCCTCCCGTGGAACGTCAAGCAATATAGAAAGCTAACCATCGCCTCATCCTCTAGTGGGCAGCTAATCACTACCGTTCGCCCATCCACATCTTCGATTAACAACAATAGCTTCTCGCAATCCACCATGGATGCATACTTTCTAAGCCAGTCCATACCTAAGATAATCCCGAACCCAACAAAGTTCAAAACAAAACAATCACAAATCAAAGAAAACAAATGACTGGATAAAACTAGATCACGACAAACCATGCAAAGACTAATAGAGCCTCCAACAGGGTTCGTCACGATTAGGGGTCGGTCTACTATCTCAGGTTCCAATCCCAATCTATATACTAGGTCACTACAGATGAATGAATGAGAAGCACCGATATCAAACAAAACTCAAACAGGGACATCACCAATAGAAAGCATACCTTGAATGACAACTCCCTTCCCCTTTTCCTTCGTCGAGGGAGCACTTGACAAAGTTGAGACTGTGTCTAAGGCATATGCTTTCACCACCAGCTTATCCTTCATCGATTCTGGACAATTCTTCTTCAAATGCCCAGGCTTGTCACATTTTTAACATTTCCTCTTCTCACCCACCTTGCAATCATTTAATCAAATGGCCCTTTTCATTGCATCCAAAGCAACTAAGTACTCATTTATCTTTCTTCTTACCACCCTTCCCCTGAGACCGCTTTCTCTTTCCATTCCACTTCTTCTTTGGCTTTGGCTCTTCTTTCTTTGTAGAAACAACAATAACAGTCTTAGCCTTAGGGTACAAGCTCTCACGGCGAAGCATCTTCTTACAAGCTTCTCAAACGGCTCATCTATATAGTCCACTAGCTTTTCTCCTAAGTAGTTATCCAAGCCAATGATGAATTTCTCATTCTTTTTCAATGGAGTATTGATGAACGACATCCCATACTTAGATAAAGCATCAAATTCCTCCACATATTCAGAAACTGTCATCTCTCCCTACTTGAGATCGACAAATTTTCTGAATAGAACCAACTTCTGAGCGGTCAGAATAAACTTCTCCTCAAACCTCATCTTAAGGCTGATGAAATGACCCTCCTATTTCCACCCTAATTTCATAAGGATTTTTTTTTTAAGAGATGATATATAGATATATCATTCATTACAAATATATTTTCCAAGGTCATTTTCTTTCTCCAATAAACAAAATATATCCAGGATCAAAATAACTTACCAATATAAATATATCAGTGTATATCTAATAACATACACATACATATGAAGATGTATGTGTTCCTCTTGTGTAAATTCAGAGTATATACTTTATTTTTTTTTGTTGTACAAGAACATTCTGTTTGATTTAGATTTTAGCAATTCAGATTAATTATTGTATCCTGATTTTTGACCATAGAATCCACTGGAAACATGTACTTTAGTCTGTTATTCTAATTAAGAAATGATCAAGTATTAATCAGTGGAAAGCAAGCTTTTAATATGGATGATTGTGTTAAAGTCTGGATAGTACCAAACTCAGGCTAAAAGAAAGTGGATCATAAGTGAACACAAGCAACATCTAGGCGTAATGGAAACGCGCCTAACTTATACATGAGAGGTCACGAGTTCGAGTGCTATGCTGGTCGGTTCAAACACAATTTTTGTTTTTCTTTTTATTTTTCTCCTGTATGTTTGAAATCTGATATCTACCTATATCTGCACATATATATTTAATTTTTGCCTATAATCTAACATACAAAACAATATTTCTTGCTTTATTATTTTTAAAACCCTTTCCTACAATTGTTCTAGGAATTTATGTTTATAATTTTTGCCCAAATATCAACATGTACGCAGATATACATGTACATGTCAAAATCTTTGCTCATTTTCCAGAAAACTGGGTTCAAATGGTTCCTTGCTTCATTGATTTGAAGTGAACAATTTGCCTGACCTATGGTCTAACCATGTGGTTAATCTGACCATTCTTTTATTAGCATTGTTGCCAGGTTTTGTTTGTTCAAACCAGTTTACATTGCTTATCTGTCTTAAACTTTTAAAGATGATTGTGGTGAAACAATTGCTAAATGTACTAAGCTTTTGAAATGCATTTTTATTTTCAAAATACAATCTATCATGATCAACCAATACATCATTTATTTGAAGCTGGTTAACTCATGTATCCTGTATCTGCTACACACTAGTTCGAAGCAATGGAGATACCATTCATTGCATTCTGTCTGAAGCCTTTAAAAACATTTTACTTTTCTCAATACGATTCAGAAATGAATTCAAACTTATTTATAAAGCATTTCAGTAAAAAGGAAACTAAAATCCTTATAAGTTTACTTCTAGCTAAATCCAGATTTTTATTCTAAAACTCAGTGCTCTGTTATGTCTCAAGATTAACTAATACATAATATAAATTATGCAAAACAGTAGCTCACCTACATATGCATATTTCTTTTCCAAACATCCATATCAATACTTAAGATCATTTCCTTGTTTCCCACTCAGATATTTCTTTTAGATTTTAAACCTTAGTGCATAACAATATATTTAACATGATACAACTAGTCCATCTAACCATAATAGAATTCATTACATGACTGGAAATCTTAGAAACATAAAAAAATTTTCCTGAATACATGCAGATATAATCAATTTAAGCTCTTATTGAAACTAGCTAGCATGTTCATTCACTCCTCCATAATAGCCATAACTTCATTTTTACTTAGTGCCTGGGTTACCTGAAAGAGCATGAGTGGCTGCCTCATTTTAAAATGAGACACCCCATATGCCATGAGCAAACAAGGGTCAGATCTATGATCTGGTATGAGTAACATCAATACATTCATGATATTAAGCAATAGATAATATAAGAGCACCAATTAGTTATTTAAGCAAATTCCTACAATCAATTACTTTAACATGGTATAAATAAGTTGATTCTGGTATGATATATTCATTTATCATTCTTACACTTGCATACATAATCATGCAAACATAATTATCTATTTGCAACAATTGCATTCACTGGAACCATCTTGGTTCCATACCATTCAACCTAAGAAATATCCATATTCCTATTTCTTCATTTACAGGTTGTATAATTCAATTTAAATTCCTGCCTCATCTGCTATTAAGGAATCACAGGGACACATTGCAATGAACTAATTCACATCATTGCACAAAGATCTCAGGGCTTAAACAAACCATGTGCCAACTTGCATACTTCAAATATGACAAGCATTCCAGCAGCCTTCTTGGCCTTCCCTTCCCTAGTTTATTTACTAGTGTATTGTCTTAAATCCTATCATCAAATATGCTAAGTGAACATGTCACTGCAAACATGGAAACATCCATAATCTTTCCTAGCATAATTCTCCTCAGAAATAAGCAGACAGTTATTTCCTAAATGGGGTCAATATGTCTTGATCTTAGTAAAATATAAGAATATTTTCAACTGTAAAAAGAGGCATGGCATGTTCTTATTATATTGATCTGCAAGCCTTTATGATTGATTCAGATTCAGGATCTGGTTCAATCATAATTTTAGCTTGTGGGTTTCTTTTTTTTTTTTGATTTGATTAAGGGCTCAGCACTTAGAAAATTTCTATTGCACCCTTAACATTTTTCTTTTCAAGCCTCAGCACTTATACCAAGTATAATGCAGCTCCCAACATTATTTTTTTGTAAAGTTTCCACGCCATAGATCTATAACAGTTGAGAGTATTCTCTATATAATTTTTAAGATCCTAGACTTTAACATTTTTGAGTAAAAATAAAACAGTAATGATATACATCCAAAGACAAATGTCTCAGCAAATCAAAGATCACCAAAATCATCCATATTAAATCTTATCAGATTTAAAATAAGACATCCAAAAAGCATTGATGAAATCACATACATCAAAACCAAATATATATATAAATGACAATATAAAAAGTGGCTGCCTCATCTCAGGTCTTAATGCCATGAACTCAGTGAGGTTACTCACCTAAATGTTTCTTCTTATTAATCCAGAAAATCCTTGTATGAGTATTTTCTCCTTCCTTCCAATATTTTTCTTCTTTTCTTATTTTTGTGCAGCTCGGGGTAAAGATAATTCTACTGCCTATTTATATGCATTTTTCCACTAGGGTTTTGTTAAAACAGAATTCCATTTCTGTCCTGGCTAGCATCATGCATTTTTCATTCATAATACCCCGGCTATATTAACCAATTTAAAGGCTGCATTTTCTTTCTTTTACTTTTCAGAAAATGGCCACTCACCTAGTCATGTTAAAAGTGTGACTATCTTATTTTATATTTTAATTATTCCTGAGAATCCCCTTTGCTATTTTTGCCTACACAAGAATATTAACTTGTATCACATTTCATGTCATTTTAATGTTATAGTTTCACTTGCTTATATATATATATACTTTTCAGTACTTAAAAATGTATATTTGTATACATGTCTTATCTAGGCTTATTTAATTCCTCTTTAATTTCAGAAACATAAGCTCCTATATGTATACAGGTTTACAAATCCTTATAACATATATATGTATAATTTTCTTTTTCCTGGGTTTTAAATAAAACCTGTTTACTGATTTAAAGTAAAACTTACTTTTCTTATTTCTTAAGATGATCCATATAATTCCAGAAATCAAATATCCATGTTGCAAAATCATGTTTGTATTGCTTTTTAATTCTTGTTTTAAATCCAAGAAATCTGGAGTTCTTCCTTGTGCCATTTCAGTGTGCACGTGCACACATATACTTGCACACTATTTATTCCAGAAATTTCACCATATTTAAATCTAAATATTTCAAAAATTAAATCATTTTACAAAAATGATTTTTCACAAAATTTTGGGGTATTACATTCACCCCTCCTTTTAGGAATTGTGTCCTCACAATTTTTCTAACATTTATAACAAGCATCATTTTCTTTTCTGAAAACTTATCAAACATATGCATAAGCAAACAAATTCAACCATATCAACCATGCATAACAAAAAAAAAAATTTCCAGAAAAAAAAAATTACCTTTTAATTTGCAAAAAGCTTAGGATAGTCCATTCTAATCTTATCCTCTAACTCCCATGTGCAGTCATTAGGATCACTACTCCACTGGATCTTAACTAGTTTCAAGGTTTTGCTCCTTAATTTCTTTTCTTCCTTGGCTATAATCCCCACTGGCTCTTTTCCATAAACCAAGTCAGGATTTATTTGAATTTTGGTAGGCTCTTCCAAAATGTCTTCTTTATCATGTACCCATCTTCTAAGTTGGGACACATGAAAAACATTATGCATTGCTTTCATTTCCTCTGGTAGTTCTAATTTGTAAGCCAATGAACCAATTCTTTCCAGAATTTTATAGGGCCCAACATACCTTGGTGTAAGCTTACCTTGCTTGCCAAATCTCAAGACTTTCTTCATAGGTGAAATCTTGATGAAAACAAAGTCTCCCACTTCATATTCCACTTGCTTTCTCTTCCTATCTACAAATTTCTTTTGCCTATCTTGAGCTGCTGCTATTCTTTTTCTTATTAACCCAATTTTATCTGTAGTTTCTTTAACATATTCAGGTCCAAGAACAGCCCTTTCTCCAGTCTCTACCCAGCATATAGGTGATAAAAATGGCTTGCCATATAAGGCTTCAAATGGTGCCATCCCTATGGTGCTTTGGTAACTGTTATTGTATGTGAATTCAGCTAGATGGAGGTGGTCTTCCCAGTTGCCTCCAAAGTCCAGTGTACATGCTCTCAACAAATCCTCTAAGACTTTGTTCACCACTTCAGTTTGACCATCTGATTGTGGATGGTAGGCAGTGCTTAAGCACAATTCACTCCCCATGGCCTCTTGAAAACTTTTCCAAAACCTTGAGGTGAAGATGGTATCCCTATCACTCACAATGGTTTTGGGTATGCCATGCAACCTTACTACCTCTTTCATGAATATTTGAGCCAATTTTGTAGCATTTCTTTCTATTTTAACTGGGATAAAATGTGCTACTTTAGTTAGCCTATCCACTATTACCCATATCTTGTGTTTCCCTTCTTAGATCTAGGCAGACCATCTATGAAATCCATAGATATATCCTCCCACTTCCACTGTGGTATACTAAGGGGTTGCAATAGTCCTGATGGCCTTTGTGTCTCTGCCTTGACTTGTTGGCAAGTCATGCACCTTGCAACATATCTGGCCACATCTGACTTCATCCCCTTCCACCAAAAATTTCTTTTCAAATTTTGATACATCTTGGTGCTACCTGGGTGTATGGAGTACTTACTCCTATGGTACTCATTTAATATTTCCTCCTTCAATTCTATATTTTCTGGAACACATATCCTATTTTTATTCCTTAAATAACCATTTTTATCAATTTGATAATTTATTACTTCCTCCCCTTTTGATATGAGCATTTTCTTTTCCACCATGTTTAGGTCTTGTTCCTGCATTTTCCCAATCTTAAGAAGTAAATCTGATTGCAGAGATATCATGCTTAATTTCCCTTTACCTTCACCTTCTTCAATGGGCATCATTTGTACCTTACTGTTTTCCTCAATTTCCAAATCAGTAAGTATAGACAAATCCCTAAACTCTTCCATCATCAACATGGCTACTTTGGCATGTTGTCTACTCAAGGCATCTGCAACTTTATTTGCCTTGCCTGGTGTATACAGTATATCTAGATCATAGGCAGCTAGGAACTCTACCCATCTATGTTGCCTCATATTCAAATCTTTTTGTGAGAATAAATATTTCAGTGCCTTATGATCAGTGTACAAAATGAATTTGGCACCTAACAAATAATGTCTCCAAAGTTTCAAAGCATACACAACTGCTGCTAGTTCAAGATCATGGGTTGCATATCTGGTTTCATGTGGCTTTAATTGTCTAGATGCATAGGCTACCACCTGGTCTTGCTGCATCAACACAGCCCCTAACCCAGAGCCACTTGCATCAGTGTACACAACCAAATTTTCATTTCCTTCTGGCACTCTCAATACTGGTGCATTAATCAGAGCTTCCTTAATTTTGATAAAAGCTTGCTCACATTTTTCTGTCCATACAAAGGCTTGGTTCTTTCTAGTTAAATTGGTAAGTGGTGATGATATTTTTGAGAAATCTTTTAATATCTCCTATAATATCCTGCCATCCCCATAAATGATCTAATCTCACTGATGGTGCTAGGCCTTTTCCATGCTTGGATTGCCACTACCTTATTAGGGTTTACTGATATTCCGTTGGCAGAGATAACATGCCCAAGAAAATGCACTTCTTCTTTCCAAAATGCACATTTTGAAAATTTTGCCTTTAATTCATTTTCCCTTAGCCTTGACAAAACTAAATGCAAATGATTTTTATGCTCTTCCACTGTCTTGGAATAAATCAAAATGTCATCAATAAAAATCAGTACAAACTTGTCTAAATAATCTCTAAATATTCTATTCATTAAATCAACAAAATATGAAGGAGCATTTGTCAAACCAAATGGCATAACCATAAATTCATATAAGCCATATCTTGTGTTAAATGCAGTATACTTAACACTTGAGTCTTCAACCTTCATTTGATGGAATCCTGATGCTAAGTCTAGCCTAGAAAATATTTTAGCTTCACTGAGTTGGTCAAAGAGATCATCTATTCTAGGCAATGGGTATTTATTCTTGATGGTTACTTTATTTAGTTCCCTGTAATCTATGCACATTCTCAGGGTACCATCATGTTTTCTTACAAACACTACTGGAGAACCCCAGCAGGAATTGCTTGGCCTTATAAATCCCTTGCCTTCTAATTCTTCCAACTGATTTTTCAATTCTTTCAGTTCACTTGGCCCCATTCTATAAGGTTTCTTGATTATTGGACTTGCTCCTGGAATGAGATTAATTTGGAACTCAACTGGTCTGTGGTGTGGAACACCCTTAACTTCCCCAAACACATCCAAGTATTCATTAACTATGGGAATTTCTTCAATGGTTAGTTCACTCAGATCTTTTTCTAAGTCAACTAAATGATACAATTTCCCTTCCTTAGCTACTTCACATAGAACTGTGATCCTCTGGCCTCTAGAATTTTGCAATGATATGGTGGATGAGTCTAAATTAATTATGGCTTTAAATTGCCTTAACCAATCTACCCCCAATATAACTCCTATATTTGGGTAATTTAAAACATATAAATTGGAAATAAAAATATTTCCTCCTATGTTTAACTCCACATCCACACAATTCATGTTCAAAACACTAGAACTCCCTAGGGGACTTTGTACAAGCAATGGGGTTTCAACCAATATGCAGTTTAATTTTAACACTTTAACTAATTCATAGGAAATCAAAGAGTGTGTTGCTCCTGTATCATATACTACTGGTATGGGTATGGCACAAATGAGTAATGTACCTTCCACTTGGCCATGATTTTCAGCATCAATTTTCACTGCAGATTTGCCTTTACCTTCCAAAGTTGCCAATTTCCCTTGCTGTTTATTCTCAGGACAGTTCCTCTTCATATGCCCCTCTTTCCCACATAGGTAGCATTTGAAGGCTCCTCCTTTTAACTCTGGGAACCTTGGTTTGATGTGTCCTTCTTTTCCACAATGATGGCAAACCAATTTCTTCTTAGTATCATTGGCTTTTGTATCTTTACTCTTCCTGTTGTCTGCCTCCTCCTTCTTTTTATCATAAGGGTGATATCTTCCCTTATCCTTCTTGTTGTTGCTCTTAAAATTCCTATATTTCTCTCTTTCTTTGTCATGTTGTTCCAGTTTCAAGGCCAGATCAATTACTTGATCAAATGTTCTATCTGCATATGGCAGCATAGCTCTGCTAAGTCCTGGGTTCAGTCCTTTTATATACCTATCATTTTTGGATGCTTCATCTGCCACTAGCATTGCTCCATAATTGGATAGCCCCTCAAACTTTTGAGTGTATTCAGTGACATTCAAAGTTCCCTGCCTAAGTTTGATAAATTCTTCAAGCAAAATGGTCTTGGCTGATGCTGGTACAAATCTTGCCTCCAACATCTCCTTGAACTGATTCCAAGTGATTTCATTTTCATTTCTTCCAGCTATGATCACCTCCCACCAGCTTAAAGCTACCCCTTTCAGTTGTCTAGAAGCTACTTGCCTCTTCCTTTGGTCATCCAACTGCATGTCATTAAAAATCCTATCAAGTGTTCTCAACCATGCTTGAATTTCCATCACACTCTCAGTTCCTTCAAAACTCCTGCCTCCCAAATTGGAATAAGTCTTCAGTAGTTTTGAAAGCTCTTCATGTGGGTTCTCAGGCCTATGCCCAATTCCATCTCTTAAAACCCTCACAAATTCTTGCATATCAAGCATTTGAGGTGCACTGGGTCCTGCATTGTGATGAGATCCTCTTCCTACCATGGTCTGCTAACTAAATTCTGGGCAAATGGTATTAGTATATTATGAGTACTTCTATAATTTCTATTTTCTTATCTAAATTATTTCATTCAAAACAAACAGACATAATACATTTCTATAATACTTAACAATCAATGCAACCAAGTGCTCTGATACCAACTGAAATGACCCTCCTATTTCCACCCTAATTTCATAAGGATTTTTTTTAAGAGATGATATATAGATATATCATTCATTACAAATATATTTTCCAAGGTCATTTTCTTTCTCCAATAAACAAAATATATCCAGGATCAAAATAACTTACCAATATAAATATATCAGTGTATATCTAATAACATACACATACATATGAAGATGTATGTGTTCCTCTTGTTTAAATTCAGAGTATATACTTTATTTTTTTTTGTTGTACAAGAACATTCTGTTTGATTTAGATTTTAGCAATTCAGATTAATTATTGTATCCTGATTTTTGACCATAGAATCCACTGGAAACATGTACTTTAGTCTGTTATTCTAATTAAGAAATGATCAAGTATTAATCAGTGGAAAGCAAGCTTTTAATATGGATGATTGTGTTAAAGTCTGGATAGTACCAAACTCAGGCTAAAAGAAAGTGGATCATAAGTGAACACAAGCAACATCTAGGCGTAATGGAAACGCCCCTAACTTATACATGAGAGGTCACGAGTTCGAGTGCTATGCTGGTCGGTTCAAACACAATTTTTGTTTTTCTTTTTATTTTTCTCCTGTATGTTTGAAATCTGATATCTACCTATATCTGCACATATATATTTAATTTTTGCCTATAATCTAACATACAAAACAATATTTCTTGCTTTATTATTTTTAAAACCCTTTCCTACAATTGTTCTAGGAATTTATGTTTATAATTTTTGCCCAAATATCAACATGTACGCAGATATACATGTACATGTCAAAATCTTTGCTCATTTTCCAGAAAACTGGGTTCAAATGGTTCCTTGCTTCATTGATTTGAAGTGAACAATTTGCCTGACCTATGGTCTAACCATGTGGTTAATCTGACCATTCTTTTATTAGCATTGTTGCCAGGTTTTGTTTGTTCAAACCAGTTTACATTGCTTATCTGTCTTAAACTTTTAAAGATGATTGTGGTGAAACAATTGCTAAATGTACTAAGCTTTTGAAATGCATTTTTATTTTCAAAATACAATCTATCATGATCAACCAATACATCATTTATTTGAAGCTGGTTAACTCATGTATCCTGTATCTGCTACACACTAGTTCGAAGCAATGGAGATACCATTCATTGCATTCTGTCTGAAGCCTTTAAAAACATTTTACTTTTCTCAATACGATTCAGAAATGAATTCAAACTTATTTATAAAGCATTTCAGTAAAAAGGAAACTAAAATCCTTATAAGTTTACTTCTAGCTAAATCCAGATTTTTATTCTAAAACTCAGTGCTCTGTTATGTCTCAAGATTAACTAATACATAATATAAATTATGCAAAACAGTAGCTCACCTACATATGCATATTTCTTTTCCAAACATCCATATCAATACTTAAGATCATTTCCTTGTTTCCCACTCAGATATTTCTTTTAGATTTTAAACCTTAGTGCATAATAATATATTTAACATGATACAACTAGTCCATCTAACCATAATAGAATTCATTACATGACTGGAAATCTTAGAAACATAAATTTTTTTTCCTGAATACATGCAGATATAATCAATTTAAGCTCTTATTGAAACTAGCTAGCATGTTCATTCACTCCTCCATAATAGCCATAACTTCATTTTTACTTAGTGCCTGGGTTACCTGAAAGAGCATGAGTGGCTGCCTCATTTTAAAATGAGACACCCCATATGCCATGAGCAAACAAGGGTCAGATCTATGATCTGGTATGAGTAACATCAATACATTCATGATATTAAGCAATAGATAATATAAGAGCACCAATTAGTTATTTAAGCAAATTCCTACAATCAATTACTTTAACATGGTATAAATAAGTTGATTCTGGTATGATATATTCATTTATCATTCTTACACTTGCATACATAATCATGCAAACATAATTATCTATTTGCAACAATTGCATTCACTGGAACCATCTTGGTTCCATACCATTCAACCTAAGAAATATCCATATTCCTATTTCTTCATTTACAGGTTGTATAATTCAATTTAAATTCCTGCCTCATTTGCTATTAAGGAATCACAGGGACACATTGCAATGAACTAATTCACATCATTGCACAAAGATCTCAGGGCTTAAACAAACCATGTGCCAACTTGCATACTTCAAATATGACAAGCATTCCAGCAGCCTTCTTGGCCTTCCCTTCCCTAGTTTATTTACTAGTGTATTGTCTTAAATCCTATCATCAAATATGCTAAGTGAACATGTCACTGCAAACATGGAAACATCCATAATCTTTCCTAGCATAATTCTCCTCAGAAATAAGCAGACAGTTATTTCCTAAATGGGGTCAATATGTCTTGATCTTAGTAAAATATAAGAATATTTTCAACTGTAAAAAGAGGCATGGCATGTTCTTATTATATTGATCTGCAAGCCTTTATGATTGATTCAGATTCAGGATCTGGTTCAATCATAATTTTAGCTTGTGGGTTTCTTTTTTTTTTTTTTGATTTGATTAAGGGCTCAGCACTTAGAAAATTTCTATTGCACCCTTAACATTTTTCTTTTCAAGCCTCAGCACTTATACCAAGTATAATGCAGCTCCCAACATTATTTTTTTTGTAAAGTTTCCACGCCATAGATCTATAACAGTTGAGAGTATTCTCTATATAATTTTTAAGATCCTAGACTTTAACATTTTTGAGTAAAAATAAAACAGTAATGATATACATCCAAAGACAAATGTCTCAGCAAATCAAAGATCACCAAAATCATCCATATTAAATCTTATCAGATTTAAAATAAGACATCCAAAAAGCATTGATGAAATCACATACATCAAAACCAAATATATATATATAAATGACAATATAAAAAGTGGCTGCCTCATCTCAGGTCTTAATGCCATGAACTCAGTGAGGTTACTCACCTAAATGTTTCTTCTTATTAATCCAGAAAATCCTTGTATGAGTATTTTCTCCTTCCTTCCAATATTTTTCTTCTTTTCTTATTTTTGTGCAGCTCGGGGTAAAGATAATTCTACTGCCTATTTATATGCATTTTTCCACTAGGGTTTTGTTAAAACAGAATTCCATTTCTGTCCTGGCTAGCATCATGCATTTTTCATTCATAATACCCCGGCTATATTAACCAATTTAAAGGCTGCATTTTCTTTCTTTTACTTTTCAGAAAATGGCCACTCACCTAGTCATGTTAAAAGTGTGACTATCTTATTTTATATTTTAATTATTCCTGAGAATCCCCTTTGCTATTTTTGCCTACACAAGCATATTAACTTGTATCACATTTCATGTCATTTTAATGTTATAGTTTCACTTGCTTATATATATATATATATATACTTTTCAGTACTTAAAAATGTATATTTGTATACATGTCTTATCTAGGCTTATTTAATTCCTCTTTAATTTCAGAAACATAAGCTCCTATATGTATACAGGTTTACAAATCCTTATAACATATATATGTATAATTTTCTTTTTCCTGGGTTTTAAATAAAATCTGTTTACTGATTTAAAGTAAAACTTACTTTTCTTATTTCTTAAGATGATCCATATAATTCCAGAAATCAAATATCCATGTTGCAAAATCATGTTTGTATTGCTTTTTAATTCTTGTTTTAAATCCAAGAAATCTGGAGTTCTTCCTTGTGCCATTTCAGTGTGCACGTGCACACATATACTTGCACACTATTTATTCCAGAAATTTCACCATATTTAAATCTAAATATTTCAAAAATTAAATCATTTTACAAAAATGATTTTTCACAAAATTTTGGGGTATTACAGCTGATCCCAAGAAAACTAGTCTTCTGGAGTAGCAATAGTGACAACATTCCACCAATTCATAGCTCGATCCTAAAGCTGTCTCGAAGCCAATTTTCTCTTCATAGCATCGTCCACCTCTATATCACCAAAGATGCGCTCACAAGTATCCAACTATTCTTGCACTTCTATGGCCGACTCCATCCCATGGAATGACTTCCCTCCAAGAGTAGAATAATCTTTGATCAGCTTGGCGAAATCAGGCCTAGGTGCTTGCATAGGAGCACCTCCTTTTATCATCGTATTAACCATTATAGTATTGAACATGGCTTGGACATCAGGCTTGATCCTGCTCCTTCCTCTACCCTGGAAGCAGAATTCCTCATAGCGTTCCTTGTATACCGGTTCACTCTTATTTGTAATAAGAATGATCAATCTCTCATAAAGAAAACTATGTCCATAGTGCTCATGTGCATGTGATTTATAATATATAATATATTATTATATAGCTTTGAAAACCAAACTTATAACAAATACGTTGTCTCTCGTATACATATATACTCTCGATTCAATCTAAGGCGATAGCACCTTCCCTATCTCTACTGGATCATGGTACCAACTCTAGAATCTTGTACCCAAAGCTCTGATACCAAATGTGACGACCGCCCTATACCACTAACACCAATAGTATATAAATAGTGTGTTGTCGTCATGCCTAGTTGATATAGGACGATCGTCAAAGTTGAAATAAATCAATATAGCATATAACCTGTCATATCTCATAGCGCATGGATAAAGTATGATATCACAGATATAACATAAGAGACTGTAATAACTATGTGAAAAAACCATCAATAGAGCAATAGATCCAAAAAATTATACATCAAATTAAGTAAAGTTTATACAACAAAAGTAAACTCAAATAAACTGTCTCAACAAATAGAAATAAGCAAGCATTGTCATGGGCTCCACAACGTTGCTCAACGGAATAGCCTAGAAATACATACATGTATATAATACGAGATACTCCATCCAGCTCATCCTTCGAATAGCTACTGCCTCACCTAGACCTGTTATTTAGTCTACTCATTTAAGAGTGCCCAAGGTAATAAGAAACAAAACATAAAATTTTGGGTCAGACAACAGTCTGGTGTGAGTGGTAAATGAGTCTCAAAATACTATACAAGCAAATATAGTAAGGAACAAGAGTACGCGAACCATACCTGACATGTTCCTTCAACCAAAGAGTTAGCATATAACAATATAATATTCTACTCTATAATATCATAAAGGATATCAGTCTTCCAGGTATTCCTATCTCCAACACCTACTTCCCCTGATACCTATAAGTGATAGCCTACTAAAAAAACAACCAAAGCATCCATCAATAATCCTAACCATCACTTCTTGTGCTCTAAATATATGATACCTTGTATGACCCCCAAGCTAGGGACTAATGGAAATTCTAGTTCTTTGTCGTACTCTCGTATCTCGCAGCCCAAAGCTGGATACATGTCTCGCAGCACAAAGCTGGACACTAGACCCAAAACTATAGGTCCAAGGTATACAGGTCCTTCTATTGACCCATGGGCGTCCCTGTTTACAATACCCTTGCTTCGAGTACAACTGAAAACTCTCCGAGCATCAACGATTCCTTAGCACATACACTCGAGCCCACCTTTGCTCCATTTGGATACCGAGCTCTTCTTGCCCAATCCAGTTTCCATTATTTACGAGGAAACCTTCCACATTTCCTAATCATACGGCTCCCTCCTTTACGAGCCACCATCTTCGAAACCTACTCCCAACATGAGCCAACATTCGAAGACCATAACTTTCATCATATTGTTATATTGTCATCCAAACTGATACGAACGAGCCACCACCTCCAGCATGATCTACAGAACCCCAACAACAGTCCCTAGAAGTTCTACTGCCATCTCATTTACCATGATAACTCGGCACCGAGTTATAGCTATAACTCGGTGCCGAGTTATACACTTAGCCAACAAATGGTTAGTATTTTACATGTCTCTAGTACTCCTCTTTCAATGCCTTGGACTCGACTCATCCACCTTTGATAACTTGGCACCCAACCCAAAGCTCCTTCTTTTAGTTCTAGAGATAACTCATCATCACACCCAACACTTAGCCAAATTTCCTGCATCAAGCTATAGGAAACCTTCACTTGACAAATCCTTCCCATCCACAAAGTTGAGAAGGGCACACGAGTTAGCACCATTACTCGGTGCCAAGTTATATTCTTAACTCGGTACCGAGTTATGACTTTAATTCCTACCAACCAGTGGGTTATCATATGGTCTCTTGCCATTCTCCTGAGCCTATATGCTAAGTTTCATCCAATTCCGACCAACGTTGCCTCTGATTTGCTCAATTCTCCAATCTATTTTTCTATGCAATCACAACACTAACAAACAACAACAAATCATATCATCCAAACATAGAATAACAAGCACTTTCATCTAGTCAAACTTGAAATCCATCAAAATAAGATAAACAAGTCAATTTCTAACATAGATCTACATAAAGCATGAACATATGAGCATGAGCAAGGTTGATTTCTAATCAATCTATATCTTTTGTATGGATTAACATGTCGTTAAAGTTAGAAAAAGTTTTTATGGCCAAAATAAATTTAAAACAAGTTAAACCCTATAACTCTACCATATAAACATGTGTAGTTTAGTGAGAAGGCATAAACCACTCACCAATTACCAAATTCAATCTAATTGTATGTAGATCTAATTTAGAAAGCGAAGAAAAGCACTCCAAATCAAGCAAATCGATGATCTCTATCTTCTAATTGAGGATCCGATCTTTAATCCATAATCTAATTGGATTTAGACAGAAACTTGGGTGAATTGAGGTAGATTTAGGGCTAATTTGGCTTTAGACCTGATTTAGAATTAAAGGGAAAGTTTTCATTTGACTCCTACAGGCCCCCTACTTATAGTGATTCTCTAATTAGACTAATGGACCAACTAAGAGGCTTCACTAATTACACACTAATTCTGACCAACAGTTTTCAAAACTTAAAACAAGCATAAATTTTTAACTGTAAGTTTGTTTTTCTATTATGACCAATCTACTGAATAGGAAACCATCATCCTAAAGCAATAAAACTTGAGTTCCTATTTCGACTCCTATCAAAATCTATAGTCCAAACAAGATTTTTAGAGTCAAAATGGTCATATAGAAATTCAAGAAATATCATAGGTGTATAAAATGTCCCTAAGAGTCATATCCAAAATTATAGTATCATAAGACCTCATACGAATAAAAAATATATTTTACAATCCTCCGATACGTAAAATACGGGTCGTTACAAGGTGGGGACATGGTGGTAGAGGTGGAGATTGTTTGTTCAATGGTTCTTTAATCGAAGGTGGTCCCTTTTATAGAAACTAAGATGTTTCGGTTTTGTAGGGTTTGATTGTCATGGCTATGCCAGGTCGACTATTTGATATGCTGGAGTTTGGCGCTACAAATTTGCAAAGAGTAACATACCTAGTTTTGGATGAAGCTGATAGAATATTGGATGTGGGATTCAATACCCAGATCCAAAAAATTATTTCACATGTAAAAATTGATATATCCATTTATGCTAATTTAATGTTCTGTAGTATCTTATTTTGTTTTGTTATCAGCATTATTACCGATTGCGACAAAAATTGATATATTCATTTATACTATTTATGCTACCTTGTAATACTACCAATGCCATTTTTAAGTTTGTTGATTGGGTTTGTTTCATGCATAATGTCAAAAAATATTAATTATCATTTATATTATATAAGGTAGTTTAAACTAGTCATGTACCACATTTCTCAAAAAAATTTGTATAAGTTCTCATCGTTGATTATTATACTGGTCTATAGGTACATAAGCTTTTTCGAATAAATGATTAGCTACGACAATGAATTGGTACTTGCCATTAATCATCATCTATATTATAACATTTTGCTAGCAATGAATTAGTACCGTATCTATACAGTTATGGATTTTATATGAACATGATTATTTTGTTTAGAATATTTTATATTGAATTATTTGTATATCATATTTTATTATGCGATTAATGTGTTTTTCGGTTGTTTGAATGTGATAATTATACAGGTAATTGTTGGTTTCATGTTGAAATATGTTAACTATTAGTATATAATATATATGTTGTGAAAAAATAAAGCGAAAACTGAATGAGTTACAACGACAAGAGAAATCTATACGGAACATCAGTAACTTTTAGCGGCGTTTAATAAACGCTGCAAAAAGCATGCAGTAAAATAAACGCAAAAAAATATATATGATGGCATTTAAAAACGATACTAAAATATTTTGTTGTAGCAGGCGGTACTTTTTAGTGACGATTGTAAGCCTTTGATGGTGCTTTATAATCGCCATAATAAATGTTTTGGGTTGCATCTTGGGGACACTGCAAAAAGAAGCTTTTCGATAGTGTTTGGGTTAAACACAACAGAAAGTCCTGGAATTTTAGTTGTACACATATAACGGCGTTTTCTAAAACGCTACCGTAATTTATGGTAGCGTTTTTTATGAACTATCAAAGGCTGAATTTCTCATAGTGATTGTATTTTGGAAGTATATTATCTATATTTTAATTTAATGTCTCCATGCATGTATATATGTGATGAGGTTGAAATGCATATGACATTTGACTGGTATCAATGTATATATTTTGTAGTAGGTCGGATGCTTATTTTTATAAACCTATTTTGTGATATGTATGTTGTGATATTATATTTTTTTGCTGCGTTCTGTAACTCTATATTCTCTGATAATAATTGTTTTGTCCTGGTAAACCCATGTGGTTATTGCTTTGTGTCATTACCGAGTATGTATATTTGTGTATTATATGAGGTAAGATTACATATCAGTGTTAGCCCAAGCAAATATTCATGTGTAGTCGCTCCGAACAAGCCTCATTCTCCATATTGCTATACAGTATTACTCTTTAATACCCTTTGCTAGTATGGGTATGGGGCATTACACAATTGCAATGCTCAATAGTTAGTTTTAAATGTTGGTCAACATGGTGTATGAATAAGGTTGTAAAGTAAACAATAATATTATGCAATTGTTCACTATTATTCTTTTCTTTTATTCTCCATTTTTCTTCTTTTTAATGTTAACTATTAGAGTTATGATCCTCTCTTTTTCCAGTCATAGCTAATGAAATATATTCAAATTGGCTCATACATAGTGGATCAACACATCATGTTACCACTAACTTGAGTAATATCTACACACATACTTCTTATATTAGAATTGACGACATGGAGACTGGTGATGAAATAATCTACCATCTCCCATGTTGGTTCTACACCTTTTATATACTGCTTCATAAACTTTCGCTCATTATAATGTTCCTTATATTCCTTATATGGTTAAAAACTTAATTTCTATTTCTTAATTTTCTTAATGAATAACGTATCATCGAATTTTTACCATCTTATATTTTTTTCTTAGTGAGACATGCGAGGTTGAATATTCCTCTACTATATTTCATAAAATACATCAAAAGAAAATTTGAGTCATATGAGAGCTCAACACTACATTACATACATATACAACTCACATAAGGAAAAAAGAAGTACCCCAAATACATTATACAGTAGTGTTACCAAAATACATCACATAATTCCAACAAAGAGTAACATCTTACTAAGAAGGAACTCAAGAAGATTGATGCTCATATTATAATCAATAACATCGTATGAGTCGTATGAAATTGTGTCACTGCCACTAGATGCAATGAGAATGGATAGGGAAGGTGGTAGAGGCATAGGCGAAAGTATGGAGGGGTGGCAGTTGAGGGACAGAGGAGGTGAAATTTGCTAGATGGGGTCAGATCGGTATGACCAAAATTTACAAACCACTTTATTTATTGTATAATAATAACTAAGTGGTAAATTATCTATTTATAGTTTTCGACAGAAGGAGGCTCATCACTAAGATTTAGAGTTGGGAAATGCAAATGTAATAGTAAATTCAAGAATTAAATCATAAAGTAGTTTATCCTAGTTCAGACTACCTGTTTTACATCCTATCCCGAAGCAGATGTTTGGATTCATTATCTAACAACCCTTAGTTGTGCAGGAGCAATAAGTTCACAAACTCTACTTGAAGATCTCTGACAATACTTCAACACTCTAATAATAGTTCTTCTCGAAATGTTAAAAGGTTGATAATAAAGGATGGTTGTCACTCATGCATATTATATAATTATTTGACAGTGGATGTATAATGATCAACTCTCTCATAATAGTAACGGTTAGAAGATTTTCAAGACCAAGAAATGTTTAACATGAATGTACAAAAATGATCTTGAAATTTTTGAGAGCATGTATGAAGTATAGGGTTTTTTCGCTCTCCTGCTCCGATGTATCGCTCATGATGAATTAAAATGAGTCCTAAAATAAGTTCATGAAGGAGAATGTGGCATCATATAGGAGGCAAACTCTAGCAAAGAAAATACTCCGTTACGGGTATTATTGGCCGACTGTAAATCAAGACACTGGTGATTATGTAAGGCGATGCAACAAGTGCCAGATATATGCAAAAGTCCTAAGAGCTCCGCCTATAGACATAAAACAAAAGGTCAGTTCATGGCCATTTTCCATATGGGGCATAGGTATTATTAGTTCTTTACCGATCTCTAAAGGTGGTGCGAAGTACGCCATCGTCGCAGTTGATTACTTCACCAAATGGGCCGAAGCAGAACCGTTATCTATGATCACAATGAAGAAAGTAACCGAGTTCATTGTCCGGAAGATCATCTGTCATTTTGATCTTCCATAAACTATTGTAACAGACAACAGGACTGAACTCGACAGCATTGAGTTCAAAGAATTCTGCCATCGGCATCGTATTGAAAAAAAATTACGGCAGTCGTTCACCCTCAAGCAAATGGGAAAGTTGAAGCTGTGAACAAAATCATAAAATTCATTCCGAAGAAGTGTTTGGAAAAGGCTAGAGCCAAGTGGGTGGATGAACTCCCGACAGCACTATGGACTTATAGGACCATCCACAAGTCCACGACTGGCCATACTCCATTCGCCTTTGCTTACGGTTCTAAAGCCATTATTCCTGTTGAGCTCGAAGTTCCTTCTCATCGAGTGACCTACTATGATCCCAAAACGAATAAAGATCTCCTATTGGAATCTCTAGACTTTGTAGATGAGAAGCGCGAAGAAGCTGATTTGAGGGCAGCTACGCACCAATACCGAGTCTCCTGATACTACAATACAAAAGTTCGACCTAGAACCTTTGAAATTGGTGATCTCATCTTGAAACGGGTTTTTCCTACCCCGTCGCATAAGAATTCAACCTGGGAAGGACTCTATGTCATTGATCATATGCTTGGAGAGGGAACTTTCAAGCTGGTGACTGTTGATCATTTGCTTTAGCATTTGATTTTTTGGATATGTAATAAGACAAATTATGTCATAACCTTCCATTTAGCAAATAAAGTTTTGAACTTCCTTTATACCTATGTTTGATGTAGCATTGCATGTTAGTTACATACGAAACTGACTAATGTCGATATGTCCAAACAAGTTCCTAGATTTTGGAACTAACCAATTACGCTAGTTCCTTATTGAACTAAATAAGATGAGCATGGTTTGACTGTTCATTTGATAACTCTCGTTCATACCCGATGGACGGAATACATAACGAGGAGTGGATGTGACTTGACTATCCGATGACCAAATAAATCCCATCGAGTGATGGGATTGAAATAAATCAAAAGCGATCGTAATATGAGTTTATTTAGAAAATGGGGTCATATCCCGTACAACCACAGCCAACAAACAGGAAAACGACTGTACAAGCTATGTGCAAATAGAGCCGGAGCGACGGCTATTTCTTTTATATTCTCTCCTTTTTTGATTTTTCAAGAGTGGCAACGCCCGAGCTTCCACCAGTCTGTTTTCTCGATCCTTTACCACCTTTGGTGGGAGAGCTTTCAAGAGTAGGAATGATTTTTTTAGAACTTGACCCGCCAGATGGGATGACTTACAATGAGATGAGATTTGGATCGTCAATATCCACATTAGGGTTCAGTCTTGGCTTGTTTCTTCAACAACTCCTCCCCCTCAATCTGCTCCTTTAAGCTGAGCTCATTGGTGTGTTTAGTGGTGCCAGTGATTGCAACATCATCAGATTCATCCAATGGTAGCGGGACCTCAGCTTTATCTTCATTCGAGCGCTCCGATAACTTGAGTGTCGGGTCCTGGAGCGTCGATGGTCGTTGGAATCTTAGTTGATGTCGATTGTTGGTCCATGGTTGCACCAATTTTTGGAGTTTGGCTAGGACCCAGAAGACCTATAGATTCATGGAAATAAGAAGATAAGCCCATGACTATTATATATGAAGAAAGAAATCGATCGAAAAATGGAAAGTAAAGCGGAATATCTGCATCCGGCCGACTTTCGGTCGTCGCCGGGGTCCCCTTTCAAGAATAGGGGTTAGCACTTTAGATTGATAATCGGGTTTATCTGCATTGTAGCTTAAATCATGTCTCGGATCGAAAGAAAGTGATGCTTCAGTTGCTTGAAAAGAAGAGAGGCCCTTTGGATTAGACTTCGAGACTCGGCGATATTTTTCCTTTTGCCGGAAGATGTTAGAATGTCAAAATATCGGAGTCTCGCGGCAACAAGGTCTAGGGGTTCATTTCCACGAAGGATCTCCTACACTAATTTCTCTTCATCTAAACGGCTTCGCTAAGGTCTCTCTTTTTCATTTCAATATTATACTCCCAGGTCTCGACGATCGACTTAAGATAACCCTCACCAAGAAAGCTCAAATCATGGTGGAGAAGGACTTTAGCATTGTATTCGATGATCAAAGGATCGAACATGTCATTTATTTCATTTTGACCGGCTTCCTTGACATCCTTTGCTTGGGCCTCGTGCTATTCTCTCATCTCATTACGGCTCGCTTCCTTGCCTCTTCTTTAAGGACTTCAATCTGCACAAGTTGCTCATCAAGTTTAATCTTCAAAGTCCCGGCCTCAACAGCTCGCAATATCTCTGCGATTCTTCTTGAGTTTCGATCTTCTCTTCCATATCTTTCTTAAGAAGCTCTTCAAGCTCCTCAACACGGAAGGCCAAGATATTTTTCTCCTTTTGCAAGGAATCTTTTTCCAAGGCGAACGCTGATAGAGTTAGGGGTATGCCCTAGGAGCAATTATGTAATTTGGTACATATATCTAACTCATCGACCAATCTTGTTCACAATATATACTTGATATAATGTGGTTATATCAATTAATCAATTTAATTATAAGTATATTTAATTGAAAATCCATAAATGGTATGTTTTGTGATAGTAGTTATAAAGTTTTGTAACCATGAGTAATTTATCACAATGAATCAAATGTACTATTTTAAATGTTCCTAGTCAAGATGCATCGAGACTGGATATCGATGTATCCGTTGAGACTAGAGTACGTAACGCTCTCCAAATATTGGGCAGTGTATTACTCATGACAACTGGGGGCACCAAGAGGTTACATACTGATAGTTATTGGATAATTATGGAATGACTCACTCGATAGTTTTCTATTGGTTAATATAACTACGGTTAAGCAGAGAATATCGATGTGACTAATTTACACAATTCTCTCGACTTGAGAATACTGTTGATCTTCAATGTGGAAGCTTCGCTTTGATTATAGTTAAATCGTGTCATGGCGTCCATCAAACGGCTATAGTTGGGTCGAGTGTAAGCAGTGGAAGTGAAACACTATTCAAGAGAGGATTTGTCTCCTCAATTATATGAGGTTAGTATCGCGGTCAACTAAAGTCAACTTAAAGTCAAAGTCTCTGGCTAGAGCATTTCTGTTAATAATAATAATTGTTATTATTGAACCAAGGACGTTGTGTTTGGACTATAAAGTTGAATGTGGATGATATTGGAATTTTGACCATTACCGAATTCCATAAATCCAAAGTGATATAGTTTTGACGAAGAGAATTGGTATAATAATTGTCACCATTAGGTACCGTTTATAATAAGTAGAATTGTATTTTACCAAAAGATGTGTAAGCGATAAATTTGGCCAAAATGTCACACCACCTGCTAAGTGACGTGTGAACGTTAATATTCGAATAGTTCGATATTTGTAACGACCCATATTTTTAATAATTAAAAATATTAAATTAAATAAGACTTCGGAAATTAATATTGTTAGAAATTAAAATTTATGATTTATTAATGTAAAAGAAGTGTTAGAATATATAACTTGATCTTAAATGAATTCTAAATCGACAAATTTCAATAAGGTAAAGATGGTAATGCATATTAGCATATAATTTAATGATATTATTTGGATATAATTAATAACTGTTTGAATGTAAATTTCATTAATTGTAAATTACAAATGTTAATGTTATAAAGAATGAAATAAATGATTATTTCCAAATGGGTTATTTGTAGAGCTTAATTTGGATATAATTGTAAAGTTAACGAGGAATAAAATAAATAATGTATCAAATGGTTTAGCATAGAATAAGAAATCAATTATTTGGTAATCAATTGGAATTTAATATAATTAAATATTTCAATTAATATGAGAAAAGACGTTAATTGTAGAGTAATGAGTTTAATAAATGGAAACTTATGTTAAATAAATTACATAAGGAAATTGTTGATTTAATATAAAGAACATGTAAATCAAAATAAAAGAATTTATTGAAATTTAAAATATAATGAACTGGGATTTCATTACTGTTGTAATCTGATGTTGAAATTAATGTAATATTTAAATCTTGGATTTAACATGGAAAATTTAATTTTAAAAGATTATTTAAATTTGTTTAAGTAGAATGATGATAAGAAACTTTTAATTTATAATTTAAAAGTGATTCAATCAATTTAATAATAATTCGATTAATTAACGTGTAAAAATAAGTATAATTTGATTTTAAAGCTAACTTCTATATACAGTAGAATTAGGGTTTGAAATTAGTTTCATTGATTTTAAAAATATTAAAAACCTATATTTCGATATATAGGATGACCTACTTTCGTTTCGGGAACGAAACGAGCTTTTCGTGTCTTTGTTATCGCTCAGGCCCAATCGATCTGTTCCATCCATTCCTGTTCCATCTGTGTCTATATATATGCTGTTATAAAACCCTAGCATCCTTCTGTTCTATTTTCTTTACGTACATTTCATTCTAATCTACTCCTTCTCAATGGTCAATATCCCAAAACCCTAACTAATTCAAATCAAATCCAAAAATTCAAACTGCTCAAATCATGTCATCTAATATATCGTTGTGAAGCTCTTGATGAATGGAATCAGCGTCTACAATTCGTTTTTCGATAGGAGGCTCCATTTGTCAAGAAATTGGTGAAACATTCTCGACCATCCGTTTTAGGGTTTTGGTTCAACGGTGGATCGTCGACCAATTGATGATCGGGAAGTGCTGCTGTGTAGAGGAGGATGTGCGAAGTTAATCCAACGGAGTCGATCATCTTAGAGGTGGTTCGATTCACCTGGATCGGCGATAGAACAGTGGTGGAGGAAATTTTGGCGACCGAAGATGATCGCACGGCCTATCGTTGAAGGTAGGTGGTTGAAGGTGGCGATGAACGTAGCGGCGGCGGCACGTGGTTGAAGGTGGCGGCTGTAGCTCGTAATTGGGTTGTCGAGCGTGCATGTCAAACAAGGGTTTGGAGGAGGTAAACATAATTACCTCTTTGCCCTTTTCTATTTTAATTAAAATTTAAAATTTATAACTTTTAACTCGAATAACTTTTGCATACGAGCTCCGATTCACGCGTAGTTTCTTCCGTTGGGTTCGTATTGAAATTCCGGACAACATGAAACTAGTTCGGTTGAATTTGGAGACCGTTGGAATTTTGGGCTTTCATTGGATTTTTATTGAGCTATTAATCAAAGGTTAGTGATTTAACGCACTCACGCAATACTTAATTTTCTGGTGTTAGTTAAATTGAAATCATGAAGTGATAAAAATTTATTAGTTGCTGTTTCGTAGTTTAAATTGACATTTAAATTAATTTGAATTTGATATTGAATTAAATTGACATTTAAATTAATATTGAATTTAGTTTCTAGTTTAATACCAACAATTGATAATTAGTAACTGTTACGATATATTGGTGGATTTGGACGTTGATTGTAATTGGATGCTTGTTGATTGATGTATGGTTGTTATTTATTTTGATATGTCCCAGTTATTATCCTATTTATTATTTGACATCTTGTAAATTGTCACTTGTAATATTTGAAATGAATTAAGAAGTAGGTTGAAATGATATATACCTATCTCATTTAATTATGGGTTGAAATGATATATATCCATCCATAATTAAAATTGAAATAAATGATCACTTGGCCATAGGGTAGAAAATTATATACGGACACCGGATTTGGTTAAATTAAATGGTTTTAAATTTTGAATTTAAATTTGTTTAAATGATATTGTTTTAAAAAGAATAAAATTTGATTTATATGAATTGAATTATTTTCTAATTTGAGATTTAAAATGTTGAAATTGAAACTATTTAAATGAAATTGTTTAAGGATTTAATTTGAAATCTTAAAGTTGAAATTGAGATATGATTTGAATTTATTGAAGTGAATTATTTAAAGGTTTAAATTTTAATTTAAACGTTGAATTTACTTTAATTAAAATGGTTTGAATTGGTAATTCCAAGTTTTTGATGTGAAATGGATTTAAACTAAATTGTTAAAAAATGAGAAATTGAATGGAACTTTCAACCTTAGAATAGAACTATTTAAATTGAATTTTGAATATGAAGTTTACTTGAATTGGAAGTTGAAAAATTGAATTCGTTGTGATTTGGAATTTGAACATGAGTTCAAATTGTCGTGAAAGAAGAAACAATTTTAATATAAGTTATTTTAATATATTAAACTATTTTTAATTATCCAAACTATTTTCTATATTAAAACTATTTTATATTCAAAACTATTTCCAACCTATTTTAATTATTCCAAACTATTTTTCAATACTAAACTATTTTTAATTATCCAAACTATTTTCAATATTCAAACTATTTCAATTATTCAAAACCATTTCCAGTATACAAACTGTTTTAAAGGGAAACTATTTAGATTTAAATCATTGATTTAAATATGAATGTTTTGAAGGTATAATCTATTTGAATTCAAAATGATTTTGAAGTAAATATGATATTTTGATATGAAGTATGACTTGTTCTTGAAATTTAAAAGAACTGACCGGTGTGTAAAATGACGTTTAGTTGTTAAAGAGACCGGGGTCGGATGAATGGCATAGTCTTTGTCATTCTACCAGAACCACTTTAATAACTGTGTACGCGATGGATGTTATCCAGAATGTAGAGGTTGAATTGGCGACGTTTACTGGAATAAAGAAAGAGTACGATGATGGATGACCCCGACACTTGTGTCAATTTGAAATGACTAAAACAGAAGCCTATGTCTGGCCAAGGGGTAGCTACCTTTAGGGGGCCCACCCCTTCGTATTATTATATTGATTCTGACTTGATTGGTGCACCTTGATTTGATTTAGGGGGTGGTGGACTCGGCCGGCCGTTAGGGGTTACGACCAACTAGAAAGGGTAAACTAGTAGAATCCTACCTTGGGCATTGCCTTACGTGCCTTGTCATACTTTTATCCTTATATGCACCCACTACGATTTTGTTTTAATATGGTACCTATAGGGGACTCACTGGTTACCGACGTTATTGGTTGTCTTATAGGACTTGCATAGACTACCTGCTTAAAATGTGTTAAGGGAGATCAATGTAAAGCCTTAATACTATTTTAATACTTTACTTTACTGATAGGCACTACATATATAACGTATCTTACTACATATAGATAGTTTAACGGATCCTAAGGAGATGGAAAATCCCGTAACATCTCTTAAGTTATTGCACTCACGTTGTATACTAGATAGGAGATGGAAAACCCGGTAAACATCTCTGAAGCTATTACACTCATATTTACTTGTTATTGATTTAACTTAAATTAGAACTTTTAGTTCTGACTCGAGTTTATTGTCTTTTCATTATGCTCGGGTCATCCTGAGTATTTCAGTGTTGAAGACATTATTCCTTGGAGATGAAGATGGAGTTTGCTAGATTGTATTTATTTTTATTATTCCGCTGCATTAATTTGATATGTTTGTGATTGTACTCTGAGTATGTTGTAAAAATTGAAATCAAATGTATATTGTAAAACAACTTCATGAACTGTTTATTTGATTATTATATTTTGTCATTCCACTGCGTGATTCTATGTATTGCTTTCCTTATTTTCTTATTAAACCCCATTTATAATCTGCCCTTTTAAATGGTTTGAGTTAGACATGTGCGGTTTACTATCGGTTTCAACCATCTAAAAAGGTGGGTCGTCACAATATTAATCGCCGACCGAATTTACACCTTTGAGTTGCACAGCCGTAATGATGAATTCTTTGAAAAACCACACGATTTAATTAATTTATAAAATGTTGTAAATTGATTAAATTAATTGATATTTGAGAAATATTAATTATTATTTATTTGACGTTTGGAAGTTTTTTGTAATTATTTTAATGCATTTATAAAAGTTATATTTACGTGCATTGATATATGATGTTAATGTAATTTAAAGATAATTGAATGAAATGATCTATGGAAATTTTATGTCATTTGATGACATAATTTAGGGAAATATTATGTCATTTGATGACATGATTTGTGGAAATTTTATGTCATTTGATGACATACGTGTAAAGAAAGTATTGGAGAGAGAGAGAAATAATCAAGGGAATTAATTAGGGAAGTTTTAATTAAAGAATGAAAATGGTTTCAATCTTTCAAATATAACATATTCTCTAATTTATTCTGTACATACAATTCATTCTTTCTCTCTCTCTCCCCCCTAACATTTCATGGCAAAAAAAAGAAAAACGAATTTCCAAAATCTTTCAACTCCAAATAAAAATAAAACAAAAGTGGTTCTTCCATCTCTTGCAAGGATAAGATGTGAATCTTGAAGATCCGAGGAGATATCATCATTCAAGGTGTGATTTCTAAGCAACATCCTAAGGTGATTCAATCAGATTTAGAAGCATTCTTCATTCAAGGTGCAAACCAAAGGTACCATCAACAATGTGTGTTTTAAGGATTGGGTAGCAAGGTATGTCATTTTCTATATATAGATAGTGATTTTGCAATGTTTAATGGAAATTTAATTTGACTTTCATAATTTGTACGATGTCTCACCGTCTTGCTTAATTAATTTTTTTTATGAAGATTGAATTATTTGCTGAATGAAATGACAGAGTTTTCATTTGATAGATCAAAATTAATTTTGTTTACATTTTAAAACAATATTTAAGTGTAGATCTATGTTTTTAAACATTCTAATTAAAGTGTAATTCTTCAAACCTGAATGTTTACATGCACGAATTGTTTAGCTGCTTTTCTTTACTTTGTTAAATTGAAACTAAATCTATATATTTTAAAATACAACATTTTATTTTAATTCTATATTTTAACATTTAATTTAAATTCCATTTCTTTAAATCTAGAAATTTATAATTTCATGTTGATTTATTGAATTATATTTAAAGTTAAAAATGAAATTTATATGGAACCGATACAATGTTTCAATTGTAGATCTTTATTTTAATCTTTCATAGTAAAGCGTAATTTTAGTTTTGAATGTTAATATATGTTTGTATGTATGCATGTATTACTTGCACTTTTTATTGCATCAGATATTTACATATGAATAAAAAGAATTTTAACAACAAATCAAAGTTTTGAGATTGACTGTAATAACTATCTAATTTATATTATTAGAAAGCTATGATTGAAATTCCATATCTATATATATTTGGATCTACTCGTATGTGTTCATATAATTTTTTTTTACATATATTTTCATAGTATTAAATCATTTCTCTTTTTAATTAAGACAATAATGTATACATACAATTCATTGTTTACTTTCTATGTTCTTACAAATTTTGTACCTATTGGTTGTCATCAATATGTTGCATTAGTTAAGTTTACTAAAAGGAAAACTGTATCAATCACCCATGTCATCCCTTATTTATTTCCATTTCAATTCCTATGTAATAACCATTCAAATTGTTCTTGTTTATTTTATGTATACATATCAATTACCACTGATTATGCACACTCCCTATATGTTTCACTTGCACAATATTTACTGTGAATATATTACAATTCATGTCATATTCAGATTAGTCATTAATGTTACTTTATTAGTCAATTATTTAATTTAATTAAGAGAAGGAAATGAAAGTTTCATTGTCTAACTAAATTTATAATCCCTTATTAATTAAATAATTTAAGAGAAGGGAAATGAAAAGTTTCATTCACTGAATAAATTTATTCTCCCTCATTAATTGAATAAGTTAAGAGAAAGGAAATGAAATATTTCCTTCTCCCGATAAATTTGAAAAAGTTTTCTTCTCTGACTAAATTTATGATCCCTCATTAATTGAATAATTTAAGAGAAAGAAAATGGAAAGTTTCCTTCTCTAAATAAATTTATGCTCCCTCATTAATTGAATAAGTTAAGAGAAAGGAAATGAAATATTTCCTTCTCTGAATAAATTTGAAAAGCGAACATTACGCACAAATTTGTATATAAGAGTATATTTGATATACTCTAACTTACATACACATTAAATTAAAATGAAACTTTATTTATGAAGTTAAATAAAATATTGATTTTATTTAAAAGAAACTTGGAAGAGTTCCAAATGGATTTAGACTTCATAGGCCCATTTTTTCGCTGCGGGCTGGCCCAGTTCCTTCAGTGGTATCAGAGCCCAATAGCCTATGCGGTCTAAATTAGTCATGTAAGGGCTAACTAATTAAGCTTATGCACTTAGTACGGTGTCTAGAAAGGTGATGTCTAGGATTGGAATTGGGTAATCAAGTACCTTGTCCTACCTGGTTACCTGCATGGCCTGAAAGATGATGTGACCCCAAAGGTTGCCCCTAATAGAAAATGCCCAATTTGAATCGAGCCTTGGGCTAATTTTCAAAATCGTTTTGAAAACTAAGACATGATTTTAAATTTAAAAGTTAAATTTAAAATAAAAACATGTTTATTATAAAATGTTATAATATAACATAAATTTTCAAAATGTTTGAAAATGTAATGAAAAGTTCAAAATGTTTAAAACTATGTAAATATTAATTTCAAAATTTAAAATTATTAATAAGATTAATAATATAAATTGATTAAACGAGTTAATTAATTAATACCTATATGCATGTATTATATATGTTGATATATGTTATGTTATTTTTAAAATGTTTAAGATAAAATAAGCATACATGTATGTATATATGATAAATTTTAAAAATTAATATAATTTAGTTAAAATTGTTTAATTAATAAAGTAATTAAAGGTCAGTCAGTTAACTAAAAATATGCATATATAAGATATATGTGTCTTACTATAAAGGTTATAGTAGATATGTTCAATATAAAAGTTGTATTGGAATACTAATTTAAAATTAATAAAAGAATTAATTAATTAAAATTAATTAAATAAGATTTAATTAATAAAATATCATACATAAGACTATCATATAAGTAATATGAAATATAAAAGTTATATAACAATAAAACTTATATGATATGAATGTATAAACTAAAGATGGAACATTAAAGAAACCCAAATAGACTTAAGGAATAAATACATACGTAAATGTAAGTATATTGTGATTTATGATGTGTCTGACACTTGAATCATGAGGGTATTTCATAAGAAATACACTATTCCATAAGTCAATATCACTTAATATAATATATTGAAGATTATGAATCTTCAATATAATGTTGTCCTCTACCATATATATATTAATAAATTACTTGCATACTCCTTAGTTGTTAAGCAAACTCAAGCTGGAGATATTATGTGCAGTATTATTAATATATTAAACAGATGAGGTAAGATAACTATATGTATTTGTTGAGCAAACTCAAGGTACATATGCTATACTTAGGCCATCACGATATGGTAGGTATGTGTGAATAATCTCTTTCGATTTGTTGAGCAAAGTCAAGGTCGAATTAAGATTAGGACAAGGAAAAATGGGTCAGGAGTTGTATGTGATACAACCGGTAAGGAGTTATCCATCGTTTATGGGGCTATGATTTGTTGAGCAAACTCAAGATCAGAATACCAAGACAAACGAGTCCTAACACCTACTAGTAAAGTCGAAAGACTTCTATGTTTCATCTTAGGGTTTGGAGAAACATAAAAGACTAGTGGGAGCCTTATTAGAAAAATGAAATGGTAACATTTAACCTTTCTAATATTGTAAGAACATATGCTAAATAATGTTATAATTATCTACAATGATAAATTTTTGCATTTAATATGATTGATAAAATGTTTATCAATTAAAATATATAAACGAACTGAATTGAAAGTTACAAATGGAAATATAATACCCACTATTAAATTCCTATTGCATGTCAACGTTTCAAACCCCATGCAAGTGCTTGATTTTAAAACTACCAAATACATTCATGGTTTGGTCACTTACGCATTTATTTGGTCAAGACCATGTATTGCATTCTATGAGTTTCGAACTCTAAAAGCAATAAAGACTATGGATATTTGATCCATATACAATTGCATATAAATGTTATATGGTGAACGGTCAAAGTTTGCAATGTACAAAATTTCGATTAAATTAGTTCATCCAAAAACCAAATAAACCTTAGTGCGAGATCAAGTATTCAATCTGATTGATTACAAAAGGGATCATATTATGTTAATGCAACACAAGACCAAAAATTACAAGATATATCAAAGAACTTGATCGCTGAAATGTCATTTTGATCGGTTTACATAAAGTGCAACGTATTTGATGTCCTTAAATGTTAAGGATAATCGAATGTGCTTTTGTAAAGAGTTTGTTATGATATTGTAGTAAGGTTTTCTTTTGAATAATTTGACCATTTGAAAGGAAAACCAATGTATAAGAATAGATGTAATTTAAGGTACAATTGGGATAAAAAGAATTAAACGTCACTTCTACTTCATAGAGAAACATTGGAAATGGGAATTGTAATAATAATTGATACTTAATATTAGAATAAGAAACATGATTTCTATCTCGTAATGCATTTTCATAAAGAAAATTGTTTTCTATGAGATTTATTTCTTTGAGCTCAAGATATTTGATCAACAAACTCTCCACTGTAAATAGTTGCAATGTATGAAATAAACAAATTATATTAAGTGAATGATGGACCTTCGAATTTTGTACGCTATTACAGTAATGGTGGAAATAGGGGGAGCATGCCATATAGCACTTATTAATTGCATCATAGTATGGAAATTGTTTCCGTAAAACTTACCATATATTATTTATGAAATAATGATTATTTTTCGGTATCGACTGGAAAAAATAGACATAGCTATATTTCGATATGAATATTATGAATATTCTTTGTGAAATAAAACTATAATGTGGTATTATTTTTTTATAACAAAAGTGATGCATTAGAAAATACAAAATTATCTAATATTATTTACAGTTGTTTTGGAATTATAGACTAAGCAGTAGTTTTGAGAATTAATTTTATTGTATGATTTTGAATCATATGATACTTGTTAATTATATCTCAAATAATAAAAGGCTATGCACCCATTTAGTGAGAGTATCATAAGAGTTGATGAACTCTTCAGATTGATACATATAGACGTATGCAATCGTAATTCTATAAATACCAAAACAGTTCCACGTACTTCGTCATATTCACCGATGAGTTATCGTCGACATGGACATGTGTATTTGATACACATGTAGTATGTCTATGGTAAACTTATAGAATATAAAACATAAGTAAATAAAATAACATGCGATAGAAATGATTTGATTTGATCGAATGAGTGAGTATATTGGAAAATGTTCCAAACATACCTAAAATGAATAAGGATTCAATCTCAAAATTACTCCTCCATGTGATACATAATGATGCATCGATATGGAGTAATCGAACTTTGTTGGACAATGTACGATTAATTGTGAGTGAAGTTGAAGTAGTTTCTTTCTATAAGGTAATGTACTTAAGGGTAGTGCACAAGGTTAATATTATTTCATTTGAATAACAGTTTACGAAATTTTACAAGATAAGGGTTTATAAGAAACTCCAACATATCCTAGGCCATGGAGTTGGCAGGTTGTGCGAGTCGAAAGATTGCACGTAATAATTGTTCTCAAGGGATCTTGTATGAATCTCCCCAAAAGAGTTTTTGGAAGACTGTCATTGAATGATGTATTTATGTTTTGAACATAAGTTTTGTAAACTAAACCAAATCAGTTTTATAAATAAAGAAATTCATAAAACATTTATAAATACCTATTCTGGTGAGAAACAATTGCTGTTTCTAGAAATACCAACTTCATTGTAAAGAAATTTCTTTGAGGAATTACTGGTGGTAAAAGGAATTGGATACGATCCATAGATAATACTGATTAGATGAGATGAAATGAAATTAACTAACCTAAATGAACACAACGCATTAGAGTGTCTAATAAGTATTCTGACACATTGAAGATAAACTATGAGTTTCTTATTAATGTTGAAAATATATAATCCTAGATTGTTTAATTAAACCATTGAGAGTGTTGACTCTATATGGTATGATGTGAAAATCCGGAAGAATTCCAAGTACACTATCAAAATATAGATTTTGATGGTCGTAACTAAAGGGATATGATACATCGACCATGACTGTGTCTATATGAGTAAGACTAATGCAGTTGGAATTAAATGAGTAATGTTGATAAGAATAATATCACAAATTTCAATTGTTGAAATTAGCGTAATAGATTCAATATTCAACATGTTCAAGTCAATTCTGATTTACTTACAAAATTATCGCTTGATAAGTCCTAGTGTTTTGGCACATATGCATTGAAACAAAAATTCTAAATAGCGATTTAGGGTAAGCTGTTTACACATATTAACCAAAAATGTCAAAGTCAGTGGGAGAGATATTGAGTTTGTGGGTCTTTGGATTTGATCCCAGAAATGACACGAAAGTATCATTTTATAAACATCAAGATTGAATAAGTACTTTGATAGAAATATAAAATAGTTTGATTTTCAATCAAAGTGCAGAGGAAGCGTGTGTTCATAAGAAAGAACGTTAAAAGGTACATTGATATTTCTAAACTATAAGTAAACAACACGTTGTTGATTTTAACGATGTACTTGTGTCAAAATAAATCTTAGTTGTTTTAATACTCGATATTGGATTAATAAATGATGTCTTTTATAGTAAGTATAAAAGATGTCAGGAATGTCCCAAATGATATGCAAGGACACCTTATTAAAATGTTTAATACAGAACATGTAAGATTGATTCCTTTGCATTGGCAATAGGAATCATCATACATGTTATGTTGTTTATGATATCATGATTTGTTTATGTATTTGATATATGAAGTAAATATCATATTCAAATTGATATCACTGAATGGTTCTTTGAAGTGTTCTTATGTATTGGTGAAATACTAGAGAATTGTTTATAGAAATAATAAATTCTTTATGAAGGAATGTTCAGACTCAAACTTTGACAAGTAATATTGAGTATAATATGTCAATAACAAATCTTTAAGTTGGAAATGTTCCAAACGAAACCGTGGTTGATTCAATGAAAAAAGGCTAGGTACATCGCCTTGAATAGCACTACAATAAAACAATGTATATAAAAATATAAGTGCACAAATTTATAACTGAGCCGATTCTAAGTGTTGAGAATCTCATGACATAGTTATATGATAACAATGTCGTAATATAGTTCGTAACAAACTTAGAGCTCACTTGAAGTTGAGAGACATACTCCGAACTGTTCCACATGATAAAACAGTTTATCACCGTCAGAGAGAGTTGATTGACAGAGTAAATAATTAAAACATAATAGCATACCCATTCACAAAGAGATTGACCTAATTGATTTTGAGAAAACAAATTGGAGAAGTTGGAAGAAGATTCCATAATTGACCCCAAGTGCAAGTGGGAGATTGATAGAGTTAGAGGTATGCCCTAGGGGCAATTATGTAATTTGTTACATATATCTAACTCGTTGTCCAATCCTATTCGAAATAAAGGTATTTTCTTTCTATTGTATACTTGATATAATATGGCTACATTAATTAATCAATTTAATTAAAAGTATATTTAATAGAAAATCCATAAATGATGTGTTTTGTGATAGTAGTTACAAAGTGTTATAACCATGAGTACATAATGAAACAAATGTACATTTTAAATGTTCTTAGTCAAAATGCATCGAGACTGGATATCGATGTATCCGTTGAGACTAGAGTATGTAACGCTCTCAAAATGTTAGGAAATGTATTACTGATGACTAATGGGGGCACCAAGGGGTTACGTACTGATGGTTATTGGATAACCATGGAATGACTCACTCGATAGTTTTCTGTTGGTTAATATAACTAAGGTTTAGCAAAGAATATAGATGTGACTAATTTACACAGTTCTCTCGACTTGAGAATACAGTTGATCTTCATTGTGGAAGCTCCGCTTTGATTATAGTTAAATTGTGGCATGAGGTCCATCGAATGGCTATAGTTGGGTCGAGTGGAAGCAGAGGAAGTGAAACATTTTCAAGAGAGGGTTCGTCTCCTCAGTTTTATGAAGTTAGTACCACGGTCAACTGAAGTCAACTCAAAGTCAAAGTCTCTTGCTAGAGCATTTCGGTTAATAATAATAATTGTTATTATTGAACCAAGGACGTTGTGTTTGGACTATAAAGTTGAATGTGGATGATATTGGAATTTTGACCATTACCAAATTCCATAAATCCATAGTGACATAGTTTTGACGAAGAGAATTGGTTAACGACCCGTAAATTCAGTCAAATTTTTAAATAAATTTTATTTGAATTTTTGAGTTAAATATTTTAAAATAAATTTGAATTTAAATAGCAATTTTGGGACATTGAGTAATATATTTTTCCAAATTCAATAAAATGGGAAATTTTCCGAAAATTCAATTTTGGTCAAAATTAGTCAAAGTTTGACTTTTGGTTGAAAATTTAAAAGTTTTAAAATTTAAGTTTATTCTTTTTTCTAATTGTTGACTGAATTCTGATATGGTATCCACTTTTCGTTTCGTTAGAATCCGATTTCTACAGCTTTAAATCTGCAATTTTCTGTGTACAAACGCGTAGATATTTATGTGTATTTTGCCTATATTTTCTTATTGGATCTTGGGTTTTGGACTTGATTTATTTGGGCTTGGTTGCTGGGCCTGGAATCCTAGAAGTCACTAAATGGATACGTGCCTTTTCTGAATGGATGTGTCTGTTGAGAAAAGGTAATATACGTACTTTTATTCTTGTTTCTCTCTTCCTGTTCCTCATTTGTTCACTTGAGAAACTTACAGTAACTTACAGAACTCCATCTTCATCTCCTCCAAAATTTCCTAAGCCTAACCTAGCCTAGCCTTCCTCTCTTTCCCTTCCCTTCCTCTCTCTCTCTCTCTCTCTTTTTCCCTCCTCCTTGCCCCCGCCTACCCTTCCCCTAGCCTTGCCGCCGACCACCATCCCCTACCCTACCCATGGCCAAAGCCCACACCCATACACACACCCACTTCGGCCGAGCACACACCCAAGCCACGCCCCTCCTCCATATTTGAGAAATTTAATTATAAATTTAATTTAATATAATAAATATAGTTTTATTTTAATATAATAAATATAGTTTTAATTTAATATAATAAATATAGTTTGATTTTAATACAATAAATATAGTTTTAATTTAATATATTAAATATAGATAAATATAATAACTGTAATAAATAAAATATTAGAAATTAAGTGAATGTTAATTTGTAATTAACTCTAGTTTAATAGATTTAAATTTAAATAAGATTTTTATCAGGTCCATTTATTTTTGAAATTTCAAATAGATATGATTTTGAAATGTAATAATTGATTTTATCAGAATTGTTAAGTTATATGTTTTCATATCTAAATTATAATATAAGTTAAATATTGTAGTATTGATTTAATTTATAATTTGGGATATTAAAATGTTTTATAAAATGACCACGGTGTGAAAAAGCGTTTGGTTGTTAAAGAGACCGTGGTTGGATATTGTCATACTCTCTGCCAATTCCGAAACCACTTTAACAACTGTGCACGTGGTGGAGAATCCAAAACGAAGTAGGATGGTTTGGTGAACGCTACTGGTATGAGGTAAGAAATGCAGCCCTGACCTTCTAGTCAGCTTGATATGACTAAAACAGGAGCTATACATGGCCAAATGGGGTCGCTCCCCCTATCGAACACGCTTCTTCGAAACCATCTCTATTACTTTGTGATTTCATTTGGTGCGCACCTTTTATTATGGGAGTGTGTCTCGAGGTGGGCGGCAGTAGCTGCTACGTGTTACCACCAGTCCGGGAGTGCAAAACGGTAGAATCCTACCCTGGGCATTGCTCACGTGCCTTGTCATATGCCTTATCGAGCCTACTACGATTTTGGTTTGTGTCGTACCTATGGAGTGCTCCCTGATAGCCCACCGGGTGGTGGAGTTTACAGTACTGGATAGACTATGGGACTTATAAAATGTGTTAAGGGGGATATGGGTAATGCCTTAACGCTATTTTAATACTTTACTTTACTGATGGACACTACATATATAGCGTATATTACTACATATGTAAATAGTTTAACGGATCCTTAAAGGATGTGAATCCCAAACGTCTTTTGAGTTAGTGTTGCATTTCATTTATTACGTTTCACTTAAGTTGATTTACTTACATAAGAATGTTAGTCCTGACTCGAATATTTTGTTTTACTTCATGCTCGGGTCAGTCTGAGATTCACAACATTCAGGACTCACCTTTTGGAGCTGGAGACTTTGCTGGAGATCTATCTATCTGCTTAGTTATTTCAGTTATTTCTGTTCAGACATTTGTCATTTTCTTATGTATTAGCGAACTTCTATGTATTTGCATTTCTATTGTATTTTCTTCTGACTCTGTTGTTTCTGTAGTAGCTTCATGAACTACTAGGTTTTATTTATTCCACTGCATATTCTGTGTCTGTGATTCTATGATTGATTCTATTTACCCCAAATTTATATAACAATATGTTGTTCTGGACGATTCGAGTTGGACATGTGTGGTTTTATTGTCAACTGGAATGGTTCGAAATAGCGGGTCGTTATAGTTGGTATCAGAGCTTTGGCTTAGGCAAACCTTAGCCTATGGGGTAAAAACTCATTAGAGATAGGGTAGTAATATCCTAGAATAAGTAGAATTAATTACGGAATCACTCTAGTTTCAGCTTGATTCTTAGTTAGAATTCTCTTTGATTAGGATTCCTTTGAATTTGAATCTCTTCCTTTGTTCTAAAATCCATTTTTGAATCTTCTAGATGAGTACCCATAGGAATGTCAGAGGTAGGGGTCGTGGATATGCCCCAGTTCTACCAGTTGTTGCACCAATTGCTCCGCCAGCTCAGCTAGTCAAGTTCACCACTCTTTGGAAGGAGTACTTTCAGCTTGGGGGTACCAAGTTCACTGGACCGGAGAGTATTATTGAGGCTCGGCAGTGGTTGAAGAATTTAGAGAGGATCTTTACCGGACTTGAGATCACCGATGCTCAGATGCGTCAGTTGGCTACTTGGCAGTTGCAGGAAGCTGCCCAGGATTGGTGGGAATCAGTTACCGCCCAGACCATCGAGGCGAATATCTCTTGCCAGCAGTTTAGGTAGAATCCTTAGTTATCCTTGTTTGTTAGGTTATCTCTTTGGAATTCATCTCAGATTTTGGATCCATAAAATTTCAGGGATGCTTTTGTGGCAAAGTGGATGCTCGAAGCCGAAAAATCTCAGTTATATAAGGAATTTATGGATTTGGAGCAAGGGAATATGTCTTTTGCAAAGTATGATAGGAAGTTTAATGAGTTATCCAAGTTTGAACCTAGTTTGATCGACACCCCGCTCAAGAAGAACGAGAAGTTTATCTCTGGAGCCCGTCCTGAGTATTTTGATCGTCTAATTAATCATGTTCATGGCACCTTTACTAATCTTATGGATATGGCCACCAAATTTGAGAACCCTTGTACTAATGGAAAGCAAGTTGTACGAGCACCTCAGTCTCAGGGAACTTCTAGCAGCTCGAAGAAGAGGAAGTTCAACTTTCAGCAACAGAAGAAAAAATGGTAGAATTCTCAGGGTATTGGATATTCTTCTCAAAGGCAGCCTATCGACTTTTCTTCCATCACCTGCTTCAAGTGCAACCAGAAGGGGCATTATGCCAACAGTTGTTCATCCGAAGCCACTATTCCTCCAGGCCATATGACAAGGAACAACCTTTGCCACATTTGCTTGCATCCTAGCCACTTCAAGAAGGATTGTCCCACTCAGTAGAAGCGTAAGTCATCTAGAGTTTTTGCTTTAACCTCTTCCACTCCTCCTAATCCTAGTGATACCCAAGGTACTCTCTAAGGCACCTTTTCTTTGCTTGATTTTCCTGTTCATGTTCTATTTGACACTGGAGCATCTCATAGCTTCATTTCTGTTGATCTTTGTAAAGCGTTTGAACACATCTTGCAACCTAAATTGGCAATTATATCCTTATGTGTATCTAGTCCCATCGGTGGTCCCGCCAACCTCAGTATGATTTGTAAAGGGGTGAAACTCCTTTACAATAAGCATCGATTCATAAGGAATTTCTATGTTCTTGGTTTTGATGCATTTGATCTCTTGCTCGGAGGTGATTGGTTAAAGAGATTTGATGTAGTTATCTCTTGAAATCCTAAACCGTTTCCTTAATAGACAACCAGGGTAATTATTTGGTGATTGCATACCAAATGCCTCAAGATTATGCTGGCAGTTTTATCTTTTCTCTTGATTCTCATCCTAGTTACGTTGACTCTATTCCTGTTGTCAAACTCTTTCCTGATGTTTTTTGGTGAAGTCTCTTCTCTTCCTCCTAGGCGAGAAATTGAATTCCGCATTAATCTTATTCTTGGAGCCCGACCAGTAGTTCTTCCTCCCATAAGGATGGTGTAAAATCCCCTATCTAGAGGCCCAAAACTAAGCGCTACAGATGTTGCAGTCATCTATAGTATTAGCTTCCGATGACTAAATAAGGCTATGTTAATGGTATCAATAATATCAAAAGCACTTGAATATGAAACAAAACACAGATTAAAAACACAGATTACTTCATTACATTTCCAAATAATATTTGTTCCACATTCACGTGACATAACCCAATCGTTTTCCCAGGCACTGAATAAATATAGGTATTACAAATTATGTCGAGAGCGGTATATGAAGATACCCCTTCGATTGATCAGAGTCAAATGGTCATATAAGACCTAATACATCATAACACAGCGGAAAATCATCTAAACATAAATAAAAGCAGCAAATCCTAAATAGCTATCCGTTGCCTCCAGCATCCTTCAGTAGCTTATTCGTCAAACAACCTACAAACCTGAAAAGATCCTTAACCTATCAATCTATTCAAATTGGTTTTGAGTACTCCAGAGTTTAAGAGGAAAACATAAACTTCGAGTCAGACATAAAGCCTAATATGAATGATACTATACATCCCGGTTTAATTATGTTAAGTGAGACCACGCCGCTTAGCGGAACAGGTTTCCCCTCACTAACATTCTTTTTAAAACTTATCTTTGCAAATCCTTTCATATAACCATATACTATGCTCCTGCATCCGCAATGGTTAATCTCAACAAAATAATCATTATGTAATCATACATAAATATCAGGTAATAATGAACTATCTGTTCAAATACAAATAACTTTTAACCTTTGGCTGACTCGGACCTACCAAACAACATAATTAAATGTAACCTAACATCTGTTAGATTTTCATATTTAGGATTACCTATCCTTAGCCATCTATTTAACATTTCCCATCAGGACGGTCTGTCCTAAACTATCTGTTAAATATCTTCCTTCTGGACAATCTGTCCCTAACTTAATCATCTCCCAGGTCCTCCCGAGCCTAATGGTTTTCCGAGCTTACCAATAAGCTATCTGTATACAACATATATTCCTTTCGGTGTATAATCATAATTTTAGTCTACCTGTGACCCAGCCCTATACACTAGAATTTTGGACAACAATTAGCTGGGGCTACAAGCTAATGTATAGGGCGCGACCCCATACTAGTCCCATCCGGTTTTCTAACATCTGAGTTATTTGTACTTAAGGATCCCCTCCCATAATTTTCCTTGAAAACAATTTCAAAATGATTTAAACCATTAAATCAAACTTCAAACAAGGAAAAGAAATAAATTTTTATACTTTACTCTAATCGTATTACCATGTTAGATATATATATCCCTTACTCAAAACTTAGTTGATGAAAACACTTTACCATTTGAAAGAACCGTACTTTGAAATTATCTCATTCAAACTTAATGTTTAAACCTTTCGAAAATCATCTCTAAAACCTTTCGAATTCATTCAAAGCAAATCTTTCGGAAGCTATAAACTTTAGACATCCTTCTTTAAAATCACTTTAAGTCATTGCCTTAGAAAAACCTTTGGAAAACCTTCCTTCGAAAACCTTTCGAAAACATCACTAAACCTTTCGAAACAGATCCCTTCGGATTCATAAAACCTTTTAAAACAGAAACCTTTCGAAGGTATACTGGGTTCAACTTAAAACAATCTGGAAACCTTCTTTTAAAACCGTTTGTCTTTATATAAACAACCTTTCAAAAATATCTAAATAACCTTTCGAAAGCCTTTGGTTATATTTCACAAAACAAGGGTAACCACCTAAGTTGAAAGCTTTCCTTCGAAAGCATTGGAGAAACGGTTAGTTTTAAAAACAGGTAAACCTTTTGACTGGGTCGGAAGGTTCAAAGTAAAACCTTTATAAAAAAGTGGAAACCCTTCGGCTGTGTCGGAAGGTTTCAAAACAAAGTAATGGCGGTAGCAGCTACAACCTATCGACTACATCGAAAGATTTTAAAGTCTTTCTTTAAATAACTTGACCTGGTCGGAAGTAACCAAGTCGAAAGCTCAAGTTTGATAGCAAAGCAGGCGAAAGCTTTTCACTTATAAAACAATTATATTCCAACCCTTTTTGGCCATCAACCTTTCGGCTTAGAACCTTTCGGCTATATTCAATTCATTACGTACCAATTACTTGATACCTTATGCATTGAACTTTGAACTTATCGAAAGCTAATTTTTTGACTAAGACGAAAAGTCTGGGGCATAAGGTATTTAGCCGTATGGATTGAAACATGGAAAAAGTGTGATTTTTGTCTTTAAACTTAAAAAGGAAACTTTTCAACTAACCTGCCTTTGTTTGTCAAATTCTCATTGGTCAATAAAATACTTTTCAGAATTTTGCTGCCGCAATTACCAGAATTTATAAAACATTTTATTTTGCAGAATGCCCCTTCTCCTATATATATATATAAAATATTTAAGTCTCATACCTTAAATAATTTTATATATCCCTCAAATGAGTTAGGAAAATTCTAGAAAAATTACATAAAATATATTTTAATATATTACCTAACATATTAAAATCTCAAACCCAAACAATTATTATTTCAACCGAAATAATTTAAAACCCAATAAACAATTTTCTTCATTCAAAAATTCATATAAAATCCATAATAAATCGAAAAATTATGAAAATCAAAGTCCACCTTTAAAATATTATTCCAGACCTATATTTAAAATTTCAAAGTATTCAGATGTCATTAAATAGGGTTTTCATGCTAAACATTATCATAAAACATGAATAAACATTTATAATTTCATCAACAATAAACATATATATCTTAAAACATCAAAATATTATAGCAAAAACATTTCGGATCTAACCATAAAACCGAGACTAAAATATTAGGAATGTAGTAATTATTCACCTTGGCTTTAGAGATTATAGATGAGATTTTTTGAGTGTTGATTTAGTTGATTTCTTCTTTCCTCTTGAATCTTAGCTTACTTCTACTCTTGAGATTGGAAATGGCGGCCGACCTTTGCTATTTTCGTTTTTAATGGAATGAGAATAATGAACGTGAGTTACCCATGTCACAAGGGTTTAGGGTATAAGGTTTTGCCATTTCCCAAAATACCCTTCTCATTTCCTAACACCTTACGTAGTGTTATTTCATTTTAGTTAACCCCTTTAATATGGCACGGCTACCCCTAACTAATTAAATCTCCATCTATTAATCTTCACATTATTTGATTTAATTTAACTAATTAAATGTCTTAAATAAGGTTATAAAATATATGGGTGTTATAGATGGCACCCAGGGAGAAAGTCGAGCTGAGGAAGCAGATAGAAGACTTGTTTTCCAAGGGTTTGATTAGGCCGAGTCATTCGAAATGGGGAGCAGCTGTGGTATTTGTCACTAAGTCTGATGGTTCTTTGAGGATGTGTGTTGATTATAGGGAGCTGAACAAGCTTAATATGAAAAACAGGTATCCTATGCCTCGAATCAATGACATGTTCGATCAGCTCTACGGAGATAAATTTTTCTCTCAGCTTGATCTTGCCACCGGTTTTCACCAGCTCAGAGTTGCTGAGGAGATCATCCCCAAAATGGCTTTCCGTACTAAGAATGGTTTCTATGAGTGGTTAGTTATGCCTTTTGGTTTGACTAATGCTCTAGCCTTCTTCGTTGACCTTATGAATCGTGTTTTCCGTGATGTTCTCAACAAGTTCGTTCTTGTCTTCCTCGATGATATTCTTGTCTTTTCTAAGTTAGAGATGGAGGATGAATAGCACTTGAGTTTTGTTCTTGAAACCCTTAGGAGTCATCAGTTAAAAGCTAAGTTTTCCAAATGTCATTTCTGGAAGGATGAAGTCTGATTTCTTGGGCATATTGTTTCTGGAAATGGGGTTTCGGTCGATCCTGTTAAGGTCGTCGCTATCAATGATTGGGAAAAACCTAAGACTCCTTTTGATATTCGTAGCTTTTTGGGCCTAGTTGGTTATTATCAGAGGTTTATTGAGAATTTTGCTCAGATTGCTACACCTCTCACTGCTTTGACTCATAAGATGCCAAGTTTGATTGGAATGATAAGTGTGAAGCTGCATTTAATGAGTTAAAGCGAATGCTTACTTCCGTACCAGTTCTTATCGTTCCGAATGGAAGTGAAGGATTAACGGTATATACCGATGCTTGTCGAGAAGGTTTGGGAGCTGTCTTGATGCAGAATGGGAAGGTTATTGCTTACGCCAGTCATTAGTTGAAGAATCATGAAGCCAATTTATGCAACTCATGATTTGGAATTGCTTGCTGTAGTGTTTGCTCTGAAGTTATGGAGGCACCATCTTTTGGGAACTAAGTTTGAGCGCTTTACGGATCACCAGTCGCTGAAGTATATTTTCACCTAGAAGGATTTGAACCAAAGGCAAGTTAGATGGCTCGAATTCTTAGCAGCTTATGACCTCGACATCAACTACCCTCCAGGGAAGGCTAATGTGGTAGCCAATGCCTTAAGTCAGAAAAAGGCAATTTTATGTCAGATTGTGGTTTCTTCGTCTCTTTTGGATCGTATCGCGGCCAAGCAAGTTGAAGATAGGATTCTTAAGCTCATGAAGAATAATGTTCGTAATAGGGAAGGTGGTAACCAAGTTGGAATGGGAGCACAGATTGATAATAAAGGAATTTTGAGGATTAATAATCGAATTTGTGTTCCGAATGTTGATGGATTAAGGCAAGAAGTGCTTAAGGAAAATCATCGGTCCATACTCTTTATACATCCAGGAGTTACGAAGATGTACCAGAATATGAAGAAGCTATATTGGTGGAGTGGTATGAAGCGAGATATCTCCCTTTATGTTAGTAGATGTGCCACTTGTCAACAGGTTAAGTCTGATCATCAGAAGATCGCTGGATTGTTGCAACACCTTGAGATTCCCATTTGGAAGTGGGATCAGGTTTTTATGGATTTTATAGATGTGTTACCGAGGAGGAGAAGGGGTAATGAGAGTATATGGGTAGTTGTTGATAGACTGACCAAGTCGGCTCATTTCATTCCGGTCAGGTCTAATCGCACTGCTTCGAATTTAGCTGGATTTATATAAGAGAGATTGTCAGGCTTCATGGTGTTCCATCCAACATTGTTTGTGATCGAGATCCTATCTTTACCAGCCAGTTTTGGAAAGCATTTCAGGAAGCTCTGGGTACTCGTCTGAATCTGAGCATAGCTTATCATCCGTAGACCGATGGTCAGACGGAAAGAGTTAACCAGATTCTGGAAGATCTTCTTCGTGCCTGTGTTCTTGATTATAAAGGATCTTGGGAAGATCATCTCCATCTTGTTGAATTCACTTATAATAACAGCTATCAGGTATAATCTTAATTTTTAAATTAAGGTTACTATAAGCATCAATCTATTTAATTCCATCCTTTGAATTTAGGCTGGTATCGCAATGTCTCCGTTTGCTGCTCTTTACGGACGACCTTGCAAATCTCCATCTTGCTAGATTGAATCCCATGATCGTTTGGTTCTTGGGCCCGATATGATTCTAGAAGCATCCGAGAAGGTTGAGGAGATCAGGAGGAATATGAGGATTGCTCGGGATAGGCAGAAGAAGTATGCTGATAGGCGGAGAAGGAATTTGGAATTTTCTATAGACGATCATGTTTTTCTTAAGATCTCGCCACTGAAGAATGTGATTCGCTTTGGTTGGAAAGGGAAGCGTGCTCCTAGATTCATTGGTCCTTTCTGCATCTTAGAGAGAGTTGGTCCTTTAGCTTATCGAGTGGATTTGCCATAGAAGCTATCTGGAGTGCATAATGTGTTCCATGTTTCGCATCTTCGCAAATATCTTCATGATCCATCTTTGATTGTTTAGCCTGCTTTACTTGAGAGTTTGGATGTTGAGCCAAACCTCACTGTTTAGAGGAAGTCACTTCGTATTGTCGATAGAGGTACGAAGCAGCCGAGGAGGAAATCTGTCAACCTGGTTAAAGTACAATGGAGTATAGACGATCAGGATTGTACCTGGGAAACGGAGGAGAGAATGCGTGCTTCGAATCCTGAACTGTTTGTATCAGGTACTATTCGTTTCGAATCTATCTTATCTTTTCTACTTGTTTCTTTTCTCCTTTTTTCGTTCCTTTTCAGGGATGAAAAGTTTTGAGTGGGGGAGAGTGTAACGACCCGTAAATTCAGTCAAATTCTTAAAGAAAATTTATTTGAATTTTTGAGTTAAATATTTTAAAATTTAAAATAAATTTGAATTTAAATAGAGATTTTGGGACATTGAGTAATATATTTTTCCAAATTCAATAAAATGGGAAATTTTCCGAAAATTCAAATTTTGGTCAAAATTAGTCAAAGTTTGACTTTTGGTTGAAAATTTAAAAGTTAAATTTTTTTTTCTAATTCTTGATTGAATTCTAATATGGTCTCCACTTTTTGTTTCGTTAAAATTCGATTTCTACAGGTTTAAATTCCTAATTTTCAGTGTAAAAACATGCAAATATTTATGTGTATTTTGTCTATATTTTCTTATTGGATCTTGGGTTTTGGACTTGATTTATTTGGGCATGGTTGTTGGGCCTGGAATCCTAGAAGTCATCTAAATGGGTACGTGCCTTTTTTGAATGGATGTGTCTGTTGAGAAATGGTAATATACGTACTTTTATTCCGGTTTCTCTCTTCCTCTTCTTCATTTGCCCACCTGAGAAACTTACAGTAACTTACAGAACTCCATCTCCGTCTCCTTCAAAATTTCCTATGCCTAACCTAGCCTAGCCTTCCTCTCTTTTCCTTCCCTTCCTCTCTCTTGTTTTCCCTCCTCCTTGCCGCCGCCTACCCTTCCCTTAGCCTTTCCGCCAACCACCATCCCCTACCTTACCCACGGCCAAAACCCACACCTATACACACACTCACTTCGGCCGAGCACACACCTAAGCCACACCCCTCCTCCATAGCCGAGCACACCCACACCCATCTACCCACCTACCCCATGGCCACACCCCACCTACCCACACACCCACTCGCGTACACCCACCCACACACCTTCGGCCATCCCACCCAAGCCGTGTGCACCCATAGGCCGAGCCCACCAAGCCTAGGTCGAACCCCTTTACATCCTCCTCTTCTCTTTTTAAAAAAAATATTTTCAAAAGTTTTGCTTTGTCATACCCGCATCACTTTGAGTTTTGGATCGTTGTTGCTTAGCTTGTGGTCTCCATCTCCGTGTCGTATCCGCTTCGTGTCCGTTCATTGTAGTTGTCGCCTTCGTTAGCCACGAAAGGTGAGAACCACTCACGACTAACTTCTTATGATTAAGTGAATGGACATCTTTTGAAATGTCAATTGAAATGTTGTTACAGTTTGATTTGCTTAGTTAATATTATATGATATGATATGATGCTCACCCGTAACACGATATGATTTGTTATATGATATGTTCTGTGATATGTACTGATATGTTACGTTATTTACTTATTTATATCACACTGCAAGTTCCCTGACTATGGGTTGAAATGATACATACCCGAACGATCTTATAGATTAGGGAAAATCGTTATGGGTTGAAATGATAAACCCGAGCGATTTTATTGATTTGGATTTAGGATACGGGTTGAAATGATATGTACCCGGAAATTTAATTATTATTTTAGGTTGAAATGATATATACCCAATCACTTGACCATATGCTAGAAAATTATATACAAACAACGCTGGTCGGTTTTAAATTATTTTCAAAATTATAAAGTATGTTTTAATTTAATAAATTAAAATTTTAAATTTAATTTAACGATTTCAATAAAAAAATTATATTTGGAAAATAATAATATTTTAATATGTTTTAAAGTTTTAAATTATAAGGTAAATATGGTTTAAATGTAATTTTAAGATTTTAACTTATAATTTTATTTGGTTCTAAAATATATAATTTAAAAGTTAATTTAATAAAATATCTAATATAATTTTTAAGAAATTTAATTATAAATTTAATTTAATATAATAAATATAGTTTTATTTTAATATAGTAAATATAGTTTTAATTTAATATAATAAATATAGTTTTATTTCAATATAATAAATATAGTTTTAATTTAATATATTAAATATAGATAAATATAATAACTGTAATAAATAAAATGTAAGAAATTAACTGAATGTTAATTTGTAATTAACTCTAGTTTAATAGATTTAAATTTAAATAAGATTTTTATTCGGTCCATTTATTTTTGAAATTTCAAATAGATATGATTTTGAAATGTAATAATTGATTTTATCAGAACTGTTAAGTTAAATGTTTTCATATCTAAATTATAATATAAGTTAAATATTGTAGTATTGATTTAATTTATAATTTGGGATATTAAAATGTTTTATAAAATGACCACGGTGTGAAATAAGCGTTTGGTTTTTAAAGAGACCAGGGTTGGATATTGTCATACTCTCTGCCAATTCCGAAACCACTTTAACAACTGTGCACGTGGTGGAGAATCCAGAACGAAGTAGGATGGTTTAGCGAACGTTACTGGTATGATGTAAGAAACGCAGCCCTGACCTTCTGGTCAGCTTGATATGACTAAAACATGAGCTATACCAGGCCAAGTGGGGTCGCTCCCCCCTATCGAACACGCTTCTTCGAAACCATCTCTATTACTTTGTAATTTGATTTGGTGTTTACCTTTGATTATGGGAGTGTGTCTCGAGGTGGGCGGTAGTATCTGCTACGCGTTACCACCAGTCCGGGAGTGCAAAACGATAGAATCCTACCCTGGGCATTGCCTCGCGTGCCTTGTCATATGCCTTATCGAGCCCACTATGACTTTGGTTTGTGTCTTACCTATGAAGTGCTCCCTGATAGCCTACCGGGTGGTGGAGTTTACAGTACTGTATTGACTACGACACTTATAAAATGTGTTAAGAGGGATATGGGAAACACCTTAACGCTATTTTAATACTTTACTTTACCGATAGACACTACATACATAGCATATATTACTACATATGTAAATAGTTTAACGGATCCTTAAAGGATGGGAATCCCAAACGTCCTTTGAGTTATTATTGCATTTCATTTGTTGCTTTTCATTTGAGTTGATTTACTTACATAAGAATGTTAGTCCTGACTCGAGTGTTTTTTTTACTTTATGCTCGGGTCAGTCCGAGATTCACAGCATTCAGGACTCACCATTTGGAGCTGGAGACTTTGCTGGAGATCTATCTATCTATCTATAACGATCCTGACTCGGCCTTCGAAAATTGGCACCCGTACTTTCACTTGTACTCGAATGCCGCAGATTCAAACGCCGAATCTGGCTCGCCGGAGCTTATAACACAGTAAGTATAACAACACAGCGGAAGAAAGAAATGAATGATATCATATACAACTCCAATGAATACAATATCCAGAATGATATACTATAATGATATCTATATGATACAAGAATATCAGAGACAAATAATAATTCTACAGCGGAAAACAGAAGTGATACTCCAAGCGATTCGACGAAGAGAATGAGACCAATAACTCCAACATCAAGCTCGAACCACCATCACATCTCACTAAGATAAGCAAGAGCGGTCATCCGTGAACTCCAAAAACTGAACTAGCTCCAACAAATCTACTAAACCTGATTATCTAAAAAACCCAACTCTAGACTGCCCGTGTGGAAAATTGTGGGCACCCAGAGTTTAGGAAGGGAACAATAAACTCTGAATCAGTCATGGGACTGATGTGAGTAACAAAAACAGTCTATCTTTAAAACAAACAACAAAAGAATTTTTAACATTGAAATCCGCAATGCTTTTTGGAAAATGAAACTACCATAAGACCTCCCACCACACACATAATGCAATCGCAGACTTGGAGGAGATTTCTTCTTATGATAGTCAAATATGCTTACTACGCAAAAAAAACTCTTTTGATATTATTACTAGTGCATAGTGCAGAAAATCCTTTCGAAAATATAGTATTAATCTTAGCCACATAGGTACCATTATATTATGCCTGCTATAGCTGCCATTTTAAATGGCAGGTTCTACAACTAAAATTGTACAAGATTCGTATTGTTTCTTTGGATTTTCCAACAAATGGTCAGGCTAAGGAACTTCCTATGCCACATGGGAACACCTCTGGAGGGACGCCCCGAGAACCACCTGGCTCTCTGCCAACACAAGGCCGGTTACCCCCTTCCCGGGTAGTAAACCTGAGATATGCCACCCCCGGTCCTTTGGGACCTTTATCCGAGAGCTCTCGATCACAAAGCAACAACCACACAGAAAATGAGATTGGAGCAACCACACAGGTAAATATCTGGGCTCCATACCATGATACCGCCTTTTTCCAGAAGGAATGGTCATACCCTAGGGGAGCTACCCCTGAAACCTTGCCGCATCTTTCCTGTTTCGACCATTTCCGGGGTGTGAGGTCCGATGAGGTCTCGTCCACAAAGCTACGCTTTACACGAAAGCCATGCTTTGATCAACAAATGATCAACAAATGATCGACAAATGATCAGCAACACCCAACAACACTCAGCATGCCACATTACCAATTTGGGAGTATATCACTGATAACCTTCAACTACATAACCTCTGAGCTCGTACGTCTCAGAGAAGGGTGTTAAGCTAAGAGAATAAATTCTCCGCCACCAAACAGAAATGTATTTGAAAGAAATCAGCTTTATATCTCAAAGTGTAGTGTCAGACATACAACCATACAAGTCTGTTTCGGGTTCGAATAGAACCGAAGGCACTTCGAAAGAAACCCTTGCAATTCCGGATAATTTCTAATCACGTCCGGACTTCCCATCACAAAGGGTGATCAAATCTCTATATCGGGGACCAGTCGATGCAGAGACATTCGACGAGTTGTCCTATCGTTTTCGAAAATATCTGGTCTTCACCACCGGTCTTCAAATGCTATCCATAACGTCGTGTCATTATTCGGAATGGGTTATATGACACAAAGTCCTCTCCCGGCTAAACCGAATAGTGAGCGCAATATTTTAAAACATATGGATATTGGGATTTCAGTTAAGTCACAACTTATTACCCAAAACTTTTCTTCAAATGGTTTAAACACATTACCATTTCCAATCTTTTACAAAAATATTCATCTCACAAAGTTCACCCAGTTTCACAAAGATTCATTCATAGATTTTTAAATCAATTACCATTTCAATTGGATTAACTCATTAAATCTTTAAATCAAGATTTAATTCATAGCTTTCAAAAAGAATTCACTGATAACTTGAAAAACCATTTTTCAATTGAAACTTGAAATTCCTTTAACTTAAATTGGAATTTCATTTATTATATGAAAGCTTCTATTATTTGAAAACAAATAGTTTTCACTTTGGAAAATCTAATTCATTTATACGAGTTAAAGTCGTTGGGTTAAATTTAAATTCTCAAAACCATACTTTTTAAATGGTTTAAATTCATATAAACACATTTATAACATCTTTAACCATAATTTCCAAACATGGAATTCAATTCCAAATTTTGAATTCAAATTCAAATTAAATTATTTAAATTGAAAAACTTTACCAAGTTATTCAAAATAACTTTTATCTTAAAAACTCCTTTTCAAAAGCTTTAACATTTAACCCAAATCCATTTCCAAAATCAATTGAAATTAAAATTTCGATTTCAAAAAATATTAAATTTAAATCATCCGTGACTTAACCGATTTCCTCGTGAAATCCATATTTGTGTGTGTGTGGTGTAGTCCAGGGGTTTTACACAACAGTACAATATCATCAATCATCACAGATTCAAGCACAGCAATATTGATAAGCGGTATAATCCTACAACGCTTATCTTTCATTCACAGATTCACAGATAAATAAGTAAATTCATTATAAATAAACAATCACAATTCACAGCTCAATCATATCACAGAACATCACATATCACATAACATCACATATCAGAGATATCAATCAATTCAAAGCATTCAATTCAATCCAAACATCCGTAAGTAAGATTAATTAATCATTTGATTAATTTAAACAGATTAATTACTTATGAATAAATTACTAATCCTGGTTAATTAATTAATTAAAAACCATTTTAATTAATTATCCTTTAATTAATTAATTAACCTTTAATCATTAAATAATTAACCTTTAATTATTTAATTATCCTTTAATTAATTATCTTTAATTAATTAACCCTTAATTAATTATCATTTAATTAATTATCTTTAATTAATTATAATAAGTGATCATCCCTAATCAATTTCATTAATTAATTAACCTTTAATTATTTATCCTCAAATTAATTACCTTAATTAATTATTCTTTAATCACTTATTAATTAAACCTAAATCACTAACTAATTAATTATTCTTAATTAATTACATTAATTAATTAACCCTTAATTACATTAAGGTAATTAACCTTTAAAACCTTTTATCCTTCTTAATTAACCACTTGATTACATTACTTAGTTTATTTAAAATAAATTTTAAAACAAAGGTTATATGTATCTTAAACACTTTTAAACTTAGTTAATTCAAAATAATTTTATTAAAAAACCTTTAAACCAATTTTTAAACTTGGATAAACCTTTATTGTTTACAAAGGAACTGGTTTTAGCCAAATTGTTTTAAATAAAACTTGATCTGTTTTAAAAGTTAAAAACAGTTTTTATATCAAATTTCCAGACCCGAGTCAAACGAGTGAAATCCCCGAGCCAACCACCAAAATTCTCGGGTCCATCCCCGAGTAAACTCATGTTTCTTTATTTTAAACTTTTTTTTAACTTTAAACCTTAAACTTATCAAAACATGTTAGCCACTCAATCATCCCGGAACATAACTCGAGTCACCACATTGTTTACCCGAGAGTAAACCCGAGCCTGACCTTTCTTCCTCACAGTCTACACCATCCCCAGATACGATTGATAACTTATATACGTGCACACTCCACCGCCGATGATCTGGCCGTCTTTGCCGACGTCTTCAGGTTCCCGATGTCCTACCAAAGCCTCTCGATCAACTAAGTCTGACGAAAACGACTGGAAACACAATCGAGCTGTTCAAATCCCTACTAGAACTTAATCCGATCTACGAAACCCAACACCACTGATGATTATGATCACTGGAATCCACGCCATCCCATCCAGATATTCGCCAAAGTCCCATGCATCGATTCCCCCTTATGCGATCGAGCCCGATCCTCTCTCGACATCACACGAACTCGAGAATTGACGTCGACCAAAACAGCTATCAAACCCTAAATCAACCTATCCCCATCGCCACGTCGAACTAGAACGCGGCCAACCATTTTTCACCGACTCCCTGATCACTCATCTTGCCTCAGTCCCAACCCCGACCATCCTAGGACTTCCGGCCGCCTGAAATTGGTCGAAACCAAATTTACGTTCAACTCAAAACTGCTCCTAAACCACTAACTTAAAAATCATCAAACTTGCCTTAAAAATCATAACTTTCAATAAGGATTCAAGTCATGTACTTGAATCAATAATTCGTGACACTTGAAATTTCCAGAAATTAAAGTTTTTACTGTAAAAATTTGATCTTTCATCCTATATACATTTATGCTTCATGAAACCATTTTTAAATTGTAACTCATACTTAAACACAACTATTTTGTTTTAAAACCAAGGCCTGATATTGATTAGAAAACAAGAAATTGGATTTTCTTTGGTTGTCTGGTACTCTGTGATGTAACAGAGAAGAGATATCACTGATATATGCATATACACAGAGCATTCTTCAATATATATATATATATATATATATACTCAAGATTAAATGGTTGAGTGTTACTCACCTTAAACATTTTTAGATTCCAGAAGTCTTCAAGTTGAAAGTTGAAGTTGTAGTCTTTTAAGTTGAAGTTGAAAATCTGGGTTGAAGTTGCTAGCTGGAACTTTTCTTCTTAATCCCAGGCCTTCTTTGATTGCTTTGATGTTATAAGTGGATGTTTGTTTGTTTATAAAGTGATATTATCTCAGTTTTCCCACAGTTAAAATGGTGAACGAAAACTGGAATGAAGTTTTACTGTATAATGAATTGTTCAGGGTGACAAAATATATTTGTTTAGCTGAGATGAAACTTGTACAAATTTTTATCAGAGATATTTTTATCTTTGTTGGCTGATATCCTTTTGTTTGGTGGCTGATATAATTTTTCTTGTGTACTAATAGATATGGCATTAATTGCTTTGTCTCTCTTTTCTTTCTTGTACAAGATATTTACATTCCTTCTTATGCAAGCTACTCCATAAATATATATATATATATATATATAGGTTTTCATACTTATGTATATTATCTGTCTTCTTTTTGCAGATTCATTTACATAGATTTTTGTTTTATTTCTTATTTATATTTGTATATGTTTGTATATAGGTACTTATAATTTTTTTTTTGTATTTCTTCTTTTACCTTATGGCTTTGTGATGTAAATAAAGTTTTATATATTTTTTATTTATATTTTGTTATAATTTAACTAATTTCTTTACTATATATATTTCCTATTATTTATCTTATGTATTGGTATTTTTACTTTTATTTATTTTTGTTTGTTTATTTCTTTATAATGTAAATAAATCTCTGTCCCAATATGTTGTTAAATTTTATCTATGTGCTACTTTATATATATTTTTCATAATTTATTTTATATAGTTGTATTAACTTATTAACATGATATTAAGATTTATTTTAATATATTTACTTTATATTGTATAAAAACTATATATATATTTTGTAATATAGATGAATTTCTATATTTTATTTGTTGTTAAAATTTAATTCAAACTCAATATATATATATATACATATATACATATACATTCAAATTATTATTAAACCATTTACTTGAAATTTAAATCCAAATCACATATATACAATATTTAAATTCATATGATTTAATATATATTCTATTTGAATTGGGGAAATTCGCTTCAATTTACAATTAATTTCACAATTTTTATTCAAAAATTAATTTAATTATCAATTTAAACTAAATTAAAATCCGGGGTCGTTACAACCTTCCCCCCTTAAGAAATTTCGTCCTCGAAATTTGCCAGGGAGACACAAAGATAGATGAAGAATATTTCATCAAATCAAACTGAATATTTATTCTACATTTGGCTTACCAAATCAGAATATCAACAATAGATACAAGAACGAATTCTTCCAACACTTCACAAGATACTCGGATTATCCGGATCTACGAAATATGCAGGGGCATCGGTTAGTTCGAAGGGATCACTAACCATTCGTAGAACATATTGGGACCCAAAGAAATAGATAGATATATGGATACAAATTCAAAACTTTTAAATTTAGAAACCAAATTATACCTATCAACCATAGCAACCAATGCAACCAATTCATCCAAACAAACAATTCTGACCTATTTGGAGTTTATGTCCCATTTTAATATATCGAATCTCTTCCTGGATTTACCAAGAACTATCGAAGAATTGAGAAAAGATGACAAACAAAAGAGATTGATAGAGAAAAGATTGCATCCTTGTTGTTACAGAGTATTGACCATTTATAGTCGTATTCCCCTGTCCCCTATCTCATCCTCTTCTTGCACTCATACTTACTATCAGTGGATAGTAAGAAAATTTACTGAGGTATACAAACAGATATCTTAGGGATACTCATTCTAGGGTATACTTCACCCTATCTCTAATGAGCTACTTAATGTGTTATACTCCTGAGCTAAAATTTAACCTTAGCTTTGATACCAATTATAACGACCCTCACGAGGCAGTGGCGACCGGTAGGCTTTTCAACCATCCTAGCCCCACCGTGGAATACACTGGTACCCTGCCCTTGCTTTTATGGCCAGCCTTTCGACTGTCTCACCTTACGGCTAACCAACCCCATCACGAGGACACGTAGGGGTAAGAGTCTCCCGTTCGCTACCAAACTGCGAAGCGAGAACCCCCTATCACATTTGATAAACATAAGCAAGGTCAGTCATGGGACTGGTGTGAGTAACAAAAACAGTTTATCTTTAAAACAAACAACAAAAGAATTTTTAATATTGAAATCCACAATGCTTTTTGGAAAATGAAACTACCATAAGACCTCCCACCACACACACAATGCAATCACAGACTTGGAGGAGATTTCTTCTTATGATAGTCAAATATGCTTACTACGCAAAAAAAACTCTTTTGATATTATTACTAGTGCATAGTGCAAAAAATCCTTTCGAAAATATAATATTAATCTTAGCCAACATAGGTACCATTATATTATGCCTGCTATCGCTGCCATTTTAAATGGTAGGTTCTACAACTAAAACCGTACAAGGTTCGTATTGTTTCTTTGGATTTTCCAACAAATGGTCAGGCTAAGGAACTTTCTATGCCACATGGGAACGCCTTTGGAGGGACGCCTCGAGAACCACTTGGCTCTCTGCCAACACAAGGCCGGTTACCCCCTTCCCGGGTAGTAAACCTAAGATATGCCACCCCCGGTCCTTTGGGACCTTTATCCGAGAGCTCTCGATCACAAAGCAACAACCACACAGAAAATGAGATTGGAGCAACCACACAGGTAAATATCTGGGCTCCATACCATGATACCACCTTTTTCCAAAAGGAATGGTCATACCCTAGGGGAGCTACCCCTGAAACCTTGCCGCATCTTTCCTGTTTCGACCATTTCCGGGGTGTGAGGTCCGATGAGGTCTCGTCCACAAAGCTACGCTTTACGCGAAAGCCATGCTTTGATCAACAAATGATCAACAAATGATCAGCAACACACATCAACACTCAGCATGCCACATTACCAATTTGGGAGTATATCATTGATAACCTTCAACTACATAACCTCTAAGCTCGTACATCTCAGAGAAGGGTGTTAAGCTAAGAGAATAAATTCTCCGCCACCAAACAGAAATGTATTTGAAAGAAATCAGCTTTATATCTCAAAGTGTAGTGTCAGACATACAACCATATAAGTCTGTTCCGGGTTCGAACAGAACCGAAGGCACTTCGAAAGAAGCCCTTGCAATTCCGGATAATTTCTAATCACGTCCGGACTTCCCATCACAAAGGGTGATCAAATCTCTATATCGGGGACCAGTCGATGCAGAGATATTCGACGAGTTGTCCTTTCATTTTCGAAAATATCCGGTCTTCACCACCGGTCTTCAAATGCTATCCATAACGTCGTGTCATTATTTGGAATGGGTTATATGACACAAAGTCCTCTCCCGGCTAAACCGGATAGTGAGCGCAATATTTTAAAACATATGGATATTGGGATTTCAGTTAAGTCACAACTTATTACACAAAACTTCTCTTCAAATGGTTTAAACACATTACCATTTCCAATCTTTTACAAAAAGATTCATCTCACAAAGTTCACCCAGTTTCACAAAGATTCATTCATAGATTTTTAAATCGATTTCCATTTCAATTGGATTAACTCATTAACTCATTAAATCTTTAAATCAAGATTTATTCATAGCTTTCAAAAAGAATTCACTCATAACTTGAAAAACCATTTTTCAATTCAAACTTGAAATTCCTTTAACTTAAATTGGAATTTCATTTCTTATATGAAAGCTTCTATTATTTGAAAACAAATAGTTTTCACTTCAGAAAATCTGATTCATTTATACGAGTTAAAGTCCTTGGGTTAAATTCAAATTCTTAAAACCATACTTTTAAAATGGTTTAAATTCATATAAACACATTTATAACATCTTTAACCATAATTTCCAAACATGGAATTCAATTCCAAATTTTGAATTCAAATTCAAATTAAATTGTTTAAATTGAAAAACTTTACCAAGTTATTCCAAATAACTTTTATCTTAAAAACTCCTTTTCAAAAGTTTTAACATTTAACCCAAATCCATTTCCAAAATCAATTGAAATTAAAATTTCAATTTCAAAAATATTAAATTTAAATCATCTGTGACTTAACCGATTTCCTCGTGAAATCCATATTTGTGTGTGTGTGGTGTAGTCCAGGGGTTTTACACAACAGTACAATATCATCAATCATCACAGATTCAAGCATAGCAATATTGATAAGCGGTATAATCCTACAACGCTTATCTTTCACTCACAGATTCACAGATAAATTTGTAAATTCATTATAAATAAACAATCACAATTCACAGCTCAATCATATCACAGAACATCACATATCACATAACATCACATATCAGAGATATCAATCAATTCAAAGCATTCAATACAATCCAAACACCCATAAGTAAGATTAATTAATCATTTGATTAATTTAAACAGATTAATTACTTATGAATAAATTACTAATCCTGGTTAATTAATTAATTACAAACCATTTTAATTAATTATCCTTTAATTAATTAATTAACCTTTAATCATTAAATAATTGACCTTTAATTATTTAATTATCCTTTAATTAATTATCTTTAATTAATTAACCCTTAATTAATTATCTTTAATTAATTAACCCTTAATTAATTATCATTTAATTAATTATCTTTAATTAATTATAATAAGTGATCATCCCTAATCAATTTCATTAATTAATTAACCTTTAATTATTTATCCTCAAATTAATTACCTTAATTAATTATTCTTTAATCACTTATTAATTAAACCTAAATCATTAACTAATTAATTATTCTTAATTAATTACATTAATTAACCCTTAATTACATTAAGGTAATTAACCTTTAAAACCTTTTATCCTTCTTAATTAACCACTTGATTACATTACTTAGTTTATTTAAAATAAATTTTAAAACAAAGGTTATATGTATCTTAAACACTTTTAAACTTAGTTAATTTAAAATAATTTTATTAAAAAACCTTTAAACCAATTTTTAAACTTGGATAAACCTTTATTATTTACAAAGGAACTGGTTTTAGCCAAATTGTTTTAAATTAAACTTGATCTGTTATAACTTTAAACCTTAAACTGGGTCCATCCCCGAGTAAACTCATGTTTCTTTATTTTAAACTTTGTTATAACTTTAAACCTTAAACTTATCAAAACATGTTAGCCACTCGATCATCCCGGAACATAACTCGAGTCACCACATTGTTTACCCGAGAGTAAACCCGAGCCTGACCTTTCTTCCTCACAGTCCACACCATCCCCAGATACGAGTGATAACTCGTATACGTGCACACGCCACCGCCGACGATCTGGCCGTCTTTGCCGACGTCTTCAGGTCCCCGATGTCCTACCAAAGCCTCTCGATCAACTAAGTCTGACGAAAACGACTGGAAACACAATCGAGCTGTTCAAATCCCTACTAGAACTTAATCCGATCTACGAAACCCAACACCACTGATGATTATGATCACTGGAATCCACGCCATCCCATCCAGATATTCGCCAAAGTCCCATGCATCGATTCCCCCTTATGCGATCGAGCCCGATCCTCTCTCGACGTCACACGAACTCAAGAATTGACGTCGACCAAAACAGCTATCAAACCCTAAATCAACCTATCCCCATCGCCACGTCGAAATAGAACGCGGCCAACCATTTTTCCCCGACTCCCTGATCACTCATCTAGCCTCAGTCCCAACCCCGACCATCCTAGGACTTCCGGCCGCCTGAAATTGGTCGAAACCCAATTTCCGTTCAACTCGAAACTGCTCCTAAACCACTCACTTAAAAATCATCAAACATGCCTTAAAAATCATAACTTTCAATAAGGATTCAAGTCATGTACTTGAATCAATAATTCGTGACACTTGAAATTTCCAGAAATTAAAGTTTTTACTGTAAAAATTTGATCTTTCATCCTATATACATTTATGCTTCATGAAACCATTTTTAAATTGTAACTCATACTTAAACACAACTATTTTGTTTTAAAACCAAGGCCTGATATTGATTAGAAAACAAGAAATTGGATTTTCGTTGGTTGTCTGGTACTCTGTGATGTAACAAAGAAGAGATATCACTGATATATGCATATACACAGAGCATTCTTCAATATATATATATACACACACACTCAAGATTAAATGGTTGAGTGTTACTCACCTTAGACATTTTTAGATTCCAGAAGTCTTCAAGTTGAAAGTTGAAGTTGAAAATCTGGGTTGAAGTTGCTAGCTGGAACTTTTCTTCTTAATCCCAGGCCTTCTTTGATTGCTTTGATGTTTTAAGTGGATGTTTGTTTGTTTATAAAGTGATATTATCTTAGTTTTCCCACAGTTAAAATGGTGAACGAAAACTGGAATGAAGTTTTACTGTATAATGAATTGTCCATGGTGACAAAATATATTTGTTTAGCTGAGATGAAACTTGTACAAATTTTTATTAGAGATCTTTTTATCTTTTTGGCTGATATCCATTTGTTTGGTGGATGATATAATTTTTCTTGTGTACTAATAGATATGGCATTAATTGCTTTGTCTCTCTTTTCTTTCTTGTACATAGATATTTACATTCCTTCTTATGCAAGCTACTCCATAAATATATATATATATATATATATATATATATATATATATGTTTTCATACTTATGTATATTATCTGTCTTCTTTTTGTAGGTTCATTTACATAGATTTTTGTTTTATTTCTTATTTATATTTGTATTTGTTTGTATATAGGTACTTATAATTTTTTTTTGTATTTCTTCTTTTGCCTTATGCCTTTGTGATGTAAATAAAGTTCTATATATTATTTCTTTATATTTTGTTATAATTTAACTAATTTGTTTACTATATATATTTCCTATAATTTATCTTATGTATTGGTATTTTTACTTTTATTTATTTTTGTTTGTTTATTTCTTTATAATGTAAATAAATCTCTATCCCAATATGTTGTTAAATTTTATCTATGTGTTACTTTATATATATTTTTCATAATTTATTTTACATAATTGTATTAACTTATTAACATGATATTAAATTTATTTTAATATATTTACTTTATATTGTATAAAAACTATATATATATATTGTAATATAGATGAATTTCTATATTTTATTTGTTGTTAAAATTTAATTCAAACTTAATATATATACATATACATATATACATATACATTCAAATTATTATTAAACCATTTACTTGAAATTTAAATCCAAATCACATATATACAATATTTAAATTCATATGATTTAATATAAATTCTATTTGAATTGGGGAAATTCGCTTCAATTTACAATTAATTTCACAATTTTTATTCAAAAATTAATTTAATTAACAATTTAAACTAAATTAAAATCCGGGGTCGTTACACTACCTATCTGCTTAGCTATTTCAGTTATTTCAGTTATTTCCGTTCAGCCATTTGTCATTTGCTTATGTATTAGCGAACTTCTATGTATTTGGATTTTTGTTGTATTTGCTTCTGACTCTGTTGTTTCTGTAGTAGCTTCATGAACTACTAGGCTTTATTTATTCCGCCGCATATTCTATGTTTGTGATTCTATGATTGATTCTATTTACCCTAAATTTATATAACAATCTGTTGTTTTGGATGATTCGAGTTGGACATGTGTGGTTTTATTGTCAACTTGAATGGTTTGAAATAGCGGGTCATTACAATTGGTGTAAATAATTTTCACTATTAGGTACCGCTTATAATAAGCAAAATTGGATTTTACCAAAAGATGTGTAAGCGATAAATTTGGCCAAAATGTCACAGCACCTGCTAAGTGATGCGTGAATGTTAATATTCGAATAGTTCGATATTAATCGCTGACTGAATTTACACGTTTGAGTCGCACAATCATAATGATGAATTCTTTGAAAAACCACATGATTTAATTAATTTATAAAATCTTGTAAATTGGTTAAATTAATTGATATTTGTGAAATATTTATTATTATTTATTTGATGTTTGGAAGTTTTTTGTAATTATTTTAATGCGTTTATAAAAGTTATATTTGCGCGCATTGATATATGATGTTGATGTAATTTAAAAATAATTGCATGAAATGATCTATGGAAATTTTATGTCATTTGATGACATGATTTATGGAAATTTTATATCATTTGATGACATGATTTGTGGAAATTTTATTTCATTTGATGACATACGTGTGAAGAAAGGATTGGAGAGAGATAAACAATCAAGGGAATTAATTGGGGAAGTTTTAATTAAAGAATGAAAATGGTTTCAATCTTTCAAATATAACATATTCTCTAATTTATTCTGTATGTACAATTCATTCTTTTCTCATTCATTCTTTCTCTCTCTCTCTCCCGTAACTTTTCATCACAGAAATAAAAAAAGGAAAACGAATTTCCAAAATATTTCAACTCCAAATAAATGATCAAATAAAAATAAAACAAAAGTGGTTCATCCATCTCTTGCAAGGCTAGGATGTGGATCTTGAAGATCTGAGGAGATATCATCATTCAAGTGTGATTTCTCGGGAACATCCTAAGGTGATTCAATTGGATCTAGAAGCATTCTTCATTCATGGTGCAAATCAAAGGCTACATTAACAAGATCTGTTTTAAGGATTGGGTAGCAAGGTATGTCATTTTCTATATATAGATAGTGATTTTGCAATGTTTGATGGAAATTTAATTTGACTTTCATAATTTGTATGATGTCTCACTGTCTTGCTTAATTAAAAAATAGTTTATAAAGATTGAATTATTTGTTGAATGATATGATTGAGTTTTCATTTGATAGATCAAAATTATTAATTTCTTCATTTTAAAACAATATTTAAGTGTTGATCTATATTTTTAAACATTCTAATTAAAGTGTAATTCTTCAGATCTGAATGTTTACATGTTCGAATTGTTTCGCCGCTTTTATTTACTTTATTAAATTGAAACTAAATCTCTATATTTTAAAATACAATGTTTTGTTTTAATCCTATGTTTTAACTTTTAATTTAAATTCCATTTCTTTAAATCTGTAAATTAACAATTTCATGTTGATTGATTGAATTATATTTAAAGTTAAAAATGAAATTTATATGGAATCAATACAACGTTTCAATTGTAGGTCTATGTTTTAATCTTTCATAACAAAGTGTAATTTTAGTTTCGAATGTTAATATATGTATGTATGCATGTATTACATGCACTTTTTATTGCATTAGATATTTACATATGAAGAAAAGGAATTTTAACAACAAATCAAAGTTTTGAAATTGACTGTATTAGCTATCTAATTTATATTATTAGAAGCTTTGCTTGAATTCCATATGTGTATATATATATATATATATATATATATATATATATATATATTTGGATCTACTTGTATGTGTATATATAAAATTTATTTTTCTTTATTTATATTGTCATAGTATGAAATCATTTCTCTTTTTTAATTAAGACAATAATGTATACATATAATTCATTGTTTACCTTCTATATTCTTACAATTTTGTACCTATTGGTTGTCATTAATATGTTGCATTAATTGAGTATACTAAAAGGAAAATTGTATCAATCACCCTTATCATTCCTTATTTATTTCCATTTCAATTCCTATGTAATAACCATTCAAATTGTTCTTGTTTATTTTATGTATACATATCAATTACCGCTGACTATGAACACTCCCTATATGTTGCACTTGCACAATTTTTACTGTGAAAATAGTTACCATTCATGTCATATTTAGATTAGTCATTAATGTTATTTCGTTAATCGATTATTTAATTTAATTAAGAGAAGGAAATGAAAAGATTTCTTCTCTAACTAAATTTATGATCCCTCGTTAATTGAATAATTTAATAGAAAGGAAATGAAAAGTTTCATTTACTGAATAAATTTATTCTCCCTCATTAATTGAATAAGTTAAGAGAAAGGAAATAAAATATTTCCTTCTCTGAATAAATTTGAAAAAGTTTCCTTCTTTGACTAAATTTATGATCCCTCATTAATTGAATAATTTAAGAGGAAGGAAATGAAAATTTTGATTCTCTAAATAAATTTATGCACCTTCATTAGTTGAATAAGTTAAGAGAAAGGAAATGAAATATTTCCTTCTATGAATAAATTTGAAAAGTAACATTACACACAAATTTGTATATAAGAGTATATTTGATATACTCTAACTAACATATACATTAAATTAAAGTGAAATTTTATTTATGAGGTTAAATAAAATATTGATTTTATTTAAAAGAAACATGGAAGAGTTCCAAATGGATTTAGACTTCATAGGCCCAATAAAGATCCAAAATGGCTAGTTTTTTTGAAATTCATCCATTTCTTCCACTAGGGGCTGGCCCAGTTCCTTCAAATGCACCGCTGTAGTTGAGGGCAGCATCAAGTTCCTTTTTATGGGTAGCTTCCAGAAGACTCACTTCCTCAGATGTTTCCTTGGCTCTCTTTTCTACCTTAGTTAGTTTTGTCGTCAATCTCGAGATCTTATTATCTTGGTGCTTAATTATATCTTTATCGTGGATCACCTCTAGCTTGAGATGATCTATCTCATGTTGTCTCTCGATAGACACCTCTGAGATCTTTTCTGCTAAGTGCTAGAATGATTCATGCTGCACGAAAACATCATTGATGCATGCGAGAGAGCTTGCTTTGACATTCCCTGGGATCGCATGAATGGAGGGGAGGAACTTAAGCCCGTCAAAACAAATATTTAGGAAAATGACCTTAAGTTTGGCCAATTTCTCTGATGTGGAAGCTTCAGGAGCAGTGGTTGGCAAAGATGGATCAAAAGCAACGATTGGATGTTTGCTCGACCCACGGTCATAGGACTGCTTGGAACTGGATGAACCAGAATATTACTCAATCGGTACGGCAGTTGGAGGACCGTGAAAAGAGGTCTGATCACCACGACGAATGTAACGACCCGTACTTTTGACTATATTAAGTTATTAAATTAATGTAATTATTGGACAAATATGGGTAGAAATAAAGATTTAATGATTTATTAATATTTATTTATTGGATAATTAAATTGTTTAAATGTTGATTTTGGAAATTATTTGGATAATTGAATTCTGGATTTAATGTGAATGAAAATGATATCGGAAGTTTATATTAAGTTTTATTTAAATAAGAATGAAGATTGTTTACTTTAAAAATTGAATTCAAAGATGAATAAATAGAAATAGGAAATTCTATATTTTAATCGACGAGTAAAAATAGCCATTTTGGCCACTGTCTAGGATTTCGATGAAACCAGTTTCATCGAATCCGTAATAGTGAATTATTGTAGGATTTCAAGTTTCATAGCGATCGGACCTGTCGTTTGGTCGTTCGAGCTTGAAACGCGTAAATTTTAATTTCAGAAGTTAATTAAATAAATCAATTTTGAAAAGCTATCTTCTGCATACGATCGAATTAGGCCTCGATACTAGTTCCATTGTGTTCGGAATGAGGGTAAAACATTATGAACGCCAGGCGGCACGCTTCGTTTGGAGCTCGAGAAAATTTGGATGTCTTAGGCTAAATATTTCTAATTTAAATAATAATATCTATCTATAAGTCAACACGTGCCTTTTTATATGCCGCACTCCTCTCTCTCGTTTGCTCTATACCTTTAAAATCAAATCGCAGCTTCCTCTTAAAAAAACCGAATCGTTATAGCATAAAAAAAAGAAAAACTCTCAATCGATCACGAATGGAGGGGAGAGCGCAGGTGCGTAAGGCGTTGGTGGATGAGCGAGGGGAGCATCATCTTGTTATCGCCAGTGTTAGGGTTTTGTGCGTTAGATGGTTGGAGTCATTCGTTTTGGGTCTCGTGGTCGATATGAGGCACTAGAGGAGGTCTGACCGCCAGCATGGGCTTCGGCAGAGGTGGGGCTATCGACGGCAGCGTTTTGGTGGGGTCCGGTTAGAGGTAGGCGGCGTGGTGAGCTCTTGAACGTGGAGCGACGTGGTTCTGGGAGTCAATGTATAAGCATGCCGTGTTAGTGCTTTTGGCAGAGGATTAGAGTAATAAATTTTAATTATTAAGTTGTTATGTTAAATGATTTAAAATATATAATGTTCTAATATTCGTATATTGTTCGTTCGAGGTCGGGTTTGAGCGCCGTCGATTGCGTTTAATTCGTATCAATGATTTCTACATCGTAGAGTTGGATTCGTCGTTGTTTGGTATATTTGAATTTTCAGATTCAATCAAAGGTGAGTGTTTCAACCCACTCACGAATACTAAATTATCTTGTGTTAGTTAAATTAAATTCATGATGTGATTAAAATTTAATTTGAGCTTATTTGAATTGAATTGCCATTTAATTTAATATTGAATTTAATTGCCAGTTAAATCCCTGATAGTTACAACCAGTTTATTTGTTGTGACTTATTGGTTGATTTGAATGATGATTGTGATGGATGTTTAATTGTTGATATTTGGATGATTGGATATTATATTTATTTTTTATGTTGTTATAAGATTGCAAGTTCCCTTAGTTATTGTTAGGAAAATCACTATGGGTTGAAATGATACATACCCAAATGGACTTATAGATTAGTGAAAATCGTTATTGGTTAAAATGATAAACTCGAGCGATTTTATGGATTTTAAATTTTATTCGGGATTGCGGGTTGAAACGATATATATCTGTTAATTTAAATTATTGCGGGTTGAAATGATATATATCCATATCACTTGGCCATAGGATAGAGAATTATATATGAACACTAGATTGGTTAAATTAAAAGATTTTAAAATTTTTGTTTCTAAATTATTAAAATGGTTTGATTTTAGAAATAAAAATCGAGTTTATGGAAATCGAATTATTTTCGAACTTGAGCTCGAAGTGTTGAAATTTAAGTTTGATAACAGGAATGTTTTAAATAATTGAAGTTGAGATTTTGAAGTTATAATCGAAATATGACGTGAATTTCATAAATTGATTTGTTTAAAAGATTGGACTTTTATTCGAACTTTGAATATTGCTAAGTAAAAGTGATATAAAATGATATTTCTAAATTGAGCTCGGAATTGAATTATATTTGAAGGTTTGGATTTTTTTAAAATTGGATATTGAAGGAAAATTTGATTAAAGTTTTTTGAATCGATATTTTGGAAATCGAACTCGAAATTGATATAAATTGAAATGGTTTAAATTTGAGAACTGAATTGAAATTAATTTGGAATTGGAATTTGAAATAAATTTGGAATTGGAATTGAAATTTATTTGGAATTGAAATTGAATTCGACTTGAAATCGGAATTGAATCGATTAAGTCGAAATGGAAATTGGAATTGATTTGAATTGAGAAATTTGGAATTGGATCAGTTTGACTTTGAAACTATTTTCAAAAGAATTATTTTACTATAAACGGTTTAAAATCTATCTTCTTTAAATATTCAAATTATTTTGATTTTCCAAACTATTTTACTATATAAACCATTTTTAATACTCAAACTATTTTCTATTAAACTATTTTATCTACTTAACTATTTAAAACAATTTAAAGTATTTTCTAATAATTCAAACTGGTCAAAAGGTTGGAATGTTTATATTTAAATCTTGGATTTAAATACGAATTGGGTTAAATTGAAGTTATAACCAAAATTGTAATTCGAATAAAATTTTGAAGTGAAATCGATATATCGAACTGAATTGACATTTTGAAGTAAAATATGATTTTTGAAGTAAATGTGGTGATTTCAAAATGGATTTGATTTTGAAGCAAATATGATATTTTGATATCAAATATGAATCGTTTTCGGAATGTAAAAGAACCAACTGGTGTGTAAAATGACGATTGGTTGTTAAAGAGACCGGGGCCTCTTATTGTCATATTCTTTGTCAATATTGGAACCACTTTAACAACTGTGCACACGGTGGATGATATCCAGAATGTAGTGGTTGAATTGGCGAACGTTTACTGGAATGAAGTAAGAGAACGATGATGGATAGCTTTGACACTTGTGTCATAATTAAAATGACTAAAACAGGAGCCTATGTCTGGCCATTGAGGTTAGCTACCTCTAGCAACGTTGATCCCTCGTATTACTATTGTGATTTCGTATTCGATGGGTGACCTTTTGTTTGGATTGATAGTCGCGATCGACCACGGATGGGTTACGACCAGCCAGAAAGTGTAAACTGGTAGAATCCTACCTTGGGCATTGCCTCACATGCCTTGTCATGTTTATCCTTATACGAGCCCATTACGACTTTGGTTTAGTACTGTACCTATAGGGGACTCACTGGATACCGATGTTACTGGTTGTGTTACAGGACCTGCATAGACTATATGCTATAAAAATGTGTTAAGGGGGATAATGTAAAGCCTTAACGCTATTTTGATATTTATTTTACTGATAGACATTATCTATTATAGCGTACACTATTATATATAAATAGTTTGACATATCCTTAGGAGATGGAAAAACCCGTAACATCTCTTAAGTTATTGCACTCATATTTCGTGATATTGATTTGACTTACATAAAAGTATTTTAGTCCCGACTCGAGTGTTTTGTTTTTCATTATGCTCGGGTCAGTCCTCAGTTTTTCAGCGTATTGAAGATTATTCTCTGGAGGACGAAGACAAAGATTTGATATATTACTACTATTATTATTCCCTTTATCATGCTATTCTGCTGCATTGATTTTTTATCCCTAATGAATATATATAACTCCGAAAAATGTTGTATAGATTATAATCAAATGTATAGTAAACAGCTTCATGAACTGTTATTTGATTATTATATTTTATCATTCCGCTGTGAGATTCTATGTTTGTTTTCTTCTTTTTTTCTTTTTTCCCTTAATTAACCCCATTGATTATCTACGTTTCAGATTGTTTAAGTTGGACATGTATGGATTATTATCGATTTAAACCTTTCGAATTGTGGATCGTCACAATGCATAGGAAGCTTAGGTTGCACTTCCTGATGGGACGACCGAGATTGGGATTTATATTTTGAAGATGAAGATTCCCTCGAGTGACGACTTCTTTCTTGGTCGTCATTCCTCTCTCTATGCCTACCAAGTTTTGCATCACGTCTGGATCCATATTGCATCGAGGAGCCCCTCAAGCAATCAAAAGCTCGGGATTGAGACATCGAACCAACAAAAAACCAAATACCGGAGTATAAGTGACCATTGCACAAAAGATATATGGAAATCGTGTGGTGAAGTGCACATGATTGTGAGTGTCCTAGTGTCCTCCCCAATGGACAGGTTGCTGCAGCCTTGCTCATGGGAGTTTTCTCTCCTTCACCTGTAGAAAGAATGCCGTCACCACTTCTGGTGGGAGAATTGACCCCATCGATGTTGATGTTAGGGAAGACATAAGTCATAATGTCATTAGGAATTTGGAGATTTGAAAACCCTTTTATCGAACTTTCTAAATATTGGGAAGATGACTCTTCATCGACAAAAGTGATTGTTAGCCATAAAATCCACTTAACATCAGAAGTATAAAAGAAGGTTAATGAGAGTATTAGGTTTCAGTGAAGTTACAGGCATGGATTTCGACAAAGGTCATAAGAAGACGTTTCGAAGGCATTAATAGGTTTCGAAGGAGTCGGAGGTACCAGCTGCCCTTACTAGTAATAAACAGTGTAAAGGCTTTCGATTTAGATAGAAGCAGGACTGCCCTTCCACCACTTTCAACCTTTCGACATAGATGAACAAGCAAAGCCAGCTCCGAAACCCCTTTCGAAGGCAACGAATGATAACCTCCTACTTACGAGCCAAATCTTTCGAAACCAAAAGGTTTCGCCTTCATAACAACCCTTTCGAAAGCATATCCAAGCCTTTCGAACTGGTTGAAGGTAATGACATCAGGAGAAGCTTCCACGTCGATCAACAGATAAGCATTTGGAAGCTACCAACAATGTCAAAACCATTAGAGCTTCACTATCTCCGAAGCCCCTATGAAAAGACTTTGACAGAGTCGAAAGGCTTCCATCATTACTTCCGATGACAACAAGGCAACATGAAGAGAAAGGCGCATTTGAAGACCTTCCGACAACGTCGAAAGCAGTTCTGGAGAAAGTGGAGAAAAGAAATACTAAAGACATAATAAAAGCGAAAGGTTGATAAAAGACCCTTTCGACTTAGTCGAAAGGTCTGGAGAGAGATAAAGAAGACGCGAGGGTGAGTCAAAGGATATGAAGGAGACGCCTTTCGACAGCGTCAAGGAAGACGAGGCCTTTCGACCAAGTTGAAAGGCATGTGGCAGCATATAAAAAGAGGCCTTTCGACCGGGTCGAAGGCATGAGCGCGGAAGGGGGACCGACCTGCATATATAAATAAGACCCAAGGGGTCCAGTTTTGGGGACTGAATTTTGGAATCCTAAATTCATTTCTCTTACTCCAACTTCTTAGATGCAACAACATCTTCTGTAAACCCTAAATCAATTTGGGGATAAAGCTTTTATAATTGTAACTTATTTTGAATCATTAATAAAGAAGAGATGGGGGATTCATTAAGGATTACGATGATGAGGAAGATCATTGTGATCATTAGCTTGTCTAATGATCCATTGCACATGATTCTATCTTATTCTCTTAACTTCTTTTTGACTATGTAATGCATAGGATCGACTTGGTTATATACAGTCGAAACGCATCACCATCGAAACCAATATTAAAGAATGAAAATAAAAATGGTGATGGGGTTTTGACATTGGTGGATTTATGAAACTGGGGGATATTCAGGTCGATCTTATACAGGAAAAATAATGTAGAGCTTAGGCAATTATCAGCTGGACTTGTTTCGAAAGAGTGGAACCCCTCACGACCTGATCGAAGGGGGGGTTCCGATTCATAATTGGCTAACGCTTGATTAGAGAGGAATTCATTCGAAAGGGATTCATCCCTAGCTACATCTGCAACCCTTTTGAAGGGGTTCCTCTACAAAATCAGTGAAACCACCAAGGTCAAGAGCAGTTATCTCAAATTAGTAAAACGTGCATCCCTTTTGACATTGACGGAAGGACCAGAGTAATCCTTTCGACATGACCGAAAGGAATGGCAAACTAAAATGAATAGTTGCTTTCGACCCATTCATAAGAAAGGTTTCGAATGAGATGCTGCTTCATTAGGCTATATTTTTGAGCTTACTCCTAAATCCCTTTCGACCAAATCAACCCGGTCGAAAGGTAGGTTTCAAAGGAAGAGGTCTTCTCAACAATTCGGTTTCGTTTGAGCTCGGTTACCTTCCATATAGATTTACAGATGTTGACAAGTTTTCTTGTTAACATTTTTGGCGCTAGAAGGAGGGCTTGAACCTCCGACCTTGTCACTATATTATAGACTAATTTGGTTCATTTGACTTGCGTAGGAAAAATGAGATCTAAATGATTAAGTGGAATTGAGGAAGGAGTTATCCATGCCACCACTCTTGAGGAGAACATAGCTCCGTCCTTTAATTTGGAAGGGGCTGTTCAAGGACATTCTTCATCACCAGTACAGTAAGATGAAAATACTGCAAAGATCAAACACTTGGAGCAACAGCTGCAAGGGATGCAAGAGCTTCTTAAAATGGCATTATTCTAGAAATCTTCAAAGACAGCAAGACCAACTCAGGGGGATGAGGTTATTTCCCCAAAAGGAACCTGAAAGCCCACTCCAATAAAAACAAAAGCAAAATAGATCTAACGTCCTCCAAGAAGAAATAGCGCCATCAATCTAAAGCCAATCACCAAGGGAGAATTCTCGATAAGTCGCTTGAACAATCCGAAAGCTCAACATCAAAGGAATATTTTTGGACCAGAAAAATTATTGTAATGTTGATGCTTATCTAAAGGATGCAGTTGAAAAGGCAATAAAGGATGTAATGAATATGAAAGGGAAAAGGACAATGGATGAAAATGCCAATGATAATGAAAGAGTACCGCCCTTCACTGATGAGATCATGGCTATAGTCCCGCCTTATGTAAAATTCCCAACAATGAAATACCATGGAGTTACAGACCCGGATGATCATTTAATGGCTTTCGATAACCAAATGGATTTGTACAATTCACCTGGAGCTGTCAGATGTCGATTATTCCTGGTCACTCTCCAAGGAGTTGTAGCAAAGTAGTACAGACAGTATCGGGAGAAAACCATCTATTCATGGAAGCAGTTGTCTTATGAATTTTCCCCTCAGTTCTGCATGCAAAGATACCACAATAGACTAGACAATATCGGCCAATATAAAGCAAAGATAGGGGGATCCTTAGGTGATTATCTGAGGAGATTCAACGTTGAAGCTCTAAAAGTCAAAGACATGAACAATTGAGACAAGCTTATTTTAGTTCATTCCGGCTTGATAGAAAACACCCCCTTGTGGAAGTAGCTCTTCGTCAATAGGTGTAAAGATTTACAAGACTTCCATTTCTAGGCCGACAAGGTCATTCAGATGGATGAGCTTTAGTATGATAAAAGGAAAGCTATTCCGAGAAGAGAAGGGGAAGATTTGGCCTAGACCGAGGACACAAAAGAACAAGATGGGAAGAGCCCATTGCTAACGCAGTCGCTTTAAACAAGCCACTGTCTTACATTTATGATGTGGCTAAGGAAAGAGTCAACTTTCCAACCTCCTTTAAGGCCAAGAATAACCCTGAACAAAGAAAGGGAGGAGATAACTATGCTTATCACAAGGCGAACGACCATAAAACCGATGAGGGCAGGATTCTAGTTGGAATTATTCAGAAACTGATCCATGAGGGACATTTGAAGGAATTTATTCTGGATCAGCAAAAAGCTCAACGGATTGGGGATGGTCCGTAGATAACCCTAGCAATGCTGTAAATATATTGGAAGATGAAGGCCCCTTGAGCTTGAGCCCTACAATAAACAAAATTGACGTCATTCACGGTGGGCCACATCCGGTGGGAAACAATAAAGGGGCCCGGAGCAGATACATCAAGGAAGCTAAAGAAGGCATCTACTCTCTCCAAGAAGAACCACTATTGAAGAATCTACGTCTTAGTGTTCAAATGCCAAACCTTGTTGTCACTCCCTAGGAGATGAAGAAGGGGGTTTACCATCCGCATAATGATCCTTTGATGATTACCGCTCAGATTGGATTATCCATCGTCTCTAAAATTCTGGTTGACATAGGTAGTGCAGTCAGTGTAATCTTCAAGCATGCCTTTGACCAAATGAGTATCATTGAAGACAAATTGGAGCCTAGCATGGAGCCCATTTTTGGATTCAATAATGAAGAGTCGACTACAGTGGGGCAAGTGAAGCTACTCGTGCAAATGGGGGTGTCGCCAACTTGCAGAACCTTTGAGACTATTTTTTTGGTTATTAACTAGCCCTTTTACTACAGTGCCTTCTTTGGCAGGCCAGCTCTCGATGAAATAGATGCATTTGTCTCCCCAAAATGTATCATGGTAAAATTCTTGACAAAGAGATGATGGGGCACCGTCCGAGGGGAGCATTTCAGCTCCCGTGAGATGTATTTTGCTATTCTAGATCAATACAAAAGGGATTATTCCGCTTACTTTGATTCTTCCACTATTTTACAGCCCTTTGGATGATGGATCTTTCATCCAACATTCGAAGCAAAAGTTAAAATTAATACATCTAACAAGCGTATGTATGAAAGGTACATTCCACCTAGAGGAAAAAGGAAGAGAATCGATGCTAATTCTGCTGAAGAAAGCCTTCGATTATAGAGGTGAGACGGAAAGGATAATTGAGGATCTTGAGGAGGCATGCATAGATTCAGATGATAATGCTAAGATAGTCAAAGTATGAAAATATTTGGATAGTTACTTGAAGAAGGAGTTAATCCAATTTCTTAAAGTCAACAAGGACATATTTGCCTGGTCACATTCTGATATGGTGGGGATTGATCCAACGGCCATGTGTCATGCACTCAACGTCAATCCAGAAGCAACTCCCATTAGGCAGAAAAAGAGACAGTTAGATAAGGTATGATCAGATGCTTTTAAAGAAGAAGTTAATAGACTCCTTGAGAATAGGTACATTCGGGAAATATACTACCCAAAGTGGTTGGCCAATCAGTTCTGGTAAAGAAATCAAATGGAAATTGGAGGACCTGCATTGACTATACAAACTTAAACAAAGCATGTCCGAAAGAGTGTTTCCCGTTACCATGAATAGATCAGTTAGTAGATGCAACAAGCGGGCACAAATTGTTGTCTCTCATGGATGCCTATTCGGGGTACAACCAAATACCAATGTTCAAACCAGATGAAGAACATACAAGCTTCATAACTGAGTGGGGAATCTATTGCTACAAGGCAATGCCATTTGGATAAAAAAAATGCAGGGGTAACATATCAAAGATTGGTCAACAGGATGTTTAAGGAGCAAATTGGTTGAAACATGGAAGTTTATGTGGACGATATGCTAGTAAAATCTGGCGAGGCTCAGGGTCATCTTAAGGATCTAGAAAAGATGTTAAGGATATTGCAGAAATATCAGATGAAGCTAAATCCACAAAAATTCTCTTTTGGAGTCCATTCGAGAAAGTTCTTAGGCTACCTTGTGAGTGCCCAAGGGATTGAGGCTAGCCTTGATCAAATTCAAGCTATTAAGGACATGACCGAACCCAAAACTAGCAAGGAGGTAATGAGCTTGAATGGAAGAGTGGCCGCCCTAAGTAGGTTCATTTCCAAGGCTACCGATAAATGTATTTCCTTCTTTGATGTAATCAAGAATAAGAAGAACTTTGAAAGGGGAGAAGATGGCAGAAAAGCTTTTCAGGAATTGAACAACCATCTGGAAAAGCCACCAATACTTTCTAGTCCCAAGGACGGGGAAGTCTTATACTTGTACATGGTGGTTTCAGAACACATGGTCAGTTCAGTATTATTTAGAGATGGAAATGGAGCTCAATTTTCGGTATAGTATGTAAGTAGACGATTAAAGGACGTGGAGGTCTGATGCCCATTGATAAAGAAGTTAGCTTACTGCTTGATTCTTATAGTGAGAAAACTTAGAGCATATTTTCAAGCACGTCCGATCATGGTATTGACCAATTTCCCCCTAAAGCAAGTTTTCAGTAAACCAAAAACTTTAGGAAGGTTGGTAAAATGGGGAATCGAACTCAGCCAATATGATGTAGAATTTCAGTCGCAAGCCGCAATCAAGGGGCAAGCATTAGCAGATTTCATTAATGAATGCACTAGCTTCATCAAAGAGCAATTGAAAAAGGAAAGGGATCAGAAGCCTATGTGGCACTTGTTCGTTGATGGTGCGTCAAATGAACAGGGAGCTGGCGTGGGATATGTGATAATAACGCCAAATGGGCATCGCCTACATTATGCCATGAAATTAGGGTTCTCCTCAACGAATAATGTAGCAGAATATGAATCTATGGTAGCGGGGTTAACCTTGACATTGAAACTCAAGGTTCCACTAATTTAGATCTTTAGTGATTCACAACTAATGGTAAATCAAATGAAGTAGATATATCAAACAAAGGACTCCAAGCTATCTTTATATGTGAAGAAGATACTTAAAATACTTGCCTTGTTTGAAGACTTTTCAATACATCAAATCCCAAGAGCGGAAAACTCACAAGCGGATTCACTAGCAAAACTAGCCAGCTCAAGGGGAGCCCCAAAACACGAATTGTTCCAATAGGATATCAAGAAATCCCAAGCATTAAAGAGGAAACAACTGAACAAGGAAAGGAATTATTAGTTCTGAGAAGGTCCCAAGCTATGCAATAAGGGAAAATGGGAAAAGAAATTGAGAGAAATAACAAATGAGAAGGATGACCAATCGACAACAAGTAACCCATACGATAACACTTGGATGTCACCCATCATTGAATACCTTACTAAAACAATACTCCCCCTTGACAAGGGTGAAGCAAGAAAAATCCGGCGACAAGCACCAACTTTTACAATAATGAATGGGATCCTTTATAAGGAGTATGCACTTCCCTATTTAAGATGCGTAAGTCAAAATGATGGAGTAAAATTGATGGCTGAAGAACACGAGGGATTCTATGGAGATCATTCAAATGGAACAAAATTGGCAAAGAAAATAACGAGGCAAGGATTTTATTGACCTCGTATGGGAAGTTAAGTCGTCGAGTACGTGAGAAGATATGAAAAATGCCAGAAAACTCTAAGATTCCCAGATTGTCCTTAAGTCAGTTGACTCCAATTGCAAGCCCATGGCCCTTTGATGTGTGGGGAATAGACTTAATCGGCCCATTGCGAATCTCAAAAGGAGAAGCAAAGTACGTCGTAGTCTCCATAGACTATTTCACTAAATGGATTGAAGCGAAACTGCTTCCAAAGATTAATTCTGGGAAGGTACTCAGGTTCGTTATCAAAAATATCATAACCAGATTTGGATTTCCCAGAAGGTAATTTCCGACAATGGGAACCAATTTGAGAGTGAAGAATTCTCTCGCTTTTGCCACAAAAATGGAATCATTAAATGCTTTTTATCCATCGCACATTCAAAAGCGAATAGGGCAGTTGAGGCTGCAAACAAAACCATAAAGGCAATTCTGATAAAGCGGTTAAACAAAGCAAAAGGAAATTGGGTAGAAGAACTGCCACTTGTGTTATGGGCTTATTGAACATCCACCAAAACGACGACGGGACATACTGTGACACCCCACCTCTATGCTCACAATAACAAAGAGTATTAAAAGAAATACTGTCTGTTATTACGAAGAATAAGGCTGAATAGGAGCGGCCATCCGTAGTTGGCCTTACACTAGTATTGGTTACCTCGATAGGAGTGGTATATATTTTTCATTTTTCATCTCTTATTTATTTACTCCCATCGACATACCCAATTCCAGTATAAAATGAACTACGATGGTTCATAATAGTTTAGGACAATATATATAATAATAACACAGATACTAAAAATGCGGAACACAGATAACAAAAGTCTCATATATATATATATAATTGATGTCAGTTACAATACATTTGACACAATACATATGATACAACTACAACTGTCGACTCTGGAAATTATATATACAAGTACATTATCGACTAATATACATGAATACATATCAACCTATACTATGACACGACTACTCCAAAAGATATGAAAAGTCTTCATAGCTCAAACAGCAACCCAAAGCAAGATATCTACAACCTGAAATAACTCGGGTTTGACCCGAGTATTAAATTCAAAAGAAAATAATACATGGGTCAGTCTAATTCAAACTCAGTTATTAATGCATAGAAGCAATAATAATCAAATATCAAATAGACGACAGTCACAGAAATCTCGTATATCCAACTCCTCGCTAAGAGAATCAGATAACGACAGATATAACACTAAACAGTGTTAAACAACGAATCAGCAATTCCAAATCATCAATAAGATAAATAAAAAGATTATCGATGAAGATAATAAGAAAACTCCAGAATTGCTTAAACAGCAATTAACAACCAAATCCAATTATTAAATAAATAATTAGAAACTCAGAATCTAATTATCAAATAGATAATTAGACAAATCTTAAAATGATCAATCAAATCAAAGTTCTGTGTGGCTGCAGTACACGCATGCATGCACTGCCTCGCCACTATAGTACGTGAAATCATCACAATAGTGAATACTAACAGTAATCAAAACTGCAGAGGTCAAGTCACGACTATCGTGACTCAACTCAACTACAAAGAAATGAACCAGAGGAAGTCCAAATATAAAGCAACAGCAAACTCAAAACAACGCAAAAGTCCTCAAATTCAACACGACAATAAGCATCAGTGCACAAGGGCAATGACACGTACGTATACTTGAACCAGCGGAAGAAATTGAAGTGCTACAGTGGAACAACAAGGTACAAAGGACCCAGGTTGGAAACACATGAATTGTGCATGCAACCTGAACATCAAATGTTCATAAACCAATACAGTGACAATGCAATCACATATAAAGGAATAGCAACAAGACACAAAGGCTACAAGTGAAACAAGCATGTGTGCCCAAGATAAGGCAACACAGTAACAAGCACAAAGGCTCCAAGTAAGCAATACAGTGCCAACAAGTACTCAAGGGATGCAGCTCACCAGCGACCAAGATCAAATATATAAAAATGAAGCAGCTCAATATCCAGACAAGTTTGGAAATCGAGTATATGCAGACATACATTTTGAAAACTAGGTGTGTAGTTCAACAAATATGCATATATCAAAGAGTATATGTAGAGCATACAAAGTCAAGCCCTCAAGTAAAACAAATGCATAATGACCGATGCCAATACACAAAGCAATTGCAAAGTCGATGTCAGGTGTATACAAGGAACCCGACAAGGCACAGAGAAATTCAAGTAAAGCAAAAGTCACAAGGGATTTCAGAAATAGCCTACGTCTTAGCATTAAGTTCGAACCAAAAATAATGGTCACAGAGAAATAATTCTAAGCAACCGCCGAAGTCTAGAAATCCAAATAGCTTCATATGGCCAAATGCAATCAAATTCATGAAGCAGCAGTTTCAAATAAAAGGATCGAACAAGTTCGAATGTCAACAAAATCAAAGAGGCCGATGTCAACTAAAATCAACACCGTGATTTTTAATAAATCAAGGAATTGGAACAAGTCTGAGATTAATCCCAGTATTAAAACAAAAATCGAGTGGCCAAGATAAATCATCAATCATCAAAATATACCTGAATGGCCGAGACGACGTCAAGCAACTCTCAGTCGAACACAAATTTGAAATTCGAATCTTTTTACAAAAATGGTAGATTACACATGAACAAAGTAGTTCAGTGATGCACAGAAGCCATGACGGCTACAACACAGTTTGTTTTTCTCAAAATAACATCAAACACTATCCTGTAAGTAAGTCAGTAACAGTATCAAGTCAAATCAACTCAAATTCATAATACAAAATCGATATTTAAAACTCAAGGCCATGTCGAAGTCAACCAACACAAGTTCGAACAATATCAAGAGCCGAAGCCACTGTTAAAATGTCGAAGACATTATCAAGTCAAAGCAGGATGATCGAAAATGCACACAAACACTGTATATATACATACATACATGAATGTTTATATATATATATATATATATATATATTACAAGTTCAAGTACAAGTCCAATTTCACGGTCGAACAAAGCTCAACTGTCAAAGCAACACGAAACAGTGCAATGACCGAAGTCAAAATCAGAAAGTGATCGAACAATCAAAGTCAAAAGCCGGTAAATCGCGGAAGATAGAAATCATCACCGAAGTAAAATTAAACATTTCAAACCAACTCCAAGGTAGCCAAGGAAATCAACCTAGTCAAAAATCAAAACTGTGACCAACAAGTAAACAAATATACGAAATCGAGCAAGTCAGAAAAAAATCCCCAGCATCAATATTAATCAAAGTGGCCGAGACTAACTAGTTGACAAATTCAAATAAACTCAGACGAACAAAAACAAGGGGATTTAAACCCTACAGCATAAGGTTTGAACTAGATGTGAGCAATTAAATTACTCACCTTTTCGATGCGAATTGAAGTAGCCGGGCGGAGCTCTTCATGACGAACGATCGAGAAAGGAACGAAACCATCGTTCGCTCGAGCAACTCGGAGTCGCGGCACCACGAAGTCGATCGAAGCCCTAATTTTTTGCAAAGGGAGAAGGACGAAAACGAGCAGCCACCATTTTTTTTTCGTTTCTTTTGTTTAAGGGTTTTGAACGAACGAATGGATGGAGTAAGTGGAACGGGTCTTAACATTATCTTGGCACCAAATAAAAGAAAACATGGGCCAAGCGAATTTAAAGCCCGCATAACCACTAACCAATTTCTTCAAAGAATTCCAACCGATAAAATCCCAACAGAAATTAACAACCAATTTAATCGTCGTTTGACGAAAATTAATTGTTGTAAAACTCCGGGTTGTTACAGACTCCCCTCCTTATAAAAATTGCGTCCCCGCAATTTTCATAATTAAAGATGTCAATAACAATTATTTTTCTAACATAAACTGGTTAGGCTAGAAAAATAAATGTCGAGAACACAAACGCCAAAGAAATCTTTTAATTCCATAAAAGAAATTCACACATTCTCAACAAAATCTTACTATCAATAGATAATCAGAAAACAGCTAAACTGGATAAACACAATTATCAGCAATATTCAATTACCAATTAGATAATCTAAAATACAGAAATCACAAAACAGCAATATCCAATTATCGATACGATAATTAGAAAACGGCAAAATCTAATTATCAACAAAGATAATTAGAAAACACAAATCACAAATCGCAAAACTGCAAATGTCTAGTTATTCAACAGATAACTAGAAAACACGAACTTCATAATCAGCAAACTCTAACTATCAACAGAGATAGATAGAAAATAGCAATCCAATAAAATCAACATAATCTAGACTCAATCAGAGACTAGGAAATCTCATAATCATTAAAATTAGCAAATATCCAATTATCAAAACGATAAACAGAAATCATAAATCAACAAATATCTAAATATCAAAAACGATAATCAGAAATCTCAAATCAACAAATATCTAATTATCAAAAACGATAATCAGAATTCTCAAATCAACAAATATCTAATTATCAAAACGATAATCAGAATTCTCAAATCAACAAATATCTAATTATCAAAAACGATAATCAGAATTATTAAATCAACAAATATCCGATTATCAAAAACGATAATCAGAAATCTCAAATCAACAAATATTTAATTATCACAAACGATAATCAAATCTCAAATCAACAAATATCTAATTATCAAAAACGATAATCAGAAACAACAAATATCTGATTATCAAAAACGGTAATCAGAAATCTCAAATCAACAAATATCTAATTATCAAAATGATAATCAGAAATCTCAAATCAACAAATATCTAATTATCAAAAACGATAATCAGAAACAACAAATATCCGATTATCAAAAACGATAAATACAAATCTCAAATCAACAAATATCTAATTATCAAAAACGATAATCAGAAACAACAAATATCCGATTATCAAAAATGATAATCAGAAACAACAAATATCCGATTATCAAAAACGATAATCAGAAATCTCAAATCAACAAATATCTAATTATCAAAACGATAATCAGAAATCTCAAATCAACAAATATCTAATTATCAAAAACGATAATTAGAAACAACAAATATCCGATTATCAAAAACGATAATCAGAAATCTCAAATTAACAAATATCTAATTATCAAAAACGATAATCAGAAACAACAAATATTCAATTATCAAAAACGATAATCAGAAACAACAAATATCCGATTATCAAAAACGATAATCAGATATCTCATAACAGCAAATATTTAATTATCGATACGATAATTAAATCTCATAACATCAAATATCTAATTATCGATACGATAATTAAATCTCATAACAACAAATATTTAATTATCGATACGATAATTAAACCTCATAACATCAAATATTTAATTATTGATACGATAATTAAATCTCATAACATCAGATATCTAATTACCTGCAGATAATTAGAAACAACAAATATCTAGAAATCAATTAAGATGACTAGAAAATCAACATAAAAGGTGGATCGATCCCATCAGATGGCGAGTTTTTGGTTCGCCGCACGTGCATCAACATATGGCCGAAGCCTACCAAGTACTCATCATAATTTTGGCGCCCAACAAATGACCCGAAGGTCCGCAGAGTGACCCGAAGGTCTAGTACTGGTATTTGACCCGAAGGTCCATCATATGACCCGAAGGTCCAACATATGACCCGAAGGTCAATCATAGTGGCTCGAAAGCACACAAAATCATCAAAACAGCAGATATTTCAATTAACGAGTCCGGAATTAACCGAAATAGCAAACGCACATGTCCCATACCACATGTTTTACTAAATCGTTTGATTCTCTTCATCGTTTCCTTGAAAGTGCAAAATTGTGTATTTTGTAAAAATACATTTTACATTCTCAAACGGACAAGTCCGGAATTAAGCGAAACAGTAAAAGAAAGGGTTCATAATCCTCGATTTTACTGAATCGTTTAAATCGCTTCCTCATTCTTTTGAAAGCGCAAACTGTAAAATTTTGTATTTTAAATGAATAACATTTTATGTTCTCAAACGGACAAGTCCGGAATTAAGCGAATCAGTAAAAGAAAGGGTTCATAGTCCTCGATTTTGCTGAATCGTTTAAATCGCTTCCTCATTCTTTTGAAAGCGCAAACTGTAAAATTTTGTATTTTAAATGAATAACATTTTACGTTCTCAAACGGACAAGTCCGAAATTAAGCGAATCAGTAAAAGAAAGGGTTCATAGTCCTCGATTTTGCTGAATCGTTTAAATCGCTTCCTCATTCTTTTGAAAGCGTAAACTGTAAAGAATTTTAAAACAATTTTCAAAACACGTGATTAAACGGAAATTTCAGTAGCAATTTCGAAAAGGAAATTGTACTTCTCAAAATACCGTAAAAACGGATCACAAAGTCAGCATTGCGGGATAACCGCTTGAAAATCCGCTTTTAAAATTTGACGGTTACTGAAGTCAAAGCGACAGTAATTTTTAAACGTCAAAATCTCATCAAATAATTCACATCAAAATGTAATACCAGTGAATTTTCATTCATTAAAATGCCACAAAAAACCGTGCTTCAAAAATTTAACATCGGTGTAAAAATCCCGTTATAGAATAACGGCAACAGAATACGTTTAAACCAAACACCGGTTCAACGTAAAATTAATGCAGTAACGTGCAACTCAAATTTGCACGTACTACAAAATAAACAAAGAAACCATTCGAATGTATCTTCAGTGAAGATAATTCAAAACAGCAAAATCTAATCAATATGATTAGCATAAAGAAAACCAGCAAAAATCTCAACAAAAAATCACATAACTGCAATCGCTTCGAATCCTCAAATCGGATTCGAAATTTTCAAAGAAACAAAATAAACCCAACAATGTAAACAACAATTGAAATTTATTTCAATTTCACATTTTGATTTTTAAATCAAAAAGATTATCAGTTGTATTCAGCAAAGACAGTCTCACTGTTTCCGCTGCGCACTCTGATAATAGAACACAAATTATTCAATCATCAAAACACAGTTTCACTTTTATTTTTAAATAAAGATATTTAAAAATTTCATCATAATTTCAAAACTTTAGTTTTGACTCAAAACACAACTAAAAACATCGACCAATAGTTGTAACACATGTTCCATCTAAGTTATGTTTTATATTATGTCCATAAACCCCAAGCTCTGATACCAACTGTGACGCCCCACCTTTATGCTCACAATAAAAAAGAGTATTAAAAGAAATACTGTCTGTTATTACGAAGAATAAGGCTGGATAGGAGCGGCCATCCGTAGTTGGCTTGACACTAGTATTGGTTACCTCGATAGGAGTGGTATATATTTTTCATTTTTCATCTCTTATTTATTTACTCCCATCGACATACCCAATTCCAGTATAAAACGAACTACGATGGTTCATAATAGTTTAGGACAATATATATAATAATAACATAGATAATAAAAATGCGGAACACAGATAACAAAAGTCTCATATATATATAACTGATGTCAGTTACAATACATTTGACACAATACATATGATACAACTACAACTGTCGACTCTGGAAGTTATATATACAAGTACATTATCGACTAATATACATGAATACATATCAACCTATACTATGACACGACTACTCCAAAAGATATGAAAAGTCTTCATAGCTCAAACATCAACCCAAAGCAAGATATCTACAACCTGAAATAACTCGGGTCTGACCCGAGTATGAAATTCAAAAGAAAATAATACACGGGTCAATCTAATTCAAACTCAGTTATTAATGCACATAAGCAATAATAATCAAATATCAAATAGATGACAGTCACAGAAATCTCGTATATCCAACTCCTCGCTAAGAGAATCGGATAACGGCAGATATAACACTAAACAGTGTTAAACAACGAATCAGCAATTCCAAATCATCAACAAGATAAATAAAAAGATTATCGATGAAGATAATAAGAAAACTCCAGAATTGCTTAAACAGCAATTAACAACCAAATCCAATTATTAAATAAATAATTAGAAACTCAGAATCTAATTATCAAATAGATAATTAGACAAATCTCAAAATGATCAATCAAATCAAAGTTCTGTGTGGCTGCAGTACACGCACGCGTGCACTGCCTCACCACTATAGTACGTGAAATCATCACAACAGTGAATACTAACAGTAATCAAAACTGCAGAGGTCAAGTCACGACTATCGTGACTCAACTCAACTACAAAGAAATGAACCAGAAGAAGTCCAGATATAAAGCAACAGCAAACTCAAAACAACGCAAAAGTCCTCAAATTCAACACGACAATAAGCATCAGTGCACAAGGGCAATGACACGTACGTATACATGAACCAGCAGAAGCAATTGAAGTGCTATAGTGGAACAACAAGGTACAAAGGACCCAGGTTGGAAACACATGAATTGTGCACGTAACCTGAACATCAAATGTTCATAAACCAATACAGTGACAATGCAATCACATATAAAGGAATAGCAACAAGGCACAAAGGCTACAAGTGAAACAAGCATGTGTGCCCAAGATAAGGCAACACAGTAACAAGCACAAAGGCTCCAAGTAAGCAACACAGTGCCAACAAGTACTCAAGGGATGCAGCTCACCAGCGACCAAGACCAAATATATAAAAATGAAGCAGCTCAATATCCAAACAAGTTTGGAAATCGAGTATATGCAGACATACATTTTGAAAACCAGGTGTGCATTTCAACAAATATGCATATATCAAAGAGTATATGCAGAGCATACAAAGTCAAGCCCTCAAGTAAAACAAATGCATAATGACCGATGCCAATATACAAAGCAATTGCAAAGTCGATGTCAGGTGTATACAAGGAACCCGACAAGGCACGGAGAAATTCAAGTAAAGCAAAAGTCACAAGGGATTTCAGAAATAGCCTACGTCTTAGCATTAAGTTCGAACCAAAAATAATGGTCACAGAGAAATAATTCTAAGCAACTGCCGAAGTCTAGAAATCCAAATAGCTTCATATGGCCAAATGCAATCAAATTCACGAAGCAGCAGTTTCAAATAAAAGGATCGAACAAGTTCGAATGTCAACAAAATCAAAGAGGCCGATGTCAACTAAAATCAACACCGTGATTTTCAATAAATCAAGGAATTGGAACAAGTCTGAGATTAATCCCAGTATTAAAACAAAAATCGAGTGGCCAAGATAAATCATCAATCATCAAAATATACCCGAATGGCCGAGACGACGTCAAGCAACTCTCAGTCGAACACAAATTTGAAATTCGAATCTTTTTACAAAAACGGTAGATTACACATGAACAAAGTAGTTCAGTGATGCACAGGAGCCATGACGGCTACAACACAGTTTGTTTTTCTCAAAATAACATCAAACACTATCCTGTAAGTAAGTCAGTAACAGTATCAAGTCGAATCAACTCAAATTCACAAAACAAAATCGATATTTAAAACTCAAGGCCATGTCGAAGTCAACCAACACAAGTTCGAACAATATCAAGAGCCGAAGCCACTGTTAAAATGTCGAAGACATTATCAAGTCAAAGCAGGATGATCGAAAATGCACACAAACACTGTATATATACATACATACATTAATGTTTGTATATATATATATATATATATCTATATATTACAAGTTCAATTACAAGTCCAATTTCACAGTCGAACAAAGCTCAACTGTCAAAGCAACACGAAACAGTGCAATGACCGAAGTTAAAATCAAAAAGTGATCGAACAATCAAAGTCAAAAGCCGGTAAATCGCGGAAGATAGAAATCATCACCGAAGTAAAATTAACCATTTCAAACCAACTCCGAGGTAGCCAAGGAAATCAACCAAGTCAAAAATCAAAACTGTGACCAGCAAGTAAACAATTATACGAAATCGAGCAAGTCAGAAAAAAAATCCCCAACATCAATATTAATCAAGTGGCCGAGAGTAACTAGTTGACAAATTCAAATAAACTCAGACGAACAAAAACAAGGGGATTTAAACTCTACAACATAAGGTTTGAACTAGATGTGAGCAATTAAATTACTCACCTTTTCGATGCGAATTGAAGTAGCCGGGCGGAGCTCTTCGTGACGAACGATCGTTCGCTCAAGCAACTCGGAGTTGCGGCACTACGAAGTCGATCGAAGCCCTAATTTTTTGCAAAGGGAGAAGGACAAAAACGAGCAGCCACCATTTTTTTTCATTTCTTTTGTTTAAGGGTTTTGAACGAACGAATGGATGGAGTAAGTGGAACGGGTCTTAACATTATCTTGGCACCAAATAAAAGAAAACGTGGGCCAAGCGAATTTAAAGCCCGCATAATCACTAACCAATTTCTTCAAAGAATTCCAACCGATAAAATCCCAACAGAAATTAACAACCAATTTAATCGTCGTTTGACGACAATTAATTGTTGTAAAACTCCGGGTTGTTACACATACTCCCTACTCTTTAACATATGGGTGTGAAGCGATGTTACCAATCGAGATTGAAATACCCTCACACCGAAGAATCGCCTATGCATTCGATATGAATCAAGAGCTGAAAAGAGAGTCCTTAGATTTGATACATGAATTAATAGATGAAGCAGCGGTAAGAACCGCTGAGTATCAAAGAAGAATCTCAAGGTACTACAACTCAAAAGTGAGAACTCGGTCATTTCGCAAAGGAGATTTGGTACTCCGAAGAGTGATGGAAAATACCAAAAACCCTGTAGATGGACCCCTGGGGCCAAATTAGGAAAGACCATTAATCATTTGCAAAGTAATCCCTACAGAAGCTTACAAATTATGTCGACCAGACGACAATAGAGTTCTGAGAACAAGGAATGCCGAACATTTGAGGCCTTATTTTCCAAAGATGAATGAATAAATCATCTCTTTCTTCAAAAAGGAAATCTACATGGTTGGGAGTGAAATGCACCTTATATTTGGATACTACCTAAGATGGTAGAAAGCCTCTGTCCGTACCAAGATGGCCAGCGCAGAGCACCTCCTGGATGGAGGGCGGAGTAAGCCTTTAACCGCGCCACGCTATGGCAGGTTAAAGCACCGGACAAGCCCTTGGTCATGCCTCTGGTCAGATCAAGGCGCCTCCTGGAGGGAGGATGGAGTAAACCTTTATCCGCACCATAAGATGGCCAGGGTAAAGCACCGAACAAGCCCTTATCCACGCTACGTTATTGGCCAGGGTAATGAACCTCCTGGAGGGAGGACGGAGTAAGCCTTTATCTGCGCCATACTATGGCCAAGTTAAAGCACCGAACAAGCCTCTGTCCACGCCACGCTATAGCCAGGGCAGGGCGCCTCCTAGAGGGAGGTCAGGTAAGTCCTTGGTTCCAGCCTCTAAGATCTCCGGACAACAATGGACTAAGATCTCCAAGCACAAGAAGAGGCTCATCAAATAATGGACTCAGATGTCCAAGCCCAAGAAGAGGCTCATCAAATAATGGACTAAGATATCCAAGCCCAAAAGGAGGCTCATGCAATCATGGACTAAGATGTCTAAACCCGAGAAGCGGTATATATCCAATGGACTAAGACGTCGAGGCCTGAGAGGCGATTGATCAAATTACAACTACATACAGGACCTGAAGGGTTCATACATGTCAAAGAGGACAAATCTAAGGAGTAGGACCAAACTCCATCAATTAAATACCTAAATCTGGATTTCGGGTTTCTTATTTTAGGGTTTCATTTATTGATACCCAAATCCGGGTTTCGAGACTTTCGTTTCTAGACTTCATTTACTAATACTCAAATCTAGGTCTCGGGTCTTCATCAATCACTAATTATCTTTATCATACCTGAATCTGGGTTTTGGGATTATTACTCAATGCCCTAATCCGGGCTTTTTGATTCAAAAGACAACTATCAGGGACTTCTAGCTACCCCACATATGCCCTAATCTGGGTCGAAGATTTCTATAGTGACAAATAATCATCGTGGATTTCTGCTCAGCCAACAGACGCCTTAATCTGGGCCAGAGATTCTTATCATGAAGAAAATTGTCCATATGCCCTAATCTGGGCTTGGGATTTTTAAAGTGAAGACCATTGTTACGAATTCTTGGTTATCCACTACAAATACCTGAATCTGGGTTCAAAAAATCCATTCTAAAAAATATTTCTGATTCTTGTTCACTAAGACCCGAATCTGGGTTTTGGATATCTTATTAATAACTTCTAAATTCCATTGGCTAATACCCTAATCTGGGTTCGAATGAGGCTCGCCAATATCAGGATCTAGACTCCGAGACTAATCTTATCTCTAAGGAAAACGTCCGAGCACATATTAAAAGTTTTAATCATCAGATAATAGTTAATAACCTCCTATTTCTTGGCATCAGATATCTCCAGTAGGAAGTTTTCAGACTTCAATTGTTAAGTGCAGGGATAACTATTAATTGCGGACCCCATGTCCTTTGTTGTATCAAGCTCATAATTAACTAACTAATTAAGTAATAGGTTGACAATAGAAAATATCACTTACTTTGAATTTTGCAGGAAAAATAAAGTTATAAAGAGCAGGAAGGTTATGAAATTTTTGTCCTAAAAAACAAAAGCTTCTTTCATACAAGGAGGGGGGGCAAAATGTTACCCATAAAATCCACTTAAGTGTAGGAGTATGAAAGAAGGTTAATGAGAGTATTATGTTTCGATGAAGTTATAGGCATGGATTTTGACAAAGGTCATAAGAAGACGTATCGAAGGCATTAAAGAGGTTTCAAAGGAGTCGGAGGTACCTGCTGCCTTTACCAGTAATAAATAGTGTGAAGGCTTTCGATTTAGATAGAAGCAGGATTGCCCTTTCGCCACTTTCAACCTTTCGACACAGATGAATAAGCAAAGATAGCTCCGGAACCCTTTTCGAAGGCAATAAATGATAATCTCCCACTTACGCGTCAAACCTTTTGGAACCAAAAGGTTTCGCCTTCATAACAACCCTTTCGAAAGCATATCCAAGCCTTTCGAACTAGTTAAAGCCAATGAGATCAGGAGAAGGTTCCGTGTCGATCAACAGATAAGCATTTGGTAGCTACCAACAATGTCAAAACCATTAGTGCTTCAATATCTCCGAAGCTCCTATAAAAAGCCTTTGATAGAGTCGAAAGGCCCCCATTATTACTTCCGATGACAACAAGGCAACATGAAGAGAAAGGCGCATTTGAAGACCTTCCAACAACGTGGAAAGCAGTTCTGAAGAAAGTGGAGAAAAGGAATACTAAAGACATAATAAAAGCGACAGGTTGATAAAAGACCCTTTCGACTTAGGAGAAAGATCAAGGGAGAGATAAAGAAGGCGCGAGGGTGAGTCAAAGGATATGAAGGAGACGTCTTTCGACAACGTCGAAGGCAGACGAGGCCTTTCGACCAAGTCGAAAGGCATGTGGCAGCATATAAAAAGAGGCCTTTCAACCGGGTCAAAGGCATGAGCGCGGAAGGGGGCCGACTTGCATCTATAAATAAGACCCAAGGGGTCTAGTTTTGGGGACTGAATTTTGGAATCCTAAATTCATTTCTCTTACTCCAACTTCTTAGCTGCAACAACATCTTCTGTAAACCATAAATCAATTTAGGGATAAAGCTTCTATAATTTAACTTATTTTGAATCATTAATAAAGAAGAGATGGCAGATTCATTAAGGATTACGATGATGAGGAAGATCATTTTGATCATTAACTTGTCTAATGATCCATTTCACATGATTCTATCTTATTCTCTTAACTTCATTTTGACTATGCAATGCATAGGATCGACTTGGGTATATACAGTCGAAACGCATCACCTTTGAAACCAATATTAAAGAATGAAAATAAAAATGGTGATGAGGTTTCGACATTGATTGGGTTATGAAACAGGGGGATATTCAGGTCGATCTTATACAGGAAAAACAAAGTAGAACTTAGGAAATTATCAGCTGGACCTGTTTCGAAAGAGTGGAACCCCTCACGACCTGATCGAAAGGGGGGTTCCGATTCATAATTGGCCAACGCTTGATTAGAGAGGAATTCATTCAAAAGGGGTTCATCCCCAGCTACATCTGCAACCCTTTCGAAGGGGTTCCTCTACAAAATCAGCCAAACCACCGAGGTCAATAACAGTTATCTCATATTAGTAAAACGTGCATCCCTTTCGACATTGATGAAAGGACCAGAACAATCCTTTCGACATGACCGAAAGGAATGGAAAGCTAAAATGAATAGTTGCGTTTGATCCATTCACAAGAAAGGTTTCAATGAGATGCTGCTTCCTTAGCCTGTATTTTCAATCTTACTCCTAATTCCCTTTCGACCAAATCAACCTGGTCGAAAGGTAGGTTTCAAAGGAAGAGGTCTTCTCAATAATTCAGTTTTGTTTGAACTCGGTTACCTTCCATATAGCTTTGGGGATGTTGACAAGTTTTCTTGTTAATAGTGATAACAAACTCCAGATGGATGTGTTGAATGGACTTGATGAATATGCAGGGCAAAGTGTTTGAAATATGAAATATGGTTCAACTCCTAGGAGGGATTGGCATAAATTGGCTTCAATGATAGGGATCGGCCTATTTTAGGATATGAGAGCATTCCTATATAAAACAATTAATATCTCAAGATCCATAAGACCAATGCATATGAAATTTTATGAGCAAGACATGGGGATCCTAGGGGCCTGCCCTAGGGATCGCACCTCAAGAGAATGAAGTTGGAGGGATCAATATACTTTCCTTGAAAGGGATCGGCAGAAAGCAGCATGCAAACCATATTGAAGCAAAGATCAAGCAATAACTCAAGCCCACTGACCCAATTGGCATCAAATTTGGGGGCTAAGCATATTTTGGCCTGAGGAAGCCACCTGAGGGATCGCACCCCAAAATTCAAACAAAGAAGGGATCTGTACCGATCCCTCTTCTTTGGAATTGGGCCATGCAATCCCTCTTGTGGGCCCATATGGTTTTGAGGGTATTTCTGCCGAGTTTCCAGAGAGATATTTTGGGCATCTTCATCTATAAATACCAGCTTTGTTGTTCATTTTTGAGACTTTTACGCTGCTAGTTGCTTTATACTCTTTTGTATCTAAGGATTTTGATCGATCCCTTTTGTATCTAAGGATTTTGATCGATCCCTTTTGTACTCAAATTATGAAGTGATTAATAAAGCAATCTATTCAAAGTGGATGTAGGCAAACAATGCTGAACCACTATAAATCGTTGGGTGCATGTTATCCTTTCAATTAACTGTTGTTTCTTTGTTATTATCCACTGTTTCCATTTTATTCTTCCTTTCTTTCTCTTCAAAAAGCTTCTATTGGGTGTTTGTGCCAATATTTGGTGCAAACACCACCAATTTCGCCTTGTATCTTTCAACTTCTCCTTTGGAGTTCTTCTTTACTTTGTATACCCACTTCACACCGATTTCCTTGTGCTTTTGTGAAAGTGAAGCTAACTCCCATATGTCGTTTTTCTTGACCACCTTTATCTCTTCATCCATAGCATTTCTCCAACACTTTTTTTGCCAAGCTTCTTGATAGTTCATTGGCTCACAATCCGCAAATAGACAAAAAAGATTAAGATTGTCTTGGTTTTCGATTACGTCATATATTTTTTGAAGGCTTCTGAAGCATGTAGCCCCTTCACTTGAGTTTTCGTCTTCTTGACAACTCGCGGCTGATGAGGCTGGTGGAGAAGTATGCTCCTCTCCTTGGTTATTGCAAGTCATCTTCTTCAAAATGTGGAAAGAAAGTGTAGTTTGAGTTATGTAAACTCCAATCCCATTCTCTATCTTCATCTAACACAACATCTCAACTAATGATTATCTTCCCCCTATCAGGATTATAGAGCTTGTAACCTTTGGTGTTGGTGTCGTAATTAATAAAGGCGCACATCTCACTTTTATCATCTAACTTGCTTCGCTTCTCAACTGGTACGTGTACATGAGCTATGCTTACAAACACTCTTAGATGGGAAATGCTAGGCTTCCTTCCACTCTGTGCTTCTTATAGTATTTTTCCTCACACGCTTCTTGTTAGAGATCGGTTAGATAGATAAACTGCACATGCAACTGCTTCCGTCCAAAAACTTCTTTGGTAGCCTTTTACTTTTGAGTATGCTCCTCGCCATCTCAAGGATTGTCATATTCTTCCTTTCTGCTACTCCATTTTGCTGGTGGGATCTAGGCACCGTTAGTTGTCGTCGGATTACATTATCTTCACAATACTTCTAGAATTCCTTTTGATGTGAACTCTCCTCCACGGTCAGATCTCATGGCTTTATCACAAGGCCACTTTCCTTCTCAACATGGGCCTTGAACTTCTTAAAGTTCTCAAACACTTATGATTTCTCCTTTAAAAAATACACCCTTGTTTTCCTTGAAAAATAATTGATGAAAAGAAGGAAATAGTTATTCTTACCAAGTGAACTTGGCTTGATCAGACCACACAAATCCATGTGAATGAGTTCCAATGTTTTTTAGCTCTTGAGTATGACTCCTATGGAAAGCTCATTTTATATTGCTTTTAAAGTAGACATCCTTCGCACACTTGATCGGGATGACTAATGCAAGGTAATCTTTTACCATTTATTTTTTGGAGAGAAACTCCAATCCTCTGAAATTAAGATTCCCAAATCAAAGATGCCAAAGCCAAGAAGTATCTTTGTAGCACATCTTAAGACATTGTGCGACATCATTTTGAATGTTGAGAATGAACATTCTATTTTTTGTCATCGGCACCTTAGCAATGAAGTTACTTGCATCATCTCTTATAGAAAGATTTTATCTTTTAATTGAATATCATAACGTTTCTCTAAGAGTTGTCCTAAACTCAAGATGTTGCTCTTCATGTTTGGCACATAGTAAACATTGAAAATGAATTGGTGCTTTCCATTCTTCAATCGAATGAGAACATTTCCTTTACCTTTCACTTCTACTTTGGATTTATCTCTAAATGCCATGTTTCCTTCATTGGTTCATCAAGCTCCACGAACTTGCTTCTTCTTCTACACATATGGTTGCTTGCACCGCTATCTATGTATCATTGATTATCCTCATCTCTTTCATTTTCCTTGTAAGCCAACAGTAAGGTACCATCTTCTTGACTTCTTTCATCAACGTAATTAGCCTTCTTTTTAACTTTATTGTTGCTTGGAGCTCTACTTCAGAAGCATAATGTCCAAAATTTTCACAATTGTAGCATTTGTTGCGTGATTTATCATACCTTGGTTTTGAATTTCTTCTCCCATGACCTCTTATTGATCTTTCTCCTCTTTGGTTGTTATTGTCATTGTTGTTATCGTTATTGGACCTCCAACCTCGTTTGTGTCCATATCAACGACCTCATCCTCGTTCTTGACCACAACCTCGTCTTTATTAGCTTCGATTGCTTTCTTCCTTTTTTGAATCAATCCGTGCCTTGAGTACTTTCTCCATGATTTATTCCATCATTGTTTTCTTTTCTTCATAAGCTTGCAATGAACCGAGAAGTTCCCCTATTGCCATGACCTCCAAGTTTTTTGTCTCTTCGATGATGGTGACAATATATTCAAACTTCGGATCTAATGATCTAAGAATCTTCTCCATAATTTTTACATCATTTAAATACTCACCATATCTTTTTAGGTTATTAGTAACCATTAAAACTATTGATAAGTAATCAGAGACAAGTTCACCTTCTTTCATATGCAAAGTTTCAAACTCTCCTCTTGAAGTTTGAAGACATACCTTTTTGACTTGGTCGGCTCCTTTGTAAGATGTTCGAAGCTTTTTCCATGCTTCTTTGGCCGACTTTGATCCTAAAACCTTCTCAAAAGTATCATCATCCAATCCTTGATAGATTAAACAGAGAGCCTTCTTGTCTCTTGTAACGACCCCAGATTTAAATTTATTTAAATTGATAATTTATTGAATTTTTGGATAAAAATAGTAAAATAAATTGATGAAGTGAAGCGAGTTTCCCCGATTCAAATAGCAAATATATGTATATATTGGATTTGAAATCAAATTGTAAATAAATAATTAATGTAAATTTTATAACCGATGATAATTTGAATTTAAATAATAATATAAAAATAAGATAATAAATCTTTGAGATTTAATAATAATAATTTAAAATTTAAACTAGAAATACAAGACAATAAATGTTAAGTTAAGCAAATAAATAAAATAGATTGAAAATAAAAATTTGGATTAGAATTTATAAATAATATTGGTAAACACATGTTAATAAACTTTGTAAAATATAAGTTGATACATTAACAAATTCTAATAACAAATAAAATAGAAATTCATTTATATTGTAAAGCAATAAGACAAGGCAAAAGAAAACAAATAATATACATTCAAGTATTAAACAAAACAAAGTTTTAAAATATAACTATCTATATACAAACAATGCAGGCAAGACACAATGTAAAAATAAACATAAGCAAAGCAAAGATAATAAAATATCTTTGTACAAATAAACAAAGTATGTAGATTTAAAATTAAATATAAAACAAGACAAAGCTGCAGCCACCATAACATACCATATCACCCATACCTATTGTATAAACAAATACAAACCTGTAAGTACATACATAATAAAACAACAAGAGCTTGTAAACAAATTTGAAGACATACATTCATTAACATCTTCTCAAGTACACCAAAACAAATCTTTCAGCCGAAAGGAAAGAAAAAAATAAGTATATTGTACAAACAAATTAATGCAACCCATCACAAAGTCTTCTATCAGCCACCATTGAATAAAAATCTCTAGCATAGGGTACAAACATATAATAATACCTTGTACCAAAGACATATAAACTTGTAACTTCATTTCTTATATATCTTCTTCATTTTATTTCGTCCATCTTCAAAACCAAAGAAAATCTAAAATGATGTCATCTGTAAACAAAACAAACACCAAAACAAGGCAATGTCTTCAGCCTGGAAAAACAAATCAAATTTGGGCAAATATGCAAATCTGAAGCATCTCAAATTCAAGTCAGTTTCGAATTCCAGGGTTTCAAATTCAATCTTCCAGGCTTGAGTCCTCTGTTCTTTCTTTTTAAGGTGAGCAACACACCTATTCTTGCCTATATTCTTTGATATGGTATTAATGCTTAAAAGATGATCTGGAATGTTGTTAAATACGCCTGTATGTTTGAATGTATCAGTGCATGTATGTTTTGAATGTTTGTTCATACCTCTGTAGCAAATAACAGACACAAGATTTTACATGAAAAAAATCCTCATCCCAATGAATAAGCAGATTCATGTGTAAATTTTAAAGGAAAAATGTTTGTATTATCTAAACTTTGATTTAACAAAAAAAAATATACTTATGAATAAAATCAGGAAAGAATAAAAAAAAAGATGGAATATACAGGGAAGCTAAAACATATGATAAATTCGAATATGACAAATCATTAATTCGATTATAAAATTTGGATAAGTATACAAAGACATGATTTTTAAGTTTAATATAGTGATTTTTAATTGGGTATTTCGAGAGCAAATTGAGAACGATCGGAATTGGCATTTTGGCCAATTTCCGGTGACGTGTTGGACTGGGAAGGACGGAGTTTCTTGAGGAGCTGGAAGAGCCAACGGAGTGTCGAGGAAAAATATATGGATGGTGGATCGATCACGGTGGTGGCGTCGGCAAGTAGTTGAAGTTTTTAACCCTAGCTTTGGTTTGCTCGACAAATTTGATCGACTCAGCATCTCTCGTTGATCGAGTGTGACGAGACTCAGGTGGATGAAGGTAGGCATGTAGAGGCAGACGATGCCGGAGTTCTAGGGGTCACGGTGGTCGGAATTGGGTTGGTGAAGCATTTCCAGGTTTGGGGTGATGGTCCTGCTTGCGTTTCCAGGTTTAAAACTTCGAACTCGATTTTGATTCGAGTGGTTGTGATGGGTTCTGGTGATCGTGATCACGTCAGGTGATGGTCGCTGATGTGTGGATGTCTGGGTGGATGGTCGGAGATGTGTGGGATCGACGTGCACGTGCACGCGTATACTGGTGTGTCTAGGTGATGCTGTAGGAAGAAGATGGTGGTATGGCTCGAAGTGTCTTCGGGATTTCTATGAGCTGGCTCGAGTTTTTTTTCGGGGATTTGTGTGTATACACCGGGTATAAAATAACTTAAACAAAATTTTAAAGTTTAAAGGTGGCTCGGGTTGGTTTTGGAGAAAACTCGAAGTAGAGGCCATGTTGACTCGGGGAATACCCGAAGCAGGTCTCGGGTTTTTAATTTCCAGTTTTTAAAACTTGAACAAATTTAAGTCAATTTAATTTGTAAACTTATTTTTCTTAAAATAATGATTGTTGTTAAGTAAAAATATGAAATTGTGTTGAAAGGTTTTGAAATAACAATATTCTAAAGTTAATTAAGTTTAATTAAAATGTTTTAAACTTATATTTGAAAAGGGTTTATTTTAAATAAAACTTAATTAAGTGATTAAGAAGTTAATTTAATGTTTTAATTTGTTAACTTAAAAGTTAAGTTAATTTATATGGATTAATGATTTATAATTAACTAAAGATCAATAAATTATTTATTTAAAGCTAATTAAGTTATAATTAAGGATAATTAATTAAATGGTAATTAATTAAGAGTTAATTTATTAATTAAAGACAATCAATTAAATGGTGAAATTTATAATTAAAGATTAATTATTTAATAATTAAGGTTGATGAATTATAATTAAAGGTTAATTAATTTATTGGTAATGGTTAATTAATAAATGATTAAAGAATAATTAATCAAAATAATTTGTAATTTATTAATAATTAATTAACCAGGATTGGTAATTTATTCATAAGTAATTAATCAAATTTGAATTAATCAGACAATTAACTTACCTTACTTATGAATGTTTGAATTCTATTGAATGTGAATTGTTTGATATCCTTGATATATGATGCTTTGTGGTATACCCTGATTTATGTTGTGATATGAAATTTCTATATCTGTGATGTATATATTGTTATATGAATATGCAACCCTTGACCCGTAAAACGGCACTTGAATTTCGATGCGACAGGGAGTCGGATTCCAATGGTTATCCGAAACCCACATCGAATTATAATTGTGAATCTTTGTGACCGATAAATTTATTTTATCTATGAATCTGTGAATGAAGATAAGCGTTATCGATTTTACCGCTTTTTGATATATCTGTGATGATTGTATGATGTTGCACTATTGTGTGTAAAACCCCTGGACTACACCATACACACACAAATATGGATTTCACGTGGAAATCGGTTAAGTCACAGATAATTTAAATTTGATGTTTTTGAAATTGAAATTTTAATTGCAATTGATTTTGAAATTAGAAATTTGGGTTTAAATGTGAAAAGCTTTTGAAATGGAATTTCAAAGATAAAACTTATTTTCGAATAACTTGATTAAGTTTTGAAAATTTAAATAATTTGATTTAAACTTAAATTCAAGATTTGAAATTGAATTCTATGATTTGAAACTTGGGATTAAAGATGTTATACCCGTTATATAAGGGTTAAACTAATTTAAAAGTATTGATGTTGGAATGTGAATATAATTCAAGGGCTTTAACTCGTGCAAATATGATTGGATTTTTCTTAAATGAAAACTATTTGTTTTCAAATAATAACAGCTTTCATATAAGAAGTGAACTTTCAATTTGTGTTGAAAAGTTTCAAATTTAAAATGAAATTGAAATGTTTTGAAAGGCTATGAATGAATTCTTTTTGAAAGCTATGAATTGAATCTGTTTATTTTTAACAGATTTAAAATGATGATTTGTTTAAACCATTTGAAATGAAATTGTTTTGAAAGCTATGAGTTAAATCTTTGTTTTAAAGATTTAACGAGATTAATCAAATTGAAACGGAAATTGTTTTGAAATCTGTAAATGGATTTTTGTTGAAACTGGGTGAACTTTGTGAAATAAATCTTTTTGTTTAAAAGATTTGAAATGGTAATCGATTGAAACCATTTAAAAAGAAGTTGAATTATTAAGTTGTGACTTAATTGAAATCACATATCCATATGTTTTTAAATATCGCGCTCATTATTCGGGTTAGCCGAGAAAAGACATTTGTGTCATATAACCCATTCCGAATAGTAATACGTCGTATATGGATAGCATTTGAAGACCGGTGATGAAGACCGGATATTTTCAAAAACGAAAGGACAACTCGTCGAATGTCTCTGCATCGACTGGCCCCGATATAGAGATTTTATCACCCTTTGTGATGGGAAGTCCGGACGGGATTGTGAATACCCGGAATTGCAAGGGCTTCGTAAGAAGTGCCTTCGGTTCTGTTCGAACCCTGAACAGACTTGTATGGTTACATGTCTGACATTACACTTTGAGATATAAAGCCGATTTCTTTCAAATACATTTCTGTTTGGTGGCGGAGAATTTATTCTCTTAGCTTAACACCCTTCTCTGAGACGTACGAGCTCAGAGGTTATGTAGTTGAAATTTATCAGCGATATATTCCCAATTTAGTAATGTGACATGCTGAGTGTTGCTGTGTGATGATCATTGTTTGATCATTTGTGATATGATCATTTGTTTGATCATTTATCTTTGTGATCATTACTTTGATCATCTGTTGACCCAAAGCATGGCTTTGTGACAAAGCGTAGCTTTGTGGACGAGACTTCGTCAGAGCCTCACAACCCGGAAATGGTCGAAACAGGAATTGTGCGGCAAGGTTTCAGGGGTAGCTTCCCTAGGGTATGACCATTCCTTCTGGAAAAGGGTAGTATCATGGTATGGAGCCCAGATACTTACTCATGTGGACACACTTTATTTATTATGTGTGATGTTGGTTACCGAGCGCTCGGATAAAGGTCCCAAAGGACCGGGGGTGGCATATCTCAGGTTTTGTATATCCCCTGGGAAGGGGGGTAGGCGGCCTTCTTTGGCAGAGAGCAGTTTGTCTCTCGGAGCGTCTCGCCAGAGGCGTTCTTTCGTGGAATAGGAAGTTCCTTAGCCTGACCATTTGTTGGAAAATCCAGTCATCCGATACGAGCCTTGTACGGTTTTAGTTGTAGAACCTGCCATCTACTTATGGTGGAGCCCCACTGTTTAGATGGTAGCTATAGTAGGCATAGTTCGAAATGTCTATGCTGGCTAAGATTGATATTATACTTTCGAAATGTTTTCTGCACTATGCACTAGTAATAATATCAAATGATTTGATTTTGCGTAGTAAGCATCTTTGACTATCATAAGGAGAAATCTCCTCGGATTCTGCGTTTGCATTGTGTGTGTGGCGGGAGGCCTTATGGTAGTTTCATTTTCCAAAAGCATTGCGAATTGACTTTAAAATTCTTTTGCTATTTGTTTTTAAAGATAAACTGTTTTTGTTGCTCACACCAGTCCCATGACTGATCCAGAGTTTATTGTTTCTTTCCTAAACTCTGGATGCTCAAAATTTTTCTACACGAGCAGTCTAGAGTTAGGTTTTTCAGATAGTCAGAATTAGTAGATTTTCTGGAGCTAGTTCAGTCTTTTGATCGGACTGCACTTGCTTATCTTTGTTCATCGTTATTGGGAGTTCAAGCTATTTCTGGATTGGCGCTTTGGAGATGGAGATTATCCGCTGCTATTTGTTGTATCATATCTCTGATGTATATTGATATTCATTGTATCATATATTGTATCAGATAGTGTATATCAATGTATTATTCTTTTTCTTCCGCTGTGTTGTTATTTACTTAATTGTGTTATAAGCTCCGGCGACTCGGATTTGAACGGTCGAATCTACGGCATTCGAGTACGATGTAAAGTATGGATGTCGATTTTCGAGCGCGGAAATTCCGAATCGTTACATTTGGTATCAGAGCTAAGGTTGAACTTTAGCTCAGGAGTATAACACGTTAAGTAACTCATTAGAGATAGGGTGAAGTATCCCTAGAATGAGTAATCTCTAAGATATCCGTTTAAACGTCTCAGTAAATTCTCTTACTATCCACAGATAGTGAGTATGAGTGCAAGAAGTGAACGAGATAGGGGACAAGGGAATACGACTATAAATGGTCAATACCCTGCAACAGTGGAAACAACTTTCTTATCAATCTCCTTTGATTCGTTTCCAAATTCTTTTGATTTCTTCGTATCAGCAACAAGAAGAAGTTTCGGTGTGATGATGGTTCTACGAATCGTTGTAGAAAATTCTTACTTCGTATCTTCGTGGTTTCTTATCAGCTTTTTGATTTAAACCTTAATGAATTTGAAATTGGAAATTTGAAATTGAGTTAAATTGATTAATAGAATATGAAGCTAAAATTGAATTAAATCAATAAAACGATTTCGTTTGAAACCAAAATTTGAAATTTTGTTGTAATTTCTTGGGTTGATTGACGTCCGAAGAGGGACAAATTAGTACATATTTTGAGATATTTCGATTTGAATTTGGAATCTGTATCTTGTGTTTGAAGAATTATAGGAGATCGAATCTATCTCTGTCTTGTTTTCGTGCCTGCGAATTTCGAGGACGAAATTCTTTTAAGGGGGGAAGTTTGTAACGACCCCAGATTTAAATTTATTTAAATTGATAATTTATTGAATTTTTGGATAAAAATAGTAAAATAAATTGATGAAGTGAAGCGAGTTTCCCCGATTCAAATAGCAAATATATGTATATATTGGATTTGAAATCAAATTGTAAATAAATAATTAATGTAAATTTTATAACCGATGATAATTTGAATTTAAATAGTAATATAAAAATAAGATAATAAATCTTTGAGATTTAATAATAATAATTTAAAATTTAAACTAGAAATACAAGACAATAAATGTTAAGTTAAGCAAATAAATAAAATAGATTGAAAATAAAAATTTGGATTAGAATTTATAAATAATATTGGTAAACACATGTTAATAAACTTTGTAAAATATAAGTTGATACATTAACAAATTCTAATAACAAATAAAATAGAAATTCATTTATATTGTAAAGCAATAAGACAAGGCAAAAGAAAACAAATAATATACATTCAAGTATTAAACAAAACAAAGTTTTAAAATATAACTATCTATATACAAACAATGCAGGCAAGACACAATGTAAAAATAAACATAAGCAAAGCAAAGATAATAAAATATCTTTGTACAAATAAACAAAGTATGTAGATTTAAAATTAAATATAAAACAAGACAAAGCTGCAGCCACCATAACATACCATATCACCCATACCTATTGTATAAACAAATACAAACCTGTAAGTACATACATAATAAAACAACAAGAGCTTGTAAACAAATTTGAAGACATACATTCATTAACATCTTCTCAAGTACACCAAAACAAATCTTTCAGCCGAAAGGAAAGAAAAAAATAAGTATATTGTACAAACAAATTAATGCAACCCATCACAAAGTCTTCTATTAGCCACCATTGAATAAAAATCTCTGGCATAGGGTACAAACATATAATAATACCCTGTACCAAAGACATATAAACTTGTAACTTCATTTCTTATATATCTTCTTCATTTTATTTCGTCCATCTTCAAAACCAAAGAAAATTTGAAATGATGTCATTTGTAAACAAAACAAACACCAAAACAAGGCAATGTCTTCAGCCTGGAAAAACAAATCAAATTTGGGCAAATATGCAAATCTGAAGCATCTCAAATTCAAGTCAGTTTCGAATTCCAGGGTTTCAAATTCAATCTTCCAGGCTTGAGTCCTCTGTTCTTTCTTTTTAAGGTGAGCAACACACCTATTCTTGCCTATATTCTTTGATATGGTATTAATGCTTAAAAGATGATCTGGAATGTTGTTAAATACGCCTGTATGTTTGAATGTATCAGTGCATGTATGTTTTGAATGTTTGTTCATACCTCTGTAGCAAATAACAGACACAAGATTTTACATGAAAAAAATCCTCATCCCAATGAATAAGCAGATTCATGTGTAAATTTTAAAGGAAAAATGTTTGTATTATCTAAACTTTGATTTAACAAAAAAAAATATACTTATGAATAAAATCAGGAAAGAATAAAAAGAAAAGAAGATGGAATATACAGGGAAGCTAAAACATATGATAAATTCGAATATGACAAATCATTAATTCGATTATAAAATTTGGATAAGTATACAAAGACATGATTTTTAAGTTTAATATAGTGATTTTTAATTGGGTATTTCGAGAGCAAATTGAGGACGATCGGAATTGGCATTTTGGCCAATTTCCGGTGATGTGTTGGACTGGGGAGGCCGGAGTTTCTCGACGAGCTGGAAGAGCCAACGGAGTGTCGAGGAAAAATATATGGATGGTGGATCGATCACGGTGGTGGCGTCGGCAAGTAGTTGAAGTTTTTAACCCTAGCTTTGGTTTGCTCGACAAATTTGATCGACTCAGCATCTCTCGTTGATCGAGTGTGACGAGACTCAGGTGGATGAAGGTAGGCATGTAGAGGCAGACGATGCCGGAGTTCTATGGGTCACGGTGGTCGGAATTGGGTTGGCAAAGCATTTCCAGGTTTGGGGTGATGGTCCTGCTCTCGTTTCCAGGTTTAAAACTTCGAACTCGATTTTGATTCGAGTGGTTGTGATGGGTTCTGGTGATCGTGATCACGTCAAGTGATGGTCGCTGATGTGTGGATGTCTGGGTGGATGGTCGGAGATGTGTGGGATCGACGTGCACGTGCACGCGTATACTGGTGTGTCTGGGTGATGCTGTAGGAAGAAGATGGTGGTATGGCTCGAAGTTTCTTCGGGATTTCTATGAGCTGGCTCGAGTTTTTATTCGGGGATTTGTGTGTATACACCGGGTATAAAATAACTTAAACAAAATTTTAAAGTTTAAAGGTGGCTCGGGTTGGTTTTGGAGAAAACTCGAAGTAGAGGCCATGTTGACTCGGGGAATACCCGAAGCAGGTCTCGGGTTTTTAATTTCCAGTTTTTAAAACTTGAACAAATTTAAGTCAATTTAATTTGTAAACTTATTTTTCTTAAAATAATGATTGTTGTTAAGTACAAATATGAAATTGTGTTGAAAGGTTTTGAAATAACAATATTTCTAAAGTTAATTAAGTTTAATTAAAATGTTTTAAACTTATATTTGAAAAGGGTTTATTTTAAATAAAACTTAATTAAGTGATTAAGAAGTTAATTTAATGTTTTAATTTGTTAACTTAAAAGTTAAGTTAATTTATATGGATTAATGATTTATAATTAACTAAAGATCAATAAATTATTTATTTAAAGCTAATTAATTTATAATTAAGAATAATTAATTAAATGGTAATTAATTAAGAGTTAATTTATTAATTAAAGACAATCAATTAAATGGTGAAATTTATAATTAAAGATTAATTATTTAATAATTAAGGGTTGATGAATTATAATTAAAGGTTAATTAATTTATTGGTAATGGTTAATTAATAAATGATTAAAGAATAATTAATCAAAATAATTTGTAATTTATTAATAATTAATTAACCAGGATTGGTAATTTATTCATAAGTAATTAATCAAATTTGAATTAATCAGACAATTAACTTACCTTACTTATGAATGTTTGAATTCTATTGAATGTGAATTGTTTGATATCCTTGATATATGATGCTTTGTGATATACCCTGATTTATGTTGTGATTTGAAATTTCTATATCTGTGATGTATATATTGTTATATGAATATGCAACCCTTGACCCGTAAAACGGCACTTGAATTTCGTTGCGACAGGGAGTCGGATTCTAGTTGGTTATCCGAAACCCACATCGAATTATAATTGTGAATCTTTGTGACCGATAAATTTATTTTATCTATGAATCTATGAATGAAGATAAGCGTTATCGATTTTACCGCTTATTGATATATCTATGATTATTGTATGATGTTGCACTATTGTGTGTAAAACCCCTGGACTACACCATACACACACAAATATGGATTTCACGTGGAAATCGGTTAAGTCACAGATAATTTAAATTTGATGTTTTTGAAATTGAAATTTTAATTGCAATTGATTTTGAAATTAGAAATTTGGGTTTAAATGTGAAAAGCTTTTGAAATGGAATTTCAAAGATAAAACTTATTTTCGAATAACTTGATTAAGTTTTGAAAATTTAAATAATTTTATTTAAACTTAAATTCAAGATTTGAAATTGAATTCTATGATTTGAAACTTGGGATTAAAGATGTTATACCCGTTATATAAGGGTTAAACTAATTTAAAAGTATTGATGTTGGAATGTGAATATAATTCAAGGGCTTTAACTTGTGCAAATATGATTGGATTTTTCTTAAATGAAAACTATTTGTTTTCAAATAATAACAGCTTTCATATAAGAAGTGAACTTCCAATTTGTGTTGAAAAGTTTCAAATTTAAAATGAAATTGAAATGTTTTGAAAGGCTATGAATGAATTCTTTTTGAAAGCTATGAATTGAATCTGTTTATTTTTAACAGATTTAAAATGATGATTTGTTTAAACCATTTGAAATGAAATTGTTTTGAAAGCTATGAGTTAAATCTTTGTTTTAAAGATTTAACGAGATTAATCAAATTGAAACGGAAATTGTTTTGAAATCTGTAAATGGATTTTTGTTGAAACTGGGTGAACTTTGTGAAATAAATCTTTTTGTTTAAAAGATTTGAAATGGTAATCGATTGAAACCATTTAAAAAGAAGTTGAATTATTAAGTTGTGACTTAATTGAAATCACATATCCATATGTTTTTAAATATCGCGCTCACTATTCGGGTTAGCCGGGAAAAGACATTTGTGTCATATAACCCATTCCGAATAGTAATACGTCGTATATGGATAGCATTTGAAAACCGGTGATGAAGACCGGATATTTTCAAAAACGAAAGGACAACTCGTCGAATGTCTCTACATCGACTGGCCCCGATATAGAGATTTTATCACCCTTTGTGATGGGAAGTCCGGACGGGATTGTGAATACCCGGAATTGCAAGGGCTTCGTAAGAAGTGCCTTCGGTTCTGTTCGAACCCGGAACAGACTTGTATGGTTACATGCCTGACATTACACTTTGAGATATAAAGTCGATTTCTTTCAAATACATTTCTGTTTGGTGGCGGAGAATTTATTCTCTTAGCTTAACACCCTTCTCTGAGACGTACGAGCTCAGAGGTTATGTAGTTGAAATTTATCAACGATATATTCCCAATTTGGTAATGTGACATGCTGAGTGTTGCTGTGTGATGATCATTGTTTGATCATTTGTGATATGATCATTTGTTTGATCATTTATCTTTATGATCATTACTTTGATCATCTGTTGACCCAAAGCATGGCTTTGTGACAAAGCGTAGCTTTGTGGACGAGACTTCGTCAGAGCCTCACAACCCGGAAATGGTCGAAACAGGAATTGTGCGGCAAGGTTTCAGGGGTAGCTTTCCTAGGGTATGACCATTCTTTCTGGAAAAGGGTAGTATCATGGTATGGAGCCCAGATACTTACTCATGTGGGCACACTTTATTTATTATGTGTGATGTTGGTTATCGAGCGCTCGGATAAAGGTCCCAAAGGACCGGGGGTGGCATATCTCAGGTTTTGTATATCCCCTGGGAAGGGGGGTAGCCGGCCTTGTTTGGCAGAGAGCAGTTTGTCTCTCGGAGCGTCCCTCCAGAGGCGTTCTTTCGTGGAATAGGAAGTTCCTTAGCCTGACCATTTGTTGGAAAATCCATTCATCCGATACGAGCCTTGTACGGTTTTAGTTGTAGAACCTGCCATCTACTTATGGTGGCGCCCCACTGTTTAGATGGTAGCTATAGTAGGCATAGTTCGAAATGTCTATGCTGGCTAAGATTGATATTATACTTTCGAAATGTTTTCTGCACTATGCACTAGTAATAATATCAAATGATTTGATTTTGCGTAGTAATCATCTTTGACTATCATAAGGAGAAATCTCCTTCGATTCTGCGTTTGCATTGTGTGTGTGGCGGGAGGCCTTATGGTAGTTTCATTTTCCAAAAGCATTGCGAATTGACTTTAAAATTCTTTTGCTATTTGTTTTTAAAGATAAACTGTTTTTGTTGCTCACACCAGTCTCATGACTGATCCGGAGTTTATTGTTTCTTTCCTAAACTCTGGATGCTCAAAATTTTTCTACACGAGCAGTCTAGAGTTGGGTTTTTCAGATAGTCAGAATTAGTAGATTTTCTGGAGCTAGTTCAGTCTTTGGATCGGACTGCACTTGCTTATCTTTGTGCATCGTTATTGGGAGTTCAAGCTATTTCTAGATTGGCGCTTTGGAGATGAAGATTATCCGCTGCTATTTGTTGTATCATATCTCTGATGTATATTGATATTCATTGTATCAGATATTGTATCAGATAGTGTATATCAATGTATTATTCTTTTTCTTCCGCTGTGTTGTTATTTACTTAATTGTGTTATAAGCTCCGGCGACTCGGATTTGAACGGTCGAATCTACGGCATTCGAGTACGATGTAAAGTATGGATGTCGATTTTCGAGCGCGGAAATTCCGAATCGTTACATTTGGTATCAGAGCTAAGGTTGAACTTTAGCTCAGGAGTATAATACGTTAAGTAACTCATTAGAGATAGGGTGAAGTATCCCTAGAATGAGTAATCTCTAAGATATCCGTTTAAACGTCTCAGTAAATTCTCTTACTATCCACAGATAGTGAGTATGAGTGCAAGAAGTGAACGAGATAAGGGACAAGGGAATACAACTATAAATGGTCAATACCCTGCAATAGTGGAAACAACTTTCTTATCAATCTCCTTTGATTCGTTTCCAAATTCTTTTGATTTCTTCGTATCAGCAACAAGAAGAAGTTTCGGTGTGATGATGGTTCTACGAATCCACTACAACAAAAAGTGTCTTTTATAGCGGCATATAGCCGCTATTAATCACAACCATAGCGGTTTGATAAGCGCTGTATATCGACATATTATAAAAAACTGTTGAATATTTATAACACAAAATATGCCGCTATGGTGAGCTTAGTTTTATAACGCAAATTCGACGCTATGGTACGTTAATTCAATAGCTCATTATAGTCGCTATAATACAGCTAAATCTCAATGGAACTGAAAATCTTTATAACACCATTTTGCCGCTATAAAATATTTATTCAATAGCTCATTATAACCGCTATAATACAGCTAAATCTCAACGGAATTGGAAATCTTTATAACACCATTTTGCCGCTATTTACACGGTACTATAGCATGTATATACCGTTATAAAATACGCATATACACGGTACTATAGCATGAATCTTCTTTAAAAACATAACAGTTGAACAATGTAAGAGCCGAAGAATATAATAACCAGGAAATGAAACTCATTCAATCAAATGTACCAAATGTCTATATATATTATATTAAACATGCTCAAACATACACATAATATCCATTATATAATAACAACATCGCAAATAAGTTTTCAATTGGACTAAAAAACAATATAGCTAATAACACAAAACCAGGTCATCACCAAAACCAAAATTAAAAATTAAATATGTTTTTATCTTGTTGCATGTTAACTTCATTGAACCAAAAACAATAAAAAGACGAACCAAATGAAGGTCCAACTATTTATCCATGGAGCACACAAAGAATGAGAGTTAGGGATCCAGGTTATTTGTCCGGTCCCCACGTTTTGCACGACTGCATGTTTTTATTAAACTATAATTCTAGGGCAGCACGTCATCCCAGATCCCGATTCAATGTTTGCATTAATTACTCGCACTCGCTCAGTTCATATGATCATTGTTCATGGACCAAAGTAAAGTTGGTCATAATGCACCTGGACTCCCCCAAGTAATTTATGCTGTAGAAGGATGAGAAAAAGACTGTTAGCACAAATCAAGGAAAAGAAAAGGAAAAAAAGGAAAATTAGTCTAATTGGGATGTTAGATTACAGTGTGGCATTCTGCTAATTGAATATGTTGTTCTCGTGCAGGCGCAAAAAGAGTTGCACTCTCATCATTTCCAATATAAAATAAATGTCTGTTTCCATTATATATGACAAGAACCCATATATAATATACATCTAATAGATTTAGCTACTCTAACTAAACACCAAGGCTACCACTCTGAAACTTGAAGCTTAAATTCGTTTTCATTCTGAAAGCAACAATCTGATCAACAATGTATCTCATTTGGGAACATTATACAACTGTATAAAGCATTTAAAGTCTAGGAATACATTTATCTTAGTCAAGAATTTGAACAATAAAATCATACAATCAGTGTAATTCATAAAAGAGCGATATCAAATAAAACAGCCATCATCAACCCCATTGCCTCTAAGAAATGATGACAGAAGCAATTCATGTCCCATCTTTTGTAGGGAACCATATGTTTTTCTTTTGAATCTGAACCATATCTACACCCATGCACCAGAACTTTTGAATTTTTAAATGTACATAAAGAAAATATTCTATATTCATTGCTTAGGTGCACATAATCAATCTACTGAATATACATTGTCTTGTTAATTGTTATGAATTCATCCAATATTGGGACAGGCATCCATGCTACATAGACTGAAACAGTGAAAAATAAACTCAAATTTTGGTGTTAAGCTGCTTTATGTTGCTTGAATTAAGAAATGTAAGCCTGTAAAAATGCTAACCTTTTGCTTTACAGAAATCTTTGTTGGATCATGTTCTTTGACCAATCATGCCAAAACATTCCTTCTGCTCTCTTTACACGGCACTACAAAGACTAAAAAATCAACTAAATTCAGAAATCATGGAGCAGTGAATATCAAATGACTATAAGTAGCAATCAACAAACACCAAGTCACTAACTCAATCAAAATTTCACATTTTGCTTGAATGGAGAAAATCTTCAAATTCATTCTTTTATCAACCTTCTTCATCTTTTCAAACTCAACTCGCATTCCTAGCACCAAAAACAGATGCTGAGGCATTAATCTTATTCAAAAATTCGATACCTATGGATCCCAACTTAGTATTATCCAATTGGCAAGTTAAGAATAGTCCATGCATTTGGTTTGGTGTGTGGTGCAATAATGCAAATAGAGTTATTCATCTCAGTTTAAGCAATCTCAACCTTTCAGGCAATGTTTCTTTCTACTCTTTTGCTTCTCTTAACAAGCTCATATTTCTTGATTTGTCCAACAATCATTTTTCTATCAACTCTTCTTCTTTGCTTCACCTCCCAAACACTTTGTATCAACTCAATCTTTCGCATAATGTATCAGGTTATTTGCCTGAGCTTTTGTTGACAATTTTTTTTGCAGTACCTTACATGAGATAAATACAAACATATTTGGGCAAAGAAGCATTACCAGGTAAACTATAAGCTCCAAGTGCTAGAATATTTGCAAAGGTAAGCCACACACCATGGTCACATTTTAAATGCCCCAGTTCATGAGCTAAAACAGCCTGGTTATACCAGTTATGTGTAAATAATTCAAAAATAAAAATAGGGATGTACACATTAATAATACAGAAAATTGCTAGCACTCATCAATTATTAGTCTTTATAGTTTAAAAACATTCATTCTAGCAAATTTGTATAAAGACAAGACATGCACAGAAGAAGTCAAATAAAGGGAAAAAGAAAAAAGAAGAGGAAAAAAAAAACAAATAAATCCATTTGGTGTTGCCTTTAAAAGCAAATGAAAGCTAGGTGGGCTATGGTAAAATAACTATAAATAAGAAATAAATACAGATCAGAATAAGTAGGAACAAAAGTTACTTGCAGCTCTTTTCCTGTTAGAAGCTCAACTAAACTTGTATGGACAACAATAAAAGGTTTCCGACCACTAATTGCCAATGTGTACGCATTTGGGACAAGATTTTGGCGAACGTACAGATCAGGTGCTTCTATATTCAAAACCTTTGCAGCTTCATTCAGTGATTGATAAAGACCAGATAACTGTAAAATAATATCACCAAATTTGGTTGACAATACTACAATTGAAAAGCAAACAACCACAAACTGTGTTTAAACTTTAAACAGAAGCAATTTCAGTAAAAAAGATATTACTATATGGGGACATATAAAGCATTTGCCTTCGGTACCAACTACATACTTAAACAATTACATGAGTACATAAGAATAGCATATAAAAATCAATAACCATGCGTAGGCAAGTACAAAGACCACAACCATGTACACAGAGTAGTAACATATTCTGATATGAATTCATTAGATAATTGCTTTGCATTGGATTTTTCCATCAAAACAATGATCCAATGATTAGAAATACAAATATTTGTATATTTAAAGAGTACGTAAGTATACTCCCTCTTAATTACCTATTGATGATGCAATGCCAGAAACACTTCCACAAACCAAGCTAACCGAATCATTAGAATCTGAAGGCCTGTTCAAGCATATCCAAATCAAACTTTTGCATGAAATTAAAATTAAAAATCACTTAATATTAAAAACAAATCACTACCTTCTTACCAATGAGATCTCAGAGTTTCATAAACAGAAAAGCCGATTGCCATGCTAGGTCCAACAACTTGCACTTCATAAACAGAAAAATTGATTGCTTTGCAGATGGAACAAAGTGTATGAGAAATCCCTCTATAATACATTTGGTTTGTCTGTAACTATTTCATATGACTACCTGAATTTATTGAGTCGATTTCCCAAGAAAAATTGATGATACCAAAAATTTATGGATGTTCTATAATTTCTGATTTGTGGATGGATACCAAAAATCGACATTTGATCAATTTTTTGATCGTGTAATTTTAAAAAGTAATAAAACATGGATTTGATGAATTGTATTGTTTAATTAGGTGTCATGGGGAATAAATTTGTTGTTAAACATTATTGTTTATACTAATATTTTAAATGGATCATTTTGTCGCAACTGTGGAATAAGATCTTTAGTTGTAATATGTTTCCAAAGTAATTCGTTGCTATTGTGAGAGCATATCAGTACAAATAGTGACCCTACTGTTTCATATCAAAATTGTCATGGAGATTGGAATATTTTTCAAATTGGTGTAGTGTAGCCATTAGCTAAACGTGTTCAAAGTTGAATGTAGACTTATGAAAGTGGGATGAGTTAGTGCAGATACGTAGAGTTCTACAAAGCTAGCTCTTGATCTCTGTTCATTTGTATTCTTCCCAAATTCAGAGATTATTCAAGAAAAAAGCAAAGGCCAGCATTATTTAGCGGTCCTTCTGTCGAGAGATTAATTGCTAGTTGGCCAACTGCATTCATCTATACTATTCATATCTGTTATAGCTCGAATAATCAAGTGTTAACCATTTTTTATCACTGAACTACTTGCTTACAATTACAATTACAATTACAATTACAATTACATAATCATCTATTAATTGTTGGAGTAAAAGATGATCTTTCAGCATTCAATCGTGATACATTATTTTGATTTTTTTACCACAATCATACACCGTTAGCTATTCGATTAATACATTTTTGCATTCTACTACTAAAGTCTCTTGCTTTGTATAGAAATCACATCATCAAAGTTAACAAGAATTCACAAGAAACAGTAGTTAACAAGAAATTACAAGAAGAAGAAGCAGCAACAGCTTTGAAGAAATCGCAACAGGAGGAAAACACAGGTGATGAGATCCTCAGGTTTGGCGCCTTCACATTTAAGATGAAAAATGGTGTTCTAGAACGAATTTTTGAGTAAATCTACATGGTAGTGTTCTTATTTTGAAAAGAAATGTATAGAAAATCAAGATAGATTCTTTGTATTGTATGACTTGGGGGGCACCAATTCTTTCTTCTTGTTCTATGCATGAAGTCCACATTTACTGATGCTACAAAGTTTTCATTTTTACATGTAATCTTGGCTTCTTTTCATATTTTGCTCATGTCAACTATGGTTTCTCTCTCTGTTTTTTTTCAGTTGAGTTTCTACGTTTGATTCTTTAGCTGCCACTTGATGTGCGAGTTGCAGCTTTCCAAATAGTTGGTACTATTCAGTGTGTTTATCTTAGATGAATTTTCAATTATTATTTTTATTGGAAAGACATGTTAAAGTAGAATATTCAGTGTTGGTATTCATATAAGATCGACTGAACGCAGTGTTCAGTTTTTCGCATGTTAAATTAGAATATTCCAACTATCATATTCCGAACTTAATATATTTGGAATTACTGAATGTGAAACCATCTTGTATATTCTAAATTTGAAGACTGTAGCCAATCTCATAAAAATCTTCATGCTTTTGAAACATTATATAAAACAGAGGCATTCGAAGCTTCTATATCTTCTGAAAAACTATTACAAAACTTATATAAACATGCCTAAAGCTTTGCAATTAGAATTCTTTAGTTCAAAGTAAGTTCAAATCTGAAATTCTGTGTACATGTAACTCCATACGCTTGAAATCATATACTTATTTGAGCCATATGTCTGTAATAGTTGATGTATTGAAGTTTATCTTTATATCCTAAAACTTCATATCATAGAAAATAATGTTTCATCATTGACATGGACCGTAAGCATAAAAAGGAATTATGGGACATAGCATGTAAAATACAGTACAAAGTTGATTCACGTTCATGATCCAGGTTTGAGAATGGGACGAATGGCAATATGCAGTTATGTTTAATGTATAAGGAGCCAATATAACACCATAGGGGATATAACAGTATGGATTAACTCGGCTCTCCCTACAATTAGATAAGAATTTGTAGTCTCATTTTTCTACTTTATTCGTTATTTTTTGGAATAAATTTGTGGAGTCACCATAATGTAAGTAATTTCTTAATAAAGGCACCCCCAAATATCTTACAAGCAGACTGTCCTTAGTGATTTGCAGTGAGTCAAGTATGTCCGCCCTATTGGTTGCACCGTCACTAAAATAAATTGTTGATTTAAAAGCACTGGTTCACAATCATAGTGGTGTTTTTCAACTACTTTAGAATGCCCTTTAAGGTTTTTGCACTTTTCATATCTAATCCAACAAAGAAAATAACATGTGTAAACAAAAAGTAGACCAACTGTCAAAATTATGCAATAACGAAGCTACAGAGTACATGAAAAGATAAAAAATAAAGTGTTTAATCCAAGGAGATAGAGCTACCCATTCCTTTCATGCTGGTGTTTCCCAATTGAAGGCAACTTCTATGGCTAATACGATGTTTGATGCCTAAGGAAATTGGGTAAATACAAACGGAAATCTTAACAGGGAAGTCATTCAATTTTTTATTAAATTATTTAACAATTCTAACCTTAGATGTAATTTTCCTCATACTGATCTTAAAAACAATCCTCTCTGAAAATGCAAGAACGTCTCTAGATAAACCTTTTGAGATGGAGGAAGTGAAAGTGGCGATTTTTCAAATAGACAACAACAGCTCTCTAGGTTCATATGGTTTCAACTTAAAATTTGCAAACTTCATTAGGAGATGATTAAAGATGATGTTTACCAAGCAATGTTGGGCATTAAACAATCAAGTAAGATTATTAAAGAGGTAAATCACACATTTATTTGCCTTATCCCTAAAACTGTGGACCCACGAACTCTTTCAGATTACAGGTCAATTTCTTTATGTAACATTCTTCAAAAATATTTGGCTAATCTAATGTGTAGTAGAATGAAGCAATATATAAATGATCTGATTTCTATTAATCAAAAAATATACCGTCAAAGTCTGCAAGCGTATTGAGAAAGAATTACCATTAGAGAGATCTTTGAGCTTCTTGGTCGTATCTAAATACATATACAAACAATATGTGTTAGCAAATCTAAAGAAGTCCTAGAAAAAGCATAATAAATATGAAAATTCGTCTTCTTTTCCTCAGAGTGAGATTTAACAATGAATGTTGGATCATAAAATTTCGGCTGCTTCTTTTCTCTGTTGCTTTTTCTTAATCTTCCACTCCCTGTATCAAATTTCAAAGAGGAAAATGCTGATGATAGAAGGGAAATGCTGACAATCTAAAACAATTTAACTATAATTACTAAACAATTAAAAAATCAACCAAATCAAAAACAAAAAAGTATAAGAACAGAATCGCATCAAATCGATTTAGGGTTTTAGATAATACGCACACGACAATCCGACTTCTTCGAATCAGCTTGCCGGAGAATTCAGAGATGTTGAAGATCGAGAGTTTAGTGTTTCGATTTTAGATTGTTGATTTCTTCATGGATTTTGATCTAGGGTTGAATAAGCAAAAATGTTAAAGTTTGAGGTCTGATTTGTTTGGAGGGAGACGAAAAATTTAAGAGCGGGGTTGTTCTGTTTTGGGGCCACTTTTGGTGGAAGCGTTACAGACTACAAACAAGAAATAAAGGTAAAATAACAAACAATTAAGAATAAACAATAACGCTTTTGAATAATGTGTCATCTAATTGCGTTATTAATAACAAACTTTCTTGTAGTGACGTATCTTCGTGGTTTCTTATCAGCTTTTTGATTTAAACCTTAATGAATTTGAAATTGGAAATTTGAAATTGAGTTAAATTGATTAATAGAATATGAAGCTAAAATTGAATTAAATCAATAAAACGATTTCGTTTGAAACCAAAATTTGAAATTTTGTTGTAATTTCTTGGGTTGATTGAGGTCCGAAGAGGGACAAATTAGTACATATTTTGAGATATTTCGATTTGAATTTGGAATCTGTATCTTGTGTTTGAAGAATTATAGAAGATCGAATCTATCTTTGTCTTTTTTTTCGTGCCTGCGAATTTCGAGGACGAAATTCTTTTAAGGGGAGAAGTTTGTAACGACCCTAGATTTAAATTTATTTAAATTGATAATTTATTGAATTTTTGGATAAAAATAGTAAAATAAATTGATGAAGTGAAGCGAGTTTCCCCGATTCAAATAGCAAATATATGTATATATTGGATTTGAAATCAAATTGTAAATAAATAATTAATGTAAATTTTATAACCGATGATAATTTGAATTTAAATAGTAATATAAAAATAAGATAATAAATCTTTGAGATTTAATAATAATAATTTAAAATTTAAACTAGAAATACAAGACAATAAATGTTAAGTTAAGCAAATAAATAAAATAGATTGAAAATAAAAATTTGGATTAGAATTTATAAATAATATTGGTAAACACATGTTAATAAACTTTGTAAAATACAAGTTGATACATTAACAAATTCTAATAACAAATAAAATAGAAATTCATTTATATTGTAAAGCAATAAGACAAGGCAAAAGAAAACAAATAATATACATTCAAGTATTAAACAAAACAGAGTTTTAAAATATAACTATCTATATACAAACAATGCAGGCAAGACACAATGTAAAAATAAACATAAGCAAAGCAAAGATAATAAAATATCTTTGTACAAATAAACAAAGTATGTAGATTTAAAATTAAATATAAAACAAGACAAAGCTGCAGCCACCATAACATACCATATCACCCATACCTATTGTATAAACAAATACAAACCTGTAAGTACATACATAATAAAACAACAAGAGCTTGTAAACAAATTTGAAGACATACATTCATTAACATCTTCTCAAGTACACCAAAACAAATCTTTCGGCCGAAAGGAAAGAAAAAAATAAGTATATTGTACAAACAAATTAATGCAACCCATCACAAAGTCTTATATCAGCCACCATTGAATAAAAATCTCTGGCATAGGGTACAAACATATAATAATACTCTGTACTAAAGACATATAAACTTGTAACTTCATTTCTTATATATCTTCTTCATTTTATTTCGTCCATCTTCAAAACAAAAGAAAATCTGAAATGATGTCATCTGTAAACAAAACAAACACCAAAACAAGGCAATGTCTTCAGCCTGGAAAAACAAATCAAATCTGGGCAAATATGCAAATCTGAAGCATCTCAAATTCAAGTCAGTTTCGAATTCCAGGGTTTCAAATTCAATCTTCCAGGCTTGAGTCCTCTGTTCTTTCTTTTTAAGGTGAGCAACACACCTATTCTTGCCTATATTCTTTGATATGGTATTAATGCTTAAAAGATGATCTGGAATGTTGTTAAATACGCCTGTATGTTTGAATGTATCAGTGCATGTATGTTTTGAATGTTTGTTCATACCTCTGTAGCAAATAACAGACACAAGATTTTACATGAAAAAAATCCTCATCCCAATGAATAAGCAGATTCATGTGTAAATTTTAAAGGAAAAATGTTTGTATTATCTAAACTTTGATTTAATAAAAAAAATATACTTATGAATAAAATCAGGAAAGAATAAAAAGAAAAGAAGATGGAATATACAGGGAAGCTAAAACATATGATAAATTCGAATATGACAAATCATTAATTCGATTATAAAATTTGGATAAGTATACAAAGACATGATTTTTAAGTTTAATATAGTGATTTTTAATTGGGTATTTCGAGAGCAAATTGACGACGATCGGAATTGGCATTTTGGCCAATTTCCGGTGACGTGTTGGACTGGGGAGGCCGGAGTTTCTCGAGGAGCTGGAAGAGCCAACGGAGTGTCGAGGCAAAATATATGGATGGTGGATCGATCATGGTGGTGGCATCGACAAGTAGTTGAAGTTTTTAACCCTAGCTTTGGTTTGCTCGACAAATTTGATCGACTCGGCATCTCTCGTTGATCGAGTGTGACGAGATGCAGGTGGATGAAGGTAGGCATGTAGAGGCAGACGATGCCGGAGTTCTAGCGGTCACGGTGGTCGGAATTGGGTTGGCGAAGCATTTCCAGGTTTGGGGTGATGGTCCTGCTCGCGTTTCCAGGTTTAAAACTTCGAACTCGATTTTGATTCGAGTGGTTGTGATGGGTTCTGGTGATCGTGATCACGTCAGGTGATGGTCGCTGATGTGTGGATGTCTGGGTGGATGGTCGGAGATGTGTGGGATCGACGTGCACGTGCACGCGTATACTGGTGTGTCTAGGTGATGCTGTAGGAAGAAGATGGTGGTATGGCTCGAAGTGTCTTCGGGATTTCTATGAGCTGGCTCGAGTTTTTATTCGGGGATTTGTGTGTATACACCGGGTATAAAATAACTTAAACAAATTTTTAAAATTTAAAGGTGGCTCGGGTTGGTTTTGGAGAAAACTCGAAGTAGAGGCCATGTTGACTCGGGGAATACCCGAAGCAGGTCTCGGGTTTTTAATTTCCAGTTTTTAAAACTTGAACAAATTTAAGTCAATTTAATTTGTAAACTTATTTTTCTTAAAATAATGATTGTTGTTAAGTACAAATATGAAATTGTGTTGAAAGGTTTTGAAATAACAATATTTCTAAAGTTAATTAAGTTTAATTAAAATGTTTTAAACTTATATTTGAAAAGGGTTTATTTTAAATAAAACTTAATTAAGTGATTAAGAAGTTAATTTAATGTTTTAATTTGTTAACTTAAAAGTTAAGTTAATTTATATGGATTAATGATTTATAATTAACTAAAGATCAATAAATTATTTATTTAAAGCTAATTAATTTATAATTAAGGATAATTAAATGGTAATTAATTAAGAGTTAATTTATTATTTAAAGACAATCAATTAAATGGTGAAATTTATAATTAAAGATTAATTATTTAATAATTAAGGGTTGATGAATTATAATTAAAGATTAATTAATTTATTGGTAATTGTTAATTAACAAATGATTAAAGAATAATTAATCAAAATAATTTGTAATTTATTAATAATTAATTAACCAGGATTGGTAATTTATTCATAAGTAATTAATCTAATTTGAATTAATTAGACAATTAACTTACCTTACTTATGAATGTTTGAATTCTATTGAATGTGAATTGTTTGATATCCTTGATATATGATGCTTTGTGATATACCCTGATTTATGTTGTGATCTGAAATTTCTATATCTGTGATGTATATATTGTTATATGAATATGCAACCCTTGACACATAAAACGGCACTTGAATTTCGATGCGACAGGGAGTCGGATTCCAGTTGGTTATCCGAAACCCACATCGAATTATAATTGTGAATCTCTGTGACCGATAAATTTATTTTATCTATGAATCTGTGAATGAAGATAAGCGTTATCGATTTTACCGCTTATTGATATATCTGTGATGATTGTATGATGTTGCACTATTGTGTGTAAAACCCCTGGACTACACCATACACACACAAATATGGATTTCACGTGGAAATCGGTTAAGTCACAGATAATTTAAATTTGATGTTTTTGAAATTGAAATTTTAATTGCAATTGATTTTGAAATTAGAAATTTGGGTTTAAATGTGAAAAGCTTTTGAAATGGAATTTCAAAGATAAAACTTATTTTCGAATAACTTGATTAAGTTTTGAAAATTTAAATAATTTGATTTAAACTTAAATTCAAGATTTGAAATTGAATTCTATGATTTGAAACTTGGGATTAAAGATGTTATACCCGTTATATAAGGGTTAAACTAATTTAAAAGTATTGATGTTGAATGTGAATATAATTCAAGGGCTTTAACTCGTGCAAATATGATTGGATTTTTCTGAAATGAAAACTATTTGTTTTCAAATAATAACAGCTTTCATATAAGAAGTGAACTTCCAATTTGTGTTGAAAAGTTTCAAATTTAAAATGAAATTGAAATGTTTTGAAAGGCTATGAATGAATTCTTTTTGAAAGCTATGAATTGAATCTGTTTATTTTTAACAGATTTAAAATGATGATTTGTTTAAACCATTTGAAATGAAATTGTTTTGAAAGCTATGAGTTAAATCTTTGTTTTAAAGATTTAACGAGATTAATCAAATTGAAACGGAAATTGTTTTAAAATCTGTAAATGGATTTTTGTTGAAACTGGGTGAACTTTGTGAAATAAATCTTTTTGTTTAAAAGATTTGAAATGGTAATCGATTGAAACCATTTAAAAAGAAGTTGAATTATTAAGTTGTGACTTAATTGAAATCACATATCCATATGTTTTTAAATATCGCGCTCACTATTCGGGTAAGCCGGGAAAAGACATTTGTGTCATATAACCCATTCCGAATAGTAATACGTCGTATATGGATAGCATTTGAAGACCGGTGATGAAGATCGGATATTTTCAAAAACGAAAGGACAACTCGTCGAATGTCTCTGCATCGACTGGCCCCGATATAGAGATTTTATCACCCTTTGTGATGGGAAGTCTGGACGGGATTGTGAATACCCGGAATTGCAAGGGCTTCGTAAGAAGTGCCTTCGGTTCTGTTCGAACCCGGAACAGACTTGTATGGTTACATGTCTGACATTACACTTTGAGATATAAAGCCGATTTCTTTCAAATACATTTCTGTTTGGTGGCGGAGAATTTATTCTCTTAGCTTAACACCCTTCTCTGAGACGTACAAGCTCAGAGGTTATGTAGTTGAAATTTATCAGCGATATATTCCCAATTTGGTAATGTGACATGCTGTGTGATGATCATTGTTTGATCATTTGTGATATGATCATTTGTTTGATCATTTGTCTTTGTGATCATTACTTTGATCATCTGTTGACCCAAAGCATGGCTTTGTGACAAAGCGTAGCTTTGTGGACGAGACTTCATCAGAGCCTCACAACCCGGAAATGGTCGAAACAGGAATTGTGCGGCAAGGTTTCAGGGGTAGCTTCCCTAGGGTATGACCATTCCTTCTGGAAAAGGGTAGTATCATGGTATGGAGCCCATATACTTACTCATGTGGACACACTTTATTTATTATGTGTGATGTTGGTTACCGAGCGCTCGGATAAAGGTCCCAAAGGACCGGGGGTGGCATATCTCAGGTTTTGTATATCCCCTGGGAAGGGGGGTAGCCGGCCTTGTTTGGCAGAGAGCAGTTTGTCTCTCGGAGCGTCCCGCCAGAGGCGTTCTTTCGTGGAATAGGAAGTTCCTTAGCCTGACCATTTATTGGAAAATCCATTCATCTGATACGAGCCTTGTACGGTTTTAGTTGTAGAACCTGCCATCTACTTATGGTGGCGCCCCACTGTTTAGATGGTAGCTATAGTAGGCATAGTTCGAAATGTCTATGCTGGCTAAGATTGATATTATACTTTCGAAATGTTTTCTGCACTATGCACTAGTAATAATATCAAATGATTTGATTTTGCGTAGTAAGCATCTTTGACTATCATAAGGAGAAATCTCCTTTGATTCTGCGTTTGCATTGTGTGTGTGCGGGAGGCCTTATGGTAGTTTCATTTTCCAAAAGCATTGCGAATTGACTTTAAAATTCTTTTGCTATTTGTTTTTAAAGATAAACTGTTTTTGTTGCTCACACCAGTCCCATGACTGATCCGGAGTTTATTGTTTCTTTCCTAAACTCTGGATGCTCAAAATTTTTCTACACGAGCAATCTAGAGTTGGGTTTTTCAGATAGTCAGAATTAGTAGATTTTCTGGAGCTAATTCAGTCTTTGGATCGGACTGCACTTGCTTATCTTTGTGCATCGTTATTGGGAGTTCAAGCTATTTCTGGATTGGCGCTTTGGAGATGGAGATTATCCGCTGCTATTTGTTGTATCATATCTCTGATGTATATTGATATTCATTGTATCAGATATTGTATCAGATAGTGTATATCAATGTATTATTCTTTTTCTTCCGCTGTGTTGTTATTTACTTAATTGTGTTATAAGCTCCGGCGACTCGGATTTGAACGGTCGAACTACGACATTCGAGTACGATGTAAAGTATGGATGTCGATTTTCGAGCGCGGAAATTCCGAATCGTTGCATCTCTCCTCCTCAAGTTTCTCAAACTATCCCTTTGTGTTTAAGATAGACTACCTTCATTCTCTTATTCGGTGTAGTCTTTCTCGACCATCTCCCATACGTCGTGTGCTCCTAAGAGAGTCATCATCCTTAAACTCCAATTGTCATAATTGATCTTGGTGAGCATTGCAACTTGTAAGGGAATGCTGCTATTCGCCATCTTTTATTAGTAGGATTTTCAAGCTTTGATACCACTTTGTTGGAAGTAATCTTCAATAGCAAATAGAATTGATTTTAGAAGAAGATAGATAAGAAGTTGGAGAAGAAAAAATGATTTTTCTCTTATAAGGAAATTTTTTTTATCACTAAACTTTATTACAAAAGTTCATTTTTTTTTCTTACATCCAAAATGAGTGAATACACCTCTATTTATAGGAGTTCACATCTCAACTATATGGTGAAGATTCACTTAATTTAACGATTCTCCATAAATATCTCCTAAATATTCTCTCATATAATTTCAAATATGTTGTTCCATAAATATCTCCTAGATATTCTCTCATACAATTTCAAGTATATTATTCCATATATTCTAGATTCTATATATTTCTTATATCAAAAATCTAGATTGCAAAATTAAGTTTATTTCCAACAAGAATATGGTCTATATTCTCGGTTTCTGGTAATGTAGCTTCTAAATTTACATCTAAACCGACAATGTTGAGAGATTTCCTAAAAAAGTGGAGAAAAAGTGATTTGGTAGTAATAAGCTATAAAAACAAACATCGGTTGATAAAATATTATATTTATAATAAATTAGAAGAAGATCCAGATTTGAATGGGGAAGAAAAGCAGATACTTGGAATGGAATTTCAATAAGATTGTAAATAAGGAAGAAAGTATATAGAGGCAAAGAACAAAAATTCAATGGCTGAATGCAAAAGATCAAACATAGGTATTTTCATATGATGACCAAGGAGAATCGATTTTCGAGTATGCAGGTCATGGTGGTATTAGGTATGTTATTATTATCAAAGATAATGTTTTCAATGTATAATTGTGTTATTTTGTTTAACCAAGTATTTTTGTGTGTCTTATTTCTACCAATGGATTGAAGTTTATGCAGGCGATGAACCGATTTGATGACTTTAGGAATGCAAATAACAAGCTTGTAAATTCCGATGATGTGGAAGAGTACTTAGGTAGAAATCTCTAATATGAGTTCATTTTAATGGTTCAGAATTTTATATTTGTTAAATTTATAATAGTTCTATGCTACAGCAAGAATTACCTACTGTTTCTATGCTCACAAGCTTTTGGCAACCATTCAGGTGATAGAAACGCTGTCCATTTTTTTTTCTTTCTGTACTAAAGTTTGTAATTACATATATAACAATGGCAGTTATGATATACGTATATTTACCAATTAGGCTAACAAACTTTTATCCTTGGTTGATTTTCCAATTCATAGCTGCTTGTGATAACATAAGCTAATACATGTGTAACCTTGATTTTCCTTTGTGAAGAGTTTGTAAATACCAAAATCAGGGGAATTTTTTTTTCCTTCTTTATATATATAGATGTTAGTAAAACTAAGCAGCATCCAAATTTTACTACAAGAATATAAGACGAGATGTAGTGAAGTAGATTAAAATAAACAGTGTGTAGTTTCCATTTCAAGAACATCAGTATAAGATACAATCATTATAATACAACAACTAGTTCATGACCGTACTAGACAAAAGAAAACCGCAGTGGATTTAAATGATTCATGGAAGTAATAGTCCTTTCTTGCTTTTGTTGAAGTCTACATCAATTTAATGGACTAACTGTATGTTTGATGGGTTAGAAGATTCTCTATCATATATAAGTAGCATATTATAAACAAAGTTTAAAAAATAACTTAGTTTAGAATAATAATAATAATACTAATAATATAAATACTTATAAATTATAAAGTATTAACCAAGTAAGATAAGTTTTATAAAAAGTAACTAAATTTATATAATAATAATAAACTAACTAAGTCATAAAAATTAACTTCGTTAACTAAGTTATATAAAAATTAACCAAGTTTATAATAATAATAATAAATTAATTAAGTATATAATATTAATAATAATAAAGTGATGAATTATAAAATATTAACCTAGTTAACCAAATTTTATAAAAAATAACTAATTTTGTATAATAATAATAAATTAACTAAGTTTATTAAAATTAATTAAGTTTATAATAATAATACTAACAACGACGACGGTGATGGTCATAATAGTAATAATAACAATAAACAAACTAAATTTATAAAAATCAACTAAGTTTCATAACAATTAACTAAGTTTAGAATAATAATACTAATGATAATAATAAATTATAAAGTATTAACAAAGTTAACTAAGTTTTATAAAAATTAACTAAGTTTATAATAACAATAATAATAATTAACCATAAGTTTAATAAAAATTAACTAAGTTAATAAAAATAATAATAAACTATATAATATTAACCAAATTAACTCAGTTTTATAAATATTAACTAAATTTATATAATAATAATAATATTAATAATAAATCATAAAATATTAACCAAATTAACTAAATTTTATAACAATTAACTATATATATAACAACAACAATAATAAATTAACTAATTTTATAAAATTTTAACTTCATTCATATAAACTAATAAATTATTAACCAAGTTAACTAAGTTTTAAAATTTAACTAAGTTTATAAAAATTTAACTAAGTTTGATAACAATTAATTAAATTTTGAATAATAATAATAATACATTATAAAATATTAGCCAAGGTAACTAAGTTTTATAAAAATTAACTAAACTTGTATAATAAGGACTACAACAACAATAATAATAAATTAACTAAAATTATAAAAATTGACATCTTTTATTAAGTTATATAAAAATTAAATAACTTGATAAAGGTTACGGGTCTCAGCTAAGAAACTAAGAATGACATTTTGACCTTCTTTTTCCTTTTTTGATTATTATTTTATTTTTATTTGTTTTTTTCTTTTATAGCAATTATAAAGAAGATATTGGTTTTTCTTAAACAGGTTGATGAATAATTTGGTATTCCTCATCTATTTAATCTCCCCATTCGACCAACAGTATGTGCTATACCAACATATGTTGTAGCTAAATACATTTATACTATTGTTCGACACTATTAATAAATTAACATTGTCGATAGTTATCCGCTTCTGGAGATAGTGGAATGCCTAAGGTAGTAATAGATCCTATATACGATGTTACCAAGATGTTTCAAGAACTTGGTGTATGTGTAGTGCAACAATGTGTAAAGATTCACCAACAAGGTAATTAAACCCTTCACTTTATACTGAAATTTGTTAACAAACATTCTTGATATACTAGTCATAATAGAAACTTTTTAGACATTTGCTAATGTTAATATTTGTTTTATTGTAAGCAGTCTATCTTTCAAACTTTTACCACATGAGTGTTATTTTTTGTCATAATATTCTCCACATTCCTATACCATTATATTTTTATAATATAGAATGGTTAATTTTGTTACCTTAAAACTAGTATTTGTTTGGGTCGAATGACAAACAATGAACAAGATTTACCAAATTCATATAATAATAATAATAATAATAAGTAGTAGTAGTAGTAAATTAACTATAAATTTTACAAAAATATACTAAACTAAATTTATAATAATAATAATTATAAATTACAAAATATTAGCCAAACTAAGTTTTATAAAAATTAACTAAATTTATATAATGATAATATATTAACTAAGCTAGGTGTTCGTTAGATATTAAATTTTATTTATTTTACTAGTATTTGTTTGGGTCGAATGATAAACAATGAACAAGATTTACCGGGTTCATATAATGTTAATAATAATTAACTATGTTTATAACAATAACAATAACAATAGTAATGGCAATAATAAATTAACTATAAGTTTAAAAAAATTAACTAAGTTTATAATAATAATAATAATAAATTATGAAATATTAACCAAGTTAACTAAGTTTTATGAAAATTAACTAAGTTTATATAATAATAATAATCAAAATAAATTAAATAAGATTATTATAGTTAACTTCTTTAATTATGTTTTGTAAAAGTTAAATAAGTTTATAAAAATTAACTAAGTTTATATAATAATAATAATTTAACTAATGTTTATGATAAATCACTAAGTTGGTAATAATGATAATTTAACTAATGTTTATGAAAATTAACGAAGTTTATAATAATAATACTACTAATAACAACAATAACAAAAATCATAATAGCAATATTAACAACTAACAAACTAAGTTTCATAACAATTAACTAAGTTTCATAACAATTAACTAAGTTTATAATAGTAGTAGTAATAATAATACCAATACTAATAAATTATAAAATTAACTAAATTTCATAAAAATAACTAAGTTTAGAATAACAACAACGATAATAATGATAAATTATAAAGTATTAACCAATTTAAATAAGTTTTATAAAATTTAACTAAATTCATATAATAATAATAAATTAACTTAGTTTATAAAAATTAACTCCATTAATTAAGTTTAATAAGAATTAAAAAAGTTTATAAAATTAACTTAGTTTATAATAATAATAAATTAACTAGTTTTAAGAAAATTAACTAAGTGTTATATCTTTTAACTAAATATATATATATATATATATGTATGTATGTATGTATGTATATATATATATATTGATTGAAGTAGAGTCCTCTAACACTCTAACAGTGGTTAAAGTCGTTTTATTTTATTAAGAAATAGTAATTGACTGTCATTTGACTTATTTTTACTAGATTGACATGGTGGAAATTTATACACTTCTAAGGGTTCAGCTATTAGATCTTAATCATATCTCTTACTCTCAAATTTGTGGTTTCTAGATAACAATTTGTTTATTCTTTTTCCTTTTTATATCAATGAACAAGAATTATTTGTGGCCTCGCTTTCATTTTATTTTTCTTTATTTGTGAGAATAATTATTATAATGCATTTCCAATCACATTATTATCAAGAGGAACGATATGAAGAAGCTTAATTAATATTTATAATGTTACTTATCTTCTATATCAGCTAATAGATCTTAAACTTATAATTTGTAAACACGAATTATGTGCTTTCAAAACTGTAACGATCCGAAATTCTAATCATTTGAAATTGGAGTATTTAATTAATTTTAAATATTAAAACGTTAAATTTATAGATTAAATAACTCAAATTTCAAATATAATGATTTATTGGATAATTTAATTGTTCAATTTAACAATTTAATTTTTTGAATAATTGAATCATGGGTTTTAAGTTAGATAAAAATGATTTCAAAGCTTATTTAAAATTATATTAATAAGAATAAAGATAATAAAACTTTTAAATTGGATTTAAAGGTGATTTAACCGATTTTTAATAATAATTCGTTTTGTTTAACGAGTAAAAATAGCCTTTCGGGGCATTGTCTCGGATTTCGACGAAACTAGTTTCATTGGATCCATAATAATGAACTATAATACACCGTCAATTTTCATGGCAATCAGAGGAATCGTTTGGTTGTGCGAGACCGAAAAACATAGAATTTAATATCAAACATTTAATATAATAATTGGGTTCAAAAGCTATCTTCTGCATATGATCGAATTAAGACTCGAGACAAGTTCCATTGCGTTCAGAATAGTGGTATAACATATAGAACGCCTGGCAGCACGTCTCGTTTGGAGTTCGAGATTTTCGTCGTTTAAAAGCTAGATATTTTAAATTTTAAATTATATATTTACTCTTCTTGACCATACCCTTACAACAGACAAACCTACCCATACCATTGCCCATACTCCCACGTTCTTAACCCATCCCTCATCACTATTCACCGCAACCCCCTTGTATATATATATCATTGCAAATGAAACGAGTTTTCTTTGGAATGCCAACATTAAACAAAAGCAAGACAACAACCTCATCCCATGGCCCATATCATCTTGGACCACCACATGCCGTATTAGGCCTCGAGCTCAACTAGGAATATGATCGGCCTAGCATGACGAGCAAGATGGATGGTTGGATCACCTCAGGTCGTGGCGCGAAGGCAGAGAATCTCGGTTGAACGTGAAGAAGAGGGTTTTGGTTTTATGGGATTTTCGGCGTCATCGTGGTTCGATGGGCGAGGGGTCTGAAAGTGGAGTGTGGAGAATCATGTGGGCAAGGTTGTGGCGAAGTTTCATGGCCAATGGCGATGCATGGCGATAGTGAGAGCAAGAAAAGTCGATCGACATTTTGATGATTTTCTCGTTGATGGTCGCGTTTTAGGGGACCATACCTTTGGCAATGTCGAAGTCGAGGTCAGGGAAGATGGTAGGCAAAGTTTGGCGGTGCTTGGCGGCATGTGGAGGCGACAGTAATGCATTTAAATACGCGCACCTGGGCTTGGTTTGAACGAGGAAGAAGGGTTAGTGGGGGAGGGTTAGGTAATTAATGAATGTGATTAAGTTTTAATTATATTATTTTATTAGAAAATGTTGTAAAATGAATATCTAATCCATATTAGGTCCAAATCGAACGTGGTTAGTCGCGTTAGGATCGTATTGATGTGGACGACGTTGTGGAATTAAATTGGTGACAAGTTGGAGCTTGTAGAAAATTCGTGTTAAATCAAACGTCGTTCGATTTAGACGGAATCCAGAACGTCCCAGTGACGACTAGAATAATGGTGAGTTAAACTCACCGTTTTGGTTAACTAGTATGGTATATAGTTAGTAAAAATTGTTGAATGATTGTTTGGATGAATTGCTATATTTATTAGTTGGTTTTGATAAATTCTCGCCTATTGGAGCGGACGAGACCTTATATGTAACAACCCATAATTTTGTGAATATTTTTAATTAAATTTTTATTTGAAATTTTGATTTTTTAAATCATTTAAAAGTGAATTTTTAGAATATTCCAATGTAAGTTTGGAATTTGTTTGTAATTTATTTTCCAAATGCAATAAATAAACGATTTTTGAAAATTTTATATTTTGGTCAAAATCTGAATTTTCAGTTTAAATATAAAAAAAATTGAATTTCAAATTTTAATCTTTTTCTTTGAAGCAGAATATATTTATGATATCTGTTCTGCTTTTCGTTTCGTTAAATTCTGAGTTATACTTTTTAAATCAGATAAATTACAGCATTTTTACACGTAGTTATTTACTGTATTTCAATTTCTAGTTTTCTATGTGCGTTTCTATATTTTTATTTTCTATGTTATTTTATTTTATTTTTCTATTTTGTTTATCTAAACTTTATTTATTGGATTTCACTTGTGTGTGTATCTTTTCATAAAAGGCTTGGAAGAAATCAAGGAGACATGCGTTACATTTCTTTAATGCTTGCCTTTTTATTTACCTACCCTCTTTATTACTTACCCTAGCCATTCACCGTTCATAGCCGTGAATTGCTCTTATTAATCATGTACAAACATCTCAAAATATCCTCTTTTCAATTGCATTTAAGAATCATATATATATATATATATACATATATATATACATATATATATATATGTATGTGTGTTTCTTTCTCCTTATTTCTTACCTTTTATTTCCTAGCCTTTTTGTTTTTCTAACATTTACTCCTCTTTAGCCGTTCAAAATCTTTTCTTGCCATCCACTCCACTTCATAATTCACGTACAAAATTTATTTCCCATCTCTCATTTTTCATTTGCATTTAAAAATAAAATATATTGTACGTTTTTTCTCCTTAACTTATGCCTTTCCGTTTCCTTAGCATTCATAACTCCTTAGCTCTTTTTTTTTCTCTTCTATAGCCGTGTATTTCCTTTTTCCATATACGTACAAAATTTATTTCCCATTATGATTCACATATTTCACTTGCATTTAGGAATAATATATGTATAAGTTTTTTTCTCTTTATTTCTTGTCTCTTTGTTTTCCTAGCATTTACTCTATCAAATCACATAAAAATCTTCTCAATATCTCAGTTCCTCATTTGCCTCTTCTGATTGAAATATTTTACAGTAAGTTTCTTTTATTAAATAGGAAATAAATCTCACTCATTCACTAGCCTTTTTATTTGCTAGCCTTTCATTTTCTAAACCCTACATCTTAGCCATTCAAATCTCTTGAAACCCTAGCCGCCTTCTTTTTATTTCTTATTCACGTACAAGTTCTCATCGTCTCATTTTCATTTGCGTGAAGAAAATACAACAAGCTCTAGGTTATTTCCATGGCTTCCTTCTCTCTTTTTTTTCCACTTTTATTTTATTTCCTCTTTTTTTTCCTTTTGTTTTCTCCCTGCATAGCTCAGCCTCCACCACCACAACATAACCTCCTCCTCACTATTAGACCATGGCAAAGCCCACTTGGTGGTTGAAAGTAATGTTATGTTCTTTGATTCGTAATTGCATAGTTTAATTCATCTTTTGTTGTGTTGAATCTTATTCTTATGATTTGTGTATTTGTTATATACAAGATCAATATCTTGGCTCTCCATCCATTCAAATCAGAATTGTGTCTAGTCGTGCTTTCGTGCTTTTCGGATTTTTGTTTTTGTGTTTGCTTTGCAAACTTCAGCGTAAAAAGGTGAGTAATCACACTTGACATTCATACTTATATTATTGTGAATTGATAGCAAGTGAAAGTGTAGAAATAATTATATTATGTTATACATGTCTGTGATATATTTATATGATATTAAATACTGTTTATATGTCTGTTACATCATCTGTTATATTTTATTTTATTTTACTGTTTATTTATATTCTGTTCTCACACTGCAAGTTCCCTGTAGAATAGAATCACTATGGGTTGAAATGATACATACCCGAACGGACTTTAGAATAGGGAAAGATCGTTATGGGCTGAAATGACAAGCCTAAGCGATTTTTATTTATTTTATTTAACTTGGGATTGCGGGTTTGAAATGATAGAACCCGGATTTTTCTTTGTAAATTACGGATTGAAATGATATATTATATGTATCACTTGACCTAGGTTAGAAAATATTATACAGACCCGTGGTTATTTTATAAGTTTTTCTGGAAGTTTTAAGTATTTTGAAAATGTAAATTTTGATATTTTAATTTAAATTTTGTTTTTAAAATGATTTAATAAAGTGAAAAATGATTTCATATGTATTAAAAATGTTAAATAAATAAATGGAAATTTGTGATTGGAAATATAAACTAATTTAGAAATATGTAAAGTTTTAATTATGAAAGAAACGTGTAAAGTTCTAATTAATGAAAGAATATGTAAAGTTTTAATTATGAAAGAAACGTGTAAAGTTATAATTAATGAAAGAAATATGTAAAGTTTTAATTATGAAAGAAACATGTAAAGTTCTAATTAATGAAAGAATATGTAAAGTTTTAATTTATGAAAGAAACGTGTAAATTCTAATTAATGAAAGAAATATGTAAAGTTTTATTTATGAAAGAAACGTGCAAAGTTTTAATTAATGAAAGAATATGTAAAGTTTTAATTTATGAAAGAAACGTGTAAAGTTCTAATTAATGAAAGAAATATGTAAAGTTTTAATTTATGAAAGAGACGTGTAAAGTTCTAATTAATGAAAGAAATATGTAAAGTTTTAATTTATGAAAGAGACGTGTAAAGTTCTAATTAATGAAAGAAATATGTAAAGTTTTAATTATGAAAGAAACGTGTAAAGTTCTAATTAATGAAAGAAATATGTAAAGTTTTAATTATGAAAGAAACGTGTAAAGTTCTAATTAATGAAAGAAATATGTAAAGTTTTAATTTATGAAAGAAACGTGTAAAGTTCTAATTAATGAAAGAAACATGTAAAGTTTTAATTATGAAAGACACGTGTAAAGTTCTAATTAATGAAAGAAATATGTAAATTTTAATTTATGAAAGAGACGTGTAAAGTTCTAATTAATGAAAGAAATATGTAAAGTTTTACTTACTGAAAGAAACATGTAAAGTCTTAATTAATGAAAGAAACATGTAAGTCTTAATTTGTGTAATATTGATTTAAAATAATAAATGCCCTTTTTGTAATAAAACGTAAATTAAAACGTACATTTGATAATGTAAGTTTAATTAGTGTAATATTGATTAAACGATAAATGTTCTTTACTGTAATAGAAATGTAAGTTAAAAAGTACATTTAATATGTAAGTTTTAATTAATGTAAATGACATATTTTAATGACTAAAATAATAAAGTTTCTTTATTGTAATGATAATGTAAGTTAATAAGGTACTCTTAACTTAACATAAGAATTTCAGCATTAAATTGGATATTACAGTAACAAAGTTTATTTAACTATAAGGCTATGATAAAATGACCATGTTAAAAATTTGTAAGTATATAAATACTTTGATTATATAAAATATTAAATTGGAAAGTATTACATTCCAAAAATGCTATGATTCCTTAAGGTTACATTACCAAAATGCTATGATAATTTAAAGAAAGATTTCAAGTTTAATAAATTAAAGGAAATATTCAGTGATTTTGAAATTTGGGTTTTATTGAAATGATATATTATTGAATTGGTTTTGAAATGGAAATGATATATTTTTGAATTGGTTTTGAATAGATATGTTTTGGGTTTGAAAGTATGTATTAGTTTGAAATAAATGATATGATTTTGAAATGGTTTAAAGGATGTATTTTGATTTGAAACATAAACTATTTTGAAATTTATAACCACGGGTTATAATAACGATTGGTTGGCAAAGAGACCGGGATCGGATATGGACATACTCTCTGTCGATACCGAAAACCACTTTGACAACCGTGTACGCGGTGGAGATTCCAGAATGAAGTAGGATGGTGGCGACGTTCTTAAGGTATGTTACGTGGACCCAACTCCCGTGAGTTGGCATAAGGTGGTTAAAACAGGAGCGATCTCGGACCAGTGAGGTAGCACCTCTTCTCGGACACATTTCTTCGATATTATACTCTTACTTGTGATTGATTAGATGGCCATCCTCCGATTTGGGAGTGTTGTTCGAGGTGGAACGGTAGTGGCTGCTATGCGTATCCATCAGTCCGTGTGCATAATTGGTATATCTACCCTGACATTGCCTAGTTGTGCCGTGTCACCTACCATATCGAGCTTTACTACGATTATGATTTTAAGATCCGACCGCGTTAAGGTTCTCCATCCCCTTAACGCTATTTTCTATATGATTATACTTTACTTATTTAGACACTATTATAATAGCGAATATTACTACATAGTAAATAGTTTAACGGATCCTTAAAGAATGGGCGATCCCAAGCATTCTTTAAGTTACTTGTACCTTTATTACAGTTCACTTGAGTTGGTTTACATTATATAAGTATGTATGTCCTGACTCGAGTGTTTTGTGTTTTGCTTTACGCTCGGGTCAGACTGAGTGATACAGCATTAGAGACTCACCTTCGGAGCTGGAGTTTTGCTTTGAAGATCCAGATATCTATTCATTTTGTTATCCAGTTGATTCCAGTTGTACCTGATTTTCATACTGTTACTCCTGTTGTATCTTGGTATTCCTATTGTATCTTAATTAACTCTGATGTATTTATATAGTAGCTTCATGGACTACTATCTCTTTTACTTCCGCTTCATTATATTACTCTGTGTCTGTGATCTGTGATTTTTTATTTACTGTAAATGATGAGTTTGCCAAATTTTTATTTACAATGCGGTATTTTGAGCAATTCAAGTCCGACATGTGTGGATGCGAATGGTTGAAAATATCGGGTCGTTACATTATAACGTTCCCGTGTAAGAGCGGATGACCCTTTGTATGTGAATCCCACCTCGAAGCGGTTGATTTATATTTTATGATTATATACCGTTGTGATGCAAGGGAACATGTGGGAGGGATCTAACGTGTGATAACCCACGTTTTGGAAGGTTTAAATCGACAATAATCCACACATTTCCAATTTAAACAATCCGAAACATAGATAATCAATGTGGTTAAATTAAGAAAAATAAAAGAAGAAGAAGAAAACAAACATAGAATCTCGCAGCGGAATGATAAAATATAATAATAAAATAAACAGTTCATGAAACTGTTTACTATACATTTGATTATAATTTATACAACATTTATCAGAGTTATATACACAACAAAAACAAAATAAAATGCAGCAGAACAACATGATGCAGGGAATTTTAATAGTAATAATATACCAAATCTTCATCTTCGTCCTCTAGAGAATAATCTTCAATGCGCTGAAAAACTCAGGACCGACCCGAGCGTAATGAAAACAAAACACCCGAGTCATGACTAAAATATCCTTATGTGAGTCAAATCGATATCACATAAAATGAGTGTAATAGCGCCAGAGATGTTTACGAGATTTCACATCTCCTATCCAGTGTATAACGTGCGTGCAATAACTTAAGAGATGTTACGGGATTTTCCATCTCTTAAGGATCCGTCAAAATATTTATATGTAGTAGCATGCGCTACATATATAATGTATAATTAGTAAAATAAATATTTTTCTTAGCGTTAAGGCTTTACATTAATCCCCCTTAACGCGTTTTTAAGCATTGTCGTACAGTTTGCATATAACACACCAGTAGCACGTCCGTGGATAGGGATGCGCCGTGATACGACAACACTAAACCAAAATCGTAGAGATTTCATATAGGGATAAAAGTATGACAAGGTACGTGAGGCAATGCCAGAGGTAGGATACTACTAGTTTGGGTCGCAGGGCTAGTGGTAACGCATCGTAGCCACGACTGCCCACAGCGTCCATCCATCCCATATCGAATCAAGGGAAGCTATCCCACAATCAAGGTGCAGCAATCGAAACCAACAACAGAATTAATAATATGGACCAAGTCCAAGAAAATCGAAGAACGGATGTCCGCTAGGGGTAATTAGCCTGCTTGGCCCTGTCAAGCCATCCTGTTTTAGTCATTCAAATTGGCACAAGTGCCGGGGTCTATCCATCATCGTTCTCTTTCTTCAAATCCAGCAAACGACGCCAAATCCAACCACTTCGTTCTGGAGTCTCCTCCACGTACACAGTTGTTAAAGTGGTTCCAATATTGATAGAGAGTATGCCAATAAGAGGCCCCGATCTCTTTAACAACCAAACGTCCTTTTACACACCGGTGGGTACATTTATATTTCGAAAACAATTCGAACTTTCAAAATATCATATTCGCTTCAAAAATCAAATTCATTTCGAAATCATCATATTTACTTAAAATATACAATTTCAATTCAAAATCATTTCACCTTAATATCGATTTCGCTTCCAAAATTGTTTCGAATTTCAATTTAGGTTATAACTTCATTTTAACCCAATTTGTATTTAAATCCATGATTTAAATATAATCATTTCCCACTCTGAGCAGTTTGAATTTTTAGAAAAATAGCTTGAAAAGTTTTAAAATAGTTAGATAGTTAAAATAGTTTAATATAATAGTTTGAATATTGAAATGGTTTATATAGTAAAATAGCTTGGGAAATCAAAATAATTTGAATATTTTAAGAAGATAGGTTTTAAACAGTTTATATTAAAAAAAATATTTGAAAATAGTTCCAAAGTCAAACTGATTCAATTCCAAATCTTCCAATTCAAATCAAGTTCAATTTCCATTTCCATTTAAATCGATTCAATTCCGATTTCAATTCGAATTAACTTCGATTCCAATTTTAATTCAAATCAATTTCAGTTTCGATTCCAAATTAATTCAAATTTCGATTTCAATTCTAATTAATTTCAGTTCTATTCCAATTTGAATTATATCAATTCAGTTCTCAATTTCAACCATTTTGATTTATATAAATTCGAGTTCGATTTCAGAATATCGATTTAAATTACCGAATTCAAATTAAACTTCAATCTTTGAATTTAGAATTAACTCTTAAAATAAATTCCATTCTCGAGTCCAAATCTATATATCCAATTATATTACCTTTACTTAGCAATAATTCAAAGTTCAAATGAAAGTTCAAATCTTTTTAAAACAAATCAATTTTCGGAATTCAAATCATATTTCGATTTTAACTTCGAAATCTCAAATTTCATTTTTAAACAATTTCGTTTAACGAATTCTGATTCTAACATTTTGAGCTCAATTTCGAAAATAATTCGATTTCCATAAATTCAATTTTTACTTCATTAAATCAAACTCATTTAAATAATTTCAAATCAAAAATTTGAAAATCATTTAATTTAACCAACAAGGCGTCTGTATATAATTTTCTATCCTATGGCCAAGTGAATCAGTTATTTCAATTAGGGATGGATATAATCATTTCAATCCAAAATAAATGTCATAGGTATATATCATTTCAACCTATTTCTTAATTTATTCGAAATAATTTGATTTACAGTTTTATATACAGTAAATAATATACAGGTTGATAGCAGGATATATCAAAATAAATAAACATCCAAATCATCCAAAATACCAATCAATAGCATCCATCCCAATCAACTTCTAAATCAGTCAAAATATCAGAACAATTTACTAGTTATCAATAATCAGGAATTTAACTAGCAATTTAATTCCCATCTCAAATTTGAACTGTCAATTCAAATTCCTATCATTTTAATTCATATTAATTTAAATGCCAGTTAAATTTACTAAACAACAGTCAATAAATTTAAATCACTTCACGATATAAATTTAACTAACATAAAAATTATTTTAGTACATCGTGAGAATTATAAATCACTCGCATTTTATTTGAAACTGAAAATATTTTAGCTTTAAATAAATTCCACTTCCACTCCAAGCTGTAGCCTTCGTCGATACGAATCCATTGCGACTTGTTTCGCTCGAATCAGACCTCGTATGAAGAAATTATGATTTTATTAATATCGATGCAATTAGACTAATTAATTAACTTAATAAAATAAAAATAAAAATTAGCCTAACCAATTCTCTCCTCACTGCCGTTCCCAGGTCGAGCTCTTCTTTCCATATGCGATATTTTATATTATAATTATCGAACGCGACCCCTACTGCTGCCGCCGACCGCCACGAACATCACATCGCCGCTCTCCACCAATATGCCGCGCGCGCGCCAACGAACACCTAACAACCATAAACCATAACTGAACGATGAAGGCCACTCTGGCCGCGCCTCCTCGCGTGCTCGATCACACGCCTCCATCGCTGCGCCTAAGCGCGCTCGGCCGCAACCCTTCCAGATGACGCGATTCGATCAGGATTTGTTTTTTTTCTTTTTTTATGTGAAAGCTTTCTTCCATCAGCTGCAAACAAATGAGGGGGAGAGAGAGCACAGGGGAAGACAAGAAAAGGGCGGGATGTACGAGATGTTGGAAGGTGTGAAATAATATATTATTTAATATGAAAATATCTCGCCCGATCGAACCGTGAAATCCCGAACTCCAAACGAAGCATGCCACCTGGCGTTTATAATGTTTTACCCCCATTCCAAACACAATGGAACCAGTCTCGAGGCCTAATTCGACCATATGCAGAAAATAGCTTTTCAAAATCAATTTATTTTAACTAAATTCTGAAATTAAATTCTACGCGTTTCAAGCTCGCACGGCCAAACGACAAGTCCGATCGCTACGAAACTTGAAATCCTACAATAATTTACTATTACGGATCCGATGAAACTGGTTTCATCAAAATCCGAGATAGTTTCCAAAATGGCTATTTTTACCCGTTGATTTAGAATATAAAGTTTCTCATTTCTATTTATTCATCTTTAAACTCAAATTTTAAATGTTAACAATCTTCAATCATATTTAAATAAAATTTAAATCAATTTTCGATACCATTTTCATTTACATTAATTCAAGATTCAATTATCTAAACAATTTCCAATATTAAATTTAAACAATTTAATTATTCAATGAATTGCATTATTTCAAATATAAGTCATTTAACTTATAAAATTTACCTTTAAAACGAATTCAAATAATAAACAACTACTTTCATTTCACAGTAATTCAATATTCATTATTCGATCCCAACTATTGATTATAAACACGTTCAATATATAGAATTTCATCTTAATAATTGTTATTGTCTAAACCTTCGAAATTTGTTATTTCAAGATTTTATTCAAGTTCATATTCAATAAACTACATTAGTAAATTATTAAATTTTTATTCTATAATTACATTAAATTTAATAATTTAAAATAGCTAAAAATACAGGTCGTTACACTCTCCCTCACTCAAAACTTTTCGTCCTCGAAAAGGGATAGAGTACAGAATTTAACACTTGATATATTTTATTCAAAACAATCAACTTATAAAACATTAAAATCTTATTTAAAAAACCTTTACTACGCTCTCGCTACGTCACTTTGATATCGGTTTTCGGAAATTATAACTTATATATAAAACAAGTTATAAAATTTTCAAAACCTCAAAAATTTTCTGACACCCGGATTTACGAAAAATTTCGGCAGAGTCCCCTTTGCGCGGCTCGATCGGAAAATTTTAACAATACAATATATAACCTAAATATATATCAAATATACATCTCATCCCAATGATGAGGCATCCCGTAGGAAAAAATATAAAAGTGCGGTATGTAATCCGAGATACATACCTTATTTTTATTAATACGAGCGAGTTCGCTCGTATTAAGCAAGAAAAAGCATGTAAAATCGCGTATACATCCAAAAGATCTTCGTATGTAGCTATCTCAACTCAAATCTGAATATTAGTCACTTATAATAAGATAAAGAACATGTATGAGTTAAATAGAACCATATAGCATGAATTTTGAATCCAAATCACAAGCATAAGCACAAATACACAACATATAACAATCATATGCAATCAAAACAGTTATAACGACGATTTACAACAAAAGAAACCATTCAATTATTAATATTCATCCAGTTTATCCAAATAACTCATATGTGAATTTACATCTTCCAATGTTCATAGCTAATTTATACACTTCGTTTTTATTAACATTCAAATTATTTATTAACATTTAATCGGTTTGCTTCAAATTTATTCACATCTATTTTATTCACATTCAATATATTCAATTCAATTTGTTAAATTCCAATTGTTTCACTTTTTGTTTAACATAATTTCATATAAAATTTTTTATGAACCATTTTATAAAATCATTTCATTTAACCTTGTTTAAGTTAAATTTTATTTCACTATCACTTAGTATATTCTTTTTAATACTAATATCATTTATAACCATTTCATAACCATTTAAGTTTATTATAAACATTTTATAAAATGCAACTCATATTTATTTTAACTTCATAACTTAAGTTTATATTAATTCATCGATTCACTTCATTTGTTTATTTCATTTATTCATATCACTAACTTAAGTAAATTTTATTTTACAACCCAAATTCATATTAATAAATTTTCTTTATATCACAATCAATTGATTCAACTTCTCTTAAGTTAACTTTTATTTATTTTTTATTTTTTTAGTCTATCTCATTTGCATTTAATTTATTTACATCCAATTTAAATTCAATTCGATTACTTATATTAATTTTTCTTAGACTCATTTATTTTTATTCAATTTCTTTTACACCCAAATTTCATTTTATTTTATAATTCAAGTTCGTATTCATTCTATTAATTCATTTTATAGCTTAAGTGGAATTAATTCACTTTACTAATTTATCTAGTTTCATTCAGATCTAATTCAACTCATTTAATCTTCATTAAGTGAAATTTTATTTCATTTAATCCATTACTCATTTTATTTGATTTTATTTTAATTTTTTCTCTTCTTATCATTCACATTGAACAAATTTAAATTTGTTTTACCTTAATATTTCTCAAACTTATAAGTTATACAAACCTATTCATTTAAAATTTCATTTCATATTTTATCCAATTCATTTCAAATACAATTCACCTTTATTTGAGCTTTCTTGAGTTAAACTTCATTTTATTTACTTCATTTCATTAACTCAAGTTATGTAACATTTCTTAAGTTAATTATTTTATTTCATATCTCAAATTAGAATCTTTTTTGTTTGCTTAACAAAAAATATTCAACAATTTAAATTTTAAATAAGAATTGAGTTAAACTTTTCTTATTTTTCTTACTTTAACCCCATTGATTATCTATGTAACATTTCCAATTTAAACAATCCGGAACATAGATAATCAATGGGGTTAAAGTAAGAAAAATAAGAAAAGAAGAAGAAAACAAACACAGAATCTCGTAGCGGAATGACAAAATATAATAATCAAATAAACAGTTCATGAAGTTGTTTACTATACATTTGATTATAATTTATACAGCATTTATCAGAGTTATATATACAACAAAAACAAAATAAAATGCAGTAGAACAACTATAGCGACCCGTCGTTCCGTACCCTTTGAGTGGACAATAAATCACTCTTGTCCAACCCAAATTGTACGAAAGGGCGAATAACTAGGGGTGAAGAAGAAAGAGATAGAAAAACAGGAACAACAACACAGAATCTCACAATCGCAGCGGAACAAAATATAATATAATATAAAAAAAATTTATACAAAAAGATCTATAGCTGTTACTACACATACCATCATCAGAGTGCAACAATTAACAAATCCATTCTGAATAGTTATAATAACTTATCCTCACAAGTGTTGAATATATAGCCAACAATACACAGTGGAATATAATCAAGTATGTGTAATACGTCTTTGTCATCCAGCTCGTCTCCTGATCTCCATAGCATCCTAACCTAAATTTGTAATACTCTGTCTGACCCGAGTATTATAATAAAATCACACCCGAGTTAGTCTGGAAAACCAGCGTGAGAAAAACACACTCAATTTGAATTATTACTGTTGTCAAAATCCTTTGAAAACAAAGGTATCTTGAAAGACCACGTCACATATAAACACGATGGGGTTTTACATTATGATAACCAAAACATTTTGTAGAAAATCCAGTGATATTATAATAGTGTCTAAGTACAAATACTTATTAAAATAGCCGAAATTGTTACATTAATTAAACTTCAGCATACTAGGCTCTACAATCAAAACCGTAAAGGCTCGTAGTGGATATTGGATTCCATACAATGACTGGAATACTAGGGTACCGCTCGCCACAGTACACCTCTAGAAAAATGTACCGAGATCGTACCTAACGATCCCTGCCAACACAGGACCGGCCTGCCCCTTACTGGATAGTACCAAATATGTTATCACCCCGGGTGTTCCCACCCTTAATTGAGCGCTCTCTTTTCCATGCACAACCACATCTGTAATTTTAATATAATATATCCGAGGGTGTAACGACCGGGCTAATTTCGACCCTAAAAAATCGACACTAATACGTTCACTGTATAGAGTGCCGAGTAATCGAGTGCCGGAAATACCAGATTGTTAGGGTTTAAGAAGAAAAGAGATATATGAAACAGAGATACCAACACAGAATCTCACAACGCGGCAAAATAAAAAATAGTATACAATAACAGCTTTTTGTACAAAGGAAAACTGTAACTGTTAATATACATACAAGTTATCGGAGTACAATCATCAACATATAAATCTGGACAGTTATAATAACTTGTCCTCAAAGTGTTAAATATGCAGCTTACAATACACAGTGGAATATAATCAAATACGCGTAATACGCCTCTGCCATCCAGCTCGTCTCCTGAGCTCCAAAGCATCCTAACTTGAATTCTGTAATACTCGGTCTGACCCGAGCATTACAGTAAAGTAACACCCGAGTCAGACTGGAAACCAACGTGAGTAAAACACACTAAATTTGAAATACTTAAGTTATCCAAATCCTTCGAAAACCAAGGAAACTCGTAAGACCACATCACATATAACACGATGGGTTATTATCTTACGGTAACCAAAAACACTTTTCGGGAAATCCGGTAATATTATAATAATGTCTAAGTACAATTACTTATTGAGAATGGTCAAATTTGTTAAATTAATCCAACCCAAGCATATAGGACTCCATAATCAAAATCGTAGGGGTTCGTAGTGATTATTAAATCGAAATGGTTTCGGATAACACTGATATCCGATCCCGGTCTCTTCGAATCCAAGCAATAAATTTAAGATGTCCAAGTCTGTTTGAATAAACAATTCATATTCAGGGTGTTAACATTCACACATGGGAGTTTATTACATATGTTTATTTTCAATAAAACGTGTAAACGTTTTATTCTAGTTATTTAAATTCGTTTGGCTACTTAATGAAACAGATAAGAACAATTGAAATAAATATTCAATAGCAATAAAGCCAAACATGGATCATTAGCTAATTTAACGATTAATAACAAATATTAAAACAATCCACAAATTGAAATTTAATTAATTTCAGTTAGCCGAACCCATTTATATTATTAATCCAAATTACCTATAAAATAAAAATAAAAAAATGATTTATTATTAGTTAATTAAAATTAAACAATATATTTAATAACTAATTTATTAATTAACAAGGAACTAATCAATTAAGAATTTAATTGTTAACTCTTTCTAATCATTATAATTGATTTAATTATATATCACCGAAAGTTAACAAAATTTATTTACCTTAAAATATTAGGTTATAGGATTAGAATGCAAAAACCTTCATACCGATTGGATTTTTTTATGAATGAGAATATATTGTTTTTAAAGTTAAAAGATTTTTTTATATACAAAACTTATTAAATTACTTTCTTTATAAAAACAACCCAAACAAATTAAGCTTAGGTCGATCCAAAGAAGAAAATAACACGGCCCACTTACAACCTTTCTTCTCTACCTCCCTACTCCTTCCCTTCTCTTCTTCAATTACACACGAACCAGACTATGCACGTACACGTCCATTCCACTCATCGTCGTTCACCGCCGACCACCCATCCAAGTCGTCGTCGAACCCCACTCCGTGTTCCACCACCTGAAATCTTGGCAAAACCAATGGTTCACAAATTGAATTGTCACGAGACACAGCAACAAAACCAAGCCCACCTAAAACCCTTCGCCACGCCACCACGACCCACCATCAGCCACCAAACTTCACCCACGACAACGCCACAACCTTCTCCACCTTTTCCCTCTAGATCGCACCTGTAACAACCCATAATTTTGTAAATATTTTTAATTTAAAACTTTGATTTTTAAAATCATTTAAATTGAATTTTAGAATTTTCCAATGTAATTTTGGATTTGTTTGTAATTTATTTTCCAAATATAATAAAATAAATACTTTTTGGAAATTTTATATTTTGGTCAACTTTGGTCAAACTTTGACTTTTAGTTGAAATTTTAAATTTTTAATCTTTTTCTTTGAAGCAGTATTTGTTTCTGATATTTGTTTTGCTTTTCGTTTTGTAAAATTCCATTTTATACTTTTTAAATTAGATAACTTTCTGCGTTTTACACGCAAGTATTTTCTGTAATTATTTTCTATTTTTCCTAAGTCCATTTATCTATTTTTATTTTCTACTTTATTTTGTTTGACTTTTATTTTATTTATTGGATTTTTGATTGGTTATTTTGGGATAAATGGCTTAGAAAATCAAGAGACATAGGTTGCTTGTTTTAATTGTTGACCTTTCCATTTCTAGCCTTTTATTTCCTAACCTTTTCATCCCACATCCCTTAGCCATTCATTCCTCTAATCCTAGCCGCCACTTCCCTTCTCAATTCACGTAAAAAATTACTTCTCATCTCATCTTTTCTCATTTCCATCTCCTAAACAAAATTTGCAGCAAACATTTTTCCTTTCTCCCTTTTGCTCTTTCTTTCTCTTGCTAGGTTCGGCTATGACCACCATCATATATTGCCGACCATCTTCCTCCACCTCCACCACCACCTGACCAGCCACCATCACCTTATCACCTCCCCTATGCCTTGCCGTGGCCACCATGAAGTCATTCACCACAAAACCATGCAAGCAACACATAGCCAAACCCTTTATTCCATCACCACTTCCTTCTTTGTAGCCTCGGCCTCCACCTTGCCACCACCTCCTCCATCACGTGATTGACCTCACCATGACCTCTGGCCTACCACTGACAAGACCTGACCTTGTAGTTGCCACCTGACCGAGCCAAAATTGCATTGGCCGAACCCAAAGTAGTTGCAACCCTTGACCATTTGCCTTCTCCAATTTGTAACTTGCCTATCTCTTCAACTACCCTTGCCATTAACTATGTCTAAATGAATAGATCTAAAAGAAAATTTGATTGTTATATTAACTATGAAAAAATATTCTTTGTGAAATGTTATGTTTTGTAAAATAAATAGTTATGATTTTAAATGGAAATGTAACTTTAATTATGACCTACCTTGATAATTGGAAATTTGGTTCTTCAAATGGAAATTTTAAGTTAAGTAAATAAATATAAATTTAGTTTTATTTATGAAATGGGTATTTTAAAATAAAGTGTTAGGTTAGTGGTTAAAAGTAAAAGTTAAGTGAAATAGTGTATTTTGACTTAATGAATGAATTATGGTTTAAATTGGATATTTATTTATAAAGTTTTATTTTATTAAATCATAAGTTAAATGATATCCAAATGAATATTTTCTAAAGCATGAGATATGATTTTATAAGTTAAAAATGGCTAAAATTGAAGTTTTAATGTTTCTGAAAAGTTACAATAAAATCTGGAATTTTATTGGTAGCTTTTGTGAAATGCTGTGGTTTTAAGATGGCATTTGTTAAGTGAATCATTTCTTAAATTTAACTAAGTTCTGAAATAACCAAATACTATTACAGCAGTTTATAAGTGCTGCTATTTTTGAAATTAAACTAGGGTTTGAAATACTAAAATACTTACTACAGTAGTTTTTAAGTGCTGCTGTTTCTGAAACTAAACTGTTTTGAAATACCAATACCTACTGTAGCACTTTATAAGTGCCGCTGTTTTGAATTTAACAATGTTTTTGAAGTGTTAATATATTTACCGTAACACTTTATAAGTGCTGTTGTGGCTGAAATTACAATGAACTTTGGAAATGAATATATTTAGGAAGATTTTGACATCGAATTTAAATGGTTTAAATGAATATGTTTTGAGGTGAAATATAAACCATTTTGAAATTTATAAGTTAATACAATGTTTTTCGAAATTGGTATAATTGAACGAATGAACTTAATAATGCTATAACTTTGGTAATGAATATTATTTTTAAGGGTGTTATGATTTTTTTTTCTAAATATTATGATTTCCAAATGATAACATCTTAAAATTGATATGGTTTCAAAGTATTATGGTTTCAAAGTGTTTGGTTTCAAAGTGTTTGGTTTCAAAGGTGTTATAACTTTGAAAGTACTATGATTTTGGAAATGAATTTATTTGAAATAGTATTTAATTAAAAATTGTTTCGAATATGATATTTTGGTTTTGAAGTATAAACTAGTTTTGAAATGGATATGATATTTGGTTTAAAGTATAAATTATTTTGAAATAAATATCCATGGGTTATAATAACGATTGGTTGTTAAAGAGATCAGGATCGTATATGGGCATATTCTCTGTCGATACCGAAAACCACTTTGACAACCGTGTACGCGGTGGAGATTCCAGAATGAAGTAGGATGGTGGCGACGATTCCTATTGAGGTATATACGTGGACCCAACTCCCATGAGTTGGCATAAGGTGGCTAAAACAGGAGCGATTGATGGGCCAATGAGGTAGCACCTCTGATCGGACGCATTTCTTCGATACCATTCTATTACTTTGTGATTGATTTGGTGGCCACCCTTCGATTTTGATTTGGGAGTGTGTTCCGAGGTGGGTGGTAGTGGCTGTTATGCGTTTCCACCAGCCCGGATGCGTAATTGGTATATCTACCCTGGCATTGCCTCGTTGTGCCGTGTCACCTACCATAGCGATCTTTACTACGAGTTTGGATTTGTGCCGTAGCCCGTGGAGTATTTAGGGTAGCTCCCGATCTGGGGGTACGCTGATACTGGATCGACTACTGGGACTATTATGTGTTAAGGGGGATATGGATACTCCTTAATGCTATTTAAAAGTAAGTTTATTTTACTATTAGACATTATTATAATAGCGAATATTACTACATAGTAGATAGTTTAACGGATCCTTAAAGGGTGGGCGATCCCAAGCATCCTTTAAGTTACTTGTGCATCTTTATTACAGTTCACTTGAGTTGGTTTACATTGTATAAGTATGTATGTCCTGACTCGAGTGTTTTGTATTTTGCTTTACGCTCGAGTCAGACTGAGTGATACAACATTCGAGACTCACCTTTGGAGTTGGAGCTTTTCTTCGAGATCCAGCTATCTATTTCGCTTTCAGTTATTCAGTTGATTCCAGTGATGTATTCAGATCTTGTATTTGACTATTGTATTGAGACATCTTTGTATTCGTGATTTCTATTGTATCTTGTTGAACTCTGTTATTATATACATAGTAGCTTCATGAACTACTATTTCTTTGCTTCCGCTGCATTGTTATATTACTCTCTGTCTGTGATCTGTGATTTATTTACTGTATATTCTGAGTTTTCCCAAATTATATTTACAATATATTGTTTTGAATTATTCAAGTTCGACATGATTTGAATGGTCCAAAATAGTGGGTCATTACATTGCACCCCTCCTTCGTCTCCTTCACGTCACCATTTTTCTACAGTCGAGACCACGTGCAACCAACCTTTAAACCCCACTCTGACCTCGACCAACTTTCACGACCATCAGAAAAATATATCGGCATTTTTCCCAGGTGCGTCACTCCTTGAACCTCCTCCACGTCGAACACCACGTCTTGAAATCGACGTCGTCGCCTGAATTTGGCCTCACGCCCAATTCCGATCATCTCTTGCTTCCTCCCTCCACACGGGCTTAAAAATACTCAAACCAATGCCAAAAATCATATTTTTCAATGACGATTCCACCCATATAATATTTTTATTACATTATGATGTTTGGTTTTCGACCATACCTTGACTTCTTACTTTAAAATCTGTTTCCACCTGACTATACTCAATAGAATCGAATGAATTTTTTTTAAAATATACTTAACTCAAAAATAAACAACTTTTGTTTTGGAACTAAGTATTAAAACTAAATAGATTTCGAGTTACTGATTTTTAAAGATGAAGACTTTACCTGTTTATCAAAAAGAAAATAAGAATAGAGGCTAGTACAGTATTTTTCTTGGTTACAGGTTTTTCTAAACTTGGATTTACAAAAGCATGTATACCTAGCTACCTTGTATACTTGTCATAAGTAAAGGATTTATTCAAATCACAACTATGTGGAAATAAATACAACAACCAGTAAAAACTTTTAATGTTTACTTATAGGCTTTAGAAAAAGAAGTCACTACTGCTTCTTTTGTTTTGCTGTAGCTTTAAGATCTTAATTCTACAAAGTTTTTTAATGGCAGCTTATTTTTTTTCTTTAGATAACTGTAACAGGGAAAACAAGCTCGGCCCTATATATTTATAGGAATGTAATGAACAGGGCAAGCATAGGCTGGCGAAATGAATACCACGGCTGCAGCTTGTTACAGGCTTCACATCTTTTTTTTTTTATTATATTTTCTTTTCTTTTACTGATTTGATCTCTTGTGTTGATGTGATTTAAGGCTTGATTTGATTTATTATGTTGATTTGCTATTTTATGTGCTTGATTTAATGTGCATTTATCACAATGTTCCCTTTTATGGAAACATACATCATATATATATATATATGTATATATATATATTTGTGTGTGTGTATAAATGTCCTATGACTTAGACCATTAGAACATGTTTTTTTTGTTTACTAACATGTATATATATAACATGCCTAAGTATAAAGCAACACACAAATATCTAATTCCTTGTTTATATATATTTTATTTTATTTAATATCATAAGTTTTGCATGTATATATCTATATATAATTCCATACACACTATTCTTTAAGCATATATACATACACATATACTTACATTTATTTTGTCATCACATATATATATTTATACTTACACATTTTAATATACATTTACATGTTCACTATCTAATATAACATATATACATATACCCATAAGTTTGAAAATTTTCCATTATGCGGTTAGTACATTCATGTATATATACTTATTTACATATACAATATTTTTATAAATATATATATATATATATATATATTTACTTATTCACTATTTCACACACACACACATATATATGTGTGTGTACTTATGTATATTTCTGTCATATCTACATATACATATACAAAGTTATATATATACGTATATATTTACATATTTACCTATATTTGCATATGTATGCCTATTTACATTTCTACATATTTATATATATATATACCATTTTTATATAGAGATTATTTTATCTCGAGTATGAAATGGTGAAGTTTAAATACATATACATATATTGATAAATTTCCCTTATTCAGAATTTACATTTTATATAGTTTAATCAATTTATAGATTCAGATATTTTAAATATAGGAAAACTCATCTATTCGACTTATAAAAATCAATATTCCAATAATTAAATTGGCTAATTACCCAATATCAAATGGCTGAAAAATCCGGGTCGTTACATTCCTTCCCCCTTAGAACTTTTCATCCTCGAAAAGGAATGAAACGAGAATTAGAATTTTGATGTATATTATTAAATAATCATCTTTAAACATTTTACATTCTGTACTCTTTTATTCTACAATTTAAGATACATACATTTTAAATTACATAGTATTACCAAGCTAATTTATTTTAAAACATTTTTCATAACTCGATGTCTTAACAAGTCCATCCTTGTTCTTACAGAAATTTAGTCGTACGTTGATCAGGCGTAGGACTGAAAATCTATAAGTACTTAGTAGACTCGTTTCAACACCCAGTGAAATTACTTGAAAAACCTTTTCAAGATGATATGGAAAGTATCACCCCCCCTTTACCACTATGGATCACAGTTAACCCGATGATTGCATCGCTATCCCGGTGAAACCATAAGAAAACTGTAAGCATCAACACCTCTAGACTTACGCCATGGGAACACCATAGTCTGCAGCTACACAAAGGTTGTGTTGCTATTACAGCAAAACCGTAAGTAGTCTGTAGGCATTCTCTGCCCCTCGAATTACGCTATCAAAGAAAACTATACCACATAGATCGCAGCTACACAAAGGTTGCGTCACTATCCCAGTGAAACCCAACGTAGACTATAGGCAATCGCTGCCTCCCGAATTACGCTATGGAACCAAACCACATAGATCGCAATCTACCGATGTTACGTCGCTATCCCGGTGAAATCAAACGTTGATTGTAGGCAATCACTGCCTCCCAAATTACGCAATGGAACTGCGATATATCGCAGTTACACAAAGGTTACGTTGCTATCAAAGCAAAGCTCTAACTGTAGGTATAATACCCCTCGATTTATGCTACCCAACAAATGATCACCAGGAACTCATGAGTTTTGTCCGGACGTCCTCTAGAATCCCAATTCTCATTGAACCCACCCTATGGATTCCTAGGCAAAACCACCCAGTAGATCTCCTACTCTAAGTTTCGACTTTCGTGGGGGTGCCTTTCCATATTTTTAGCCTCAAAACATATCACACTATATATATAGTACCTTTCAAATCATATACCTTATATGTATCACATATAAATTTTATCTATATAAAATCGATAGTTTTTAAATTTGGTTTACCCAATTTCCCAAACCAACTATTTGCCAAAACCAAATGCCTTTAAAAAAATCAATAGGTTCCAAAACTATTTCAGTTTCATATGCATATGAGATCATTCCTTCAACTCGAATAATTCTAGGACCAATAATTTCCGAGTCCGCTTCATACTTATATACTCCATTTAGTATTCCAAATATCTTTCAAAGATCATTTCTTTCTGGTTATAAATTCAACAAGGAGAGTTTGGATATATAATTAACATATATAATCTTATTTATTCCAAATCAAATTTCAAAGTTCGATTACTTTTCAAAGTTATTTGTCACATTTCTTACCTCTTATAAAGTAAGTTTCAGTTATAGTAACTATTCAATCTTTATTTTTAAAATCATCATATTTTCTCAAAATATACTATTCCACTTCAAAATCATTTTTCCTTAATATCTCGATTTCGGTTCTAATTCAAAATTGCTTCGAATTTCCATTTGGGTTATAACTTTAATTTATCCCAATTCGTATTTAAATCCATGATTTAAATATAAACAATTTCTACTCTGACCAGTTTGAATTTAGAAAATAGCTTGAATAGTTTTAAAATAGTTAAGCTGTGACGCCCCACCTCTATACCCACGCCAACCAAGAACACTACGATGTAGTGCTGTCAATTAGCATGGAGAATAAGGCTGTGGAGGAGCGACCATCCATGTAACTTCTTTGTGCGAGCATCGGTATGTCAGATAGAATAGAATGCATATCTTTTAAGGAGGAAATCCGACATACCGATACAAACTCAAAGCTATCACATGGTGGCTATATATAATCTTCGGAAACAAACATAGAAATAATCATAACATAAATCAGTCACAGACATCCATATCACAAAGGCGGAAGAAGATATGAATATATATATATAACACATAAAAGTGTACATCAGAGTAGTGGTCGGAAAGATCCACTATAATACAAAAGAATAGCAACACGTGCTATACAAAAGAATAGATACACAACATAGAGTCTATATCTCAAATGTGTACAACCAAAAACTACTAATCTAAGTAGTTAGCCAAAAGTCAGAATAATCTAGAAGAGAAGTCAAGCAGAAGCACTTGTAACATCTCGGTCTGACCCGAGTATTATTTATAAGAAAATAATAAACGGATCAGTCTAACTATAAATATCAGATGACATGATATAGAATAAGGGGTATGGCATAAACATATAATAACCATGATGGCATACTACTATAAGTATGTAAATGATAATCAACAAGGGATTAATCAATATCACAAGAATCTTCTCAAAGATCCAAACACATAAAAAGGTAATGACACACGAATTCACCAATACACAAAAATTGATAAAGCATATCAATGAAAACCACGAAAATTGGTGAAGCACTAAATCCAGAAATCAACACACGAAATCCAGAAATCACTAAAAGGGGGAAGTCCGAGCACACGGACGAGAAGCTATCTCATGGAAGCTATCCATTTAATTTTTCGAACACACGAATGACCCGAAGGCCTTTGACACACGAATGGCCCGAAGACCATGGGGTGCTACCCCATATATGTGATTGTGAAACATCACAAAAGCGGGGTCTAGTCTCCCTCACAGATAAAGAGACATCGCTCAATCGCTAGTCTAAATCACAAAAATGATCGTCATGATCATAAGGAAGTGTCGATCACACCAAGCTAGTAAATATATGAGTTTAGCTTCATGTCCCATAACCACTTGCTTAACTTAAATTTTTACGAACAAACTGTAGATCTTCACTAGAAAATTGTCACAAAAGGGTTCAATCGAACAAGTCCAAGAGCCAACCGATGAAGTGAACGCGAGCGTTTCATACCACTCGTTTTACTAAGTCGTTTAATTCGATTCTCATCCGAGTGAAGTAAAGGCTTGTATATACTAATAGGTTGGAAAACGGTTTAGGAAAAAGAGCTTTGTAATAAAATAGAGTTGAAATTGCTTTGATGAAAGAGTTTTGATATTTACTACTAGTATTGAAACCTTCATATTTTAAAGTGACAAATCACAAAAATGATTGTAGAAACAATCTATCACAAAAATTCACATTCGAAGACGTGAACAAAATCCAAGGAAATCAGCTCAAAATGCATCAAAGTGGAAGTTCTGTTGAATGTTTTTCAGATAAGATCCCCTACGGAGGGGGGTCCAGGGGGTGGCAATCCCCTAGGTGGGGGTGCGGGGGCAACGCCCCTACTACGGTGTTCGACCTAGTGAAGACAAGCGACCTCGTGAAGCCAAAGGACCTAAGGGGCCATGCGACCTACGACCTAAGTGGAAGACAGGTCGAGCGACCTAAGGGATATGAGGTCCAACGACCTAAGGAAAAGAGACTCGCGACCTAAGGACTCGCGACCTAAAACTCGCGACCTAAGGACTCGCGACCTAAAACTCGTGACCTAAAGCTCGCGACCTAAAGACACGCGACCTAAAGCTCGCGACCTAAAGACACGCGACCTAAAGCTCGCGACCTAAAGACACGCGACCTAAAGCTCGCGACCTAAAGACACGCGACCTAAAGCTCGCGACCTAAAGACACGCGACCTATCTCCGAACGAGCTAATGTGAGCATATAAGGTCGAACGACCTAACTGCAAACGACTTAAGGCCAAACGACCTAAAATGGAGCGACCTACCAAGCACGCGACCTATCAGTGGTGCGACCTAGTGGGGTGAGCGACCTAACACGGTCGAGTTAAGGTAAGGCGCGGCCTAAAGAGGTGCGACCTAATGGGTAGGTAAGATCGAGCGACCTAGGGCCAACGACCTAGTGCAGAACGACCTACGGCCTAAGTGCCAAGCGACCTACGACCTAACTCAAGGCGAACGACCTAAGCCCAGAACGGCAATTTGCAGGCCTGTCTTCTCAAAACCCGAACGACCTAAGCCCAGAATTTTGCCAAAACACTAAAAATTGGGTTTTTCACTAATTCGATCCAAACCAAATGCAAATGCACATGCACAAGTGATAGTGAATCATTCCCAACAGTCCAATGACAGTTATAGGCAAGATGTGAGATCAAAAATCTCACTTTTTCACTAAAATGGATGAAGATGAAGCTTGAAAGCAAGGAGAAGCAATCCAAAGCTTGAATCCAATATCTTCTACTTGAATCCGGAGTTGAATGTTTGATTAGCAAATGAACTTGAACTTGGAATTTTAGTTTCCCATTCCCACCACCATTTTTGATGAAGCTTAGATGTTTGAACAAAGAGTGAAGTTATGAAGTGAAGAGGGTTGGGCTGAGCTAAAGAAGGTGCAGTCCAAACCAAAGTCACAAGCGGGAAAAAGTAGCGAAAATTCCACTAACTCCAAACATATCAAAGTTTATACTTAAAAGATCGCAAACGTCATTTTGAACTCAATGGGAGTGGTCTCGAGTCCTAATTTGACCGTATGCAAAAAGTAGCTTTTCGGACCAAAATCCGATTAACGATAAATATTTAATTATAAAATCGACAAATATGCGGGTTGTTACATAATATAAGATAGTTTGAGTTTTAAAAAGAATGGTTTGTATAGTAAATAGCTTGGAAAATCAAAATAATTTGAATATTTAAGAAGATAGATTTTAAACAGTTTGTATTAAAATAATTTATTTGAAATAGTTTCAAAGTCAACTAACTCAATTCTCAATCTTCCAATTCAAATCACTTTCAATTTCCACATTAGTAATTAAGTAATTATAAATTTACGTTCAAATCCATATAAAAAGTGATCTTATATAATATCGTATTTCTACAAAATATTTCACAACATCAATAGACTACAACACTAGTAAGTTCAAACACTACATTCATTTATCCATATAAAAAGTCCTACAAAGGTCATAAATCTTGATGCCTTAACAACTACCTAGGGGTTTAGAAAAGAACAGAGCCTTACTTACTACAAAGAACCCTACCCGCCATCTCTCACCACTCCATATCCTTCATAAAAACTTTATTAAGGACTTCTTATCAACTCGCCAAAATAGTCCATGCAATCCGTAACAGGGTGTCCCCACTTCTTGCATTTTCCACAAAAGAATTTTATACTCCCATCTTCACGGATGATTTTCACGCCTCTCGCGGGGCGTTCCACAACTTTCTCTTTCTACCGTCTCTTGGGACAATCCCTAGCGATGTGTCCCATCATTTTACAATGATAGCAAATGGTTGATCCATCGACTGGTACTATGGGTTTATGTTTCATCTTCCTCACCTTAGGGCAATGGTTTAGAAAATGTCCTTTCTCCCGACACTTAAAGCATAAAATCTCAAAGCGAAACCGTTTGACTTCTTCATTCTTTTCCTTCCTTGGTTTACTGCACTTAGCTGCATAATGTCCTTTATTGTGACATCTATAACATATGACATTATCATAAAGACCTAGCCCAGCCCTTTCCCTAACCCGTTTCTCATGTTCCATTATTGCTTTTTCCCGTGCCTTATGTGAAGCCGCTCTCCGCTCCCTACGCCTTGCCTTCCATTCTTCTCCTTTTGCCATCTCTTACAACTTGTACTAGATTCTAGTAGGACATCCTAATCTATAATTAAAACCTCGATTAGTCGAATTTTCAGCTTTTATTCTTGTTTCCAAATATTCTTTTATTTGTTCTTGGTCGTTTTTATGATTTAACCCACTAATTTGATAATCTAGTTCACTTTAATTTCCAGAATTCGAAACCCATTTTTATTTCAAAAATCATTTGGAATCATTTATACATGCATAACTCTTTTTTCAACTTTTTCTCAAATCTATACCTTTTCTTTTACAATTTAATTCATTTAACTTCCATAAGTTAAATTTTAATTTCACCTTGAAATTTCCAATTCAGGTTATAAGTTTAAAACTTATTTAACTTGGCCTGAGTTAATTCCCAATTTATTCAACCCATTTAACCTTACTCAATTTAAATTTAACATTCCAAATTCAATTCTTATTTATATCACTTCACACTTATAAGTTCAAAAACTTACCTTTCTTTTGGGTTATACTTCTCATTTCAAGGGGGATTCCAAAATTCAACACCCAGTATTTATTTCAAATCAACTTTGAAATCATACATACATATATATACATATACATATATATATATATATCCTATTTACATATCAAGTCACACTTTAAATTTTAAACCAACCTAGGTTTCTATCCCAAACAAATTCCTTCGGAATTTTCAAAACAACTCTTGTTCTTAAACAAAAATTTTCATATCAAAATAAATTCTAAATAATATTATTTATTATTTCCTCAAAACACCTTGAAACACATTTCAAAATTCTCAGAACTTAGATTCAAAACTTCACAATTTAGATCCATTTTAATTTATAAGTCACATTTGTAAATTATGCTTATATAATTTCACTTCCTTAAAACATTTCACAACATCTTATCATTGTTTATTTTGTAATAAACACCTTCATTAATATCCAACAACCAATTTATGATAATAATTAATATTATCATACCTATAAACCAAACACATCATATATTTCATAATAATTTCCTGAAAAATTATTTCTACATATAACATATAATCAGGGTAAATTTATTTCATTTCAAAACACTTTGAAAACACTTTCGAAATTTCCGAGATTTAAATTCTAGTTTGAGTCTATATTCAGCTTAACCCATTTGTATAGTTCATTCTTACCCAAATTTCTATACATATAACCACTTGAATTTTATAATCTTATTTGATTATAATAATTACCACCAACCACCTTAATATACTATAATAATTCAGAAAAATTATTTCTTTTTATATCAAAATATAATCTTATGTAAAAATTATTATTTTAAAATCATTTTTAAAATCATTATATAAGAAAATAAAAAGTACGCCCTCATATATAATACACTCAACTCATTTTAGGGTACTACTAACCCTATCTATAATGAGTAATCCCCACCAGAGCCAAGGTTCTCGCTTAACCTTCAGCTCTGATACCACGTGTAACGACCAAGCAATTTTCGACCCCCGAAAATCGACACTAATACGTTCACTATATAGAGTGCCGAGCAATCTAGTGCCAGAAATACTAGATTGTTAGGGTTTAAGAAGAAAAGAGATGGAAGAAACAGAGATAACAACATAGAATCTCACAAGGCGGTGGAACAAAATATAGTATACAATAACAGCTTTTTATACAAAGGAAAACTGTAACGGTTAATATACATACAAGTTATCAGAGTACAATCATCAACATATAAATCTGGACAGTTATAATAACTTGTCCTCAAAGTGTTAAATATGCAGCTTACAATACACAACGGAATATAATCAAATACGCGTAATACGCCTCTGCCATCCAGCTCGTCTCCTGAGCTCCAAAGCATCCTAACCTGAATTCTTTAATACTTGGTCTGCCCGAGCATTACAATAAAGTAACACCCGAGTCAGGCTGGAAACCAGCGTGAGTAAAACACACTAAATTTGAAATGCTTAAGTTATCCAAATCCTTCGAAAACCAAGGAAACTCGTAAGACCACGTCACATATTAACACGACGGGTTTTTATCTTACGATAACCAAAAACACTTTTCGGGAAATCCGGTAATATTATAATAATGTCCAAGTACAATTACTTATTGAAAATTGTCAAATTTGTTAAATTAATCCAACCCAAGCATATAAGACTCCATAAGCAAATTCGTAGGGGTTCGTAGTGATTATTAAATCGAAATGGTTCCGGATAATACTGATATCTGATCCCGGTCTCTTCGAATCCAAGCAATAAATTTAAAATGTCCAAGTCTGTTTGAATAAACAATTCATGTTCAGGGTGTCAACATTCACACATGGGAATTTATTACTATGTTTATTTTCAATAAAACGTGTAAACGTTTTATTCCAGTTATTTAAATTCGTTTGGCTACTTAATGACACAGACAATAACAATTGAAAAAAATATTTAATAGCAATAAAGCCAAACATGGATCATTAGTTAATTTAACGATAAAAAATAAATATTAAAACAATCCACAAATTGGAATTTAATTAATTTCAATTAGCCGAACCCATTTATATTATTAATCCAAATTACTTATAAAATAAAAAAAGATTTATTATTAGTTAATTAAAATTAAACAATATATTTAATAAATAATTTATTAATTAACAAAGAACTAATCAATTAAGAATTTAATTGTTAACTCTTTCTAATCATTATAATTGATTTAATTATATATCACCGAAAGTTAACAAAATTTATTTAGCTTAAAATATTAGGTTATAGGATTAGAATGCAAAAACCTTCATACCGATTGGATTTTTTTATGAATGAGAATATATTGTTTTTAAAGTTAAAAGATTTTTTTTATATACAAAACTTATTAAATTACTTTGTTTATAAAAACAACCCAAACAAATTAAGCTTAAGTCGATCCAAAGAAGAAAATAACACGGCCCACTTACAACCTTTCTTCTCTACCTTCCTACTCCTTCCCTTCTTTTCTTCAATTACACACGAACCAGACTGTGCATGAACGTGTGCACGTACACGTCCACTCGTCGTCGTTCACCACCGACCACCCATCCAGGTCGTCGCCGAACCCCACTCCGTGTTCCACCACCTGAAAGCTCAGCAAAACCAATGGTTCACAAATTGAATTGTCACCAAACAAAGCAACAAAACCAAGCCCACCTAAAACCCTTCTCCACGCCACCACGACCCAACATCAGCCACCAAAATTCACCCACGACAACGCCACAACCTTCTCCACTTTTTTCCCTTAGACCGCACCCCTCCTTCGTCTCCTCCACGTCACCATTTTCCTACAGCCGAGACCACGCGCAACCAACCTTTAAACCCTACTCCGACCTCGACCAACTTCCATGACCATCAGAAAAATATCTCGGCATTTTTCCCAGGTGCTCCACTCCTTGAACCTCCTCCACGCCGAACACCACGTCTTGAAATCGACATCGTCGCCTGAATTTGGCCTCATGCCCAATTCCGATCATCTCTTGCTTCCTCCCTCCACACAGCCTTAAAAATCCTCAAACCAATGCCAAAAATCCTATTTTTCAATGACGATTCCACCCATATAATCTTTTTATTACATTATGATGTTTGGTTTTCGACCATACCTTGACTTCTTACTGTAAAATCTGTTTCCACCTGACTATACTCGATAGAATCGAATGAAACAAAATTTAAAATATACTAAACTCAATAATAAACAACTTTTGTTTTGGAACTAAGTTTTAAAACTAAATAGATTTCGAGTTACTGATTTTTAAAGATGTAGACTTTACCTGTTTATCAAAAAGAAAATAAGAACAGAGGTTAGTATAGTATTTTTCTTGGTTACAGGTTTGTCTAAACTTGCATTTACAAAAGCATGTATACCTAGCTACCTTGTATACTTGTCATAAGTAAAGGATTTATTCAAATAACAGCTATGTGGAAATAAATACAACAACCAGTAAAAACTTTTAATGTTTACTCGTAAGCTTTAGAAAAAGAAGTCACTTGTAACGACCCGGAAATTTCGAACCCGAAAATTCCAGATAGTTAGAAGAAAAAGAAAAGAGATAGAAGAAAGAAACAGAACAAGACACAAATTCTCACATTCGCAGCGGATCAAAATACAATATCAAATAATAATATCAGTTATACAAAGAAAACTGTATTTGTTAATTACATTTTTATACATCAGAGTTACAATATTCATAAATATACTAGACAGTTAGAATTAACATGTCTCTGACAACTATAATATCACAGTGGAATATACTCCATACGTTCCTGCCATCCAGCTCGCATCCTGAGCTCCAGAACGTCCTTACCTGAAATCTGTAATACTTGGTCTGACCCGAGCATTACATCAAAGTAACACCCGGGTCAGGCTGGAAACCAGCGTGAGTAAACCATCTAATAAGAAAATACCAATGCAAAATTACTTATTTAAAATCCCGGGTAACTCGTACTTCACTACGAGTTCATTACTTGTTATGCTCAATACTTACTTCACCTATCGATCTATAAAGAATCGAAGTGGTTTCGGATATTAACTAATATCCGACTCCGGTCTCTTCGAATCCAATGTCATCTTAACCTAAGTTATTTAAAAGAAATACAATTCAAACTTTTAAATACATGATGTCACTTTTACATAGCAATTCATCATCAATGGATAATCACAATATCACTGTATAATCCAAACATACCATATCACAAAACATTTTATATCAGAGATATCAAAATTCAAGGCATTTCTTCAATCCAATCATCCATAAGCAAGTTTAATTAGTCACACCATTTCTAATTAATTTAAATAAATTAAATTAATTACTTTAATCACCTTTAAATCCTGCTTACTAAATCATTAATTAATTTTAAACCAATTAATTAATCATCCTTTATTTAACATCTTAATTAATTATCCTTAATTAATTATTCTTTAATTACATTAAATAATTAACCTTTAATTAATTTCACAAATTAATTATCCTTTAACTATTCTCATTAATTAACTTTTAATTATTCTCATTAGTTAACCTTTAATTATTTATTCTATAATCACTTACATTGATTAATTATCCTTTTAAATTAATCACATTCATTTTTAACTAACCCTTTAATTAATTTCTTTAATTACACTTGAATATTTAATCCTTAATTACTTTCATTAAGTAATTTCCCTTTTTATTAAGTAATTATCATCTAAGTAATTACTCTTCAATTACTTACATTAATTAATCTCTAATTACTTTCATTAAGTAATTATCCTTTTATTTATTATATTTATTTATTTAACCACTAATTACTTATACTAAGTAATTATATTTTATTAATTATATTAAGTAATTATACTAAATTTTAAATTAATTAACCTTTAATTAATTCTTTATTAAATTAATTACTTATACTTAATTTCCCTTGATTAACCTAATTAATTTCAAGACATTAAAAATCTTAATTATTTTAAGATAAAACATTCTCTTATTAATACCTTAATTACCATAATCATTTTATCTTAATAATTGATTTTACTTAATTAAATCATTAATTAAGTTTCTAAAATACTCATTTAACTAGATAAATTAAAGTCACAAAACATAACTTACCTTAAATGCTTTAAACATTATTCAAGTAAAAGTTTAAATCTAGTTTCAATTTAATTTTTAAACTTCCTTTTATAAAAATCTTTAAAACTTTGAAAACTGTTCCTTATCATAAATCAAACCCGAGCTATCACATAAATTTCCCGAGCAAAACTCTAAATTACTCGTGACACTCGATTCCACCCACTCCTTCGAGTCAAACAACAAAACTCTCGACCCCAAACCCAAACATCTTCTTTCCTCTCCGATGCCACCCAAATCCAAATCACAGACGTGTACGCGTGTACGTGTACACATAGTCGGAGCGTCTCCGACCATCGCCGCTAGCTTCCCCAAGTCGACAACTATCTTCCTGACCTACCTGGCCACCCAGATCACCGATATCACCATCGAAACGAAATCGAACATATCGTTCGAAAAACTGGAACCCACCACATCGGAATTTCTTCCCTCGCCGACGATCCCAGCCTCAATCATCCACACCATCACGACCAGAGCTTCGTCCCATCCCTACGCTACGATTCCACCCATACCGGTCGCTTCCCGTTCACCCACGACGACAAGATTTCCTCGAGAACAACATCGACCAAAACATCACCACAAGCCCTACTCTGCCATCGCCCGGCCACCACAGCTACATATAAATCCTTCAAGCATTTTTTCGATGTTCCCCAGACCTCCAGCCACCTCTAGCTTCAAACTCGACGTCCATCCACCATCGAACGACGAGAAATTGCTGAAACTAGCAAATCCGATCATCTCGAAAATTCCCATCATTCCCAAATTTAAAAATGGTGATTTTAACATCAAAAATCATTATTCTTCACCATGAATCTATTTATATCATTTAAACATGAAATCTTGCTACTTGATTTTCTGATTTTAAATGATTTTCACTGTAATTTCTCATTTTTGAAAAAATTACTTAATGTAAATTCTTGAAACCATTTTTACAATTGAGATCTTGTTAATTTGAACACTTTTCGTTTAAATATCCAAACCTCAAAAAGATTATGGGATAAAATATTGAATTTTTAAAATCTGTAACCAGAATAGAGCCAAATACTCATATCTACAGACATGCACATTTAAAATCTTCATAAGCAGATTTCACATCAAATTTTCAAGGACGATCACATGCATCATGTATTTAACTAATTTAAGTTTTTAAGTGTTAGTTTACTCACCTTATATCCTGAAACAGAGAACAGAGGAGCAGATTTTTGTTTCCAGGCTTGTTCCAGGTTTGTTATTTGATTTTTAAGCTTGATTTCTTTTGCTTTGTAGAATTTTAAACTTGCAGTTTGATTAATTTCTCTGATGGCAATTGAAGATTTCGAAACTGCTTATTGAATTTGTCTCCATCTTCTTCCTTTGATTTGCATTTGAAATTTCCAGACTTTCCATTTCCAGATTTTGCTTTGCTTCTTTGAATTTGATTTCCAGTCTTTTATTTCTTTTGATTCGAATTATTTTAGTTGAAGAATGAAGAAAGATTAATTCAGCTGAAAGTAAAATATATTTCTTCTTTAAATTTTGATTTATTTATTTTAATTATTAAAAAGAATGTTGACATTTGTCCTCCTTATGTATTAATTTTCTTACACATAGGCCTTAATTTTTACAAATGTCTTAAAACTCTTTAAAAGCTTACAAGTGTAAATTCTTTTCTTTATTGATTTATTTAAGTCATATACATGTATTTATGAAATATTTACATGTATATAATGTATTTATCTCTTTTTATAAATAAGCTTTTAGATTTTAATAAATATATAATTTATGAAAACAATTATTTATAATAACTTATGCTTTGATCAAATTAAATGTATTATATTTTTATATACTTGGAAAATTTATTTTAACTATATATATATATAATTTTTACAAACCCATTTTTACTTAACAATTTATCTTATGTTTGAAATTTGAAAATGAAAGAATATTAAAACAAATAAACTTTTAATTTAAATCTTAACTAAAATAAAAACTTAAAATATATGTTTAAAATATATGTTTAAAATAAATAAGAAATTATTCTTGTTATTTAAATCTCAAATATCATTTTTAAAGGTATTAAGTCAAATTAAAAATTTCCAATTTACAAATTATATATAGATTAAAGTTTGAAAATACTTTATTAAATTCAAATCCAATATTCTTTCCATTTCAATATATACAAATATATATATTCTAAATGGAAAATATTTTTAACATTAGTTTGATAATTATTATATTGAATTTTATAACATAACTTCAAATAACAATATATATATATATACATATATATTATAATTTGAAAACATATTCTTTTATTCAATTAAAGCCTTCCTATTTATAATATATATACCAATATATATATATACATTATAAATATAAACATTTGTAAGCTTTGAAAAATAAATCTTACCAAATTTAAATTGTTAGAAAGATATTCCCAAATTAAAATGCTATTAGTTTTCAAAAGAAATAAACTTATAAATTTTATTAACAGATTTATTTGTTTAACTTATAAATCATTGTTTTTATTGATTCAATCCAGTTAATTATCAATTAATAAATGTCCAAAAATCCTGGGTTATCACATTCCTCCCCCCTTAGAATCTTTTCGTCCTCGAAAAGGAACGAAGCCAAAATTTATTATTTACTTAAAATCTGATAAATTTTCTTTGATCATTTTTAAAACACTTTTTTAAAATCCATATAATATTATAAAATAGTTTTATAAAAATACTTTTTATAACTTGACGTTGATCAGGCGTAAGACTGAAAATCTATAAGGACTTAGCAAACCCGTTTCAACACCCAGTGAAAATACTTGGAAAATAATTTATTTAAAATATAGAAAGCATTATTATTTTTTAAATAGAGGTAACATTTTTTGTGAGAATGCTCTGGAAATCATCACCCCCATCCATGGTCATAGTTACATCACGGGTTACGTTGCCATCGCAGCAAAAGTCCATGTAACTGATTACACCATGGAACCCACAACAGATCGCAGTTACATCCAGGGTTACGTTGCCATCGCAGCAAAAGTCCATGTAACTGTTGGCTCTCAGCGGCACACACGATTTCGCTGTCAAAATGAAACTTCTCCCACATAGGTCGCAGTCTACCGATATAAAATCAAACGCAGACTGTTGGCTCTCAACGGCACACACGACTTTCGCTATGTTACCATAGTGTCACAGTCTACCGATATAAAATCAAACGTAGACAGTTGGCTCTCAGCGGCACACATGACTTTCGCTATGGTCTGCAGTAGATCGCAGTGACATCGAGTTACACTGTCGTCACAGCATAACCCAAATGCCTCTGTGGGCACCAGCCCCTCGACTTTCGCTACACAAATAATCCTCAGGAACTAGTTTTGTTCGGACTCCTCACAGGATCAACTTTAGAAACCCCCCTTGGGGCTCAAGGCAGTACCACCCTGTGGTACTCCTGAGAAGTTCATTTCAAGGAAGCGCCTTTTTCCCCAGAGCTATTCACAAAACACTTTATACTATATACTTATAGTATCTTCAAATCATACCCTTTATGATTTATCAAAATCTCCTTTACAAAAAATCGATTACCAAAATCGATAATTCTCAAACTAGGCTTTCCAAAATCCAAAATTGATTTTCCAAAAATCAAAAGCCCTTTCCAAATTCATAGGTTCTCAAAACCTTTTCAAAATCATTCTTCATAAGATCCTTTATATATATATAGAGATATATATGACTTTAAAAATCTTTGGATCACTTCAACTTGTATAAAACCTCTTTTATACTTCAAATACTTCCAAAAACCCTTTTTATTCTGGCTAGATTCAATAAGGGAATATTTATCTTATATAATAAAGATATGTGACGACCGCCCATGACCCCTGCACCGAATCTAAAGATGGAGCGCTGTAAAGTATGCCAGGCGACCATGGACGATTGTCAAGGTAAGATTAAAACGACAGAATCTATCGTATTACTCACAGCGCATGGACAAAATACAATAGAACATATGTATAGTGAAGCTTTACAGAACAAAATGACATCATATAAAACTCCATAATAGTTGAATACAAGCATCCACATAGTCAATACATCAAGCCTCACTACATATCTCTCAGAGAATACAAAACAGCGGAATATCCAGTACATATAATAAGAAGATAAAATGCAACCCTCCAGCTCGTCTTCGATATCAGCATCGTGAGAAGAGAACAGCACCTGTCACCTGCTACCTAGTCTGCCCGTCCCAAAATGGACGAACATCCCAAGGCAATAAGAATTAAAAACATAAAGCCTTGAGTCAGACAACAGTCTTAGTGAGAAGTAAATTAACTAACAACATACCAAAAGAGCATAAAGGAAAAGGAATAGGAATACAACCCTCCCACTCCAACCTCATTCTACAGTGATAGCCCCCAGACACACACTAAGCAGAAGCAAACATAGCAGAGCATACAATTCAAAGTAAAGCTATTATCACTCGAGTCAAGGGCGATGTTTTCCAAGTACCAAGGCCTAAATCAGATAAGCACCCAGAATATACCGCTCTTGAGTCCGAATGACGATACAACCAAACATCCATGACTCTGGCTATCACTGTTATCATTGCTTCGATATCACCATTAATTGAATGACCGGCACATTCTTTCAGCCGTCCGTCAAGGGCTAATGAAAACCCCGGTTCTAGACATAACTCCCGCACGTCGTCGCAGCCCGTGCCTAGGACTATCGAATCTGCCCAGAGTACTCGACCATCAACAGTTGGCCGTTGGGACTATCGAATCTGCCCAAACGTACTCTTGCTTAGAGCATGCTAGAACCTTCAACAACGATGCTATCCAAGCCTCCTAGTCATCCTCCTCGACGACTATTCTCATATCCATTCATTATCCTCAACTCGAATCATATCACCGAGTTATCAACATGCTTGGAATGATCCCGTCTGGATTAGACCAAGTCTTCATCACATGATTGCCTCGCTTCATTACATCCTCGCAAAGCCTCATCTCATCATCACATCATCGAATCTATGCATAAGAGCTTCATCATCCCGCTACATATGCCACGAGCAGCTTTTCCAATTCAAGAGCCTTCCCCTTAGCTTTTGAATCACCTTCGATCTAAATCTAATCATCAATCATCTAGTTCATAACAATCAATCAAATCAAACATCAATCCAAGCAATCAAGCGTTCAAAAATGATCTAAGTAGACAATTATAACAATAATGGCATTTTCGTAATTAAAGAGTTGAAAGTCCAATAAGCATGAAAACATGGATTATATCTCTTCAAACTTGATGAATGAACTTGCATAGGTTAATATATGATAAAATGGATGTAACATCATCATGAATAATGGATCTATATGGATCTACACATAGGATGAAGAAAATGCATGGGAATCACTATTTTAACATCAAATCGGGCCAACAATCCGATATACTCCTTTGGATCCGTGTGAGAGATAATCACCACTCACCAAATCACCTAAACAAACCCAAATCAACACGCTTCAGATCTGGACAGTGAAGGATGAAGCTTGATCTATCACGAATCCGCTTCAAACGAAGAAATCTCACTTCAAAGGATGAAGATCTTCAATCTAAGCTCTTGAATCTTCAATCTTGATCTTCGATTTGGATGGATGGAAGCACTAGATTAGAGTGGAGAAAAGAAGTGAAGAAGTGTAGAAGTCGAGCTCTCAAAATGGCAGCACTTCGTCGCTTCAAAAATCCGGATCCCAAAAAGTGAGAACAACCCCTCCTATTTATAGCAAAAAATTCCTTAAGTCGAAATTTGGCTATCTCCTTAAGTCGCTTCCGACTTACGACCTAGGAACTTGCCGAGCTAAAACCCACCGACCTAAGCCTAACGACCTACAACAACGCGCATCTGCGACTTAACACTTGACGACCTAAAGCAATGCGCTTTCCTTCGACCTACGACTTAGCAACTGGTACGACCTAACACTTAGGAAACCCAGCGACCTAACAACCTAACGACTTAACTACCTATGACTCAGTTGGGTTGCGACCTAACAACTTAGGTTTCTACGCGACCTAACAACTCACGCGACTTACGACTTAGCAAACTCGCGACCTAACACACACGCGACCTAACCATCTTAGGTCGCCTACGACCTAACTCAACACAGAACTAACGACCTAACTACGCTAACACTTAGGTCGGTCAACTCCATAGGTCGCTAACCCCTATAGGTCGCAAACTGCTTACCCCTTAAGTCGTTAATTCTACTAGGTCGCTACCTCCTATCTCTTAGGTCGCTAACTCGAACTGCCGACCTAACACTTAACCCATCCAAACACTTAGGTCGCCCCCAACATTTCCTTAGGTCGTTGCCGACCTATCCCTTAGGTCATCCACTACCTTAGGTCGCTCCAACACCCTGCGACTTAAGCTGCTACGACTCAACTCCTATCTCGTCGAATTCCTTAACTCGGTCACGACTCATCACTAACTCGTCCAGAACTCCTATCTCTTAAGTCGTATACGACTCACGACTTATGCTAAGTCGTGAACGACTTAGGACTTAGGCAAAATTTGCCTAAAATCTGAAATGGCCCAAAACGCTAAAACTCCAGATTTTGACGAACTTGTCGATCCGTAAAAATACGGGTCGTTACATTCTCTCCCCCTTAGGAATTTCGCCCCCGAAATTCCAATCAATCATAGCCATCAAAACTATTCTGTACGCCTACCATCCATAACAATCAGCAAACCATGCATCCAATTCTAGCTTAGCGTACAGAATTCTAAGACTTAGAACAAGTTCAATGTTGTTAGATGATACGACACCTTAGGGTCATACCTTGAAGAGTTCGGGATGAGCTGCTTTCATCCTCTCTTCCACCTCCCACGTACAGTCGTTATCATCGTCACTCCATTGTATCTTGAGCAACTTAACTACCTTCCTCCTAAGCTGTTTCGTGTCGGCTTCAACAACACGAAGTGGCTTACGAGGTCTCCTATCGACTGGATCAACTTCAAAATCTTCATAGCTATCAGCAGAAATCACGGTATTCGAGTCGTGCACATACTTCCGTAGATATGATACATGAAAAACATTGTGCACACCCGACATCTTCTCAGGTAACTCCAATCTGTAAGCGAGCTTTCCAATTCGCTCGATAATCGGGAATGGTCCAACAAATCTCGGAGTCAATTTTCCTTTCTTCCCGAATCGAATAACATTCTTCAGTGGAGAAATCTTCACAAAAACCATATCTCCTGCGTCGAATTCCAAATCCTTTCGACGCTTATCAGCATAACTCTTCTGACGGTCTTGGGCTGCCTTCATTCGTTGCCGAATGATTTCTATACAATCCGAAGTCTGCCGAATCATCTCTGGCCCAAGTATCAACTTTTCTCCAGTTTCCAACCAACATGTCGGAGAGTTACACGGTCTTCCATACAATGCCTCGTATGGTGCCATACCAATGCTTGACTGGTAACTGTTGTTGTACGCAAACTCCACCAAATGAAGGTGGTCTTCCCATGATCCTCCGAAATCCAAAACACAAGCTCTAAGAAGATCTTCCAAAACTCGGTTGACTCTCTCGGTCTGACCATCCGTTTGGGGATGATAAGCTGTACTTAAACACAACTCGGTTCCCAAGACCTCCTGGAAGCTCTTCCAAAATCCACTAGTGAATAATGGGTCTCGGTCGCTCACTATACTCTTCGGAATACCATGGAATCGAACTATCCACTTAACATACAACTCAGCCAACTTTGATGCAGTCCTAGTCGATCGAACAGGAATGAATCGTGCACTCTTAGTCAGTCGATCCACAATGACCCAAATCCCTTCATTTCCCATTCTGGTTCTAGGTAATCCATCAATAAAATCCATCGACACTTGCTCCCACTTCCATGTAGGAACTTCTAATGGGTGAAGCAATCCACTTGGCTTCTTCTGCTCGGCTTTAACCAACTGGCAGTTCATGCACTTGGAAATAAAATTTCCAACATCCTTCTTCATACCTTCCCAGTAGTAGGTTCTCTTCATATCCCGATACATCTTATTTCCACCTGGATGAATTGTCAACTTCGAGTGATGACTTTCCTTCAGAACTTCACTCCTCAATTCATCTATATCGGGAACAACCAGCCGTCCTTGCTTCCGAAGCCAACCCTCTCGATCGACCTCGAATCCTTTATCCTTTTCTGGATCCAATCCAGATTCCAAATCATGGATAATCTTGACAAGCTTATCATCTCGCTTTTGGCCCTCGCCAATCCTTTCCAGAAGAGTGGGTCTTATCGATAAGTTTGCCAACATCTCAGGTTCCAATTCACATCTAGGCCTGAATTCAAATCCAGCTAAATACTCGAGACTCTTCCATTCTGAAAACATGGCTCCCAATCCTGCATGTCTTCGACTTAACGCATCTGCCACTGCGTTACCTTTTCCCGGAGTATAAGCTATACCAAAATCATATGATGCCAAAAACTCTAGCCAACGTTGCTGCCGAAGATTCAAATCCTTTTGGGAGAAAAGATACTTCAACGACTTGTGATCCGTAAACAACTCGAATCGAACTCCCAACAGATAATGCCTCCACATCTTCAGAGCAAATACAATCGCCGCTAACTCCAAATCATGAGTCGGGTAATTCCTTTCATGCGGCTTTAGTTGTCGACTGGCATACGCAACAACTTTATCCTTCTGCATCAGCACTGCTCCAAGTCCAGTACCACATGCGTCGGTGTAAACCACCATCTCATCATTCCCACTTGGAATAGTCAAAACAGGAGCACTCGTCAATCTCTCTTTCAGGATTCCGAAAGCTTGCTCACACTTAGCATCCCAACTGAACACTTGGTTCTTCTTCGTCAATCCTGTTAACGGTGCAGCTACCTTGGAGAAGTCTTTGATAAACCGTCGATAATATCCTGCTAATCCAAGAAAACTTCTCACATCAGATGCATTCTTAGGTCTAACCCAATCCTGGATTGCTGCCACCTTAGCGGGATCAACCGCTATTCCACTTCCAGAAATCACATGGCCTAAGAACCTCACTTCACTCTTCCAGAAGTGACACTTCGAAAACTTAGCCTTCAACTGATGTTTCCGCAAGATTTCCAAAACCATACGCAAGTGCGTTTTGTGCTCTTCTTCAGTTCTGGAATAAATCAGAATATCGTCCACGAACACAAGTACGAACTTGTTCAACTGATCTCTGAACACTCTATTCATAAGATCCACAAAATATGCTGGCGCGTTAGTCAATCCAAACGGCATTACCAGCCACTCAAAGAAACCGGATGGTGTCCTAAAAGCAGTCTTCGGCACACTATCCTTAGCCACTCTCAGCTGGTGAAATCCCATTTCCAAATCCATCTGAGAAAACACCTTAGCTTCGTGAAGCTGATCAAACAAGTCATCTATTCTCGGCAATGGATACTTGTTCTTCTTAGTCACCTTGTTCAGCTCACGATAATCGACGCACAATCTCAACGACCCATCTGCCTTGGTTGCAAACACAACTGGTGCACCCCACTCGGACACACTACGCCGAATGAATCCCTTCTGTAAAAGGTCATCAACTTGCACCCTCAACTCCCGCTGTTCCCTAGGCGCCATCCGCCTAAGAGGCATCACAACAGGTCTGGCTCCTTCAACTAGATCTATACGAAACTCGATCTCTCTATGCGGCGGCAACCCTTTGACTTCGTCAAAGACATCCTCGAATCCATTAGCGATCGGCACTGATGACAGTCCATCCCGTGGAACAACTAGCGATTACATGAAGCTCATGAAGACGCCTTCTTCATGCTTACATCGTATCACAATCTTTCGCCCCTCCACATTCTCGACTGTCACCTCCAGCCTCTCACAATCAACCTTAGCCGCATACTTCCTAAGCCAGTCCATACCCAAAATAATTCCGAACCCCGCAAAGTTCAGAACAAAACAATCACAAACAAAAGAGCAACCATGGCTCGATACAACTAGACCACGGCATAACATACACAAACAAGACGAACCCCCAACTGGATTAGTCACAACCAATGGCCTATCAACAATATCCGGTGCCAAACCTAACCGGCCTACGAGTTCATTACAAACAAACGAATGCGATGCTCCAGTATCAAACAGAACTCTAACTGGAACACCACATAGGAAAAGAGTACCTTGAACAACCACACTCTTCCCCTTCTCTTCAGCAGTAGGAGCTTTCGAAGACGACGGAACAGCTCCTAAAGCATAGGCTTGCACAATCTGCCTGTCCTTCCTTGGTTCTGGACAATTCTTCCTGAAATGTCCCGGCTTGTCACAGTTGTGACACTTCATCGGTGCCTTCGGATTCTTACAATCCTTAGAGAAATGGCCCTTCTGCTGACAATTGTAGCAAGTCACCTCGCCTTTCGGCTTCTTCTGGCCATCATTACCCTTCTGTTGCTGCTGCTTCCTCTTCATGTTTCCACCCTGCTGTGGTTTAGATTCTCCCTTGGTAACAGCAACAACAGATCCTTCCTTAGGAAACAGACTCTCATGCCTAAGAGCTTTCTCCACAAGCTTCTCAAATGAATCGTCCAAATGATCCACCAACTGTCTCCCAAGATAACTGTCCAAGCCTGTCACAAACTTCTCATTCTTCTGATAAGCGGATTCAATATATGACCGGGCATACTTGGACAAAGCTTCAAACTCAGAAACATACTCAAGAACAGATCTTCCACCCTGCTTGAGCTCCACGAACTTCTTGAACAGAACAGACTTCTGAGCTGTAGAAATGAACTTAGCTTCAAATCTGACTTGGAATTGCTCCCAAGTAATCTCTTCTTCCGGAGTAGTGATGGTAATAGAGTTCCACCAATCAGAGGCTCTCCCTTGAAGCTGCCTCGATGCCAACTTCCTCTTAGTTGCATCATCAATTCCCAAATCACCAAAAAATCCTTCTACAGGCATCTATCCATCTCTGGACTTCGATAGTTGATTCTGTTCCCAAGAAAACCTTTCCTCCAAGAGCAGTATAATCCTTGCACAACTTAGCAAAATCCACTGGTTTCGAAGTTTGGACTTGAACTCCAACATCAACTGCTGCCCCCGGAACTAGTATCCTTCTCATGATCGAAGTCATCATAGCTTCGAACATGGCTGCATAATCAGCAGTCTCTTCAGTAGCACGGCCTTCCCTAGCAGCTGGTCTCCCTCTTCGACTCATTCTCAATATCTATAAAAAGGAATGATTAGAACATCTAGAGAAACAACTGCATAAAGGACTCAAACCCTACTAAACTACTATATTATATATAGTATTCATCCATCAAAATACAATTACGTCTCTCATACGTAGTTACGACGGCGAGCGTTGGGTAAAATCGATTAACCTCGCTCTGATACCAAATGTGACGACCGCCCATGACCCCTGCACCGAATCTAAAGATGGAGCGCTGTAAAGTATGCCAGGCGACCATGGACGATTGTCAAGGTAAGATTAAAACGACAGAATCTATCGTATTACTCACAGCGCATGGACAAAATACAATAGAACATATGTATAGTGAAGCTTTACAGAACAAAATGACATCATATAAAACTCCATAATAGTTGAATACAAGCATCCACATAGTCAATACATCAAGCCTCACTACATATCTCTCAAAGAATACAAAACAGCGGAATATCCAGTACATATAATAAGAAGATAAAATGCAACCCTCCAGCTCGTCTTCGATATCAGCATCGTGAGAAGAGAACAGCACCTGTCACCTGCTACCTAGTCTGCCCATCCCAAAATGGACGAACAGCCCAAGGCAATAAGAATTAAAAACATAAAGCCTTGAGTCAGACAACAGTCTTAGTGAGCAGTAAATTAACTAACAACATACCAAAAGAGCATAAAGGAAAAGGAATAGGAATACAACCCTCCCACTCCAACCTCATTCTACAGTGATAGCCCCCAGACACACACTAAGCAGAAGCAAACATAGCAGAGCATACAATTCAAAGTAAAGCTATTATCACTCGAGTCAAGGGCGATGTTTTCCAAGTACCAAGGCCTAAATCAGATAAGCACCCAGAAAATACCGCTCTTGAGTCCGAATGACGATACAACCAAACATCCATGACTCTGGCTATCACTGTTATCATTGCTTCGATATCACCGTTAATTGAATGACCGGCACATTCTTTCAGCCGTCCGTCAAGGGCTAATGAAAACCCCGGTTCTAGACATAACTCCCGCACGTCGTCGCAGCCCGTGCCTAGGACTATCGAATCTGCCCAGAGTACTCGACCATCAACAGTTGGCCGTTGGGACTATCGAATCTGCCCAAACGTACTCTTGCTTAGAGCATGCTAGAACCTTCAACAACGATGCTATCCAAGCCTCCTAGTCATCCTCCTCGACGACTATTCTCATATCCATTCATTATCCTCAACTCGAATCATATCACCGAGTTATCAACATGCTTGGAATGATCCCGTCTGGATTAGACCAAGTCTTCATCACATGATTGCCTCGCTTCATTACATCCTCGCAAAGCCTCATCTCATCATCACATCATCGAATCTATGCATAAGAGCTTCATCATCCCGCTACATATGCCACGAGCAGCTTTTCCAATTCAAGAGCCTTCCCCTTAGCTTTTGAATCACCTTCGATCTAAATCTAATCATCAATCATCTAGTTCATAACAATCAATCAAATCAAACATCAATCCAAGCAATCAAGCGTTCAAAAATGGTCTAAGTAGACAATTATAACAATAATGGCATTTTCGTAATTAAAGAGTTGAAAGTCCAATAAGCATGAAAACATGGATTATATCTCTTCAAACTTGATGAATGAACTTGCATAGGTTAATATATGATAAAATGGATGTAACATCATCATGAATAATGGATCTATATGGATCTACACATAGGATGAAGAAAATGCATGGGAATCACTATTTTAACATCAAATCGGGCCAACAATCCGATATACTCCTTTGGATCCGTGTGAGAGATAATCACCACTCACCAAATCACCTAAACAAACCCAAATCAACACGCTTCAGATCTGGACAGCGAAGGATGAAGCTTGATCTATCACGAATCCGCTTCAAACGAAGAAATCTCACTTCAAAGGATGAAGATCTTCAATCTAAGCTCTTGAATCTTCAATCTTGATCTTCGATTTGGATGGATGGAAGCACTAGATTAGAGTGGAGAAAAGAAGTGAAGATGTGTAGAAGTCGAGCTCTCAAAATGGCAGCACTTCGTCGCTTCAAAAATCCGGATCCCAAAAAGTGAGAACAACCCCTTCTATTTATAGCAAAAAATTCCTTAAGTCGAAATTTGGCTATCTCCTTAAGTCGCTTCCGACTTACGACCTAGGAACTTGCCGACCTAAAACCCACCGACCTAAGCCTAACGACCTACAACAACGCGCATCTGCGACTTAACACTTGACGACCTAAAGCAATGCGCTTTCCTTCGACCTACGACTTAGCAACTGGTACGACCTAACACTTAGGAAACCCAGCGACCTAACAACCTAACGACTTAACTACCTACGACTCAGTTGGGTTGCGACCTAACAACTTAGGTTTCTACGCGACCTAACAACTCACGGGACTTACGACTTAGCAAACTCGCGACCTAACACACACGCGACCTAACCATCTTAGGTCGCCTACGACCTAACTCAACACAGAACTAACGACCTAACTACGCTAACACTTAGGTCGGTCAACTCCATAGGTCGCTAACCCCTATAGGTCGCAAACTGCTTACCCCTTAAGTCGTTAATTCTACTAGGTCGCTACCTCCTATCTCTTAGGTCGCTAACTCGAACTGCCGACCTAACACTTAACCCATCCAAACACTTAGGTCGCCCCCAACATTTCCTTAGGTCGTTGCCGACCTATCCCTTAGGTCATCCACTACCTTAGGTCGCTCCAACACCCTGCGACTTAAGCTGCTACGACTCAACTCCTATCTCGCCGAATTCCTTAACTCGGTCACGACTCATCACTAACTCGTCCAGAACTCCTATCTCTTAAGTCGTATACGACTCACGACTTATGCTAAGTCGTGAACGACTTAGGACTTAGGCAAAATTTGCCTAAAATCTGAAATGGCCCAAAACGCTAAAACTCCAGATTTTGACGAACTTGTCGATCCGTAAAAATACGGGTCGTTACAAGATATATAACTTTGTTTTATTCCAAATCAAATATTCAAATTTGATAAATATTTTATACAGTTATTAACCATATCACCTTTCTATAAAATGAGTTCTAATCACAGAAATATTTAACTCCCATTTTATTTCATCATTTATTTTTCAAAATATACCCTTCTATTTCAAAACCATTTTACAATTTTATCCACAAATTTCCAATATCAATTTCATTCAAACCCGTACGATGTACTCATATCATTCGTACGCAATATCAATCTGATCGCTCTTTGATCACATAATTTCTCTTTCGAACTAGTATCGTCCACCCGACTCCCTAGTGCGGACTCAGATCTGGTTTCTTGATCAGAAACCGTCATTCTCCTTGCATAGTCACAACTATGATAGAGAATATCCAGAACCAATCAAAATCCATATCCAGGTTCGCCGTCGAAAATCGAGCGAAAAATCCTAACTCGGATCGATAATACTATCTCAAAATTCTGTGTTCGAATCTGGATCAAATCACTATGCGAATAGAATAATATACGTATATCCTACGTATTTATCTTTATTGGTTATTAGCCAAATCAATTCTCTTTTCTATTCACATTTCCTTTAATTCTATTCTCTTATTCTCAATTGCTTCCATTTACAATTGATTTATTACTTTAATTACAAACAGTTTGAACTCTGACCAATTTAAATTTAAAAATAGCTTGGAAAAGTTTAAAATAGATAAGTAGTTGAAAAATAATTACTAGTTTGTAAAATATATGTAAAATAGTTAAGTAGGTATAAAATAGTTAGATTATTGCAAACTAGTTTTTTTTAAATAGTGATTAGATATAAGTACTTGAAAAATAGTAATTAGTTTATAAGACAGTTTCAAAATAGTTAAATAGTTCCAAAATAATTGTAAAATAAGTATAAGATAGTTTGGGGTTTAAGAAGAAAGATTGTATAGTAAATAGTTTGGAAAAATATATTTGTATTAAAACAATTTATTTTGAAAATACTCCAGAGCCAAACTGTTTAATTTCCCATCAATTCAATTTAAATTTCCACTTCCATTTAAATTGACTCAATACTACAATTTCCATCCCAATTCAAGTTGAATTAACCTTAATTTCTTTCCAATTCAAATCAAATTCCATTTGATTTTTTTTTAAAACTTATTCAACTTTAATCACAATTCAAATTAATTCAAATCAAATTCAATTTGAACTAATTCTATTCAAATTACAATTTAAAACTATCTCGAATTATAAAAATTCGAGTTAAATTTTTTAAATATTGATTTAATTCCTTAAATCACAATTCCTTTACTTTTAAATTAATTCAACCTTTATTTTTAATTTTAACAAATTAAATCTTTAAACCACTTAATTCTGAATTCAAATTTCAAAATTCCATTTTAAAATTATCTTTACTTAACTTATTACAAAGTTCAAATAAGAATTCAAAAACAATTTAATCTTTAGATTCTAATTTATTATCCATTTCAATTTCTAGATCTCAAACCCATTTTGAGATCACTCATAACTCCCATTTAAAACCAACCATTTAACTTCCCAAGTTAAATTTCAATTTCATTTTAAAATTTCCAATTCAAGTTGTTTATTCAAACTTATTTAACTTCCTTCAAGTTAAATTTACTTAATCCGGTCAACTTTTCACAATTTGAATTCCCATTCAAATTTTAAACTTCAGATTAATAGTCTTTCCCCTTTTAAGTTTAAAAACTTACTTTACTTTGGGTTTTACATCACATTCCAATTTAAAACTCAACACTAAGAGTTATTTCAAATCATCTTTAATATTATGTATATATATACATTTTCTTTACACACCAAGTTATACTTTAAATTTTAAACCATTCTTGGTTTTTAATTTCAAAACAAATTTCTTTAAAACAATATCAAGTTTTCTGGACTTAGATTTAAAACTTCACAATTTTAAATTATCTTCAATTCCAATTTATAAGTTATACTCACTTAAATGTTTACTTCCCTAAACATTTCATTTTGCTAAATCATTAACAACATTCATTATTAAACACAATTACCCTTTATGATAATAACCAAGATTAATCTGGAAACCAATTCATTATTACCTTTATTCTTGATAACATTTCTACAAATTCAAGATTTTAATTTTAGTTTGAATTCATTTCAAACTTATCTTCATTCAATTTTAATTTGGCTTTATTTCTATTATCACTTAATTTAATTCCAATATTTTAACAACCAATTACCTTAATATTTGTTAGAAAGAAATATCATTTTATATATCAAAATATATTCTTATATAAAATCATTTAAAATCCTTATATAAGAAAATAACAATTACGCTCTCATATATATATATATATATATATATACACTCAACTCGTTCTAGGGTACCATTGACCCTATCCTTAACGAGTAATCCCAACAGAGCCAAGGTTCTCGCTTAACCTTTTGCTCTGATACCAAATGTAACGACCCGGAAATTTCGAACCCGAAAATTCCAGATAGTTAGAAGAAAAAGAAAAGAGATAGAAGAAAGAAACAGAACAAGACACAAATTCTCACATTCGCAGCGGATCAAAATACAATATCAAATAATAATATCAGTTATACAAAGAAAACTGTATTTGTTAATTACATTTTTATACATCAGAGTTACAATATTCATAAATATACTAGACAGTTAGAATTAACATGTCTCTGACAACTATAATATCACAGTGGAATATACTCCATACGTTCCTGCCATCCAGCTCGCCTCCTGAGCTCCAGAACGTCCTTACCTGAAATCTGTAATACTCGGTCTGACCCGAGCATTACATCAAAGTAACACCCGGGTCAGGCTGGAAACCAGCGTGAGTAAACCATCTAATAAGAAAATACCAATGCAAAATTACTTATTTAAAATCCCGGGTAACTCGTACTTCACTACGAGTTCATTACTTGTTATGCTCAATACTTACTTCACCTATCGATCTATAAAGAATCGAAGTGGTTTCGGATATTAACTAATATCCGACTCCGGTCTCTTCGAATCCAATGTCATCTTAACCTAAGTTATTTAAAAGAAATACAATTCAAACTTTTAAATACATGATGTCACTTTTACATAGCAATTCATCATCAATGGATAATCACAATATCACTGTATAATCCAAACATACCATATCACAAAACATTTTATATCAGAGATATCAAAATTCAAGGCATTTCTTCAATCCAATCATCCATAAGCAAGTTTAATTAGTCACACCATTTCTAATTAATTTAAATAAATTAAATTAATTACTTTAATCACCTTTAAATCCTGCTTACTAAATCATTAATTAATTTTAAACCAATTAATTAATCATCCTTTATTTAACATCTTAATTAATTATCCTTAATTAATTATTCTTTAATTACATTAAATAATTAACCTTTAATTAATTTCACAAATTAATTATCCTTTAACTATTCTCATTAATTAACTTTTAATTATTCTCATTAGTTAACCTTTAATTATTTATTCTATAATCACTTACATTGATTAATTATCCTTTTAAATTAATCACATTCATTTTTAACTAACCCTTTAATTAATTTCTTTAATTACACTTGAATATTTAATCCTTAATTACTTTCATTAAGTAATTTCCCTTTTTATTAAGTAATTATCATCTAAGTAATTACTCTTCAATTACTTACATTAATTAATCTCTAATTACTTTCATTAAGTAATTATCCTTTTATTTATTTAACCACTAATTACTTATTGTCACATACCGAAATTTTCGACTTTCGAAAATTCAACATCGATACTCACTTTATCGATTGTCGAGCAATCGAGTGCCGGAAACTCCAATAGTGAGGGTTTAAGAAAGAAGAAAAAGGCAGAAGAAGAAGAAGATGAAAGAAAAAGAGAAAGAAAGAACAACTGAACAACATCAGAACAGAAAACAATATCAGAATCTTACACATCGCAGCGGAACAATATATAATAGATAAATGAAAAATCTCTAAAACAAAGAACTATATCATTTTATACATACATCAATCATTAGAGTCAATATACAACAATGGACAGTTATATAACTTGTCCTCATACAGAATACACAGCGGAATAAATAATATCAGATACAAATACTACGTCTCGTCATCCAGCTTATCTCCAAAGCTCCAGAATATCCAGAATATCCTGATAATCTAACTCTAGACTGCCCGTGTGGAAATTGGTGGGCACCCAGAGTTTAGAAGGGAACAATAAACTCCGAGTCAGTCATGGTGACTGGTGTGAGATCGTAAAACAGTTATTCTTTATAACGACAAAATAATTTTTAAAGTCAATTCGAAATGCTTTTGGAAAATGAAACTACCATAAGACCTCCCACCACACACACAATGCAAACGCAGAATTGGAGGAGATTTCTTCTTATGATAGTCAAAGATGCTTACTACGCAAAATCAAATCATTTTTGATATTATTATCAGTGCATAGTGTAGAAAACATTTCGAATGTATAATATTAATCTTAGCCAACATACGACCAGTATCGTATGCCTACTATAGCTACTATGTTCAATAGCAGGTTACCGCCACATTCCATAGCAGGTAATACAACTAAAACCGTACACGTCGCGTATTGTTTCTTTGGATTTCCAACAAATGGTCAGGCTAAGGAACTTCCTATCCACGATGGGTACGTCCCTGGAATAGACGACCCGAGAACCTAACCGGATCTCTGCCAACACAAGGCCGGGTTACCTCTGCAAAAATAGGTAACTACTGACACGCGTATGCCATCCCCCGATCGTCACCGATCTTCCCGAGGATCCCCGATTCCAACAAACCACATAGATAATAATAATGCAGTAACCACAGAGGTTAAGTATCTGGGCTCCATACCATGATACCACCTTTATCCAGAAGGAATGACATACACTAAGGGGCGCTACTCCCTAGAACCTTGCTGCATTCTTCCTGTTTCGACCATTTCCGGGGTGTGAGGCTCGACGAAGTCTCGTCCACAAAGCTACGCTTTCTCAAAAAGCCCTGCTTCGGGTCAAACAAAATGATCAACCTATGATCACAAAGATATAAGATCAAACAAATGATCATATCACAAATGATCAAACACTGATCATTTCACAGCAACACTCAGTATGCCACGTTACCAAGTTGGGATATATCGCTGATAAATTTCAACTACATAACCTCTGAGCTCGTACGTCTCAGAGAAGGGTGTTAAGCTAAGAGAATAAATTCTCCGCCACCAACAGAAATGTATTTGAAAGAAATCAGCTTTATATCTCAAATTGTAACGTCAGACACACAATCCATACAAGTCTGTTCCGGGATCGAACAGAACCGAAGGCACTTCTCATGAAGCCCTTGCATTTCCGGAAAATTTTCTAATCACGTCAGGACTTCCCGTCACTAAGGGTGATAAAAACCTCTAAATCGGAGATCAGCCGATGTAGAGTAACTCGACGGTAATCCTTCCGTTTTCAAAAATATCCGGTCTTCAACACCGGTCTTCGAATGCAATTCATAACGACGTATCACATATTCGGAATGGGTTATACGACCCCATGGTCCTTTCCCGGCTAACCCGAATAGTGAGCGTATATTTAAAAACAAGTGTGGCATTCAAATTCATCCAATTCACAACAAATACCTACTCAAGGTAATTATTGATAGTCGGTTATTTAACTATCAATAAAGATGCGCAACATCATCAGATTCCAAATAATTTTCCAAATTATTTCATCTTCAAAAATATCTTTACTAGATATAGAATTTTCCACGCTTAACCATTTGAAAACAATTTCAAATCAATTTCCACACTTCAAAAATAAATCAATATTTATTTTCAAACGACTTCGCTTTCTTTTATAAATTCCATAGTGAATTTATATCTTTCAAAATATCTACTGATATACGATTTTCAATCGTTTTCAAATATTTAAATTTCAATTTATCTTTAAAAAGATAAATTCTCAAAACGTTCGTTTCATATTGGAAAAGCAATTCCATACTTATTTAAAAATAAGTATTTCACAAATCTATTTATTTTCAACACTTGGAAAATATTCGATATACTTAAATCCAATTAAGTATATATTTCATTCTTTAAGGAAATCCATTTTCTATAACAACATCAATTTGAGTCAAAACGAATGTTACGTAAAACATCGTTACGACGACTCAAAATCATTAGTATAGGGATTCGAAATTTAGATAGATATATAAATCCCAATACTACATAAAAAAAACATTTCCTTTCGGAAATCATTTACCATAACAACAGTGTTATAGTCCACCATTTCCTTATATTTCTCGAAAACGTCTATTTCAACAATAAATGTTAAAATCTATGATTTCGATAGTTTACACGTTTTAAAACATCTTTTAAAACAATTAACTTCCTTTATAATATCGCTTTCCCAAACATAACCATTTTTTCCAATAATATATTCACTGTCCAAAATCGTGAATATACTTTAATAACCAAATTTCGACCTTTCCTACACATTTATTTCAAGAATTACCCACTGTCCAAAATCGTGGATAAAATCCCCTTTTACTTTTTAATTTATCGAATCCAATTGATTTCGAATTTATAAAACAACGTTTATAAATTCTATTTCTATTTTCTAACGACTTCAATTTAATAAATCTTCTTTATTAATAATTCGATCAATATCCCATTTAAAGGCAACAATCCAAGTTACAAGTAAATTTCTTATCAATCTTTATTCTACAACTTCATTCATTTTATAACTTCATTCATTTTATAACTTCATACTTTTTATAACTTCATACTTTATAAATCTATAAACTTCAATCTTTACAAATCTATAATTCTATAAATCTCATATCTTCACAATTTATAATTCTATAAATTTCATGTCTTCACAATTTATAATTCTATAAATTTCTAACACTTATAGAAACTCGTTTTAAAATTCCAATACTTTTAATTTATAAATATCAATTCTGTACATCTTTTATATACATCATTTTTAAATAATTCAAAAGAAATCCAACTTAAACTATTTTATTTATCACTTGACTATTTATTTCAAAATCACCTCTCAGGTATATTTCACAATTTAAAATTTTCATAACTTTAAATTTATAACATTTATTTATTTAAGATAAATAAATTCCAAAATTTAATAAATCGTATACTTTCCAAAAATCACTTCAAAATCCCTTTTAAAGTAAAAATCGTTTATTTTTAAACTTTAAAATTGAACCCGATGATGCAACGCACCAATCAGTCCATCACACATCAAACATCATATATCATCATATGAGAACAGGATATATGTCAATATCTGTAAATAAATAAATACAGTTGAGGAATCCAGTTGGATCCCTCCAACCTGTTTTCCTGCATCCAAAGATGTTAGCACAATACCAATTCCGCTCCAGTACGGAATTATCGCGGTATATGGGTTTTATAAAAATCCGCTTACTAACGGCGCAATAGGGTCTCATCCGCTATACGAGGCGGGAAATCATCAATCCAATATATACATATGCCAATATGTATATATTGCTATATATATAATAGATATATCCTATCATATCTAATATCACAATCCAATAGCAACAATCAATCAATAAACAACTGTCATACAACTTTATTTTGAGTGAGAAAATAATCTCACCTTTGCTTTTATTTTGCAATCCACTTTCCATTTCAGTTTTGTTTTCTCGATTTTAACCTGGTATAAACAATTTATATTTTTCGTTAATATTCGAAATAAATCGAACAACCAATTACCGTTTAATAGTTTTAATCCAACTAATATGTGTTTTTTTTTAAAAATTCCTTTTCAACCTTATATATTTTTCAAAGTGCTTTCCATATATAATTTTCTATCTGAAACTAAGCTTTTAATTCAACTAAAAATTTATTATTTTAAAACAATATTTTCCTTACTGTAAATCCAATTTCAAATAACACTCCAAAAATTTTCCAAATTATTTAAAATCTTGTCTACCCAAATTATTTTTATACAATTCTCTGTAAACAACGAAACAACACATTTCTTTACTAAAAGTATATATATATATCTACTTTACTTATACATATTAAAAATTAAATTTTTTTTTTCTTTTGACATAAGGTATATATGTTCAGAATTAAACGAAATATGTTATACCTTACTGCTCGCGAATTCAAACTTGAAAATACCATCGACGAATCCTAGCCGTGATCACAGCAGCTCGAATTTCCACGACTATCGCCTCCGATCGATCTATCTGCCACTGTCGCCATCGCGAAACCCCCAATCTGACCCTGGCCTGCCTCGCGACAGAGGCCACCACACCCAGACTTCACGTCGCCGCCGCCTACAACACCTCGTCGCTGACATCTCGCGAACCCCCCAGCCATCGCCGCGCACCCTCAGAGACCACGCGCCGCCGAGAACGCCTCCATCCCTATGCTCGAACGCGCGCGCGCCAGCTTCGATCGCAGCGCCAATCCCACGTCGCGACGTTTGCCAGAGGATCGACTTCGAACTCACGTGCGTTCGCGAATCCCCGTACCTCCATCACCATCCCTAGACTACTGAGTGAAATGACCCTCCTATTTCTACTCTAATTTCATAAGGAAATTTTTTTTTAAGGTAAAGAGGATATATAAATATATAGATATATCATCCATTGCAAATATAATTCTCAGGGTCAATACCTTTCTCCAATAAACCAAAATATATCCAGGATCACAATAATAAACCAATATAAATATATCAGTACATTCACAAAGGTAAGCACATACATGTGAGGATGTATATGCCTCTCTTGTTTGAATCAGAGTTCTGGAAAACAAGAGGATGTTGGATTGCTAATTTTTTTTGACCAAACAATCCACTGGAAACTCACACATTAGTCTGTTTATACTAACTAAGAAGTGATCAAGTAATAATCAGTAGTAAACAAGCTTTTAATATAGATGTTTGTGTTAAGTTCTGAATAGTGACAAAATCAAGCTAAAAAGAAGTGGATCCTAAGTGAACACAAGCAACATCTAGGCGTAATGGAAACGCGCCTAACTTATACACAAGAGATCACGAGTTCGAGTACTATGCTGGTTGGTTCAAACACAATTTTTTTTTTTTTTTCATTTTTCTTCTGTGCAGTTTGGAACCTGTTATCTACCTATATCTGCACATATATATATACTTTATTTTTGCCTATATTCCATCATACGAAACAATAATTCTTGCTTAATTATTTTTGAAACCCATCCCTATAACCTGGAAGGCTTCAGGATTGATATGAATTAAGAGTCTGGTTCTTGGGTTTTGAGGATGATAGAAGTGTTTATCATTATTCAGGTTTGTATTTCTTCTTATAAGACCTGTCCGGCATTTAAAATGCATTTGGTTACAATCTGAGTGAAATTCAGATTCCTATTACAAGTGCAAAGGAAAAGATGTGGTAATGTTTGCACTAAACATATTTATGTGCATATATATCTGCAACTATTTGGATCTGGCTTATAATTCCCTTATTACAAATCCTTTCCTTTTTAAAAATATAGGACATGAGACATTTGTATGAAACCAGTTTAACTAAGGGAACTTTGCAGCCATATAAAACATTCAACCTATGCCTATTTCTTTTGTATACATGTGCCATAGTAGGAAATAAAACCATTTAATTTTCTGAAAATCAACTATCCTGATTTTCCAAAACTTAAATCCTTTTCATAGACTCAAGTTTGACTAATACATTTATAAAATGTAATCATTCAATTTTTAACATGGTGTTCTTGCTAAATCCACTTACAAGATTTCGATTAACTTTTTAAACATATCAGAAATTTAACTAGGTTCATAGATTCCAGATACAAGTCAAATTCTTAACAAAATACCTAACAAAATATCCATCCAATATTCAACACTTAATACAAGTAGCAATTTAAGTTATCAATACATGCAGATTTCAACATTTAGGCTCTTGTCTAACTAAGTTTTAGCATGCTATATCTTCTTCTCAAGGCCTTGCTCCTACTCCTACTTAGTTGCTGCAATCCCTGAAAAAGCATTTGAAACTGCCTCATTTTAAATGAGACACCCCAGATGCCATTAGCACACTAGGGTCAGACACATGTCTGGTATGAGAAAATTCACAAAAGCAATTTGTTAATTAGGTTAAAATCAAGTTAAGTACATATACATAAGGTTCTGTCCTTTGGAATCAGGTAAATACTTGTGTGCATGCTCTGTGTCATTGTGCATGTGCACACTTTAACTTTCTTTCCAGAGACTACACATATGAATATGGCACATACATTCAAGCATACAACTCAATCATAGACAAACAATCATTCATACCAAACAGGAAAATACCTAATATGAGTTAAATCATTTATTCAATTCTCATATTTCAAATCTGGGAAAAACTCTAGTTTTCTCATCTGCTCAAGTATTATTTCCTTGGTATATTTATCTATCCTTGGTCTCATCTGCAATATTTATGAATCAATGGACACACTGTAATGAACTAATTCACTCCATTACACAAAGATCTCAGGACTTAAACAAGCCGTGTGTCAACTTATGTTACTCAAGCACACAAGTCATTCCTGCAGTGTTCTTGACCCCAATTTCCTAATCAGATTTTAGTTAATAATAACCCCTTTTGATTGTTCATGACAAAACCATTCAGTGATCCAATAACTGAAAACATCTATATCATGGTATCTCATATTATTCATGACCATACAGAAACAACAAGCAAACAACCATTGGTGACTACAAAATAAGGTTCTGTATATATATATATAGATATTCATCCTGGTATATTTTTCTTTAAAGGAGTTTAGGCAGCTAACATTGGTTTATGGCTTCTGGGGGAGTTTTTCTTTTTGCAAACATTTGTGCTTGAGTTAAACTCAGAATAATCTGGTTTCACTGAATCACAAAATTTTGTTTGCTATGCATTTTATTGAATCAGGAGCATCAGCACATAGGCAACCCTATTGCACCCCTAATTCCTTTCTATTTCAAGCCTCAGCACTTATACATGAGTATATTGCAGCTCAGCATTATTTACATCTTTCTGGGTTGAGCCAAAACCAATACTACTTGCCTATTCTCAACATTTTATTTTCTGGGTATTTGTTTATATCCCCAAACATTAACATAACAGGGATCTGAGTGTATAAAACAGATATGTATACTAACAACACATAAAAACTTTGTTATAATAAAACAAGTGATCAACCAAAGAAAATCAAAACATTTTCAGATTTAAATTCACAGATAAACATTCATATATGAAAATACTCTTTTAATAAAAATACTTTTATCTGGCTGCCTACATTAGGACTTATTGCCTTAGACTTTTGAGTGAGTTTTCTCACCTAGCTCTCTTCTTTGTTCCCTTAATTAATTGATGAGTTTCTGCCCTTAGCCTCAAGCTCTCTTCCTTCCCTTGTCTTATGATTTCTATGGTGTTGTTTTTCTTTTCTTTTTTTTCTTCAATTCTTTTCTGAGGAGAAGAGGAGGCTGCTGCATATACTTGTATATATATACAGGGTCTCTCTTAGGGTTTTGGGTATTGGCTAAGTCCATTTTTGCCCACCAGAAAAATCATGTTATCTGCATTTTAAACCCAAAGTTTTACCCCTTCCGGCTTAATTTGGGTGAAGAGAAAAGTGGTTACATTTCTCTTTCAGAAATTTTTGCTTTTCAGAAAAATGCTTTTTCCTTTGTCTACAATCATGCTAAAAATGTGACTTGATTTTTGTTATTTATTAAATACTCTTTTCTAATTCTGCCTATACCAAGAACTTCCCTGTTTTATCTTATTTTTTTTTCTTCCTATTTTAGCTTTCATGCAAATGGTATGTACCTCCTTCATTTATTTATAAGAGGATTATTCCTTTTTATATCTTCATTCCTTTTTATTTCTGCTTATCTTAAAATATGTCTGTATATTTTATTTCACTAGTTTAAACTCTAGTATTTCATTAACACATATATATATGTCTTACTGAAATAATTAGTATACCCACATATATATTCATACATCATTCTATACTGACACACACATGCACATGTACACTCAAAAAAATATTCAGTAGCATTCATATGTACTTTTACTCATGCATACTACTTTTAAGAATTTAATCTACATATATATATATATATATATATTTCCATACACATCAATATGTATGTATTCTTGGAGTTCAGGGTTTTAGCTTATATTCATGTGCATTTCCTGTGCACACATGTACACACACTGATACACTATCAAGCTATATCAATTCCTCCTCCAAAATTAATTTAAAAATTATTTTAAATTCATTTATATTTTCCAGAATAAGTTCCTAAAATCTTGGGTCATTACATACACCCCTCCTTTTAGAAATTGTGTCCCACAATTTTCCTAAGCTTAAAATAAACTTTAAACTTAATTCAGAGAACAAGTATATTCCCTACCAAATAGATTCTTAGTTCTATACTAACTAAAAATATATTCATCCAAAATAAAGAAAACAATCAAAAATCAGAATTACCTTAATCTGAAAATAGCTTAGGATAATTCATCCTAACTTTGTCTTCTAATTCCCATGTGCAATCACTAGGATCTAGACTCCACTGTACCTTCACAAGTTTCAGAGATTTATTCCTCAACTTCTTCACATCTTTTGCCAAAATTCCCACTGGATCCTTTTCATAAATCAAATTAGGATTTATCTGCACTTGGGTTGGGGTTTCAAGAATTTATGCCTTGTCATGGACCCACCTTCTCAATTGTGATACATGAAAAACATCATGTATACCTTGCATGTTTTCTGGTAATTCCAACTTATATGCCAAGGGACCAATTCTCTCCAGAATTTTGTATGGTCCAATATATCTTGGGGTTAATTTGCCTTGTTTTCCAAACCTCAGCACATTTTTCATGGGTGAGATTTTGATGAAAACAAAATTTCCCACTTCATATTCTACCTGCCTCCTTCTCATGTCTGCAAATTTCTTTTGTCTATCTTGAGCTGCTGTCATTCTTCTTCTTATCAACTCAATTTTCTCCTTGGTTTCTTGTATGTACTCAGGCCCTAAAATAGACCTTTCTCCTGCTTCTACCCAGCAAACAGGTGACAAGCAGGGTTTACCATATAAGGCTTCAAATGGAGCCATTCCTATGGTGCTTTGGTAGCTGTTGTTGTATGTAAATTCAACTAGATGAAGATAATCTTCCCAGTTGCCCCCAAAATCCAGTATACATGCCCTCAACATGTCCTCCAAAACTTTGTTTACCACCTCAGTCTGCCCATCTGATTGAGGATGGTAGGCAGTACTTAAACATAGTTCACTTCCCATTGCTTCTTGAAAGCTTTTCCAGAATTTTGAAGTGAAGATGGTATCCCTAACACTCACAATGGTTTTGGGAATGCCATGTAACCTTACCACTTCTTTCATAAAAATTTGAGCTAGTTTTGGTGCTGTTCTTTCTGACTTGACTGGGATGAAGTGTGCTACCTTGGTTAGCCTATCAACTATCACCCATATGCTTGTATTACCTCTCTTAGATCTAGGCAGTCCATCTATGAAGTCCATAGATATGTCTTCCCACTTCCACTGTGGTACACTAAGAGGTTGCATCAACCCTGATGGTCTTTGAGTTTCAGCCTTGACTTGTTGGCAATGTACTTAGCTATATCAGATTTCATCCCCTTCCACCAGAAGTCTCTTTTCAAATTTTGATACATTTTTGTGTTACCTGGGTGTATGGAGTATTTACTTCTGTGATATTCATTCAATATCTCCCTCTTCAATTCTATGTCCTCTGGTACACACATCCTATTCTGGTATCTCACATAACCATCTTTATCAATGTGGTGATTCATTACTTCCTCCCCTCTTGAGAGGAGCATTCTCTTCTCTAATAAGTGAGCATCTTGTTCTTGCATTTTTCCTACCTTCAGAATTAAATCTGGTTGAAGTGTCATTAAGCTTAACTTCCCTTTATCTTCTTGTGCACCATGCATCTGCACACAACCATTCTCCTCAATCTCTAACTCAGTTAGCAAAGACAAATCTTTAAATTCTGCTATCATCATCATAGCCAATTTAGCATGCTGTCTACTTAGAGCATCTGCAACTTTGTTTGCTTTGCCTGGTGTATAGAGTATGTCAAAATCATAGGCAGCTAAGAACTCCACCCATCTATGTTGCCTCATGTTCAAATCTTTTTGTGAAAACAAATATTTTAGAGACTTGTGGTCAGTGTAGAGTTCAAACTTTGTGCCTAATAAATAATGTCTCCAAAGTTTTAAAGCATATATCACAGCTGCTAATTCGAGATCATGTGTGGCATACCTTACTTCATGGGGTTTAAGTTGTCTGGATGCATATGCAATGACTTGGCCTTGTTGCATCAACACTGAACCCAAGCCAAATCCACTAGCATCAGTGTATACCACTAATTCTTCATTTCCATGTGGTACCTTTAGAATTGGAGCATTCACCAATGCCTCCTTCAACTGTTCAAAAGACTTTTCACATTTTTCTGACCAAACAAAAGCTTGGTTCTTCCTGGTTAGGTTAGTGAGTGGTGTAGAAATTTTTGAAAAATCTTTTATAAACCTTATATAATACCCTGCCATCCCCATAAATGACCTCACTTCACTCACAGTGCTTGGCCTCTTCCATGCTTGAATAGCCACTACTTTATTGGGGTTCACAGAAATTCCTTTGGCAGATATAACATGGCCAAGAAAATGTACTTCCTCCTTCCAAAACACACATTTTGAAAATTTTGCCTTTAAATCTTTTTCCCTTAGTCTAGACAAAACCAAGTGCAAATGATGCTTATGTTCTTCCACTGTCTTGGAATAAATCAAAATGTCATCTATGAAAATAAGCACAAACTTGTCTAAACAATCTCTAAAGGTTCTGTTCATTAAATCTACAAAGTAAGATGGTGCATTGGTCAAGCCAAATGGCATAACCAAAAATTCATACAACCCATACCTAGTGTTAAAGGCAGTGTACTTGATGCTTGATTCTTCCACCTTCATTTGATGAAAACCAGAGGCTAAGTCTAGTCTAGAAAATACTTTTGCCCCTGCTAATTGATCAAAAAGATCATCTATTCTTGGCAATGGGTATTTATTTTTAATAGTTACTTTGTTTAATTCTCTATAATCTATGCAGAGTCTTAAGGAGCCATCTTGCTTCTTAACAAATACCACTGGTGCTCCCCAGCAAGAATTACTTGGTCTTATAAAACCCTTTTCTTCCAATTCTTCTAACTGTTTCTTTAATTCTTTTAGTTCATTTGGCCCCATTCTAGTTGGCTTTTTAATCACTGGGCTTGCTCCTGGAACTAGATTGATCTGGAATTCTACTGGTCTATGGTGTGGAATACCCTTGACCTCACCAAACACATCCAAATATTCATTGACTATGGGAATTTCTTCAATGGTTAGTTCACTGAAATCTTTCTCTGAGTCAACTAAATGATATAGTTTTCCTTCCTTTTAATTCTGGACATCTTGGTTTGATATGCCCTTCCTTTCCACACTGATGGCACACAATTTTCTTCTTGTCTTCCTTAGCTTTGACATCTCCAGTGCTTTTGTTACTAGCCTCTTCTTTCTTCTTATCATAAGGGTGATACCTCCCCTTACCTTTCTTGTTATTATTGCTCTTAAAATTTCTGAACTTCTCCCTTTCCTTGTCATGCTGTTCCAACCTCAAAGCTAAGTCTATCACATGATCAAAAGTCTTGTCTACATAGGGTAGCATGGCTCTGCTAAGTCCTGGGTTCAGACCTTTTATGTACCTATCATTTTTAGATGCCTCATCTGCCACAAGCATTGCTCCATATGTGGAAAGCCCCTCAAACTTTTGAGTGTATTCTGTGACAGTCATGGTTCCTTGTCTAAGTCTAATGAATTCTTCTAGCAAGGTAGTCTTTGCTGATGCTGGTACAAACCTTGCTTCCAACATCTCTTTGAATTGATTCCAAGTGATTTCATTCTCATTCCTTCCTTTTAATTTTTATTTCTATCTAAGAACTTGATCCTTACTTCTCTATGTTAAATAACATAGCTCTGATACCAACTGAAATGACCCTCCTATTTCTACTCTAATTTCATAAGGAATTTTTTTTTAAGGTAAAGAGGATATATAAATATATAGATATATCATCCATTGCAAATATAATTCTCAGGGTCAATACCTTTCTCCAATAAACCAAAATATATCCAGGATCACAATAATAAACCAATATAAATATATCAGTACATTCACAAAGGTAAGCACATACATGTGAGGATGTATATGCCTCTCTTGTTTGAATCAGAGTTCTGGAAAACAAGAGGATGTTGGATTGCTAATTTTTTTTGACCAAACAATCCACTGGAAACTCACACATTAGTCTGTTTATACTAACTAAGAAGTGATCAAGTAATAATCAGTAGTAAACAAGCTTTTAATATAGATGTTTGTGTTAAGTTCTGAATAGTGACAAAATCAAGCTAAAAAGAAGTGGATCCTAAGTGAACACAAGCAACATCTAGGCGTAATGGAAACGCGCCTAACTTATACACAAGAGATCACGAGTTCGAGTACTATGCTGGTTGGTTCAAACACAATTTTTGTTTTTTTTTTTCATTTTTCTTCTGTGCAGTTTGGAACCTGTTATCTACCTATATCTGCACATATATATATACTTTATTTTTGCCTATATTCCATCATACGAAACAATAATTCTTGCTTAATTATTTTTGAAACCCATCCCTATAACCTGGAAGGCTTCAGGATTGATATGAATTAAGAGTCTGGTTCTTGGGTTTTGAGGATGATAGAAGTGTTTATCATTATTCAGGTTTGTATTTCTTCTTATAAGACCTGTCCGGCATTTAAAATGCATTTGGTTACAATCTGAGTGAAATTCAGATTCCTATTACAAGTGCAAAGGAAAAGATGTGGTAATGTTTGCACTAAACATATTTATGTGCATATATATCTGCAACTATTTGGATCTGGCTTACAATTCCCTTATTACAAATCCTTTCCTTTTTAAAAATATAGGACATGAGACATTTGTATGAAACCAGTTTAACTAAGGGAACTTTGCAGCCATATAAAACATTCAACCTATGCCTATTTCTTTTGTATACATGTGCCATAGTAGGAAATAAAACCATTTAATTTTCTGAAAATCAACTATCCTGATTTTCCAAAACTTAAATCCTTTTCATAGACTCAAGTTTGACTAATACATTTATAAAATGTAATCATTCAATTTTTAACATGGTGTTCTTGCTAAATCCACTTACAAGATTTCGATTAACTTTTTAAACATATCAGAAATTTAACTAGGTTCATAGATTCCAGATACAAGTCAAATTCTTAACAAAATACCTAACAAAATATCCATCCAATATTCAACACTTAATACAAGTAGCAATTTAAGTTATCAATACATGCAGATTTCAACATTTAGGCTCTTGTCTAACTAAGTTTTAGCATGCTATATCTTCTTCTCAAGGCCTTGCTCCTACTCCTACTTAGTTGCTGCAATCCCTGAAAAAGCATTTGAAACTGCCTCATTTTAAATGAGACACCCCAGATGCCATTAGCACACTAGGGTCAGACACATGTCTGGTATGAGAAAATTCACAAAAGCAATTTGTTAATTAGGTTAAAATCAAGTTAAGTACATATACATAAGGTTCTGTCCTTTGGAATCAGGTAAATACTTGTGTGCATGCTCTGTGTCATTGTGCATGTGCACACTTTAACTTTCTTTCCAGAGACTACACATATGAATATGGCACATACATTCAAGCATACAACTCAATCATAGACAAACAATCATTCATACCAAACAGGAAAATACCTAATATGAGTTAAATCATTTATTCAATTCTCATATTTCAAATCTGGGAAAAACTCTAGTTTTCTCATCTGCTCAAGTATTATTTCCTTGGTATATTTATCTATCCTTGGTCTCATCTGCAATATTTATGAATCAATGGACACACTGTAATGAACTAATTCACTCCATTACACAAAGATCTCAGGACTTAAACAAGCCGTGTGTCAACTTATGTTACTCAAGCACACAAGTCATTCCTGCAGTGTTCTTGACCCCAATTTCCTAATCAGATTTTAGTTAATAATAACCCCTTTTGATTGTTCATGACAAAACCATTCAGTGATCCAATAACTGAAAACATCTATATCATGGTATCTCATATTATTCATGACCATACAGAAACAACAAGCAAACAACCATTGGTGACTACAAAATAAGGTTCTGTATATATATATATAGATATTCATCCTGGTATATTTTTCTTTAAAGGAGTTTAGGCAGCTAACATTGGTTTATGGCTTCTGGGGGAGTTTTTCTTTTTGCAAACATTTGTGCTTGAGTTAAACTCAGAATAATCTGGTTTCACTGAATCACAAAATTTTGTTTGCTATGCATTTTATTGAATCAGGAGCATCAGCACATAGGCAACCCTATTGCACCTCTAATTCCTTTCTATTTCAAGCCTCAGCACTTATACATGAGTATATTGCAGCTCAGCATTATTTACATCTTTCTGGGTTGAGCCAAAACCAATACTACTTGCCTATTCTCAACATTTTATTTTCTGGGTATTTGTTTATATCCCCAAACATTAACATAACAGGGATCTGAGTGTATAAAACAGATATGTATACTAACAACACATAAAAACTTTGTTATAATAAAACAAGTGATCAACCAAAGAAAATCAAAACATTTTCAGATTTAAATTCACAGATAAACATTCATATATGAAAATACTCTTTTAATAAAAATACTTTTATCTGGCTGCCTACATTAGGACTTATTGCCTTAGACTTTTGAGTGAGTTTTCTCACCTAGCTCTCTTCTTTGTTCCCTTAATTAATTGATGAGTTTCTGCCCTTAGCCTCAAGCTCTCTTCCTTCCCTTGTCTTATGATTTCTATGGTGTTGTTTTTCTTTTCTTTTTTTTTTCAATTCTTTTCTGAGGAGAAGAGGAGGCTGCTGCATATACTTGTATATATATACAGGGTCTCTCTTAGGGTTTTGGGTATTGGCTAAGTCCATTTTTGCCCACCAGAAAAATCATGTTATCTGCATTTTAAACCCAAAGTTTTACCCCTTCCCGGCTTAATTTGGGTGAAGAGAAAAGTGGTTACATTTCTCTTTCAGAAATTTTTGCTTTTCAGAAAAATGCTTGTTCCTTTGTCTACAATCATGCTAAAAATGTGACTTGATTTTTGTTATTTATTAAATACTCTTTTCTAATTCTGCCTATACCAAGAACTTCCCTGTTTTATCTTATTTTTTTTCTTCCTATTTTAGCTTTCATGCAAATGGTATGTACCTCCTTCATTTATTTATAAGAGGATTATTCCTTTTTATATCTTCATTCCTTTTTATTTCTGCTTATCTTAAAATATGTCTGTATATTTTATTTCACTAGTTTAAACTCTAGTATTTCATTAACACATATATATATGTCTTACTGAAATAATTAGTATACCCACATATATATTCATACATCATTCTATACTGACACACACATGCACATGTACACTCAAAAAAATATTCAGTAGCATTCATATGTACTTTTACTCATGCATACTACTTTTAAGAATTTAATCTACATATATATATATATATATATATATTTCCATACACATCAATATGTATGTATTCTTGGAGTTCAGGGTTTTAGCTTATATTCATGTGCATTTCCTGTGCACACATGTACACACACTGATACACTATCAAGCTATATCAATTCCTCCTCCAAAATTAATTTAAAAATTATTTTAAATTCATTTATATTTTCCAGAATAAGTTCCTAAAATCTTGGGTCATTACACTGAGCCTCCATCAGGGCGAAACCCTAGTTCGCGATACTTCCTCCCCAGGTCTCCGCCATTTTTATTTTGTTCTTTGATTTGAACTGAGGAATGAGATAGGGATGGGTTGCGTGATTTTCGTATCGTGATTGCAGGCGTGTTTTAAGGCTGAAACTAAGGGAAGAAAAGTTTTTAAACGTAAATGTTTAAATAAAATTTTAAATTTAAATTTCGATAAAAACTTCAATGCATTTTCGTGTCGTATTCTCACATACGAACTCCGAAAAATACGAAATTTGGAATCCGATAATAATTCGATATTTCGGACCCAATGGAACTGGTTTCGTAGAATTCCGAGACTATTTGGAAAATGACTATTTTTAAATATCGGTTTGAACGATTATTTTCAAAACTAAACGAAACCGTTTAAATTTCAATTCTGAAGCTGCTGTTATCTTCAGTGTTATCAATATGAATTTTAAAAGCTTTTGAAATATTTTTAATCGGCCTAAATTTGAAGATTCAAATTCTTATTCAACTTCCAATCGATTAAATTTTATAATTTTATCGCCAAATCCAAATTTAAACCGGGGATTCAAATTAAATCATCGTTCAAATATTTAAAATAAATTAAATATTCTCAATTTAATTTGTTCGAAATTCAGGGTCGTTACAGACTTCCCCCCTTAAAAGAATTTCGTCCTCGAAATTACAAGTTAAGAAAAAAGGTCCTTAACTCGTCTATTATTTTTCACAATCTAAATAGTTTTATCAATTCATCAAAACAAATCTTTCTACTAAAGATTCATTATCAATTTAACTAACTTTCTAAACATTTTCATAATTTTCAAACATCATTGTTTTACTTCAAAATTCAAATTCGAGTTTAAATTCAAATTTTAACTTCAAAATTTTCTCAAAAATTTTCTAACACCCTAAATTTTCGAAAAATTTCGCCAGCGTCTCCTTTGCGCGGCTAATACGGTACGACTACAAAACGTCCCTACGGACTCTTAGATTTCAAAAAGAAAAAGAAAAAGCCAAGCGGCTAGACCAGAAATCATCAAAAACTCATATTATAATTCAAATACGTACCTTTTGTCGAGCAATTCAAATTATCTATGAAATAAATTTTCCAATCCCTTTATACACCTGTATATCCTACTAGCCATTATATCTAGTTACAGCATTCAAATCATTTTGCAAATTCAATTACAAATTTTCAATATAAACTACTTATATCATCTTTTAGTTCACTATTGAAGTTATATTCATTATCTTCAATTTTACATTTCAAATTTTATTTGAATTCAATTTCACATTTCAATTTCTCATTTGAGTTCAATTCACAATTCCAATCTAATTTGGATTCAATTTACTTTCAATTCTGAAATATTGAATTTTATCAATTATCTGTCATTTACAACTGCACTATCTTAAATTAGTTCCAATTACTAATTCATTCGTCTTCAATTTGAATTCCACTCCAATCAGATTTCAAATATTCTATAAGTTAACAACTTATTTACATCTTGATTTATACAATCATTTATACATTCACCTTCACAATTCCATTTTATTAAGGAATTTTATTTTCAATTATCTTTTTTAGAATTCTATTTTCATTTATGAATCATATTTACAATTCGTATTCATAGTTTTCGTTCATATATGAATTTATTTCCTTATACTTTCAATTCACATTTATATATTTCATTTGTTAATGAACTTTAATTCCAATCACAATTACATAATTTACATTAACAATTTCTATTTGTATAAGTTATAAATTCAATCATATTCCATAAATATTCTTATACAGTATTCCAGAGTCCTTTCAACCTTTCAAAACCATTTTGAAAACAATTCAAATTTATCTTTTGAATTTTCAAAACAAAACTCAATTTTTCCAAACAACTTTCATTTAAAACAATTTGGCAGCAATTCCTCTTTTGGAAACCCGAAAATGAATTCTAATGATGTGGCCATCATCATCAGGATTATTTTCCAGCGACCTAAAAGAGTTTAGAGCTTTCAACTTTCCAAAATACTTTTCAAAACCTTTGAAATTCATTTTCAAATCAAACATGATTTAAACTTCCAAATCTCCAAAATTTCCAAATTCTTTTCAAAACATTTCCAAATACCTCTCTGGAATTCCGTTTCAAATTACAAATCACATTTATAATTTATATTCTTAAATTTCATTCGTATGTGAATTTATTTCTTAACTTTGGAGTTATGGTTTCAATTTCTTATTCAATTTCAATGATAATAGATTAATATTATTACCTCTAACAACCATGCAACCATATACTATTATAATTCATAGAAAAATATTTCTTTTATATACAAAAATAGTTTTGGGTAAAATTATTTCATTCACCCTATTTAAAACTATACTGTGCCGAATTGTTCTATTCAAGTGTTTAGAAACCCCTTCGATCCAGTTGCGCAGACTGTGCCGACGAAGGTTCATATACCACTCAATAAACCAATCATCACAATACAAAACAACTTTATATTCAATAACAAATACGCGCTCATATCTATTATTACACTCAAACTCATTCTAGAGTACTACTGACTCTATCTCTAATGAGTAACACCCAACAGAGCAGGGTTGTCGCTTAACCATATGCTCTGATACCACTTTGTCACATACCGAAATTTTCGACTTTCGAAAATTCAACATCGATACTCACTTTATCGATTGTCGAGCAATCGAGTGCCGGAAACTCCAATAGTGAGGGTTTAAGAAAGAAGAAAAAGGCAGAAGAAGAAGAAGATGGAAGAAAAAGAGAAAGAAAGAACAACTGAACAACATCAGAACAGAAAACAATATCAGAATCTTACACATCGCAGCGGAACAATATATAATAGATAAATGAAAAATCTCTAAAACAAAGAACTATATCATTTTATACATACAATCATCAGAGTCAATATACAACAATGGACAGTTATATAACTTGTCCTCATACAGAATACACAGCGGAATAAATAATATCAGATACAAATACTACGTCTCGTCATCCAGCTTATCTCCAAAGCTCCAGAATATCCAGAATATCCTGATAATCTAACTCTAGACTGCCCGTGTGGAAATTGGTGGGCACCCAGAGTTTAGAAGGGAACAATAAACTCCGAGTCAGTCATGGTGACTGGTGTGAGATCGTAAAACAGTTATTCTTTATAACGACAAAATAATTTTTAAAGTCAATTCGAAATGCTTTTGGAAAATGAAACTACCATAAGACCTCCCACCACACACACAATGCAAACGCAGAATTGGAGGAGATTTCTTCTTATGATAGTCAAAGATGCTTACTACGCAAAATCAAATCATTTTTGATATTATTATCAGTGCATAGTGTAGAAAACATTTCGAATGTATAATATTAATCTTAGCCAACATACGACCAGTATCGTATGCCTACTATAGCTACTATGTTCAATAGCAGGTTACCGCCACATTCCATAGCAGGTAATACAACTAAAACCGTACACGTCGCGTATTATTTCTTTGGATTTCCAACAAATGGTCAGGCTAAGGAACTTCCTATCCACGATGGGTACGTCCCTGGAATAGACGACCCGAGAACCTAACCGGATCTCTGCCAACACAAGGCCGGGTTACCTCTGCAAAAATAGGTAACTACTGACACGCGTATGCCATCCCCCGATCGTCACCGATCTTCCCGAGGATCCCCGATTCCAACAAACCACATAGATAATAATAATGCAGTAACCACAGAGGTTAAGTATCTGGGCTCCATACCATGATACCACCTTTATCCAGAAGGAATGACATACACTAAGGGGCGCTACTCCCTAGAACCTTGCTGCATTCTTCCTGTTTCGACCATTTCCGGGGTGTGAGGCTCGACGAAGTCTCGTCCACAAAGCTACGCTTTCTCAAAAAGCCCTGCTTCGGGTCAAACAAAATGATCAACCTATGATCACAAAGATATAAGATCAAACAAATGATCATATCACAAATGATCAAACACCGATCATTTCACAGCAACACTCAGTATGCCACGTTACCAAGTTGGGATATATCGCTGATAAATTTCAACTACATAACCTCTGAGCTCGTACGTCTCAGAGAAGGGTGTTAAGCTAAGAGAATAAATTCTCCGCCACCAACAGAAATGTATTTGAAAGAAATCAGCTTTATATCTCAAATTGTAACGTCAGACACACAATCCATACAAGTCTGTTCCGGGATCGAACAGAACCGAAGGCACTTCTCACGAAGCCCTTGCATTTCCGGAAAATTTTCTAATCACGTCAGGACTTCCCGTCACTAAGGGTGATAAAAACCTCTAAATCGGAGATCAGCCGATGTAGAGTAACTCGACGATAATCCTTCCGTTTTCAAAAATATCCGGTCTTCAACACCGGTCTTCGAATGCAATTCATAACGACGTATCACATATTCGGAATGGGTTATACGACCCCATGGTCCTTTCCCGGCTAACCCGAATAGTGAGCGTATATTTAAAAACAAGTGTGGCATTCAAATTCATCCAATTCACAACAAATACCTACTCAAGGTAATTATTGATAGTCGGTTATTTAACTATCAATAAAGATGCGCAACATCATCAGATTCCAAATAATTTTCCAAATTATTTCATCTTCAAAAATATCTTTACTAGATATAGAATTTTCCACGCTTAACCATTTGAAAACAATTTCAAATCAATTTCCACACTTCAAAAATAAATCAATATTTATTTTCAAACGACTTCGCTTTCTTTTATAAATTCCATAGTGAATTTATATCTTTCAAAATATCTACTGATATACGATTTTCAATCGTTTTCAAATATTTAAATTTCAATTTATCTTTAAAAGGATAAATTCTCAAAACGTTCGTTTCATATTGGAAAAGCAATTCCATACTTATTTAAAAATAAGTATTTCACAAATCTATTTATTTTCAACACTTGGAAAATATTCGATATACTTAAATCCAATTAAGTATATATTTCATTCTTTAAGGAAATCCATTTTCTATAACAACATCAATTTGAGTCAAAACGAATGTTACGTAAAACATCGTTACGACGACTCAAAATCATTAGTATAGGGATTCGAAATTTAGATAGATATATAAATCCCAATACTACATAAAAAAAACATTTCCTTTTAGAAATCATTTACCATAACAACAGTGTTATAGTCCACCATTTCCTTATATTTCTCGAAAACGTCTATTTCAACAATAAATGTTAAAATCTATGATTTCGATAGTTTACACGTTTTAAAACATCTTTTAAAACAATTAACTTCCTTTATAATATCGCTTTCCCAAACATAACCATTTTTTCCAATAATATATTCACTGTCCAAAATCGTGAATATACTTTAATAACCAAATTTCGACCTTTCCTACACATTTATTTCAAGAATTACCCACTGTCCAAAATCGTGGATAAAATCCCCTTTTACTTTTTAATTTATCGAATCCAATTGATTTCGAATTTATAAAACAACGTTTATAAATTCTATTTCTATTTTCTAACGACTTCAATTTAATAAATCTTCTTTATTAATAATTCGATCAATATCCCATTTAAAGGCAACAATCCAAGTTACAAGTAAATTTCTTATCAATCTTTATTCTACAACTTCATTCATTTTATAACTTCATTCATTTTATAACTTCATTCATTTTATAACTTCATACTTTTTATAACTTCATACTTTATAAATCTATAAACTTCAATCTTTACAAATCTATAATTCTATAAATCTCATATCTTCACAATTTATAATTCTATAAATTTCATGTCTTCACAATTTATAATTCTATAAATTTCTAACACTTATAGAAACTCGTTTTAAAATTCCAATACTTTTAATTTATAAATATCAATTCTGTACATCTTTTATATACATCATTTTTAAATAATTCAAAAGAAATCCAACTTAAACTATTTTATTTATCACTTGACTATTTATTTCAAAATCACCTCTCAGGTATATTTCACAATTTAAAATTTTCATAACTTTAAATTTATAACATTTATTTATTTAAGATAAATAAATTCCAAAATTTAATAAATCGTATACTTTCCAAAAATCACTTCAAAATCCCTTTTAAAGTAAAAATCGTTTATTTTTAAACTTTAAAATTGAACCCGATGATGCAACGCACCAATCAGTCCATCACACATCAAACATCATATATCATCATATGAGAACAGGATATATGTCAATATCTGTAAATAAATAAATACAGTTGAGGAATCCAGTTGGATCCCTCCAACCTGTTTTCCTGCATCCAAAGATGTTAGCACAATACCAATTCCGCTCCAGTACGGAATTATCGCGGTATATGGGTTTTATAAAAATCCGCTTACTAACGGCGCAATAGGGTCTCATCCGCTATACGAGGCGGGAAATCATCAATCCAATATATACATATGCCAATATGTATATATTGCTATATATATAATAGATATATCCTATCATATCTAATATCACAATCCAATAGCAACAATCAATCAATAAACAACTGTCATACAACTTTATTTTGAGTGAGAAAATAATCTCACCTTTGCTTTTATTTTGCAATCCACTTTCCATTTCAGTTTTGTTTTCTCGATTTTAACCTGGTATAAACAATTTATATTTTTCGTTAATATTCGAAATAAATCGAACAACCAATTACCGTTTAATAGTTTTAATCCAACTAATATGTGTTTTTTTTTTAAAATTCCTTTTCAACCTTATATATTTTTCAAAGTCCTTTCCATATATAATTTTCTATCTGAAACTAAGCTTTTAATTCAACTAAAAATTTATTATTTTTAAACAATATTTTCCTTACTGTAAATCCAATTTCAAATAACACTCCAAAAATTTTCCAAATTATTTAAAATCTTGTCTACCCAAATTATTTTTATACAATTCTCTGTAAACAACGAAACAACACATTTCTTTACTAAAAGTATATATATATATCTACTTTACTTATACATATTAAAAATTAAATTTTTTTTTTCTTTTGACATAAGGTATATATGTTCAGAATTAAACGAAATAGGTTATACCTTACTGCTCGCGAATTCAAACTTGAAAATACCATCGACGAATCCTAGCCGTGATCACAACAGCTCGAATTTCCACGACTATCGCCTCCGATCGATCTATCTGCCATTGTCGCCATCGCGAAACCCCCAATCTGACCCTGGCCTGCCTCGCGACAGAGGCCACCACACCCAGACTTCACGTCGCCGCCGCCTACAACACCTCGTCGCTGACATCTCGCGAACCCCCCAGCCATCGCCGCGCACCCTCAGAGACCACGCGCCGCCGAGAATGCCTCCATCCCTATGCTCGAACGCGCGCGCGCCAGCTCCGATCGCAGCGCCAATCCCACGTCGCGACGTTTGCCAGAGGATCGACTTCGAACTCGCGTGCGTTCGCGAATCCCCGTACCTCCATCACCATCCCTAGACTACTGAGCCTCCATCAGGGCGAAACCCTAGTTCGCGATACTTCCTCCCCAGGTCTCCGCCATTTTTATTTTGTTCTTTGATTTGAACTGAGGAATGAGATAGGGATGGGTTGCGTGATTTTCGTATCGTGATTGCAGGCGTGTTTTAAGGCTGAAACTAAGGGAAGAAAAGTTTTTAAACGTAAATGTTTAAATAAAATTTTAAATTTAAATTTCGATAAAAACTTCAATGCATTTTCGTGTCGTATTCTCACATACGAACTCCGAAAAATACGAAATTTGGAATCCGATAATAATTCGATATTTCGGACCCAATGGAACTGGTTTCGTAGAATTCCGAGACTATTGGAAAAATGACTATTTTTAAATATCGGTTTGAACGATTATTTTCAAAACTAAACGAAACCGTTTAAATTTCAATTCTGAAGCTGCTGTTATCTTCAGTGTTATCAATATGAATTTTAAAAGCTTTTGAAATATTTTTAATCGGCCTAAATTTGAAGATTCAAATTCTTATTCAACTTCCAATCGATTAAATTTTATAATTTTATCGCCAAATCCAAATTTAAACCGGGGATTCAAATTAAATCATCGTTCAAATATTTAAAATAAATTAAATATTCTCAATTTAATTTGTTCGAAATTCAGGGTCGTTACACTTATACTAAGTAATTATATTTTATTAATTATATTAAGTAATTATACTAAATTTTAAATTAATTAACCTTTAATTAATTCTTTATTAAATTAATTACTTATACTTAATTTCCCTTGATTAACCTAATTAATTTCAAGACATTAAAAATCTTAATTATTTTAAGATAAAACATTCTCTTATTAATACCTTAATTACCATAATCATTTTATCTTAATAATTGATTTTACTTAATTAAATCATTAATTAAGTTTCTAAAATACTCATTTAACTAGATAAATTAAAGTCACAAAACATAACTTACCTTAAATGCTTTAAACATTATTCAAGTAAAAGTTTAAATCTAGTTTCAATTTAATTTTTAAACTTCCTTTTATAAAAATCTTTAAAACTTTGAAAACTGTTCCTTATCATAAATCAAACCCGAGCTATCACATAAATTTCCCGAGCAAAACTCTAAATTACTCGTGACACTCGATTCCACCCACTCCTTCGAGTCAAACAACAAAACTCTCGACCCCAAACCCGAACATCTTCTTTCCTCTCCGATGCCACCCAAATCCAAATCACAGACGTGTACGCGTGTACGTGTACACATAGTCGGAGCGTCTCCGACCATCGCCGCTAGCTTCCCCAAGTCGACAACTATCTTCCTGACCTACCTGGCCACCCAGATCACCGATATCACCATCGAAACGAAATCGAACATATCGTTCGAAAAACTGGAACCCACCACATCGGAATTTCTTCCCTCGCCGACGATCCCAGCCTCAATCATCCACACCATCACGACCAGAGCTTCGTCCCATCCCTACGCTACGATTCCACCCATACCGGTCGCTTCCCGTTCACCCACGACGACAAGATTTCCTCGAGAACAACATCGACCAAAACATCACCACAAGCCCTACTCTGCCATCGCCCGGCCACCACAGCTACATATAAATCCTTCAAGCATTTTTCCGATGTTCCCCAGACCTCCAGCCACCTCTAGCTTCAAACTCGACGTCCATCCACCATCGAACGACGAGAAATTGCTGAAACTAGCAAATCCGATCATCTCGAAAATTCCCATCATTCCCAAATTTAAAAATGGTGATTTTAACATCAAAAATCATTATTCTTCACCATGAATCTATTTATATCATTTAAACATGAAATCTTGCTACTTGATTTTCTGATTTTAAATGATTTTCACTGTAATTTCTTATTTTTGAAAAAGTTACTTAATGTAAATTCTTGAAACCATTTTTACAATTGAGATCTTGTTAATTTGAACACTTTTCGTTTAAATATCCAAACCTCAAAAAGATTATGGGATAAAATATTGAATTTTTAAAATCTGTAACCAGAACAGAGCCAAATACTCATATCTACAGACATGCACATTTAAAATCTTCATAAGCAGATTTCACATCAAATTTTCAAGGACGATCACATGCATCATGTATTTAACTAATTTAAGTTTTTAAGTGTTAGTTTACTCACCTTATATCCTGAAACAGAGAACAGAGGAGCAGATTTTTGTTTCCAGGCTTGTTCCAGGTTTGTTATTTGATTTTTAAGCTTGATTTCTTTTGCTTTGTAGAATTTTAAACTTGCAGTTTGATTAATTTCTCTGATGGCAATTGAAGATTTCGAAACTGCTTATTGAATTTGTCTCCATCTTCTTCCTTTGATTTGCATTTGAAATTTCCAGACTTTCCATTTCCAGATTTTGCTTTGCTTCTTTGAATTTGATTTCCAGTCTTTTATTTCTTTTGATTCGAATTATTTTAGTTGAAGAATGAAGAAAGATTAATTCAGCTGAAAGTAAAATATATTTCTTCTTTAAATTTTGATTTATTTATTTTAATTATTAAAAAGAATGTTGACATTTGTCCTCCTTATGTATTAATTTGCTTACACATAGGCCTTAATTTTTACAAATGTCTTAAAACTCTTTAAAAGCTTACAAGTGTAAATTCTTTTCTTTATTGATTTATTTAAGTCATATACATGTATTTATGAAATATTTACATGTATATAATGTATTTATCTCTTTTTATAAATAAGCTTTTAGATTTTAATAAATATATAATTTATGAAAACAATTATTTATAATAACTTATGCTTTGATCAAATTAAATGTATTATATTTTTATATACTTGGAAAATTTATTTTAACTATATATATATATAATTTTTACAAACCCATTTTTACTTAACAATTTATCTTATGTTTGAAATTTGAAAATGAAAGAATATTAAAACAAATAAACTTTTAATTTAAATCTTAACTAAAATAAAAACTTAAAATATATGTTTAAAATATATGTTTAAAATAAATAAGAAATTATTCTTGTTATTTAAATCTCAAATATCATTTTTAAAGGTATTAAGTCAAATTAAAAATTTCCAATTTACAAATTATATATAGATTAAAGTTTGAAAATACTTTATTAAATTCAAATCCAATATTCTTTCCATTTCAATATATACAAATATATATATTCTAAATGGAAAATATTTTTAACATTAGTTTGATAATTATTATATTGAATTTTATAACATAACTTCAAATAACAATATATATATATATATACATATATATTATAATTTGAAAACATATTCTTTTATTCAATTAAAGCCTTCCTATTTATAATATATATACCAATATATATATATATATACATTATAAATATAAACATTTGTAAGCTTTGAAAAATAAATCTTACCAAATTTAAATTGTTAGAAAGATATTCCCAAATTAAAATGCTATTAGTTTTCAAAAGAAATAAACTTATAAATTTTATTAACAGATTTATTTGTTTAACTTATAAATCATTGTTTTTATTGATTCAATCCAGTTAATTATCAATTAATAAATGTCCAAAAATCCTGGGTTATCACATCACTGCTGCTTCTTTTGTTTTGCTGTAGCTTTAAGATCTTAGTTCTACAAAGTTTTTTAATGGAAGCTTATTTTTTTTCTTTAGATAAATGTAACAAGGAAAACAAGCTTGGCCCTGTATATTTATAGGAATGGAGCGAACAAGGCAAGCATAGGCTGGCTAAATGAATACCAAGGCTGAAGCTTGTTATAGGCTTCACATCTTTTCTTTTCTTTTCTTTTCTTTTCTTTTACTGCTTTGATCTCTTGTGTTGATGTGATTTAAGGCTTGATTTGATTTATTATGTTGATTTGCTATTTTATGTGCTTTATTTAATGTGCATTTATCACAATGTTCCCTTGTATGCAAACATACATCATATATATATATGTGTGTGTATATATATATATATAGATGTCCTATGACTTAGACCATAAGCACATGTTTTTTTGTTTACTAACATGTATATATATAACATGCCTAAGTATAAAGCAACACACAAATATCTAATTCCTTGTTTATATATATTTTATTTTATTTAATATCATAAGTTTTGCATGTATATATCTATATATAATTCCATACACACTATTCTTTAAGCATATATACATACACATATACTTACATTTATTTTGTCATCACGTATATATATTTATACTTACACATTTTTATATACTTTTAAATACACACATGTTTATATACATTTACATGTTCACTATCTAATATAACATATATACATATATCCATAAGTTTGAATATTTTCCATTATGCAGTTAGTACATTCATGTATATATACTTATTTACATATACAATATTTTTATAAATATATATATATATATATATATACTTATTCACTATTTCACACACACACATATGTGTGTGTGTACTTATGTATATTTCTGTCATATCTACATATACATATACAAAGTTATATATATATACATATATATTTACATATTTACCTATATTTGCATATGTATGCCTATTTACATTTCTATATATTTATATATATACCATTTTTATATAGAGATTATTTTATCCCGAGTTTGAAATGGTGAAGTTTAAATACATATAAATATATTGATAAATTTCCCTTATTTTGAATTTACATTTTATATAGTGTAATCAATTTATAGATCCAGATATTTTAAATATCGGAAAATTCATCTATTCGACTTATAAAAATCAATATTCCAATAATTAAAATTGGCTAATTACCCAATACCAGATGGCTGAAAAATCCGGGTCATTACAGAGGGTATCTAGAAAAGTGATAACATACCCTACTTAGGTGCGACCCACTTAGCCTTGCTGCATCTCCCCTATTTTAGTCATTCCCGGTTGATGAGGCTTGAGGCCACGTTTACCTTTAGAGTAGAATTCATACTTGGAATGCTAACACTGCCTTCTAAGCAAACAATGCAATGATAGCATTCATCCATACAAGTTGTTCTGGGTCTGAACAAACTGAATCTCCAAAATCATCGTCTTCATTATCTTCGAGGTATCACAATTCGTAACGCACAAATCGGATCGAAGTGGTTTTCAGATAATTAAATCCGATCCCGGTCTCTTCGAAACGATCAACGAATTAGGCCAGATTTGATAGCCGGTTATTTAACTATCAAATAACATCCATAAGCAGTCACTAGGCCTTATTTTAAAAACTTCAAAACATTCATTTCAAATATCTTTACACGGATATATATTCAAATTCCTTCCCATATTCCAATATTGGAAACAAATTCAATATCTCATATCAATAACAGAATATTTCAATCCATATCAATACTTAGAAATATATTTTCTTCAATTCCGTTTATAATTCAACACTTTGAAAGATATTTCTATAATATTAATCTCGTCGTTAAAAGATTCCAAATTCCTCCAGTTCAATACTTAGGAAATATAAATAAGTATAATTTTCTCAAAAATCATTTTTTTTATTTCCAATACTTAGGAAATGATTCCATTTATTCCATACTTCTCAAAAACCTTTACAATTAATTTATAAATTCCTAATTTGGACGCATCCCATAAGTTTTCAGAATCCATAAATTAATTCCACTTAAAATTTCCAAACTCGATTATACTCGCCTATAATCGCAACTACCTATTTCTAACTTCTTTTATGAATTCTAATTCATTTTCGAAGTTTCTATATTTAAATACTTTGGAAATTTCCTTAAGTTCCCAGAATTTCACTATAAGATTTTTCTTAAAAAAATCATATCCGTTAAATAAACTCCGTTTACAATTCTCGAGAGGATTTATAAATAAATTTCAACCATTTCAAAACTATATGTATATATATAATAAGTATAATAACTCATTTTAAAACATATTTAAGTAATTATTTAAAATATTAAAACACTTTAAATAAACATTGATAATTCATTTCCAATTCATTTTTAAATAAACTAATTGATCTACAAAGCTGATTATAAAAATTAGAATTTATTTCAATAAATATTAAATATTTGAATAACTAACTTTTCGAAATATTTTAATCTAAATAATAGTTTTTAAACTACATAGTTTAATAAATAAAAATCTCATTTTAAAACAATTTTAATTTCTCAACAAAAATTTATTTTAAAATCCAATATTCCAATTTCAATTTATAAATCCCTCTCGATTAATATCACATTGATTACATCTCAATTTCATAATCATTCTCACATTCAAAAATAGATTCCACTATTTCTTTTCCAAAAACAATTTCTATAACTCGATATAAATTCATATTGTAAATTTATATTTACAATTCATCAATTGATATCATTTTTCCTTATTTATAAACATCGTTTATAAATTTATAAACCCTTTTTAAGTTTCACTTATTTATAAAACTAATCCCATTTATAAAATCACATTTTACAATTCCATTTCTTAATAAATTCTATTTATATTTCAAATCTATTTTTAATATCGATTTCAAATCATTTTCATTTTAAAAAAATATCATTTACAAATCCCTTTATATAATTTATTTTAAAAATCCCTATTTATAACAATTGATGAATAGTTAAGTACAACCAAAATCAATTTTTTTATCCAACTCAATTTCTTTTATAATAATCCAAATTCCAATATAAATATTTTTTTATCCAAAATTCCTTCAAATTTAAAAATAATATTTATGGTATTTAAAATACCAAAATTAAGGCCAGTGCTACTATAGCATTCAATAAACAAACCACACAACAATCCATAACAGATTATCAAATCATATATCACTATCTATGAAAACAACCAATATATTTTTGAGGATTCCTATTGGATCCCTCCAGCCTGTTTCCCTGCATCCACAGATGTTAGATAACATAAAATACCAATCCCGCTTTGAGGCAGCATATCGCGGTAAAATAGGGTCATCCACTATTATGTGGGGCATATAGGGTCTCATCCGCTCCAATCGACAGGAATATATCCAACTACCAATATATATACTACTATATATACTTTAACATCCATCTGATAATAATTTATAAATTCATCCAATCAACCAATAATTAATTTTAACATTTTAAAATTAATAGCAGTAATCCAAATGAGTGAGATTTTACTCACCTTGATTTTTGATTTGCGAAACATCCAGATTTTAAATTTCTAAAATCCTAACTGACTCCGAAAAATCCCAACCCAATCCTATTGTGTAGTATTCGATGCCACAAGCGCAACGCAACTTGTTTTGTTTGATTTCATCCTCGTATGAATAAGTTATTAGGTTTATAAGTTAACAGGGATAAAATATAAATTAAATTAGCAAATTAAAACAATTACCCAGATAACTTCTTCCCCCTTTCAAACTGCCGCCAACAGCTACCCCCCCTCATGACCGTCACTTCGACCATCAAAAGTCTCCTCCTCATCGACGAAACTGCTCCTCCTCCCAAGCACTCCACCCCGCCACCCACGCCATCGAGTTCGAGTCCAATTTTATCCATCGCGACTTCCTCCACACGCCGCCATGCTCAACGGAGCACCACCCTCCTTGCTACCGCGCTTGCCCAACGCGTCCAGGCACACCACCAAGATCGTTAAACCCTTGGAAACCACTGCCGCGCCTCTGACGTCGCGTGCGACTCGCGTTCTCCATTCCACGCGAGTAACCCTCCCTCTTCATGCGCCTCGCCACCCAGCTCCTCAACGATGCCGACTGTGACGACCAACCATGACCCCTGCACTGAACATAGAAATAGTGCGCTGTAAAGTGTGCCAGGCAGCCATGGACGGTTGCCAAGGTTAAGTTAAAACAGCAGAATCTATCGTATAACTCACAGCGCATGGATAAAATAAAATAGAAAGTATATATAGTGAAGCTTTACAGAACAGAATCTCTATTAAACCTCATAATAGTTGAATACAAACATCTGAATAGTCAATACATCAAGCCTCACTACATAACACTCAGAGAATTACACAAAGCAGCGGAACCTCCAGTACATATAGTAAGAAAATAATATGCAAGCCTCCAGCTCGTCTTCGTCATCAGCATCGTGAGAAACTAAGAACAACACCTGTCACCTGCTACCTAGTCTGCCCATCCCAAAATGGATGAACAGCCCAAGGCAATAAGAGTTAAACATAAAGCCTTGAGTCAGACAACAGTCTTAGTGAGCGGTAAATTAACTAACAACATACCAAAAGAGCATAAAGGAAAAAGGAATAGGAATCCAACCCTCCCACTCCACCTCTTTCTACAGTGATAGCCCCCAGACACACTAAGCAGAAGTAAACATATCAAAGCAGACATTTAAAGTAAAGCAATTATCACTCGAGTCAAGGTCAATATTTTCCAAGTACAAACCCCCAAGGCCTAAACCAAGATCAGATAAGCACCCAGAAAACATTGCTTTTGAGACCGAATGACGATACAACCAAACATCCATGACTCTAGATATCACTGTTATCTTTGCTTCGATACCACCGTTAATTGAATGACCGGCACATTTTTTCAGCCGTCCGTCAAGGGTTAATGGCAACCCCAGTTCTAGATAGATCTCCGCACGTCGTCGCAGCCCGTGCCTAGGACTATCGAATCTGCCCAGAGTACTCGACTACAATCTTAGTCTTTAGGGACTATCGAATCTGCCCAACGTACTCTTGCTTTGAGCCTGCTAGAACCTTCAACAACGATGAAATCTCAGCCTTCTAGTCATCCTCCTCAACGACTATTCTCATACTAGCTCAAGCGCCTCTCGAGCAAACCTTATCCTCAAACTCGAACCATATCACCGAGTTATCAACATGCTTGGAATGATCCCGTCTGGATTAAACCAAGGCTATCTCATAACATGCTTCGCTTCATCTCATCATAGCAAAGCCTCATCTCAACATCAACATCATCAAATCTATCCATATGAGCTTCATCATCCTCCACATATGCCACAAGCAGCTTTTCCAATTCAAGAGCCTTTCCCTTAGCTTTTGAATCATCTTCGACCATCTTGTCCAAATCAAATCATCAATCAATTAATTTACAACAATCAATCAAGTCAAACATTAATCCAAGTAATCAAGCATTCAAACATGATCAAATAAACAATGATAACAATAATGGCAATCTTGTAAATAAATAGTCTAAATCTAACAAGCATGAATCATGAGCAATATCTCTACAACTTGATGAATGTACTTGCCTAGGTTAACATGTAGTAAAATGGTTGTCAAATAATCATGAACAATGGATCTATAATTAAGTTTAAGAAAATGCATGGAAATCACTATTTTAACACCAAATCAAGCCAACAATCCGATATACTCCTTTGGATCTGTGTGAGAGATAACCACCACTCACCAAATCACCTAAACACCTCAAAAGCAACACACTTCAGATCTGGACAGCGAAGGATCTAACTTGATCCGCCAAAATTCCGCTTCAAACGATGAAATCTCTCTTCAATGGTTGAAGATCTTCAATCTAAGCTCTTGGATCTTCGATTTGATCTTCGATTTGGATGGAAGGAATCACAAGATTAAAGTGGAGAAAAGAAGTGAAGAAGTATAGAACTCGAGCTCTCAAAATAGCAGCACTTCGTCGCTTCAAAATCCGGATCCCAAAAATGAAGAAGAACCCGCCTATTTATAGGCTGATTTCCTTAGGTCGTCCGCCCCCTTAGGTCGTCCACGACCTAACTATCGCGACCTACGACCTAACAAATCCTCCGACCTAACACTCAGTGACCTAACCCCTTAAGCCTTCACGCGACTTAACCACACACACACACGCACGACCTAGCGACCTACATCATATGCGCTTCCACGATCTAAAATGTCACGACCTAAGACTTAACGAGATACGACTTAGCACCTTTAGGTCGTCTAACGACCTAACACATGCGCGCGACCTAACACATGCGCACGACCTAACACATATACGACCTATCATATGCGCGACTTACGACCTAACTGAGATGCCGACCTAACGACCTAACCTTCTCGCGACCTAACAACTTTAACTTGCCCACGACCTAACTTCCTTAGGTCGCTAACTCGCTAACTCCATTAGGTCGCTGTCTTTCCTTAAGTCGTCGACTTCCTCAGGTCGCCAACTTCCTATAGGTCGCTCCAATCCTTAGGTCGCCAACTTCCTATAGGTCGCTCCAATCTTTAGGTCGCCAACTTCCTATAGGTCGCTCCAATCCTTAGGTCGCCAACTTCCTATAGGTCGCTCCAACTGACCTAACCTACCCCACGACCTTAGCTACCATACGACTTATCTTCTATACGACCTAATGACAACTGTTTTACAAACATTCGATCTGTAAAAATACGGGTCGTTACACCGACCTAAATTCCAACCCTAGAACATCCTCTTCCCACGGCCAAGAACTGTCGCGCCTCCATATTTCCCATCGTGTAAATACTTGGGTCACAAGTCGCGACTTTCCTCACTCGCGTGCTCGACCATGCCACCATCCAAGTTGCGACCATTGCGCGCGAGCTACTTCTCCAGGTCGATCTTGTTTGCGATTTTTGTTTTTATATATATTTTCTTTCTAGGATCGATTTTGTTCAAACTGAATAAGGAAAGGGGGAAAAGAATTTCACGATTTAAAAGGAACAGGGATGCGGCTTGTATGAGAGAGTAGGGTGGTTTAGGTTGGCTAAAGCTGCCTTTGATTTGATTTAATTTTTTAATATATTGAAAATATCTCGTTTACGTACCTCGAAATTTCGAATCTAATGATATACCCCTATTCTGAACGCCATGGAACAAGTCTCTAGCCCCAATTCGATCGTATGGAGAAGATAGCTTTTTAAATCGACTATTTAAATTAAATTAAATTATTTCTAGGCATTTTCAGATCGCACGACCAAACGGTAAACCCAAACGCTATGAAATTTGTAACGACCCATAAATTTCAGTGGTTTTATTCATTTAATTAATTGAATTTTGTGAAATTTTAAATAATAAAATTTCGAAATAAAAATTTGATATTTGGGATGCGTCTAATTAAACATAGCAAATGGTAAATTTTCATATGATAATATTAAAGTTTGTTTTCTAGTGTAATTTTATTCCAATTTATATCAGTTAAAAATTGATGATATTAAAAGTGTTCCGAAACCTAAATATGTCAACATGAGAAAATTTATTTAGAACACTCTGAATCAGACTACGAAATTCATTTCGCAAATTTTGGATGTTTCTAGCTCCGTTTGGAATTTTTCGTACGGAATAGCAGCGTTTATCGGTACCGGATTCGTGTCTGTTGGATTTCCTGTGACCCTTCATATATTCACCGTTTATTCCAATGGACATTTACCTCTTTTATACAATTTAATTCGTGACTTTACTTTTCCACTATTTCAAATTTCTAAATTTCTGTCAATAATTTGCTTTCGTTCTTCATTGTTGCTTTACATTTCATTGTATATGCCTGTTCATTTTCACGGCCTTAACAATTCACCTTCATCTTCTTTTTGCATCTCCTTCACAAAATCCAACCTTCCCTTGGTTACGCAACTGCACCTCTCGTATCCAAACTGCATGCTACCCGAACTCTCCCTCCAATCACCTCCCTGTCGCCTACACGTTCATCTCCCCTGTAATTAACCTGAGCTTCCCTCCTCCTCACTAGATCTGCTCCACTTCCCCTGGTCAATCCGAGCCTCTCCTCATCTTTTGTATTTATGAAGGTATATATGTATTTTTGTTTGTCATATATTATTAGTTTATATATATATAGGCATATACATGAGTTTTGTTTCGAATATATATATATATATTTTCGGCTGTCTAGTTTATTTGTGGTTTACATATATACTAGTTTGCATTTGGTTTTTTTTTTGTTATAAGATTTATATATTAGTATTTTGTACGTTAGTTAAATATGGTATATATTTCAAAGCTTCATTTATACACGTCTGTATATAATTCTGTTGGAAATTACTTGTTAATCTTAAGACTAATACATATGTAAGTTTATATGTTTGTTATACACTTGAGCATATGAGTTATAATTTTTCTATGTCTGATATTTCCATCTGTTGTATATATATATGGAAGTTTTACAAATAATATTATTCACAAACTGATAGTTTGCATATATTATTAAATGTGAGTATGGCAATGTTTTATAAAGTATAAGTGTGTGTATATATATATATATAAGTTTTCAAACTTTATATATAAGTCTATATATATAAAGTCGTTTACAAGATATAAAGCTATAATTTTCTAAGTTAGTTATTTTCAAATTTTCTGGAACATGCTTTCTTTCAATAGCCGTTGCCTTATATTCAACATATATATTGTATGGAAATCTTATGTTAAGCTGGTACATTTTGTCTGCAATATACATATTAGCAGTTATATTATACGTTAGTGTGTGCGTGAGTTATATATTATATGTATAGATATATATACTGTGGCGCTTCAAGGTTTTACAACATATATTTATATTTATAAAATAGTACAGGTCTATACTTGTACTATATATAGTTTAATTTTATAAGTGTATAGCTTATGCGTGTGCAGTATATGTATTTGGTAGCTTATATAAATTCATATGGGTTGTAACAGTATTCATATATATAGTGTCAGATTTATTTTGAAGTAAAGTATGTTTAAAGGTGTATAGGCTATTACTGTATATTATATTATAGGTGTATTGTTGATATCTGATATGTATGTATTTATAAATGTAACCATATATATAGTAATCTGTTTTCTGATTCGGTGAAAAGAAAAATATATTTCGAAGTTACTGTGTATTGCTCATTAAAATATATATATGTAAATAGTGTGATAAGCTGTTTTGGCCCCTTCTGTTTACATTACTTACATTCCTTGATATACATAAGTATTTGATTTCGGTTATAATTTTTGATTTTAAGTATTGATCTTTAAAAATAATATATATATATATATATATATATCTTTGATTTGAATAATTACGTTTTAAGAATAATGATTTCGAATTGTATATATATTTTATTTTTATATTTGTCATAACGCAAAATATTAATTTTATAATAATATGTATTTTTCCATTTATATCAAGCTGAAGTGATTTGTTCTCATTAATTCTAATTTATCAGCTTTGTTCGCGTATTCGTGTCCATCGTGCTTTGCTTTGAAATTCGTGCTTGGATCCGTAACTCATTCCATTGTCTATTCTCTCTGGCCTCGAAAGGTGAGTAATCACTCACGATTAACGTTCTTATATTTATTAAATTTGATTTCAATTCAAACGACAATTGAAATATGCTGCTATTAGTTACTTATTTTGCTATATATATGCTATTATCTGTATTTGTTCACCTGTGACTTCTGACACCATTATCTGTTATTTATATTGATGATATATGCCTGTTATGTTATGATCATATATGTTATCACTCCGCAAGTTCCCAGTTAGTATAGAATTCACTGTGGGTTGAAATGATACATACCTGAACGATCTGTAGAATAGGAGAAAATCGTTATGGGTTGAAATGATAAACCCAAGCGATTTTCATTTGAATTGAATTTGGGATTTCGGGTTGAAAAGATATATACCCGTCTATATTTAAATTGCGGATTGAAATGATAAATATCCGCACCACTTGACCATAGGGTAGAAAATTTTATACAGACACCGTTGGTCTATATATAAATATTTTGAAAATGATTTCTATGGTTTTGAAAAGAAATATATGGTTTTGATAAATATTGATTTTAAAGATTCATTAAAGTTGATTTAATAAAGTTGATAAATAATATGTTTAAGTATTTATTTAATATCTATATTTTTAAATATAGAGTTTATAATGATTTGAAATTGATTTGAAATTATATTTATCTAAGAATTACACTTAAATAAGTTTGATTTGAAATGTACTGAATTTGAAATTTTAAAGAAGTGTTTTACAACTTGAAATTTGATTAAAGATGACTTAAATGGATATTTCAAACTTATATATATTTAAATGGGATGTTTTGTTTATTTTAATTTGTAAATTGAAGTTGTATTTAGATGTTATTGAAATGATTAAGTAAATGTTTCAAAACTAAATAATAGTTAAGTGCATTTGATATATATATATATATATATATATATATATATATATATATATATATATATAAGTATCGAATTTAGTTTTGAAATATCGAATATTCAAAGCTTTGAAATATATTGAAATTGAAATGGCTTATTTTATGGTTCAGATATGTATTTGAAAATGATAATTTGAAATGGTTTATTTAGAAGCTGAATCGACTTGAAATTGATGATTTGAGATTTGATTAAATCAAAATTTTGGAATTCGAGTTGATTTGAATCGATTTGTGAAATTTGAGGAAACTATTTTATTTTATAAAGTAATTGTAAATTATATTTAAAACTATTGATATTTTACTTTATAAATTATTTTAATATAAACTATTTTAATATAAATCATTTTTAATATAAATTATTTTATTTTAAACTATTTTAACTTGTAACTATTTATATAAACTATTTTATTTATAAACTATTTTATTATATATACTAATTTTAATATCTAAACTGTTTAAAAGGAAAGTTTTATGATTTCCAAAATGCTATAATTTCAAAGTGTTATGATTTCCAAAATGCTATGATTTCAAAGCTGTGATTTCCAATGTGTTTTGTTTTTAAAAGACTATGATTTCGAAAGCGTTATAACGTTGGAAAGTGATATGATTTTTCTGAAATGGATATATTTGAAATGGAAATGATATCGTATTGATTTGGTTTTTGAAATGGAAATGGTATTTTGGTTTTGAAGTATAAACTATTTTGAAATGACCACGGTGTTATAATAACGATTGGTTGTTAAAGAGACCGAGATCGGATATGGACATACTCTTTGTGATATCCCGGAATTTTTGGCAATATCAATTTAATAATCTGTATTGAAATTTAAATTGATTTGATAATTTTTGTTGATAAATTTAAATTGATTTAATAATCTTCTTTTAATAAATATTTAATTGGTGATTTTATCTTTTTGAAAGCTAATAAATTGTTTTCTATTTATAATGTGTATATATTTGTATATATTGTAAATAGAAATCTTTGGTTTGAATTTAATAAATAAATCTTGTTTTCAAATTCTAATATATTTTGGTAATTTGGAAATTATGATTTAATTTAAAATATATGGTTTTAAAATATTTAAGATAAATGTTTAATTGATTAAATTATATCTTAGCTTAAGTTTAAGATTAATTAAAAGGTTTGTTTTAAAACATTGTTTAATAAATATGATATATTAATTCATTTATAATAATGGGAATTTATAATCTCTTTTATAAATTATTTAAATTTGACAATTTTTTTTTCAAATAACATTATTAATGCATTGTTTTATATATAAATATAAATAGATTTTAAAATAAGAAGTTATGTTAGAAATAGAAATAAATATGAAAGGGAAAAGATATAGTTATATAGACACATAAGTGAACACTTAAGAAAATTCTAGAGATATATAGTCTTTGGAAATACTTGTATGCAAGGCTGCAAGGCAAAAAGGAAAATATATTCATGTATGTACAGGAAATATAGGATAAGTATGTACACTTGAAAAGAAAAAAAATATACAATCATATAAGTACATACGAAATAAGATAGGGGATAAGTATGACATTAAATGCTATTATCTCTAGTACACAAACAAAATCATATCAGCCTCCAAGAAGAAAAATCTCTGACCTTGTTGTACCAGTAAACCAATCCTGTAAACTTTGATCTATATATCAATCTTCCTTATCTCATTTCGTTCATCAAAAAGACTTAGCATACCAGGAAATATATTACAACTGAAGCTTCATTTCAACCCAACTATAACAATAATTCAACTCAACAAACATGAAGATCCAAAAAGATTTCAGCTAGCAACTTTCAAAGCATTTTCCAGTTTTAAAGTATCAAAGGCTTTTCAATTTGATGCTCTGTTCTTCATCTTCTTTCTGGTGAGTAACATCACTTTTAAAAGTTTAAGTATGTAAATTTGGTTGCATGCTAGTTAATTTGAAATGAATATGTATTGTGTGAAATCTGCTGTGTATATATTCATGTATTGTATGCATGTTGTTTTCATCAGAGTACTCTCTGTTTATAGCTTTTAGTTTCAAGTTTTGATTTAAAATTCAATATCTCTTGATTTTGACTCTGTTTAAACTTAAGATGCAAATGAAACTTGTTTGTTCCATCACAAACTTTGGATAAAAATTATACTGAAGCTAAAATAACAGAGAAATGTCCCTGGAAATTACTTGGAAATCAAAATGACTGAGCAAAATTAAAATAAGTCAAAACCCAAACTTTGTAATTCATAAATTCAAGATTATAAATTGAATACGTAAACTAAAACATGATTTTTAACAATAAAATCATAATTTTTAGTTTGGGGATGAGTGTGCAGTTCTGGGTGGAACTGAAAATGGGAAATTGGGATTTTCTGGTAATCCACTTGCTTTGGGAAGTCGGGGTTCTTCCTGGAGGTGTAGGAATGATCGGAGGATCGGGGAAAATTGCCAGCAAGTTGATCTAAGTACGGTGGAGGTAGTGGTTGACCTTTCTAGTCTGGAACCCTAGCTTTAACTAGGTTTGATATTTCGATCATCTCGACTTCTTTGGTTGATCGAGTTCAACCAAACTCGAGGGGATGTAAGCATGGAGGTAGGTGATGGTGTGGTCGGAGTTACAGACCCTCTGGTGGTCGGAGTTTCGTGAACGGTGATGTTCCAGGTTTGGATTTAAACTCTCGAACTTGATTTCGAGTATGGGATGATGTTCTGGTGATCGTTATTGGGTGCAGAGATGTTTTCTGATGTGTGAAGATCATCGGAGATGGTTGGAGTTGATCAGCGACCCAGTACATGTGCACGGTGCACTTCTGTTTTCTGGTGATGTTTGGTTTGGGGTAGTAGTGTACTCGAGAGTTTCTCGAGTAATTGAATGTTTTGCCCGAAGTCAGGTGGGTTTGTGCTCGAAGTCATTGAAGGGTGGCTCGAGTAGTTTTATGGTTACAGGTTTTAAAAGAAACCTGTCTGTTTTTAAAATTTTAAATTGATTTTAAAATTTTGAAAGCAAGATTTAAATAAGTTTTAAAATCCAGATTAAAATATGGATTCAAATTAACTTTTGCATCCTAGTTTTAAAATAATTAAAGTTTTAAGGAAATTTAAAATGTTTTAAACAACTTTGAATTTTTAAAGCATAAATTTAAATAGTTTGGATTTAAAATGAATTTGGGTTCAAATTCTTTTAAACTTCTTTTATAAGGTAAGTATTTCTTTAACATGAGATTTAAAAGGTTTTTAAATTGTTTAAACTTTGTTAAAGTTAAATTTGTATTCATTTTAAATCTTAAATTTAAAATGGAATTTAAAAGTAAGTTTAAAGGTAAATTGTTTTTAAAATGCTTTTGATAATGATAATTTAATCATTCATAAGAATAATGTTTATCTTAAAGTTAATTAGGATTTAATGATTTGTGATTTATTAAATTATTAAGTTAATTAAAATGGATTAATAAATTTAATTAATAATTTGGATTAATTAAGTAATTAAGAGTTTTAAATTAATTAATTAAAGTTTAAGACTAATTATTTAAGGAATAATTAATTTGTAATTAAGGATCATTAATTGGATAAAGATTAGATTTTAATTAATGATTAAGAATTAATTAATCAAGTAATTAAAGATTAATTAAGTTACTGTTAAAGCTTAAATTAATTAAATAATTAGATATTAATTAATTGGTAATTAAGATTAATTAATTTTAAATTAATAATGATTAATCTAAGTTTAATTACTTAAGAAAAATAATTAAAGAATTGTTAATAGTTAATGAAGGTCATTAACTAGGATTATTAAATAATTAATTAATGTGATTAATTTTAATAATTAATAAGATTAATTAATTAAGGATAATCATTTATGAAATGGGATAAGAATAATTTCTTAATGGAAGTAATTAAGGAATTAATTACTCAATGTAATTAATTAGGTTTAATGTGATTAGTTTAAGTTAATTAATTAAGTTTAATTAAATTTAATTTAATCACTAGATGATTTGTTAGCATAATTACTTAATGTAATTAATGAAGTGTAATTACTTAGTGAAGTAATTAATGGTAATTAATGTATGTAATTAATTGAAGATGATTTAAATATGGATGTAATTTGGATTAAATTACTTTGTGTAATTAATCAAGGGATTAATTAAGATAATTAATTAAGGAGTAATTAATTTATTTAATGAAGTAAATAAGGGTAGTTAATAACTGGATGTGATTAATCAACGTTGATTAATAATTATGGTTTAAGTAAAGATTAATTACTTAATGTAATTAATTTAAATAGAATAATTAATTAAAAATGTAATTAGGGATCATTAATTTATATAATTAATGATGTAATTAAGGGTTGATTAATTAAGATTAATTAATGAATAATAAGTGATATTGAGTAATTAATTAATGTAATTAATTTAGGATTAATGTAATTAATTAAGGATTAATGTAATTAATTATGGTTAATAAATTAATAGAGTAATTAAAGATTAATTACTGTATATGGTTAAGGATAATTAATTTGTGAAATTAATTAAAGGATAATTACTTGAATGTAATTAAAGGATAATTAATCGAGGGTGATTAATTAAGATGGATAATTAGAGAATGATTAATTAATTGATTTGTAGTTAATTAATGGTTAAGTAAGCAGAATTTATAGAATGAAGTAATTAATTTAATTTACTTTAAATTAATTAGAGATAAGGTAATTAATTTAATTCATTTTAAATTAATTATAAATGGTGTGATTATTAATCCTTGCTTATGTATGATGGATGATATTGAATGTCTTGAGTGGTCTGAGATCTCAGATATGAGATAAGTGATGTTATGTGATATGGATGCTTTGGTTGAAGTATGATGATAATGTGAATTATCTATTTGTGATGATAATGTGAATTATCTATCTGTGATATTGTGAATTATCTATATGTGTGTATATGGATAATGAATTGAATTGTTTTAACTTTAAAACAACTTGGCCTTAAAAGATACGTTTTGGATTTCGATGAGACCGGGATCGGGTTTCCAGATTTGGATATCCGAAAACCACATTGATCCAAATTAACGATAGGTCGTGAATCTTAAGTGAAGATGAAGATTCAGAGTGCAAGGGTTATTATCGTTAACTCTGAGGGTGATTCCAAAATGAGTGTAACGAGATAATGCCTTCGGTTTCGTTCGAACCCGGAACGGACTTGTATGGATTGAATGCTTTCAAAACATCGTTAGGTGGACGATGAGCATTCTAAGTGATGTGTTCTGATAAGGTAATCGTAGCCTCAAGCCTCATCAACCGGGAATGGCTAAAACAGGGGAGGTGCAGCAAGGCTAAGTGGGTAGCACCCAAGTAGGACGAGATTTTCCCCTGTCTAGATGTCCCTTTTATTTCGGCTGTGTGGGCAGTTGTGAGCTCCAACTGCTGGGGTTGTCTTGTTCGGGACTGTCCAGTAAGGGATGGTTCCGGCCTTGTGTTGCAGGGGATTTAGGGTGGATCCTCGGTACGTTGATCTAGGCCACGTACTGTGACGGGCGGTACCCCAGTATCCCTGCCATTGTATGGAATCCAATCTCCAATAAGCACCATCGGATTTGATTGTATTACCCACTTTGTGGCTAGTATGCTGGAATTTAATCATGTAACAATTTCAGCTATTTCTTATTTACTTGAAAACCCTAGACACTATTATAATATAACTGGATTTTGCTATCAAATGTTTTGGTTAGCGTAAGGTAAAAACTTTACCCATGTTTATGTGTGGGGAGTCTTACGTGATACCTTTTGTTTTCAAAAGTTTTTCAAAGTTAAGCAACTTTAACCTGTTACTCACACTAGACCCATGTCTGACTCGGAGTTTATCTTCTGTTTTCTTAAGCTCTTGGGTACTCAAATTTTTATGAGTAGCCAAGGGATTCAGGTTAGCTTTGACGATTTATAGAGGAGCAATGGAGCAGGAGGCTACAGCGTTATAGATATATATAGTGTTCCGCTGTGTTGGTATCTCTGTGTAGTTTCTCTGTATTGTATTTGAGTTGTAATAACTAGACAGGTGTTTATAACTGTCTAGTATGTGATGTATAATTTGTGTAACTCTGATTGATGTTGTATACTATGTAATATTTATGTGATTAATATAAGTTATTCGTTCCGCTGTTGAGATTCTGATGTTGTTTCTTCTTTCTTCTCTATCTTTTCTCTTTTCTATCCCTTTCTTTCTTCAAGATGATACAACTTTCTGTGGAGAGAAAGTTGGGTCGTCTCAGTTGGTATCAGAGCACTAGGTTGAGTGAATACCTAGGCTTTGGAGTGATTTCTATCCTTCTTGAGAGAGCGTATTTGTAATTTTGATATATATATTTATTTCTACCTATTTGTTGGGTTACCTGTTTGGGTTTTCCAACATAAGTTATAAAGGTAGATGGGGTGGTGTTGTGTGTAACACGACTACCAATGGTTGGAGTTTGTTGAGGTTGGAAGTGTATCTGCCAAGAATGTAGACCCAATACTGTCTCAAGTGAATTTTTGTTGTGGTGTAAGTATTTCACCAATCTCTAAAGGAAACCTGTTAGGGTTCGGAGTCTATTTTTGAAGTGCAAGTTTGGATGAGTAGAATTTGGATTCTGATAGTTGAGCAGAAGCTAGTGATGGTATCTTGGTAACTCAGGAAGTAGTAGTTGTGTGATGAGATGCAGTGGCTATGGGTTGTTTCCGAAGATGTTTCTCAAGGAGCTTTGGATAAGGAAGTGTGTCTGCATCGGTGTTGAGGCTGAGTTCAGCTGGGTGTTTGTGTTTGTGTTTGGCTTTGAGGCCCGAGTTTCTCGAGGAGTTTTGGATTAGGAAGTCTTTGGCATCAGTGGCAGCATCGCAGCTCAGATTGTTCTGTGTGCAGGCAAGGAGGTTGTGACGCCCCACCTCTATACCCACGCTAGCCAAGAACACTACGGTGTAGTGCTGTCAACTAGCACGGAGAATAAGGCTGTTGAGGAGCGACCATCCATGTAATTGCTTTGTGCGAGCACCGATATGTCAGATAGAATAACATGCATTTCATCTTTTAGAGGAAATCCGACATACCGTTACAAACTCAAAGCTACTACACAGTGGCTATAATAGTTTAGGACAATAAATATAAAAATAACACAGATAACATAAATGCGGAATAAAGATGGAACGAAAAGTCTCATATATACAATAACTGATATCAGTTACAATACATTTGACACAATACAAATGATACAACTACAACTGTCGACTCAAGAAGTTATATATACAAGTACATTATCGACTAATATACATGAATACATTATCATCTTAAAACAGACACACTGACTACTACAACAAGACGAAGACCACTTCAAAAGATATAAAAAGTCTTCATAGCTCTAGCAGCAACCCAAAGCTAAAAATCTACAACCTGTAAATACTCGGTCTGACCCGAGTATTACATTCAAAAGAAAATAATACTCGGATCAGTCTAATTCAAAATCAGTTATTAGAGCATAGAAGCAATAATAATCAATCTCAATATAGATGACAGTCACAGAAATCTCGTATATCCAACTCTCGATACGAGAATTGGATAACGGCAGAAATAACACTAAACAGTGTTAATCCACAAAATAGAAATCCAAAGCAGTTTAAGCAATTGAAATATCAATTTTAAAAAAAATATCAATGCTAATTGGCTGCAGTACACGCTAACGTGTACTGCCTCGCCAATACAGACTACGAATTACGCAACAGGTCGATGAATTAAGAATAAAAGAAAATATCGATTAAAATCTGTCAATTCTGGGTGGCTGCAGTGCACGCACGCGTGCACTGCCTCGCCACCACCGAATATAAAGTCACCACCCCAATGTAACTGCAGTGGCAAACAGGTAGGAATTCAAATATGAAATGGAGAACATCATTGCAAGTGCAACAGGTAGAAAGGCCCGACGACCAAGTGCACGAAACAATTTCAAGTGAAGGCAAATGAAATCAAGTACACATGAAATACAAGTGAACATGTCAATCTTTGAATGGTCATACAATTATATACATACATGAATGTATGTATACAATGCAAAAGTAAACATGATAGCAATTACACACAGGGAAGCAATGAAATGGGCAAAAGTATCAAGTCTGGAAAACAAGAATGCCCAAACTCAACAAAGATGTACATAGTGGCATATAAACAACACTGCAATACTACCAAAGTTCAAGTAACTAATGTCAACATTTCGAAGTCAACATCAATGCCGTGGGGATGAACGAGACTCAAGAGATGCTACAACATGAAACACTGCATTTCAAATAGCAGTATACTGGAATAAGTGACACAATGCAGCAAGTAATTCCAGGCATTAAAGTGTGAAACAGATGTGAAGTGAGACATAAAGTATAACAGTGAACATCACCACAAGTTCAACATCACACTGACAGGGTATATCGAGCAGATAGTAATGTGGCATGAATAAGGTATACGAGTGAAATAGGCTACGTGAGCACAGTGAAGTGTGGAACACATGAAGCAGCATGACAAAGACGTGAAGCACTGAATAGTATGGAGAAAGACTAAAGTGCAGACCCACCAAACAACTAAATGAAGTAGTGTCAGCACTGGTGGCAATGCAACAAAATGTACAGCAATCAATAGAAAAAAAAATGCAAACTACCAGACTGAAGTGACGAAATCACAACAGTGTAAACTCCACCAAGCTACAAGGCCACAAAGACAAAACGGTTTCAAGAAATCAGATATAATGGATGCAGTATCAAACCAGGGTGAAGTGCATCAGACCAGGTGAAGTTTTCAGATGGCAAAGAAAACATGCACACAGTACAAACATGGAATGGGTATGCAACAATGCAGTAGCAACAGAGAAGAGGTACAAGTACAACAGTGAATCATCTACAGGTTCAAGTGTCAAATGAACCAGGCTACAGTGAAGTCGACAAGAAAAATCAACTCAGAAACAAAGTGCACAAGAGACTTAAGTGCACAGCACGAGGCAGTACAACTAAATGAAACAGGTCAAGCATATATAGGTATGCAGTGACAAAGTGGATCAAACGAATCCAAAATGAAGTAGTGTAAGCATATGAAATGGCAACTCAGTGATATGTGCAACCCAAACATGTGCAGACTCAACTGGAACAACACAACAGACTCAACCCAGAACAGGCTCGAATCAGTTCAAAATGCAAGTTCAAGTACTCACAAGTTCAACAATATATATGCGTACACACATACGAAAGCATATATGCATATATGTACAGAACAAAAGGAAGTTATCAACCCAGTCGAGACCAATGTCACCGAGAAAAGCCCGAAGTCAGAACACATACTAGCAATGTGTGGCCTAGGCAAGTAAGAATTTAACAAGTGTAGTGCCAAGGTCAAACCAAAAAAAATCGAACTGGGGTGAGCAAGGCGATTCAAAGCCGAGAGACCCAAATTCATAACTAAGGCAAGACTTCATACAAGAACGAAGCTGCGGACTTCACATGAATACCATGCAACAAGGCTGTCTCGAAATGAATGAAGACCAATGCAAGATCTAGACTACCAGAACAGTGAGACAGTGGCACCATCTCACATCAAGTTTGAACGAAATAAAAACAAGCAGCAGTCTTTATCAAATTAAATACTTCAACATCAATCGAATTAGAGGATGGGAGTTTCAAACTCTAATTACAACTTGAGTACGAATTAGATGTGAGTAGGACTCACCTTTTTCCCCGAAGCGAAAGGAAGAGCTCGACTGAGAGGAGGAGCTGCGAAGATCGACAAATGCTCAGAGGAACGGGCTAACTGGAATCGATCGCAAGCAGCAACGACCAGAAATAGATCGGCGATCCAGGCTACAAAGCCCTAATTTTTGGAGCAGGAACGAGGACGAAGAAACTAGGCTGCCATTTCTATTTTCTTGTTCGATTTGTTACTAGGGTTAGAAAAATGAGAAAATGATAAAGGGGTCGGGTTTTCTTGGGTAGATATCAACACACAATCGAAGGTTTGGGCCAAAATAAATAAAATTGAAAGCCCGAAACCCTTTAACAAAATTATTTAAAAGAATTTTCAACAGCTTTAAAAATTTCCAAACAGCGATAAATCAGGAGAAGGAATCGTCAAAAGACGATAGTTAATCGGTACAAAATACCGGGTTGTTACAGACTCCCCTCCTTAAAGAAATTGCGTCCTCGCAATCCTAAGAGTTAAGTGGGAAAGAGGTAACAACCATAAGAACATAACAATGTCGAATGCATAAGCAAAGCAAAGGTCAACAGGGAAGTATAGGAATTATGGAAGTATCAGATAAAAAATCAAAAGGTTCGATTGCTTAAAATCAAAAGAATCAACATCGAGGGGATCAAGGAATCAAAATCAGACGACTATTAGAAGCAAGAATCAATCGAGTTCTAGCAATTGAAAGAAAAGGAAAACAGAGCAGAATTCACATACTGCACGAATTGAATGTGAGTAAAGCAAATTACTCACCTGAATCGACAGAGAAAAAGACGAAGCTCAAGTCTCAAAATCGCAAATATTCAATCATCAAAAATGATAATCGAATTTCACGAATATCTAATTATCAAAAATGATAATCAGAAACATAAACATTCGATTAATCAAATCGAAAAATATTTAATTATCTCAGACGATAATTAAATTTCATAAATATCCGATTATCAAAAACGATAATCAGAGATCACAAATATTCGATTATCAAATCGAAAAAAAATATTTAATTATCTCAAACGATAATCAAATTTCACAAATATCTGATTATCAAAAACGATAATCAGAAACACAAATATTCGATTATCAAATCGAAAAATATTTAATTATCTCAAACGATAATTAAATTTTACAAATATCTGATTATCAAAAACGATAATCAGAAATCACAAATATTCGATTATCAAATCGAAAAGTATTTAATTATCTCAAACGATAATCAAATTTCACAAATATCTGATTATCAAAAACGATAATCAGAAACACAAATATTCGATTATCAGATCGAAAAATATTTAATTATCTCAAACGATAATTAAATTTTACAAATATCTGATTATCAAAAACGATAATCAGAAATCACAAATATTCGATTATCAAATCGAAAAATATTTAATTATCTCAAACGATAATCAAATTTCACAAATATTTGATTATCAAAAACGATAATCAGAAACACAAATATTCGATTATCAAATCGAAAAATATTTAATTATCTCAAACGATAATTAAATTTTACAAATATCTGATTATCAAAAACGATAATCAGAAATCACAAATATTCGATTATCAAATCGAAAAATATTTAATTATCTCAAACGATAATCAAATTTCACAAATATCTGATTATCAAAAACGATAATCAGAAACACAAATATTCGATTATCAAATCGAAAAATATTTAATTATCTCAAACGATAATCAAATTTCACAAATATCTGATTATCAAAAACGATAATCAGAAACACAAATATTCGATTATCAAATCGAAAAATATTTAATTATCTCAAACGATAATCAAATTTCACAAATATCTGATTATCAAAAACGATAATCAGAAACACAAATATTCGATTATCAAATCGAAAAATATTTAATTATCTCAAACGATAATCAAATTTCACAAATATCTGATTATCAAAAACGATAATCAGAAACACAAATATTCGATTATCAAATCGAAAAATATTTAATTATCTCAAACGATAATTAAATTTTACAAATATCTGATTATCAAAAACGATAATCAGAAATCACAAATATTCAATTAACGAGTCCGGAATTAACCGAAGTAGTAAAAGTATGGTTCCATACTCCTTACTTTTGCTAAATCGTTTAAATCTCTTTATCGTTTTCTTGAAAGTGCAGAATTGTGTGTTTTAAAAATTAACATTTCACATTCTCAAACGGACAAGTCCGGAATTAAGCGAATCAGTAAAAGAAAGGGGTCATAGTCCTCGATTTTTCTGAAATGTTTAATTCGCTTCCTCGTTCTTTTGAAAATGTAAGCTGTAAAAATTTTGAAAACAATTTTAATTTATATTTTTGAAACAACTTTTAAAAATAAAGAATTTTGTAAATACGTGATTAAATTAGCAATATCATTGTCGTGGGAGAACCGCTTATAAATCCATTTCAAAATTGACGAGTACTGAAGTTAACACGTCAAAATCTCATCAAAATAACTGGCATCAAAATATAATGCCAAATGAATTTTCATTCATCAAAAATGTCACAAGAATCTTCTCAAAGATAGAAAGGGATATCATACCCTAAACTTGTATTCATAACAAGTCAATAACACATGAATTTACCAATGCACAAAAATTGATAAACATTTCAATAGAAATCACGAAAATTGGTGAAGCACAAAATTCCAGAAATCATCACAAGAAATCCAGAAAACACATAAATAAGGGGGAAGGCCTAACACATGAATGGGAGCATGAAGCTCACCTACGCGTAAACACATGACGAGAAGCTATCTCATGGAAGCTATCCATTAAATTTTTACACAAGAATGGCCCGAAGACCGTAGGGTGCTACCCTAGGCTTGTATTCATAACAAGTCAATAACACATGAATTCACCAATGCACAAAAATTGATAAACATTTCAATAGAAATCACGAAAATTGGTGAAGCACAAAATTCCAGAAATCATCATCAGAAATCCAGGAAACACATAAAGGGGGGGAGGCCTAACACATGAATGGGAGCATGAAGCTCACCTACGCGTAAACACATGACGAGAGGTTATCTCATGGAAGCTATCCATTAAATTTTTACACATGAATGGCCCGAAGACCATAGGAAATGTGATGGCGAAACATCACATGATCGGGGTATAGTCTCCCACGTAGACAAAGAGACATCGCTCAATCGCTAGTCTAAATCACAAAAATGATCGTCATGATCATAAGGAAGTGTCAATCACACCAAGCTAGTAAATATATGAGTTTAGCTTCATGTCCCATAACCACTTGCTTAACTTAAATATTTACGAACAAGCTGTAAATCTTCACTAGGAAATTGTCACAAAAAGGGTTCAATCGAACAAGTCCAAGAGCTAACCGATGAAGTGAACGCAAGTGTTTCATACCACCCGTTTTACTAAGTCGTTTAAGTCGATTTCTCATTCGAGTGAAATAAAGGCTTGTATATACTAGTAGATTGAAAATCGGTTTGAGAAAACGAACTTTTGATATTTAAAATAGTGTTGAAATCGCTTTGATGAAAGAGTTTTGATATTTACTATTAGTATAGAAAACCTTTATATTTTTAAAGTGACAAATCACAAAAAAAATGATTGTAGAAACAATCAATCACAAGAATTCACATACGAAGATGTGAATGGAATCCAAAGAAATCGATACTGAATTTATTAAAATAGGAACACCCAAAAATTCCAGAAAATAGAAGTTATCAAAATCAATAAAGGTGATAACAACTAATAAGAGAAGAAGAATCGATTATCAACTGGAAAAACAAAATATCAAGTTCAAAATCGCTGAGATTCAAACTAGATGTGAATGAGAAATCAAAATCACTCAATTTGCAACTGGTCGAGCTATTTTTTCATCACAGTGTAACAGGTACACAATGACACTCATAGCATAGAACAAAAGTGGAACAAAGTCCAAAAGTCAAAATGGCTTTAATTTGCCAAATTAAAACGAAATCAACATCGGCTAAATCAATTCAAAGCCGAAAACACAAGAATAAGCGTTAGGAATTCATACCTAACAGTCAAAAATAGTCATATGTAAAGATGAGAGATAAAACATCGACAAATAGTTGTAACACATGTTCCATCTAAGTTATGTTTTATAATTGTCCTAAACCCCAGGCTCCGATACCAAGCTGTGACGCCCCACCTCTATACCCACGCTAGCCAAGAACACTACGGTGTAGTGCTGTCAACTAGCACGGAGAATAAGGCTGTTGAGGAGCGACCATCCATGTAATTGCTTTGTGCGAGCACCGATATGTCAGATAGAATAACATGCATTTCATCTTTTAGAGGAAATCCGACATACCGTTACAAACTCAAAGCTACTACACAGTGGCTATAATAGTTTAGGACAATAAATATAAAAATAACACAGATAACATAAATGCGGAATAAAGATGGAACGAAAAGTCTCATATATACAATAACTGATATCAGTTACAATACATTTGACACAATACAAATGATACAACTACAACTGTCGACTCAAGAAGTTATATATACAAGTACATTATCGACTAATATACATGAATACATTATCATCTTAAAACAGACACACTGACTACTACAACAAGACGAAGACCACTTCAAAAGATATAAAAAGTCTTCATAGCTCTAGCAGCAACCCAAAGCTAAAAATCTACAACCTGTAAATACTCGGTCTGACCCGAGTATTACATTCAAAAGAAAATAATACTCGGATCAGTCTAATTCAAAATCAGTTATTAGAGCATAGAAGCAATAATAATCAATCTCAATATAGATGACAGTCACAGAAATCTCGTATATCCAACTCTCGATACGAGAATTGGATAACGGCAGAAATAACACTAAACAGTGTTAATCCACAAAATAGAAATCCAAAGCAGTTTAAGCAATTGAAATATCAATTTTAAAAAAAATATCAATGCTAATTGGCTGCAGTACACGCTAACGTGTACTGCCTCGCCAATACAGCCTACGAATTACGCAACAGGTCGATGAATTAAGAATAAAAGAAAATATCGATTAAAATCTGTCAATTCTGGGTGGCTGCAGTGCACGCACGCGTGCACTGCCTCGCCACCACCGAATATAAAGTCACCACCCCAATGTAACTGCAGTGGCAAACAGGTAGGAATTCAAATATGAAATGGAGAACATCATTGCAAGTGCAACAGGTAGAAAGGCCCGACGACCAAGTGCACGAAACAATTTCAAGTGAAGGCAAATGAAATCAAGTACACATGAAATACAAGTGAACATGTCAATCTTTGAATGGTCATACAATTATATACATACATGAATGTATGTATACAATGCAAAAGTAAACATGATAGCAATTACACACAGGGAAGCAATGAAATGGGCAAAAGTATCAAGTCTGGAAAACAAGAATGCCCAAACTCAACAAAGATGTACATAGTGGCATATAAACAACACTGCAATACTACCAAAGTTCAAGTAACTAATGTCAACATTTCGAAGTCAACATCAATGCCGTGGGGATGAACGAGACTCAAGAGATGCTACAACATGAAACACTGCATTTCAAATAGCAGTATACTGGAATAAGTGACACAATGCAGCAAGTAATTCCAGGCATTAAAGTGTGAAACAGATGTGAAGTGAGACATAAAGTATAACAGTGAACATCACCACAAGTTCAACATCACACTGACAGGGTATATCGAGCAGATAGTAATGTGGCATGAATAAGGTATACGAGTGAAATAGGCTACGTGAGCACAGTGAAGTGTGGAACACATGAAGCAGCATGACAAAGACGTGAAGCACTGAATAGTATGGAGAAAGACTAAAGTGCAGACCCACCAAACAACTAAATGAAGTAGTGTCAGCACTGGTGGCAATGCAACAAAATGTACAGCAATCAATAGAAAAAAAAATGCAAACTACCAGACTGAAGTGACGAAATCACAACAGTGTAAACTCCACCAAGCTACAAGGCCACAAAGACAAAACGGTTTCAAGAAATCAGATATAATGGATGCAGTATCAAACCAGGGTGAAGTGCATCAGACCAGGTGAAGTTTTCAGATGGCAAAGAAAACATGCACACAGTACAAACATGGAATGGGTATGCAACAATGCAGTAGCAACAGAGAAGAGGTACAAGTACAACAGTGAATCATCTACAGGTTCAAGTGTCAAATGAACCAGGCTACAGTGAAGTCGACAAGAAAAATCAACTCAGAAACAAAGTGCACAAGAGACTTAAGTGCACAGCACGAGGCAGTACAACTAAATGAAACAGGTCAAGCATATATAGGTATGCAGTGACAAAGTGGATCAAACGAATCCAAAATGAAGTAGTGTAAGCATATGAAATGGCAACTCAGTGATATGTGCAACCCAAACATGTGCAGACTCAACTGGAACAACACAACAGACTCAACCCAGAACAGGCTCGAATCAGTTCAAAATGCAAGTTCAAGTACTCACAAGTTCAACAATATATATGCGTACACACATACGAAAGCATATATGCATATATGTACAGAACAAAAGGAAGTTATCAACCCAGTCGAGACCAATGTCACCGAGAAAAGCCCGAAGTCAGAACACATACTAGCAATGTGTGGCCTAGGCAAGTAAGAATTTAACAAGTGTAGTGCCAAGGTCAAACCAAAAAAAATCGAACTGGGGTGAGCAAGGCGATTCAAAGCCGAGAGACCCAAATTCATAACTAAGGCAAGACTTCATACAAGAACGAAGCTGCGGACTTCACATGAATACCATGCAACAAGGCTGTCTCGAAATGAATGAAGACCAATGCAAGATCTAGACTACCAGAACAGTGAGACAGTGGCACCATCTCACATCAAGTTTGAACGAAATAAAAACAAGCAGCAGTCTTTATCAAATTAAATACTTCAACATCAATCGAATTAGAGGATGGGAGTTTCAAACTCTAATTACAACTTGAGTACGAATTAGATGTGAGTAGGACTCACCTTTTTCCCCGAAGCGAAAGGAAGAGCTCGACTGAGAGGAGGAGCTGCGAAGATCGACAAATGCTCAGAGGAACGGGCTAACTGGAATCGATCGCAAGCAGCAACGACCAGAAATAGATCGGCGATCCAGGCTACAAAGCCCTAATTTTTGGAGCAGGAACGAGGACGAAGAAACTAGGCTGCCATTTCTATTTTCTTGTTCGATTTGTTACTAGGGTTAGAAAAATGAGAAAATGATAAAGGGGTCGGGTTTTCTTGGGTAGATATCAACACACAATCGAAGGTTTGGGCCAAAATAAATAAAATTGAAAGCCCGAAACCCTTTAACAAAATTATTTAAAAGAATTTTCAACAGCTTTAAAAATTTCCAAACAGCGATAAATCAGGAGAAGGAATCGTCAAAAGACGATAATTAATCGGTACAAAATACCGGGTTGTTACAGAGGTCATCTATCAGTAGTTTTCTAGAGGTGAAGTTCAGAAGCAGTAGCTATGTGGACCCATTTCTTCGATGGATTGGCTAGATAGGCTTAAGCTGTTATGATTGGTAAAGAGAGAACAGTTTTCTTTGGATATTAGATTGGGTTGATCACAAAAGTGACTTGCGATAGTTGAGTGTTCTCTTGGTTTGTCAGAGATCTTTCAGGATGTCTTTGAAAAGGTTAGTGGTTTGCCTTAGCATTTGGAGATTGAGTTTTCATATCGACTAGGATTCCAGGAGTGGTACCGATGGTCCAACTAGTTGAAGGAGGGTTCTGAGAGAGGGTTTTTTTTTGTGTGAAGCAGATCAGGATATCATGGAATTTCTGAATTTCCTCTTTATGGATCTGTTGAACCATATTTCTGGGATGTGTTGTCCAGTTTGTGCTTGTGTGTATCATCAGCATTTTCATCTACTCCAGATCAGAGTTGTGCAGCGGAAGCAGTTGGGAGTGTATCTGTTTTTCTTTTCCGAAAAGGAGAAGTTGTTATCTACTGATGATAATAGAGGTTGTGTTCTTGATTATTTTGGTCCAAATTGTTTTGTGAGGCATCAGCGAAGGTTGAGCTGATCTGTAAGGATGTAAACAGCCCAGGATCTTCAAATGAGTTTTGTGGATAAGAGACGGAGGAATTTGGATTTCGAAGTCGGGGATTTGGTTTTGAGTAAGTTTTCTCCTATCAAAGGAGCTATATAATTTGGTAAGATTGGGAAGCTAGCTTCGAGGTATTATGGATTTTCTCTATGTTCTGGTGAGGATAAGTGTTTGGTCTTCTGGAGTGAATTTCCAGTTTGGATAACTGGGATTCGATGTATTTCACGTATCTCTGAGGGAGTACGTGTATAATCCATCTATGGTTTTGGAACCAGCAGTTCTAGAGGTTTGGTTGTTGAGTCAGACTTGTCTGTAGTCTGATATCCTGTCTAGTTTTGTAGATCTAGATGAGTAGGGGCTCTGTAGCTTAGTAGTATAGTTTTGTTTGGGTTTTGTAGAGCGAGTATCCCGGTATTTTTACTTGGGAAACTCTAGGAAATTCTATCCACAATTTTGTCTGGATAGTTAGATTGGTTTGATTGGATGAGTTGGTTGCTATGGTTGTTAGCATATGATTAATATATGCTTGTTTTTTTAAAATTAAATTTAATGATATTATTAAATTACCTTTGTTTTAAATTTTGAGGACGAAATTCTTTTAAGGGGGGAGGAATGTGATATCCCGGAATTTTTGGCAATATCAATTTAATAATCTGTATTGAAATTTAAATTGATTTGATAATTTTTGTTGATAAATTTAAATTGATTTAATAATCTTCTTTTAATAAATATTTAATTGGTGATTTTATCTTTTTGAAAGATAATAAATTGTTTTCTATTTATAATGTGTATATATTTGTATATATTGTAAATATAAATCTTTGGTCTGAATTTAATAAATAAATAAATCTTGTTTTCAAATTCAAATATATTTTGGTAATTTGGAAATTATGATTTAATTTAAAATATATAGTTTTAAAATATTTAAGATAAATGTTTAATTGATTAAATTATATCTTAGCTTAAGTTTAAGATTAATTAAAAGGTTTGTTTTAAAACATTGTTTAATAAATATGATATATTAATTCATTTAATAATAATGGGAATTTATAATCTCTTTTATAAATTATTTAAATTTGACAAATTATTATTTTCAAATAACATTATTAATGCATTGTTATATATATAAATATAAATAGATTTTAAAATAAGAAGTTATGTTAGAAATAGAAATAAATATGAAAGGGAAAAGATATGGTTATATAGAAACATAAGTGAACACTTAAGAAAATTCTAGAGATATATAGTCTTTGGAAATACTTGTATGCAAGGCTGTAAGACAAAAAGGAAAATATATTCATGTATGTATAGGAAATATAGGATAAGTATGTACACTTGAAAAGAAAAAATATACACAATCATATAAGTACATACGAAATAAGATAGGGGATAAGTATATCATTAAATGCTATTATCTCTAGTACACAAACAAAATCATATCAGCCTCCAAGAAGAAAAATATCTGACCTTGTTATACCAGTAAACCAATCCTGTAAACTTTGATCTATATATCAATCTTCCTTATCTCATTTCGTTCATCAAAAAGACTTAGCATACCAGAAAATATATTACAACTGAAGCTTCATTTCAACCCAACTATAACAACAATTCAACTCAACAAACATGAAGATCAAAAAAGATTTCAGCTAGCAACTTTCAAAGCATTTTCCAGTTTTAAAGTATCAAAGGCTTTTCAATTTGATGCTCTGTTCTTCATCTTCTTTCTGGTGAGTAACATCACTTTTAAAAGTTTAAGTATGTAAATTTGGTTGCATGCTAGTTAATTTGAAATGAACATGTATTGTGTAAAATCTACTGTGTATATATTCATGTATGGTATGCATGTTGTTTTCATCAGAGTACTCTCTGTTTATAGCTTTTAGTTTCAAGTTTTGATTTAAAATTCAATATCTCTTGATTTTGACTCTGTTTAAACTTAAGATGCAAATGAAACTTGTTTGTTCCATCACAAACTTTGGATAAAAATTATACTGAAGCTAAAATAACAGAGAAATGTCCCTGGAAATTACTTGGAAATCAAAATGACTGAGCAAAATTAAAATAAGTCAAAACCCAAACTTTGTAATTCATAAATTCAAGATTATAAATTGAATACGTAAACTAAAACATGATTTTTAACACTAAAATCATAATTTTTAGTTTGGGGATGAGTGTGCAGTTCTGGGTGGAACTGAAAATGGGAAATTGGGATTTTCTGGTAATCCACTTGCTTTGGGAAGTCGGGGTTCTTCCTGGAGATGTAGGAATGATCGAAGGATCGGGGAAAATTACTAGCAAGTTGATCTAAGTACGGTGGAGGTGGTGGTTGACCTTTCTAGTCTGGAACCCTAGCTTTAACTAGGTTTGATATTTCGATCATCTCGACTTCTTTGGTTGATCAAGTTCAACCAAACTCGAGGGGATGGAAGCATGGAGGTAGGTGATGGTGTGGTCGGAGTTACAGACCCTCTGGTGGTCGGAGATTCGTGAACGGTGATGTTCCAGGTTTTGATGGTGGGTTCTGTTGATGTTCCAGGTTTGGATTTAAACTCTCGAACTTGATTTCGAGTATGGGATGATGTTCTGGTGATCGTTATTGGGTGCAGAGATGTTTTCTGATGTGTGAAGATCATCGGAGATGGTTGGAGTTGATCAGCGACCCAGTACATGTGCACGGTGCACTTCTGTTTTCTGGTGATGTTTGGTTTGGGGTAGTAGTGTACTCGAGAGTTTCTCGAGTAATTGAATGTTTTGCCCGAAGTCAGGTGGGTTTGTGCTCGAAGTCATTGAAGGGTGGCTCGAGTAGTTTTATGGTTACAGGTTTTAAAAGAAACCTGTCTGTTTTTAAAATTTTAAATTGATTTTAAAATTTTGAAAGCAAGATTTAAATAAGTTTTAAAATCCAGATTAAAATATGGATTCAAATTAACTTTTGCATCCTAGTTTTAAAATAATTAAAGTTTTAAGGAAATTTAAAATGTTTTAAACAACTTTGAATTTTTAAAGCATAAATTTAAATAGTTTGGATTTAAAATGAATTTGGGTTCAAATTCTTTTAAACTTCTTTTATAAGGTAAGTATTTCTTTAACATGAGATTTAAAAGGTTTTTAAATTGTTTAAACTTTGTTAAAGTTAAATTTGTATTCATTTTAAATCTTAAATTTAAAATGGAATTTAAAAGTAAGTTTAAAGGTAAATTGTTTTTAAAATGCTTTTGATAATGATAATTTAATCATTCATAAGGATAATGTTTATCTTAAAGTTAATTAGGATTTAATGATTTGTGATTTATTAAATTATTAAGTTAATTAAAATGGATTAATAAATTTAATTAATAATTTGGATTAATTAAGTAATTAAGAGTTTTAAATTAATTAATTAAAGTTTAAGACTAATTATTTAAGGAATAATTAATTTGTAATTAAGGATCATTAATTGGATAAAGATTAGATTTTAATTAATGATTAAGAATTAATTAATCAAGTAATTAAAGATTAATTAAGTTACAGTTAAAGCTTACATTAATTAAATAATTAGATATTAATTAATTGGTAATTAAGATTAATTAATTTGAAATTAATAATGATTAATCTAAGTTTAATTACTTAAGAAAAGTAGTTAAAGAATTGTTAATAGTTAATGAAGGTCGTTAACTAGGATTATTGAATAATTAATTAATGTGATTAATTTTAATAATTAATAAGATTAATTAATTAAGGATAATCATTTATGAAATGGGATAAGAATAATTTCTTAATGGAAGTAATTAAGGAATTAATTACTCAATGTAATTAATTGGGTTTAATGTGATTAGTTTAAGTTAATTATTAAGTTTAATTAAATTTAATTTAATCACTGGATGATTTGTTAGCATAATTACTTAATGTAATTAATGAAGTGTAATTACTTAGTGAAGTAATTAATGGTAATTACTGTATGTAATTAATTGAAGATGATTTAAATATGGAAGTAATTTGGATTAAATTACTTTATAAAAGTAATCAAGGGATTAATTAAGATAATTAATTAAGGAGTAATTAATTTATTTAATGAAGTAATTAAGGGTAGTTAATAACTGGATGTGATTAATCAAGGGTGATTAATAATTATGGTTTAAGTAAAGATTAATTACTTAATGTAATTAATTTAAATAGAATTATTAATTAAAAATGTAATTAGGGACCATTATTTTATATAATTAATGATGTAATTAAGGGTTGATTAATTAAGATTAATTAATGAATAATAAGTGATATTGAGTAATTAATTAATGTAATTAATTAAGGATTAATGTAATTAATTATAGTTAATAAATTAATAGAGTAATTAAAGATTAATTACTGTATTTGGTTAAGGATAATTAATTTGCGAAATTAATTAAAGGATAATTACTTGAATGTAATTAAAGGATAATTAATCAAGGGTGATTAATTAAGATGGATAATTAGAGAATGATTAATTAATTGATTTGTAGTTAATTAATGGTTAAGTAAGCAGGATTTATAGAATGAAGTAATTAATTTAATTTACTTTAAATTAATTAGAGATAAGGTAATTAATTTAATTCATTTTAAATTAATTATAAATGGTGTGATTATTAATCCTTGCTTATGTATGATGGATGATATTGACTGTCTTGAGTGGTTTGAGATCTCAGATATGAGATAAGTGATGTTGTGTGATATGGATGCTTTGGTTGAAGTATGATGATAATGTGAATTATCTATTTGTGATGATAATGTGAATTATCTATCTGTGATATTGTGAATTATCTATCTATGTGTATATGGATAATGAATTGAATTGTTTTAACTTTAAAACAACTTGGCCTTAAAAGATACGTTTTGGATTTCGATGAGACCGGGATCGGGTTTCCAGATTTGGATATCCGAAAACCACATCGATCCAAATTAACGATAGGTCGTGAATCTCAAGTGAAGATGAAGATTCAGAGTGCAAGGGTTATTGTCGTTAACTCTGAGGGTGATTCCAAAATGAGTGTAACGAGATAATGCCTTCGGTTTCGTTCGAACCCGGAACGGACTTGTATGGATTGAATGCTTTCAGAACATCGTCAGGTGGACGATGAGCATTCTAAGTGATGCGTTCTGATAAGGTAATCGTAGCCTCAAGCCTTATCAACCGGGAATGGCTAAAACAGGGGAGGTGCAGCAAGGCTAAGTGGGTAGCACCCAAGTAGGACGAGATTTTCCCCTGTCTAGATGTCCCTTTTATTTCGGCTGTGTGGGCAGTTGTGAGCTCCAACTGCTGGGGTTGTCTTGTTCGGGACTGTCCAGTAAGGGATGGTTCCGGCCTTGTGTTGCAGGGGATTTAGGGTGGATCCTTGGTACGTTGATCTAGGCCACGTACTATGACGGGCGGTACCCCAGTAGCCCTGCCATTGTATGGAATCCAATCTCCAATAAGCACCATCGGATTTGATTGTATTACCCACTTTATGGCTAGTATGCTGGAATTTAATCATGTAACAATTTCAGCTATTTCTTATTTACTTGAAAACCCTAGACACTATTATAATATAATAGGATTTCCTATCAAATGTTTCGGTTAGCGTAAGGTAAAAACTTTACCCATGTTTATGTGTGGGGAGTCTTACGTGATACCTTTTGTTTTCAAAAGTTTTTCAAAGTTAAGCAACTTTAACCTGTTACTCACACCAGACCCATGTCTGACCCGGAGTTTATCTTCTGTTTTCTTAAACTCTTGGGTACTCAAATTTTTACGAGTAGCCAAGGGATTCAGGTTAGTTTTGACGATTTATGGAGGAGCAATGGAGCAGGTGGCTTCAACGTTATAGATATATATAGTGTTCCGTTGTGTTGGTATCTCTGTGTAGTTTCTCTGTATTGTATTTGAGTTGTAATAACTAGACAAGTGTTTATAACTGTCTAGTATGTGATGTATAATCTGTGTAACTCTGATTGATGTTGTATACTATGTAATATTTATGTGATTAATATAATTTATTCGTTCCGCTGTTGAGATTCTGATGTTGTTTCTTCTTTCTTCTCTATCTTTTCTCTTTTCTATCCCTTTCTTTCTTCAAGATGATACGACTTTCTGTGGAGAGAAAGTTGGGTCGTCTCACTCTCTGTCGATACCGAAAACCACTTTGACAACTGTGTACGCGGTGGAGTTTCCAGAATGAAGTAGGATGGTGGCGACGATCCTAAGGTATATACGTGGACCCAACTCCCGTGAGTTGGCATAAGGTGGCTAAAACAGGAGCGATCTCGGACCAGTGAGGTAGCACCTCTTATCGGACGCACTTCTTCGATACCATTCTATTACTTTGTGATTGTTTGGGTTCACCCCTTGATTTGGGAGTGTTGTTCGAGGTGGAGCGGTAGTGGCTACTATGCGTTTCCATCAGTCCGTGTGCGTAATTGTTATATCTACCCTGGCATTGCCTTGTGTGCCGTATCACCTACCATATCGAGCTTTACTATGAGTTGTGATTTCTCCCGTAGCCTGTGGAGTATCGAGGGTAGCCCCCATTTTGGGAGTATGCTAATACTGGATAGACTACTGGGACTACTACATGTTAGGGTGAGTTCAGATTAAATGTAAAGCCCTAATGCTATTTTAAAGTATGTTATTTTATATTAGACATTATTATAATATCGAATATTAGTACATAGTAGATAGTTTAACGGATCCTTAGAGGATGGTTTTCCCAAACATCCTTTGAGTTACCTGTATTTCAGTTGATATTTCACTTGAGTTGGATTTATTGATATAAAAATGTTAATCCTGACTCGAGTGTTTTGTGTTTTGCTTTACGCTCGGGTCAGACTGAGTGATACAACATTTGAGACTCACCTTTGGAGTTAGAGCCTCTCTTGGAGATCCAGCTATCTATCCTGCTTTCAGTTGTTCAGTTGATTCCAGTGATGTATTCAGATCTTGTATTTGACTATTGTATTGAGACATCTATGTATTCGAGACTTCTGATGTATCTTGTTTAACTCTGTTATATATACATAGTAGCTTCATGAACCACTATTCTTTTATTTCCGCTGCTTATTGTTTATTACTCTGTGTCTGTGGTTCTATGATTTGTTTATTTACTGTATATCAGAGTTTTGCCAAATTTTAATTATAATATATTATTTTGAATTATCCAAGTCCGACATGTGTGGATTTATTGTCGATTTGAATGGTCCAAAATAGTGGGTCGTTACATGTGGTATCAAAGCTCTGGTTTTAGGCAAAACTCAGCATATAAAGTAAAATTCAATTACAGAATCACTTTCGTTCGAGCTTGAATTCCTTCTTCTTTGACTCGCTTTCTTTGAATTTTGGAACGTTCCTTCGGTTCCAAAGTCCATTCGTGTCTCCCCTATTCGTGTCTTACTGATTCTGGAGTATCCCATAACTCCACTTCGAATGATCTCTATAATAAATCGGCGGTCTCGCCAATCTTTGAATAATCTGTAAAGGGGTGAAACTCCTTTACAATCAGTAGTGATTCACCGAAGATTTCCATATCCTCGGTTTACGATGCTATCTATCTCTTGTTATCCCGAATTCTATCTCTGACAATCGTATGGCGATTTGCTCCAGAATTCTACCTCGATCTTATTTTGAAAGCCACGGTCGACCCGGTTAAGGTTGCCCATGATTTATATAAGTCTATCCATCTTTCTACTTTGTAATTTGATCATCTCATCACCCTTTCAAACTTATCTCCTTTGCTAGAATTCTCTTTGATTTGGGTTCCTCATATTTGAATCTCTATCCTTGTTTTGAAATCATTTTCTGAAATCATCGAGTGAGGGAGTGTATTTGTAATTAATATTAAAATGTTTTATATTGTGTTGTTTGAGTTGTTGATGTTGGGTTGGATTTTCGATCGATTCGTTCGATCAACGATATCGATAGGAATTACAAAACACTTGAACAGAGAAAACTGACACAATATTATTTTCAAATCTGGTAAATGAAGTAAATTGTATGATTATATTATAAATCTATAAGTAAAATTTTTATGGAATTTAATAAGTTAATTAAATTGGTTGTATGAAATGATAATATTTGGTTATCATTTATTGTTCTAAATGAATTTATAAGCTTGGTTTATGAATTGATTTAGAATTTGAAATGAATTTATGTCCAGAATTTGAGAATTTAAATTTCCAATGAGTTCCAACTTTGGTTTTAAAGTTTTAAAATGCATATTATTTAAAGTAATTTCAAATTGAAATCGTTTCAAAGAACTTTAAAAGGTTTTAAATCAGTGCTCTTTTCTTTGTCGTTGGAAAATAATTTCGGTGATGACTGCAGCATCATCGACATTCATTTTCGAGTTTCGAAGTGAAGAGACCATTCTGTACCTTTGCTACAATTTTGCTTTAAAAATTTAATTAATTTGAATTTCTCAAATATGCCTTGATTTATAATATATATATATATATTAGTATATGATTTCAAAAAAATTTGATTTGATATATTATGTACATATATTTATGTATCTCTAAAATAGTTTGAAGTTGATCGGGAATTTAATTCTTAAATTTTATCTTAAAGGATAATTTCAGTTATAAAGTGAAGCCAAACTTTTGAATAAATATTTAGGCTTATGATTGAATTGGGAAATTTTATTTGCATAATACCCAATTTCATTCTAATACAACTTACCTAAATTATTCAAAAGCTGAATATGTAATTGGATAATATACAATATAAAATGATTTTATAAATAAATTTGAGTGTTTATAATAAATGTTATACACTTTATTTGACTATAAAAATGTTAATTGAGATGAATAGAATAATAAGTAAATTAAATAATAGATGAGACAAATAAATTTGTTTTGAAGGAGTTAATAAATTGAAATTAGATTAACTTATGGAAATAACTTGAATTTAAAATCAATTATTGAATATAAATTAAATTGAAATTTATATGGTTTAAATTAATTGCTTTATCTGTATTCCAATCTAATTTTTTTCTGGCTGTTTCCATTCTCCTACCTCGTTCCTTTTCGGGGACGAAATTTTTTGAGTAGGAGAGAGTGTAACGACCCATAAATTTCAGTGGTTTTATTCATTTAATTAATTGAATTTCGTGAAATTTTAAATAATAAAATTTTGAAACAAAAATTTGATATTTGGGATGCGTCTAATTAAACATAGCAAATGGTAATTTTTCATCGGATAATATTAAAGTTTGTTTTCTGGTGTAATTTTATTCCAATTTATATTAGTTAAAAATTGATGATATTAAAAGTGTTTCGAAACCTAAATATGTCAACATAAGAAAATTTATTTAGAACACTCTGAATCAGACTGCGAAATTCATTTCGCAAATTTTGGATGTTTCTAGCTCCGTTTGGATTTTTCCGTACGGAATAACAGCGTTTATCGGTACCAGATTCATGTCTGTTGGATTTCCTATGACCCTTCATATATTCACCGTTTATTCCAATGGACATTTACCTCTTTTATACAATTTAATTCGTGACTTTACTTTCCCACTATTTCAAATTTCTAAATTTCTGTTAATAATTTGCTTTCGTTCTTCATTGTTGCTTTACGTTTCATTGTATATGCCTGTTCATTTTCACGGCATTAACAATTCACCTTCATCTTCTTTTTGCATCTCCTTCACAAAATCCAACCTTCCCTTGGTCATGCAACTGCACCTCTCGCTTCCAAACTGCGTGCTACCCGAACTCTCCCTCCAATCACCTCCTTGTCGCCTGCACGTTCATCTCCCCTGCAATTAACCCGAGCTTCCCTCCTCTTCACTAGATCTGCTCCACTTCCCCTGGTCAATCCGAGCCTCTCCTCATCTTTTGTATTTATGAAGGTATATATGTATTTTTTTTGTCATATATTATTAGTTTATATATATATAGGCATATACATGAGTTTTGTTTCGAATATATATATATATATATAATTTCGGCTGTCTAGTTTATTTGTGGTTTACGTATATACTAGTTTGCATTTGTTTTTTTTTGTTATAAGATTTATATATTAGTATTTTGTACGTTAGTTAAATATGGTATATATTTCAAAGCTTCATTTATACACGTTTGTATATAATTCTGTTGGAAATTACTTGTTAATCTTAAGGCTAATACATACGTAAGTTTATATGTTTGTTATACACTTGAGCATATGAGTTATAATTTTTCTATGTCTGATATTTCCATCTGTTGTATATATATATGGAAGTTTTACAAATAATATTATTCACAAACTGATAGTTTGCATATATAATTAAATGTGAGTATGACAATGTTTTATAAAGTATAAGTGTATATATATAAGTTTTCAAACTTTATATATAAGTCTATATTTACAAAGTCGATTACAAGATATAAAGCTATAATTTTCTAAGTTAGTTATTTTCAAATTTTCTGGGACATGCTTTCTTTCAACAACTGTTGCCTTATATTCAACATATATATTGTATGTAAATCTTATGTTAAGCTGGTACATTTTGTCTGCAATATACATATTAGCAGTTATATTATACGTTAGTGTGTGCATGAGTTATATATTATATGTATAGATATATATATTAGCGGTGCTTCAAGATTTTACAACATATATTTATATTTATAAAATAGTACAAGTCTATACTTGTACTATATATAGTTTGATTTTATAAGTGTATAGCTTATGCGTGTGTAGTATATGTATTTGGTAGCTTATATAAATTCATATGATTTGTAAAAATATTCATATATATAGTGTTAGATTTATTTTGAAGTAAAGTATGTTTAAAGGTGTATAGGCTATTATTGTATATTATATTATAGGTGTATTGTTGATATCTGATATGTATGGATTTATAAATGTAACCATATATATAGTAATCCGTTTTCTGATTCGGTGAAAAGAAAAATATATTTCAAAGTTACTGTGTATTGCTCATTAGAATATATATATGTAAATAGTGTGATAAGCTGTTTTGGCCCCTTCTGTTTATATTACTTACATTCCTTGATATACATAAGTATTTGATTTCGGTTATACATTTTGATTTTAAGTATTGATCTTTAAAAATAATATATATATATATATCTTTGATTTAAATAATTACGTTTTAAGAATAATGATTTCGAATTGTATATATATTTTATTTTTATATTTTATTTTTATATTTGTCATAACGCAAAATATTAATTTTATAATAATATGTATTTTTCCATTTATATCAAGCTGAATTGATTTATTCTCATTAATTCTAATTTATCAGCTTTGTTCGTCGTATTCGTGTTCATCGTGCTTTGCTTCGAAATTCGTGCTTGGATCCGTAACTCATTCCATTGTCTATTCTCTCTGGCCTCGAAAGGTGAGTAATCACTCACGATTAACGTTCTTATATTTATTAAATTTGATTTCAATTGAAACGACAATTGAAATATGCTGCTGTTAGTTATTTATTTTCCTATATATATGCTATTATCTGTATCTGTTCACCTGTGACATCTGACACCATTATCTGTTATTTGTATTGATGATATATGCCTGTTATGTTATGATCATATCTGTTATCACTCTGCAAGTTCCCAGTTAGTATAGAATTCACTATGGGTTGAAATGATACATACCCGAACGATCTGTAGAATAGAAGAAAATCGTTATGGGTTGAAATGATAAACCCAAGCGATTTTCATTTGAATTGAATTTGGGATTATGGGTTGAAAAGATATATACCCGTATATATTTAAATTACGGATTGAAATGATAAATATCCGCACCACTTGACCATAGGGTAGAAAATTTTATACAGACACCGTTGGTCTATATATAAATATTTTGAAAATGATTTCTATGGTTTTGAAAAGAAATATATGGTTTTGATAAATATTGATTTTAAAGATTCATTAAAGTTGATAAATAAAGTTGATAAATAATATGTTTAAGTATTTATTTAATATCTATATTTTTAAATATAGAGTTTATAATGATTTGAAATTGATTTGAAATTATATTTATTTAAGAATTATACTTAAATAAGTTTGATTTGAAATGTACTGAAGTTGAAATTTTAAAGAAGTGTTTTACAACTTGAAATTTGATTAAAGATGACTTAAATGGATATTTCAAACTTATATATATATATATATTTAAATGGGATGTTTTGTTTATTTAAATTTGTAAATTGAAGTTGTATTTAGATGTTATTGAAATGATTAAGTAAATGTTTCAAAACTAAATAATAGTTAAGTGAATTTGATATATATATATATATATATATATATAAGTATCGAATTTAGTTTTGAAATGTTGAATATTTAAAGCTTTGAAATATATTGAAATTGAAATGGCTTATTTTATGGTTCAGATATGTATTTGAAATCGATAATTCGAAATGGTTTATTTAGAAGCTGAATCGACTTGAAATTGATGATTTGAGATTTGATTAAATTAAAATTTTGGAATTCGAGTTGATTTGAATCGATTTGTGAAATTTGAGGAAACTATTTTATTTTATAAAGTAATTGTAAATTATATTTAAAACTATTGATATTTTACTTTATAAATTATTTTAATATAAACTATTTTAATATAAATCATTTTTAATATAAATTATTTTATTTTAAACTATTTTAACTTATAACTATTTATATAAACTATTTTATTTATAAACTATTTTATTATATATACTAATTTTAATATCTAAACTGTTTAAAAGGAAAGTGTTATGATTTCCAAAATGCTATAATTTCAAAGTGTTATGATTTCCAAAATGCTATGATTTCAAAGCTGTGATTTCCAATGTGTTTTGATTTTTAAAAGACTATGATTTCGAAAGCGTTATAACGTTGGAAAGTGATATGATTTTTCTGAAATGGATATATTTGAAATGGAAATGATATCGTATTGATTTGGTTTTTGAAATGGAAATGATATTTTGGTTTTGAAGTATAAACTATTTTGAAATGACCACGGTGTTATAATAACGATTAGTTGTTAAAGAGACCGGGATCAGATATGGACATACTCTCTGTCGATACCGAAAACCACTTTGACAACTGTGTATGCGGTGGAGTTTCCAGAATGAAGTAGGATGGTGGCGACGATCCTAAGGTATATACGTGGACCCAACTCCCATGAGTTGGCATAAGGTGGCTAAAACAGGAGCGATCTCGGACCAGTGAGGTAGCACCTCTTATCGGACGCACTTCTTCGATACCATTCTATTACTTTGTAATTGTTTGGGTGCACCCCTTGATTTGGGAGTGTTGTTCGAGGTGGAGCGGTAGTGGCCGCTATGACTTTCCATCAGTCCGTGTGCGTAATTGGTATATCTACCCTGGCATTGCCTTGTGTTCCGTGTCACCTACCATATCAAGCTTTACTACGAGTTGTGATTTCTCCCGTAGCCTGTAGAGTATTGAGGGTAGCCCCTATTTTGGGAGTATGCTAATACTGGATAGACTACTGGGACTATTACGTGTTAGGGTGAGTTCAGATGAAAGTAAAGCCCTAATGCTATTTTAAAGTATGTTATTTTATATTAGACATTATTATAATATCGAATATTACTACATAGTAGATAGTTTAACGGATCCTTAAAGGATGGTTATCCCAAACATCCTTTGAGTTACCTGTATTTCAGTTGATATTTCACTTGAGTTAGATTTATTGATATAAAAATGTTAATCCCGACTCGAGTGTTTTGTGTTTTGCTTTACGCTCGGGTCAGACTGAGTGATACAGCATTTGAGACTCTCCTTTGGAGTTGCAGCCTCTCTTGGAGATCCAGCTATCTATCATGCTTTCAGTTGTTCAGTTGCTCCAGTGATGTATTCAGACCTTGTATTTGACTATTGTATCGAGACATCTATGTATTCGAGACTTCTGATGTATCTTGTTTAACTCTGTTATATATACATAGTAGCTTCATGAACTACTATTCTTTTATTTCCGCTGCTTATCGTTTATTACTCTGTGTCTGTGGTTCTGTGATTTGTTTATTTATTGTATATCAGAGTTTTGCCAAATTTTAATTACAATCTATTATTTGAATTATCCAAGTCTGACATGTGTGAATTTATTGTCGATTTGAATGGTCCAAAATAGTGGGTCATTACAAAATTTGAAATCCGATAACAATACACTATTACAGATCCAATGAAACTAGTTTCGTTGAATTCTGAGACTGTACCCCGAATTGCTATTTTAACGTGTCGATTAAATCGACGATTTCAAAAATTTACGATATCACTTGAAATTCCAGTTTTAAAAACTTATTAACTCAATTCTAATTCAAAAAGAATTTATACTAACTTTAGAAATCCTTTCAATTCATATTCAACTCCAATTTCAATTATTTACCATTTTCGTATTTCGATAAATCGTTATATTTGAAATTTAAATTCATTCTATAAATTTCAACCAAAATCTTCATATTCAAAAATCATTTTATATTCCAAACTCAATATTTAAAACCATTTAAATATTCAAAATTAAATGTCGGAAAAATCCGGGTCGTTACATTCCTCACTCCTTAAAAGAATTTCGTCCCCGAAATTGCTAAGGTAGGAAAAATGTTTCAAACCCATTTACTTATCAAAACCCAAGTTAAAACCCGATATTCAACTTTCTAAATCCATTAGTTCCATACAAAACATTTAGTTTCCATTTCTAAACCAAAATCCCTTATTTCAAATTCAATTCAAAAATCAACTTCTTTAAATAAAAAAATTTCAAAATTTTTCTAACACCCTAAATTTTCGAATTTTTTTGACAGAGTCTCCTTTGTACGGAGAGTCTTTTGCAATATGACAAAAATGATAAAAATATATAAATAAACCCACACGGTTGGAAAACGCAATATATATCAATATTTATATCATCGCTGTATTTAATCCGAAAATGTACCTTTATTTAGCATTTTTAAGCGAGCGAGCTTACTTTATATGAAATTTCGCAACCCAAATCTAGCCCAATAGCCTTCTTGTACCTGTACTTACTTAATTTAAACACGTAAGTCCCAAAAATATGAAATTTAATGACATTTTATTTTTTTAAATAGTTAAACACATAGATTTTATAACCAAACATGTTATATCATGTATTTATAACAATTACAAGGTTCCAACATACGATTATCATCTTCAAATTGATTTATACATCATTTATTCAATTCCAACGATTCACAATAATGTATTTTCATTCAATTCACATCTATACACAATATATTCATATCCATTACAAATTGGTTCTAAACCAATTTATTCACTTCCCATGAGTTCACAAAATTTTGTTTACTTCTATTTAATTCAATCCATGCTATTTACTTATGAATTATTTCTTAAATTTATTCGGGCCAAGTTTCCATCCAAATAATTAACTTAAACTAATTCGCTCATTTCCAATCATTTCAACTATATAACTTAATTTCATTTCCATTCCAATCAAATTCTATTTCATTTAAATTGATTGTTATTCAATTTATTTACCTTTGATTGATTGGTATTTCCAATTACTTGGTATATCTCAATTTATGCTTTATCACTTGAGAATTATTTCATAAAATTATATTAAGGTTTATTATAACCTTTTATACAACACATATATTCATTTCCACTTCAAAACATAATTTCATACTCGAATTCATTTAAATAATATCCCGAAGCCATATTCAATTTATTTACACTTAAATTGAATTTATTTATAACTTAAGTCATCACCATTTCAATCCATTTCTATTTTGTTCGACAACATTTCAAAATATATTTAATTCGCTTATATTTAAATCGAATTTCATTTATAACTCAAGTTCCACATTCAATTTCAATTTCAATCCTCAATCCATTTTACTTAACTAAGTTAAGTTCCATTTCTATACCCATCTAACTAATTAATTTATCTAATTAGTTCATTTCCATTTTACAATTCAGTATTTGATTTTTCTTTCAAAAATCACTTCAATTGGGTTGGCTTGAGTTCACTTGATTTTATAGGTCAAAATCGGATTTCCATTTCTTTACAAAAATATCAAACCATCTCTTTTTTGGTTTTTCTATTCCACTTTTCCAATTTATAAGTTACACCACTAATTTTTTTCACATTTAAAATTTTTAACTCAAGATTATACATCACTTTATAGTTTAAGTATATATTTATTCCATTAACTCCAATTTTGTAAGCTATTCAAACTTATTTATTCACAGTTCCATAAATTTCCACTTAAATTTTATTCCAATCAAAATTTTATAACTTATAGTTATATAGCCACTTTATAATTCAAGCTTTATATTCAATTCCATTCGATATCATTTCTAATCCAATCCACTTTTATTTGCTTAGCTTAAGTTAAATTCTAATCCATACAATTTTCTTTTACAAATTAAATTTATTTAACTTGCATAAGTTAAATTTTAATTTCATATTGAAATCCACAATTTCACGTTATAAGTTCAAAACTTATTTTTCACAAGTTTCATAAAACATTCAAATGAATATTCCAGAATTCAAACACCCGGTTTCATTTCAAATCATTTGAAATCATAGATATATATATCTCTGTATACCAAATCCCACTTTTTAAATTTAAATCAAACCTTGTTTTTATCCAAAACAAATTACCTTCGGAATTTCCAAAACAACCCTTGTTTTTAAAAAAACCATATCAAATTACTACGGTAGAAAATCCATCACTTAGAAACTCGAAAATGAAAACTGATGATGTGGCCATCATCACTAGAATTATTTTCCAGCGACTGTAGCGAGTTCAGTGCTTTCTCACTTCCAAAATCCATTTTGAAATCCAAATTTAAGCATTTTCTATTCCAAAAATAATACCACCAACATTTATTTCAAACTCCTTGGAAAACTTTTCCGAAATATCCGAGATTTAAAAATTTCCAAATACTTAGTTCAAATTCATTCAAAACATTTCCCAAAATTTCCGGGATCTAAATTTCCAAATTCTGGTTTGAATCCACTTTTAGTTTAACTCGTTTATATAAATCATATTTATACAGTTTCTATTTGGTTATATAAACCATTCAAATTTTATAATCTTGTTTTGATTATAATACTAATATCAACCAAACACACCAATATACTATACTAATTTCTAGAAAATTATTTCTTTTATATCAAAATATAGTTGGGTAAAATTATTTCATTTACCCGCTTCAAAACTGTAACATCCCGAAAATTTTCGACTTTCGAAAATTCAACATCGATACTCACTTTATCGACTGCTGAGCCATCGAATGCCGGAAACCCGAAAAGTTATGGTTTTAAGAAAGAAGAAAAAGTAGAAGAAGAAGAAGATAGAAGAAAAAGAGAGGAAAGAAAGAAGAACAACAGAACAACAGCAGAACAGAATACAATATCAGAATCTTACACATCGCAGCGGAACAATATATAATAGATAAATGAATATCATTTAAAAACAAAAGAATTATATCTGTTATTACATACATCAATCATCAGAGTCAATATACAACAATGGACAGTTATATAAACTTGTCCTCATACAGAATACACAGCGGAATAAATACTATCAGATACAAATACTACGTCTCGCCATCCAGCTTATCTCCAAAGCTCCAGAATATCCAGAATATCCTGATAATCTAACTCTAGGCTGCCCGTGTGGAAATTGGTGGGCACCCAGAGTTTAGAAGGGAAACAATAAACTCCGAGTCAGTCATGGTGACTGGTGTGAGATCGTAAAACAGTTATTTTATCTTTAAAATAAACAACAGGATAATTTTAAAGTCAATTCGAAATGCTTTTGGAAAATGAAACTACCATAAGACCTCCCACCACACACACAATGCAAACGCAGAATTGGAGGAGATTTCTTCTTATGATAGTCAAAGATGCTTACTACGCAAAATCAAATTCTTTTTGATATTATTATTAGTGCATAGTGTAGAAAACATTTCGAAAGTATAATATAAATCTTAGCCAGCATACGACCAGTATCGTATGCCTACTATAACTACTATGTTCAATAGCAGGTTACCGCCACATTCCATAGCAGGTAATACAACTAAAACCGTACACGTCACGTATTGTTTCTTTGGATTTCCAACAAATGGTCAGGCTAAGGAACTTCCTATCCACGATGGGTACGTCCCTGGAATAGACGACCCGAGAAATAACCTAACATTACGGTTAGATCTCTGCCAACACAAGGCCGGGTTACCTCTGCAAAAATAGGTAACTACTGACACGCGTATGCCATCCCCCGATCGTCACCGATCTTCCCGAGGATCCCCGATTTCCAACAAACCACATAGATAATAATAATGCAGTAACCACAGAGGTTAAGTATCTGGGCTCCATACCATGATACCACCTTTATCCAGAAGGAATGACATACACTAAGGGGCGCTACTCCCTAGAACCTTGCTGCATTCGTCCTGTTTCGACCATTTCCGGGGTGTGAGGCTCGATGAAGTCTCGTCCACAAAGCTACGCTTTCTCAAAAAAACCCTGCTTCGGGTCAAACAAAATGATCAACCTATGATCACAAAGATATAAGATCAAACAAATGATCATATCACAAATGATCAAACACTGATCATTTCACAGCAACACTCAGTGTGCCACGTTACCAAATTGGGATATATCGCTGATAAATTTCAACTACATAACCTCTAAGCTCGTACGTCTCAGAGAAGGGTGTTAAGCTAAAAGAATAAATTCTCCGCCACCAACAGAAATGTATTTGAAAGAAATCAGCTTTATATCTCAAATTGTAACGTCAGACACACAATCCATACAAGTCTGTTCCGGGATCGAACAGAACCGAAGGCACTTCTCACGAAGCCCTTGCATTTCCGGATAATTTTCAATCACGTCAGGACTTCCCGTCACTAAGGGTGATAAAACCTCTAAATCGGAGATCAGCCGATGTAGAGTAACTCGACGGTAATCCTTCCGTTTTCAAAAATATCCGGTCTTCAACACCGGTCTTCAAATGCGATTCATAACGACGTATCACATATTCGGAATGGGTTATACGACCCCATGGTCCTTTCCCGGTTAACCCGAATAGTGAGCGATTTTTCAAAAATAAGTGTGGCATTCAATTTCATCCAATTCACAACAAATACCTATCTAAAGGTAATTATTGATAGTCGGTTATTTAACTATCAATAAAGATGCGCAACATCATCAGATTCCAAATAATTTTCCAAATTATTTCATCTTCCAAAAATATCTTTACTAGATATAAAATTTCCACACTTAACCGTTTTGAAAACAAATTTCCAAATATTCACTTTTCAATTTATCTTTAAAAGATAAAATTTCAAACCCTTCGTTTCATATTGGAAAAGCATTTCCATACTTATTTAATAATAAGTATTTCACAAATCATTTATTTTCAACATTTGAAAATATTCAATATACTTAAATCAATATTAAGTATACATTTCATTCTTTAAGGAAATCATTCTTTAAACACATTTTATTTGAGTCAAAACGAATGTTGCGTAAAACATCGTTACGACGACTCGAAATCACTAGTATAGGGATTCGGATTTAGATAGATATATAAATCCCAATACTACATCAAAACATTTCCTTTCGGAAATCATTTACTATAACAACAGTGTTATAGTCCATCATTTCCTTAAATTTCTCGAAAACGTCTATTTCAACAAGAACTGTTGAAACCTATGATTTCGATATTTCACACGTTTTAAAACATCTTTTAAAACAATCACTTCATTTCAAATATCGCTTTCCCGAAACATATCCATTTTATTTAATAATATATTCACTGTCCAAAATCGTGAATATACTTCAATAATTATATTTCAATCTTTTCTACACGTTTTATTCCAAGAATTATCCACTATCCAAAATCGTGGATAAAATTTCCTTAATAACTTCTATATTACATTCATCAAATTTGATTGATTTCAAATTCATAAAACAACGTTTATAAATTCACCTTTATATTTTCTAACAACTTCGATTTACAAAATTTCCTTTTATTGACTTCTAAATTTACTTATCAAAATAAGTGATTTCAGATTTATAAACAACGTTTATAAATCACATTTATACTTCATAACAACTTCAACTTAGGAAATCATTTCATTTGGCAATTTCTATTTATATCCCAATTACGTGCAAAAATCTAATTTATAAGTAAATTACTTATAAATCGTTTATTCTACAACATTTATTCCCTTTATAACTTTACGTTATAAATCTATTGATTTCATTCACTTATGAAATCCTTTTATACTTCTTTTCAACACTTATAAAAATTCGTTTTATAAGTCCAATATTTTTATCAATAAAATATCCATTTTATAAATCTTCCTATACAACTCGTTTATAGTTATTCAAAAATCCCAGCTTAAACCATTTTATAAATAAATCGACTTTTATTTCAAAAATGACCTTACGGTCATAATTCACAAAAATCTTAACTTTTATAACTTCAAAATTCTAGACGTTTCTCTTTCTGAAATAAATCAATTCAAAAAAATCGATAAACGTCTATTTTTCAAAAATCACTTTAAAATCCTTTTTAAAATAAAAGTCGTTATTTTTACATTTCAAAACTGAATCCGATGATGCAACAGCATCAATTAGTCCATCACAACAGTCAATATCATATATCGATATGATAACAGAATATACATCAATATCTGTAAATAATCAATACGGTGAGGAATCCAGTTGGATCCCTCCAACCTGTTTCCCTGCATCCACAGATGTTAGCACAATACCAATTCCGCTCCAGTACGGAATTATCGCGGTATATAGGTTTTTTTATAAATCCGCTTACTAACGGCGCAATAGGGTCTCATCCGCTATACGAGGCGGGAAATCATCAATCCAATATATACATATGCCAATATGTATATACTGCTATATATAGATATATATCCTATAATATCTAATAGCACATTCAAACAGTCAATCATCAATCAATAACTGTAAATAATTCCACATTCAAATTTGAGTGAGAAGATCTCACCGAGATTTTAATTCTGATCCAGCGTTTATTTCGAATAAAATTAAACGCGCGTTTAATTTTACCCGAAATTTTCATTGACTCCAAACGACTCCAAACCAATTGCATCGCGTAGTATTCGCAAATACGATTCCAACGCACTTTGTTTCATCGAAATCTGATAACGTATGAAGAAGTTATCGCATTACAAAGATTATACGATTTAAATAAAATAAATTAACAAATTTCTTATTATTTTTAAACCTAATAAATCTCGGCCCTTGATTATTCAAATGCAGATCTGGCCGCTTCTCCCTCCTCTTCTCTCACGCGTGAAAAATGCTCCCAGGTATCGTTCGTGAAAACGAACCCATCACCATTCCCTTCGTCCAACTGCCGCACCCCCCAGACGACCACCTGGAAATGATCGACGAACACCAAAGGAAAGCCCCATGCCACCTCGACTTCCGCGCCAAGTGCGGCCCTACCCAGCTCAGCCATCACCTCGAAAATCCCGTCCAAACGCGTGCCCCTCCCTGGCGTTTTGCCGTTGATTTACTCGCCTAAATCCAATCACGACCGTTCACATCGTAGTGCTCGTGATGCTCTTCATTTTCTTAGTTGAAGGTTTGTTAAATCATTGAACAGATTTGAAGATTTTGGAGGAAGAAGAATAGAAATTCTCAGCCATTGAAAACGATTAGGGCCGGCTGGAGAGAATGAGGGTTTTCTTTGCAAATGAGAATATGGAGGTGCTTATATAGAAAATTGCCCAATTTACTATTCATCGAAATTTTCCGAACTCCGAATCGAATGTGCCGGCTGACGTTTCTAAGGTTTACCCCGCGTTCCGAACGCAATGGAACGTGTTTCGGAAGCTAATTCGATCGTCTGTGTGAGATATGACAAAAAAACGATCAATTTAAATTAAACCGATTTAAATCGATTTCGAGGCGTTTTAATTTGTACCGGACAAACGGTAAATTCAAAAATTACGAAATTTGAAATCTTACAATAATATCACATTACGGATCCGATGAAACTGGTTTCGTCGAAATCCGAGACTGTTTGAAAAATGACTGTTTTAACTCGACGATTTAAAATTAAAACGATATCGATGCGTTTCGAGTTGCCAGGGTCAAACGACAACTCCGATTGCTACGAAAATTGAAATCCGATAATAACTAACTATTACGGATCCAATGGAACTGGTTTCGTTCAATTCTGAGACTGTTCGGAAATTGGCTATTTTTCAGTCGATAATTAAATATTAAAATATTCAATTTTCACAGATTAATTCCAAATTCGATTCTGAAAGTTCTATAACCTTTCTATAACTCCAGTATGATTTAATATAACTTTCCAAATCATTTTCAATCATATTAAACTCGATTTTCAATTATTCTGGGATTTCACTATTTAATTTATCGATTTAATTAACCAAATTAAATCCAATATTCGAAAAATAAATCATTCGACTTCTAAATTCAATTTATTAATATTTAAAATTAATTAAATATTCGAATTTTAATTATCAAAATTTCTGGGTCGTTACAGACTTCCCCCCTTAAAAGAATTTCGTCCTCGAAATTACAAGTCAGGAAGAAAGGTCCTTAACTCGTCTACTATTTTTCACAATTCAATAGTTTTATCAATTTTCAATTCATCAAAACAAATCTTTCTATTAAAGATTCGTTATCATTCAACTAGCTTTCTAACTTCAATTATAAGTTTCAAATAGCATTGTTTACTTCAAAATTCGAATTCGAGTTTAAATTCAAATTTTACACTTTCAAAATTTTCTCAAAAATTTTCTAACGCCTTAAATTTTCAGAAAATTTCGCCAGCGTCTCCTTTGCGCGGTTAACATGGCACGACTACAAAACGTCCCTACGGACTCTCAGATTTCAAAAAGAAAAAGAAAAAGCCAAGCGGCTAGAGAAATAAGTCATCAAATCTCATATTCGAATTCAAATACTTACCTTTTGTCGAGCCATTCAAATTTATCTTCGAAATTAAATTCCAATTCCTTTATACCTGTATATCCTACTAGCCATAATATCTAGTTGCATATATTCAAACCATTTCGTACATTCAATTACAAAATTTTCAATACAAACTGCTTATATCATTTTTAGCTTACTATTGAAGTTATATATTCTTTTCATCCAATTTTACATTTCAAATTCCATTTGAATTCAATTCAATTTGAATTCTATTTAACTTCTATTCTGAAATATTGAATTTTATCTTCCAATTATAGCTGATTCATATCACTATTTTTTTTCACTTAGTTTCGCTTACTAATTTTAGTGTAATACTTCACAATCAAATTCAAATTCAGTCTTACTTTCTTACAAATTCAAAATGAATCTTAACATTTCAATTTTATTCTCTTGCACTTACAATTGCAATTCTTTATTTATTCATTCTGAAACTCATTCACTAATTCATTTACATTAGACTGATTCAACATTCAATTAGTTCAATAGCTTAATTCGTTTATCAATCCAATTCAGATTCTCAATTTTATAAGTTATATAACTTATATTCAAAAATTACTACTTGAATTTTTTTTTTTTATTGATTCACTTATACTAACTTTAATTTAACTCAAAATTCCTTAAGTTAAATTTATTCAATCTAAATTCACAATAAATTGTATAAGTTATCAACTCATTTATTATTCTCATAAATATTTTAAATAGGATCCCAGAGTCTTTTCAATCTTTTCAAAACCATTTTTGAAAACAATTCAAATTATCCTTTGAATTTCCAAAACAAAACCTAAATTTTCAAACAACTTCCATTTAAAACAATTTGGCAGCAATTTCTCTTTTGGAAACCCGAAAATGAACACCAACGATGCCGCGGTCATCATCGAAGTTATTTTCCAGCGACCGAAAAGAGTTTAGAGCTTTTCATCTCTTCAAAATACTTTTCAAAACCTTTGAAATTCATTTTCAAATCAAAAATGATTTAAACTTTCCAAATCTCCAAAATTTTCAAATTCTTTTCAAACATTTCCAAAAACTTCTCTGGAATTCCGTCTCAAATTACAAATCACATTTATAATTTATATTCTCAAATTTCATTTGTATATGGATTTATCTCTTATTCAATTTCAGTAATAATAATTCACTATTATTACTTCCTAACATCCATGCAACCATATACTATAGTACTTTATAGAAAAACATTTCTTTTCTATACAAAAATAGTTTTGGGCAAAATTATCTCATTAACCCTATTTAAAATCAATACTGTGCCGAATTGTTCTATATAAGTGTTTAGAGATCCCTATCGATAGAGTTGTACGGACAATACCGACCAGAATCCATATACCACTCAACAAACCAATCATCACAATATAAAACATTTTTATATTCAAATAACAAATACGCACTCGTATCTATTATTACACTCAAACTCATTCTAGAGTACTACTGACTCTATCTCTAATGAGTAACACCCAACAGAGCAGGGTTGTCGCTTAACCATATGCTCTGATACCACTTGTAACATCCCGAAAATTTTCGACTTTCGAAAATTCAACATCGATACTCACTTTATCGACTGCTGAGCCATCGAATGCCGGAAACCCGAAAAGTTATGGTTTTAAGAAAGAAGAAAAAGTAGAAGAAGAAGAAGATAGAAGAAAAAGAGAGGAAAGAAAGAAGAACAACAGAACAACAGCAGAACAGAATACAATATCAGAATCTTACACATCGCAGCGGAACAATATATAATAGATAAATGAATATCATTTAAAAACAAAAGAATTATATCTGTTATTACATACATCAATCATCAGAGTCAATATACAACAATGGACAGTTATATAAACTTGTCCTCATACAGAATACACAGCGGAATAAATACTATCAGATACAAATACTACGTCTCGCCATCCAGCTTATCTCCAAAGCTCCAGAATATCCAGAATATCCTGATAATCTAACTCTAGGCTGCCCGTGTGGAAATTGGTGGGCACCCAGAGTTTAGAAGGGAAACAATAAACTCCGAGTCAGTCATGGTGACTGGTGTGAGATCGTAAAACAGTTATTTTATCTTTAAAATAAACAACAGGATAATTTTAAAGTCAATTCGAAATGCTTTTGGAAAATGAAACTACCATAAGACCTCCCACCACACACACAATGCAAACGCAGAATTGGAGGAGATTTCTTCTTATGATAGTCAAAGATGCTTACTACGCAAAATCAAATTCTTTTTGATATTATTATTAGTGCATAGTGTAGAAAACATTTCGAAAGTATAATATAAATCTTAGCCAGCATACGACCAGTATCGTATGCCTACTATAACTACTATGTTCAATAGCAGGTTACCGCCACATTCCATAGCAGGTAATACAACTAAAACCGTACACGTCACGTATTGTTTCTTTGGATTTCCAACAAATGGTCAGGCTAAGGAACTTCCTATCCACGATGGGTACGTCCCTGGAATAGACGACCCGAGAAATAACCTAACATTACGGTTAGATCTCTGCCAACACAAGGCCGGGTTACCTCTGCAAAAATAGGTAACTACTGACACGCGTATGCCATCCCCCGATCGTCACCGATCTTCCCGAGGATCCCCGATTTCCAACAAACCACATAGATAATAATAATGCAGTAACCACAGAGGTTAAGTATCTGGGCTCCATACCATGATACCACCTTTATCCAGAAGGAATGACATACACTAAGGGGCGCTACTCCCTAGAACCTTGCTGCATTCGTCCTGTTTTGACCATTTCCGGGGTGTGAGGCTCGATGAAGTCTCGTCCACAAAGCTACGCTTTCTCAAAAAAACCCTGCTTCGGGTCAAACAAAATGATCAACCTATGATCACAAAGATATAAGATCAAACAAATGATCATATCACAAATGATCAAACACTGATCATTTCACAGCAACACTCAGTGTGCCACGTTACCAAATTGGGATATATCGCTGATAAATTTCAACTACATAACCTCTAAGCTCGTACGTCTCAGAGAAGGGTGTTAAGCTAAAAGAATAAATTCTCCGCCACCAACAGAAATGTATTTGAAAGAAATCAGCTTTATATCTCAAATTGTAACGTCAGACACACAATCCATACAAGTCTGTTCCGGGATCGAACAGAACCGAAGGCACTTCTCACGAAGCCCTTGCATTTCCGGATAATTTTCAATCACGTCAGGACTTCCCGTCACTAAGGGTGATAAAACCTCTAAATCGGAGATCAGCCGATGTAGAGTAACTCGACGGTAATCCTTCCGTTTTCAAAAATATCCGGTCTTCAACACCGGTCTTCAAATGCGATTCATAACGACGTATCACATATTCGGAATGGGTTATACGACCCCATGGTCCTTTCCCGGTTAACCCGAATAGTGAGCGATTTTTCAAAAATAAGTGTGGCATTCAATTTCATCCAATTCACAACAAATACCTATCTAAAGGTAATTATTGATAGTCGGTTATTTAACTATCAATAAAGATGCGCAACATCATCAGATTCCAAATAATTTTCCAAATTATTTCATCTTCCAAAAATATCTTTACTAGATATAAAATTTCCACACTTAACCGTTTTGAAAACAAATTTCCAAATATTCACTTTTCAATTTATCTTTAAAAGATAAAATTTCAAACCCTTCGTTTCATATTGGAAAAGCATTTCCATACTTATTTAATAATAAGTATTTCACAAATCATTTATTTTCAACATTTGAAAATATTCAATATACTTAAATCAATATTAAGTATACATTTCATTCTTTAAGGAAATCATTCTTTAAACACATTTTATTTGAGTCAAAACGAATGTTGCGTAAAACATCGTTACGACGACTCGAAATCACTAGTATAGGGATTCGGATTTAGATAGATATATAAATCCCAATACTACATCAAAACATTTCCTTTCGGAAATCATTTACTATAACAACAGTGTTATAGTCCATCATTTCCTTAAATTTCTCGAAAACGTCTATTTCAACAAGAACTGTTGAAACCTATGATTTCGATATTTCACACGTTTTAAAACATCTTTTAAAACAATCACTTCATTTCAAATATCGCTTTCCCGAAACATATCCATTTTATTTAATAATATATTCACTGTCCAAAATCGTGAATATACTTCAATAATTATATTTCAATCTTTTCTACACGTTTTATTCCAAGAATTATCCACTATCCAAAATCGTGGATAAAATTTCCTTAATAACTTCTATATTACATTCATCAAATTTGATTGATTTCAAATTCATAAAACAACGTTTATAAATTCACCTTTATATTTTCTAACAACTTCGATTTACAAAATTTCCTTTTATTGACTTCTAAATTTACTTATCAAAATAAGTGATTTCAGATTTATAAACAACGTTTATAAATCACATTTATACTTCATAACAACTTCAACTTAGGAAATCATTTCATTTGGCAATTTCTATTTATATCCCAATTACGTGCAAAAATCTAATTTATAAGTAAATTACTTATAAATCGTTTATTCTACAACATTTATTCCCTTTATAACTTTACGTTATAAATCTATTGATTTCATTCACTTATGAAATCCTTTTATACTTCTTTTCAACACTTATAAAAATTCGTTTTATAAGTCCAATATTTTTATCAATAAAATATCCATTTTATAAATCTTCCTATACAACTCGTTTATAGTTATTCAAAAATCCCAGCTTAAACCATTTTATAAATAAATCGACTTTTATTTCAAAAATGACCTTACGGTCATAATTCACAAAAATCTTAACTTTTATAACTTCAAAATTCTAGACGTTTCTCTTTCTGAAATAAATCAATTCAAAAAAATCGATAAACGTCTATTTTTCAAAAATCACTTTAAAATCCTTTTTAAAATAAAAGTCGTTATTTTTACATTTCAAAACTGAATCCGATGATGCAACAGCATCAATTAGTCCATCACAACAGTCAATATCATATATCGATATGATAACAGAATATACATCAATATCTGTAAATAATCAATACGGTGAGGAATCCAGTTGGATCCCTCCAACCTGTTTCCCTGCATCCACAGATGTTAGCACAATACCAATTCCGCTCCAGTACGGAATTATCGCGGTATATAGGTTTTTTTATAAATCCGCTTACTAACGGCGCAATAGGGTCTCATCCGCTATACGAGGCGGGAAATCATCAATCCAATATATACATATGCCAATATGTATATACTGCTATATATAGATATATATCCTATAATATCTAATAGCACATTCAAACAGTCAATCATCAATCAATAACTGTAAATAATTCCACATTCAAATTTGAGTGAGAAGATCTCACCGAGATTTTAATTCTGATCCAGCGTTTATTTCGAATAAAATTAAACGCGCGTTTAATTTTACCCGAAATTTTCATTGACTCCAAACGACTCCAAACCAATTGCATCGCGTAGTATTCGCAAATACGATTCCAACGCACTTTGTTTCATCGAAATCTGATAACGTATGAAGAAGTTATCGCATTACAAAGATTATACGATTTAAATAAAATAAATTAACAAATTTCTTATTATTTTTAAACCTAATAAATCTCGGCCCTTGATTATTCAAATGCAGATCTGGCCGCTTCTCCCTCCTCTTCTCTCACGCGTGAAAAATGCTCCCAGGTATCGTTCGTGAAAACGAACCCATCACCATTCCCTTCGTCCAACTGCCGCACCCCCCAGACGACCACCTGGAAATGATCGACGAACACCAAAGGAAAGCCCCATGCCACCTCGACTTCCGCGCCAAGTGCGGCCCTACCCAGCTCAGCCATCACCTCGAAAATCCCGTCCAAACGCGTGCCCCTCCCTGGCGTTTTGCCGTTGATTTACTCGCCTAAATCCAATCACGACCGTTCACATCGTAGTGCTCGTGATGCTCTTCATTTTCTTAGTTGAAGGTTTGTTAAATCATTGAACAGATTTGAAGATTTTGGAGGAAGAAGAATAGAAATTCTCAGCCATTGAAAACGATTAGGGCCGGCTGGAGAGAATGAGGGTTTTCTTTGCAAATGAGAATATGGAGGTGCTTATATAGAAAATTGCCCAATTTACTATTCATCGAAATTTTCCGAACTCCGAATCGAATGTGCCGGCTGACGTTTCTAAGGTTTACCCCGCGTTCCGAACGCAATGGAACGTGTTTCGGAAGCTAATTCGATCGTCTGTGTGAGATATGACAAAAAACGATCAATTTAAATTAAACCGATTTAAATCGATTTCGAGGCGTTTTAATTTGTACCGGACAAACGGTAAATTCAAAAATTACGAAATTTGAAATCTTACAATAATATCACATTACGGATCCGATGAAACTGGTTTCGTCGAAATCCGAGACTGTTTGAAAAATGACTGTTTTAACTCGACGATTTAAAATTAAAACGATATCGATGCGTTTCGAGTTGCCAGGGTCAAACGACAACTCCGATTGCTACGAAAATTGAAATCCGATAATAACTAACTATTACGGATCCAATGGAACTGGTTTCGTTCAATTCTGAGACTGTTCGGAAATTGGCTATTTTTCAGTCGATAATTAAATATTAAAATATTCAATTTTCACAGATTAATTCCAAATTCGATTCTGAAAGTTCTATAACCTTTCTATAACTCCAGTATGATTTAATATAACTTTCCAAATCATTTTCAATCATATTAAACTCGATTTTCAATTATTCTGGGATTTCACTATTTAATTTATCGATTTAATTAACCAAATTAAATCCAATATTCGAAAAATAAATCATTCGACTTCTAAATTCAATTTATTAATATTTAAAATTAATTAAATATTCGAATTTTAATTATCAAAATTTCTGGGTCGTTACAAAAACAATACTGTGTCCGTTTACCTGGTTCAAGTGTTTAAAAATTCCTATCGATTTCGTGGCATCCCACTATTCGACCAGAATTCGTAAACCACACAACAGATAAGTCAACACAATATAAAACAATTTATATTCACTAAAAAATACCCACTCATATCTATTAATACTCTCAAACTCATTCTAGGGTACTACTGACCCTATCTCTAATGAGTAATCCCAACCAAAGCCAAGGTTCTCGCTTAACCTTCAGCTCTGATACCAAATGTAGTGGACCTAGGCTTTTCAACCATCGGTCAGTGACAACCGGTAGGCTTTTCAACCATCCCAGCCCCACCGTGGCATACACTGGTACCTCGAATTTTCTTTTACAATCAGCCTCTCGACTGTAAGCACCTAGCAAACCAACCACTCAGGGACATGTAGGGGTAAGAGTCTCCTGCTCACCACCAAACACAAAGCAAGAACCCATATCATGCGTGAACCTATCACCAAGCAAATCTGTTCCCGGTCTCTTCGAAACGATCAACGAATTTGGCCAGATTCGATAGCCGGTTATTTAACTATCAAATAACATCCATAAGCAGTCACTATGCCTTATTTTAAAAACTTCAAAACATTCATTTCAAATATCTTTACACAGATATATACATTCAAATTCCTTCCCGTATTCCAATATTGGAAATAAATTCAATTTCTTATATCGATAACCGAATATTTCAATCCACGTCAATACATAGAAATATATTTTCTTCAATTCCGTTTATAATTCAACACTTTGAAAGATATTTTTGTAATAATAATCTCATCGTTAAAAGATTCCAAATTCCTCTAGTTCAATATTTAGGAAATATAAATAAGTATAATTTTCTCAATTTTTTTTTATTTCCAATACTTAGGAAATGATTCCATTTATTCCATACTTCTCAAAAACCTTTACAATTAATTTATAAATTCCTAATCTCGACGCATCCCATAAGTTTTCAGAATCCATAAATTAATTCCACTTAAAATTTCCAAACTCGATTATACTCGTCTATAATCGCAACTACCCATTTCTATCTTCTTTTATGAATTCTAATTCATTTTCGAAGTTTCTATATTTAAATACTTTGGAAATTTCCTTAAGTTACCAGAATTTCACTATAAGATTTTTCTTAAAAAAATCATATCCGTTAAATAAGCTCCGTTTACAATTCTCGAGAGGATTTATAAATAAATTTCAACCATTTTAAAACTATATGTATATATATAATAAGTATAATAACTCATTTTAAAACATATTTAAGTAATTATTTAAAATATTAAAACACTTTAATAAACATTGATAATTCATTTCCAATTCATTTTTAAATAAACTAATTGATCTACAAAGCTGATTATAAAAATTAGAATTTATTTCAATAAATATTAAATATTTGAATAACTAACTTTTCAAAATATTTTAATCTAAATAATAGTTTTTAAACTACATAGTTTAATAAAAAAAATCTCATTTTAAAACAATTTTAATTTCTCGACAAAAATTTATTTTAAAATCCAATATTCCAATTTTAATTTATAAATCCCTCTCGATTAATATCACATCGATTACATCTCAATTTCATAATCATTCTCACATTCAAAAATAGATTCCACTATTTCTTTTCCAAAAGTAATTTCCATAACTCGATATAAATTCATATTGTAAATTGATATTTACATTTCATCAACTGATATCATTTTTCCTTATTTATAAACATCGTTTATAAATTTATAAACCCCTTTTGAGTTTCACTTGTTTATAAAACTAATCCCATTTATAAAATCTCATTTTATAAATCCATTTCTTAATAAATTCTATTTATATTTCAAATCTATTTTTAATATTGATACCAAAATTAAGGCCAGTGCTACTATATTATCCAATAAATAAACCACACAACAATACATAACAGATTATCAAATCATATATCACTATATATGAAAACAATCAATATATTTTTGAAGAATCCTATTGGATCCCTCCAACATGTTTCCCTGCATCCATAAATGTTAGATAACATAAAATACCAATCCCGCTTCGAGGCGGCATATCGCGGTAATATAGGGTCATTCGCTATTATGTGGGGGCATATAGGGTCTCATCCGTTCCAATCGGTAGGAATATATCCAACTACTAATATATATACTACTATATTAATTTAACATCCATCTGATAATAATTTATAAATTCATCCAATCAACCAATAATTAATTTTAACATTTAAAAATTAATAACAGTAATCCAAATGAGTGAGATTTTACTCACCTTGATTTTTAATTTGCCGAACATCCAGGTTTTAAATTTTCTAAAATCACAGCTGGCTCTGAAAAATTCCAATCCAATCCCATTATGTAGTATTCGATGCCACAAGCGCAACTTGTTTTGTTTGATTTCATCCTTGTATGAATAAGTTATTAGGTTTATAAGTTAACGGGGATAAAATATAAATTAAATTAGCAAATTAAAACAATTACCCAAATAACTTCTTCCCCTTTTCAAACTGCCGCCAACAGCCACCCCCCTCACGACCGTCACTTCGACCATCAAAAGTCTCCTCCTCATTAACGAAACTACTCCTCCTCCCAAGCACTCCACCTCGCCACCCACGCCATCGAGTTCGAGTCCAATTTTATCCATCACGACTTCCTCCACACGCCGCCATGCTCAACGGAGCACCACCCTTCTTGCTGCCGCGCTCGCCCAACGCTTCCAGGCACACCACCAAGATCGTCGAACCCTTGGAAACCACTGCCGCACCTTTGACGTCGCGTGCTACTCGCGTTCTCCATTCTACGCGAGTAACCCTCTCCCTTCACGCGCCTTGCCACCTAGCTCCTCAACGCTACCGACCCAAATTCCAACCCTAGAACATCCTCTTCCCACGGCCAAGAATTGTCGCACCTCCATATTTCCCATCGTGCAAATACTTGGGTCGCAAGTCGCGATTTTCCTCGCACGCGTGCTCGACCACGCCACCATCCAAGTCACAACCATTACGTGCGAGCTACTTCTCTAGGTCGATCTTGTTTGCGATTTTTGTTTTTTTTTATTTTTTTTCTGGGATCGATTTTGTTCAAACTGAATAAGGAAATGGGGAAAAGAATTTCACGATTTAAAAGGAAGAGGGAGGCGGCTTGTATGAGAGAGTAGGGTGGCTGAGGTGAAGGGTTAGGTCGGCTAAAGCTGACTTTGATTTGATTTAATTTTTTTTTATATTGAAAATATCTTGTTTACGTACCTTAAAATTTTGAATCCCTGTTGAGGTGTGACGCTTGGCGTTCCTAATGTTATACCCCTATTCCGAACGTCATGGAATAAGTCTCTAGCCCTAATTCGATCGTATGGAGAAGATAGCTTTTTAAATCGACTATTTAAATTAAATTAAATTATTTCTAAGCTTTTTCAGATTGCACGACCAAACGGTAAATCCAAATGCTACAAAATTTTAAATCCGATAATAATACACTTTTACAGATCCAATGGAACTAGGCTCGTCGAATTCCGAGACTGTACCCCGGATCGCTATTTTAACGCGTCGATTAAATCGACGATTTCAAAAATTTACGATATCACTTGAAATTCCAGTTTTAAAAACTTATTAACTCAATTCTAATTCAAATAGAATTTACACCAACTTTAGAAATCGTTTCAATTCATATTCAACTCCAATTTCAATTATTTACCATTTTCGTATTTCGATAAATCGTTATATTTGAATTTAAATTCATTCTATAAATTTCAACCAAAATCTTCATATTCAAAAATCAATTTATATTCCAAACTCAATATTTAAAACCATTTAAATATTCAAAATTAAATGTCATAAAAATCCGGGTCGTTACAACAACTTGATGTAGGGAATATTAATAGTAATAATATACCAAATCTCCGTCTTCGTCCTCCAGAGAATAATCTTCAATTCGCTGAAAAACTCAGGACTGACCCGAGCGTAATGAAAAACAAAACACTCAAGTCAGGACTAAAATATCCTTATGTGAGTCCAATCAATATCACATAAAATGAGTGTAATAACGTCAAAGATGTTTACGGGATTTCACATCTCCTATCCAGTGTATAACGTGCGTGCAATAAATTAAGAGATGTTACGGGATTTTCCATCTCTTAAGGACCCGTCAAAATATTTATATGTAGTAGAATACGCTACATATATAATTTTTAATCAGTAAAATAAATATTTTTCTTAGCGTTAAGGCTTTACATTAATCCCCCTTAACGCGTTTTAAGTATTGTCGTACAGTTTGCATATAACGCCCCAGTAGCACATCGGGGGATAGGGATGCACCGTGATACGACAACACTAAACCAAAATCATAGGGGTCTCGTATAGGGATAAAAGTATGACAAGGCACATGAGGCAATGCCCAAGATAGGATACCACCAGTTCGGGTCGCAGGGCTGGTGGTAACGCATCGTAACCACGACCACCCACCTGTAACGACCCAGAATTTTGAACAAATTAAATTGAGAATATTTAATTAATTTTAAATGTTTGAACGATGATTTAATTTGAATCCCCGATATAACTTTGAATTTGGTGATTAAATTATAAAATTTAATCTATTGTAGGTTGAATAAAATTTGAATCTTCAGTTGTAAGCTGAAGAAAAATATTTCGAAAGCTTTTAAAATTCGTATTGATATTACTGAAGATAATCGAAGCTTCGGAATCGAGTTTGAAAATGATTTGTTCAGTTTTGAAATTTAATCGTTTAAATCAAATTTGAAAATAGCCGTCCGAGGCGCAGTCTCGGAATTCGACAAAACCAATTCCATTGGGTCCGTAATATTGAATTATTTCTGGATTTCAAATTTCGTGGCATTTGGAGTTGTTATGTGAGAATATGACGTGTAAACGCATCGAAATTTATTCGAATTCGAATTTAAATTTAAATTTAAATGGGTCAATATCATCCACTTTCGTTCCTAAAATTTCGCCTAATACCACGCAAGGAATCACGGAAGAAAATCGTGCATCCCATGTCTTCTGTCTTCCTCCACTCTTTTGAAATCATTCCCCTCTCTTCAATTAAAAACGAAATTTCCATCTCCAGTTAAAAGTAAAGAAATGGCCGACTTCGGAGAAAGAAAAATCGAAGCCTCTACCTCTATTATTTTCGAAATGAAATCGAAACAATCTTCGTTCAAACAAAATAGTGGCAGAAATAAAATCGCCTGCATTTACTTTCGCTCCTCCTCAACTCAGCATAACCTTTCGAAAAAATCAATGACGAAGTGGAGGGCTCAATTTCGAGCAAGGTCTGGGAAGCGCGAACGAGCGCGATGGTGGTGACGCGGCAATGGAGGATGGTGTCGCGAATGCGTGGACGAGCTTTGTTGGTGGTCAATTTCGACAGTAGGATGGTCGGAGGGACGTATGCAAGCACGAGGCGGCGGCGTTCAAGTGGGGCAACTCGCGTGGGGGGGGGAGCAGTTCAGAAAACAAAACAGCGATCGATCGAAGCCTGGTAGGGGGCGAGGGACTCTCGAGGTCGCGATTTGCGTTTGTCAGGGTGGTTTTCGATGAGGCGGAAGCTTCGATGGATTGGGGTGTCGAGTTCGATCTCGTGCAGATCTGGAGCTGGAGCTTGAAGCTCTTGGGTTCTCTCGTTCGAAGTTTGAAATCGTAAAGGGAACAAGACGAAATGGAAACGGATTGCAAAATAAAAGCTAAGGTGAGATCTTTCTCACTCAAAATGATTTGCAGTTATTTATTGACTGATTTGATTGCTATTGGATGTGATATTAGATATAGTAGGATATATCTATATATATATATAGCAATATATACATATTGGCATATGTATATATTGGATTGATGATTTCCCGCCTCGTATAGCGGATGAGACCCTATTGCGCCGTTAGTAAGCGGATATTTTTATAAAACCCATATACCGCGATATTCCACCTCGAAGTGGAATGGTATTGTGCTAACGTCTTTGGATGCAGGAAAACAGGTTGGAGGGATCCAACTGGATTCCTCACCGGTATTTATTTATTTACAGATATTGATGTATATTCTGTTATCATATGTTGATATATGATGTTGGATGTTGTGATTGACTAATTGGTGCTGTTGCATCATCGGATTCAGTTTTGAAGTTTAAAAATAACAACTTTTACTTTAAAAGGATTTTAAAGTAATTTTTGAAAGTAGACGTTTTATTGAATTTTTGAATTGATTTATTTCAAATAAATAAACGTCTAAAATTTTAAAGTTATAAAAGTTAAGATTTGTGAATTATAACCAAAAGGTAATTTCTTTTGAAATAAATAGTTAAGAAATTTATAAAAGGGTTTTAATTGGAATTTTTGAATTATTAAAAACGATGTATGTAAAAGATGTACAAAATTGTTATTTATAACTTTAAAAGATTGGGATTATAAAACGAGTTTTTATAAGCGTTAAAATGAATTTTTAAGAATTTATAAGTGAATGAAATTTATAAATTGTGAACTTATAAATGGAAATGATTTTGTAGAATAAATGAATTATAAGTATTCAACTTATAATATGGATAGTTGGTATAAAAAATGTAGTTATGAATTGAATTAGTTAACAAAGGAGATTTATAAATTGAAGTTTTTATAAATAGAAATGTGATTTATAAACGTTGTTTATAAATCCGAAAATCACTTATTTTGATAAGTGAAATTTTAGAAGTTAATAAAGGAGATTTATTAAATTTAAGTTGTTAGAAAATAGAAATAGAATTTATAAACGTTGTTTTATAAATTCGAAATCAATTGGATTTGATAAAGTAAATATAGGAGATTATCAAAGAAGATATATTCGCGATTTTGGATAGCGAATTATTATTGAAATAAAATGTGTAGAAAAGATTGAAATGTGGTTAGTGAAGTATATTCACGATTTTGGACAGTGAATATATTTTTAAGTAAAATGGATATGGTTTTGGAAAAGTGATAATTGAAATGAAGTAATTGTTTTGAAAGATGTTTTAAAACAGGTTGAATATCGAAATCATAGATTTCAACATTTATTGTTGAAATAGACGTTTTCGAGAAATATAAGGAAATTGTGGACTATAACATTGTTGTTATAGTAAATGATTTCCGAAAGGAAATGTTTTATGTAGTATTGGGATTTATATATACCTATCTTAAAATCCGAATCCCTATACTAGTGATTTCGAGTCGTCGTAACGATGTTTTACGCAACATTCGTTTTTGACTCAAATAAATGTTGTTATAGTAAACGGTTTCCTTAAAAGAATGAAATATATACTTAATTTGATTTAAGTATATTGAATATTTTCCAAATGTTGAAAATAAATGATTTGTGAAACACTTATTTTAAATAAGTATGGAAATGTTTTTCCAAATGAAATGAAATGTTTTGAGAATTTATCTTCTTAAAGATAAATCGATAATGAATTTTTGAAATCAATTGAAAATCGAATATCAGTAGATATTCGAAAAATATAAATTCACTATGGAATTTATAAAAGAAAGGGAAGTTGTTTAAAAATAAATATTGATTTATTTTTGGAAGTGTGGAAATTTTATATCTGTTAAAGATATTTTGGAAAATAAATAATTTGGGAAAATTATTTGGAATCTGATGATGTTACGCATCTTTATTGATAGTTAAATAACCGACTATCAATAATTACCTTGAATGGTATTTGTTGTGAATTGGATGAATTTGAATGCCACACTTATTTTTGAATAAGCGCTCACTATTCGGGTTAGCCGGGAAAGGACCATGGGGTCGTATAACCCATTCCGAATATGTGATACGTCGTTATGAATTGCATTCGAAGACCGGATATTTTTGAAAACGGAAGGATTACCGTCGAGTTACTCTACATCGGCTGATCTCCGGTTTAGAGGTTTTATCACCCTTAGTGACGGGAAGTCCGGACGTGATTAGAAAATTATCCGGAAATGCAAGGGCTTCGTGAGAAGTGCCTTCGGTTCTGTTCGATCCCGGAACAGACTTGTATGGATTGTGTGTCTGACGTTACAAATTGAGATATAAAGCTGATTTCTTTCAAATACATTTCTGTTGGTGGCGGAGAATTTATTCTCTTAGCTTAACACCCTTCTCTGAGACGTATGAGCTCAGAGGTTATGTAGTTGAAATTTATCAGCGATATACTCCCAATTTGGTAACGTGGCATACTGAGTGTTGCTGTGAAATGATCAGTGTTTGATCATTTACGATATGATCATTTGTTTGATCTTATATCTTTGTGATCATAGGTTGATCATTTTTGTTTGACCCGAAGCAGGGCTTTGTAGAAAGCGTAGCTTTGTGGACGAGACTTCGTCGAGCCTCACACCCCGGAAATGGTCGAAACAGGAAGGATGCGGTAAGGTTCTAGGGAGTAGCGCCCCTTAGTGTATGTCATTCCTTCTGGATAGAGGTGGTATCATGGTATGGAGCCCAGATACTTAACCTATGTGGTTGCTGCATTATTATTATTTTGATGTGGTTTGTTGGAAATCGGGGATCCTTGGGAAGATCGGTTACGATCGGGGGATGACATACGCGTGTCAGTAGTTACCTACTTTTGCAGAGGTAACCCGGCCTTGTGTTGGCAGAGATCTAACCGTAATGTTAGGTTATTTCTCGGGTCGTCTATTCCAGGGACGTACCCATCGTGGAAAAGGAAGTTCCTTAGCCTGACCATTTGTTGGAAATCCAAACTTCAATACGAACTTTGTACGGTATTAGTTGTAGAACCTGCCATTTACGTACGGTGGTCACCACTGTTTAGATGGTAGCTATAGTAGGCATACGATACTGGTCGTATGTTGGCTAAGATTAATATTATACTTTCGAAATGTTTTCTACACTATGCACTAATAATAATATCAAAAAGGATTTGATTTTGCGTAGTAAGCATCTTTGACTATCATAAGAAGAAATCTCCTCCAATTCTGCGTTTGCATTGTGTGTGTGGTGGGAGGTCTTATGGTAGTTTCATTTTCCAAAAGCATTGCGAATTTGTTTTATTTTTCTTTGTGAAAAATAACTGTTTTACAATCTCACACCAGTCACCATGACTGACTCGGAGTTTATTGTTTCCCTTCTAAACTCTGGGTGCCCACCAATTTCCACACGGGCAGCCTAGAGTTATGTTATCAGGATATTCTGGAGCTTTGGAAGCAAGCTGGATGGCGTAACGTATATCCGTAATTGTATATTTATTCCGTTGTGTATTCTGTATAAGGACAATTTATATAACTGTCCATTGATGTGCTGTGTGGTCCATTGTTGTTTATTGACTCTGATTGATGTATGTATAAACTGATATAGCTCTTTGTTTTAAAAGACTAGTGTTTATTTATTATATATTGTTCCGCTGCGATGTGTAAGATTCTGATATTGTTTCTGTATCTGCTCTTGTTCTGTTGTTGTTCTTCTTTCTTTCTCTTCTTTCTTTTCTTCTTCTTCTACCTTTTCTTCTTTTTAAAACCATAACTTTTCGGGTTTCCGGCATTCGTTGCTCGGCAGTCGATAAAGTGAGTATCGATGTCGAATTTTCGAAAGTCGAAAATTTCGGGTTGTGACGGTGGGCACCCAGAGTTTAGTTATCAGGATATTCTGGATATTCTGGAGCTTTGGAAGCAAGCTGGATGGCGAGACGTAGTATTTGTATCTGATAGTATTTATTCCGCTGTGTATTCTGTATGAGGACAAGTTATATAACTGTCCATTGTTGTATATGACTCTGATTGATGTATGTATAAACTGATATAGTTCTTTGTTTTAAAAGACTAGTGTTTATCTATTATATATTGTTCCACTGCGATGTGTAAGATTCTGATATTGTTTTCTGTTCTGTGTGTTCTGTTGTTCCTCTTTCTTCTTCTTCTCTTTATTTTCTCTTCTTCTATCTTTTTCCTCTTTTCTTCTTCTTCTACCTTTTTCTTCTTTTTAAAACCATAACTTTTCGGGTTTCCGGCATTCGATGGCTCGGCAGTCGATAAAGTGAGTATCGATGTCGAATTTTCGAATGTCGAAAATTTTCGGGATGTTACATTTGCTTCCATCCATCCCATATCGAATCAAGGGAAGCTATCCCACAATCAAGGTGCACCAATCGAAACCAACAACAAAAGTAATAATATGGACCATGTAACGACCTGATATTTTCAACCATTCGCATCCATTATAAGTGTATAGGTAGACACTCATGCCGGAATTGAATTACTTAAAATACCGCGTTGTAAATAAAATTTGGCAAATCTCAGAATATACAGTAAATAAATATAATCACAGATCACAGACACGGAGTAAAATAATGCAGCGGAAGTAAAAGAAATAGTAGTTCATGAAGCTACTATATAAATATAACAGAGTTACATAAGATACAACAGAAGAAATAGAGTACAATAGAAGTCTACATACAATAACCAAGTATAAGCTGAGTAGAACAACAGAACTGAAATAGATAGGACAAGACAAGCAGATAATCTCCAGCGATTCAAATCTCTAAGAGTGTGGAAATCCAAATCTGTGAATAACTCAGGCTGACCCGAGCGTAAAGCAAAACACAAAACACTCGAGTCAGGACAATATATACTTATATAATGTAAACCAACTCAAGTAAACTGTAATAAAGGTACAAGTAACTTAAAGAATGCTTGGGATCGCCCATTCTTTAAGGATCCATTAAACTATTTACTATGTAGTAATATACGCTATATACAGTAGTGTCTAACTAGTAAAGTATAATCATATAGAAAATAGCGTTAAGGGGATGGTGAACCTTAACGCGGTCGGATCTTTAAACCAAAATCGTAGTGGGCTCGATATGGTAGGTGACACGGCACACAAGGCAATGCCAGGGTAGATATACCAATTACGCATCCGGACTGGTGGTGACGCATATCAGCCACTACCGCCCACCACGAACAACACTCCCAAATCAAGGGTGCGCACCAAATCAATCACAAGTAATAGAATGGTATCGAAGAAGTGTGTCCGATCAGAGGTGCTACCTCCTTGGCCCGTCAATCGCTCCTGTTTTAGCCACCTTATGCCAACTCACGGGAGTTGGGTCCACGTATATATTTTTAGGATCGTCGCCACTATCCTACTTCATTCTGAAAACTCCACCGCGTACACAGTTGTCAAAGTGGTTTTTGGTATCGACAGAGAGTATGTCCATATCCGATCCTGGTCTCTTTAACAACCAATCGTTATTATAACCCGTGGTTATAATTTAAAACAGTTTATACTTCAAAATAGAATATCATTTCAAATCCAAATCTTTATCAAAATAAAGATTAAATCAATTCCAAACCATTTCAATATATTTAAAATATCATATCATTTCAAAACTTCATTTCAAATCATTTCAATATATCAAAATATCATATCTTTCCAAAACTTCATTTCAAATCATTTTAATATATTAAAATATCATATCTTTTCAAAACTTCATTTCAAATCATTTTAATATATCAAAACATCATATCTTTCCAAAACTTCATTTCAAATCATTTTAATATACCAAAATATCATTTGAGTTCAAATCTAAATATTCAACTTTAAATACCTTTTAAATTTAAAGATAATTCATTTATTATCATTTCAAGTCACCTTTTAAATAGTTTATATTTCAATCAAAATAATTCATTTAAACCATTTAAAAGTGTAATTATTATACTTCAAATCAAGTATTCAAATTTCCAAAGTTTCAATTCAATTCAATCATTTATTTTAAATTAAATTTCCATAGACCATTTCAAATCTTATAAATTTCAAATATAGATTTAATCCACAAAATAACTATTCAAATTATAAAATAAATTCCAAAGCTTTATTATCCTACATTTCATAAGTCCAATATCTTTTAAATAGATTCAAATTACAAGTAAACCAAATATTTTTCATACTAATATAACCTTCAATTATTCATTCCAAGATTGAATATCATTTCAAATTCATTTAAAAATATCAAAATATCATTTCAAAACATCATTTATTTAATTTAAATTTAAATACCATTTAATCACATTTCAAAATAGTTGTATTTCCCAAATCAACTATTCCATTTAAATTATTTAAAGTCAATTCATTATATTTAATAATTAAATATTTAATTTCCAAAATTTAATCTTTTTCAAAGATTATTTATTCATTTGAATTTATTAAACAAAGAAAATTCAACTTTTGCAGCACTTAGAAAATGCTACGAAATGTTATGTTTAAAAACAGTTCATTAACAAAAGACGGCATTTAAAATGCTGTAATATCTTAATTTAATTTCAATTGAAATTTTAGTTAAATTTAACAGCTATAGCAATAACAAAGTGCTATAATAACCCTTAGTTCAAATTTGCTATTAGGTTCATTTAAAACAACTACAGCATTTTCCAATGCTGTAATATCTTTACATTACATTTCAAAAATGCTGTCAAATCAAATTCAGAGTTTTATTTACAATTTCACACATAATTAACTTTTAATATAAATAATTTTAACTTATAAAATCATATATTTTCACATTCAAAAACAATCATTTAAATACCTTTATTTCTATGATTTTATAAAGTCAAATTTCCATACAAAATCAAATTAAATAACAATTAAATTTTCATTTCTTTAATTAAATTCTTAACTTAACAACTAAGTTTAAATTTCCAAAATATAACTTATTTCCATTTATTTTACTTAATTAATATTTCACTTTTAAACAAATTCCACAAAAATTCAATTTATGTTATATTTCCAAATTCAGCTTAAATATTCATTTATTTCATATTTTAAGTTATACAAAATCATTAACACTTTATAAAATCATTATTTCTTAATAAAATCATTAAATTCATTTTTAAATCAAATTTGTCATATATTCTTACTTTACATAAATTCCATTTATAAACAAAATCATAAATTCCAAAATTAACTTATATTTCAAATTCTACTTCACCATTTACTTAATTCACTTATTTAATTTGTAGAAAATCACAAATATTTTATAGAAATCATTTTAATAAAGTTTAAATCAAAATATCATAATATTTACATTTTTAAAATAATTTAAAATTTTTAGAAAAATATATAAACCACGGGTCTGTATATAATTTTCTAGCCTAGGTCAAGTAATACAGATATGTATCATTTCAATCCGCAGTTTACAAAGAAAACCGGGTTCTATCATTTCAAACCCGCAATCCCAAGTTAAATAAAATAAATAAAAAGTCGCTCAGGCTTATCATTTCAGCCCATAACGATCTTTCCCTATTCTAAAGTCCGTTCGGGTATGTATCATTTCAACCCATAGTGAACCTAATCTACAGGGAACTTGTAGTGTGATAAACTGATAAAATGAACAGAATAACATCATATAACAGTAATAGATGATATAAAATATGTAATAATAGGGTAAACATTATATGATCATAATATAACAGTTATAACAGGATGATATAATTTTACAGATTCAAAAGGTGTCAGTTTACTAGTTATATAAGTACACATCGTCTGGTGAGAATTACTCACTTGTTTAAGCTGGAGATGACGACCAAAACACACAACACAGAATCTTCGAAGGCACGAGAGCACGAATATGATTTGGGAGTGGAGAGCCAAAGCAATTTGACTTGTTCAAACATTTACACAAAACAATACAATAATACATAAGTTACAACACAAATTTATAGTCAAATAACATAAGAAATCTATACCCAAAACAACAACAATTGACTTGCACTTGCTCTCTACCTTAGGTACTTTAGTTATGCAGTGATTAAGCTCAGCTAATACAGGGAATTGGGTCAGGTTTGGGTGTGCAAGGGTCGGCCTACACATGGGTTTTGATGTGGTGAAGTCTAGGTGCAACATAGCAACACTACAAGGCGAATAACATCACATCTATGCTATACTTTGGTTCGGCCATGGGCTGTGTGGGCCCAACCAGTGGTGCAAGTGGTGGTGGGTGATGTGGCAGAGGTTGGAGGTCAGGTCAGAGGTGGTGGTAGTGGAGGTGGTGGCAACCAAAGGTGGTAGAAGGAGGAGATGACAACCTAGGCTAGGCTAGTGCAATAGGTGATAGGTTGTGATGGTTTTTGGTGGATTTTGTGTAGATCTTGGCCTTGGATTGGTTCGGCCTGAGAAGGAGGGTTGCTAGGATGGGTGATGGTCAGAGGAAGTGGGTGGTGGTGGTTGGGTCAGATCTGGTTGAGGAGGAGCCAAGCTATGAGGTAGAGAGCATATGCAAAACAAAGGTAGAAAACATAGAAAACAAGAAAAAGGAAGGAAGAATTTTACCCAATCTCTTGAAGCCATGGCCGTGATTTTTTTTTGTGGGTTTGAGAAGGTTAGAATACGTGAAAAAAGTGAGAAAGTCAGCTGAAATGAGAAAAGTATTGTACGGCCAATTTTGTTTAATGAGATGTAGGTTGGAAAATGAAAAGGCGGAAGAGGAAAAGTCAAAAGGAGATAAAGAGTTTCAAGTCTTTTCAAATTTCCACAAATTCATTTTGATTTTATAAATACATAATAAGGCTGATAATAAAGATAAATAAACTCAGAAAATAAAATAAATAAGAAAAGAAAATAAATAAATTTAAATAAAAATCAAATAAATAAAGAAAATGGCAATATATACATAACTAGGCTTTATAAATTTGAAACAAATTCAAATGAACTTTAGAAAATATTTATGTATTTGAAAAATATTTATAAATAAAGATAAGAACACAAAAAAAATGAATTCACAAAAATAAATAAATATATTTTAATTAAATATATTTTAATTAAATATAATTTAATGAAGAAAATAGCAGAAAAATGGAAACTAGGCTTTATAAATTGAAATAAATTCAAGTATACTTTAGAAAAACTATATTATCATTTTAAAAATATTAAAAGACATAAAATAACCTATTAACACATATTAAAACAAAATATGACAATAAAAATATAATTTATATGATTTAAAATAAATAATATTGCAAAATAAACAGTTTATACACAAAATTGAAAATTACATAACTTCTACAATATAAGTCCGTTTTCAACGAAACGAAAAGCAGTATTCAAGGAATTAAATCTATTTTCATAATAAAATATAAAATTTAAGAATTTTAAATATTTAAATTTAAAGTTCAAAAGTCAAAGTTTGACCAGTTTGAATAGAAATTCACTTTTCAATGAAATATCCAATTTATACTAGTTTGAACTATAAATCACTTAATAATCAAAATTTATATTTAAAATGAAATGTTTGAAATAGAACAAGTTTAAAATAGTTTAAAATAAAAAAATAAAGTCAAAATTAAAATATATGCAAAATCTAGGGTTGTTACAGACCAAGTCCAAGAAAATCGAAGAACAGATGTCCTCTAGGGGTAATTAGCCCGCTTGGCCCTGTCAAGCCGTCCTGTTTTAGTCATTTCAAATTGGCACAAGTGCCGGGGTCTATCCATCATCGTTTTCTTTCTTCAAATCCAACAAACGATGCCAAATCCAACCACTTCATTCTGGAGTCTCCTCCACATACATAGTTGTTAAAGTGGTTCCAATATTGACAGAGAGTACGCCAATAAGAGGCCCCGGTCTCTTTAACAACCAAACATCGTATTACACTGGTACATTTATATTTCGAAAATAATTCGTACTTGATATCAAAATATCATATTCGCTTCAAAAATCAAATTCATTTAGAAATCATCATATTTACTCAAAATATACCATTTCAATTCAAAATCATTTCGCCTTAATATCTCGATTTCGCTTCCAAAATTGTTTCGAACTTCAATTTAGGTTATAACTTCATTTTAACCCAATTCGTATTTAAATCCATGATTTAAATATAAACAATTCCCACTCTGACCAGTTTGAATTTTTAGAAAAATAGCTTGAAAAGTTTTAAAATAGTTAAATAGTTAAAATAGTTTAATATAAGTAGTTTGAATATTGAAATGGTTTATATAGTAAAATAGTTTGGAAAATCAAAATAATTTGAATATTTTAAGAAGATAGGTTTTAAACAGTTTATATTAAAATAATTTATTTGAAAATAGTTCCAAAGTCAAACTGATTCAATTCCAAATCTTCCAATTCAAATCAAGTTCAATTTCGATTTCCATTTAAATCGATTCAATTCCAATTTCAATTCGAATTAACTTCGATTCCAATTTTAATTCAAATCAATTTCTATTCCAAATTAATTCAAATTTCGATTTCAATTCTAATAAATTTCAGTTCTATTCCAATTTGAATTAATTTCAATTCAATTCTCAATTTCAACCGTTTTGATTTATATAAATTCGATTTCGACTTTAGAATATCGATTTAAATTACCGAATTCAAATTAAACTTCAATCTCTGAATTTAGATTCAACTCTTAAAATAAATTCCATTCTCGAGTCCAAATCTATGTATCCAATTATATTACCTTTACTTAGCAATAATTCAAAGTTCAAACGAAAGTTCAAATCTTTTTAAACCAAATCAATTTTCAGAATTCAAATCATATTTCGATTTTAACTTCAAAATCTCAAATTTCATTTTTAAAGAATTTCGTTTAACAAATTCTGATTCCAACATTTTGAGCTCAATTTCGAAAATAATTCGATTTCCATAAATTCGATTTTTACTTTATTAAATCAAACTCATTTAAATAATTTCAAATGAAAATTTTGAAAATCATTTAATTTAACCAACCCGGTGTCCGTATATAATTTTCTATCCTATGGCCAAGTGAATCGGTTATTTCAATTAATTCGGGTATGATATAATCATTTCAATCCAAAATAAATGTGATAGGTATGTATCATTTCAGCCTATTTCTTAATTTATTCGATTTACAGTTTTATATATTGTAAATAATATACAGGATGATAGCAGGATATATCAATATAAATAAACATCCAAATCATCCAAAATATCGATCAATAGCATCCATCACAATCAACATCCAAATCAGTCAAAATATCATAACTATTTACTAGTTATCAATAATCAGAAATTTAACTAGCAATTTAATTTCCATCTCAAATTTGAACTGTCAATTCAAATTCCTATCATTTTAATTCATATCAATTTAAATGTCAGTTAAATTTACCAAATAACAGTCAATAAATTTAGATCACTTCACGATATAAATTTAACTAACATAAAAATTATTTTAGTACGTCGTGAGAGTTATAATTTTATTTGAAACTGAAAATATTTCAGCTTCAAATAAATTCCACTTCCTCTCCAAGCTGTATCCTTCGTCGATACAAATCCATTGTGACTCGTTTCGCTCGAATCGGACCTCGTACAGAGAAATTATGATTTTATTAATATCGATGTATAGACTAATTAATAAACTAAATAAAAATAAAAATTAGCCTAACTAATTCTCTCCTCACTGCCATTCCCAGGTCGAGCACTTCTTCCCACACGCTATTTTTTTTATAATTATTGAACGCGACCCCTATTGTTGCCGCCGACCGCCACGAACTTCACCTCGCCGCCCTCCACCAGCTTGCCGTGCGTGCACCAACGAACACCTAACAACCATAAACCTTAACTGGATGATGAAGGCCACTCTGGTCGTGCCTCGTCGCGCGCTCGATGATGCGCCTCCATCACTGCGCCTACGCGCGCTCGGCCGCGACCCTTCCAAATGACGCGATTCGATCAGGATTTGTTTTTTTTCTTTTTTTTATGTGAAAGCTTTCTTCCATCAGTTGCAAACAAATGAGGGGAGAGAGAGCGTACGGGGGGAAAACAAGAAAAGGGCTGGATGTACGAGATGTTGGAAGGTGTGAAATAATATATTATTTAATATGAAAATATCTCGCCCGATCGACCCGTGAAATCACGAACTCCAAACGGAGCGTGCCGCCTGGCATTCATAATGTTTTACCCTCTTTCCGAACACAATGGAACTAGACTCGAGGCCTAATTCGATCGTATGCAGAAGATAGCTTTTCAAAATCAATTTATTTTAATTAAATTCTGAAATTAAATTCTACTCGTTTCAAGCTCTCACGGCCAAACGACAAGTCCGATCACTATGAATTTTGAAATCCTACAATAATTTACTATTATGGATCCGATGAAACTAGTTTTGTCGAAATCCGAGACAGTGGCCAAAATGACTATTTTTACCCGTTAATTTAAAATATAAAATCTCTCATTTCTATTTATTAACCTTTAAATTCAAAATTTAAATGTTAACAATCTTCATTCATATTTAAATAAAATTTAAATCAATTTTCGATACCATTTTCATTCACATTAATTCAAGATTCAATTATCTAAACAATTTCCAATATTAAATTAAAACAATTTAATTATTCAATTAATTAAATTATTTCAAATATAAGTCATTTAACTTATAAAATTTACCTTTAAAACGAATTCAAATAATATACAGCTACTTTCATTTCACAGTAATTCGATATTCGTTATTTAATCCCAACTATTGATTATAAACACGTTCATATAGAATTTCATTTTAATAGTTGTTATTGTCTAAACCTTCGAAATTTGTTATTTCAAGATTTTATTCAACTTTATGTTCAATAAACTGCATTAGTAAATTATTAAAATTTTATTATAGAAAACAGGATTCCTCGCTATTGTTAATAATATTCCTTTTATATGGATTATTGAATAATGCACCAGATTGTGGCTATGGTTATAACATTGTTCCATGTTTAAAAACAAAAACCTAGTGATTATAGAAAATCAATATCAATATTGGATGAGCGTTTGGCGGCTACTGGCCTGAAATTATTATTTTGAAATACTATAAATTGCCAATTGAATTGAAATTGGGTTTAAGAAAAGAAATGATTTTAAATCCGAAAATGGGTTTTAGAAATATATTGTTTTTTTTAAAGATGATTTATGAGGGAGTAAAATTAAATATAGGGGAGTAAAATTAAATAGAGAATCTGCTTTGGGTCAAGTAGCCGAAAATGATCATTTGACTTCGGGTAAAATATCTGATGCGGTGAACGAAAATGGTGCTAGTAATTTGATTGTTGGTTCCAACGGTAAAACCGCTTCAGGTCTTGTATTAGGAAATAGTTGTTTAGCTTTGAGTTTTTGTGTGGGTCCTTTGATTTTGAATAATGAAGTTAATGTTTTGGAGTTAAAAATGATGGAGAAGGGAAGCAATTCAGTTCCTATTCCTTCTTCGTCGAAGAGAGGAGGGCGTAAGAAATCAGTGGCTTCTAGTGGTTCTATTCATCAAACTGCTAGGATCCGCAGTTGTTAGTCTATGTCTATGGGTGAGTTACCTGGTTCGAGCGCCACGAGTGGTGTTACGAATCCAGGCTCAGGTATGCGTTCTATTTTGGGTAGTATGTTTTCTCCTTATGCTTTAGGCAGTTTATCATCTGCTGAGTTTAGTCAGTTAGCTTGTGATACTTCTTTCATTTTTTATGATATTGAGGTTGATCATGAGTATATTAGATGTAAGGAATTAGAGAGGGCTAGAACAGTTGATATATGAGGATCATCAGTTGGAACATTAGAGGTTTGCATGATTTGAATAAGTGTGATAAGGTTAGAGTGTTTTTTAAGGACTACTCTATTGACATTGCTCTACTTTAGGAAACTAAAATTAATTGTCCAGATATTCGTTTCTACAGGAGATTAGGTGGGTATCATCTTAGAAAATGGGTTTTTTACCTTCTGTGGGTGCTTCTGGGGGTTTAATGATTGGGTGGCAGGATAATAATATTAAGTTGCTTCAATGTATTACTAAGCAGCATTCTCTGCATATTATTCTTATTAATCTCGTGGATAATTCCTTTTTAAATATTTCTAATGTTTATGGGCCTAATTCAGAAATTAATCGAAGAATTTTATGGGAAGAATGCCTAGAATTTAGATCCTTAGCTCCGGGTTCTTGGATTTTGGAGGGTGATTTTAATGTTATGCGTTTTATAGGAGAGCGTTCACCTCGGGTAGGGGATTACTCTGCTATGGAGGAATTTGACCAATTTATTATTAATTCTAATTTGATTGAGATCCCTCTTTCTAATGGAGAATTTACTTAGAGTAATGCTAGGGAGTCTCCATCTATGGCTCTTCTTGATAGATTTTTTGTTAGTGATGAGATTGAAGATAAATTTCCAATATGTAGAGTTTCTGGTCTACCTTACACGTACTCAGATCATTGTCCTATTATCTTCACTTGTGAGCACCATAGGGTTATTATTAGATCTTTTAAATTTGAAAAGATGTGGCTTTTGGAATCAAATTTCTTGAACCTAATTAATTGTAAATGGATTTCTTTGAGCTATTATAATATTAGAAATAAGGATAATTCTGCAAAAAAATTTATTTCAACACTTAGGGATCTTAGGTTTTTTCTAAAAAATTGGAATAAAAATGTTTTTGGTAATATAAAAATAAAAAAAGATAATATTCTTAATGAGGTTGTCAAGACCCAAAAGTCGACCTTCGAAAATCGGCACCCGTACTTCACTTGTACTCAAAATGCCGTAGATTCAAATGCCGAATCTGGTTCTTGGGAGCTTATAACACAGTTAAGTAAATAACACAGCGGAATAAAAGAATAATACATTGATATACAATATCTGATACAACAGAGTGATACAATGAATATCAATATACATCAGAGATATGATACAACAAATAGCAGCGGAAAAGAAAACGATAACATCAGCAGCGGATAATCTCCATCTTCAAAGACAAATCCAGAAATAGCTCGAACTCCCAATAACGAGGCACAAAGATAAGCAAGTGCATTCCGATCCAAAGACTGAACTAGCTCCAGATAATCTACTAAATCTGAATATCTGAAAACCCAACTCTAGACTGCTCGTGTAGAAAATTATGAGCACCCAGAGTTTAGGAAAGAAACAATAAACTCCGGATCAGTCATGGGACTGGTGTGAGCAACAAAAACAGTTTATCTTTAAAAACAAATAGCAGAGAATTTTAAAGTCAATTCGTAATGCTTTTGGAAAAATGAAACTACCATAAGACCTCCCACCACACACACAATGCAAACGCAGAATTGGAGGAGATTTCTTCTTATGATAGTCAAAGATGCTTACTACGCAAAATCAAATCATTTGATATTATTACTAGTGCATAGTGCAGAAAACAATTTCGAAAGTAGAATATAAATCTTAGCCAGCATAGACATTTCGCACTTATGCCTACTATAGCTACCATGTTCAATAGCAGGTTACCACCACATTCCATGGCAGGTAATACAACTAATACCGTACAAGGTTCGTATTTGGAAGATGGATTTCCAACAAATGGTCAGGCTAAGGAACTTCCTATTCCACGAAAGAAACGCCTCTGGCGGGATGCTCCGAGAACCAAACTGTTCTCTGCCAAACAAGGCCGGCTACCCCTTTTCCCAAGGGATAAAAGAAACCTCAGATATGCCACCCCCGGTCCTTTGGGACCTTTAACCGAGAGCTCTCTAACCAACATCACACAGTAAATAAAGTGTGTCCACATGAGTAAGTATCTGGGCTCCATACCATGATACTACCCTTTTCCAGAAGGAATGGTCATACCCTAGGGAAGCTACCCCTGAAACCTTGCCGCACAATTCCTGTTTCGACCATTACCGGTTTGTGAGGCTCGACGAAGTCTCGTCCACAAAGCTACGCTTTTTCAAAAAGCCACGCTTTGGGTCAATAGATGATCAACCTATGATCACAAAGATAAATGATCAAACAAATGATCATATCACAAATGATCAAACACTGATCATCACACAGCAACACTCAGCATGCCACATTACCAAATTGGGATATATCGCTGATAAATTTCAACTACATAACCTCTGAGCTCGTACGTCTCAGAGAAGGGTGTTAAGCTAAGAGAATAAATTCTCCGCCACCAAACAGAAATGTATTTGAAAGAAATCGGCTTTATATCTCAAAGTGTAATGTCAGACATGTATCCATACAAGTCTGTTCCGGGTTCGAACAGAACTGAAGGCACTTCTCACGAAGCCCTTGCAATTCCGGATAACTTTCAATCACGTTCGGACTTCCCGTCACAAAAGAGTGATATAAATCTCTATACCGGCGCGACTCAGTGCAGAGACATTCGACAGGTTGTCCTTTCATTTTCGAAAAATATCCGGTCTTCAACACCGGTCTTCAAATGCTATCCATATACGACGTATCACTATTCGGAATGAGTTATACGACCCAAAGGTCCTTTCCCGGCTAACCCGAATAGTGAGCGCAATATTTAAAAATATATGGATATTGGGATTTCAATTAAGTCACAATTTAAACCCAAACTTTCTTTTCAAATGGTTTAACAAATTACCATTTTAATCTTTTTAAACAAAAAAGATTCAATTCACAAAGTTCACTTAATTTCACAAAGATTCATTCACAGGTTTTCCAAATCAATTTCCCTTTCAATTTAATTAACTCGTTAAATCTTTAAATCAAAGATTTAACTTATAGTTTTCAAAACAATCCCATTTCAAATGATTTAAACCAATCATTATTTTAAATCTGTTAAAAATAAACAGATTCAATTCATAGCTTTTCAAAACAATTTATTCATAACTTGGAAAACCATTTTCAATTCAATATTGAAATTCCTTTAATTAAACTGGAATTTCATTTCTTACCTGAAAGCTTTTATTCTTTTAAAACAACAGTTTTTATTTCGGAAAATCTGATTCATCCATACGAGTTGAAATCCTTTGATTAAGTTCAAATTCTCAAAATTACATTTTTTTTAAATGGTTTTAATTCAGATAAACACATTTATAACATTTTCAATCCCTAGTTTCAAATCATAGGATTCAATTCCAAACTTGAATTCAAATTTAAATCAAATTATTTAAATTTTCAAAACTCGATTAAGTTATTCAAAATAACTTTTATCTTTGAAATTCTATTTCAAAAGCTTTTCACTTTTTATTTTAACCCAAATTTCAAAATCAATTGAAATTAAAATTTCAATTTAAAACATCAATTTAAATCATCTGTGATTTAACCGATTTCCACGTGAAATCCATATTGGTGTGTGTATAAGTGTGGTCCAGGGGTTCAACACAATAGTTCAACATCAATCATCACATAACAAAATACAGGATATAGTTGATAAGCGATATAAACTATAACGCTTATCGTTCATTCACAGATCACAGGTAAGTAAACTACAGATCACAACATAAATCAGGGTGTATCACAAAGCATCATATATCAGGGATATCAAACAATTCACATTCAACAGAATCCAAATATTCAATAATCATTTATAAGTAGAATTAATTAATTATTCAATCCCTAATTAAACCAATTAAATTTCTAATTAATTACTTATGAATTAATTACCCACTCCTGATTAATTACAAGTCATTTGATATTAACTAATGTAATTAATTAACCTTAATTTTTTATCTTAATTAATTACCTTCATTTAATTAATTATTTCTTAATTAATCACATTAAGTTAATTATCCTCTTATTAAGTACTTTAATAATAACCTTTAATTATTAAGTAATTAACCTTTAATCACTTAATTATCTTTTAATTAATTAACCCTTAATTAATTACCACTTTAATTAATTATACTTAATTAATTACATAAATCAATTTACCACGAATTAATTATCATTTCTTAATCACTTTAATTTATTAATCTTCAAATCATTATTTAATTAACTTTAATCATTAATTACTTTTAATTACGTAATTATCTTCAAGAAATTAATTACCTTTAATTCCTTCATCACATAAAACAATTATTCTTTAATTAATTGCCCAAATTAATTTATCCTTTAAATTAATTAATACTCCAATTAATTTCATTCATTCATTATCCTCTAATTTCAATAAGTGATTAACTTTAAATTTATTTCACTAATTGATTATACTTTGTACATAACAATCTTAATTTAAGTAAAGATAAGTTTCATATTTTTAATTTAATTACTTGAATTTAATAACTAAATTCAAATTCCTCTTTTAAATTTGAATTTAAAAACTTAATTAAGATAATTATTTTTAAAATCAAACATCCTAACACATTTTTAAATTTGAAATATAAATTAACTTTCACTTTAACATATTTGATTTACTTTTACTTTAAAATCACAAGTTAAATCTGCATCTACCTTATACAGGACCAAGCTAAGAAAATCCCGAGTCCAAACGCAGAAACTCCCGTGTCATCCCCGAAGTAAACCCAGCTCCAACATCTTCGAGTTGCCCCCGAAACACACGCGAGCTTTCCTTCGAGTTTCCCATCGTCTTCTCCAAACAAACTTTTCCCAGTGCACACACCCAACCCCGTGCACATGCACATCAACGTGCCACCGTTCTGGCGAACGTCGCTCCCTCCGGCAAGTCCCGAATCATCCCTAAGCTCGATTGCAATATTCAACTTGAAGTCAAAATTTCAGATCTAGATTTCGTCACTCGATCGAACGACCTGAATAAAACTCCGACCAAAAACCCCCTCGCGATCACGTCACCGACCACCAGAAAAATCCATGCTTCCGACCATAGCACGTCGACACTTCATACTATCATTTCCCACGAGCATGTGCAGCTCGATCGCATATTGGAGGCGAACACACCAAATCATAGACACGTTCAAAATTCGAGACTAAACCCTAAATCAATCTCGTCTTAACAATCCAAAGGTTTATAAATTCATCTTGTATTTTTCTAGTGATCTCCAACATTCAACCTAGCTTCACAACAAATTTCAACATCAATTTTTTGTTGAATCATCATATTTTCATAAAAAGGCATTTTTGGTTCCTTTACGAACTGCACTTTGCATACTCGACTAAAATTTACCATTCTTGTCTTAAAAATCTTATCTTTGAATGTAGATTCATATTATATGATCGAGTTAATGTTTCAAAATATTTGAATTCATCATATGATGTCTTTTTACAGTGAACTGAGTTTACAGAGCAAACTATCCATAATCAAGCTTAAGACAATTCCTAGATCACGATTTAAGTTTAAACAACATATCATGTTTGAAGCTTAAAAACTTAACAATCATCTGTTAAGAAGATTCGAATTTCCCCTTTTTTTCTTTTCTTTCTACACTCTGTAGTTAAAAAAAACAGAGAAGGACTATCAAAATAAACATACACAGTCATACATATTCGTATACATAGATAATGCAACTATATATCTAAACATGCAAGCATCAACTTATTTAAAGAAATTTAATCAATTAACAGGTCAGATATCATTTAGGATTTTGAAGTTGGTGTTTACTCACATTTGTTTCCAGAAATGAACAGAGCATACTTTTGAAAAGCCATAAGCCTGATTCTCTTGAATCTCTTTGCTTGCTTTAAAATCATTTCTTCAATCTTCTAGTTGTTGATTAAGTTTATTTAAATTTTGAAGATGATGTTCACTTCATATTTTTCTCAGTTAAAATGGAACGAACTGATGTAAGGAGGTTGATAAAAGAAAATGGATTTACAGATGATAATGTTATTTGTACAAGAGGCAGGGATATTTTCTCTGGTTTGGAGGCTGAAGTGATAAAACTCTGGCTTGCATTAAATTACCATGTACCATATTACCTTATTTTATTTCTTCTTTTGCAAGCCTACATCTATATATCCCCCTACTTAAAATTGTGCAGGTGATATTGTTTCGGCTGAAATGATATATATATTTGTGTACTTGTTTCATGTTTGCAAAGTAATCCATGTTCAAAGATATTTATATTATGTACCCATGCATTCATTTATTTTATTTTTTTTCATGCCTGCCTACAAAACTTCACATACCTATTTTATTTTTACTTTGTCTATGTTCTTTCACTTTCCTTTGTTTGCTTGGTTATGCTCTTATATTTCATATATAGTTATTTGTTACAAATTTTTAACTTAAGTATTTAGTTCTATTCTAACATATATGCTTATTTTTTTATTTCTTTGTTTTAAAGTTCAACTATCAAACATTTTCCAAGTCGTTTATTTAAATTTAAAATTCAAATACAAATTCAATATTCAAGTTTAAATTCTAAAGTCAAATTCAATTTTTACTTGAGGTCGGGGAAACTCGCATCAATAAATCGATTAATTTTACAGTTTTATTCAAAAATTATTTTTAATTATCATTTTAAATTTATATAAAATCTGGGGTCGTTACAGACTTCCCCCCTTAAAAGAATTTCGTCCTCGAAATTGACAAGGAGACAAAAAGAGAGATGAAAAATATTTCATCAACTCAAACTGAACATTTATTCTGCATTTGGTTCACCAAATCAGAATTATCAACAACAGATACAAGAACGAATCTGTTTAAAACTTCACAAAATACTCGGGTTATTCAGATCTACGAAATGTGGAGTGGCATCGGTCAGTTCGAAAGGATAACTAACCATTCGTAGAATATACTGGGACCCAAAAGAATAGACAGATATATGGATACAATTTCAGAATTTTAGTTTAAAAACTAAATTATACCTATCAACCATAGCAACCAATGCAAACAATACATCCATACAAACAATTCTGGCCTATCTGGAGTTTATGTCCCATTTTAATATATCAAATTTCTTCCTGGATCTACCAGAAATCATCGAAGAATTGAGAAAAGATGCTGAACAAAAGAGATTGATAGAAAAAAGATTGCTTCCTTGCTGTTACAAGGTATTGACCATTTATAATCGTATTTCCCTTGTCCCCTATCTCATCCTCTTCTCGCACTCATACTCACTATCAGTGGATAGTAAGAGAATTTACTGAGACGTTCGAACGGATATATGAGGAATACTCATTCTAGGGTATACTTCACCCTATCTCTAATGAGCTACTTAACGTGTTATACTCCTGAGCTAAAGTTCAACCTTAGCTCTGATACCACTTGTCAAGACCCAAAAGTCGACCTTCGAAAATCGGCACCCGTACTTCACTTGTACTCAAAATGCCGTAGATTCAAATGCCGAATCTGGTTCTTGGGAGCTTATAACACAGTTAAGTAAATAACACAGCGGAATAAAAGAATAATACATTGATATACAATATCTGATACAACAGAGTGATACAATGAATATCAATATACATCAGAGATATGATACAACAAATAGCAGCGGAAAAGAAAACGATAACATCAGCAGCGGATAATCTCCATCTTCAAAGACAAATCCAGAAATAGCTCGAACTCCCAATAACGAGGCACAAAGATAAGCAAGTGCAGTCCGATCCAAAGACTGAACTAGCTCCAGATAATCTACTAAATCTGAATATCTGAAAACCCAACTCTAGACTGCTCGTGTAGAAAATTATGAGCACCCAGAGTTTAGGAAAGAAACAATAAACTCCGGATCAATCATGGGACTGGTGTGAGCAATAAAAACAGTTTATCTTTAAAAACAAATAGCAGAGAATTTTAAAGTCAATTCGTAATGCTTTTGGAAAAATGAAACTACCATAAGACCTCCCACCACACACACAATGCAAACGCAGAATTGGAGGAGATTTCTTCTTATGATAGTCAAAGATGCTTACTACGCAAAATCAAATCATTTGATATTATTACTAGTGCATAGTGAAGAAAACAATTTCGAAAGTAGAATATAAATCTTAGCCAGCATAGACATTTCGCACTTATGCCTACTATAGCTACCATGTTCAATAGCAGGTTACCACCACATTCCATGGCAGGTAATACAACTAATACCGTACAAGGTTCGTATTTGGAAGATGGATTTCCAACAAATGGTCAGGCTAAGGAACTTCCTATTCCACGAAAGAAACGCCTCTGGCGGGACGCTCCGAGAACCAAACTGTTCTCTGCCAAACAAGGCCGGCTACCCCTTTTCCCAAGGGATAAAAGAAACCTCAGATATGCCACCCCCGGTCCTTTGGGACCTTTAACCGAGAGCTCTCTAACCAACATCACACAGTAAATAAAGTGTGTCCACATGAGTAAGTATCTGGGCTCCATACCATGATACTACCCTTTTCCAGAAGGAATGGTCATACCCTAGGGAAGCTACCCCTGAAGCCTTGCCGCACAATTCCTGTTTCGACCATTACCGGTTTGTGAGGCTCGACGAAGTCTCGTCCACAAAGCTACACTTTTTCAAAAAGCCACGCTTTGGGTCAATAGATGATCAACCTATGATCACAAAGATAAATGATCAAACAAATGATCATATCACAAATGATCAAACACTGATCATCACACAGCAACACTCAGCATGCCACATTACCAAATTGGGATATATCGCTGATAAATTTCAACTACATAACCTCTGAGCTCGTACGTCTCAGAGAAGGGTGTTAAGCTAAGAGAATAAATTCTCCGCCACCAAACAGAAATGTATTTGAAAGAAATCGGCTTTATATCTCAAAGTGTAATGTCAGACATGTATCCATACAAGTCTGTTCCGGGTTCGAACAGAACCGAAGGCACTTCTCACGAAGCCCTTGCAATTCCGGATAACTTTCAATCACGTCCGGACTTCCCGTCACAAAAGAGTGATATAAATCTCTATACCGGCGCGACTCAGTGCAGAGACATTCGACAGGTTGTCCTTTCATTTTCGAAAAATATCCGGTCTTCAACACCGGTCTTCAAATGCTATCCATATACGACGTATCACTATTCGGAATGAGTTATACGACCCAAAGGTCCTTTCCCGGCTAACCCGAATAGTGAGCGCAATATTTAAAAATATATGGATATTGGGATTTCAATTAAGTCACAATTTAAACCCAAACTTTCTTTTCAAATGGTTTAACAAATTACCATTTTAATCTTTTTAAACAAAAAAGATTCAATTCACAAAGTTCACTTAATTTCACAAAGATTCATTCACAGGTTTTCCAAATCAATTTCCCTTTCAATTTAATTAACTCGTTAAATCTTTAAATCAAAGATTTAACTTATAGTTTTCAAAACAATCCCATTTCAAATGATTTAAACCAATCATTATTTTAAATCTGTTAAAAATAAACAGATTCAATTCATAGCTTTTCAAAACAATTTATTCATAACTTGGAAAACCATTTTCAATTCAATATTGAAATTCCTTTAATTAAACTGGAATTTCATTTCTTACCTGAAAGCTTTTATTCTTTTAAAACAACAGTTTTTATTTCGGAAAATCTGATTCATCCATACGAGTTGAAATCCTTTGGTTAAGTTCAAATTCTCAAAATTACATTTTTTTTAAATGGTTTAAATTCAGATAAACACATTTATAACATTTTCAATCCCTAGTTTCAAATCATAGGATTCAATTCCAAACTTGAATTCAAATTTAAATCAAATTATTTAAATTTTCAAAACTCGATTAAGTTATTCAAAATAACTTTTATCTTTGAAATTCTATTTCAAAAGCTTTTCACTTTTTATTTTAACCCAAATTTCAAAATCAATTGAAATTAAAATTTCAATTTAAAAACATCAATTTAAATCATCTGTGATTTAACCGATTTCCACGTGAAATCCATATTGGTGTGTGTATAAGTGTGGTCCAGGGGTTCAACACAATAGTGCAACATCAATCATCACATAACAAAATACAGGATATAGTTGATAAGCGATATAAACTATAACGCTTATCGTTCATTCACAGATCACAGATATATATCACAGGTAAGTAAACTACAGATCACAACATAAATCAGGGTGTATCACAAAGCATCATATATCAGGGATATCAAACAATTCACATTCAATAGAATCCAAATATTCAATAATCATTTATAAGTAGAATTAATTAATTATTCAATCCCTAATTAAACCAATTAAATTTCTAATTAATTACTTATGAATTAATTACCCACTCCTGATTAATTACAAGTCATTTGATATTAACTAATGTAATTAATTAACCTTAATTATTTATCTTAATTAATTACCTTCATTTAATTAATTATTTCTTAATTAATCACATTAAGTTAATTATCCTCTTATTAAGTACTTTAATAATAACCTTTAATTATTAAGTAATTAACCTTTAATCACTTAATTATCTTTTAATTAATTAACCCTTAATTAATTACCACTTTAATTAATTATACTTAATTAATTACATAAATCAATTTACCACGAATTAATTATCATTTCTTAATCACTTTAATTTATTAATCTTCAAATCATTATTTAATTAACTTTAATCATTAATTACTTTTAATTACGTAATTATCTTCAAGAAATTAATTACCTTTAATTCCTTCATCACATAAAACAATTATTCTTTAATTAATTGCCCAAATTAATTTATCCTTTAAATTAATTAATACTCCAATTAATTTCATTCATTCATTATCCTCTAATTTCAATAAGTGGTTAACTTTAAATTTATTTCACTAATTGATTATACTTTGTACATAACAATCTTAATTTAAGTAAAGATAAGTTTCATATTTTTAATTTAATTACTTGAATTTAATAACTAAATTCAAATTCCTCTTTTAAATTTGAATTTAAAAACTTAATTAAGATAATTATTTTTAAAATCAAACATCCTAACACATTTTTAAATTTGAAATATAAATTAACTTTCACTTTAACATATTTGATTTACTTTTACTTTAAAATCACAAGTTAAATCTGCATCTACCTTATACAGGACCAAGCTAAGAAAATCCCGAGTCCAAACGCAGAAACTCCCGTGTCATCCCCGAAGTAAACCCAGCTCCAACATCTTCGAGTTGCCCCCGAAACACACGCGAGCTTTCCTTCGAGTTTCCCATCGTCTTCTCCAAACAAACTTTTCCCAGTGCACACACCCAACCCCGTGCACATGCACATCAACGTGCCGCCGTTCTGGCGAACGTCGCTCCCTCCGGCAAGTCCCGAATCATCCCTAAGCTCGATTGCAATATTCAACTTGAAGTCAAAATTTCAGATCTAGATTTCGTCACTCGATCGAACGACCTGAATAAAACTCCGACCAAAAACCCCCTCGCGATCACGTCACCGACCACCAGAAAAATCCATGCTTCCGACCATAGCACGTCGACACTTCATACTATCATTTCCCACGAGCATGTGCAGCTCGATCGCATATTGGAGGCGAACACACCAAATCACAGACACGTTCAAAATTCGAGACTAAACCCTAAATCAATCTCGTCTTAACAATCCAAAGGTTTATAAATTCATCTTGTATTTTTCTAGTGATCTCCAACATTCAACCTAGCTTCACAACAAATTTCAACATCAATTTTTTGTTGAATCATCATATTTTCATAAAAAGGCATTTTTGGTTCCTTTACGAACTGCACTTTGCATACTCGACTAAAATTTACCATTCTTGTCTTAAAAATCTTATCTTTGAATGTAGATTCATATTATATGATCGAGTTAATGTTTCAAAATATTTGAATTCATCATATGATGTCTTTTTACAGTGAACTGAGTTTACAGAGCAAAATCTCCATAATCAAGCTTAAGACAATTCCTAGATCACGATTTAAGTTTAAACAACATATCATGTTTGAAGCTTAAAAACTTAACAATCATCTGTTAAGAAGATTCGAATTTCCCCTTTTTTTCTTTTCTTTCTACACTCTGTAGTTAAAAAAAACAGAGAAGGACTATCAAAATAAACATACACAGTCATACATATTCGTATACATAGATAATGCAACTATATATCTAAACATGCAAGCATCAACTTATTTAAAGAAATTTAATCAATTAACAGGTCAGATATCATTTAGGATTTTGAAGTTGGTGTTTACTCACATTTGTTTCCAGAAATGAACAGAGCATACTTTTGAAAAGCCATAAGCCTGATTCTCTTGAATCTCTTTGCTTGCTTTAAAATCATTTCTTCAATCTTCTAGTTGTTGATTAAGTTTATTTAAATTTTGAAGATGATGTTCACTTCATATTTTTCTCAGTTAAAATGGAACGAACTGATGTGAGGAGGTTGATAAAAGAAAATGGATTTACAGATGATAATGTTATTTGTACAAGAGGCAGGGATATTTTCTCTGGTTTGGAGGCTGAAGTGATAAAACTCTGGCTTGCATTAAATTACCATGTACCATATTACCTTATTTTATTTCTTCTTTTGCAAGCCTACATCTATATATCCCCCTACTTAAAATTGTGCAGGTGATATTGTTTCGGCTGAAATGATATATATATTTGTGTACTTGTTTCATGTTTGCAAAGTAATCCATGTTCAAAGATATTTATATTATGTACCCATGCATTCATTTATTTTTATTTTTTTTCATGCCTGCCTACAAAACTTCACATACCTATTTTATTTTTACTTTGTCTATGTTCTTTCACTTTCCTTTTTTTGCTTGGTTATGCTCTTATATTTCATATATAGTTATTTGTTACAAATTTTTAACTTAAGTATTTAGTTCTATTCTAACATATATGCTTATTTTTTTATTTCTTTGTTTTAAAGTTCAACTATCAAACATTTTCCAAGTCGTTTATTTAAATTTAAAATTCAAATACAAATTCAATATTCAAGTTTAAATTCTAAAGTCAAATTCAATTTTTACTTGAGGTCGGGGAAACTCGCATCAATAAATCGATTAATTTTACAGTTTTATTCAAAAATTATTTTTAATTATCATTTTAAATTTATATAAAATCTGGGGTCGTTACAGAGATGCTTAAAATAAACAAGATAGAAGAATCCAGACAACTAAATTTAGGAGAGCGTAATGTTCTTGCTAATCTAAAAGAAGAACTTAATTCTATTTTAGAAAAGGAGGAGGTTATATGGAAGCAGAGATCCAGAATCCAGTGGATCAATGAAGGTGATAATAATACCAATTTTTTCATAATATGGCTAATGGTAGAAAGCGTAGCAATACAATTAATTCCATTATTGTTAATAATGAAGAGTTAGTTGATCAAAGAGATCTTAACAAGGCTTTTACAGAGTACTATAAGGATATCTTTGGTAATAAAAACAAACACAGAATTGATGTTAGATGGAATGAATTGTATGCGTCAGATTCTATTGTTGATCTTTGTGAGTTAGATAATTCTTTTACTGAGAGGAAATTAGAAAAGCTATTGATGATTTGCTAGGTGACAAATCCCCGAGCCCAGATGGGTTCCCAATTTTCTTTTATAAAACTTTTTGGGATGTTTTAAAACTAGATTTAATTAATATGTTTAATGATTTCTATAATGGTAATTTGCAACTAGGGAGATTTAATTTTGCAAATGTTATTTTATTACACAAAAAAGTAGGAGCTATAAACTTAAATGATTTTAGACCTATCTCTTTGATTAATTGTTCCGTTAAAATTATTTCTAAAGTTTTAGCTAATAGACATAGTGTAACGACCCGCTATTTTGGACCATTCAAATCGACAATAAATCCACACATGTCTGACTTGAATAATTCAAAATATCAGATTGTTAATTTAAATTTGGCAAAACTCAGAATATACAGTAAATAAATCAATCACAGAATCACAGACACAGAGTAATACAATAATACGCAGCGGAATAGATAAAATAGTAGTTCATGAAGCTACTATATAAACATCAGAGTTAGAAATAAAATACAACAGAATATCTCAAATGCAATGAAGTCTCCAGTACAACAGATGACTTCTCTGAACGAATCAACTAGAAGAGCTGAAAGCTGAGGCGATAGTTGGATCTCCAAAGGAAGCTCCAAACTCCAAAGGTGAGTCTCAAATGCTGTATCACTCGGTCTGACCCGAGCGTAAAGCAAAACACAAAACACTCAAGTCAGGATTAACATTCTTATATCAATAAATCCAACTCAAGTGAAATATCAACTGAAATACAAGTAACTTAAAGGATGTTTGGGATAACCATCCTCTAAGGATCTTCAGAACTATCTACAAGGTGGAAATATACATTATAACACCGTGGTCATTTCAATTTAATTTATACTTCAAACCCAAATATCATTTCATTTCAAATATAACTATTTTCCAAGATAGTATATATATTAATTTATTTATAAAGTAAAGTATTTATAATTTCCTCAAGTCTCACAAATCGATTCAAATTAACTCAAATTCCAAATTCAAATTTATTCAAAGCTCAATTCATCAATTCAATTCAGTTCTAAATATACCATTTAAACTTCAATATGTTTCAAAACTTTAATATTCAACATTTTCAAAGTTAAATTTAACGGTTTCCTATAGCTCTTGATTCAACTTTATTATTATTTAATCAGGGAATATTCACTTAATAAATTCAATATCATTTAACTATCCTTAAATTTCATTCTTACTGAATATTTCCCTAAATTTATTTAAGCAGGAATTATTCATTAAATTATTTAAATAAAACCCAAGTTATAAATCATATCTTAATCTCAATTTCGATAAGTTTCAAATTGGTTTAATTAAATAAATTTTCTTTCCAACCTTAACTTATTCAAATTATTACCAAAATTTATTTTGAAATATATTTTAATACTCATTAATATTTAAATCAATCATTCCCATTTATATATAATAATTTAAGGCTCAACATTCATTAAAACCATATATTTCTTTCCAAAACCATAGAATTCATTTTTAAAATATTTATATATATGGACCAACGGTGTTTGTACATATATTTATCATATGGTTAAGTGATACGGATATTTATCATTTCAATCCGAAATTTAAATATATATACGGGTAGAGATCATTCGACCCGTAATCCCAATTTCAATTCAAATGAAAATCGCTTGGGTTTATCATTTCAACCCATAACGAAATTCTCCTATTCTAAAGTCCGTTCGGGTATGTATCATTTCAACCCATAGTGAATTCTATACTAACAGGGAACTTGCAGAGTGATAACAGATACTAAAAATATAACAACAGGCGTATATCATCAATATAAATAACAGATACTGGTGTCAGATGTCATAGGTGAACATATACAGATAATAGCATATATACAACAATGAAATTAACTAACAGCAGTAATATTTCAATTGTTGTTTCAATTGAAATCAAATTTAATAAATAAAAGAATGTTAATCGTGAGTGATTGCTCACCTTCCGAGGCTAGAGGAGTTTGATACACAATAAGCTATGAATTGGATCACGATCTAGTCGAACAAATCCAAACAACAATCTCAAGCGAAGTAAATTGAAAGTGGATTTGATGGGCAAAGCTGAACGATAGGGATTGATGGAAACGAGTCAGAATCATCTAGACAGAAATAGAATATATAAATTATTATTATTATCATACCCATGAAATCAATACTTAATTTAAAACAAATATTATTATTGTTTTAATTAAACACAAAGAAATCCACATATATACAACATTTATCTTTTTTTTTCAAATCTATTATAAAATAATCGAACAGATTGTATGTACATATAATATGTAACTTATAGAGCTGTCACTTATACAAATATGCAACTATATCCTTTTATATACAATGTACTATAACACCTAAAGATAAATCTTTATAAAGCCCATTGCCTATACTATTCTATTACACTATACTGTACATAGCAGCTTTATGAATGTAAACTACTACCCTTATAATAAAACCAACAGAATATAAGTACTAGTATCTATATATAAATCTTATAAAATATACAACCCTTAAAACATATCATTATTTATATAAAACTAACGTATATACTTTATAATAAGGTAAAATAAACTATATAAAAATATAACAAAACGTATACACGTATCCCATATTTTTTTTTTCCAGGCAAATCAAACTTACTATGTAAATTTATAGCCGAAACTACTAATATATAATATAAACTTGTAAATCATATAAACATGTATAAACTAATATACTTCTTTCTTCAACAAACCATATGACATACATAATATATAGTTTGGAAACCTTTACATAGCTTTATCTGGTAAAGTATAACTGGGCAGAAGATTACTGAGATATATATACATATATTAACTAACTATTTAACAACTAATATATATATATAATAGTACCTATATAAACTGGTATGGTTGGTTGTGCTCGGGGAAGAGGCTGCGAATGGTTGAAGCGGCGGAGGAGATGAAGAATAGATGGCAACAGGCGGAAGATGGGCACGGTGAAAGCTCTGTCGGCAGTTGGTGGGGATGTTGTGGAAGGAGAGGTGACTTTGGCTTTGGTTGACTGTGCCATGTTCGGCCAGGTGGAGGAGAAGGCGGGGAAAAGGGAGAAATAGGCAGACAAGGGCGGAGAGAAGAGGGAGTGGAGGTGGATCGCATCTGGGAGGAGCTGTGGCCGGAGGTTCGGTATTGACAGGGAGGGAGGGCGGCACATGGAAGGCTGCGAGAGGAGGGCCAGGTTGCGTGCTGCGTGGCTGGCAGTGAGGTGAAGGCGAGTGGAACGATGGCTGTGGGCTGTCATTTGCTGTTAGCGGCGGAAGTAGGTGGCGGGTCAGGCGAAGGGATGGAAGGAGCGATAGCTAGAGGTGGAGCCGAGTGTGGTGGTGGGAGGCCTTCGGCCCTGGCTCGTGATAGTGGATACGGTGGCTGGAGTGCTGTCACGTGTGGATCCGGGCTTGGGTAAATGGGAGGACCTAATTGGCTTTGGAGAGGGACAAGGTGATGGAGTGAGGCGTTCGACAATTGTTCCAGTGGTGGAAGGCTGCAAAATGGTGGAAGGCTGCAAAAATGGGCAGGTTGTACCAAAAGCAAACATTTATTTTTAGGAAAAATATATTCATAAACTTTGGTTTCGGTTTGAGATGCAGGTGGGGAATGAAAAGGAGGAAGGTGTGGAGAGAATGAGATCCAGAAGAAGGAGAAATATTAGGCAAAATGAATGGAAGAAGAATTCAAAGCAACGACCAAACGTTTTGATTTGGTGAACAATTAAAACAAATTATTAATGTGGTCCAGGCTGTACGTTTTAAATTTTTGAAACTGAAGGAAGAAATAAAGTCACAATTTACGGTACAGTTACAACGAATAGTTTATTCTTTTTGGCGTGTACCGGATCTCAAAATGCAGAGTTGAATATACCGTGGAGATCAGTACGACGAGACGATCAAAACGGTACACAGATATTAGTGGCACGATCATCCGATCAAAAGTCGATGATCGGTACCGAAAATGCTGCTATTTTACCAGAATTAAGATAAACGGAGCAGTAGAAGTCCAAATTTGGAAAAACGAATTTCGCAGTCTGATTCAGAATGATCTGAATGAATTTTCTCCTGTTGACATATTTTGGTTTCGGAAAACTTTTAAATTCACCGTTATTAACCGGTTTGATTTGAAATGAAATTTCACAGGAAAATAAACTTCAATATTATCAGATGAAAATTTACCAGTTGCTATATTAAAATAGACGTATTCCAAATAGTAAATTTTTATTTTCAAATTTTATTGTTTAAAATTTCACACAATTTCAATTAATTAGGTATATAACACCGTTAAAAATTATTAAAAATTTACGGGTCGTTACACTCTTCCCCACTCAAAACTTTTCGTCCCCGAAAAGGAACGAGGTAGGAGAATAGAAACAACCAGGAAGGAAAAAGATTGATAGTCAAGATTAAACAATTAATTTGAAACTTTATAAAACTTTACTTGAAATATTCATTTGAAGACTTCATTTACAATTCAATTATTTTTAATACCTTAATATTTTTTTTTTCAAACTCATTTGTAAAATTTCTTGTTTCCTTTGTAAGTATCATTTATAGGTTTAAATAACACCTTTATAAATATATGAAAACCATTAGAAAACAATTATTTACATTATTACTTATATTTACAAAGAAGCTATTAAATCCATGATCATAAATTTATTAATTCTATCTAAAATACTTTTCAAATATTATTAATAAATCAATAATCATTAACTTTAAATATGTTATAGTCAACAAGGAAAAGAAGGAGGACATGGAAAACAGAATATAGGTAAATAAATAAGCTGAGAAGATAAGGTAGATTCAAAAGAATAGTATCGGGCATGAATAATTAATTTAGAACCATGAGAATTTCAATTTCGAATATTAGTATAGAATTTCTTTGTTGGAAATACTTTTATTATAAAATACCTTTATAGTCGAAACAAATTTCCTTTCGAAAATACTTTTATAACTCGATGTTTCAACAAGTTTATCCTTGTTCCTGTAGACTCTGGTAGTGCGTTGATCAGGCGCAAAACTAGAATTCTCCAGGTACTTAGTAGACTTGTTTCAACACCCAGTGAAAATACTGGAAAAAACTTTTAAAAAAATAGATATGGAAAGTACAATCCAAACAACAAAACGAACAAAACCTTTGTCTAACCATGGTTCGCAGATACACAATGGTTACGCCTGGATCCCCCAAGAAACAATCCATATCCGTAAGCTTTCTCAGCCCTGCGAGTTACGCCATGATGACTAGTAGAATGCAGGATACACAATGGTTACGCCTGGATCCCCCAGGAAACAATCCGTACCCCCAGGCAAGACTCAGCCAAGCATTTGCGCTACTATTCGCGACCTACACAGATTGCAGGATACACAATGGTTACGCCTGGATCCCCCAGGAAACAATCCGTACCCCTAGGCAAGACTCAGCCAGGCAGTTGCGCTTTGCAGTCACGAGAGAACGATAAGATCATGGGTAACGCCATGGAATTCGAAGGACACTCGAGTATCATATCCGGAAAACCAAAATCAGAGAGAATAATATCGATAGAATGAATCCAAGATGTGGCCACAAATCGGATATCAAGCAGAAGGCACTTTCCATATCTTTACTTCGAAAATATGTATCATATAGTACCTTTTCAAATCACTTTCAAATATCGTACTTATATAAAATCCATTATATACAAGATTTAATTTTCAAATCAAATACTTTCCAAAATCAATAGTATATCAAATCATACTTATATAGACTTCAATTATATAAGACTTCACTTTCAAATTGAGTACCTTTTCAAATCTATAGTTTCGAATCAATTTCATACTCATACAAATCAATTTTATATAAGTTCGACAACTCCCAAATCAAGTGTTTGGTAATATAAGGTTCTCAGATTTCAATTTGTTTCAATATCAGTTCAATTTCAAAATCATATACAATTTCACCAAATTATTTCTTCTCAAATTAATTATCTTTAGCTTCAAAGTTTCCAAAATAATAGATTTTGAAAATAAATCCAAATTTCCAAATCAATAATTTAAGTCAACCAATTCATTTCCAAAATCAAATGGTTTTCAAAATCATCTTATATTACCTAAGGTCCATCTTATATAAGGATCAAATTTTTCAAAAATAAGTTTCGCTGTATCAAGAGCCATATGAGATTGAATATCTTTGCTTTTATGGGTTATATATCTTTGTAATTTATTTTGGGAATTTTCTTTTAGTAAGCAAAGATATTCTAACCCGACAGCTTTCAATTTCAGCGTCAAAATATATCAATGATAATAGAATATAAGGTGTACATACGCCATCATTTCGCAAAATCACATTTTGATCGCTCGTTCGATCACACAAGTTCGCTTTCGAACTAGTATTGTCCATTCGACTTCCCTAATGCGGACTTCGATATGGTTTCTCGACTAGAAGCCATCAGTCTCCTTGCATAGCCATATACTATGATAGAGAATTCTAGAATTTAGCCCAAAAATCCATATCAAATATTCGCCCTTAAGAATCGAATGAAAAATCCTAACACGAAATGGTGTAATCCACCTCGAACTTGTGTACTCAAACCTGGATCAAATTAATTATGCGAATAAAACAGCATACACACAAATTATATATTTATTCCAACTTGTTAAATATATAGTTTCATAAAGATGTTACCCAGTTAAAACATTTAACTAAATTTTATTCAAAATATATTGAAGACCAAATTCTTTTCAAAACATTTCAAATCTAAATTTCAAAATAGCCTTATTCATTTACTTAACAAAGTAGTTTCAACTTCTTCTTTTTTTTTTATTATATTACTACATACTTTAACATACATACCAAACTTATATACTTTATTTTTTTTCGAAATTTCTTAGCTTTGAAAAAGTTAACCTTGATTTGGAAGTGCTCGAACTTTCAAAATAGTTGAAGAAATCATTTCAAATTCAAGAGTTGGAAATCAACGACAAATCAGTAAATCAATTTTAATAGATAGGGTTATATTAAATCCAAAACTCGAGGACTGAACACCGATTCACTCCAAATCGTTCAAATACATATACATATATCTTTCGAATATCGAATCATACTTTGGAATTTGAAATCAAAATTGGTTTCATAAAATCACTCGCATAGCAAAGCTATTAAAGTGGCCTATCCCTTACTCTGAAACTCGAAAATCAATGTCGATGATGCGTGCACTCATCACCGAAATTATTTTCCAGCGACATAAGTGAGTTCTGGACTTCTATTTTCTCAAACTCTTTTTTTTTTTTAAAAATTTCTTCGAAATCATTCGAAACTCATTAAAATCATTGGGACATTTCTTATTCGGAAAATACTTTTAAATCATACTATTATTATATATTTCAAAAATCTTAAAACCAATTTCAAAATACCGGAGTTCAATTCTCGAATTTCAAATCCTTTATTATAAATCATTTTTTTCATATAAATCAATTTCTTATATAACTTCAAAATTCAAATCCTTTCAAAAATTCAAATTCTTATCTTTTTAAAAGGTATATATAATCCTTATCGAAAACATTTTCACTTTTATATATAGAATATAATCATACTTATAAAATTTCGATATATAAAACAATTTCCAAAATACGAATAAACCCGATTTTTCAAAAGGATGATTCAAGAATGGATTTCAAAACAAAGATAAACATTCAAATTATTGGGACTCTAATCAATTAGGATTCTGATTCGAAGATAAGTTCGAACGAAAATGAGATAATTAAATTTCAAAATAGAAGATGAATATACTTATATAAATCGCGGGCGATCATAACCGGATCAACCGTGACTCCAGGAACAAGATCGATGCGGAATTCCAAGAAAACCAACATTCGATTGCAAGAGATAGCGGCATCTAAACCAAAGATATAGAAATCTCCGGTGAATCAATGCCAATTGTGAAGGAGTTTCACTCCTTCACAAATCATTCAAAGATTGGTGGGATCCTATTCTTATAGAGGTCATTCGAAGTGGAGTTATGGGATACTCCAGAATCAAAAGAATACAAATAGGGAGAGACAAAAATGAAATTTGGAACCGCAAGGAACGTTCCAAAGTTCAAAGGAAATCGAGTCAAAAGGAAGAGATTCAAATTCGAACGAAAGTGATTCTGTAAATAAATTTACTATATATGCTAAGTTTGCCTAGAGCCAAAGCTCTGATACCAACTGTAACGGACCGCGTCAGTGGGGTAACGCCCACCGTAGCATACAGCAGTACCTGTGTTCTGCCTTTACAGCCAGCCTCTCGACTGCACCAACCCCGTAGGGACATGTAGGAGTAAGAGTCACCCGCTCGCTACCAAACCAAATGCGAGAACCCCCTATCATGCTGCACCTTCCAAGTGCATAGGCAGACACACATGTCAGACTTGAATAATTCAAAATATCAGATTGTTAATTTAAATTTGGCAAAACTCAGAATATACAGTAAATAAATCAATCACAGAATCACAGACACAGAGTAATACAATAATACGCAGCGGAATAGATAAAATAGTAGTTCATGAAGCTACTATATAAACATCAGAGTTAGAAATAAAATACAACAAAATATCTCAAATGCAATGAAGTCTCCAGTACAACAGATGACTTCTCTGAACGAATCAACTAGAAGAGATGAAAGCTGAGGCGATAGTTGGATCTCCAAAGGAAGCTCCAAACTCCAAAGGTGAGTCTCAAATGCTGTATCACTCGGTCTGACCCGAGCGTAAAGCAAAACACAAAACACTCGAGTCAGGATTAACATTCTTATATCAATAAATCCAACTCAAGTGAAATATCAACTGAAATACAAGTAACTTAAAGGATGTTTGGGATAACCATCCTCTAAGGATCTTCAGAACTATCTACAAGGTGGAAATATACATTATAACACCGTGGTCATTTCAATTTAATTTATACTTCAAACCCAAATATCATTTCATTTCAAATATAACTATTTTCCAAGATAGTATATATATTAATTTATTTATAAAGTAAAGTATTTATAATTTCCTCAAGTCTCACAAATCGATTCAAATTAACTCAAATTCCAAATTCAAATTTATTCAAAGCTCAATTCATCAATTCAATTCAGTTCTAAATATACCATTTAAACTTCAATATGTTTCAAAACTTTAATATTCAACATTTTCAAAGTTAAATTTAACGGTTTCCTATAGCTCTTGATTCAACTTTATTATTATTTAATCAGGGAATATTCACTTAATAAATTCAATATCATTTAACTATCCTTAAATTTCATTCTTACTGAATATTTCCCTAAATTTATTTAAGCAGGAATTATTCATTAAATTATTTAAATAAAACCCAAGTTATAAATCATATCTTAATCTCAATTTCGATAAGTTTCAAATTGGTTTAATTAAATAAATTTTCTTTCCAACCTTAACTTATTCAAATTATTACCAAAATCTATTTTGAAATATATTTTAATACTCATTAATATTTAAATCAATCATTCCCATTTATATATAATAATTTAAGGCTCAACATTCATTAAAACCATATATTTCTTTCCAAAACCATAGAATTCATTTTTAAAATATTTATATATATGGACCAACGGTGTTTGTACATATATTTATCATATGGTTAAGTGATACGGATATTTATCATTTCAATCCGAAATTTAAATATATATACGGGTAGAGATCATTCGACCCGTAATCCCAATTTCAATTCAAATGAAAATCGCTTGGGTTTATCATTTCAACCCATAACGAAATTCTCCTATTCTAAAGTCCGTTCGGGTATGTATCATTTCAACCCATAGTGAATTCTATACTAACAGGGAACTTGCAGAGTGATAACAGATACTAAAAATATAACAACAGGCGTATATCATCAATATAAATAACAGATACTGGTGTCAGATGTCATAGGTGAACATATACAGATAATAGCATATATACAACAATGAAATTAACTAACAGCAGTAATATTTCAATTGTTGTTTCAATTGAAATCAAATTTAATAAATAAAAGAATGTTAATCGTGAGTGATTGCTCACCTTCCGAGGCTAGAGGAGTTTGATACACAATAAGCTATGAATTGGATCACGATCTAGTCGAACAAATCCAAACAACAATCTCAAGCGAAGTAAATTGAAAGTGGATTTGATGGGCAAAGCTGAACGATAGGGATTGATGGAAACGAGTTAGAATCATCTAGACAGAAATAGAATATATAAATTATTATTATTATCATACCCATGAAATCAATACTTAATTTAAAACAAATATTATTATTGTTTTAATTAAACACAAAGAAATCCACATATATACAACATTTATCTTTTTTTTTCAAATCTATTATAAAATAATCGAATAGATTGTATGTACATATAATATGTAACTTATAGAGCTGTCACTTATACAAATATGCAACTATATCCTTTTATATACAATGTACTATAACACCTAAAGATAAATCTTTATAAAGCCCATTGCCTATACTATTCTATTACACTATACTGTACATAGCAGCTTTATGAATGTAAACTACTACCCTTATAATAAAACCAACAGAATATAAGTACTAGTATCTATATATAAATCTTATAAAATATACAACCCTTAAAACATATCATTATTTATATAAAACTAACGTATATACTTTATAATAAGGTAAAATAAACTATATAAAAATATAACAAAACGTATACACGTATCCCATATTTTTTTTTCCAGGCAAATCAAACTTACTATGTAAATTTATAGCCGAAACTACTAATATATAATATAAACTTGTAAATCATATAAACATGTATAAACTAATATACTTCTTTCTTCAACAAACCATATGACATACATAATATATAGTTTGGAAACCTTTACATAGCTTTATCTGGTAAAGTATAACTGGGCAGAAGATTACTGAGATATATATACATATATTAACTAACTATTTAACAACTAATATATATATAATAGTACCTATATAAACTGGTATGGTTGGTTGTTCTCGGGGAAGAGGCTGCGAATGGTTGAAGCGGCGGAGGAGATGAAGAATAGATGGCAACAGGCGGAAGATGGGCACGGTGAAAGCTCTGTCGGCAGTTGGTGGGGATGTTGTGGAAGGAGAGGTGACTTTGGCTTTGGTTGACTGTGCCATGTTCGGCCAGGTGGAGGAGAAGGCGGGGAAAAGGGAGAACTAGGCAGACAAGGGCGGAGAGAAGAGGGAGTGGAGGTGGATCGCATCTGGGAGGAGCTGTGGCCGGAGGTTCGGTATTGACAGGGAGGGAGGGCGGCACATGGAAGGCTGCGAGAGGAGGGCCAGGTTGCGTGCTGCGTGGCTGGCAGTGAGGTGAAGGCGAGTGGAACGATGGCTGTGGGCTGTCATTTGCTGTTAGCGGCGGAAGTAGGTGGCGGGTCAGGCGAAGGGATGGAAGGAGCGGTAGCTAGAGGTGGAGCCGAGTGTGGTGGTGGGAGGCCTTCGGCCCTGGCTCGTGATAGTGGATACGGTGGCTGGAGTGCTGTCACGTGTGGATCCGGGCTTGGGTAAATGGGAGGACCTAATTGGCTTTGGAGAGGGACAAGGTGATGGAGTGAGGCGTTCGACAATTGTTCCAGTGGTGGAAGGCTGCAAAATGGTGGAAGGCTGCAAAAATGGGCAGGTTGTACCAAATGCAAACATTTATTTTTAGGAAAAATATATTCATAAACTTTGGTTTCGGTTTGAGATGCAGGTGGGGAATGAAAAGGAGGAAGGTGTGGAGAGAATGAGATCCAGAAGAAGGAGAAATATTAGGCAAAATGAATGGAAGAAGAATTCAAAGCAACGACCAAACGTTTTGATTTGGTGAACAATTAAAACAAATTATTAATGTGGTCCAGGCTGTACGTTTTAAATTTTTGAAACTGAAGGAAGAAATAAAGTCACAATTTACGGTACAGTTACAACGAATAGTTTATTCTTTTTGGCGTGTACCGGATCTCAAAATGCAGAGTTGAATATACCGTGGAGATCAGTACGACGAGACGATCAAAACGGTACACAGATATTAGTGGCACGATCATCCGATCAAAAGTCGATGATCGGTACCGAAAATGCTGCTATTTTACCAGAATTAAGATAAACGGAGCAGTAGAAGTCCAAATTTGGAAAAACGAATTTCGCAGTCTGATTCAGAATGATCTGAATGAATTTTCTCCTGTTGACATATTTTGGTTTCGGAAAACTTTTAAATTCACTGTTATTAACCGGTTTGATTTGAAATGAAATTTCACAGGAAAATAAACTTCAATATTATCAGATGAAAATTTACCAGTTGCTATATTAAAATAGACGTATTACAAATAGTAAATTTTTATTTTCAAATTTTATTGTTTAAAATTTCACACAATTTCAATTAATTAGGTATATAACACCGTTAAAAATTATTAAAAATTTACGGGTCGTTACACATAGTATAAGAATGAAGGATTTAATTGATTGTTCACAATCTGCTTTTATCAAAGGGAGAAATATCACCGATGGTGTGGCTGTTGTTCAAGAATACATTAATCACTGTTATAAGAATAACATAACTTGTGCGATTTTAAAATTGGACTTCACAAAAGCTTTTGATTCGGTAGATTAGGATTTTCTTGTAGATATCTTTCATGCTAGAGGTTTTAGTCATAGATGGATTAGCTAGATTATGAATTTGCTTAGAACTGTTAACTCTAGTATTATGGTTAACAGTATATTAGGTAATAAAATTCAATCCAAGCGAGGTTTAAGGCAAGGGAATCCTTTATCGCCTTTATTAATTAACTTAGCCGCTGATGTTTTCGCTAAAATTATTAAAAAAGCAGTTGATAATGGATCTCTGGGATGTGTAGGCAATGACATATTGCGTATGGTATATCTGTCCTTCAATTTGTTGATGATACCTTGCTTTTTTCCTCCCATTTACCTAGGCACGTTATTACCCTTAAGTTCATTTTATATAGTTTTGAACTACTATCAGGTTTAAAAATAAATTTGGATAAAAGTTCTGTATTAGTTTTAAACGATTTTGATAAAGTTGAAAATTTAGTTGCTAATACTCTTAATTGTAAAACTATGAACTTTCCTTTTGACTATCTTGGTTTTGTGATTATACCTACTAAACTTAAACACGACGACTGGTTTATAATCATAGATAAAATCAAAAATAGGATTTCTAATTGGAATGGGAGATTTTTATCTAGAGCGGGTAGATTAGTTTTAAAAAATTCTGTTTTATCAGCCCTCCCGATTTATTGGGTGTCTATGCATCTATTTCCAGGTTGGGTGATAGACAAAATAGACAAAATTAGAAGAGATTTCTTATGGAGTGGGGAAAATTCTAATAATTGCATCAAATGTTTAGTAAATTGAGAAACAGTTTGTAAATCTAAAAAAGATGGTAGTTTAGGAGTCATTAATTTGCGTAATATGAATTTGTCCTTACTAGGTAAATGGTTATGGAAGTTTAAGGATATAAATGATAACGCTACTTGGAAAGAGATCATTTCTAAATACTACTATAATGGTTGTAACAATTTATATATCAAATTACTTCTCCGGTCATTCAAAAACTATCTAATTTTTGGAAATCCATTTTAAAATGTCATGAGATTTTTAACCTAGGTACTAATACAATAGTTCATTCTGGTATTTGTACTTCTTTCTGGCATGAACATTGGATTTCCGTTTTACCTCTTAGGATAGAATTTAAAGAGCTTTATGAAATCTGTAATTTTAAGTATGCTTTAATTATTGAAGTCTTTTCTCCTCAAAACGACCCTCCTTAGAATTTTAGTTTTAACAGAATTTTAGTAGGTTCAACCCTTAGACAACTTTCTTTTCTTTATGCTAGATTAAATCTTTATAATATTGATAATAATAATGATATTATTAGTTGGGAATGGGATAAGAGTAAGAAATATACTTCTAATTCATTCTATAGATTCATTAACTTTTTCGGTATAACTAACAACTCTTTTAAATTTATTTGGAAATCTAATGCTCTTCCTAAATCTAAAATACACATGTGGTTAATAATGCATGGAAAACTTAACAATATAGAATTGTTAAAGAGAAAAAACATTCAAAATGATAATAAATGTTATTTTTGTAATCTGCATTTTGAAGATATTAAACATATATACTATGATTGCATGGATACTTATTACATTCTAAATAATACTCTTAAAATTTACTTTATTCATTATTACTTGTTGGTATATTTGGTTCAAAAAGAATATTAGATTCTTACTATACACTTTATTCATTATTACTTGTTGGTATATTTGGTTTGAAAGAAATCAGAGAATTTTAATAATAATAATAGTCACTTTAATAAATTGATTTTTACAATTTCTTCATTTTGTTTTAATTGGATCTCTAATCCCAAATATAAATTAGCTAAAAATAACCTATTTAAAGGGTATCTTAATAAGGTTAGTTATAATATTAATCTTTTTAAGCACAATAATAATATTTTTAACATCAGCAATTGTAGTATTAATATTTTTTCAAACTTAAATGACGATTTCACTGTGTATCATAATTTACTTTTGATCAAAGGTCCATAAGAATATTTTAAGACTTGTTTCAATTACTGTATTAGTCATTGTCTGTATTAGTTTATAAATCTTTTAGTTCTTTAGTATTTGTCCAGTTAGTCTTATTTAAGTTTTTTAACTCCTATCTCATTTATACATATATATGTATATAAATTTTATATATATACATATATGTGTATCATTCTAACTATTTTCTTAGTTATTCTTCAGACATAGGTATGTGTGATAGAGTGTTAGGTTCACTTTGCAGGCACTCAGGACTACAGATTGCAGGATTCCGGATTGCAGTGAGGGTTGCTTCCCAGCGCATCTTCAGCTTTACCATGGTGGCATATTTTCAGGGAGATTCACTCTTCAGCTAGGTGCTACTTCCATTATTACTGAGTCATCAGAGCAGAGTTTTCCTTTCAGGACCACTAGCTGTTCCACCTCAGTTTAGTTACATCCTCATTCCTTCCGAGTCAGTAGCATGGAGCTTCCTTATTAGATGGTGCCGACTTTCCGTATCTTTGGCATTGTGTTATTCTTTAGATTTTCAGGTACTCCTAACACCTTAATATTGGGCGGTGGCCATGCCAGAGCTCGATATTAGGGTGTGATGTGCGGTGGCTTTGCCGGAGCTCATTATAGGGGTACTTGAGTTCTTACCTTTGGATACCTGTACTTAGACTAGCTACCTGCCAGGCATGTTGGCAGTACCTTGCTTTGTGTTATATATATAGTTGCATGTGTGCTCTCCTCTGTTTTTAAAGGATCACACATTTCTCTCAAAAAAATAAAGATGATTTATTTACATTTATTATTGTTTTAAAGTTATTTAATTTAATTAATATTGTTTTAAAAGCATTTAATTATATTAATATTATTTTAAATTTATTTAATTAAATTAATATTGTTTTAAAAGTTTTTAATTATATTAAGATTGCTTTAAAGTTATTTAATTATAGTAATATTATTTAAGGTTATTTAATTATATTAGTATTATTTTAAAGTTATTTGTTTATAGTTAATATGGTTTTAAAGATTTTACTAATATGTTAATATTTGGAAAGGTTAATTATTCCACGAATAGTTATGATTTGGAATTAATAATAAGGAATATTCATAAAGTTTTGAAAATAAATTATTATTATTTATAATAATGGTAAAGATTAATTATTATTGTTTCTTTAACAATACTTTGAAATTATTAATTATTATTTTTAAGATGTTTTTAAGTTAATAATTTTCAGTTATTTATAATGTTTATTGTTAATGATTATTATTATATATAATGGTGTTTTATAGTAAAATGATTTTTAATTATTTATAAATGTTCCGAGACCCATGAATAGAGTTGAAAGACTTGGATTTTATGAAGGAGTTTATAAAACGATTTGAAGACTTAAGGGAAGGTTATTTACAAGGTGAAAGAGTTTATAAATGGTTAGATATTTATAAATGAATTTTTAAAACGGGTTTATAGATTTATAAAAGGAGTTTTATAAATGGTTTTATGGATTCATAAACGCTTTATAAATCATTTTAGAAATGTACAAAAAGAATTTATGAGCGATTGAAATGTATAAAAGAATTTTATAAATGGTCTAGAAGATTTATAAAATGGATTATAAATGTTTTTAGAGAATTATAAGGAGTTTTATAAATGATTTTCGAATCAAATAAAAAGAAAGTCTTTCTCAGTTTTATGAATATACTTATACCGTTGAGATAAGTATATGGATATTTTCTAAATATTTAAATATAGGGATTTGCAGTTATACCTTTATAAAAGTATTTTTATACAAGTAAATTACAAAGTGATTTTTAATGAATGAAAGATTTACTTAAAAAGGCTAGTGATTGCTTATATGCCTAACCAATGTTGGTTTTTCCTATGGGATAAATCCCTGATTGAATGTTTGTTATTCGATAGTTAAATAACCGACTATCGAAATTGACCCCAAACATATATTTGGAAATATATAGGAGAAACACATGAGTTATGTGGCACAGTCATCTCCGATGATGCTGTACTATGCGTATAAATCTCGTTTCGTTCTCCTCGGACAATGATAAGGAAATCCATCCACTAACGGTTAGGAGGTGATTTTCGATCTTATCTTTGACTGTTTATTTCCTAAAGAATCGGGGATGAATTTACCGAGAATTATCGAATGTTGTTTCGAAGAGACTGGGATCGAGTATGTTACCCAAAAACCACTTTGATCCAACAAGTGCATTTCGAAGTGAAGACAACATGAAGATGATTGAATTGGAGACGAAGCTCTCCAGTGCTTCGTCAGTCTTATAATGAACTTGTATGAATGAATGCTGGTATTGCGTTGTTGCCTGGAGGGCAGTGTTAACATTCCAAGATGGTCTGCTAGGAGGAAGAAGGTAAACGTACCCTCAAGCCTCATTAACTGAGAATGACTAAAACCGGGGAGATGCAACAAGGCTAGGTAGTTCGCTCCCATGAGGGTAAGGTCATCCCTATTTAGAGTCCCTATTATTAAATTATGTTTGTATCTTAGACACTATTGTAATATAAGAGAATTTCATATGAAATGTTTTGGTTATCGTAAGGTAAAAACCCGTCTGTGTTTATTTGTGGCGTGGTCTTACGAGATACTCTTGATTTTCAAAGGTTTTCTATAACTTTAAAATCCAATTGGTGTGTTTTTCTCACGCTGGTTTTCCAGACTGACTCCGGTGTTATTTTATTATAATGCTTGGGTTAGACCGAGCATATTACATATTAGTTTGGATGCTTTAGAGCTTCAGGAGATGAGTTGGAGGCCCAGAGACGTATTCACGTAGTTGGTTATTTTTTCACTGTATTTGTTGTTGTATTTATCAGCAATTGTAAGGACAAACTGTTATAACTGTCCAGGCTGAAATAGGTTAGTATACTCTGATTGATGTCTGTATACATACATACATACATATATATATATATATTATGGTTTTTGACTTTTATGTAAATATTGGTTGTATATTATAGATTATTTGTTCCGTTGTGAGATTTGTGTTGTTTAGTTTTCTTCTTATCTTCTTCCTTCTTTCTTTTTCTCTAACAATCGAGTTTTCTAGCATTCGATTGCTTGGCATGCAATATAGTGGACGTATTAGTGTCGATTTTCAAGGGTCGAAAACCCCGGTTATTACACTTGGTATCAAAGTTGAAGGTTAAGCGAGAACCTTGGCTTTGGTGGGGTACCCACTAGAGATAGGGTCAGTAGCACCCTAGAATGAGTCTGAGTGTGTGTATATATGTATGTATGTATATGTATGTATGTATGTATGAGCACATATTTATTAGTGATATAAAAATGTTTTATATTGTGTTGGTTGATCTATTGAGTGGCTTATGGATTATGGTCAATATGAGTAATTAATGTTATTGATAGGGGTTTCTAAACACTTGAACAGAGCAATTCAACATGGTATTGTTTTGAAATTGGGTAAATGAAATAATTTTACCTTGATTATTTTTATATATAAAAGAAATTTTCAGAAATTATTATAGTATATGTGGTGTGTTTGGTTGTTAGTAAACGATAGTATTCGATTATTATCATGCTGTTTGTTGTTTGTAATCAAATGAAAGTTTTAATTATTATAATGTAAGCAAGATAAACAATTAAGAAATAATTGTATGTAACCAAAGTGAAATTATATAAATATGATTTATAAAAAGCGGTTTATAAATTAGGAAGTATTTAAAAGCTGGGAATTTAAATCCCGTTGGTTTTGGAAATGGTTTTTCAAAATTTTTGAAAATAATAATAATATTATTATTTGGAAAATGTTTTGACTAGATATTTTTTTTAAAATGGAATTTAAAAGAGATAAAAATACTGAACTCACTTCGGTCATTGGAAAATAATTTCAGTGATGACTGCAGCATCATCAACGTTCATTTTCGGGTTTCCAAGAGAGGAATTGCTACCATTGGAGTTTTGTTTTGGTAAAACTAGTTTTGATTTAAAAATTCAGAAGAATGATTTGATGTACCAAGGGGATTATGTATATGTATGATTTCATGTGATTGGAAATAATAAGAACATGGTGTTTAAACTCTGGGAAATTTTCATTTAGTATTTTATGAAAATATGAGAAAATAAGTTCGATAACTTATAAAATTTGAGAATCAGTAAGTTAAAACAATGTTTTAAATTGTTGAGTATGAATGTAAGAAAATTAAATTTGAAATTGAACTACGGAATTAAATTTAATTTAAGTTAAATAAAATGAATTTTGAAAAGAAATTTAGCATAAGTTAAGTTAAATGAAATGATTTTTGGAAATGGTAATTTATTGAGATTTGAAATGGATTATGAAATAAGCTAACCAAATTAATTTGTAGGTTGAATATGGTTTCAGAATGTTGGTCGATATAATTTAATATTGAAATTGAATAATGAATTGAGTTAAATGAAATTAGATTTGATCTAAAACGAATATGACTTAAATTGTGAAGTGATGATGAACATGAGTGGTGTTGTAAGATGTTTGTTATAAACTTAAGTGAAAAATTTATGAAATGATTCATAAATGAATGTAGTATGGAGTAAAATGTTGTTAAACATAAATTTTGATGGAATGGTTCATAAGGGATATTAGTATTGGAAGAATATACTAAGCGATAAGTGAATGTGGATAAAGCAATATGAATAATTGAATGTAGATAATTTGAATGCGAATAGTTGAATATAAATAAAAGTGAAGGAGAATGAAATGAATGTGAATAAAAAGAATTTGGGATAGCAAAGAAATCAATTAAAATAAATACGTAGGCTGTACGTATTTTATTCACATAACGGTTTGATCCAGATTTGAGTACATAGTTTCAAGATGATTTACATCGGTCCAAACAAGGATTTTTCACTCGATTCTCAACGGCGAACACTCGATATGGATTTTTGATTGATCCTGGAATTCTCTATCATAGTATATAGCTATGCAAGGAGAATGACAGTTTCTAAACAAGGAACCAGATATGAGTCCGCACTAGAGTGGTCATGTGAACATACTAGTTCGGAAGTGAAATTGTGTGATCGAGCTAGCGATCGGATTTGATATTGTGTACGGATGATATATGTACATCGTATGGGCTTTAATAAATTAAGTGTTGAAAATTGAAATTCTAGAATAATACGATTATGAATTATATGATTAGATATCATTGGTAAATAAGATGCAGGTATATAAAAGCAACAGCTAGTTTGATGCCTTTGATTTCATAAGTAAAATTTGGTTGCCCGACAAAAAAGTACATGTTTATATTGTTGTCGGTGGGATGGTTTTATGATTGAGCCACTTGGCTTTTGTTTTCTTAGTTGGGTTGGGCTCATAGTGGTGAGAGTAGTTGTTCTGATCGAGCCGCGCAAAGGAGATGCTGGCGAAATATTTCGAGAATTTAAGGTGTTAGAAAATTTTTGAAAAATTTTCAGAGAAATTTTTGATAATTTTGATTTTTGAGTTATAACCTGAAATGATTAAATGGGATGATATTAGTTGGAATCTATGAATGAATCTGGAAACTTAGTAAAAGTAATAACAAAGTTTCAATGAGTTGACTTTGGGAAAAGTTAAAGGCTTAAAATGATCCGATAATCTATTTCAAATAATTGGTTTTGAAAAGCTAAGGGGTTTGGGCATTTTTCTTACCTTGGAAATTTCGAGGATGAAATTCTTTTAAGGGAGGAAGAATGTAACGACCCAGAATTCTAGTCATTTGAAACTGGAATATTTAATTAATTTTAAATATTGAAAAGTTAATTTTATAGATTAAATAACTCGAATTTCAAATATAGCGATTTATTGGATAATATAATTGTTGAATTTAATAATTTTTTTTTTGAATAATTGAATCGTGGGTTTTAAGTTAGATAAAAATGATTTCAAATCTTATTTAAAATTCTATTAATAAGGATAAAGATAATAAAACTTTTAACTTGGATTTAAAGGTGATTTAACTAATTTTTAATAATAATTCGTTTTATTTAACGTAAAAATAGCCTTCTAGGGCACTGTCTTGGATTTTAACGAAACCACTTTCATTGGATCCGTAATAATGAGTTATAATACGCCTTCAAATTTCATGGCGATCAGAGGAATCGTTTGGTCGTGCGAGACCAAAACACGTAGAATTTAATATTAAACATTTAATATAATAATTGGATTCAAAAAGCTATCTTTTGCATATGATCGAATTAAGACTCGAGATAAGTTCCATTGCATTCGAAATAGGGGTATAACATATAGAATGCCTGGCGGCATGTCTCGTTTGGTGTGCGAGATTTTCGGACGCTTAAAAGCTTGATATTTTTAAATTAAAATTATATATTTACTATTCTTGACCATACCCTTACAACAGCCATACCTACCCATACCATTGCCCATACTCCGACGTTCTCAACCCATCCCTCGTTACTATTCACTGCAGCCCCCCTTGCATATGTATCATTGTCAATCAAATGAGTTTTCTTTGGAATGTCAATATTAAACAAAAGCAAGACAACAGCCTCATCCCACGGCCCATATCATCTTGGACCACCATAGGCCGTATTAGGCCTCGAGCTCAACTAGGAATATGATCGGCATGGCATGACGAGCAAGATGGATGGTTGGATCACCTTAGGTCATGGCGTGGAGGCAGAGAATCTCAGTTGAACATGAAGAGGAGGGTTTCGGTTTTATGGGATTTCCGGCGTCGTCGTGGTTCGATGGGCGAGGGGGTCTGAAAGTGGAGTGTGGAGAATCATGTAGGCAAGGTTGTGGTAAAATTTCATTGCCAACGGCGATGCGTGGCGACGGTGGGAGCAAGAAACATCGATTGACATTTTGATGATTTTCTCGGTGATGGTCACGTTCTAGGGGACTGGACCTCTGGCAATGTCAAAGTCGAGGTCAGGGAAGATGGCAGGCGAAGTTTGGTGGCGCTTGGCGACGTGTGGAGGCGATAACGACGCATTTAAATTCACGCGCCTGGGTTTGGTTTGAACGAGGAAGAAGGGTTAGTGGGGGTGAGGTAATTAATGAATGTTATTAAGTTTTAATTATAGCATTTAATTAGAAAATGTTGTAAAATCAATATCTAATCCATATTAGGTCAAAATCGAACACGGTCAGTCGCACTAGGATCGTATTGACGTGGACGATGTTGTGGAATTAAATTAGTGACAAATTGGAGCTTGTAGAAAATTTTCATTAAATCAAATGTCGTACGATTTAGACGAAATCCAGAACGTCCCAGCGATGACTAGAATAATGGTGAGTTAAACTCACCTTTTTGGTTAACTAGTATGATATATAGTTAATAAAAATTGTTGAATGATTGTTTGGATGAATTACTATATTTCCTAGTTAGTTTGGATATATTCCCACCTATTGGAGCGGATGAGACCCTATTACGTTCTCGAGTAAGAGCGGATGACCCTTTGTATGCGAATCCCGCCTCGATGTGGTTGATTTATATTTTATGATTATATACTGTTGTGATGTAGGGGGACATGTGGGAGGGATAAAACAAGATTCCTCACTATTGTTGAATTGTTTCGATAATATTTCTTTTATATGGATTATTGAATAATGAACCTGATTGTGGCTATGGTTATAACATTCTTATATATTTAAAAACAAAAACCTAGTGATTATAAAAAACCAAATCAATATTGGTTGAGCGTTTGGCGGCTATTGGCCTGAAATTAGTATTTTGAAATACTATAAATTGCCAATTGAATTGAAATTGGGTTTAAGACAGGAAATGATTTTAAATCCAAAAATGGGTTTTAGAAATATAATGTTTTTTTAAAAGATGATTTATTTACATTTATATTGTTTTAAATTTATTTATTTAATTAAATTAATATTGTTTTAAAAGTATTTAATTATTTAATATTGTTTTAAGTTTGTTTAATTAAATTAATATTGTTTTAGAAGTATTTAATTATATTAAGATTGTATTAAAGTTATTTAATTATAGTAATATTAGTTAAGGTTATTTAATTATATTAGTATTGTTTTAAAGTTATTTGTTCATAGTTAATATGGTTTTAAAGAATTTACCAAAATGTTAATATTTGGAAAGGTTAATTATTCCATGAATAATTATGGTTTGGAATTAATAATAAGGATTATTAATAAGGTTTTGAAAATAAATTATTATTATTTATAAAAATGGTAAAGATTAATTATTATTGTTTCTTTAACAATACTTTGAAATTATTAATTATTATTTTTAAGCCATTTTTAAGTTCATAATTTTCATTTATTTATAATGTTTATTGTTAATAATTATTATTATATATTATGGTGTTTTGAAGTAAAAAGATTTTTAATTATTTATAAATGTTCCGAGACCCATGAATAGAGTTGAAAGACTTAGATTTTATGAAAGAGTTTAGAAAACAATTTGAAGACTTAAGGGGAGGTTATTTACAAGGTGAAAGAGTTTATAAATGGTTAGATATTTATAAATGAATTTTAGAGACGAGTTTATAGATTTATAAAAGGAGTTTTATAAATGGTTTTATGGATTTATAAAGGCTTTATAGATGATTTTAGAAATGTACAAAAAGAATTTATGAGCGATTGAAATGAATAAAAGAATTTTATAAATGGTCTAGAAGATTTATAAAATGGATTATAAATGAGAATTATAAGGAGTTTTATAAATGATTCACGAATCAAATAAAAAGAAAGTCTTTCTCAGTTTTATGAATATACTTATACCATTGAGATAAGTATATGGATATTTTCTAAGTATCGAAATATAAGGATTGCGGTTATACCTTTATAAAAGTATTTTTATACAAGTAAATTACAAAGTGATTTTTGATGAATGAAAGATTTATTAAAAAAGGCTAGTGATTTCTTATATGCCTAACTAATGTTGGTTTTCCTTATGCGATAAACCCCTGATTGGATGTTTGTTATTCGATAGTTAAATAACCGACTATCGAAATTGGCCCCAAACGTTATTTTGGAAATATCCAAGAGAAACACTTAAGTTATGTGGCACAGTCATCTCCGATGATGCTGTACTGTGCGTATAAATCTCGTTTCGTTCTCCTAGGACAATGATAAGGAAATCCACCCACTTACGGTTAGGAGATGATCTTTGATCTTATCTTTGACTATTTATTTCCTAAAGAACCGAGGATGAGTTTAATGCGAATTATCGAATGTTGTTTCAAAGAGACCGGGATCGGATATGTTACCCTAAAACCACTTTGATCCAACAAGTGCGTTTCAAAGTGAAGACAACTTGAAGATGATGAAATCAGAGACGAAGCTCTCGAGTGTTTCGTTCAGTCCTAGAACGAATTTGGATGGATGAATGCTGGCATTGCATTATTGCCTAAAGGGCAGTGTTAGCATTCCAAGATGGTCTACTAGGAGGAAGAAGGTAAATGTAGCCTCAAGCCTCATCAACCGGGAATGACTAAAACATGGGAGATGTAGCAAGGCTAGGTGGGTTGCTCCCATGAGGGTAAGTTCATCCCTATCTAGAGTCTATACTACTAACTTATGTATGCTTCGGTACAGTTGCCGATTTGAACCAAGAGGTGATCTTATTCGTTACTATCCAGTAAAGGGTATGCTGGTCTTGTGTTGGCAAGGGTCGATAGGTTCGACCTCAGTGTTATTTGTCTAGAGATGCACCGTGACGGGCGGTACCCCGGTAGCCCAGTCATTGTATGGAGTCCATTTTCCAATACAAGCCTTTACGGTTTTAGTTGTATACCTATTACGTTGAAATTTAAATAATGTAACAATTTCGGCTAAGATTGATTGGTATTTGTATCTTAGACACTATTGTAATATCAGATAATTTCATATGAAATGTTTTGGTTATCGTAATGTAAAAATCCCTCCGTGTTTATGTACGGTGTGGTCTTACGAGATACTCTTGATTTTCAAAGGTTTTCTATAACTTTAAAATCCAATTAGTGTGTTTTTCTCACGCTAGTTTTTCAGTCTGACTTGGGTATTATTTTATTATAATGCTCGGGTCAGACCGAGCATAATACATATTAGTTTGGATGCTTTAGAGCTTCAGGAGACGAGTTGGAGGTCCAGAGACGTATTCACGTATTTGGTTATTTTCTGCTGTAATTGCTGTTGTATTTATCAGCAATTGTAAGGTCAAACTGTTATAACTGTCCAGGCTGAAATATGTTAGTATACTCTGATTGATGTCTCTGTGTGTGTGTGTATATTACAGTTTGACTTTTATGTAAAGATTGGTTGTATATTATATATTATTCGTTCTGCTGTTAGATTCTATGTTGTTTAGTGTTCTTCCTATCTTCTTCCTTCTTACTTTTTCTCTAACAATCCGGTTTTCCGGCATTCGATTGCTCCACACGCAATACAGTGGACGTATTAGTGTCGATTTTCGAGGGTCGAAAACCCCGGCCGTTACAAAAACAATTCACAATTTAACATGCAACTTTGAGTTAAAAAATCCTACTATTCAAAAATATTATTACTAGAGGAAAAACCATGACTTTAACAGTGCTTTGAAGTATCTATAAATCTTAATTTGAAAATAGAATTGAAGCCATAGAGACTTGATTCCAAAAAAATCAAGTAGTGAAGTAGTGGAAATGATAGGCAGTGAATAAGTAAAGCAATGAAGCATGAAATGGCTAAAACAGAAAAGTAGCCAACAAGTGAAGTAGTGAAGCCAGATGGGACTTGAACAAGTAAAGCAGTGGAAAAAACAAAAATAAGTGCAAATCATGATGTTGAAGCACGAAATGACTAGAACAGAAAGCCGGGAACAAGTGAAACAGTGAAGTAGTGACAGAAACAAAAACAAGTGTAAATGCATGATGCTAAAGCACTAAAGCATAAAATGCCCGGAACAAAAAGCAGTAAAGCAGGACGGGTAGTGAAATAGTGGCAAAAACAAAAAAAGTGCAGATGCATGATGATGAAGTAGTGAACCATGAAATGGCAGGAACAGAAAGAAATTAATGATTTGGACTGGGATGTAAATAGCAACTGCAACAATATGCAGCGAACTGGATGTTTTGAACAAAGTACATAACTAATAACCTAAAAATAACAACTGAATGTAAGCATAAGTATCACTACATTTGCTTGCTTGAGTGAATTGATAAGAGTCTCAATTGCCCACTTTATAACAAGGTACGACCTCACTCTCACTATCGACATAATATATTAATTCGTATATTGCTAATATTATGATTATTCTCTCGGTTTATGTGTATTAGGTTATATAACTCACACCTAAAATAGGCAAGCATATTAAGAAGCTTATTTCCAATTAGGTGAAAATTTATGTTATAAAATTAACTAATTGTTCGGTTGCTATATTTTTATAGTTCTTACACTAAAGTCTATCAAGTGATGGTAGTTAAATAGTTCTACAATTGTTCATATGTATATTATTATGTTAGTTTTTTTAATCTCTTGCAAAATAGTGATATGCAATTTCTTTTCCAATTAACATACAATTAATGCATATTGTGTTCATATGGTTCAGTATCACCATTTCACAAATCAGGACTCAAGTTAACTCATAATTTAATTTGGATAGTAATTTGCTAACCTGGTAGTAGTTTGATTTCTTTGCAACTTACTTCGGCTTATAGTAGTTACTGTTTACAAGGTAGATTATTATGGTTAAATTTACGTTGGTACTTTGTAAGATGATTTTATTTTTTGTTATGACTCTGAGGAAGTTTGAAGAATTTTAATAGGACATCCTATTAATCCTTATGTACTAATAACTATACCGGTTTAAATTACAATGTTAGAATATATGCATAATAAAACTGAACCAGTTTAAATTCACAATCAACTTGAAGTATGTACTGATAACTGTAATGTGATATTCAAGCAAGCAAAGGAGCACTGATCGGGTTTTATGAGACTTTAAGAGCAAAATTAGGCTTTGAGGTTAAAATCACAATTACTAGCACTTGGGTATGTTGCTTCTGAACTCACAAAGGGTAAAGCTATTCAAAAAGGAGGAGAATATGGCATTAATGAAGAAGTTCGAGATGTAAGTACTTAATGTAACAAAAAATTTAAGTCATTTGATCCCAATAGATCTAATATATTATCAGCGGCTGTACTAGTATACATAATGGATAAAACTGAAATGAATGGTGTATTTGACAAGTACAAGTTGGGCCATTACATGTAGGATACACGGAGGAGTGTGCAGAGGTGGTAGTGGAGAGTGCATGTAGAGGAGATGAATATATGACATAGCCATCATGGTACAAGCCATTCCATATGATCATATGTGTTGCACTTGAGGCGGTCAACTGGTTCTCACAATCATTCTATGTTACCAAGCCAGGAAGTTCTTAAAAAAAGAAATTAAGCAAACAACTGTTAGATTTGAACGGGGTGAAGAAATTCTTGTATCCTCTATCCATAAGAACTACAACTACAGAAATTGTGGTTAGCGATGAACGTAGAAACATAGTACAGTTGTTGGTTAATTAAGCAATTGTATATTTGGTTTAAGACCGTAAGGGTTGAATCATTACGTCTTATTTGTATGAATATTTGGTTTAAGACCGTAAGGGTTGAATCATTACGTCTTATTTGCATGAATATTTGGTTATGTTTAATACAATGTGTTATATCTTCATGTTTAATATTTTCTATAATTTTTCATTATCTAAATGGATTTATACTTTAAAGATATTCTTAATGTAGCATTTTGATTTGTATTGACTATCGTGATTTATATGGATGCAGCAGATTTTAAAATGCAAAAAATAAATCATAGCATTTTAAAAACATTGTAGAGAGCTTACAAGAAAAGCATTATCCAAAGTAAAAAAATTATAGCGCTTTTTTGTGTTATGAATGGTGCAGTATCTATTATAACATGTCGATATAAAACATTTATTAGACCGCTATAAAATACTTAGAATAGCGGGAAAAAGGCTGTAAAAGACGATATTTTTTATAGCGGTCCTTTTGTGCTATAAATAAGCCATTGTTTTATAAAATGTCGATATACAATGTTAATTAAACCGCTACAAAATACTTACAACGTGAAAAAGCGCTATAAAAGATGATTTTTTATAGCTGTTTTTTTGTACTTTAAATGTGCCATTGATTTTTAAAACATGTTGATATACAACGTTTGCTGAAACGCTATAGTTATCATTTATAGCGGTTTTCAGCCGCTATTGATGACTGATTTTGTTGCAGTGATCATTAACAATCATATTTGTTATTTACTTATTATTTAGAAATATATTTTAGTACGTATTAATATTCTTTCTTATAGATTGTAACAACCTGCCTTTTCGACCTTCAATTGTCAACACTAATACATCCACAATATTCACATGCCGAACACCCAAGCGTTGGAAAGACAGATTGCTAAGGCAAAAAAAGCAAATAACAAGAAAGAAGAGAACAAAAAATATGAACCTCACAATGGAACGATGCTATTAACATCAAAAGACGGTACAAAATGCTACTCTAAGATACACAACATTTCAGAGTTAAGTGCTATCATTAGCCTGGATAGTTATAACAGCATGTCCTCACAAATGATGGTATATACATACTAGTAGTGGAGTGAAAATAAGAATACTATGGTAGGTGAAAGTATCTAGCTCTACTCCTTGAGCTCCAAAGAATATCCAACAAAAACCTGCCTTTCTCAAACTGCTCGAAAGAGCATCCGAGGAATTAAGAGAAAGATAAAATCACGAGTCGAAAAAGTCGGGTATGGGAAACTCAAGAAATATGTGATCAACATATAAAAGTATCTTTTGAGGCCAACCAAATCACCAGAATGGTTTTCACCTCTAAAGAATCAAACCATCTAATAAATATATAAGGCGATCTAATAGATAGTGTTTAAGGTGTATAATGTAAACCAGAAAATAGCCGTGTTGCTTGCATCTCACAACACAACAATATTGGAAGTACAACTTAAACCGCTAAAGTATGTTCACATATGTTTCCATGGAGGCCTCCTTAGTACATCGAGACTAACCATCTGACAATGGCCAGAAACTACCTTCCAAAACCATGTATATCTCAAGATAAAATGTACCACAAAAGAAAACATAACGGGTTCATACCCGAACACATGATACCGAATACAATCAACTCCCGTGCATCTCAATCGAAAGCATCTCTAGATATTTGGAGTTGATCTACCCTTAGGTTAGCTATACTTACTGGCTATACCTTTACTCTATTTTATGTTATTACCGATGTTGAAATCATGTTCGGCATCTCAACACACGAGTCTTCAATGCTCGAACAAATCATGAATCTCTCTATGGATTCCAGCATAAGTTGTCCTATGAATTCTAACACTGTCCCCTCTTGGAATCAACCTCAAGATAGATAGTACTCTCGTTAGCATCGTTTGAAATGTTAATGCTGACATCTCCCCTGGACTTTACCTTAGGATAAATAGTTCAACTTTATAACATTACACTCCTTACTTTCCTTAGACACCTCTAAAGTAAGGACATTTATTAGTTTGCCCAACAACATCGAATGATTACTTAACATAGATGTTCAAACCAATTTAAAACATTTGTTAACTTACTACATTCTCCATTCAAGAGTTAGAAAATTCATCTTTTATATTTTTAAAAACATTTATCTTCAAGTCCTATAAAGATTCGAAAGTTTCAGACTCTCAAAAATCATCGAAAAATCCATTTCATTCTAACAAATGAAAACTACCAAACAAATACACCATGACATGATGAATATACCACACTATCCTAATGTATATGATACATGCATAAATAAAACAACTTATCAAAGTTTCACTTATTTATTAGACTACTAAAAGAGAAAATAAATAAAGGTTTCATAATTATTTGGGTTACCACTCAAGCACCCTACATAGCATATATACAAATCTTTTCTATACATAAAGCTCATATCAATTATGTATTACCAAAGCAACTCTATATGAAACTACTCTGTATTTCATATCAAAGTTCTTTATATAAAACTTTTAGAACTAACACCGAGGTTTTATTTCGAATCCTTTAAATGTTTATATATACTTATACCTTTTGTATACCAAGTCATACTTTTTGGAGTTAAAACAAATCACTTTCAAAGCGGTATCAAATACTTCTTATAATATTACTAAGTGTCATGATCTCAATTTATAAACTAATTTTCAAATTTTACATTAAAATCCATAGAAAATATATGGATAGATCGAGTAACACCAAAATGATACTTAGGAATAGGGTAGTACCAAATCATACTATATATTCCCTTACTAAGAAGGGTAATACTCACGAGAAGTGCTTACCAACTATAATAGTCGCCTTTTCGACCCCCGAATGTCAAAGCTAATACATCCACGGTATTCACATGTCGAGCACCCGAGTGCCATAAAGATAGAGTGTTAGGGTAAAATAAGAATAAGAAAGAGGAGAACAAAGACATCGAAATCTCACAACGACATGATAACATATAATATCAAAATGATATTTACAAAGAAAACTGTATGGATACAATAATCATAGCAAACTAACCTATCATCAGCCTTGATAGTTATAACAGCCTGTTCTTACAATTGCTGATATATATATATATGAAAAAAGTAATGTAGCAGAAATAAATAATACGGTAGGTAAACATCTAGTTCCTCTCCGAGAGCAACAATGAACATCAACAAAATCTAAAAATATACTCAGGGATGACCCGAGCATTATAAGAAGATAATAACCAGATCAGTCTGATTAAACCAGCATGAGAAACTCAATCATATGGATTCTTATATTTATAAAACCTTTCAAAAATAAAGGTACCTCGTAATACTGTACCGCAAATAAACACAGAGTGATTTTTACCTTATGATAAGCAAACTACTTCGTAGGAAAATCTAATGATATTATAATACTGTATAGGGTGTAGAATATAAGTAAGAAACATAGTTATGGTGTGTGAAGTGTACACCGCAAAAATAATAATATTTACACAATTAAAACCACTAAGGCACGTTCGCTAATTCTGTAAGATTTCCATGGAGAGGTCCTCAATACTTCAAGGCGGATCTCCTACATAACAGTCAGAGAATTCCATTCTGAACGTCGTATATCTTTAGAAAAAATATACCATAAGGTCAACAAAAAAGGCTCCAATGCCAGATCACTTTTGTGAACTACACGGCAACCAAGTATCAACAACTCCCACGTGTAACATCTCGATAAGCATACTCTAGATATGGAATTGTTATACCCTCATGGGTAGCTAAACCCAAGGTTGTGAATCCTACTCTATGTTTAGTCCTTTACCGATAGTGAAGCCTCGTTCAACATCTTTACACATGAGTCATCATCACTCGAACATATGATGAATCCCCAAATGGATTCCAGCATTTCGAATAGATCCACTTCCAAGAGATAGAATACGTATCTCGACCTTGAAGTGGTTTTCTATAAGTAAAACACTTACCAATCCTAGTCTCTTCAAGACTAAATCGACGAATTTGGTCATTTTCAACAACAATGAGAATGATCGCATAAGGGAATTAGGTCCCGTGTACTTCTCATAAGCAAGTAAACACACAAGCATTATCAATTCATACAAAGCACGATCAAGTAAAATATTTACTAGTCCTGGCCTCTTTAAAACAAATCGATGAATTTCCGATTGACTTAATTTCGGTTCTTTTAGAAGTAACAGAAAGCTAGAGGCATTTCATGTCAATGCTCCTATAATAACCCAGAATTTTGTAATATGATTTTGGGAATATTTAATCAATTTTGAATATTGAAATAATTAGTTGTTAAAGTTAAGACTTGAATTCAAATATATAGATTATATAAAATCTTTGAATAGTGAATTAAATATTTTGATTTTAAATTGAATATTAATTTAATTGATTTAATGATCTTACTCCTTTAAATTAATAAATAATAACGGTACAACAATAAATAGTTCAGATAAATAATAATAAATTTTATTTTTATTTTAACGACTTGATTTTTATTGTATTTTTAATTTAATTTATTTGATTTTTCCATAATTTTTAATTTAGGAAATATTTAAATTTTCGTTTGATGATTTTTCAATAGACGACGGTGTTTTGTGATTTTACAAAATAGAATAACCAGTGTATATTATTTTTGTTTTGAGCTCGCGATGCTATTTTGAGCACGACTGTATTTTTTTTATCATTCAGAGTTCGTACAAGAACGGAAATCTGTGCGGCGAGATATCGAAAATTTCAATATAATATATCTCAAACCTAACCCTTAAACCAATTCAACACCATTTCCTCACTTTCATCTTCATGTTTCAGTTTAACAGTAAAAGGAAATTTATATCCACTTCTTTTAAAATCAAAATTAATTCCAATAAATTTAAAAAATGTAAAACAAATATCTTTAGAATCGAAGTGAGGAGATCTACAGTTTGACTTGAGTTTTGAAGAGTGTGGTGGAGAGTTTGGGTTAGTGATAGGCAACCTAGGGTTTAGTATTTTAGGGCTTAAGGTTGATGATTTGCAAAATTTAATAATTTATTGTTGGATTGGAGTCCGTGAGGTCAAATAGCACCTGCGAAGGAGTTTTGGTGGGGTTCGACATGAATTTGGGTCGTGTGACTTAGTGAGGGGCAAAAGTAGGTTGTAATGTTGCGACTGTCAAGGGATGGCCGAGTCGAAGGTGATGGGGTGGATGGAGTTGCTCGTGCGAAGAAGAGTTTAGTATTGGATTCAGGTGACTTAGTGAAAGGATGAGGGATGATGTGGTGGAGAGAGTATTGGCCATAGGTCGCTATAGGGAGGTATAGGTGGGAGATTTTGTGAAAGAAAGATGAAACACCCCGTAAAATGAATCATAAATAAATAAAGTAAATTGAATTAAATATGATAAGGATTGGATATGGAAATTTTATAAAATTTGGAATTTGACCACAAAAGTTATTCTGTTGCGGCGAGAGCGATGGTGCGGCGACGACGATGGATTGGGTTGCGATCGTTTGAAAAAAACAGAGAAAAGTTCGTTCGGCCTGGGTAAATCGTGCATGTGAGGGATGAAGGAAGAAGGAGGTTTAAGTTTTAAAATTGAATTAATTAAGTTAATTATAAAATTAATTATCTCGTACGGTCATAAATTCATAACCTGTTCATACGAGGTCGGTTTTGGGCGCGATAAGTTGCGTTGCGTTCGTATCAGCGAGTACTATGCTATGGAGTTGGATTGGATGGATTCAGAGCTAATAGGAATTTTGGGTTAAATTGAACGACCATTCGATTTTAATTCAAACCGGTGCGCTTTGGCGACTTCTGGAATTTTTGGTGAATAAACCCACCTCTCTAGCCCACTTATATTTTTATATAAGCATGGATAATTTTATTTATGTTGTTGTTGCTTGTTTGGATGATTTACTATATTTATTGGTTGGTTTGGACATATTCCATCCTATTGGAGCGGATAAGGCACTATTACGTTCCCGTGAATGAGCATATAACCCTTTGTATACGATCGTCCCTCGAAACAGTTGATTTATATTATTTGATTATATATTGTATGTGATGTAGGGGGACAGGTTGGAGACACTGTTGATTTTACTTTTCATATATTTTGATATATGATATGTTGGATTACATATTTGATGACATTGATTGTTTTTCTTATTTAGTGCTATAGTAGCACTGGGCCATACTTTTAGTATTTTGAAATACTATAAAATAGTGATTTTGAATTGAAATGATTTTCAAAGTGATTTTGGAAGTATATAAGTGTTAATAATTTCTAAATTATTAAAAGGAATGAATTTATTTTTAAATAAATAAAAGGTATGATTTTTGATGTTTTGAAAGTATGGTTTTGAGAAATACTTTAAATAGAAATTCTTGAGTAGTTTATATAAAGGATTTATAAATGGACTTTATGAATAAATTAGATTTATAAAGAAATGGATTTATAAGTGGATTTTATAAATAAATTAGATTTATAAAGAAATGGATTTATAAGTGGATTTTATAAATAAATTAGATTTATTAAAAAATGGATTTATAACTGGATTTCATAAATAAATTAGATTGATAAAGAAATGGATTTATAAGTGGACTTCGATAGTAAAACGATTTTTTTATAAAAGAATGATTTATAAATATAATTTTATAAATAAAGAGATTTTATAAAATATAATTTTTATAAAATAGAAAGGAGATTTATAAACATAGTTTTATAAATATGGAAAGATTTATGTTGAGTATAAATATGGATTTTCATGTAAAGGAAATACTTTCAAGTTTTAAGAGTTAAATAATCTTTTAAAGGGATGTTTTGAAAGTAATATTTTTGATGAAGTTAATGATTTTTAAAGTAATAACCTTTAAAAGTAAAGTTTTGGAAGTAATAATTTCAAACGGAGTTTAAATGGTTTGAATAAAATGTGTTAAGTATCGAAAACATGGATTTCAACATTTATTGTTGTAATAAACGTTTTTAAGGAAAGTAAGGACGACATGGTCTATAATATTGTAGTTACAGTAAATGGTTTCCGAAAGGAAATGTTTTATATAGTATACTGGATTTATATATATATATAATTAATCGAATCCCTATACTAATGTTTTAGGTTGTCGTAAGGTGTTTTACGCAACATTCGTTTTGTCCCAAATAAAGTGCGTTTTGAAGAATACTTTCCTCAAGATTTGTAAATATACTTATTTCTTTTTTAGGCATATAGAGATATTTTCTTAGTGTTGAAAGTTTAATGATTTATAAATATACTTATTATGAATTTAAGTATATCGAGATATTTTTTAAGTGTTGAAATATTAAAGTGGTTTGTGAATATACTTATACCGTTGATATAAGTATATGGAAACATTTTCAAATATTGAAAGATTAAAATGGTTTTAAGAATATATCTTTTTCAAGATAATTTGAAGTAAATATTTGGAAATTGATTTAATTAATAAAATATTAATTAAATGGGCCTAGTGACTGCTTATGTGCTAGATATTAGTTGTTGCTTTGATGGTTAAATAACCAACAATCAAATTTAGCCATTTTTGGTTCCTTGACTTGATGTGGGAACTGATTAGTCGTGCACTTAGCATGAAGCCGACCGAGTAGGCTTGATTATCGTTTGGATTAAGAATGTTGATTCGAGTAGTGCGGAGTGTGTAACAACCCGCATATTTTACGATTATATATTTAAATGTTTTATTTAAATATAGCATCGTTAATTGAATTTAATGTTCGAAATATGATTTTTTGTAAACAGTCAAATCCGGACTCGAGACCACTTCCATTGAGTTCAAAATGACGTTTACAACCTTTTGAGTATAAACATTGATATGTTTGGAGTTGATTAGGATTTTGGTATTTTGTTTGGGCTCTGGTTTGTGTTCTAGCCCACTAACCCAATAAGAGAACCCAAACCTTCTACCGAATAACTCCCACTCCACTCCTCTTCATTCATTCATTCCATTTTTCTAAATTCCTTACACTCAAGCCCTAAAGGAAAAATGGAGGAAAGGAGGGGAAATCAAAATTCCTTATCCCAAGATTCTTAGGAAATTCAAATTCAAGTTCTAAAATCAAAGAGAAGCGTAGGTAAGCATCCTCTTCATCTTATCCATCTTAATCCCTCTCCAATTTTCATAATTTCCTATAACCTAACTTAGGAAATATTTGCATATGATCATAGATTGGAGCTTCTAGAGTTGTGATTGTAGTGGAGTTGATCTTTCTTTGTTTTAGAGCTTCTCATTCCTTGTTTTTGAATTTAAAGGTGAGTTCTTGAACTCACATCTATGTCTATAGCTTTCATTTGTTGTTAGGTATGAATTCCTAACATCTATTTCATGTTCAATTGTTTTTGAATTGAATTAGTTTGGTGAATTTTCCAATTTTGGTATTTTGAAGTCAAAATCTATGTAAATCCTACTATGGATGTTTGGACATGTTGTTTGGAGTGTATTGAAGAGCCTATAGGGCTGGTTGTCATTTGGCATAAATCCCTAGCCACCATCGCTTATTCGATCGCATCCGAGTTGATTTGGCCATCAATGGCCTAGGCAAATTTTGCCCTGAGATTCAGCTCAGACGTCTGGTAAAACACTCAGACGTTTGAGGCAAAGGAATAACATTCCAAACCTATGGCTCAGACATCTAAGTGATCTGGTGTAACGACCCGTATTTTTACGGATCGAAAACATCGTAAAACAGTTGTTATTAGACTGTTAGTATTGTTAAGTCGTCCAGAGTTTAGGTCGACTAAAGCTTGAGTCGAGTAGTGGCTTGGGTCGTATAGAAGTTAAGTCGTGTGTAGCTTAGGTCGCTTGGGAGATGAGTCGTGTGATGGCTTAGGTCGTGGGGTAGGTTAGGTCGGATGAGCGACTTAAGAGGTTGGAGCAACCTACAGGAATTGGCGACCTAAAGAGTAGACGACCTAAGGAAGTGAACAACTTAAGGTAGTGAACGACCTAAGAGTTAGCGGTATAGGAAACTGGGCAAGTTAGCGACCTAAGGAGGATAGGTCGGCAACGACTTAAGGAAGCTGGTGTTAGTGAGTTAACGACCTAAGAAACTAAGTGGGTTAACGACCTAGGAAGTTTGAGTTGTTCGAGCGACTTAGTAGTTGTTGTAGTTAGGTCGTGAGCGACCTATGGGGTGTTGTGCTTAGTTAAGTCGTGAGCGACCTAAGTTTAGCAGATATGAGTAGTAGGTCATAGACGACCTATGATAATACTAGGTATAGTTAGGTCGTATCCCACTTAGGTCACGACTTATGTTAGGTCGCGTAGATGCTTAAGGGGTTAGGTCGTGAGGCGTTAAGTCGCTAAGTCGTATTTTGTTAAGTCGTTTAGTAGTATCTCGTTAGGTCGCGCAATGTGTTAGGTCGTATATGTGTTAGGTCGCACGTATGTGTTAGGTCGCGCACATGTGTTAGGTCGCACGCATATGTTAGGTCGGAGGGTTTGTTAGGTCGTGGACGACCTAAGGGGATTTCTGCCTATAAATAGGCGGGTTCTTCTTCATTTTTGGGATCCGGATTTCGAAGCGACGAAGTGCTGCCATTTTGAGAGCTCGAGTTCTACACTTCTTCACTTCTTTTCTCCACTTTAATCTTGTGATTCCTTCCATCCAAATTGAAGATCAAATCGAAGATCCAAGAGCTTAGATTGAAGATCTACATCCATCGAAGAGAGATTTCATCATTTGAAGCGGGATTTTGTTAGATCAAGTTAGATTCTTCGCTGTCCAGATCTGAAGTGTGTTGCTTTTGAGGTGTTTAGGTGATTTGGTGTGTGGTGATTATCTCTCACACGGATCCAAAGGAGTATATCGGATCGTTGGCTTGATTTTGTGTTAAAGTAGTGATTTCCATGCATTTCCGTAAACTTAAGTATAGATCTACTGTTCATGATGATTTGACATCCATTTTACTACATGTTAACCTATGCAAGTTCATTCATCAAGTTATAGAGATATTGTTCATGTTTCATGCTTGTTAGATTTAGACTCTTTATTTAGAAGATTTGCCATTATTGTTATAATTGTTTATTAGATCATATTTGAATGTTTGATTACTTGGATTAATGATTGAATTGATTGATTGTTATGAATTAGTTGATTGATGATTTGATTTAGACAAGATGGTCGAAGATGATTCAAAAGCTAAGGGAAAGGCTCTTGAATTGGGAAAGCTGCTCGTGGCATATGTGGCGGATGATGAAGCTCATATGGATAGGTGTGATGATGATGATGTTGAGATGAGGCTTTGCTATAATGAGATGAAGCGAAGCATGGTATGAGAAAGTCTTGGTTTAATCCAGACGGGATCATTCCAAGCATGTTGATAACTCGGTGAAATGGTTCGAGTTTGAGGATAATGGTTTGCTCGAGAGGCGCTTGAGCTAGTATGGAAATAGTCGTCGAGGAGGATGACTAGAAGGCTGAGATTTCATCGTTGTTGAAGGTTCTAGCATGCTCAAAGCAAGAGTACGTTGGGCAGATTCGATAGTCCCTAAAGACTATGATTGTAGTCGAGTACTCTGGGCAGATTCGATAGTCCTAGGCACGGGCTGCGACGACGTGCAGAGTTATGTCTAGAACCGAGGTTGCCATTAACCCTTGACGGACGGCTGAAAGAATGTGCCGGTCATTCAATTAACGGTGGTATCGAAGCAATGATAACAGTGATAGCCAGAGTCATGGATGTTTGGTTGTATCGTCGTTCGGTCTCAAGAGCGGTATTTTCTGGGTGCTTATCTGATCTTGGTTTAGGCCTTGGGGGTTTGTACTTGGAAAACATCGCCCTTGACTCGAGTGATAATTACTTTACTTTAATTGTTTGCTTTGCTATGTTTGCTTCTGCTTAGTGTGTGTCTGGGGGCTATCACTGTAGAAAGAGGTGGAGTGGGAGGGTTGGATTCCTATTCCTTTTTCCTTTATGCTCTTTTGGTATGTTGTTAGTTAATTTACCGCTCACTAAGACTGTTGTTTGACTCAAGGCTTTATGTTTTAACTCTTATTGCCTTGGGCTGTTCGTCCATTTTGGGACGGGCAGACTAGGTAGCAGGTGACAGGTGCCGTTCTTAGTTTCCGACGATGCTGATGACGAAGACGAGCTGGAGGCTTGCATATTATTTTTCTTACTATATGTACTGGATGTTCTGCTGCTTTGTATAATTCTCTGAGTGATATGTAGTGAGGCTTGATGTATTGACTATTCAGATGTTTGTACTCAACTATTATGAAGTTTAATTGATGAGATTCTATTCTGTGAAGCTTCACTATATATATTCTCTATTGTATTTTATCCATGCGCTGTGAGTAATACGATAGATTCTGCTGTTTTAACTTAACCTTGGCAACCGTCCATGGCTGCCTGGCACACTTTACAGCGCACTATTACCTAGTTCAGTGCAGGGGTCATGGCCGGTCGTCACATTTGGTATCAGAGCTTTGGTTAATCGATTTTACCCAACGCTCGCTGACGTAACTACGTATGAGAGACGTAATTGTATTTTGATGGATTATTACTATATATAACAAGTATGGTGGCACGTCCGTTGGACGTGTACGAAGAAGGAAGTGACGTATTTTGTCTCTGTTACAATTATGATACTGTGAGAGATTATAGTAATTTTTCGTTAATTACGGTGAAAAAGAGGAAGATGATATGACAAATAAACAGAAATAAGGTGTTGTAAGAAAGACGGTAGGTAAACCCGATAATGATGAAGCACATTTGCAGGAGTTATTTGGTACGTGCGATGCACGTGCACGTGTGTAGGAGGAATTGGTATTATGAAACATTGTTTGTTATTTTTTTTGTCACCTTACGAAATGACATTGTACATGATGTTGTATTTTCTGTGTTTGAGAATGTGTTATTTAGATGCAGTTGATGATGATGTGCTGTAGGGAAAAAAAATTTGTTGTTGTAGTACCAGAGTACTTGTGGGTGTGTGTACAACAGAAAATAAGAAGTCGTACAGGTAGATAAACGTGTAGACGGAAATCAAATTATGTATATAAGTATACTGCATAAGGCAAAGCAGTTGTAAAAGCTATTTTATTTGCAAAGTACAGATGGAGAAAATATGCAGCATAAATGGAATTGATTAAATGTTGTAGTTATGCATAGAGTAATCAATTCTGCGAACGTTCTGCAAGATAGCGCTCAACGGCTCGATCACACTCTTCGATCTGCAGGAGAAAGTTAAAGTGGTTGAAAGTTAGACGATTAATATATGTATGCACAAATATGCGGATGTGTTGAAGTGTAGGGTAGTATGTGTAGCATACCACTTCGAGAGTGAAGAAATCATCCCAATTACCGTCTGTCGGGTAAGGTGCATGGGGATGATGGTCGGTAGGGATTTGTAGTTGATTCGAAGATGCAGACGCTTCCTTCAAGTCCATTTGTTTCTGCGAACTCTTTTTTGTTGGTACGTACGATTGAATATGTTGTAGTCGTTTTGCGTTGGTACCATTTTTTGAATCGTGCTGTTGAGCAGGAGGCGGTGGGAAGGAAGCAGAAGAAGCAGTTATTTTAGTAGGCAGAGTTTGAAGAAGCTTTGTTGAACGGGTGCATTTGCGTTTAACCCTTTCTGTGGAAAGGTTTATTGCACTCTCTTGAGTGGATGTTGAACATTTGGTCTGCATTGAAGGAAGTCGGTAGTGAGTTAGAAGGAAACGAAATATGAAAAAAAGTAGTGCCATATCAGTGAACAGCTGTATTTGAGAAAGGCGGATGGTGTTACCTTTGTCATTGAAGGAGCAGACTGTATTAAGCAGACAGTAAAAGTGTAGGGAGTTGAGTTTATAAGTTGGTGGGGATGTGAGGCGGTAAGTGGAAGAGGAAAACATGTGAGGTAATGAGGTAGTTGCTGGAAAAGTTGAATCAGTATTATTCGGCAAATGGAAATGGGGTTGGGAGTATGGTGAAATGGATGTGAGGAAAACACGTAAGTGGGTAGGAAATGGGAAACGCGGTATGATAGGGGAAAAAATTGCTGTAGAACAGGACGTTACATGTATGTGTGTGGTAGTACTTCCGTGCAAGGTGATGTGTAAAAACTTGCGTGAAAAACACAGCAAGGTGCTGTATAAGTACTTGCGTGCAGGAAGAGTAAAGCTGTCCATCTTTAATAAAGCAATCTGTAGCATAATGTGCAGGAAGTGGAAGGAAACTTTATTGAAAGCATGTTAAGCAAATACATTGGCTGGGTGTCAGAAAATTGCAGAAGTAGTACAGTAGGACATTGTAAATGTGAAGTGCATTATCTTGTCAATGTACGGAAGTAAACATTTTTGTAGTGAAAATAAGTTGCCCATCTAATGTCCATTGATTCCGTAATATTTTTTTTTGCTGTACTGTTTGTTGTTGGACAGTTTCCCCCGTAATAAAAATATGGGAAACATATGATTCATATTCTACAGTGTATGTACATATATACAAATGGTTAGTAATTGAGTACTGATGCTTTTTTGTTTGAATGCGGTTGTTGTTAACTATTTTAATAGGCATGTATATGACGTGAACGAAGGTTATTACGAATATTTTGCAGAGAATAGTAAGTTGAGAATGGAAAATTGAAAACACGATGCAACAGTATGGTAATGAAAAAGCAAACAGAACTGTGCAATATATTAATGTAATAGGTGAAACATTAAACAGTCAGTAGTTCGAAACAGAGCACAGAGCGTGGTAATGATACGGGTATGTAAAAATATTAAAAAGGTTTACATTTAAATAGCTACCGAGTACAAATGACGTAGTCTATAATTCAACTTTAGTTTTGGCAACGTTAATCTGCTTTCATCCGGCTGAACAACTGGAATATAATCGAAATGGGTAAATGTTGAATGGAATGATCAGATCATCCAACGTTACCACCTTTTCATACGTTCTCCATTCAGCTGGGCACCTTACGGGTCTTTCACAGGAATGTCTGAAAGAATAAACGTAAGGTGATTAATGATTTTATATTGTTGAGGAGTTTGTCGCTCTGTCCATTATAATCTGAGTATAATGTTTTGCATAACTTGCACAGGCATAAAATGAACCTGAGTAGACAAATAGGTTCCATAACTTGCACAGGCAGAACTTCAGTGGACAGTCATGCCCACTCTGTCCATTTGCATGTGAGTATAATGTTTTTTGGTAGTTACCTTTGTTTCACGAACATGTAGTACATTTGCAGTTAATTATAAAAGTGGGAATAAATTCAGGAGGCCAAAAACAGTTCAAGTTGACTGCTGTTAGTTATCAGAGCTATTTGGAAATAATCTAAAGCATAAAAACAGTAATATGTTTTGATTCATCGTAATAGTAAATGCATGAGTCCAAAAACAGTTCAAGTTGACTGATGTTAGTTATCAGAGCTATTTGAAAATAATCTAAAGCATAAAAACTGTAATATGTTTTGATTCATCATAACAGTAAATGAATGAGTCCAAAAACAGTTCAAATTGACTGCCGTTAGTTATCAGAGATATTGGGAGTTGTACATTTTACAAATGGCTTACTTGATATTAGATCCCAGCATAAATGGGCACTCCAAAGGCGATAGTTGTTAAAAACTTTGTCCAATAGGTCCTTTACTGTATCATCGTCCAACTGAAATAGCATATGTAGTGTTAACAGTACTTGTAGCATCTCCTATACTTTTAATTATACAAAACTTCGTATTGGAAAAATGGAGAACAATGTGAAATAGGGTACGCAGCCACTATTTAATCAATCAGTTTGGAAAGCACAACAATATTGGCTCTCATTTTGGCAAATGAGATTTTCCATTTACAAATTTGTAGCTCAAAATTAGAATCTATGCTCTGACAAAATAATAAACAGTTGACGAACCTATTACTTAGTGGGTAGAAACGTCTTTGTGCAGAAAACTGATGTATACACATTAATTTATCATTGGTATATGATCTAAAGGTACCTATATTACGATAACATATGTGTGCAATGAGAGCCTGACGATGTCAAATTAAGAACATCAAGCATAGAGACATAAAGCTCAACTGCAAACTTAAAAAAATAACAGTTTGGTATGAAAGATGAGGATAAAATTCTAAGAATTCAAAATGTCTAAACTGTGTTTTTCATCTTGAAAAACATATAATAGATGGTCTGCGTCGTCAACATATTAAGTTACTACTTTAGGTAAACAAAATCTGAGTTAGTGTTAATTTACAAAAAATAACTTTATAAAGAACACAACTTGAAGAACATGTGAATGTAGAGTAATGAAAAATATGGGTAATATCTTACGGTTGGGTATGTGGCTCAGTAGTTGTCCTGGTTGTACAGAAAAGTTACGCGTGCAGGTGGAATGAGTGTAGGGTGTACAGCGTGAGTAGGAAAATCATGTTGATGAAGTAGTTGAGGAGGTAAGTGGAATTAAATTGAAGTCGGCATGAGAGGGGGAATAAAAGGCAGTATGTTTTAACTGTTCGTTCGGAAGGACGTATGTGCCAGTTTGGGACACGAAATTTTGAAAGGAAGAACACTTTATGAAACAGTGTTTAACCAAAATCTATTGTTCCAAGCAAGTAAATAAAGTGGTAACCTCAGAAGTTGGAAAAGTGATGGTTTTACTGTATTAACTTACTGTGCCGAATGGTGGGTAAATAATGCAGATAAAGTATCAGTGTTAAGTGTTTGTTTTACTGTCTTAACTTAGTGTGCAGAATAGTGGGTAAATAATGGTAATAAAGTATCAGGCTATTGGGTGCAGGTGGTGCAGTTAAATGGATCCATACCATGATCTTTTGAGGGTCGTAGAAGACATTTTGTTCAGGTTTATCCGTTGTCCGTGTAGAAGATAAAGTAAGTCATCCCTGCAGAAGGAACAAAAGACATGAAACTGTGTTTGAGGGAAAAAAATTTGACAGCAATTGCAGCATATGAAATAGCGATTGATCAAATTTAATGTTGCACTGAAATAAAGAAAGTGATAAATTCAAAAATGAAATAAGGCTTGCTATTACTGTGTGTAATTGTTGTTGACAATTTTAGTGAAATGAGATTAGTAAAATATTAGCAAAATGGAGGACGATACGGTAGATAAGTGGATGCATACCAATCAGTTTTCAGAGGCGGGAGACATTTGTACCATCTTTATGCTTTGTCCTTGTAGAAGACCAACTAAATCATGCTTGCAGAGGAAATAAAAACAGAACATTGTGTTAGGTGAACGATGTGTATAATGTGAAATTTGGAAGCTTACAGTTTGACCACTTACATTTTGTGTAATTCAGCTCAATTGGGAGGAGTGAGTGAAATTTTGGGGTGGAAAACAGCGTTGGTGTAGCAGGATTGATTGGTGAAGTTTGTATCTCTATACTCCCGGTGATATTTTGGGTTGACCACTTACCTCCCTCGCTCGAGCTCGAAGATTCAACCCAAATTGCAGTTGCCAAGTAAATCAGCAGCAGTTGTTATGCAGGAAAGAGCAAACGAAATTGGTAGTAGGTAGAAAAACAGAACAGTGCAACGGTTGGAAAGTCATATGTCAAAATGAAAAGGCTGAGAACAGTATTTATACGACTGACAAATGGTGTGAGGGGGTATGATGAGAAGAATGATGTGCAGTTTTATTACAATGTTTGTGTATTATTTGCAGTTGGAATGTAAAAGCATGGTAAACAGTGGAGGTTATTGTTTGGAAAATAAAAAAAGATGGATTGTAAGTTAGGACGTTGTAAGTGGGGGTTGGAAGAGGTGGTGAGGGTGAATGCAGGAGTGTATGGACGGGTGGTTGAAAAGTGGAGTCTGTAAGATGTCATCAAGGGACATTCATAATTTGAGAGCACATTTGCAAGACATCGTGGTAAACAACATTTCGAGTACGTGTTGCAGTACTCCATCGAAGGTCTTCGTTTCGAACCAAAATTTTTGTTGTGCTACCTGAAATCCCACGGGATAAAGCGACGTAAAGTTGGCCATGACTGAAAACATGGTTGGGAAGATAAATTCCAACATGTGGGATGGTTTGCCCCTGGGATTTGTTTATTGTTAATGCAAAGGCAAGCCTAACTGGGAATTGTTTACGGGTAAGGTTGAATGGTAGCTTTATGTTCTCAGAAGGCTTTAACGGTATACGGGGAATAAATACCCGTGTACCCCGAAATTGACCGAAAGAAATTTCGACGTCTATAAGGTTTCGATGGAAGACACGACAGATTAGTCTCATTCCATTACATAGTCCAATTCGGGGATCAAGGTTTCGTAGTAACATTATTGGACATCCTTGCTTAAGAGTCAGCTTATGAGGTGGCATACCACCTGGGTTAAGCGAGTTCAGGAACTCATTTTGATATAAGTTTGATGGGTCGTCTTCTATTTTGTCAAAAGAGTAGTAAATGTGTTGTTCTCCAGGAAATTGATTTATTATCAAATTATTAACTTCATCCGCAGTTTCATTTGTTGGTGATAATATCGCTCTACTCAGCATGTACTTTGTATTGCTAAAATTGTCAATTAATGCGGGGAAGATTTCGTTAATCAGACAGTGTAACGAAGTTGGACCGTCCCATCGCACGACAATATGCGATGGTAGTTTGATCATGTCGTCGTGTACGGTGGGTTCAGTACCATTTCCTATGCGCAGAACAAAGTCAGCGTAACTTTGGTCAGCTCGTGCCCTCATATTTTTTGTTAGTTGAAATACTTTAACAGTTGACCATAAATATGAACGAACTATACATGCATCAGATGTTTGAGCTCTAGTCCCCCCTGGAACAACCGGTAAAACTTGACGAAAATCACCGCCTAATATCATAATTTTACCTCCAAATGGAGCATCGGCATTGGTCAAGTCTCGTAATGTTCTGTCTAAAGCTTCGAACGCGTGACGGTGAGCCATGGTTGCTTCGTCCCATAGTAGAACGGTTGCCGCAGACAGAAGTTTTGCAGTATCAGACTGTTTGGCAATATGACAGGTGGACGAAGAGTGTAAGTTGATAGGAATTTTAAATCGTGAGTGTGCTGTTCTACCACCGGGTAACGCAATAGAAGCGATTCCCGAAGTAGCTGTAGCAAGTGCGATAAGACCTCGGTTTCGTAGATGAGCTAAAATTGCTTTGTATAGAAAAGTTTTTCCCGTCCCTCCAGGGCCGTCGATGAAATAAATTGAGCTGCTTTTCGAATCCACCGTAACCATGATTGCGTCAAAAGCTTGTTTTTGTTCAGTGGTTAACTTATTTATTGCTTGCAAATCAGACGATGTTATTTCTATGGACTGTTCTTCCAAAATAAGCATCGAATTGTTGTATTCGTCAGTTGAATGCAGGGAGTTATGGGGTAAATCATAATCAAATATGGTTCTATTATACTATTTTAGAAGGTTGTTAAGATCAAAAAGACATCGACCAACTAAATATGTAGCAGAAAGTGAGGCAGAAGAAGTGGATAGGTAATCTTCAGTTAGAAACGGCCAAAATTCATCCCATAGGTCACGTAAAGCACAGGGTTCGCAGTAGACTAAAATGGTAACAAATAATCGCCTTAAAGCAAGAGGCATATGGGTGTTCGAAGCATCAGTTAAACAATCCTTAATACTGTTATCGTTTTCTAGCAATCCTTGGTGTTCGGCTGCCTCTTTGAAGGTACTGTAAACAGTTTCGTTGACCGTGCGTAAGTGTTCGAAAGAAAGTGGTCCTGGAATATGATTCAGTAATAGTCGTAAGTAGTAGCGATCACCTTCGGTTGGTGGTACGGTGTATAGCCGACCAATTACTTTACGTTGTATTTGTCTACGTAACCATTGTTTTTGTTCATTGTTCCACCAATACTTTTCGGGAAATTCATGGTAAAGGTACGGTCGTGCGTCCTCGTCTGTTAAGTTTTTGTTAAAAAATTCGGTAAGCATAGTTTTTGTTCTGTGTTCATCAGCTACAATAGATTGTAAGCTTTCGTCTGAGTTAAATTGAATATGTTGCTTGTTAGGTAAATGTATTTGTAGTCCTATTACTGACGGAGACATGCTACTAAGTTGGAACTTAAATATCCGCCATAGGGACTCTGGTGCGCAGATCCATCTGGCATTAACGAATTGAGAAATTTCATCAATGGTGGATGATGAAGAAGACACGCTTAGGGATACGCGATCTGATCCTTTGTAAACGTATTTATATAGATATTTGACAGATTTAATACTGGAACAAATTTCAACATTTATATGACAGTCATATTTTAGAAGCAAATAAGGGTTATAAGGAACGACCCAACGATTGTCAACTGCAGTATTACTTGTGTGACCCTGTATTCCACTGTCACGACGTCTGTAGATGGGATACGAATCAGCTCCTTGTAAAGTTGATGCGGCAAAGGGTTTAGGAAATCCCTTCTTACATATCCCATCTCGCATGCATACGGCAGTGGGGTTGAAATTGCCGCATGGATGATGAATCATGTGTTTAATAACTAATGTGTACAAATCTGGTTCTAATTCAATGTTTGGAATTTCTGCCCTAACCATAGTATCATAATCGTCGGCGGTATTTAGTTTATCAGTGTCTGTCAGAATAAGTAAGATATGAGCATGTGGTAATCCCCTTTTCTGAAACTCTATCACATGAACATGTGCAATGACTTTACCTAGGACATGTTTATCAAATAAATCAGCTTTAAGTTGTTCTAATTTTGCACGGAAAACTCGAGTTGTCAAATCAGGACGATCATATGGCTGTTGAAAGGGAAATAGCTCTTGTGTAATCTCAATCCAATTAGGATTACAGGTTACAGTAATAAATAAGTCAGGCTTTCCATACCTTCGTACAATTGCCATTGCGTCCTGATACCGTTGATGCATGTCTCGTGGGCTACCAGTATGGGAGGATGGTAGTACTTTTCGAACCCCAACATTTCCTACAAATAGCAGAGTTGTGTCAAAAATTTAAGTGTGTAATGTATATTGTGAATGGGGGAAAATGGATGGGATGGAATGTACGAACCGGCAGTTGTCTCCCCACTGGCTAGAGCGTCTTGTAAACCTTGATATAAGTTGGCTCGAATAGTACCTTGGTGGTCTCGAAGATAGCCTAGTCGCATAGTTTCAATTTTGACAAAAGTATCAACCACAAATTGTTGGAGTAGGCGACCACCAAGTAGCAGAAGAGGCTGCTCCGTAGGTCGTACCTACGATTTGTACAAAGTGGTAAGCGTGGGGGATATATGTGAGAGTTAATGTATTTGAGGTATGCATACAGAAGTTGTATATTCCGTTCAGCATAGGGGAGGACAAACCTGTAAAATGTGAGAGTAGTAGGCTCTACAGCTGATTTGGTTATGACCGGTATTGTGGATGTTCAGATCCCATCCTTGTTCACCGCGTGGGAGGAGAAGCGGGTATTGCAGTGGATCATAAAATCCAGCTGTATCGGCAACTCGTTGCAAGGTTCCTGATCTTGTTTGAACTATAATCTCTCTGTCGTTTGAACTGCTTGAGCAATCATCGCCGACAATGATACCCGCCACTTGTGACGCAGTAGGTAGTTGGTGAAAATGACGATTAACTGTAAGTTCTTTTATTATAAGCCTACAATTTTCTATATCAGTACGATGCCCCAACTGTCGCAGCACATGTACATAAGGGTTGTAAAAATCTAAGATTTGTTGCAATGTTTGCAGGATGTCTGGTCTTAATATTGCACTATCCTGTTGCCGATTTTCAATCTCATGATCAGTATCGTAGATGTACATTTGTAGGTATCTAGGTCTACTACCCGGCAGAGGCAGAACACTTCCAATGCTGTGATAGATGGAGCCTTGGGCACGGTAAGAGTATATTCCGTTCCGAGCGGAGGCCAAGTGTTGATCGATGTTAGCCCCCATAGAGGTGAATGCGAAAGCATTGTTGTAAGATCTAATGTTAGTTCGGAAATGTAAACCTCTGTCACTGTCATCATTGAATAAAGCTAAAAGTTCCGGAGGTGGCGGAGGGTAGGAAGTGGTAACTTTACCACTTGAGCAACAATTCCCACTTGTTTCACGGGGAAATAATTTTGCACTACAGTGTCGGCACTGAGTTGGTTGAGGTAGGATATGGCGGAGGAAAGGTTGGGTAGCAGTAAAATTTCAACCACAGTTATAACGGGTAGGAAGAGCAGATTGATGTGGAAGTTGTTGGGGAGGAGGTATAGCTGTTGGTGCAGTAGAAGCAATATCAACTGTTATGTTTGAATGGTTAATGAATTTACAATTTAGAGTTATTTGACGTTTCAAAATACTAAAATACTGTAACCTAAAAAGGGATGGGAATTGAATATAAATTTGGTTAACAAATAAATTCAAGCAGTAAGGTAATAACATGCTGGATAGAAAAAGTAAGTGATGAATGAAGTGTATAAGAGGAAGAACTGAATATTACCAGCAGGTGTCTTGTAATAGGAATGAACATATGTGAAGGTTAAAAAATGTATCTACTGCATACGTACCGAAACTTGGTTAAAAGCAGTAGGGTGAGCAGAAATAAAAAGTAAACTGTATGAAGTGGTTAAAAAAACACGAATGTTTGTACTTAATTGTATATTTAGTTTTTACTAAAAATGGAGAAAATTTCATGAGGCTATAATTTGCAGTAGTGTGGTGTTAACATATATTAGTGTTGTACCGACCGTGGCACAAAAAATATTAGTGTTGTTGAAAAAGGAGGCAAAACTTTTGCATTTAAGAGTACATATTTTTTAAACAGCAAAGTGTTTAAAACATCCAAAAAATTGTACAGTCAAAACTGCTGCATACGTGCCAGTTATACTGATTTGGAATTAAGCATATACGAACCTAAATTTATGTTCGCGTACAACGTATAACAGGTTAAAATCGTACATATACGAAAAGCAGTGTTATGTTTGAAATTAACCTTGTGTGAAGTAAATTAAGAACATTTTAACTTTTGCGTAGACTGTTGAATGTAAATATATCAAAACTTTAAATTTAGTAGATCAGAAGAAGTGAAGGTAATCATAAATAAAGCAAAAAAAGTATCAAAGGTTAACAGTCTAGGTTTTTAATGTTAAATAAAGCAAAGTAATTGTATTGCAAAGTTAGTTTACTTGACTTGTATGACTAATACAGTAGCTCGAAGACAAAACCTTTGCCTAAAATCGGGTGCATACTAAATTGGTGTACAGGATGGGTAAGAACAGTTTGTTAAGTAAATTAAAAGGCATATAATTTTGCAACAAAATAGTATACGGTAAGAAAGCATTAGAGAAAACTGGTTAACATAGAAAAATTCAGAGCTGATGTATGTGTGGGGGTTATATGTAGTTGGAAGTAAACACATATACGAAACTGACAGAGCGTTAAAGGGGACCGTAGTATGAAATCAACGCTGGCCATAACTGCAGAGTTGAAAACCGAGCGCAGAAATTAGTTTTTGCAGATTATGGTAGTTGAAAGAACCAAAATAGCTGGAGTAGATCAGTTAACAAATAAGTAGATGCGACATGTGGATAAAAATAAGTAACTTCTCTTTTATAATACCACTTAGGAGCATAAAAATAGGTTTAACAATAAAATATAGATACAACAGTCAAACAAAAGCGTATAATATTAAGCCTTATACAGTATAACAAACTTGTAATTTTAGTACTGAAATATTAAAAAATTGCATATACTGATGACTAAAAGTTGGGCCATTTTAAATAGTATTCCCTAGGGAAACATGGAATAAAAAGGATTAAAAGGGACAGTATTTGCACTGAACAGTTGAGAAGTCTCAAAAGTAATGAACATGCTTTTACTTTCTATGACATTGACAGTTTTTTATCCTATTTAAATGGTGAATTAAAATTAGTTTATTTGTTGGTTTATTAAGCGTAAATAGGAAAATGCATGAATCTCACAATGTAAATAAATAAAACAATGATTGCACTGTAAAAGTTTGAAAGGTAAAAAGTAGGAAATTAATTTATTTGAGACAGAGTATTTGAAAAGGGAAGTAAATAAATAGTTGTAATAGTATAGTCAAAATAATTAACTGCAAAGTTATAACACCGTCTAGGAGATGAAAAGTAGGTTTAACCATAAAATATAGGAATAACATCAAACAAAACCGTAGAATATCAAGCTTTCTACAGGTTAACTTACTTGTAATTTTAATACTTGAATATATTAAAAATTATTGCATAACTTAATGACTAAAAGTAAGGCTTTTATAAGTAGTATGCCCAGGTGATACATAAAATAGAAAAGATAGAAATGGATAATACTTTCCATGAAATCGCAAGTTTTGTATCTTATTTAGCATATTAAGCGTAAGTAGGAAAACAGATTAATATCATAATTTAAACAAACTAAACAATGAATGTAGTGTATTGAGGCTGAAAATTTATATATTTGAATGGTTAAGAAAAATTGAATTTATAATTAGTTTGACGGGTAAAAAAGTACAAAATATCAGATGAAGGTAAACCATATTTTGTAACAGTTAAAAGTTAGAAGTAAACTATATTAGTTGTATAGCTTGTACGGTCAAACTTTGAAGAACATGTATTAAATCATGTTACATGTATCCGTTCGAAAACTTTTAGAAGGAATGATGTATGAAAGTGGGAAAGTTAAAAAATTAAAACTTAATGTATGTGTGGAAGTGTAATTGGAAGTATTGTATGCAGTAGAAGATGTTCTGTTTAGAGGAATACGTTATCAGCAGGAGGTGGTTACCCAATTTTTTTTTTAATTCGAAATATCAGTGGTAGTGATATTCATCGATGGTCGAGGGCTTAATTTATAAGCGTGGATACGTAAAAGAATGTAGTAAAACAGAATGGTTGCAACCCGAAAGCATGGTATAGGAATGTAAGGTAGGGTAAATAGTACAGTAAAATTTGACATTGCAAACTGACGTTGGGGAGTTAAAAACAAATGTTTATCAAAAGAGTAATTGATGAAAAGTGCGAAAAATTTTATGGCAAATAGTGGTTAACATTTAAAACACTCACTGTCCAATGTGTATAATTGTTTATAAACTGATATGTCGATGAATGCCTATAATTGTAACATATCAATATTGTTTCCACTGTGTATACCTAAAATATAATCGAGGGAAAAGGAGAGAGTAACATAATAATTTACATTATCCATTGCCAAGTATGTACAGATAAACAGGGTGTTTGTGTAAAAGTGGTTAACAGCCTAAAATGCAGAAATGGACTGTAAATGTGTACTGTACTTGTGTAAACTGAAACATAGATATTAAAATGTTGGAACTGCTGCAACCGTAACGGGGAGGGCAAAAGTACCTGTCAAATTTTGCTGCTGTTGGTTTGCAGCAGCAGATGTCCTTCTACTTGCGAGGGCAGACTGTCTAGCTTGTTGACGCCTAACACGTTGAGTAACACGTCGTCTTTCCCGTTGTTGAAGGTCCATAAAGTTGTGGAAAAAAATAAGTTAGGTGGAAGAACAGTGTGAATAAGGTGGGGCAGTTGAATTCATATGCCAAAATATTGCTAAAAAATGAAAGGGGAAGAGTACGTAGTAGTAAAGGTGAAAAGTGGGGTGAATGGATAGTGGAAAATGCATACTTATAGGAAAGGAGTAGATATTTTGCAACTGACATATTATTAAGTGGAAGATTTTGAAGGAGTCATAGTGCTGTAATTATGGCTGAGATAATGGGGTTAACGGCTAGTGTGTAGCAGGTCAAAGTAAGATTAGTATTTGAAAATGTAACGACTGTTGTAGATAATGCAACTGAATTAATGTAAGTGAGGTATAGGTCAGTTATTGTCAATGGAATAAGAATTGGTTCTATCGTACAGGCAGAGCATATATAAATTAACTGTTGTAGAGGAATCTGAAAGGGTTCTTGTACCGATGGAGTTTTGTGTTACATTAATATTTGATGCTAACCATACTAACTATTAATGGTTGGTTTTTTTTTCCAAAAACATGTATTTTGAATAGAGTAAGTTTGGCCATAATACAGCCATAATGCTGTAAATACAACCATAACGCTGTTGGTTAACCAAAAAAGGCATTTGAAGCTACAACTTAATTTCTAAGTTTCAGCATTTAAATATAGAAATGCTTAGTAAAAGTTGCACAGTACGATGAACACAAAAACTAATATGGTCTAATACCTAGCACTGAGGCGCACTTGAAATTTAGGACTTTAAAAGTTATCATACATTCGTAAAGCCGTATGCTTCTGGAAACTAATAGTGAATACAAATTTGGCACATTAATATGTCTGAAAATGGATTCGTATATAAAAATAATAATCTTCTATTAATCTTTACAGTTGAAATTGTGCATTTATGTATTGAAAAATAATTAGGCAGGAGTATATGAAGTCCGAAAACTGGCAAAATTAATTGGTGAAACCACAAATGGAAAACAATTTTAAGTAGACCCGAAGTACATTTAACTGCCAAAATTATGTAAATAAGAGAGGATCGTATCAGTGTAGTATTTGAAGCAGACAAATAGTTTATTCATGAATGGGATACATAGAAATCATACCAAATCTATAAGAAAGAAAAACCAATTGTTGTCATAGTTCCTGCTTTATTTTTTTGTACTGAATTTAAATTAAATCAGTTTGCAAACCTAAAATTAATCAAGCATGAACTAAGCATGTAGTACAATAAGATGAAACTGCAGATTGAACATAATTCAATTTGGTCGATATACCTCTTCTGATGGGTTGTTCCCCTCCATTTTGTTCGCAAATTGGACTTAGAAATCCGAAGGGTAGCAGCCTCCATGGTGTTGTGAAATGTCACAAATCCTGCAGAATTAGTGTAGCTCAAATTAGGTTTTGTAAAATAAGTAAATTGTAAAAATGATTATCGTAGTAAGAAAATGAGCACAATACCTTTATATCGCCGCAGCAATGGTCCTGTCCGCAGGCGGTGGAAGGCGACCATGATTTTATATCTAAAACCTTTGGAAAAAAAGAAAATAAATCATTTTGCAAACCTAAAAGGAATCAAGCATGAACTAAGCATGTAGTAAAATAAGATGGAACTTGAGAGTGAACGTAATTCAATTTACTCGATATACCTCTTGTGATGGGTTTTTCCCCTCTATTTTCTTTACAAATTGGAGTATGAAAATTTTCTTTTTGCCTCTCACAAATTATTGGAACTTTATTAATCCAAAACCGATTCTTGTAAAAATTGTTGCTGGTAGCTAGTTAATATAATGAAACAGCTAATGTTTAATTATTTTAAACAATCAACCACAAAATTAGTATAGAAACAGAATCTCTTTCAACTTTTATTTAAACATTTTAGCCATAGAAAAAGAATATGTTCACCATACCAACATCACCACCCAAGCTTAAATTCATAAAGCAACACTATTATGTCCCTCAACCGTACATTAAACTTAAATTCAAAGAAAAGTACAAACATCCTTTAATTGTAATTTACATCAAATATATTGATATAGAAGTAATGTTTTCTTGAATCATGTAATACAAATTGAACACAATTTCTGCACAATTTTCAATCAAGTAATACACATTACTTAAAAAATATTGATCCATTGTTTAGGAAAGAAAAGAAACTTAAGAGCTTATGTACTAATATGTGTATACGATTACATTGCTTCAACCAAGGGAAGTAAAGATTTGAGTATGCCCTTATAAAGTTGATAAACCTGTTCCATTCATGATTCCACCGGAGAAAACAATACGCAATTATGGACCCGAAGCTTAATAAAACATAAACATAATTAGCAGATGTAAGAAGTAAAAAAGAGGAATATGGTGAAAGAAATGAAGTCTTATGGATGTGCTTGTCTATTTCGAAAATTTATCGAGCATATTTACTGTATACCTAAAATAACCAACATACGTGTTTAACGTATTGGTACGAAGATTGCATAAAGTAGGCTTGATAAAAATGGAACAACCAACATTATCATGTCTGTACAAAGAAAACATTATTGCCTTGGTAAGAATATCCCAAAAATGAGAAGGAAAATATTGAAAAACAAAACATGACACTAATTTTGATAATTGTTAAATATACCGACAGAGCAAAAATTCAAGTTATCGCTGAAGAGGAGTTTCGTACCCTGCACACTGAAGGAATAACTCCAATTAATAGAACTCCGGTACCATTATTAGATGAAGGGAAAGAAGTTTATACCAATCGAATTTCAATGCTCTGAAAATTTCAGCAGCATAACAAAAAAAGTTTGGATAAACCATGTTGATTGAAAGCATAAAAAACGTTAATCCATGGTATTATTGTTAAAGCTTAACGATTTGATGACCAATTTAACAGTACATGGTTTGTATATAAATAATGTGTCTAAATTTTTAGAAAAAAATGTTTTTTTATTGCGTAATCGATCGATTCAAATTAATTTAAATTATCCTAATTGATATTAATTTGGAGTAATGTGTGTATTTATTTTTTACTTTGGCAAAATGTGAATTCTGGCAAGGATTACTGGAAATGAATTACAACACGCATCCTTCCTGACTTGTCCCGGTTTACTGTTGGGTTCAATAATTAGCAGTCAGTTCAACATATTAAAGATTTCTAGTTCAAACTAACAGCAAGGTAATATGACATACTGGGAACAAAAGCATTGCGAGTACACAAATATTTCATGTCTATATGCTAACATTGATAACATAATCATTTATTATGGTCAGACGTACATACCTCAAATATATATATAGAAATAATGAAAACTAATTTATAATCTGCTTGAATGTACCTTGAGTAAATTCCAAACCCATAAGCCAAGTCCGAAGCACATATCTTGACCTTGAAACTTAGTTGGAAGGGTTAAGCAAGTAACTGTTATGAGTAATCTTTCAGGCTATAGAAACAAACAACGTGTAATACAATATAAAGTATGTATGCTTAATAAATTGATCAACTTTCAGCAGAATTGGGTAGAAGCATAGGCGGTGTGTGATATCCACCGCCGATGCAACTACAAAAAACTTTAGCTAGAAAACTTAAAGGGACATAATGTCCCAATTCCAAACTACTTTTCAATTTTGATAATATCACCATTGGAATTAATGACCTATAATACATTTTCCTGCTAATCAAGCGGGATCTTTACATGACATAATTTATTTATTTGATGGGTAAAATAAAAAAATGTTGTTGATATGTTCATTTACTGCATGGATTCAAACAGTACGTACCGCCCGTTAGCAATCAGAATTACACAAAGTGGATAATAACATGGTCCAAATTACTTAAATCACCTCAAAAACAGTATGAAACTACAAACTATAAACCTCAAAAAGTTTACATCACACAACTACTTTGCCTATAATCCACCGGTCTTTCAACAAATCAATTTTTCAAATACGGTTAAATACGGTTTACAAATAAAGGCACTTCAATATTGCATACGTTTTTCGACGTACATTGCATACATACGCACTAACTATAGGATATGAACATTACTGGCAATTATAAAACATAATGATTTCAATAACAGAATCATCAAACAATATATGCCAGATTTGAACTTAAAAATGGTAGAATGCGATGCTATAGGATATTAGATTAAAAAAATAGGAACAACTACATGTATAATTGTTGTTCGATATATTTATATATACACATTGGTGGATAAACAGTTAATTAGCCATACAGTAGTGTACCTAAAATAGTTGTAGCCAACAATAATGTAAGCACTTGTGGAATGTGTATGTTGTACCTATTTAAAATTTTAGGACTTCAAGCATGTCAGTTAAGTTTGAAACATACATCATCAGGTTAAAAAATACATGGAAGTCCAGGTTCATTGAAAAATTGTTCTGACTATCTCTGGATGTTGGAAAATTATAGAAAATAGAACGATGAAGATTATATATGTAACAAAAGCATTATAATTTTACAAAGGCATATCACAAAAGTACACGGTGAGTGATAATCATCTACGATGCAACTGTAAACAACTTTAAACACTATACGTAAAAATCATTAATATTTCATTGAATTGCTTTGCAAACTTTTCACATGTATTAGCAACATTCATCAGGAATTTGATGTATCAAACATTGGTTTTTGAAAATCAAACAACACTATCAAGTAATATTGTAAATTGAAATTTTCCATGGTAAAACATATATGTGGTTGACATAAGCATCTAACGCATGATTTATATTTACATCTTGTACTCGTTACTATTCCATATTACACGAATTGGAGAGGATCGTATCAGTGTAGTATTTGAAGCAGACAAATAGTTTATTCATGAATGGGATACATAGAAATCATACCAAATCTATAAGAAAGAAAAACCAATTGTTGTCATAGTTCCTGCTTTATTTTTTTGTACTGAATTTAAATTAAATCAGTTTGCAAACCTAAAATTAATCAAGCATGAACTAAGCATGTAGTACAATAAGATGGAACTGCGGATTGAACATAATTCAATTTGGTCGATATACCTCTTGTGATGGGTTGTTCCCCTCCATTTTGTTCGCAAATTGGACTTAGAAATCCGAAGGGTGGCAGCCTCCATGGTGTTGTCAAATGTCACAAATCCTGCAGAATTAGTGTAGCTCAAATTAGGTTTTGTAAAATAAGTAAATTGTAAAAATGATTATCGTAGTAAGAAAATGAGCACAATACCTTTATATCGCCGCAGCAGTGGTCCTCTCCGCAGGCGGTGGAAGGCGACCACGATTTTATATCTAAAACCTTTGGAAAAAAAGCAAATAAATCATTTTGCAAACCTAAAAGGAATCAAACAGAAAAACTAAAGAAAACAACAAATTAAATTAAATTAAGCTGCTAACCTTTAAATTGCGAATCTAGGTCTGGAGAAGCACGGAAATCGTGATGGAATTAGGGTTCCATCCGGTGGAATTTGATGGGATTACAACTGAAACCAAGATGTACAGAAATCAAACAACATCGAAGCAAATAAATCATTTTGCAAACCTAAAAGGAATCAAGCAGAAAAACTAAAGAAAACAACAAATTAATTTAAATTAAGCTGCTAACCTTTAAATTGCGAATCTAGATCTGGAGGAGCACGGAAATCGTGATGGAATTAGGGTTCCATCCGGTGGAATTTGATGCGATTACACCTGAAACCAAGATGTACAGAAATCAAACAACATCGAAAACGAAAGTCTAAAATCGTACCATTTCTGAGTGATTGTTGTGTACCTTCTAACGATGCTGGCTTTCTCGAAGTCGTTGAAAGGCGTTCAAAGTCTGAGTGAATTAGGGCCGCGAACATCTTCATTGCTGAATGGCGATTATGGAGGCAGTCGATCTTCGTGCAAGCTGAAGAGTACTGGCGGCGGCAGCGTATGTAGTAGCAGAGTGGGAGGGAAAGGACAGTTCGATGGAATGATAGGTTGGTGAAGGAGGGGCGGGTGGGCAGTTGAAGGAGGGGGGCAGCCATTTTTTACAGGGAAGGGGTGGTGGGTTCAGAGGAAAGTGGAAGACGGGGTGGAAAAGAAAGAGGGTGGAAAGGAGACGTGGGAGTTTTACTGTCGGCAACATGGGATGTAGTGAAAAAAAGACTTAATTGACCTTTACACGGATGCCTTGTTTTGCTGAACGGTGGACAAAACGGGAAGTTCCAAAAAGGCTTCAGTTTGACCATTTGACCGAAGGTTTTTTATTATAGTATAAGATATAGTAGCTTAGAAAGATTTGAGTCCTTTATGCAGTTGTTCTCAAGGTGCATTAATCATTCCTTTTTATAGATATTAAGAATGAGTCGAAGAGGGAGACCAGCTGCTAGGGAAGGCCGTGCAACTGAGGGGGCTGCTGATTATGTTGCTATGTTCAAAGCTATGATGACTTCGATCATGAGAAGGATGCCAGCTCCGGGGCCGTCAGTAGATGTTGGAGTTCAAGTTCAAACTCCAAAACCGGTGGATTTTGCCAAGCTGTGTAAAGACTATACTGCTCTTGGAGGAAAGATTTTCTTGGGGACAGAATCAACCATTGAAGTCCAGAGGTGGATAGATGCTTGTAGAAGGATCTTTAGTGATTTGGGAATTGAGGATGCGACTAAGAGGAAGTTAGCATCAAGGCAGCTTCAAGGGAGAGCCTCTGACTGGTGGAACTCTATCACCATTGATACTCCAGAGGAAGAAATTACTTGGGAGCAATTCCAAGCCAGATTTGAAGCTAAGTTCATTTCTACGGCTCAGAATTCTGTTCTGTTTAAGAAGTTTGTGGAGCTCAAGCAAGAGGGAAGTCCAGTTCTTGAGTATGTTTCTGAGTTGAAGCTTTGTCCAAGTATGCCCGGTCGTATATTGAATCTCCTTACCAGAAGAACGAGAAGTTTGTAACAGGCTTGGACAGTTATCTTGGGAGGCAGTTGGTGGATCATTTGGACGATTCATTTGAGAAGCTTGTGGAGAAAGCTCTCAGGCATGAGAATCTGTTTCCTAAAGAGGGATCTGTTGTTGCTGTGACCAAGGAAGAGTCTAGACCACAGCAGAGTGGAAACAAGAAGAGGAAGCAGCAGCAGCAAAAGGGTAAGGATGGCCAGAAGAAGCCGAAGGGCGAAGTGACCTGCTACAATTGTCAGCAGAAGGTCCATTTCTCCAGAGATTGCAAGAATCCGAAAGTGCCGGTGAAGTGCCACAACTGTGACAAGCCGGGGCATATCAGGAAGAATTGTCCAGAACCGCGGAAGGACAAGCAGATTGTGCAAGCTTATGCTTTGGGGGCTGTTCCATCATCTTCAAAAGCTCCTACCGCTAAAGAGAAAGGAAAGAGTGTGGTAGTTCAAGGTACTCTTTCCATATGTGGTGTTCCAGTTAGAGTGTTATTTGATACTAGGGCGTCGCATTCTTTTGTTTGTAATGAACTTGTAGGCCGGTTGGGTTTAGAACCGGATATTGTTGATAGGCCATTGGTTGTGACTAATCCAGTTGGGGGTTCATCTTGTCTGTGTATGCTATGCCGTGGTTTGATTGTATCGAGTCATGATTGCTCTTTTGTTTGTGATTGTTTTGTTCTGAACTTTGCGGGGTTCAGAATTATTTTGGGTATGGACTGGCTTAGGAAGTATGCGGCAAAGGTTGATTGTGAAAGGTTGGAGGTGATAGTCGAGAATGTGGAGGGGCGAAAGGTTGTGATACGATGTAAGCATGAAGAAGGCGTCTTCATGGGCTTCATGTATTCGCTGGTTGTTCCACGGGATGGACTGTCATCTGTGCCAATCGCTAATGGATTTGAGGATGTCTTTGATGAGGTCAAAGGGTTACCGCCGCATAGAGAGATCGAGTTTCGTATAGATCTAGTTGAAGGAGCCAAACCTGTTGTGATGCCTCTTAGGCGGATGGCGCCTAGGGAACAACAGGAGTTGAAGGTGCAGGTTGATGATCTTTTACAGAAAGGATTCATTCGGCGTAGTGTGTCCGAATGGGGTGCACCAGTTGTGTTTGCAACCAAAGCAGATGGATCGTTGAGGTTGTGTGTGGATTATTGTGAGCTGAATAAAGTGACTAAGAAGAACAAGTATCCATTGCCAAGAATAGATGATTTGTTTGATCATCTTCACGAAGCTAAGGTGTTTTCTCAGATGGATTTGGCAACGGGATTTCACCAGTTGAGAGTGGCTAAGGATAGTGTGCCGAAGACTGCTTTTCGGACACCATCCGGTTTCTTTGAGTGGCTGGTAATGCCGTTTGGATTGACTAATGCGCCAGCATATTTTGTGCATCTTATGAATAGAGTGTTCAGAGATCAGTTGAACAAGTTCGTGGATGATATTCTGATTTATTCCAGAACTGAAGAAGAGCACAAGACGCATTTGCGTATTGTTTTGGAAATCTTACGGAAACATCAGCTGAAGGCTAAGTTTTCGAAGTGTCACTTCTAGAAGAGTGAAGTGAGGTTCTTAGGCCATATTATTTCTGGAAATGGAATAGCGGTTGATTCCGCTAAGGTGGCAGCAATCCAGGATTGGGTTAGACCTAAGAATGCATCTGATGTGAGAAGTTTTCTTGGATTAGCAGGATACTATCGTCGGTTTATCAAAGACATTTCCAAGATAGCTGCACCGTTAACAGGATTGACAAAAAAGAACCAAGTGTTCAGATGGGATGATAAGTGTGGGCAAGCTAGAGGCATTTCATGTCAATGCTCCTATAATAACCCAGAATTTTGTAATATGATTTTGGGAATATTTAATCAATTTTAAATATTGAAATAATTAGTTGTTAAAGTTAAGACTTGAATTCAAATATATAGATTATATAAAATCTTTGAATAGTGAATTAAATATTTTGATTTTAAATTGAATATTAATTTAATTGATTTAATGATCTTACTCCTTTAAATTAATAAATAATAACGGTACAACAATAAATAGTTCAGATAAATAATAATAAATTTTATTTTTATTTTAACGACTTGATTTTTATTGTATTTTTAATTTAATTTATTTGATTTTTCCATAATTTTTAATTTAGGAAATATTTAAATTTTCGTTTGATGATTTTTCAATAGACGACGGTGTTTTGTGATTTTACAAAATAGAATAACCAGTGTATATTATTTTTGTTTTGAGCTCGCGATGCTATTTTGAGCACGACTGTATTTTTTTTATCATTCAGAGTTCGTACAAGAACGGAAATCTGTGCGGCGAGATATCGAAAATTTCAATATAATATATCTCAAACCTAACCCTTAAACCAATTCAACACCATTTCCTCACTTTCATCTTCATGTTTCAGTTTAACAGTAAAAGGAAATTTATATCCACTTCTTTTAAAATCAAAATTAATTCCAATAAATTTAAAAAATGTAAAACAAATATCTTTAGAATCGAAGTGAGGAGATCTACAGTTTGACTTGAGTTTTGAAGAGTGTGGTGGAGAGTTTGGGTTAGTGATAGGCAACCTAGGGTTTAGTATTTTAGGGCTTAAGGTTGATGATTTGCAAAATTTAATAATTTATTGTTGGATTGGAGTCCGTGAGGTCAAATAGCACCTGCGAAGGAGTTTTGGTGGGGTTCGACATGAATTTGGGTCGTGTGACTTAGTGAGGGGCAAAAGTAGGTTGTAATGTTGCGACTGTCAAGGGATGGCCGAGTCGAAGGTGATGGGGTGGATGGAGTTGCTCGTGCGAAGAAGAGTTTAGTATTGGATTCAGGTGACTTAGTGAAAGGATGAGGGATGATGTGGTGGAGAGAGTATCGGCCATAGGTCGCTATAGGGAGGTATAGGTGGGAGATTTTGTGAAAGAAAGATGAAACACCCCGTAAAATGAATCATAAATAAATAAAGTAAATTGAATTAAATATGATAAGGATTGGATATGGAAATTTTATAAAATTTGGAATTTGACCACAAAAGTTATTCTGTTGCGGCGAGAGCGATGGTGCGGCGACGACGATGGATTGGGTTGCGATCGTTTGAAAAAAACAGAGAAAAGTTCGTTCGGCCTGGGTAAATCGTGCATGTGAGGGATGAAGGAAGAAGGAGGTTTAAGTTTTAAAATTGAATTAATTAAGTTAATTATAAAATTAATTATCTCGTACGATCATAAATTCATAACCTGTTCATACGAGGTCGGTTTTGGGCGCGATAAGTTGCGTTGCGTTCGTATCAACGAGTACTATGCTATGGAGTTGGATTGGATGGATTCGGAGCTAATAGGAATTTTGGGTTAAATTGAACGACCATTCGATTTTAATTCAAACCGGTGCGCTTTGGCGACTTCTGGAATTTTTGGTGAATAAACCCACCTCTCTAGCCCACTTATATTTTTATATAAGCATGGATAATTTTATTTATGTTGTTGTTGCTTGTTTGGATGATTTACTATATTTATTGGTTGGTTTGGACATATTCCATCCTATTGGAGCGGATAAGGCACTATTACGTTCCCGTGAATGAGCATATAACCCTTTGTATACGATCGTCCCTCGAAACAGTTGATTTATATTATTTGATTATATATTGTATGTGATGTAGGGGGATAGGTTGGAGACACTGTTGATTTTACTTTTCATATATTTTGATATATGATATGTTGGATTACATATTTGATGACATTGATTGTTTTTCTTATTTAGTGCTATAGTAGCACTGGGCCATACTTTTAGTATTTTGAAATACTATAAAATAGTGATTTTGAATTGAAATGATTTTCAAAGTGATTTTGGAAGTATATAAGTGTTAATAATTTCTAAATTATTAAAAGGAATGAATTTATTTTTAAATAAATAAAAGGTATGATTTTTGATGTTTTGAAAGTATGGTTTTGAGAAATACTTTAAATAGAAATTCTTGAGTAGTTTATATAAAGGATTTATAAATGGACTTTATGAATAAATTAGATTTATAAAGAAATGGATTTATAAGTGGATTTTATAAATAAATTAGATTTATAAAGAAATGGATTTATAAGTGGATTTTATAAATAAATTAGATTTATTAAAAAATGGATTTATAACTGGATTTCATAAATAAATTAGATTGATAAAGAAATGGATTTATAAGTGGACTTCGATAGTAAAACGATTTTTTTATAAAAGAATGATTTATAAATATAATTTTATAAATAAAGAGATTTTATAAAATATAATTTTTATAAAATAGAAAGGAGATTTATAAACATAGTTTTATAAATATGGAAAGATTTATGTTGAGTATAAATATGGATTTTCATGTAAAGGAAATACTTTCAAGTTTTAAGAGTTAAATAATCTTTTAAAGGGATGTTTTGAAAGTAATATTTTTGATGAAGTTAATGATTTTTAAAGTAATAACCTTTAAAAGTAAAGTTTTGGAAGTAATAATTTCAAACGGAGTTTAAATGGTTTGAATAAAATGTGTTAAGTATCGAAAACATGGATTTCAACATTTATTGTTGTAATAAACGTTTTTAAGGAAAGTAAGGACGACATGGTCTATAATATTGTAGTTACAGTAAATGGTTTCCGAAAGGAAATGTTTTATATAGTATACTGGATTTATATATATATATAATTAATCGAATCCCTATACTAATGTTTTAGGTTTTCGTAAGGTGTTTTACGCAACATTCGTTTTGTCCCAAATAAAGTGCGTTTTGAAGAATACTTTCCTCAAGATTTGTAAATATACTTATTTCTTTTTTAGGCATATATAGATATTTTCTTAGTGTTGAAAGTTTAATGATTTATAAATATACTTATTATGAATTTAAGTATATCGAGATATTTTTTAAGTGTTGAAATATTAAAGTGGTTTGTGAATATACTTATACCGTTGATATAAGTATATGGAAACATTTTCAAATATTGAAAGATTAAAATGGTTTTAAGAATATATCTTTTTCAAGATAATTTGAAGTAAATATTTGGAAATTGATTTAATTAATAAAATATTAATTAAATGGGCCTAGTGACTGCTTATGTGCTAGATATTAGTTGTTGCTTTGATGGTTAAATAACCAACAATCAAATTTAGCCATTTTTGGTTCCTTGACTTGATGTGGGAACTGATTAGTCGTGCACTTAGCATGAAGCCGACCGAGTAGGCTTGATTATCGTTTGGATTAAGAATGTTGATTCGAGTAGTGCGGAGTGTGTAACAACCCGCATATTTTACGATTATATATTTAAATGTTTTATTTAAATATAGCATCGTTAATTGAATTTAATGTTCGAAATATGATTTTTTGTAAACAGTCAAATCCGGACTCGAGACCACTTCCATTGAGTTCAAAATGACGTTTACAACCTTTTGAGTATAAACATTGATATGTTTGGAGTTGATTAGGATTTTGGTATTTTGTTTGGGCTCTGGTTTGTGTTCTAGCCCACTAACCCAATAAGAGAACCCAAACCTTCTACCGATTAACTCCCACTCCACTCCTCTTCATTCATTCATTCCATTTTTCTAAATTCCTTACACTCAAGCCCTAAAGGAAAAATGGAGGAAAGGAGGGGAAATCAAAATTCCTTATCCCAAGATTCTTAGGAAATTCAAATTCAAGTTCTAAAATCAAAGAGAAGCGTAGGTAAGCATCCTCTTCATCTTATCCATCTTAATCCCTCTCCAATTTTCATAATTTCCTATAACCTAACTTAGGAAATATTTGCATATGATCATAGATTGGAGCTTCTAGAGTTGTGATTGTAGTGGAGTTGATCTTTCTTTGTTTTAGAGCTTCTCATTCCTTGTTTTTGAATTTAAAGGTGAGTTCTTGAACTCACATCTATGTCTATAGCTTTCATTTGTTGTTAGGTATGAATTCCTAACATCTATTTCATGTTCAATTGTTTTTGAATTGAATTAGTTTGGTGAATTTTCCAATTTTGGTATTTTGAAGTCAAAATCTATGTAAATCCTACTATGGATGTTTGGACATGTTGTTTGGAGTGCATTGAAGAGCCTATAGGGCTGGTTGTCATTTGGCATAAATCCCTAGCCACCATCGCTTATTCGATCGCATCCGAGTTGATTTGGCCATCAATGGCCTAGGCAAATTTTGCCCTGAGATTCAGCTCAGACGTCTGGTAAAACACTCAGACGTTTGAGGCAAAGGAATAACATTCCAAACCTATGGCTCAGACATCTGAGTGATCTGGTGTAACGACCCGTATTTTTACGGATCGAAAACATCGTAAAACAGTTGTTATTAGACTGTTAGTATTGTTAAGTCGTCCAGAGTTTAGGTCGACTAAAGCTTGAGTCGAGTAGTGGCTTGGGTCGTATAGAAGTTAAGTCGTGTGTAGCTTAGGTCGCTTGGGAGATGAGTCGTGTGATGGCTTAGGTCGTGGGGTAGGTTAGGTCGGATGAGCGACTTAAGAGGTTGGAGCAACCTACAGGAATTGGCGACCTAAAGAGTAGACGACCTAAGGAAGTGAACAACTTAAGGTAGTGAACGACCTAAGAGTTAGCGGTATAGGAAACTGGGCAAGTTAGCGACCTAAGGAGGATAGGTCGGCAACGACTTAAGGAAGCTGGTGTTAGTGAGTTAACGACCTAAGAAACTAAGTGGGTTAACGACCTAGGAAGTTTGAGTTGTTCGAGCGACTTAGTAGTTGTTGTAGTTAGGTCGTGAGCGACCTATGGGGTGTTGTGCTTAGTTAAGTCGTGAGCGACCTAAGTTTAGCAGATATGAGTAGTAGGTCGTAGACGACCTATGATAATACTAGGTATAGTTAGGTCGTATCCCACTTAGGTCACGACTTATGTTAGGTCGCGTAGATGCTTAAGGGGTTAGGTCGTGAGGCGTTAAGTCGCTAAGTCGTATTTTGTTAAGTCGTTTAGTAGTATCTCGTTAGGTCGCGCAATGTGTTAGGTCGTATATGTGTTAGGTCGCGCGTGTGTTAGGTCGCGCACATGTGTTAGGTCGTATATGTGTTAGGTCGCGCGCATATGTTAGGTCGGAGGGTTTGTTAGGTCGTGGACGACCTAAGGGGATTTCTGCCTATAAATAGGCGGGTTCTTCTTCATTTTTGGGATCCGGATTTCGAAGCGACGAAGTGCTGCCATTTTGAGAGCTCGAGTTCTACACTTCTTCACTTCTTTTCTCCACTTTAATCTTGTGATTCCTTCCATCCAAATTGAAGATCAAATCGAAGATTCAAGAGCTTAGATTGAAGATCTACATCCATCGAAGAGAGATTTCATCATTTGAAGCGGGATTTTGTTAGATCAAGTTAGATTCTTCGCTGTCCAGATCTGAAGTGTGTTGCTTTTGAGGTGTTTAGGTGATTTGGTGTGTGGTGATTATCTCTCACACGGATCCAAAGGAGTATATCGGATCGTTGGCTTGATTTTGTGTTAAAGTAGTGATTTCCATGCATTTCCGTAAACTTAAGTATAGATCTACTGTTCATGATGATTTGACATCCATTTTACTACATGTTAACCTATGCAAGTTCATTCATCAAGTTATAGAGATATTGTTCATGTTTCATGCTTGTTAGATTTAGACTCTTTATTTAGAAGATTTGCCATTATTGTTATAATTGTTTATTAGATCATATTTGAATGTTTGATTACTTGGATTAATGATTGACTTGATTGATTGTTATGAATTAGTTGATTGATGATTTGATTTAGACAAGATGGTCGAAGATGATTCAAAAGCTAAGGGAAAGGCTCTTGAATTGGGAAAGCTGCTCGTGGCATATGTGGCGGATGATGAAGCTCATATGGATAGGTGTGATGATGATGATGTTGAGATGAGGCTTTGCTATAATGAGATGAAGCGAAGCATGGTATGAGAAAGTCTTGGTTTAATCCAGACGGGATCATTCCAAGCATGTTGATAACTCGGTGAAATGGTTCGAGTTTGAGGATAATGGTTTGCTCGAGAGGCGCTTGAGCTAGTATGGAAATAGTCGTCGAGGAGGATGACTAGAAGGCTGAGATTTCATCGTTGTTGAAGGTTCTAGCATGCTCAAAGCAAGAGTACGTTGGGCAGATTCGATAGTCCCTAAAGACTATGATTGTAGTCGAGTACTCTGGGCAGATTCGATAGTCCTAGGCACGGGCTGCGACGACGTGCAGAGTTATGTCTAGAACCGAGGTTGCCATTAACCCTTGACGGACGGCTGAAAGAATGTGCCGGTCATTCAATTAACGGTGGTATCGAAGCAATGATAACAGTGATAGCCAGAGTCATGGATGTTTGGTTGTATCGTCGTTCGGTCTCAAGAGCGGTATTTTCTGGGTGCTTATCTGATCTTGGTTTAGGCCTTGGGGGTTTGTACTTGGAAAACATCGCCCTTGACTCGAGTGATAATTACTTTACTTTAATTGTTTGCTTTGCTATGTTTGCTTCTGCTTAGTGTGTGTCTGGGGGCTATCACTGTAGAAAGAGGTGGAGTGGGAGGGTTGGATTCCTATTCCTTTTTCCTTTATGCTCTTTTGGTATGTTATTAGTTAATTTACCGCTCACTAAGACTGTTGTTTGACTCAAGGCTTTATGTTTTAACTCTTATTGCCTTGGGCTGTTCGTCCATTTTGGGACGGGCAGACTAGGTAGCAGGTGACAGGTGCCGTTCTTAGTTTCCGACGATGCTGATGACGAAGACGAGCTGGAGGCTTGCATATTATTTTTCTTACTATATGTACTGGATGTTCTGCTGCTTTGTATAATTCTCTGAGTGATATGTAGTGAGGCTTGATGTATTGACTATTCAGATGTTTGTACTCAACTATTATGAAGTTTTATTGATGAGATTCTATTCTGTGAAGCTTCACTATATATATTCTCTATTGTATTTTATCCATGCGCTGTGAGTAATACGATAGATTCTGCTGTTTTAACTTAACCTTGGCAACCATCCATGGCTACCTGGCACACTTTACAGCGCACTATTACCTAGTTCAGTGCAGGGGTCAAGGCCGGTCGTCACATCTAGAAAAATTCCAGACCTTCAGCTCAGACGTCTGGGAGAACCACCAGACGTCTGGCGCTGTTAAAATCAGCCAATTTGCCCGTTTTTATGCAAGTTTCCATTTTTTATCGATTTTTGTTGATCCGGTTAGTTGTTGTCATTTATTATTGACTTTGATGACTTCTTTTCTGGATTTTTGGGAATATCCATTTGATGGATTTGATATCGATTTTCATGGTTTTATTTCACGTCGTCGAATGTGAATTTTTGGTGATAGATTGTTTTTACAATCGTTTCTATGATTTGTCACTTTAAAATATAAAGGTTTCTATACTAGTAGTAAATACTCAAACTCTTTCACAAAAATGACTATAACATTTCTTTTAATACAAAGCTCAGTTTAAAACCGTTTTCCAATCTATTAGTATATACAAACCTTTACCTCATTCGTATGAGAATTCCAATTAAATGACTTAGCAAAATAAGTGGTATGAAACGCTTGCGTTTACTTCGTCGGTTAATTCTTAGACTTGTTTGATTGAAATCTTGTGACAATTTTCGAGTGGAAATCTACAATTTGTTCGTAAATATTTAAGTTAAGCCAGTGGTTATGAGACATGAAGCTAAACTCATTTATTTATTAGCTTAGTGTAATTTACACCTTTATTGATCTATGACGATCATTTTGAGGTTTAGACTAGCGATATGCGATATCTCATTGTCCACGTAGGGGACTGTACCCCATTCTGTTGAGATTCGTCTCATCATTTTTTTATAGGCTAGCGACCTATGAATTTTATGGAGTTCGGTTCATCAGTCGTACCCCTGTACTACGTCGTTGTTCCAGCTAATTTGAGTTTCAGGTTCCTCCGGCGTACCTTTGTACTACGTCGTTGCACATACTCTATGGGTTAGCGACCCATGGGATAGCGTCCCGTTTGTGATACACGTGTTGGTGAGTTTTCATGCTCACGTTTATGATAGGCCTCCCCCCTTTTTATGTTTTCTGGATTTCTAATTATTGATTTCTAGAATTTTTGTGATTTGCATTGATAAACTCTATCAATATTTTTGATTTTGTGAATAAGCTAAAGAATATGACATTCTTTTTGGTGTTTGAGAAAACTTGAGATATTGTATGATTTTTGTTTTTATCATATATATTCGTCATATCTCTTATCCTATCTCATCTTACATGATAATTATAGCTAGACTGATCCGTTTATTATTTTTCTTCTTAAATAATACTCGGGTTAGACCGAGGTGTTTCAGGTGCTTTCACTTGACTTCTTAGCAGGGACTAGCTTTTGAATTTTGGCTAACTACTTTAGCTTAGTAGTTTTTGCTTTTATACGTTTGAGATAGAGACTCCTTGATGTATACATGTTCTTTTGTCTAGAACTTGTACCTATTTTTTTGTGATGTAGTGGATCTTTTATGACCACTACTTTGATGTACACTTCTATGTGTTATATTCATATCTTTTTCTACCTTAGTGATATGAATATCTGTGACTGATTTATGTTATGCTTATTTTATATTTGTTTCCGAAGGCCACATAGCCACTGTGTAGTAGCTTTGAGTTTGTATTTGATATGTCAGATTTCCTCTTGAAATGAAATGCATGACATACTTTTTGACATATCGGAACTCGCACAAAGCAATTACACAGATGGTCGCTCCTCAATAACCTTATTCTTCGCACTAATTGACGGCATTACCCAGTAGTGTCCTTGGTTAGTGTGAGTATAGAGGTGGGACGTCACAGCTTGGTATTAGAGCCAAACTTCGGAACAATGTAGAATAATCTAACAAGGATCATTGTCCTAAGTCTCTCTTAGGAATTGTGCCTTAGGATTTAATTCGAGTCTTAGGACCCGTTGTATCCTATTTGCTTTTATGATGCCTTGTTTTATCAATCAAGTTTGTTTGATATTCATTATGAGAATAACCTTTTTCCTCTATTTTCTTTCTTTCTTAAAAAGAAGAGAAATGGTTAGACCAGGCCGTCCCAGCGCCGGTCAATCTAGTGCAACTCCTCGGGATGGCATATTTATGTCTGTCCAATAGCTTTTGGATTTTGTAAAGAATGCCCAAGCTGCCGGACCCATTTCAGAGCCTACTCACCCTAAATTGGATCTTGTAAAGAATGCCCAAGCTGTCGGACCCATTTCAGAGCCTACTCACCCTAAATCCGAGTTTGCACGCTTGTGCAGTGATTATACCAATTTAGGTGGGAGGCCATTCAAGGGTTCCGAAAGCGTTATAGAAGTCCAAGCTTGGCTTAGAACATGCGATCGCATCTTTTCTCGCATGAATCTTGTGGATCTACATCGTGTCCAAGTGGTTTCTAGCATGCTCCAAGAGAGAGCATTAGATTGGTATGAGCTTTTGATTTTGGAAATTATCGAAGTGGATCTTACTTGGGAGCAATTCCGGGAAAGGTTCAAGTTGAAGTTTGTGCCGGAAGCTGAAAAGGTAACTTTAGCTCGGCGCTTTATTGACCTTGTTCAAGGTGAATCTTCTGTGACACATTATGTCGCATCTTTTGAATCCCTCTCTAAATATAGGGTTGAGTATATTAACACCCCATTGAAGAAAAATCAAAGGTTTATCTATGGTTTGAATAAGAACCTCAAAATGGCTTTACTTCGAAAACTAGAAGTTTCTTTCGATCAGCTTGTAGACATCGCTCTTCGACTTGAAGAGGCCGATAAAGAAAGTGATGTTAAAGTTGTGGGTGCCAAACAGAACTTCAACATCAACAAGAAGAGGCAACTCGACAGTAAGTTCAAAGGCCCTAATCCCAACAAGAAAGGGAAGCAAGCAATTTCGGTAGCAAAGACTCCTACCTCTAGTCATGGACAATGCTACAATTGTGGATCTAAGTACCATTATGCAAATAGGTGTCTGAAACCCCTTTGTTGTCGCTATTGCAAAAGTTTGGGTCATCTTATATCTTCATGTCCCAAACTTCAAAGCATGAAAGAGGGAAAGCTGAATGTTGTGCAAGCCCCTAGTAACACTTCTCTTGGTCAAGGTATTTCTCATTCTATCCTTGATGGCATTATTATGTTTCGTGATCATCCTATTCGAGTTCTTTTTGATACGGGTGCATCTAACTCTTTTATATCAAAAGAACTTGTTGATACTTTTTCTTTAAATGTTATGGGCTTGATGACTTCATTAAGAATTGTGAATCCGGTTGGTGGATCCGCAACACTCAGTTTGTTTTGTAAAGACGTCGAGATTATTTTATGTGATTATGCTTTCCGAGCTAATTTGCATGATATGCGTTACTTATGTTTCGGAATGATTTTGGGAATGGATTGGCTTAATCGTTATGAAGCCCACATCCTATGTCCCGAGAGGACTATCCATCTTCGACATCCTCAATCTGTTAAGCAGATTTCTATTGTTCTTAAAGATTCAGATTCCAATTCGGTAGCATCCTTATATTCTCTAAATCCGCATGATGACGATAATGATGATGAGGAAGATGTCATTTCCCTCATTCATGTTGTTTGTGAATTTCCCGACATCTTTGAGCCCGTTTTAGGATTACCACCTAAGCGAGCAATCGAGTTTAGAATAATTTAATTTCTGGAGCTCTACCTATCACTCAACCTCCTTATCGTATGTCCAATAAGGAAAATGAGGAGATGCGTAAACAATTATCTGAATTGGAAGCAAAACAGTTTATTCGTTCTAGTTCCTCTCCATGGGGAGCTTCAGCTATCTTTGTGAAGAAATCCGATGGTACACTTAGGCTTTGCGTTGACTACCGCAAGCTTAATGATCTCACCATCAAGAATAAATATCTCTTACCTCGGATTGATGATCTATTCGATCAACTTAGCGGTGCTAGAGTCTTTTCGCAGTTAGACTTAGCAACCGGTTTTAATCAGCTTCAAATTACAGAGGATAGTATTCCTTTGACGTCATTCCGTACTCGCTATGGATCTTATGAATGACTTGTTATGCCATTTGGTTTAACAGATGCTCCAGCTTATTTCGTTGACCTTATGAACCGAATTTTCAAAGACTTCCTCGATCGATTTGTTCTCATCTTTATTGATGATATTCTTGTTTATTCTAAAACCGAGGAGGAGCATGAAAAACATCTTCGAATTGTGTTATAAACCCTTAGGAGTAATCAATTGAAAGCAAAATTTTCTAAGTGCCACTTTTGGAAATCTTGTGTGAAGTTTTTAGGACATATTATTTCTGAATCTGGAATTTCCATGGATCCTTCAAAGATTGAGGCGATTCAAAATTGGAAGAGACCGGAAAGTGTGACAGAAATTCGTAGCTTTCTTGGATTGGCGAGCTATTACCGTCGGTTCATAAAAGACTTTTCTAAAATTTCCGTAACTCTTACTAGTTTGACAAAGAAGGGAGTTAAGTACATTTGGTCAGACAAATGTGAAGCTGCTTTTCAGAAATTAAAAGAACTCCTTCCCGATGCTCCTATTCTTGTAATTCCCAAAGGGAACCAAGGCTTGATCGTTTATATCGATGCTAGTCGTGTTGGTTTGGGAGCCATTCTCATGCAAAGAGAACATGTTATCTCTTATGCTTCTAGGCAATTAAAGCATGCTGAGACTAGATATGCCATCATGATTTAGAGCTCGCAGCCATTGTTTTCGCCCTTAGAATTTGGCGTCATTATCTTTTGGGAGAGAAATTTGTTCTCTACACCGACCATAAATCTTTGAAGTATTTGTTCTCTCAAAAGGAACTTAATTTGCGGCAACAACGTTGGTTCGAATTCCTTGCATCTTATGATCTTGATATTCTCTATACTCCCGGAAAGGGAAATTGTGTTGCCGAAAGCAACAAGCGGTTGTTTCCATGATGATATCCGAATGGAATGATCTCGAGACTTAGTCTACTTGTGAGATTCGAGATCGTGAATCCGATTCATGTTCATCTCTTGTTTTATGTAGCCTTGAGGCTCATCCTTCTCTTTTAGACCGCATCCTTGAAGCTCAAAAGCAAGATCCCGAATTGGCTCTTCTTAGCCAAAGTTGTAGTGATAAAAATAATATTGATGGTCTGAATGACTTTGAAATCGATGCTCGTGGTGGAATTCGAAAATTTTGTAGACTTATTGTGCCAAATATTAGTGATCTTCGTAAAGACAATTTAGAAGATTCTCATCGTTCTAAATTTACCATTCATCTCGGTAGTAGTAAAATGTACACGGACATAAAGTGACTTTATTATTGGAAAGGAATGAAATCTGATATTGCTAAATTTATTAAGTGTTGCATGGCTTGCCAACTCATAAAGTCCGAGCATCAAAGACCCGGTGGGTTATTGCAACCTTTAGACATTCTAGTTTGGAAGTGGGATCAAATTTCCATAGACTTTGTTGATGGTCTTCCCCGTTCTCGTTTGGGTCATGACAGTCTATGGGTGATTGTAGATAGACTTACAAAATCCACCCATTTTATTCCCATTCGGTCCAATTGGACCGTACCTCTTTTGGCCAAACTCTGTATTAAAGAAATCGTTAAATTGCATGGAGTTCCTACTTCTATTGTCAGCGATCATGATCCATTATTTACTAGTGGATTTTGGAAGGGTCTTCAAAAAGCTTTGGGAATGAAGCTTAATTTTAGAACCACTTATCATCCTCAGTCCGATGGACAAACGGAGCATGTGAATCAAACTCTTGAAGATCTCCTTCGTGCATGTGTTCTTGATTTTGGTGGAAGTTGGGAAGATCATATTTCCTTTGTCGAGTTTTCTTATAATAATAGCTTCCAATCTAGTATTGGTATGGCACCTTTCGAGGCACTCTACGAAAGGCCATGCCGATCTCCTTTGTGTTGGCTTGAAGCCGGTGAGAAGTTGGTTTTAGGTCCAGATTTTATTCGTGATTCCACAGAAAAAATTGACCATATTCGTCATAGGATGAAAGAAGCTCAAAGTAGACAAAAATCCTATGCCGATAACCGAAGAAGGAATTTGGAATTTTTTATGGGAGATTTGGTATTCATTCGTGTTTCACCTATGAAGGGTGTTGTGCATTTTAGTCGATCGAGAAAGTTAGCACCTCTATATATTAGCCCATTTTCCATCACCGAACGCATTGGTTCCGTGGCTTATCGCCTTTCATTACCGGCTCAATTTTCTGTTATTCATGACGTATTCCACGTTTCTCAACTACGGAAATGCCTTAGAGATTCCAATTCTATTCTTGAGCCTGGTTTTATTAAAGAAATTGATGTTTCATCTAATTTGACTTATGAGCAACATCCTATTCGTATCATTGCTACGGAGGTTAAACGCCTTCGTAATAAAGATGTTCTGCTTGTGAAAGTTCAATGGTCCACAAATCCTAAGGATTGTTCTTGGGAATCCAGAGAATTCATCGAGCGAACACATCCGGACTTACTCTCTCGTGCTCTTTAAGGTGAACTTCTCACTTCAAAATTTTCTTTTGTGTTGTTATGCCTTAAAGTGGTTGTTACTCTTTATTTTATTCTTAAGTATTACGAGGATGCAATTTCTTTAAGGAGGGGAGTCTGTGACAACCCGCATATTTTAAATTATATATTTAAATGTTTTATTTAAATATAGCATCGTTAATTGAATTTAAAGTCCGAAATATGACTTTTGTAAACAGTCGAATCCGAACTCGAGACCACTTCCATTGAGTTCAAAATGACGTTTACAACCTTTTTGAGTATAAACATTGATATGTTTGGAGTTGATTAGGATTTTGGTATTTTATTTGGGCTTTGGTTTGTGTTCTAGCCCACTAACCCAATAAGAGAACCCAAAACTTCTACCTAATAACTCCCACTCCACTCCTCTTCATTTATTCATTCCATTTTCTAAATTCCTAACACTCAAGCCTTAAAGGAAAAATGGGGGAAAGGAGGGGAAATCAAAATTCCTAAGCCCTAGATTCTTAGGAAATTTAAGTTCAAGTTCTAAAATCAAAGAGAAGCTTAGGTAAGCATCCACTTCATCTTCTCCATCTCAATCCCTCTCCAATTTTCATAATTTCCTATAACCTAACTTAGGAAATATTTGCATATGATCATAGATTGGAGCCTCTAGAGTTGTGATTGAAGTGGAGTTGATGTTTCTTTGTTTTAGAGCTTTTCATTCCTTGTTTTCGAATTTAAAGGTGAGTTCTTGAACTCACATCTATGTCTATAGCTTTCATTTGTTGTTAGGTATGAATTCCTATCATCTATTTCATGTTTAATTATTTTTTAATTGAATTGGTTTGGTGAATTTTCCAATTTTGGTATTTTGAAGTCAAAATCTATGAAAATCCTACTATGGATGTTTGGACATGTTTGGAGTGTATTGAAGAGCCTATAATGCTGGGTTGTCGTTTGGCATAAATTCCTAGCCACCATCGCTCATTCGATCGCATCCGTGTTGATTTGGCCATTAATGGCCTAGGCAAATTTTGCCCTGAGATTTAGCTCAGACGTCCGGTAAAACACTCAGATGTCTGAGGCAAAGGAATAAACATTCCAGACCTACGGCTCAGACATCTGAGTGATCTGGAAAAATTCCAAACCTTCAGCTCAGACGTTTGGTAGAACCACCAGACGTCTGGCGCTGTTAAAATCAGCCAATTTGCCTGTTTTTATGCAAATTTCCAATTTTTATCGATTTTTGTTGATCCGGTTAGTTGTTGTCATTTATTATCGACTTTGATGACTTCTTTTCTGGATTTTTGGGAATATCCATTTGATGGATTTGATATCAATTTTCATGGTTTTAATTCACGTCGTTGAATGTGAATTTTTGGTGATAGATTGTTTTTACAATCGTTTCTATGATTTATCACTTTAAAATATAAAGGTTTCTATGCTAGTAGTAAATACTCAAACTCTTTCACAAAAATGTCTTCAATATTTCTTTTAATACAAAGCTCAGTTTTAAAACCATTTTTCAATCTATTAGTATATACAAACCTTTACCTCATTCGTACGAGAAATCTAATTAAACGACTTAGCAAAACAAGTGGTATGAAACGCTTGCGTTTACTTCGTCGGATAATTCTCAGACTTGTTCGATTGAAATCTTGTGACAATTTTTGAGTTGAAATTTACAATTTGTTCGTAAATATTTAAGTTAAGCCAGTGGTTTTGGGACATGAATCTAAACTCATTTATTTACCAGCTTAGTGTAATTTACACCTTTATTGATCTATGACGATCATTTTGAGGTTTAGACTAGCGATATTTGATGCCTTATTGTCCGCGTGGGAGACTGTACCCCGTTCTGTTGAGCTTCGTCTCATTATTTTTTTATAGGCTAGCGACCTATGAGTTTTATGGAGTTCGGTTCATCGGGCGTACCTCTGTACTACGTCGTTGTTCCGGCTAATTTGAGTTTCAGGTTCCTCGGGCGTACCTTTGTACTACGTCGTTGTACAGGCTCTATCGGTTAGCGACCCATGGCATAGCGTCCCGTTTGTGATACACATGTTGGTGAGTTTTCATGCTCCCGTTTATGATAGGCCTCCTCCCTTTTTATGTTTTCTGGATTTCTAATTATTGATTTCTAGAATTTTTGTTTCACCAATTTTTGTGATTTGCATTGATAAGCTCTATCAATATTTTTGATTTGGTGAATAAGCCAAAGAATATGACATTCTTTTTGGTGTTTGAGAAAACTTGAGATATTGTATGGTTTTTGTTTTTATCATATATATTCGTTATATCTCTTATCCTATCTCATCTTACATGATAATTATAGCTAGACTGATCCGTTTATTATTTTTCTTCTTAAATAATACTCGGGTCAGACCGAGGTGTTTCAGGTGCTTTCACTTGACTTCTTAGTAGGGACTAGCTTTTGACTTTTGGCTAACTACTTTAGCTTAGTAGTTTTTGTTTTTATACATTTGAGATAGAGACTCCTTGATGTATACATATTCATTTGTCTAGCACTTATACCTATTCTTTTGTGATGTAGTGGATCTTGTATGACCACTACTTTGATGTACACTTCTATCTGTTATATTCATATCTGTTTCTGCCTTAGTGATATGAATATCTGTGACTGATTTATGTTATACTTATTTTATATTTGTTTCCGAAGGCCATATAGGCATTGTGTAGTAGCTTTGAGTTTGTATTTGATAAGTCATATTTCCTCTTGAAATGAAATGCATGACATACTATCTGACATATCGAAACTTGCATAAAGTAATTACACAGATGGTCGCTCCTCAATAGCCTTATTCTTCACACTAATAGACGGCATTACCCAGTAGTGTCCTTTGTTAGTGTGAGTATAGAGGTAGGGTGTCACAGAGTGACTATGGTACTCCAATCTACCGGGCTTCCTTCTTGGCCGATGGATAGCAAGTCGAGAGTTGGAAACGTGATAAGTCTATGAGACTTGGTTTCCGTATAAGGTTAAGGGCCTTTTTATCGTTATTGATCAGGAGAGACCAGGATCGGATTTATCCAAAAACCACTTCGGACCAATGTATGTGTTCGAAAGTGCAGGTTGAAGAAAATGATTTTTGAAGACGGAGATCTTCATGATGTAGGGCTGCTTGCCACTAGACCCTCGGGTAAATTACCATATCATATACTTATGGTGGCAATAATGCTCTGTTATGAAAATCTTCGACGCAAGGAGTGCCCGCTACTAATTCTAGGGGTGATTTCCTGACAAGATGTGGTAGGAGGGTTCCTTCGGTTTGTCCTGTTCCTGGACAACTTGTATTGACAAATGTCTGACATTTATTTCTAAGAACCACGTACATTGGTTTTTACAAACGTACATCTGTTGGTGGTGTAGGAAGTAACTCACTTACACTTAACACCCTTCTCTAAGACATACAAGCTCAAAGATTGTACTTTTGTGAAAATCAATTAGTGTGTTATTGGAAATGGTAATGTGGCATTCAAAGTGAAATGTGTTATGTGAAAGGCAAACGTTAACTTAAGCCTCATCCCTCGGAAATGGCTTAAACATGGCATGCCGTAAGGCTAAGTGGGTCGTTCCCATTAGGGTACTTTCTAGATTACCCTCTATATTTTGGGTATGTTGTGTATGTTTGTGACCACGGATAGGTCAGGAACGACCAGTGTGATATCATATTCGATTCTATCCACCACCAGGCGGGTCTGTGGGTAGGCGGGTCTTGCCAAGTTTAGAGGTTTCGAAGATGTCGATCCTTGGTACATTCTTCTAGAAATGTACTGTACGGAAGGTAGTTCCTTACCTGCCATTGTATGGATATCTATTCTCCAATACGTGCCTGCCATTTTGTTTTGTATAGCCTAAAATATTCTAGAATTTAATAATGGTAATAATTTCAGCTATGATTAAATATTATTTGTATACTAGACACTAGTATAATATTAGATGATTTGATATGAAATGTTTTGGTTATCGTAAGGTAAAAACACGTCCGTGTTTATGTGCGGCGTGGTTTTACAAGATACTTTTGTTTTGATAAAGAAAAGTTTTGATAACTTTAAAATAAATTTGAGATGTGTTTTCACGCGTGGTTTACCAGACCGATCCGGGCGTTCTTCCCTTTCAATGCTTGGGTCAGACCGAACATATTTACAGATTTAGATTTGGTGCTTTAGAGCTTCAGTAGACAAGCTGCAGGGTTTTCAGGTCGTATCCACGTATATGTTTATTTTGTGTTGCATTGTTGTTTTAATTATTAGCATTTGTGAGGACATGTTATTATAACTGTCCAGGCTGATGATTATGATTTTATTGTTGTACTCTGATGGATGTATGTAAATTATATTACAGTTTCTCTTTTGTAAAGTTCATTGATATTAGTTTATATGTTGTTCCGCTGCGATTGTGAGATTCTATGTTTGTTTTTAGTTTCTCTTCTTCTTTTTTCTCCTTTTCTTTCTTCTTTCTTTCCTATAACTATTCGACTTTTCGTTCGATTTGGGTTTGGCATGTGTGGATTATTGTCAGCTCGAATTAGGTAGGATTACGGGTCATTACAACATGGGTTAAGGAAGGAGTGATGGCGGTGACGATGCTTAAAGATGAGGAAGCTTGGCAAGTGGCATTATTTATTATTATTTGCTTTCATGTGTACCCATGGATTTATACAATTGTTGTAACAGATATTATATTATGGTTATTATGGGATTTTGTGTTGTGACAATTTTCTGGTTTTGAAATAAATGGGTACACTTTTATATTATATTTTGTGTCATCTGTTGTGAGTTCTGAAAGTTTAGTTATGGATCTGCAATGTTATTTCTTTTTACTACCAACAGCTTGCCTTGGAATGGATCTAAGTTTCGATGGGCCTTTTCTGGGTCGAAATTTAGGCCTGTTCCGGGGTGGGTTGTTACAAAGGAGAATTAGGATTTGATATGGGTAATTAGTGATGTTTAATTATAAATTTAAAGATCGATAACTTATAAAATGTATATCTTCTCCATACAAGGTCCAAACCAAATGTGGTCAGTCGCGTTGTAACCGTGGAATCGTTAACTATGTAATGGAATAGAATTGATAAAGTTTGGAGCTTGTAGAATTTCAATCTACAGAACCAGAACACTTCGACGATAATTGGAATTTCAATGAGTTAAACTCACCTTTTTGGTTAATCGGTAAGATGTATAGTAGATTGAATTTTACTATTTGTGTTGTTTGAAATTATTGGCTGATTGGTTAAAATATCCGCTTTGAAAAGAAATTGGCATGTAAAAGTGTAATGCAAGAAAATATATTGAGAAATCTGGATTTCTCACCGTAGTGATTTTAAATTTCTAGTTATATATATATACACACACACACCTGTAGATTCTATTTCAGTTGTAACCCTGTTATATAGGTTGTTAATTATTGAATCTTGATTATTTTAACACCATTAGTTATGACATTATTATATGTTCAAAACTTAACCTATATAGTGATAAAATCAATAACAATACTAGCTAAGTGCTACGATGACTATTTGCCTCAATTTAGTATTTGAAAATACTTGCCGTTTTGGCTTGAAATTGGGTTTTGATTTGGAGAATGATTTTGAATCTAACCTTTGGTTTTCTGGAATATTTTTATTTAAGCGGATTTTGAACTTCTCTATTTTACCCCAGCATTTCTATTTGTTTTTTTCTAAACCATTTAGAAATGTTTTTAAAGTTGTTTAACTATTGTTTAATAGTGTTTTAAAAATTTGTTTATTTATATTTGATTGCTTTGAAGTTATTTATCAATATTTTAACACTGTGAAAAGTTATTTATTTAAATAATTGATATTGTTTAACGATAATAATTGTTATTTATTAATAATAATTTGGAAGTTAATTATTTATTATAATAAGATTTTTGAAGATTAATTATTAATTATTATATTAATAATGTTTTGAAGTTATTTATTACTATAGTAATAATGTTTTGAAGTAAATTAATTATTCCATTAATGATGCTCTAAAGGAAATTGACTGTGTTATTAATGTTATTGAAAAGTTAATTTATTATTTATTTATGATGTTTAAAGTTAATTAATTTATCTGATTAATTGTATTTATAATAAATTGATTTATAAGGGAATTTCATTTAATAAAGAGTTTATAGATTAAAATGGAGTTTTGTATTTATAAAGGATTTCTATAAAGGCTTTATAAAGAATTTTTATAAAGGGATCTTAGAAAATATTGTCATAAAGTAATTTTAGAAGGGATTTTTATAAAGGATCTTTATAAAGGAGTTCTATAAAAGAATAAAGTTTCATAAATAGGTTTATAGATTTATAAAAGAGTTTTATAAATAGTTTTATGGATTTATAATAAGGCTTTATAAATGGTTTAGAAATTTATAAAAATAGTTTTATCAATGGTTTTGAAAATTTCTAAAAAGAGTTTTATAATTTGTTTTAGAGATTTATAAAAGAGTTTTATAAATTGTTTAGAGATTTATAAAAAGAATTTTATAAATGACTTTATAGATTTATAAAAGGAGTTTTATAAATGATTTTAGAGATTTATAAAAAGGGAATTTACAAAAGAAGATGAGATTGATTTCCAAAAATGATCTTTAAATAATTATGGTGGTATGGAAACATCTTTCCATACTCAATACAAATAGAAAATTATCTCAGTTTTTGTAAATATACTTATACCATTGAGATAAGTATATAAATGCATTTTCTAAGTAGTGAAAGTGCAGTGTTTTGGTGAGTATACTTAAACCGTTAGGATAAGTATATGGATATTCTTCCAAGTATTAAAAGGAGTAAAACGGGTTTGTGTATACCTTTGTAAAAGTATTTTGATACAAGTATTTACAAGGTGATTTTAATTAATGAATGTATTAATTAAAGAGGTTAGTGGTCGCTTATGTGCTTAACCAATGATGGTTTTCCCTATGGAATTAAATCCCTAATGTGATTGTTGTTTTATTTGATATTTAAACAACCAACTATCAAACTTGGCCAATTTTGAACTATCGTTGTCGGTTCGGGGAGACCGGGATCAGATATATTATTTGAAAACCACTTCGAACAGGCATAAGCATTCAAATGAAAGACATCTTGATGACGGTTTCTATGATTGAGTTCTTTGATGTACAAGGGCTACTTGCTACTAATCCAGAGGGTGATTTCAAAATGGATGTAATAGAAGTAGTGCCTTTGGCTTTATTCAGACCCAGAACGAACTTGTGTGGATGAATGTTGTCATTGCATTTCTGCCTAAAAGGCAGTGTTAGCATTCCAAGTGGGAATTTCTAAGAGGAATTAGGTAATCGTTACCTTATGAGTCTCCCACCCAGTAAATGACTAAAGCAGGGACATGCGGTAGGGCTATGTGAGTCGCTCCCATTAGGGTATGATCATCCCTTATCTAGAGTCGATATTTATGTATGCTTCAGGGCCCATTATGGTCGTTGATCAACCAAGAGGTGATCATATTCAGCGCTATCCGGTAAGGGGTAGGGCCAGTCCTGAGTAGCTGAGGTGCAACATGTTGTAGCCTCCAATACATTTTATCTAGAGGTATACTGATTTGGTGGGTAGACCCTTACCCTTGGAATCCATTTTCCAATACGAACCTTCAGACTTGATTGTATACCTATTATGCTGGAATTTAACTAATGTAACAATTTTGGCTCTGATTCAATATTTATTTTAAACCTTAAAGATTGATATAATATCATAGGAGTTTCTATAGAAATGTTTTGGTTATCGTAAGGTAAAAACATGTCCGTGTTTATGTGCAGCGTAGTCTTACAAGATACCTTTATTTTTCAAAGGGTTTTATAAAGATAGAAATCAATATGATTTGATAGAGTTTTCTCACGCTGGTTTACTAGACTAATCCGGGCATTATTTTTTTAATGTCTGGGTCAGCCTAAGTATGTTTCAAATTTAGTTATGGATGCTTGGAGCTTCAGGAGACGAGCTGGATGCCCCAAGACGTATTCACGTATCTTTTTATTTCTGCTGCATTTTATGTTGGTTGTATTTATCAACAATTATAAGGATATGCTGATGATAGATTGGTATCTCTGATTGATGTGTATATATATATTACAGTTTCCTTTTGTAAAGATTATTGTGTATATTATAGATTACTCGGTACTATGTGAGATTATGTTCTGTCTTTCCGACACTTGGATGCTCGACACATGAATATCGTGGATGTTTTAGTTTCAACTTTTAAGAGTCGAAAGGGCGGGTCATTACAACTCCTCCCCGAGAGTTCTCATTGGTATAAATCTGTGAAGTCTTTCATATACTTTCCAAGTTAAGTTTGGTCAAGACCGATAGTCGACTAATCGACAATCGAGTCTCAAGCGCTTGTTATAGAAATAAAGGTTTATATACTTAACACATTTTCGACATTCCAGCTTAACTATTCCTCGGTCAAGAAGGAAATCGATAGGTTAGAGCTCTATTTCTCCATCCCTACTCAAACATCAGTCTTGACTCTCACAAATAGAAAAGCCTACATCGCTCGGCTTTTAGTGTTTGGCATAGTAATACTAACATTCTATAAACAATCAAACAAAGGTCATATCACAAGTGTTACTTTTCATCCCTTCTTCTAAAACAATAGCATTTTGAAATTACTTGTATAAATAAGTTAGAAATTCTTTTAAAATTATATATATTTATATGTCTAATAGTTTTATTTAATAAGGAAATAGAATTAAAATAAGTTAAGGAAGATAAGTGAATAAAAAAGCTCTTACTTTAATAAAAGAATAAAAATAGTTTATAGACTTATACATGAATAAAATACCTTTAAACTACTTACTAATATGACATAAATAGTTATAGAAAATATTACTTTAAAAATAGTTGCTTAAGTTTAGTTTGAAAAACTTTTACTACTTTAATAAAATAAACAAGTTTTGTGTATATAAAGTAGGAATAACCTTTACTTTAAATCTTCAAAATAATTATTTAAAAATATATTTAAAATTCAAACTTCTATTAGAATACTTATATATCTTTTATAAAACCCTTTGAAAATATTTCAGAAAAATATCTAAGTAATAACATTATAAACTTTTCCAAAAAACTTTTTTTTCCAAAGTGCATCCGTAGCGACATCGCTATATGGACTATCGCTTTACTAACTTTGTTTTATAAAAAAATAGTTTTTAAACTTAATTTCTTACTATCTTTTATACAACTATAAGTATAGAAAACATTTCATTCCAAAATAAACAAATATAGGGTTTAAAAAGTGAGATAGAAGAAAGGGTTCAATGTTCGTTTATAGCGACTATCGCCATACAGACAATTTCGTATTCAATTCAATATCCAATAACATTCAATTTATATGAATTCCAAATTCAAACCATATCACAAAGAAGCAAGTAATAACATATATACAAAGTATATAAGCAAAAAAAATATGTACAAATAACATGTCCAAAACCAACGTCCAAACTTTCACTTACATATGTTCATTTAAACAACATAAACCAAGGCCATCCAAGGCACAACAAATACACAAATAATATGTTATTCAAAGCATAAAATATGAGTTTATAACTTTACTTAGTTATGGTCTATTATTATATTTAACATTTCAAGCAAAATCGACAAGTTTTTAACAAGCAAATTGACAGGTTTTACTTATTCATTCAAGGTGCAGATAACTCACCTATACCAAACCAAACACTCCATCTTCCTACCATCAACCAAGCCATCACCAAAACTGACCTTCCCCTTTCATTTTCTCATGGCCCAAGCCCTCCCCCTCTCTTTTTGCTTACGTCCATCCTCCCTCCCTTCAAATTTGCTCACGGCGATGAAGGAATGAGGGGTTTGTGCTCTATTTCCTTCAATTTTAAGTTGATAGAAGGTATTCTCTAGGTGTCATAAGACATACAATAGAGTTTGGAAGAGAATAGAGATGTTTTGAATTGTTTTGGTTTTAGGAATTTGTGAAGAGAATGAAATGTAAGATTTTTTAACTTAGGATTTGTGAATTTGTAAGCAAATGAAGAGGCCTTGCGCATGCTTTTATAGACTTGTAGAGGGGTGGTAAATGACTATGAATACATTTTCTTAGCCATGAAGAAAAAGGACTTCCACCTTTCCAAGCCATACCTCCACTAATTTCACACCTTACCTTGTAAAAGTCCTCCTTAAATCACTCTTTAAAATCCTCTTTTTAGTACTTCTTCTAGAAGCTATTAGCTTAGTTAACTATATCTTAGGAAGATGGATGATTTAATTACTGTTAAGGTGTTCACATGTTACTATACAAGTTCCAAAGAGTTTGAACAATTTTTGATGATTAAAAAGTCATTTATCAATAAAACGATTTTGGATCACAATATTGATATTTCTTCGAACTATTTATTTCTGTAAATGAATTTCAAAAATGAATTTCCTATCATTAGTTATTAAGTATAAAGGGACTAATAATGTTATAAAATCATATTTATTCACACTAAATTTAAGGAATAAATATTTAAATACGAAGTGTTTGAAATTCTGGGTCGTTACATTCTTCCCTCTTAGAATATTTCATCCTCAAAATTCCAACATGAGAAACCGAAGCAACAATCATACATTAATACTTAATAGTATTTACAATTACCAGAAAACAAAGCTAATGGTTTGCCCATGTTCGTAAATCTTCTCATCGCACAAGGATGATAAATAGCCTACTAAGCATACCTTACACTTGACAGCCTCAACCTATTACTTAGTCGATTATTCATACTACCTTAAACAATTCGAAGAGTCCTTCCTTAAACTCTCTATAAGCCAACAAAACATAGTATACAACACATTAAATACCGTACGATGTACATATATCATTAGTATGCAATATCGATCCGACCACTTGCTCGATCACATAAATTTCACTTCCAAACTAGTATAGAACACTTGACATCTCTAGTGCGAACTCTGATCAAGTTCCTTAATTAAAAACCTTCGCTTCCCTTAAATACTCATATACTATGATAGAAAACTTCAAAATCATATCAAGAATCCATATCAAGTGTCCGCCGTCAGGAATCGATTGAAAAATCTTTATTCGGACTGGTGTTAATTACCACGAAATCATGTAATTGAATCCTAGATCAAGAATTTTCATGCATAAATTGATCTATGCACAACTTACGTACTTTATTCTATTGGTTTCTTAACTACACCAATTTTTTTAGTTCACATTTACTTTCACATAAATCATTTCTCACTTTCATTATTAAATCATTTATGGACTATTTCTTAAAATATTACTTATCTTCATAAACATTTTATAAAGACTTATCTTTATTTATAAAACATTTCACTAAAACAAGAATTCATTTTAAAACACTTTACGACTTAAGTTCATTACTCGTATAATACTCCACTTCATCTTGAGAGTATACACAAACATTAATATTTATTTTAAATTTTCAAGGATGTTCAAATAAATTTTAAACTTTTTTTAGTTTCCTGTCTTTTCAAATTAAGAGTTTCAAAAATTCAACTTTTATTTCAATATCAAATTTTTTTAAAGAAAACTTTTGAACTTAACATCGGATTTTCATATCAAATCATTTGAAATAATAATATATTCATATATTCTTTTATATATCCAATCATACTTTTCGGGATTAAACCAAAATCATTTCAAAACCTATTTCCAAAATATTCCCTTTAAAATCCATAAAAAATATACATATAGATCGAGTAACAACAAAATGATACAACGAACCGGGACCCACTAAGTAGTGTCATATATCCCCTTTTGCTGAGAAGGGTAATAGTCAAGAGAATTACTTACTAACCGAACACACATCTTGCCCATTTTTAGTCACTTTTGAGCCACTCGAACTAGCAAACATAAAAGAATAGAATCGATTCGTCGATTCCGAGAGCAACCTCAAACTTGAACAAATCCTAAAACTCTTTTAAAACTTTAGCCTTTCAAAATTCCTTCAATTAATACTATTATTATTTTCTCCAAAACCTTAAAAACCCATTTTCAAAGACATCAGAATTTGAGTTCTCAAATTCTTAATTTAAATTCTTTTTATTTATAAATCATATTTTTTAAATCATACTTATATAAGTTCACCTTATTATAAAATCTTTTCTCAATTATTTACTTCTAAAATATGTTACCTTTCTTTTAGATTATAATAAACACATTTTGTTAAAGTTAACTTTTTAACCCAACATTATCGCTGAACGCCTTATAGTCAAACTGTGAAACTTAATTCACAAGATGTCCGTTTCAATATTTCCATAATTATCATCTATCCAACCCATGTAGTGAAAAGGTAAAACTGCCCATAAGCTAGTCGAGCACAATTCAAAAATCAACAAACAACAATCAATGCTCATAAACTGGCTGAGCATAACTAATCAAACAAAAAACGATAATAATTGAATATTATCATTTCCTAACAAATAAACACATCATAAATAACTATATCAATTTTAAAAACTATTCTTTTATATATAAAATATAATCCTTGGTAAAATTATTTCATTTACCGATTTCAAAAGCAATACTGTATCGGTTTGCCATGTTTAATTATTTAGAGATCCCTATCGATATCATGGCGTCTCATGTACCGTTCAGAATTCATAAACTACTCAACAGACTAATTAACACAATATAAAACATTTTTATAGCATAATAACCCATAATTTTGGTCATTAAATTTTAAATATTTAATTAATTTAAAATATTTAAATAATTGGATTTTGAAATTTAATATCTTGAATTCAAATATAGTGACTATTTGAATATTTGAATTTGTGAATTAAATATTAATTTAATTGATTTAATAATTTTATTTAACTCCTTTTAGTTAATAAATAATATTGGTGAATTGAATTTGTAAACTTAATTACAAAAATAAATAGACTGGATAAATATCGATTTTGGATCGAAAATATAAAACAATATTTAAAATGTGTGAAATTATCACTCTGTGGCACTATCTTGAATTTTGACAAAACTAGTGTCATTAGAACCAGAATAATAAATTGTTGTACGCCGACGAGTTTCATAACGATCGGACATACCGTGTGATCGAGCAAGTTTGAAACTCGTAGCGATTAATTTTAGGAATTAATTAATAATATAATTGGATTTTAAAAAGCTAACTTCTACATATGATAGATTTAGCTCTCGAAAATAGTTCCATTGAGTTTGGAATAGGTGTATTTAGCTAGAAACGCCAGTGAGCATGCCTCAATTAGAGTACTTAAATTTTACGACGTGGATAGTGCCGGTTAGACTTCCTATATAAGGGCCCTTACCTTCCTTCATTCTCAAACACCCTAACCCTAAATGACCACATCCAACGGTCGTGGTTGATCGAAGAGCTAGAGGCTGAATTAGGCCTCGACCCCAACATGAAAAAGGTGCGGCATGGTTAGGGAAGGTCATCAACGGTGGTGGATCGGCGGTTGGAGGCCCATGTCGTCGTGGATCTAGTTTACAAGGCGAAGGAGTTATTTGGTTTGTTCTGGAGCTACAGGTGGTCTTAGGCGATGAGGTTAGTTGCTAGAGGCTCGTCTAGGTCGGGGCTACCTCTAATGAAGAGGCAGCGACGACTTAGGCGACATGGAGACGGCGGCGTGCAAAGAATCAACGTCGACGTTTTTATAACGTGCGACATGGATTTTGTTTAAACGTGATTAGGGTAATTAAGCTGCAATTAGTAATCAATTATATTATTAAATTAATTCAAATCTTATCAAACCCATATATGTTTCATACCAAGTCCAAAATCGAACGCGGTCAGTCGTATTGGACTCATAGGAATGATATCTTTATTTTGGAATTAGATTGGTGGAGTTTGGAGCTTGTAGAATTTTGTTCTAAAATCAAATGCTCGTTCAGTTTTAGTTCTAAACGAAACGCTTCGGCGATAATTGGAATTTCTATGAGTTTACTCACCTTTAAATTAGCTATATAATATCTGGGATGCTATAAATTGGTTGTTGAATGCTTGGTTGATAGTTTAGATATTGTTGTTGTTTGATTGTTTGTTTCTTGAAAATCCCATTTTGTAAAACAGATGACCTATTAACTTAATTGCTGTAACTCATATGGTTATATATATTGTCCATAACCATGGTTTTGCAGGGAATAATTGTAGAGAGACCCTAAGGGGTTTCTCACCAATAATTGTTATTTATTTCCTTATGCTACTTATATTGATGTTTAGTTGTAATTAATCGTGATATTCTATTTAAATTGTTTAAGTGTCGTTATAGTAATTTTCGCTATATCGTCAATTATTGAATATCATCTCCTGAACCATTTGTGTATGTTGAGCTTGAGCATGTATTTTCACAAAATTAGATGTTTAAAATTCATTAATCATTTTAATTAATGATTACTTAAATTTAATAAATTGTTTTAATTAATGGTATTTTAATTTAATTAATGATTATTTGAATTTAATAAATTGTTTAAATTAATGACGTTTAAAATTAAATAATCATTTTAATTAATGATATTTGAATTTAGTTAACATTTTAAGTAATGATATTTTTAGTTAATAAATCATTTTAACTAAATATGTTAAATTTAATTAATCATTTTAGTTAATGATGTTTTAAATGTAGTAAATCAATTTAATTAACAATGTTTAAATCTAATTTATTATTTTAATTAATGATATTTGAATTTAGTTAATTATTTTAAGTAATGATATTTGAAAATTAAATACTCATTTTAATTAAGATATTTGAATGATATTTAAAGTTAATTAATAATTTAATAAAGGTATTTAATTTTATTAATTGATTTAATAAAAGTGATTAAAGTTAATTTAATGGAAGTGTTTTAAAGTGAATTAACTGATTTAGCGTTTTAAAGTTAATTTACTGATCAAGTAAAAGTGTTTTAGAAATAATTAATTGTTTAAGTAAAGATAATCGATTGATTTATTAAAAGAAAATATAGATTTAATTTATTATCTTTCGGGATAATTAATATTGTTTTTAAATTATGAAAGATTATAAATGTAATTAATTATCTTTTGGGGTAATTAATGTTGGTTTAAATTTACAAAAAAGGATTTTTAATTTGATTTATTTTGTTTGGGAAAATTAATGTGGTTTTAAAATTTATAAAAAGGATATATAAATTATCGTTCAGGATGATTAACCTTTGATTTAAAATTTGTAAAAGTAATTTAATTGATTTACTATCTTTTAGGATAATAAATATTGTTTTAAATTTATGAATAATAGTTTATAAACAAAAAGATCTTTTAAAAAGAATTGTTTCAAATAAAGCTAAGTGTAAATTGTTTTGGGTTTAATAAACATTGTTTTGACATTTGTTTTGACCTAGGTTTTAGTACACTTAGAAATTTATTTGGCGCCTTTAAAAGAATATTTTAAAGAGTGCTTTTAAAGTGTCTATAAAAGTATTGTGATTCAAAATCACGCGCAAGTGAAAACCACCATCTTATCATTCCCGAAAGTTAATTTATCGACTATCGACTTTGATTATGCTTTCTTCTTTATATTTCATCACTCTAAGACGTTGCTTTGCTCATTTGAGCTTTGTTATCATTTGTCGGAAATGACTAAACCCAAAGAGTGTGTTTAAAGTGTCTTTTAAAAGTATTGTGATTGAAAATCAAGCCCAAGAGAAAACAACCATCCTATCATTCCTGATATTTGATTTATCGACTATCGACTTTGATTATGCTTTCTTCTTTATATTTCGTCACTCTATAAGACGATGTGTTGCTCATTTGAGCCTCATTATCCTTTGTCGAAAATGACTAAACCCAAAGAGCGAGTGAGGGCCAAGCTATGTGGGGTTGTTATCATTAGGTTATTTTCACATCCACTCTAGATTGGATTCGATGTTGTGCATTGAGATGTGAAATACTCGGATACTCCGTAACAGTTGACGGGGTCCGGCTTGGAGGTTTCCAAGAGCCATCGAAGTTCTCAAGTATATTTCTAGAGGTATACTTTCTGTAAGGGGGCCGCACCCTCCTGGTCATTGTTGGAAAAACTTCTCTTTTCACCTTGTTGTTAATTCGAATCTTTGAATTGTTTCCTTAATTGCATTGAAAACTGCCTTGTATTCTTCTCTATGTTTAATTATTCTTGTCCATTCTTTCAAGTCTGGAATTTGAAATTATTTATGCCCATTCACCAAGTATGGGATTTTTTCTTACTAGTAAACACCCTTTTTATTTGAATTGTTTCTGTTGTTTATTTCTATCCTTTCTTGATTGGATCGTTGTTCTGATTTTTTCATGTTATTCATTTCCACTCTTTCCTGTATGGATGTTGTTCTGATGAGGTAAAACCCATTTCACATTTAGCGGTGTGGTCTCATAGAATTTTTATATGTTCATCATATTACTTGGGTTTTCTCACGCTGGTTTTCCAGACTGACCCGGGTGTTATTTTATTATAATGCTCGGGTCAGCCCGAGTTTTTCCCAGGTTGGCGTTGGTGATATGGAGTAATTGGAGAAGAGATAGATTTTTACCTATCGTAATGTTTTATTTTTCGCTCTATTATATTGTATACCTATCAATAATTGTATGGTCGGAATTTTACAACTGTCCAGCTGATCAGGTTTATTTTTAACTTTGATGTACTCCGTATTTTGGAGTGATAGTTTTTACTGTCTTTAATATATTATATGTTGTCGATTCCACTGTGAGATTCTGATTTCCCTATTCTCTATTCTTTTCTTTTTATTTTACCTTAACAATCTACCTTTTTGGCGATTGGATGTTCGGCATTTGAATACCGTGGATGTATTCGGTGTTGACTTTCGATGGTCGAAAAGGCGAGTCGTTACATAGCACTAACAAATATGCTCTCATATATATAATACACCCAACTTGTAATAAGGCATTCCATTACCTCGTCTCTTAATGAGTTATGCCCCAACAAAACTAAGGTTCTTGCTTAACCTTCAGCTCTGATACCAAGCTATAACGATTGCTTTTTCGACCCCCGAATGTCGACACTAATACATCCACGCTATTCACGTGCCGAGCACCTAAGTGCCGAAAAGACAGAGCATTATGGTAAAGAAAAGGAACAAGAAAGAGGAGAATAAATACATCAAAATCATACAACGAAATGATAACATACAATATCAAAATGATCTTTATGAAGAAAACTGTATGGATACAATAATCTGACCAAACTAACCTATCATCAAATTGGACAGTTATAACAGTCTGTCCTTACAATTGTTGATATATGAACAAAATAATGTAGCGGAAATAAATACTACGGTAGGTAAACATCCAACTACTCTCCAAGAGCTTTAATGAACATAAAAAAATCTAAAAATATACTCAAGGCTAGCCCGAGCATTATAAGGAATATTACTCGGATCAGTCTGGTAAAACCAGCGTGAGAAACCCAATCATATGGATTTTTATATTTATAAAACCTTTCGAAAATAAAGGTACCTCGTAAGACCGTACTGCAAATAAACATGGACGAGCTTTTACCTTACGATAATCAAACCATTTCATAGGGAAATCTAGTGATATTATAATAACGTCTAGGGTGTAGGTCATAAGTAAGAAATATAGCTATGGTGTGTGAAGTATATGCCACAACAATGATAATATTAACACAATTAAAACAACTAAGGCGTGTTCTCTAATTTTGTAGGATTTCTATGAAGACGCCTTTAGTACTTCGAGGAAAATCTCCTGCACAAGGGTTAGAGAATTCCCTTCTGAGCGGCATATACCTTTAGATAAAATATACCATAAGGTCAACACAACTAGCTCCAATGCTTGAACACTTTTGTGAAATACGCGCCAACCAAGTATCAACAACTCACGCGCACAACACCTCAATAAGCACACTTTAGATATGGAGTTGGTATAATCTCATGGGTTAGCTAAACCCGAGATTGTGAATCCTACTATGTTTTTAGCCATTTACCGATAATGAAGTCTCGTTCAGCATCTTTACACACAAGCCGAACAGATCCACTTCCAAGAGATAGAATATGTATCTCGGCCATGAAGTGCTTTTCGATAAGTAAAACACTTACTGATCCCGGTCAAGACCGAATCGACGAATTTGGTCATTTTCAATAACAATGAGAATGATCGCATAAGGGAACTAAGTCCTGTATACTTCTTATAAGCAAGTAAAATCACAAGCACTATCAATTCATACAAAGCACGATCAAGTCACACAAATGACTTCTAATCCCTTTTTAACTAATTTATCCTTTATTAATTAGAAACACCTTTTTATTAGTAAAACTTCTTTTTATCTAATAACACTTCTTTCATTAATCAAAACTTCTTTTATTAATTAATACTTCTTTATTAATTAAAAACTTCCTTTATATACTTGTATATATATTTAAAATATCCTTACAAAAAATATATACAAGTATTTTACAATACTTCAAAAAGTATTCATATACTTATCTCAATAGTATAAGTATATTCAAAAGTTATTAACAATATTTATTTACTTTAAAATATAATCATAGAGGTTAAATACGAATGTTACTCAACCACTTTTACTATAAATCCCTACTCTCTTTTTACATTTTAAACATATACTATTTATCTTTATTCCAAAAGATTCCATTCTTGTTATTATATTTAAAACTCCATTATTAAAGATCAATATACATTTATAATCATTTAACTATATTTTTCCACATAAAATACAATTTAAGGGTTTAAAAACAAATGTCACTTAGACATTGTTACTACAAACCCAAAACACTTCACATTTAATCATTATCTTTAACTCTCTTTTAAAAATCTTGTCACATTTATAAGGGTTAAAGAGTATTAGTACCTCAGTTATTGATTTTGATGATAACAACCTTGGTAACAAAATACATTCATATAAAATATGGATACTAATGTTTTGCCAAGTTATATAGCATATAGTGCAGGATATTATACAGGAGTTGAATCGAAGACTGTATAGTATAAAGACTCAAAGAAAGGATATGAAGATTCATAAGTATAAAGACCAAGATATGAAGATCTCAAGACTATAGTATAGTATATAGAGTCATAGAATTTTGTTTAAGTCTCCGGTAGCAATCTTTGATCTCTATTTCCCATTTTCTTATCTTTCATTTTTAAAAACAAAATATATTTAAAAATATTTTATAAAAGTTTTTCAAAGTTTAAAATGCTTATAAACCACGATTAAATTATTTTACTAGGTATAAACATATTTTACAAAGCATAAGATTTTCAAATGTTTAAAAACAAAAGAATTTTCAATTTTCAAAGGGATATGCCGACATAAACTCTATGAGTATATAGGACATATACTCTATGAGTATGTCGATATGCATGTCGCAAATTTAAAATTCAAATTTTGAAATGAAGTGTCTACTCGTCGTAACTCTTGCGAATAGACAGTCTACTTACTCTCCATACATAGAGCGTTTCAAATGAATTTTTCAACAACTAATTCCTTATTACTGCTCTCCTATTACTCTGCTAAAATTTCTAGTGAAAATTTTATTCAAATCTCTTTAAATTCAACTAGAGTCAATTCAATCTTCATTGTATTGATCTTTACTATTTACTCTCTAATTTCAATTATCTATGTCTCTCTCAATTTAAGATCAAATTGCTACTCAAGAGGCTATAGGATCTATTGTATTCAAAATTCAAGAAATTGTCTTTGGAAAAACCATCAAACTCTAGTTGTATTTGCTTGGGTGTGATTGTAGCCTGTTCAAATCAACTGGGTGTGCTTGGTAACTCGGAAATGCAAGTGGGTGTGCTTGTAGCCTGTCCAAATCAACTGGGTGTTCCCCAAGCCTGGAAAATTATGAGAGTGTGACTCGTAGCCTCGGAATCGAGCTTGTAATTAGGTTTTTCTTCTGCCCATTTAAAATTGGTATTTGAAAAGAAATCTATACAAGTAATTGTACGGGACTGGATGTCGGAGAAATCCAAACCAGTATAAAATCTCTGGTGCCATCTCTCTAACTCTCTACTTTACTTTACTGCTTTTACTTTATCTGTGTTTGCATCTGTGATTGATTGTTGATACAATTATGTGTTGAAAATTTCTAATTTAACATTAAACTTGAAAGAAATTAAAAAGAACTACAAAAGTTAGAAAACAAAATTCACCCTCCTTTGGTGTTTATTTAGCCTTACGAAAATTGATATGAACGCAACAGTGCATGTTTCCTAGCCAAATTCGGACATTTGTGAAAATTTCATTTTTGCCCTTATTATATTTAAATTTATTTTTTTATTAAATTTTCGGTTAAAATTTTGGAGTGTTACATTCTCCCTCCTTTAAAGGGATTTCATCCTCGAAATCTCTAAGGATGGAAAAATGTAACTCGTACGTAGAAATTAATACTACAACCATCTACTCATCCATCAACCACTGACAATCATTGTCCTTAGTTTAGATTCTAATGCAATATGTACATCTGGGCATAGAATGCATATGAACCTATACAAACGCAAAGATTAGGCGGTCTCCTGATCTAATCAACCTCCTAAAATGCAAGTACTTATGCTATGCGTCCAAATGTGTGCGATATTTAATGTAAATATATTGGCAATTCTACATGTATGTGCAAATATTCAATCCACATGTAACAACCATATGCATATAACTCAATGAAATAAAAAAAGTGATGGAGTGAGTGTATGTTAACTTGAGAATATATCTTTCTAAGTGTGAAAGGATCAATTTAATAAACACATTCATTAGCATCCGTCATCCAAAACATGTCCTAACGACATGTTTGCAACTATTCCTTGCATCCAATTGTCCCTACCTATAGGGTATACTAAACTAGAACCAAAACACATAAGTAGTTTATACTTATCTAACTAAAATGGAAATGTACCGGAATAGAGTTCTAGATGGGTTGCTCGGATCTTCTCCTCGGTCTCCCATGTACTTTCCAATGGATTATCTTCCCACTGAACCTTAACAAGCTTGATACTTTACTGCAAAGTCACTTTGTACCATGCTTAAGAATATGAGCAGGTGCATGGCGAACAAGTGACTCCCTCTCTACTTCCACCTCCTCTAACTGACTCGGCTCGACTATAGCAGTTGTATCGTGTAGACACTTTCACAAGCGTGATACATGGAAAACATCGTCCACTCCCACTAATTTATCAGTAAGTTCCACCCTATAAGCTAACTCCCCAACTCTACCAGTAATCGAAAAGCTAGCAAATCTCATAACATGCCTAAGCGATGAGACCTTCACAAAAATCATGTCACCCACTACGAACTCCAATTCCAATTCCATGCGTCTTCTGTTAGCCTATTCTGCCTATCCTGGGCGGTTTTCATCCTTCTACAGAGCAAGTCTACCTTCTTTAATGTCTCCCTTACTATATCTGATCCAAGAATAATCTTATCTGTAGTATCCCACTAATAAGCCGGTGATCTACAAGGCCTCCCGTATAACGCCTCGAACGTTTCCATCCCAATACTCACTTAATAGATGTTATTCTAAGTAAACTCCACTAATAGAAAGTGATCCTTCCAAGAGCCTTTGAAATCTGAGATACACATCCGAAGTAAGTCCTCCAACACCTAGGTCACCCTCTCCGTCTGTCCGTCTATCTACAAGTGATATGCGGTACTTAAACTTATCTCGGTGCCTAACGCCTCATGAAGACTCTTCCAAATCTCGTTGGTGAAAATGGATCTCAGTTGCTCATGATGGTAGAAGGAACTCCATGCAGCCTAACTATCTCCCTCACATATAGTGTCGCCAAAGACGTTGCAATTATCGTGCTCTTAACTAGAATAAAATGAGCGCATTTGGTCAGTCCGTCAATTACCCAAATACTCTCATTCCCCTTCCTACCCCTAGGTACTGCATCGATGAAATCCATAGAAATACTCTTCCACTTCCATTGTGGAATATCTAATGGTTGCGACAATCCTCTCAGCTTCTTCTTCTCTGCCTTTACCCTTTGGAAAGTCATACATCGATTCATATACTTCTTCATACCAGGCTAATAAAAGAGTCTTTTTATATCATGATACATTTTGTTTTTGCTAGGATGAATGGTCATCCTTGAACGATGAGACTCATCTAGTACCATGTCGATCAAATCCATAATGAGAGGAATACATAATCTTCCATCTCTCTGTAACCACCCCTTTGAGTCAATGGTATAGTGCCTCAAATGACTCGACTGCTCTCCCCTACCAAGCTTCTTAAAAATATCCACCAAATCCTTGTTGTGTTTAAGACTTGAACCAATGTGGTCTGTGAGTGTAAGCTGCACCTTTAAAGTTGCTACAAATCCTAGGGTGATGTCTAATGATGGTCGGAATTGAACGTAGAAATGAACTCCAAGTGCTTCCTCTCTAAGAATATAGGACTCAACACCGCATGCTTCCTACTTAAGGCAATTAGCTACAATATTGCCTTTGTCTAGGATAAAGAAGACATCGAAATCATATGATGCCAAAATTTCCATCCACCTCTACTGCCTTAAATTCAAATCCATTTGGGAATAAATACTTTAGAGACTTTATGATTCATATATAGCTCAAACCGCTCTCCTAATAGATAGTTCCTTCATGACTTGAGTGCAAAGACAATGGCCGCTAACTCAAGATCATGGGTAGGATAGCTTCTCTTGTGGACTTTCAACTATCAACTAGCATAGCTCACCACTCTCCCTTTATACGTCAAGATCGCGTCTAACCCCGTACCACAAATGTCGGTATACACTGTGAATGCCATCATACCATCAGGTAATACTGGAACAGATGCACTAGTCAACGCCTTCTTCAGCTCAATGAAGAAACCTCACACTTCGCATCCCACAAGAAAACCAAATTCTTTCTTGGTAAGGTCGGTTAGAGGGGCAGAGATTTTAGCGTAGTCCTTAACGAATTTCCTATGGTAGCACGCCAAGCAAATGAAACTCCTCACTTCCATGGCATTCTTGGCATGTGCCAATCTTGTACTATAGCTACTTTACTAGGATCAATCATCAGTCCACTTTAAGAGACGTGTCGTAAAAAGCATACTTCCTTGCGCCAAAAGTGACATTTGGAAAACTTCGCCTTCAACTTATGCCCATAGAGTTTATTGAGCACTTCTTCTAACTGCAACATGTGATCCTCCTCGCCTTTTCAAATAGACTAAATGTCATCCACAAATACCACCACAAACTTATTAAGCAACCCACTAAAGGCTCGACTCATCAGATCAACAAAGTAGGCGGGTGCATTGCTCGTTCCAAAGGGCATGATTCGATTTCTAGTGACGTATTTTTAATTTAATTTATTGGATTTTCAAAAAAATGGAAAATAATTATATTTTCGTTTGACGTATTTTACGGCAAATGATGATATTTTTGAAATTTCACAAAATGAAATAATCTGGATACTTTATTATTGTTTTATGATCGTGTCACATTGATGTGCACAATCATATTATTATTTCTGTCATTCGTGGCTCGTACGCAAACGGGATATTATGTAACGAAGTACCCCAAAACTAACTCTTTCAAACAAAATAAAACACACTTACATAAACATATTTTCTTGTCCCTTTGAAACACATTGCCTTGTTTTGTGCAAGCATGTTTTATAAAACATCATCATTTTTTTTTGATATAAAATCAAATGAATTCACAACTGTAACGACCCGTAAATTTTAACGAATTTTAATAACATAAATAACTGAATTTTTCTTGAAATTTAAACAATAAATTTTAGAAATGAAAATTTGATATTTGGAATACCTCTATTTAAACATAGCTATTGGCAGATTTTCATTGGAAAATATGAAAGTTATTCCTGTTGTGTAATTTTCAATTTCAATTTAAATCAATTAATATTTGATGAAAATAAAATATTTTCGAAAGCTGAATATTTTTATATAATAAAAATGTAAATCATTTTCTAAGTGAGACGTCATATTTCGTTTCGCCAAATTTGGTCTGCTCTAGCTCAGTTTATCTTATTTTCGGCGTTTTAGCAGCATTTTTGACAGCGAAAATCGAGTTTTGATAGAACGGTCGTATTGCCGATATTTGTGTACCTTTATGTCCATCTCGTCTAGCTGATCTCCATGGTATATTCATTTGTGCATTTCGGAGTCCAATGCGTCGCAAAATCTGCATAACAACTAGCCGTACCAGTACCGCATTCGAGCCTTTTTGGTTTTCTATGTCCCTTCATCATCCACCGTATAATAAATAGCCACTTTCCTATATGATTTCCTTGAATTCAATTCAACTTTGACTATTGCCATTCCCATTGTTTTATATATGGTGGTACGCTGCCTCTTTCTCTTCTGTCTGTTCATACTTTTGAAGGAAAGAAAGATAATAAAAACATATATATATATATATATATATATATAACAATGTCTACTCATATGAACTGTCTGTATCATCTTCTACTTTTTCCATTTCCTTCCCACCCTATCTCCTCTCTTCTATTTCGATTCTGCTGAAAAGAAAAAAATAATAATTATACAAAGCATATATATTTGTTGAAAGACTTCCGATCTCCTCCTTTTGCACATCCAACCTTTCATGGCCGCATCCTCCTCCCTTCTTTGTCATGCCTGACAGTCAACCCATACCACTCTGCAGCCCTGCCAAACACCAGCAAATCCATGCAACCCGCTCTTCCCTCTCCAAGTGACAGTCCACAACCCATCACCAAGCAGCGACAGTCCATCTCCACCGGTTTCTCTCTCCTCTCCGAGCACTGCCTTCCCGAACCATCCGCCCTCACCATCATCTACTCGGCAGCCCTGATAACCTCTAATCGAAACTTCATCAGCAACCAATCACCACCTTTCTTCCCATCCACCACATCAGGTCGGCCGCCATCACCTGCAACGTCAGCATGCATCGCCTTACCCACAAAGCATCAGCATCTTCACCAAACACCCATCACCGATCCTCCCTTGCAAGCATACCCTTCTAGCCTCCTTTTGTTTAAAATTATATATATATTTATAATAATATTTATTTCTAAAGTATATATATTATAATAATAAAAAAGTATGTTTATATGTATATGTTTTCAAAATTATTTGCATAGTGGTTGTCTTGCTTTATATATATGTTTATAATAATATTGATTTTAAAGTATATATATGTATATGTTTAATATTGATTTTAAAGTATATATTTTTTTTGAAATGTGTTTTAAATTTGAATATTGATTTTAATAAGAAAAAAAAGAAAAGGCATATATATATGTGATTTCCATTGAACCCGGTTCATCGTGCTTTGCTTTTGGTTTTGCCTCTGCCCAGAGTTGATCGCAGCAGTTAGCTGCTTTGATTATCGCCTATCTGTGTGCTTGTCTTGCTTTCTCTAGCCTCGAAAGGTGAGCGATCACTCACGATTAACATTCTTATATTAAGTAAATTTAATACACATGAAATGCCGATTGAAATGTGTTGTTAAAATTAAATCTGTTATTAAATTAAATTGTTGAATATGATAAGTGATTATTTAAATTGTTCACCTATGATTGATATATGACACCATAACATTGTTGTGTGTATATACATATATATATATATATAATATTTAAATTTGTTAATTACGATATATGCTCATCATTGATATGTTATGTTATAATTTTTTTATTGTTCTCACATTGCAAGTTCCCTGTTAGTTTAGAATTCCATATGGGTTGAAATGATACATACCCGAACGATATTATAGATTAAGGAAAATCGTTATGGGTTGAAATGCTAAACCCAAGCGATTTTATTTATTTGAATTTTGGGATTGTGGGTTGAAATGATATATACCCATAAAATATTAAATCGCAGATTGAAATGATAAATATCTGTATCACTTGACTATAGGATAGAAAATTATATACGGACACCGTTGGTCTATTTTGAAAAATGATTCCCAAGGTTTTGAATGGAAATATATGGGTTTTATTAAATATTGATTTTTAATATAATATAAAGATCTTTATTTTAATATGTGTAAATTTAGATTTTAATTATATGTTTGGAAATTTTAAATTTATAAGTTAAGGCTTGTAAAATATAAATTTTTAGATTTCACTTATAATTTTATTATTTTTAGATGTATAAAATAAGATTTTATACAATATATTTAGTAAAATAAGAATTTAATTTAATAATAATTAATATAATAAAATTTAATAAGAAATTAATTTAACTAATATATAATATGTTTTAAATATTTATTTACAATTTATATTAGTATTTTTAAAATAGATTTTGTAATAACTTTAATAAATAGAGGTTGGAAAGAGAAATTAAAGTTGACTTGAAATTTAAATTTGTTAAGAATTGTAAGTATTGATTTGAAACTTATTAACTTTGAGATTTTTAAGATATGAAATTTATAACTTGATAACTTGATTTTGATAAGGGTGATTTAATGAATATTTTAAATTCAAATATAATTGAAGTTAGATATTTAATTTTTATTTAAATTTGTAATTAGAGAATTTATTTAAAAGTCGATTAAGTGAATATTTCCAAATTTAAATAAAAATTAAAGTTGAATTTTGAAATATAAATGAAATTTATCAAATTGGATTATTGAAAATTGTTTGAATATTTAAACTGTGAAACCTATTAAATTGGAAGTGGTATAATTTTGTAATTCAAACTTGGATATGAAATCGATATAAATTAGAAACGGTTTTAATGAGAATTCAAATTGAACCTTTAAACTTTTTAATTGAGACTGTTGAACTGAGATTGATTTAAATTGAATTTTGGAATTAAAGTTGATTTGAATTGATTTGTGAAATTGGAAGAACCAATTTTAATTTGAAACTATTTTCAATATAAACTCCTTTTAATATATAGACTATTTTAATATATAAACTATTTTAATCTATAACCTATCTTTAAACATAAACTATTTTTAATGTATAACTATTCCAATATACATAAACTATAAGTTGGAAATGCTATGATATGGATTTAATGGATTTAAAGGCGAATACTTTGATATGATGGTTTAACCTATTTGTGGTTTGATTTTGGAAACGAATTTGATTTTAAGTGAATAACGATTTTGAAGTGAATATGATTTCGGAGTGATTTGATTTTGAAATGAATATGATATTTTGATATGAAGTATGAACTGTTTGAAATGAAAATGACCACGGTGTGAAATAAGCGTTTGGTTGTTAAAGAGGCCGGGATCGGATATTGTCATACTCTCTGCCAATATCGAAAACCACTTTAACAACTGTGCACGTGGTGGAGATTCCAGAACAAAGTAGGATGGTTTGGCGACGTCTATATGAGGTATGACCGCAGCCCTGACTCCCGCAAGTCAGCTTGATGTGACTAAAACAGGAGCCAGGCCGGGCTAAGTGAGGTCGCACCTCTGATCGATCATGCTTCTTCGATACCATTCTATTACTTTGTGATTTGATTGGGTGCACCTTTGATTTGGAAGTGTGTCTCGAGGTGGGCAGTAATAGCTGCTATGCGTTACCACCAGTTCGGATCCGCAAAACGGTAGTATCCTACCTTGGGCATTGCCTCACGTGCCTTGTCACATGCCTTATCGTGCCCATTACGATTTTGGTTTGTACCGTACCTACGGAGTGCCCTCTGATAGCCCTCCAGTTTATGGAGGAATTACGGTACTGTATAGACTACGGTAATATATAAAAATGTGTTAAGGGGGATATGGGTAACGCCTTAATGCTATTTTAATATTTTACTTTACTGTAGACATTATCTATGTAGTGTATTATACTATGTATGTAGATAGTTTAACGGATCCTTAAAGGATGGAATCCCAACGTCCTTTAAGTTATATTGCATTTCACTTGGACATTTCACTTGAATTGATTTACTTGTATAAGAATGTTAATCCTGACTCGAGTGTTTTGCGTTTTGCTTTATGCTCGGGTCAAACTTAGTGTCACAGCATTTGAGACTCACCTTTGGAGCTTGGAGCTTTGCTTGAAGATCTGTCGGTTATCTATTCAGCTTCCTGTTATTTCCAGTTGTTTATATTCAGACTTGTCAGTTGTTTGTGTAATTGAGACTACTTTGTATTTGAGATTTCTGTTGTATTTTTTTTAAACTCTGGTGTTTATATAGTAGCTTCATGAACTACTATTTATCTATTCCGCTGCTTATTGTTGTATTACTCTGTGTCTGTGATTTTGTGATTGATTCATTTACCGTATACGATAAGTTTTGCCAAATATAAATTAACAATCTGTTGTTTTGAGCAATTCAAGTCTGACATGAGTGTATGATTATCGATTTGAATGGTTCGTAATACCGGGTCTTTACATAACTCACCGTTCAATTTCAGTATCACCCTTTCCATTTTCGTTCCCTCTCCTTTTACTTTACCATTCCCAGTAAACAAAACCAAAACTCCAAACTTTAAAATTCAAAAACAATTCAGTTGCTCAACTAAAAATCACAACTTTAGATTCGTTGAGTCCCTATCGTCGAGATGTACCATCCCATACCCATTTTGTAGTGTTCCATGTTGTTTTGGGTGGCTTGGCCGTATAGTCATGAGCAAGGCATAGCTAGGGTTTTGGGTAGTTGGGGTTTCGGTTGGAATTAGGTGAATCAGAGGATGCTATTGTGTTTGCTTTGTCGAAGAGCACCTGGAAGCATCGTTGTTTGGTGGTCCGAACCCTTTAGGTGAATCGTGTCATTTTGTATGAATAGCATGGGGCAGTAGTTCGGTTTGAGGAAGGGGTGCATGCAAGGTGATGTTAGATCGGGAAGGTAGCTCTCGCGAATGGGAGTTGATTGCAGGTGGTTTCATTCGATTACGTTGAGTATTGATGGAAAAATCATGGAGGGAAAGATTCGACATTGATGGGTTTATGCACAACACTATGCATGCATCTCAAAGTAATTAGTGAAAGGGGGAGACAAATTAGTGGTGTGATTATGGGTAATGATTATTTAATTGGGCTATTAACTAATTTAATTTAATCGATAGCTTATAAAATTAATAACTTGCTCATACGAGGTCCAAATCGAATGCGGTCTATTGCATTGCACTCGTGGAATCATTATCTACATTTTGAAATTGTACTGGTTGAGATTGGAGCTAATGGAATTTTATACTGAAATCCAACGACATTCAATTTTAGTTCAAATGGAGCACTTCGGCGATAACTAGAATTTCGGTGAGTTAACTCTCCTTTAAATAAACTATATAACATCAGTGATGCTATAGATTATTGTTGTACGCTTGGATGTTAGTATATTGTTGTTTGATTGATTGTTTAGTGGGATTCCCATTTTGGAAAACGAATGACGTATTATCTAATCTGCAGTGAACCCACATGACTATTTATGTTGTTCGTAACCATTGTCTTACAGAAGACATTTGTAGAGGGACCCTAAGAGGTTTCTCGCCAATATTAATTTATTTACATCCTTGTGTTGCTTATATTTTTGTTTGGTTGAAAATATTTATGACATATTGTTTGATTTGTTTAAGTGTCATTATAGTGATTTTCGCTATATCGTCACTTATTGAATATCATTCCCCCCTAAACTGGAATTTAAAGGTGAGTTAACTCACCTTTAAATAAACTATATAATATCTGTGATGCTATAGATTATTGTTGTATGCTTGGATGTTAGTATATTGTTGTTTGATTGATTATTTTGTGGGATTCCCATTTTGGAAAACAATTGACATATTATCTAATTTGCAGTGAACCCATATAACTACTTATGTTGTTCGTAACCATTGTTTTGCAGGGGACATTTGTATAGAGACCCTAAGGGGTTTCTCGTCAATATTAATTTATTTACATCATTGCGTTGCTTATATTGTTGTTTGGTTGAAAATATTTATGGCATATTATTTAACTTGTTTAAGGGTCGTTATAGCGATTTTCGCTATATCGTCACTTATTGAATGTCATTCCCCCCTAAACTATTGAGTGTGTTGACTTGAGCTTCTATTTCCATAAAAGTTAATAAATCATTTTAATTAATGATATTTGAGTATAACTAATCATTTTAATTAATGATATTTGAATGTAATTAATTATTTTAATTAATGATATTTGAAATTAATTAATCATTTTAATTATTGTTGTTTGGATTTAATTAATTATTTTAATTAATGATATTTGAGTTTAATTAACCATTTTAATTAATGATGTTTTAAATTTAGTTAATCATTTTAATTAATGATGTTTGAATCTAATAAATCATTTTAATTAATGATATTTGAATTTTATTAATCATTTTAATTAATGATATTTGAGTTTAATTAATCATTTTTAATTAATGATGTTTTAAATTTAGTTAATCATTTTAATTAATGATGTTTGAATCTAGCTAATCATTTTGATTAATGATATTTTGATTTAATTAATAATTTTAATTAATGATGTTTGAAAATTTAATTAACTGATTCAATAAAAGAGTTTAAAGTAAATTAACCGATTCAATAAAAGGGTCTAAAAGTTATTAACTGATTTAGTGTTTCAAAGGTAATGAGCTAATTTAACAAAGGTGTTCTAAAGATAATTGATTGGTTTACTAAAAGATAATAAATGTGATTAATTATTTGTTTGGATGATTAATGTTGTTTTAAAATTTATAAAAAGATTTTAAATTTGATTTATTTTCTTTGGGGAAAATTAATGTGGTTTTAAAAGTTATAAAAGGATTTTATAAATTTTCCTTCAGGATATTAACATTTGATTTAAAATTTACAAAGTAATTTAAATTAAGTTATTATCTTCTAGGATAATAATTGTTGTTTGGAATTTATAAATAATAGTTTATAAATGAGAAAAATCTTTAAAAGGAATTGTTTAAAAATAAAACTGTGCGTAAATTGTTTTAGGTTTATAGTAAGTAATGTTTTAATGACACTGGTTTTAATACACTTAGTATTATAATTTGCCCTTTTTTAAAAAAATTCAAAGAGTATTTTTAAAATGTTTTATAATATTTGAAATATGGAAATCAAGCCCAAGTGTGAATCAAATGTTTTAAAAGTTTGAATTATTCATTGATGGTAAGTGATACGATTTAATTCCCATACACAAATCACTTTGTTATTCCCGATAGTTAATCTTTTGACCATCGATTTCGACTCTACTAGATATATTTCGTGACTCTTAGACGATGTGTTGCTCATTTAAACTTTGTGATCCTTTGTCGGAAATGACTAAAACTAAAGCGTGAATGGACGTCAAACTATGTGGGGTTGCTCCTATTAGGGTGTTTTCACACCCACTCTATATTGGATTTGGTTTTACACATTATGGTCTGAAGTATTCAGATACTCGGTAAGGTTGGTGGGGTTCGGCTTGTACTTTTTCAAGGGCCGTCGTTTGTCCCTAAGTATATTTTTAGAGGTACACTTTCTGTAAGGGGGCGCACTCTCCTAGTCATTGTTGGAAAAAAAACTTCTCCTTCTCTACTTAATTTCAAATATTCGGGAATTGTTTCCTTAATTTCATTGAGAACCGCCTTGTGTACTTCTCTATGCTTAATTATTTGTGTCCATCCTTTCAAGTTTGGATTTTTACCTTGTTTATCCGTTCTTTCTAGTTTGGATTTTGTTCAGATTATTTTCATTCTTTTAAGTCCGGATTTTGATATTATTTATGCCCATTCATTAAGTATGTGATTTGTTCTTACTAGTACCCATCCTTTACATTTGGATTTGTTTTCTATTGTTTATTTCGACTCCATTTCTGGATGTTGTTCTTGTATGGTGAAACCTCGTTCTGCGTTTGCGGCATGGTCCCACCAATTGTTTGTGTTTATCCCATTACTTGAGTTTTCTCACGCTGGTTTGTTTTTGACTCTGATGTACTCTATATTTCGAAGTGACGGTTTACATTTTCTTTGTTATATTATATGTTGTCATTTTAGCTGTGAGATTCTGTTTCCCCCATTCTTTGACCTTTTCCTTTTATTTTACCATAACAATCTGCCTTTTCGGTGATTGGATGTTCGGCATTTGAATACCAGAGATGTATCTGGTGTCGACTTTCGATGGTCGAAAAGGCGGGTCATTACAATTGGGTATCAGAGCAGAAGGTTAAGCAAGAACCTTGGTTTTGGTAGGGTATGAGCATTAGAGATAGGGTAAGTGACACCCTAGAATGAGTTTGAGAGTACTATATATATGAGAGAGTATTTGTAAAAACGTATTATGTTAATTGGTTTATTGAGTTGTTTATGAATTCTAGTCGAGATGTGGGACACCACGGTGTCGTTAGGGATTTCCAAACACTTGAAAAGGAGAACGGACATGATATTTACTTTTGAAAATTGGTAAATTAAATACTTTACCTTGGTTTATATTTTTATTTATATAAACGAATAATTTTCAAATTTTATATAGTTATATAGTGTATTTGTTTGTTTGAGTATGATAATATCTATATATTATCACTCTTCTTTGATTAGTCATACTCGATTAAATTAGGAGCATTGATTGTTATTTATTGATTGCAGATTATTTTTGCTAAGCTTATTTTTAAGCATTTTTTGTTTTGATTATAAACGAACCCCTTGTGAATTAAGTTTCATACTTTGACTATAAGGTGTTTCGATTATAATGTTGGGTTAATAGTAATCTTTTAAATAAAAGTTCTTTAATATAATCTAAATAGTAAGATAAAACATTTAAAGGATAAATATTTGAGAAAATTTGATTATAATAAAGTAGAGTTGTTATAATATGAGATAATTTTATATAAAGGCAACTTTATATAAATTTGATTTATAAAATGTGATTTAAAAAGATTTATTATAATAAAGGGCGGTTATTATAATATTAGATTATTTAAAGGCACATTTTATACGAGTATGGTATATAAAATGATTTATATGAATTAAAAAGATTTATTGAGAATTTTAAATCCTGGTACTGCGTGAAATGATTTCAAAAGGATTATTCAGAAAATTTAAGGTAATATTACTTGGAAGTGTTTCTGAGTACAAATATTTTGAAATTTAAATTTTAGGTAGACTGCATTTTCTTTTGGGTAATTTAGGGAAAACGTCTCGATTAGTTTGTGGTAATCTGAATAATCTTCTAAGTGACGATCGAACGTTGCTTAGGCGAACATTGTGGAGCACTTAGTACATGTAACGGCCCAAAATTTTAACAAATATTTTATTCACTTTATTTAAAGACCTTGGTGTTTGATTACTCAAAATCTAATTTTGGAAATTTTCTTGTAATGATTTTTAATCAATTGCCCAAATTGTAATAAAAATAAACAATTTCTGTAATTTTGATTTGGATAAAAAGTTTAACTATAATAGGAATTTTAAATTTTAAATTCTAACTGCCAAATTTTCATCTTGAACTGTATATAATTGTGCAACATTTGTTCCACTTTTGTTTCGGTTAAATTGGTGGTATACTTTTAAAATTTAGTAATAAATAGTGTGAAACAAGAAATAAATTTTACATTTCTTTTATACGTATATACATCCGTTTTCTTAGCTTTATATTAACAATCAAATGGGTGAAGCTAAATCAAATTTTATTAATTAGGGTATAAATAGCTATTTAATTTTTGGTTTAAAGTGATACGTTATTTCCTGGAAAAAAAAACGTTAGCATTTTTTTTATTTACTAATTAAGAGAGAAACAAATAAAATCAGTACGTTACTTTGGGCATTACGTTTTATAAGTTTCTCTTGCCTTTTTCTTTGTCTATTTGATTCTATGTGTTAGCATTTCAAGTCTTCAGCCGTGTATATTTCTTTTAGGAATTCGAAATCTTGCCTTAATCTTGCATGTGGAAGTTATTACATTCCTTTGCCACCTTCCGTTTGTTTCCTTCAATTTAATAGAAATAAATGCCTTAATTTCCTCTACCGTTCAAAACATTATTTCTTGCCTTCTCTACACTAAATCAAAGTGAGCAGCTGTTATAATATATACCATGTTCACAAATTTCCTGACCACTAATTTTTTTCTCTTTGGCTTCCATCAAATTTTCGTGAGCATCTTACTGAAGGTAAGGACAGCATGCATTCTTTTCTTTTTTTTTGTTTGGTTTGTTCTCCTCTCCTTGCTTTGTTTTATTCTATTGCCTGCCACCACGTGCTCGGCCTATTCACCATCATGACCAGCCTAGAGCACCACCAGCGCAGCCTCTCCCCTCCTCTGGCCGTAAATTCAAGTACTGTCACCACACAAAAATCCTTCGCCTTAGCCTTGCCTTGCAGTTCCACTCTATTTCCTCCACCATCAAGTGAACCGAGCCCATGCCACCACGAACCCCAGGCCAGACCGAGCCCATGCCACCACGAACCCCAGGTCAGACCGAGCCTCCTTGTGCTTGAACCAGAACAGTGAACCCAAAATTCTATTCGTCACCTTTGCATATTTAAAACTCAGCCTGTGCCTCAACTTCCCGCTGCCGTACATGTTCAGATCTGAAATACAGTAAACGATCGAGACTATGGGGCTATGGGTTGAGTCGTATGGTGAAGTGGTCGAGCCATATTTTTTTTGTTGCAATATGTTTCCAGTTTGATTTATTCAAAAATTTGATGTATTTGATGTGTGTTAGCTTATTCTCATATTTGCTTTATTCTTTTTTTTTTGATTTCAAGATTTGAATCTTGTTGGCGCCTCCTCTAAAAACTAATCGTGCTTTCCGCGTGCTTTTTGGTAGATAGCATATTTCCTTTTTGAATCAAATCTCCAGCTCCGTAGAGGTGAGTAAATCTCACACGACTATTCATACTTATATGATTGTGAAACGACCACAACTGAATGTGTAAAATGAAAAAAATTGGTGTTAAAATTACCTGTGATTATTTATAAATGATGTTAAACTGGTTAAAATTGCATGTTATATCATTTGTTATATTCTGTTTTTATTTTTCTGTTATTCTATTCTGTCAAATCACACTTCAAGTTCCCTATAGAATAGAATCACTATGGGTTGAAATGATACATACCCGAACGGACTTTAGAATAGGGAAGGATCGTTATGGGCTGAAATGATAAGCCTGAGCGACCTTTTAATAAATTTTATTTAATTGGGATTGCGGGTTTGAAATGATAAAACCCGGATTTTTCTTTGTAAACTACGGATTGAAATGATATATTATCCGTACCACTTGAATTAGGCTAGAAAATATTATACAGACCCGTGGTTATTTTCTATACTTGTCTGGACATTTTTAAATATTTTTAAAATGTAAAGATATAATAAATTGATTTAAATTGAATTTTAAAATGATTTATTAAAGTGGAAATGATTTTTTCATGTGATAAATGTAAAATAAATGGAAAAATAGTGATTTTAAAGTGTAACTTAAAATTGAAAATTTGATTGAAAGAAAAAGATGGAAACTTAAGTTAATTAAATTAAAATGAAAATTAAGTTTTAAAATGGTGTAAAGTGGAGATTTAAATTTAAGTGTTGAAATGAATTGTTTAAATGAAAAATGGGAATTGACACACTTGAATTAAATAAGTGAACTTTGCAAATTTTTTATTTTTGATTTGTAAAATTTTTCTTTATAAAAATCATAAGTTAAAGGATTTAAATGAACATTTTAATGTGAAAAAAATATGATTTTTATAAATTTAAATGATTTAAATCGAAGTTTATTTATGGCTGGAATTACACTTAAAACCTGGAAATTTAATTTATAGCACTTCAGAAATGCTACCATTTCTGGAAATGAACTAATTCTGAACTAAGTAGAATCTGCAGCACTTGTTAAGTGCTATGGTTGCATAAATGAACCAAAAGACTAAAATAAACTAAGGCTATGCTAGCACTTGGTAAGTGTTGTTGTGGCAGGAAATAAAATTGAACCTGAAACTAATAAAGGGGCTACTGTAGCACTTGTTAAGTGCTGCAGTAGGATGAAATATGATTTTGTTTAAAACTGAACGGTTACAACAGTTTATAAATGTTGTCTTTGCTGAATTGAATTGTTTTCAAATATAACTTACCGCAGCACTTTTTAAATGCTGTGAAAGCTGAAATTTCAATGTTTTAAGTGAATAAATGAACTCAGAAAAGGCTAAATTTTTTGGAAATTGAATATTTGATTTAAAAGAATAATGACTTTGTTTTTAAAATGGTTTAATTGAAGTATTTTGATCTGAAATATAAAAATGTTTTAAATTTATAACCACAGATTATAATAACGATTGGTTGTTAAAGAGACCGGGATCGGATATGGGCATACTCTCTGTCGATACCGAAAACCACTTTGACAACTGTGTACACGGTGGAGTTTCCAGAATGAAGTAGGATGGTGGAGACGATCCTAAGGTATATACGTGGACCCAACTCCCGTGAGTTGGCATAAGGTGGCTAAAACAGGAGCGATCGACGGGCCAAGGAGGTAGCACCTCTGATCGGACACACTTCTTCGATACCATTCTATTACTGGTGATTGATTTGGTGGCCACCCTTGATTTGGGAGTGTTGTTCGAGGTGGGCGGTAGTGGCTGCTATGCGTCACCACCAGTCCGGATGCGTAATTGGTATATCTACCCTGGCATTGCCTTGTGTGCCGTGTCACCTACCATATCGAGCTTTACTACGATTTGTGATTTCTCCCGTAGCCTATGGAGTATCGAGGGTAGCCCCCATTTTGGGAGTATGCTAATACTGGATAGACTACTGGGACAATTACGTGTTAAGGGGAATATTGGGTCACTCCTTAACGCTATTTAAAAGTATGTTTATTTTATGATTAGACATTATTATAATAGTGAATATTACTAAATAGTAGATAGTTTAACGGATCCTTAAAGAATGGGCGATCCCAAGCATTCTTTAAGTTACTTGTACCCTTATTACAGTTCACTTGGGTTGGTTTACATTGTATAAGTATGTATGTCCTGACTCGAGTGTTTATGTTTTATTTTACGCTCGGGTCAGCCTGAGTATCAGTTTGGACTTCATCTTCTTGGAGCTAGGACTACTGGAGATCATCTTTATCAAGCTGCTATCTGTTTTGCTATTCAGTCTTTTATTTTAGCCTATGTAATTGAGACAAATGAATTTGGGATTTTCTGTGGTTGTTCAAACTATATTGGTTTTTAGACTATGTAATTTTTACTTGTTTTGAGACTCTGTATTTTAGTGGCTTCATGAACCACTATGGTTATTTTTAAATTCCGCTGCGAGTTATTCTGATATTTTCTGTGTCTGTGATTCTGTGAATGATTTTATTTGCTCCAAATTTTATTACAATCTGTTATTTTGTATTATTCAAGTCTGACATGTGTGGATTATTGTCGATTTGAATGGTCCAAAATAGTGGGTCGTTACATTTGGTATCAGAGCCAGGTTTTAGGCAAACCTTAGCTTATAGAGCAAAAACTCATTAGAGATAGGGTAGAAATACCCTAGAATGAGTGAAATCAAACTCAGAATCATTTCTTTGTGAGTGAACGTATCTTCGAAGTATAAAATGATTTTTTTTTATAAAAAAATGATTTTAAATGATTTTTCAAATGATTTCCAAATATTATTTTGATATAAAATTTTCTTGTTTCAAAAGGAATTTTTTCTAAACTTCCTTCTTTCCGTATCTACCTTGTTAGAAATTTTGTTATTAGGATATTCATCCAAGTGATCTTATCGTGTCTTATCTTAGCGTATCTTTGTCTTCTATGTACCTTTGTCCTAAATTCATTCTTGATATTTCCAGGATGAATCGTGGAAATGCTAGAGGTAGGGGTCGTGCAACTGCCCCAGCTCCTCCACCGGTTGCACCTGTTAGGTTTACCGTTCTTTGTAAGGAATTCTCTCAGCTCGGTGGTACTAAGTTCACCGGTTCAGAGAGTATTATCGAAGCCCAGCAATGGTTACGGAGTTTGGAGAGGATATTTTCTGGTCTTGAGATCACTGATGCCCAGAAGCATCAGTTAGCAGCTTGGCAGCTGCAAGAGTCAGCCTTAGATTGGTGGGAGTCTATTACAGCTCACACTAACGAAGGTGATCTTTCGTGGGAGCAGTTCAGGTATCCATTGTGTTATCTTGAATTTTTCCCCATTTTCTTTTCTTTTGAATCCATCTTATGTTCGGTTTCTATATCTTCTTTCCAGGGAGGCTTTTGTGGCAAAATGGATGACCAAAGCCGGAAAATCTCAGCTTTATCGTGAATTCATGGATCTCAAGCAGGGTACCATGTCTTTCTCAGAGTATGAGCGGAAGTTCAATGAACTTTCCAAATTTGGTCTTGGTCTTATCGACACTCAGCTTAAGAAAAATGAGAAGTTCATTGCTGGAGCTCGCCCAGAGTTCTACGATCATCTTATTTCACATGTTCATGGCACTTTTACTGAGCTCATGGATATGGCTATTCGTTATGAGAACCCTACTTCCAAGGGTCCTGCTGCTTCTGGTGCTCATGTATCACAGTCTTCCTCTGCAAATTCCAAGAAGAGAAAGCCCAAATTCCACCAGCAAAAGAAGAATTGGCTCAAGCATCCGAGTTTGGGATCTTCATCATCTTCTCCTTCCCAGAGACACCCTATTGATCTATCCACCATTACCTGCTTCAAATGTGACCAGAAGGGACACTATGCTAATAGTTGCCCTACTTTGGTTAGTGCTGCTGTTCCTCCACCTCAGGTTACCAGGAACAATCTTTGTCATGTTTGTCTTCAGCCAGGTCATTTTAGGAATGACTGTCCTTTATATCAGAAGGGAAAGCCATCTAGTGTATTTGCTGTCACATCTGTTTCTTCACCTGCTGCACCTACTCCTTCTCCAAGCGATGATCAAGGTACTCTTCAAGGCACCTTTACTTTATTTCATCATCCTGTTCGTGTTTTATTTGATATTGGAGCTTCGCATAGTTTTATTTCTGATAATTTGTGTGACAAGTTTGAACATCTCCTTTCTCCTGAGTATGCTTCTGTCCCTTTATGTGTTTCAAATCCTATTGGTGGTCCCGCAAATCTTAATAAGATTTGTAAACATGTGAAACTCTTTCATTCTGGTTATCGGTTTTCTAGAGATTTCTATGTTCTTGGTTTTGATGCTTTTGATTTATTACTCGGAGATGATTGGCTTGATAGGCATGATGCCCATATCTCTTGCAAAGCACGTATCGTGACTCTTGTAGGAGATAAGGGTGATCTTTTGGTTATTCAGTGCCGCATGCCTCAGGATTTTGCTGGAAATTTTATCTACTCTTTGGATTCTTCTCCTATTGATCTTCAGTCGACTCGGGTAGTCAAACTCTATCCCGATGTATTCGGTGAAGTTACTGCTTTACCTCCTAAGCGGGAAATTGATTTCCACATTAATCTTATTCCTGGAGCTCGACCAGTAGTTCTTCCTCCTAGAAGAATGGCACCCCGCGAGAAGGTTGAGTTAAGGAAGCAAATTGAGGATCTGTCTTCCAAGGGTCTGATCAGACCTAGCTATTCTGAATGGGGAGCTGCGGTGGTTTTCGTCACCAAGTCCGATGGTTCTCTTCAGATGTGTGTTGATTATAGGGAGCTGAACAAGCTCACTATGAAAAACAGATATCCAATGCCTCGCATCAATGATATGTTTGATCAGCTTTACGGTGCTACTGTTTTCTCTCAACTGGATTTGGCCACGGGTTTCCACCAACTCAGAGTTGCCAAGGAAAGTATTCCCAAGACTGCTTTCCGCACTGAGAATGGATTCTTTGAATGGTTAGTCATGCCTTTTGGTTTGACTAATGCTTCTGCTTTTTTGTTGACTTGATGAATCGTGTTTTCCGTGATGTGCTTAATAAATTTGTTCTAGTCTTTGTTGATGATATTCTCATTTTCTCTAAGTCTGAAGAAGAACATGAGTCACATTTGAACTCTGTTCTTGAGACTCTTCAAAATCATTAGTTAAAGGCTAAATTTTCCAAATACCATTTCTGGAAAGATGAAGTCCGATTCCTCGGGCATATTGTTTCTGGTAATGGAGTTTCTGTGGATCCAGTCAAAATCGCTGCGATCAATGTAAGTCTCTCTTCCTCCTCTTTCCTTGTTCATCCAATTTATTCTATCTTTCTTGTTGTCCTTAGTTACCCCATTTCTGTACAGGATTGGGAAACTCCTAAGACTCATACTGATATCCATAGTTTTCTGGGCCTTGCGGGTTATTACCGGAGATTCATTGAGAATTTCGCTCGGATTACTGCACCTCTCACTGCTTTGACCCCGAAGAATGCTAAGTTTATTTGGAGTAATGAGTGTAAGGCCGCATTCAGTGAGTTAAAACACAAGCTTACTTCCGCACCTGTTCTTACCGTTCCAAATGGAAATGAGGGATTAACGGTATACACTGATGCTTGTCGAGAAGGTTTGGGAGCTGTTCTGATGCAGGATGGTAAGGTGATTGCTTATGCTAGTCGACAGTTGAAGACCCATGAAGCCAATTATGCTGCCCATGATCTAGAGTTGCTTGCGGTTGTTTTTGCTTTGAAGCTGTGGAGACACCATCTTTTGGGTACTAAGTTCGAACTTTTCACAGATCATCAGTCTTTGAAGTATATTTTCTCTCAGAAGGATTTGAACCAGAGACAAGTTAGGTGGTTAGAGTTCCTTGCTTCTTATGACCTCGACATCAACTATACCCCTGGAAAAGCTAATGTTGTGGCAGATGCTTTGAGTAGGAAGAAGGCTTTGTTGTGTCAGCTTGTTGTTTCTTCGCCTCTTGTGGATCGTATTATGGCTAAGCAGGATGAGGATGAGATGCTTAGATCGATGAAGGAGAATGTTCGTAGTAGAGTTGGAGGTAGTAGTCTTGATGGCAATGGTGCTCAGTTAGATGATAAAGGTGTGTTGAGGATTAATAATAGGATTTGTGTCCCAAATGTTGATGGATTGAGACATGAGTTACTTCGGGAGAATCATCAGTCCAGACTTTCTATTCATCCAGGCGTGACCAAGATGTATCAGGATATGAAGAAGTTGTATTGGTGGAGAGGTATGAGGTGAGATATTTCCATTTTTGTTAATAGGTGTGCGACTTGTCAACAAGTCAAGGCAGATCATCAAAAGACCCCTGGTTTATTGCAGCCTCTTGAGATTCCCAATTGGAAGTGGGAACAGGTTTCTATGGATTTCATTGATGGATTGCCAAGGACTAGGAAGTGTAATGAAAGTATCTGGGTTATTGTGGTTAGATTGACCAAATCAGCTCATTTCATTCCGGTCAAGTCTACCCGTTCAGCTTCTAGTTTGTCTGAGATTTACATGAGGGAGATTGTTCGTCTCCATGGTGTTCCTCTCAGTATCATTTGTGATCGTGATCCTATCTTTACTAGTAGGTTTTGGAAAGCCTTTCAGGATTCTTTAGGTACTCATCTGAATCTGAGCACTGCTTACCATCCACAGACCGACGGTCAAACGGAAAGGGTGAATCAGATTCTCGAAGACCTTCTTCGTGCTTGTGTGCTTGATTATGGAGGATCTTGGGAAGATCATCTCCATCTTGTCGAATTCACTTATAACAATAGTTATCAGGCCAGTATTAAGACGTCTTCGTTTTCTGCTCTTTACGGACGACCTTGTAGATCTCCTTCTTGCTGGATTGAATTCGGTAATCGTTTGGTTCTTGGTCCTGAGATGGTTTTAGAGGCTTCTGAGAGAGTTGAGGAGATTAGGAGGAAGATGAGGATTGCTCAGGATAGGCAGAAGAAGTACGCTGATCGTCGAAGAAGGAGTTTAGAGTTTGCTGTTGGTGATTTGGTTTTCCTTAAGGTCTCTCCCTTAAGGAATGTTATTCGGTTTGGGCGTAGAGGGAAGCTTGCTCCTAGGTTCATCGGTCCTTTCCGCATTGTGGAAAGAATTGGTCCTCTTGCTTATCGTCTGGATTTGCCCGAGAAATTTTCTAGAGTACACAATGTATTCCATGTATCTCATCTTCGTCGCTATCTGCATGATCCATCTCATATTATCCAGCCTTCTGCTCTTGATAGTTTGGATATTGAGCAAAATCTGACTGTTGAGAGGAAGCCACTTGGTATCATCGATCGAGGTACGAAGCAGCTAACAAGGAAATCTGTCAACCTGGTCAAAGTGCAGTGGAGCACTGATGAATGGGATTGCACCGGGGAGACGGAGGAGAGCATACGTGTTTCGAATCTGTAATTGTTTATTTCAGGTACTTTTGCTCCACTATCTTATCTTCCTTTGTTTTCCCTTCTTTCGTTCCTTTTCGAGGATGAAAAGTTTTGAGTGGGGGAGAGTGTAACGGCCCAAAATTTTAACAAATATTTTATTCACTTTATTTAAAGACCTTGGTGTTTGATTACTCAAAATCTAATTTTGGAAATTTTCTTGTAATGATTTTTAATCAATTGCCCAAATTGTAAAAAAAATAAACAATTTCTGTAATTTTGATTTGGATAAAAAGTTTAACTTTAATAGGAATTTTAAATTTTAAATTCTAACTGCCAAATTTTCATCTTGAACTGTATATAATTATGCAACATTTGTTCCACTTTGTTTCGGTTAAATTGGTGGTAAACTTTTAAAATTTAGTAATAAATAGTGTGAAACAAGAAATAAATTTTACATTTCTTTTATACGTATATACATCCGTTTTCTTAGCTTTATATTAACAATCAAATGGGTGAAGCTAAATCAAATTTTATTAATTAGGGTATAAATAGCTATTTAATTTTTGGTTTAAAGTGATACATTATTTCCTGGAAAAAAAAACGTTAGCATTTTTTATTTACTAATTAAGAGAGAAACAAATAAAATCAGTACGTTACTTTGGGCATTACGTTTTATAAGTTTCTCTTGCCTTTTTCTTTGTCTATTTGATTCTATGCGTTAGCATTTCAAGTCTTCAGCCGTGTATATTTCTTTTAGGAATTCGAAATCTTGCCTTAATCTTGCACGTGGAAGTTATTACATTCCTTTGCCACCTTCCGTTTGTTTCCTTCAATTTAATAGAAATAAATGCCTTAATTTCCTCTACCGTTCAAAACATTATTTCTTGCCTTCTCTCCACTAAATCAAAGTGAGCAGCTGTTATAATATATACCACGTTCACAAATTTCCTGACCACTAAATTTTTTCTCTTTGGCTTCCATCAAATTTTCGTGAGCATCTTACTGAAGGTAAGGACATCATGCATTCTTTTCATTTTTTTTGTTTTGTTTGTTCTCCTCTCCTTGCTTTGTTTTATTCTATTGCCTGCCACCACGTGCTCGGCCTATTCACCATCATGACCAGCCTAGAGCACCACCAGCGCAGCCTCTCCCCTCCTCTGGCCGTAAATTCAAGTACTGTCACCATACAAAAACCCTTCGCCTTTGCCTTGCTTTGTCGTTCCACTCTATTTCCTCCACCATCAAGTGAACCGAGCCCATGCCACCACAAACCCCAGGCCAGACTGAGCCCATGCCACCATGAACCCCAGGTCAGACCGAGCCTCCTTGTACTTGAACCAGAACAGTGAACCCAAAATTCCATTCATCACCTTTGCATATTTAAAACTCAGCCTGTGCCTCAACTTCCCGCTGCCATACATGTTCAGATCTGAAATATGGTAAACGATCGAGACTATGGGGCTATGGGTTAAGTCGTATGGTGAAGTGGTCGAGCCATATTTTTTTGTTGCAATATGTTTCCAGTTTGATTTATTCAAAAATTTGATGTATTTTATGTGTGTTAACTTATTCTCATATTTGCTTTATTCTTTTCTTTTTTTTTTGATTTCAAGATTTGAATCTTGTTGGCGCCTCCTCTAAAAACTAATCGTGCTTTCCGTGTGCTTTTCGGTAGATAGCGTATTTCCTTTTTGAATCAAATCTCCAGCTCCGTAGAGGTGAGTAAATCTCACACGACTATTCATACTTATATGATTGTGAAACGACCACAACTGAATGTGTAAAATGAAAAAAATTGATGTTAAAATTACCTGTGATTATTTATATATGATGTTAAACTGGTTAAAATTGCATGTTATATCATTTGTTATATTCTGTTTTTATTTTTCTGTTATTCTATTCTGTCAAATCACACTGCAAGTTCCCTATAGAATAGGATCACTATGGGTTGAAATGATACATACCCGAACGGACTTTAGAACAGGGAAGGATCGTTATGGGCTGAAATGATAAGCCTGAGCGACCTTTTAATAAATTTTATTTACTTGGGATTGCGGGTTTGAAATGATAAAACCCGGATTTTTCTTTGTAAACTACGGATTGAAATGATATATTATCCATACCACTTGAATTAGGCTAGAAAATATTATACAGACCCGTGGTTATTTTCTATACTTGTCTGGACATTTTTAAATATTTTTAAAATGTAAAAATATAATAAATTGATTTAAATTGAATTTTAAAATGATTTATTAAAGTGGAAATGATTTTTCTATGTGATAAATGTAAAATAAATGGAAAAATAGTGATTTTAAAGTGTAAGTTAAAATTGAAAATTTGACTGAAAGAAAAAGATGGAAACTTAAGTTAATTAAATTAAAATGAAAATTAAGTTTTAAAATGGTGTAAAGTGGAGATTTAAATTTAAGTGCTGAAATGAAAAATGGGAATTGACACACTTGAATTAAATAAGTGAACTTTGCAAATTTTTTATTTTTGATTTGTAAAATTTCTCTTTATAAAAATCATAAGTTAAAGGATTTAAATGAACATTTTAATGTGAAAAAAATATGATTTTTATAAATTTAAATGATTTAAATCGAAGTTTAGTTATGGCTGGAATTACACTTAAAACCTGGAAATTTAATTTATAGCACTTCAGAAATGCTACCATTTCTGGAAATGAACTAATTCTGAACTAAGTAGAATCTGCAGCACTTGTTAAGTGTTGTGGTTGCATAAATGAACCAAAAGACTAAAATAAACTAAGGCTATGATAGCACTTGGTAAGTGCTGTTGTGGCAGGAACTAAAATTGAACCTGAAACTAATAAAGGGGCTACCGTAGCACTTGTTAAGTGCTGCAGTAGGCTGAAATATGATTTTGTTTAAAACTGAACTGTTACAGCAGTTTATAAATGTTGTCTTTGCTGAATTGAATTGTTTTCAAATATAACTTACCGCATCACTTTTTAAATGCCGTGAAAGCTGAAATTTCAATGTTTTAATATTTTAAGTGAATAAATGAACTCAGAAAAGGCTAAATTTTTTGGAAATTGAATATTTGATTTAAAAGAATAATGACTTTGTTTTTAAAATGGTTTAATTGAAGTATTTTGATCTGAAATATAAAACTGTTTTAAATTTATAACCACGGATTATAATAACGATTGGTTGTTAAAGAGACCGGGATCGGATATGGACATACTCTCTGTCGATACCAAAAACCACTTTGACAACTGTGTACGCGGTGGTGTTTTCAGAATGAAGTAGGATGGTGTCGACGATCCTAAGGTATATACGTGGACCCAACTCCCGTGAGTTGGCATAAGGTGGCTGAAACATGAGCGATCGACGGGCCAAGGAGGTAGCACCTCTGATCGGACACACTTCTTCGATACCATTCTATTACTGGTGATTGATTTGGTGGCCACCCTTGATTTGGGAGTGTTGTTCGAGGTGGGCGGTAGTGGCTACTATGCATCACCACCAGTCCGGATGAGTAATTGGTATATCTACCCTGGCATTGCCTTGTGTGTCGTGTCACCTACCATATCGAGCTTTACTACGATTTGTGATTTCTCCCGTAGCCTGTGGAGTATCGAGGGTAGCCCCCATTTTGGGAGTATGCTAATACTGGATAGACTACTGGAACAATTACGTGTTAAGGGGAATATTGGGTCACTCCTTAACGCTATTTAAAAGTATGTTTATTTTATGATTAGACATTATTATAATAGCGAATATTACTAAATAGTAGATAGTTTAACGGATCCTTAAAGAATGGGCGATCCCAAGCATTCTTTAAGTTACTTGTACCCTTATTACAGTTCACTTGGGTTGGTTTACATTGTATAAGTATGTATGTCCTGACTCGAGTGTTTATGTTTTATTTTACGCTCGGGTCAGCCTGAGTATCAGTTTGGACTTCATCTTCTTGGAGATAGGACTACTGGAGATCATCTTTATCAAGCTGCTATCTGTTTTGCTATTCAGTCTTTTATTTTAGCCTATGTAATTGAGACAAATGAATTTGGGATTTTCTGTGGTTTTTCAAACTGTATTGGTTTTTAGACTATGTAATTTGTACTTGTTTTGAGACTCTGTATTTTAGTGGCTTCATGAACCACTATGGTTATTTTTAAATTCCGCTGCGAGTTATTGTGATATTTTCTATGTCTGTGATTCTGTGAATGATTTTATTTGCTCCAAATTTTATTACAATCTGTTATTTTGTATTATTCAAGTCTGACATGTGTGGATTATTGTCGATTTGAATGGTCCAAAATAGTGGGTCGTTACAGTACATTATCCTCTTTATCATTGTGCGATCGAAATGAGTTCGAATTCGAACGAACCCAAAGTAGGTGTTAGTAAATAAATTGTTAAAATTATTTTATATATAGAAATATGTGTAATTTGTTTTCAAAAAAGGATTTTGAAAAGAAAAACTGGATATTTCAGTTCTTAAGTTTTCTTAAAGGAAATTGATTTAAAATAAGAAGGATATTTATCTTTGAATAAATACTTAAAACCCTTGCTTTGAAAAGTATTTATATTTGTGAAAGTTATTTCCAAAATGTGAATATTAAAATATATATAAACAAATATTTTGGAAATAAATGTTTGTAAAAATGTTTTTCCCTAACTAGAATTATTTTAAAAAAGTAAATATTTTTGGGAAATAAATATCGATTGAAAAGTTTTGATAATTGAAATTTTAACCCTTGGATAGAAAAGAGAAATTTTAACACGTTTTTTTAAATGGGTTTAATTGGATAGGAAGGTCTCGATAAATATTTTTCCGTTGAAAACTGTAACTTTTGTTAAAACATCTAAGTTATGCAAACTATTTGATGTTATTCGGCTAACCCGTAAACATCTTTCCTTAGAGTACAAGGTAAAGACGTCGAAAGATTGACTCATTTTTAAAAGGCCAATATTTTATTTGGCCTCCATTTAAGTTTTGGAAAACAAATATATAAAAAAAAATAAAAAAAAAATAGAATACAATTGCCATTTTGTATATACTCTTAGGATGTAGAAGGGTATTATACAAGTAGTGTAAAATGGAATAAGTTTTTATCTGATGTTTTATAAAGAAATTTCTTTATAAAATATTTTTAAACTTAAGTGAAAAGTTGTGAAACAGTACATAAATAATTTTAATATTAAATAAAATACTAAATGAAATTTTTAAGTGATTTAGAAAGATTGTTGTAGTTAAGAAACCAATAAAATTAGAGAGTGGCTTTCAATTTTGTTCGAGGGAGCTTGGTTAATCTTCTAAGAAATAACCGAAGGCTGACGAGCAAAATGGTATGCTTAGATAATTATCAATATTCTTGGACAATCAAGAAAGTTTTGAACCTAAGCTGAGATTTGATTGTTTGTTATTAAACATTTTAAATAATGTTAAGTGTTAGTTTATTCCTTTACAGAATTTAATTTAATTGGATTTGATGGATTAGTTGTGTGACTTATATACCATAGTTTATAAAGTTTGAATTTATAAATAAAGTTTTTTGGGTTGTTGTTTATTAGGACTTAAATCTCGGTGCTTTTGAAAAAGTGATTTCGAAAGAATTTGTGAAAGAAATAATAAAATATTATTTAGAAAAAAATATATTGATGAAGTGTTATTATTTCAGAACGCCTAGAAATAATATTTTTGAAATGGTTTTTCAAATGTTTTGTCATGACTAAAGTTGGGTAATTGGGGGTTTTTCTATTCGAGAGACTCGCCAGGTATAGTTATTTAATCTAGTTGTTGTTTTAGGAGGAACCAAAATACCACTGGATGCATTATATTGTTTTGATTTTGGAGTTATACCATGCTTCAGTAGGAGTAGCCCCACCTGGTCATTATTTATTTTCGTTTTGATATAGTTCACATTGGAGAAATTTAAAAATATTTTGAATATAAATTCCGGGCATTTAGTCCTAAATATATCTTTAGAAAATATTGGATGCATAGTTTTTATTACAGAATATTCACTCTATTTTGTTGCATATGATTGTTATGTTGCTTTTGGTTACATATGGCTTTATTCATTAGAGTTGCCTGTAGATTTATATCAGGCTAGTTTTTGCATGTAGAGTTTCCTCATTATTATCAGTTGGATCATAATGTCGTGTTTCCTATGAATGTTATATTGTTTATACTATTTGAGCTTATGATAGAAATAGCTAGTGTATTGCTCTTTTGTCAGCCTGACTCTCTTTTAGATTATGTAAGTACGGGTAAGCAAGAGATTTCTACTTGATTTTTTGCGCATCTGCATTAATATCGAGGTAATAAGTTGCTTGCAAAAATATAAATCAAACGCATTAGAGGTACATAGTAGATTTAGAAATTGAAATTGGTTGATGATTTTATGCTCCAGATATCCTATGCCATTTGGTTTTGTTTTCTTTGATTGATTTGAACAAGTGTGGCGAGTTTTTGTTTTTCCGGATTAGCCGTGCGAAAGAGGTGCTGTCGGAATTTTCCGTAATATAAGGAACTTTAAAAGTTTAATAACTCATTTTAATTAATAGTTTTTAAACTTAAGGGTTTGAAGACATTTTCTTCCTTTGGGATTTTCGAGGACAAAATTATTTAAAGGAGAGAGAATTTTACATCCTAAAATTTTACCATTTTAATGATGAATATTTAATTAATTTTAAATATTTAAATAATCATTGTTTTAAAATATAAATAACTTAAATTCAAATATAGTGATTATTTAATATTCAAATTGGGCACTAAATATTAATTAAATGGATTTAATGACCTTATTTAACTCGTTTTAATTAATAAATAATAATGGTGAATTCATTTTGAAAATTTATTTATGTAATGACCCGTAATTTTTAACGATTTTAAATAAAGTTTATAACTGAATTTTTGTGAAATTTTAAATGATTAAATTTTGAAATAATATTTGATATTTGGAATACGTCTATTTAAACATAGCAAGCGGTAAATTTTCATCAAATAATATGGAAGTTTATTTTATTGTGTAATTTTATTTAAATTTAAATCAGTTAATATTTGATGATAATAAAATGTTTTCCAAACCTGAATATTTTTATACAATAAGTTGGTAAATCATCTTCTGAGTGAGACGTCATATTTCGTTTCGTCAAAGTTGGACTGCTATTGCTCCGTTTATCTTATTATTGGTAAATTTGCAGCATTTTCGGTACCGATTATCGACTTTTGATAGGATGATCATATCGTTGAAATCTGTCTATCGTTTTGATTGCCTCGTCATGCTGATCTCCGCAGTATATTCAATTGTGAATATCGAAGTCCAAGAGACAGCGAAATCTAGAAAGGTTTCTGTATCGGTTCCGTATTTGTGAATGTTTTTGAATTCTTTGTTGATCTGTTATCCACTGTGTTAAACCCAACAGTCAATAGCATTCAACAATTTCAGAAATCAACCTTTAACCTTTCTCATTCCTTGGTTTTGATATATATATCTGTGTGCCCATTCGTTCACCGGTTCATTTTCTTCTCCTCCTCTGTTCATTTAGAAAAATAAATAAATTGTTGCTGTAGCTTTCGTTTCCCCTCCCCATTATTTCAACCCAGCCTTTCACCGTTCCCCTTCCCTTTTCTCTCTCATTTCCTATCCACCATCAGACCTCGCCCTGCCACTCTCCGACCAGCCACCGATCACACCCACCTGACCCGCCTCATGCTTTCTCCCTCCTCGCCATCACCACCCGCCTTTGCCAATTTTCCCCAGGCCTCCTACCTCATGCCCTGACCAACATCTGCCAGCAACAGACCGCAGCCTCTGGCCTACCTCCGACCTGTTTTTCTCTCGCCGAGCTCGGCAAAGCCCTCACCGATCCCCTTCTTTATTTAATGGTAAGATTTATATTTTGGTTAGTAATATATATATTTTTATAATATGTTAATATATATATTGTATAATGTTTCGTATAAAATGTTGTTTATATATATATTAGCCGTGATTTTTGCTGTAGCCATGAGCAGCTGTCCTACTTTTTACTTAATGCATGTTGTGTGTATATATTTAACGTCTGCATGCACATATATATATGTATGTATGTATGTATTATCTTTTTATTGATTTTATAAATATATATAGTATCTATTGAAGAAGTTTATAGTAGTATACATATGTATGTTTAAGTGTTTGTTATATATATAGTATAAACTTATATATGTTGTTTATGTAAGTCTGTATATAAAAATGTTATATATATAGTTAGACAGGTTTAAATATAATCTATTATTATGTATATAAGTTATATAAGTGATATGTAACATGTTTTGTTTGTATACAAGTTTATTTATGGCCTGTTTGAGTTATATGTGAGTATATATAAAGTGATAGTTTATGATAGTATTAAATATTTTACATGTTGTATAGTTTTATATTGTTATTATATACATATATTGTAAGGTCCCATTTCTTTTGTTCTGTTTATAAAAGATATTTATATATATCTATGTTATTAAGTTACAGGCATGTACTTGTGACAGCCTGTGCACCATTTTGCTAGTCATGTTCATTTTATATATATATAAAAGAATATTAACCTTAAAAAAATCTGGTTATATATGAAAGTTATATAAGTTGTTGTATATAGTTTGGTAAGTCTATGTAAAATGAATTTGTTTAGTGATTTTGCTGTTTATATATATCAGCTTATATATTAGTATAATATACTGTTGATTTCAAAGTATATATGTATATATAGGAATTTTATTTTATGTATGTTCGAACTAAATATGGATTTGAAAATATATGTTTTGGAATTTATTTTAGAAAACAAATAAAAATATGTATATAATATAATACTAATGTATATGTTTTCAGTTTATATCAAAAACTGATTTGATTTGTTTCCACTGATTCCGATTTATCAGCTTGTCCATCGAATTCGTGCCCATCTTGCTTTGCTTTGAAATTCGTGCTTGGATTCGTAACCCATCTCATTCTCATTCATCTCTAGCCTCGAAAGGTGAGCAATCACTCATGATTAATGTTCCTATATTTATTAAATTTGATTTCAATTGAAACGACAATTGAAATATGCTGTTGTTAGTTATTTAAATTGCTATATATGCTATTATCTGTATCTGTTCACCTGTGACATCTGACACCCTGATCTGTTATTTATATTCTATCTGTTATTGATAATATATGCCTGTTATTGATATGTTATATTATTATCATCACTGTTCTCACTCTGCAAGTTCCCTATTACTATAGGATTCCCTATGGGTTGAAATGATACATACCTGAACGATCTTGTAGAATATGAGAAAATCGTTATGGGTTGAAATGATAAACCCAAGCGATTTTCATTTACATTGAATTTGGGATTGCGGGTTGAAATGATATATACCCGTAAATATTTAAATTGCGGATTGAAATGATAAATATCTGTATCACTTGACCATAGGATAGAAAATTATATACAGACACCATTGGTCTAGATATATTTTGAAAAATGATTTCCAAGGTTTTGAAAAGAAAAATATGTGGTTTTAATAAATATTGATTTTAAGATATTATATATATATATATATAAATGTTATTTTATAAAGGTTTAAATTTTAGATTTTTTAAAATATATGTTTGGAAATTTTAAATTTATAAGTTAGTTTTGAAATTATAAATTTTAAGATTTTACTTATATTTTTACTATTTTAAAATATATATAAAATTAGTTTTTAATATAAATTAAGTTTAATAATAAGATTTAAATTAATAAGGATTGATTTAATTAATATATAATATGTTTATGTATTTATTTAAATTTATATTTTTAAAAATAGATTTTATATAATTTTAATAAATTAAGTTGGGAAGATAAATTTAAATTAATTTGAAACTTATTGGATTTGAGGTTTTTAAGATATGATTTTTATAACTTGATTTTGATTTAAATGATTAAATGAATAGTCCAAGTTAAATAAATTGAACGAAATATTTAGTTTATTTAAATGGTAATTTAGGGTTTTATTTAAATGATTATTGGATTTGATTAAATAACGGTAAAGTTGAGTTTGAATTATAAATGAATGTATCAAAATTGAGTTATTATAAATGTTTGAATATTTAAAGCTTTGAATCTATTGAAATCGAAATGGTTATTTTGTAGTTCAAATCTATATCTGAAATCGATATAAAATGGTTTATTGAGATTTGAATTGAAATTAAATGGAAAAACTGAGATTTGATTTAAATGGGATTTTGGAATTCGTGTTAATCTGAATTGATTGTGAACTTTGGGGAAACTATTTTTAGCTTGTAAAGTATTTTTAAAATATATAAATATGTTTACTTTATAAATTATTTTAACTATTTTAATATAGAACTATTTTAACATATATGTTACTTTAATATAAACTATTTTAATAAACTTATTTTTAATATAAACTATTTTAACTTATAACTATTTTAATATACTAATTTTTTTTTATAAACTATTTTTAATATATATACTATTATTAATATCTAAACCGTTTAAAAGGAAAGTGTTATGATTTTTCAAAGTGTTATAATTTCGAAAGAGTTATAATTTTTGGAGGTGTTATTGGTTTCAAAGTGTTATAATTTCGAAAGAGTTATAATTTTTGGAGGTGTTATTGATTTCAAAGTTTATAATTTTGAAGGAGTTATAAATTTGGAAAGTGTTACGATTTTGAAAATGAATATTATTTTTAAGTGAGAAATGACATTGTATTGATATGGTTTTGAAATGGACATGATATTTTGGTTTTGGAGTATGATATTTTGAGATGGCCACCGTGTTATAATAACGATTGGTTGTAAAAGAGACCGGGATCGGTTATTGTCATACTCTCTGCGAATACCGAAAACCACTTTAATAACTGTGTACGCGGTGGAGATTCCAGAATGAAGTAGGTGGTTGATGACGTTCTATTGAGGTATATACGTGGACCTGACTCCCGTGAGTTAGCTTAAGGTGGCTAAAATAGGAGCAATCGACAGGCCAAGTGAGGTAGCTCCTTCAATCGGACACACTTCTTCGATTTCCATTCTATTACTTTGTGATTGATTTGGTGCGCACCTTTTATTTGGGAGTATGGATCGAGGTGGGCAGTAGCTACGGCTATGCGTTACCACCAGCCAGGAAGTATAATTGGTATATCTACCCTGGCATTGCCTAGTTGTGCCAGGTCACCTACCTTATCGAGACCACTACGAGTTTGTTTTGTACCATACCTATGGAGTGCCCTCTGATAAGCCCAGTTTACGGAAAGTGTAACGACCCGATATTTTGACCCATACGCATCCACACATGTCGGACTTGAATTGCTCAAAATATCAGATTGTTAATTTATATTTGGCAAAACTCAGCATATATACAGTAAATAAATAATCACAAAATCACAGACACAAAGTAATATAACAATAGTGCAGCGGAAACAAAAGAATAGTAGTTCATGAAGCTACTATATATATAACAGAGTTAAACAAGATACAACAAAAGTCTCGAACACAATAGTCAAATACAAGATCAAAATACATCACTGGAATCAACCGAATATCTGAAAGCTGGATAGATAGCTGGATCTCCAAGCGAAGCTCCAACTCCAAAGGTGAGTCTCGAATACTGGTACACTCAGTTTGACCTGAGCGTAAAGCAAAATACAAAACACTCGAGTCAAGATTAACATTCTTATATCAATAAATCCAACTCAAGTGAAATAACAACAGAAAATACAAGTAACTCAAAGGATGTTTGGGATAACCATCCTCAAAGGATCCGTTAAACTATTTATATATATAGTAGTGTACACTAAGTAGATAATGCCTATCAGTAATATAAAGTATCAAAATAGCGTTAAGACGTTACCATTATCCCCCTTAACACATTTTATATAAGCATCATAGTCTATACAGCACTGTAAACTCCACCGTAAACTAGTGGGCTATCAGGAGGTACTCCATAGGTATAGCACGAAATAAATCGTAGTGGTCGCGCATAGGGATACGAGTATGACAAGGCATATGAGGCAATACCCAAGGTAGTGAAACTACCGTTTGCCTGATCCGGACTGGTGAGAACGCATCGCCGCAACGATCGCAACACCGCGAAACAACACTCCAAATTCAAGGGTGCGCACCAATCAAAACAAGTAATGAGTAGTTTACGAAGAAGTGTGTTCGCTAGAGGTAGCAAACCACACTGGCCCGACACGACTCCTGTTTAAGTCATTTCCAATTTGACACAAGTGTCAAGGTCATCCATTATCGTTCTCTTTCTTCAAATCCAGCAACGTCATCATTCCAACCACTTCATTCTGGATCACTCTCCATGTATAATAGTTATTAAAGTGGTTTTCAGTTTAGACAGAGAGTATGTCCCAAACCGATCCCGGACTCTTTAATAACTACATAATTATAACACCGATTGGTCATTTAATAAACTTTCAAAATAGTTTATATTTCAAAACTAAAATATCATTGCAATTTCAAAACCATATCAATATGATATCACTTCCATTTCAAAACCAAGTACGATATCATTTCCATTTCAAATATATCCATCTCAAATATATCCATTTACAAAATCTTAGTACTTCAAAGTTATAACACTTTCTAAATCAAACACTTTGGAAATCATAATACTTTGGAAATCAAAATTTAGAAATCATAATGCTTTGGAATCATAACACTTCCCACTTAACCATTTAAATATAAATAATAGTATATATAATAAAATAGTTTATAATTTAAAATAGTTTATATAAAAATAGTTATAATTTGAAATAATATATAAAAATAATTTATATTAAAATAGTTTATATGAAATAAATTTATAAAGTAACATATATAAATAGTTTTAAATATAATTTAAAAATACTTTATATAATAAAATAGCTTCCTCAAATTTCACAAATCAATTCCAAATCAACACCAATCCCAAAATTTCAAATTTAGTCAAATCTCAAATCATCAATTTCAATTCATTTTAGTTCTCAATAAATTATTATATCGATTTCAAATACAGATTTGAACCACAAATAAACCATTTAAATTTCGATATATTCCAAAGCTTTAAATATTTCACAATCTCAAAACTAAATTTGATAATTTCATATATATCTTAATTTAACTTTATCATTATTTAGTTTTGAAATATTCACTTAATAAATCCAATATTATTTAAATAATACCCCAAATTACAAATAAACTAAATATTTCCTTCAACTTGTTTAAACATGAAATATTCATTTAAATCACCTTAACCAAAATCAAGTTATAAAATTATATCCTTTAAAAATCTCAAATTCAATAAGCTCCAAATCGATTTCTAATTAAATATATTTCTTAATTAAATACAATTTCAAATCACTTTCAAATCTTTCTTCTCAACCTTAATTTATTAAATCATTATAAACTCTATATTAAAATATAATTTAAATACTTAACCATATTATATTTTAATAAAATCAAACTTTATTATTAAGCTTATTTTGTATTAAAACAAATTTATGCATAGCTTAAAATGAAGAATATAACTATAACTTTTATATAATATCTAAAATCCATATTTTTATAAAACCAAAATTTTCTTTCCAAAGACCATAGAAATCTTTTTCAAAATATTTATATATAGACCAACGGTGTCTGTATATAATTTTCTATCCTATGGTCAAGTGATACGGATATTTATCATTTCAATCCGCAATTTAAATATATACGGGTATATATCATTTCAATCTGCAATCCCAAATTCAATTCAATTGAAAATCGCTTGGGTTTATCATTTCAACCCATAACGATTTTCTCCTATTCTACATATCGTTCGGGTATGTATCATTTCAACCCATACGGAATCCTATACTAATAGGGAACTTGCAGAGTGATAACAAATATGATAACAATATAACAGGCATATATCATCAATATAAATAACAAATAATGGTGTCAGATGTCACAGTTGAACAGACATAGATAACAATGTATATATCAATGTAAATAACTAACAACACCATATTTCAATTGTCGTTTCAATTGAAATCAAATTTAATAAATATAAGAACATTAATCATGAGTGATTGCTCACCTTTCGAGGCTAGATAGATTTTGACAAGGAAATGAGCTGCGAATTCCAAAGCAACGCTAGATGGACACGATTCGATGAAGAAAACAGGCACGACGGACAAAGCTGATAATAGAAATTCGACGAGAACAAATCAGAATCAGTTTTGATAGAAACAGCAATGATATATATATATATATATATGTATATGTATATGTATATATTATTATTATTTTTCCATGTAATCAATATTTAGTATAAAACAAATATTAAAATAACATATATATATATAATTAAAATCATTGCTTTTAAATTAAAACATATATATATATTAAAATCAAGCATATAATTAAAATAACACCCACATATATTTAATAGAATTCATATACATATATACATAACTGCTTTGAAACCAAATACAGTATAAATCCATATCAACTATACAGCCTATAGTACAACTATATGGGCTATTGTACAATAACTCAACATATCACTATCAGATAATACTATATATATTTTATATTTGAAGTCAATTAAGACCCAAAATTTTCAAACACTTTATAGATATGCGTACACATCCCAGAGTACAACGTAAACATAGTATACATATATACATTCATTTTCGAATGGTAACATCCCCATAAACCCGATACATTGTACCTACTTACAAAGCTTACAAACAAATATACCCAACAGATTATATATTATAAACAAATATAACTTACACAATAACCAACAGATCGATTGTATCTAAGTCAATATATAAAACTTGTATAAATCAAAACCCATATATAACAGACTTTATATAAACTATATATGTATATACTTTAAATATCAATCACTTAAAACTTTCGGCAAATAGAATGTATAAGTTATATGATTCGCATATTATAAACAACAACACTAAACTTGTATAATATATATAAACAGAACATCACAAACCGAAATCAGCAAAACCCAAAATATATATACATACAAACAATACAATAAAATATTTATATAAGCATACTTTTATTTTATAACACAAAACACACAACTCATATACACACTTATATAAACCCATATACATATAGCATAACTAGTATAACTTGCTTTATAAATGCAAGATCTGGTATATTACAAAACAAGTATAACTTCACACCCAGCAAATATATATAAAAAAATAAACAATATAAACAAACAATCATTTACCTTCAAAGTTTCATATATATATATAAACAATATATAGCTGCATTTCCTAGAGAAGAGGGGAGGAGTTGGCTGTGCTTGCCATCGGAAGGGAAGAGAGGTGCTAGTAGGGAGTGGTTACGTGGCTGGGAAGAGGCGGTGGAGCCTTGTGGCCGAAATGGTGAGATAATGAGCGAGGTTCGGTCAAGGCGGAGCAGTAGAGATGGAGGCTCGGAAAATTCTGGTGGGTCGGTCTAATGGTCGAGGAAAGGGGTTGCGTGCAGTCTATGGGTTGGAGCACTGCATGAGAGAGGGGGAAAGGCTGTGCAATTGCATGGCGGAGATGGAATGATGAGTAGATAGAATGGTTTTAAAGAGGAGATAGTTCACAGAGGCAAGCTCAAGAGGATGAAGGAAATATTCATTTTCCCTTTTTTTAGATCTGGAAGAAGAAGGAAGGTGTGAGCAGTTTTAGGGGAAAGAAATGAATAGGCTTCAGTGGGAAGTAATGCAACTTTAATATAAAATTTTGTATGTTATAATATTTTGAAAGCAACGAAATTGAACAAACAACTAATGCACAGGGAATAGTGAACGCTAGGAACGTAAATTCTGGAATAATTAAAAGCAACGGGTATTTGATTTATATGGTGGAATATGAAATGGTTCAAGAAATCCAAAGACACAAACCGGTTACCGATACGGTTACCCTTTACACGGATTCCATTTTGTACCGAACTTCAAAACACAGAATTGAATATACCACAGAGATCAGCACGACGAGACGATCGAAACGGTATACAAATATCAGTGGTACGATCATTCTGTCAAAAGTCGATAATCGGTACCGAAAATGCTGCTAAAATGTCAGAAATAAAATAAGCGGAGCAATAAAAGTAAAAATTTGGAGAATCAAAATATGACTCTCACTCAGAAGATAATTTACAAATTTATTATCTAAAAATATTCAGGTTTGGAAAACATTTTATTATCAACAAATATTAACTTATATAAATTAAAATAGAATTACATAAGAAAATAAACTTTCATATTATTGGATGAAAATTTACCAGTTGTTATGTTAAAATAGACGTATTCCAAATATCAAATTTATATTTCAAAATTTTATTGTTTAAAATTTCATAAAATTTCAGTTAATTACGTTATTAAAACAGTTAAAATTTACGGGTCTTTACACTCTCCCCCACTCAAAACTTTTCATCCTTGAAAAGGAAGGAGGTAGGAGAATAGAAACAACCAGAAAGAAAATATATTGAAAATAAAATAAAACAATTAATTTAAACCATATAAATTTAAATTTGCACTATTTAATATTCAATATTTGAATTTAAATTTAAGGTATTTAAATAAGTTGATATAATTTTAATTTATTAATATTTGACACAAAAAGGTTTCTTTCAAAACAAAATTTATTATATTTATCTCATTTATTATTCAATCAACTTATTATTCTATTTATCTCTATTAACATTTTTATAATTAAAATTAAGTGTATAAAATTTATTATAAACACTCAAATTTATTTATAAAATATTTTATATTGTATATTATCCAATTACATATTCAACTTCTGAATAATTTAGGTAAGTCATATTAGAATGAAATTGGGTATTATACAAGTAAACTTTCCAATTCAATCATTTCAAATTCAAATATTTATTCAAAAATTTTGACTTCATTTTATAATTAAAATCTTTCCTCAACAAAATTTAAGAATTAAATTTCCGATTCACTTCAACCATTTAAAGATAATTATGTACATACTATATATATCAAATCAATTTTAAATTTAAAATAATATACCTATATATATAAATCAAATCATACTTAAGAAATTCAAATCAAATTAATTTCTAAACAAAAGTGTAGCTAAGCTACTGAATGGTCTCTCCACTTCGAAACTCGAAAATGAATGTCGATGATGCGGCCGTCATCACCAAAATTATTTTCTAGCGACAAAAGAGAAGAACACAGATTTAAACATTTAAAATTTCTTGGGAAACCATTTCTATTTGAAAATACTTTAAATAATATGCATTTTAAAACCTTAAAACTTTAAAACCATAGTTCGAAATCATCGGAAATTAAATTCTCAAATTCTTGATTTAGATTCATTTCAATTCCAAATCAATTTATAAACCATGTTTATAAATTCATTCATAGAGAAATAAATGATAATCAAATATTATCATTTCAAACAACCAATTTAATTAACTTATTAAATTCCAGAAAATTTTACTAATATATTTATAATATAATCATATAAATTTATTTCATTTACCAAATTTGAAAATAATTTTAGTCAGTTAGCTCTGCTCAAGTGTTTTGGAAATCCTATCGATAGCGTTGATCAGACGAATCGATCGAAAACCCAAATCAACATCAACAAATCAAACAACACAATATATATATATATAACATTTTATATAAATTACAAATACACTCCCTCACTCGATGATTCAAAAATGGATTTTAAAACAAGGATAGAGATCCAAATTCAAGGGACCCTAAATCAAAGAGGATTCTAACAACGAAGATAGGCTCGATAGGGAGATAAATAGATTTCAAAGAGAGAAAAGAATGGACAGACTTGTATAAATCGCGGGCAACCTTAACCGGGTCAACCGTGACCTCAAAATAAGGTAGAGGTAGAATTCTGGAGCAAATCGACATTCGATTTCCAGAGATAGAATTCAGGTATAGCAAAAATTAGCAGCATCGTAAACCGGGGTTACAGAAATCTTCGGTGGGTCGATGCCTGTTGTAAAGGAGTTTCACCCCTTTACAACCATTCAGTGGAGCTATAGGACACTCCAGAATCAAGAGAACACGAATAGGGAGAGACAAAATGGATTTCAAAACGAATGGGTGAGTTCCAAAGTTCAAAGGAAATTCGAATCAAAGAGGAAGAACTCAAGCTCGAACAAAGGCGATTCTGTAATTAAATCTACTCTATATGCAGAGTTTTGCCTAAAACCAGAGCTCTGATACCACATTTAACGACCCGATATTTTGACCCATTCGCACCCACACATGTCGGACTTGAATTGCTTAAAATATCAGATTGTTAATTTATATTTGGCAAAACTCAGCATATATATTGTAAATAAATAATCACAAAATCACAGACGCAGAGTAATATAACAATAGTGCAGCGGAAACAAAAGAATAGTAGTTCATGAAGCTACTATATATATATAACAGAGTTAAACAAGATACAACAGAAGTCTCGAATACAATAGTCAAATACAAGATCAAAGTACATCACTGGAATCAACCGAATATCTGAAAGCTGGATAGATAGCTGGATCTCCAAGCGAAGCTCCAACTCCAAAGGTGAGTCTCGAATACTGGTACACTCAGTCTGACCCGAGCGTAAAGCAAAACACAAAACACTCGAGTCAGGATTAACATTCATATATCAATAAATCCAACTCAAGTGAAATAACAACAGAAAATACAAGTAACTCAAAGGATGTTTGGGATAACCATCCTCTAAGGATCCGTTAAACTATTTATATATATAGTAGTGTACACTAAGTAGATAATGCCTATCAGTAATATAAAGTATCAAAATAGCGTTAAGGCATTACCATTATCCCCTTTAACACATTTTATATAAGCGTCATAGTCTATACAGCACTGTAAACTCCACCGTAAACTAGTGGGCTATCGGGGGTTGTAACGACCCGTATTTTTACGGATCAAAACATTGTAAAACAGTTGTTATTTGATCATAGTATGGTTAAGTTGTTCAGAGCCTAGGTTGTTCGGAGTTTAGGTCGTATAATAGTTAGGTCGTAGACGACTTATAGGAGTTGGCGACCTAAGGAAGTTAGTGGTAACAGTTAACGACTTAGGGACTGGACGAGGTAAGGCTTAGGTCGTATGATAGTTAGGTTGCGTAGTGGTTTAGGTCGTATGTTAGTTTGGGACGACCTATAGGATTTGACCGACCTAAGGAAATAGGCGACCTAAGGAAGAACGGCGACCTAAGAGTTAGCGGTATAGGAGTTAGCAAGTTAACGACCTAGGAGATAAGCGAGTTAACGACTTAAGGGTTAGGTCGTGAGCGACCTAAGTGGTCTGTGTTTAGTTAGGTCGTGAGCGACCTAAGTGGTCTGTGTTTAGTTAGGTCGTGAGCGACCTAAGTTTAGGTCGTTAGACTACCTAAAGATGTTAAGTCGTAAGTTGTTAGGTCGCATTGTCTTAGGTCGTGCCTAAGTGTTAGGTCGTGCGTACGTTAAGTCGCGTAATTGTTAAGTCGCACACGTGTTAGGTCGTAAGACCCTGTGTGTGTTAGGTCGTATATGTACTAAGTCGTGTTTCGTTAAGTCGCAACTTTTGTTAGGTCGCTAAGCCGCATTTTGGTTAAGTCATGGGTCGCGCATAAGTGTTGAGACTTAGGTCGTTGGGTCTGTAGGTCGCGCAGAACTGATAGGTCGTTAAGTCGCAGGTCGGAGATAGTTAGGTCGTGGACGACCTAAGGGGGCGGACGACCTAAGATTCCAGCCTATAAATACACGGTTCTACCTCACTTTTTGGGATCCGGATTTTGAAGCGACGAAGTGCTGCCATTTTGAGAGCTCGAGTTCTACACTTCTTCACTTCTTTTCTCCACTTTAATCTTGTGATTCCTTCCATCCAAATCGAAGATCAAATTGAAGATCCAAGAGCTTAGATTGAAGATCTACATTCTTCGAAGAGAGATTTCATCGTTTGAAGCGGAATTTTGATAGATCGAGTTAGATCCTTCACTGTCCAGATCTGAAGTGTGTGGCTTTTGAGGTGTTTAGGTGATTTGGTGAGTGGTGGTTATCTCTCACACGGATCCAAAGGAGTATATCGGATTGTTGGCTTGATTTGGTGTTAAAATAGTGATTTCCTTGCATTTTCTTAAACTTAAGTATAGATCCATTGTTCATGATGATTTGACAACCATTTTACTACATATTAACCTAGGCAAGTTCATTCATCAAGTTGTAGAGATATTGCTCATGATTCATGCTTGTTAGATTTAGACTATTTATTTACAAGATTGCCATTATTGCCATTATTGTTTATTTGATCATGTTTGAATGCTTGATTACTCGGGTTAATGTTTGACTTGATTGATTGTTGTAAATTAGTTGATTGATGATTTGATTTGGACAAGATGGTCGAAGATGATTCAAAAGCTAAGGGAAAGGCTTTTGAATTGGAAAAGCTGCTTGTGGCATATGTGGCGGATGATGAAGCTCATATGGATAGATTTGATGATGTTGAGATGAGGCTTTGCTATGATGAGATGAAGCGAAGCATGTTATGAGATAGCCTTGGTTTAATCCAGACGGGATCATTCCAAGCATGTTGATAACTCGGTGAAATGGTTCGGGTTTGAGGATAATGGTTTGCTCGAGAGGCGCTTGAGCTATTATGAGAATAGTCGTCGAGGAGGATGACTAGAAGGCTGAGATTTCATCGTTATTGAAGGTTCTAGCAGGCTCAAAGCAAGAGTACGTTGGGCAGATTCGATAGTCCCTAAAGACTAAGGTTGTAGTCGAGTACTCCGGGAAGATTCGATAGTCCTAGGCACGGGCTGCGACGACGTGCAGAGATCTGTCTAGAACCGGGGTTTCCATTAACCCTTGACGGACGACTGAAAGAATGTGCCGGTCATTCAATTAACGGTGGTATCGAAGCTAAGATAACAGTGATAGCCAGAGTCATGGATGTTTGGTTGTATCGTCATTCGGTCTCAAGAGCAATGTTTTCTGGGTGCTTATCTGATCTTGGTTTAGGCCTTGGGGGTTTGTACTTGGAAAATATTGACCTTGACTCGAGTGATAATTGCTTTACTTTAAATGTCTACTTTGCTATGTTTACTTCTGCTTAGTGTGTCTGGGGGCTATCACTATAGAAAGAGGTGGAGTGGGAGGGTTGGATTCCTATTCCTTTTTCCTTTATGCTCTTTTGGTATGTTGTTAGTTAATTTACTGCTCACTAAGACTGTTGTCTGACTCAAGGCTTTATGTTTAACTCTTATTGCCTTGGGTTGTTTATCCATTTTGGGATGGGCAGACTAGGTAGCAGGTGACATGTGCTGTTCTTAGTTTCTCACGATGCTGATGACGAAGACGAGCTGGAGGCTTGCATATTATTTTCTTACTATATGTACTGGATGTTCCGCTGCTTTGTGTAATTCTCTGAGTGTTATGTAGTGAGGCTTGATGTATTGACTATTCAGATGTTTGTATTCAACTATTATGAGGTTTAATAGAGATTCTGTTCTGTAAAGCTTCACTATATATACTTTCTATTGTATTTTATCCATGCGCTGTGAGTTATACGATAGATTCTGTTGTTTTAACTTAACCTTGGCAACCGTCCATGGCTGCCTGGCACACTTAACAGCGCACTATTTCTATGTTAAGTGCAGGGGTCATGGCCGGTCGTCACATTTGGTATCAGAGCTTTGGTTAATCGATTTTACCCAACGCTCGCTGACGTAACTACGTATGAGAGACGTAATTTTATTTTGATGGATGATTACTATATATAATATAGTAGCTTAGAAGGATTTGAATTCCTTATGCGGTTGTTTCTCAAGGTGTATTAATCATTTCTTTTATAGATATTGAGAATGAGTCGAAGAGGGAGACCAGCTGCTAGGGAAGGCCGTGCTGCTGAGGGGGCTGCTGATTATGCTGCTATGTTCGATGCTATGGTGACTTCGATCATGAGAAGGATGCCAGCTCCGGGGCCATCGGTAGATGTTGGAGTTCAAGTTCAAACTCCAAAACCGGTGGATTTTGCTAAGTTGTGTAAAGACTATACTGCTCTTGGAGGAAAGGTTTTCTTGGGAACAGAGTCAACCATTGAAGTTCAAAGATGGATAGATGCTTGTAGAAGGATCTTTGGTGACTTGGGAATCGAGGATGCAACCAAAAGGAAGCTCGCATCAAGACAGCTTCAAGGAAGAGCTTCTGATTGGTGGAACTCTATCACCATTGATACTCCGGAGGAAGAAATTACTTGGGAGCGATTCCAAGCCAGATTTGAAGCTAAGTTCATTTCTACAGCTCAGAAGTCTGTTCTGTTCAAGAAGTTTGTGGAGCTCAAGCAAGGTGGAAGACCAGTTCTTGAGTATGTTTCTGAGTTTGAAGCCTTGTCCAAGTATGCCCGGTCGTATATTGAATCTTCATATCAGAAGAACGAGAAGTTTGTGACAGGCTTGGACAGTTATCTTGGGAGGCAGTTGGTGGATCATCTGGATGATTCATTTGAGAAGCCTGTGGAGAAAGCTCTCAGGCACGAGAATCTGTTTCCTAAAGAGGGATCTGTTGTTGCTGTAACCAAGGAAGAGTTTAAACCACAGCAGGGTGGAAACAAGAAGAGGAAGCAGCAGCAGCAAAAGGGTAAGGATGGTCAGAAGAAGCTGAAGGGTGAAGTGACCTGCTACAATTGTCAACAGAAGGGCCATTTCTCCAGGGATTGCAAGAATCCAAAGGTGCCGATGAAGTGCCACAACTGTGACAAGCCGGGGCATTTTAGGAAGAATTGTCCAGAACCGCGGAAGGACAAGCAGATTGTGCAAGCTTATGCTTTGGGGGCTGTTCCATCATCTTCGAAAGCCTCTACCGCTGAAGAGAAAGGAAAGAGTGTGGTGGTTCAAGGTACTCTTTCCATATGTGGTGTTCCAGTTAGAGTGTTATTTGATACTGGGGCGTCGCATTCTTTTGTTTGTAATGAACTTGTAAGCCGGTTGGGTTTAGAACCAGATATTGTTGATAGGCCATTGGTTGTGACTAATCCAGTTGGGGGTTCGTCTTGTTTGTGTATGCTATGCCGTGGTCTGATTGTATCGAGTCATGATTGCTCTTTTGTTTGTGATTGTTTTGTTCTGAACTTTGCGGGGTTCAGAATTATTTTGGGTATGGACTGGCTTAGGAAGTATGCGGCAAAGGTTGATTGCGAAAGGTTGGAGGTGACAGTCGAGAATGTGGAGGGGCGAAAGGTTGTGATACGATGTAAGCATGAGGAAGGCGTCTTCATGAGCTTCATGTATTCGCTGGTTGTTCCACGGGATGGACTGTCATCGGTGCCAATCGCTAATGGATTTGAGGATGTCTTTGACGAGGTCAAAGGGTTACCGTGTAACGACCCGTATTTTTAACGGATCGACAAGTTCGACAAAGTCTGGGATTTTAGAGTTTTTGAGCCATTTCAGATTTTAAGCGAAAATGCTAATTCCTGAGTCGTGAACGACTTAGTGTAAGTCGTGAGTCGTATACGACTTAGGGGATAGGAGTGACTTAGGGATTTGGCTAGTTAAGGGTGTAAGGATAAGTCGTTTGAACGACTTAAGGGGTAGGCACGACATAAGGACTGGGCGAGATAAGGCTTAAGTTGTAGCAGTTAAGTCGTGACCGAGTTAAGGTGATGAGTCGTACCCAGTTATCTGATGAGTCGTATCCCTGTTGTTTGATAAGTCGTAGAATGGGTTATCTCGTCTAGCAGTTAAGTCGTGGACAAGTTAAGGGATGAGTCGTAAGCTGTTGAGTCGCGCGTAGGTGATAACTCGCACAAGTGGATGAGTCGTAGCCATTGTGATGAGTCGTATACGAGTTAGTAGTTGAGTCGTCTAACCAAGTAAGGCGTGCGCATTTAAGTCGTAGACAAGGGGTCTGGTGAGTCGTAGGCGCATACTATAAGTCGGAGACGACTTAGGAGATAGTTGATTTGTCGTGGGTCATAGGCTGAAGCGTGTTAAGTCGTTGAGTCGTAGGGCTTTGAGTCGTGAGTCGTAAACGACTCATGGAGACAGACGAGATAAGGATTTCAGCTATAAATAGGAGGGCTTCTCTTCATTTTTGGGATCCGGATTTTGAAGCGACGAAGTGCTGCCATTTTGAGAGCTCGACTTCTACACTTCTTCACTTCTTTTCTCCACTCTAATCTAGTGCTTCCTTCCATCCAAATCAAAGATCAAGATTGAAGATTCAAGAGCTAAAGTTGAAGATCTTCATCTTTTCAAGAGAGATTTCTTCGTTTGAAGCGGATTCGTGATAGATCAAGCTTGATCCTTCGCTGTCCAGATCTGAAGCGTGTTGATCTGTGGTTGTTTAGGTGATTTGGTGAGTGGTGATTATCTCTCACATGGATCCAAAGGAGTATATCGGATTGTTGGCTCGATTTGGTGTTAAAATAGTGATTTCCATGCATTTTCTTCATCCTAAGTGTAGATCCATATAGATCCATTGTTCATGATGATGTTACATCCATTTTATCATATTTTAACCTATGCAAGTTCATTCATCAAGTTTGTAGAGATATAATCCATGTTTTCATGCTTATTGGACTTTCAACTCTTTAATTACGGAAATGCCATTATTGTTATAATTGTCTACTTAGATCATTTTTGAATGCTTGATTGCTTGGATTGATGTTTGATTTGATTGATTATTATGAACTAGATGATTGATGATTAGATCTAGATCGAAGATGATTCAAAAGCTAAGGGAAAGGCTCTTGAATTGGAAAAGCTGCTCGTGGCATATGTAGCGGGACGATGAAGCTCTTATGCATAGATTTGATGATGTGATGTTGAGATGAGGCTTTGCGAGGATGTAATGAAGCGAGGCAATCATGTGATGAAGACTTGGTCTAATCCAGACGGGATCATTCCAAGCATGTTGATAACTCGGTGATATGATTCGAGTTGAGGATAATGAATGGATATGAGAATAGTCGTCGAGGAGGATGACTAGGAGGCTTGGATAGCATCGTTGTTGAAGGTTCTAGCATGCTCTAAGCAAGAGTACGTTTGGGCAGATTCGATAGTCCCAACGGCTAACTGTTGATGGTCGAGTACTCTGGGCAGATTCGATAGTCCTAGGCACGGGCTGCGACGACGTGCGGGAGTTATGTCTAGAACCGGGGTTTCCATTGGCCCTTGACGGACGGCTGAAAGAATGTGCCGGTCATTCAATTAACGGTGATATCGAAGCAATGATAACAGTGATAGCCAGAGTCATGGATGTTTGGTTGTATCGTCATTCGGACTCAAGAGCGGTATTTTCTGGGTGCTTATCTGATTTAGGCCTTGGTACTTGGAAAACATCGCCCTTGACTCGAGTGATAGTAGCTTTACTTTAAAATTGTATGCTCTGCTATGTTTGCTTCTGCTTAGTGTGTGTCTGGGGGCTATCACTGTAGAATGAGGTTGGAGTGGGAGGGTTGTATTCCTATTCCTTTTCCTTTATGCTCTTTTGGTATGTTGTTAGTTAATTTACTGCTCACTAAGACTGTTGTCTGACTCAAGGCTTTATGTTTTAATTCTTATTGCCTTGGGCTGTTCGTCCATTTTGGGATGGGCAGACTAGGTAGCAGGTGACAGGTGCTGTTCTCTTCTCACGATGCTGATATCGAAGACGAGCTAGAGGGTTGCATATTATCTTCTTATTATATGTACTGGATATTCCGTTGTTTTGTATTCTCTGAGAGATATGTAGTGAGGCTGGATGTATTGACTATGTGGATGCTTGTATTCAACTATTATGGAGTTTTATATGATGTCATTTTGTTCTGTAAAGCTTCACTATACATATGTTCTATTGTATTTTGTCCATGCGCTGTGAGTAATACGATAGATTCTTTTGTTTTAAATCTTACCTTGACAATCGTCCATGGTCGCCTGGCACACTTTACAGCGCTCTATCTTTAGATTCGGTGCAGGGGTCATGGGCGGTCGTCACATTTGGTATCAGAGCCTTGGTTAATTGATTTTACCCAACACTCGCTGTTGTAACTACGTATGAGAGACGTAATTGTATTTTGATGGATGATTACTATATATAATATAGTAGCTTGGTAGAGTTTGAGTCCTTTATGCAGTTGTTTCTCTAAGATGTTCTGATCATTCCTTTTTATAGATATTGAGAATGAGTCGAAGAGGGAGACCAGCTGCTAGGGAAGGCCGTGCTACTGAAGAGACTGCTGATTATGCAGCCATGTTCGAAGCTATGATGACTTCGATCATGAGAAGGATACCAGTTCCGGGGGCAGCAGTTGATGTTGGAGTTCAAGTTCAAACTCCGAAACCAGTGGATTTTCCTAAGTTGTGCAAGGACTATACTGCTCTTGGAGGGAAGGTTTTCTTGGGAACAGAATCAACTATCAAAGTCCAGAGATGGATAGATGCTTGTAGAAGGATCTTTGGTGATTTGGGAATTGATGATGCAACTAAGAGGAAGTTGGCATCGAGGCAGCTTCAAGGGAGAGCTTCTGATTGGTGGAACTCTATTACCATCGATACTCCGGAGGAAGAGATTACTTGGGAGCAATTCCAAGTTAGGTTTGAAGCTAAGTTCATTTCTACAGCTCAGAAGTCTGTTCTGTTCAAGAGGTTTGTGGAGCTCAAGCAAGGTGGAAGATCAGTTCTTGAGTATGTTTCTGAGTTTGAAGCTTTGTCCAAGTATGCCCGGTCATATATTGAGTCTGCATATCAGAAGAATGAGAAGTTTGTGACCGGCTTGGATAGTTATCTTGGGAGACAGTTGGTGGATCATTTGGACGATTCATTTGAGAAGCTTGTGGAGAAAGCTCTTAGGCATGAGAGTCTGTTTCCTAAGGAAGGATCTGTTGTTGCTGTGACTAGGGAAGAGTCTAAACCCCAGCAGGGTGGAAACAAGAAGAGGAAGCAGCAGCAGCAGAAGGGTAAGGATGGCCAGAAGAAGCCGAAAGGCGAGGTGACTTGCTACAACTGTCAGCAGAAGGGCCATTTCTCGAAGGATTGTAAGAATCCTAAGGTGCCGATGAAGTGTCATAACTGTGACAAGTCGGGGCATTTCAGGAAGAATTGTCCAGAACCAAGGAAGGACAGGCAGATTGTGCAAGCCTATGCTTTAGGAGCTGTTCCGTCGTCTACGAAAGCTCCTACTGCTGAAGAGAAGGGAAAGAGTGTGGTTGTTCAAGGTACTCTTTTCCTATGTGGTGTTCCAGTTAGAGTTCTGTTTGATACTGGAGCATCGCATTCGTTTGTTTGTAATGAACTCGTAGGCCGGTTAGGTTTGGCACCGGATATTGTTGATAGGCCATTGGTTGTGACTAATCCAGTTGGGGGTTCGTCTTGTTTGTGTATGTTATGCCGTGGTCTAGTTGTGTCGAGTCATGGTTGCTCTTTTGTTTGTGATTGCTTTGTTCTGAACTTTGCGGGGTTCGGAATTATTTTGGGTATGGACTGGCTTAGGAAGTATGCGGCTAAGGTTGATTGTGAGAGGCTGGAGGTGACAGTCGAGAATGTGGAGGGGCGAAAGATTGTGATACGATGTAAGCATGAGGAAGGCGTCTTCATGAGCTTCATGTATTCGCTAGTTGTTCCACGGGATGGACTGTCTTTAGTGCCAATCGCAAATGGATTCGAGGATGTCTTTGACGAAGTCAAAGGGTTGCCGCCGCATAGAGAGATCGAGTTTCGTATAGATCTAGTTGAAGGAGCCAGACCTGTTGTGATGCCTCTTAGGCGGATGGCGCCTAGGGAACAGCAGGAGTTGAGGGTGCAAGTTGATGACCTTTTACAGAAAGGATTCATTCGGCGTAGTGTGTCCGAGTGGGGTGCACCAGTTGTGTTTGCAACCAAGGCAGATGGGTCGTTGAGATTGTGCGTCGATTATCGTGAGCTGAATAAGGTGACTAAGAAGAACAAGTATCCATTACCGAGAATAGATGACTTGTTTGATCAGCTTCACGAAGCTAAGGTGTTTTCTCAGATGGATTTGGCAACGGGATTTCACCAGTTGAGAGTAGCGAAGGATAGTGTGCCGAAGACTGCTTTTAGGACACCATCCGGTTTCTTTGAATGGCTGGTAATGCCGTTTGGATTGACCAACGCGCCAGCATATTTTGTGGATCTTATGAATAGAGTGTTCAGAGATCAGTTGAACAAGTTTGTACTTGTGTTCGTGGATGATATTCTGATTTATTCCAGAACGGAAGAAGAGCACAAGACGCACTTGCGTATTGTTTTGGAGATCTTACGGAAACATCAGCTGAAGGCCAAGTTTTCGAAGTGTCACTTCTGGAAGAGTGAAGTGAGGTTCTTAGGCCATGTGATTTCTGGAAATGGAATAGCAGTTGATCCCGCTAAGGTGGCAGCAATCCAGGATTGGGTTAGACCTAAGAATGCATCTGATGTGAGAAGTTTTCTTGGATTAGCAGGATATTATCGACGGTTTATCAAAGACTTCTCCAAGGTAGCTGCACCGTTAACAGGATTGACGAAAAAGAACCAAGTGTTCAGTTGGGATGCTAAGTGTGAGCAAGCTTTCGGAATCCTGAAAGAGCGATTGACGAGTGCTCCTGTTTTGACTATTCCAAGTGGGAATGATGAGATGGTGGTTTACACCGACGCATGTGGTACGGGACTTGGAGCAGTGCTGATGCAGAAGGATAAAGTTGTTGCGTATGCCAGTCGACAACTGAAGCCGCATGAAAGGAATTACCCAACTCATGATTTGGAATTGGCGGCGATTGTATTTGCTCTGAAGATGTGGAGGCATTATCTGTTGGGAGTTCGATTCGAGTTGTTTACGGATCACAAGTCGTTGAAGTATCTTTTCTCCCAAAAGGATTTGAATCTTCGGCAGCAACGTTGGCTAGAGTTTTTAGCATCATATGATTTTGGTATAGCTTATACTCCGGGAAAAGGTAACGCAGTGGCAGATGCGTTAAGTCGAAGACATGCAGGATTGGGAGCCATGTTTTCAGAATGGAAGAGTCTCGAGTATTTAGCTGGATTTGACTTCAGGCCTAGATGCGAATTGGAACCTGAGATGTTGGCAAACTTATCGATAAGACCCACTCTTGTGGAAAGGATTGGCGAGGGCCAAAAGCGAGATGATAAGCTTGTCAAGATTATACGTGAATTGGAATCTGGATTGGATCCAGAAAAGGATAAAGGGTTCGAGGTCGATCAAGAGGGTTGGCTTCGGAAGCAAGGATGACTAGTTGTTCCCGATATAGATGAATTGAGGAGTGAAGTTCTGAAGGAAAGTCATCACTCGAAGTTGACAATTCATCCAGGTGGAAATAAGATGTATCGGGATATGAAGAGAACCTACTACTGGGAAGGTATGAAGAAGGATGTTGGAAATTTTATTTCCAAGTGTATGAACTGCCAGTTGGTAAAAGCCGAACAGAAGAAGCCAAGTGGATTGCTTCAGCCATTAGAAGTTCCTACATGGAAGTGGGAACAAGTGTCGATGGATTTTATCGATGGATTGCCTAGAACCAGAACGGGAAATGAAGGAATTTGGGTCATTGTGGATCGTCTGACTAAGAGTGCTAGATTCATTCCTGTTCGATCGACTAGAACTGCATCAAAGTTGGCTGAGTTGTATGTTAAGTGGATAGTTCGTTTCCATGGTATTCCGAAGAGTATAGTGAGCGATCGAGACCCATTGTTCACTAGTGGATTTTGGAAGAGCTTCCAGGAAGTCTTGGGAACCGAGTTGTGTTTGAGTACAGCTTATCATCCCCAAACAGATGGTCAGACCGAGAGAGTCAACCGAGTTTTGGAAGATCTTCTAAGAGCATGTGTTTTGGACTTCGGAGGATCATGGGAAGATCACCTTCATTTGGTGGAGTTTGCGTACAACAACAGTTACCAGTCAAGTATTGGTATGGCACCGTATGAGGCATTGTATGGAAGACCGTGTAACTCTCCAACATGTTGGTTGGAAACTGGAGAAAAGCTGATGCTTGTGCCAGAGATGATTCGTCAGACTTCAGATTGTATATAGATCATTCAGCAACGAATGAAGGCAGCCCAAGACCGTCAAAAGAGTTATGCCGATAAGCGTCGAAAGGATTTGAAATTCGACGTAGGAGATATGGTTTTTGTGAAGATTTCTCCACTGAAGAATGTTATTCGATTCGGGAAGAGAGGAAAATTGACTCCGAGATTTGTTGGACCATTCCCGATCATCGAGCGAATTGGAAAGCTCGCTTACAGATTGGAGTTACCAGAGAAGATGTCGAGTGTGCACAATGTTTTTCATGTATCATATCTACGGAAGTATGTGCACGACTCAAATGCAGTAGTTTCTGTAGATAGCTATGAAGATTTTGAAGTTGATCCAGTTGATAGAAGACCTCGTAAACCGCTTCGTGTTGTTGAAACTGACACGAAACAGCTTAGGAGGAAGGTAGTTAAGTTGCTCAAGATACAATGGAGTGATGATGATAACGACTGCACGTGGGAGGTGGAAGAGAGGATGAAGGCAGCTCATCCTGAACTCTTCAAGGTATGGCCCTAAGGTGTCGTCTCATCTCGCGATATTGTAACTTGTTCTAAGTCTTAGAATTCTGTACGCTAAGCTAGAATTGGATGCATGGTTTGCTGATTGTTATGGTTGGTAGGCGTACAGAATAGTCTTCGATTGCTTTGTTTGTTTGGAATTTCGGGGGCGAAATTCCTAAGGGGGAGAGAATGTAACGACCCGTATTTTTAACGGATCGACAAGTTCGACAAAGTCTGGGATTTTAGAGTTTTTGAGCCATTTTAGATTTTAGGCGAAAATGCTAAGTCCTGAGTCGTGAACGACTTAGTGTAAGTCGTGAGTCGTATACGACTTAGGGGATAGGAGTGACTTAGGGATTTGGCTAGTTAAGGGTGTAAGGATAAGTCGTTTGAATGACTTAAGGGGTAGGCACGACATAAGGACTGGGCGAGATAAGGCTTAAGTTGTAGCAGTTAAGTCGTGACCGAGTTAAGGTGATGAGTCGTACCCAGTTATCTGATGAGTCGTATCCCTGTTGTTTGATAAGTCGTAGAATGGGTTATCTCGTCTAGCAGTTAAGTCGTGGACAAGTTAAGGGATGAGTCGTAAGCTGTTGAGTCGCGCGTAGGTGATAACTCGCACAAGTGGATGAGTCGTAGCCATTGTGATGAGTCGTATACGAGTTAGTAGTTGAGTCGTCTAACCAAGTAAGGCGTGCGCATTTAAGTCGTAGACAAGGGGTCTGGTGAGTCGTAGGCGCATACTATAAGTCGGAGACGACTTAGGAGATAGTTGATTTGTCGTGGGTCATAGGCTGAAGCGTGTTAAGTCGTTGAGTCGTAGGGCTTTGAGTCGTGAATCGTAAACGACTCATGGAGACAGACGAGATAAGGATTTCAGCTATAAATAGGAGGGCTTCTCTTCATTTTTGGGATCCGGATTTTGAAGCGACGAAGTGCTGCCATTTTGAGAGCTCGACTTCTACACTTCTTCACTTCTTTTCTCCACTCTAATCTAGTGCTTCCTTCCATCCAAATCAAAGATCAAGATTGAAGATTCAAGAGCTAAAGTTGAAGATCTTCATCTTTTCAAGAGAGATTTCTTCGTTTGAAGCGGATTCGTGATAGATCAAGCTTGATCCTTCGCTGTCCAGATCTGAAGCGTGTTGATTTGTGGTTGTTTAGGTGATTTGGTGAGTGGTGATTATCTCTCACATGGATCCAAAGGAGTATATCGGATTGTTGGCTCGATTTGGTGTTAAAATAGTGATTTCCATGCATTTTCTTCATCCTAAGTGTAGATCCATATAGATCCATTGTTCATGATGATTTTACATCCATTTTATCATATGTTAACCTATGCAAGTTCATTCATCAAGTTTGTAGAGATATAATCCATGTTTTCATGCTTATTGGACTTTCAACTCTTTAATTACGGAAATGCCATTATTGTTATAATTGTCTACTTAGATCATTTTTGAATGCTTGATTGCTTGGATTGATGTTTGATTTGATTGATTATTATGAACTAGATGATTGATGATTAGATCTAGATCGAAGATGATTCAAAAGCTAAGGGAAAGGCTCTTGAATTGGAAAAGCTGCTCGTGGCATATGTAGCGGGACGATGAAGCTCTTATGCATAGATTTGATGATGTGATGTTGAGATGAGGCTTTGCGAGGATGTAATGAAGCGAGGCAATCATGTGATGAAGACTTGGTCTAATCCAGACGGGATCATTCCAAGCATGTTGATAACTCGGTGATATGATTCGAGTTGAGGATAATGAATGGATATGAGAATAGTCGTCGAGGAGGATGACTAGGAGGCTTGGATAGCATCGTTGTTGAAGGTTCTAGCATGCTCTAAGCAAGAGTACGTTTGGGCAGATTCGATAGTCCCAACGGCTAACTGTTGATGGTCGAGTACTCTGGGCAGATTCGATAGTCCTAGGCACGGGCTGCGACGACGTGCGGGAGTTATGTCTAGAACCGGGGTTTCCATTGGCCCTTGACGGACGGCTGAAAGAATGTGCCGGTCATTCAATTAACGGTGATATCGAAGCAATGATAACAGTGATAGCCAGAGTCATGGATGTTTGGTTGTATCGTCATTCGGACTCAAGAGCGGTATTTTCTGGGTGCTTATCTGATTTAGGCCTTGGTACTTGGAAAACATCGCCCTTGACTCGAGTGATAGTAGCTTTACTTTAAAATTGTATGCTCTGCTATGTTTGCTTCTGCTTAGTGTGTGTCTGGGGGCTATCACTGTAGAATGAGGTTGGAGTGGGAGGGTTGTATTCCTATTCCTTTTCCTTTATGCTCTTTTGGTATGTTGTTAGTTAATTTACTGCTCACTAAGACTGTTGTCTGACTCAAGGCTTTATGTTTTAATTCTTATTGCCTTGGGCTGTTCGTCCATTTTGGGACGGGCAGACTAGGTAGCAGGTGACAGGTGCTGTTCTCTTCTCACGATGCTGATATCGAAGACGAGCTAGAGGGTTGCATATTATCTTCTTATTATATGTACTGGATATTCCGCTGTTTTGTATTCTCTGAGAGATATGTAGTGAGGCTGGATGTATTGACTATGTGGATGCTTGTATTCAACTATTATGGAGTTTTATATGATGTCATTTTGTTCTGTAAAGCTTCACTATACATATGTTCTATTGTATTTTGTCCATGCACTGTGAGTAATACGATAGATTCTTTTGTTTTAAATCTTACCTTGACAATCGTCCATGGTCGCCTGGCACACTTTACAGCGCTCTATCTTTAGATTCGGTGCAGGGGTCATGGGCGGTCGTCACATACCGCCACATAGAGAGATCGAGTTTCGTATCGATCTAGTTGAAGGAGCCAGACCTGTTGTGATGCCTCTTAGGCGGATGGCGCCTAGGGAACAGCAGGAGTTGAGGGTGCAGGTTGATGATCTGTTATAGAAAGGATTCATTCGGCGTAGTGTGTCCGAATGGGGTGCACCAGTTGTGTTCGCAACCAAAGCAGATGGATCGTTGAGGTTGTGTGTGGATTATCGTGAGCTGAATAGAGTGACTAAGAAGAACAAGTATCCATTGCCGAGAATAGATGACTTGTTTGATCAGCTTCACGAAGCTAAGGTGTTTTCTCATATGGATTTGGCAACGGGATTTCACCAGTTAAGAGTGGCTAAGGATAGTGTGCCGAAGACTGCTTTCAGGACACCATCCGGTTTCTTTGAGTGGCTGGTAATGCCGTTTGGATTGACCAATGCACCAGCATATTTTGTGGATCTTATGAATAGAGTGTTCAGAGATCAGTTGAACAAGTTCGTACTAGTGTTCGTGGATGATATTTTGATTTATTCCAGAACTGAAGAAGAGCATGAGACGCACTTGCGTATTGTTTTGGAAATCTTACGGAAACATCAGCTGAAGGCTAAGTTTTCGAAGTGTCACTTCTGGAAGAGTGAAGTGAGGTTCTTAGGCCATATTATCTTTGGAAATGGAATAGCGGTTGATCCCGCTAAGGTGGCAGCAATCCAGGATTGAGTTAGACCTAAGAATGCATCTGATGTGAGAAGTTTTCTTGGATTAGCAGGATACTATCGTCGATTTATCAAAGACTTTTCCAAGGTGGTTGCACCATTAACAGGATTGACGAAGAAGAATCAAGTATTCAGATGGGATGCTAAGTGTGAGCAAGCTTTCGGAATTCTGAAGGAGCGACTGACAAGTGCTCCTGTTTTGACCATTCCAAGTGGAAATGATGAGATGGTGGTTTACACCGACGCATGTTGTACTGGACTTGGAGCAGTGCTGATGCAGAAGGGTAAAGTTGTTGCGTATGCAAGTCGACAACTGAAACCGCATGAAAGGAATTATCCAACTCATGATTTGGAGTTGGCAGCGATTATTTTTGCTCTGAAGATGTGGAGACATTATCTACTGGGAGTTCGATTCGAGCTGTTTACATATCATAAGTCATTGAAGTATCTTTTTTCCCAAAAGGATTTGAATCTTCGGCAGCAACGATGGCTAGAGTTTTTGGCATCATATGATTTTGATATAGCCTATACTCCAGGAAAAGGTAACGTAGTGGCAGATGCGTTAAGTCGAAGACATGCAAGATTAGGAGCCATGTTTTCAGAATGGAAGAGTCTCGAGTATTTGGCTGGATTTGACTTCAGGCCTAGATGTGAATTGGAACCTGTGATGTTGGCAAACTTATCGATAAGACCGACGCTTGTGGAAAGAATTGGCGAGAGCCAAAAATGAGACGATAAGCTTGTCAAGATTATCCGTGATTTGGAATCTGGATTGGACTTAGAAAAGGATAAAGGATTCGAGGTCGATCGAGAGGGTTGGCTTCGGAAGCAAGGACGACTAGTTGTTCCCGATATGGATGAATTGAGAAATGAAGTTCTGAAGGAAAGTCATCGCTCGAAGCTGACAATTCATCCAGGTGGAAATAAGATGTATCGGGATATGAAGAGAACCTATTACTGGGAAGGCATGAAGAAGGATGTTGGAAATTTTATTTCCAAGTGCATAAACTGCCAGTTGGTAAAAGCCGAACAGAAGAAGCCAAGTGGATTGCTTCAGCCATTAGAAGTTCCTACATGGAAGTGGGAGCAAATATCGATGGATTTTATTGATGGGCTACCTAGAACAAGAACGGGAAATGAAGGGATTTGGGTCATTGTAGATCGTTTGACTAAGAGTGCAAGATTTGTTCCTATTCGATCAACTAGGACTGCATCAAAGTTGGCTGAGTTGTATGTTAAGTGGATAGTTCGATTCCATGGTATTCCGAAGAGTATAGTGAGCGATCGAGACCCATTGTTCACTAGTGGATTTTGGAAGAGCTTCCAGGAAGTTTTGGGAACCGAGTTGTGTTTGAGTATAGCTTATCACCCCAAACAGATGGTCAGACCGAGAGAGTCAATCGAGTTTTGGAAGATCTCCTTAGAGCTTGTGTTTTGGATTTCGGAGGATCATGGGAAGATCACCTTCATTTGGTAGAATTTTCATATAATAACAGTTACCCGTCAAGCATTGGTATGGCACCGTATGAGGCATTGTATGGAAGACCGTGTAACTCTCAGACATGTTGGTTAGAGACAGGAGAAAAGTTGATACTTGGGCCAGAAATGATTCGACAGACTTCGGATTTCATAGAGATCATTCGGCAACGAATGAAGGCAGCCCAAGACCGACAGAAAAGTTATGCCGATAAGCGTCGTAAGGATTTGGAATTCGACATAGGTGATATGGTTTTTGTGAAGATTTCTCCACTGAAGAATGTTATTCGATTCGGGAAGAAAGGAAAATTGACTCCAAGATTTGTTGGACCATTCCCGATCATCGAGCGAATTGGAAAGCTCGCCTATAAAGTGGAGTTACCAGAGAAAATGTCGGGTGTGCACAATGTTTTTCATGTATCATATCCACGGAAGTATGTGCACGACTCGAATACAGTGGTTTCTGCTGATAGCTGTGAAGATTTTGAGATTGATCCAGTCGATAAGAGACCTCGTAAGCCGCTTCGTGTTGTAGAAACTGACACGAAACAGCTTAGGAGGAAGGTAGTTAGGTTGCTCAAGGTACAATGGAGTGATGATGTTAACGACTGTACATGGGAGGTGGAAGAGAGGATGAAGGCAGCTCATCCTGAACTCTTCGAGGTATGGCCATAAGGTGTCGTGTCATCTCACGACATTGTAACTTGTTCTAGTTTTAGAATTCTGCATGCTAGGCTAGAATTGGATGCATGGTTTGTTGATTGCTATGGATGATAGGCATGCGGAATAGTTTTGATTGCTTTGTTTGTTTGGAATTTCGGGGGCAAAATTCCTAAGGGGGAGAGAATGTAACGACCCGTATTTTTACGGATCAAAACATTGTAAAACAGTTGTTATTTGATCGTAGTATGGTTAAGTTGTTCAGAGCCTAGGTCGTTCGGAGTTTAGGTCGTATAATAGTTAGGTCGTAGACGACTTATAGGAGTTGGCGACCTAAGGAAGTTAGTGGTAACAGTTAACGACTTAGGGACTGGACGAGGTAAGGCTTAGGTCGTATGATAGTTAGGTTGCGTAGTGGTTTAGGTCGTATGTTAGTTTGGGCCGACCTATAGGATTTGACCGACCTAAGGAAATAGGCGACTTAAGGAAATAGGCGACCTAAGGAAGAACGGCGACCTAAGAGTTAGCGGTATAGGAGTTAGCGAGTTAACGACCTAGGAGATAAGCAAGTTAACGACTTAAGGGTTAGGTCGTGAGCGACCTAAGTGGTATGTGTTTAGTTAGGTCGTGAGCGACCTGAGTTTAGGTCGTTAGACTACCTAAAGATGTTAAGTCGTAAGTTGTTAGGTCGCATTGTCTTAGGTCGTGCCTAAGTGTTAGGTCGCGCGTACGTTAAGTCGCGTAATTGTTAAGTCGCGCACGTGTTAGGTCGTAAGACCCTGTGTGTGTTAGGCCGTATATGTACTAAGTCGTGTTTCGTTAGGTCGCGACTTTTGTTAGGTCGCTAAGCCGCATCTTGGAGAAGTCATGGGTCGCGCATAAGTGTTGAGACTTAGGTCGTTGGGTCTGTAGGTCGTGCAGAACTGTTAGGTCGTTAAGTCGTAGGTCGGAGATAGTTAGGTCGTGGACGACCTAAGGGGGCGGACGACCTAAGATTCCAGCCTATAAATACACGGTTCTACCTCACTTTTTGGGATCTGGATTTTGAAGCGACGAAGTGCTGCCATTTTGAGAGCTCGAGTTCTACACTTCTTCACTTCTTTTCTCCACTTTAATCTTGTGATTCCTTCCATCCAAATCGAAGATCAAATTGAAGATCCAAGAGCTTAGATTGAAGATATATATTCTTCGAAGAGAGATTTCATCGTTTGAAGCGGAATTTTGATAGATCGAGTTAGATCCTTCGCTGTCCAGATCTGAAGTGTGTGGCTTTTAAGGTGTTTAGGTGATTTGGTGAGTGTTGGTTATCTCTCACACAGATCCAAAGGAGTATATCGGATTGTTGGCTTGATTTGGTGTTAAAATAGTGATTTCCATGCATTTTCTTAAACTTAAGTATAGATCCATTGTTCATGATGATTTGACAACCATTTTACTACATGTTAACCTAGGCAAGTTCATTCATCAAGTTGTAGAGATATTGCTCATGATTCATGCTTGTTAGATTTAGACTATTTATTTACAAGATTGCCATTATTGTTATAATTGTTTATTTGATCATGTTTGAATGCTTGATTACTTGGGTTAATGTTTGACTTGATTGATTGTTGTAAATTAGTTGATTGATGATTTGATTTGGACAAGATGGTCGAAGATGATTCAAAAGCTAAGGGAAAGGCTTTTGAATTGGAAAAGCTGCTTGTGGCATATGTGGCGGATGATGAAGCTCATATGGATATATTTGATGATGTTGATGTTGAGATGAGGCTTTGCTATGATGAGATGAAGCGAAGCATGTTATGAGATAGCCTTGGTTTAATCCAGACGGGATCATTCCAAGCATGTTGATAACTCGATGAAATGGTTCGAGTTTGAGGATAATGGTTTGCTCGAGAGGCGCTTTAGCTAGTATGAGAATAGTCGTCGAGGAGGATGACTAGAAGGCTGAGATTTCATCGTTGTTGAAGGTTCTAGCAGGCTCAAAGCAAGAGTACGTTGGGAAGATTCGATAGTCCCTAAAGACTAAGATTGTAGTCGAGTACTCTGGGGAGATTCGATAGTCCTAGGCACGGGCTGCGACAACGTGCGGAGATCTGTCTAGAACCGGGGTTGCCATTAACCCTTGACGGACGGCTAAAAGAATGTGCCGGTCATTCAATTAACGGTGGTATCGAAGCAAAGATAACAGTGATAGCCAGAGTCATGGATGTTTGGTTGTATCGTCATTCGGTCTCAAGAGCAATGTTTTCTGGGTGCTTATCTGATCTTGGTTTAGGCCTTGGGGGTTTGTACTTGGAAAATATTGACCTTGACTCGAGTGATAATTGCTTTACTTTAAATGTCTGCTTTGCTATGTTTACTTCTGCTTAGTGTGTCTGGGGGCTATCACTGTAGAAAGAGGTGGAGTGGGAGGGTTGGATTCCTATTCCTTTTTTCCTTTATGCTCTTTTGGTATGTTGTTAGTTAATTTACTACTCACTAAGACTGTTGTTTGACTCAAGGCTTTATGTTTAACTCTTATTGCCTTGGGCTGTTCATCCATTTTGGGATGGGTAGACTAGGTAGCAGGTGACAGGTGCTGTTCTTAGTTTCTCACGATGCTGATGACGAAGACGAGCTGGAGGCTTGCATATTATTTTCTTACTATATGTATTGGATGTTCCGCTGCTTTGTGTAATTCTTTGAGTGTTATGTAGTGAGACTTGATGTATTGACTATTCAGATGTTTGTATTCAACTATTATGAGGTTTAATAGAGATTCTGTTCTGTAAAGCTTCACTATATATACTTTCTATTGTATTTTATCCATGCGCTGTGAGTTATACGATAGATTCTGCTGTTTTAACTTAACCTTGGCAACCGTTCATGGCTGCCTGGCACACTTTACAGCGCACTATTTCTATGTTAAGTGCAGGGGTCATGGCTGGTCGTCACAGGGGTACTCCATAGGTATAACACGAAACAAATCGTAGTGGTCGCGCATAGGGATACGAGTATGACAAGGCATATGAGGCAATACCCAAGGTAGTGAAACTACCGTTTGCCTGATCCGGACTGGTGAGAACGCATCGCTGCAACGATCGCAACACCGTGAAACAACACTCCAAATTCAAGGGTGCGCACCAATCAAAACAGGTAATGAGTAGTTTACGAAGAAGTGTGTTCGCTAGAGGTAGCTAACCTCACTGGCCCGGCACGGCTCCTGTTTAAGTCATTTCCAATTTGACACAAGTGTCAAGGTCATCCATTATCGTTCTCTTTCTTCAAATCCAGCAACGTCATCATTCCAACCACTTCATTCTGGATCACACTACGCGTATAATAGTTATTAAAGTGGTTTTCGGTTTAGACAAAGAGTATGTCCTAAACCGATCCCGGACTCTTTAATAACTCCGTAATTATTACACCGATTGGTCATTTAATAAACTTTCAAAATAGTTTATATTTCAAAACCAAAATATCATTGCCATTTCAAAACCATATCAATATGATATCACTTTCATTTCAAAACCAAATACGATATCATTTCCATTTCAAATATATCCATCTCAAATATATCCATTTACAAAATCTTAGTACTTCAAAGTTATAACACTTTCTAAATCAAACACTTTGGAGATCATAATACTTTGGAAATCAAAATTTAGAAATCATAATGCTTTGGAATCATAACACTTCCTACTTAACCATTTAAATATAAATAATAGTATATATAATAAAATAGTTTATAATTTAAAATAGTTTATATAAAAATAGTTATAATTTGAAATAGTTTATATTAAAAATAATTTATATTAAAATAGTTTATATGAAATAAATTTATAAAGTAACATATATAAATAGTTTTAAATATAATTTAAAAATACTTTATATAATAAAATAGCTTCCTCAAATTTCACAAATCAATTCCAAATCAACACCAATCCCAAAATTTCAAATTTAGTCAAATCTCAAATCATCAATTTCAATTCAATTCAGTTCTCAATAAATTATTATATCGATTTCAAATACAGATTTGAACCACAAATAAACCATTTAAATTTCGATATATTCCAAAGCTTTAAATATTTCACAATCTCAAAACTAAATTTGATAATTTCATATATATCTTAATTTAACTTTATCATTATTTAGTTTTGAAATATTCTCTTAATAAATCCAATATTATTTAAATAAAACCCCAAATTACAAATAAACTAAATATTTCCTTCAACTTGTTTAAACGTGAAATATTTATTTAAATCACCTTAACCAAAATCAAGTTATAAAATTATATCCTTTAAAAATCTCAAATTCAATAAGTTCCAAATCGATTTCTAATTAAATATATTTCTTAATTAAATACAATTTCAAATCAATTTCAAATCTATCTTCTCAACCTTAATTTATTAAATCATTATAAACTCTATATTAAAATATAATTTAAATAAATACTTAACCATATTATATTTTAATAAAATCAAACTTTATTATTAAGATTATTTTGTACTAAAACAAATTTATGCATAGCTTAAAATGAAGAATATAACTATAACTTTTATATAATATCTAAAATCCATATTTTTGTAAAACCAAAAATTTCTTTCCAAAGACCATAGAAATCTTTTTCAAAATATTTATATATAGACTAACCGTGTCTGTATATAATTTTCTATCCTATGGTCAAGTGAAACGGATATTTATCATTTCAATCTGCAATTTAAATATATACGGGTATATATCATTTCAACCCGCAATCCCAAATTCAGTTCAATTGAAAATCGCTTGGGTTTATCATTTCAACCCATAACGATTTTCTCATATTCTACGGATCGTTCGGGTATGTATCATTTCAACCCATAGAGAATCCTATACTAACAGGGAACTTGCAGAGTGATAACAGATATGATAACGATATAACAGGCATATATCATCAATATAAATAACAAATAATGGTGTCAGATGTCATAGGTGAACAGATACAGATAACAATGTATATATCAATGTAAATAACTAACAACACCATATTTCAATTGTCGTTTCAATTGAAATCAAATTTAATAAATATAAGAACATTAATCGTGAGTGATTGCTCACCTTTCAAGGCTAGATAGATTTTGACAAGGAAATGAGCTGCGAATTCCAAAGCAACGCTAGATGGACACGATTCGATGAAGAAAACAGGCACGACGGACAAAGCTGATAATGGAAAATCTACGAGAACAAATCAGAATCAGTTTTGATAGAAACAACAATGATATATATATATATGTATATATTATTATTATTTTTCCATAAAATCAACATTTAGTATAAAACAAATATTAAAATAACATATATATATATATATATATAATTAAAATCATTGCTTTAAAATTAAAACATATATATATTAAAATCAAGCATATAATTAAAATAACACCCACATATATTTAATAGAATTCATATACATATATACATAACTGCTTTGAAACCAAATACAGTATAAATCCATATCAACTGTACAGCCTATAGTACAACTATATGGGCTATTGTACAATAACTCAACATATCACTATCAGATAATACTATATATATTTTATATTTGAAGTCAATTAAGACCCAAAATTTTCAAACACTTTATAGATATGCGTACACATCCCAGAGTACAACGTAAACATAGTATACCTATATACATTCATTTTCGAATGGTAACATCCCCATAAACCCGATACATTGTACCTACTTACAAAGCTTACAAACAAATATACCCAACAGATTATATATTATAAACAAATATAACTTACACAATAACCAACAGATCGATTGTATCTAAGTCAATATATAAAACAACTTGTATAAATCAAAACCCATATATAACAGACTTTATATAAGTGGAAATTAGCCACAACGGCCTCTTTAGCAAGTGGAATTAGTTTCTAGGACACACAACTAAAATAATTACTTTCAAGGACAAAACGCAAAATAATTAGTTTCTAGGGCCTAAAAACCTATGAAATTATGTCCTTGAAAGTAATTGGACTGCTAATTTTGTCCTTGAAAGTAATTATTCTGCTGATTTTGGCCTTGAAAGTAATTTCTTTGAATGGGTGTCCTAGAAACTAATTGGACTGCAAAGTTTGTCCTTCTGGTGAAATGCCTCTTTATATAAACTATATATGTATATACTTTAAATATCAATCACTTAAAACTTTCAGCAAATAGAATGTATAAGTTATATGATTCGCATATTATAAACAACAACACTAAACTTGTATAATATATGTAAACATAACATCACAAACCGAAATCAGCAAAACCCAAAATATATATACATACAAACAATACAATAAAATATTTATATAAACATACTTTTATTTTATAACACAAACCATGCAACTCATATACACACTTATATAAACCCATATACATATAGCAGAACTAGTATGACTTGCTTTATAAATGCAAGATCTGGTATATTACAAAACAAGTATAACTTCACACCCAACAAATATATATATAAAAATAAACAATATAAACAAACAATCATTTACCTTCAAAGTTTCATATATATATAAACAATATATAGCTGCATTTCCTAGAGAAGAGGCGACGAGGTGGCTGTGCTTGCCATCGGAAGGGAAGAGAGGCGCTAGTGGGGAGTGGTTACGTGGTTGGGTAGAAGCAGTGGAGCCTTGTGGCCGAAATGGTGAGAGAATGAGCGAGGTTCGGTCAAGGCGGAGCAGTAGAGATGGAGGCTCGAAAAATTCTGGTGGGTCGGTCTAATGGTCGAGGAAAGGGGTTGCGTGCAGTCTATGGGTTGGAGCACTGCATGAGAGAGGGGGAAAGGCTGTGTAATTGCATGGCGGAGATGGAATGATGAGTAGATAGAATGGTTTTAAAGAGGAGATAGTTCACAGAGGCAAGCTCAAGAGGATGAAGGAAATATTCATTTTCCCTTTTTTTAGATCTGGAAGAAGAAGGAAGGTGTGAGCAGTTTTAGGGGAAAGAAATGAATAGGCTTCGGTGGGAAGTAATGCAACTTTAATATAAAATTTTGTATGTTATAATATTTTGAAAGCAACGAAATTGAACAAACAACTAATGCACAGGGAATAGTGAACGCCAGGAACGTAAATTCTGGAATAATTAAAAGCAACGGGTATTTGATTTATATGGTGGAATATGAAATGGTTCAAGAAATCCAAAGACACAAACCGGTTACCGATACGGTTACCATTTACACGGATTTCGTTTCGTACCGAACTTCAAAACACAGAATTGAATATACCGCAGAGATCAGCACGACGAGACGATCGAATCGGTATACAAATATCAGTGGTATGATCATTCTGTCAAAATTCGATAATCGGTACCGAAAATGCTGCTAAAATGTCAGAAATAAGATAAACGGAGCAATAAAAGTCAAAATTTGGAGAAACGAAATATGACGTCTCACTCAGAAGATTGTTTACAAATTTATTATGTAAAAATATTCAAGTTTGGAAAACATTTTATTATCGACAAATATTAACTGATATAAATTAAAATAGAATTACATAAGAAAATAAACTTTCATATTATTGGATGAAAATTTACCAGTTGTTATGTTAAAATAGACGTATTCCAAATATCAAATTTATATTTCAAAATTTTATTGTTTAAAATTTCACAAAATTTCTGTTAATTACGTTATTAAAACAGTTAAAATTTACGGGTCTTTACAGGAAGTTACAGTACTGTATAGACTATGGGAATATATAAAATGTGTTAAGGGGGATATGTGTAATGCCTTAACGCTACTTTGATAGTTTACTTTACTATAGACATATTATAATAGCGTATTGTACTACATAGTAGATAGTTCCATGGATCCTTAGAGGATGGGTATCCCAAACATCCTTTAAGTTACTTGTATTTCAGTTGATATTTCACTTGAGTTGGATTTATTGATATAAGAATGTTAATCCTGACTCGAGTGTTGTGTGTTTTTTTTTTACGCTCGGGTCAGACTGAGTGTCACAGCATTAGAGACTCACCTTTGGAGTTGGAGCTTCGCTTGGAGATCCATCTATATCTATTCAACTTTCAATTATTCAGTTGACTCCATTGATGTATTCGGATTTTTTTATTTGACTATTGTACTGAGACTTCTATGTATTCGAGACTTCTGTTGTATCTTGTTTTAACTCTGTTATATATATATAGTAGCTTCATGAACTACTATTCATTTATTTCAGCTGCTTATTGTTATATTACTCTGTGTCCGTGATTATGTGATTATATTATTTACTGTATATGCTGAGTTTTGTCAAATATAAATTAACAATTTGATATTTTAAGCAATTCAATTCCGACATGTGTGGATGCGAATGGTTGAAAATATCGGGATGTTACAGTTGGTATCAGAGCTTTGGTTTTAGGAAAAACTTAGCATATAAAGTAGATTTAATTACGAAATCACCTTCGTTCGAGCTTGAATTCCTTCCTCTTTGATTTGGATTTCTTTCGAACTTTGGAACCCTACCTTGTCTGAAATCCATTCTTGTCCTTTCCTATTCGTGTTCTTCTTGATTCTGGAGCACCCCATAGCTCCACTTCGGCTGATCTCTATGATGAATCTGAGAATATCTTGCCACCTCAATTGGTAATTTCATCCTGATGTTTTGAAGTCACATATCTCCCATTTAAGCGGGAAATTTAATTTCCGCATCAATCTTATCCCTGGAATCTCGGTTGACCCGGTTAAGGTCACCCGCGATCAATATAAGTCTATCCATCTTCCTCTTTTGTAATTTAGTTATCATGTCTTCCTTCCGAGCCTATCTGCTTAGTTGGAATTCACTTTGATTAGGGTTCCACTGATTTGAATCTCTACCCTTCTTTTGAAATCCATTCTTGTATCATCGAGTAAGGGAGTGTATTTGCAATTATATAAAAAAAATGTTTTATATATTGTGTTGTTTGAGATATTAATGTTGATTTGGGTTTTTGATCGATTCGTCTGATCAACGCTATCGATAGGAATTCCAAAACACTTGAACAGAGCAAACTGACATAATATTGTTTTCAAATTTGGTAAATGGAATAATTTTGTATGATTATATATAAGTATAAATTATCTGAAATTTAAATAGTTAACTGAATTGGTTCTTGGAAATGATAATATTTGATTATCATTTATTGTTCTGTAAGCCATTGACTATTGCAAAATAATATAAATAAATGGAATTATAAAACATGGTTTATAAATTTATCTGGAATTGAAATAACTTTAAATCAAGGATTTAAGGATTAAATTTTCGGTATTTTAGAAAATTTGGTTTTAAATTTTAGGGCATATTATTTAAAGTATTTTCGAATAAAAACCGTTTTCAAATAATTTTAAAAGTTTTAAATCAGTACTCTCCTCCATTGACACTGGAAAATAATTTCGTGATGACTGCAGCATCATCGACATTCATTTCGAGTTTCAAAGTGGAGAGACCATCAGTAGCTTTGCTACAGTTTTGTTTTGAAAAAAAATGAATTTGATTTGAATTTCTTAAGTATGATTTAATTATATATATAGATATATGATTATAGATTTGATTTGAAATATAGTGTATATATATATATATCTCAAAATGGTTTAAAGTAAATCGGAAATTTAACTCTTAAATTTTATTAAAAGATGATTTCAATTATAAAATGAAGCCAAAATTTTTGAATGAATATTTAAAACTTGAAATAATTGAATGGAAATCAATTTAAAAAACTAAATGAAACTTTTATGATTTGAATTGACAGTTTGAACTAACAAATTAGAATTGAATGACTATTTATTGATTTAATAAAATGGATTTAACCAAATTATTGAATATTAATTTATTTAAAAATTGAAATTTATATGGTTTAAATTAATAGTTTTATTTTGTTTTTCAATCTATTTTCTTTCTGGTTGTTTCTATTCTCCTTCCTCATTCCTTTTCGGGGATGAAAAGTTTTGAGTGGGGGAGAGTGTAACGACCCGTAAATTTTAACGATTTCAAATAACGTTTATAACTGAATTTTTGTGAAATTTTAAATGATTAAATTTTGAAATAAAATTTGATATTTGGAATACGTCTATTTAAACATAGCAAGTGGTAAATTTTCATCAAATAATATGGAAGTTTATTTTATTGTGTAATTTTATTTAAATTTAAATCAGTTAGGTCGTGTTAGGACTTAGGTCGTGAAGAAGGATAGGTCGTGGAGCGACTTAAGGGAGTTGGCGACCTAAGGAAGTTGGTGGTAGTAGTTGGCGACTTAAGGTATTGACCGACTTAAGGAATTGGCGACTTAAGAGTTAGCGGCTTAGGGGAGTTAACGACCTAGGGGGTTAAGCGGGTTAATGACTTAAGGAATATGGGATAAGTCGTTGAAGTTTAGGTCGTAAGGCCCTGTGTGTGTAGTTAAGTCGTGGACGAGTTGAGGAGTTAAGTCGTTGAGTTGCTATGGCATGTTTAGTTAGGTCGTTAGACGACCTAAAGGTGCTAGGTCGTGAGCTGTTAAGTCGCGTGAGGACTCATTTTGTTAAGTCGATAAGTCGTAGGTCGGAAGATCTGTGAGTCGTTAAGTCGCGTCTCTGTTAGGTCGTAAGTCGCGCACGTGTGTTTGGCTTAGGTTGTTGAACCGTTAGGTCGTGGATGCGCATAGGCTTGTGAGTGTTAAGCCGTAGGTATTAAGTCATGGGGTTTTAGGTCGTAAGTCGTGGTGTTTTTATAAGTCGTAGGATTTCATAAGTCGTGGACGACTTAAGGGGGGGCAGACGACCTAAGGATTCATCCTATAAATACACGTCCTCGCCTCACATTTTGGGATCCGGATTTTGAAGCGACGAAGTGCTGCTATTTTGAGAGCTCGAGTTCTACACTTCTTCACTTCTTTTCTCCACTCTAATCTTGTGATTCCTTCCATCCAAATCGAAGATAAAATCGAAGATCCAAGAGCTTAGATTTAAGATCTTCAACCATCGAAGAGAGATTTCATCGTTTGAAGAGGAGTTTTGGAGAATCGAGTTAGATCCTTCGCTGTCCAGATCTGAAGAGTGTTGCTTTTAAGGTGTTTAGGTGATTTGGTGAGTGGTGGTTATCTCTCACACGGATCCAAAGGAGTATATCGGATTGTTGGCTTGATTTGGTGTTAAAGTAGTGATTTCCATGCATTTTCTTAAACTTAAGTATAGATCTATTGTTCATGATGATTTGACATCCATTTTACTACATGTTAACCTATGTAAGTTCATTCATCAAGTTGTAGAGATAGTGCTCGTAATTCATGCTTGTTAGATTTGGACTCTTTATTTAAAAAATTGCCATTTTAGTTATAATTGCTTTTAGATCTTGTTTGCATGATTGATTACTTGGATTAATGATTGATTTGATTGATTGTTATAAACCAGTTGATTAGTTGTTGGATTTAGACAAGATGGTCGAAGATGATTCAAAAGCTAAGGGAAAGGCTCTTGAATTGGAAAAGCTGCTCGTGGCATATGTGGCGGATGATAAAGATCATATGGATAGATTTGATGATGATGTTGAGATGAGGCTTTGCTATGATGAGATGAAGCGAGGCATGGTATGAGATAGCCTTGGTTTAATCCAGACGGGATCATTCCAAGCATGTTGATAACTCGGTGAAATGGTTCGGGTTTGAGGATAATGGTTTGCTCGAGAGGCGCTTGAGCTGGTATGGAAATAGTCGTCGAGGAGGATAACTAGAAGGCTGAGGTTTCATCGTTTTTGAAGGTTCTAGCAGACTCAAAGCAAGAGTACGCTGGGCAGATTCGATAGTCCCTAAAGACTATGATTGTAGCCGAGTACTCTGGGCAGATTCGATAGTCCTAGGCACGGGCTGCGACGACGTGCGGAGTTCTGTCTAGAACCGGGGTTGCCATTAACCCTTGACGGACGGCTGAAAGAATGTGCCGGTCATTCAATTAACGGTGGTATCGAAGCAAATATAACGGTGATAGCCAGAGTCATGGATGTTTGGTTGTATCGTCATTCGGTCTCAAGAGCAATGTTTTCTGGGTGCTTATCTGATCTTGGTTTAGGCCTTGGGGGTTTGTACTTGGAAAATGTTGACCTTGACTCGAGTGATAATTGCTTTACTTTAAATGTCTGCTTTGCTATGTTTACTTCTGCTTAGTGTGTCTGGGGGCTATCACTGTAGAAAGAGGTGGAGTGGGAGGGTTGGATTCCTATTCCTTTTTCCTTTATGCTCTTTTGGTATGTTGTTAGTTAATTTACCGCTCACTAAGACTGTTGTCTGACTCAAGGCTTTATGTTTAACTCTTATTGCCTTGGGCTGTTCATCCATTTTGGGATGGGCAGACTAGGTAGCAGGTGACATGTGCTATTCTTAGTTTCCGACGATGCTGATGACGAAGACGAGCTGGAGGCTTGCATATTATTTTCTTCATATATGTACTGGATGTTCCGCTGCTTGTGTAATTCTCTGAGTGATATGTAGTGAGGCTTGATGTATTGACTATTCAGATGTTTGTATTCAACTATTATGAAGCTTAATTGATGAGATTCTATTTTGTGAAGCTTCACTATATATATTCTCTATTGTATTTTATCCTTGCGCTGTGAGTAATACGATAGATTCTGCTGCTTTAACTTAACCTTGGCAATCGTCCATGGCTGCCTGGCACACTTTACAGTGCACTATTTCTATGTTCAGTGCAGGGGTCATGGGTGGTCGTCACAGTTCCCCTTCCCTTTTCTCTCTCACTTCCTATCCACCAGCAGACCTCGCCCTGCCACTCTCCGGCCAACCACCGATCACACCCACCTAACCCGCCTTATGCTTTCTCCCCTCCTCGCCATCACACCCTGCCTTTTCCGAGCTTCCCCAGGCCTCCTACCTCATGCCGTGACCAACATCGATTAGCAACCGACCGCAGCCTCTGGCCTACCTCCGCCTATTTTTCTCTCGCCAAGCTAGGCAAAGCCCTCACCGGCACCCTTCTTTATTTAATGGTAAGATTTATATTTTGGTTAGTAATGTGTATATATATATATTTATAATATGTTAATATATATATATTGTATAAAGTTTCGTATAAAAAGTTTTTTATATATATATTAGTCGTGCTTTTTGCTATAGCCGTGAGCAGCTGTCCTACTTTTTACTTAATGCTTGTTGTGTGTGTGTATTTAACGTCTCCATGCATATATATATATATATATCTGTATTATCTTTGTTATTGATTTTATAAATATATATAGTATCTGTTGAAGAAGTTTATAGCAGTATACATATGTATGTTTAAGTGTTTGTTATATATAGAGTATAAACTTATATATGTTGTTTATGTAAGTCTGTATATAAAAATGTTATATATATATAGTTAGATAGGTTTACATATCTATTATTATGTATATAAGTTATATAAGTGATATGTAACATGTTTTGTTTGTATACAAGTTTATTTATGGCCTGTTTGAGTTATATGTGAGTATATATAAAGTGATAGTTTATAATAGTATTAAATATTTTATCAGTTTTATATTGTTATTATATAAATATATTGTTAGGACACATTTCTTTTGTTTTGTTTATAAAAGATATTTATATATATCTATATTATTAAGTTACATGCTTGTACTTGTGATAGCATGTGCACCATTTTGCTAGTCCTGTTCATTTTATATATATAAAAGAATATTAACCTTAAAAAAATCTGGTTATATATGAAAGTTATATAAGTTGTTGTATATAGTTTCGTAAGTCTATGTAAAATGAATTTGTTTAGTGATTTTGCTATTTATATATATCAGCTTATATATTAGTATAATATACTGTTGATTTCAAAGTATATATATATATAGGAATTTTATTTTATATATGTTCGAACTAAATATGGATTTGAAAATATTTGTTTTGGAATTTATTTTAGAAAACAAATAAAAATATGTATATAATATAATAATAATGTATATGTTTTCAGTTTATATCAAAAACTGATTTAATTTGTTTCCACTGATTCCGATTTATCAGCTTGTCCGTCGAATTCGTGCCCATCTTGCTTTGCTTTGAAATTCGTGCTTGGATTCGTAACTCATTTCATTCTCGTTCATCTCTAGCCTCGAAAGGTGAGCAATCACTCACGATTAACATTCCTATATTTATTAAATTTGATTTCAATTGAACGACAATTGAAATATGCTGCTATTAGTTATTTAAATTGCTATATATGCTATTATCTGTATCTGTTCACCTGTGACATCTGACACCCTGATCTGTTATTTATATTATATCTGTTATTGATAATATATGCCTGTTATTGATATGTTATTTTATTATCATTACTGTTCTAACTCTGCAAGTTCCCTGTTAGTATAGGATTCCCTATGGGTTGAAATGATACATACCCGAACAATCTTGTAGAATAGGAGAAAATCATTATGGGTTGAAATGATAAACCCAAGCGATTTTCATTTACATTGAATTTGGGATTGCGGGTTGAAATGATATATACCCGTAAATATTTAAATTGCGGACTGAAATGATAAATATCTGTATCACTTGACCATAGGATAGAAAATTATATATAGACACCGTTGGTCTAGATATATTTTGAAAAATGATTTCCAAGGTTTTGAAAAGAAATATATGTGGTTTTAATAAATATTGATTTTAAGATATTATATATATATATATATATGTTATTTTATAAAGTTTTAAATTTTAGATTTTTTAAAATATATATTTGGAAATTTTAAATTTATAAGTTAGTTTTGAAATTATAAATTTTAAGATTTAACTTATATTTTTACTATTTTAAAATATACATAAATTAAGTTTAATAATTAGATTTAAATTAATAAGGATTGATTTAATTAATATATAATATGTTTAAGTATCTGTTTAAATTTATATTTTTAAAAATAGATTTTATATAATTTTAATAAATTAAGTTTGGAAAGATAAATTTAAATTGATTTGAAACTTATTGGATTTGAGATTTTTAAGATACAGTTTTTATAACTTGATTTTGATTTAAAATGATTAAATGAATAGTCCAAGTTAAATAAATTGAAGGAAATATTTAGTTTATTTAAATGGTAATTTAGGGTATTATTTAAATGATTATTGGATTTGATTAAATAATGGTAAAGTTGAGTTTGAATTATAAATGAATGTATCAAAATTGAGTTATTATTAATGTTTGAATATTTAAAGCTTTAAAATCTATTGAAATCGAAATGGTTATTTTGTAGTTCAAATCCATATCTGAAATCGATATAAAATGGTTTATTGAGATTTGAATTGAATTGAAATGGAAGAACCGCGATTTGATTTAAATGGGAATTTGGAATTCGTGTTAATCTGAATTGATTGTGAACTTTGAGGAAACTATTTTTAGCTTGTAAAGTATTTTTAAAATATATAAATATGTTTACTTTATAAATTATTTTTAACTATTTTAATATAAAACTATTTTAACATATATGTTACTTTAATATAAACTATTTTAATAAACTTATTTTTAATATAAACTATTTTAACTTGTAGCTATTTTAATATACTAATTATTTTTTTATATATACTATTTTATTATATAACTATTTTTAATATATATACTATTATTAATATCTAAACTGTTTAAATGGAAAGTGTTATAATTTCGAAAGAGTTATAATTTTGGGAGGTGTTATTGATTTCAAAGTGTTATAATTTCGAAAGAGTAATAATTTTGGGAGGTGTCATTGATTTCAAAGTTTATAATTTCGAAAGAGTTATAAATTTGGAAAGTGTTGTGATTTTGGAAATGAATATTGTTTTTAAGTGAGAAATGGCATTGTATTTATATGGTTTTGAAATGGATATGATATTTTGGTTTTGGAGTATGATATTTTGAAATGACCATGGTGTTATAATAACGATTAGTTGTTAAAGTGACCGGGATCGGTTATTGTCATACTCTCCACCAATACCGAAAACCACTTTAACAACTGTGTACGCGGTGGAGATTCCAAAATGAAGTAGGTGGTTGATGATGTTCTGTTTGAGGTATATACGTGGACCTGACTCCCATGAGTTGGCTTAAGGTGGCTAAACAGGAGCAATCGACGGGCCAAGTGAGGTAGCTCCTCCGATCGGACACACTTCTTCGATTGCCATTATATTACTTTGTGATTGATTTGGTGCGCACCTTTGATTTGGGAGTGTGGATCGAGGTGGGCGGTAGCTGCGGCTATGCGTTACCCCCAGCCCAGAAGTGTAGTTGGTATATCTACCCTGGCATTGCCTAGTTGTGCTGTGTCACCTACCTTATCGAGACCACTACGAGTTTGTTTTGTACCATACCTATGGAGTGCCCTCTGATAAGCCCAGTTTACGGGAAGTTACGGTACTGTATAGACTATGGGAGTATATAAAATGTGTTAAGGGGGATATGGGTAACGCCTTAACGCTACTTTGATAGTTTACTTTACTATAGACATATTATAATAGCGTATTGTACTACATAGTAGATAGTTCCACAGATCCTTAGAGGATGGGTATCCCAAACATCCTTTAAGTTACTTGTATTTCAGTTGATATTTCACTTGAGTTGGATTTATTGATATAAGAATGTTAATCCTGACTCGAGTGTTGTATGTTTTTGCTTTACGCTTGGGTCAGACTGAGTGTCACAGCATTAGAGACTCACCTTTGGAGTTGGAGCTTCGCTTGGAGATCCATCTATATCTATTCAACTTCCAGTTATTTAGTTGACTCCAGTGATGTATTCAGATTTTGTTATTTGACTATTGTACTGAGACTTCTGTTGTATCTTGTTTTAACTCTGTTATATATATAGTAGTTTCATGAACTACTATTCATTTGTTTCCGTTGCTTATTGTTATATTACTCTGTGTATGTGATTCTGTGATTATTATATTTACTATATATGCTGAGTTTTGTCAAATATAAATTAACAATCTGATATTTTGAGCAATTCAATTCCAATATGTGGATGCGAATGGTTGAAAATATCGTGATGTTACAATTTACAATAATAAATGGTCGAATAAATAATAAGAAAATCAATTGTTAATAAAATGATTCGATTTAATGACGTTTTTAATTTAATTTATTAAATTTTTCCATAATGATAAATTTGGGAAATAATTATATTTTAATTTGACGTATTTTACAGCAAACGATGGTATTTTTGGAATTTCGCAGAATGGAATAATTTGTGTATTTTATTATTGTTTTATGATCGTGTCACATTGATGTGCGCAATCATATTTTTATTTCCGTCGTTCGCAGCTCGTATGTAAATGGGATATTGTGTAACAAAGTACCCCAAAACTAACATTTTCAAAACAAAATAAAACACAGTTACACAAACATCTTCTCTTGTCCCCTTGAAACACATTGCCTTGTTTTTTGCAAGCATGTTTTATAAAACATCGTCATTTTTTTAGTATAAAATCAAATGAATTCACACCTCACTATTCAATTTCAGTATCACTCTTTCCATTTTCGTTCCCTCCTCCTTTTAATTTACCATTCCCAATAAGCAAAACCAAAACTCCAAACTTTAAAATTCAAAAACAATTTGGTTGCTCAACTAAAAATCGTAACTTTAGATTCGTTGAGTCCCTATCATCGAGATCTACTATCCCATACCCATTTTGTAGTGTTCCATGTTGTTTTGGGTGGTTTGGCAGTGTAGTCTTGAGCAAGGCACGACTAGGGTTTTGGTAGTTGGGGTATGATTTAGAATTAGGCGAATCGGAGGATGCCATTGTGTTTGCTTTGTCGAAGAGCACCTGGAAGCGCCTTCGTTTGGGAGTCCGATCCCCTTAGGTGAATTGCGTCATTTTGTTTGGCCGGCGTTGGGCAACAGGTCGGTTTGAGGAAAGGGGTTGCGGGCGAGGTGATGTTGGATGTCGAAGATAGCTCTCGCGAAGGGGTGTTGATTGCAAGTGGTTTCGTATGATTCCGTTGAGTATTAGTGGAGAAACTGTGGAGGGAAAGATTTGACACTGATGGGTTTTATGCACAGCACTATGCATGCATCTTGGAGTAATTACTTAAAGGGGGAGACCGATTAGTTGTAATGACCCGGAATTTTTGTCGTCTTGAGTTTTGAATATTAATTTTTTAATATTCAATAATACGGAATTTTTAATCAAAATAAATCCCCGTTAACTGATAGTTGGTAATAATATATAGTTTTAAACCAAGATAATATTTGAATTTTCCAGATTTTATTTGTAAAATAGAAAATCGATTAAAATGAAATTTCTTATATATGTTATAACAATAGACTTTATATATATTAAAACAACTGAATTTATATATATATATATATAAATCAAAAACAAATTTAAATAAATGTAGATGAAATGAATAATAATATATTATAAATAGAAATGATTTTGACTTATGGAAAATATATTGTTGTATAAATAGAAAGAGTTTAAAAATTGGATTTTTCTTATATACATATATATACATAATAGTTAAGAAGAATGTAAAATATGTATAAACTAAATAAATGTAGTATATTAAAAACTATATATATATATGGTAAGTGTAAAAGAAGAAATATATATGAGAATATTATATTGTAGAAATGAGAAGATTTAACAAAGTTATTAAAACCATTTTTAATATGAAAATCTTTTATAAGTAGTGTTTTAACAAAAATGTTATTTCATACATTGAAAATGAAATAGCAAAATTTTCATTTACTTTGAATTATACATTTTTAAATATAAAAATAAATGTAGAGCAAAATCTTATTTCTTTGAATTTCACATCTCTAAAAATATAAAATAGATAATAATATAATTTGAATATGGAGACTTAAAACTGTTTATAATTATTGCTACCTCATTCTCAAAATATATATGAAAGCATGTTTTAAATCAAAGGAAAATTTAACTAAGTAAATAGAAAAGTAAATAACAAAAGTAAAAAGGTAAACAAGTAAAAATGGGTAAAACATAAATATATATACATAAGCATTGTCTGGTCAAAAGAAGAAAGACTAAAAACAATTATGTTAACTTCTTTTCAAAATTTCAAGCCATCAAGTTTTCACCTCAAAACCTCATTTCAACCCATCAAAACATTGTACAGATCAAAACATCTTTTGAGCCCAAAACCTTGTACACTATACATCATTACGTTTATATGAATATATATATATATAGAGAGAGATATGTATGTGGACATGCCTCAGTTCTAAAAAGCCTGTAAACACAATAACTCTGTAAAATAGACACAGTAAAAAGGAAAACAAAAGAAGCATTCTGTTCCTTCTTAAAACAGACGAGATCTCAACATTTTCAAGTTCAGATTATAAACTAAAGATCGAGTGGAAGCTTTGTAAAGATATCAACAATGAGGAAGGTGAAGATTTTAAAATTGGAAACCTGGAAGTGTTTAACATTGCTCTGTTATATTTAACAGTGAAAAATATATACATGTTCAACTTTTAAAAATACCTATCTCCAAATCTAGTTCAAATTTGCTAATCATGTAAACTAGGAAAACGTTTGTTTTTAAGTATAGATTACATTAAAAATAGTTTGAAGTGGGTTTCTTTTATATGTTGTTAGAAATTTACAAATGACAGTAAACAACTCAGTTTTTGATAATTTTCAACATGTTTGAAACGTTAAATCAAGTTTGTAATCATGATTGTATTACTAAATCATGAATTTTAGTGGAAAATCATGATTTTTAAGCTATTAAATCAAGAGATATTCGTGGTTGAAAATGTTTCGATTAAAAATAAAATTAGAGTTTGGGAATGGATGAGGCGGCGGAGCGTTGACTTCGGGATGACCGTAGGGTCGAGGGCGAGGTTTCGACCGTGGGAATTTTGTTCTAAGGTGGTGGGTTGGGTGTACAAGCAAGTTTTAGGGTTTAAGGCCATGTTTTGATGGGTTCAGGAATTTGTGTCATGGGGGGACACGGTGAGGCATTGAGTGTGGCCACGTGTGGCATGGAGGTGCTCCGAAAGTTGGCAATTCGAGTGGCGTAGGTGCCGTTGATTCTAGATGATCGTGGTGGTCGTGGGAGGATATTTACTGGGCGTGTGTTAGTTTGTACGTGACCAAGCTATCAGTCGAAGGTTGCGTGGGTGGGCCTGAGCATTGGCGAGGCGATGGAGTGGAACAGCGAGTGGGTGGTGATCGTGTTGGTGGTTTTAGTTGGTCGAACCATCGGCGAGGTGGGCTGTGCACGTGAACGTACACACGAGGTTCGTCTACGGCGAACTAGAGCAAGGGGTGTGGAAGCGGCTTCCAGGCGATCGCATTTGTTCGACCTTGGGTAATTGGGTCATACGTTGTTAGGTCGAAGCTCTGGTAGTAGGGTCGATCGAAGTTGTTGTTTTCGTTTTGGATTTCGTTTTGGTTTGGCTAAGGAATTGAAAAAAAACTGGAAGAATAAGAGAAGAGGGGAGAAAGGGGAAGCAGGTTTTAGTATTGGGCTTGTTTCCGGCCCAGTTTCATGAAGTGGAATTTAATTTGGTTTAAATTATATATATATATATATATATATATATATATATATATAATTAAAACTTTAAAAGGGTATAACTCGAACATACGAAACCCGATTATCGCGATTCTTTTTGCGACAAGTTCGTATCATCGAGTACTTCATTTTCATGAAGCCCGTTGTCTGATTTGACTTAGTGATGATTTATGGTATTTTAAAATGGTCAGGTTTTAAATATAAAATGTTAATTTATATTGTTTTTTGTAAACTTTTAAAATGCCATAACTAATGCATAAGAAATCCAATTAACGCGAGATTGGTTACGTTGGGTTCGTATCGACGAACACTACTTCGTCGTATAATCTGTTGTCAAGTTTGAACAAGTGGAATTTTATGGTATATTAAAACAAACAGAAATTTAAGTAAACAATTTAAACAAATATCGACGTTTAAATTTATATGACCTGTCTATTGAAGTTATTTGCCCAGATAAAAATAACGATGAGCTGATTTAAGTTAATTACGATTTTGACATCTGTTTAGCGGAACAAAACACCGTTCCGCTAATTGTATTTAATTGGACCCCAATTGGCAGAATAAATCACCATTCTGCCATTATTACTGAATATATATGTTTTTGGACATTGACTAGCAGAAATAAAATCCTGTTCTGCTGTCATATTTGTACGGACATCTATTTATTATCCTGATAATTATATTAGGAAATATGATGTTGAATTAATTGTTAAAAATGGATTGATGTGAATATCTGAATCTGCTATTCTGGATTGTTATGGAATGAATGGTAACTTGATTAAGTACCAGTGAAATTAAGAAGCCTCTTTCTAAATTTGGAAGTTGATTTTTGAATCAAAGTTATTTAAAGGATAATTATTATTTATTAATAACGTTCTAATGATAATTAATAATTATTTAATAATGATTTAAGGTTAATTATTTTATGTTTATTAAAAAGTTATTTAATTATTGTTCAAATTTAATTAACTATTTAAAATGTTTAAATTTTATTTTAACTATTTATTTAAGGTCATTTTATAGTAATTGGATTAAAAAGTTAATTTTTATTTAAGAGTTAATTAGTATTAAAGTATTATTATTTCAAAGATAATTTGTTCAAATATTAATAATGTTTTAAAAATAATATATTATATAGTAAACTTTATTAAGAGTATTTTCCTAAATTAAACTTGGAAAATTATTATAAAAACTTTATAAGCATTATTTTGAGATAATTATTAAATAAATTTTTTGGAAAGTAATTGTAACGTTACGATCTTTCGACGCTCGAAAGTCGACATTAATACGTCCACTGTATCAAATGCCGCGCAATCGAATGCCGGAAAACTGAACCATTAGGGTTAAAAAGAAGAGGTAGAAGAAGACAGAAGAAAAGAAAGAACAGAAAAACAGAAACAGAAACAATATCAGAATCTCACATTCGCAGCGGAACAACATATAATAGATAAATGAATAATCTTTAAACAAAGAACTATATCAGTTTATACAATACATCATCAATGAGAGTCAATATACAACTCAATACAACAATGGACAGTTATATAAACTTGTCCTCATACAGAATACACAGCGGAATAAATAAACAAGTACGGGAGTACGTCTCGCCATCCAGCTTGCCTCCAAAGCTCCAGAATATTCAGAATATCCTGATAACATAACTCTAGGCTACCCGTGTGGAAAATTATGGGCACCCAGAGTTTAGAAAGGGAACAATAAACTCCGAGTCAGTCATGGTGACTGGTGTGAGATCGTAAAATAGTTATTTTCACAAAGAAAATAAAAGAAATTCACAATGCTTTTGGAAAATGAAACTACCATAAGGCCTTCCGCCGCACACACAATGCAAACGCAGAATTGGAGGAGATTTCTCCTTATGATAGTCAAAGATGCTTACTACGAAAAATCAGTTGATATTATTATTAATTTCTAGTGTGGAAAACATTTCGAAAGTATAATATTAATCTTAGCCAGCATAGGCATTCCGCACTTATGCCTACTATAGCTACTATGTTCGATAGCAGGTTACCGCCACATTCCATAGCAGGTTATACAACTAAAACCGTACAAGGTTCGTATTGTTTCTTTGGATTTTCCAACAAATAGTCAGGCTAAGGAACTTCCTACTGCCACATGGGTACGCCTCTGGATGTACGTCCCGAGAACCAACCTGGCTCTCTGCCAACACAAGGTCGGGTTACCCCTTACACTAGGTAACTACTACACGAATATGCCACCCCCCGGTCCTTTGGGACCTTTATCCGAGGCGCCTCGATCACAAAGCAACAATCACACAGTAAATGAGATCGGAGCAACCACACAGGTAAATATCTGGGCTCCATACCATAATATCACCTTTTTCCAGAAGGAAATGACATACCCTAAAGGGCGCGACCCTCATAACCTTGCCTCATCTTTCCTGTTTCGACCATTTACGGGTTGTGAGGTCCGATGAGGTCTCGTCCACAAAGCTACGCTTTTTCACAAAGCCATGCTTTGATCAACAAATGATCAACGAATGATCATCAACACACAGCAACACTTAGCATGCCACACTACCAAATTGGGAGTATATCACTGATAACCTTCAACTACATAACCTCTAAGCTCGTACGTCTCAGAGAAGGGTGTTAAGCTAAGAGAATAAATTCTCCACCACCAACAGAAATGTATTTGAAAGCAACCAGCTTTATATCTCAAAGTGTAATGTCAGACAAACAACCATACAAGTCTGTTCCGGGTTCGAACAGAACCGAAGGCACTTCCAAAGAAGCCCTTGCAATCCAGATATTCACTAATCACGTCCGGACTTCCCATCACAAGAAGAGTGATATAAATCTCTATACCGGAGCAACTCGGTGTAGAGACATTCGACAGGTTGTCCTTTCACTTTCGAAAATACCCGGTCTTCGCACCGGTCTTCAAATGCAATTCATAACGTCGTATCATTATTCGGAATGGGTTATATGACACAAAATCCTCTCCCGGCTTAACAGAATAATAAGCGCTTGTTTTAAAAACAAATTCAAGTGCCATTTCAAAGGCAAATATTAATAGTCGGTTATGTAACTATCAACAACCTTCACAACAATCAACCAATTTAAATAATTCTTCCAAATTATTTAATTTCAAAATATCTTCACAAGATATATATTTTTCCACATTTCATCTCTTTGAAAACAAATTTCAAATAATATTTCACCTTTCAACTTTTGAAAATAAATTTCAAATCAATTTTCCTACACGGGATATATTTCCAAATATTTATTCATTTTCACTGGAAATCTGCCGAGTTCAAATACTTTATCTCCAAAATATTCCTTAAATTCCAATTTCAGAATTTCTTCATTTATAATTTAAAACTACTTTGGAAATATACTCGGCTTTATAGTGAGAATACACTTCCATTTCAAAATGGTCCATTTAAACTAATTAAATAAATCCTTATCGATTTATTTCAAATTTACATCCCAAATTTGTAAATTTATTTCCACACTTTAAAAATAAATCAGTGTTTATTTTTAAAACAAATTTCCCTTTCCTTTATAAATTCCATTATGAATTTACATTCCCAAATATTCACTTTTTATACGATTTTCAAATCGATTTCTCAAATATTCACTTTCAACTCCAAAATCAAATTCCAAATTGATTTCTAAATTTATTTCAAATACTAAATCCAATTTTTTTCAAATCGATTTCCAATTTATTTTTCAAACACTAAATCAATTTCAAATTGATTTCCAAGTTTATTCAAATAACAAAGCACTTATAAATTTTCATTCAAACACCACATCAATTATCTTATTAACTTCCCAAAGATTTATTTTCCAATACCAGATTAATTGTCAAATGGATTCCAGAAAATTTTATCACCTTTTAAAATAAATCCCTTATTTCTTTCCAAATTATTTAAAATTCCATTTTCAATAAATTCTTCAACTTTTAAATAATATTATCCGAAATCCATTTATTAAAATCATTTCCCATATTTTGGAAATAATTCGATAAGATTTCAAAAATCAACATTTTATCGTTAAATTCTTTCTTTTAAATTTATTCAACTCTTAAAAATAAATTTACTTAAAGTTTTCCACTTTAATTTCAAAATCCAATTTATATTTATTTCTGGTATCCAACGATACCAAATACATTCGACTAAATTTTAGCCTTCAACTGTCTCAATCTCAAAGATAATCACACGGAGATATAAATAATCAACACACAATATTGAAACAAATTCAAATATTCGAGGAATCCAGTTGGATCCCTCCAACCTGTTTCCCTGCATCCACAAAGGTTAGCACAATACCAATTCCACTTCAAGGTGGAATATCGCGGTATATGGGATTTATAAAAATATCATCTGCTATTATGCGACGCAATAGGGTCTCATCCGCTATATAATGCGGGAAATCAACAACTCCAACATATATATTCCAATATATATATATATATATATTGTTATATACTACTATATATACTATCACAATCAAACAGTCAATCAATAACTGCAATGCCAATTTAATTTTGAGTGAGAAGATCTCACCTTTGCTTTAATTTGTAATCCATTTTCCAACTCAATTCCATTCCGGCTTGTTTTCTCTATTTTAGACCTTGTATAAACATTTATACAATTCATTAATATTCGAAACAATCGAATAATCAAATTTCGTTTGGTAATTTTAATTATCTAATGATTTTATTTTAAACCAATTTCTTTTAATAAATTTGTTTAACTAAAAATTAAATTTAAAACTAAATTTCCTTTAATCAAAAATTTTAGTAACTGAAATAATTAAATTAGTTTTAAAAAATAACTTAATCACCCTAAACACATATTTTAAAATAAACTACTAAATTTAAAATGCGTATATGTATATTCTTTTTATTTCTTTCCACTTGGAAAATACATATATATATTTAAAAAGAAATTATAGATTTCAAAAATCAAATTTGTATAAATACTTTCAACATTTAAAAATCCTTATTTTCTCCAAATCTTATATATATATTAAGATTATCTGTTTACTGTCAATCTATTAAAAATAGAAATCTTAAATCTTACTGTAAAAAAATAAATTTTCTATTAAACTATACTGTCTCAATATAAATTATTTAAACTAAAATCAAAATCAAAATACCTTACTGCCTCGACTCGCTGCCCACCTCACTGATGAACCTTAGCCTCGCGAACCACCCTCAACGGCCATCGCGACTTCGTCGCCTGCTCCTCCTGCCCCAGCGAGGCCGAATCGCTCGCCTGCATCACCTACGTCGACATCACAAACAGCCGCCGCTAGCTTCGTACGCGATTGCATGTGTTGTTGCTTCGCGACCCACAAATCGATGCCGCAGCAGCGCTCGAGTCGCCGATTGTCGTGCCTCTCATGACTTCGCCCCGTCCTAGGCGAACGACTTTGCCCTAATCATCGCGCTTCGACCACGAACTCGAGACGTCGCCTTCTCTTGCTCGGCGGTCGAGCTTCCCCTCCACCACAATGATTTCGATCGCCACTCCTCTATTATTTTTTTCTTTTGAACGAAAGTATTTCGTTTGTCTTTATTTTTCAAATTGGAAGGCAACGCCCTATTTTGATGAACGAGGTAGAGCGAGATGAGGAGAAAAGGCTCGCGATTTTAAATTGAGAAAAAATTTGCTCGACCATTGATTTAAACTGAACGAAATTAATTTTCCCTGGCCATTAATTTTCTTTCATTTCGTTCTGAGGTTTTAGAGATGAAAGGTTGTGTGAAGAATCTAGCTGCAGATATTTTGAACTGATGGAAAAGATAAGTTGATGTGAAATAAATTTAATTGTAGTTGACTAGTATAATTATTCAATTTAAATTCAATTTGTCTCGATAAACACAACTTGAAATCTCGATCTCCTGTCAAGGCGTGTCGCCAGGCGTTCGTAATGTTATATGCCTATTCCGAATGTAATTGAAAAGGTTTCGAGTCCTAAATCGATCGTATGGAGAAGATAGCTTCTTGAACCAGTTATAATATTAAATTTTCGATTTAATTTCAGCGCGTTTGCTTATCGTACGACCAAACGATCACTCCAAACATTATGAAAATTGAAATCCGATAATAATACAATATTACGGATCCAATGGAACTGGTTTCGTCAAATTCCGAGACTGTGCCTCGAAAGGCTATTTTTAAATATCGATTTAAACAATATAAATTCAAAATTGAACAAAACAGTTTCAAATTCAATTCTGAAGCTTCTATTATCTTCAGTATTATCAATATAAATTTTCTAAGCCTTGAAAATATTTTTAATCAGCTTAAAACTGAAGATTTAAAATTTTACCCAGTTTCAATAATTAAAATTCAATAATTGAATTGCCAAATTCATTCTGATATTTGAATTTCAAATTGAACTAACTTTCAAACTTTTAAACTCAATTAAATATTCAAATTTTAAATGTCAAAAATTCAGGGTCGTTACAATCTTCCCCCCTTAAAAGAATTTCGTCCCGAAATTACAAGTTAAGAACAATGCTCCAATGCCCGTTTATCATATTCCCAAAACCAAACAATTTTATCAACTCGCCAAAATAATCTTTTATTAAAGATCTATTGTCACTTCAACTAACTTTCCAAACTTATTCATAAGTTCAAACAACTTTATTTTACTTCACAATTCAAATTCAAATTGTAAATTATCCAAAATTTCTCAAAAATTTTCTAACTCTCTAAATTTCCGAAAAATTTCGCCAGCGACTCCTTTGCGCGGCTAACTCGGTACAACTACAAAATGTCCCTATGGACTCTCAAATCCCAAAAGAAAACAAAATGCCAAGTGGCAAAATCAGAATCCCATCAAATTTCATACAGAAATTTTAAATACATACCTTATTGTCGAACAAATTCAAATTTACCTTCGAAATCAAAATCTAATTCCATTTTCCTATAGCCTTTATAATCCCTGTATACTTTACTGAACAATAATGTTCAAATTTACTTAGTGGATTCCCAATACCCATTTACTTAAGAATTTTCTCCACTTCTTAAGTTCATTTTTACTACTTCACTACTAAAGTTTATATTCAAATTGAATTCCACTTCCATATAAAATCAATTTGCTTCAATTTACTATTTCATTTCAAATCTCAATACTTTTATTTCCAAATTTTCATTCAGATTTTCATTTCAAATTTTACTTGAATTCGATTCATCTTCTAACTCTGAATATTGAGTTTTATTCACCTCATTTCAAATTTTAATTTGATATCTCTTGTCGTTAGTGAAAATTTTCAATTTTTTTCTAACTCCCAAAATTTTCAGAAAATTTTAACGGAGTCTCCTTTGTACGGAGGAGGTTTTGCAATTTGACAAAAGATATAAATATATATACATCGACCCACACGGTCGGAAAAGCAAAAACAATTCATATTTCCTATTTTGTATTGCGTAGGCGTACCTTTATTAGCATTTTAAGCAAAGCGGCATATTTATTTAGCTATTTGCGTGCTCAAATCCAGCCAAACGGCTTCCAAAAACATGTACTTACTCAATTTAAACATGTAAGTGACATATATAGGAAATCTATTAACATTTTACTTAATTTCAATAGTAAACAAGTAGTTTTCATAAGTAATGCACTCAAAATAATTCCCATAAGCAATTTATAAAGTTTCGATACAATTTTAAATCGCTTTCATCTCATTTACATTCAATTCAATGGTTTACAATGCAATTCCTTATATTCAATTCGTTTTTAAATGAATCTAACTCATATCCCTTTCAATTGATTCCAAAATCAATTTCATTTGCTTTTATTAACTCATAGATTTTGATACAATTTCGTTTGCGTCAAACGACAATCGTTTCTATTCAATTTCAGTTTGCATTTCATTAATCAAACAAATTTCATCGAAAACCATTCAATAAAAGTCGACAACAACCATTTCACAACAATTTTTTTCTTAAGTCATTTCAACTCAAAACTCAAGTTCATTTTCCTTGTAAACAATTTTCCAATTTAAATCTTTGATTTGATCTTTCATTTAATCAAATCCATTCCATCTACTAATTTAATTCAATTAGTATATTCACTTATCCATTTTAAATTTAACATTTCTATATTCAATTCATCCTGAATTTACTTTATCAATAACAAGGAAATTTCAATTTATTATTTTTCTCTACTACTTACTTGAATTTATATACAAATTCAAACCATTTTTATTCAGCTCACAATTCAACTTTAATTTAACTAATTCAACTTCCAATTCATTTATTTACAAATTTACCCTCATTTGTTCATTCACAAATTCACATTACCAATTTCATTCCATTAATGAATTTATTCTCAAATATCTTTCTGGAATTCTATTTCAAATTATAAATCACATTTACAATTTACATTTACAAATCCCATTCGTATATGAATTCATTTCTTTATACTTTCAATTCATATTTATAAATTTCATTTGTTAAATGAATTTATCTCTAAATCTTTGGTTATACCATTATTTCTTATTCGATTTCCATATAACAATGATAATATTTCAATATTATCATTTCCTAACAACCAAACATCCATATACAATAATAATTTATGGAAAATGATTTCTTTTGTATACAAAAATAGTTTTGGGTAAAATTATTTCATTTACCCCATTTAAAACAATACTGTGTCAGTTTATCTTGTTTAAGAGTTTAGAAACCCCTATCGATTACAGTTGGCCAAACTGCACCGACCAGAATCTATAAACAATCAACCGATAAGTCAACACAATACAAAACAATTTTTATATTCACTAACAAATACACGCTCATATCTATTATTACACTCACACTCATTCTAGAGTACTTGTAACGACCCCGACTTTCTCTCCATAGAAAGTCGTATCGCTAATAAGAAAGAGAGGGGTGAGAAGTAGAAAAGAAGAGAAGAAAGAAAGAACACATCAGAATCTCACAGCGGAAACGGAACAAATTATAATATATCACATAACTAATACATAGTCTTTACATAATCAGAGTACACAACTTATACATCACTTACTAGACAGTTATAAACATCTGTCTAGACATTACATCTCAATACAAGACAAGACACTATCACAGATATCAACACAGCGGAATACTATATCTACGAACGCCGAAGCCTCCTGCTCCATTGCTCCTCCAGAATATTCGTCAAAACTAAACCTGAATCCCTTGGCTACTCGTAAAAATTTGAGTACCCAAGAGTTTAATAAAACAGAAAATAAACACTTGGGTCAGACATGGGTCTGGTGTGAGTAAACGGGTTAAAATTGTTTAACTTCAAAACCTTTTGAAAACAAAGGTATCACGTAAGACTTCCCACACATAAACATGGAAAAGTTTTTACCTTACGCTAACCAAAACATTTGATAGGAAATTCGATTGTATTATAATAGGGTCTAGGGTTTTCAAGTAAAATACAGAAATAGCTGAAATGCTTACATCTCACATTCCAACATAGTTGGGCACAACTAATACGTACGGCACTTATTGGATTTTGGATTCCATACAATGGCAGGGCTACTGGGGTACCGCCCGTCACAGTACGTGGCCTAGATCACCGTACCGAGGATCACTCCCAATCCCCTGCAACACAAGGTCGGAACATCCCTTACTGGATAATTCCCGCACAAGATACCTCACGGTTGGGATCAGCAACCGCACCACTAAGTCGAAAATAGAAAGGGACATCTAGACAGAGGTAACCTTGTCCTACTTGGGTGCTACCCACTAACCTTGCTGCACCTCCCCTGTTTTAGCCATTCCCGGTTTGTGAGGCTTGAGGTCACGATTACCTTTAAAAAGAACACATCTATCTTAGAATGCTCATCGTCCACCTGACGATGTGCTGAAAGCATTCAATCCATACAAGTTCGTTCCGGGTTCGAACGAAACCGAAGGCATTATCTCGTTACACTCGTTTTGGAATCACCCTCAGAGTTAACGACAATAACCCTTGCACTCTGAATCTTCATCTTCACTTGATTCACGACCTATCGTTAATTTGGATCGATGTGGTATTCGGGTCTCCAGACCTGGAAATCCGGTATACGGAAACCCGATCCCGGTCTCATCGAAATCCAAAGCGTATCTTTTAAGGCCAAGTTGTTTTAAAGGTTAAAACAATTCAATTCATTATCTTTATTCACAAAGGAAGATAATTTACAACAGATAATCAACATTATCAGATAATCCATACAATTCAACTAACATCCATATCATACAGCATATATCTCATCAGAGATATCAATCAATGTCAAGTATCCAATACTAACACCCATTCATAAGTAATGATTTATATCATCTTAAATTAATTTAAATTGAATTAAATTAATTACTTCATTTTATAAATCCATCTTACTTAACCATTAATTAATTACAATCAATTAATTAATTATCCTCTAATAATTCATTTCAATTAATCATCTTTGATTAATTATCTTTTAATTACATCCAAGTAATTTATCCTTAATTAATTACTTAAATTAATTATTCTTAACCACTTATAGTAATTAACCTTTAATTACTTCATTAATTAATCCCTAATTACTTTCATTAATTAATTACCCTTTTAATTAATTACAATCAACAAGTAATCATTAATTAATCACATTCATTAATTAACTTTAATTAATTACATTTAGAAATTAACCACTCTTTAATTAATTACACTAAGTAATAAATTCCTTAATTACTTTCATTAAGAAATTATTTTTTTATTTAATTACATTCAGGAATTACACATTAATTACTTACATTAAGCAATTACACTTATCAAATCTCATTAAGTAATTATACTTAATTAATTACCAAGTGACTATCTTTAATTAATTAACAAATTAATTAACTTAACTTAATCACATTCATCTCATAAATCATAGATGAGTAATTCATCTTTTAAGTATTCTTTAAACCAATTAATTAATCTTTAATTACAGATTAATTATTCTTTTAATTATTAATTAATAAACCTTAATTATCAATTAATAAAACTTAATAACAACTTAGTTAATCCTTAATTATCAATTAATAAAACTTAATAACAACTTAGTTAATCCTTAATTATCAATTAATAAAACTTAATAACAACTTAGTTAATCCTTAATTAATCTTTAATTAACTAATTATAACCTTTAATTAATAAATAAATAAATCCTTAAATCATTAATTAATTTAATTAATTTAATTAATTAATTATACTTAAATTACTTTATTAACCTCAAATTATTAAAACCTTAATTATCCTTTTTAAGGTAAACCATTATCTTAATTAATGACTTAATTATCATTAAAACATTTTTATCTTAAAAAAAAAATTAACTTCCTTAATTAAATCATTTAATTAAGTTTTGAAATAAAATAAACATTTAACTTAACAAATTATAATAACTTTTAACATGCTTAACATTCCCTTAATCTTGCTTCGGTTAAAACCTTTACCCTACTCGAGTCCAACCCGAGTTCCCCTCCATCTTCTTCTTATGTTTTTTTTTAAAAAAAAACAATATTTAGTTTAAATCTTAAAACTGTTAAAAAACATAACAGTTAACACTCACGAACACGATGCCAGACTCGAGTTTATCTCCCAAAATCCCGAGTCTCCCTTCGAGTCGCCACGAAACCATCCTCCCAGACATCACAACATCGCCGTGCACGTGCACCGATGATCAACGCCACCTTGACAATCGCCGACACCTCCAACCCAACGACGTTCATCCCTACTAACGATCTCGACCACCAATTTTTTACTATAAAGCCTAAATCGAAAACGAGCTACTCAAGTCAAACCTGGAAACTAACCCCTCGCCTGAATCTTCCACGAACCCACGACGCCAATCACCAGAGGTCGCGCAACCAGGGCCACACACTCACATGCCTTCCACGCTACTTCTCCCCAAGTCCTGTGCAACTCGAACCACTAGAGACGCCACAGTAGCCTAGTCTACAACCCTGACCAAAACTGGGTGTTAAACCCTACTTCGATCCAACTCCGCCGCCACGGTGCTCTATTCACCCATCAAATATTTTTTCCTGGACCACAAGGCTCTCCTCCACCTCCAGTGAAGTTCCCGACCAACCCGAGGCCACCTATCGCCAGAAAAGCCCCAAAGACCATTTCCAGTTCAACCCTTAAATTCTCTTTCAAATCTAAGTTAAAATTTTTGATTCATCTTTTAAAATTCATGATTTTAGATAACAAAACAGATTATAAACTTGAAACTATGAATTATTCAAGTCGAGGATTTGATAAGTTTAAAATTTTCACTGTCTTTCTAAATTTCCAACTAGTTTTCAACTTATCATGCTTATATATATTTTTAAACTTAGCTAAGGTTTAAACAAACATGATTCGTTTGAATTACTAAACCTAACAGAGACTAAATAAGAAGAATTGGAATTTTTTGAACAAATATTTGAACTCTGTAACTTAAACAGAGATGATCTCTGATACATCTCTACATGCACACAGTTCTATATTCATATACACATATATTCATATTCACAACAACATGCATTTATATATTCAACATGCATCACACTTTTATTTCAAACATCTATCACATAAAGCTAATTAAAAACTGTTTAAACTTAATTTACTCACAGTTTTTAAAAGATTAACAGAGCTAACAGTTTACATAACATGCACATTTCAATTATCCAGACATCTACTTCATCATCATGCAACAATATATATATCAACATTGATAATTTATTTAAGCAACCAGATTTAAGACAAAACAAGTTGGGTTTACTCACCTGAAATTTAAAGAAGCAGAGCAGTTTTTATTTAATTTCCTGGAATTGCATTTGATCTGGAACTGTTGAATTTGAAATCCTTGCATGCTTTATTTATGTTGAATCTTTAACTTGGTTGTTGAATTAGAACCATTTGCATGTTGTTAAATGTTGAATTGTTTCAGGTTGAAGTTGAAATCAGGCTCTTGAATTTGATTTTACTTTCCAGGTTTGAAAAGAAACAGGCTTGATTTAAAACTGCAGTTGCATGCAGGCTGGTTCATCTCAGGTTGAAGATGAATGCAGGCTTTGATTTGAAAACTTGAATTCTTGTTATTGAGACTTGATGAAGAGATGAGACTGTTTTGATTTAAGTTGAAGAAAATGCTTGCAGACATTGTTATTCTCAGGTTTGAAGAAAATAGTCTACAAGCTTTGATTTTGATCTTAATAATGGTTATAGGGATTGCTTTTGAAGTTGAAAAATGAATTACCGAAATCTGGTTTGTGAATGTTGATTTCAGATTTTAATTCTGGGAAATTTTACAGGGTGAAGGTTTCTTAGTTTTTGAATTTGAGAGGATAGAAGAATAAAAAAATGAAGATGAGGAGCATAGGTTTAAAAATAGGCTGAAAAATGGTTTAATAAAAATAAAAGAAATTAAAATTAAAAACTTGACATTTGTCATATTGGCATGCTTATAAATTAACACATGTCACTTAAAGTAATTATGATTTGTGATTAAATGTTAATATAAGATTAGTATAACCTTAGGCTTAAATAATTAGTTAATATGTACTTATTTATATGTAGATAAATTATAAAATAAATAACCCAATTATATTTATAAATAAAAGTTTATACCAATATTTTAAAATCCAAAACAATTTAAATATCTATTTTTTTGAATTTCAAAACTTTAAATTCAAATCCAAATCAAATTTTAAAATCAAATTTTAAAATCAAGTTATATATACAAAATTCAATTTGAAATAACAATTCTATTTATATTAAAAATCCATTTGTAAAAACAATAGAATGTTAATATTATTGGAAATAACACATTTGTCAATTTTAACTAATTTATAAAAGAAATTATCTCTTTATCAAGCTATATTTAAAATGAAATAAAACAAATCCTTTTGTAAATCTTATTTATTATTTAAACTTAAGTTATAACATAATTTAAACCATTATACATTTTCCTTAAGTATTTTAAAACTATATAGTTAATTATTTGATTAATCTTTGAAAATCTTTATTTTAAATTTAATTATAATTCCCAAATTACCAAAATATATTAGAAATTGAAAATTATGTTTTATTTGTTAAATTTTATCCAAAGCTTTTTCTATTAACAACATATACAATTATATATACATTATAAATAGAAAACAATTTAATTAGTTTTTAAAAGATGAAATCTACAAATTAAATATTTATTAAATCTGGATTATTAAATCAATCCAACTCTTATTTAACAATAATTATCAAATCAATTTAATTTTTAATACAGATTATTAAATTGATATTGCCTAAAATTCCGGGATACCACATTCCTCCCCCCTTAAAAGAATTTCGTCCCCGAAATTTAAACAAAGGTAATTTAATAATCTTATTAAAGATTTTAATTTAAAACACAAGCATATACTATCATCCATATGCTAGCAACCATAGCAACCAAATCATCCAATCAAACAATTCTAACTATCTAGACTAAATTCTAGATAAAGTTCCTCGAGTTTCCCCAAGTATATATATATATACCGGGATACTCGCTCTACAAACAATCTAAACTATTAAGCTAAAGATCTCCTACTCATCTAGATTTACAGAACTAAACAGAATATCAGACTACAGACGAGTCTGACTCAATAACCAAACTTCCCAAAACTGCAGATTCTAAAACCAGAGATAGATCAAATACGTACTCCCTCAGAGATACGTAAAATTCAATGAATTCCAGTTATCCAAACTTACAATTCAACCAAGTAGACCAATTACCTATCCAAATCAGAACACAGACGAGATCCAAACATAACTCTACTTCACAACATCAGTAGATTCCAAACTTACTTCTCCCATCCAGAGATACACTCCAAACTGCTTTCGCTGCTCAACTCTGATCTGAGGTAGAACACAAGCACAGACTGGACAACTCATTCCAGAAATAAGGTTCACTGATCCATAAATAAAACTCAGATACTCCAGCAAAACTTGAGCTGCTTCACCAACTCCCTCTCTAGGAAACATCCTTCCACTAGACTGAACCATCGGTATCACTCTTGGAATCCAGTCGATAAGAAAACTCAACCTTCAGATGCGGACAAACTTCTGACTTCCCTGAAGACATCCAAAATAACTCTGATAACCCAAAAGAACACTCAGACAATCGCAAGTCACTTTTGCGATCAACCCATCCTAATTCCAAAGAAAAACTGTTCTTCTTTACCAATCAGAACAGCTCAACTTAACTATCCAATCCATCGAAGAAATGGATCCTCTTACTGCTTCTGAACTTCACTTCCAGAAAAACTGCTCATCCAGAAAACTTCCTGCCATCACAGAATACTCCGAGCTGCACTGCTGACACTGATGCTCCTATCCAAAGCTCTTCGAGAAACTCGAACTCCAAACCAAAGCAGAAACACCATGCTGAACTCAGCGACAACACCGAAGCATACACACTTCCTTAATCTTGTTCCAAAGAAAACATCTTCAGGAACATCCATCGTCACTGTATCTCATCATACAGCTACTATTACCTGAGGTATCAAGGTACCATCACTCACTTCTGCCTCATCGACAGATCCAACTCTACTCATCCACACTTCAAAGATAAACTCCGAACCATTACAGTTTCCTTCGGAGATCGATGAAATCCTTTACCACAGCAAAGCTTACTCGAGACGGTATTGGGTTTACAGTCTCGATATATATTTCCAACCTCAAACATTCAAACTCCAACTATTGGTAATTGTGTTACACACACTACCACCTTATCTACCTTTATAACTTATATTGGAAAACCCGAACAGGTAACCCAATAAATAGGTAGAAATACATAAATATATATATTTAAAATGATATATTTTTTTTTATATATAGAAATTATTTCTGGGTAAAATTATTTCATCTACCTCTTTAAAACAATATTGTGTCCGTTGGCCTGGTTCAAGTGTTTAGAGATCCCTATCAATAACGTTAGCTACTCGTATTGACCAGAATCCATATACCACTCAACCGATCAATTAACACAATATAAAACCATCTTATATAACTAACAAATACGCGCTCTCGTATATATATATATATACACTCAAACAGGTTGCTACAGATCCTATCTCTAATGAACAACCCTTCCGAACCTAGGTATTCACTCAACCTAGTGTTCTGATATTCACTTAACCAAAAGCTTAGGCATTCGCTCAACCTACGCTCTGATACCACTGTAACGACCCCGACTTTCTCTCCATAGAAAGTCGTATCGCTAATAAGAAAGAAAGGGGTGAGAAGTAGAAAAGAAGAGAAGAAAGAAAGAACACATCAGAATCTCACAGCGGAAACGGAACAAATTATAATATATCACATAACTAATACATAGTCTTTACATAATCAGAGTACACAACTTATACATCACTTACTAGACAGTTATAAACATCTGTCTAGACATTACATCTCAATACAAGACAAGACACTATCACAGATATCAACACAGCGGAATACTATATCTACGAACGCCGAAGCCTCCTGCTCCATTGCTCCTCCAGAATATTCGTCAAAACTAAACCTGAATCCCTTGGCTACTCGTAAAAATTTGAGTACCCAAGAGTTTAATAAAACAGAAAATAAACACTTGGGTCAGACATGGGTCTGGTGTGAGTAAACGGGTTAAAATTGTTTAACTTCAAAACCTTTTGAAAACAAAGGTATCACGTAAGACTTCCCACACATAAACATGGAAAAGTTTTTACCTTACGCTAACCAAAACATTTGATAGGAAATTCGATTGTATTATAATAGGGTCTAGGGTTTTCAAGTAAAATACAGAAATAGCTGAAATGCTTACATCTCACATTCCAACATAGTTGGGCACAACTAATACGTACGGCACTTATTGGATTTTGGATTCCATACAATGGCAGGGCTACTGGGGTACCGCCCGTCACAGTACGTGGCCTAGATCACCGTACCGAGGATCACTCCCAATCCCCTGCAACACAAGGTCGGAACATCCCTTACTGGATAATTCCCGCACAAGATACCTCACGGTTGGGATCAGCAACCGCACCACTAAGTCGAAAATAGAAAGGGACATCTAGACAGAGGTAACCTTGTCCTACTTGGGTGCTACCCACTAACCTTGCTGCACCTCCCCTGTTTTAGCCATTCCCGGTTTGTGAGGCTTGAGGTCACGATTACCTTTAAAAAGAACACATCTATCTTAGAATGCTCATCGTCCACCTGACGATGTGCTGAAAGCATTCAATCCATACAAGTTCGTTCCGGGTTCGAACGAAACCGAAGGCATTATCTCGTTACACTCGTTTTGGAATCACCCTCAGAGTTAACGACAATAACCCTTGCACTCTGAATCTTCATCTTCACTTGATTCACGACCTATCGTTAATTTGGATCGATGTGGTATTCGGGTCTCCAGACCTGGAAATCCGGTATACGGAAACCCGATCCCGGTCTCATCGAAATCCAAAGCGTATCTTTTAAGGCCAAGTTGTTTTAAAGGTTAAAACAATTCAATTCATTATCTTTATTCACAAAGGAAGATAATTTACAACAGATAATCAACATTATCAGATAATCCATACAATTCAACTAACATCCATATCATACAGCATATATCTCATCAGAGATATCAATCAATGTCAAGTATCCAATACTAACACCCATTCATAAGTAATGATTTATATCATCTTAAATTAATTTAAATTGAATTAAATTAATTACTTCATTTTATAAATCCATCTTACTTAACCATTAATTAATTACAATCAATTAATTAATTATCCTCTAATAATTCATTTCAATTAATCATCTTTGATTAATTATCTTTTAATTACATCCAAGTAATTTATCCTTAATTAATTACTTAAATTAATTATTCTTAACCACTTATAGTAATTAACCTTTAATTACTTCATTAATTAATCCCTAATTACTTTCATTAATTAATTACCCTTTTAATTAATTACAATCAACAAGTAATCATTAATTAATCACATTCATTAATTAACTTTAATTAATTACATTTAGAAATTAATCACTCTTTAATTAATTACACTAAGTAATAAATTCCTTAATTACTTTCATTAAGAAATTATTTTTTTATTTAATTACATTCAGGAATTACACATTAATTACTTACATTAAGCAATTACACTTATCAAATCTCATTAAGTAATTATACTTAATTAATTACCAAGTGACTATCTTTAATTAATTAACAAATTAATTAACTTAACTTAATCACATTCATCTCATAAATCATAGATGAGTAATTCATCTTTTAAGTATTCTTTAAACCAATTAATTAATCTTTAATTACAGATTAATTATTCTTTTAATTATTAATTAATAAACCTTAATTATCAATTAATAAAACTTAATAACAACTTAGTTAATCCTTAATTATCAATTAATAAAACTTAATAACAACTTAGTTAATCCTTAATTAATCTTTAATTAACTAATTATAACCTTTAATTAATAAATAAATAAATCCTTAAATCATTAATTAATTTAATTAATTAATTATACTTAAATTACTTTATTAACCTCAAATTATTAAAACCTTAATTATCCTTTTTAAGGTAAACCATTATCTTAATTAATGACTTAATTATCATTAAAACATTTTTATCTTAAAAAAAAAATTAACTTCCTTAATTAAATCATTTAATTAAGTTTTGAAATAAAATAAACATTTAACTTAACAAATTATAATAACTTTTAACATGCTTAACATTCCCTTAATCTTGCTTCGGTTAAAACCTTTACCCTACTCGAGTCCAACCCGAGTTCCCCTCCATCTTCTTCTTATGTTTTTTTTTTAAAAAAAAACAGTATTTAGTTTAAATCTTAAAACTGTTAAAAAACATAACAGTTAACACTCACGAACACGATGCCAGACTCGAGTTTATCTCCCAAAATCCCGAGTCTCCCTTCGAGTCGCCACGAAACCATCCTCCCAGACATCACAACATCGCCGTGCACGTGCACCGATGATCAACGCCACCTTGACAATCGCCGACACCTCCAACCCAACGACGTTCATCCCTACTAACGATCTCGACCACCAATTCTTTACTATAAAGCCTAAATCGAAAACGAGCTACTCAAGTCAAACCTGGAAACTAACCCCTCGCCTGAATCTTCCACGAACCCACGACGCCAATCACCAGAGGTCGCGCAACCAGGGCCACACACTCACATGCCTTCCACGCTACTTCTCCCCAAGTCCTGTGCAACTCGAACCACTAGAGACGCCACAGTAGCCTAGTCTACAACCCTGACCAAAACTGGGTGTTAAACCCTACTTCGATCCAACTCCGCCGCCACGGTGCTCTATTCACCCATCAAATATGTTTTCCTGGACCACAAGGCTCTCCTCCACCTCCAGTGAAGTTCCCGACCAACCCGAGGCCACCTATCGCCAGAAAAGCCCCAAAGACCATTTCCAGTTCAACCCTTAAATTCTCTTTCAAATCTAAGTTAAAATTTTTGATTCATCTTTTAAAATTCATGATTTTAGATAACAAAACAGATTATAAACTTGAAACTATGAATTATTCAAGTCGAGGATTTGATAAGTTTAAAATTTTCACTGTCTTTCTAAATTTCCAACTAGTTTTCAACTTATCATGCTTATATATATTTTTAAACTTAGCTAAGGTTTAAACAAACATGATTCGTTTGAATTACTAAACCTAACAGAGACTAAATAAGAAGAATTGGAATTTTTTGAACAAATATTTGAACTCTGTAACTTAAACAGAGATGATCTCTGATACATCTCTACATGCACACAGTTCTATATTCATATACACATATATTCATATTCACAACAACATGCATTTATATATTCAACATGCATCACACTTTTATTTCAAACATCTATCACATAAAGCTAATTAAAAACTGTTTAAACTTAATTTACTCACAGTTTTTAAAAGATTAACAGAGCTAACAGTTTACATAACATGCACATTTCAATTATCCAGACATCTACTTCATCATCATGCAACAATATATATATCAACATTGATAATTTATTTAAGCAACCAGATTTAAGACAAAACAAGTTGGGTTTACTCACCTGAAATTTAAAGAAGCAGAGCAGTTTTTATTTAATTTCCTGGAATTGCATTTGATCTGGAACTGTTGAATTTGAAATCCTTGCATGCTTTATTTATGTTGAATCTTTAACTTGGTTGTTGAATTAGAACCATTTGCATGTTGTTAAATGTTGAATTGTTTCAGGTTGAAGTTGAAATCAGGCTCTTGAATTTGATTTTACTTTCCAGGTTTGAAAAGAAACAGGCTTGATTTAAAACTGCAGTTGCATGCAGGCTGGTTCATCTCAGGTTGAAGATGAATGCAGGCTTTGATTTGAAAACTTGAATTCTTGTTATTGAGACTTGATGAAGAGATGAGACTGTTTTGATTTAAGTTGAAGAAAATGCTTGCAGACATTGTTATTCTCAGGTTTGAAGAAAATAGTCTACAAGCTTTGATTTTGATCTTAATAATGGTTATAGGGATTGCTTTTGAAGTTGAAAAATGAATTACCGAAATCTGGTTTGTGAATGTTGATTTCAGATTTTAATTCTGGGAAATTTTACAGGGTGAAGGTTTCTTAGTTTTTGAATTTGAGAGGATAGAAGAATAAAAAAATGAAGATGAGGAGCATAGGTTTAAAAATAGGCTGAAAAATGGTTTAATAAAAATAAAAGAAATTAAAATTAAAAACTTGACATTTGTCATATTGGCATGCTTATAAATTAACACATGTCACTTAAAGTAATTATGATTTGTGATTAAATGTTAATATAAGATTAGTATAACCTTAGGCTTAAATAATTAGTTAATATGTACTTATTTATATGTAGATAAATTATAAAATAAATAACCCAATTATATTTATAAATAAAAGTTTATACCAATATTTTAAAATCCAAAACAATTTAAATATCTATTTTTTTGAATTTCAAAACTTTAAATTCAAATCCAAATCAAATTTTAAAATCAAATTTTAAAATCAAGTTATATATACAAAATTCAATTTGAAATAACAATTCTATTTATATTAAAAATCCATTTGTAAAAACAATAGAATGTTAATATTATTGGAAATAACACATTTGTCAATTTTAACTAATTTATAAAAGAAATTATCTCTTTATCAAGCTATATTTAAAATGAAATAAAACAAATCCTTTTGTAAATCTTATTTATTATTTAAACTTAAGTTATAACATAATTTAAACCATTATACATTTTCCTTAAGTATTTTAAAACTATATAGTTAATTATTTGATTAATCTTTGAAAATCTTTATTTTAAATTTAATTATAATTCCCAAATTACCAAAATATATTAGAAATTGAAAATTATGTTTTATTTGTTAAATTTTATCCAAAGCTTTTTCTATTAACAACATATACAATTATATATACATTATAAATAGAAAACAATTTAATTAGTTTTTAAAAGATGAAATCTACAAATTAAATATTTATTAAATCTGGATTATTAAATCAATCCAACTCTTATTTAACAATAATTATCAAATCAATTTAATTTTTAATACAGATTATTAAATTGATATTGCCTAAAATTCCGGGATATCACAGTACTACTGACTCTATCTCTAATGAGTAACACCCAACAGAGCCAGGGTTGTCGCTTAACCAATTGCTCTGATACCACATGTAATGATACGATCTTTCGACGCTCGAAAGTCGACATTAATACGTCCACTGTAACAAATGCCGCGCAATCGAATGCCAGAAAACCGAACCATTAGGGTTAAAAAGAAGAGGTAGAAGAAGACAGAAGAAAAGAAAGAACAGAAAAACAGAAACAGAAAAAATTTGCTCGGCCATTGATTTAAACTGAACGAAATTAATTTTCCCTGGCCATTAATTTTCTTTCATTTCGTTCTGAGGTTTTAGAGATGAAAGGTTGCGTGAAGAATCTGGCTGCAGATATGTTGAACTGATGGAAAAGATAAGTTGATGTGAAATAAATTTAACTGTAGTTGACTAGTATAATTATTCAATTTAAATTCAATTTGTCTCGATAAACACAACTTGAAATCTCAATCTCCTGTCAAGGCGTGCCGCCAGGCGTTCGTAATGTTATACGCCTATTCCGAATGCAATGGAAAAGGTTTCGAGTCCTAACTCGATCATATGGAGAAGATAGCTTTTTGAACCAGTTATAATATTAAATTTTCGATTTAATTTCAGCGCGTTTGCTTATCGTACGGCCAAACGATCACTCCAAACATTACGAAAATTGAAATCCAATAATAATACAATATTACGGATCCAATGGAACTGGTTTCGTCGAATTCCGAGACTGTGCCTCGAAAGGCTATTTTTAAATATCGATTTAAACGATATAAATTCAAAACTGAACAAAACAGTTTCAAATTAAATTCTGAAGCTTCTATTATCTTCAGTATTATCAATATAAATTTTCTAAGCCTTGAAAATATTTTTAATCAGCTTAAAACTGAAGATTTAAAATTTTACCCAGTTTAAATAATTAAAATTCAATAATCGAATTGCCAAATTCATTCTGATATTTGAATTTCAAATTGAACTAGCTTTCAAACTTTTAAACTCAATTAAATATTCAAATTTCAAATGTCAAAAATTCAAGGTCGTTATAGTAATGGTATACTTTCATGGCGAAATCGGGAGGCAGAGATTGCCTACAGTTAAGTTTGGATTTCTCTGGGATAGAGACGTAATCATTAAGCTGCGAATCCATGGTTGATACCGCTTGGTGCTTTCCATATTTATTTTAAAAAAAGCTTTTCAAATATTTTTGAAGGGAATGGTTTGAGAGTATACTTATTCTGATGAGATAAGTATATACCTTTTTTATTTGGAGATTTAATTTATAAAAATTTAAATTAATTAAGGCTTAGTGATTTTAGTGGGAAATGAAATCTTTGATTGAATGATTGTTTATTTGATAGCTAAATAACCAACTATCAAATCTGGACTCAAAACATAACTTTGGAAATATCTAGGAGAAATAAGGGAATTATATGGTACAGTTACTTTTCAAGGTGCTATACTATATGTATAAACTCGTTTTCGTTCTTCTAGGACGATGATAAGGAAATCCATCCACTAACGGTTAGGAGATGATCTCCGATCTTATTTCGTCTGTTTATTTCCTAAAGAACCGGGGTTGAGTTTACCAGAAATATTGAGCGTTGTTTCGAAGAGACCGGGATCAGATAAGTTATCCGAAAACCACTTCGATCCAACGAATATGTTTTCGATATGAAAGAAAAGAGCATGGAATCGAAGTTGGGGCATTGAAGTGCAAGGGCTAATCGCTACTAATCCTGAGGATGATTCCAAAATGGATGTAGTAGGAAAAGTGCCTTCGGTTTCATTCAGACCCAGAACGGACTTGTATGGATGAATGCTATCAGTACATTGTCATTGGAGGACAATGAGCATTCTAAGTGTAAATTCCTTAAAAGGTAATTGTAGCCTCAAGCCTCATCAACTGGAATGACTGAAAATCAGGGGAGATGCAGCAAGGATAAGTGGGTCGCACACAATTAGGGTATGTTTATCACCTTTCTAGATACCCTCGGATATTATAAATACGGTGCATGGGAAGAACTCGGAAAGGGTGGGAACACTCGAGGTGATAGCATATTCGGTACTATCCAGGTTAGGGGTAGAACCGGTCTTGTGTTGTAGGGGATCCCGGCGAGGTCCTCGGTACATGTTTCTAGACATGTATGGTGACAGGCGGTACCCCAGTGCCTAGTCATTGTATGGAAATCCATTCTCCAATACGAGCCTTTACGATTTTGGTTGTAGAGCCTAGTATGATGGAATTTAATTAATGTAACAATTTCGGCTATTTGAGTAAGTATTTGTACTTAGACACTATTATAGTATTACTGGATTTTCTATAATAGGTTTTGGTTACCGCAAGGGAAAAACCCATCGTGTTTATGTGTGGCGTTGTCTTACGGGATACCTTTGATTTAAAATGATTTCAAAAGTTATAATGAATAAATTTCCTTGTGATTTAAATTCTCATGCTGGTTTTACCAGACTGACCTGGGCATGGTTTTTCCTATATGTTCGGGACAGACTGAGCATATTTCTAGGTTTAGATGGATATTAGAGATTCAGGAGAGGAGCCGGAGGCCCAAAGACGTATTCACGTAGATGATTATTTTTTCGTTGCATTATAGTTATGTTTATCAGCAATTGTGAGGACAGGTCACTTTTCACAATGTGATTGAATATTCACTACCAAAATTCATATCTACTGGACAGAGTGAACGAATACATTCAGATAGGAGAGAGCAAAGACAGTCATACTTCCCACCGGACTTATGAACAGTAAGAACTAGAATTCTTATCGATATTGGAACTCATAGGGAAGAAAATGGAGTTATGGATGGAATCAAATATGCAGTATTTACAGAAAAAAGTATCAGTTATTGGGGAGTATACCCCCACTTTGGTTCCCCATCTACCTATTCAACACCCAGTTTCGCGCACGACAGCACTAATACTCTGATTGATGTCTGTATATGTATAAGTTACAGTTTTGTTTTATGTAAAGATTTGTTCTATATTATGGATTATTCGTTTCCGCTGTGAGATTCTGTGTTGTTTGGTTTTCTTTCTACCTTCTTTCTACTTTCTTTTTTCTTACTATCCGCCTTTCTGTTCAATTTGGACTGGACATGTGTGGTAAATTGTCAGTTCGAACTATACGGAAAAGTGGGTCATTACATTAGTGTTGTAATTATGGGTAATGATTATTTAATTAAGATATTAATTAATTTAATTAACTGATGGCTTAAAATTAATAACTTGCTCATACGAGGTCCAAATCGAACGCGGTCTATTGCGTTGCACTCATGGAAACATTATCTACATTTTGGTATTGGACTGGTTGAGCTTTGAGCTAATGGAATTTTATGCTAAAATCGAATGGCGTTCAAACAGAACGCTTCGGCGTTAACTGGAATTTCGGTGAGTTAACTCACTTTTAAATCAAATATATAATATCTATGATGCTATAGGTTATTGTTGTATGCTTGGATGATAGTATATTGTTGTTTGATTGATTGTTTGGTGGGATTCCCATTTTGAAAACGAATGACACATTATCTAAGTTGGAGTGAACCCATATAACTATCTATGTTGTTCATAACCATTGTTTTGCAGGGGACATTTGTCTAGAAACCCTAAGGGGTTTCTGGCCAATATTAATTTATTTACATTATTGCGTTGCTTATATTTTTTTGGCTGAAAATATTTGTGACATATTGTTTGAATTGTTTAAGTGTCGTTATACCGATTTTCGCTATATCGTCACTTATTGAATAATATATTGAGTGTGTTGACTTGAGCTTGTATTTTCACAAAATTTACTAAGTCATTTTAGTTAATGATATTTGAGTTTAATCAATCATTTTAATTAATGATATTTGAATTAATTAATCGTTTTAGTTAATGATATTTGAAATTAATTAATCATTTTAATTAATGATGTTTGGTTCTAATTAATTATATTAATGATATTTGAGTTTAATTAATGATGTTTTAAATTTATTAATCATTTTAATTAATGATGTTTGAATCTAATAAATTAATTTAATCAATGATATTTGAATTCTATAATCATTTTAATTAATGATATTTGAGTTTAATTAATCAATATTAATTAATGATGTTTTAAATTTAGTTAATCATTTTAATTAATGATGTTTTAATTTAGTTAATCATTTCGATTATGATATCTTCATTTAATTAATAATTTTAATTAATGATGTTTGAAAAGTTAATTAACTGATTTAATAAAAAAGTTTAAAGTAAATTAACTGATTTAATAAAATTGTTTAAAACTTATTAACTAATTGAGTGTTTCAAAGTTAACGAACTAATTTAACAAAGGTGTTTTAAAGATAATTGATCGGTTTATTAAAAGAGGTTATAAATGTGATTTATTTTCTTCGAGGAAAATTAACGTGGTTTAAAAATTATAAAAAGATTTTAAATTTGATTTATTTTCTTCGGGGAAAATTAATGTGGTTTAAAAGTTATAAAAAGATTTTATAAATTTACCTTCGGGATATTAACATTTGATTTAAAATTTATAAAAGTAATTTAAATTGATTTATTATCTTTCGGGATAATAATTTTTGTTTGGAATTTATAAATAATAGTTTATAAATGAGAAAATCCTTTAAAAGGGATTGTTTAAAAATAAAACCATATGTAAATTGTTTTGGGTTTATAGTAATTGATGTTGTAATGACATTTGTTTTGACCCTTGTTTTAATACACTTAGTATTATATTATGCCCTTTTAGAAGAATATTTCAAAGAGTGTTTTTAAAATTTTATATGATATTTGAAATGTGAAAAACAAGCCCAAGTGTGAATCAAATGTTTTAAAAGTTTGATTCATTTATTGCTGGTAAGTGTATACGATTTAATTCCCATACACAAATCACTTTGTTATTCACATAGTTGATCTTTTGACTATTGATTTCGATTATGCTATTTTTTTTGTATTTCATCACTCTAAGACAATGTGCTGCTCATTTGAGCTTTGTTATCCTTTGTCGCAAATGACTAAAACCAAAGCGCGAATAGATGTCAAGCTATGTAGAGTTGCTCCCATTAGGGTATTTTCACACCCACTTTATATTGGATTCAGTTATGCGCATTGAGGTATGAAGTTTTTGGATACTCGGTAAGGTTGGCGGGGTTCGGCTTGTACATTTCCGAGGACCATCGTTTGTCGCAAAGTATTCTAGAGGTATACCTTCGGTAAGGGGGACATATCCTCTTAGTTATTGTTCGAAAAAAACTTCTCTTTCCTTGTTTAAATTCAAATCTTTGGGAATTGTTTCCTTAATTGCATTGAGAACCGCCTTACGCACTTCTCTATGTTTAATTATTTGTATATATCCTTCAAGTTTGGATTTTTACCTTGTTTGTCCATTCTTTCCAATTTTGATTTTTTTCAGATTATTTCCATTCTTTCAAGTCTAGATTTTGATATTGTTTATGCCCATTCATGAAGTATGGGATTTGTTCTTACTAGTACCCATCCTTTACATTTGGATTTGTTTTCTACTGTTTATTTCTACCGTTTCATGTTTGGATGTTGTTCTTGTACGGTGAAACCCTATTCCGCATTTGCGACGTGGTCCAACCAATTGTTTATTTTTATCCCATTACTTGAGTTTTCTCACGCTGGTTTTCCAGACTGACCCAGACATTATTTTGTTGTAATGCTCGGGTCAGACCGAGTATTTTCCCAGGTTGGCTTTGGTGTTATGCAGTTCTTGGAGAAGAGATGGATGTTCACCAATCATAGTGTTTTATTTTTCTGTTGTATCTTATTGTATACCTATAAGCAATTCAACAGTCAGGAATTTATAACTATCCAGCTGATAAGGTTTGTTTTTGACTCTAACGTACTTTGTATTTCGAAATGACAGCTTACACTGTATGTGCTATATTATATGTTGTCATTTCTGTTGTGAGATTTTGTTTCCCTTATTCTTTGTTCTTTTCTTTTTATTTTACGCTAACAATCTGCCTTTTCAGCGATTGGATGTTTGACATTTGAATATAGTGGATGTATTTGGTGTCAACTTTCGATGGTTGAAAAGTTAAGCCGTTACATCAACAGATAGTGATTCTTCTTTGTCGGCTTATTCGGCTCTCAATAATTAACGCAAAGCCTCGAAGAACCATCTACCTTAGTGGGAAAGAAACTGGTGCTCCCCACTCTGAAATACTCCACCTAATAAAGCCTTCCTTCAACAGCTCATTCACTTGCTTGTTCAACTCGCGTCTCTCTTTTGGAGCCATAAGCCTTAAGGGTAAGCAACAGATTTGGCGTTCTCTATAAGATAAATTTGGAACTCGATCTCTCTTTGGGATGGAAGACCGATAACCTCGAAAAAGACTTCTAGATAGTTTATAACTGCATGCACTGAATCTAACTGATCATGAGATTGGTCTAATGAATATAGGTAACTCAACATAATTGAACCTTTGGGATCGCAATAAACTTATAAACTGCATCCACTACAAATACCCAACCTAACAACCGTCCTATCACAATATAGGATCATCCTATACATCTGTTGGAACTGGACTAGCCCGCAGCGGAAGTAATGGGTGAATTTCAAAAAATTTACCCTATTAGATCTTTTATTGGGCCTATGAAGTCTAACTGAATTAGAACATTTCTAAATTTCATTTAAATAAAATCATTTATTTTATTTAAATTCAAATATATTAAGATATGAAATTAATTTTATTTGATGTAGTTTATACATAAATGTATCATATACATATATGTGTGAGTGCTTATGTAACATAATAATCCGTGAAAGGTATAATATGCCCATATGTAGATGTTGTGATTTACATCGCAACAAACATATTAGCTCATTTTGTATGTCATGTATGTTGTCCAAATATGTGCATGTATATGTGTTACAATATATATATATATATATATATATATATATATATCGATTGCAAAAAATATATACACACACACATATGTATGTATAAATATATTATATATAATATACAAAATGTATAAATATATTATATATAATATACGAACATAAAACATTTATATATAGAAAAACATATATATATAGAAAGAGAGAGAACAATTATTAAAAATTATTTATAATTCAAAATTAACTTATTTTTGCAAACATAATAATTTTAGTATTTTAATTTGTATATATTATGAATAAAATAATGTCTTCATCCATAAATAATTAACATAAATAATCTATTGATGAAAATTCAAATTTTAAAATTTTCAAAAATCTAGCATCATAAAATAGAGCTTAGGAAAAATCTGGAGATTTTTCAAAGTTGAAATATTATTTTTAAAAACAAATACATTGATTTCGGCAATAATTATTTAATATAAAATAGTATATTATTAAAAATTAAAATTTTTAAAATTTTAAATTCTAGGATCATGAATGAAAGGTTATAAAAAAGTTTGAAGAATTTTTCAATTAAATTATTATTTTTAATAAATCATAAGCAGTTTTTCCAAAATAATATTAATTATTAAAAATAATTAACTTTATTGAAAAATTCCTAAATTTTTTCTATATGTTTATTAAATGATATAATATTTTTTTTAAATATAAAATTGAATTTTTAATGTAATAATTATTTTATATATAATAAACAATTCAAAATTTCAATAAATGTTAATTTAAAAATATGAATATATGTATGATAATTAATTTTTTGAATTTGTAAATTCGTATTATATATAAATAAGTGTACTAAAATTTTTAAATCATATATATCTTATATATGCTATTATGAGAGAGAAATATACACTAATATATATATATATATATATATATCTGTGTGTGTGTGTATGAATTTATTAATAAATATATATAAAACAATTATTAATGACAAAAATTGATTTTGTACAGTAAACAACATTTTTCCATACATAAATCAAATAGTATAATAAACAAATTGTGCACATAACCAAACTGATTTTTGACAACCACATCTACTTACAAAAATCTCACCTGACTAAACGTATAGTAGCACTATATTTAACCAAATATGAAATTGCTCATTATAGGATCATAGAATATAATTCAATTACTGTAATATGAATTAAAATTACCAATTTAATGATGCCTTTGAATCCACGTTGAAGCAATGACTTCCCTTCCTTTTACTGTTCTTGATTTGTCAGATTGCAAGTCCGGAATCACCGACCTCTAACTATCGAATAATATTATTTTAATTTGAAATATATTTGAGAATTTTGAAGTGGATTGAGAGCTATGTTTTAATCAGTAATGTAGAAGGTAACGGCGGCCAATAAAGTTCATCATTTTACAGATACATACATACATACATATACATATATATATATATATGGTTGTATTAGAGAGAAACGAGGAAAACCTTTTTACCCATTCTCACTTGATCTCAACCCATTATCTCCAAGCCAATTCCCTATGTTTTAGCCACCCCTAGACCTTCCCAAAAGCAAAATTTTGCAGCCCTAATGATGGGTCTTAATCCCATCTAAGCCCAAGCCAAAATACTATGCAATTAAATCTAATTTAGTCGCTTGTCGATATTGTATATCGGTCGATATATTTATAACTGTTATAAATATATACAACATTATTTATTTCTCAAATCATATTCAAATTTTATAATTAATATTTCATAAATACTAATTAATTTAATTAATTTATAACAATTATAAACTAATTAAATCGTTCGGTCTTAAGGGAATTCATCATTTCGGCTGTGTGACTCTTGGGTGTAAATTTGGTCAGTGATTAACATCGAACTTTTCTAATGTTAACGTTCACACGTCACATAGCAGATGGTGTGACATTATGGCCGAATTTATCGCTTACTCATTTTCGGTAAAAATCCAATTTTTGTTTAAAAAGCGTTACCCGGTTGTGACATTTGTTTACACCAATTCTCTTCGTCAAAACTATATCACTTTGGACTTATGGAATTTGGTAATGGTAAAAATTCCAACCTCATCCACATTCAACTTTATAGTCCAAATACAAAGTCCTTGGTTCAATAATAACAATTATTATTAACCGAAATGCTCTGGCCAGAGACTTTGGCTTTGAGTTGATTGTGATACTAACCGCATATAACTGAGGAGATGAATCCTCTCTTGAATAGTGCTTCACTTACAATACTTCCACTCGACCCAACTATAGTCACTCGATGGATGCCATGCCATGATTTGGCTATAATCAAAGCGGAGCTTTCATATTGAAGATCCATAGTATTCTCAAGTCGAGAGAACTGTGTAAATCAGTCACATTGATATTTTCTGTTTGACCTTAGTTATATTAACCAATAGAAAACTATCGAGTGAGTCGTTCCATAGTTATCTAATAACTATTAGTATGTTACCCCTAGGTGCCCCCCAACAGTCATGAGTAATACACTGCCCAACATTTGGAGAGCGTTACGTACTCCAGTCTCAACGGATACATCGATATCCAGTTTCGATGCATCTTGACTAGGAACATTTAAAATGGTATATTTGTTTCGTTGTGATAAATTACTCACGGTTACAACACTTTGTAACTACTATCACAAAATATACCATTTATGGATTTTTCTATTGAATATACTTTTAATTAAGTTAATTAATTAATATAATCACATTTTATCAAGTATATAATAGGAAGAAAATACCTTTTATTTCGAACAAGATTGGTCAACGAGTTTGATATATGTAACAAATTACATAATTGCCCCTAGGGCATACCCCTAACTCTATCAATCTCCCACTTGCACTTAGGGTCAATTATGGAATCTAATTCCAACTTCTCCGATCAGTTTTCTCGAAACCAATTAGGTCAGTCCCTTAGTGAATGGGTATGCTATTATGTTTTAATTATCTACTTTGTCGATTAACTCTCTCTGACACTGATAAACTGCCTTTATCATATGGAACGATTCGATGTTTGTCTTTCGAATTCTAGTGAGCTTTATGTTCTATCATGGCCAATTTCATGACATTTTTATCTTATAATAATATTATGGGATTCTCAACATTTAGAATCACCTTTGGCTCAATTATAAATTTGTGCATTTATATCTATATACATTGGTTTATTGTAGCGCTATTCACGTTAATGTTCTCAACATTTCGTTGAATCGACTACGATCGCTTTTATTTTGAAACATTTTCAAATTAAAGATTTTAACTTGAATTTTATCATTGACATGTTATACTCAATATCACTTATAAAAGTTTGTGTCCAAATGTTCCATCATAACGAGTTCGTTGTTTCTATAAACAATTCTCTAGTATTTCATAAATACGCGAGAACACCTCAAACAACCATTTAGTGATATCAATTTGGATTTTATATTTGCTCCATGTTTGCGCCAAAATTGGTCACAAACACCTAATTGTCGATGAAAGCACCAGTTCACAATCACAAATTACAGATAACAAGTATGTAGATTAAAAATGAAGAACACTCAGAAAATTAAAAGGAAAGCAGTAAAGAACACAGAGTTTATAGTGGTTCGGCAATCCGGCCTACATCCACTTTGAAGTTGATGATTTTATTCATGTTTGCTTGCTGACTACAACGAGTTACCACTGATTACAATAGCAAATTTTGAGTACAATGACGGTTCCTGCAGAGTCTGGACGTAGAAGAATCAAAAGTCCTCTTTTTTGTAGACTTTGGGATGCTATTTATAGGCGTAGGCTGCAAATATCTTGCTCAGATCTCGGGAGACCTCTTCTGGCATGTGAGTGGGCCCACGCGATCGATTCCAGGTGATTTCGACTCGATCCGTGATCGATACGAACGAAATTTGTATCGATCAAGATCTTGTCCAATCGAGTCGAGATCAATCGTGAACATTCTTTAGGTTGTACGCAAGCTCCTGTGAAAATTTGGTGGCATTTGGACTCGTAGATTGTGAGTTAAGATCGATGCAAGTTGTAGCTTTCGTGAAGGCTGAAGCATTCGTATCCGCGAGTTCGTATCCATCACCTTCGTGTCCATCAACTCGTTCCCCTCTTCGCATCGATCGGCCACTGTCCTCTTCGTATCGATCCTTGAGCACTCCGAAAACCCATGCTTTCGTATCCATCGATCAACCCTCCTTCGTATCGCTCCCAAGCGTCTTTTTCGCATCGATCCACAAGCGATCGATACGAAATATCCAATCGGAGTCCTAAAACCATTGCTTCCCTTTCGTATCGATCTAGCAATGATCGATACGAAGTACACATATGTGTCCATCTAACCGATTCGCACTACATCAATACGAAGTCTACCGATTTGAAGTATACTGCTACGTTCCATCCCTTCTCCTTGATCGATACGAATGATGTGTTCATATCGGTCCTGGCAATCTTCTTCGTGTCCTTAACTCGCATCGATCACAAGGCTTGATCGATATGAAGTCACATTGAGTCCAACTACCTCGAGTCGAACGAAACATCAGGCGCCTAACTGTTCAATCCAAGTCCACATCCATCGAGTCGAAATCCACTTAATCTTTCTCCCTGATCGATACGAACGTCTTGTTCGTATCTATGGGTATCGATACGAACAAGGTTTCCTTGAGCATGCATCCATCAATATCTCGAACAAACGAACTCCGTTTGACTTGAAATTTGAAACATGGCCTTTTCTAGCCTTGCTTTTCATTTTCTAGCAATTTCACCTCGATCGGAGCTTGGTCAAACTTGGTCGACATCCATCATAACCTAGTTTCCAATCGATCTCCAATCCTGATATCCATCCTTTCCAGCCAATTTGTTGATATTCCGGCCTTGACCAAAAGGTGGGATAACATTTGCCCCCCAAAACATGCCTTGTGGTAAGAAGGTGTGTTTTGAATAGTTCCGAATCTAAAATCCAAAGTCCATATTCCATCCATAGCCATCCTATCCGAGTGCCACAGCCATAACCTGATCCAAATTCGTGACTGTTCCGAGTCGATGTCCGATTCTGAATTCAGTGACCAAATCCTTAGCCAATTCCATAGCTATCCAAATCCATCAACTGAGCTTTAATCCATCTATATCCAATATCCAATAGCCAAATCCATAACATTTCTGAGTTGATATCTAAATTCGGGACCGCTCCGAGTCCTTTGCCAAATCCAAGCCCCCTCCGGGTCCATTTATCCAAAGCCGAAATCTGAATCCATGATATCTCCGGGTTTGACTTCAAAACCATAAACCTCGCCGGGTTGCGTTGTTCTGCTCTGATCCCGACTCTCCAGTTGAGAGCTTCTATGCTCTCCGGCCTTGGCCCTCCGGTCAAGAACTTTTTATATTCACCAGCTTCGGCTCTCCGGCCAAGGACTTTTATATTCTCCGGCCTCGGCTCTCCGGCCAAGGACTCTTATATTCTCCGGCCTCAGCTCTCTCGCCAAGGACTTTTATATTCTCCGGCCTTGGCTCTCCGGCCAAGGGCTTTTATATTCTTCGGCCAAGGACTTTTATATTCACCGGCCTCGGCTCTTCGGCCAAGGACTTTTATATTCACCGGCCTCGGCTCTCCGGTCAAGGACTTTTATATTCTCCGGCCTCGGCTCTCCGGCCAAGGACTTTTATATTCTCCGGCCTCGGCTCTCCGGCCAAGGACTTTTATATTATGTTTGAGTCCATTCCATTGCCCTCCGGCGAAGGGACTCATAATTCGCGATTACTGCCCCATCTCTCCGGTCGGGATCGTAATCGCGAGACTTGTATTATTCATTACATTGATCTAAATCCAACCATCCAAAATAAGAGTTTTTACATCTAGGGAAAACCAAATAAATGTCTGTACGTCCAAGAAAAAAAAAAGGTTTTTAGGAAAACGAAAAAGAAAAACAGGATTTCACAGAATCGAGCAACACGGTTTCTCATCGTCTCAGAGCATGCCTAGGGACCGTCCTCAATCCTGTACATGTGTAAGTGATTTAGTCGCATTACTTCGAGTTCTATTACTTATTCCAAGCCATAAATCTATTTAGTTGATAACAAGTTGACGTTGCCTAGGTCCAGTGCCATCCTCGTTCGAGGTGGGCGGTGGTCGTTCCTGTTCCACTGCCACAACTCAATTCCTTACATACTGCTGTAGATGACCATTCCTTACATGCTCCTCAACGATATCCCTCAAATGCCTGCAGTCATTAGTGTTGTGCCCATCCAGCTCATGGAATAGGCAATGCCTTCCTGATGCCCGTTCGTAATCAGAAGGTTCCCTTCTTGTTGGCCTTCGATACTGGAGGCACCCTCGAGTGTCCAAATAAATCCTTTCCGGAGTTTCAGTCAGATCCGTGTAAGAAGAAAACTTTGACTCCCTCCGTGGCCTTTTTGAAGTGCTACCGTTGTTATCCATTTTCCTTTTCCCTTTTTCATCTTTATTTGGATCCTCCCTGGGTGGGCCTCCACCCCTTACAGCATAAGCTTCAGCCTCTCTCCCTTCTCTCTCGGCCTGCGCATCTTCCTGGCTTAGAAACCTTTCTGCTTCATGGTAGAACTCCCCGAGATCCATTAGTGGGTCCCGTTCCAACGACATCTTGAAATCTGAATTATCCGTAATGCCTGAGACTACTACCATCAAAACCATCGACGGATCAGGTCGATCGACCGAAGCCACTACCGCATTGAATCTGGTCAAGAAATCCCTGAGCGACTCTCCTTTCCACTGCTTCATCGATTTCAAAGTCGTCACATTCTTGGGTCTCACGATGTGGACCCAAAATTGCTTCATAAACTTCTCAATCAGGTCCATCCAAGTGCTAATTGAACCGCTTTCCAGTTGTCTGAACCATAGTGCTACTACATCTGTCAAATACAAAGGGAAGCACCAAGCCATGACTTCCTCCAATGCCCCCAATACCTCCATATGCCTCATATACCTTGTCAAGTGAACGGCGGGATCCGTTCTCCTATCATACATCTCCAGTGTTGGTAGTTTAAAATCCGGTGGGTTCCTAGCTTGCCTGATCGTAGGAGCAAAGGGACTCCGATTCACATCCTCTAAGTCTCTATTCACCAATCCGCCTCCCATGGCTCGCCTAACCATCTCTGCCAATCTATCATTATCGCGAAGCTGCAGTCCTTGTCCGTTGCTTCTAATCTGCCCCCCGAGTTCACGAGGGATTCCTGGAATCTGCTCTCCTAGATGAGCGTCCATTCTTATATCAACACCGTGTTGCACAGCTTCACCTGACGCTCTGCCCGGGATTGGATCAACATGCTCCGGGTGAGTGCCCCCTAGTTCTGGTGCTGCTCCTGATGGTCCTTTGTCTTCTTGTCGATTGCCTTGTCATAGCTTTCCAGATCCAAATCCTTGAGCTTACAAATCCAAAATCCAAGCCTTGGGATCCCTGAGTTCAGTTCTCAATGAAAGCACCAAAATGTTTGCACCAAAATTGGTCACAAACACCCAATTGTCGATGAAAACACCAGTTCACAATCACAGATTACAGATAACAAGTATGTAGAGAATTAAAAATGAAGAACACTTAGAAAATTATAATGAAATCAGTAAAGAACACAGAGTTTATAGTGGTTCGACAATCCGGCCTACATCCACTTTGAAGTTGATGATTTTATTGATGTTTGCATGCTGACTACAACGAGTTACCACTCTGGCAACGAGTACAATGTTTCCCCTTCGTATCGATCTAGCAACGATCGATACGAAGTACACATATGTATCCATCCAACTGATTCGCACTGCGTCAATACGAAGTCTACCGATTCGAAGTATACTGCTACGTTCCATCCCTTCTCCTTGATCGATACAAACGACGTGTTCATATCGGTCCTGGCAATCTTCTTCGTGTCCTTAACTCGCATCGATCACAAGGCTTGATCGATAAGAAGTCACATTGAGTCCATGTAACGATCCAGTATTTTGGACCATTCAAATCGACAATAAATCCACACATGTCGGACTTGAATAATTCAAAACAATATATTGTTAATTTAAATTGGCAAAACTCAGCATATACAGTAAATAGATATAATCACAGATCACAGACACAGAGTAATATAACAACAATGTAGTGGAAACAAAAGAATAGTAGTTCATGAAGCTACTATATTTATATAACAGAGTTAAACAAGTTACAATAGAAGTCTCGAATACAATAGTCAAATACAATATCAGAATACATCACTGGAATCAACTGAATATCTGAAAGCTGGATAGATAGCTGGATCTCCAAGCGAAGCTCCAACTCCAAAGGTGAGTCTCGAATACTGGTACACTCAGTCTGACCCGAGCGTAAAGAAAGCACAAAACACTCGAGTCAGGATTAACATTCTTATATCAATAATTCCAACTCAAGTGAAATAACAACTGAAATACAAGTAACTCAATGGATGTTTGGGATAACCATCCTCTAAGGATCCATTAAATTATCTACTATGTAGTAGTGTACGGTAAGTAGATAATGTCTAATCAGTAAAGTACGATATCAAAATAGCGTTAAGTCATGGCCCATTCCACCCTTAACACATTTTTACCATGTCATAGTCTATACAGCACCGTAAGCCCCACCATAAACTAGTGGTTATCAAAGGGTACCCCATAGGTATAACACAAACAAATCGTAGTGGTCGCGAATAGGATAATCAGTATGACAAGGTACATGAGGCGATACCAACTAGAATACTAGTAGCTGCGTGATCCGGACTGATGTTGAGCATAGCAGCTACTACCTCAACACCGCGAAACAACACTCCCATAATCGAGGGGTGCACCCAAATCAAATCACAAAAGTAATAGATATGGTAACGAAGAAGTGTGTCCGCTAGAGGTGGCGAACCTCAATGGCCCGGCGCGGCTCCTGTTTTAGTCATGTTAGGGGTCATCCAAAATCGTTCTCTTTCTTCAGTCAACGCGTTCATCAAACCATCCACTTCGTTCTGGATCAACAATCCGCGTATATTAGTTATTAAAGTGGTTTCAGTATCGACAGAGAGTATGTCCATATCCGATCCCGGTCTCTTTAATAACTACGTATTATTACACCGATGGTCATTTAATAAACTTTCAAAATAGTTATATTTCAAAACCGACATATCATTGCCATTTCAAAACCATATCAATACGATATCACTTTCACTTCAAATAAATCCATTTCCAAAATCATAGTACTTTTCCAAAGTTATAACGCTTTCGAAATCATAGTCTTTTAAAAATCAAAACACTTTGGAAATCACAGCTTTGAAATCATAGCATTTTGGAAATCATAACACTTTGAAATTATAGCATTTTGGAAATCATAACACTTTTCTTTTAAACAGTTTAGATATTAAAATTAGTATATATAATAAAATAGTTTATAAATAAAATAATTTATATTAAAAATGATTTATATTAAAATAGTTTATATTAAAATAATTTATAAAGTAAAATATCAATAGTTCAAATATAATTTAAAATTACTTTATAAAATAAAATAGTTTCCTCAAATTTCACAAATCGATTCAAATTAACTCGAATTCCAAAATTTTAATTTAATAAAATCTCAAATCATCAATTTCAATTCGATTCAGTTTCTAAAAACCATTTCAATCTATTGATTTCAAATACATATTTAAACCATAAAATAAACCATTTCAATTTCAATATATTTCAAAGCTTTAAATATTCAAATATCAATAGTTTATATTAAAATAATTTATAAAGTAAAATATCAATAGTTTAAATATAATTTAAAATTACTTTATAAAATAAAATAGTTTCCTCAAATTTCACAAATCGATTCAAATTAACTCGAATTCCAAAATTTTAATTTAATCAAATCTCAAATCATCAATTTCAATTCGATTCAGTTTCTAAATAACCATTTCAATCTATTGATTTCAAATACATATTTAAACCATAAAATAAGCCATTTCAATTTCAATATATTTCAAAGCTATAAATATTCAACATTTCAATAACATCTAATACAACTTCAATTCACAAATTTTAAATAAACAAAATATCCCATTTAAATTTATATAAATTTGAAATATTCATTAAAGTCACTTTTAATCAAATTCAAGTTAAAAACATATCTTTAGAATTTCAAATTTAATACATTTCAAATTAAACCTATTTAAGTATAATTCTTAAATAAATATAATTTCAAATCAATTTCAAATCATTATAAACTCTATATTTGAAAATATAGATATTAAATAAATACTTAAACATATTATTTATCAACTTTATTAAATCAACTTTAATGAATCTTTAAAAATCAATATTTATCAAAACCATATATTTCTTTTCAAAACCATAGAAATCAATTTCAAAATATTTATATATAGACCAACGGGGTCTGTATATAATTTTCTACCCTATGGTCAAGTGGTACGGATATTTATCATTTCAATCCGCAATTTAAATATATACGGGTATATATCTTTTCAACCCGCAATCCCAAATTCAAATAAATTGAAAATCGCTTGGGTTTATCATTTCAACCCATAACGATTTTCTCCTATTCTACAGATCGTTCGGGTATGTATCATTTCAACCCATCGTGATTCTATACTAACAGGGAACTTGCAGAGTGATAACAGATATGATAATAAAATAACAACAGTAACAGGCATATATCATCAATATAAATAACAGATAATGATGTCAGATGTCATAGGTGAACAGATACAGATAATGGCATATATATAACAATGTAAATAACTAACAGCAGCATATTTCAATTGACGTTTCAATTGAAATCAAATTTAATAAATATAAGAACATTAATCGTGAGTGATTGCTCACCTTTCGAGGCTAAAGAGATTCAAAAATGAAGTTGAGTTACGAAATGCAAGCACGACTTCCCAAGCAAAGCTATATTGGCACGAGTTTGATGAACAGAGCTGATAACAGGAATCGATGAAAATCAATCAAATCAATTGATATAAGCTGAAAATATATAAACATTACTATTATATTATATTATATTATATATATAATATATATTCCCAATAATTTAAATTAAGACAAATATTAAAATATTATCAAACTTCAAAAATCATCTTTCCTTAAAACTCAAGTATTAAGAACCAAAGATACATTTATTATTCTTAAACCAATATTTATATATATACTTTATTAAAAATACATATACTTAAATCTATCCACACAGACTCGCATACTAGATCTAAAACAATATGTATATATATATATATAACAAGTTTATACATACGGTAAATAAACATAAATATACGTATACTGATATATATGTACTTATTAAAACGCAAGATGCTTATATATATATATTATATATTCACTGCAAAATATCAACATAACTTTATACATATATTTTCTTATATAACTCATATACAGGAAGGCATATGTTCACACTAGCAAATATATAAGCTTATACATACTATATATATCTCTTTTCTTACTTTATATATAATTATAGAAACAACCAGACAACTTTATAATATAATATGTATAATACTTTAAAACATAAACAGGATACACTATATAATATGAAAGCAGTATGAAATTTACTTAAAACAGAATTATACTCGAAACCACTATATATAGCAGTAGGTGTACCTTTATATTGTAACCATATAATATATACAGAAAAATATATACACCTTATAACATTGATTCACAGAGCAAAAGTTTATACTATATTATATAACTTCTATAACCAACCATTGCACAAAACTGTCAAAACATATAGCCTGTACACTTTCAACAATGACATAATACTTACCATATTATAATATATAACAAATGTAACACTATTTATATAAAATAGAACATATATAACAAAGACACTATCAAAATATCTAGTACGTCATTATATAATATTACTTATACAATATGTACATCAACATGTATATAAACCAGTATCCTCCAAATCAAAGTTCTGCCAAATATACATAGTGTATATATATAATTGTAACAGCTATTATAAAATCACTTTATTATTATTGAAACTGTTTCAAAAATATACAGCAAACAAAATTAATACACACACACACACACACACACACACATATATATATATATATATATATTACCAATATGTGAAGAAGAGGGATGGTGGCCAAGCTCGATGGCTAATCTGCACGCGGCTGTGGAGTAGCCTTTACAGGCGAGGCCGATGGGAAGATGTGAGGGAACTGACGTGGCCAGGGTGTTCTACGACGCGGAGGAAGGGAAAAGGAAGGGGGAATCAGCCATGGCTGCTATTGGCGAAGTGTAGTTGATGAGGTCTTGGTTTCGGTTGTTGGCCGATGGAGTTGGCGAGGCACATCATGGGATTTCGGCAAAGGGTTGATGCATGATGGGTTTGGTGGCCAGACGTGGGTAGGGGAAGAGAGGCGAAGGCTAGCATAGGTGGTTCGAAGCTTGGCGTTGGTGGGTGGACTTGGGCGTGGACTGTCTGGTTGTTTGCGTTTAAACAAAATTCTTTTCTTTTTCTCGTGTATTATATATATATATATTTTGACAGGAGAAACAATCGGCAAGGGAGAGGGAAAGAAGACGAGATCTGGAAGGGTAGAGTAGAAGGAAGAAAAGAAGGCAAGATGCAGAGAAAAATGAATAGAAAGCTTATTCTAAAATAAAATAGATAATCTTTATTTTGAACTAACCTAACAAAAAAAATGAAAGGACAAACCATTGATATCTGGGAATAGCAAAGGTCAAGACGTTGATTCATAAAACATTAATAGTCCCGAGGCTATTGGTTGCCTCAGGAAGCAAACAAAAGGTACAGATCCAAATACGGAACCAATACAACTGATCGGTTCACCGATTCCATCATGTCCCGTACTCCGAATCACACGAACAAATATACCACGGAGATCATCACGTCGAGACGATCGAAACAGTATACAAATATCAGTGGTACGATCATTTTATCAAAAGTCAATATCGGTACCAGAATGCTGTTATTTTGTCCAAAATAAGATCGACGGAGCAATAATAGTCCAAATTTAGAGAAACGAAATATGACGTCTCACTCAAAAAATGATTTACAATTTTTCTATATAAAAATATTCAGGTTTGGAAAACATTCTATCAAATTTTAACTGATTGGAATTGGAATAAAATTACAGTAGAAAATAAACTTCCAAATTATTTGATGAAAATTTACCAGTTGCTATGTCTAATTAGACGTATTCCAAATATAAATTTTTTATTTCAAAATTTTATTGTTTAAAGTTCCACAAAATTTCAATTAAATATATAAATAAACAAATAAAATTATCTAAAATTTATGGGTCGTTACAGTCCAACTACCTCGAGTCGAACGAAACATCAGGTGCCTATCTGTTCGATCCAAGCCCATAGCCATCGAGTCGAAATCCACTTAATCTTTCTCCCTGATCGATACGAGCGTCTTGTTCGTATCAATGGGTATCGATACGAACAAGGTTTCCTTGAGCATGCATCCATCAATATCTCGAACAAACGAACTCCGTTTGACTTGAAATTTGAAACATGGCCTTTTCTTGCCTTGCTTTTCATTTTCTAGCAATTTCACCTCGATCGGAGCTTGGTCAAACTTGGTCGACATCCATCATAACCTAGTTTCCAATCGATCTCCAATCCCGATATCCATCTATTCCAGCCAATTTGTTGATATTTCGCCCTTGACTAAAAGGTGGGATAACACTCCATGTATCAAATACATAAACAAAACACACTACACAACATTATATGTATGATAATTCCTATTGCTAATGCATAAGGAATCCAACTTACATGTTCTCTTTTTAATAGGCTGCTCTTATATATCGTTTTGGGACAATCCCTATATCTTTTATACTCACCATAAAAGACAACATTTACAATCCAAAATTGTGTATTAAAACTACTAAAGTTGATTTTAATACAAGCATATTGTTAAAATCAACAACGTGTTATTTACTTATAGTTTAGAAATATCAATGTACCCTTTAACGTTCTTTCTTATGAACAAACGCTTCCTCTGCACTTTGATTGAAAATCAAACTATTTGATATTTCTATCAAAAGACTTATTCAATCTTGATGCTTATAAAATGATACATTTTTATCATTTCTTGGATCATATCCGAAGACTCATAAACCCAATATCGCTCCCACTGACTTCGAGGCATTTTTGGTTAATATGTGTAAATGGCTTGCTCTAAATCATTATTTAGAATTTTCTATTTCAATACATAAAGTACCAAACACTAAGTCTTATCGAGCGATAATTTTGTGAGTAAATCTGAATTAACTTAAGCATGTTGAATACCGAATCTGTTATGCTAATTTCAACAATTGAAATTTGCGATATTATTCTTATCAACATTGCTCATTTAATTCCAACCACATTAGCCTTTCCAATAAAGACACAATCTCGGCCGATGGATCACATCTCTTTGGTTACGACCACCAAAATCATATTTTGATAGCGTACTTGGAATTCTTTAAGATTTGAGCATCATACCATATAGAGTCAACAATCTTAATGGTTTAATTAACAACCGAGGGTAATGTATATTTTCGACATTAATAAGAAATTCATAGTTGCTCTTCGATGTACAAGAATACTTATTAGACATTCTAATGATATGTGTTCATTTAGGTTATTTAATTTCACTTCATCTCATATAATCAGTTCTATCTTTATATCAGATCCAATTCCATTTAACTACTAAAAATTTCTCAAAAAAATTCTTTCACAATGAAGTTGATATATCTTAAAACAACAATTGTTTCTTAGTGCAAATATAATAGGGATTCATAAACACTTTATGAACCTTTTTATTTATAAAACTAATTTTAGTTTACAAAAATTATGTTTAAAACATGAATATGTCATTTGATGACAGACCTTTTCAATAACTTTTTGGAGATTCATGCAAGATCCCTCATGAACAATTATTACGTGCAACCTTTCGACTCGCACAACCTGCCAACTCCTTGGCCTAGGATATGTTGGGATTTCTTACAAACCCTTATCTTGAATGATTTTGTAAACTGTTGTTTAGATGAAATAATATTAACCTTGTGTACTCTTAAGTACATGACCTTATAGAAAGAAACTAACTCAACTTCATTTACAATTAATCGTAAATTGTCCAACAATGTCTGGTTACTCCTTATCGATGCATCATTATGTATCACATGGAGGAGTGACTTATGAGATTGAATCTATATTCTTTTTTAGGTACATTTGGAACTCTTTCCAATATACTCACTTATTCGACCAAATCAAATCATTTTATTCTATTGCATGTTATTTTATTTACTTTTCTTTTATATTCTATTATTTTATCATAAACTTACTACATGTGTATCTAATACACATGTTCATGTTGATAATAAATCATCGATGAATATAACAAAGTATGTGGAACCCTTTTGGTATTAATAGACTTGTGATTGCATACATCAATATGTATTAATTCAAAGAGTTCATCAACTCTTATGATGTTCCTACTGAATGGGTGCATAGCCATTAATTGTTTGAGATATAATTAACCTGTATCATATGATTCATAATCATATAGTAAAATTATTTCTCAAAATTATGGCTTAGTCTATAATTCCAAAACAACTCTAATTAATATTAGACACATATGTATTTTTGTTGCATCACTTTTACTATGAAAACAAATTCCATAATATAGTTCTATTTCATAATGAATATTCATAATACTCATATTGAAATATAGTTATATCTATTTTTCAGACAATACCAAAAATAAACATTATTTCACAAATAATGAATAGTACATTTTACGAAAACAATTTTCGTAATTTGATGCAATCATTAGGTGCTATATGGCATGCTCCCACTATTTCCGCCATTACTATAATAGCGTACTAAATTTAGAGGTCCATCATTCACTTAATATTGTTAATATTGTTTACTTATTTCATATGCTGCAACTAGTTTACGGTGGAGAGTTCTTTGATCAAATATCTTGAACTAAAAGAAATAAATGTTATAGAAAACAATTTCCTATATGAAAATACATTTCGGAAATAAAATCATATTTCATATTCCAATATTAAGTATCAATTATTATTACAATTCTTGTTTCCAATGTTTCTCTATAAAGCAGAAGTGACTATTCATTCTCTTCATTCCAACTTTACCTTAAATTACATATATTCTTATACATTTGTTTTTCTTTCAAATGGTCAAACTATTCAAAAGAAAACCTTACTGCAATATCATAACAAACCTTCTACAAAAGCGCATTCGATTATTCTTAACATTTAAGACATCAAATATGTTGCACTTTATGTAAACTGATCAAGGTGACATTTCAACGATCGAGTTCTTAGATGTATCTCATAGTTTATGGTCTTGTGTTATATTAACACAATTTGATCCTTTTGAAATCATTCAAGTTGAATACATGATCTTAAAATACTGTTTATTGGCTTACTTCGAATGAACTAACTTCATCAAAATATTGTACCACACAAACTATGACTATTCACTATATAAAATTTATATGTGAAAATACAAGGATCAAATATCCATAGTATTGAATTGCATTTAGAGTTCAAAAAATCATAAAATGCAATACAGGGTCTAAACCAAATAAACATATAAGTGACCAACTTACGAATGTATTAAGTAGTTGAAATTAGGCACTTGCATGGGTATAGAAACTTTATATAACATGCAATTAGAATTATTAGTAAGTATATATTATATTTCTATTTGTCAACTTTCAATTCAGTTTGGACAAACATTTTATCAATCATATTAAATGCACAAATTTATCATTGTAGATAATTATAACATTATATAGCATATGTTCTTACAATATTAGTAAGGTTAAATGTTACCATTTCATTTTTCTAATAAGGCTCCCACTAGTCTTTTATGTTTCTCCAAACCCTAAGATGAAACATAGAAGTCTTACAACTTCACTAGTCGATGTTAGGACTCATTTGTTTTGGTATTCTGACCTTGAGTTTGCTCAACAAATCGTAGCCCCACAAACGATGGATAACTCCTTATCGGTTGTATCACATACAACTCCTAACCCATTTTTCCTTGTTCTAATCTCATTTCGACCTTGAGTTTGCTCAACAAATCAAAAGAGATTATTCACTCATACCTACCATATCGTGATGGCCTAAGTATAGTATATGTACCCTGAGTTTGCTCAACAAATACATATAGTTATCTTACCTCGTCTGTTCAATATATTAATAATACTACACATAACATCCCTAGCTTGAGTTTGCTCAACAACCAAGGAGTATGTAAGTAATTTATTAATATATATATATATATGGTAGAGGACAACATTATATTGAAGATTCATAATCTTCAATATATATATTGAGTGATATCGACTTATAGAATAATATATTTCTTATGAAATACCCCAGCGATTCAAGTGTCAAACACATCAGAAATCACGGTATATGTACATTTACATATTTATTTATTTCTCAAGTCTATTTGGGTTTCCTTAATGTTCCACATTTAGTTTATACACATAACATATAAGTTTTATTATTATATAACTTTTATATTTCATATTACTTATATGATAGTCTTACGTATAATATATCATTAATTAAATCGTATCTAATTAATTTTAATCAATTAACTCTTTAACTAATTTTAAATTAGTATTCCAATATAACTTTTATATTTGGCATATCTACTATAACATTTATAGTGTATACAATAACCTTTATAGTGTAACACACATATATCGTATATATGTGTATTTTATTTAATTAATTAACCTTTAATTAATTTATTCAATTAAATATTTTTTATTAAAATTTATTAATTTCAAATTTTATCTTATATACATACATGTATACTTATGTTATCTTAAACATTTTAAAATAACATAACATATATCAACATATATAATACATGCATATATACATTAATTAATTTATTTTATTAATCTTATTAATGAATTTAAAATTTGAAATTATTATATAAATATTTTCAAACATTTTGAAAATATCATTATCCTTTCAAACATTTTGAAAACTTATGTAGTATTATAATTTTATAATAAACATGTTTTATTTTAAATTTAACTATTAAACTTAAAATCTTTAACATTAATTTTCAAAACGATTTTGAAAATTAGCCCAAGGCCCAAATTAAGTTGGGCATTTTCTATTAGGAGCAACCTTTGGGCTCACTTCACCTTTCGGGACAGACCGGTAACCAGGTAGGACAGGTTACTTGATTACCCAATTCCAATCCTAGACATTACCTTTCTAGACACCGTACTAAGTGGGCAAGCTTAATTAGTTAGCCATAATATGACTAAATTAGACCGCATAGGCTATTGGGCTCTGATACCATTGTTGGAACTAGATAGCCCGCAGTGGAAGTTATGGGTGAATTTCAAAATTTTTACCCTATTGGATCTTTTATTGGGCCTATGAAGTCTAACTGAATTAGAACATTTCTAAATTTCATTTAAATAAAATCATTTATTTTATTTAAATTCAAATATATTAAGATATGAAATTAATTAATTTGATTTAGTTTATACATATGTATCATATACATATATGTGTGAGTGCTTGTGTAACATAATAATCCGTGAAAGTTATAATATGCCTATATGTAGATATTGGGATTTACATCACAACAGACATATTAGCTCATTTTGTATGTCATGTATGTTGTCCAAATATGTGCATGTATATGTGTTACAAAATACACACACACACATATGTATGTATAAATATATTATATATAACGACCCACTTTTCCATATAGTTTAAACTAAAAATAAACCACGCATGTCCAACCCAAATTGAACGGAAAGGCGGATAGTTAGGGAAAAGAAAAGAGAAAGAAGACAGAAGAACTGAACAACACAGAATCTCATAGCGGAACGAATAATCTATAATATATACAACAAGTCTTTACACAAAAACAAAACTATAATTTATATAAATACAACCATCAATCAGAGTACACTAACCTACTTCGACACGGACAGTTATAACAACCTGTCCTCACAATTGTTGAATGGTATACAACAATGAAAGCAACAGAAATAAAATCATCTATGTGAATATGTCTTTGGGCCTCCAGCTCCTCTCCTGAAGCTCCAAATATCCAAGTAAACCTGGAGAATATGCTCGGTCTGACTCGAGCATATAGGAAAAACCACGCCCGGGTCAGTCTGGTTAAACCAGCGTGAGAAACACAACCAACTTGATTCTTAAAATTTAATAACCTTTTCAAAAAAAGGTATCTCGTAAGACCTTACCGCAAATAAACACGGACGGGTTTTTACCTTACGATAACCAAATCTCTTTTATAGAAAATCATTTGATATTATAATAGTGTCTAATCGCCAAAGTAATAATAATCAAGTAGCTGTGATGCATATGTTGTGTACATCACAACAATACTAGTCATAAAATCAAAATCCGATAAAGATCGTTCGCTAATTGTGTAGGATTCCATGGAGGTGCCCTTAGTACTTCTAGAACGGTCCTCCTGCATAAGGATCAGAGTAATCCTTCCGAAGCATCACACCCGTCTAGACGGGGTATTATAGGAAAAACATAACTGGTCTTGCTAAGACCGAGTGCATCGCTCCGGCATGCCAAAAATAACCGAAGGTATCCGTATTGCTAGAAAAGGAGCCGATCACACCTTATGGTTTTGCCAACCCTATTGGTCATGCCTCATATCTCTAGTTTTAGACATTTCCGCTGATGAGGCTACGTCCAGCGTTACAGCTTACGCACCGCTCCAAAAATAGATCATGGAATCCCATATGGATTCCCACACCACAATGGCCTTAGAATCACATATAGATTTCCACATCTCAAATAGTTCTTGGAATCACACACGGATTCCCATACCTAACGGTCTCGGAACCGCACATGGATTTCAACATCTCAAAACGCATCTCCTCCATTTAACCGTATGGTTTCAGAGTAGGTCATGGGTTCCGAGTCATCACTTATGAGTACACTCTCCATTTCCTAGGTGCTCCAAAAACATTTGTCATCTTTCCAGAATGCTCAAGACCGGTTCTTTAGGAAATAATCCGATAATACATAAGATCGGGGATCACCCCCTAACCGTTTAAGTGGACAAATATCCTTATCATGTGTCTTAGAAGATCCACAAGTTTATACGTACAGTATAGCAACCCGATGGTAACCGTACCATATAATTCTTGCAGTTCACCTAGATATTTCCAGAGTTAAAATCCTTCGGTGTTAAGTAGGGAATAATTTCGTACCACCAAAATTAAGAAGGATTACATATTTAGGTCAAGATTTGATAGTCGGTTATTTAACTATCAAATAAACAACATTCAAACAAAGATTTCATTTTCCACTGCAATCACTAAGCCTCATTTAATTTATTTTCAATAAATTAAATCTCTTTATCAAAAATGGTCATATACTTATCTCACCAGAATAAGTATATTAACAAATCATATCTTCCAAAAATACTTGAAACCTTTTAAAATAAATAGGGAAAGCACCATTTGGTATCGACCATGGATCACAGCTCAATAATTACCTCTCTATCCCAGAGAAATCCAAACTTAACTTAGGCAATCTCTGCCTCCCGATTTTCGCCATGCAATCAATCATAGATCATAGTTTGCACAATGGTTACGTTGCTATTCCAACGAAAACATAACAAACTGTAGGCAGTCTCTGCCCCTCGAATTACGCTATGAAAGTATACCATTACTTCCCGGAATAATTTTCTCAAAATAAAGCTTATAAAGTTTCTATGATAATTTCTAAGTTTAATTTAGGAAAATACTCTTTTACAACAGCTTACTATATAATATATTATTTTTAGAACAATATTTATATTTGAACAAATTATCTTTGAATAATAATACTTTTAATACTAATTAAATCATAAAGTAATAATAATTAACTTTTTTAAATCCAATTACTTCAAAATAACCTTAATTCAATGTTTAAAATATAATTTTAAACATTTTAAATAATTAAATAACTTTGAAACACTAATTAAATACTATTTGGTAACCTTTTAGAATCATAAAATAATTAACTTTAACTCATTATTGAATGATTATTAGTTATCTTTAAAACGTTTTTAGTAAATAATAACTATCATAAAACCCTCCTTTACAAATAATAATTATCCTTATAATAACTTAAATTTAAAAATCAACATCAAATCTGGAAAGAGGCTTAGTATCTTCAATGGTACTTAATCAAGTCACCATTTATTCCATTAACTATCCAAGTTTCATTCTCGTACTTACATAACATTGATCCGTAAATTAAACTCACAATTAACAATTAATTGTTAATACAACACCTATCCAATACTAGACAATTGGAATGTAATTGAGTGTCCATAATAATGTAATAGCTGAACGGAGTTATTTCTGCTAAATAAATGTCTAAATCTAATTTATCAAGTTAATAATAGCAGAATGGCGATTTTTTCTGCTAAACGGGGTCCCATAAATTTAATTAACAGAATGGTGTTTATTTCAGCTAAACAAATGTCCAATTTACCATATTCTATTAAATTTAACTCAACAGTAATTTATTTGGCCCAATAAACATCAATAATTAACGTATATAAATTTAAACGACGTTATTATTTAAAATAACGTGATTTAAATCTAGTCCGTTTAAATATGACATAAATTTTTACACATCCCCATCTATCAACAGCTTACACTATAATGTTGTACTCGTCAATACGAGTACAACGCAGAATCTATGGGCAAAACGGATCACGGATCATCAAGATATGACATTTTATATATTTAACCTATATCCATATAATATAATCAACATTTAAAATAAAAGTTTCTCACCAAAATCATTCGGCCCAAGGCCCAACCAAACGAGCCCGCACCTAAATGAACAGTCAAACTCCATCTTCCCCACTTCGAACTTCCCCCCTCATTTGAAAATTACCTGACACCCAAGACTCGTGCACGCTGTGCACGTGCACGACGTCTCGCTTCGCCAACCCACACTGCACATGCGAGTCCAACTCCATAATCTCGATGTACCTGCCCCATTGCCTTGGCCTCCGAACCACTGCACCGAAATGTGACCATCTATCCCCAATCGACAGTGCATCCGGGTTTTGCAAATCCCTTTCCTACCACTGCCTTGATCATCTAAAATCCCTATCGCCTATGCCATCGTCTCCGCCACTCCAAGTACCTCCACCATACCACGCGCGATGCAAACTAACCTACCCACTCTGCTGCAGTTCGATGAGAAACCAAGCATCACTAAAAAGTGTACTAAACCCTAACTAAAGCATTCCACAACAAACCCAAGGCCAATTCAAAGATCGGGTACGGTTACGACCTCTGCCTCGACCGAACGCTCCTCCTTGTCATCTCCGCTCGACCTCTGCCTCAACCCAACGCTCCTCGTCATCTCCGCTCGACCTCTCGACCACCCGTTCACCGGAAATTAAATTTATACCCAAAATCAAACTTTTAACAAATCTCAATAACCCAAGAAGCTAAAAATCTTGAAACTTTGGCTAAAAATCATATTTTTCCAAGGTGAACACACTGGTGCAACCCATTCGTCAATCCATGGTAGTTGAATCATGGCCAAAATGAACCTACTTACTGAAATATACCTCTCTCTCCTTCCATACTTGATGAAATTTCCGAAAACATTTTTATAATAAACTAGACAGGTAAACAAACTCTTTTATGTTGGAATTAATTGCAAGTATTGATTCCGTTGAGAGAAAGGGATTTTTGAAAAAAAGAAAAGGAAGAATTCACTTTCTGTAAAACAATGGAGAAGGGATTTTCATGTACAGGGTGTGTATATATATATACAAGTGCACGCAAGCAAGGTACAACCAAGGAGTAAAATGATGAAGGGTTCCCATCCATCAACCAGGCAACCAGACATGGAGGACAAGGCAAAGAGGATGGTAGGGAAAAAGATAAGCAATTTAGTGGTTGAAGAAAAATGGTGGCTAAGATATGCTTACAGGCTTCACTTTTCCCCTTCTTCTTTTTTCTCTTTTTTTCTTTCTTTTACTATTTGGGCTGATTTGATTTCATAGTTTGATTTGATTTTATAAGTGATGTGTATCTTGTGTGTGATTGGATTTATTATGTGTTTGAATTTGATGTTTACCATCATGATGTTCCTATGTATATGTATATTCATTCATATATATATATATATATTTACATGTACACTATTTTGACCATATATGTATTTACATACTTACCTATACATATATATAAGTATATATACAAATATATTTTCTCATAAGTTTGAAAGTTGCCATCATAAATTTTATACATAAATATATATATATATATATATATATATTCATGTACTCTATTCTTATAACATATACACACACACACATATATATATATATATATATATATTTAAACATCACAAAGCTTTGTATGTATATACATGTAACGACCCGTAAATTTTAACGGTTTTTATAACGTAATTAACTAAAATTTTGCTTGAAATTTAATAATTAAATTTTACAATGAAAATTCGATATTTGAGATGCGCCTATTAAAACATAGTAAATGTCAAATTTTCGTTGAAATATGAATGTTAGTTCTGTTGTGTAATTTCAATTTCAATTTAAATCAGTTAAAAATTGATGTAAATAATATATTTTCGAAACCTGAATATTTTTACATAAGAAAAATGTTTGATATTTTCTTAGTGAGACGTCATATTTCGTTTTGTCAAATTTGGACTTCTCTAGCCCCGTTTATCTTATTTTCGGTGTTTTAGCAGCATTTTCGGTACCGAATATCAACTTTTGATAGGATGGTCATATCGTTGATATCTGTGTACTATTCTATTCGTCTCGCCGTACTGATCTCCGTAGTATATTCATTTTGTGATTCGGAGTCCGTTACACGACGAAAGCTACGAAAAAGGGTAACTGTATCGGTACCCATTTTGAACCCTTTTGTTTCCTTTGTCCTTTCATTGCCCTCCGTGAGAAAGCTATCAGCCACTAGCAATTAATATTTCTTGAATTCAACATTTTGGCCTTTTATATTCCCACTGCAAATTAATTATTTTGGTCCGTTCATTTTCTTCACTTCGTTCTGACTGTTACTTTCGAAAATAAATATAACTAGGCTTGTTATATTCTGAAAGACTATTTGTCCCTTAACCTTCTCAATCTCTTCCTTTTCCACTGTTTCGTCAGCGCCTCCATTTGAATATAAAAGAAACAAAGTTATAATATAAAGTTGCTTTTGCACTACAACCAACATGTACACATTTTTCTTTTCTTCACCAATCCTGTGCATCTCATTCTTTTTGCCAAGCTCAGCCACTATGTTGCCCACGCAAGCCAACGCCCTGTCCACCGAATTGCCTTACCACCCTCCTCGCCACAATGCAAGCAACCTCCTCGTTCTCCCTCCTCACCCCATATCACGCAACCCAAACTCAGCACCTCAACACACCCATCAGCCGCCTCCCCTTCCACATCATCGCCTCCACGCAGCATGCCCACCACTACACCGTCACCAAGACCCGCCTTCCTAGCTCCCACGCCTTGCCTGCTCCACCAGACAAACCGAACCCATCGCCTTGTTCCTCCCTGGCCCGAGCTTTTTCCGCCTTCCGCCCATCACGCCCAGCTTGGCCCCACTTGCCTCGCACCCTTCGGCCTCCCTCCTCCGCCCAAATCTCGGCCAGCAACCACCCACCGACCCTCTTGCCTCCTTGCCAAGTCGTGCCTCCACTTCTCAACCCTTTAGCTTTCTCTACTTATAAATATATATATATGCATATATACGGTTCACGTGTGTATATATGTTTACATGTATATTGTTCTATTCGTTTGTTTTTTTCTAAGAAAAATATATAACTAAATAAATTTATTGTCATATTGTATTTTATAACATATTTAATGGTTGTATATATTAGTTTACTTATATAACCTGTTCATTTATATAAGTATATAATCTGTTTGTTGACATAAGTCTTTATACAATTGTGTATATATAAAGTCTGCATGTTATATATATATATATTGATCTTTGTTTATTGATTTTATTATATATATATAATTTACAGATATATTGATTTCAACATATATATGGGTTTGATAAATAGTGATTTTGAATTATATTATATAAAGGTCTTATTTGATTTTAAAGTATAAAATATTATTATCGACGTGTTATTTATGTATATATATATGTTGATATTTGGATTTTTAAAATATATCTATAGAGTTTAAGTCTATATATATATATATATATTTGCATGCATAGTACATTTAGTTGTAATCATATATTGTGCCTGTATAAGCTTATAAATATATTTACTACTAGTTTGCATAGTTTTGGGTAAGTTATATATATTTGTACTTATATGTATTGTCTGCGCGCGCACACACACACACACATATATATATATATTAGCCTATATATATATAGTTGTGTATATGGGGTCTACATATTTGCCTGAAGCTTGATTTGCTAGTATATATAATGTCATATGTTTAACTATTTGTTTACATTGATTTTTAAACAACTAGTATATACATATATTATGTTAACTTTTATTTGAAGAATATTGAGAGGAGATATATGTGTTTATGAAAATGTTGATTTTAAACATTGTTTTATATAAAATATAGATACTTTGATTATATATATATGTTTAAATTTGAATATTGGTTTTTTTAGCGATAATATAGAATTTGAAAGTAATTATATGTGTTCGATCTAATAATGATTTTTGCAATATAATATGTAAAGATTTTATTGGTATTTTGAATTAAATATTGATTTGAAATATATGTTTTTAAAATTGACTTTTAGAAGAAAAAAAATTATATATATAACATATATTTTGTTTCATCAATCTCTAGTCCATCTTGGCTTACACTCTCAATATCGAATTCGTCGCAGCAATTCCTAGCTTGTCGTTGTTCCGCTAGATCGTGTCCGTATCCGTGTGCATATCCATGTTATCTTCTTATTCTCTAACCTCGAAAGGTGAGCAATCACTCACGATTGACATTCTTATATTTAATAAATTTAATCCACATTGAAACGACAATTGAAATATGCTGTTAAATTTGAATTGTTAGTTATTTAATTGTTAAATATGATATGCCATTATCTGCAATTGTTCACCTGTGATATATGACACCATATCCTATTGTATATATTTTATTTAATTTATCATTGATGATATATGCCTGTTATTGATATGTTATATTTTATCATATTTGTTCTCACTCTGCAAGTTCCTTGTTAAATTAGAATCCCTATGGGTTGAAATGATACATACCCGAACGATTTTGTAGAATATGGGAAAATCGTTATGGGTTGAAATGATAAACCCAAGCGATTTTCATTTATATTAAATTTTTGGGATTGCGGGTTGAAATGATATATACCCGTAGATATTTAAATTATGGATTGAAATGATAAATATCTGTATCACTTGACCATAGGATAGAAAATTATATACGGACACCGTTGGTCTATATTTTGAAAAAAAATGATTTCCAAAGTTTTGAAAGTAATATATGATTTTAATAAATATTGATTTTAAAATATAATATATATATAGGCTATTTTATATATGTATAAAATCTAGATTTTAGAATAATATGTTTTGGAAATCATTATTCATAAGTTAGTTTTGAAAATATAATTTTTAAGATTTTTCTTATAATTTTATTATTTTAAAAAAATATAAAAATTGATTTAATACAAAATACATTTAATAATAAGATTTAATTTAATAAAATTTAATTTAATTGGTTTATAATATGTTTAAGTATTTTTTTAAATTTATATTAATATTTTAAAAATAGATTTTTTATAACTTTAATAATAAAGGTTGGGAAGATAAACTAAAGTTTACTGGGAATTTAAGGTAGTTTATAATTGAATTTAAATAAGAATTTATTTGAACTTATTAATTTTGAGATTTTGAAAAAAAATATGATTTATAACTTGATTTGATAAAAAGTGATTAAATGAATATTCTCAATTTTAAATAAAATTGAGATTGAATATTAAATATTGATTTAAATTTATAAATTGGGATTTTATTTAATTGATTAAGTGAATACTTTCCAATTTGAATAAAATTAAAATTAACGTTGAAATATAAATGAATTTATATTGTGAATGTTAGAATATTTAAACAATCTTATTGGAATTGAAGTGATAGTTCAAACTTGGATTTGAAATCGATACAAACTGAAATGGGTTATTGAGAATTTGAATTGAATCTTTGACCCTTAAATTGAAATGGTTAAACTGGAATTGATTTAAATTGAGTTTTGGAATTTAAGATGATTTGAATTGACTTGTGAAATTGGAGGAAACTAATTTTATTATATAAAGTATTTTTAATATATATAAACTATTTTAATTTATAACTATTTTAATATATATACTGTTTTCAATATCTAAACTGTTTAAGTAGGAAGTGTTATGATTTCAAAAGTGTTATGATTTCAAAAGTGTCATAATTTCAAAAGTGCTATGATTTTGAAAGTGCTATTAATTTTAAAGTGTTACGATTCTGGAAATGAATATTATTTTTAAAGTGAATAATGATATTGAATTAATATGGTTTTGAAATGAATATGATATTTGGATATGAAGTATGAACTATTTGAAAAGAAATGACCACGGTGTGAAATAAGTGTTTGGTTGTTAAAGAGACCGGGATCGGATATTGTCATACTCTCTGCCAATACCGAAAACCACTTTAACAACTGTGCATGTGGTGGAGATTCCAGAACGAACTAGGATGGTTTGGTGACGATTCTATATGAGGTATTAGTGTAGCCCTAACTCCTGCGAGTTAGCTTGATGTGGCTAAAAAAGGAGCCACGCCGGGCCAAGTGAGGTCATTCCTCCTATTGGACACATTTCTTCGATACCATTCTATTGCTTTTGTGATTTGATTGGGTGCACCTTTGATTTGGGAGTGTGTCACGAGGTGGGCGGTAGTAGCTGTTATGCATTACCGCCAGTCCGGATACGCAAACGGTATATCTACCCTGGCATTGCCTCGAGTGCCTTATCGCATGCCCTATCGCGCCTTCTACGAGTTTGGTTTGTACCATAACTATAGTGTTCCCTTTGATTGCCCTCCAGTTTACGGGGGGAGTTACGGTACTGTATAGACTATGGGAATATATAAAATGTGTTAAGGGGGATATGGGTAACGCCTTAACGCTACTTTAATAGTTTACTTTACTATAGACATATTATAATAGCGTATATTACTACATAGTAGATAGTTCCATGGATCCTTAAAGGATGGAAATCCCAAACATCCTTTAAGTTACTTGTATTTCAGTTGACATTTCACTTGAGTTGAATTTATTAATATAAGAATGTTAATCCTGACTCGAGTGTTTTGTATTTTTCTTTATGCTCGAGTCAAACTGAGTGACACAGCATTTGAGACTCACCTTTGGAGTTGGAACTTTACTTGAAGATATATCTTTTATCTAGTCATCTTTCAGTTGTTTCCAGTTATTTCTATTCAGTCTTGTAGTTACTTTTGTATTTGAGACTACTCTGTATTTGAGATATTTATTGTATTTTGTTTTTGTAATGACCCGGGAATTCGTATTGATTTATAATCGTCATTAAACGATTAATCGATTGTTAATTGCTGTTGAGTATTTTAAATCAGCTGAAATTCTTTTGAAAATAGGTTAAGTGTAATTGAGCTTTGCAAATTTGAATCTCGGCCCATCCATTTTGATGTTGTATTGTTTGAAGTATAACCGGTCCCTCTTTTCAATTGCATTCGTTCAAAAACCCTATAACCCGATCTTCCTCAACCATTCCAATTGGAAACCCTAAAACGAAAGAAAAATTAAAAATGGCGGCTCGATCTTCTTCCTGCTCGTCTTCAAAGCTAGGGCTCGTGAGAATCGATGATGACTTCACTTCCCTCGCGGCTGCTCAATCTAGCTCTCGTTCGTCTCTTCGAGTTGCTCCCACAGCCGCTTCTAATTAGTCAAGTTCGAAAAAGGTGAGTGATTATTGTCACTCACATTCTAATTCAAATTTCAGTATAGTGCTTCGATTGTTTGATTTTGTCTTGCCAATGACAATTTGGGTTTTGTTTTATTTCGATTTGAAAATGGCTAGTTCGATTTGTTGTTGGAGATCTCTGGATTTGTTTGATTCCTTGATACTTGCGGCATTGTTCGTGATTTTAAACTGCATATTATTTTGGCTATATTGTTTCGTGTTGTTTGTCTTAAGGGAAATTGCTGTTCGTTTTTGGGTTTGACAATTTTGAGTATTATACTCACATCTAATTCTATTGCTCTGGTTCGTGACTTGGGTTTTCACTTGATTTAGTCGATGATTATTTGCTTATTTAGGGTTTGAATCCCTTGCTTTGAGTTCGTATATATTTGTGAAATGGGCAATTTATTTATCTCGACTGTACGATTAAGTATTGAAGCTTGGGTTTCGATTTCTGACTTAGTTGATTCTTTGATTGTCTCGGCTCTGTCTTTAATCTGTTTATTCGATATTTAACTAAATTTGTGAAATTCTGATGACTTTGGTTTTATGTTTTCTTTGGGTATGGTCACTAAATCATGGGTGTGATAGTCGCATTTCAGTTGCGTCAGTCGCCTTCGTGTTCATGTATATTTGTTGTTCATTTCACCGTTGCATTCATGGGTACATTAGCCACTGATTTGTGTTCACTGACTTGAGTTCAAGCCTCGTTCATGTCAAAGTTTACACTGATGCACCATTTACATTCTAGTGTGCCTTAGTATATGACTTATATACTTGTCCCTTTCTCCTACAGTCTGGTTCCCTGGGGCATTATTGTGTGTTTTAGATTGTTGCACTTGCAGTCGGGATTAGCGTGTCTTTTGATTCAACTTGAATCTATACAGTCATGTTGTATTTACCTTGAGTTCCATGTTGACTTCACCTTGAACCCTTTGCGTAGTTGCTATCTTCTTGTACAAGTCTTCACTGTGTAGTTGACTCATTCATGTGTAGGTGTAGCTTAGTTGCATATATACTTCACTCCTGTAGTTTTGGGTTGACTCTGTTTTACTTTAGCTAATCTTCACATGTACGCTGCTTGACTTAGTGTTCGAGTTCCTTCATGTGGTCAGTGTGCTGGTATCATCACGGTTGAGTGTTAAGCATTGGTCTTTGTTGTTGGGTATCACTGATCACACATGTCCCTGCTTGAATCTTTGAATTTGGCTAGATGGTACTGACCAGTTAAGTTTGAGTTGTATAACTCGAACTTGATCTTGAGTTGGTGCCAATTGCTCCTGATTATGTTTTGATGTTGATTTCCATCACTGTTTCCATTGACTTTACTGAGATGATGATTTCATTTTGACTTCGATTATACTCTGTTACTTTCATATGTTCAACTTCGGTCAATTATTGTTTTCGTGAATTTCCTGTTGGCTTCACTGTGATTTGAGGCTTTGGATTTTCTGGCCCCTGTGAGCTTTGTCTCTGGCCATCTATTCTTTGTTGCACTTGTAGTTGCATTCCATTCCATGTTTGTATTCCTTACTGTCACGGCCCATTTGGGGCTGTTGCACGGTGAGTTGGCATTTACTGATGTTGTTTCAGTACTTCATTTGTTAGTACATATCATCTTATCTTGGTTAGTTGTAATCATAGTGGCATGCATCTGGTTGCATCTTGAAATTGCATTCCATTCAGTTGCACTGAGCTCTGTGTAGTTACCATTGTTTCAAGTATGTGGTCTTCATATATGTGTCCTTTGCATTTGTGTACATGTATACCATGTATTTGAGTCTGATTCTTATTGCACTTCACCTGCTATGTCTTTGTTCATGTTGGTTTAGTGTACTTGAATGTCTACTGTCTCATTTCTAGTTTGCATTGCCTTTGTGGTCTTCACTTTTGTGTAGTCTGCACATTCTGCATATGCTTCTGATAGCATTGGTACAGTTGTTATGCATCTTCAATTGACTTAAGATCGACCTGTAGCTTGCATTATCACTTGCACTTCATTGCTCCTTGATTGATAAACCAGTGGTCTGCATTAGCTTGTGCATTTTTGAACTGGTGCACTTGTAACTAGTCGCACTCGAACCTCTTTAGTCACTGGGTGTACTGAGCCTTGGACAGTTTCATTTGCATGCTGATGACCTTTGAATTGTACAGTTTCCCTTGTAGTTTGCATTGAATCTGGCATCATTCCTTGGGACGGTTTGAATACTGTCCCACTTCGATTTTAGTTCTGGTTTTGAGCTTGTGGACTTTGTCTTGTGATCTATTTTGTTGGTTTTTGATTATTTCATGTTGATTGATGAAATCACACTTGAGTTGAACCCGATTTCGGGGTTTGACCTTGTGATCACTTGTGTCTTTCACTGAGCTTTTGTGTATCTCATGCGATAGTGGCGAGGCAGTACACACGTGCGTGTACTGCAGCCCTATCAGATTTGACGGTTTAAATTGACATTTCAATTGTTTAAATTGCTTTGGATTGCTGATTTGTTGTTTAATACTGTTTAGTGTTATATCTGCTGTTATCTGATTCTTTTATCGAGGAGTCGGATATACAAGATTTCTGTAATTGTCGTCTATTTAACTATCTGATTATTATTGCTTCTGTGCATTAATAACTGAGTTTGAATTAGACTGACCCGTGTATTATTTTCTTTTGAATTTAATACTCGGGTCAGACCCGAGTTATTTCAGGTTGTAGATTTCCTGCTTTGAGTTGCTGTTTGAGCTATGAAGACTTTTCACATCTTTTGGAGTAATCGTGTCATAGTATAGGTTGATATGTATTCATGTATATTAGTTGATAATGTACGTGTATATATAACTTCCAGAGTCGACAATTGTAGTTGTATCATATGTATTGTGTCAACTGTATTGTAACTGACATCAGTTATATATATGAGACTTTTGTTTTTATCTGTGTTCCGCATTCTTTGTGTATCTGTGTTGTTTTTATATATATTGTCCTAAACCATTATGAACCATCGTAGCTCGTTTTATACTGGAATTGGGTATGTCGATGGGAGTGAATAAATAAGAGATGAAAAATTTAAAATATATACCACTCCTATCGAGGTAACCAATACTAGTGTAAGGCCAACTACGGATGGCCGCTCCTATCCAACCTTATTCTTCATAATAACAGACAGTATTTCTTTTAATACTCTTTGTTATTGTGAGTATAGAGGTGGGGCGTCACAGTTGGTATCAGAGCTTGGGGTTTATGGACATAATATAAAACATAACTTGGATGGAACATGTGTTACAACTATCAGTCGATGTTTTATTTGTGCTTTGAGTCAGAAATAAAGATTAAAATTTTGATGAAAGTTTTTAAATATCATTATTTAAAAATAAAAAGTGAATTTGTGTTCTGATGATTTGATTGATTTGAGTACTGTTTATCAGAGTGCGCAGCGGAAACAGTGAAGCTGTCTTCGCTGAGTACAACTGATAATCTATTTGATTTATGAAATATGAAATTTAAAATTTCATTGGTTGTTTACATAGCTGTAATTATTTTATTTCTTTGAGAATTTCGAATCCGAATTGAGGATTCGAAGAAATTACAGTTATGTATTTTTGTTGAAATTTCCGCTGGCTTTCTTTTGTACTAATCATCTATTGATTAGATTTTGCTATTTTGAATTGTCTTCATTGAAGATATATTCGAATGATTTCTTTGATCATTTAGTAGTACGTGCAAATTTGAGTTGCACGTTACTGCATTAATTTAACGTTGAACCGGTGTTTGGTTTAAACGTATTTTGTTGCCGTCATTTTATAACGGGATTATTACATCGGTGCTAAATTTTGAAGCACGGTGTTTTGTGGCATTTTGATGAATGAAAATTCATTGATATAACATTTTGATGTCAATATTGACGTTTAAAAATTTCTGTCGCTTTGGCTTCAATAACCGTCGAATTTTTTAAAAGTGGATTTTCAAGCAGTTATTCCGCAATGATGATTTTGAGATACGATTTTACGGTGTTTTGTGGAGTACAATTTCCTTTTCGAAATTGTTACTAATATTGCTGCTTTAATCACGTAATTGAAAAATCGTTTTAAAATGAAAATTGTTTTATAAATTTTTTTAACAGTTTGCACTTTCAAAAGAAGAGGAAGGTGAGTGATAATCACTTATGAGATTTATGGCATTAAGACCCAAGTAAGGGCAGCCAGTTATTTTATATGAAAATCATATTATGATTTCTGTTAATCTTTATTTCTCTAAATAAATATATGATGATCATGAATGGCATTTTGGTTGAATTTTTGGTTGCTGTTTTGATTTGTTTTTGGCATTGGCTAATTTTGTTTTGAAAATTGTTTAATCAATCATATAACCTGATTACAGAAATGAGTTTATGACTCAGTTTTTATAAGAAAATAATTTGATTAATTTACTGAGAAATATGGTATTGAATAATAATAATGGATTAGGCAGTATGAACAAAGAGGTTTATGCTCATGTCTAGTTCATTTAAAAATTGATATGAACAAAGCAATATTGAAAAAAAAATGTGCGATCAAGTAGAAATGACTTTGAAATGGGTTGTAAAATTTGGCATGAATGTTGGTATGTTTAGATATGATTTTTAAGGAAATTAAATTCCCTACTTATGAAATGAAGAAAGGATTACAAGAGTATTTCTGGAGTTAAAAAGGAAAATTCCTTAAATGAATAAATATGTATGGTCTCTAAATTACCAAGTAATTTAGGAGAGGTGCCTTGATCTACTCATCATCAGGTGGATGATGGGTATGTGCATGACTTGTTCAAGTCCTGGAGGCCTCTGTGCAAAGGTTAACAGAATTGAGTCCTTTGCAATGCACACTTTGTGTTCAAAGGCAAGAGTTTAGACCATATAAAAATGTAAAATGGAACTGGAAAATAAGCTAGGCAGTGTGAACAAAGGAGGTTCATGCTTATGTCTAGATTGTTTTAAATTGGAGATGAACAATGCAATAAATTATTTATGTGCTGATTTGTTCAGATCTAAAGCTAAAATGTTTTATGGGTTTTTCTCTAAAACCTTACCCTATGCTCACAATAGAATTGAGTATAAGAATTTTTGTAGAATTCTACTGGATTTGTTTAAGAGATCATGACATTCTTGAATATAGGAGATATGCAAGTGATAAAACAAATTATGAAAGAGACAACTCGAAAAATGAAATAAAGCATTATTTTCATGAATGAAGTTATGGTCAGTTGAAATCCATGAGAGAGTTAATTCTCTCTGATTGAGGGAAAAAGAAAGAAAGAAAGAATGTAAAAGCATTCCAAGGGTTAATAAATCTTTCTGAAATAAGAGATGAGACTGGTCACTAGATTATAAAACTAATCTAGGAGAGAAGCCTTGATCTATTCATCATAAGGAGTATGATGGGTATGTGCATGACTTGTTTAAGTCCTATAGGCCTTTGTGCAGGGGTTAACAGAATTGAGTCCCTTGCAATGCACACATGGTGTTCAATGGCAAAGAGATATGACCAAATTAAATTGATAAATCGAGATTTAAAGATGAACTATGGAATTAAAATGAGTTAATTCCATGAGAGTATGTGTACATGTATACTGTATTGAATAATTGTTGATTTGAGATTCGATTATCGTTTTTGATAATTGAATATTTGTTGATTTGAGATTCGATTATCGTTTTTGATAATTGAATATTTGTTGATTTGAGATTCGATTATCGTTTTTGATAATTGAATATTTGTTGATTTGAGATTCGATTATCGTTTTTGATAATTGAATATTTGTTGATTTGAGATTCGATTATCGTTTTTGATAATTGAATATTTGTTGATTTGAGATTCGATTATCGTTTTTGATAATTGAATATTTGTTGATTGAGATTCGATTATCGTTTTTGATAATTGAATATTTGTTGATTTGAGATTCGATTATCGTTTTTGATAATTGAATATTTGTTGATTTGAGATTCGATTATCGTTTTTGATAATTGAATATTTGTTGATTTGAGATTCGATTATCGTTTTTGATAATTGAATATTTGTTGATTTGAGATTCGATTATCGTTTTTGATAATTGAATATTTGTTGATTTGAGATTCGATTATCGTTTTTGATAATTGAATATTTGTTGATTTGAGATTCGATTATCGTTTTTGATAATTGAATATTTGTTGATTTGAGATTCGATTATCGTTTTTGATAATTGAATATTTGTTGATTTGAGATTTGATTATCGTTTTTGATAATTGAATATTTTTTGATTTGAGATTTGATTATCGTTCTTGATAATCGAATATTTGTTGATTTGAGATTTAATTATCGTTTTTGATAATTGAATAATTGTTGATTTGGGATTTCTGATTATCGTTTTGATAATTAGGCAATTGCTAATTTTGCTGATTGTAAGATTTTCTAGTCTCTAATTGATTCTAGATTATGTTGATTATATTAAATTGCTGTTTTGTGATTTCTGTATTCTAATTATCTAACTGATAATTGAATATTGCTGACAATTGCATTTATCCAGTTTTGTTGTTTTCTGATTATCTATTTGATGATTAGATTTTGTGAGAATTTGTAAATTTCTTTTATGGAATTAAAAGTTTTCTTCGGTTTTGGTGTTCTCGATCTTTATTTTTCTAGCTTAACCAGTTTATGTTAGAAAAATAATTGTTATTAACAACCTTAATTATGAAAATTGCGGGGACGCAATTTCTATAAGGAGGGGAGTCTGTAATGACCCGGGATTTCGTATTGATTTATAATCGTCATTAAACGATTAATCGATTGTTAATTGCTGTTGAGTATTTTAAATCAGCTGAAATTCTTTTGAAAATAGGTTAAGTGTAATTGAGCTTTGCAAATTTGAATCTCGGCCCATCCATTTTGATGCTGTATTGTTTGAAGTATAACCGGTCCCTCTTTTCAATTGCATTCGTTCGAAAACCCTATAACCCGATCTTCCTCAACCATTCCAATTGGAAACCCTAAAACGAAAGAAAAATTAAAAATGGCAGCTCGATCTTCTTCCTGCTCGTCTTCAAAGCTAGGGCTCGTGAGAATCGATGATGACTTCACTTCCCTCGCGGCTGCTCAATCTAGCTCTCGTTCGTCTCTTCGAGTTGCTCCCACAGCCGCTTCTAATTGGTCAAGTTCGCAAAAGGTGAGTGATTATTGTCACTCACATTCTAATTCAAATTTCAATATAGTGCTTCGATTGTTTGATTTTGTCTTACCAATGACAATTTGGGTTTTGTTTTATTTCGATTTGAAAATGGCCAGTTCGATTTGTTGTTGGAGATCTCTGGATTTGTTTGATTCCTTGATACTTGCGGCATTGTTCGTGATTTTAAACTGTATATTATTTTGGCTATATTGTTTCGTGTTGTTTGTCTTAAGGGAAATTGCTGTTCGTTTTTGGGTCTGACAATTTTGAGTATTATACTCACATCTAATTCTATTGCTCTGGTTTGTGACTTGGGTTTTCACTTGATTTAGTCGATGATTATTTGCTTATTTAGGGTTTGAATCCCTTGCTTTGAGTTCGTATATATTTGTGAAATGGGCAATTTATTTATCTCGACTGTACGATTAAGTATTGAAGCTTGGGTTTCGATTTCTGACTTAGTTGATTCTTTGATTGTCTCGGCTCTGTCTTTAATCTGTTTATTCGATATTGAACTAAATTTGTGAAATTCTGATGACTTTGGTTTTATGTTTTCTTTGGGTATGGTCACTGAATCATGGGTGTGATAGTCGCATTTCAGTTGCGTCAGTCGCCTTCGTGTTCATGTATATTTGTTGTTCATTTCACCGTTGCATTCATGGGTACATTAGCCACTGATTTGTGTTCACTGACTTGAGTTCAAGCCTCGTTCATGTCAGAGTTTACACTGATGCACCATTTACATTCTAGTGTGCCTTAGTATATGACTTATATACTTGTCCCTTTCTCCTACAGTCTGGTTCCCTGGGGCATTATTGTGTGTTTTAGATTGTTGCACTTGCAGTCGGGATTAGCGTGTCTTTTGATTCAACTTGAATCTATACAGTCATGTTGTATTTACCTTGAGTTCCATGTTGACTTCACCTTGAACCCTTTGCGTAGTTGCTATCTTCTTGTACAAGTCTTCACTGTGTAGTTGACTCATTCATGTGTAGGTGTAGCTTAGTTGCATATATACTTCACTCCTGTAGTTTTGGGTTGACTATGTTTTACTTTAGCTAATCTTCACATGTACGCTGCTTGACTTAGTGTTCGAGTTCCTTCATGTGGTCAGTGTGCTGGTATCATCACGGTTGAGTGTTAAGCATTAGTCTTTGTTGTTGGGTATCACTGATCACACATGTCCCTGCTTGAATCTTTGAATTTGGCTAGATGGTACTGACCAGTTAAGTTTGAGTTGTATAACTCGAACTTGATCTTGAGTTGGTGCCAATTGCTCCTGATTATGTTTTGATGTTGATTTCCATCACTGTTTCCATTGACTTTACTGAGATGATGATTTCATTTTGACTTCGGTTATACCCTGTTACTTTCATATGTTCAACTTCGGTCAATTATTGTTTTCGTGAATTTCCTGTTGGCTTCACTGTGATTTGAGGCTTTGGATTTTCTGGCCCCTGTGAGCTTTGTCTCTGGCCATCTATTCTTTGTTGCACTTGTAGTTGCATTCCATTCCATGTTTGTATTCCTTACTGTCACGGCCCATTTGGGGCTGTTGCACGGTGAGTTGGCATTTACTGATGTTGTTTCAGTACTTCATTTGTTAGTACATATCATCTTATCTTGGTTAGTTGTAATCATAGTGGCATGCATCTGGTTGCATCTTGAAATTGCATTCCATTCAGTTGCACTGAGCTCTGTGTAGTTACCATTGTTTCAAGTATGTGGTCTTCATATATGTGTCCTTTGCATTTGTGTACATGTATACCATGTATTTGAGTCTGATTCTTGTTGCACTTCACCTGCTATGTCTTTGTTCATGTTGGTTTAGTGTACTTGAATGTCTACTATCTCATTTCTAGTTTGCATTGCCTTTGTGGTCTTCACTTTTGTGTAGTCTGCACATTCTGCATATGCTTCTGATAGCATTGGTACAGTTGTTATGCATCTTCAATTGACTTAAGATCGACCTGTAGCTTGCATTATCACTTGCATTTCATTGCTCCTTGATTGATAAACCAGTGGTCTGCATTAGCTTGTGCATTATTGAACTGGTGCACTTGTAACTAGTCGCACTCGAACCTCTTTAGTCACTGGGTGTACTGAGCCTTGGACAGTTTCATTTGCATGCTGATGACCTTTGAATTGTACAGTTTCCCTTGTAGTTTGCATTGAATCTGGCATCATTCCTTGGGACAGTTTGAATATTGTCCCACTTCGATTTTAGTTCTGGTTTCGAGCTTGTGGACTTTGTCTTGTGATCTATTTTGTTGGTTTTTGATTATTTCATGTTGATTGATGAAATCACACTTGAGTTGAACCCAATTTCGGGGTTTGACCTTGTGATCACTTGTGTCTTTCACTGAGCTTTTGTGTATCTCATGCGATAGTGGCGAGGCAGTACACGCGTGCGTGTACTGCAGCCCTATCAGATTTGACGGTTTAAATTGACATTTCAATTGTTTAAATTGCTTTGGATTGCTGATTTGTTGTTTAACACTGTTTAGTGTTATATCTGCTGTTATCTGATTCTTTTATCGAGGTGTCGGATATACAAGATTTCTGTAATTGTCGTCTATTTAACTATCTGATTATTATTGCTTCTGTGCATTAATAACTGAGTTTGAATTAGACTGACCCGTGTATTATTTTCTTTTGAATTTAATACTCGGGTCAGACCCGAGTTATTTCAGGTTGTAGATTTCCTGCTTTGAGTTGCTGTTTGAGCTATGAAGACTTTTCACATCTTTTGGAGTAATCGTGTCATAGTATAGGTTGATATGTATTCATGTATATTAGTTGATAATGTACGTGTATATATAACTTCCAGAGTCGACAATTGTAGTTGTATCATATGTATTGTGTCAACTGTATTGTAACTGACATCAGTTATATATATGAGACTTTTGTTTTTATCTGTGTTCCGCATTCTTTGTGTATCTGTGTTGTTTTTATATATATTGTCCTAAACCATTATGAACCATCGTAGCTCGTTTTATACTGGAATTGGGTATGTCGATGGGAGTGAATAAATAAGAGATGAAAAATTTAAAATATATACCACTCCTATCGAGGTAACCAATACTAGTGTAAGGCCAACTACGGATGGCCGCTCCTATCCAGCCTTATTCTTCATAATAACAGACAGTATTTCTTTTAATACTCTTTGTTATTGTGAGTATAGAGGTGGGGCGTCACAGTTTTAAACTTTGATGTATATATAGTAGCCTCATGAACTACTATTTATCTATTCCGCTGCTTATTGTTGTAATACTCTCTGTGATTGATTTATTTACTGTATATGCTGAGTTTGCCAAATATAAATTAACAATCTGATATTTTGAGCAATTCAAGTCCGACATGTGCAGATGTGAATGGTTCGAAAATACCGGGTCGTTATAATAAATATAGTTTTTTTTCATAAATTTGAAATAGTGAAGTTTACATACATATATATATATATAAATTATTTTCATAAATTAGAATTTAAATTTTAAATATAGTCTCCAAAATTTATATATTCAGATATTACCTATATCAGAAATTTATTTTATTCGACTGATAAAAATTAATATTCCAATATTTAAAATTTGTTAATTATTTCAATAACAAATGCAAAAATCTCGGGTCGTTACATTCCTCCTCCCTTAAAAGAATTTCGTCCTCGAAATTCCAGCATAAGACTACTCAATATTATTCATAAGTCTGCATGATGTCCATAGATCATCATTCATATACAGAATCCGATTTGATCACTACTCGGATACATGACTCCACTTCCAAACTAGTATTGCTCAACCGATTTGCTAGTGCGGACCCTGACCAGGCTCCTTGATTAGGAACCTCTGCTCTCCTTGCAAAGCTGTAACTATGATAGAAAACCTTGGTTCCATATCAAGAACCCCCATCAAATGCTCGCCGTCAAAAATCGAGTAATAGATCCTTATATGGAACGGTGTGAAACACCTCAAGCCTTGAACTCGAATATTAGATCAAAACTATATGGAAAGAAGAAATGATCTATGTCCATCTCACACACTTATTTAATTGGTTATCCCTAATACCAATTACCTCTAAATTATTTAAGAAAGCATTTTTATAATACATAGCTTAACTTATAAAATCCCCTATCATCCTCTAAGGGTTTACAAAACCATAATTCAAAATTTTATTATGAATTCACTTAAGAATTTTAAAACACCTTGTTTTTATTCAAAACACTTTTTTGAATCAATATTATATATTTAACCCACAGAAAATATATACATAGTTAGCCGGAGTAACCCCAAAATTATACCAAGGAACAGGGTACTACCAAACAGTATCATATATTCCCTTACTAGAAGGATAATACTCAAGAGAACGTTTACCATCCGAACATATCTCTTACCTGTTTTTAGTTATTTTCAAGCCACTCGAACTAGTTAACTAAAAATCACTTCTTTCTTTCAAACCCATTTTTGAAACAATATCATAAATATATCTCCAGCAAAATATTTCAACGAAATATCCAATTTTCCTTGGATTCATTACCGTACAATGACAAAGAGAATAGTTTACTAAGTGCACGATACCGTTTGTCTAGCAAGCATCCGATCGTCACTTAAAAGATTATTCCAGTCATCACAAAACAAATTGGGATTTATTTCCGGAACCAAATTCAAAGGAATACGCATTTCTTTTTCCCAAAGAATTTATACTTTAATATGTTTAAGGTAAACTACTATTACCATTTATAGCATCCTTTTTATTCTAAAACTATCTCAAGTAAAAACTATTTCCTTTCTCTAGAATCAATTGAAATAACAATATACACTTTACTTTATAGTAAATCAAACCATATCTTTGAAATCAAATCAAAATTTATTTTATCAAACAGTTATATAGCGATATTCTAATGGTAAAAATTTCCTATTTAGAAACTTGAAAATATTTTCAATACTATTATTAACTCTTTAAACCTTGAAAATCATTTCGCTAAAATCACCGGAATTTAAACTCTTGAGTTCCTTTTATTTAAAAGGCACATTTATACAAATTAAGTTTATAGATTATTTCCATTTAAAGGAAATCATTCTCAAATATTTTTATTGTGAAAATATTCCAGCTTCCTTAATATAAATCATCTTTCAAGTATTTACTTCAGAAATATTTAAGTTTCCTTTCAATAACTTCTTTTCTATTAAACCCCCAATTTAAAACAACCAACTTTTATATTCGATATTTCCAAATATTATTTCAAAATATTCTAAATTTTCTTTTTAAAACCAATATTTATCTAGACTTAATCAAATCAATCTTTATATTTCTAAAATATTCATTCCAGGATATTCAAAATTTTCTTTTTAAATAAACGCCCTTAGAAATCAAATTCTAGCCCAACATTATCAACGAACGCCTTATATTCAATTCGTGAAACTTAATTCACAAGGTACTCATTTCACTATTCCCGAATTCCTACCTATCTAGTCCAGGGTTCAAAAAGAAAGATTCAAGATAGAAATGGATAATAGTCAATGCTCAGAAATGGGTGAGCATGACCAATCCAATCCTAGATGATAGTGATGGAATACTATCATTTCTATCAACCAAGCACCACCAAGAATAACTATCATAAATTTTCTTTGAAAAATTATTCCTTTATATATAAAATATATTTCCAGGTAAAATTATTTCATTTACCTAGTTTAAAATCAATATTATGTCAATTGGTCTTATTCAAGTGTTTAGGAAATCCCTATCGATAACGTTGGCCAAACACATCGACCAGAATTCTTAAGCTACTCAACAGAACAAACAACACAATACAAAACATTTTTATATCATTAACAAATACGATCTCATATATATACACTCAAAATCATTCTAGGGTGCTACTGACCCTATCTCTAATGAGTTACCCATACCAAAACCAAGGTTCTCGCTTAACCTTCAGCTCTGATACCACTTGTAACGACCCACTTTTCCATACAGTTTAAACTGACAATAAACCACACATGTCCAACCCAAATCGAACGGAAAGGCGGATAGTTAGGGAAAAGAAAATAGAAAGAAGACAGAAGAACTGAACAACATAGAATCTCACAGCGAAACAAATAATCTATAATATATACAGCAAGTCTTTACACAAAAACAAAACTGTAATTTATATAAATACAGGCATCAATTAGAGTACACTAACCTACTTCGACATGGACATTTATAACAACCTGTCCTCACAATTACTGAATGATATACAACAATGAAAGCAACGGAAATAAAATCATCTACGTGAATACGTCTCTGGGCCTTCAACTCCTCTCCTGAAGCTCCAAATATCCAAGTAAACCTGGAGAATATGCTCGGTCTGACCCGAGCATATAGGAAAAACCACGCTCGGGTCAGTCTAGTTAAACCAGCGTGAGAAACACAACCAACTTGATTCTTAAAGTTTAATAACCTTTTCAAACAAAGGTATCTCGTAAGACCTTACCGCAAATAAACACGGACCGGTTTTTACCTTACGATAACCAAATCTCTTTTATAGAAAATCATTTGATATTATAATAGTGTCTAATCGCCAAAGTAATAATAATTAGCTTTTAAAATCCAATTACTTCAAAATAACCTTAATTCAATGTTTAAAATATAATTTTAAACATTTTAAATAATTAAATAACTTTGAAACACTAATTAAATACTATTTGGTAACATTTTAGAATCATAAAATAATTAACTTTAAATCATTATTGAATGATTATTAGTTATCTTTAAAACGTTATTAGTAAATAATAACTATCATAAAACCCTCCTCTATAAATAATAATTATCCTTATAATAACTTAAATTTAAAAATCAACATCCAAATCTAGAAAGAGGCTTAGTATCTCCAATGGTACTTAATCAAGTCACCATTTATTCCATTAACTATCCAAGTTTCATTCCCGTACTTACATAACATCAATCTGTAAATTAAACTCACAATTAATTGTTAATACAACACCTATCCAATACTAGACAATTGGAATGTAATTGAGTGTCCATAATAATGTAATAGCTGAACGAAGTTATTTCTGCTAAATAAATGTCTAAATCTAACTTATCAAGTTAATAACAGCAGAACAGTGATTTATTCTGCTAAACGGGGTCCAATAAATTTAATTAACAGAACGGTGTTTATTTCTACTAAACAAATGTCCAATTTACCACATTCAATTCAATTAAACTCATCACTATTTGACCCAATAAACATCAATAATTAACGTATATAAATTTAAACGACATTATTATTTAAAATAACATGATTTAAATCTAGTTCGTTTAAATATGACATAAATTTTTACATGTCCCCATCTATCAACAGCTTACACTATAATGTTGTACTCGTCAATACGAGTACAACGCAAAATTCCGTGGGCAAAACAGATCACGGATCATGGATCATCAAGATGTGACATTTTATATATTTAACCTATATCCATATAATATAATCAACATTTAAAATTAAAGTTTCTCACCAAAATCATTCGGCCCAAGGCCCAACCAAACGAGCCCGCACCTAAATGAACAGTCAAACTCCATCTTCCCCACTTCGACCTTCCCCCCTCATTCGAAAATTACCTGACAACCAACACTCGTGAACGCTGTGCACGTGCACGGCGACTCGCTTCGCCAACCCACGAACAAACTTCACCTGCGAGTCCAACTCCCCAATCTTGCCGTACCTGCCCCATCGCCTTGGCCTCCGAACCACTACGCTGAAATGCGACCATCCATCCCCAATCGACTGTGCACCCAGGTTTTGCAAATCCCTTTCCTACCTATGCCATCGCCTCCGCCACTCCAAGCACCTTCTCCATACCACGCGCGATGCAAACCAACCTACTCACTCTGCTACAGTTCGATGAGAAACCAAGCATCACCAAAAAGTGCCCTAAACCCTAATCGAAGCATTCCATGACAAACCCAAGGCCAATTCAAAGATCGGGTACGGTTACGACATCTGCCTCGACCCAACGCTCCTCCTCGTCATCTCCGCTCGACCTATCGACCACCCGTTCACCGAAAATTAAATTTATACCCAAAATCAAACTTTTAACAAATCTCAATAACCCAAGAAGCTAAAAATCTTGAAACTTTGGCTAAAAATCATATTTTTCCAAGGCGAACACACTGGTGCAACCCATTCGTCAATCCATGGTAGTTGAATCATGGCCAAAATGAACCTACTTACTGAAATATACCTCTCTCTCCTTCCATACTTGATGAAATTTCCCGAAATCATTTTTATAATAAACTAGACAGGTAAACAAACTCTTTTTATGTTGGAATCAATTGCAAGTATTGATTCTGTTGAGAGAAAGGGATTTTTGAAAAAAAGAAAAGGAAGAATTCACTTTCTGTAAAACAATGGATAAGGGGTTTTCATTTACTGGGTGCATATATATACAAGTGCATGCAAGCAAGGTATAACCAAGCAGTAAAATGATGAAGGGTTCCCATCCATCAACCAGGCAACCAGACATGGAGGACAAGGCAAAGTGGATGGTAGGGAAAAAGATAAGCAATTTAGTGGCTGAAGAAAAATGGTGGCTAAGATATGCTTACAGGCTTCACTTTTCCCCTTCTTCTTTTTTCTCTTTTTTTTTCTTTCTTTTACTATTTGGGCTGATTTGATTTCATAGTTTGATTTGATTTTATAAGTGATGTGATACTTTGTGTGTGATTGGATTTATTATGTGTTTGAATTTGATGTTTACCATCATGATGTTCCTATGTATATGTATATACATTCATAAATATATATATATATATATAGATTTACATGTACACTATTTTGACAATATATGTATTTACATACTTACCTATACATATATATATATGTGTATATACAAATATATTTTCTCATAAGTTTGAAAGTTGCCATCATAAATTTTATACATATTTTTTTTTTCATGTACTCTATTCTTATAACATATACACGCATATATATACTCTTATATATATTTGTAAACATCACAAAGCTTTGTATATATATACATATAGATTTTTTTCATAAATTTGAAATAGTGAAGTTTACATACATACATACATACATATATATATGTATCTATTTTATTATTTTCAGAAATTAGAATTTAAATTTTAAATATAGTCTCTAGAATTTATATATTCAGATATTACCTATATCAGAAATTTATTTTATTCGACTGATAAAAATTAATATTCTAATATTTAAAATTTGTTAATTATTTCAATAACAGATGCAAAAATCCTGGGTCATTACACCTCCAACAGTGTTTGATACAGCTACAGGGTCTGTAACTATTCTACTATCTTAATGCAACTCGTCTACAAGTCTATTCAAGATAAAAGAGTAAAATAAACCCATATCAAATAAGGTATGAATAGGTAAATTAGATAGAGTTAACACACCTTCAATCACGACCTTCTTCCCTTTGTCCGCAAATGGAGGTGCACTCAAGCTAGGAAAAATGTCCAGTGCGTTAGTGGAAACCACCTAGGTAGAGGTCATTTGAGGTGCTGGACACTCCCGCCTCATGTTCCCGAATTGATTGTAGTTCTAACACTTGATCTTCAAGCTGTTCATCTTGCACTCCTTAGAAAAATTTCCCTTCTTACCACATCTCCTACACTACATCTCTTGCTTCTTAATATTCCCTTTGGGCCATATTCCGCCTTTGCGCTGGTTCTGTTGTGGTCTCTTCCCTCTTGACTTCTTGAGCTCACTCTTCACTACCTCCTTGGAAACAACATTCAGTAAGGCCAACTCCACCAAACCCTTGAAAGTCGCACCCATGGGAATATGATTAAGGGCCAAATCTTGAAAAGGTTGATTCAGCCCCTTTGCAAACTTTTGTGAGAAGTATTTATAAACTCCATACCAAACCTAGCCAACTCATTGAACCAATTCACATATTCCATCACTGACATCTCTCCTTGTTGTAAATGTATGAACTTCTCCAACTATACTCCCTTCTTTGCTCTGGAAAGAAACTTTATCTTGGAATGCCTCCTAAACTATCCCCAAGTAATCTCTCCCTCATCAATCTCTGTAACTACACAATCCCACCAATTTAGATCCTCCCCCAGTAAATGCCAAGTAGTAAGTTATCTCCCCACATCATCTTTAAGACCCCTCAATCTAAAAATCTTCTCACAAGTACGAATCTAAGCCTTCGAGTCCATATACGACTTGGTCGCCACATACGACATCCCTTCTGGACTTGCAAAGTCCTTACAAAGCTTAGCAAAATCAATAGCATGTGGGTGGGTTGGAACTACATCTGGTTCCTACTCTATGGGTTCCCTATTAGGGTTAAGCTTGGCTTGTCCTCTCGCTTGCAGATACCGGCGGAACCAAATCAAAAAGTTCATGCCCGAAATCTCAACCGCATCTCCTAAGCTGCAACCAATAGGATCGCTCATCCTTTCTATCTATGATTTAGGAATTTATTAGCAAACTTTTCCATAGATAATATTGGCAAGAATAAAGAAAAGAGTGTACATATTATATTTATATATATATAACCTTTAAAAAGCTTTTATCTATATATATACACACACACTTTGGAAATCCATTTTCAAAACCTTTAAAAACCTTTTTGAAAAAATCTTTTTTTTCAAAATACTTTTTGAGTATGTTCTCTCAATACACCCCTAATCCTTAAGGAATTTCAACCTAGGCTCTAATACAACCTGTGACAACCCGCACCTCCTAACACACCGATCTAAAGCCTAGGACAATTTTGGAACTCGCGCCGGTGCCAAAAAGTACGAGCTACCAGGTTTTGAAACATTATAGAGACTAATACACGGATATGATCTAAGACATTCTACACTCTCAGACCTTATAGTGGAAGGCAATGATGCAGGTTTCGCAGCCAAATTCGGGCGTTTCTGAAAATTTCATTTTTACCCTTATTATATTTAAATTTAATTCTTTTATTAAAATTTCAGGATGTTACACATACAAGATATATATATATATGTATGTATGTATGTATTTAATTAAAACATTGTATGTTTTTAAATATAGATAAATATATGCATAAAATTATAAAATACATACACAAAAAATATTTTATAAAATATATACTTGTATATATATTTTTTGAAAATTTAAAAAAAATTGTTATTGCTACAGAAATCAATAATAAAAAACAATATTTTTAATAAAAACAATTTTATACCCAATAAGGAACTTCATTTTGGCCGTAAATGCTAAATTAAATATTTATATATATTTAATAGTTAATTTCCATTAGACATATTTATATGTATGAATAATGTATATATAGTTTTTATAGACAATATATTAATATGTGTGTGTATGTATGTATGTATAAATTAAATAAATGATTTTGAAATGTATATAAACATTATATAGACATTTATTCAAATTTTAATATATTAAATTTGAATTTTGTAGCTACTAGATTTTATTAAGTCTATCTAGATCAAAACATAAAATTGGATTTTAAAATTGAATTTGATATTGTAATTGTTTATATTATCATTTACAATTATTTTATATTATAAAGTGTGTGTGTATTTATATATAAATAAATAAATAGTGTATTCACTTACATTGTATATACATATATCTTTTACAATGTATATTATATATATACATATATACATTAGACCTCACACATGTATATAGAGGGGATAACATGTCTGTTATGGTTTAAATCTCAACGCTTACACACGGGCATGTTAAGCCATATACACTATCTATATTGAACGTGCATGTACACACTTAGGTGTGTATGATACACATACATATATTATATGATATAAATGATGCAATAAATAAAACCTTATTTATAAATTTAAATTAAATATTGATTTTATTTGAAAGAAATTTAGAAAAGTTCTACATAAATGTAGATTATGTAGGCCCAATAAAGATCCAAATATGTATAAAAAATTGAAATTTACCCAGTTACTACACTATGAGCTAGCCTGGTTCCAACACCGACATCCCTTCTTGTGATAGTGGTGACATTTACCTTTATCATTAGGAGCACTGTTCTTGCTCCTTTTGCTAATACACTTTCTCTTCTTTGAACCATTCGAAGACGTTGCCTTTTCCGTTTATAGCAAGCACTACACCTTGATCTTTGGATGAGCACTCGGTTGATTTTAATATATTGAGCAGCTTTACGAGGCTCACATTCATCTGGTTCATATTATAGTTTAATATGAATGGCTCAAACTATGGAATGAGTGAGCCTAGCGCAATTACACTTATATCTCATTGCTTATAGCAACATCTAGTTGTGAAAGTTTATCAATATAGCTTTTCACCAGTATGGCATAGTTCTCTACACGAGTGCCCTTCGTCTTTATACTGAACAGTTTCTTAGTAATCTCAGACCATGCGGAACAAGATTGCTCCTCAAAAAAAGCTTTAAAGCCATTGAAGATTTAATGGATAATCATGCTTTCATGCTGTCTTTGCAATGGTTTATTTATAGTAGACAACACATAAAATTGGTCAATTTCACAATCTGCTACCCACTTGTTATAAGCAATCACTAATTCAGGATCCGCAACTTTAGCGGGTTTTTGTTTTGGAGGTTTGTGCATGGATGACCATACGCGTTCATAAGTAAGTGCTATTTTATCGCTCTTGGCTAGTCAAAGTAATTAGATCTAGTGATCTTGTCATTTTCTAAAACAAACTTTGCCATGGACATTCTCTGCAAATTTAATTTGAATAGACTAGGACATTTTATACATAGCAAATGTACATATATTATTAGCAAGGTTAAATACATTTATTTCACTTTACTAAAAAGCTCCCACTAGATCTCAAAACTGGAAGAGAGATATAGAAGTCTTTCGACTTCTCTAGTGGATGTTAGGACTCCCTTGCTTTGAGATTCTGACTACAATTTTGCTCAACAAATCATAGGCCCATGAATAATGGATAAAACATTATCAGTTATATCATATACAACTCTTAGTTCACGGTCTTCGTTTGAATCTCATTTCGACCTTGAGTTTACTCAATAAATTGAAAAAGATTATTTATGTGACGCACCACCTCTATACTCACACTAGCCAAGGACACTACTGGGTAATGCCGTCAACTAGCACGACGAATAAGGCTGTTGAGGAGTGACCATCTGTGTAATTGCTTTGTACGAGTACTGATATGTCAGATAGTATGACATGCATTTCATTTCAAGAGGAAATCCGACATATCAAATACAAACTCAAAGCTACCACACAGTGGCTATGTGGACTTCGGAAACAAATATAGAAATAAGCATAACACAAATCAGTCACAGATATTCATATCACAAAGGCGGAAACAAATATGAATATAACACATAGAAGTGTATATCAAAGTAGTGGTCTTACAAGATCCACTACAACACAAAAGAATAGGTACAAGTGCTAAGCAAAAGAATATGTATACATCAATGAGTCTATATCTCGAATGTATAAAAGCAAAAACTGCTAATCTAAAGTAGTTAGCCAAAAATCAGGTGACGGACCCTGATAAGAAGTCAACCAAAAGCACCTGAAATACCTCAGTCAGACCCGATTATTATTTAAGGAGAAAATAATAAACGGATCAGTCTTGCTATAAATATCATATAAAATGAGATAGGATAAGAGATATGACAAAAACCTATGATAACAATAATGCCATACTGTGACAAGTATACATCAGATAACAACAAAAATCATACAATATCTCAAATATTCTCAAACACTAAAAAGAATGTCATATTCTTTAAATTATTCACCAAAACACAAATATTGACAAAACATATCAATCCAATCGCAAAAATCGGTGAAACACAAATTCTAGAAATCATCAACTAGAAATCCAGAAATCACAAAAAGGGGAAGGCCTATCACAAACGGGAGCATGAAAACTCCCTAACATGTGTGACACAAACGGAACGCTATTCCATGGTCGCTAACCATCAAGTTTGAGCTGAAACTCCACAAACGGCCCGAAGACCATGGGTCGTTACCCCACCAATTTGTGCCGAAGCTCCACAAACGGGGTTTAATTCCCCACACAAACAAAGAGACATCGCACATCGCTAGTCTAAATCACAAAATGATCATCAATGATCGACAAGTGTAAATTACACTAAGCTAGTAAATAAATGAGTTAGGCTTCATAACCACTAGCTTAACTTAAATATTTACAAACATATTGTAGACTTCCACTAGAAAATAAGTGTAAATTACGCTAAGCTAGTAAATAAACGAGTTAGGCTTCATGTCCCATAACCACTAGCTTAACTTAAATATTTACGAATAGATTGTAGATTTCCACTCGAAAATTATCACAAGAGTTCAATCGAACAAGTCCAAGAATTAACCGACAAAGTAAACGCAAGCATTTCATACCACTTGTTTTGTTAAGCCGTTTAATTAAATTTCTCATACGAATGAGGTAAAGGTTTGTATATACTAATAGATTGGAAAATGATTTTAAAAGCGAGCTTTATATTTAAAATAGTGTCGGAATCGTTTTTTTGAAAGAGTTTTAGTATTTAGTACTAGTATCAAAACCTTTGTATTTTAAAGTGACAAATCACAAAATGATTGTAAAAACAATCAATCACCAAAAATTCACATACGACAATGTGAATTAAATCCATAAAAATCAATAGCAAATCCATCAAATGGATATTCCCAAAAATCCAAAGAAAGAAGTCATCAAAGTCGATAATAAGTGATAACAACTAACCGGATCAACAAAGATCGATTAAAATTGGAAATCCAATCAAAAATAGGCAAAATTGGCAGTTCCAAACGTTCGGGGTTTAATCGAGACGTCTGGATTTGGGTTCTTTAAATATTCCAGAAAACCCCCAGACGTTTGAAATTTCAAAGTAAACGTCTGAACCTATAAATCAGACGTCTGGAATCTGTCTCTGCCGTTTTATTTTTTGCGTTCTTATTTTTTTTTTCTCCAGGTCTATAACCAGACATTTGGACTTGACAACCAGACGTCTGGTCACCTGGTCTGGGCAACAATTTGCCTAGGCCATGATGGCCAAAACGATTCGGGAGCGATCGGACGAGCAACGAAGACTAGGGATTTATGCCAAGCGACAACCCAGCCTTATAGGCTCTTCGATACACCCCAAATATCATGTCCAAACATCCATAGAAGGATTTTCATAAAATTGGACTTCAAAACCAAAAATTGGAAAATTCACCAAATCAATTCAATTCAAAAGCAAATGAACATGAATAAATGTTAGGAATTCATACCTAACAACAATGAAAGTTATAGACGTAGATGTGAGTTCAAAAACTCACCTTTAGAACTCAAAGACAACGAATGAGAAGCTATAAAACAAAGTAAGACCAATTCCTCTTCAATATACCTCTAGAATATTCAATCTATTATCAAAGGTGAAGTTTTTCCTAAGTTAGGTTATAGGAATTTCTGTAAATTGAAGAGAGATAGAGATGGAGAAGATGAAGAGGATGCTTACCTAAGCATCTCCTTGATTTGGACTTGAATTTGAGTTTCCTAATCAAAACTAGGGTTTAGGAATTTTAATTTCCAATCTTTTCCCCCATTTTCACATTATCTTGAAAGTGTTAGGAAATGGAATGAATGAATGAAGAGGAGTGTGGTGGAGTTAGGGTATTATGTTGGGTTAGTGGGCTGAAACCCAAACCCAAAGCCCAAAATAGAAAAATAGCAAAATTCCACTCAACTCCAAACATATTGATGTTTATACTCAAAAAAGTTGTAAACACCATTTTGGACTCAATGGAAGTGGTCTCGAGTCCCAATTCGACTGTTTACAAAAAGTAACATTTCGGACTTTAATCCGATTAACGATGCTATATTTAAATAAAACATTTAAATATACAATCGTAAAATATGCGGGTTGTTACAGACTCCCCTCCTTAAAGAAATTGCGTCCTCGCAATACTTAAGAAGAAAATAAAAAGTAACAACCATACTAAAGCATAATCAACACAAAAGAAGAAATTTTGAAATGAGAAGTTCACCTTAAGGAGCACGAGAGAGTAAGTCCGGATGTGTTCGCTCGATGAATTCTCTAGATTCCCAAGAGCAATCCTTAGGATTTGAGGACCATTGAACTTTCACAAGTGGAACATCTTTATCTCGAAGGCGTTTACCCTCCATAGCAATGATGCGAATAGGATGTTGCTCATAAGTCAAATTAGGTGAAACTTCAATTTCTTCAATAATACCGGGCTCAAGAATAGAATCAGAATCTCTAAGGCATTTCCTTAGTTGAGAGACGTCGAACACGTCATGAATAGCAGAAAATTGAGCCGGTAATAATTGGCGATAAGCCACGGAACCAATGCATTCGGTGATGGGAAATGGACCAATATATCGATGTGCTAATTTTCCCGATCGACTGAAACGCACAACACCCTTCATAGGTGAAACACGAATGAACACTAAATCTCCCACAGAAAATTCTAACTTCCTTCTTTGGTTGTCGGCATAGGATTTTTGTCTACTTTGAGCTTCTTTCATTCTATGACGAATAAGGACAATCTTTTCTGTGGCATCACGAATAAAATCAGAACCTAAAACCAGCTTCTCATCGGCTTCAAGCCAACACGAAGGAGATCGGCACGGCCTTCCGTAGAGTGCCTCAAAAGGAGCCATACCAATACTAGATTGGAAGCTATTGTAAGAAAACTCAACAAGAGAAATATGATCTTCCCAACTTCCACCAAAGTCAAGAACACATGTTCGAAGAAGATCTTCAAGAGTTTGATTCACATGCTCGGTTTTTCCATCGGACTGAGGATGATAAGCGGTGCTAAAATTAAGCTTTGTTCCCAAAGCTTTTTGAATACCTTTCCAAAATCCACTCGTAAACAATGGATTACGATCGCTAACAATAGAAGTAGGAACTCTATGCAATTTAACAATTTCTTTAACATAGAGTTTGGCTAAAAGAGGTACGGTCCGATTGGACCAAAAAGGGAATAAAATGGGCAGATTTTGTAAGTCTATCTACAATCACCCATAGACTGTCATGACCCGAACGAGAACGGGGAAGATCGTTAATAAAGTCCATGGAAATTTGATCCCACTTCCAAACTGGAATGTCCAAAGGTTGCAATAACCCACTGGACCTTCGATGCTCGGCCTTTATGAGTTGGCAAGTCATGCAATGCTAAATGAAGTTAGCAATATCAGATTTCATTCCATCCCAATAATAAAGTCGCTACTACTACCGAGATGAGTGGTAAATTTAGAACGATGAGAATCTTCTAAAGTGTCTTTACGAAGATCACAAATGTTTGGCACAATAAGTCTACCAAACCTTCGAATGCCACCACGAGCATCGATTTCAAAATCTTTCAAACCATCAACCTTATTTTGATCCCTACAACTTTGGCTAAGAAAAGCCAATTCAGGATCTTGCTTTTGAGCTTCAAGGATGCGGTCCAAAGGAGAAGGATGAGCCTCAAGGCTACATAAAACAAGAGATGAACATGAATCAGATACGATCTCGAATCTCACAAGTGGATAAAGTCTCGAGATCATTCCATTCGGATATCATCATAGAAACAACCGCTTGTTGCTTACGACTAAGGGCATCGACAACACGATTTCCCTTTCTGGGAGTATAGAGAATATCAAGATCATAAGATGCAAGGAACTCGATCCAACGTTGTTGATGCAAATTAAGTTCCTTTTGAGAAAATAAATACTTCAAAGATTTATGATCGGTGTAGAGAACAATTTTCTTTCCTAAAAGATAATGCGGCCAAATTCTAAGAGCGAAAACAATGGCCGCGAGCTCTATATCATGAGTGGCATATCTAGTCTCGGCAAGCTTTAATTGTCTAGAAGTTTAAGCGATAACACGTTCCCTCTTGCATGAGAACGACACCCAAACCAACACGACTAGCATCGGTATAAACAATAAAGTCTTGGTTCCCTTCGGGAATCACAAGAATAAGAGCATCAGAAAGAAGTTCTTTTAAATGATCCTCTTTCCCGAAAATCTAAGACGTTCAAAATTATAATTAACTTTATGTAATCATCTTTTTAGAATATTTACTTATTACAAGTCAATTTACTGTGTCTGACTGTCTCATCATAGCGTTTAGGAGATTCCTATCGATAACGTTGATCAGGCGCATCGACCAGAATTCTTAAAGCACTCAATGGGCAAAACAACACAAAATCATCTTCTATATGATAAACATGTCTCTTAAAATTTTACGAATATTCTTTGCTCGTTTTAAGAACAAAATCCAATTATACTTATAAATATCTTATTAAAAAGATTTGCAAATTTTAAATTGTTGTTTTCATCCATAATCAATAAATACAAGGATGGTCTCATCGAGATATTCGCAGAATACTCGATTCATAAGATGGATGAAATAAGCTGGACAAACTGAATGACATCACGAGTTACTCATAAGAATCATAACGAGTGCGGAATGCGGTAAGTGGAATGCTACCCTCCGCAACTCGTAGCTGATGAAAACCGGTGGCAAGGTCGAGCTGGAAAGACCTTAGCACCACTCAATAGATTGCTTAGGTGGTAATCCTAAGACAAGCACAAAAAACGGGGAAATTCATGAACTACTTGAGTGAGGGAAATAACATCTTCCTCATCAAGTGGGTTTAAAGAATGAAATGATGTCATAGAATTGGAATCAAAATCATTAAGAACAATAGAAATCTGCTTAACAGATTGAGAATGTCAAAGATGGATAGTCCTCTTTGGACATAGGATATGGGCTTCATAATGATTAAGCCAATCCTTTCCTAAAAATCAATTCCGAAAGCTAAGTAGCGCATAATATGCAAATCGGATCGGAAAGCATAATCACATAAAATAATCTTGACATTTTCACAAAGTAAACTGAGTGTTGCGAATCCACCAACCGGATTCGCAATTCTCAGTGAAGTCATCAAGCCCATAATATTTAAAGAAAAAGTATCAACAATTTCTTTTGATATAAAAGAGTGAGATGCACCCGAATCAAAAGAAATTTCGAAATAGGATAATCACGAAACAAATTAATGCCATCAAGGATAGAATGAAAAATACCTTGACCAAGAGAAGGGTTACTAGGGGCTTGCACAACATTCAGCTTTCCCTCTCTCCTACTTTGAAGTATGGAACATGAAGATATAAGATGACCGAAACTTTTGCAATAGCGACAATAAAGGGGTTTCGGACACTCATTGGCATAGTGGTCCATAGAACCACAATTGTAGCATTGTCCATGACTAGAGGTAGGAGTCTTTGCTACCGAAATTGCCTGATTCCCTTTTTTGTTGGGATTAGGGCTTTTGAACTTAATATGCCTCTTCTTGTTGATGTTGAAGTTTTGTTTGGCATCCACAACTTCAACATCACTTTCTTTATCGGCCTCTTCTAGTCGAAGAGTGATATCTACAAACTGGTCGAAAGGCACTTCTAATTTCATAGGTAAACCTTTTTATGGTTCTTACTCAAAGCACAGATAAACCTTTGATTCTTTACAAGATCCAAAAGTTGTTGGACAGACATGAATACGCCATCCAGAGAAGGTGTACTGGATTGACCAGCGCTAGGACTGCCAGATCTAACCATCTCTTCTTCTTTAAGAAAGAAAGAAAGAAGAGGAAAAAGGTTATTCTCAGAATGAATATCAAACAAACTTGATTGATAAAACAAGGCATCATAACAGAAAATAGACTCGGATAAATCCTAAGGCACGATTCCTAAGAGAGACTTAGGACAATGATCCTTGCTAGATTATTCTACATTGTTCCGAAGTTTGGCTCTGATACCAAGCTGTGATGCCCCACCTCCATACTCACACTAGCCAAGGACACTACTGGATAATGCCATCGACTAGTACGAAGAATAAGGTTGTTGAGGAGCGACCATCTGTGTAATTGCTTTGTGGGAGTACCGATATGTCAGATAGTATGACATGCATTTCATTTCAAGAGGAAATCCGACATATCAAATACAAACTCAAAGCTATCACATAGTGGCTATGTGGACTTCGGAAACAAATATAGAAATAAGCAGAACACAAATCAGTCACTGATATTCATATCACAAAGGCGGAAACAGATATGAATATAACACATAGAAGTGTACATCAAAGTAGTGGTCTTACAAGATCCACTACATCACAAAAAAATAGGTAAAAGTTGTGACGACCGCCCATGACCCCTGCACTGAACATGGAAATAGTGCGCTGTAAAGTGTGCCAGGCAGCCATGGACAGTTGCCAAGGTAAGTTAAAACAGCAGAATCTATCGTATTACTCACAGCGCATGGATAAAATACAATAGAGAATATATATAGTGAAGCATCTCAAATGGAATCTCATCAATTAAGCTTCATAATAGTTGAATACAAACATCTGAATAGTCAATACATCAAGCCTCACTACATATCACTCAGAGAATTATACAAAGCAGCGGAACATCCAGTACATATAGTAAGAAAATAATATGCAAGCCTCCAGCTCGTCTTCATCATCAGCATCGTCGGAAACTAAGAATAGCACATGTCACCTGCTACCTAGTCTGCCCATCCCAAAGCGGATGAACAGCCCAAGGCAATAAGAGTTAAACATAAAGCCTTGAGTCAGACAACAGTCTTAGCGAGCGGTAAATTAACTAACAACATACCAAAAGAGCATAAAGGAAAAAGGAATAGGAATCCAACCCTCCCACTCCACCTCTTTCTACAGTGATAGCCCCCAGACACACTAAGCAGAAGTAAACATAGCAAAGCGGACATTTAAAGTAAAGCAATTATCACTCGAGTCAAGGTCAACATTTTCCAAGTACAAACCCCCAAGGTCTAAGCCAAGATCAGATAAGCACCCAGAAAACATTGCTCTTGAGACCGAATGACGATACAACCAAACATCCATGACTCTGGCTATCACTGTTATCTTTGCTTCGATACCACCGTTAATTGAATGACCGACACATTCTTTCAGCCGTCCGTCAAGGGTTAATGGCAACCCCGGTTCTAGACAGAACTCCGCACGTCGTCGCAGCCCGTGCCTAGGACTATCGAATCTGCCCAGAGTACTCGACTACAATCATAGCCTTTAGGGACTATCGAATCTGCCCAGCGTACTCTTGCTTTGAGTATGCTAGAACCTTCAATAACGATGAAACCTCAGCCTTCTAGTCATCCTCATCGACGACTATTTCCATACTAGCTCAAGCGCCTCTCGAGCAAACCATTATCCTCAAACCCGAACCATTTCACCGAGTTATCAACATGCTTGGAATGATTCCGTCTGGATTAAACCAAGGCTATCTCATACCATGCCTTGCTTCATCTCATCATAGAAAAGCCTCATCTCAACATCAACATCATCAAATCTATCCATATGAGCTTCATCATCCGCCACATATGCCACGAGCAGCTTTTCCAATTCAAGAGCCTTTCCCTTAGCTTTTGAATCATCTTCGACCATCTTGTCCAAATCAAATCATCAATCAACTAATTTATAACAATCAATCAAGTCAATCATTAATCCAAGTAATCAAGCATTCAAACATGATCAAATAAACAATTATAATAATAATGGCAATCTTGTAAATAAAGAGTCCAAATCTAACAAGCATGAATTATGAGCAATATCTCTACAACTTGATGAATGAACTTACATAGGTTAACATGTAGTAAAATGGATGTCAAATCATCCTGAACAATAGATCTATGCTTAAGTTTAAGAAAATGCATGGAAATCACTATTTTAACACCAAATCAAGCCAACAATCTGATATACTCCTTTGGATCCGTGTGAGAGATAACCACCACTCACCAAATCACCTAAACACCTCAAAAGCAACACACTTCAGATCTGGACAGCGAAGGATCTAACTCGATCTATCAAAATTCCGCTTCAAACGATGAAATCTCTCTTCGATGGTTGAAGATCTTCAATCTAAGCTCTTGGATCTTCGATTTGATCTTCAATTTGGATGGAAGGAATCACAAGATTAAAGTGGAGAAAATAAGTGAAGAAGTGTAGAACTCGAGCTCTCAAAATAGCAGCACTTCGTCGCTTCAAAATCCGGATCCCAAAAAGTGAGGAAATGGACGTGTATTTATAGGCTGAAATCCCTAAGTCGTCCGCCCCCTTAAGTCGTCCACGACTTATCTCCTCCGACTTACGACCTAACAAACCCTACGACTTATCCATCCCCTTCGACCTACGACTTATCAGGTCCTACGACTTAAGCCATAACACACGCGCGCGCGAACCAGGACTCAACGACTCAACACTCAACGACTCAACAAATCCTACGACTTAACTTTGCGTGACTTAACACACACCCACATTCCTACTTAAGTCGTTTAAACAACTCAACAACTTACGACTCATCGACCTTGCGACTTAACTACTCAAGCTTAAGCACGACTTAAAACATACACGACCTAGCCCCTTAAGCCTTCATGCGGCCTACTACTGAAACAACCTAACGACTTAAGCACCCACGCGACCTAACATAAGTCGTCTATGACTTAACTAAACACGCCATAGCAACTCAACGACCTAAGCACCTTAACTCGTCCATGACTTAACTTCCTTAAGTCGTTAACTCACTCAAACCCTAGGTCGCTAACTGCTACCACCAACTTCCTTAGTTCGTTGCCGACCTATCCTCCTTAAGTCGCTAACTCGCCCAGTCTCCTAGGTTGCTACTCTTATGCCGCTAACTCTTAAGTCGTCTACCCACCTAAGTCGCCAATTCCTTAAGTCGTCTACGACCTAGCCTTCTTCACGACCTAAGTCCCAACACTACCAAACTCCTTAGGTCGCCAACTCCCTTAAGTCACTCCACCGACCTAACTACTATACGACCTAAGCTCCGAACGACTTAACCACACTATCAATCTAATGACAACAGTTTTACGATGTTTCGATCCGTAAAAATATGGGTCGTTACAAAAGTGCTAAGCAAAAGAATATGTATACATTAAGGAGTCTCTATCTCGAATGTATAAAAGCAAAAACTACTAATCTAAAGTAGTTAGCCAAAAATCAGGTGGCGAACCCTGATAAGTAGTCAAGCAGAAGCACCTGAAATACCTCGGTCTGACCCGAGTATTATTTAAGAAGAAAATAATAAACGGATCAGACTAACTATAAATATCATATAAAATGAGATAGGATAAGAGATATGACAAAAACCTATGATAACAATAATGCCATACTGTGATAAGTATACATCAGATAACAACAAAAATCATACAATATCTCAAATATTCTCAAACACTAAAAAGAATGTCATATTCTTTAAATTATTCACCAAAACACAAATATTGACAAAACATATCAATTCTAATCGCAAAAATCGGTGAAACGCAAATTCTAGAAATCATTAACTAGAAATCCAGAAATCACAAAAAGGGGAAGGCCTATCACAAACGGAAGCATGAAAACTCCCCAACACGTGTGTCACAAACGAAACGCTATTCCATGGTCGCTAACCATCAAGTTTGAGTTGAAACTCCTCAAACGACCCGAAGACCATGGGTCGCTACCCCACCAATTTGAGTCGAAGCTCCACAAACGGCCCGAAGACCATGGGTCGCTACCCCACCAATTTGAGCCGAAGCTCCACAAACGGGGTTTAATCCCCCATACAAATAAAGAGACATCGCACATCGCTAGTCTAAATCACAAAATGACCATCAATGATCGACAAGTGTAAATTACACTAAGCTAGTAAATAAATGAGTTAGGCTTCATAACCACTAGCTTAACTTAAATATTTACGAACAGATTGTAGACTTCCACTAGAAAATAACTGTAAATTACACTAAGCTAGTAAATAAATGAGTTAGGCTTCATGTCCCATAACCACTAGCTTAACTTAAATATTTACGAATAGATTGTAGATTTCCACTCGAAAATTAACACGAGAGTTCAATCGAACAAGTCCAAGAATTAACCGACGAAGTAAACGCAAGCATTTCATACCACTTGTTTTGCTAAGCCGTTTAATTAGATTTCTCATACGAATGAGGTAAAGGTTTGTAAATAATAATAGATTGGAAAATGGTTTTAAAAGCGAGCTTTATATTTAAAATAGTGTCGAAATCGTTTTTTTGAAAGAGTTTTAGTATTTACTACTAGTATCGAAATCTTTGTATTTTAAAGTGACAAATCACAAAATGATTGTAAAAACAATCAATCACCAAAAATTCACCTATGACAATGTGAATTAAATCCATAAAAATCGATACCAAATCCATCAAATGGATATTCCCAAAAATCCAAAGAAAGAAGTCATCAAAGTCGATAATAAGTGATAACAACTAACCGGATCAACAAAGATCGATTAAAATTGGAAATCCAATCAAAAATAGCCAAAATAGGCAAAATTGGCAGTTCTAGACGTTTGGGGTTTAATCCAGACGTCTGGATTTGGGTTCTTGAAATATTCTAGAAAACCCCAAACGTCTGAAATTTCAAAGTAGACGTCTAAGCCCCAACCAGACGTCTGAACCTATAAATCAGACGTCTGGAATCTGTCTCTGCCATTTTATTTTCTGCGTTCTTATTTTTTTTTCTCCAGGTCTATAACTAGACGTCTGGTCACCTGTTCTAGGCAACAATTTGCCTAGGCCATGATGGACAAAATGATTCGGGAGCGATCAGACGATCAACGAAGACTAGGGATTTATGCCAAGCGACAACCCAGCCTTATAGGCTCTTCGATACACCCCAAATATCATGACCAAACATCCATAGAAGGATTTTCATAAAATTGAACTTCAAAACCAAAAATTGGAAAATTCACCAAATCAATTCAATTCAAAAGCAAATGAACATGAATAAATGTTAGGAATTCATACCTAACAACAATGAAAGTTATAGACGTAGATGTGAGTTCAAAAACTCACCTATAGAACTCAAAGACAACGAATGAGAAGCTTTAAAACAAAGCAAGACCAATTCCTCTTCAATATACCTCTAGAATCTTCAATATATTATCAAAGGTGAAGTTTTTCCTAAGTTAGGTTATAGGAATTTCTGTAAATTGAAGAGAGATGGAGATGAAGAAGATGAAGATGATGCTTACCTAAGCTTCTCCTTGATTTTGGACTTGAATTTGAGTTTCCTAATCAAAACTAGGGTTTAGGAATTTTAATTTCCTATCTTTTCCCCCATTTTTACTTTGGCTTGAAAGTGTTAGGAAATGGAATGAATGAATGAAGAGGAGTGGGGTGGAGTTAGGGTATTATGTTGGGTTAGTGGGCTGAAACCCAAACCCAAAGCCCAAAATAGAAAAATAGCAAAATTCCGCTCAACTCCAAACATATCGATGTTTATACTCAAAAAAGTTGTAAACACCATTTTGGGCTCAATGGAAGTGGTCTCGAGTCTCAATTCGACTGTTTAAAAAAAGTAACATTTCGGACTTTAATCCGATAAACGATGCTATATTTAAATAAAACATTTAAATATACAATCGTAAAATATGCGGGTTGTTATAGACTCCCCTCCTTAAAGAAATTGCGTCCTCGCAATACTTAAGAAGAAAATAAAAAGTAACAACCATACTAAGGCATAATCAACACAAAAGAAGAAACTTTGAAATGAGAAGTTCACCTTAAGGAGCACGAGAGAGTAAGTCTAGATGTGTTCGCTCGATGAATTCTCTAGATTCCCAAGAGCAATCCTTAGGATTTGAGAACCATTGAACTTTCACAAGCGGAACATCTTTATTTCGAAGGCGTTTACCCTCCGTAGCAATGATGCGAATAAGATGTTGCTCATAAGTCAAATTAGGTGAAACTTCAATTTCTTCAATAATACCGGGCTCAAGAATAGAATCGGAATCTCTAAGGCATTTCCGTAGTTGAGAGACGTCGAACACGTCATGAATAGCAAAAAATTGAGTCGGTAATAATAGGCGATAAGCCACGGAACCAATGCATTTGGTGATGGGAAATGGACCAATATATCGAGGTGCTAATTTTCCCGATCGATTGAAATGCACAACACCCTTCATAGGTGAAACATGAATAAACACTAAATCTCCCACAGAAAATTCCAATTTCCTTCTTCGGTTGTCGGCATAGGATTTTTGTCTACTTTGAGCTTCTTTCATTCTATGACGAATAAGGTCAATCTTTTCTGTGGCATCACGAATAAAATTAGGACCTAAAACCATCTTCTCACCGGCTTCAAGCCAACACGAAGGAGATCGGCACGGCCTTCCGTAGAGTGCCTCGTAAGGAGCCATACCAATACTAGATTGGAAGCTATTATTGTAAAAAAACTCAACAAGGGAAATATGTTCTTCCCAACTTCCACGAAAGTCAAGAACACATGCTCGAAGAAGATCTTCAAGAGTTTGATTCACACGCTCGGTTTTTCCATCGGATTGAGGATGATAAGCAGTGCTAAAATTAAGCTTTGTTCCCAAAGCTTTTTGAAGACCTTTCCAAAATCCACTAGTAAACAACGGATTACGATCGCTAACAATAAAAGTAGGAACTCTATGCAATTTAACAATTTCTTTAACATAGAGTTTGGCCAAAAGAGGTACGGTCCGATTGGACCGAACGAGAATAAAATGGGCGGATTTTGTAAGTCTATCTACAATCACCCATAGACTATCATGACCCGAACGAGAACGGGGAAGACCATCAGTAAAGGCCATGAAAATTTGATCCCACTTCCAAACTGGAATGTCCAAAGGTTGCAATAACCCACCGGGCCTTTGATGCTCGGCCTTTATGAGTTGGCAAGTCATGCAACGCTTAATGAAGTTAGCAATATCAGATTTCATTCCAGCCCAATAATAAAGTCGCTACTACTACCGGGTTGAATGGTAAATTTGAACGATGAGAATCTTCGAAAGTGTCTTTACAAAGATCACAAATGTTTGGCACAATAAGTCTACCAAACCTTCGAATGCCACCACGAGCATCGATTTCAAAATCTTTCAAACCATCAACCTTATTTTGATCCCTACAACTTTGGCTAAGAAAAGCCAATTCGGGATCTTGCTTTTGAGCTTCAAGGATGCGGTCCAAAGGAGAAGGATGAGCCTTAAGGCTACATAAAACAAGAGATGAACATGAATCGGATACGATCTCGAATCTCATAAGTTGGTAAAGTCTCGAGATCATTCCATTCGGATATCATCATAGAAACAACTGCTTGTTGCTAATGACTAAGGGCATCGGCAACACGATTTCCCTTTCTGAGAGTATAGAGAATATCAAGATCATAAGATGCAAGGAACTCGAGCCAACGTTGTTGATGCAAATTAAGTTCCTTTTGAGAAAATAAATAATTCAAAGATTTATGATCGGTGTAGAGAACAATTTTCTCTCTCAAAAGATAATGACGCCAAATTCTAAGAGCGAAAACAATGGCCGCGAGCACTAGATCATGAGTGGCATATCTAGTCTCGGCAAGCTTTAATTGTCTAGAAGTTTATGCGATAACACATTCCCTCTTGCATGAGAATGGCACCCAAACCAACACGACTAGCATCGGTATAAACAATAAAGTCTTGGTTCCTTTCGGGAATCACAAGAATAGGAGCATCGGAAAGAAGTTCTTTTAAATGATCCTCTTTCCCGAAAAGCTAAGACGTTCATGAAAAGACGGTGCGGATCGTGCTATATGGAATTATACTATACTAGTGCGGAAATAAACTAAGATACTATAGCAATGTGAATAAGTATAATAAAACAAGCACGCCAGAAATTTTTATACTGGTTCGAACTTCCCATTCTACGTCCAGTCCCAGAATCCTTCTGGAATTTCACTAAAACAATAACCCTCACTTAACCCGGACGAACAGGTTTACAACACCTGAACAACAGAACAAGATTTCGATGCCTCAACAGCCAAAGAGGACTTCACTCGGCTGAACAGCAAAACAGGACTTCAACTTATACAGAGAGTATTTGACACAGTGTGTTCTTGATAACACGGATTTGTCTCCTGATTGTACAACCTTCCTATAATCTTCTCCTTTTGATATATATGTGTGTGTATGTGAAGAATATGGAAGTAAATGAATGATTTTGTATGAACTTGAATGCATAAGAGTGTGTTAGAATCAAAGTAGATTAAGAATAGAAAGAGTTAGATCAATTAGGTTAATAAAACCGATGATTCTAACATGTTTATATAGATTATAAAAAGGTGCAATTGTTCGTGAATAGTTATCATGAAAGTATATGGTCATACCTGTTGATTAAAAGTCGTATCTCTTTATGGAAGAGAAATGTCTGTTTAGAAATATAGCCGTTATAGGAATTCAGACGTCTGAAAAATAGAATTCAGACTTCTGAAATAGTTCACGTGCAAATAAGAAAGCAAATAGGTCATTTTTGACCTGATTCAGACGTCTGAATATTTTCATTCAGACATCTGAATATTGTGAAACAATATTCAGGTTTCAGCTTTCAGACGTCCGAATGACATTATTCAGATGTCTGAATTTAGCCTGTAACAAAAAATTATCATAGCTCAAATGGTTAGAGCACTTGCCTTCTGAACTAGTGACCCGGGTTCGAGTCCCACTCCATGCAATTTTTGAAAACTTTATTTTTCATTTAAAATATGAATGTATATGTGTGTATATCATTTTGAGAAGATTTTAACATTTGTAAACTCTAGACACGACACTCTATGACTAATAATACTTTGTTTGTCACCTTCGTCTTATCTCTATCGCATATATCTCTTCTTGTATCTCCATATACATTCTTTCATACTTTTGTACTGTGTATATTCATTTTGAACGTATTTGATTATCTCCTTTTGATGCTCATGTACCTGCAAATTAGCTTAGAGTTTCTTTGACATAATTGTATAGTTGTTGTCATTAAAATCCAACAAATGAGATTCTAACATTCTCCTCCTTTTTGATGATGACAACTATACAATTTAAAAAATTATTCATTCTGTATAAAAAATAATATTAATATGTTTAAAGCTCTCCCTAGGTATAACATCTCCCCCTAAGTTTAATATCTCCCTCTATTAATATGCATATGAATTTCTCCCCCTTTGTCATTATCAAAAAGAATGAGGGAATATAATAAATTATATAAAATATCTTGTAAATAACGAGATAAACTCATTATTAATTATGAAGGAAAAATAAAATAGATTTTACCATATTTGCTTAAGTCCATATTTCATTGTAAGCACGTAATTCTATTAAATGTATGGAACATTCTTTAAAATTCCAAAATCTATCATTTTCCTTTTGTTTCTCCGAGTACCTGCAAAAAATAATCATCATTTTCGGTACCCACTTATTATGTTAGGGTCCGGGGGGTTAGGTCTTAGAAAACCATACCCATTTGGGTGTGGTTGAACCTTTATAAAATAATTTTCATTATTAACTACCATATCAAAATAATCATCAATGTATTTTTCTCTATTTTTCCAATTAATAGGAACCCAAATACTTAGATAATTTTTATTCATATTTCTGGTCAATGATTTTGTACTTCTAAAGAAATTATAAACATTATCGGTCATTGCAATATTTGAATTTTGATTCCTTTTTGGTTGAATTATGGTAGACTTGGATTTAGAAATATTTCTCCTATTTTTTTTATTTTTGGGTGGAGCTACTGATTTCTTAGAATAACCTAGTCCTTTCTTATTTAAAAAAGATTGGGAATTCTCAATAATCTTAGATAGGTTCTCACTGCCTTTATTGAAGTTAGTCACATTTTTAGTAATGCTTTCTAACTTTGTTTTAAGGCTAGTATTGTCTAGTTCAATCATTTTGATCTTGGTTTTTAGCTCATGATTTTCAGAGATAAGAGCATCATTCTTTTTCTTTTGAGTTTCAGTTTCTTGACTCAATAAGGTAAGTTGAGAGTTATCATTAGAAAAAGTATCTTGAAGTTTTCCAAGTTCTTCTAATATCTTCTTTTCGTCATTAAGCATATCTCTCTCGAATTCTGCTTTTCTCTGATTTTCTAGAGCCTCTTTATATTTTCTTTTGAGACTTTTTAAAGAAATTTATTTCAATCATGTCATCAAAAGTAAGATCATTTACCTCATTCTCTATAGCCATGAAACAAACATTTTCTTGTTCATTTTCACTGTCACTACTGCTTTCTGAAGAAGAAGAATCTGAGTCATCCCATGTTACTGAAAATTCTTTTCTTTTAAACTTGTCCTTTCGGTTCTTATTGTGATTCTTCTGTTCTGGACAATCTTTTTGTATGTACCCCTTTTTGTGGCAGTTAAAGCATTCTAGTATTGATGAAGATGGCTTATTTGAATTGTTGTTGAAGTTTCTTTTCCCGTTGTTTCGATTTCCTTTTCTGTACTTCAAAAACTTTTTAAAGTTTTTAGCAATGAATGCTAAGTCTTCTCCATCCGAATCTGATTCTTCTTTTTCTGCATGAAATGCCATATTCTTTTTGTCTTGCGCTTGTACTCTTTTAGCCTGCAAATTCACTTCGTAGGACATTAGATTTCCTATCAACTCTTCTAGCTTCATAGTAGAAAGATCATTTGCTTCTTCAATGGCTAAGACCTTTCTTTCCCATTCATTCGTTAAAGAGTTTAGGATTTTTGATACAACATCAAAATCAGTAAATTTTTCTCCTAGTCCTAATAGAGAGTGATAAATATCTTGAAATCTAGAGTACATATCATTAATAGACTCATCCTGGTTCATTCTAAAATTTTGAAATTGACTTTTCAACATAGAAATTTTGCTTTGTTTAACCTTGTTAGTACCTTCATGTGTAACTTTTAGTGTTCTCCTATTTGATAAGCAGTTGTACACATACCAACTCGATTAAATTCATTCTTGTCTAAGGCACAAAATAACATATTCATAGCTTTGGCATTTGCAGTAGCATCTAATTTTTGTGTGTTTGACCATGAAGAGTATTCTGTTGTAGGAATGTTATACTCAGTTTGAGTGATATTCCATGAATCAAAACCATTTGCTTGCATATAAATACGCATTCGAGTTGCCCAATAGTTGTAATTCATGCCATTGAATAGTAGAGGTCGTCCAGTAGATTGACCTTCTACAAAACTGGTGTTAGTGACAGTGCTAGTGCCGGTGATGTTTTCCATATTTACAAAATATCAAATAACTTTGTAACGGTTTGTAACAACCCTAGATTTCTGCATATATTTAAATTTGACTTTATTTTATTTTAAGTAATTGTAAATTTTTTTTTCAAACATTTCATTTTTAAATATAAATGTTGATTATTATGTGAATTATAATTTCAAACTGGTATAAATTGAATATTTTCCTGAATATTGATTTTTGGTCAATTTGGGTCAAACTTTGACTTTTAAATTTTAAATTTAAATATTTGAAATTTTGAATTTTATATTTTATTATGAAAATAGATTAAATTTTTAGAATACTGCTTTTCGTTTCGTTGAAATCGGAGTTATATTGTGAAAGTTATGCTTTTTACAATATTGAGTGTAAACTGTTTATTTAACAATATTATTTATTTTAATTTATATAAATGATATTTTTATTTGATATATCTTATTCTAATTTGTATATTTATGCTATATTATATATATTTTGTCTTTTAAATATTTTTAAAGTGTTGATAGAATTTTTCTAAAGTTTATTGAATTTATTTTCAATTTTAAAACCTAGTTCCCATTTTCTTTGCTATTTTCTTAATTTAATTTTATATGATTTAAAATTTATTTATTTATTTTATGCATTCACTTGTATTTGCTGTGTTTCTACTTTATTTATATTCATTTTACATGTAGTTAAATTTAAATAAAAATTTTCCAAAGCTTATAGAATTTGTTTCCATTTTTTTAGCCTAGTTTACATTTTTAAGCTATTTTCCTTATTTAATTATATTTAATTAAAATTTATTTATTTATTTTATGAATTCATTTTTTTTTCTGAGTTTTATCTTTATTTATCAGCATTTTCATTTGTTTTAATATGCAAAAAGAAATTAGGGAAATTTGAAGAGTTTGAGTCCTTTTGTATACCTAGTCTCTTTGTATTCTTGCCTCTTCATTTCAACCAACACCACTTCAATTTTGGCCGTTCTTTTCTCATTCTTTCAGCTGACTATTCTCATATTTTTCACGTACAATCAAAAACTCCTCAACCACAAAAAAATTTCGGCCATCATCTCCTTGGAAAGCTTGGTAAACTTTCATTCTTTTTTCCATTTTTTTTCTTGTTTTTCTTATGTAACTTGCACTTGCCTTCATCTATTTGCTCGGCCACTCCCTCCTCCACCACCATGGCCACCTCCAACACCACCACATCAGGTTTCCACCACCTCCAGCCCTCTACCCAAGCCTATCCGTGCACCCTTGTGGATCAGATCCACCAAGATATTGAGCAAAACCCACATATATGTACATAGCCTAGCTTCTTTGCCTTCATCACCTCAAACCACCACCTTGGCCGCCCCTTGCACCACCATCTCCAGCCCTTACCAGACCTGAAACCCTCTGCCACATCACTTCCAGTCCACTACAGACCTGGCCGTGCCATGCTTGCTTGTGGTCGTGACCTTTGTTGCTTTGGAAACCACTTTTGTTGCCTTGAAAACGTTGTTTTGTGCCTTATAGTTGTGCAGTTTCATGCACACAAACCTTTGCTTCATCAACAAACCATGTTAGGCCGACCATACCCAACCAAAACCTGATCCAAATCTTACCTTAGACCTGTAGTATACCTTATGGCTGAACCTAGAGTGTGTTGGAAGCAAGTGCAAAGCATTTCAGCTTTGATTTATGCAGTTATTTCTAGCCTAGTTTAGTAGTTTTGAATTAAAAACTTATGTATATTAGATTGTTTTCTGTGACTTGTATTCAAGGGAATTGATACTTTGGCTCTTCCACTCATCTCTGTGTCATGTTATCGTGCTTGTGTGGATCTCATTTGTGTATTCGTCGTTGTATCTCCAGCTCAAACCGGTGAGTTATTCTCACCAGACAATATGTACATATATAACTAGTGAATTGACCCCTTTTGAATATGTAAAATGCATTATCATGTTACACCTGCTATGTTATGATTTTATGATGTTCACCCATGCTTAAACACCTATTATATTATATGTTACTGTTATATTATGCTGTTCTATTATTTTTATCAGTTTATCACACTACAAGTTCCCTTTAGATTAGAATCACTATGGGTTGAAATGATACATACCCGAACGGACTTTAGAATAGGAGAAAACCGTTATGGGCTGAAATGATAGGCCTGAATGATTTTCAATTATTTTCATTTACTTGGGATTGCGGGTTTGAAATGATCAAACCCGGGTTTTCTTTGTAAATTACGGGTTGAAATGATATATTACCCGTATCACTTTACCTAGGCTAAAAATGAAATACAGACCTGTAGTTAAAATATGTTTTTCTAAAAATTTTAAAATATTTTAGAAATGTAAATGTTATAATATTTTGATTTAAATTTTATTTAAATGATTTTTGTAAAGCATTATTGATTTTTTTGAAAATTTATAAGTGAAATAAATTAATGGTAAAGTTAGAAAATCTGAAATGTAAGTTATTTTGGGAAATTTTAATTTGGTGATAATTGGAATTTAAATTAAATATGAAATATGATAAATTCATGATAATTTGGATTAAAGTTAATTTAAATGATTTTATAATATATTAATGATTTTTGAATAAAGTAAAAATGTGAAATGAATGAATATTTAAGTTGAAATTTTGAAATATAACTAAAATTGGAAATTTGTGAATTTGGCTTAAAAGTGAAATTTAAGTTAAGTAAATAAAAATGGAATTAAGTTATATTTGAAAATTTAAACTTAAGTGTTAAGTTAATTTAATTTAATGAATTTATAATTTAATATTGGAATTTAATAAGTGAATTATTATTAAATTTTGATTTTTGAATGGAGGTTTAACTTTATAAAATCATGAATATAAGGGTATTTGAATGATTGTTTTAAAAGTGAAATTATATGATTTTATAAGTTAAAAATGATTTATATAAAAATATAATTGTTTGTGAAATTATACTGAATATTTGAAGTTAATTAACTGCATTTCTGAAATGTTATTAATTCTAATGTAAATGGTAATACAACATTTGTAAATGCTGTCGTTGATAATAATGAACCAAATGGCTAAATTTAATTAAAGGCTATTATAGCATTTTTGTAAATGTTATAATGGTTGAATTTAACTAAGTTTATTTGAAACTAATGTAACCCTATTACAGCATTTTAAATGCTGTCTTTTGTTAAATTGAACTGTTTTAAATGTGACTTTTCGTAGCATTTTCTAAATGCTGCGAAAGTTGAATTTTCATTGTTTTAATTAATTTAAGTGAACGAATGAACTTTGAAAAGTTAAATTTTTGGAAATTTAATAATTTAATTATTAAATATAATAACTTCATTTTATGATTTAAAATGAAGTAATTTGTTTTGAAATATAAACTATTTTGAAATATGATATTTTGATATTTTGAAATGGATTTTTGAATGATAATAAATTTTGAAATGATATTTTATTTCGAAGTATAAAATACCATTTTGAAATTTTAACCACGGGATGTATTTAATTTATAGTTTAACTGATCCTTAAAGGATGGGCGGTCCCAAGCATCCTTTGAGTTATTGTGCATTTCTACTACAGTTCACTTGAGTTGGTTTACATTATATAAGTATATATTGTCCTGACTCGAGTGTTTTGTGTTTTACTTTACGCTCGGGTCAGCCTGAGTATTTATAGCTTAGCTTTGGATTTTGTTCTGGAGCTAGGAATCGCTGGAGATTCTGCTTGTCTAGTTATCTATTTCCTTCCAGTTCAGTTGTTCTATTTCAGATCTGGTATTTATAAACTTCTATGTATTTGGGATTTCTATTGTATATGTTTTTAGAATGATATTATGTAATATGTTTTTGAGAGTTTGTATATAGTAGCTTCATGAACTACTATGGTATTTTATTTCCGCTGCGAGTTATTCTGATATGTTCTGTGTCTGTGATTCTGTGTATTTGATTTCATTTGCTCCAAATTTATTTACAATCTGTTATTTTGAATTATTCAAGTCAGACATGTGTGGATTATTGTCGATTTGAATGGTCTAAAATAGTGGGTCGTTACAGTTGGTATCAGAGCTTTGGTTTTAGGCAAACCTTAGCCTACGGAGCAAAAACTCATTAGAGATAGGGTAGAAATACCCTAGAATGAGTGAAATCAATCTCAGAATCATTTCTTTGTGAGAGGACGTATTTTTGAAGTATAAAATGTTTTGCAAATGATTTTAAAGAATTTTCAAAGATTATTTTGATATAAAATTTTCTTTCTTTGAAAGTAAAATTTTCTAAACTTCATTCCTTTCTTATCCACCTTGTTAGTAATTTCTTTGATTAGGATCCTCTCAAAATTTTGAACTTCTCTCTTGATTGATCTAGATCCATTGTTGATAGGAATCTATTTTGAGTATGGCAAAATCAGTAGTTTGTTAAGTTGTTTTGAGTAAACTCTGTTGTATCTTTTGCTTAGCTAAAGTTGTCCAACTAAAGATATTTATGCTTCTGTTTTCGTATGTTATGAATTCGAGTCTTTCCAAATTTTTATGGGAATTTTTCTGTATCGATATAGGTTATATATCTCTAATCTTCGTTTGGATTCTTATCGAATAAGATTCCTTTGAATTTTGGAACGCTCCCACTTGTTCTGAAATCCATTCCTGTCTCTCTCTATTGGTATTCTTTTGATTCTGGAGTATCCCATAACTCCACTTAGAAGGATCTCTATAAGAATAGGATCCCACCAATCTTTGAATGATTTGTGAAGGGGTGAAACTTCTTCACAATTGGCATTGATTCACCGGAGATTTCTATATCTTTGGTTTAGATGCCGCTATCTCTTGCGATCGAATGTTGATTTTTCTTGGAATTCTGCATCGATCTGTTCTTGAAGTCACGGTTGATCCGGTTAAGGTCGCCCACGATTTATATAAGTATATTCATCTTCTATTTTGAAATTTAATTGTCTCATTTTCGTTCGAACTTAATTTCGAATCAGAATCATATTTGATTAGAGTCCCTCTAAGTTGAATTTCTATCTTTGTTTTGAAATCCATTCTTGAACCATCCTTTGAAAAATCAGGCTTGTTTATATTTTAGAAATTGTTTTATATATCGAAATTATTATATTCTATATATAAAAGTTAAATGTTTTCGATAAAGATTATAAACCCTTTTAAAATAAGAATTTGAGGTTTTGAAAGGATTTGTAATTTTGAAAAATTATATAAGAAATTGATTTATATAAAAATGATTTATAACTAAAGGATTTTGTAAAGACCCGCAAATCCGTCTTCCAAAAACTCGACACCGATACGACCACTGTACCAACTGTCGAATAATCGAATGGCGGAAACGCAAACTTTAGGGTTAAAAGAAGAGGTAGAAGAAAAGATAGAAGAAAAAGAAAGAAGAACAACGGAACAACATCAGAAACAGAACAACAACATAATCTCACATTCGTAGCGGAACAATATATAATAGATAAATCAATAATCTTTAAAACAAAAGACTATATCAGTTTATACATACATCAATCATCAGAGTTTACAACAATGGACAGTTATATAAACTTGTCCTCATACAGAATACACAGCGGAATAAATAACAAGTACGATAGTACGCTTCGCCATCCAGCTCATCTCCAAAGCTCCAGAATATCCAGAATATCCTGATAAAATAACTCTAGGCTGCCCGTGTGGAAAATTATGGGCACCCAGAGTTTAGAAAGGGAACAATAAACTCCAGGTCAGTCATGGTGACTGGTGTGAGATCGTAAAACAGTTATTTTCGCAAAGAAAATAAAACAATTTCGCAATGCTTTTGGAAAATGAAACTACCATAAGGCCTCCCACCACACACACAATGCAAACGCAGAATTGGAGGAGATTTCTCCTTATGATAGTCAAAAATGCTTACTACGCGAAATCAATTGATATTATTATTAATGTCTAGTGCGGAAAACATTTCGAAAATATAATATCAATCTTAGCCAACATACAACTATTGTTGTATGTCTACTATAGCTACTACGTTCAGTAGCAGGTTACCGCCACATTCCATAGCAGGTAATACAATTAAAAACCGTACGGGGTTCGTATTGTTTCTTTGGATTTCCAACAATGGTCAGGCTAAGGAACTTCCTTATACCGAAATAGAACGCCTCTGGAAAGACACCTCGGATCCTAACCGGATCTCTGCAAACAAAAGGCCGACGCTACCTCACGCTCTAACCGAGCTGTAACTAGGTAACTAACACACGAGCTATGCCATCCCCCGGTCGTTACCGACCTTTATCCGAGGATCCTCAATCGAAAAGCAACAGCCGCAAAATATAATCCACATAGGTAAAATATCTGGGCTCCATACCATGATACCACCTTTTATCCAGAAGGAAATGGCATTCCCTAGGGGCGCTACCCCTACAAACCTTTGCCGCACATTCCTGTTTCGACCATTACCGGGTTGTGAGGCTCGACGAAGTCTCGTCCACAAAGCTACGCTTTTTCACAAAGCCACGCTTTTTCACAAAGCCACGCTTCTTCACAAAGCAACGCTTTGATCCATAATTGATCAACAGCACTTCGTGTGCCACATTACCAAATTGGGAATGTATCACTAGTAACCATCAACTACATAACCTCTGAGCTCGTACGTCTCAGAGAAGGGTGTTAAGCTAAGAGAATAAATTCTCCGCCACCAACAGAAATGTATTTGATAGAAACCAGCTTCACATCTCAAAGTGTAACGTCAGACACACATCCATACAAGTCCGTTCCGGGATCGAACGGAACCGAAGGCACTTCCAAAGAAGCCCTTGCAATCCGGATATTCACTAATCACGTCCGGACTTCCCATCACAAAAAGAGTGATATAAATCTCTATACCGGAGCAACTCGGTGCAGAGACATTCGACAGGTTGTCCTTTCATTTTCACAAATATCCGGTCTTCACACCGGTCTTCAAATGCTATCCATTCGCGACGTATCACTATTCGGAATGGGTTATATGACACAAAGGTCCTCTCCCGGCTTAACCGAATAATGAGCGTTTGTTTTAAAAAAAACAAATCAAGTGTCATTTCAAAGGCAAATATTGATAGTTGGTTCTTTAACTATCAATAACATTCATAACAAACATCCAATTCAAATAATTTTTCCCAAATTATTTAATTTCAAAATATCTTCATAAGATATATATTTTTCCACACTTCACATTTAAAAATCAATTTCAAATCATATTTCATACTTCACGTTTGAAAATCAATTTCAAATCATATTTTCACACTTCACGTTTGAAAATCAATTTCAAATCTCAAAACGGTCCATTTAAACCAATTAGATAAATCCTTATCGATTTATTTCAAATTTACATTTCAAGTTTGTAAATTTATTTCCACACTTCATCACTTTGAAAATCCGATTTCAAATCATATTTTACACTCTTTAAAAATAAATCAATATTTATTTTTAAAACAAATTTCCCTTTCCTTTATATTCGGAATTTACATTCCTAAAAATCCACTTTTACACGATTTTCAAATCATTTTCCAAATATTCATTTTCAACCCCAAATCAACTTTAAAAATTGATTTCTCCATTTTATTTCAAATCCCAAATCGAATTTCAAATTGATTTCTGAATTTACTTCAACACCGAATCACATTTCAACTTGATTTTAACTTTTAATCCCAATTTCCAAATCATTTTACAAATCGATTCCCAAATTTATTTTCAACACAAAAATAAATTTTTCATTCAACATTAAATAAGTTTTCATATCGATTCCTCAAGGATTTATTTTAAATACCCAATCAATTATCAATTTGATTTCAAATAAATTTATCTCCTTTAAAATAAATTCTTTTATTTTCCCAAACCATCTAAATTTCAATTTTAATTTCAGAAATCCAATTTCATTTATTTCTGGTATCCAACGATACCAAAAACACATTCAGCTAAATTTTAGCTCTCAATACATTCAATCACAGATATAATCATATGCAGATTATAAATAATCAATCAAACAACATATGAAATCAATTCAAATGTTTTGAGGAATCCTGTTGGATCCCTCCAACCTGTTTCCCTGCATCCACAGATGTTAGCACAATACCAATTCCACTTCGAGGTGGAATATCGCGGTATATGGGTTTTTATAAAAATATCCGCTTACTAACGGCGCAATAGGGTCTCATCCGCTATACGAGGCGGGAAATCAATCAATCCAATATATACATATGCCAATATGTATATATTGCTATATATATAGATATATCCTACTATATCTAATACACATCCAAACAGTCAATCATCAATCAATAACTGTAAAAGAAAATCCACTTTCAATTTGAGTGAGAAGATCTCACCTTTAATTTGCAATCCATTTTCCATTTCCGACTTGATTCTCGATCTCTTTTAGACCTTGTATAAATATTTATACCGTTCATCAATATTCGAAATAATCGAGTAATCAATTTCTGTTTGGTAATTTTAATTATCCAATGATTTTGTTTTACCATTTTCTTTTAATAAATCATTTTTACCAACCCAACAATTTAAATAGGCTAACTAACACCGTTTAATCATCATGTATATATATTCTTGAACTGCATATATAAAGTAATTTACATGGATTTATATAAATCTATTTTTATATGTTTATCTTTCCCAGGATATCAAGATTCAAATTAAGAAATAACCTCAACTATACCTATCAGTTTTACTGTATATATATATATATATACATATATATACACTATAAATAGGAAAATAAATAAGTTGCACATTATATACCTTGACGACTCGACCCAGAACTCGCGTACGTGACAGCGCCACCACGCCTTCCAGCTGCGACCGCCCCAGTAATGCTCGACTTCGACTTGCCACTGACGTGCACGATAGGCCCCACTTCGACCAGCCCATCGCCTGAACCCACCAGAAATGCCTCACCGCACTGCTCGAAATCGAGCTCAGCCCTAAGCAACCCCGCGCCCTCTTCCTTGCTCGCGAGCAACTGACTTCAAGCTTGAATTCCCACGCGCGCCACCGCCGATCGCGATACCGCTGAGTCGCGATTCGAACTCGCTCCCCCTTGCAAAAGTCGATCGACAACGTAGCCCACGATCCAGTTCTTCGTGAGCTCGAGATCTCCCCTCTGGCCTCGCTCACCAACGCTCGTCCACGTGAAACACAACTGCTCACGCGAACCCTCATCCATGCCGAAGTCGCTAGCAACCCCAATCGTCGAGCGCGCGTGCCCCCCTTCTCTTCAATCGAACTGCGATTGGTTTTTTTTTTTGATAGCTCGCCGAGATAATTTTCGTTCGAACTGGAGGAAACTACTTCGGCCATTAATTGATTTTGTTTTCTTTTTGAACGAGAGAGGGGTTTTGATTTCAAAACTGAGAATGAAGGGAATGAACGCGACCATTAGATTTTATTTCAAACTAAAGAAGATTTTGTGTTCGGCCATTGGTTTAAATTTTTTATTTTCACTGGAGTTTTAAAATCTCGGTAGGGTGATTCAAAACGAAGGAGAAAATATCACTGCACGTTCAGAAGGTAGGGTGGCTGATGGAGACGTTATAGACTTTGACCGTTCATTATATTATTTTATTTTTATTTTCAAACTGCCTCATTTCGCAATACGCGAAATCTCGAACTCCGAATCAAACATGCCGACAGGCGTCTAAAATGTTATCCGCCTATTTTGAACGCAATGGAAAAGGTTTCGAGTCCAAATTTGATCGTATGGAGAAGATAGCTTTTCGGACCAGTTATTAAATTAAATTTTCGATTTAATTTCATCGCGTTTGCTTATCGTACGGCCAAACGATCACTCCAAACATTACGAAAATTGAAATCCGATAATAATACAATATTACGGATCCAATGGAACTGGTTTCGTCAAATTCCGAGACCGTGCCCCGGAACGCTATTTTTAAATATCGATTTAAACGATAAATTTCAAAACCGAACAAAACAGTTCCAAATCCAATTCTGAAAGTTCCAATACCTTTAGAATTATCAATATAAATTTTCTAAGCCTTCAGATTATTTTTAATCAGCTTAAAATCGAAGATTCAAATTTTTACCCAGTTTTAAATAATTAAATTCAACAATTTAATCGCTAAATTCATTCTGATATTCGAATTTCAAATTAAATTACCATTCGAATATTTAAACTCAATTAAATATTCACATTTCAAATGTCAAAAATTCAGGGTCGTTACAAACTTCCCCCCTTAAAAGAATTTCGTCCCGAAATTACAAGTTAGGAAAAAAATGGTCCTTAACTCGTTTGTTATTTTCCCAATTCAAACAGTTTTATCAACTCGATAAAATAATCTTTCTTATTAAAGACACTATCATTTCTCTTATTAACTTTCCAAACATTTCATAGTTCCAAGCAACTTTATTTTATTTCACAATTCAAATTTTAAATTTTCAATATTTCTCAAAAAATTTCTAACACTCGAAATTTCGAAAAATTTCGCCAGCGTCTCCTTTGCGCGGCTAATACGGCACGACTACAAAACGTCCCTACGGACTCCCAAATCTCAAAAGAAAACAAAATGCCAAGTGGCAGAATCAGAAACTCATCAAATTTCATACTGAAATTTAAATACATACCTTTTGTCGAGCAATTTCAAATTATCTTCAAAATTTAATCCAATTCCATTTTCCTATCGCCTATACAATCCCTGTATATTTTACTGAACAATAATGTCCAAATTCACTTATTGGATTTCCCAATACCAATTTACTTAAGAATTTCATTCATTCATTTCTTAAGTTCAATATAAGTATTACATACTTCTTATATTCGTTTTTACTTCACAAACAAAGTTATACATTCATTTTCGTTCAACTTTGCATTTCAATTCCATTTGAATTCAATTGACAATTTCAATTCTATTTGGAATTCATTTTATCTTCATATTTTCATTCAGATTTTCATTTCGAATTTTTACTTCAATTCGATTTATCTTCTAATTTTGAATATTGAGTTCCATTTACCTTTATCTCAAATTCACTTTGAAATCACTAAAAAAATCCTTTTTAAAAATGGATATGGAAAGCACGTTCCCCCATGGATCACAGTTACTCGGCGGTTTCGCTACTATCCCAGTAGAATCGCTCGTAATCTGTAGATTTCTCATCTCTTAAATTTCGCCATGGTTGTTGCCATAGATCGTAGTTCACACGGCGGTTGCGCCACTATCTCAGTGGAATCGCTTGTAACCATAGGCATCTCGCCCCTCGAATTTCGCTGTGGCATACGTCGTGATCAATCAATATGATCCCATCACGATCAAACGGACACTCATACTGAGTTCCCAGACCTTCAAAAATTTTCAATGGAAGGTACTTTTTCATATCCTTAGTTTGGAAAACATATGTCATATATGTATAGTATTTCATTTCCAATTGATTCCATTCGATTTTAATTGGCATTTCATATTCACATTCACCAACTTAGAATATTTTCAATATCAAGTTTACTTAAGAATTTCACACTTATTTCTTAAGTTCAATACAAGTATTTTCCATACTTTTGATATTAATTTTCAATTACCACTTATATTTAAACTGGATTACCAATTCCATATAGATCCAATCAATATTTCATTTATAATTATTGAATTCAATTCGTTTCAAACCTTATTCATTTGGTCAATCTCAATTAGCTTCACTTACTAATTTTAGTTTAATACATCACTTCGTTTTCCGCAAATCAAATTCAATTCCAGTTCTATTTACTTACAAATTCAAAATGAATTTTAACACTCAATTTCATTTCTTGCACTAGCAGTTGCAAATTTATTTATTCATTCACATATTCATTCATTTTCAATTTGAATCTCATTCCAATTAGATTTCAAATATTTTATAAGTTATCAACTTATTTACATTCCATTAATGAATTTTATTCCAAATAATTTCTTGGAATTCTATTTCAGTTTGTAAATTACATTTTCAATTCACATTCTCAAATCTCATTCGTATATGGATTTTATTTACTTATCTTTCAATTCATATTTGTAAATTTCATTTGTTAAGTGAGTTTATCTCCAAATCTTTGGTTATTATTTGAATTTCTTATTCAATTCCATATATCAATGATAATACTTCAATATTATCTTTTCCTAACAACCAAGCATCCAAATACTATGATAATTTATAGAAAATCATTTCTTTTCTATACAAAAATAGTTTTGGGCAAAATTATTTCATTTACCCTATTTAAAACAATACTGTGTCGGTTTATCTTGTTTAAGAGTTTAGAAACCCCTATCGATTACAGTTGGCCACCCTGCATCGACCAGAATCTATAAACAATCAACCGATAAGTCAACACAATACAAAACAAATTTTGTATTCACTAACAAATACGCACTCATATCTATTATTACACTCACACTCATTCTAGAGTACTACTGACTCTATCTCTAATGAGTAACACCCAACAGAGCAGGGTTGTCGCTTAACCGGATGCTCTGATACCACTTGTAAAGACCCGCAAATCCGTCTTCCGAAAACTCGACACCGATACGACCACTGTACCAACTGTCGAATAATCGAATGGCGGAAACGCAAACTTTAGGGTTAAAAGAAGAGGTAGAAGAAAAGATAGAAGAAAAAGAAAGAAGAACAACGGAACAACATCAGAAACAGAACAACAACATAATCTCACATTCGCAGCGGAACAATATATAATAGATAAATCAATAATCTTTAAAACAAAAGACTATATCAGTTTATACATACATCAATCATCAGAGTTTACAACAATGGACAGTTATATAAACTTGTCCTCATACAGAATACACAGCGGAATAAATAACAAGTACGATAGTACGCTTCGCCATCCAGCTCATCTCCAAAGCTCCAGAATATCCAGAATATCCTGATAAAATAACTCTAGGCTGCCCGTGTGGAAAACTATGGGCACCCAGAGTTTAGAAAGGGAACAATAAACTCCAGGTCAGTCATGGTGACTGGTGTGAGATTGTAAAACAGTTATTTTCGCAAAGAAAATAAAACAATTTCGCAATGCTTTTGGAAAATGAAACTACCATAAGGCCTCCCACCACACACACAATGCAAACGCAGAATTGGAGGAGATTTCTCCTTATGATAGTCAAAAATGCTTACTACGCAAAATCAATTGATATTATTATTAATGTCTAGTGCGGAAAACATTTCGAAAATATAATATCAATCTTAGCCAACATACAACTATTGTTGTATGTCTACTATAGCTACTACGTTCAGTAGCAGGTTACCGCCACATTCCATAGCAGGTAATACAATTAAAAACCGTACGGGGTTCGTATTGTTTCTTTGGATTTCCAACAATGGTCAGGCTAAGGAACTTCCTTATACCGAAATAGAACGCCTCTGGAAAGACGCCTCGGATCCTAACCAGATCTCTGCAAACAAAAGGCCGACGCTACCTCACGCTCTAACCGAGCTGTAACTAGGTAACTAACACACGAGCTATGCCATCCCCCGGTCGTTACCGACCTTTATCCGAGGATCCTCAATCGAAAAGCAACAGCCGCAAAATATAATCCACATAGGTAAAATATCTGGGCTCCATACCATGATACCACCTTTTATCCAGAAGGAAATGGCATTCCCTAGGGGCGCTACCCCTACAAACCTTTGCCGCACATTCCTGTTTCGACCATTACCGGGTTGTGAGGCTCGACGAAGTCTCGTCCACAAAGCTACGCTTTTTCACAAAGCCACGCTTTTTCACAAAGCCACGCTTCTTCACAAAGCAACGCTTTGATCCATAATTGATCAACAGCACTTCGTGTGCCACATTACCAAATTGGGAATGTATCACTAGTAACCATCAACTACATAACCTCTGAGCTCGTACGTCTCAGAGAAGGGTGTTAAGCTAAGAGAATAAATTCTCCGCCACCAACAGAAATGTATTTGATAGAAACCAGCTTTACATCTCAAAGTGTAACGTCAGACACACATCCATACAAGTCCGTTCCGGGATCGAACGGAACCGAAGGCACTTCCAAAGAAGCCCTTGCAATCCGGATATTCACTAATCACGTCCGGACTTCCCATCACAAAAAGAGTGATATAAATCTCTATACCGGAGCAACTCGGTGCAGAGACATTCGACAGGTTGTCCTTTCATTTTCACAAATATCCGGTCTTCACACCGGTCTTCAAATGCTATCCATTCGCGACGTATCACTATTCGGAATGGGTTATATGACACAAAGGTCCTCTCCCGGCTTAACCGAATAATGAGCGTTTGTTTTAAAAAAAACAAATCAAGTGTCATTTCAAAGGCAAATATTGATAGTTGGTTCTTTAACTATCAATAACATTCATAACAAACATCCAATTCAAATAATTTTTCCCAAATTATTTAATTTCAAAATATCTTCATAAGATATATATTTTTCCACACTTCACATTTAAAAATCAATTTCAAATCATATTTCATACTTCACGTTTGAAAATCAATTTCAAATCATATTTTCACACTTCACGTTTGAAAATCAATTTCAAATCTCAAAACGGTCCATTTAAACCAATTAGATAAATCCTTATCGATTTATTTCAAATTTACATTTCAAGTTTGTAAATTTATTTCCACACTTCATCACTTTGAAAATCCGATTTCAAATCATATTTTACACTCTTTAAAAATAAATCAATATTTATTTTTAAAACAAATTTCCCTTTCCTTTATATTCGGAATTTACATTCCTAAAAATCCACTTTTACACGATTTTCAAATCATTTTCCAAATATTCATTTTCAACCCCAAATCAACTTTAAAAATTGATTTCTCCATTTTATTTCAAATCCCAAATCGAATTTCAAATTGATTTCTGAATTTACTTCAACACCGAATCACATTTCAACTTGATTTTAACTTTTAATCCCAATTTCCAAATCATTTTACAAATCGATTCCCAAATTTATTTTCAACAGAAAAATAAATTTTTCATTCAACATTAAATAAGTTTTCATATCGATTCCTCAAGGATTTATTTTAAATACCCAATCAATTATCAATTTGATTTCAAATAAATTTATCTCCTTTAAAATAAATTCTTTTATTTTCCCAAACCATCTAAATTTCAATTTTAATTTCAGAAATCCAATTTCATTTATTTCTGGTATCCAACGATACCAAAAACACATTCAGCTAAATTTTAGCTCTCAATACATTCAATCACAGATATAATCATATGCAGATTATAAATAATCAATCAAACAACATATGAAATCAATTCAAATGTTTTGAGGAATCCTGTTGGATCCCTCCAACCTGTTTCCCTGCATCCACAGATGTTAGCACAATACCAATTCCACTTCGAGGTGGAATATCGCGGTATATGGGTTTTTATAAAAATATCCGCTTACTAACGGCGCAATAGGGTCTCATCCGCTATACGAGGCGGGAAATCAATCAATCCAATATATACATATGCCAATATGTATATATTGCTATATATATAGATATATCCTACTATATCTAATACACATCCAAACAGTCAATCATCAATCAATAACTGTAAAAGAAAATCCACTTTCAATTTGAGTGAGAAGATCTCACCTTTAATTTGCAATCCATTTTCCATTTCCGACTTGATTCTCGATCTCTTTTAGACCTTGTATAAATATTTATACCGTTCATCAATATTCGAAATAATCGAGTAATCAATTTCTGTTTGGTAATTTTAATTATCCAATGATTTTGTTTTACCATTTTCTTTTAATAAATCATTTTTACCAACCCAAAAATTTAAATAGGCTAACTAACACCGTTTAATCATCATGTATATATATTCTTGAACTGCATATATAAAGTAATTTACATGGATTTATATAAATCTATTTTTATATGTTTATCTTTCCCAGGATATCAAGATTCAAATTAAGAAATAACCTCAACTATACCTATCAGTTTTACTGTATATATATATATATACATATATATACACTATAAATAGGAAAATAAATAAGTTGCACATTATATACCTTGACGACTCGACCCAGAACTCGCGTACGTGACAGCGCCACCACGCCTTCCAGCTGCGACCGCCCCAGTAATGCTCGACTTCGACTTGCCACTGACGTGCACGATAGGCCCCACTTCGACCAGCCCATCGCCTGAACCCACCAGAAATGCCTCACCGCACTGCTCGAAATCGAGCTCAGCCCTAAGCAACCCCGCGCCCTCTTCCTTGCTCGCGAGCAACTGACTTCAAGCTTGAATTCCCACGCGCGCCACCGCCGATCGCGATACCGCTGAGTCGCGATTCGAACTCGCTCCCCCTTGCAAAAGTCGATCGACAACGTAGCCCACGATCCAGTTCTTCGTGAGCTCGAGATCTCCCCTCTGGCCTCGCTCACCAATGCTCGTCCACGTGAAACACAACTGCTCACGCGAACCCTCATCCATGCCGAAGTCGCTAGCAACCCCAATCGTCGAGCGCGCGTGCCCCCCTTCTCTTCAATCGAACTGCGATTGGTTTTTTTTTTTTGATAGCTCGCCGAGATAATTTTCGTTCGAACTGGAGGAAACTACTTCGGCCATTAATTGATTTTGTTTTCTTTTTGAACGAGAGAGGGGTTTTGATTTCAAAACTGAGAATGAAGGGAATGAACGCGACCATTAGATTTTATTTCAAACTAAAGAAGATTTTGTGTTCGGCCATTGGTTTAAATTTTTTATTTTCACTGGAGTTTTAAAATCTCGGTAGGGTGATTCAAAACGAAGGAGAAAATATCACTGCGCGTTCAGAAGGTAGGGTGGCTGATGGAGACGTTATAGACTTTGACCGTTCATTATATTATTTTATTTTTATTTTCAAACTGCCTCATTTCGCAATACGCGAAATCTCGAACTCCGAATCAAACATGCCGACAGGCGTCTAAAATGTTATCCGCCTATTTTGAACGCAATGGAAAAGGTTTCGAGTCCAAATTTGATCGTATGGAGAAGATAGCTTTTCGGACCAGTTATTAAATTAAATTTTCGATTTAATTTCATCGCGTTTGCTTATCGTACGGCCAAACGATCACTCCAAACATTACGAAAATTGAAATCCGATAATAATACAATATTACGGATCCAATGGAACTAGTTTCGTCAAATTCCGAGACCGTGCCCCGGAACGCTATTTTTAAATATCGATTTAAACGATAAATTTCAAAACCGAACAAAACAGTTCCAAATCCAATTCTGAAAGTTCCAATACCTTTAGAATTATCAATATAAATTTTCTAAGCCTTCAGATTATTTTTAATCAGCTTAAAATCGAAGATTCAAATTTTTACCCGGTTTTAAATAATTAAATTCAACAATTTAATCGCTAAATTCATTCTGATATTCGAATTTCAAATTAAATTACCATTCGAATATTTAAACTCAATTAAATATTCACATTTCAAATGTCAAAAATTCAGGGTCGTTACAGATTTTAAATTTGAAATTCGTGAATTGAACTCCGGTATGTTGAAATTGGTTTTAAGATTTTGAAATATATAATAATAATATGATTTAAAGGTATTCTTCCGAATAAGAAATGTTTCAAATGATTTTAATGAGTTTCGAATGATTTCGAAGAAATTTCAAAAGAAGTTTGAGAAAATAGAAGTCCAGAACTCACTTATGTCGCTGGAAAATAATTTCGGTGATGAGTGCACGCATCATCGACGTTGATTTTCGAGTTTCATAGTGGGGGAGAGGCCACTTTAGTAGCATTGTTATGCGAGTGATTTTGTGAAACCAGTTTTGATTTTCAAATTCCGAAGTAATATTTGATATTCGAAAGATATATGTATATATATTTGAAATGATTTGAAGTAAGCCGGTGTTCAGTCCTTTAGTTTCGGATTTGAAACCTATCTTTTGAAATTGATTTACTGATTGGTTGATTTCCAACCCTTGAATTTGAAAATGATTTCTTCGACTATTTTGAAGGTTCGAGCACTTCCAAATCAAGGTTAACTTTTCAAAGCTAAATTTTTTGAAAAGTATGAATTATTTGATAAAGTATATAAATTTGTTTTGAATGTTTAAGTATGAAGTAATATGATTTAAATAAGTTGAAACTGTTTTGTTAAGTAAATGAATAAGGCAATTTTAAAATTTTCTAATATGAAATTTAGATTCGAAATGCTTTGAAAAGAATTTGGTCTTCAAAATATTTTGAATAAAATTTAGTTTAAATGTTTTAACTTAGTAACATCTTTATGAAACTATATATTTAACAAGTTGGAATAAATATATAAGTTGTACGTATGGTGTTTTATTCGCATAATTAATTTGATCCAAATTTGAGTACACAAGTTCGAGGTGGATTACACCATTTCGTGTTAGGATTTTCATTCGATTCTTGATGGCGAATATTTGATATGGATTTTGGGCTTGATTCTAGAATTCTCTATCGTAGTATATGGCTATGCAAGGAGACTGATGGCTTCTAGTCGAGAAACCATATCGAAATCCGCATTAGGGAAGTCGAATGGACAATACTAGTTCGAAAGCGAACTTGTGTGATCGCGATCAAATGTAGTTTTGCGAAATGATGGCGTATGTACATCTTATATCCTAATATCATTTATATATTTTGACGCTGAAATTGAAAGCTGTCGAGTTAGAATATCTTTGCTTACTAAAAGAAAATTCCAATTTAAATTACAAAGATATATAACCCATAAAAGCAAAGATATTCAAATCCCATATGGCTCTTCATACAACGAAATTTATTTTGAAAAATTTGATCCTTATATAAGATGGACCTTACATAAGTATAAGATGATTTTGAAAACATTTGATTTTGGAAATGAATTGGTTGACTTCAATTATTGATTTGGAAATTTGGATTTATTTTCTAAATCTATTATTCTGGAAACGTTGAAACTAAAGATAATTAATTTGAGAAGAAATAATTCGGTGAAATTGTATATGATTTTGAAATTGAACTGATATTGAAACAAATTGAAATTTGAGAACCTTATGTTACTAAACACTTGATTTGGAAGTTGTCGAACTTATATAAAACTGATTTGTATGAGTATGAAATTGATTCGAAAACTATAGATTTGAAAAGGTACTCAATTTGAAAGTGAAATCTTATATATAATGGATATTATATAAGTACGATATTTGAAAGTGATTTGAAAAGGTACTATATGATACATATTTTCGAAGTAAAGATATGGAAAGTGCCTTCTGCTTGATATCCGATTTGTGGCCACATCTTGGATTCATTCTATCGATATTATTCTCTCTGATTTTTGGTTTTCCGGATATGATACTCGAGTGTCCTTCGAATTCCATGGCGTTACCCATGGTCTTATTTTTCTCTCGTGACTGCATAGCGCAACTGCCTGGCTGAGTCTTGCCTAGGGGTACGGATTGTTTCCTGGGGGATCCAGGCGTAACCATTGTGTATCCTGCAATCTGTGTAGGTCGCGAATAGTAGCGCAAATGCTTGGCTGAGTCTTGCCTGGGGGTACGGATTGTTTCCTGGGGGATCCAGGCGTAACCATTGTGTATCCTGCATTCTACTAGTCATCATGGCGTAACTCGCAGGGCTGAGAAAGCTTGCGGATATGGATTGTTTCCTGGGGGATCCAGGCGTAACCATTGTGTATCTGCGAACCATGGTTAGACAAAGGTTTTGTTTGTTTTTGTTTGGATTGTACTTTCCATATCTGTTTTAAAGGTTTTTCAAGTATTTTCACTGGGTGTTGAAACAAGTCTACTAAGTACCTAGAGAATTCTAGCTTTGCGCCTGATCAACGCACTGCCAGAGTCTGCAGGAACGAGGATAAACTTGTTAAGACATCGAGTTATAAAAGTATTTTGATAAAATATTATATAAATGATACTTTGATCAGTTATTCCTTTTTTTAAAGGATTTTAAAGTGTTTTAAATATTTTACCTCTTTAACCAACAATTTTAAATAATGGTTCATTCTTGTCTTTCAACTTGTTTTCCCTCCTAGCTATTTTTCCCCTACCTTCTTTCGGGATGTCTTCCAACTTATTATTCTTTCTAGTTGTTCCTCCACTTCCTTCCTTTTCGAGGACGAAAAGATTTGAGTAGGGGAGAGTGTAACAACCCTAGATTTCTGCATATATTTAAATTTGACTTTATTTTATTTTAAGTAATTGTAAATTTTTTTTTTCAAACATTTCATTTTTAAATATAAATGTTGATTATTATGTGAATTATAATTTCAAACTGGTATAAATTGAATATTTTCCTGAATATTGATTTTTGGTCAATTTGGGTCAAACTTTGACTTTTAAATTTTAAATTTAAATATTTGAAATTTTGAATTTTATCTTTTATTATGAAAATAGATTAAATTTTTAGAATACTGCTTTTCGTTTCGTTGAAATCGGAGTTATATTGTGAAAGTTATGCTTTTTACAATATTGAGTGTAAACTGTTTATTTAACAATATTATTTATTTTAATTTATATAAATGATATTTTTATTTGATATATCTTATTCTAATTTGTATATTTATGCTATATTATATATATTTTGTCTTTTAAATATTTTTAAAGTGTTGATAGAATTTTTCTAAAGTTTATTGAATTTATTTTCAATTTTAAAACCTAGTTCCCATTTTCTTTGCTATTTTCTTAATTTAATTATATATGATTTAAAATTTATTTATTTATTTTATGCATTCACTTGTATTTGCTGTGTTTCTACTTTATTTATATTCATTTTACATGTAGTTAAATTTAAATAAAATTTTTCCAAAGCTTATAGAATTTGTTTCCATTTTTTTAGCCTAGTTTACATTTTTAAGCTATTTTCCTTATTTAATTATATTTAATTAAAATTTATTTATTTATTTTATGAATTCATTTTTTTTTTCTGAGTTTTATCTTTATTTATCAGCATTTTCATTTGTTTTAATATGCAAAAAGAAATTAGGGAAATTTGAAGAGTTTGAGTCCTTTTGTATACCTAGTCTCTTTGTATTCTTGCCTCTTCATTTCAACCAACACCACTTCAATTTTGGCCGTTCTTTTCTCATTCTTTCAGCTGACTATTCTCATATTTTTCACGTACAATCAAAAACTCCTCAACCACAAAAAAATTTCGGCCATCATCTCCTTGGAAAGCTTGGTAAACTTTCATTCTTTTTTCCATTTTTTTTCTTGTTTTTCTTATGTAACTTGCACTTGCCTTCATCTATTTGCTCGGCCACTCCCTCCTCCACCACCATGGCCACCTCCAACACCACCACATCAGGTTTCCACCACCTCCAGCCCTCTACCCAAGCCTATCCGTGCACCCTTGTGGATCAGATCCACCAAGATATTGAGCAAAACCCACATATATGTACATAGCCTAGCTTCTTTGCCTTCATCACCTCAAACCACCACCTTGGCCGCCCCTTGCACCACCATCTCCAGCCCTTACCAGACCTGAAACCCTCTGCCACATCACTTCCAGTCCACTACAGACCTGGCCGTGCCATGCTTGCTTGTGGTCGTGACCTTTGTTGCTTTGGAAACCACTTTTGTTGCCTTGAAAACGTTGTTTTGTGCCTTATAGTTGTGCAGTTTCATGCACACAAACCTTTGCTTCATCAACAAACCATGTTAGGCCGACCATACCCAACCAAAACCTGATCCAAATCTTACCTTAGACCTGTAGTATACCTTATGGCTGAACCTAGAGTGTGTTGGAAGCAAGTGCAAAGCATTTCAGCTTTGATTTATGCAGTTATTTCTAGCCTAGTTTAGTAGTTTTGAATTAAAAACTTATGTATATTAGATTGTTTTCTGTGACTTGTATTCAAGGGAATTGATACTTTGACTCTTCCACTCATCTCTATGTCATGTTATCGTGCTTGTGTGGATCTCATTTGTGTATTCGTCGTTGTATCTCCAGCTCAAACCGGTGAGTTATTCTCACCAGACAATATGTACATATATAACTAGTGAATTGACCCCTTTTGAATATGTAAAATGCATTATCATGTTACACCTGCTATGTTATGATTTTATGATGTTCACCCATGCTTAAACACCTATTATATTATATGTTACTGTTATATTATGCTGTTCTATTATTTTTATCAGTTTATCACACTGCAAGTTCCCTTTAGATTAGAATCACTATGGGTTGAAATGATACATACCCGAACGGACTTTAGAATAGGAGAAAATCGTTATGGGCTGAAATGATAGGCCTGAATGATTTTCAATTATTTTCATTTACTTGGGATTGCGGGTTTGAAATGATCAAACCCGGGTTTTCTTTGTAAATTACGGGTTGAAATGATATATTACCCGTATCACTTTACCTAGGCTAAAAATGAAATACAGACCTGTAGTTAAAATATGTTTTTCTAAAAATTTTAAAATATTTTAGAAATGTAAATGTTATAATATTTTGATTTAAATTTTATTTAAATGATTTTTGTAAAGCATTATTGATTTTTTTGAAAATTTATAAGTGAAATAAATTAATGGTAAAGTTAGAAAATCTGAAATGTAAGTTATTTTGGGAAATTTTAATTTGGTGATAATTGGAATTTAAATTAAATATGAAATATGATAAATTCATGATAATTTGGATTAAAGTTAATTTAAATGATTTTATAATATATTAATGATTTTTGAATAAAGTAAAAATGTGAAATGAATGAATATTTAAGTTGAAATTTTGAAATATAACTAAAATTGGAAATTTGTGAATTTGGCTTAAAAGTGAAATTTAAGTTAAGTAAATAAAAATGGAATTAAGTTATATTTGAAAATTTAAACTTAAGTGTTAAGTTAATTTAATTTAATGAATTTATAATTTAATATTGGAATTTAATAAGTGAATTATTATTAAATTTTGATTTTTGAATGGAGGTTTAACTTTATAAAATCATGAATATAAGGGTATTTGAATGATTGTTTTAAAAGTGAAATTATATGATTTTATAAGTTAAAAATGATTTATATAAAAATATAATTGTTTGTGAAATTATACTGAATATTTGAAGTTAATTAACTGCATTTCTGAAATGTTATTAATTCTAATGTAAATGGTAATACAACATTTGTAAATGCTGTCGTTGATAATAATGAACCAAATGGCTAAATTTAATTAAAGGCTATTATAGCATTTTTGTAAATGTTATAATGGTTGAATTTAACTAAGTTTATTTGAAACTAATGTAACCCTATTACAGCATTTTAAATGCTGTCTTTTGTTAAATTGAACTGTTTTAAATGTGACTTTTCGTAGCATTTTCTAAATGCTGCGAAAGTTGAATTTTCATTGTTTTAATTAATTTAAGTGAACGAATGAACTTTGAAAAGTTAAATTTTTGGAAATTTAATAATTTAATTATTAAATATAATAACTTCATTTTATGATTTAAAATGAAGTAATTTGTTTTGAAATATAAACTATTTTGAAATATGATATTTTGATATTTTGAAATGGATTTTTGAATGATATTAAATTTTGAAATGATATTTTATTTCGAAGTATAAAATACCATTTTGAAATTTTAACCACGGGATGTATTTAATTTATAGTTTAACTGATCCTTAAAGGATGGGCGGTCCCAAGCATCCTTTGAGTTATTGTGCATTTCTACTACAGTTCACTTGAGTTGGTTTACATTATATAAGTATATATTGTCCTGACTCGAGTGTTTTGTGTTTTACTTTACGCTCGGGTCAGCCTGAGTATTTACAGCTTAGCTTTGGATTTTGTTCTGGAGCTAGGAATCGCTGGAGATTCTGCTTGTCTAGTTATCTATTTCCTTCCAGTTCAGTTGTTCTATTTCAGATCTGGTATTTATAAACTTCTATGTATTTGGGATTTCTATTGTATATGTTTTTAGAATGATATTATGTAATATGTTTTTGAGAGTTTGTATATAGTAGCTTCATGAACTACTATGGTATTTTATTTCCGCTGCGAGTTATTCTGATATGTTCTGTGTCTGTGATTCTGTGTATTTGATTTCATTTGCTCCAAATTTATTTACAATCTGTTATTGTTAATTATTCAAGTCAGACATGTGTGGATTATTGTCGATTTGAATGGTCTAAAATAGTGGGTCGTTACAGTTGGTATCAGAGCTTTGGTTTTAGGCAAACCTTAGCCTACGGAGCAAAAACTCATTAGAGATAGGGTAGAAATACCCTAGAATGAGTGAAATCAATCTCAGAATCATTTCTTTGTGAGAGGACGTATTTTTGAAGTATAAAATGTTTTGCAAATGATTTTAAAGAATTTTCAAAGATTATTTTGATATAAAATTTTCTTTCTTTGAAAGTAAAATTTTCTAAACTTCATTCCTTTCTTATCCACCTTGTTAGTAATTTCTTTGATTAGGATCCTCTCAAAATTTTGAACTTCTCTCTTGATTGATCTAGATCCATTGTTGATAGGAATCTATTTTGAGTATGGCAAAATCAGTAGTTTGTTAAGTTGTTTTGAGTAAACTCTGTTGTATCTTTTGCTTAGCTAAAGTTGTCCAACTAAAGATATTTATGCTTCTGTTTTCGTATGTTATGAATTCGAGTCTTTCCAAATTTTTATGGGAATTTTTCTGTATCGATATAGGTTATATATCTCTAATCTTCGTTTGGATTCTTATCGAATAAGATTCCTTTGAATTTTGGAACGCTCCCACTTGTTCTGAAATCCATTCCTGTCTCTCTCTATTGGTATTCTTTTGATTCTGGAGTATCCCATAACTCCACTTAGAAGGATCTCTATAAGAATAGGATCCCACCAATCTTTGAATGATTTGTGAAGGGGTGAAACTTCTTCACAATTGGCATTGATTCACCGGAGATTTCTATATCTTTGGTTTAGATGCCGCTATCTCTTGCGATCGAATGTTGATTTTTCTTGGAATTCTGCATCGATCTGTTCTTGAAGTCACGGTTGATCCGGTTAAGGTCGCCCACGATTTATATAAGTATATTCATCTTCTATTTTGAAATTTAATTGTCTCATTTTCGTTCGAACTTAATTTCGAATCAGAATCATATTTGATTAGAGTCCCTCTAAGTTGAATTTCTATCTTTGTTTTGAAATCCATTCTTGAACCATCCTTTGAAAAATCAGGCTTGTTTATATTTTAGAAATTGTTTTATATATCGAAATTATTATATTCTATATATAAAAGTTAAATGTTTTCGATAAAGATTATAAACCCTTTTAAAATAAGAATTTGAGGTTTTGAAAGGATTTGTAATTTTGAAAAATTATATAAGAAATTGATTTATATAAAAATGATTTATAACTAAAGGATTTTGTAAAGACCCGCAAATCCGTCTTCCAAAAACTCGACACCGATACGACCACTGTACCAACTGTCGAATAATCGAATGGCGGAAACGCAAACTTTAGGGTTAAAAGAAGAGGTAGAAGAAAAGATAGAAGAAAAAGAAAGAAGAACAACGGAACAACATCAGAAACAGAACAACAACATAATCTCACATTCGTAGCGGAACAATATATAATAGATAAATCAATAATCTTTAAAACAAAAGACTATATCAGTTTATACATACATCAATCATCAGAGTTTACAACAATGGACAGTTATATAAACTTGTCCTCATACAGAATACACAGCGGAATAAATAACAAGTACGATAGTACGCTTCGCCATCCAGCTCATCTCCAAAGCTCCAGAATATCCAGAATATCCTGATAAAATAACTCTAGGCTGCCCGTGTGGAAAATTATGGGCACCCAGAGTTTAGAAAGGGAACAATAAACTCCAGGTCAGTCATGGTGACTGGTGTGAGATCGTAAAACAGTTATTTTCGCAAAGAAAATAAAACAATTTCGCAATGCTTTTGGAAAATGAAACTACCATAAGGCCTCCCACCACACACACAATGCAAACGCAGAATTGGAGGAGATTTCTCCTTATGATAGTCAAAAATGCTTACTACGCGAAATCAATTGATATTATTATTAATGTCTAGTGCGGAAAACATTTCGAAAATATAATATCAATCTTAGCCAACATACAACTATTGTTGTATGTCTACTATAGCTACTACGTTCAGTAGCAGGTTACCGCCACATTCCATAGCAGGTAATACAATTAAAAACCGTACGGGGTTCGTATTGTTTCTTTGGATTTCCAACAATGGTCAGGCTAAGGAACTACCTTATACCGAAATAGAACGCCTTTGGAAAGACGCCTCGGATCCTAACCGGATCTCTGCAAACAAAAGGCCGACGCTACCTCACGCTCTAACCGAGCTGTAACTAGGTAACTAACACACGAGCTATGCCATCCCCCGGTCGTTACCGACCTTTATCCGAGGATCCTCAATCGAAAAGCAACAGCCGCAAAATATAATCCACATAGGTAAAATATCTGGGCTCCATACCATGATACCACCTTTTATCCAGAAGGAAATGGCATTCCCTAGGGGCGCTACCCCTACAAACCTTTGCCGCACATTCCTGTTTCGACCATTACCGGGTTGTGAGGCTCGACGAAGTCTCGTCCACAAAGCTACGCTTTTTCACAAAGCCACGCTTTTTCACAAAGCCACGCTTCTTCACAAAGCAACGCTTTGATCCATAATTGATCAACAGCACTTCGTGTGCCACATTACCAAATTGGGAATGTATCACTAGTAACCATCAACTACATAACCTCTGAGCTCGTACGTCTCAGAGAAGGGTGTTAAGCTAAGAGAATAAATTCTCCACCACCAACAGAAATGTATTTGATAGAAACCAGCTTTACATCTCAAAGTGTAACGTCAGACACACATCCATACAAGTCCGTTCCGGGATCGAACGGAACCGAAGGCACTTCCAAAGAAGCCCTTGCAATCCGGATATTCACTAATCACGTCCGGACTTCCCATCACAAAAAGAGTGATATAAATCTCTATACCGGAGCAACTCGGTGCAGAGACATTCGACAGGTTGTCCTTTCATTTTCACAAATATCCGGTCTTCACACCGGTCTTCAAATGCTATCCATTCGCGACGTATCACTATTCGGAATGGGTTATATGACACAAAGGTCCTCTCCCGGCTTAACCGAATAATGAGCGTTTGTTTTAAAAAAACAAATCAAGTGTCATTTCAAAGGCAAATATTGATAGTTGGTTCTTTAACTATCAATAACATTCATAACAAACATCCAATTCAAATAATTTTTCCCAAATTATTTAATTTCAAAATATCTTCATAAGATATATATTTTTCCACACTTCACATTTAAAAATCAATTTCAAATCATATTTCATACTTCACGTTTGAAAATCAATTTCAAATCATATTTTCACACTTCACGTTTGAAAATCAATTTCAAATCTCAAAACGGTCCATTTAAACCAATTAGATAAATCCTTATCGATTTATTTCAAATTTACATTTCAAGTTTGTAAATTTATTTCCACACTTCATCACTTTGAAAATCCGATTTCAAATCATATTTTACACTCTTTAAAAATAAATCAATATTTATTTTTAAAACAAATTTCCCTTTCCTTTATATTCGGAATTTACATTCCTAAAAATCCACTTTTACACGATTTTCAAATCATTTTCCAAATATTCATTTTCAACCCCAAATCAACTTTAAAAATTGATTTCTCCATTTTATTTCAAATCCCAAATCGAATTTCAAATTGATTTCTGAATTTACTTCAACACCGAATCACATTTCAACTTAATTTTAACTTTTAATCCCAATTTCCAAATCATTTTACAAATCGATTCCCAAATTTATTTTCAACACAAAAATAAATTTTTCATTCAACATTAAATAAGTTTTCATATCGATTCCTCAAGGATTTATTTTAAATACCCAATCAATTATCAATTTGATTTCAAATAAATTTATCTCCTTTAAAATAAATTCTTTTATTTTCCCAAACCATCTAAATTTCAATTTTAATTTCAGAAATCCAATTTCATTTATTTCTGGTATCCAACGATACCAAAAACACATTCGGCTAAATTTTAGCTCTCAATACATTCAATCACAGATATAATCATATGCAGATTATAAATAATCAATCAAACAACATATGAAATCAATTCAAATGTTTTGAGGAATCCTGTTGGATCCCTCCAACCTGTTTCCCTGCATCCACAGATGTTAGCACAATACCAATTCCACTTCGAGGTGGAATATCGCGGTATATGGGTTTTTATAAAAATATCCGCTTACTAACGGCGCAATAGGGTCTCATCCGCTATACGAGGCGGGAAATCAATCAATCCAATATATACATATGCCAATATGTATATATTGCTATATATATAGATATATCCTACTATATCTAATACACATCCAAACAGTCAATCATCAATCAATAACTGTAAAAGAAAATCCACTTTCAATTTGAGTGAGAAGATCTCACCTTTAATTTGCAATCCATTTTCCATTTCCGACTTGATTCTCGATCTCTTTTAGACCTTGTATAAATATTTATACCGTTCATCAATATTCGAAATAATCGAGTAATCAATTTCTGTTTGGTAATTTTAATTATCCAATGATTTTGTTTTACCATTTTCTTTTAATAAATCATTTTTACCAACCCAAAAATTTAAATAGGCTAACTAACACCGTTTAATCATCATGTATATATATTCTTGAACTGCATATATAAAGTAATTTACATGGATTTATATAAATCTATTTTTATATGTTTATCTTTCCCAGGATATCAAGATTCAAATTAAGAAATAACCTCAACTATACCTATCAGTTTTACTGTATATATATATATACATATATATACACTATAAATTGGAAAATAAATAAGTTGCACATTATATACCTTGACGACTCGACCCAGAACTCGCGTACGTGACAGCGCCACCACGCCTTCCAGCTGCGACCGCCCCAGTAATGCTCGACTTCGACTTGCCACTGACGTGCACGATAGGCCCCACTTCGACCAGCCCATCGCCTGAACCCACCAGAAATGCCTCACCGCACTGCTCGAAATCGAGCTCAGCCCTAAGCAACCCCGCGCCCTCTTCCTTGCTCGCGAGCAACTGACTTCAAGCTCGAATTCCCACGCGCGCCACCGCCGATCGCGATACCGCTGAGTCGCGATTCGAACTCGCTCCCCCTTGCAAAAGTCGATCGACAACGTAGCCCACGATCCAGTTCTTCGTGAGCTCGAGATCTCCCCTCTGGCCTCGCTCACCAACGCTCGTCCACGTGAAACACAACTGCTCACGCGAACCCTCATCCATGCCGAAGTCGCTAGCAACCCCAGTCGTCGAGCGCGCGTGCCCCCCTTCTCTTCAATCGAACTGCGATTGGTTTTTTTTTTTGATAGCTCGCCGAGATAATTTTCGTTCGAACTGGAGGAAACTACTTCGGCCATTAATTGATTTTGTTTTCTTTTTGAACGAGAGAGGGGTTTTGATTTCAAAACTGAGAATGAAGGGAATGAACGCGACCATTAGATTTTATTTCAAACTAAAGAAGATTTTGTGTTCGGCCATTGGTTTAAATTTTTTATTTTCACTGGAGTTTTAAAATCTCGGTAGGGTGATTCAAAACGAAGGAGAAAATATCACTGCGCGTTCAGAAGGTAGGGTGGCTGATGGAGACGTTATAGACTTTGACCGTTCATTATATTATTTTATTTTTATTTTCAAACTGCCTCATTTCGCAATACGCGAAATCTCGAACTCCGAATCAAACATGCCGACAGGCGTCTAAAATGTTATCCGCCTATTTTGAACGCAATGGAAAAGGTTTCGAGTCCAAATTTGATCGTATGGAGAAGATAGCTTTTCAGACCAGTTATTAAATTAAATTTTCGATTTAATTTCATCGCGTTTGCTTATCGTACGGCCAAACGATCACTCCAAACATTACGAAAATTGAAATCCGATAATAATACAATATTACGGATCCAATGGAACTAGTTTCGTCAAATTCCGAGACCGTGCCCCGGAACGCTATTTTTAAATATCGATTTAAACGATAAATTTCAAAACCGAACAAAACAGTTCCAAATCCAATTCTGAAAGTTCCAATACCTTTAGAATTATCAATATAAATTTTCTAAGCCTTCAGATTATTTTTAATCAGCTTAAAATCGAAGATTCAAATTTTTACCCAGTTTTAAATAATTAAATTCAACAATTTAATCGCTAAATTCATTCTGATATTCGAATTTCAAATTAAATTACCATTCGAATATTTAAACTCAATTAAATATTCACATTTCAAATGTCAAAAATTCAGGGTCGTTACAAACTTCCCCCCTTAAAAGAATTTCGTCCCGAAATTACAAGTTAGGAAAAAAATGGTCCTTAACTCGTTTGTTATTTTCCCAATTCAAACAGTTTTATCAACTCGATAAAATAATCTTTCTTATTAAAGACACTATCATTTCTCTTATTAACTTTCCAAACATTTCATAGTTCCAAGCAACTTTATTTTATTTCACAATTCAAATTTTAAATTTTCAATATTTCTCAAAAAAATTCTAACACTCGAAATTTCGAAAAATTTCGCCAGCGTCTCCTTTGCGCGGCTAATACGGCACGACTACAAAACGTCCCTACGGACTCCCAAATCTCAAAAGAAAACAAAATGCCAAGTGGCAGAATCAGAAACTCATCAAATTTCATACTGAAATTTAAATACATACCTTTTGTCGAGCAATTTCAAATTATCTTCAAAATTTAATCCAATTCCATTTTCCTATCGCCTTTACAATCCCTGTATATTTTACTGAACAATAATGTCCAAATTCACTTATTGGATTTCCCAATACCAATTTACTTAAGAATTTCATTCATTCATTTCTTAAGTTCAATATAAGTATTACATACTTCTTATATTCGTTTTTACTTCACAAACAAAGTTATACATTCATTTTCGTTCAACTTTGCATTTCAATTCCATTTGAATTCAATTGACAATTTCAATTCTATTTGGAATTCATTTTATCTTCAGATTTTCATTCAGATTTTCATTTCGAATTTTTACTTCAATTCGATTTATCTTCTAATTTTGAATATTGAGTTCCATTTACCTTTATCTCAAATTCACTTTGAAATCACTAAAAAAATCCTTTTTAAAAATGGATATGGAAAGCACGTTCCCCCATGGATCACAGTTACTCGGCGGTTTCGCTACTATCCCAGTAGAATCGCTCGTAATCTGTAGATTTCTCATCTCTTAAATTTCGCCATGGTTGTTGCCATAGATCGTAGTTCACACGGCGGTTGCGCCACTATCTCAGTGGAATCGCTTGTAACCATAGGCATCTCGCCCCTCGAATTTCGCTGTGGCATATGTCGTGATCAATCAATATGATCCCATCACGATCAAACGGACACTCATACTGAGTTCCCAGACCTTCAAAAATTTTCAATGGAAGGTACTTTTTCATATCCTTAGTTTGGAAAACATATGTCATATATGTATAGTATTTCATTTCCAATTGATTCCATTCGATTTTAATTGGCATTTCATATTCACATTCACCAACTTAGAATATTTTCAATATCAAGTTTACTTAAGAATTTCACACTTATTTCTTAAGTTCAATACAAGTATTTTCCATACTTTTGATATTAATTTTCAATTACCACTTATATTTAAACTGGATTACCAATTCCATATAGATCCAATCAATATTTCATTTATAATTATTGAATTCAATTCGTTTCAAACCTTATTCATTTGGTCAATCTCAATTAGCTTCACTTACTAATTTTAGTTTAATACATCACTTCGTTTTCCGCAAATCAAATTCAATTCCAGTTCTATTTACTTACAAATTCAAAATGAATTTTAACACTCAATTTCATTTCTTGCACTAGCAGTTGCAAATTTATTTATTCATTCACATATTCATTCATTTTCAATTTGAATCTCATTCCAATTAGATTTCAAATATTTTATAAGTTATCAACTTATTTACATTCCATTAATGAATTTTATTCCAAATAATTTCTTGGAATTCTATTTCAGTTTGTAAATTACATTTTCAATTCACATTCTCAAATCTCATTCGTATATGGATTTTATTTACTTATCTTTCAATTCATATTTGTAAATTTCATTTGTTAAGTGAGTTTATCTCCAAATCTTTGGTTATTATTTGAATTTCTTATTCAATTCCATATATCAATGATAATACTTCAATATTATCTTTTCCTAACAACCAAGCATCCAAATACTATGATAATTTATAGAAAATCATTTCTTTTCTATACAAAAATAGTTTTGGGCAAAATTATTTCATTTACCCTATTTAAAACAATACTGTGTCGGTTTATCTTGTTTAAGAGTTTAGAAACCCCTATCGATTACAGTTGGCCACCCTGCATCGACCAGAATCTATAAACAATCAACCGATAAGTCAACACAATACAAAACAAATTTTGTATTCACTAACAAATACGCACTCATATCTATTATTACACTCACACTCATTCTAGAGTACTACTGACTCTATCTCTAATGAGTAACACCCAATAGAGCAGGGTTGTCGCTTAACCGGATGCTCTGATACCACTTGTAAAGACCCACAAATCCGTCTTCCGAAAACTCGACACCGATACGACCACTGTACCAACTGTCGAATAATCGAATGGCGGAAACGCAAAATTTAGGGTTAAAAGAAGAGGTAGAAGAAAAGATAGAAGAAAAAGAAAGAAGAACAACGGAACAACATCAGAAACAGAACAACAACATAATCTCACATTCGCAGCGGAACAATATATAATAGATAAATCAATAATCTTTAAAACAAAAGACTATATCAGTTTATACATACATCAATCATCAGAGTTTACAACAATGGACAGTTATATAAACTTGTCCTCATACAGAATACACAGCGGAATAAATAACAAGTACGATAGTACGCTTCGCCATCCAGCTCATCTCCAAAGCTCCAGAATATCCAGAATATCCTGATAAAATAACTCTAGGCTGCCCGTGTGGAAAATTATGGGCACCCAGAGTTTAGAAAGGGAACAATAAACTCCAGGTCAGTCATGGTGACTGGTGTGAGATCGTAAAACAGTTATTTTCGCAAAGAAAATAAAACAATTTCGCAATGCTTTTGGAAAATGAAACTACCATAAGGCCTCCCACCACACACACAATGCAAACGCAGAATTGGAGGAGATTTCTCCTTATGATAGTCAAAAATGCTTACTACGCGAAATCAATTGATATTATTATTAATGTCTAGTGCGGAAAACATTTCGAAAATATAATATCAATCTTAGCCAACATACAACTATTGTTGTATGTCTACTATAGCTACTACGTTCAGTAGCAGGTTACCGCCACATTCCATAGCAGGTAATACAATTAAAAACCGTACGGGGTTCGTATTGTTTCTTTGGATTTCCAACAATGGTCAGGCTAAGGAACTTCCTTATACCGAAATAGAACGCCTCTGGAAAGACGCCTCGGATCCTAACCGGATCTCTGCAAACAAAAGGCCGACGCTACCTCACGCTCTAACCGAGCTGTAACTAGGTAACTAACACACGAGCTATGCCATCCCCCGGTCGTTACCGACCTTTATCCGAGGATCCTCAATCGAAAAGCAACAGCCGCAAAATATAATCCACATAGGTAAAATATCTGGGCTCCATACCATGATACCACCTTTTATCCAGAAGGAAATGGCATTCCCTAGGGGCGCTACCCCTACAAACCTTTGCCGCACATTCCTGTTTCGACCATTACCGGGTTGTGAGGCTCGACGAAGTCTCGTCCACAAAGCTACGCTTTTTCACAAAGCCACGCTTTTTCACAAAGCCACGCTTCTTCACAAAGCAACGCTTTGATCCATAATTGATCAACAGCACTTCGTGTGCCACATTACCAAATTGGGAATGTATCACTAGTAACCATCAACTACATAACCTCTGAGCTCGTACGTCTCAGAGAAGGGTGTTAAGCTAAGAGAATAAATTCTCCGCCACCAACAGAAATGTATTTGATAGAAACCAGCTTTACATCTCAAAGTGTAACGTCAGACACACATCCATACAAGTCCGTTCCGGGATCGAACGGAACCGAAGGCACTTCCAAAGAAGCCCTTGCAATCCGGATATTCACTAATCACGTCCGGACTTCCCATCACAAAAAGAGTGATATAAATCTCTATACCGGAGCAACTCGGTGCAGAGACATTCGACAGGTTGTCCTTTCATTTTCACAAATATCCGGTCTTCACACCGGTCTTCAAATGCTATCCATTCGCGACGTATCACTATTCGGAATGGGTTATATGACACAAAGGTCCTCTCCCGGCTTAACCGAATAATGAGCGTTTGTTTTAAAAAAAACAAATCAAGTGTCATTTCAAAGGCAAATATTGATAGTTGGTTCTTTAACTATCAATAACATTCATAACAAACATCCAATTCAAATAATTTTTCCCAAATTATTTAATTTCAAAATATCTTCATAAGATATATATTTTTCCACACTTCACATTTAAAAATAAATTTCAAATCATATTTCATACTTCACGTTTGAAAATCAATTTCAAATCATATTTTCACACTTCACGTTTGAAAATCAATTTCAAATCTCAAAACGGTCCATTTAAACCAATTAGATAAATCCTTATCGATTTATTTCAAATTTACATTTCAAGTTTGTAAATTTATTTCCACACTTCATCACTTTGAAAATCCGATTTCAAATCATATTTTACACTCTTTAAAAATAAATCAATATTTATTTTTAAAACAAATTTCCCTTTCCTTTATATTCGGAATTTACATTCCTAAAAATCCACTTTTACACGATTTTCAAATCATTTTCCAAATATTCATTTTCAACCCCAAATCAACTTTAAAAATTGATTTCTCCATTTTATTTCAAATCCCAAATCGAATTTCAAATTGATTTCTGAATTTACTTCAACACCGAATCACATTTCAACTTGATTTTAACTTTTAATCCCAATTTCCAAATCATTTTACAAATCGATTCCCAAATTTATTTTCAACACAAAAATAAAATTTTCATTCAACATTAAATAAGTTTTCATATCGATTCCTCAAGGATTTATTTTAAATACCCAATCAATTATCAATTTGATTTCAAATAAATTTATCTCCTTTAAAATAAATTCTTTTATTTTCCCAAACCATCTAAATTTCAATTTTAATTTCAGAAATCCAATTTCATTTATTTCTGATATCCAACGATACCAAAAACACATTCGGCTAAATTTTAGCTCTCAATACATTCAATCACAGATATAATCATATGCAGATTATAAATAATCAATCAAACAACATATGAAATCAATTCAAATGTTTTGAGGAATCCTGTTGGATCCCTCCAACCTGTTTCCCTGCATCCACAGATGTTAGCACAATACCAATTCCACTTCGAGGTGGAATATCGCGGTATATGGGTTTTTATAAAAATATCCGCTTACTAACGGCGCAATAGGGTCTCATCCGCTATACGAGGCGGGAAATCAATCAATCCAATATATACATATGCCAATATGTATATATTGCTATATATATAGATATATCCTACTATATCTAATACACATCCAAACAGTCAATCATCAATCAATAACTGTAAAAGAAAATCCACTTTCAATTTGAGTGAGAAGATCTCACCTTTAATTTGCAATCCATTTTCCATTTCCGACTTGATTCTCGATCTCTTTTAGACCTTGTATAAATATTTATACCGTTCATTAATATTCGAAATAATCGAGTAATCAATTTCTGTTTGGTAATTTTAATTATCCAATGATTTTGTTTTACCATTTTCTTTTAATAAATCATTTTTACCAACCCAAAAATTTAAATAGGCTAACTAACACCGTTTAATCATCATGTATATATATTCTTGAACTGCATATATAAAGTAATTTACATGGATTTATATAAATCTATTTTTATATGTTTATCTTTCCCAGGATATCAAGATTCAAATTAAGAAATAACCTCAACTATACCTATCAGTTTTACTGTATATATATATATATATATACATATATATACACTATAAATTGGAAAATAAATAAGTTGTACATTATATACCTTGACGACTCGACCCAGAACTCGCGTACGTGACAGCGCCACCACGCCTTCCAGCTGCGACCGCCCCAGTAATGCTCGACTTCGACTTGCCACTGACGTGCACGATAGGCCCCACTTCGACCAGCCCATCGCCTGAACCCACCAGAAATGCCTCACCGCACTGCTCGAAATCGAGCTCAGCCCTAAGCAACCCCGCGCCCTCTTCCTTGCTCGCGAGCAACTGACTTCAAGCTCGAATTCCCATGCGCGCCACCGCCGATCGCGATACCGCTGAGTCGCGATTCGAACTCGCTCCCCCTTGCAAAAGTCGATCGACAACGTAGCCCACGATCCAGTTCTTCGTGAGCTCGAGATCTCCCCTCTGGCCTCGCTCACCAACGCTCGTCCACGTGAAACACAACTGCTCACGCGAACCCTCATCCATGCCGAAGTCGCTAGCAACCCCAGTCGTCGAGCGCGCGTGCCCCCCTTCTCTTCAATCGAACTGCGATTGGTTTTTTTTTTTTTGATAGCTCGCCGAGATAATTTTCGTTCGAACTGGAGGAAACTACTTCGGCCATTAATTGATTTTGTTTTCTTTTTGAACGAGAGAGGGGTTTTGATTTCAAAACTGAGAATGAAGGGAATGAACGCGACCATTAGATTTTATTTCAAACTAAAGAAGATTTTGTGTTCGGCCATTGGTTTAAATTTTTTATTTTCACTGGAGTTTTAAAATCTCGGTAGGGTGATTCAAAACGAAGGAGAAAATATCACTGCGCGTTCAGAAGGTAGGGTGGCTGATGGAGACGTTATAGACTTTGACCGTTCATTATATTATTTTATTTTTATTTTCAAACTGCCTCATTTCGCAATACGTGAAATCTCAAACTCCGAATCAAACATGCCGACATGCGTCTAAAATGTTATCCACCTATTTTGAACGCAATGGAAAAGGTTTCGAGTCCAAATTTGATCGTATGGAGAAGATAGCTTTTCGGACCAGTTATTAAATTAAATTTTCGATTTAATTTCATCGCGTTTGCTTATCGTACGGCCAAACGATCACTCCAAACATTACGAAAATTGAAATCCGATAATAATACAATATTACGGATCCAATGGAACTAGTTTCGTCAAATTCCGAGACCGTGCCCCGGAACGCTATTTTTAAATATCGATTTAAACGATAAATTTCAAAACCGAACAAAACAGTTCCAAATCCAATTCTGAAAGTTCCAATACCTTTAGAATTATCAATATAAATTTTCTAAGCCTTCAGATTATTTTTAATCAGCTTAAAATCGAAGATTCAAATTTTTACCCAGTTTTAAATAATTAAATTCAACAATTTAATCGCTAAATTCATTCTGATATTCGAATTTCAAATTAAATTACCATTCGAATATTTAAACTCAATTAAATATTCACATTTCAAATGTCAAAAATTCAGGGTCGTTACAGATTTTAAATTTGAAATTCGAGAATTGAACTCCGGTATGTTGAAATTGGTTTTAAGATTTTGAAATATATAATAATAATATGATTTAAAGGTATTCTTCCGAATAAGAAATGTTTCAAATGATTTTAATGAGTTTCGAATGATTTCGAAGAAATTTCAAAAGAAGTTTGAGAAAATAGAAGTCCAGAACTCACTTATGTCGCTGGAAAATAATTTCGGTGATGAGTGCACGCATCATCGACGTTGATTTTCGAGTTTCATAGTGGGGGAGAGGCCACTTTAGTAGCATTGTTATGCGAGTGATTTTGTGAAACCAGTTTTGATTTTCAAATTCCGAAGTAATATTTGATATTCGAAAGATATATGTATATATATTTGAAATGATTTGAAGTAAGCTGGTGTTCAGTCCTTTAGTTTCGGATTTGAAACCTATCTTTTGAAATTGATTTACTGATTGGTTGATTTCCAACCCTTGAATTTGAAAATGATTTCTTCGACTATTTTGAAGGTTCGAGCACTTCCAAATCAATGTTAACTTTTCAAAGCTAAATTTTTTGAAAAGTATGAATTATTTGATAAAGTATATAAATTTGTTTTGAATGTTTAAGTATGAAGTAATATGATTTAAATAAGTTGAAACTGTTTTGTTAAGTAAATGAATAAGGCAATTTTAAAATTTTCTAATATGAAATTTAGATTCGAAATGCTTTGAAAAGAATTTGGTCTTCAAAATATTTTGAATAAAATTTAGTTTAAATGTTTTAACTTAGTAACATCTTTATGAAACTATATATTTAACAAGTTGGAATAAATATATAAGTTGTACGTATGGTGTTTTATTCGCATAATTAATTTGATCCAAATTTGAGTACACAAGTTCGAGGTGGATTACACCATTTCGTGTTAGGATTTTCATTCGATTCTTGATGGCGAATATTTGATATGGATTTTGGGCTTGATTCTAGAATTCTCTATCGTAGTATATGGCTATGCAAGGAGACTGATGGCTTCTAGTCGAGAAACCATATCGAAATCCGCATTAGGGAAGTCGAATGGACAATACTAGTTCGAAAGCGAACTTGTGTGATCGCGATCAAATGTAGTTTTGCGAAATGATGGCGTATGTACATCTTATATCCTAATATCATTTATATATTTTGACGCTGAAATTGAAAGCTGTCGAGTTAGAATATCTTTGCTTACTAAAAGAAAATTCCAATTTAAATTACAAAGATATATAACCCATAAAAGCAAAGATATTCAAATCCCATATGGCTCTTCATACAACGAAATTTATTTTGAAAAATTTGATCCTTATATAAGATGGACCTTACATAAGTATAAGATGATTTTGAAAACATTTGATTTTGGAAATGAATTGGTTGACTTCAATTATTGATTTGGAAATTTGGATTTATTTTCTAAATCTATTATTCTGGAAACGTTGAAACTAAAGATAATTAATTTGAGAAGAAATAATTCGGTGAAATTGTATATGATTTTGAAATTGAACTGATATTGAAACAAATTGAAATTTGAGAACCTTATGTTACTAAACACTTGATTTGGAAGTTGTCGAACTTATATAAAACTGATTTGTATGAGTATGAAATTGATTCGAAAACTATAGATTTGAAAAGGTACTCAATTTGAAAGTGAAATCTTATATATAATGGATATTATATAAGTACGATATTTGAAAGTGATTTGAAAAGGTACTATATGATACATATTTTCGAAGTAAAGATATGGAAAGTGCCTTCTGCTTGATATCCGATTTGTGGCCACATCTTGGATTCATTCTATCGATATTATTCTCTCTGATTTTTGGTTTTCCGGATATGATACTCGAGTGTCCTTCGAATTCCATGGCGTTACCCATGGTCTTATTTTTCTCTCGTGACTGCATAGCGCAACTGCCTGGCTGAGTCTTGCCTAGGGGTACGGATTGTTTCCTGGGGGATCCAGGCGTAACCATTGTGTATCCTGCAATCTGTGTAGGTCGCGAATAGTAGCGCAAATGCTTGGCTGAGTCTTGCCTGGGGGTACGGATTGTTTCCTGGGGGATCCAGGCGTAACCATTGTGTATCCTGCATTCTACTAGTCATCATGGCGTAACTCGCAGGGCTGAGAAAGCTTGCGGATATGGATTGTTTCCTGGGGGATCCAGGCGTAACCATTGTGTATCTGCGAACCATGGTTAGACAAAGGTTTTGTTTGTTTTTGTTTGGATTGTACTTTCCATATCTGTTTTAAAGGTTTTTCAAGTATTTTCACTGGGTGTTGAAACAAGTCTACTAAGTACCTGGAGAATTCTAGCTTTGCGCCTGATCAACGCACTGCCAGAGTCTGCAGGAACGAGGATAAACTTGTTAAGACATCGAGTTATAAAAGTATTTTGATAAAATATTATATAAATGATACTTTGATCAGTTATTCCTTTTTTTAAAGGATTTTAAAGTGTTTTAAATATTTTACTTCTTTAACCAACAATTTTAAATAATGGTTCATTCTTGTCTTTCAACTTGTTTTCCCTCCTAGCTATTTTTCCCCTACCTTCTTTCGGGATGTCTTCCAACTTATTATTCTTTCTAGTTGTTCCTCCACTTCCTTCCTTTTCGAGGACGAAAAGATTTGAGTAGGGGAGAGTGTAACAACCCTAGATTTCTGCATATATTTAAATTTGACTTTATTTTATTTTAAGTAATTGTAAATTTTTTTTTTCAAACATTTCATTTTTAAATATAAATGTTGATTATTATGTGAATTATAATTTCAAACTGGTATAAATTGAATATTTTCCTGAATATTGATTTTTGGTCAATTTGGGTCAAACTTTGACTTTTAAATTTTAAATTTAAATATTTGAAATTTTGAATTTTATCTTTTATTATGAAAATAGATTAAATTTTTAGAATACTGCTTTTCGTTTCGTTGAAATCGGAGTTATATTGTGAAAGTTATGCTTTTTACAATATTGAGTGTAAACTGTTTATTTAACAATATTATTTATTTTAATTTATATAAATGATATTTTTATTTGATATATCTTATTCTAATTTGTATATTTATGCTATATTATATATATTTTGTCTTTTAAATATTTTTAAAGTGTTGATAGAATTTTTCTAAAGTTTATTGAATTTATTTTCAATTTTAAAACCTAGTTCCCATTTTCTTTGCTATTTTCTTAATTTAATTATATATGATTTAAAATTTATTTATTTATTTTATGCATTCACTTGTATTTGCTGTGTTTCTACTTTATTTATATTCATTTTACATGTAGTTAAATTTAAATAAAATTTTTCCAAAGCTTATAGAATTTGTTTCCATTTTTTTAGCCTAGTTTACATTTTTAAGCTATTTTCCTTATTTAATTATATTTAATTAAAATTTATTTATTTATTTTATGAATTCATTTTTTTTTTCTGAGTTTTATCTTTATTTATCAGCATTTTCATTTGTTTTAATATGCAAAAAGAAATTAGGGAAATTTGAAGAGTTTGAGTCCTTTTGTATACCTAGTCTCTTTGTATTCTTGCCTCTTCATTTCAACCAACACCACTTCAATTTTGGCCGTTCTTTTCTCATTCTTTCAGCTGACTATTCTCATATTTTTCACGTACAATCAAAAACTCCTCAACCACAAAAAAATTTCGGCCATCATCTCCTTGGAAAGCTTGGTAAACTTTCATTCTTTTTTCCATTTTTTTTCTTGTTTTTCTTATGTAACTTGCACTTGCCTTCATCTATTTGCTCGGCCACTCCCTCCTCCACCACCATGGCCACCTCCAACACCACCACATCAGGTTTCCACCACCTCCAGCCCTCTACCCAAGCCTATCTGTGCACCCTTGTGGATCAGATCCACCAAGATATTGAGCAAAACCCACATATATGTACATAGCCTAGCTTCTTTGCCTTCATCACCTCAAACCACCACCTTGGCCGCCCCTTGCACCACCATCTCCAGCCCTTACCAGACCTGAAACCCTCTGCCACATCACTTCCAGTCCACTACAGACCTGGCCGTGCCATGCTTGCTTGTGGTCGTGACCTTTGTTGCTTTGGAAACCACTTTTGTTGCCTTGAAAACGTTGTTTTGTGCCTTATAGTTGTGCAGTTTCATGCACACAAACCTTTGCTTCATCAACAAACCATGTTAGGCCGACCATACCCAACCAAAACCTGATCCAAATCTTACCTTAGACCTGTAGTATACCTTATGGCTGAACCTAGAGTGTGTTGGAAGCAAGTGCAAAGCATTTCAGCTTTGATTTATGCAGTTATTTCTAGCCTAGTTTAGTAGTTTTGAATTAAAAACTTATGTATATTAGATTGTTTTCTGTGACTTGTATTCAAGGGAATTGATACTTTGACTCTTCCACTCATCTCTATGTCATGTTATCGTGCTTGTGTGGATCTCATTTGTGTATTCGTCGTTGTATCTCCAGCTCAAACCGGTGAGTTATTCTCACCAGACAATATGTACATATATAACTAGTGAATTGACCCCTTTTGAATATGTAAAATGCATTATCATGTTACACCTGCTATGTTATGATTTTATGATGTTCACCCATGCTTAAACACCTATTATATTATATGTTACTGTTATATTATGTTGTTCTATTATTTTTATCAGTTTATCACACTGCAAGTTCCCTTTAGATTAGAATCACTATGGGTTGAAATGATACATACCCGAACGGACTTTAGAATAGGAGAAAATCGTTATGGGCTGAAATGATAGGCCTGAATGATTTTCAATTATTTTCATTTACTTGGGATTGCGGGTTTGAAATGATCAAACCCGGGTTTTCTTTGTAAATTACGGGTTGAAATGATATATTACCCGTATCACTTTACCTAGGCTAAAAATGAAATACAGACCTGTAGTTAAAATATGTTTTTCTAAAAATTTTAAAATATTTTAGAAATGTAAATGTTATAATATTTTGATTTAAATTTTATTTAAATGATTTTTGTAAAGCATTATTGATTTTTTTGAAAATTTATAAGTGAAATAAATTAATGGTAAAGTTAGAAAATCTGAAATGTAAGTTATTTTGGGAAATTTTAATTTGGTGATAATTGGAATTTAAATTAAATATGAAATATGATAAATTCATGATAATTTGGATTAAAGTTAATTTAAATGATTTTATAATATATTAATGATTTTTGAATAAAGTAAAAATGTGAAATGAATGAATATTTAAGTTGAAATTTTGAAATATAACTAAAATTGGAAATTTGTGAATTTGGCTTAAAAGTGAAATTTAAGTTAAGTAAATAAAAATGGAATTAAGTTATATTTGAAAATTTAAACTTAAGTGTTAAGTTAATTTAATTTAATGAATTTATAATTTAATATTGGAATTTAATAAGTGAATTATTATTAAATTTTGATTTTTGAATGGAGGTTTAACTTTATAAAATCATGAATATAAGGGTATTTGAATGATTGTTTTAAAAGTGAAATTATATGATTTTATAAGTTAAAAATGATTTATATAAAAATATAATTGTTTGTGAAATTATACTGAATATTTGAAGTTAATTAACTGCATTTCTGAAATGTTATTAATTCTAATGTAAATGGTAATACAACATTTGTAAATGCTGTCGTTGATAATAATGAACCAAATGGCTAAATTTAATTAAAGGCTATTATAGCATTTTTGTAAATGTTATAATGGTTGAATTTAACTAAGTTTATTTGAAACTAATGTAACCCTATTACAGCATTTTAAATGCTGTCTTTTGTTAAATTGAACTGTTTTAAATGTGACTTTTCGTAGCATTTTCTAAATGCTGCGAAAGTTGAATTTTCATTGTTTTAATTAATTTAAGTGAACGAATGAACTTTGAAAAGTTAAATTTTTGGAAATTTAATAATTTAATTATTAAATATAATAACTTCATTTTATGATTTAAAATGAAGTAATTTGTTTTGAAATATAAACTATTTTGAAATATGATATTTTGATATTTTGAAATGGATTTTTGAATGATATTAAATTTTGAAATGATATTTTATTTCGAAGTATAAAATACCATTTTGAAATTTTAACCACGGGATGTATTTAATTTATAGTTTAACTGATCCTTAAAGGATGGGCGGTCCCAAGCATCCTTTGAGTTATTGTGCATTTCTACTACAGTTCACTTGAGTTGGTTTACATTATATAAGTATATATTGTCCTGACTCGAGTGTTTTGTGTTTTACTTTACGCTCGGGTCAGCCTGAGTATTTACAGCTTAGCTTTGGATTTTGTTCTGGAGCTAGGAATCGCTGGAGATTCTGCTTGTCTAGTTATCTATTTCCTTCCAGTTCAGTTGTTCTATTTCAGATCTGGTATTTATAAACTTCTATGTATTTGGGATTTCTATTGTATATGTTTTTAGAATGATATTATGTAATATGTTTTTGAGAGTTTGTATATAGTAGCTTCATGAACTACTATGGTATTTTATTTCCGCTGCGAGTTATTCTGATATGTTCTGTGTCTGTGATTCTGTGTATTTGATTTCATTTGCTCCAAATTTATTTACAATCTGTTATTTTGAATTATTCAAGTCAGACATGTGTGGATTATTGTCGATTTGAATGGTCTAAAATAGTGGGTCGTTACAGTTGGTATCAGAGCTTTGGTTTTAGGCAAACCTTAGCCTACGGAGCAAAAACTCATTAGAGATAGGGTAGAAATACCCTAGAATGAGTGAAATCAATCTCAGAATCATTTCTTTGTGAGAGGACGTATTTTTGAAGTATAAAATGTTTTGCAAATGATTTTAAAGAATTTTCAAAGATTATTTTGATATAAAATTTTCTTTCTTTGAAAGTAAAATTTTCTAAACTTCATTCCTTTCTTATCCACCTTGTTAGTAATTTCTTTGATTAGGATCCTCTCAAAATTTTGAACTTCTCTCTTGATTGATCTAGATCCATTGTTGATAGGAATCTATTTTGAGTATGGCAAAATCAGTAGTTTGTTAAGTTGTTTTGAGTAAACTCTGTTGTATCTTTTGCTTAGCTAAAGTTGTCCAACTAAAGATATTTATGCTTCTGTTTTCGTATGTTATGAATTCGAGTCTTTCCAAATTTTTATGGGAATTTTTCTGTATCGATATAGGTTATATATCTCTAATCTTCGTTTGGATTCTTATCGAATAAGATTCCTTTGAATTTTGGAACGCTCCCACTTGTTCTGAAATCCATTCCTGTCTCTCTTTATTGGTATTCTTTTGATTCTGGAGTATCCCATAACTCCACTTAGAAGGATCTCTATAAGAATAGGATCCCACCAATCTTTGAATGATTTGTGAAGGGGTGAAACTTCTTCACAATTGGCATTGATTCATCGGAGATTTCTATATCTTTGGTTTAGATGCCGCTATCTCTTGCGATCGAATGCTGATTTTTCTTGGAATTCTGCATCGATCTGTTCTTGAAGTCACGGTTGATCCGGTTAAGGTCGCCCGCGATTTATATAAGTATATTCATCTTCTATTTTGAAATTTAATTGTCTCATTTTCGTTCGAACTTAATTTCGAATCAGAATCATATTTGATTAGAGTCCCTCTAAGTTGAATTTCTATCTTTGTTTTGAAATCCATTCTTGAACCATCCTTTGAAAAATCAGGCTTGTTTATATTTTAGAAATTGTTTTATATATCGAAATTATTATATTCTATATATAAAAGTTAAATGTTTTCGATAAAGATTATAAACCCTTTTAAAATAAGAATTTGAGGTTTTGAAAGGATTTGTAATTTTGAAAAATTATATAAGAAATTGATTTATATAAAAATGATTTATAACTAAAGGATTTTAAATTTGAAATTCGAGAATTGAACTCCGGTATGTTGAAATTGGTTTTAAGATTTTGAAATATATAATAATAATATGATTTAAAGATATTCTTCCGAATAAGAAATGTTTCAAATGATTTTAATGAGTTTCGAATGATTTCGAAGAAATTTCAAAAGAAGTTTGAGAAAATAGAAGTCCAGAACTCACTTATGTCGCTGGAAAATAATTTCGGTGATGAGTGCACGCATCATCGACGTTGATTTTCGAGTTTCATAGTGGGGGAGAGGCCACTTTAGTAGCATTGTTATGCGAGTGATTTTGTGAAACCAGTTTTGATTTTCAAATTCCGAAGTAATATTTGATATTCGAAAGATATATGTATATATATTTGAAATGATTTGAAGTAAGCCGGTGTTCAGTCCTTTAGTTTCGGATTTGAAACCTATCTTTTGAAATTGATTTACTGATTGGTTGATTTCCAACCCTTGAATTTGAAAATGATTTCTTCGACTATTTTGAAGGTTCGAGCACTTCCAAATCAAGGTTAACTTTTCAAAGCTAAATTTTTTGAAAAGTATGAATTATTTGATAAAGTATATAAATTTGTTTTGAATGTTTAAGTATGAAGTATTATGATTTAAATAAGTTGAAACTGTTTTGTTAAGTAAATGAATAAGGCAATTTTAAAATTTTCTAATATGAAATTTAGATTCGAAATGCTTTGAAAAGAATTTGGTCTTCAAAATATTTTGAATAAAATTTAGTTTAAATGTTTTAACTTAGTAACATCTTTATGAAACTATATATTTAACAAGTTGGAATAAATATATAAGTTGTACGTATGGTGTTTTATTCGCATAATTAATTTGATCCAAATTTGAGTACACAAGTTCGAGGTGGATTACACCATTTCGTGTTAGGATTTTCATTCGATTCTTGATGGCGAATATTTGATATGGATTTTGGGCTTGATTCTAGAATTCTCTATCGTAGTATATGGCTATGCAAGGAGACTGATGGCTTCTAGTCGAGAAACCATATCGAAATCCGCATTAGGGAAGTCGAATGGACAATACTAGTTCGAAAGCGAACTTGTGTGATCGCGATCAAATGTAGTTTTGCGAAATGATGGCGTATGTACATCTTATATCCTAATATCATTTATATATTTTGACGCTGAAATTGAAAGCTGTCGAGTTAGAATATCTTTGCTTACTAAAAGAAAATTCCAATTTAAATTACAAAGATATATAACCCATAAAAGCAAAGATATTCAAATCCCATATGGCTCTTCATACAACGAAATTTATTTTGAAAAATTTGATCCTTATATAAGATGGACCTTACATAAGTATAAGATGATTTTGAAAACATTTGATTTTGGAAATGAATTGGTTGACTTCAATTATTGATTTGGAAATTTGGATTTATTTTCTAAATCTATTATTCTGGAAACGTTGAAACTAAAGATAATTAATTTGAGAAGAAATAATTCGGTGAAATTGTATATGATTTTGAAATTGAACTGATATTGAAACAAATTGAAATTTGAGAACCTTATGTTACTAAACACTTGATTTGGAAGTTGTCGAACTTATATAAAATTGATTTGTATGAGTATGAAATTGATTCGAAAACTATAGATTTGAAAAGGTACTCAATTTGAAAGTGAAATCTTATATATAATGGATATTATATAAGTACGATATTTGAAAGTGATTTGAAAAGGTACTATATGATACATATTTTCGAAGTAAAGATATGGAAAGTGCCTTCTGCTTGATATCCGATTTGTGGCCACATCTTGGATTCATTCTATCGATATTATTCTCTCTGATTTTTGGTTTTCCGGATATGATACTCGAGTGTCCTTCGAATTCCATGGCGTTACCCATGGTCTTATTTTTCTCTCGTGACTGCATAGCGCAACTGCCTGGCTGAGTCTTGCCTAGGGGTACGGATTGTTTCCTGGGGGATCCAGGCGTAACCATTGTGTATCCTGCAATCTGTGTAGGTCGCGAATAGTAGCGCAAATGCTTGGCTGAGTCTTGCCTGGGGGTACGGATTGTTTCCTGGGGGATCCAGGCGTAACCATTGTGTATCCTGCATTCTACTAGTCATCATGGCGTAACTCGCAGGGCTGAGAAAGCTTGCGGATATGGATTGTTTCCTGGGGGATCCAGGCGTAACCATTGTGTATCTGCGAACCATGGTTAGACAAAGGTTTTGTTTGTTTTTGTTTGGATTGTACTTTCCATATCTGTTTTAAAGGTTTTTCAAGTATTTTCACTGGGTGTTGAAACAAGTCTACTAAGTACCTGGAGAATTCTAGCTTTGCGCCTGATCAACGCACTGCCAGAGTCTGCAGGAACGAGGATAAACTTGTTAAGACATCGAGTTATAAAAGTATTTTGATAAAATATTATATAAATGATACTTTGATCAGTTATTCCTTTTTTTAAAGGATTTTAAAGTGTTTTAAATATTTTACCTCTTTAACCAACAATTTTAAATAATGGTTCATTCTTGTCTTTCAACTTGTTTTCCCTCCTAGCTATTTTTCCCCTACCTTCTTTCGGGATGTCTTCCAACTTATTATTCTTTCTAGTTGTTCCTCCACTTCCTTCCTTTTCGAGGACGAAAAGATTTGAGTAGGGGAGAGTGTAACAACCCTAGATTTCTGCATATATTTAAATTTGACTTTATTTTATTTTAAGTAATTGTAAAATTTTTTTTCAAACATTTCATTTTTAAATATAAATGTTGATTATTATGTGAATTATAATTTCAAACTGGTATAAATTGAATATTTTCCTGAATATTGATTTTTGGTCAATTTGGGTCAAACTTTGACTTTTAAATTTTAAATTTAAATATTTGAAATTTTGAATTTTATCTTTTATTATGAAAATAGATTAAATTTTTAGAATACTGCTTTTCTTTTCGTTGAAATCGGAGTTATATTGTGAAAGTTATGCTTTTTACAATATTGAGTGTAAACTGTTTATTTAACAATATTATTTATTTTAATTTATATAAATGATATTTTTATTTGATATATCTTATTCTAATTTGTATATTTATGCTATATTATATATATTTTGTCTTTTAAATATTTTTAAAGTGTTGATAGAATTTTTCTAAAGTTTATTGAATTTATTTTCAATTTTAAAACCTAGTTCCCATTTTCTTTGCTATTTTCTTAATTTAATTATATATGATTTAAAATTTATTTATTTATTTTATGCATTCACTTGTATTTGCTGTGTTTCTACTTTATTTATATTCATTTTACATGTAGTTAAATTTAAATAAAATTTTTCCAAAGCTTATAGAATTTGTTTCCATTTTTTTAGCCTAGTTTACATTTTTAAGCTATTTTCCTTATTTAATTATATTTAATTAAAATTTATTTATTTATTTTATGAATTCATTTTTTTTTCTGAGTTTTATCTTTATTTATCAGCATTTTCATTTGTTTTAATATGCAAAAAGAAATTAGGGAAATTTGAAGAGTTTGAGTCCTTTTGTATACCTAGTCTCTTTGTATTCTTGCCTCTTCATTTCAACCAACACCACTTCAATTTTGGCCGTTCTTTTCTCATTCTTTCAGCTGACTATTCTCATATTTTTCACGTACAATCAAAAACTCCTCAACCACAAAAAAATTTCGGCCATCATCTCCTTGGAAAGCTTGGTAAACTTTCATTCTTTTTTCCATTTTTTTTCTTGTTTTTCTTATGTAACTTGCACTTGCCTTCATCTATTTGCTCGGCCACTCCCTCCTCCACCACCATGGCCACCTCCAACACCACCACATCAGGTTTCCACCACCTCCAGCCCTCTACCCAAGCCTATCCGTGCACCCTTGTGGATCAGATCCACCAAGATATTGAGCAAAACCCACATATATGTACATAGCCTAGCTTCTTTGCCTTCATCACCTCAAACCACCACCTTGGCCGCCCCTTGCACCACCATCTCCAGCCCTTACCAGACCTGAAACCCTCTGCCACATCACTTCCAGTCCACTACAGACCTGGCCGTGCCATGCTTGCTTGTGGTCGTGACCTTTGTTGCTTTGGAAACCACTTTTGTTGCCTTGAAAACGTTGTTTTGTGCCTTATAGTTGTGCAGTTTCATGCACACAAACCTTTGCTTCATCAACAAACCATGTTAGGCCGACCATACCCAACCAAAACCTGATCCAAATCTTACCTTAGACCTGTAGTATACCTTATGGATGAACCTAGAGTGTGTTGGAAGCAAGTGCAAAGCATTTCAGCTTTGATTTATGCAGTTATTTCTAGCCTAGTTTAGTAGTTTTGAATTAAAAACTTATGTATATTAGATTGTTTTCTGTGACTTGTATTCAAGGGAATTGATACTTTGGCTCTTCCACTCATCTCTGTGTCATGTTATCGTGCTTGTGTGGATCTCATTTGTGTATTCGTCGTTGTATCTCCAGCTCAAACCGGTGAGTTATTCTCACCAGACAATATGTACATATATAACTAGTGAATTGACCCCTTTTGAATATGTAAAATGCATTATCATGTTACACCTGCTATGTTATGATTTTATGATGTTCACCCATGCTTAAACACCTATTATATTATATGTTACTGTTATATTATGCTGTTCTATTATTTTTATCAGTTTATCACACTGCAAGTTCCCTTTAGATTAGAATCACTATGGGTTGAAATGATACATACCCGAACGGACTTTAGAATAGGAGAAAATCGTTATGGGCTGAAATGATAGGCCTGAATGATTTTCAATTATTTTCATTTACTTGGGATTGCGGGTTTGAAATGATCAAACCCGGGTTTTCTTTGTAAATTACGGGTTGAAATGATATATTACCCGTATCACTTTACCTAGGCTAAAAATGAAATACAGACCTGTAGTTAAAATATGTTTTTCTAAAAATTTTAAAATATTTTAGAAATGTAAATGTTATAATATTTTGATTTAAATTTTATTTAAATTATTTTTGTAAAGCATTATTGATTTTTTTGAAAATTTATAAGTGAAATAAATTAATGGTAAAGTTAGAAAATCTGAAATGTAAGTTATTTTGGGAAATTTTAATTTGGTGATAATTGGAATTTAAATTAAATATGAAATATGATAAATTCATGATAATTTGGATTAAAGTTAATTTAAATGATTTTATAATATATTAATGATTTTTGAATAAAGTAAAAATGTGAAATGAATGAATATTTAAGTTGAAATTTTGAAATATAACTAAAATTGGAAATTTGTGAATTTGGCTTAAAAGTGAAATTTAAGTTAAGTAAATAAAAATGGAATTAAGTTATATTTGAAAATTTAAACTTAAGTGTTAAGTTAATTTAATTTAATGAATTTATAATTTAATATTGGAATTTAATAAGTGAATTATTATTAAATTTTGATTTTTGAATGGAGGTTTAACTCTATAAAATCATGAATATAAGGGTATTTGAATGATTGTTTTAAAAGTGAAATTATATGATTTTATAAGTTAAAAATGATTTATATAAAAATATAATTGTTTGTGAAATTATACTGAATATTTGAAGTTAATTAACTGCATTTCTGAAATGTTATTAATTCTAATGTAAATGGTAATACAACATTTGTAAATGCTGTCGTTGATAATAATGAACCAAATGGCTAAATTTAATTAAAGGCTATTATAGCATTTTTGTAAATGTTATAATGGTTGAATTTAACTAAGTTTATTTGAAACTAATGTAACCCTATTACAGCATTTTAAATGTTGTCTTTTGTTAAATTGAACTGTTTTAAATGTGACTTTTCGTAGCATTTTCTAAATGCTGCGAAAGTTGAATTTTCATTGTTTTAATTAATTTAAGTGAACGAATGAACTTTGAAAAGTTAAATTTTTGGAAATTTAATAATTTAATTATTAAATATAATAACTTCATTTTATGATTTAAAATGAAGTAATTTGTTTTGAAATATAAACTATTTTGAAATATGATATTTTGATATTTTGAAATGGATTTTTGAATGATATTGAATTTTGAAATGATATTTTATTTCGAAGTATAAAATACCATTTTGAAATTTTAACCACGGGATGTATTTAATTTATAGTTTAACTGATCCTTAAAGGATGGGCGGTCCCAAGCATCCTTTGAGTTATTGTGCATTTCTACTACAGTTCACTTGAGTTGGTTTACATTATATAAGTATATATTGTCCTGACTCGAGTGTTTTGTGTTTTACTTTACGCTCGGGTCAGCCTGAGTATTTACAGCTTAGCTTTGGATTTTGTTCTGGAGCTAGGAATCGCTGGAGATTCTGCTTGTCTAGTTATCTATTTCCTTCCAGTTCAGTTGTTCTATTTCAGATCTGGTATTTATTAACTTCTATGTATTTGGGATTTCTATTGTATATGTTTTTAGAATGATATTATGTAATATGTTTTTGAGAGTTTGTATATAGTAGCTTCATGAACTACTATGGTATTTTATTTCCGCTGCGAGTTATTCTGATATGTTCTGTGTCTGTGATTCTGTGTATTTGATTTCATTTGCTCCAAATTTATTTACAATCTGTTATTTTGAATTATTCAAGTCAGACATGTGTGGATTATTGTCGATTTGAATGGTCTAAAATAGTGGGTCGTTACACGGTTATTAGATGCCTTGCTCTGATACCAAATGAAAAGACGGTGCCGATTGTGCTATATGGAATTATTCTATACTAGTGCGGAAATAAACTAAGATACTATAGCAATGTGAATAAGTAAAATAAAACAAGCACACCAGAAATTTTTATACTGGTTCGAACTTCCCGTTCTACGTCCAGTCCCAGACTCCTTCTGGAATTTCACTAAAACAACAACCCTCACTTAACCCGGAGGAACAGGTTTACAACACCTGAACAACAGAACAGGATTTCGATGCCTCAATAGCCGAAGAGAACTTCACTTGCCTGAACAACAGAACAGGACTTCAACTTATACAGAGAGTATTTGACACAGTGTGTTCTTGATAACACAGATTTGTCTCCTGATAGTACAACCTTCCTATAATCTTCTCCTTTTGATATATATGTGTGTATGTGAAGAATATGGCAGTAAAGAATGATTTTATATGAACTTGAATGCACAAGAGTGTGTTAGAATCAAAGTAGATTAACAATAGAAAGAGTTAGATCAATTAGGTTAATAAAACTGTTGATTCTAACATGTTTATATAGATTATAAAAAGGTGCAATTGTTCATGAATAGTTATCATGAAAGTATATGGTCATACCTGTTGATTAAAAGTCGTATCTCTTTATGGAAGAGAAATGTCTGTTCAGAAATATAGCCGTTATAGGAATTCAGACGTCTGAAAAATAGAATTCAGACTTCTGAAATAATTCACGTGCAAATCAGAAAGCAAATAGGTCATTTTTGACCTGATTCAGACGTCTGAATATTTTCATTCAGACGTCTGAATATTGTGAAACAATATTCAGGTTTCAGCATTCAGACGTCTGAATGACATTATTCAGACGTCTGTATTTAGCCTGTAACAAAAAATTATCATAGCTTAAATGGTTAGAGCACTTGCCTTCTGAACTAGTGACCCGGGTTCGAGTCTCGCTCCATGCAATTTTTGAAAACTTGATTTTTCATTTAAAATATGAATGTATATGTGTGTATATCATTTTGATAAGATTTTAACATTTGTAAACTCTAGACACGACACTCTATGACTAATAATACTTTGTTTGTCACCTTCGTCTTGTCTTTATCGTATATATCTCTTCTTGTATCTCCATATACATTCTTTCATACTTTTGTACCGTGTATCTTCATTTTGAACGTATTTGATTATCTCATTTTGATGCTCATGTACCTGCAAATTAGCTTAGAGATTCTTTGACATAATTGTATAGTCATTGTCATTAAAATCCAACAATTGAGGTTCTAACAGTTCAAAATTATAATTAACTTTATGTAATCATCTTTTTAGAAAAATTTACTTATTACAAGTCAATTTACCGTGTCTGACTGTCTCATCATAGCGTTTAGGAGATTCCTATCGATAACATTGATCAGGCGCATCGACCAGAATTCTTAAAGCACTCAATGGGCAAAACAACACAATATCATCTTCTATATGATAAACACGTCTCTTAAAATTTTACGAATATTTTTTGCTCGTTTTAAGAACAAAATCCAATTATACTTATAAATATCTTATTAAAATGATTTGCAAATTTTAAATTGTTGTTTTCATCCATAATCAATAAATACAAGGATGGTCTCATCGAGGTATTCGCAGAATACTCGATTCATAAGATGGATGAAATAAGCTGGACAAACTGAATGACATTATGAGTTACTCATAAGAATCATAATGAGTGCGGAATGCGGTAAGTGGAATGCTACCCTCCCAACTCGTAGCTGATGAAAACCGGCGGCAAGGTCGAGCTGAAAAGGCCTTAGCACCACCCAATAGATCGCTTAGGTGGTAATCCTAAGATAAGCTCAAAGATACCAGGAAATTCACGAACTACTTGAGTGAGGGAAATAACATCTTCCTCATCAAGTGGGTTTAAAGAATGAAATGATGTCACAGAATTGGAATCAAAATCATTAAGAACAATAGAAATCTGCTTAACAGATTGAGAATGTCAAGGATGGATAGTCCTATTGGGACATAGGATATGGGCTTCATAATGATTAAGCCAATCCTTTCCCAAAAATCAATTCTGAAAGCTAAGTAGCGCATAATATGCAAATTGGATCGGAAAGCATAATCACATAAAATAATCTCGACATTTTCACAAAGAAAACTGAGTGTTACGGATCCACCAACCGGATTCGCAATTCTCAGTGAAGTCATCAAGGCCATAATATTTAAAGAAAAAGTTTCAACAAGTTCTTTTGATATAAAAGAGTGAGATGCACCCGAATCAAAAGAAATTTCGAAATAGGATAATCGCGAAACAAATTAATGCCATCAAGGATAGAATGAAAAATACCTTGACCAAGAGAAGGGTTACTAGGGGCTTGCACAACATTCAGCTTTCCCTCTCTCCTACTTTGAAGTATGGAACATGAAGATATAAGATGACCGAAACTTTTGCAATAGCGACAATAAAGGGGTTTCGGACACTCATTCACATAGTGGTCCATAAAACCACAATTGTAGCATTGTCCACGACTAGAGGTAGGAGTCTTTGCTACCGAAATTGCATGCTTCCCTTTTTTGTTGGGATTAGGGCTTTTGAACTTAATATGCCTCTTCTTGTTGATGTTGAAGTTTTGTTTGGCATCCACAACTTCAACATCAGTTTCTTTATCGACCTCTTCTAGTCGAAGAGTGATATCTACAAACTGGTCGAAAGGCACTTCTAATTTCAGAGGTAAAACCTTTTTGGGGTTCTTACTCAAAGCACAGATAAACCTTTGATTCTTTACAAGATCCAAAAGTTATTGGGCAGACATGAATATGCCATCCAGAGAAGGTCTACTGGATTGACCAGCGCTAGGACTGCCAGATCTAACCATTTCTTCTTCTTTAAGAAAGAAAGAAAGAAGAGGGAAAAGGTTATTCTCAGAATGAATATCAAACAAACTTGATTGATAAAACAAGGCATCATAATAGAAAATAGGATAGAACGGGTCCTAAGACTCGGATAAATCCTAAGGCACGATTCCTAAGAGAGACTTAGGACAATGATCCTTGCTATATTATTCTACATTGTTTCGAAGTTTGGCTCTGATACCAAGCTGTGACGCCCCACCTCTATACTCACACTAGCCAAGGACACTACTGGGTAATGTCGTCGACTAGCACGAAGAATAAGGCTGTTGAGGAGCGACCATCTGTGTAATTACTTTGTGCGAGTACCGATATGTCAGATAGTATGACATGCATTTCACTTCAAGAGGAAATCCGACATATCAAATACAAACTCAAAGCTACCACACAGTGGCTATGTGGACTTCGGAAACAAATATAGAAATAAGCATAACACAAATCAGTCACAGATATTCATATCACAAAGGCGGAACAGATATGAATATAACACATAGAAGTGTACATCAAAGTAGTGGTCTTACAAGATCCACTACATCACAAAAGAATAGGTACAAGTGCTAAGCAAAAGAATATGTATACATCAAGGAGTCTCTATCTCGAATGTATAAAAGCAAAAACTACAATCTAAAGTAGTTAGCCAAAAATCAGGTGACGGACCCTGATAAGAAGTCAAGCAGAAGCACCTGAAATACCTCGGTCTGACCCGAGTATTATTTAAGAAGAAAATAATAAACGGATCAGTCTAGCTATAAATATCATATAAAATGAGATAGGATAAGAGATATGACAAAAACGTATGATAACAATAATGCCATACTGTGACAAGTATACATCTGATAACAACAAAAATCATACAATATCTCAAATATTCTCAAACACTAAAAAGAATGTCATATTCTTTAAATTATTCACCAAAACACAAATATTGACAAAACATATCAATGCCAATCGCAAATATCGGTGAAACAAAAATTCTAGAAATCGTCAACTAGAAATCCAGAAATCACAAATAGGGGAAGGCCTATCACAAACGGGAGCATGAAAACTCCCCAACACGTGTGTCACAGACGGAACGCTATTCCATGGTTGCTAACCATCAGGTTTGAGCTGAAACTCCACAAACGGCCCGAAGACCATGGATCGCTAGCCCACCAATTTGAGTCGAAGCTCCATAAACGGCCCGAAGACCATGGGTCGCTACCCCACCAATTTGAGCCGAAGCTCCACAAATGGGGTTTGATCCCCCACACAAACAAAGAGACATCGCACATCGCTAGTCTAAATCACAAAATGATCATCAATGATCGACAAGTGTAAATTACACTAAGCTAGTAAATAAATGAGTTAGGCTTCATGTCCCATAACCACTAGCTTAACTTAAATATTTATGAACAGATTGTAGACTTCCACTCAAAAATAAGTGTAAATTACACTAAGCTAGTAAATAAATGAGTTAGGCTTCATGTCCGATAACCACTAGCTTAACTTAAATAGATTGTAGATTTCCACTCGAAAATTGTCACGAGAGTTCAATCGAACAAGTCCAAGAATTAACCGACGAAGTAAATGCAAGCGTTTCATACCACTTGTTTTGCTAAGCTGTTTGATTAGATTTCTCATACGAATGAGGTAAAGGTTTGTATATACTAATAGATTGGAAAACGGTTTTAAAAGCGAGCTTTATATTTAAAATAGTATCGAAATCGTTTTTGTGAAAGAGTTTTAGTATTTACTACTAGTATCGAAACCTTTGTATTTTAAAGTGACAAATCACAAAATGATTGTAAAAACAATCAATCACCAAAAATTCACATACGACAATGTGAATTAAATCCATAAAAATTGATACCAAATCCATCAAATGGATATTCCCAAAAATCCAAAGAAAGAAGTCATCAAAGTCGATAATAAGTGATAACAACTAACCGGATCAATAAAGATCGATTAAAATTGGAAATCCAATCAAAAACAGCCAAAATAGGCAAAATTGGCAGTTCCAGACGTTTGGATTTGGGTTCTGGAAATATTCCAGAAAACCCCCAAACGTCTGAAATTTCAAAGCAGACGTCTGAGCCCCAACCAGACGTCTGAACCCATAAATCAAACGCCTGGAATCTGTCTCTGCCATTTTATTTTCTACGTTCTTTTTTTTTCTCCAGGTCTATAACCAGACGTCTGGATTTGACAACCAGACGTTTGGTTACCTGGACTGAGCAACAATTTGCCTAGGACATGATGGCCAAAATGATTCGGGAGCGATCGGACGAGCAATAAAGACTAGGGATTTATGCCAAGCGACAACCCAGCCTTATAGGCTCTTCGATACACCCCAAATATTTTGTCCAAACATCCATAGAAGGATTTTCATAAAATTGGACATCAAAACCAAAAATTGGAAAATTCACCAAATCAATTCAATTCGAAAGCAAATGAACATGAATAAATTTTAGGAATTCATACCTAACAACAATGAAAGTTATAGACATAGATGTGAGTTCAAAAACTCACCTTTAAAACTCAAAGACAATGAATGAGAAGCTTTAAAACAAAGCAAGACCAATTCCTCTTCAATATACCTCTAGAATCTTCAATCTATTATCAAAGGTGAAGTTTTTTCTAAGTTAGGTTATAGGAATTTCTGTAAATTGAAGAGAGATAGAGATGGAGAAGATGAAGAGGATGCTTACCTAAGCTTCTCCTTGATTTTGGACTTGAATTTGACTTTCCTAATCAAAACTAGAGTTTAGGAATTTTAATTTCCTATCTTTTCCCCCATTTTTACTTTAGCTTGAAAGTGTTAGGAAATGGAATGAATGAATGAAGAAGAGTGGGGTGGAGTTAGGGTATTATGTTGGGTTAGTGGGCTGAAACCCAAACCCAAAGCCCAAAATAGAAAAATAGAAAAATTCCACTCAACTCCAAACATATCGATGTTTATACCCAAAAAAGTTGTAAACGCCATTTTGGACTCAATGGAAGTGGTCTCGAGTCCCAATTCGACTGTTTACAAAAAGTAACATTTTGGACTTTAATCTGATTAACGATGCTATATTTAAATAAAACATATAAATATACAATCGTAAAATATGCGGGTTGTTACAATTTACTTGTACCTACCATTTCGTGATGGCCTAATTATAATATATGCTCCTTGAGTTTGTTTTACAAATTCATACATCTATCTTACCACGTCTATCAATATATTAATAATACTATACATAACTTCTCTATTTGAGTTTGCTTAATTGTAACGACCCAGAATTTTGAACAAATTAAATTGAGAATATTTAATTAATTTTAAATATTTGAACGATGATTTAATTTGAATCCCCGATATAACTCTGAATTTTGCGATTAAACTTTAAAATTTAATCTATTGAGTTGAATTAAAATTTGAATCTTCAATTTTAAGTTGAAGAAAAATATTTCGAAAGCTTTTAAAATTCGTATTAATAATACTGAAGATAATAGAAGCTTCAGAATCGAATTTGAAAGTGATTTGTTCAGTTTTAAAATCATATCGTTTGAATCGATATTTAAAAATAGCGTTCTGAGGCGCAGTCTCGGAATTCGACGAAACCAGTTCCATTGGGTCCGTAACGTTGAATTATCGTCGGATTTCAAATTTCGTAATAATTGGAATTGTGGTTTGAGCGTATGATATATAAACGCGTTGGACTTTGTTTTGAAACGAATTGAATCTAAATAAAATAGGGTTGCTTTTCTTTTATCCGACCATAAGTACAATTCGTCTCCCTTTTGTCTCGTTCGTACCCTCCCTCCTTCTGATAAAATACACGAAAGAAATCATGATAACCATGCCGTCTTCAATTTCAAATATCTCGTCCTTCCTCAGTTCAAATCATTCGAGATCTGTTCGTTCAAATCAAAATAATGGCCGAGACTTTCTTTCTCTCAAATAAAAATGGATATTTATAAATGTGATTTGTAATTTGAAATGGAATTCCAGAGAAGTTTTTGGAAATGTTTTTGAAAGAATTTGAAAATTTTGAAGATTTGGAAAGTTTAAATTCTTTTTGGAGTTGAAAATGAATTTCAAAGGTTTGAAAAATGTTTTGAAGAGATGAAAAGCTCTAAACTCTTTTTGGTCGCTGGAAAATAATTCCGATTAGTGATCGCGACACTATCGGTGTTCATTTTCGGGTTTCTAAAAGAGGAATTGCTGCCAAATTGTTTTAAATGGAAGTTGTTTGAAAAATTTGGGTTTTGTTTTTGGAAATTCAAAAGATAATTTGAATAGTTTTCAAAAATGGTTTTGAAAAGGTTGAAAAGACTCTGGAATCCTATTTAAAATATTTATGGGAATGATAATGAGTTGATAACTTATACCATTTGAATTTTTGATATAATAAATTTAACTTAAAGAATGAAGTTAAATCAAAGTAAGTATAAGTGAATCAATTAAATAAAGTGAAAAGATCACTTAAAGAAAATTTATTAAGTTGAAAATAAATTTGGAGTAGTAACAAATGAATTGGAATTGTGATGAATTGGTAACTGAAACTAATCTAAAATAATGTAGTTATGAATGAAAGATAATTGATAAAATTTAATATTCAGAAGTGAAACTGAATCCAAATTGAATTGAAATGGTAAATTTAATTCAAATGAGAACGTGAAATGCAAAAAATTGAATGAAACTGAATGATGTAACTTCAATAGTGAATTTAAAAATGATATAAGAAGTAAGTATCGAAATTTTGTAATAGAATTTGCAAAATGATTTGAATGTGTAGCTAGATATTATGGCTAGTAGGATATACAGGTGTATTAAAGGAATTGGGATTTTAATTTTGAAGATAAATTTGAATTGCTCGACTAAAGGTATGTATTTTAATTTCTATATGAGATTTGATGACTTTCTTGTCTAGCCGCTTGGCTTTTTCTTTTCTTTTTGAAATCTGAGAGTCCGTAGGGACGTTTTGTAGTAGTGCCGTATTAGCCGCGCAAAGGAGACGTTGGCGAAATTTTTTGAAAATTTCGAGTGTTAGAAAATTTTTTGAGAAATTTTGAAAGTTTAAAATTTGAATTTAAACTTAAATTTAAATTGTTAAGAAACAATGTTGTTGAAACTTATAATTGAAGTTGAAAAACTAGTTGAAATAATAACGAATCTTTAGTAGAAAGATTTGTTTTGAAAATTTATAAAACTATTTAGATTGTGAAAAATAGTAGACGAGTTAAGGATCATTTTTCCTAACTTGTAATTTCAGGACGAAATTATTTTAAGGAGGGAAGTCTGTAACGACCCAGAATTTTGAACAAATTAAATTGAGAATATTTAATTAATTTTAAATATTTGAACGATGATTTAATTTGAATCCCCGATATAACTCTGAATTTTGCGATTAAACTTTAAAATTTAATCTATTGAGTTGAATTAAAATTTGAATCTTCAATTTTAAGTTGAAGAAAAATATTTCGAAAGCTTTTAAAATTCGTATTGATAATACTGAAGATAATAGAAGCTTCAGAATCGAATTTGAAAGTGATTTGTTCAGTTTTAAAATCATATCGTTTGAATCGATATTTAAAAATAGCGTTCTGAGGCGCAGTCTCGGAATTCGACGAAACCAGTTCCATTGGGTCCGTAATATTGAATTATTGTCGGATTTCCAATTTCGTATTTTTCAGAATTGTTATGTGAGCGTATGGTAAGTAAACGCACTGAAGTTTAAATCGAAAATTTAATTTCACATCAGCATACAAAACATCACCTCGTTCCCTGAAAGCACGCAAGCCACCCTATACTCTGAAAAAACATCGCGTCGTGTCTCCTTTTGTCTCCCCTCGATTTCGTTATAATATCTCACGCAAGCAGATTGGAAAATAAAATAATTGCTAAAGCTTTCATCTTCAAAAAAATCAAGTAAAACCGTTCCTCCTCCTTTCAAAACAAATCGAAACGGCCGATCTAAAGAAAAAAAAAAGAAACCTATCCCTCCAATTCGAACGTCTTCCTCCATCATTTTTTCTTTACCCCTAATCGAATCGTTCTTCAATTAAGTAGTCGCGATTCGAGGTGCTGGTCGCACTCGCGATCGGTTGGCGACAACGTGGGGCGCGATTCCTCATCACGGCGAGGCAGTCGACTGGGAACTATCGAGTTCAAACTCGATGGCGAAGGGGGATCGAGGCAGTGGGTTCGACAATACGGCATGGGGTTTGGCGAACAAAGGAGGTGGCGGCGATCAAAAAGCACGTGGAAGTGGGAGTTCTCGATGGGATTTCGGGCACTGGCACGAACTTCGGCAGTGTCTCGCGATGGGATTTCAGGCACTGACACGAACTTCGGCAGTGTCTCGCGATGGCTCGATGTCGTCGGTGGCGGCTTTAAGACAGTCGAACTGGAAGAGGAGCCCCAGGCAGAGAGGTATCCTCGATCTAAGATTTTTCTCAATTTCACCTAATTTATAAAAATATGTATATGAAAATCAAAAGAAAAAAAAATATATTGACAGCGTGGTATCAGAGCATATGGTTAAGCGACAACCCTGCTCTGTTGGGTGTTACTCATTAGAGATAGAGTCAGTAGTACTCTAGAATGAGTTTGAGTGTAATAATAAATACGAGTGCGTATTTGTTAGTGAATATGAAATTGTTTTGTATTGTGTTGACTTATCGGTTGATTGTTTATAGATTTTGGTTGGTGCAGTCTAGCTAACTGTAATCGATAGGGGTTTCTAAACTCTTAAACAAGATAAACCGACACAGTATTGATTTTAAAATAGGGTAAATGAAATAATTTTACCCAAAACTATTTTCGTATATAAAAGAAATGATTTTCTATGAATTATCATAGTATATGGATGCTTGATTGTTAGAAGTGATAATATTAATCTATTATCATTGAAATTAAATGAGAAATTGGAATTATAAACTCCAAAGTTAAGAAATAAAATTCACATACGAATGAAATTTAAGAATACAAATTATAATTTGCTAATTTATTTTAAACAGAAAATAATTACAGTAGTTAGAGGAAAATAGATGTATAGTTGTTATAATGTATGACTTTAAAACAGTGAAGTATAATATGGATTTTTAATTTCTTTTACAGGAAAACAGGTTTTAACATATATAAGAGTATATACATTTTAAGTATACTTGTCAATTCAAATTTAAAATATAAAGGTAAGATTTTTATAAACCCATATAGCCTATTTTTATGTATGCAGTTTGAAAAAAATGGAAAATAGAGACAAAATACAATTTACTAATTTATTTTAGTAATTAAATTGTGTAGTTAACTTAGGTGATTATTTTAATTACTAAAGGATTTTTTTTTCCAAAGGGAAGTTGGTTTGGAATTAAATTAAATGTTAAATTTAAATCATCAGCTAGATTAAAGTGAAATAAATGGTAAAACGAAAAATTGATTACTCGATTTAAATTCGAATATTAATGAATTGTGTAAATAATTATACAAGGTATAAATCAAGGAAATCGAGTCAAGATGGAAACGGATTGCAAAATAAAAAGCTAAGGTGAGATTTTTCTCACTCAAATTGAATGTGGAATTTTTGCAGTTATTGATGATTGCTATTGGATGTGATATTAGATATAGTAGGATATATCTATATATATGTAGCAATATATACATATTGGCATATGTATATATTGGATTGATGATTTCCCGCCTCGTATAGCGGATGAGACCCTATTGCGCCGTTAGTAAGCGGATGATTTTTATAAAACCTATATACCGCGATATTCCACCTCGAAGTGGAATTGGTATTGTGCTAACATCTATGGATGCAGGGAAACAGGTTGGAGGGATCCAACTGGATTCCTCACCAGTATTTATTTATTGACAGATATTGATGTATATTCTGTATCATATTGATATATGATGTTTGTTGTTGTGATTGACTAATTGGTGCTGTTGCATCATCGGATTCAGTTTTGAAGTTTAAAAATAACAACTTTTACTTTAAAAGGATTTTTAAAGTGATTTTTGAAAGTAGACGTTTTATTGAATTTTGAATTGATTTATTTCAAATAAATAAACGTTCAAACTTTAAAATTATAAAAGGTTAAGATTTGTGAATTATAACCAAAAGGTAATTTCTTTTGAAATAAATAGTTAAGAAATTTATAAAATGGTTTTAATTGGAATTTTTGAATTATAAAAAAACGATGTATGTAAAAGATGTACAGATTGATATTTATAACTCAAAAATGTTGGTATTATAAAACGAGTTTTTATAAGCGTTAAAATGAATTTTTAAGAATTTATAAATAAATGAAATTTATAAATTGTGAACTTATAAATGGAAATGATTTTGTAAAATAAAGGAATTATAAGTATTTAACTTATAGTTATGGATTGTTGGTATAAGATTTGGGTTATGAATCGAATTGTTAATAAAGGAGATTTATTAAATTGAAGTTGTTAGAAAATAGAAATAGAATTTATAAACGTTGTTTTATAAATTCGAAATCAATTGAATTTGATAAGTTTAAATATAGGAGGTTATTTAAAGAAGATATATTCGCGATTTTGGATAGCGAATTTTTATTGAAATAAAATGTGTAGAGATGATTGAAATTTGGTTAAGTGAATTTTATTCACGATTTTGGACAGTGAATATATTGTTAAATAAAATGGATTTATTTTTGAAGAAGTGATATTAAAAATGAAGTTAAACATTTTAAAGATGTTTTTAAAATGTGGGAAATATCGAAATCATAGATTTCAACATTCATTGTTGAAATAGACGTTTTCGAGGAAGAAGGAAATGGTGGACTATAACACTGTTGTTATAGTAAATGATTTCCGAAAGGAAATATTTTTGTGTAGTATTGGGATTTATATATATATCTATCTAAATTTCGAATCCCTATACTAGTGATTTCTAGTCGTCGTAACGATGTTTTACGCAACATTCGTTTTGACTCAAATAGATGTTAAAATTAATGATTTCCTTAAAGAATGAATATATACTTAATATTGATTTAAGTATATCGAATATTTTCAAATGTTGAAAATAAATAGGTTTGTGAAATACTTATTTTTAAATAAGTATGGAAATGCTTTTCCAATATGAAATGAACTGTTTTGAGATTTTATCTTCAAAGATAAAATGAAATGTGGAAATTGATTTGAAATTGTTTTCAAATGATTAAGTGTGGAAAATTTATATCTAGTAAAGATATTTTTGAAGATGAAATAATTTGGAAAATTATTTGGAATCTGATGATGTTGCGCATCTTTATTGATAGTTAAATAACCGACTATCAATAATTACCTTTAGATAGGTATTTGTTGTGAATTGGATGAATTTGAATGCCACACTTATTTTTGAATAAACGCTCACTATTCGGGTTAGCCGGGAAAGGACCATGGGGTCGTATAACCCATTCCGAATATGTGATACGTCGTTATGAATTGCATTCGAAGACCGGTGTTGAAGACCGGATATTTTTGAAAACGGAAGGATTACCGTCGAGTTACTCTACATCGGCTGATCTCCGATTTAGAGGTTTTATCACCCTTAGTGACGGGAAGTCCGGACGTGATTAGAAATTTATCCGGATGTGCAAGGGCTTCGTGAGAAGTGCCTTCGGTTCTGTTCGATCCCGGAACATACTTGTATGGATTGTATGTCTGACGTTACAAATTGAGATATAAAGCTGATTTCTTTCAAATACATTTCTATTGGTGGCGGAGAATTTATTCTCTTAGCTTAACACCCTTCTCTGAGACGTACGAGCTCAGAGGTTATGTAGTTGAAATTTATCAGCGATATACTCCCAATTTGGTAACGTGGCATACTAAGTGTTGCTGTGAAATGATCAGTGTTTGATCATTTGTGATATGATCATTTGTTTGATCTTATATCTTTGTGATCATAGGTTGATCATTTGTTTGACCCGAAGCATGGCTTTGTAGAAAGCGTAGCTTTGTGGACGAGACTTCGTCGAGCCTCACACCCCGGAAATGGTCGAAACAGGAAGGATGCAGCAAGGTTCTAGGGAGTAGCGCCCCTTAGTGTATGTCATTCCTTCTGGATAGAGGTGGTATCATGGTATGGAGCCCAGATACTTAACCTATGTGGTTGCTGCATTATTATTATTATGTGGTTTGTTGGAAATCGGGGATCCTCGGGAAGATCGGTTACGATCGGGGGATGGCATACGCGTGTCAGTAGTTACCTATTTTTGCAGAGGTAACCCGGCCTTGTGTTGGCAGAGATCCGGTTAGGTTCTCGGGTCGTCTATTCCAGGGACGTACCCATCGTGGCATAGGAAGTTCCTTGGCCTGACCATTTGTTGGAAATCCAAACTCCAATACGTGACTTGTACGGTTTTAGTTGTAGAACCTGCCATCTAATATGGCAGCTATAGCAAGCATACTATAATGGTACCTATGCTGGCTAAGATTTATATTCTACTTTCGAAATGTTTCTACACTATGCACTAATAATAATATCAAAAATGATTTGATTTTGCGTAGTAAGCATCTTTGACTATCATAAGAAGAAATCTCCTCCAATTCTGCGTTTGCATTGTGTGTGTGGCGGGAGGTCTTATGGTAGTTTCATTTTCCAAAAGCATTGCGAATTTATTTTATTTTCTTTGTGAAAAATAACTGTTTTACGATCTCACACCAGTCACCATGACTGACTCGGAGTTTATTGTTCCCTTCTAAACTCTGGGTGCCCACCAATTTCCACACGGGCAGCCTAGAGTTATGTTATCAGGATATTCTGGAGCTTTGGAGATAAGCTGGATGACGAGACGTAGTATTTGTATCTGATAGTATTTATTCCGCTGTGTATTCTGTATGAGGACAAGTTTATATAACTGTCCATTGATGTGCTGTGTGTATTGAGTCGTATATTGACTCTGATTGATGTATGTATAAACTGATTGATGTATATAGGTCAAAAATTGTTCAGTGTGTTACTATGAAGAATGAGTTTGTACAGCACTGATTTTCACTTAGCGAAAAATTAAAAAATATGAAATATGTATGTAATTACAAATAATTTCATCAAGGAACATATCAGCCACAAGCAATCAATCTGTTTCAAGTTGAGGAAAATAACCTACATGTGTGGTAGGACCATAAAAAGTTACCAAACAAAGACCGCGGTTGTTTGGAACAAAAAACAGAAGGCATGGTAATAGCATAAATACATCCTTTTCCACTTTAAAGTCATATTAGACAAAAATTGCTCCATGCGGGAAGCAAGTTTTATCACGCGGTACGTAACTCATCCTAAAATTTTCCCAATCATGTCTCATTGGACCATTTAGAAAAAAATACCAAGTATAAATTGAAAACAGACAACAAAATAATAAGTTAAGCTTATATTAATCAATCATGAATAGAATATAGCAACCAAGGTTTCTTTTTCAGTTAGTTAAGGAAGCCAATAATTTTAGTAGTTGGATTGTAGGACTCAACATCATTACCGAACTCAAATTACTATACATAGTTAAATAGAGACTCAATTTCTAGTGTTTTATTCAATATAGCTTATAAAAATTCATAAGGTGAATCATTATTTCTAGTGATGTAATATTTTATTGAGTTATATAATACATAGTGTTAACACTTGAAATATTAATTATACTGGGAACCCAGTAACACCAATCAATGTAACGACCCGCTTTTTCGACCATCGAAAGTCGACACAGAGTACATCCACGGTATTCAAATGCCGAACATCCAATCGTCAAAAAGGCAGATTGTTAGGGTAAAATAAAACGAATAATATAGAAAAGAACAGGGGAACAGAATCACACAGCAGAATGGCAATGTATAATATAACAAAGACAGTAAAAGCTGTCAGTCTAAAATACATGGTATATTAGAATTAAAAACAAACCTCATCAGCCTGGACAGTTATAACTTCCTAACGCTACAATTGCTAATGGGTATATATAATAATATAGCAAAAAATAAAATACTACGGTAGATGAACATCCAACTCTAATCCATGAGCTCCATGTCCCACCAATGACAACTTGGAAAAACTCGGTCTGACTCGAGTATTATAATAAAATAACACCCGGATCGGTCTGGAAAATTAGCGTGAGAAAACTCAAGTAATAAGATGAACACATAACAATTTAGTGAGACCACGCCACTAACCATAGAATGAATTTTTGCTTATAATAACAACTTCCACACATGATTGAATGGAAACAAATTAAACAAAACCCAAAATTGAAAGAATGGGCATAAATAAATTAAAAATCCAATCTTAAAGAATGGACACAAATAATTAAACATCGACAAGAGCTCCAATCACTTCTCGATGCAATTAAGAAAACAATTCAAAGATTTGAATCAACAAGGAAAGGAATTTTCCAACAATGATTAGGAGGGCTCGCACCCCCTTACCGAAAGTATACCTCTAGACATTATACTTAAGAGGTTCATTTTCTCCCATGACTCTCTTGGAAATGTACAAGCCGAAACCAACCAACCTTATCGAGTATCCGAGTAATTCACATCTCCGTGCACATACCATCGAATCCAATCTAGAGTAGATGTGAAGATACCCTAATGTAAGCAACCCACATAGCTTGACGTCCATCCGCATTTTGGTTTTAGTCATTTTCCAGTAAAGGATATCAACGTTCAAATGAGCAACAAATTTTCTTAAATTGACGATGTATAAAGAAGAAAGTTGAACCGATAGTCAATAAATCAATTATCGGGAATAATCAAAATAACCGTATATGAAAATTAAATCTCATATGCTTACCATTACTCATCGATTTCAAACATTTACTATCCCTCAGTTGAAAATTAAGCTGAACAAATTAAGATAGTGTTACCTCTAGGCGTTGCCTTGACAATAATTTTAACCTTCAAGATAGAAACGAGTTTCCATACCTCGACGTTTAGTGCTAAGAGTATGACTAGATCCTTCCCATATAAGCGATACCGTTTATGGAAATTAAATTTCTTATCATTTCCATAACCGAATCAAACCTTTTAAAACCAAATTTGTGCTTGATTTTCACATCACAAATATCAGTAAAACACTTTGCAAAAACACTCTTTAAAATATTCTTTTTAAAGAGCAAATTATATTTTTAAGCATTTTAAAAAGTAGGGTCAAAAACAAATGTCATTAAAAAATTGTTTACTATAAACCCAAAACAATTTACACTTAGCTTTATTTTTAAACTATTCCTTTTAAAAGATTTTCTCATTTATAAACTATCATTTATAAATTTTCAATCAACATTTATTATCCTGGAAGATAATAAATCAATTAAAATGCTTTTATAAATTAAAACAATGTTAATCATCCAGAAAGATAATAGATATAATTCTTTTATAAATTTAAAACCACATTAATTATCCCAAGAGACAATTAATCAAACTTACAGCTCCTTTAATAAATTAATTAATTAACTTTAAGCACCTTTATTAAATCAGTTAATTAACTTTAAACATCATAAATAAATTTATTAATTAACTTTATCATAATTAAATAATGATTAAAAATATATTTAAACCTCAAATTCAATTAAGAAACCTATAGAATCTTTACAAACCCATTTGAAAAGAATTTACAAAATATTCAAGGTAAATAACCTTTATAAGTTTAAACAATGTTAGAACCATGTATTTGTTAGGAACTGGAGATAGTGGTTTTGATGACAACAACCTTTGTAACTTATTTTATTATAACTTATATACTAACACTATTGTCTAGATGTATATGAATGTTATTATGTAGGATATATAAGGCAGGTACTGATTATTGAAGACTGTACAGTATAAAGATCAAGTATGAAGAAATCAAGTTTGAAGACTCATGAGTATTAAGATCAAGATTTCAAGATAAGTGTCTAGTTTTGTTAAAACTTCATAACAGCATGGAAATCTTCATTCCAAATTTCATTTGGGAGGGAACCCATTTCTACCTTCTTAATGGCTTACAAACCCATGACAAGTAGCTTACAAACCTACGACAAGTGGCTTACAAACCCACGAACATCCTGGTTTTGTAAAAGTTCTCGAGTCCTGATGTGATGAGATATTCTGCAGGAAGAAGCTTGCAAAACTACTTCAAAATGGATTTTCAAAATGATTTTCAAAGCTGCTTTTCAAAATGTTTTAGCCTTAAAAATTATCTTTTCAAATGATTTTCAAAAAGATGTTTTAGCCTTAAAATATTCTTTGTTTTTGTTTTTAAATAAACTCTTGTTTTAAACTTCGTTTGTTTTTAAAACTATCTTCTGATTTTTAAATATTCTTTTATAATATATATACTTGAGATTTAAAATCAAATCTATATATACATTCTAAAAATATATGTTTCTACTCTTCTTTATTTTAAAACATAGGAAACTTAGTTTATTTTACTCCAGAATCATTTCATCTTGTTTTCCTTTCAATACCATTTTCAAAACAAATTTTACATTGTTTTTAACTAAGGGATGTTGACATCATGGGATACCCCATGTCGACATGGTGGCCGTTAAATTCAAAAGTTTCAATTTTCAAAAGAAGTGTCTATTCGTTTAAATCTCTTCACGAATGGTTATGACCGTTACTGGTCTATAAATAGCCTTCACAAACGAATTTTTTAACTAACTATTTTCTTATTTTCTTCACTTCTTCTCCACAAATCCATATTCTAAAATTTTCATATTTTTAAGATCGTTCCGAAATTCTGCCGAATTCTCAAGTGAATCAAATTAGAATCTCATTCTTGTTTGATTCCCTGCCCTCTCTCGAAGATCAAAGTGCTATTTAGAGTTATAGAATCAATTTGTAATCAAAATTTTATCGAGTCTCTCTATAAGGTGTGGTTGTGCATGGAAATCAATTGGGTGATCTTGTGTCCCGTAAATCAAGAGAGTTTGCCTCGGACTCGAAGACAGGAGGGTACCTCAAGGCCTTTAGAAATTGAGGATTGTAATCTCGACATTGGTATAATAAAAATCTGTACGAGGTGTTTGCCTTGGTGCAGGACTGGACATAGGGTAACTCCGAACCAGTATAAAATCCGGTATGTTCTTTCCTTTTACTACTTTTTATTTACTTTCTGCATCTGTGTTTGATTCTGTGATTGTTCTGTGATTAAGTTCTGCATTTGCTTATATCATAATTTTTAAATTAGTCCATATAAGTCTTAGAATCCATTAAACACTATTCACCCCCCCTCTAGTGTTAAATTAGCCTTAAGATTCTTAATCCGCACTCTCTTTCAGTATTATCTCAAAAGATAATGAATATTTATAATCTTTTATAAATTTAAAACAACATTAATTATTTCGAAAGATAATTGATCAAATTTCAATCTTTAATAAATTTGAACAATGTTAATTACCGCGAAAGATAATTAATCAAATTTATAATCTTCTTTTATAAATTTAATCAACACTTATCCTTTATTTTTAAAATTCTCAAAATACTTGAAATTATAGTTTAAACAACTTTCAAGTGCAAAAACACGGCCAAACATTTATTTTGTAAAAATACAAGCTCAACTTCAATAGTTAACAAGGATTTAAGGAGAAGATATTTTGTAAGTGACGATATAGCAACAATCGCTATAACGGCACTTACACAAATCAAATAAGTCATAAATATTTCAACCAAACAATAATATAAGCAACATCAGAATATAAGTAAATTAATATTGGCTAGAAACCCCTTAGGGTCTCTCTGCGAAAGTCCCCTCTAAGTCACACATATGAATGTGTATTTCGAAGTGTTCCGTAGCGACTTATTCGCTATGTACACTTCGACTTCCTCTTGTTTTTGTTCCTTGCAACATAATGGTTATTTATGCCGTCCACTTTTTAAGAGGGAAATCGGTCTAAACAAACAATCAAACGAGAATAGTATATACATTTATCCAACATTCAACAACAATCTATAGCAATACATATATTATATAGTTTATTAAAAGGTGAGTAAACTCATCGAAATTCCAGTTGATGCTTTCATGTTCTGGTTTGGCTTAGCCCAAAATTTCACTTGCTCCAAATTCAACGAAACCAGTTCCAATACGTAGCTAACGTCCCTACAAGCACAATGCAAAAGATAGCGTTTATAACTGATCTCGTGTGAGCAAGAGATTAATTTTACAAGTTTTTGAAATAATTATATTAACTGATTAATATATTACTCAACTTAAACTTATATTTCAAAACTACTCTCACCCAAACAAGCAAGCTCATCATGACCCAAACCCGCTTCCACTCCTTCTTCCCTAAAAGCAAATTCAAACTCCTACTCCTATATATACATGCACAGTGCAACAAAACATGCATGCACGGGCTACTCCTCCTATAGTCGATGAAACTTCGAACCGACAATATCATTATTGTAACACCCCATAAAATGAACCATAAATAAATAAAGTAAATTAAATTAAATACGATAAGAGTTAGATATGCAAATTTTATAAAAGTTAGAATTTGACCATGAAAGTTACTTCGTTGCGTTCATGGCGAAATTCTGATTTGTTTCCATATATAATATGCTGGAAACGGAGCTCAAACAAAGAAGTTATGAGCATTTGATGTTCTAGATTTAAATTAATTTAGTTTGAATTCAAATTCAAATAAGCAATCAAATTTAGGGTTTATATTTCAAAAACTAGCTTGGGTCTAAGTAAATGTTTAATTAACATTTAACGTTAAAAACTTAATTGGGGAATAAATAATCGAGGAATGGACATAAATAAACATCCCTGAATAAAAGGAGCGGTCGACCTGAATAGGTCAACTGGTCTACGGTCGACCGGTGCGGTCGATCGGTCGCCCAAGGGAGGTCGACTGCTTGGCAACAGTAGTTGCCAGTGACAGCTAGCATTTTAAGTTATTTTTTATTCGATTTTGTGCTCCTGATTTACCCGTTTCCTACCTATTTCCACCCTTCGGTTCTAGTGCGTTCCAACTTCTATAAATAGAACCATATCCTCTCCACTTTTATTCATATTATTTTGAGGAATACAATGAAACTCGGCCATTGCTATCTCTCTAATAAGATTCAGAAACTCAGTAGAGAATTCAGGTAAGGATTCAACTTATTTCCTATTTGTTTTTTCTTCCTCCGATCTATTCTTACCTTATTCCTCTCCAATTATTCTGAATGTAATGAATATATATATACACACACATCTTCCTTATTGTGTGTGTATATATCAAAAGAGAGAGAGATTCTGGAAGAGATCGGAAGGTTATAAATCCATTTGAATAAAGCTAAGGCTAATTTGTGAGTGGAAACCTTAGTATTTCTTTTCAGTAATTGTTTAGTGTATTTCTTTTAGATTTGAATATGCTTTAGGGATTTTGGGATTTCTAAAATATGATAGATAAAATCCCCCAAAATTCCTTTTTTATTTGGAAATGTCAATTCTATGTTGATATTCTCAATTATTTAAATTAATTTTATGGTATTTGTTTCGTTTATGCAATTTTTGATAATTTATAATCTATTCCACTTCTCCTTCTTCTTTGGGTCAAATTGTGATCCTTTAATAAAATAAGGGGTTTAGATTACGAATTCTATTCGTAGTTTACACCACTTATTCTTATCTATTTCTTTGTAAAAAAGGAGTTGAATAGAATATAGGGTTTATATTGCAATTCTTATTGTTTAAGATATTCCATTGAATTTATGTAATAAATTGACATTCTATTTTATTTATAAGTCTATTATTGCAGTTTTGGTTATGAATATTTATTTCCTATTTTGGACATTAGAATTCCCTGAAATCTTGGGAAATTGAAGAAAAAGGACTTGTAATAATTGGTTAGGGAATTGACATTTCACGCTAGTTTAGAGCGTAAAATCCATGCGTTTAGAATTTATTAGGCGTGAATATTTATTTATTTCTATTTGCATAATTAACGTATAACTATTGCGTATATGGCGTAGTTAATTAGGCATTTATTTACATTTAGTTTTCCCTATTAAGAAGGTAATTGATTTTGAGGCGAAAATAAGAGGTAACCCTTATATATCCTAATTATTATTTTAAGGCGTAATAAGGAAGATTCCTTATAAGACCTTATTTATGAAATGGTGAGAGGAATGTGTGTGTATATGGAGAGTGATTAATTTACGGCTAAGTCATAAGGATGTGAGGTCAATAGAGTTACATGATGGAAGTCTACCCTTCACTTTGAGGCTACCAGCAGTTGTGTACACTTTTATTAATGTGAGATATCCTTATGATAAATATGTGTAATAACGCGAGGTTAGTTTCAAATTCTGTAGGGGAAATCTGCCCAGCTAATCTGGCTACCAGTTCCTATGAATAGCGGATTAATGTGAGACGTCATTCTGAGTATGAGCCATAAGACGAAGGGCATGCTTCAGGGTTTGAGGTATTAAGTGGTTGGACCCACCTTTTTCTCAAGGTGATGTATTAAATGGACAAGGGGTTACGTTAGGATGTTTCTCTACAGAAATCCACTTCTGGAAATAGGTCTTAAATGATGGGGTCTACCTATTTTCCACTTGGAAGTATTAAGTGGCCTATGAGATTTCATGTGATGTCAGCTAGATAGTACCATTGAGGAGCACTTTTAAAAATAGGTCTTAAATGATGGGGTCTACCTTAATTAGGGTCTTAAATGACCAGAGTCTACCCATTTTCCAACTAGGAAGTATTAAGTGGCTTGGGTACCATCTCTCACATTATTAGCTATTTATGATGTATAATTGGGATATGAGATCTACTTCCGGAATAGAAGCTATTAAGTGATTAGGACCGCCTCCTTTCCTTATAAAGAAGTATTAAATGATTTTAATAGTTTTATGTTCGTAGACATATTCTTATTTTGAAATATACTGCCCAAGTACTAAAAAGGTAAGACTCGAGGTTTTTATTTCACCAGACCTTGTTGGCATGTTTATGCTTATGTGATAGGGTGTTCTCGCATTGTGATAGATGGCAAAGCTTTGTCGCTTGCCCCTACATGTCCCGACAATGTGGGTTGGTTGATAGTCGAGAGGCTGCCGTAAAACAAGGAAGTCTGGGGTTACCATTTGTAGCCACGCCCTTTTAGGGGTGGCCGGCCGGGTCATTACATTTAGTATCAAAGCCCTAGGTTACCCGATTAATGGGGAAAAACTATACGTATAAGAGACGAATTTGTTATTTTTTTTCAAAAAGAATTTTCAAAAGAATTCTTACTTGACACACACACACACCCTCTTCTTGAACATACGCACATACATTAGGCAAACTTTTTCTTTTCTTTAAGCATGTAAATACTATCTTAGGAAATCATCATTAAAGGTGACCTACAAATAATTGATATAGCTGATAATCAATCTTCTTCCGAACAAAGGAACCCTACCCGTGGAAGACCTCTGATTCGTGGAATGATCGTATGGTTTAAACAATATCTTAGGACTGTCGGGCAGATTCTAATTCCTCCAGCTGCAACGGTAGCACCCACTACCCCGGCCGTTGATGCAGCACCCTATCCTGCCGACTTTCCTAAGCTATGTAAGGACTTTCGCAATATGGGAGGGTAGACATACTCTGAAACTGAAGAATATTCGAAAGCGAAAGCATGGATTAGTAACTGCGAGAAGATATTTAGAGAGCTTGGTTGGGATGATCAGCTAAGAAGAAGAATGGCAGCTTGGCACTTCAGGGAAGAAGCTTAGAATTGGTGGAACTTTGTGACTAATGAGCACCCGGGAAGGATTTTTTCTTGGATGAATTCAAGGACCGACTCGAGATGAGATTCATGTCTAGAGTAGAGGTTAGCTTGCAATTGGAAAAGTTCATTCAGCCGAGATAAGGAGATTCTACCCTTAAAGAGTACGTAGCTAAGTTTACTGAATTGGCTAAATTTGGGATGAGCCTGATAAACACGCCTATGAAAAAGGACATGAAGTTTGTGAAGGGCTTAAATTCCCCACTAAGAGAAATATTGTTGACCTAAGTACCTATGGGAGCCGCATATGAGATGTTGGTAGAAATATCGATGCTGCACGTGGTCAATGAGGAAGATAAAAGAGAGAAAGTGAAGTCTCTACTGACCCAAAAGTAAGGAGGGTCCAAGAAGGGGATATTTTGGGCCAATAAGAAGTCGAAGGGGAAGTTTAAGAAGAAAGTAAAGGTGTGTAAGAGATGCCAAAGGAAGGGTCATGAAACTAAATATTGTTGGGTGAGTCTGATGAAGGAAGCCTTTAAAGGAAGATGCTTTAACTGCCACAAGGAAGGGCATTACAAGAATCAATGTCCCAAGATAGCTAAGAAAGGACCAAGCGGATATGCATACACTATTGAAGCTGTACCTATTGCAAGTAAGCCACCAATAGACTAAGGAAAAGCAGCTCTAGAAGGTATAACTCTTATTTTTGGGGTTACTATTCGTACCATATTTGATTCGAGCGCATCACATTCCTTTATAGCTAGGGGTGTAGTAAATTCCTTAAACCTTAAAACCCAAACGGTCAACAATTCAATAGAGGTTTCCAATCCCATTTGGGGTTCAACTCGTCTTTCTCTTATTTGCAAAGACCTAGTGTTAGACATATGCGACGTTGATTTAATATGTACAACGTACGTTCTAAATTTCAAGGGGTATGGGCTTATCTTGGGTATGGATTAGTTTTCATATTATGGAGCCATTCTTGACTGTAATAAAGGGTAGTACGATTAAGGAGTCGTGGAGGCCATGACCTAGAAGTTCTTTGTACACCCAAAGCTTTAGTTGAGTTAATCCATTTATACCTACTAAATTTTTCTGTTGTTCAAGAGCCATTATCTGTACCCGTAGTTTGTGAATTTCTTGATGTCTTCTTGGAGGTATTAGGTCTCCCATCTCATACGGAGATTGAGTTTCGAATCGATTTGGAGAAGGACTGTAACGACCCAGATTTTTCGTCGTTTGATTTTGAATATTTAAATGGTTTAAATATTGGATTTGGAATATAAATTGATTTTTGTATATGAAGATTCTGATTGAAAATTTTAGAATGAATTTAAAAAATTCAAATATAGCGAATTATTGAATGAATCAAATTGTTGAATTAATAATTGGAAATCGTCTAAATAATTGAATTGAAGTTGAATATGAACCAAAAACAATTTTTAATGTTGATATAAATTCTATTTGAATTAGAATTGAGTTAATAGATTTTTAGAACTGAAATTTAAGGTGATTTCGTAAATTTTTAGATATGTCAATTTTGTCGACGTTTTAAAATAGCTTTCCGGGGCACAGTCTCGGAATTCGACAAAACTAGTCCTATTGGATCCGTAATATTGTATTATTATCGGATTTCAAATTTCGTAGCATTTGAATTTACCATTTTGGTCGTACGATCTGTAAACGCCTGGAAATAATTAAATTAATTTTAATTAAAATGGTCGATTTAAAAAGCTATCTTCCACATACGATCGAATTAGGCTCCGAAACATGTTCCATTGGGTTTGGAATAGCGGTATAACATTAGGAAGGCCTGGCGGCATGCCTCCATAGGGGTTCAAAATTTTGGGTTATGTAATACGAGATATTTAGAATTAAATAAAAATATATATGATCAAATCAAGTCAAATTTATGCCGATCTATTCCACTAGCCCAAAACCATTCAAACACGTTATCCCCATTTTCTTTAAATCACACACCTCTCTCTTCCTTTTATAAATCGCATGTTCTTCCTCTTTTCCTTTCCAATACGAAATCGAACAGAGAAAAAAAAGGGAACATCACGCGATGAATCTGGATCGAATAGGTGGAGACGAGGTGACCTAGAGATAGCCATCGGGAGGGAGGGGAGTCGTGTCATTCACGATAGGCGATATTAGGAATGTGGAATAGGGTTCATGATTTATATCACGTTGAGGCGCTCGCGTGGGCAGATTTTTGGGTGTGCGGCGATGTGGTGGCAGTCGCGACCTGAAAGTGGATAGGGGGAGCGTTGCTCTACATCTAGACTTAAAGGATGGTGCGGGTCATCTTCTTGGTGATGGGCGATGAAGTTATGGAGTGTAACAACCCGCATATTTATCGATTTTATATTTAAATATTTTATTGTTAGTCGGATGTTAGTCCGAAAAGCTACTTTTTGCATACGGTCAAATTAGGACTCGAGACCACCCCCATTGAGTTCAAAATGACGTTTGCGATCTTTTTGAGTGTAAACTTCGATATGTTTGGAGATAGTGAAATTTTCGTCACTTTTTGTGTTGGGCTTTTGGTTTGGGCTGCACCTCTTCTAACTCAGCCCAACCCCTTCCTTCTCTTCATCACTTCATCAACTTTGAAGCTTTAGCAAAAATGGTGGAGGGAATAGGAAATTAAAATTCCAAGCTCAAGTTCTTTAGCAAATTCAACATCTAACTCCAAATTCAAAGTGAAGACATTGATTCAAGCTTGTGGTTGATCTTTGCTTTGCCCCCGAGCTTCGTCTTCATCAAATTCCATGAAAAGGTGAGATTTTTGATCTCACATCTTGCCTATATCTATCTTGGACTATTGGTAATGATCCTCTATTGCATTTGTATGAATATCTGCATTTGGTTTGGATTGGATTGGCAAAAAACTCCAAAATTTAGTGATTTTGGTGAAAAACTGCTACTAGGTCGTTCTGGCCATTTTTAGCTCGTTCTGGCCCTTAAGTCGTAGGTCGTTGCCGACCTATAATCTCCAGGCAAAATGTTAAGTCGTTCACGAGCTAAAGGCATAAGTCGTTCACGAGTTAAAGGCATAAGTCGTTCACGAGTTAAAGGCTTAAGTCGTTTGCAGTTAGCTCGTTCGCCTCGAGTTAAGTCGTAGGTCGTTTGGCCTTAAGTCGTTTGCAGTTAGCTCGCTCGCCCTGGCTTAAGTCGTAGGTCGTCCTCGACCTAACTTCACTAGGTCGTTCCTGCCTTAGCTCGTAGCTCGTATTCAAGGCTTAGGTCGTTAAGTCGTTCGTTCCACTAAGTCGTTCAAGGCTTAGGTCGTAAGACCTTAGGTCGTGCACTTTTAGGTCGTGAACAATCTTATGTCGCGAACCTCTTTAGGTCGTATGACCCTAATTTTCTTAGGTCGTAGGACCTTTTGACTGTTAGGTCGTAAAGACCTTAGCTCGTAGCTCGTATTTGAGCTTAAGTCCTAGGTCATTAGCTCTTAAGTCCTAGGTCGTTGGCTTTTAAATCGTTAAGTCATAGGTCGCTGCTCCTACTAAGTCGCTCGGCCATGCCAACTCCGCTAGCTCGCAACTGTTAGGTCGTATGACCTTAAGTCGTAGGTCGTCTCCGACCTAACATTCCCACTGCTATTTCACTAGGTCGCTTGACCTTAAGTCGTAGGTCGCTTGACTTTGTTAAGTCGTAGGTCGCTCGACTTTGTTAAGTCGTAGGTCGCCCCCGACCTTACCCTTAGGTCGAATGACCTGTGATTCGCTAGGTCGCGATTTTTCCTTAGGTCGTATGACCTATTTTTCCTTAGGTCGCTGGACTCTGCGTAGGCAATCTTATCTGAAAAGCGTTCAATAGAACTCCTTACTTTGATGGTTTTGGGAATTGATTTCTTTGAACTTTACTCACGTCTTCGAACGTGAATTTTTATGATTGATTGTTTCTACAATCACTTCTATGATTTGTCACTTCAAAATATAAAGGTTTCCTATACTAGTATTAAATATCAAAACTCTTTCATTAAAACGATTTCAACTCGATTTTCAATATCAAACTCGTTTATAAAACTGTTTTCCAATTTATTAGTATATACAAACCTTTACCTCATTCGTATGAGAAAATATAATTAAACGGCTTAGCAAAACAAGTGGTATGAAGCGCTTGCGTTTACTTCGTCGGTTAATTGATGGACTTGTTCGATTGAAACTCTTGTGACAATTTCCTAGTGCAGATCTACAATCTGTTCGTAAATATTTGAGTTAAGCAAGTGGTTATGGGACATGAAGCTAAACTCTTATATTTACTAGCTTAGTGTAATCGACACTTCCTTATGATCACGATGATCATTCTTGTGATTTAGACTAGCGATTGTGCTATGTCTCTTTGTTTGCGAGGTTAGACTAGACACCATTTGTGTGATTTCGATTCACACATATCTCTTTATCTTCAAGGTTAGTCTATGCCTCATTGGTGTGATTTCGATTCACACATATTGAAACTCTTTATGATCGATGACGATCATTTTATGGTTTAGGCTCATGGGTCGTATCTATTTAGGTGCGTCGATGTTTACTTCTCGCATGGGTCGTATCTATTTAGGTGCGTCGATGTTTACTTCTCGCATGGGTCGTATCTATTTAGGTGCGTCGATGTTTACTTCTCACATGGGTCGTATCTATTTAGGTGCGTCGATGTTCATCTATGCATGGGTCGTATCTTTCTAGGTGCGTCGATGTTCGACTTTTCATGGGGTGTATCTTTTTAGGTGCATCGATGTTAGACTTTTCATGGGGTGTATCTTTCTAGGTGCATCGATGTTAGACATTACATGGGGCGTATCTTTCTAGTTGCGTCGATGTTTATTTATGCATGGGGCGTATCTTTCTAGGTGCGTCAATGCTAGAACATGGGTCGTATCTTTCTAGGTGCGTCGATGTTCGACTTTGCATGGGGTGCATCTTTCTAGGTGTATCGATGCTAGACTTTACATAGGGCATATCTTTCTAGGTGCGTCGATGTTCAGTTTATGGGATTGGTCATCCTCTTTTCTTGAGATTTCTGGATTTTATGTTTCACCATCTTTTACCATTGACATTGATGAGTATGTCATTTTATTGTGGTTTGGTGAATTAAATTAAGAATATGACATTCTTTTAATCTTTGAGAAGATTCTTGTGATATTGATTAATCTCTTGTTGATTATCATTTTCATACTTGTAGTAGTATGCTTTTATGGATATCTTATATGTTTATGCCATATCTCTTGTTCTATATCACTTTATCTGATAATTATAGCTAGACTGATCCGTTTATTATTTTCTTCTTAAATAATACTCGGGTCAGACTGAGATTTTACAGGTGCTTCCTCATGACTTCTTATCTGGAGCCATCTTCTGACTTTTGGCTAACTACTCTAGTTTAGTAGTTTTTGTTTGTATACATTTGAGATTAGACTCCTTGATGTATACATATTCTATTATCTTGCACTTGTATCTATTAACTTGTGTTATTGTGGATCTTATTTGACCACCACTCTGATGTACACTTTCATGTGTTGTATTCATATCTCTTTCCGCCTTTGTGATATGAATTGTCTGTGACTGATTTGTGTTACGTTTATTTCTATATTTGTTTCCGAAGATCATATATAGCCACTGTGTGATAGCTTTGTGTTTGTATCGGTATGTCGGATTTCCTCCTTAAAAGATATGCATTCTATTCTATCTGACATATCGGTGCTCGCGCAAAGAAGTTACACGGATGGTCGCTCCTCAACAGCCTTATCCTCCGTGCTAATTGACAGCACTACACCGTAGTGTTCTTGGTTAGCGTGGGTATAAAGGTGGGGTGTCACATGGAGGGTGCGACTGTGGTCATGACGCGGCCTGTCGATGTTGGACACATATGCTATGAGCAGCCAAGGCTTGGTCACAAGTGGGTGATGTCGTTTGTGGTGAGGTGGTTTCAGTCGATGGTGGTAGGCTGCAGGCGTGTTTGTCAAGGGTAGTCATGTTCTGGAGTGTGGAGGCAGTGGAGGTGATAAGTTTGTTAGTTTAATTTAAATTTAAATAAAGCATGGTAATGATAGTTTTAATTATTTCAAATGTTAATAAATTCGTAATTCATTTATTTGAGTTCTAAAAATCGTGAAAAACAAATCGAGATTGGAGTGGTTTGCAAATAAAAGTCAAGGTGAGAAATTATCACTCATTTGGATTGCCAAATTTAATTTTAAATAGTTAAAATTAATTATTATATGCTTGGTTGAGTTTATAAATTATTATCTGTTGAATGATATGATAATATATATATATATATAGTAGTATATATGTTTGTATTTGGATATATTTCCCGCCTATTGGAGCGGATGAGACCCTATGCGCCACGCATAATAGTGGATGACCCTATATACCGCGATACCACCCTCGAAGTGGGATTGGTATTTTATGTTGTATTAACATCTGTGGATGCAGGGAAAACAGTTTGGAGGGATCCAACTGGATTCTTCAAAAATGTTGATTTTAAATTTCATATATAGTGATATATGATGCGTTAGAATAATCTGTTACAGATTATTGTTATGATTGAATAATTGGATGCTAAAGTAGCACTGGCCTGAATTTTGGTATTTTAAATAACATAATATTATTTTTGGAATGTGATGGAATTTAAAAGGAGATTTTGGACATAAAAATATTTATATTGAAGTTTGGATTATTTTAAAAGAAATTGATTTGGATAAAACGATAAATTGATTTTTGGGTTGTACTTAACTATTCGAGAAAATATATTTTAAATAGAGATTTAAAATAATTTATATAGAAGATTTTTTAAACGATGGAATTTTAAATGATGTTTCTGAAAAATATGAAGAGGGGTTGAAATCGATATTAAAAATAGATTTGTGGAATAAATGAAATTTATTAAGAAATAGATTTATAAAATGGGATTTTATAAATAAAATTAGTTTTATAAACAAGTAGAAACTCAAAGGAGTTTATAAATTCATAACGAAGTTTATAAACAAGGGTAAAACGATATCAGTTGATAAATTAGGAATATAAATTCATAGGGTGAATTTATATCATAACATGGAAATCAGTTTGATGAAAAATAGTGGTTTCTATTTTTTAAATGTGAGAATGGTTAAGGGAACAGAAATGAAATCGACGTGTAGTGAATCAAGAGGGATTTATAAATTGAAATTGGACATTGGAATTTTAAAAATATATTTTTATCGAGAAGTTAAATTGTTTCAAAAGAGAATTTTTATATATTCAAACTATGTAATTTAAAGCTGGTTTAGTAATAAAATACTTCGGAAGTGGATTTTTCAAATATTTAATATTAATTGAAATAAATTTCTAATTTTTATAATAAGCTTCGTAAAATCAATTTGTTATTTGAAAATGAAATTGGAAAGAAGTATCAGTGTTTATTTAAGTATTTTAAAATTTTAAATAATTACTTCAACGTGTTTTTAAAAATAAATTATCATTCTTTAAAAATACTTATTATACATATATAGAGTTTTGAAAATGATTTGAATTTATTTATAAACTCTCTCGAGATGTGAAAAAAGATATGATTTTTAGAAGTTGTAAATGGATAGACGAGATTATAAGTGAGTATAATCGACTTTGGAAAATGTAAAGGAATTAATATAAATTCCGAAAATGTAGGATATAGGATAAGAAAAAATCCTAAGATATTAGAAATCATTTCGAAAAAATGGATTATAATATTTTCCTAAGTGAGAAAATGATAGTTTTTGAAAATATTTAGAGACAAAGGATTTATATCAAGATATTTTCTAAGTAATGGATTATAAATCGAAGTTGGAAATATTTCACTAAGTGTTGAAGTGAGGTACGGGTGGAGATATCCTATTATGGAAACAAGTATTCGTAATGTTTTCAAATATTGATAAATTTGAAAGAGATTTGAATATATATATATATATATATATATATATATATATCTTTATAAAGATATTTTGAAATTAATGTTTTAAAGAATTATAAACAATGGCCTAGTGACTGCTTGTGGATGTTATTTGATAGTTAAATAACCGACTATCAATATTGGCCAATTTCGTTAATCGTTTCGAAGAGACAGAGATCGGATTTAATTATCCGAAAACCACTTCGATCCAATTTGAGCGTTACGAATGGATATCGTAAAGATAGTGAAGACGGTGATTCGGTTTGTCCAGACCCAGGACAACTTATATGGACGAATGCTGTCAGAACATCGTCATTGGAGGACGATGAGCATTCTAAGTAGAATAGCTCTTGAAAGGTAATCGTAGCCTCAATCCTCATCAACCGGAATGACTGAAAATCAGGGGAGATGCAGCAAGGCTATGTGGGTCATACCTAATTAGGGTATGTTATCACCTTTCTAGATACCCTCGGATATATTATAAATTATGGATACGATGGTGCATGGAAAATGAGCTCTCGATAAGGGTGGGAACACCCGGGGTGATAACATATTCGGTTCTATCCAGGTTAGGGATAAGGCCAGTTTTGTGTTGTAGGGGATCCCGGTGAGGTCCTCGGTACATTTTTCTAGATGTGTACTGTGATAGGTGGTATCCTAGTGCCTAGTCATTATATGGAGTCCATTCTCTAATAAGCGCCATACGGTTTTGATTGTGCCCAACTATGCTGAAACGTGAGATGCAAGCATTTCAACTATTTTTTATTTACTTTGTTTAGACACTGTTATAATATCAGACGATTATGATAAAAATGTTTTGGTTACCATAAGGGAAAAACCCGTCATGTTTATGTGTGACGTGGTCTTACGAGATACCTTGGTTTTTCAAAGGATTTTGGAAACTTTAAATAATTCAAATTGAGTGTGTTTTCTCACGCTGGTTTTCCAGACTGACTCGGGTGTTATTTTATTATAATGCTCGGGTTAGACCGAGTATTTCAGATTCAGGATAGGTTGCTATGGAGCTCAGGAGACGAGCTGGATGATAGAGTCGTATTTCCATACTTGACTTATATTTCTGCTGTATGAGGCCAAGTTATTATAACTATCCAGATTGATGTAGTGATTGTTGTACGCTGATGATTGTAAGTATAAAACAGTTATAGATTCTCTTGTATAAAAATATGTTATTATATATTATATTTTATTCTGCTGCGTTTGTGAGATTCTGTGTTGTTGTTCTATTTTTTTTTTCTATCTCTTCCTTCTTTACCCCTAGTAATCGGTATTTTCAGCACTTGAATATTCGGCATGTAATACAATGAACGTATTGATGTCGATTTTCAAGGGTTGAAAATCCTGGGCTGCTACACTTGGTATCAGAGCTGAAGGTTAAGCGAGAACCTTGGCTTTGGTGGGGTTACTCATTAGAGATAGGGTCAGTAGTACCCTAGAATGAGTTTGAGTATATTAATATATATGAGCGCGTATTTATTAGTGAATATAAAATGTTTTATATTGTGTTGATTTATCTATTGAGTGGCATATAAATTCTGGTCGAGTAGTGGGACGCCACTAAATCGATAGGAGTATCTTAACACTTGAACACGGTAAACCGACACAGTATGGTTTTGAAGTGGGTAAATGAAATAATTTTACCCAAATTATGTTTTGATATAAAAGGAAATAATTTTATAAGAATTATTATAGTATATTGGTGTGTTCGGATGATATTATTATAATCGCAACAAGATTATAAATTGAAATGGTTACATATAACCAAATGGAGATGGTATAAGTATGAATTATACAAATGAGTTAAAAACTAAAAATGGATTCAAGCCAGAATTTGGAAAAAATTAAATTCCGGAGCTTTTTGAAAATATTTTCCAAAGTGTTTGAAAATAAATAATAGTATTATTATTTTGGAGATATGTTTTTGAATTGAAAATGGTTTTAAATGGATTTTTGAGGTGATAAAGCACTAAACTCACTTCAGTCGTTGGAAAATAATTCCGATGATGATCGCGACATCATCAGTGTTCATTTTCGAGTTTCTAAGCGACAAATTACTGCCATAGTAAATTGATATGGAGATTTTTGGTGAAAAAAAGTGTTGTTTTGGAAATTCCGAAGGGAAATTGTTTAGGAATGGAACCAAGTGGATTTTGAAAATTCCAATGAAATGGTTTGTTAAAGAAAAGGAGCTATATATATATATGTATATATATATATATATATTTGATTTCAAAATGATTTGAAATAATACCAGGTGTTGAATTCTGGAATTTGAATTTTTGGAATTAAAAATTTAAATTGAGTAGGTTTAAATGGATTGAATAAATTGAAAATTAACTCAGGCTAAGTTAAATAAGTTTGGAAATTTCACTATGAAATTAAAATTTAATTTATGCAAGTTAAATAAATTAAATTGGTAAAAGAAAATGGTATGGATTTGAATTTAACTCAAGCTAAGTTAAATAAAATTGATTTGGATTTGAATTGAATTGAATATAAAGTTGGAAGTGTAAAATGATTATATACCTATAAGTATGATTATTGAATGGAACAAAATAGTTTGATATTTTGGTAATGAAATAAAAATCCAAACTTGAGTTATAAGATGAGTTTGAACTCAAGTAAACTAAATGAAGTGATTTTTGATATAAAAATATAATTGTGAATTATAAATTGGAAGTGAACTAATTAGATAAATTAATTAGTTAATCAAAAATAGAAATGGAACTTAACTTCGTTAAGTAAAATAGGATTGTAGATTAAGATTGAAGTTGAATGTGGAACTTGAGTTATAAACAAAATTCGACTTAAATTGTAAGCGAATTAAATATAATTGGAAATATTGTCGAATGAAATGGAAATGGATTGAATGGTGATAACTTAAGTTATTAATAAATTCAATTTAAGTGTAAATAAATTGAATATGGCTTTGGGATATTATTTAAATGGATTCGAGTATGAAATTAAGTTTTGAAATGGAAATAAATATATGTGTTGTATAAAAAGGTGATAATAAACCTTCATAATAATGAATTTATGAAATGATAAAAATTAAAATAAAACCAGCTTTTTTTATTCAAAGCATGATACTTGATATGTTATGCAAGATGGATAGGTGCTCTGAAGCATTAACTGAATTTGTAAAAAAGTTAAGGGGTCTGGGACTTATATTGATGTTGTTCTTTATTCTATCGCTATTAAAGCTCATTGCAAGATGAAGAATATGATGGGTGCGTTTGAGTTGCTTGAAGAAGTTATCGCTCGGAATTTAACTCTAGATGCAAAATTATATACTATTTTAATAAATGGTTTTTGTGGAATATGTGAAATGTCACGTGCAAAACTTGTTTATTTTGATATGCGTGAGAAAAATGTTGTACCTGACCTTGTTACATTTAACAAACTTGATGTTTTTTTCTAAACTCTTCAATAAGCTTTGTAAAGAGAATGATGCTAAAAAGGCTAACTATGTGCTTAAACTTATGCTAGACAAAAAACTCAGTCCTGGTAAAGAAATATATAATCAAATCATTGATGGATATTCTCATATCAAAGACATAAACAAAGCCCATTTAGTCTTCAAGGACTCAATAAAGCACGGTGTTACTCCAGATACGATTATGTATAGTACACTAATAAATGGATATTGGAGGTCTGGTAGAAACTGAGAAGCCTGGGAGTTATTTGATGAAATGGTATGTAAGAAGTCATTGTTTCCTGATGTGAGAGTGCTAACTGTTATGCTTAATGGTTATCAAAAAGGGTTATTGAATAAAGATTGGCATACTATAGATATGACAACAAGAATATAAAATGGGGCAAACAAGATTTTTGGTGTAAATAAATTGAATGTGAACTAATAGAAGTTGATAAATTGATTTAGAATCAATTGAAATGGTTTATAAGCTTAAGTGGCTATTTTATTAATGAATATTTTCGAATTTGTATGGGGAAAAAATTACGTTTGTCGTAAACGGAAGAAAACAAATTTTATGAATAAATGAAAAGTGAATAAATTGATTTGAAATCAATTTGGAATGGATATGAATTTGTTTGGTATAAATATGGATTGAATGCAAGAAAATTGAATTGTAAATCATTCGAATTGAATGAAATGGTATATGGATCGATTGAAAGTAATTAAATTAGTATCGGAACCTTATAATTGCTTATAAATATATGTTTGGCATGTTGGTTTATGAAATTCATATGTTTAACTAGTTAAATAAATGAACTGTTATTAAATCTCATGTTTTTGGTACTTACGTGTTTAAAATTGAGTAAGTACAGGTACATGGAGCTGTTTTGCTTGAGTTTGATTGTGCAAATTGCATATAAATAAGTCACTCGCTTAAAAATGCTAATATAAGGTATGTTTTTGGATTAAATACCGCAAAAATATAAATATTGTTATATATTGTGTTTTCTGACCGTGTGGGTCGATGTATATATATTTATCTTTCTTGTCATATTGCAAAAGGTCCTCTGTACAAAGGAGACTCTACCAAAAAAATTCGAAGATTTAGGGTGTTAGAAAAATTTTGAAAAAAAATTGTAACTTAAAAGGTTTGATTTAAATTGCACTTGAAATAAAAGGGTTTGGGTTGGAAATGTAAAACTAATTGTTTTGGTTAGAACTGAAAGATTAGAAAGTGGAATGTCGAGTTTTAACTAAGTGGGTTTTGTTAAGTTAATGGGTTTGGATCATTTTCCTACCTTAGTAATTTTTGGGGACAAAATTCTTTTAAGAGGGAAGGAATGTAATGAACCAGATTTTTCGTCGTTTGATTTTGAATATTTAAATGATGTGACGACCCGACCTTCTCTCCACAGAAGGACGCACCGTTAGTAAGAAAGAAAGGGATAGAAAAGAGAAAAGAAGAGAGAAAGAAACAACAACAGAATCTAAACAGCGGAACGAATAAATTATATTAATAACATAAACTATTACATAGTTTCATATACAACAACTATCAGAGTTACACAGCATATACAACACATACTAGACAGTTATAAACACCTGTCTAGTTATTACAACTCAAATACAACTCAACAAAATACTCAGAGATCAACACAGCGGAACTACTATATCTCTATAAACGCTGAAGCCTCCTGCTCCATTGCTCCTCCAGATAACTCGTCAAAGCAAACCTGACTCTCTTGGCTACTCATAAAAATTTGAGTACCCAAGAGTTTATATAAAACAGAAATAAACACTTGTGTGAGTAAACGGTTAAGTTGCTTAACTTTTGAAAAACCTTTGAAAACAAAAGGTATCTCGTAAGACTTCCCGCACATAAACACGGAAAAGCTTTTACCTTACGATAACCAAAACATTTGATAGGAAATCCAGTTATATTATAATAGGGTCTAGGGTTTTCAAGTAAAATACAGAAATAGCTGGAATGCTTACATCTCACGTACCAACATAGTTGGGCACAACTAAATCGTACGGCACTTATTGGAATTTGGATTCCATACAATGGCAGGGCTACCGGGGTACCGCCCGTCACAGTACGTGGCCTAGATCACCGTACCGAGGATCACGCCCAATCCCCTACAACACAAAGCCGGAACCATCTCTTACTGGATAATTCCGAATAAAATCACCCCACGGTTGTGTACATCAACCGCACCACTAAGCCGAAATAGAAAGGGACATCTAGACAGGGATGACTTTACTCTCAGTGGGTGCTACCCACGAAGCCTTGCTGCACCTCCCCTGTTTTAGCCATTCCCGGTTGATGAGGCTTGAGGTCACGATTACCTTTAATCAGAACACATCACTTAGAATGCTCATCGTCCACCTGACGATGTGCTGAAAGCATTCAATCCATACAAGTTCGTTCCGGGTTCGAACGAAACCGAAGGCATTATCTCGTTACACTCGTTTTGGAATCACCCTCAGAGTTAACGACAATAACCCTTGCACTCTGAATCTTCATCTTCACTTGAGATTCACGACCTAACGTTAATTTGGATCGATGTGGTATTCGGATATCCAAATCTGGACACCCGATCCCGGTCTCATCGAAATCCAAAACGTATCTTTTAAGGCCAAGTTGTTCAAAGGTTTAAACAATTCAATTCAATACTTGAATTAACACAGCATTTAACACAGATAAATATCACACATTTATCACAGAATATCATAGTATATCATCAAATAGATATCAACCAAATCAGACATTCTACTCAAACAATCATCCATAAGCAATCATTTATTAATCCATATTATAATCAATTTAATCAACTTAAATTAAATTAATTACTTAAGAATTAATTCCTATCCTTGCTTAATCAATCATTAATTAATTACAACCTTTTAATTAATTAATCATTAAATATTAATCACTCTTGATTAATTATTCATTAATTACATAAAGTAATTATCCTTTAATTAATTTTACAAATTAATTATCCTTAATCATTTATAGTAATTAACCTTTAATTACTCTCATTAATTATAATAATTAATTATCCTTAATTAATTACTTTAATTAATTAATTAACTATAATTAATTACATTATTCCTTAATTAATTACATTAATTAATCATACATTAATTAATTACTTTCATTTATCAACCTTACATAATCATCAACAGTAATTAACTATTCTTAATTACTTTAATTTCTTTTATAAATCCTTTTTGATTAATTACACCAATTTCATACAATAATTCATTTATCAATTACTTACACTAAGTAATTACTCTTATCCAATCTTATTAAGTAATTATACTTAATTACCAAGTGACTATCTTTAATTAATTAACAAATTAATTAACTTAAATAAATCACATTCATTCCTAAATCATAACTGGGTAATTCATCCTTAATTACCCTTTAAACAAATTAATTAATCCCTAATTACAGATTAATAATTCTTTAACTATTAATTAATAAACCTTAATTATTAATCAATATCTTCTTCATACAAAGTAATTAATCCCTAATTACTTTTATAATTAATTAATTAAACTTAATTAACTAATTAATTATCTCTTAATTATTAATTAATAAAGCTTAATTATTAATTAACAACTTAATTACCAATTTAATTAATCCATAATTACCAATTAGTCAATTCTTAATGACAATTAATTAATTCGTTAATAATAGTTAATTAATCCTTAATTAACTTTAATTATAAATTAATAATCTCTTAATTATTAATTAAGAAAACTTAATTATTACTTAATAAAACTTTATTAAGTACTTTTTAATTACTAGTTTAATTAACTCTTAATTATTTAATTAATCCTTGTTAATTAAATTAATTAATTAAACTTAAATTCTTAATTAAATTAATTAATTTCAACTCATTGAAAATCTTCATTAATCTTGAGATAAATCATTATCATTTAAAAACATTTGATCTTAATAATTAATTTACTTAATTAAAATCATTAATTAAGTTTAAAACAAAATAATCATTAATTACTTATCTCTAATTTTAAATTAACAATCCTTAATTACAAGTAAATAAAACACTTGAAAACTTAATTGTTAATTAATAATCATTAATCATTAACTAATTTAATTAATAAATTATTCTTTATTTATCTCATTTATTATCAAACTTAAATTAAGTTTTAAGATAAAACATTTCTTTATTAATTACCTTATTTTCAAATTAAGTTTGAAAATAACTTAAAGAAATTTAACTTAATATATTTAAGTTAAATAAATCATACAACTTTATTTATTCAAACTATTCATTCCAAATAAATGGATTTCAAGACAATTTGTTTAACTTGATTATTTAAAATTTAAAAACTTACTTTTATTTTAATTTAAAAACTGGTTAACATTATCTTTGGGTTGAACAAACAAATACATCTTCCCTTTTCTTCATTTTAAAAAAAACAGAGGTTAGTTTTAATTTAAAAAAAAAACTGTTTTGTTTAAAATTTGAAACTGTTAAAAACTTAACAGTTATACTCAACACTCGCGTATGACCCACAGGAAAAACTCGAGCCAAATCATCATCCACGCGAGTTCTTCCCGAGACGAAACTCGAGCAAAAACTTCATCTCCCCCAAACTCAAACTTACTGACACACATCCTTGCTCGTGCACGTGCACACACGCTGCAACCATCTCCGATCACCGCTCCGGCCATCGACGAGTCGCCAACCTTCCCCTCTAACACCACGACATCTCCGATCCTCGAACAAAATTGAAAATCGAAAACAAGCTATCTCGACAACCTCCTGGAACAACACATCATCCAAGAACCATCTCGTCCGACCACTCTTGACCATCAGCACCCCCACGACTTCGACCAAAGCTCCAGCTCTAACCCACGCTTCCATTCCCCCATATGCGATAGCCTCCAGTTCACCCACGACGTCGAGAAAAATCGCGATCCAATCAACCCCAAACCCATCGTTAAACCCTAAAATTCCTTCGAACAACCACCATAACATAGAATAAAATCATCTATTATTTTTCCTACCATCTACAACCTCCAATCGACCCTCGACATCAACTCCGATGAACCCAGCCTCACCGATCGTCTGAAAATGACGAAAATGTCTTTTCTGATCAACTTAAAAATTCTCGGCCATCCCAAACTTAAAATTTATGAATTCTCTTTCTAAATTCATCATTTGTAATCAAAAATTAGATTATAGAATCAAAGATTTAAATTAACATATTTGAATTTTACCCATTCCTTTGATTTCTACTGTAAATTTTAAATTTCGAGTTAAATACTTATCATATATTCTTGAATCTATTTTTAAATTCTAAAGTATATAGTTAGAAACCTTTTTCATTAACACAACCTAGACTGAAATCAAATGGATGCAAAGATATGGATTTTTCTAATAAAATATGAAGCCTGTACTTAGATAAAACAGAGATATCTATATGAACAGACATGCACATCTTTATATCTACATACTTATAAACATGCAAACCAAAATTCACTAAATCATTTCAGTACATCTCATATCATACTACTGGAATCAAGATATATAGTTTCAAGATCTTATAAAAGAAGAGATTACTCAAATAGAAGATGAACAGAGCAATTAACAATGAAATCTGGCATGCACACTGCAATTCTCACATATATACAGAGTATCTATGTATAAATAAACATGCAAGATACTTCATTCAGATACCATTCGAAAGCAATTTAAATTCATTTTAAATTTTGCAAAAAAATTGTTTACTCACCTTTCCAAGAGGCAGAGGAATTTAAAACAGTTTTGAACAGGCTTGAAAACTGGAATGTTGATCTTTGAAAAACTGGAAACTTTTGAAATTTCATCTGCTTGTTTTGAAAACTTGAAACTTGCTTTGATTTACTTGCATGCACTTGGAATGGATTACAGACTTGAAGAACAATTGTTACAGGGCTTGAAAACAATGGTTACAGATCTTTGTTTACAGGGCTTCAGGTTATATTTCTTGGTTTTTTGAGGAGTGTTGATTATAGATTTTTGGTAGATTACAGGTTTTGAGTAGATTTCAGATTACAGGGTTGCAAGAACAAAAGGGTTAAAGGTCTTAAAAATATTGCAGATTTGTTTTGAGGAAGGCTACAGGGTTTTTCTTTTGAACTGGAAATGATTTTCAGGTTGTATATTTGAGAATTAAGCTTTTGAAGATGATTATGGTTTGAGATGAATTTCAGTTTTTGATTTGTGGAGAGGATTTCGGTTTGAGAAATTTTCTTTTGGTTTTAGCATTTGAACTGAAATGTGAGAATTAAAACAAGAAAAAGGGAAGAGAGGAGGATATAGTTTTATATAAATTCATTTAGATTATTTTAAAAATTAAAGAAAATAAAATGAACTATGACACTTGTCTCATACCTTAGCTAATTATCTCACACATGTATTTTTCATGTTTAAAAATTTTACACTTGTCATTTTCCATTTATATTCTTTTTAAAAAGAGTTTTAAAACTTTTATATTAATTTCTTAATTAATAAATTCATTTCTTAATTAGGAAATGCTTTCCTATATTATAAATAAATGGAAACTTTTAAAATAAAATAAAATAATACCCATTTATATTATAATAAAATCATATATAATATATTTAAGTCAATTTAAAGTGTAAATATACCTTTTGTATTTATTTATTATTAAATAAATACTTTCTAAATTTATATACAAAAATCTCTTCAAGGAAGACAAAAATAAAACAAAAATCTTATTTTAAATAAAAGTCTTGTTCATATATTTTATACCCAAATATATTAAAAAAATTATCTTTTAAAGATTCAAATTTAAATTCAGATTCAAATTCAAATTTTACTTTTAAAATCCAATTTAAAAATCAACTCAACATTTATATTTTAAATAAGCACATTATTAAGTTTGAAATGATTATTTCATTTAAAAACAACTCAAGACAATATATATATATATATATATTAAAACAATACTTATTAATTTTAGAAATGATAAATCTATTTAAAATCAAATTTATAATCACAACTTAAATAATTATTCTTATTAAAAATCAATCTATACCATAATTAAAACATCATATTATTATTATTTGGTTATTTATATTTGAAATAACAATATTATCAATTTAAAATAATTTAAATTAAGAGATTATCACATTTTAAACTTCTCGAAATTCCGGGATATCACAAATGGTTTAAATATTGGATTTGGAATATAAATTGATTTTTGGATAAGAAGATTCTAATTGAAAATTTTAGAATGAATTTAAAAAATTCAAATATAGCGAATTATTGAATGAAGCAAATTGTTGAATTAATAATTGGAAATCGTCTAAATAATTGAATTGAAGTTGCATATGAATCGAAAACAATTTCTAATGTTGATATAAATTCTATTTGAATTAGAATTGAGTTAATAGATTTTTAGAACTGAAATTTCAAGCGATTTCGTAAATTTTTAGATATGTCAATTTAGTCAACGTTTTAAAATAGCTTTCTGTAACAACCAGGATTTTTGTAAATTTCAATTATCATCTAGATGACGATTTAATTTGTTAGACAATTGCAATTGAAATTTATTCGAGTAAAATTCGTGCATAAATTGTTAAGTGCTGTTATCGGTTGTAAATTCTTTTATAAATGGTAATTGGGGGTGTATATCAGGCAGAAATTCTTTTGAAAATTTTGGTAAAGTAGTGGACTTTAAAACTTGTTTTGACCCATGTTTTATGTGGTTGCCGAGTTGTTATCACCCATCCTCCATTTTATTCGTTCAACAACTGATTTCCCTTTCATTTTTAGAAAACCCTAAGTCAAAAAAAAAAGAACGAAAATGGCGGCCTCGTAGAAAACTAGGGCTTCAGGCTGCTCGATCATTCCACTCACGCGTTCTTCAATTCGATAAGTAGGGATTTGAAAAAAATCAAAGGCGCCAACTTCAATGAATCGATCGAATGATGCCGTTTGGTCGATCGTTCGTGCTCCGATAGCAAGGTGAGTGACATTCTTCACTCACATCTAGTTTAATCTCGGTTATTGGTGAATCTTGAACTGTTTCGACCCCTAGGCCACTACGGCTTCAATTGCATCTGATTTCAGTATGGTTTTAGAGTGTGTGATTCCATGAATTTGTTCAGTAGCTTACGGCTTCAGATTGATTTGGTAATTACCATGCTTTAACTCGATTTTAATCTTCGATTTCGAGTTTGAAAATTTGGTTGCTTTTGGTTTCGTGGTTGTATTGGTTGGTTTCAATGATGGAAATCGTTTCGCCCTTGATTACTGATTTCCCTTTTTGCTTGAATACTACAGTCTGATTTCGGTCGGTTTCTCTGTTGTAGGTTTAACCCGATGCTTGAATGCAGTTTTATCACCATGTTACCTCGATGCCTTTCCCTTTAACTTACTGTTGTACCATGATTTGTGAACTTGCCTTAAGTATAATTTGGAGTTAGTTGACATGATGATAATCAGTTGTTTTTGTTTGATGCTTCACTGTTGTCTGCATTTTGATAACTCATAGCTTGATTGAGTTGTTGCCACCTGTTGGCACCAACTTCTTCATGTCTGCATTTTTATAATCTAGTGGTTGTTGACCCAGTGTGCTTCGACTCTGGCCATTTGTATGTGCATCCCTGAGCATTTGCGACATACTGGTTGCACATTGCTTCCACTACTGCCACCCACACTTGGGTACCTTTTTCTTTTAACAATTTAAAGGGATGTTTAGAGTTATAGTAGTTTTTACCTTGTACATGCTTCATCTACATATTGTACATGCAGAGTATTGATTGTCTGCACTTTTTCCGGTATCACTTGTGTCACTTCATTTTCATGTAGCCTGGTTCATGTGCATACTGTCTATACAGGCTTTGGTTCTTCTTTAGTCCTGACTGTATGGAGTACTTATGAGTTGCATTGGTGTTATTGTTGGCAGTGGTTCATCATGTTCTCTGTCTAACTGATCTTGTACATGCTCGATCAGTTTATCCCTGACCTGTACTTCACCTTGATCTGTTGTTACATTGCCTCACTCATGTTGTTATATAGGTGTAGCATGTCTTGAGTCTTTTCTCAGGACATTCTTTGGTCTCTGACATTGTTAATGCATTAATTGGTTGAAACTGGTCATTCGTATTTTAGTTTGCATTGACCAGTTTGTAGTTTGAATGCTGTAGCTTACTTTGATAATCATGTTGCCATATTAGTTGGTTCATTTCTTCCTGTTGTTGCTTGGTATCGAAGTGTTTCTTGCTTCCCTTTGATGTTTGCAGTTTCACTGGACCTGACCTCTTTGCACTTTTGGTAGTTTTCTACTCCTTGAATTTGCAGTGTTATTATATTCCCTTGGTGGCATTGGGTTTGCATACTATTTTCACTGTGCAGCTTTATCCGCAGCTGCATTTGTTTTGATGTGGCATCATTTTGTTTTACTGGTATATGATTGCCATTTGTAGTAGTAATCTTGAGTCGGGTTGATGGCCTTGGTTTTACTAGAGAATTATTTGCATCTGAGTTTCATTGGTGTTGTTATCACACTTGATTTGAACTTGGGCCGAGATTTAATTTTATGTCTTGACCATTTATTTGAATTGTATTTGAGTTGAACCCGACTTTCTCTGGGTTTGACCTTATGCGCGTTTCGTGAATTTCCGTTGATCTTTTATACATTTCGTATGATAGTGGCGAGGCAGTACACGCGTGCGTGTACTGCAGCCCTATCAGATTTGACAGTTTTAAAGTGATTTAGTCGATTTGATAAATTGTTTATTTATCTCTGTTGATGATTTAAATCTGCTGATTTTTGTTAAACACTGTTAAGTGTTATATTGACCGTTATCCGGTTTCTTTGTTTAAAGAATCGGATAGACGGGAATTATTGTGACTGTCGTCTATTAAAATTATTACTGCCTATATGCACTAATAAACTGGTTTGAATTAGACTGACCTGGGTATTATTTTCTTTTGAATGTAATACTCGGGTCAGACCCGAGTTATTTCAGGTTGTAGATTTTCTTCTTTGAGTTGCTGTTCAGGATTTGAAGACTTTTCACATCTTCTGAAGTTGTCTGTGTCATTTTGTAGTAGTCGTGTCATTGTATAGAACGATATGTATTCATGTATATTAGTCGATAATGTACTTGTATATATAACTTCTAGAGTCGACAGTTGTAGTTGTATCATATGTATCGTGTCAACTATGTATTAACTGACATCAGTTATATATATATGAGACTTTTGTTTTTATCTGTGTTCCGCATTTATATTATCTGTGTTATCGTTATATCTAATGTCCTAAACTATTATGAACCATCGTAGTTTGTTTTATACTGATAATTGGGTGTGTCGATGGGAGTAAATAAATAAGATGAAAAATAAAAAGTATATACCACTCCTATCGAGATAACCAATATTAGTGTAAGGCCAATTACGGATGGTCGCTCCTATCCAGCCTTATAATAATAGACAGTATTTCTTTTAATACTCTTTGTTATTATGAGCATAGAGGTGGGGCGTCACAGTTGGCATCAGAGCGAGGTTTATGGACATAATATAAAACATAACTTGGATGGAACATATGTTGCAACTATTGGTCGATGTTTTATTTGTGCTTGAGTCAAAACTAAAGTTTTGAAATTTGGATGAAATTTTTAAATAACTTTATTTAAAAATAATAGTGAAATTGTGTTCTGATGATTTGATTGATTTGTGTTCTGTTTATCAGAGTGCGCAGCGGAAACAGTGAAACTGTCTTCGCTGAGTACAACTGATAATCTTTTTGATTTAAAAATCAAAATACGAAATTGATATGAATTTCATTTGTTGTTTACATAGCTGTAATTATTTTGTTTCTTTGAGAATTTCGAATCCGAATTGAGGATTCGAAGAAATTGCAGATATGTGATTTTTGTTGAAATTTCCGCTGGCTTTCTTTTGTACTAATCATCTAGTGATTAGATTTTTGCTGTTTTGAATTATCTTCATTGAAGATACATTTGAATGATTTCTTTGTTCATTTTGTAGTACGTGCAAAAATTTGAATTGCACGTTATTGCATTTATTTTACGTTGAACCGATGCTTGGTTATGATACGTATTTTGTTGCCGTTATTTTTATAACGGACTTTTTACACCAATGCTGAATTTTTGAGGCACGGTGTTTTGTTGACAATTGTAATGAATGAAAATTCACTGATGTCACATTTTGATGTGAATTCTTTTGATGAGATATTTGATGTTTTAAAATTTACGGTCACCTTGGCTTCAGTAACCGTCAAGCTTTAAAAGTGGATTTTCAAGCGGTTATTCCGCAATACTGATTTGTGACCGTTTTTACGGTATTTTGAGAAGTACGATTTCCTTACCGAAATTGTTACTGATTTACTGTTCTAGTCACGTGATTGGAAACTCGTTTAAAAAAAAAAGTTTTATAAATTTTTAACGGTTTGCGTTTTCAAAAGGATGAGAAAGCGACTTAAACGATTCAGCAAAATCGAGGATTATGACCCCTTTCTTTTACTGTTTCGCTTAACTCCGGACTTGTCCAGTTGAGAAGGTGAATTGTTATTTTTACAAAATAAATAAAAATTGTTTTCAGAAATTTAACAGTTTACGCTTTCAAAAGAATGAGGAAGCGATTTAAACGTTTCAGCAAAATCGAGGACTATGACCCCTTTCTTTTACTGATTCGCTTAATTCCGGACTTGTCCGTTTGAGAATGTGAAATGTATTTTTACAAAATACACAATTTTGCACTTTCAAGGAAACGATGAAGAGATTTAAACGATTTAGCAAAAGTGCGGAGTATGGAACCACACTTTTACTATTTCGGTTAATTCCGGACTCGTTAATTGAATATCTGTTGTTTTGATGATTTTGATGAATTCTACACTTTCAAGGAAACGATGAAGAGAATCAAACGATTTAGTAAAACACGTGGTATGGGACATGTGCGTTTGCTATTTCGGTTAATTCCGGACTCGTTAATTGAAATATTTGATGCTTTCGTGTGCTTTCGAGCCACTATGTTGGACCTTCGGGTCATATGTTGGACCTTCGGGTCAAATACCAGTACTAGACCTTCGGGTCATATGTTGGACCTTCGGGTCATTTGTTGGGCGCCAAAAATTATGTTGAGTACTTGGTAGGCTTCGGCCATATGTTGTTGCACGTGCGGCGAATTAAAAACTCGCCATCTGATGGGATCGATCCAAGCTTTTATGTTGATTTTCTAGTCTTCTTAATTGATTTCTAGATATTTGTTGCTTCCAATTATCTGCAGGTAATTGGATATTTGTTGATATGAGTTCTGATTATCGTTTTTGATAATCAGATATTTGTTGTTTCTAATTATCGCTTGTGATAATTGGATATTTGTTGATATGAGTTCTGATTATCGTTTTTGATAATCAGATATTTGTTGTTTCTAATTATCGCTTGTGATAATTAGATATTTGTTGATATGAGTTCTGATTATCGTTTTTGATAATCAGATATTTGTTGTTTCTAATTATCGCTTGTGATAATTAGATATTTGTTGATATGAGTTCTGATTATCGTTTTTGATAATCAGATATTTGTTGTTTCTAATTATCGCTTGTGATAATTAGATATTTGTTGATATGAGTTCTGATTATCGTTTTTGATAATCAGATATTTGTTGTTTCTAATTATCGCTTGTGATAATTGGATATTTGTTGATATGAGTTCTGATTATCGTTTTTGATAATCAGATATTTGTTGTTTCTAATTATCGCTTGTGATAATTAGATATTTGTTGATATGAGTTCTGATTATCGTTTTTGATAATCGGATAATTGTTGTATTTAATTATCGCTTTAGATAATTAAATAATTGTTGATTTGAAATTTAATTATCGCTTTAGATAATTAAATATTTGTTTATTTGAGAATTTAATTATCGCTTTAGATAATTAAATATTTGTTGCTTTAAGAATTAATTATCGCTTTAGATAATTAAATATTTGCTGATTTCGAATTTAATTATCGCTTTAGATAATTAAATATTTGTTGATTTGAGAATTTAATTATCGCTTTAGATAATTAAATATTTGTTGCTTTAAGAATTAATTATCGCTTTAGATAATTAAATATTTGTTGCTTTGAGATTTAATTATCGCTTTAGATAATTAAATATTTGCTGATTTCGAATTTAATTATCGCTTTAGATAATTAAATATTTGTTGATTTGAAATTTAATTATCGCTTGAGATAATTAAATATTTGTTGATTTGAGATTTAATTATCGCTTGAGATAATTAAATATTTGTTGATTAAGATTTAATTATCGCTTCAGATAATTAAATATTTGTTGATTTTAAATTTAATTATCACTTGAGATAATTAAATATTTGTTGATTGAGATTTAATTATCGCTGTTAGATAATTAATTATTTGTTGATTTGAAATTCGATTATCGCTTGAGATAATCAAATATTTGTTGAATTTGAAATTTGATTATCGCTAGTGATAATCGAATATTTGTTGAATTTGAAATTTGATTATCGCTAGTGATAATCGAATATTTGTTGAATTTGAAATTTGATTATCGTTTTTGATAATCGAATAGTTGTTGATTTGAGAAATTTGATTATCGTTTTTGATAATTGAATATTTGTTTTCTGACTATCGTTTGAGATAATCAGATATTTGATTTGTTTTCTGACTATCGTTTGAGATAATCAGATATTTGATTTGTTTTCTGACTATAGTTTGAGATAATCAGATATTTGATTTGTCTTCTGATTATCGTTTGAGATAAGTAAATATTTGCGATTTGAAAATTTAATTATCGTTTTTGATGATTGAATATTTGCGATTTTTGAGATTTGAGCTTCGTCTTTTTCTCTGGCAATTCAGTTGAGTAATTTGATTTACTCACATTCAATTCGTGCTCTGTATGGGATTTCTGCTCTGTTTTTCCTTCTCTTTTAGTTGCTGGAACTCGATTGTTCTTGCTTTTGTTAGTCGTCTGATCTTGATCCCTGATTCCCTCGATGTTGATTCTTTTGATTTGAAGCAGTCGAACCTTTTGATTTCTTATCTAGTACTACCCCGCTGACACTTGCTTTGCTTATACATTCGACATTGCCATGATCTTTTGGTTGTTACCTTTTATCCATTTATTTCCTATGATTGCGTGGACGCAATTTTATAAGGAGGGGAGTCTGTAACAACCAGGATTTTTGTAAATTTCAATTATCATCTAGATGACGATTTAATTTGTTAGACAATTGCAATTGAAATTTATTCGAGTAAAATTCGTGCATAAATTGTTAAGTGCTGTTATCGGTTGTAAATTCTTTTATAAATGGTAATTGGGGGTGTATATCAGGCAGAAATTCTTTTGAAAATTTTGGTAAAGTAGTGGACTTTAAAACTTGTTTTGACCCATGTTTTATGTGGTTGCCGAGTTGTTATCACCCATCCTCCATTTTATTCGTTCAACAACTGATTTCCCTTTCATTTTTAGAAAACCCTAAGTCAAAAAAAAAAGAACGAAAATGGCGGCCTCGTAGAAAACTAGGGCTTCAGGCTGCTCGATCATTCCACTCACGCGTTCTTCAATTCGATAAGTAGGGATTTGAAAAAAATCAAAGGCGCCAACTTCAATGAATCGATCGAATGATGCCGTTTGGTCGATCGTTCGTGCTCCGATAGCAAGGTGAGTGACATTCTTCACTCACATCTAGTTTAATCTCGGTTATTGGTGAATCTTGAACTGTTTCGACCCCTAGGCCACTACGGCTTCAATTGCATCTGATTTCAGTATGGTTTTAGAGTGTGTGATTCCATGAATTTGTTCAGTAGCTTACGGCTTCAGATTGATTTGGTAATTACCAGGCTTTAACTCGATTTTAATCTTCGATTTCGAGTTTGAAAATTTGGTTGCTTTTGGTTTCGTGGTTGTATTGGTTGGTTTCAATGATGGAAATCGTTTCGCCCTTGATTACTGATTTCCCTTTTTGCTTGAATACTACAGTCTGATTTCGGTCGGTTTCTCTGTTGTAGGTTTAACCCGATGCTTGAATGCAGTTTTATCACCATGTTACCTCGATGCCTTTCCCTTTAACTTACTGTTGTACCATGATTTGTGAACTTGCCTTAAGTATAATTTGGAGTTAGTTGACATGATGATAATCAGTTGTTTTTGTTTGATGCTTCACTGCTGTCTGCATTTTGATAACTCATAGCTTGATTGAGTTGTTGCCACCTGTTGGCACCAACTTCTTCATGTCTGCATTTTTATAATCTAGTGGTTGTTGACCCAGTGTGCTTCGACTCTGGCCATTTGTATGTGCATCCCTGAGCATTTGCGACATACTGGTTGCACATTGCTTCCACTACTGCCACCCACACTTGGGTACCTTTTTCTTTTAACAATTTAAAGGGATGTTTAGAGTTATAGCAGTTTTTACCTTGTACATGCTTCATCTACATATTGTACATGCAGAGTATTGATTGTCTGCACTTTTTCCGGTATCACTTGTGTCACTTCATTTTCATGTAGCCTGGTTCATGTGCATACTGTCTATACAGGCTTTGGTTCTTCTTTAGTCCTGACTGTATGGAGTACTTATGAGTTGCATTGGTGTTATTGTTGGCAGTGGTTCATCATGTTCTCTGTCTAACTGATCTTGTACATGCTCGATCAGTTTATCCCTGACCTGTACTTCACCTTGATCTGTTGTTACATTGCCTCACTCATGTTGTTATATAGGTGTAGCATGTCTTGAGTCTTTTCTCAGGACATTCTTTGGTCTCTGACATTGTTAATGCATTAATTGGTTGAAACTGGTCATTCGTATTTTAGTTTGCATTGACCAGTTTGTAGTTTGAATGCTGTAGCTTACTTTGATAATCATGTTGCCATATTAGTTGGTTCATTTCTTCCTGTTGTTGCTTGGTATCGAAGTGTTTCTTGCTTCCCTTTGATGTTTGCAGTTTCACTGGACCTGACCTCTTTGCACTTTTGGTAGTTTTCTACTCCTTGAATTTGCAGTGTTATTATATTCCCTTGGTGGCATTGGGTTTGCATACTATTTTCACTGTGCAGCTTTATCCGCAGCTGCATTTGTTTTGATGTGGCATCATTTTGTTTTACTGGTATATGATTGCCATTTGTAGTAGTAATCTTGAGTCGGGTTGATGGCCTTGGTTTTACTAGAGAATTATTTGCATCTGAGTTTCATTGGTGTTGTTATCACACTTGATTTGAACTTGGGCCGAGATTTAATTTTATGTCTTGACCATTTATTTGAATTGTATTTGAGTTGAACCCGACTTTCTCTGGGTTTGACCTTATGCGCGTTTCGTGAATTTCCGTTGATCTTTTATACATTTCGTATGATAGTGGCGAGGCAGTACACGCGTGCGTGTACTGCAGCCCTATCAGATTTGACAGTTTTAAAGTGATTTAGTCGATTTGATAAATTGTTTATTTATCTCTGTTGATGATTTAAATCTGCTGATTTTTGTTAAACACTGTTAAGTGTTATATTGACCGTTATCCGGTTTCTTTGTTTAAAGAATCGGATAGACGGGAATTATTGTGACTGTCGTCTATTAAAATTATTACTGCCTATATGCACTAATAAACTGGTTTGAATTAGACTGACCTGGGTATTATTTTCTTTTGAATGTAATACTCGGGTCAGACCCGAGTTATTTCAGGTTGTAGATTTTCTTCTTTGAGTTGCTGTTCAGGATTTGAAGACTTTTCACATCTTCTGAAGTTGTCTGTGTCATTTTGTAGTAGTCGTGTCATTGTATAGAACGATATGTATTCATGTATATTAGTCGATAATGTACTTGTATATATAACTTCTAGAGTCGACAGTTGTAGTTGTATCATATGTATCGTGTCAACTATGTATTAACTGACATCAGTTATATATATATGAGACTTTTGTTTTTATCTGTGTTCCGCATTTATATTATCTATGTTATCGTTATATCTAATGTCCTAAACTATTATGAACCATCGTAGTTTGTTTTATACTGATAATTGGGTGTGTCGATGGGAGTAAATAAATAAGATGAAAAATAAAAAGTATATACCACTCCTATCGAGATAACCAATATTAGTGTAAGGCCAATTACGGATGGTCGCTCCTATCCAGCCTTATTCTTCGTAATAATAGACAGTATTTCTTTTAATACTCTTTGTTATTATGAGCATAGAGGTGGGGCGTCACACTTTCCGAGACACGGTCTCAGAATTCGACGAAACCAGTCCCATTGGATCCGTAATATTGTATTATTATCGGATTTCAAATTTGGTAGCATTTGGATTTACCATTTGGTCGTACGATCTGTAAACGCCTGGAAATAATTTAATTGAATTTAATTTAAATAGTCGATTTAAAAAGCTATCTTCTACATACGATCGAATTAGGCTCTGGAACACGTTCCATTGGGTTCAGAATAGCGGTATAACAATAGGAACGCCTAGCGGCACGCCTCCATATGGGTTCAAAATTTCGGGTTATGTAATATGAGATATTTAGAATTAAATAAAAATATATATGATCAAATCAAGTCAAATCTATGTCGACCTATTCCACTAGCCCAAAACCGTTCAAACATGCTATCTCCATTTTCTTTAAATCACAAGCCTCTCTCTTCCTTTTATAAATCGCCTGTTCTTCCTCTTTCCTTTCCATTACGAAATCGAACAGAGAAAAAAAAGGGAAAAACACGCGATGAATCTCGATTGAATAGGTGGAGACGAGGCGACCTGGAGATAGCCATTGCGAGGAGGGGGAGTCGAGTCGTTCGCAATAGGTGATATTAGGAACGTGGAATAGGGTTCACGATTTATATCATATTGAGGCACTTGCGTGGGCAGATTTTTGGGTGTGCGGCGATGTGGTGGCAGTCGCGACCTGAAAGAGGAGAGGGGGAGCGCTGTTCTACATTGGGACTTGAAGGATAGTGCGGGTCATGGTCTTGGTGATGGGCGATGAAGTTGTGGAGGGTGCGACTGTGGTCATGACGCGGCCTGTCGATGTTGGACACATTTGCTATGAGCAGCCGAGGCTTGGTCGCGAGTGGGCGATGTCGTTCGTGGTGAGGTGGTTTCAAACGATGGTGGTAGGCTGTAGGCATGTTTGTCAAGGGAAATCACGTTCTGGAGCGTGGAGGCAGTGGAGGTGATAGGTTGGTTAGTTTAATTTAAATTTAAACTAAGCATGTTAATGATAGTTTTAATTATTTCAATGTTAATAAATTCGTAATTCATTTATTCGAGGTCTAAAAATCGTGAAAAACAAGTCGAGATTGGAGTGGTTTGCAAATAAAAGTCAACGTGAGAAATTCTCACTCATTTGGATTGACAAATTTAATTTTAAATGGTTAAAATCAATTATTGGATGCTTGGTTGAGTTTATAAATTATTATCTGTTGAATGATATGTTATAATATATACATATATATAGTAGTATATATGTTAGTAGTTGGATATATTTCCCGCCTATTGGAGCGGATGAGACCCTATGTGCCCTACATAATAGCGTTTGACCCTATATACCGCGATATCCCCCTCGAAGTGGGATTGGTATTTTATGTTGTATTAACATCTGTGGATGCAGGGAAAACAGGTTGGATGGATCCAACTGGATTCCTCAAAAATGTTGATTTTAAATTTCATATATAATGATATATGATGTGCTAGAATAATCTGTTATAGGTTATTGTTGTGATTGAATAATTGGATGCTAAAGTAGCACCGGCCTGAATTTTGGTATTTTAAATACCATGATATTATTTTTGGAATTTGAAGGAATTTAAAAGGAGATTTTGGATATAAAAATATTTATATCGAAGTTTGGACTATTTTAAAAGAAATTGATTTGGATAAAACGATAAATTGATTTTTGGGTTGTACTTAACTATTCGGGAAAATATATTTTAAATAATATTTAAAAATAATTTATATAGAAGATTTTTAAAATATAGATTTTTAAATGATATTTCTGAAAAATATGAAGAGGGATTGAAATCGATATTAAAAATAGATTTGTGGAATAAATGAAATTTATTAAGAAATGGATTTATAAAATGGGATTTTATAAATGAAATTAGTTTTATAAACAAGTGGAAACTCAAAGGATTTTGTAAATTCGTAACAATGTTTATAAATAAGGGTAAAACGATATCAGTTGATAAATTGGGAATATAAATTCATAAGGTGAATTTATATCAGAACATGGAAATCGGTTTGAGGAAAAATAGTGGTTTCTATTTTTGAAATGTGAGAATGGTTAAAGGAACGGAAATGAAATCGACATGTAGTGAATCAAGAGGGATTTATAAATTGAAATTGGACATTGGAATTTTAAAAATATATTTTTATCGAGAAGTTAAAATGTTTCAAAAGAGAATTTTTATCTATTCAAACTATGTAATTTAAAGCTACTTTAGTAATAAAATACTTTGGAAGTGGATTTTTCTAATATTTAATATTAATTGAAATAAATTTCTAATTTTTACAATAAGCTTCATAAAATCAATTTGTTATTTGAAAATGAAATAGGGAATGAAGTATTAGTGTTTATTTAAGTATTTTAAAATTTAAAATAATTACTTAAACGTGTTTTTAAAAATAAATTATCATTCTTTAAAAATACTTATTAAACATATATAGAGTTTTTAAAATGATTTGAATTTATTTATAAACTCTCTCGAGATATGGAAACAAATATGATTTTTAGAAGTTGTAAATGGATAGACGAGATTATAAGTGAGTATATTCGACTTTGGAAAATGTAAAGGAATTAATATAAATTCCGGAAATGTAGGAGATAGGATAAGAAAAACTCCTAAGTATTGATATTAGAAATGATTTCAGAAAAACAGATTATAATATTTTCCTAAGTGAGAAAATGATGGTTTTTGAAAATATTTAGAGACGAAAGATTCATATCGAGATATTTTCTAAGTAATGGATTATAAATCGAAGTTAGAAATATTTCACTAAGTGTTGAAGTGAGGTACGGGAGGAGATATCCTGTTATGGAAACAAGTTTTCAAAATGTTTTCAAATATTGATAAATTTGAAAGAAATTTGAATATATATCTTTGTAAAGATATTTTGAAATTAATGTTTTAAAGAATTATAAACAATGGCCTAGTGACTGCTTGTGGATGTCATTTGATAGTTAAATAACCGACTATCAATATTGGCCAATTTCGTTAATCGTTTCGAAGAGACCGGGATCAGATTTAATTATCCGAAAACCACTTCGATCCGATTTGAGCGTTACGAATTGATATCATGAAGATAGTGAAGACGGTGATTCGGTTTGTCCAGACCCAGGACAACTTGTATGGACGAATGCTATCAGAACATCGTCATTGGAGGACAATGAGCATTCTAATTGGAATAGCTCTTAAAAGGTAATCATAGCCTCAAGCCTCATCAACCGGAATGACTGAAAATCAGGAGAGATGCAGCAAGGTTAAGTGGGTCATACCCAATTAGGGTATGTTATCACCTTTCTAAATACCCTCAAATATATTATAAATTATGGATACAGTGGTGCATGGAAAAAGAGATCTCGATAAGGGTGGGAACACCCGGGGTGATAACATATTTGATTCTATCCAGGTTAGGGATAGGGCCATTCTTTTGTTGTAGGGGATCCCATCGAGGTCCTTGGTACATTTTTCTAGATGTGTACTGTGATAGGTGGTACCCCAGTGCCTAGTCATTGTATGGAATCCATTCTCCAATAAGCGCCGTACGGTTTTGATTGTGCCCAACTATGCTGAAACGTGAGATGCAAGCATTTCAGCCATTCTCTATTTACTTTGTTTAAACACTATTATAATATCAGACGATTTTGATAAAAATGTTTTGGTTACCGTAAGGGAAAAACCCGTCGTGTTTATGTGTGACGTGGTCTTACGAGATACCTTTGTTTTTCAAAGGATTTTGATAACATTAAATAATTCAAATTCAGTGTGTTTTCTCACGCTGGTTTCCCAGACTGACTCGGGTGCTATTTTATTATAATGCTCAGGTCAGACGGAGTATTTCAGATTCAGGATAGGATTCTATGGAGCTCAGGAGACGAGCTAGATGACAGAGTCGTATTTCCGTACTTGACTTATATTTCTGCTGTATGAGGACAAGTTATTATAACTATCCAGATTGATGTAGTGATTGTTATACTCTGATGATTGTAAGTATAAAACAGTTACAGATTCTCTTGTATAAAAATATGTTATTATATATTATATTTTATTCTGCTACGTTTGTGAGATTCTGTGTTGTTGTTCTATTTTTTTCTTCCATCTCTTCCTTCTTTACTCCTAGAAATCGGTATTTCCAGCACTTGAATATTCGGCATGTAATACAGTGAATGTATTGATGTCGATTTTCAAGGGTCGAAAATCCCGGATTGCTACAAGGATGCAAGTCCCATCACTCTTTCTTTGAGACATATGGACCTCAAAGAAAGAAGGGAGTTGGATAAGAAAATCTCAGAACTATTAAAGAAACGATTCATCCGTAGGAGTACTTCTGAGTGAGGATCTCATGTTGTTTTTGCTACTAAGGTAGATGGTTCTTTGAGACTTTACGTCGGTTATAGGGACTTGAACAAGTTGACAAGGAAAAATAGGTACCCTCTACTTAGAATAGATGACTTGTTCGACCAACTTGAAGGAGCTAAAATCTTTTCCCAATTAGACTTAGCAACGAGATTCCATCAATTGAGGATTGCAGACGAAAGCAAGCCGAAGACCGCATTCCATATGCCAGATCGAATATATGAGTGGGAAGTAGTTTCTCTTGGACTGACGAATGCTCTGGCATAATTTATGGATTTGATGAATAAAATATTTAGAGGGCAACTTAATAAATTTGTCATGATGTTTGTTAATGATATCCTAGTTTTCTCTAAAGGAAAGAAGGAGCATGAGGACCACCTTAGGGAGGTATTGGAGACCTTGAGGAGAAACCAACTCAAAGCCAAGTTTTCTAAACGCCATTTTTGGAAAAATGAAGTTAGGTTTCTTGGGCATATTGTTTTGGAGAAAGGATTGGTGGTAGACCCTACTAAATTGGAAGCTATCCAAGTATGCAAGATTCCTAGTAATGCATTGGAGGTTAGAAGTTTTCTAAGGTTAGCAGGCTACTATAGGAAGTTCATCAAGAGCTTTACACAAATAGCAACCCTTTTGACCTGATTGACTAAGAAGAATCTAATTTTTGTTTGGGATGATAGATGCACCAAGGCATTTGAGAAGCTTAAGGAGTCATTGACTAGTGCACCCATGTTCACTATTCTAGATGGAACCAAGCCGTTTATGGTTTCATGGATGCATGTGGCACAGGATTAGGAGCAGTTGTTATGCAAGAAGGGAAGGTGGTTGCCTATGCTAGTAGATAACCAAAGGACCATGAGAAGAGGTATCCAGTGCATGATTTAGAATTAGCAGCCATTGTTTTTGCCTTAAAGATGTGGAGGCATTATCTCTTAGGGAAAAGGTTTGAGTTATTCACTGATCATAAATCACTCAAATACCTATTTTTTCAAAAAGATTTGAATCTTAGGTAGTAGAGGTGGATGGAGTATATAGCATCCTTTGAATTTGGTATTCAATATACCCCTAGAAAAACTAATGTAGTCGCGGACACCGTTAGTAGGAGACATACTACCCTAGGTGTTATACATGAATAGAGACAGTTGGAGTTTCTCTCGAATTTTAAATTCCAACCATTAGCAGAACCCATCCAAGGTTCTCTATCAGTCATTGAGGTTAGACCAGCCTTAATGGATCGTATGGGGCAAGAGCAAGTAAAAGACGAGGAGTTAGTAGAGATTTTGGAAAAATTAAGAAAGAATAACATTTTCCCCATGCTAGGAGGTACTTAATTGATGAGAAGGGATATTTAAGAAGAGATGGACGTGTTCGCATCCCAATGATTGATGACTTGATGGGAGATGTGCTAATGGAGTATCATCACTCAAGGAAGACCATTCATCCTGGAGGAGATAAGATGTACAGTGACATAAAGAGAATTTTCTTTTGGAATGGAATGAAGAGGAGCGTAGCGGAGTTATTTGACATGTAAAACGATAAAGGCTGAGCAAGGGATTTGGAAATTCCAACTTGGAAGTGGGAGCATATTTTGATGGATTTTGTGGAAGGATTTCCAAAACGTCAAAAGGACAATGAGGCTATTTGGGTTGTTGTAGATGACTCACGAAGAGTGCTCATTTTGTTCCAATTAGGAGAAATAGGACTAGCGCTTCTCTCGTCCAGATTTATATAAGTAATCGTCTACATGGAATTCCAGTAAGCATAGTCAGTGATAAGGACTCCTTGTTCACTAGTGAGTTTTGGAGGAGCCTACAAAAAGCTTTGGGAACTTCTTTGAACCTTAGCACGGCGTATCACCCACAAACTGACGGACAAACAGAGAGGATGAATAGAGTTTTGGAAGACTTGTTGAGAGCTTGTATCTTGGATTTCGAAAGACATTAGGAGCAGCATCTACCTTTGGTTGAGTTTGCATATAATAATAGCTATCAAACTACGATTGGTATGGCCCCTTTTGAAGAACATTATGGGCAGCCATGCAAATCTCTAGTTTTTGGTAGGAAACCACCGATAAAATAATGCTCGGACCTGATTTGATCCATGATACCATGGAAAAAGTAGAGTTGATCAGGCAAAGGATGAATGCACCGCTAAACCGTCAGAACTCTTATATGGATAAAAGAAGGAAAGAGCTTGAATTTGAGGTTGGAGATATGGTATTTGTTAAAATCTCCCTTCTTAGAAAAGTTGTTAGGTTTGGCAAGTCTGGAAAATTGGCGCCTAGATTTATTGGACCATTCAGAATTCAGGAAAGAATAGGAAAATTGATATATCGTGTGGAGCTTCCTGACAAGTTGGCAGGAGTCCACATTGTTTTCCACGTTTCTCACCTTAGGAAATACCTTCATGACACCACTAGCAGAATAGTGTCTGATCAGTTAAGGGATTTTAAGATGGAGCCGACAGTACCACATGCCACCGCACGCATTATGGAGCACGGTACCAGGAGACTCGACAGTAAAATAATTAAGTTGCTCCGAGTACAATAATGGGACAATCCGATGGAAAGCGCATGGGAGACCGAGGAGAAAATGAAAAACACTTGCCGAGAGCTTTTCACTAGTAATTTCTCTCTCCAAAATTAGGATATTGGTTTCCTCGCGATTGCTAGATTGGATGGTGGGAGATGGTTGTTACACTTTTTCACAATAACTTTACACTCATATAGAAATTTTTATGCATGTTTAGCATATTTACATACATACTTACATGACACGATTACACACTCACGTTAGAATTAAGCTCATTTTAGCATGTCTGCAGTACATAATCACATTGAACTATTGGTTATGTAGATGGTTGCATAAAGAACTTGGTTGTATAACATGGATGTTATTGCGAGTTATGTCGTTTGCCCCTTAGAAGATTTCGGGATGAAATCCTTTTTAAGGGGGAAAGAATGTAACACCCCGTAAAATGAACCATAAATAAATAAAGCAAAGTAAATTAAATTAAATATGATAAGGGTTGGATATGGAAATTTTATAAAAGTTGGAATTTGACTACGAAAGTTATTATGTTATGTTCGTGGAAACATTCTGATATGTTTCCATATATAATATGCTGGAAATGGAGCTCAAATAAAGAAGTTATGATCATTTGAAGTTCTCAGATTTAAATTAATTTAGTTTAAATCCAAATTCAAATGATAAATCAAATTTACGATTTAAATTTCAAAAATTAGCTTGGGGGCTAAGTAAACGTTCACTAACATTTAACTAGGGAATAAAATAATCGGGCAACGGAAATAAATAAACGTCCCTGAATAAAAGGAGCGATCGACCGGTCGCCCAAGGGCGGTCGAGCGCTTGGCAACAGCAGTTGCCAGTGACGGCTAGGGTTTTAAGTTATGTTTTATTCGGTTGTGCGCTCCAGATTTACCCGTTTCCTACGTACTTCCATCCTATGGTTCTGGTGCGTTTCAACTCCTATAAATAGAACCCTATCCTCTACACTTTTATTCATATTATTTTGGAGAATACAATGAAACTCTACCATTGCTATCTCTCTAATAAAGTTCAAAAAACTCCGTAGAGAATTCAGGTAAGGATTCAACTTATTTCATATTTGTTTCTTCTTCCTCCAATCAATTATTATCATATTCTTCTCCAATTATTCTGAATCTAATGAATAAATATACCTCTTCCCTATTGTGTGTGTATATATATCAAAAGAGAGAGATTATGGAAGAGATCGGAAGGCTACAAATCCATTTGAGTAAAGCTAAGGCTAATTTATGAGTGGAAATCTTAGTATTTCTTTTCAGCAATTATTTAGTGAATTTCTTTTGGATTTGAATATGATTTTGGGATTTTGGGATTTCGAAAATGATAAATAAAATCCCCAAAAATTCCTTTTTTTTTCAAAATGTCAATTCTATGCGAAGATTCTCAATTGTTTAAATTAATTTGATGGAATTTGTTTTGTTTATGCAATTTTTGATAATTTCATAGTCTATTCCATTTCTCCTTTTCTTTGGATCAAATTGTGATCATTCAATAAAATAAGGGGTTTAGATTACAAATTCTATTCATAGTTTACACCACTTATTCTTATCAATTTCTTTGTAAAAAGAGGAGTTGAATAGAATATGAGGTTTAGATTGCAATTCTTATTGTTTAAGATATTCCATTGGTTTGATGTAATAAATTGATTTTCTATTTTATTGACAAGTTTGTTATTGCAGTTTTGGTTATGAATATTTATTTCCTATTTTGGACATTAGAATTTCATGAAATCTTGGGAAATTGAAGAAAAAGGACTTGTAATAATTGGTTAGGGAATTGACATTTAACGCTAGTTTAGCGCGTAAAATCCATGCGTTTAGAATTTATTAGGTGTGGATATTTATTTATTTCTATTTACATAATTAACATATAGCTATTGCTTATATGGCATAGTTAATTAGGCATTTATTTACATTTATTTTTCCCCATTAGAAAGGTAATTGATTTTGAGGTGAAAATAAGAGGAAACACTTATATAGTCTAATTATTATTTTAAGACATAAATAAGGAAGATTCCTTATAAGGTCGTATTTATGGAATGGTGAGAGGAGTGTGTGTGTGTGTATAGAGTAATTAATTTATGGCTAAGTCATAGGGATGCGAGGACAACAGAGTTACATGACGGAAGTCTGCCCTTCAATTTGAGGCTACCAGGAGTTGTGTACACTTTTATTAATGTGAGATATCCTTATCATAAGTATTTGTAATGAAGCGAGGTTAGTTCCACATTCTATAGGGGAAATCTACCCAGCTAATCTGCCTACCAGTTTCTACGAATAGCGGACTAATGTGAGATGTCATTATGAGTACGGGCCATAAGACGAAGGTCCTGCTTCGGGGTTTGAGGTATTAAGTGGTTAGACCTGCATTTTCCCCAGATAAAGTATTAAATGGCTAAGGGGTTACATTATGTGGTATCTTTGCAGGGGTCCGCTTCTGAAAATAGGTCTTAAATGATGGGGTATGTCTATTTTCCACTTGGAAGTGTTAGGTGGTTTATGAGATTTCATGTGATGTCAGCTAGATAGTACCATTAAGGAGCACGCTTTTGGAAATAGGTCTTAATGATATGGTCTACCTTAATTAAGGTCTTAAATGAACAGAGTTTACCTATTCTCCACTGGGAAGTATTAAGTGGCTTGGGTACCATCTCTCACATTATTAGTTATTTATGACGTACGATTGGGATATGGGATCTACTTCTTGAATGGAAGGTATTAAGTAGTTGGACCCACCTCCTTTCCTTATAAAGAAGTATTAAATGATTTTAATGGTTTTATGTTCGTAGACATATTCTTATGTTGAAATATATTGTCCAAGTACTCAATAGGTAAGACTTGAGATTTTTATTCACCAGACACTTGTTGTTCTGACTCCCTCCTCGTTACAACATAGGTTAAGGACAGAGTGATAGCAGTGACGATGTTTAAAGATAGAGAAACATGGCTAGTGGTAGTATTTATTATTATTTGTTTTCATGTGTACCCATGGATTTAAACATTTGTTGTAACGGATAATATATTACGGTTTTTATGGAGTTTTGCATTATGACATTTTTATGGTTTTGAAATAAATGGGTACACTTTACTATTATATTTTGTTCATTTGCTGTGAGTTCTGAAAGTTTAGTTATGGCTCTGCAATGTTATTTCTTTACTACCAACAGTCAGCCTTAGAATGGATCTAAGTTTTGATGGGCCTTTTCTGGATCAAAATTTTAGGTCCATTCTGAGGTGGGTTGTTACAATCATCTTTCTCTCCACGCGACCACTCCATCCCACACTACTTCATCCAGCTCGTAATCCTCAACCAAATCGCAACCTGGCACAAAATTTGCCATGACCCAATTAGGTCGGATGACCCAAAACGCAACTGAGCGCCACCATCTCTCCACCGCCACTGCTCCTCCTCACAATGAACCCAAATTCAACCTTAGCTCTGCCCAACTCCGCTTATACTGCTCGAAAAACATAACCCTAAGTTGACTGTCTACATATTACAACTACCCAAACATCACCGGAACCACCAAAACTTGTATAGAATCGAAGCCTTTAAGGATACAAACTCAAAGAACCTAAATTTATAATTTCTAGTGAAGTATGTCATTTGGTTTGGATTTTTGAATAAAGGAAGCTAATTTTTTGTTCACTTAAAAGGTGAAAAGAGAAATGAAAGGAGGGAAAAGAAGTGAAATAAAAGAGGGAAATGTCAAATGAAGGAATGTTTATGTGTGGATGTCTACTTATAACCCAAAACTTTAATTCATACTCGAGTTAAACAAAACTAATAGTTCTAGCAAACCAATTATTACAAGCAACATATTAAATCAAAATCAAATCATCTTTAAGGTTAGTTGAAATTTTTTGAATTTGATTTGATTTGAAAAAGTCTAAAAAGAAAGTTTTTGCGGCATCCCGCTAGATAATATTCTGTTCGCGTACGAACCGCGAATGACAGAAATAAAAATACGATCAAGCATCAAACTGTGACACGATCACAAATCAACAATAAAATGTTGGTTATTTTATTCTATGAAAATTCAAAAATACCATCGTTTGTCGTGAAATATGTCAAACTATGTTAAATATTTTCCAAAATAAAAATTATGGAAAAACACAATAAATTAAATTAAAAATACTACAACAAAAATTAAATCATTTTATTAACAATTTGATTTTCTTATTATTTATTCAAACTATTTATTATTGTAAATAAATTTAGAAAATGAGTTCACCGTTATTATTTATTAATTAAAAGGAGTTAAATAAGGCATTTAAATCCATTTAATTGATATTTAATTCAAAATCAAAATATTTGAATAATCCATATGTTTTAATATAAGTTATTTATATTTTTAAACACTAATTATTTAAATATTAAAGTTAATAAAATGTTTAAAATCAAAAAATGATAAAATTCCGGGCTATTACATTCTTCTCCCTTAAAAGAATTTCATCCCCGAAATTCCCAAAGGAATAAAATGACTCCAAGCCCTTAGGTTTTAAAAACTATTAATTGAAATGAGTTTTAAACTTTGACAGTCCCTTATGTTATGGAAAATTTTGGCACCTCCTTTGCACAGCTGATCCGGAAAAACTACACCACAGCTGGCCGAAACTAATAAAGAAAACAAAAGCCAAGTGGCTTCCTATATTTGGGGCATAAAATCATCAATCAATTATCAATCTCTAAATCTACTATGTACTCATTTGCGTTTGATTTATATTTTCGCAAGCAACTCACAATCTTAATGCAAATGCAGTTGCACAAGAAATCAAATCATAGTCTCTTGCATCCCTGTACCTATCTTGCACTTACATAATTTAAAAGAGAATCATGTTGACAAAAGAGCAATGCGCCAGCTACATAAACGATATAACAACCATATGCAACAAGTCAATATGATGCAACTTATAGTAATGATGCTACAAAAGATAAATTAGGACTAAATGCCCGGCTCTTATATTCAAAATATATTTTTAAATTTCTCCAAAGGGAAATAAATCAAAACCAAAATCAATTATGATAAGGAGAGGGTTCCTCCTACCGAAGCATGGTACAACTCTAAAGTCGAAACACCACGGAGCATCCAGTGGTATTCCAGTTCCTCCAAAAACAACAACTAAAGTAAACAAATATACCCGGCGAGTCTTCCAAATCGAAAAACTCACAATCGCCTAACTTTACTCATAACCAAAATGTTTGAAAAATCAATTTATCAAAACTCCTTTCAAATATTTTAAAACAATAATTAGGGCTGTGAAGGTTGAACCATAAACCGCTCAACCATACCAACCGTTCATGCGGCTACCATCTATAACGGTAACGGTTACGGTAACGATTGAAGAATTAGATAACCACGGTTAATCATCTAACCATACATGATTGTTTTGTATTATATTTAACATTAAGATATAAAAATTAGTAAGTTAAGTTAGAGGAATAACTTGTACATTTATAAAATGTGCCTTTATGAACTAATAACATGTGTATGCATATTGGATGTTTTATAAATAAATAAATAAATTTGCAAAAAATAGTTGAGCTATATGAATTTATCATCAATAATGCATATAATCGAAAATATATGTACAACATGCTTCAAAATTGAAAATATAACGGTTAACCATCATAGACGGTTGCAGTAACGGTTATTATAATTTATAACTGTCAATAACGGTTACGGTTATGGTTGGTGGTAATAATGACGGTTACTGCAACCTTAACACCCTTAACAATAATACTTCACCCAAAATTTTCAAAATATAATTATTATCATTCTTTCATAAATTCTTTCAAAATCTTTTTTTTTCAAAGCATCAGGATTTAAGTCCTAAACATCAACTTTATAAATCGGTCTATAAAATCACACTATCAATCAAATTCCACAAAGGAATAAACTAACTCAACAACACCTAAAATGTCAAATGACTAACAACAAGTTTTAGAAATTTTGCTTAGGTTCACAACTTTCTCGATTGTTCAAGGATATAGATAATTTCCTAAGCATGCCATTATGCTCATCAGCCTTATTATTACTTAGAAGACTATCTAAGTTACCTTAGAACAAAATTGATAGTCACTCCCCAAATTTTCCTAAGCCACACAATAAAATACAGCAAATACATAAGCCCGTATGATGTACATAAATCATCCTTACGCAATATTTGATCCGACCACTTGCTCGGATAGGATTCGTTCTTTCTTCGTGGTCGTCACAATCACTTTAAGCAGTGGAAACAACACTAAATGTGCTCCAAGCCCTTGGGCTGTTGAAGAGAAGAATTCAACCACTCTCTCCCCTGAATAAGTAAGGCTCCTTTAGCCTGGGCTGAGATGGGGATAAGGAGTCAGGATTGAAGCCCCCAACGTTCTGCCAGACACTGGATAGGGGTTAGCTCTGTAAATGTGTAGAGCCAAGTGTAGTGTGGTGTAGTAGTAGGCACTTCTAGGCCCCTTCCTAGTCAACCAATGCCTTAGCCCTGCCTTAAAGCTTAAAGAGAGAAGCCCGGTAAAGCCTAATCCAAGAATACTGAATCCTGGACGGGAGAAGCAGCTAACAAGAGGCTAGCAGCCCTTATCAATAGCAGTGGAGTCGCGAAAAGACCCCATTTCAAGCGCTGATTCAATAGCAGTCTTCCAATTAGACTGAATAAATGTGTGGTTTCGTTGTGGGCGCTTGTCAATCGCGCTTACGCCCCTTGGCAAAGTTTTGGGGAAATCTTCAAAGATTTCAATTAAAGACTTTCAAACTAGTATCGCTCACCTAACCTTCCTAGTGCAGACTCCGCTCAGGTTCCTCGGTTAGAAACCTATGTTCTCCTTACATAGCCATATACTATGATAGAAAACCTTAGTATCATATCAAGAATCTGAATCAAGTGTTCTTTGAGAATAATCAAGAGAGAAATCCTTTTTCGGACTGGTGTGAATCACCCCGAAGTTATGTACTCAAATCCTAGATCAAGAACCATGCGAATAAAATGACCTTCGTACAACTTACGTTAATTTATTTTATTGATTTCTTAACTACGCCAATCTTTTTCTAAATCACGTTCATTTTCACTTATAGTATCTTATTCAATACTAAAATTATTTATGAATTATTCCATAAATTTTCACTTAAGTTTTCAAACATTTTATAAAGACTTATATTTACAAACATTAAATTAAAAACTTACTCCACTTTTATTTACTTGTATATACTCTTCTAAATCGTAGGAGTACATACAAATGTCAATTTACTTATTTATTTTAAAATCCAAATGGAGGCTTAAACATAATATGGGTCTTAAAACTGAGTCAACCTTTCAACCTCTTTACCTTTGAGTGTTCTAAGGAAAGTTGTTTACGGGTTTGGCCCAATAACATCAAATTGTCTACCTAACCAAGATGTTTTAAACAAAAGCTACGGTTTTAATAAAAAAATGTTTATTAAAACCTCCCTACCCAATTTAACCCATTTTAAACTTATGTTAAATTATACCTTTTTTATCCAAGGTAAGATTCTTATAACGACCCCATCGCGATACCTATATTATTAAAGTACACTATAAATAATGTCGTCTAATAATACGGAGAATACGGCTTAATAAGAATGACTGAATGTAAATATATTTTAAAACTAACACTGACACGTCATACTTACGGTCTATTTAATCTCTGGAATAAAATTTGACGTGTACAGTCTCAGTTCTAAGTAATAATCGTACCAATTTCTCAGAATCAGAATAGTATATCATAAAAACAATAGTCACAGGTTACAGAGAAATAATAAACATCATATACGTATACAAAAGTGAGAGTCTATCAAATATTACACTAGACTCACATTATATGCATCTGATACAAATCTCTATTTCAATTATACATCTCATAAACAAACACGAATCCTAAATAAGATAAACTAAAAGTCAAAAATGGTTATTTCCTTGCTAGCACAACCATCCAAAGGTCAATTGTAACAACCCACCTTTACGTGCAATTTAAGCGGACAATAAACCGCACATGTCCAACTCAAATTTGAATGAAAAGGCGAATAGTTACGGGAAAGAAAGAAGAAAGAAGAGAAGAGAAGAGAGAAGAGAGAACGAAAAAACAAACAACACAAATCTCACAACGCAATGGAACAACATATAATATAATATTAATGTTCTTTACAAAAGAGAAACTGTAATATACATACATCCATCGGAGTACAACAAATCATTAATCATCTTCCTAGTAGTTATAACAACCTGTCCTCACAAATGCTGATAAATACAACTAATAGACAACACAGTGGAATATAAAGAAATACGTAGATACGTCTTGGACCTCCAGCTCATCTCATAAGCTCCAATGCATCCAAAGCAATCTGTAAATATACTCTGTCTGACCCGAGCAATATAATAAAATAACACCCGATTCAGTCCGATAAACCAGCCTGAGAAAACACACCCAGTTGATTTTTTTAAAAGGTATAAAACCTTTCAAAATAAAGGTATCTCGTACGACCATGTCGCACATAAACACGGACAAGATTTTACCTTACGATTACCAAAACATTTTCTATAGAAATCCAGTGATATAATAATGATGTCTAGGAATCAAAGTAAAATATGAATATAGCTGAAATGCTTAGATCTCACATTTTAACATAGTTGGGCACAACTAAGTCCATAGAGCTCGTATTGGAGAATGGATTTTGTACCATGACAAGGTAAGGAACTACCTTCCGATGGTACATCTGTAGATAAAATGCACCGGGGTCTGATAAGAACATCTTGTACCCCTGCCACATAGAACTGGTCTACCATTTGACTAGTATCAGCAAATATGATCACCCCATTTTAGGCCCGAAGCATACATGAGTAGTAGTAATCGATATAGATTTGGGATGACGATACCCTGATGGGAGCGACCCACATGGCCCCGCTGCATGCCAGATTTTCGTCATTTCCCGGTTGATGAGTCTTGAGGCTATGTTTTATCTTTATATAGCACTTCCCACTTGGAATGCTACATTGCCTTCTAGTCGACGACACAATGTCAGCATTCATCCATACAAGTTGTTCAGTGGATGAATGAAACGAAGGCACTACTTCTACTACATCCATTTTGAAATCTCCCTCAGGATTTGTAGCAAGCAACCCTTACACTTCAAAGAGCTCCATCTTCAAATTCCATCATCTTCAAGATGTCTTCACTTCGGAACGCTTGAGTTGGATCAAAGTGGTTTTCGAATAACATATCTGATCTCGGTCTTTTCGAAACAACATTCGATAGCTTTCGGTAAACTCAAACCCGTTTCTTTTGGAAATAATCAGACAATAGATAAGAGTGAAGAACATCTCCTAACCGTTAGTGCACGGATTTCCTTACCACCTGTTTTGGGAGAACAAAATGAGATTTATATGCACAACACAGCATTATCAAAGATGGCCATGTTATATAACCCACATGTTTCTTCTAGATATTTCCAGAGTTACGTTTTAGTCCATATTTGATAGTCGGTTATTTAACTATCAACAAATAAAAATTCAATGAGGGATTTAATTCCATAGGGAATACCAACATTGGTTAACCACATAAACAACCACTAACCTCTTTAATTAATTCTTTTATTAATTAAAATCGCTTTTTAAATATTTATATTAAAAAACTTTTACAAAGATTCATTCACAAACCCTATATTTTTTCAATACTTGGAAAAATATCCATATACTTATCTCGATGGTTTGAGTATATTCACAACACTGAAAAAGATTTCCCTTTATACAACCCAAAATCATTTATAAACTCCTTTTAGAAATCTCTAAAACCCCTTTATAAATCTCCTTGATAAATCTCTAAAAATAATTTATAATCTCTTTTATAAATTTCAAAACATTTATAAAACTCTTTTATAAATTTATAAACCATTTATCAAACTAATCTAATAAATCTCTAAAACAAATTTATAAACCCCTTTACTAAATGAAATTCATTTTATAAATCCATAAACTATTTATAAAATCCCTTTTATAAACCTATAAACCCATTTCTAAACTACTTTTATAACTATATAAAACCAATTATAAGACTCTTTCTATAAATCTCGAAAACATTTATAAATAAATAGTAATCATTTACTTTGAAACCCTATTATATAATAATAATAATTTATAATAAAAATTATAAATAAATAATAATAATAAACTTCAAAACATCTTAAAAATAACAATTAATAATTTCAAAACATTAGTAATTCAATGATAACTGATTTTCAATATTATTAAAATAAATAAAGACTAACTTTTAGAACATTATTAATAAATAATTAAGTATTTAAATAAATAGCTTTACAAAATACTAAAATATTGATAATAACTTTAAAATAATATTAAATATAAGTAAATAAATTTAAAACAATATTAAATATAAATAAATAATCTTTTAAAACATGTCTAGATGACTAAGAAAAGACAGATAATAAGGTTGTACTAAAATAGAAATTAAATTATTTTTAAACAAAATATTTCTAAAACCCTAAATTCATATTTAAAATCTTTCTCTGTGTCAAAAACCAATTCCAACCCAAATGGCAATTTATAGTATTTTAAAATACTAATTTAAGACTAATAGCTACAAATGCTTAACCAATATCGATATTGATTTCCTATTACTACAGGGTTTTAAGTTTGAGCATATAACAATGTCATAACCCACTGACAACAATCAGGTTTGATATTCAGTAATTTAAATAAAAGGAATATTTTTGAAAACAATTCAACAATAACGAGGAAACCCGTTGGATCCCTCCAACTTGTTCCCTCCTGCAATTGATTTCATATATTGACCGCTTTCAAAAGCGATAATTCATCAAAGCCAAACAATCAACAAATAAGCATCCAAACATCCAATTAATAATTTTTATCAGCTATATAACATTACTAGTTAACCAAGAACAGTGAGTTTAACTCATTGAAATTCCAGTCGTCGCTGAAACGTTCCGATTTGGGACAAAAATCGAACAACGTCCGATTTTAGCCCAAATTACAACATGCTCGGAATTTGACCAAACTAGTTCCATCGCGAAACTTTCATCATTACGAGTGCAACGCAAAAAATCCGCCTCTCGATTGGACCTCGTATGAGAGAGTTATACAAATTTTAATTTATCGATTTTAAATTTATAATTAATGAACTAATTATAACTTAATTAAACTAACTACCATCTCTCTCCTCCTCACTCTTGTTTGTGTTTGAATCCAAACTCAAGCGCCACATCGATCGCCCTTCCTTGCCACTACGTGCCACCTGGCACCGCCGCGACCATTCCCCGAGCACCCCCTGACCTCGACAAGTCGACGCCCCAAGTGCCTCCACCCTTAGCGCCGCCATTGAAGAGAACTGAGCCCACACTGTTGCAACGTTCATCTCGCAATCGCCGCCGCCGCCGCTGGCTATGCCACGCGACAAAACTCCGACCAAGCCTAACCCTAGTCGTCCCCTACATTTCTCCTTCACGACACATCACGCTAAAGTCCACCAATTCGCCGGAATCGACGAAACCACGGTGGTTGTTCATCCTTTCTTTGTCGCTGCCTCGCTCCGCTATACCTCATCACCACCGTTGAACGCACTCACCACCTCGACATGAACAAAACTCTAGTCGGCAACTTCCCTCGATATGGCCTCTAGTGGTCCCATCGAACTGCGGTCGTTGGATTTGGAGGGATTTGATTTGAAAAAATGGTGAACTCCTTATTCTCTTATGGACGCGACAATTATAGAGGAAGGAGTATGGGTGGAGACGTGGGGAATATGGCTTGGTATTGGCCATGATGGTACATATTATTTTAAATTATAGAAAAATATCTAGTTTTAAATGCCCGAAAATCTCGAACTCCTATCGAAGCGTGCCGCTTGGCGTTTTATACTAAATACCCATATTCTAAACTCAATGAAACTATTATCGAGACCTAATTCGATCATATGTAGAAGTTAACTTTTGAAATCGAATTATATTAAATTAATTTCTTGTAATTAATTCTACACGTTTCAAGCTCACATGACAACACGATACGTCTAATCATTATGAAATTCGATAGCATACAACAGTTCATTATTACGAACCCAATGAAACTGGTTTCGTCGAAATCCGAAACAGTGTCCCAGAAGGCTATTTTCACATGTTAATTAAAATGGTTATTATAAAACAAGTTTAATCACTTTTAAATTCAAATTCAAATTCAAACTATCTTCATTCTTATTCAAATAGAATTTAAATCAAATTTCGAAATCATTTTCATTCACATAAAATTCAAGATTTAATTATTTAACAATTCCAAATATTCAAATAACAATTATATTTGAAATTCAATTTATTTAACTTATAAAATTAACTTTTCAATATTTAAAAATCAATTAAATATTCCAAATTCGAGTGACTAAAATTCTGAGTCGTTACATCAACCTATCCTGTAGCCTAAAATGTCTCGGCCTGACCCGAGCATTTAAACAACACCTAGGTCAGACTATCTCTAAATATCCAAAATGGTGAGAATAAGATATAGCATAAAGATATATGACATATAAGTAAATCTAGATGTCCAAGATATAACAAGTCATAGAATTAATTTAACTCAGAATCCACCTCAAGATATAAGAATATATATTTATTTCACGAACACAGAATTGTCACCGAATTCAAGAGATCTTAATCCATACCGATCATAATGATCGTCCATACCAATCATAATGATTGTACTCAAATCGTGGCAAACAGACAAACAAACAAAGGTATCACTCATACCGATCTGATACCAAAGATCGTACTTATACCAGGAACACATAATCACAATTGATCTCAAGGATAGTCCATACCGATCAATACGATCGTAAAACCCAGGACTCAAAGACTCTAGATTATTCATCTTTATAAATTTATAATCGTAAATAAATCCATGAGTACATCTCTTAAGGATCTATCGGTCCCACCGAACACTAAAAGGAAATATACTCTAAAGTGATAAATACTATCACTTTCAGCTATCACTAAAAATTAACCAAAATGTCTTACACCGCCTGGTGAAATTCAAGTATTTACTAGAAGCTAATAATCTCACTCGTTACGGATACCACCGAAAAACCTGAACTATTTTCTCTTAAGGATCTACTGGTCCCACCGAACACCAAAAGAGAATATAACCCTAAAGTGTTAAATACTTCCTAATAACAATCACAAGAATTTAACCAAGGCATCCTATACTATGTGGTGAAATTCGAGTATTCGCTGGTGGGCTAGTAATTACCACTTAAACATTCTATTCAATGAGTTATACAATATTCGATGAAGCGTTACTCAAGAGCATTTAAACCAATCGGTAAAACTAAATCGATTATTAGTACTCCCCATATTACAGAACTAAGGCTCTTAAAACTTTTTTCTTTTTTGAGTTTATTGTTTAGAAAGCAAATATTATGATTTTCGATAAATTCCTTTTGTTAGTTAACCTTATATAAATATTCACTATTTGATAAAATCTTCCATGAATTTGAATTATTCCAAAATTGCACTTATATATATACATAGTTGTCTCAAATTTCCATACAAGCGACTTAGTTAACAAACCATGTTTTAACCCCCCCCCCACACACATATAAATAAATAAATAACTATATGTGTGTGTGTGTCCATTTATCTTATAAAATCATATTTATTATTCTTCCAAATCCATTTTGATATATATAACCATTTTACTTAGAAATAAATTAGGTTTATATTTCCAAAACCATGTTTCCAAAATCCATAACCATTTGTAATACCAATATTATATCTATAAATATTTATAAAAATCATTTGTGAAAAGAACTAGATTAATTTAGAAACAAGTTTGATATTTGTAAATTAAACTCTCTTTTACAAAATAGATAGATATAAGTTTATAATATTCCAAACCTTTGAATCAAAGTGATTCAAAGTCCCTAGAGCACAAGAGAATTTACCACAACAAAATACTAGGTCATCATAAGATTATAGCCACGAATTGGTCCATATCCGTCTCCAAACCAATTTTATAGATTAGTAAACCAATGTAATTAGATACCAAAAGGACCATAAAAAACACACAGAACTCAAAAAAACCAAAAACAACAAACAAGGCAATGGACAAGGCGAGAAAAAAGGGCGAACAGACGAGCGAGAGGAGCGCTCGAGGAGCAAAACGGGCACGACCTGGGGCTCAATCCAGGCCATGACCGGTGCACCGGTCTGGTGGGACCGGTGGACTGGTGACACCGCCTGGGCTGAGCCCCAAGCAGTGCACGTGACTCCCGAATCATTCGTTGGTAGTGATTTTTCTAATGGTGATTGTTTTGACTCCTAGGGCACTGATTATGCTGTCTTGCAAGTATACAAACAACTACAATTTGATATTATATAGGATCATAAGACAAGAGTTTTGGCAAACAGAAGATTGAATAACATGAATTAGAAATGACACAAGGAATTGAGATCAATTCAATCATATATTCATCCAATTCAACCAAACAGTGGATCTACTTTAGTTAGAGATGGTAGTGTGAGGTAAACTCACCTTAATAACATGAATTACTGCCTATCGAAGGTAGATTGGGGCTTGTGATTCATAGATTTCAGTCCCAACAATGCATGCAAAGAGAAAATAGACAACATGGATTTGATACCTAAATTACTAACTGAAATTGATCTTAGAAAGGGATATAGTTTAGATTGTATTACCTGAATTGATTTCTCTATTTATTTCAGCAATTAATTCACTAATTTTTGGGCGGTGATTGAAAATCTAGCCTAGGGTTTCAAGAGGAAAGAGGAGTGGTTTCTAATTTCAGGAGTCATAGAGGAAAAGAACGTAATGTTCTTTATTTCTTAATTCCACAACCTTTACTCAAACGGGCTAAGCCTAATATTGTTACTAATGCCTTACAAATAGTTTATATTTATATTTCTAAGTGATTTAAACTCTAGTTTCCACACCTATAAATGCAAATGTAACTATCTCATTTTTCCTCTAATACACATAAATGTAAACAACTTATTTTATCAATATCTTATCAATTACCACGCATAAGAATTTATTTATCTATTTTTAAAAAAATATAATTTTTAACTAAAAAGATTTTATTCTTACTATTTTCATTAAAATAAACTATTAGTTATAAAAATCTCATTTTAAACAATAAATCTTAATACCGACATTTTACTAAACATTATAACATTGGTTGAAAAAATTTGAGACGAAAAATATTTTATTACAAATCTCCTCTTATAATAAATAAGTGAATAAAACTTTATACTTCACATTTTTATATTACAATTTATTTCCATATATTTAGTTATCACATGTCACATACCGAAATTTTCGACTTTCGAAAATTCGACATCGATACTCACTTTATCGACTGTCGAGAAATCAAGTGCCGGAAACTCCAATAGTGAGGGTTTAAGAAAGAAGAAAAAGGCAGAAGAAGAAGAAGATAGAAGAAAAAGAGAAGAAAGAAGAAAGAAGAACAACAGAAAAACATCAGAACAGAAAACAATATCAGAATCTTACACATCGCAGCGGAATAATATATAATAGATAACACTAGTCTTTTAAAACGAAGAACTATATCAGTTTATACATACATCAATCAACAGAGTCAATATACAACTCAGTACAACAATGGACAGTTTTATACCTGTCCTCATACAGAATACACAGCGGAATAAATATATCAGATACAAATACTACGTCTCGTCATCCAGCTTATCTCCAAGCTCCAGAATATCCAGAATATCCTGATAATCTAACTCTAGACTGCCCGTGTGGAAATTTGTGGGCACCCAGAGTTTAGAAGGGAAACAATAAACTCCGAGTCAGTCATGGTGACTGGTGTGAGATCGTAAAACAGTTATTTATCTTTAAAATAACAACAAGATAATTTTTAAAGTCAATTCGCAATGCTTTTGGAAAATGAAACTACCATAAGACCTCCCACCACACACACAATGCAAACGCAGAATTGGAGGAGATTTCTTCTTATAATAGTCAAAGATGCTTACTACGCAAAATCAAATCATTTTGATATTATTATTAGTGCATAGTGTAGAAAACATTTCGAAAGTATAATATTAATCTTAGCCAACATACGACCAGTATCGTATGCCTACTATAGCTACCATCTAAACAGTGGTGACCACCGTACGTAAATGGCAGGTTCTACAACTAATACCGTACAAGTCACGTATTGGAGTTTGGATTTCCAACAAATGGTCAGGCTTAGGAACTTCCTTTTCCACGATGGGTACGTCCCTGGAATAGACGACCCGAGAACCTAACCGGATCTCTGCCAACACAAGGTCGGGTTACCTCTGCAAAAATAGGTAACTACTGACATGCGTATGTCATCCCCCGATCGTAACCGATCTTCCCGAGGATCCCCGATTTCCAACAAACCACATAGATAATAATGCAGCAACCACATAGGTTAAGTATCTGGGCTCCATACCATGATACCACCTCTATCCAGAAGGAATGACATACACTAAGGGGCGCTACTCCCTAGAACCTTGCTGCATCCTTCCTGTTTCGACCATTTCCGGGGTGTGAGGCTCGACGAAGTCTCGTCCACAAAGCTACGCTTTCTCAAAAAGCCCTGCTTCGGGTCAAACAAAATGATCAACCTATGATCACAAAGATATAAGATCAAACAAATGATCATATCACAAATGATCAAACACCGATCATTTCACAGCAACACTCAGTATGCCACGTTACCAAATTGGGATATATCGCTGATAAATTTCAACTACATAACCTCTGAGCTCGTACGTCTCAGAGAAGGGTGTTAAGCTAAGAGAATAAATTCTCCGCCACCAACAGAAATGTATTTGAAAGAAATCAGCTTTATATCTCAAATTGTAACGTCAGACACACAATCCATACAAGTCTGTTCCGGGATCGAACAGAACCGAAGGCACTTCTCACGAAGCCCTTGCATTTCCGGATAATTTCAATCACGTCAGGACTTCCCGTCACTAAGGGTGATAAAACCTCTAAATCGAAGATCAGTCGATGTAGAGTAACTCGACGGTAATCCTTCCGTTTTCAAAAATATCCGGTCTTCAACACCGGTCTTCAAATGCGATTCATAACGACGTATCACATATTCGGAATGGGTTATACGACCCCATGGTCCTTTCCCGGCTAACCCGAATAGTGAGCGATTATTTAAAAATAAGTGTGGCATTCAATTTCATCCAATTCACAACAAATACCTACTCAAGGTAATTATTGATAGTCGGTTATTTAACTATCAATAAAGATGCGCGACATCATCAGATTCCAAATAATTTTCCCAAATTATTTATTCTTCAAAAAAATATCTTACTAGATATATAATTTCCACACTTCAAAAATAAATCAACGTTTATTTTTAAAACGAATTCCCATTTCTTTATAAATTCCATATTGAATTTATATTTCAAAATATCTTCTGATATACGATTTTCAAATCGATTTTCAATATTCAATTTCAATTTATCTTTTACAAAGATAAATTCTCAAAACGTTCATTTCATTGTAAAAGCAATTCCATACTTATTTAAAAATAAGTGTTTCACAAATCTATTCATTTTCAACACTTGAAAATATTCGATATACTTAAATCAAATTAAGTATATATTCATCCTTTAAGGAAAATATTCTTTTAACACCTTTATTTGAGTCAAAACGAATGTTACGTAAAACATCGTTACGACGACTCGAAATCACTAGTATAGGGATTCAGATTTTAAGATAGATATATAAATCCCAATACTACATAAAACATTTCCTTTCGGGAATCATTTACTATAACAATAGTGTTATAGTCCACCATTTCCTTATATTTCTCGAAAACGTCTATTTCAACAATAAATGTTGAAATCTATGATTTCGATATTTAACACGTTTTAAAACATCTTTTAAAACAATTACTTCATTTTATAATATCGTTTCTCCAGAACATATCCATTTTCCTTAAGAGTATATTCACTGTCCAAAATCGTGAATATAATTCACTTAACTAAATTTCAGCCATCTCTACACGTTTTATTTCAATAAAGATTCGCTATCCAAAATCGCGAATATATCTTCTTTAAAAATCTTCTATATTTAATTTATCAAACTCCATCGATTTTGAATTTATAAAACAACGTTTATAAATCCTATTTCTATATTTTTTTAACAACTTTGATTTATAAATCTTCTTTATTAACGATCCGATCAATATTCCATTTAAAAGCAGAAATCCAATTTATAAGTAAATTTTCTTATAATCATTCATTCTACAACTTCATTCTTTATAAATCTATAAATTTCATATCTTTACAATTTATAATTCTATACACTTCGTATCTTCACATTTTATAATTATAAATTTCATATCTTCACATTTTATAATTATAAATTTCATATCTCTTATAAAACTTATTTTAAAATTCCAATAACTTAAATTGATAAATATCAATTTGATACATCTTTTTATATACATTGGTTTAAGAATTCAAAAATCTCAACTTAAACCATTTCATAAATTTCTTAACTCTTTATTTCAAAAGAAATTACTTTTTTGTTAAAATTCACAAAATCTCAACTTTTATAACTTAAAAGTTTTAACGTTTATCTTTTTAAAGTAAATCAATTCAACAATTTAAGTAAACGTATATTTTCAAAGATCACTTTTAAAATTTCACTTTTAAAATCAACATCGTTATTTTTAAATTTCAAAATTTGAATCCGATGATGCAACGCATCAATTAGTCAATCACAACAGTCAATATCATATCTCAACATATGACAACAGAATATATATCAACATCTGTAAATAAATAAATACAGTTGAGGAATCCAGTTGGATCCCTCCAACCTGTTTCCCTGCATCCAAAGATGTTAGCACAATACCAATTCCGCTCCAGTACGGAATTATCGCGGTATATAGGTTTTTATAAATCCGCTTACTAACGGCGCAATAGGGTCTCATCCGCTATACGAGGCGGGAAATCATCAATCCAATATATACATATGCCAATATGTATATATTGCTATATATAATAGATATATCCTAAAATATCTAATATCAACAATCCAATAACAATCATCAATCAATAATAACTGTAAATTCAAATTTCCTTCGAGTGAGAAAATCTCACCTTTTTATATTTGCAATCCAATTTCAATCCCAGTTTGTTTTTCACGATCTTTTGACCTGGTATAAATATTCACACAATTTATTAATATTTGAAAATTTTGAATAACAAATTTTCGCTTGGTAGTTTTACTTCTCCAACGAATTTTATTTCTAACCAAATTTCTTTTAAATAATTTTACTTAACTAAAAATTTCATTTTTTAAACTCATTCTTCTTAAATAGAGTTAATCACCATAGTTCATTATTTCTACATAACTTAGAAAATCAAAATATATATGGATGCATATTTGTTTTCTTTTGAAATTACAGGTAAACTGTATAAATAAATTACAGATTTCAAATATTCATTTTTTTTTCTTTATACAAACCTTTTCTAGTTTAAAAACAATTACTATTAAGTAAATATACCAAAACAACTTCAAAACAACTTTACTATATAATTGTTCATATATGAATAAATTACCTTATAACTTACTGCTATATTATTTTAAAATAAATTCATTTCATCATTTTCTTTTCACTGCAAACTAAAATTTTTATTTACATATATATATTGATTAAATTGAATAATAATATAAAAAGAAAACATTATACCTTCACTGTCTCGAAATCGACCAACTCGCGAAACCCAGATCGCTGCCCTAGCCACCGTTGCGTTCACCACACGCGAGCTTCGCGTTCCACCTCGTCAAACCCTCCAGTACTGTCGTCGCATCACCTTGCGACACGCCTGGAACGCGCATCCCTGGTCGCCGCCCCATGCTGGCGATATCGCGAGCTCGAATCGCGAGCTCTGCCCTAATTCGCCTCGACCCCTTACTTCAATCGCCGCGCTACATCATCTCCAGCCTCACGATACTCGCTGTCGCCATCGCGACCTCGTCGCCCAGACGAACGGGCCTCCCTAGCGCGCGTGTGCGCACGTTTCCCCCATTTCGTTCGAGCGCTCGGCCATTTATTTTATTATTATTTATTTTCTTTGAACGTGAGTTGTTTGATTTTTGAAATGAGAAGAGGAACGATTAATAGTAGCCATTTTTTCTTTGATTTGAGCAGAACAAAAGAGAAGGAACGAACGTTTATTTAAAATGGAAACTGAGGCATGCTCTACACGATCTAGTATCGTGATTTTTTTTTTAGCGTGATTTTGGGCTGAAACAAAGGGACGTAATTGAAGGCGTGTTTAAAGGAGGAAAGTAGCTGATGTGACCAGATTTTAAATCTTAAATTTAAATCAAATTTGATTTAATTTTCAACGCGTTTACTTACCGCACGGTCACACAACAACTCCGATAAATACGAAATATGAAATCCGGTAATAACTCAATATTACGGACCCAATGGAACTAGTTTCGTCGAATTCCGAGACTGCGCCTCGGACGGCTATTTTTAAATATCGATTAAAACGATAAATTTTCAAAACTGATCAAATCAATTCGAAATTAGATTCTGAAGCTTCTGTTATCTTCAGAATTATCAATATAAATTTTATAAGCGTTCGAAATAATTTTTCTTCAACTTACAATTGAAGATTCAAATTTTTATTCGACATTCACTAGATTAAATTGTAAAATTTAATCGCCAATTTCAAAGTTATTTCGGGGATTCAAATTAAATCATCGTTCAAATATTTAAAATAAATTAAATATTCTCAATTTAATTTGGTCAAAATTCTGGGTCGTTACAGACTTCCCTCCTTAAAAGAATTTCGTCCTCGAAATTACAAGTTAGAAAGAAAAAGTCCTTAACTCGTCTACTATTTTTCCACATTCAAATAGTTTTATCAATTTCTCAAAACAAATCTTCCTACTAAAGATTCGTTATCATCTCAACTAAATTTCCAATTCCAATTAAAGTCTCAAACAATATTGTTTACTACTCTATTCAAATTTAATTTCAAATTCAAATTTAAACTTTCAAAATTTTCTCAAAAATTTTCTAACGCCCTAAATTTCCGAAAAATTTCGCCAGCGTCTCCTTTGCGCGGCTAATACGGCACGACTACAAAACGTCCCTACGGACTCTCAGATTTCAAAAAGAAAAAGAAAAAGCCAAGCGGCTAGAGAGAAATCATCAAAAACTCATATTATAATTCAAATACGTACCTTTTTCGAGCAATTCAAATTTATCTGTGAAATAAATTTTCCAATCCCTTTATACACCTGTATATCCTACTAGCCATTATATCTAGTTACAGCATTCAAATCATTTTGCAAATTTGATTACAAATTTTCCAATATAAACTACTTATACCATCTTTAAATTCGCTATTGAAGTTACATATTCAATTTCGTTCAAATTTTCATTTCAAATTCATTTGAATTCTATTTCACAATTTCAATTCAATTTAAATTCTGAATATTGAATTTATCAATTATCTTTCCTTCATAACTGCACCATTTTAAATTAGTTTCAGTTACTAATCCATTTCAATTTCTAATCCACTTATTCAAATTTGTTTTCAGTATTCAGTTTCAATTCCATTCTATTGCTTACAAATTTGAAATGAATCTCAACTTCCAATTTCACTTTCATTAAATTGATTCACTTGTACTTACATTAATTTAACTTCATCCTTTAAGTTAAGTTTATTCTATCACAATTCAAATGGAATTCCATAAATATTTTTAATAGGATTCCAGAGTTTACCAACATTTTCAAAGCCATTTTTGAAAACAATTCAATTTACCCTTTTGATTTCCTAAAACAAACCCAAAATTTTCAATCAACTTTCATTTAAAACAATTTTGGCAGCAATTCCTTCTTTGGAAACCCGAAAATGAACATCAGTAATGCTGCAGTCATTACCGAAGTTATTTTCCAGCGACCGACAAAAGTTTAGAGCTTTCATTTCTCCAAAATACTTTTCAAAACCTTTGAAATCCATTTTCAAATCAAAAATGATTTAAACTTTCCAAATCTCCAAAATTTACAAATTCTTTTCAAAACATTTCCAAAAACTTCTCTGGAATCCCGTTTTAAATTACAATTCGCATTTATAATTTATATTCTCAAATTTCATTTGTATACGAATTCATTTCTTAACTTTGGAGTTACAATTTCCATTTCTCATTTAAATTTCAATGATAATAGATTAATATTATCACCTTTAACAACCATGCAACCATATCCTATAGTACTTCATAGAAAAACATTTCTTTTATATACAAAATAGTTTTGGGCAAAATTATTTCATTCACCCTATTCAAAAACAATACTGTGTCGAATTGTTCTATTCGAGTGTTTAGAAACCCCTTCGATACAGTTTTGCAAGACTGTGCCGACGAAGGTTCATATACCACTCAATAAACCAATCAACACAATATAAAACAATTTTTATATTAACTAACAAGTACGCGCTCGTATCTATTATTACACTCAACTCATCCTAGAGTACTACTGACTCTATCTCTAATGAGTAACACCCAACAGAGCAGGGTTGTCGCTTAACCATATGCTCTGATACCACTTTGTCACATACCGAAATTTTCGACTTTCGAAAATTCGACATCGATACTCACTTTATCGACTGTCGAGAAATCAAGTGCCGGAAACGCCAATAGTGAGGGTTTAAGAAAGAAGAAAAAGGCAGAAGAAGAAGAAGATAGAAGAAAAAGAGAAGAAAGAAGAAAGAAGAACAACAGAACAACAGAACAACATCAGAACAGAAAACAATATCAGAATCTTACACATCGCAGCGGAACAATATATAATAGATAACACTAGTCTTTTAAAACGAAGAACTATATCAGTTTATACATACATCAATCAACAGAGTCAATATACAACTCAGTACAACAATGGACAGTTTTATACCTGTCCTCATACAGAATACACAGCGGAATAAATATATCAGATACAAATACTACGTCTCGTCATCCAGCTTATCTCCAAGCTCCAGAATATCCAGAATATCCTGATAATCTAACTCTAGACTGCCCGTGTGGAAATTTGTGGGCACCCAGAGTTTAGAAGGGAAACAATAAACTCCGAGTCAGTCATGGTGACTGGTGTGAGATCGTAAAACAGTTATTTATCTTTAAAATAACAACAAGATAATTTTTAAAGTCAATTCGCAATGCTTTTGGAAAATGAAACTACCATAAGACCTCCCACCACACACACAATGCAAACGCAGAATTGGAGGAGATTTCTTCTTATGATAGTCAAAGATGCTTACTACGCAAAATCAAATCATTTTGATATTATTATTAGTGCATAGTGTAGAAAACATTTCGAAAGTATAATATTAATCTTAGCCAACATACGACCAGTATCGTATGCCTACTATAGCTACCATCTAAACAGTGGTGACCACCGTACGTAAATGGCAGGTTCTACAACTAATACCGTACAAGTCACGTATTGGAGTTTGGATTTCCAACAAATGGTCAGGCTAAGGAACTTCCTTTTCCACGATGGGTACGTCCCTGGAATAGACGACCCGAGAACCTAACCGGATCTCTGCCAACACAAGGCCGGGTTACCTCTGCAAAAATAGGTAACTACTGACACGCGTATGTCATCCCCCGATCGTAACCGATCTTCCCGAGGATCCCCGATTTCCAACAAACCACATAGATAATAATGCAGCAACCACATAGGTTAAGTATCTGGGCTCCATACCATGATACCACCTCTATCCAGAAGGAATGACATACACTAAGGGGCGCTACTCCCTAGAACCTTGCTGCATCCTTCCTGTTTCGACCATTTCCGGGGTGTGAGGCTCGACGAAGTCTCGTCCACAAAGCTACGCTTTCTCAAAAAGCCCTGCTTCGGGTCAAACAAAATGATCAACCTATGATCACAAAGATATAAGATCAAACAAATGATCATATCACAAATGATCAAACACCGATCATTTCACAGCAACACTCAGTATGCCACGTTACCAAATTGGGATATATCGCTGATAAATTTCAACTACATAACCTCTGAGCTTGTACGTCTCAGAGAAGGGTGTTAAGCTAAGAGAATAAATTCTCCGCCACCAACAGAAATGTATTTGAAAGAAATCAGCTTTATATCTCAAATTGTAACGTCAGACACACAATCCATACAAGTCTGTTCCGGGATCGAACAGAACCGAAGGCACTTCTCACGAAGCCCTTGCATTTCCGGATAATTTCAATCACGTCAGGACTTCCCGTCACTAAGGGTGATAAAACCTCTAAATCGAAGATCAGTCGATGTAGAGTAACTCGACGGTAATCCTTCCGTTTTCAAAAATATCCGGTCTTCAACACCGGTCTTCAAATGCGATTCATAACGACGTATCACATATTCGGAATGGGTTATACGACCCCATGGTCCTTTCCCGGCTAACCCGAATAGTGAGCGATTATTTAAAAATAAGTGTGGCATTCAATTTCATCCAATTCACAACAAATACCTACTCAAGGTAATTATTGATAGTCGGTTATTTAACTATCAATAAAGATGCGCGACATCATCAGATTCCAAATAATTTTCCCAAATTATTTATTCTTCAAAAAAATATCTTACTAGATATATAATTTCCACACTTCAAAAATAAATCAACGTTTATTTTTAAAACGAATTCCCATTTCTTTATAAATTCCATATTGAATTTATATTTCAAAATATCTTCTGATATACGATTTTCAAATCGATTTTCAATATTCAATTTCAATTTATCTTTTACAAAGATAAATTCTCAAAACGTTCATTTCATTGTAAAAGCAATTCCATACTTATTTAAAAATAAGTGTTTCACAAATCTATTCATTTTCAACACTTGAAAATATTCGATATACTTAAATCAAATTAAGTATATATTCATCCTTTAAGGAAAATATTCTTTTAACACCTTTATTTGAGTCAAAACGAATGTTACGTAAAACATCGTTACGACGACTCGAAATCACTAGTATAGGGATTCGGATTTTAAGATAGATATATAAATCCCAATACTACATAAAACATTTCCTTTCGGGAATCATTTACTATAACAATAGTGTTATAGTCCACCATTTCCTTATATTTCTCGAAAACGTCTATTTCAACAATAAATGTTGAAATCTATGATTTCGATATTTAACACGTTTTAAAACATCTTTTAAAACAATTACTTCATTTTATAATATCGTTTCTCCAGAACATATCCATTTTCCTTAAGAGTATATTCACTGTCCAAAATCGTGAATATAATTCACTTAACTAAATTTCAGCCATCTCTACACGTTTTATTTCAATAAAGATTCGCTATCCAAAATCGCGAATATATCTTCTTTAAAAATCTTCTATATTTAATTTATCAAACTCCATCGATTTTGAATTTATAAAACAACGTTTATAAATCCTATTTCTATATTTTTTTAACAACTTTGATTTATAAATCTTCTTTATTAACGATCCGATCAATATTCCATTTAAAAGCAGAAATCCAATTTATAAGTAAATTTTCTTATAATCATTCATTCTACAACTTCATTCTTTATAAATCTATAAATTTCATATCTTTACAATTTATAATTCTATACACTTCGTATCTTCACATTTTATAATTATAAATTTCATATCTTCACATTTTATAATTATAAATTTCATATCTCTTATAAAACTTATTTTAAAATTCCAATAACTTAAATTGATAAATATCAATTTGATACATCTTTTTATATACATTGGTTTAAGAATTCAAAAATCTCAACTTAAACCATTTCATAAATTTCTTAACTCTTTATTTCAAAAGAAATTACTTTTTTGTTAAAATTCACAAAATCTCAACTTTTATAACTTAAAAGTTTTAACGTTTATCTTTTTAAAGTAAATCAATTCAACAATTTAAGTAAACGTATATTTTCAAAGATCACTTTTAAAATTTCACTTTTAAAATCAACATCGTTATTTTTAAATTTCAAAATTTGAATCCGATGATGCAACGCATCAATTAGTCAATCACAACAGTCAATATCATATCTCAACATATGACAACAGAATATATATCAACATCTGTAAATAAATAAATACAGTTGAGGAATCCAGTTGGATCCCTCCAACCTGTTTCCCTGCATCCAAAGATGTTAGCACAATACCAATTCCGCTCCAGTACGGAATTATCGCGGTATATAGGTTTTTATAAATCCGCTTACTAACGGCGCAATAGGGTCTCATCCGCTATACGAGGCAGGAAATCATCAATCCAATATATACATATGCCAATATGTATATATTGCTATATATAATAGATATATCCTAAAATATCTAATATCAACAATCCAATAACAATCATCAATCAATAATAACTGTAAATTCAAATTTCCTTCGAGTGAGAAAATCTCACCTTTTTATATTTGCAATCCAATTTCAATCCCAGTTTGTTTTTCACGATCTTTTGACCTGGTATAAATATTCACACAATTTATTAATATTTGAAAATTTTGAATAACAAATTTTCGCTTGGTAGTTTTACTTCTCCAACGAATTTTATTTCTAACCAAATTTCTTTTAAATAATTTTACTTAACTAAAAATTTCATTTTTTAAACTCATTCTTCTTAAATAGAGTTAATCACCATAGTTCATTATTTCTACATAACTTAGAAAATCAAAATATATATGGATGCATATTTGTTTTCTTTTGAAATTACAGGTAAACTGTATAAATAAATTACAGATTTCAAATATTCATTTTTTTTCTTTATACAAACCTTTTCTAGTTTAAAAACAATTACTATTAAGTAAATATACCAAAACAACTTCAAAACAACTTTACTATATAATTGTTCATATATGAATAAATTACCTTATAACTTACTGCTATATTATTTTAAAATAAATTCATTTCATCATTTTCTTTTCACTGCAAACTAAAATTTTTATTTACATATATATATTGATTAAATTGAATAATAATATAAAAAGAAAACATTATACCTTCACTGTCTCGAAATCGACCAACTCGCGAAACCCAGATCGCTGCCCTAGCCACCGTTGCGTTCACCACACGCGAGCTTCGCGTTCCACCTCGTCAAACCCTCCAGTACTGTCGTCGCATCACCTTGCGACACGCCTGGAACGCGCATCCCTGGTCGCCGCCCCATGCTGGCGATATCGCGAGCTCGAATCGCGAGCTCTGCCCTAATTCGCCTCGACCCCTTACTTCAATCGCCGCGCTACATCATCTCCAGCCTCACGATACTCGCTGTCGCCATCGCGACCTCGTCGCCCAGACGAACGGGCCTCCCTAGCGCGCGTGTGCGCACGTTTCCCCCATTTCGTTCGAGCGCTCGGCCATTTATTTTATTATTATTTATTTTCTTTGAACGTGAGTTGTTTGATTTTTGAAATGAGAAGAGGAACGATTAATAGTAGCCATTTTTTCTTTGATTTGAGCAGAACAAAAGAGAAGGAACGAACGTTTATTTAAAATGGAAACTGAGGCATGCTCTACACGATCTAGTATCGTGATTTTTTTTTAGCGTGATTTTGGGCTGAAACAAAGGGACGTAATTGAAGGCGTGTTTAAAGGAGGAAAGTAGCTGATGTGACCAGATTTTAAATCTTAAATTTAAATCAAATTTGATTTAATTTTCAACGCGTTTACTTACCGCACGGTCACACAACAACTCCGATAAATACGAAATATGAAATCCGGTAATAACTCAATATTACGGACCCAATGGAACTAGTTTCGTCGAATTCCGAGACTGCGCCTCGGACGGCTATTTTTAAATATCGATTAAAACGATAAATTTTCAAAACTGATCAAATCAATTCGAAATTAGATTCTGAAGCTTCTGTTATCTTCAGAATTATCAATATAAATTTTATAAGCGTTCGAAATAATTTTTCTTCAACTTACAATTGAAGATTCAAATTTTTATTCGACATTCACTAGATTAAATTGTAAAATTTAATCGCCAATTTCAAAGTTATTTCGGGGATTCAAATTAAATCATCGTTCAAATATTTAAAATAAATTAAATATTCTCAATTTAATTTGGTCAAAATTCTGGGTCGTTACATCACAATTTCCCAAAATTATTCTTTTATTATCAAATATAAGAATCATGTTTCATAAAAGGATATTCCTTGAATTTCCAATTTATTAAATCTCAAATCCATTTTAATTTGGAAATTATAACTAATAAAATTCCCAATTTTATCTTAAAATTAATTAAGATAAATCAAATCATATTTTTAAATTTAATTCCAGGTAATCTCAACCAAGGCTGTTACAATTCCATTTATCAAACCAAATTTTTTCAACAATACCTTTTATTTTGAAATCAATTCCCTCCGAGGGAACGTAAAAAGTAAACGCCCGGTTTTACTTTCGAAACCCCTTTTTGAATACATACTACATATATTTCTATATGAATTAACTTTAACAATTTATTTACTAAAACTCACTTTAAATTCGTTCAGATTTGAATTCGTTTTGATTGCAAAATGATAAAGAGAATAATTTACTAACTGTACTACAATGTTCACCTAAGCAAACATTCGATCGTCACGTAGAAGATTATTTAGATTACCACAAAACTAATGGAGACGTTTTCCCTGAATTACTCTAAAGGAAATGCATTCCATTTAAAATTTCTCTTTCAAAATATATATACTTAAAATACTTCCAAGTAATATTACTTTTACTTTTCTCAAAAATCCTTTTGAAATTATTTTCAAACAACACCAGGATTTAAATCAAAAAAATTCTATTTATTAAAACACATTTTATAAACAAAATTTATATAAAGTTTCTTTTATATAAAATCATCTCATATTATAATAATCCTCCTTTATTATAATAAGAATTTCTCAAAAAAAATTATTCTCTAAATGTCATATCTTCCCATTTACATTATATTAAACATCTTTTATGAAAAGTTTACTTTTAACTCAACATTATTAAAAGATGACTTTTAACTTATCAAATTTTCTAAACACCTTATAGTCAAATTGTGAAACTTAATTCACAAGGGATTCGTTTTAATGTACTCACAGTTAGCAATAAATGCTCATAAACTAGTCGAGCATAAATCAACAATCAACAACAATAGTCAATGCTCCTTAATTATCTGAGCACAACAAATCAAACAATAATGAGACTAAATAAATATTATCATTTTCAAACAAACACCATAAAATACTATGTAAATTTGTATACTATTCCTTTATATATATAAAATATGTAATCTTGGGTAAAATATTTCATTTACCAAAATTTCATAAATCAATATCGTGTCTGTTTGCCTTGTTCAAGTGTTTCGAAATCCCTATCGACACCATGGCATCCCTCGTCTCGGCCGTAATTCATAAACAACTCAATAGACCAATTAACACAATACAATTTTATAGCAATAACAAATGCACTCTCATGTATGTATGTATATATACACATACATGCATACACACACTCAAACTCATTTTAGGGTGTCACTTACTCTATCTCTAATGTGTCATACCCTACCAAAGCTAAGGTTCTCGCTTAACCTTCAGCTCTGATACCATTTGTAACCACCCACCTTTTCGATCATCGAAAGTCGGCACCAAGTACATCCATGGAATTCAAATGTCGAACATCTAAACGCCGGAAGACAGATTGTTCTGGTAAAATAAAAGGAACGACACAAAAAAGAACAAAGGAAACATAATCTCACAGTTGGACGACATCATATAATATAACAAAGATAGTAAAAGCTATCACTCTAAAACACATAGTATATTAGAGTTAAAAACAAACCTCATCAGCTTGGAGAATTATAACTTCTTGACCTTACAATTGATGATGGGTATATATAGTAATACAGTGAAAAATAAAATACTACGGTAGATAAACATCTAGCTCTACTCCATGAGCTCCATGCACCACCAACGACAACCTAGAAAAACTCGGTCTGACCTGAGAATTATAACAAAATAACACCCGGATCAGTCTGGAAAATCAACGTGAGAAAACTCAAGCAATTAGATGAAACATAATAATTCTGTGAGACCACGCCACTAATCACGAAACAGGTTTTTCCTTACAAGAACAACTTCCACGTATGATTGAATGGAAACAAATTAAACAAAACCAAAACTTGAAATAATAGGCATAAACAAGATCAAAATCAATCTTAAAAAATGGACACAAATAATTAAACATCGAGAAGAGCTCCAATCACTTCTCGATGCAATTAAGAAAACAATTCAAAGGTTTGAATCAATAACAAAGAAATGAATTTTTCCAATAATGATTAGGAGGGTACGCCCCCTTACTGAAAGTATACCTCTAGACAATATACTTAAAAGGGTCATTTTCTCCTATGACTCTCTTGAAAATGTACAAGCCGGACCCTGCCAACCTTACCAAGTATCCAAGCATTTCACATCTCACGCGCATATCACTAAATCTAATCTAGAGTAGATGTGAAGATACCCTAATAAGAGCAACCCCATATAGCTTGACGTCCATTCGCTTTTTGGTTTTAGTTATTTTCCAATAAAGGATATCAACGCTCAAACGAGCAACAAATCATCTTAAATTAATGTCACACAAAGAAGAAAGCTGAATCGATAGTCAATAAATCAACTACCGGGAATAATCAAAATGATAGTATATGTAAATTAAATCTCATACCCTTACCATTACTCATCGATTTCAAACTTGCATTATCCCTCGATTGAAAATGAAGTCGAGTAGGTTAAGGTAATGTTACCTTTAAACATTGCCTTGATAACAATTTTAACCTTTAAGATGAAAACATGTTTTTATACCTCGACGTTTAGTGCTAAGAGTATGACTACCATTTAAAGAAATTAAATTTCTTATCCTTTTCGCAACCAAAACAAAGCTTTTAAACTTTTTAAACCAAACTTGTGCTTGGTTTTCACATCATAAATATTTGTAAACACTTTAAAAAACACTTTTTAAATTATTCTTTTTAAAGAGCAAATTATATTTTTAAGCGTATTAAAAAGAAAGGTCAAAAAATGTCATTAAAACATTGCATACTGTAAACCCAAAACAATTTACACTTAGCTTTATTTTTAAACAGTTCCTTTTAAAAGATTTTTTCATTTATAAACCATCATTTATAAATTTTCAATCAACAATTATTATCCTGGAAGATAATAAATCAATTAAAAGGCTTTTATAAATAAAAACAATGTTAATTATCTGGAAAGATAATTGATATAATTCTTTTATAAATTTAAAACCATATTAATTATCCCAAGAGATAATTAATCAAACTAATCAATTAATTAACTTTAAACCTCTTTATTAAATCAGTTAATTAACTTTAATCACTTTTATTTAATCAGTTAACTAATCTTTAACACACTTTTTATTAAATCAATTAATTAACTTTAAACATCATAAATAAATTTATTAATTAACTTTATCATAAATAAATAATGATTAAAAATATATTTGAACCTCAAATTCTTTTAAAAAACTTATACGAGACCCATTTGAAAAGAATTTACAAAATATTCAAGGTAAATAACCTTTATAAGTTTTAAACAACGTTAAAACCATATATTATCCCGAAAGATAATGAATCAAATTTATAATCTTTTATAAATTTAAAAAAAACATCAATTATCCTTAAAAATAATTAATTAAATTTCAATCCGTTATAATTTAAACAATATTAGTTATCCCAAAAGATAATTAATCAAATTTATAATCTTCTTTTATAAATTTTAATCAACACTTATCCTTCATTTTCAAAATTCTCAAAATTCTTGAAATTATATTTTAAACAACTTTCAAGTGCAAAAACACGACCAAATATTTATTTTGTAAAAATACAAGCTCAAGTTCAACACTCAACAAGGATTTAAAGAGATGATATTTTATAAGTGACAGTACAACGATAATCGATATAATGACACTTACACAAATCAAATAATATGTCATGAATATTTCAACCAAACAACAATATAAGCAACATCTGAATATAAATAAATTAATATTGGCGAGAAACCCTTAAGGTCTCGCTATAAAAGTCCCCTGTAAGTCACACATATGAATGTGTATTTCATGGTGTTCCACATCGACCTATTCGCTACATACACTTTGGCTTCCACCTATTTTTGTTCCCTGCAACACAATGGTTATTTATGTCATTTGCTTTTCAAGTGAGAATTCAATCCAAACAAACAATCAAACAGCAATAGTATATACCATTATCCTACATTCAACAATAATCAATAGCAACATAGATATCATATGGTTTATTTAAAGGTAAGTAAACTCACCGAAATTCTAGTTGATGCTTTCGCGTTCCGGTTTGGTCAAAGATCGAATGACATTCGATTTTAGCCCACGATTTCACTTGCTCCAAATTCAACAAAGCTGGTTTCAGTGTGTAGCTAACATCCCTACGATTACAACCAAAAGAACGTGTTTAAAACCAACCTCGTATGAGCAAGAGAATAGTTTTATAAGTTTTGGAAATAATTATATTAACTAATTAACATAATTACTCGACTTAAATTAATATTTTAAAACTTCTCTCACACAAGCAAGCAAGCCCATCACAGCCCAAATCCGCTTCCACCCCTTCTTCCCCAAAATCAAATTCAAACTCCCACTCCTGTACATACATGCACAGTGCAACAAAATGTACACACATGGCTCCAATCCTCCTCCAATCAACGAATCTTCGAACCGACAACGCCATTGTCTATCTCTCTACATAGCCACTCCATCCCACACCACTTCGTCTAGCTCACAGTCCTCAACCAAATCGTGGCCCGGCACAAAATTTGTCGCGATCCAATTAGGTAGGACCACTCAAAACACAACCGGGTGCCACCATCTCGCCGTCGTAGCTCCTCCTCATGACGAACCTAAATCCAACCTTAGCTTCACCTAAATCCTCCTATAATGCTTGAAAATCATAACCCTAGGTTGATTTCCTATTCACGACGACAACCTAAACATCGCCGCAACCAATAAAACTTGTATAGAATCGAAGCCCTTAACGATACGAACTCAAAAGAACCTAAATTTATAATTTTTAGTGGAGTATTTCATTTGGTTTGGACTATTGAATGGAGGCAACTAATTTTTTCTTTACTGTAAAAGTGGAAAGGGAAAAGCAAGGAGGGAAAAGAAGTGGAATGAAAAAGAGAAATGTCGAATGAAGGAAAGTGTATATGTGGACATATGCTTATGACCCAAAACTTTACTTCATACTTATGCTAGACAAAACCAAGAGTTCAAGCAAACCAAATTTTACAAGCAACATATCAAATCAAAATCAAATCGTCTTTAAGGTTAGTTGGAAATTTTTAATTTTGGTTTGCTTTGAAAAAGTATGGAAAGAAGTTTTCTGCGACATCCCGCTAGACAATATTCCGTTCACGTACGAACCACGAACGATAGAAATAAAAATATGATCATACACCAAAATGTGACATGATCACAAATCAATAATAAAACACACCGATTATTTTATTCTGTGAAATTTCAAAAATACCATCGTTTAGCCGTAAAATAAGTCAAAACGATAATTTAAATATTTTCCAAATTAAAAATTGTGTAAAAATCCTATAAATTAAACTAAAAATACTATAATAAAAATTAAGTCGTTTTATTAACAATTTGATTTTCTTATTATTTATTCAAACTATTTATTATTGTAAATAAATTTACAAAATGAGTTCACCGTTGTTATTTATTAATTAAAAAGAGTTAAATAAGGTTATTAAATCTAATTAATTAATATTAAATTCACAATCCAAATATTTAAATAATCCATGTATTTAAATATAGGTTATTTACATTTTTGAACACCAATTATTTAAATATTTAAAGTTAATTAAATATTTAAAATCAAAAAGATTAAATTCAGAGATGTTACAATCACATTCTTAAGTGATTTAATTAAGCAATTTGTTGTTTACTACCTTGAAAAGAATATATCAATTAAGATCCGCCTATAAATAACTTGTGATTTGAAGCACCATTTTCTTCTCTGTCGCATTACTATCATTCTAAATCATAAATACATAAATTCAAACACATAAAATTAGTTACAATATTTTCCAAATTAAACTTTGGCAAAAGAAAACGAAGGGAAAATTTTCACAACTTTTTTACCAGATTTGATGGGAGAACGTAACCTTTGGCTCGCTTCCCAATTATGAATTCAATGAAGCTTCATACCTTTCTTCTGAATAACTCAAAATTGATCGGATATACTAAGATAAGCCTTTAAGAGATCAAACCTTTTGTTAAAATTCAATAAAATAAAGCTATAAAAACAAAAAATTACAATAACACACTATATCAGACTTAGATTGGCCGGTCTCTTTCGCAGTGCAAAAACAAAAAGCTTAAGGTTAAGAGTCATCATATATTTTGTAATCATTTAAACAAATTTACTACAAAAAATTGAAATCAAATTAAGAAGAGTATAAACTGGTAATAATTACCGAAAATACCAAGTTTGAGATCTAGCAACAAATTTACTGAGAAATGGAGGTGGAGCATCAATTTCCCTCGCCCATACAAAGAAATATTTTGTAATTTCTTGAATATTATTCAAAACTTTCTTTTCAGATTGAGGCTTATGTTGATTCGAGGCAGGCATAAAGCATAATAAATAATAAAAGTGGAGCAGCTGTGTAAGACGTGGGATTGAAGGTTGAAAGTGGACAAATGGAAAATGACAAACGTACTCTCAAACTTTTTGTGTCGTTAGGTTTGACCAAGGCCATTTATGAAAGATCGAAAAAGGCTTCACTTTGACTTAGTTGACTAGGTATTTGCTTTATATATATGATGATGATCTTTAATATATATTTATTTGAGTGATATCAATTTAGCGAATAATGCAATTCTAATGAAACACACTCATGATTCAAGTGTCAAACATATCTGAAATCATAGTATACGTACTATATATGTATATTTATTCCTTAAACCTAAATTGTATTTCTTATAGTTCCACTCTATTTAATTAAATCATATTTTATTTTGTTTAAGTGTATTGATTAAATCATAATTAAGTAGTTAAATTAATTATTTAATTAACACTTTAACTAATATAATTTAAATTTAAATTTTTTAAGTACATTCATCCTGAATAATTTTAAAATGAATATTGATTATGACATTTATAGTAATTGTATATACATATATCAATATACATGTATATTATTTTTTAATTAGCGTTTAATTAATTTAATCGCTTAAAATAATTTTAACTAATATAAAATTTCTTAATTTTGAAAATTTTATTACTGTTCACCTTAAACATTTTAAGATAAATACACATATATCATTATGTATAAGTTTAATTAATTAAACTTTAATTGATTATTTATTTAACTAATCCAATCAACTAAATGACAAAAATAAAACTTCAAAAATAATTTATTTATTGTTTGCAACTAAATTGGTCATAAACACCCAAGAATAATTTTTGTAGAGAAGTAAATGAAGAAAAACAAAATTAAACTGAGAAAATGAATTAGTAAGCAATAGAGAATAAGCTATAATTGGAGATACATAAATTTATAGTGGTTCGGTGTTGTATGCCTACATCCACTTTGAAGATTATCCTTTATTAATCACTTATAAATCAGATTACAGTAGTACAAAATAGCAAGTACTTGATTACAATGGAGTCTGGAGTAACAAGCAGCGTATAGATCCCAGAATGACCCATCGGGCCAATATTTATAGATGAAGACGACCAAGTATCTCTCTGAAATCTCGACTGAGGGACCTTCTAAACCATATGGGCCCACTAAAGGGATCGCTGGCCCAATTCCCAAAGAGAAGGGATCGGTACTGATCCCTTCTTTGGTCAAATTTTAAGGAGCGATCCTATGGTGGCTTCCTTATGCAAAAATATATTTAGCCTCCAATTTTCATTTCATTTGGATTATTGGAACCCGAGTTGTTGCTTGATCTTTGATTCAACATGACTTGCATGCTGCCTTCTGCCAATCCCCCCCAAGGGATGTATATCGATCCCTCCAAACTTGTCCTTTTGATGTGAGATCCCTAGGGTGGGTTTCTTAGGGATTCTTATATCTTGCTCCTCAAATTTCATAGAGATTGGACTTGTAGACCTTGAGATATTGATTATTTTCTACATGAATGCTCTTGTACTCTGATGTATGTCGATCCCTCTTGTTGGAGCCAATCTACACCGATCCCTCCTATGCATTGAACCATATTCCATATTTCGAACATTCTATGTTGCACATCTACCAATTCCATTCAATCCTGACTTTATATTACCATCTATACTTGATTTCTGGATCCCACAATCACCACACTAGAGTCATTAACCTTGATGGTAGTCGAATCTGACTTGTGCAATCAGTTTAATATAGCCGATTTAAAATACCGAATAACACTTGCCCCCCGGAGTACGTCTTGTAATGAACATGAGATGCTTTGAATCGAAGTAATTTTGAGTAGTCGATAAAAAATCCATCCAATTTTCTGAATGGTTGCTATCCATCTGCCGAATTATTTTCCAAGGTGTTGTACTCCTGATTGATCGTCATGACGCTTGGTCGATTTTCGAAGGTATAAATCCAAGGCTATATATCATCAGCTAATATATTCAAGTCCGGTTCAGCAAATATAACTATTTTTGGTTATTTGGTTCAGCTTCGAACTTGGAAGGTTCAGGTTCAATTCCAATTTTTTTCGATTTCAAAATTTGAAATCTTTAGGTCATACTTGTGCACGTTCGTATACACGTTCTTGTCGTTGGCTCCTAAACGTGCTCATATGCTCACGGGTTGTCGCCAATTTTCATCGAGTAAAATACAATTTCATTGCATTTTGTATGTTCATGTTTTTCTCTTTCTTTTTTTATATTTATTCATTTATTTATTTTGTAGGGATCGGCACATGCGTAGCCGACCCCTCCTTTCTATGCCTTGTTCTCACAAGGATCAGTATATTGATAACCGTTCCCTTTTTTCTCGCTTATAATTGTGGGCCGAACTCCTCTTCGTTTATTCCATGATGACCCCTCCTTTCTTTATATAAGCCATTATTCCACCTTTCCAACTTCACTTATCTAACTTTCCTAATTTCTAACTTTGCACCGAACCCTCTTCTTCCATTCACAAAACTGAACCCTTCTATCCTCAGCTTGAAATCCATCTGCAATCAAGCATATCCCATGAACTCGTCTCTTCTCTCCTTTCAATTCGTACATCTCCAAACATTCGCCCACACTCTAACTCAAATACTCACATAGGTAAGCTTTTAAGTTATACTCCTCGATTTCATAATGTGATAAAGGATTCCATACTATTGGTGACTTTAATGGTACTTGATGCTGCAATGGTCGAAGTAGCTTAAAGGACGTGATTCCTAGGATGTGAAAGAGTTTGATAGGATAAATATGAAAGAAGAAGGAACGAAAGTAGAAGAGGGATTGATGGGATGTGACATATGGCGTGAGTATACCGGTCCCTTGTTTGATGATGTGGGAGAGGGATCGATAGGGAAGCTTCTTAGGAGGATGACTTAAACAGTCAGGCTGGAGGGATCAATGAAGTGGATCCACGTGGGAGGACCAATGTTGGGGATTCAGTGGAAAGTGGTGTAGTAGAGGGATCGGTAGGATTTTGGGTCGGCAAGCTTTGCTAAATTAAAGGGATCGGTAGTGTTTGTTGCAAGAGAGGGATCGGTACCACTAGGTCGAGGAGAGGGGTCGGTAGGATTTGAAGAAGGGAAGGGATCGGTACCACTAGGTTAAGGAGAGGGATTGGTTGACATGCTTTGGGATAGGGATTGGTATAAAGGGTTCGGCATATAGGGATTGACACACATACTCTCTGAATTTGAAACCTAATCCAAACTGACTTGTTTGAACAATTACTACCAATTCGCCTCAACGAACTTAAACATATGATGACAATAAACAATGGAACTTGCATACTGACTATCGAACTTGAGATTGAACAATCAAATCCATGGAACTTTCAACATAAACCTAAACTTAGCATATGAACTTGAATGACATATTTCGCACTTTGATATGCCGATAGTCGATCCTAAAGCCTTCACAACCGATCAATCTCCTTGCCAGTTGAGACGGTCTGCGATGATGGTCACTCTTATCAGAATCCAAAATCTCGTCATTTAACTTCATTCTCGTATTTAAAGTTATTTATTTCTGGTATACACTACACTACACCGCACTAGCTTACACTTAGCAAAGGGGAATAGGTAATTTTTCTAACCTCGATTGTCTACTAAGTATATTAACATGGAATTTAGACGCTCGGAGTGTTTATCTGCAATGTCTTCTGGACCAGCCCCGCAGCATAGCGATCTTGAAGCAAAATCGAGCTCCACGACTATATCTAGCAGGCTTTCTCCTGATCATCATGACGAACAAACGGAAGTTTCTGGCCCATCAGTCAACCTTTTTTTAGATGTTCCCATCCTCCCGGCAGAGGATGCAAGCCCTGCGCCTGATGCACATTCTCTTAGATAACCCGATAGATTCTCAAGCCTCTGGAATTAGTGAGGCTATCCTTCGCAGGCTGTGTTCCATTCACGGAATTGCATTCGGAGACGTCCTGGTTCCTTTGATAAATGACAGGCCTCATTTGCAAATGGAGGGGTACACATCATGCAACAAATTCATGTGCTGGGCTGGATGCGGGCCGCCCTTCAATTCGTTTATACGAGAAATGTTAAGATATCTTGGAATAGCTCCCACTCAACATCATCCGAACAGCTACGCCTTCCTTCATGGAACCCTTTTACTATTCATGAGCATTCTGTTCCGCCCACCAACTCCTGAGGGCAAAGGTTCATTTATAACTTTAAACGACAATCAGGAAGTCCTTTCTATGTTTTTCTTGAGCCTTCACCCAATTTCCAAGTCTTAACGGGTGCTTGGAATAAACTTTCTCTTTCCAAGCACAAGTGGTTCTATGTTCGATGTCCGCCTGGCTTCGCAAGGCGATGGTTAAAAGGACCTAAGTGTTGTCTTCACTTCATTCTTAAGTCCGTTAATCCAAGTCATACTTTTGAATCAACTAACATCCTGAATTTCTACAAGTGTATGCCCACGTCCTGAGGGCATTAGTTTTTCAAGAGCTATTTCCGCTATTTGCGCTGCCCTTGTCGAAGACAGGGACATCAAACTTCTCGCAACTGACGAGTTATTATCTATATTCGAGCTACCGGAGGAAGGTCGTAGTATTAGGCTCGCTAGAAGTGCAGCATTACCGAGAAATGTCATAGAGTAAAGTAAGAAAAGAATAATTCATTTTTGGTTTGATTTGAAGAAGTTATGGTCCAAAGAAGATGGATCATTTTTGGAATTTAAATTTTGAGCTAAAATTGCTCTGTAAAGAATTGGTGTTTTGACATAGCTATGTTAGAAATTTGAAAAAATGGTTAACTAGAATATTGTAGCCATTAAACTTTCACACGGTTTGAAAAATAAAAAAACTCCATTTGAGTTTGAAATGAGGAAGAAAAGGTTGGTGGAAAGAGGTGGAAAAATGGAGAAATATATGGGCTATTTATAAGCAAGATTTCACACCTCATCATTTTGTCAAGTCACATCACTCTCTTCTTCCCCTCATATGTCACATTCCCTCCCCTCTCTAGTCATATCACCTAAGTAATAATGGTTAATGATAATAACCCTAAGATGTGACAAGAGAGGAATATATATATTTATATATATAAGATAATTATTTTTAAATTTATGATTTGTCACATCACTTGCTAAACAAAATTAACATAAGATAATCTATCCTTGAGTATATAATTATTTAGCTAATTAACTCTTATATATATGTACATATAGTGCACAAAGACGAACAACATTCTCGACAACTTTCCGGTGCCGAAAGGTCGAAATTTCGGAAAACGTTCTTCGGTCACACTTTCTGTTTTTCTACGAACTATTTAATTTGGAAAACAAATTTTGAAAATGATGTTACCATTATTAATTAATAAAAAATGAGTTTATTTATTTTCATTATAAACCTATATATTGAATATTTAAAATTAATTAATTATTCACTAATCAAAGTAGTGAAATTACGGGTCGTTGCATTCTTCCCTCCTTAAAAGAATTTCATCCCAAAATTACACCTCGACCTATTCCAGAAAACACTTAACACTAAACATCGGCTCTTATGATGTACATAGACTATTCTTATGCAAAATCTGATTCGATCTCAACTCGAATACATAACTTTCCTTCCGAACTAGTATCGCTCACCCGATTCTCTAGTGCGGACTCCTATCAGTCTCAACCTCTATTCTCCTTACATAGTTGTAACTATGATAGAAAACTTTGGTCCCACACCACGAACCCTCATCAAGTGCTCGCCATTAAAAGTCGAGCAATAGATCCTTATTCGGAACAGTGCAAACACCTCAAAGTCATGTACTAGAAACCTGGATAAAAACTATATGAAAAGGAGAAATGATCTACGTCCACCCTACACATTTACTAATTAGTTCTCCCTAATACCAATTCAATTTCCACTAAATCATTTATGAAAACATTTCATAAACTACACTGGTTCAACTTGGATAATACTCCACTACAGCCTAAGAGTATATACCTCTATTTGATTCTACTCTTTCATTTTTCATTTTTTTTCCTAAGGAAATTCAAGATCCAAATACTCGGCTTTTATTTTCAAAAACTTTTTGAAATGGAACTCTATACTTTAAATCATACAAATATATAGATATAGTCCGAGTAACTCCAAAATGATACTAAGTGACTGGGTACTACCAAACAGCATTATACATTCCCTTACAAAGAAGAATAATACTTAAGAGAAGTGTTTGCCATTTGAACACATCCCTTTTCCAATTTTAAGTCATTTTCGAGCCACTTGAACTAGTTAACTTAAAAATATTCCTTCTATTTCCAAATTCTCATTTTTGAAAGAATATTTTACATTTTCCAACAACAATTATCACCAACTCACTTTGGGTTTGTTCGGGTTGAACTTGTTTCGATCGTACAATGATAAAGATAACAATTACTAAGTGCATTACCACGTTCGCCTAGGCAAACATCTGATCATCACTTAGCAGATTATTCTGATCATCACAAAATAATCAAGACTTGTTCCCGTACCAATCCAAAGATAACACTTCTTACATACACTTTTATTCCTAAAAAATTATACTTAAACCAAATTGGTTTCAAATATTATTATTATTATTTTTCCAAAACCCTGAAAATCATTTTTCCAAAAGCATCGGGATTTAGGTTCTCAAGTTTTCAACTTAAATTCTTCCAACTTAAATGATACATTTTTATAAACCCATTTTATGAATCACTTCTATTAAAAAATTTAAATATTTATCCCAAAATATTCTAAATTTTAAATCAAATTCTACCTAAACATTAACATCGAACGCCCTATAGTAAAACTATGAAACTTAATTCATAAGGTGTTCGTTTCCAATTTTTTCCCAATCCTTATCTACCCAACCCATATCTTAAAAAAAGAACATACTAATAATAGTTAATGCTCAACTAAAAGAGCATGACTGAACAAACCCAAAATGATAATAACAACAACATATTATTATCTCCTAACATCCCAACCAACTATACTACACTATTTGTGAAAATCATTATTTTTTGTATATAAGATATATTCTAGGTAAATTTATTTCATTTTCCCAATTTCAAAACAAAACTATGTCAATTGAACTTGTTCCAGTGTTTAGGAACTCTCTATCGATAACATTGGCCAGGCGCATCGACCAAAATTCTTAAGCCACTCAACAGCTCAAACAACACAATATAAAACCTTTTTATAGCATTAAAAAATACGCCCTCTTATATAATATACACTCAACTCATTCTAGGGTGTCACTTACCCTATCTCTATTGCGTTACCCCACCAAAGGCAAGGTTCTCGCTTAACCTTCCGCTTTGATATCAAGTTGTAACGACCAATCTTTCCGAACCCCAAAAGTCGACACTAATACATCCACGGTATTAACATGCCAAACAACTAATTGCCAGAAAGATAGATTGTTAGGGGAAAGAAAGGAGATAGAAGATAGAAGAACTAGGAACAAACACAGAATCTCACAACACAACGGAATAACATGTATTAATCAACATAATATTTACAAAGTCATTTACAAAATGATACATCAGAGTAAGACTAATACAATTTCTAACTCATGACAGTTATAACAGCATTTCCTTATACATAGATATAAAGTACATAATATTCAGTCGAAACAAGATGATAATTATCTATCGATGAAGCCTCCTGCTCCAAGCTCCTCCAAAATGCATCCGTAGAAACCTAAAATACTTGGTTGCTCATAAAAATTTGAGCACCCAAGAGTTTTAAGGAAAGAAAATAAAACTCCGGGTCAGACATGGGTCTAGTGTGAGTAAACTCAAAGAAACTGAATTATTAAGTTAAAACTCTTTTGAAATCAAAGGTATCCCCTAAGACCACGCCACAAACAAACACAGACGGGTTTTTACCTTATGATAACAAAAACATCTTTACAAAAATTCAATGATATTATAATAATGTCTAAGGGTTCAAAGTAAATTATTAAAATAGCTGGAATGCTTGCATCTCACGTTCCAACATATTTAGTATATAACTAAAATTATAAACCTTGTATTGAAGAATGGATTCCAACTAATGACTGAGCTATTGGGGTACCGCCCATCATGGTACACGTCTAGAAAATGTACTGAGATCGAACCTATCGATCCCTGCCAACACAAGACTGGCCTATCCCTTACTAGATAGTACCGAATATGTCATCTCCCCGATCACTTTGCAACCCTTTCCATCGAGATCTCATGCACAACCAATCCATAAATACGTTGATGTATCGTATCTAGAAGTGTGACAACATACCCTAATAGGTGCGACCCACATAGCCTTGCTGCATCTCCCTTGTTTTAGTCATTCCCCGTTGATGAGACTTGAGGCTATGTTTTACCTTTTTGAATAGCAGTCCCCCTTGGAATGTTAATGATGCCCTCCCGGTAGTAATGTAGTGCCAACATTCATCCATACAAGTTGTCCAGGATAAGGATTAACCGAAGACACTATTTCTACTACATCCATTTCGGAATCACCCTCAGGATTAGTAGCAAGCAGTCCTTGTACTTCAATGGCTCCTTCTTCGATCCCGTTCTTTAAGATGTCTTCATTCGAAAATGCTTGAGTTGGATCGAAGTGGTTTTTGGATAACATATCTGATTCCGATCTCTTCGAAACAACTTTCGATGTTTTTCGGTAAAATCAACTCCGATTCTTTAGGAAATAAACAAAAAAATGACAAGAGAGGAGTTCACCACCTAACCGTTTGTGGACGGATTTCCAGACCATTCGTCCTAGCAGAACAAACGAGTTTAAACGTACAGTATAGCACCTTCGACGGTAACTGTACCATATAGTTCTCACGTTTCTCCTAAATATTTTATAAGTTACGTTTTGGTCCATATTTGATAGTTAGTAATTTTACTATCAAATTAAACAAAACAATCAAACATTGATTCAATTCCATATGGAATCCTCTAAGCCTTTATCAATTAATCCTTAATTAATAAAATCACTTTATAAAACCCGATCAAAAGATCTTTCAAAACACTTTTCCCAAACCTCTAACGTTCCCTTTAAACTTGGAAACAATTCACATTATTTACCAAAAACATTTTGGAAATTCCCTTTTCAAAATTTCATATTAAGTGGCTAATAATTCCCTTTTAAAAACATCATCTACAATTAAACCCATTTACTTCACATTCCAAACCTCTTTATAAATTTCCAAACTAGATTTAAAATTCCTTTGAAATCTCTAAAATGATTTATAAATTTCTTTCTAATTTAAAACTCTTTATAAACTTCTTTATAAAACCTTTATAAAATTTCCTTTATAAAATATCATTTACAAATTATCTTTGTAAAACACTTTAAGTAAACCTTCAGTAAAATCCCTTTATAAACAAGTTATTACTTATAAATAATTATACAACATAATAGCACAACTTGGAAATCATTTATAAAATTTAAACTCTAAATTTATTTAAGAATTGAAGTTAATTCAAAAACATACTTTAAAAATTCAAAGAGAGGCTTAGCAATCCCAATGGTACTAATTTAAGATACCATTCAATTTCAATTCTAATTCACTTAACAGTTATTTACATAAGCAACATGTATGTAAATACAACTCATATCCAAATCAGGGAATAACATGTCAATATGAACTAACTATCATATATATGTCCATATAACATAATAGCAGGAGGGTGATTTGTCCAGCTAAACATATGTCTAAACAATTCAATCAATTCATAGCAGAACGGGGATTTATTCCGCTAACACATATCCACAAAATCAAACCATTTACACTATAGCAGAATGGTGTTCTGCTAACAAATGTCATTTAGTCTTCCTAATCATATAGGGTTACTTAAGGTCCAGACAAGAGATCCTCGGATTTGGAATCATTTCACTTTTAAAAAAGAGATTGATTTAAAACACATTCGGTTCAGTTTTAAAATCACCTTTGAGAAGATTTAAGTAGGTTTAATCGGTTTAAACCCCAATTGAATCTTAAATAACCCTTTTTAATCAAGCTTAAGTCATAATTAAATCCTAATTAGGCTTAATGAACTTGATTAAGTGCTAATTAACTTACTAATGCAACTTGGTTTAAGGTTAAACCAAATTGTTTAAAAGTTAAACCCTAATTAATTAAATAATAAATAAATAATCCATTAATTACTTAATAATTAATTAACCATTAATCTTAATTAAATAATTATTAATCACTTAATTACTTCTTAACTATATAAAACATTAATTAAAACTTTATTAATTAATTAATAGTCATTAACTTAACTTAGGTGATGATTAACCTTTAATCACCTTCTTAATTATCACTAAAGTGCTAATTACCTTTTAATTAACTAATTAATTAATTATATTACAACTTAGTTATTTTTTAATATTGCTAATTAAGTTTGAAAAACTTTGTAAACTAATTTCAAAATAAAACGAATATGAAATAGAAATTCAAACCTTAGCCGAACTGCATCCATAGCTATTGTCGCTATGAGTGCAGTTTACTCTAACCTACCTTTAAGTGAAGCCACTTTACTAAAACCATACTATTTCATGATTGAATCATACCTTAGTAAATTTTCACACTTTAAAACCAATTACGCAAACTATAACCAAAATCTAAACTTTAAACTCTTGGAACAAGTTTGATTTCAAATCTGACCTCAAATCCATTGTGACTAGATACAAAGTTTCAACTTTGTTTTCAACCCATCATGACTATAGTCAAGTTCATCATCAACCCTTTATATTCACACATCACATTCATACAATAAATTGTATACGTATACCAATATATATGCAATTACTAACTTTGCAATAACACATCCATTCGAGTGCTAACACTAACCCATACATTAGCACATATCATCGCATTTCAAACATGCTAGTATCCAATATATATATAACATACATATAGCTAAGGATCAACACAGCATATAAAGAAAAGTTCTTTCCAAAAGATTAGGAATTTACTCACCGAAAGCTATCCAAACTCACACTAAATTAGAGTATGACATAGCACTTCCATTCCTAAGCAACAAGATGGATTCTTGAACCTTAAATGTAATAGGTAGGCTTGGCCTTGAAGGGAAGAGGAAGCGAGACTTGTTTTGGTCAGGTGGAGCGACTTCGGATAAACATCGAATTCTCAATGATAAACCCGAAAATAGGTCATTTTGCAACTTATTTTTGGGCTACCTACTCAAGGAATTTCTAAAAGCACTCAACGAGAAAGTTATTGGAATTTCTTTTCTCTATCATTTAAAAGAAAAGAATCACTCATTTTTGGATTGATTTGAAGAAGTTATGGTCCAAAGAAGATGGACCATTTTCGTAATTTAAATTCTGAGATCAAAATTGCTCTGTAAAGAATTGATGTTTTGACATAGCTATGTTAGACATTTGAATAAGTGGTCAACTAGAATGTTGTAGCCATTAAAATTGCACACGGTTTCAAAAAAAGAAAAACTTCATTTGAGTTGGAAATTAGAAAGAAAAGGTTGGTGGAAAGAGGAGGAAAAATGGAGAAACATATGGGTTATTTATAAGCAAGATTTCATACCTCATCATTTTGTCAAGTCACACCACTCTCTTATTCCCCTCATGTGTCACATTACCTCCCCTCTCTAGTCATATCACCTAAGTAATTTTGGTTAATGATGATAACCCTAAGATGTGACAAGAGAGAAATATATATATATATATATATAAGATTATTACTTTTAAATTTATGAATTGTCACATCACTTGCTAAACAAAATTAACATAAGATAATCTATCATTAAGTATATTATTATTTAGATAATTAACTCTTATATATATGTACATATAGTGCATAAAGATGAACAACATTCTTGATAACTTTTCGGTGTCGAAAGGTCGAAATTTCGGAAAACATTCTTCGATCACACTTTCTGTTTTTCTACGAACTATTAAATTTGGTAAACAAATTTTGAAAACAATTTTACCATTATGATTAATTAATAAAAAATGAGTTTATTTATTTTCGTTATAAACCTATATATTGAATATTTAAAATTTATTAAATATTCACTAATCAAAGCAATGAAATTCCGGGTCGTTACATGAACCGTCGCAAGGCGTACAATCCCAAATGCCAACCAAGAGAAGGAAGAAACTGACATATAAACTTTGCAGAAGAAAAATGCTACAGATCTAGAATTTGTGATTACTTCTGTTGACAAAGGATCATCTTTCCAACACTTAGAAAGTTCACCGAAAGGACAAATCTCCAGCGATGACATTATTACCTATGAGTTCCCAAACATCAATATCAAGGGACTCAATTCTCCTACTAGAAGTGGTGAAGGTATTCTTCCTACCGACAGAGGAGAGAAAATACCTATAAGCAAGGCAACGGCTACTGGTCGGTTAGGAGGAACACTAAAACACTCACAATTATGTTCACTACACGCTCTTCATCAATCTTTTGCATAATGGTTGCTTACATGTTCTCATTTGGTCCTTGCAGGTGCGATGGCTCCGTCTCAGGCTTCTGATCACCTAAGGGGCTCTTTGATGCATTATGGATCCAGCCGCGACTCTGAATCTGGCAGGCGTAGAGAAAGAGACGATGGATGGGAAAAAAGCTATAGTTCAAGGGAATCTTCTTCTTCCAAGCATAAGTCCCATTCTCAGTCATCCCATCAAGGAGACAAACCTAATCTTCCTATTTATAGTGGAGATCAGACTTCCTTTCGTGGACCTCAAATTGCCATATCACACGAGCAGCACTCTGGTTCTTCTAGCTTTAGGCAATCCCACGACCACAGATGGAGCAAGCATCCAATTGCCACTTTCGATCCCTCTTCGCCAACCACTGCTCCTGATACTTCAACAATGGAGAAATTGGCCGAACCTAAGGCCACTTTCCAAAAAATTTGTTTTGATGGGCTTAAATTTCTTCCCACAATTCATATGATCTCGAGGCATGCCAAAGAAAGTTCTCTCGCATGTGTTAATGACATTTTTGTACAGCACGAGTCGTTCCAGCACTTAGCAGAAAAAATCTTCGAGGTGTCAATCAAGTAACAATATGAAATAGATCATCTCAAGCTAGAGGCGATCCATGATAAAGATATAATCAAGCATCAAGATAGTGAGATATCGAAGTTGATAATAAAACTTGCTGAGGTAGAAAAGAGTGCCAAGGAAACGTCAGAGGCAGTGAATCCTTTGGAAGCTGCTCATAGGAAAGAACTTGATGCTGCCTTTAATCGCAGCGACGCACTGGCTCTGGAAAAGGATTCCTTGCAAAAGTAGAAAGATATCTTGGCCCATCGCATTGAGGAGCTTGAAGAGCTTATTAGGAAGGAAAGGGAAGAGAAGGTTGAGGCTTAGGAAGAATCACAAAGGTACTGCGAGGAGGCTGTTGAAGCCAAGAGCCTAAAAATCAAACTTAACATGCAATTCTCCAAAATAGAAGCCCTTAAATAAGAGGCACGAGAGGAAGGATGTAAGGAGATGATGGAACAAATTGAAGCCCAGGTGGATGATGCCAAAGAGCCTGGTCGAAATGAAACTAAGGATATGTTTGATCCACTTATCATCGAAAACAACGCTGATGTGCACGTAAATGTGTATATTTTTACCACTATATTTAATCTATTTAAATTAAATAAATGATCATATTGGGTATTTTAACTTGTTTAAACCAAAATTCAAATTATGTGAAATTGTCACATATTCATCTTCATATAGGGGCAAACTGGTCATTTTTATGCATTTATTAAATTGTGAAAATTTACTTGGAATTTTCTATGTTGTTTTGTAGGAAATTTGGTGAATTTTACAAGTGGTTACATGATGATATATGCATGCATAAGAGTGAAGAGAACAAATGAAGATGGAAATAATTCAAAGTGAAGATAATGGAGGACCCCACCTACCTACCTACCTTAATGAACAAATTAGAGGCTAATGCACATGCTTATGGAATTAATGGCTTCATGTACACTTAAATGAGGATTATTTGAAGCTAATGATTACTTGGCCTCCACACTTCCTAAGAGGGTATTTTGGGCATTCCCCAAAAATATGAATTAGGGTTTAACACATGTATAAAATCCCCTTATGTTTCATGTAACCCTCTCTTCTTAGTCTCTCTTACTTAGTTTTTAGCTTAGGAAATAAATCAAAGCTTTTCTCTCTTCTTTTTCCATGGCTACTTAGCCATTTTATTTCATGTATTTTTTCTTTCTTTTATGCAATGTTAATTCTCTTTTATTTACATGCTTCTTCTCTTCTTATGTTAGTAGTGTAGTTTGCATTCATGCAAAGTAGATTAGTTTTAATTCTTGTTAATTAGCTTCTCTTTTCCATTAGCTTTCATTTTCCTTTCTTTTTGCTTTCATGTTGCTAGCTACATTTATTCATATGATAACAAAAATGAGAGCTTAACCCCTTCAATTTAGGGGTAATGAAGCCTCTAATCATGTAGCTTCAACATTTTGATAATTTTGATCTCTTTTGTGCTTAAAGGAATGTTGATGTGATTTATTGTTTCATGTTGAATTTGATAGTCTATGTTGTTCATAACAAATAGGCTATACTTAAATAATCACAAGCAATAATTACCTCTTCATCTACATACGATGATGGTAATGAAGTGAATGTGAAATTAAAATTTGATGGCCTATATTTCTAAACAATAGTTAATAGGTCATGCTTAAAATAGATTTCATTTTCAACTTTGTTGTTGTTTTCATGAGAGCTAGTAAGTGATTTAAGGGGTGTGTTAAAGTTTGATGGCTTATATTGAGCTAATTAATAGCACAAATAAGCCATACTTATGATAAACACATCATTTAAACTCACTTATGACCAAAAAAGATCATAATTTCATTAATTGTTGAATTATATGATCTAGAGAGTGGATTTATCTCTAAATTGTCATTTAACTCTCATATTTTTATCTATTTTTCTTTGCTAGTTTTTGTTAGTTTCTTACATTTTTAGCTAATCACACTTTCAACTTTGGTTAATTTGATTGAATAGAATTTTAAAATCATCAATTCCCTACGGATCGACCCGTATTCGCCACGTACTACAAGTGTACACCGTGTGCTTGCGGTAAATTTTAATTTGAAATTTTTTGGCAAATTTCTATTCCGATAGAAATTTTGTCGATTAACAAACGCTAAAGTCCTCATCCACCGCGAATTGAGTTTTCTTAGCGAAGGTTATCTTGATTCACTCGCCAAAGCCTGGGAGTATATTATTGAGATGAAAAAGAGTGAGCTGGACGAAGCTGAGTTAGATGAAGAAAAATTGGTGCGGGAGATCCTTCGTGGAAATGAACCCCTAGACCTTGCCGCCGCACGACTCCGATACTTCGAAATTTTAGCACCTTTCAGTAAAGGGAAAGGTATCGCTGAAGCCTCGGAGTCTGATCCTAAGGGCCCCTCTTCTTTCCAAACGGTTGGAGCATCAGTTTCTTTTGGCTCGGGGCAAGACTTGAGCTATGATCCGAATAAACCCGGTTACCAATCTAAAGTGTTAACCCCTATTCTGGAAGGGGGCACTCCGGCGACAACCAAGAGCCGGCCGGATGTAGGTATTTCACTTTACTCTCCACTCTCCGAGAGGTTTCGTTCTTCATGCCCAATGGTTTTAGGCTTATCTCCTTGTTTTGACAAATTTGCAAGTCTTCAAGTCCTGGCCAAACTCCTAAAAGTGACGTTGCCGTGGAGCAACAAGAGAAATCAACAGAGATTCAGGCGGCCTGCGACGTTTTGGGGCCCGATGCTCAAGTCATCGGAGCACTCGGTGATGATAAGGTTAAAGATCCGCTGCCGGTGGATGAATCTGATGATGTTGTGATTACCGGCACCTCTGAACGCACTAATGAGATCAACCTAATGGAGCGCATCGAGAAGGAGGAGTTGCTGAATAGAAAGGCCAAAGTCGAGCCTACTAAGGTGGACATTGATGATCCACACCTTATCCCACTACAAATCATTCCACCTGGTGGGTCGATTCCCAGAGAACTCCCTCCAAGCTTCAAATGCACTCCTGCCAAAGGCGGTAAAGGATCAAGGAAGTGAATAAGCGGAAGTTCAGATAGCGCCACTCCCAAAAAATCCAAAAAGAAGAGAAGGTCAAAGAAATAGCCGTCGTTTCGACTTGGTGTATACATAGTTTGCATAGCGCTTATTCGTAGTTTTTTATTAGTCGTGGTCGTACGGGTACGACCCCCTGTTTTTTGAATAAACTTGTACCACAATTTTGAAACTTATCATGTGAATTAAAGTTTTTATTTTATGTTGAGCTCTCGCATGAACTGTTATTTAAGTAGTTGAACTATTACTTTCCATTCAATGTACTTGTAATTCATTGTTCGTTAAGTCTGATAACAATCCGCTAGCTCTATCCCAAGACTCCATGTAGTCGTGGCCTTGAGTCGCATCAAACGCTAGGCTCGAGCCTTAGTGCTACACCGTCAAATTCAGCGGTTTTAGAAATTATACTCTTACCCCAGTCTTGGGTTAGCGGGGTTAGACGTTAGATGGTTGAACTCCATCCTTAGCGATTTTATACTCCTTCTGTCGGTTTCAGGCTGGAGTTCATGGAATAATGAACGGTCGAACCACACTCATCTATCTGTTTATCCTCATATACACACTCTGGGGATAAAAGTTAGTTGATGGGTAGTCGAATCGCACCTAATTTATGTTTATACTCTAGTTCGCACTCTGGGGACTTAGAGTTGTTTTGCGCTGGTTGATTTGCACCCGATTTATGTTTATACTCTAGTCTGCACTCTGGGGACATAAAGTTATTTCACGGTTGGTCGATTCGCACTCGATTTATGTTTATACTCTAGTCCGCACTCTAGGGACTTAGAGTTATTTCGGAGAGTAGTCGGATCGTACTTTCCTTAATTAATTGATTTGCCTCCCAAGGTCGGGGGTATGATTTAACGAGAGATCGGTCATGTCATGATCATTCTTGTTTTATTTCAGTCCCATCGTTCGGCGAGATTTATTCGATTATCAGATGGTCGAGTCACATCCATTCCTCATTGTGTATCCCATCCATTGGATTATGAACGAGAGTTATCAAATGAACAGTTGGACCGTGTTTATATTGTTTAGTCCCATTGGGAACTAGAGTGATTGATTAATTTCAAACTATGGGAACCTGTTCACATATATCGACATCAATCAGTTTCGTCATGTAATTAATACACAATGCTACATTAGATTTAATTATAAAAGAAGTTCAACACTTTATTTTCTAAATGAAAAGGGATGACATAGTTTGTCTTATTATATATATAGAAAGTCAAATGTTAAAGCAAATACAACTGAATGAAAAAGAAATAAACTAAGTGAAATAGCATCGTAAATGCTCGCTATTCCATGCCCTTGGGAGTGTGATGCCATCAACTGTCTCTAGCTTGAAGGTTCCCTCTCCAAGCCTCTGTTCAATAACATACGATCCTTCCCAGATTGGATTCACGTGCGATGAGGCAGGAAAACCCGTTTCAAGACAAGATCGTCGATTTCAAAGGTTCTAGGTCGGAATTTAATGTTGTAGTATCTGACGACTCGGTGTCGATGTTCAGCTACCCTCAAATCGGCTTCCTCGCATTTTTCATCTATAAAGTCAAGAGATTCCAAGAGGAGAACTTTATTCATTTTAGGATCATAGTAAGTCACTCGATGAAAAAGAACTTCGAGCTCAATAGGAATGACGGCTTCAAAACCTGTAACGCCCCACTCCGAGACCCACTGTAACAAAGAGTATTACGGGAGTAATACTGTCTGTTAAAGCGGAGAATAGAGTATAGTGGAAGCGACCATCTATAATCAAGCTATAACTATCTACCGAATACGTCGAAAGGTGGAATCTATTTAAATTTTTCTCAATCAGGTGGTTCGACATATTCGGTAAATACTTATAACGAAATTACAAATGGCTAAAGATCTATCAGGACAAAGCATAATAATAAATGATAAAAACATCATAGAACAGAATCACATAACAGATATAAAATCCCAGAACAATACATCGTCAATACAGATCCAAATATCATAAGTGGGTACAAAGCCACTGCTCACACATGTGAGTCAAAAATATGTACATATCAAAGTCTGAATAATATCATAAGCGGACACTAAGATAAGCTATCTCAAAAGCATAGCAGATAAGTCCAAAGCGGAAGCACAGAGCAGCTAAGTCCAGAGACCTAACCTGAAACAACTCGGTCTGACCCGAGCGAAAACACTCGGGTCAGGCTAGCTAAACAATCAGTAATAACTGAGATATATAATAATGCGGTACATAAATAAGACAGTACTTATCCATAGAGAAGTATATTATGAACCACATGAATATAATGACGATCCCTAATCATAAATAAACAATGAAAATCTCCAAAGAGAAATCAACACCAAAGTGTAGAATAAATAAAATCGCCTCATATCATCGGCGTAGCCAAAGCTATAAAAAGATGCCCATAGGCAATAATCCCAAGAGTGACCAGAGTCTGTAATCAATGCCCAAGCAAAGATCGATGCTCCAAAGAGCAATGGGGATATACTGAAAAATCAATGAAATCAAACACTGAAAAGCAGTGTCCAGAGACACTGTGAATCCACAAGGTAATCGCACTTACATCGTATGGTTCCATAGAACCAACGCCGAATGGCGGTACTCGAATGGATATAAAAATCATCAGATAATACAAGTTTTGCACGTGCACCGACCAGAGTCGTTGTTGCCAAGTACTGTAAAGTTGTGATCGATCACTCGCACAGATGCGGAACGCGCGAAACGGCGAAATCCTTCCCAGAAGGATAAAGGCCCAGAGGCACACGCCGAAAAGTAAACTGCTCCATAGAGCAGGTGTCCAGAGACGGTTGCCCAGAGGCATGGTGACCCAGAGGTCCAGTACTGGCCGCCCAGAGGCAAATGTGTCACTAACTTCTTGGAGAGGAACCCGTAAAGTGTTAACAATGAGTCCCATACCCCACGTTCGCACTAAACGGTTTCCTAACCAATAGCAAGCTCACACTCCAAACAATAAAAAGTCTACCTCATATCATCGGTAAACTAGACCCAAAGGTCAAAACGATCAATCGAATAGGTCGGGGATTAACCGGAAAGAAAATACACACGGTTTCCATAGGCCGGAGATTTCCTAACCGTTTAAGCACCTTTCCACTTCGCTCGACGTGCTAAAAGTGAGTGTGAGATTTTTATTATAGAAAATAATGGTGTAAAACGGATTTATAATTGATTTTCGAAATCACTTTTAAAACGGTCTTTTGAAAGGTCTCCTATTATGGAGTAGTTAATTTAATAATTAAAATAATATTATATAATAATTTTCAAAAGCCATTTTGGAGTGAATAATCCTTTTAAAACCTTTTTATAAAGCCCGTGTACGAAATCCAGAGACAAATCTCAAAGAAATCGACGAAAACCAGAAAATCATCAAAACTATTCTAAGTGTTTGTAAACATTCAAAAACAGCTGTGAACTCAAGTTCGATAATTTATTTGGACCAGCAAACTATGTTCAAATGTCATGAAATTTGCAGGCATGTAGTCCAACATCCCTACTTTAATATGCAAAAAGAATTTCTGGATTCCGAGTTGAGACGAAGTGGCAGCGACGTCTCAAAGTTGGACCCAGAACAAGATTTACACTGTTTACAAACAGCGACTAGAGTTCAACTTCGACACGAAATTCGAAGTACCAAACGAACTCCAATGTTGTCCAAATTTTCCTGAGATGGAGTTCGGAACTCCACCTTTCTAACGAGACCAAAAACGTTGAATTCCGACTTCCGATGCGAACGTGGAGGCATCGCGGAGTGGCGCTCAAAAGCTGGAAACAGAAGGGATATTTGATTTTCATTCTAAGTGTTTGACCATTCAAAAACTGCTGCGAACCCAAGTTCGGCAATTTATTTGGACCAGCAAACTGAATCCAAATGACATGAAAACTGGTAGGAATATAGTCCAACATCCCTACTATAAGATGCAAAAAGAATTTCTGGAATCCGAGTTGAGACGAAGTAGCAGCGACGTCTCAAAGTTGGACCCAGAACAAGATTCACACTGTTTACAAACAGCGACAAGAGTTCAACTTCGACACGAAATTCGAAGTACCAAAAGAATGCCGATGATGCCTAAATTTTACAGAGATGGAGTTCGAAACTCCACCTTTCCAACGAGACCAAAAACGTCGAATTCCGACTTCGGATGCGATCGTGGCGGCATCGCGAATTGGAGAAAAAAAATCTGGAACAGGGTTTAAAAAAAAATTATTTATTATTTTTTTTTCTTTTTTTTTTCTCGGGACAGTGGTAAGAATGTACAATTTTAACCAAAATAACTTCGAAATTTCATGAAACTCAAAACATGAAAGTTTTAGCTCTAAATCTAAGCTTTCCAGAACATCCAAAATTATTAGATTTGGAAAAGAAACGAGAGAGATACATGCAAAACAATATCAGATTGAAACTCAAGATAACTTGTTAAAGACAGAATTGGTCTTCTGTCTTTGAACGCATTTCAGGTCATCTAAATGGCAATATTACAGAAAACTCACTGAACAAAAATTGTAGCATATGTTTTAAGCTTTCCGGAACATCCAAAATTATCTAATTCGGATCAAAAACGAGTAACTTATGGCCAAATCAATTTCAGGGTTTTATTTTATCAACCTTGTAGTTTGTTGTCAGGTCAGCGACAAACAAACGTGATTTCGACCATTGAAACCACAAAATTAGGCAAAGCTCAAAACATGAAAGTTATAGGCTACAGAATAAGCTTTCCAGAACTTCAAGAAAATCTTAATTCTAATTTAAGATGAATGAGATATGCCTAATTTACTAACAGCAAAAAACTAATTATAATTTCAGCTAGCATATATTACCTCTTTCCAAGCAATGAAAAGAAGATCAAAGAGTTTCACAATCTAAATGCACAAAAAAAGAGGATTACAAAATAATTTCAGAAATTAAAGAATGAATTAGAGGTGGGTTTTGAGATTGCTATTACCTCTTTTAGTAGTTTGGATTAACTCTCTTTGATTTGGTGTAGATTGGAGTCTTGCTTAGGAGGCCATGACTAGGTTTTGGAGCTTTCTAATTAGGTTTTAGTGGTTATGAAATGAAGTGTTGGCTGAAATGGGAGAGTAAAAGATACTTTATAGGCTAATGGTTAGGGTTATTGGATCTAATACCCATTAGGACTTTGTATTATTCATGTGCATACATATATAGGCAATTTTCTCTAAGTACACTCTACATACAAATTACTAAATACATTTCAAACTATAGAAAATTATGAAAATATGTTAACAATTACTTTTAGTCATTTCATAAAATCCTATATCAACAATATTTTACATTTTAACCCCTAATTTTTCCAAAACACCGTTTATAGTTAATATTAGCCAAAATCACCATTTTGCAAATAAATTGCAAATTAATTTCCCAAATCAAATATTGCACTATTTTACACATATAAAATTTTGCAATAATATAAATTACAAATTTCCCTAATTAATTTCCTTGAAATGCTCCATTTTACACTTAAGCCCAAAATATTAATTTATTCAAAATGACTAAATTTTGAACAAATTAGCCACATTAAAAATTCATTAATAGCTCCAATTAAATTAAAATCCCAATTTTAATTTATTATTTGGTAACCGCAATCACGGGTTGTTACAGACTCCCCCCCTTAAGAAAATTGCGTCCCCGCAATTCCTTAAATATAGAAGTCGTCTATAACATCTAATCCACAAAAGGAATACAGAAGACGGAGCTCGATTTCGAATATCACACATAGAAAGAGTCTCAAGAATATCGTCGATGAAAACCAGAACGAATCTATTGATGTATTCCCGGAATACTCGATTCATGAGATCGACGAAGAAAGCCGGAGCGTTCGTCAAGCCGAACGGCATGACCAACCACTCAAAAGAACCATGACGAGTGCGAAATGCTGTAAGAGGAATGCTGTCTTCCATGACTCGTAGCTGATGGAATCCGGTGGCAAGGTCAAACTGAGAGAAGACCTTCGCACCGCTCAATTGGTCAAACATGTCGTAACGGGAATTAGAGTTAGACATGATTCAATGATAGATAATTAATTAAGGAATACTACGGAATATAACGGATTCCTATACATATTCCTAACTTATCTATCAATAAACATAAGGAAGAGATTTGATTTAATTTGGATCTAATTTAAAATGTATTGTACTAAGTGTATCTGTTCTGTGTTTATTATGCTTATTCCTGAAACTAGGCTCTGATACCAAGCTGTAACGCCCCACTCCGAGACCCACTGTAACAAAGAGTATTACGAGAGTAATACTGTCTGTTAAAGCGGAGAATAGAGTATAGTGGAAGCGACCATCTATAATCAAGCTATAACTATCTACCGAATACGTCGAAAGGTGGAATCTATTTAAATTTTTCTCAATCAGGTGGTTCGACATATTCGGTAAATACTTATAACGAAATTACAAATGGCTAAAGATCTATCAGGACAAAGCATAATAATAAATGATAAAAACATCATAGAACAGAATCACATAACAGATATAAAATCCCAGAACAATACATCGTCAATACAGATCCAAATATCATAAGTGGGTACAAAGCCACTGCTCACACATGTGAGTCAAAAATATGTACATATCAAAGTCTGAATAATATCATAAGCGGACACTAAGATAAGCTATCTCAAAAGCATAGCAGATAAGTCCAAAGCGGAAGCACAGAGCAGCTAAGTCCAGAGACCTAACCTGAAACAACTCGGTCTGACCCGAGCGAAAACACTCGGGTCAGGCTAGCTAAACAATCAGTAATAACTGAGATATATAATAATGCGGTACATAAATAAGACAGTACTTATCCATAGAGAAGTATATTATGAACCACATGAATATAATGACGATCCCTAATCATAAATAAACAATGAAAATCTCCAAAGAGAAATCAACACCAAAGTGTAGAATAAATAAAATCGCCTCATATCATCGGCGTAGCCAAAGCTATAAAAAGATGCCCATAGGCAATAATCCCAAGAGTGACCAGAGTCTGTAATCAATGCCCAAGCAAAGATCGATGCTCCAAAGAGCAATGGGGATATACTGAAAAATCAATGAAATCAAACACTGAAAAGCAGTGTCCAGAGACACTGTGAATCCACAAGGTAATCGCACTTACATCGTATGGTTCCATAGAACCAACGCCGAATGGCGGTACTCGAATGGATATAAAAATCATCAGATAATACAAGTTTTGCACGTGCACCGACCAGAGTCGTTGTTGCCAAGTACTGTAAAGTTGTGATCGATCACTCGCACAGATGCGGAACGCGCAAAACGGCGAAATCCTTCCCAGAAGGATAAAGGCCCAGAGGCACACGCCGAAAAGTAAACTACTCCATAGAGTAGGTGTCCAGAGACGGTTGCCCAGAGGCATGGTGACCCAGAGGTCCAGTACTGGCCGTCCAGAGGCAAATGTGTCACTAACTTCTTGGAGAGGAACCCGTAAAGTGTTAATAATGAGTCCCATACCCCACGTTCGCACTAAATGGTTTCCTAACCAATAGCAAGCTCACACTCCAAACAATAAAAAGTCTACCTCATATCATCGGTAAACTAGACCCAAAGGTCAAAACGATCAATCGAATAGGTCGGGGATTAACCGGAAAGAAAATACACACGGTTTCCATAGGCCGGAGATTTCCTAACCGTTTAAGCACCTTTCCACTTCGCTCGATGTGCTAAAAGTGAGTGTGAGATTTTTATTATAGAAAATAATGGTGTAAAATGGATTTATAATTGATTTTCGAAATCACTTTTAAAACGGTCTTTTGAAAGGTCTCCTATTATGGAGTAGTTAATTTAATAATTAAAATAATATTATATAATAATTTTCAAAAGCCATTTTGGAGTGAATAATCCTTTTAAAACCTTTTTATAAAGCCCGTGTACGAAATCCAGAGACAAATCTCAAAGAAATCGACGAAAACCAGAAAATCATCAAAACTATTCTAAGTGTTTGTAAACATTCAAAAACAGCTGTGAACTCAAGTTCGATAATTTATTTGGACCAGCAAACTATGTCCAAATGTCATGAAAATTTTCAGGCATGTAGTCCAACATCCCTAATTTAATATGCAAAAAGAATTTCTGGATTCCGAGTTGAGACGAAGTGGCAGCGACATCTCAAAGTTGGACCCAGAACAAGATTTACACTGTTTACAAACAGCGACTAGAGTTCAACTTCGACACGAAATTCGAAGTACCAAACGAACTCCAATGTTGTCCAAATTTTCCTGAGATGGAGTTCGGAACTCCACCTTTCTAACGAGACCAAAAACGTTGAATTCCGACTTCCGATGCGAACGTGGAGGCATCGCGGAGTGGCGCTCAAAAGCTGGAAACAGAAGGGATATTTGATTTTCATTCTAAGTGTTTGACCATTCAAAAACTGCTGCGAACCCAAGTTCGGCAATTTATTTGGACCAGCAAACTGAATCCAAATGACATGAAAACTGGTAGGAATATAGTCCAACATCCCTACTATAAGTTGCAAAAAGAATTTCTGGAATCCGAGTTGAGACGAAGTAGCAGCGACGTCTCAAAGTTGGACCCAGAACAAGATTCACACTGTTTACAAACAGCGACAAGAGTTCAACTTCGACACGAAATTCGAAGTACCAAAAGAATGCCGATGATGCCTAAATTTTACAGAGATGGAGTTCGAAACTCCACCTTTCCAACGAGACCAAAAACGTCGAATTCCGACTTCGGATGCGATCGTGGCGGCATCGCGAAGTGGAGAAAAAAAATCTGGAACAGGGTTTTAAAAAAAAATTATTTATTATTTTTTTTTTTTTTTTTTCTCGGGACAGTGGTAAGAATGTACAATTTTAACCAAAATAACTTCGAAATTTCATGAAACTCAAAACATGAAAGTTTTAGCTCTAAATCTAAGCTTTCCAGAACATCCAAAATTATTAGATTTGGATAAGAAACGAGAGAGATACATGCAAAACAATATCAGATTGAAACTCAAGATAACTTGTTAAAGACAGAATTGGTCTTCTGTCTTTGAACGCATTTCAGGTCATCTAAATGGCAATATTACAGAAAAATCACTGAACAAAAATTGTAGCATATGTTTTAAGCTTTCCGGAACATCCAAAATTATCTAATTCGGATCAAAAACGAGTAACTTATGGCCAAATCAATTTCAGGGTTTTATTTTATCAACCTTGTAGTTTGTTGTCAGGTCAGCGACAAACAAACGTGATTTCGACCATTGAAACCACAAAATTAGGCAAAACTCAAAACATGAAAGTTATAGGCTACAGAATAAGCTTTCCAGAACTTCAAGAAAATCTTAATTCCGATTTAAGATGAATGAGATATGCCTAATTTACTAACAGCAAAAAACTAATTATAATTTCAGCTAGCATATATTACCTCTTTCCAAGCAATGAAAAGAAGATCAAAGAGTTTCACAATCTAAATGCACAAAAAAAAGAGGATTACAAAATAATTTCAGAAATTAAAGAATGAATTAGAGGTGGGTTTTGAGATTGCTATTACCTCTTTTAGTAGTTTGGATTAACTCTCTTTGATTTGGTGTAGATTGGAGTCTTGCTTAGGAGGCCATGACTAGGTTTTGGAGCTTTCTAATTAGGTTTTAGTGGTTATGAAATGAAGTGTTGGCTGAAATGGGAGAGTAAAAGATACTTTATAGGCTAATGGTTAGGGTTATTGGATCTAATACCCATTAGGACTTTGTATTATTCATGTGCATACATATATAGGCAATTTTCTCTAAGTACACTCTACATACAAATTACTAAATACATTTCAAACCATAGAAAATTATGAAAATATGTTAACAATTACTTTTAGCCATTTCATAAAATCCTATATCAACAATATTTTACATTTTAACCCCTAATTTTTCCAAAACACCGTTTATAGTTAATATTAGCCAAAATCACCATTTTGCAAATAAATTGCAAATTAATTTCCCAAATCAAATATTGCACTATTTTACACATATAAAATTTTGCAATAATATAAATTACAAATTTCCCTAATTAATTTCCTTGAAATGCTCCATTTTACACTTAAGCCCAAAATATTAATTTATTCAAAATGACTAAATTTTGAACAAATTAGCCACATTAAAAATTCATTAATAGCTCCAATTAAATTAAAATCCCAATTTTAATTTATTATTTGGTAACCGCAATCACGGGTTGTTACAAAACCGTAAGCAAGGGCGAATGGATTATGGCCAGTCGTAGACTTGTGGATGGTCCTGTAAACCCACAGTGCTGTTGGGAGTTCATCCACCCACTTGCCTCTAGCCTTTTCCAAACGCTTCTTCGAAATGGACTTTTTAATTTATTCACAGCTTCAACTTGTCGCTTGGGGGTCAGCGATTGCTACAAACCTCTTTTCAATATGATACCTCCGATATAAGTCTTTGAATTCAACACTGTCGAATTGAGTCCCGTTATCTGTTACAATGATTCATGGAAGACCAAAACGGCAGATGATGTTATGGACAATGAAGTTGATTGCTTTCTTGGTTGTGATTGTGGCTAAAGGTTTTACTTCGACACATTTGGTGAAGTAGTCAACTGCGATGATAGAGTACTTTGCACCACCTTTAGAGATCGGTAAGGAACCGATAATATCTATACCCCACATAGCAAATGGCCATTGGCTGACCATTTATGTGATTTCCTTCGACGGAGCTCTTGGAACTTTTACATATATTTGGCACTTATCACATCGTCTTACATAGTCAGCGGCGTCTTGATTGACAGTTGGTCAATAATACTCATAACAGAGTATTTTCTTTGCTAGAGTTTGCCCCCCGGTGTGATCGCCACATTCCTCTTCATGAACTTCTTTTAGGACACGTTTTATCTCATTATGAGCGATACACCAGATTAGGGGAATAGAAAAACCCTTTATATACATAATTCCTCCTTGCATGATATATCGTAAAGCTTTACGGAGGACTTGCAGCTTTTCATTCCTTTGATCTGGTAGGACTCCATGTAGCAAATAGTTTTTGATCGGAGTCATCCATGATTCCCTCTCAGGCTCCACCTTTAGTACCCGATCGATTTCTATCAGGTTTATACTCGGGACATTTAATACTTCAATGGAAACCCAACCTATCTATTGTGCATTGCTGGTGCTATCAAACTTTGCCAATGAATTAACTCCTTTTTTATCCCATAAAAGATGCGAAATGTCATAGTACTTAAAATTTAGTCGGCAACCCTTGGACTTGGGTAAGGTATGGGGCAAGCCGTTGCCTTTTAGCTTGATAGTCTCCCTTGACTTGGTATAATACCAACTATGAATAGCAAAATATTTCAAGAGACTTTAATCTCAGTTCTCCAGCAAGTTTAAGTCCAGCAATTAGAGCTTCGTACTCAGCTTCATTGTTTGTTGCTGGGAAGTCAAGTTTTAAAGCATAACAGATCGACCGATCTTCGGGAGTTGCAAGCACAATTCCAGCTCTAGAACAATGATCATTGGATGCTCCATCAGTATACAATTTCCAACGTATGATAGGGATTTTGCTGCTCTCCGGGGAATCGTCCTGCGTAGTGAATTCGGCTATAAAATCTACCAGTGCCTGACCCTGGATAGCCCTCCGAGGGAGATAAGTGGTATTGAATTGACTAAGCTCGATATTCCACATGAATAATCCTCCAGACATCTCAAGTCGTTGCAGGATCTGCTGGGTGTGGTCCTCCGACTATCGAATTTATCACCAATCTTCCACCAGTTCATGCAAGCTCCTTAGCTCTGCACGGTACTTGTCCTTGGTTGGGGTCGGATGTCCCATGTCCGCCATCCTACAGGGTTTTTAAAAATTGTTACAACTTCCTTTCTCGAATTAGCTTTTCGATAATGTCCTGGAGATGCTTGCATTCATTCGTGCCATGTCCATAGCATTCGTGGAGCCGAGAATACTTTTCGGTTTGTTTCTGTTTTTCAGTTGATTCTTTTGGAGGCCGCCTTCCTGTATTGCATAGTATTGCAGGTAGACAATAGATATTCTCCAAGGACATATTCAATGGTGTGTAAGTATCGTACATCGGAATCCTAGGCTTCCCTTTTCGTGAATCCCTCTTTCGTTCTCGGCCTCTGTCTCCGCCTTTCTTTTGCTGATTCGACTTGTTTTGGACATTCACTTGATCCTTTCTAGAGCTATCATCAGACGTTTTTACTGCGATATTACTTTGTACTCCCTCTCCGCTCGGTTCTATAACATTCTTCTTCCTGGAGGACCTGGCTTTCTCCTTTCTCAAATAATGAGCCACCTTTGCATAAAAGCGTTCCAACGTTGCGGGTGGCTTGCCAGCTAATTAATCATTAAAGTCAGATTCTAGATCTATCCCTCTCGTCACGGCCATCAATATCGCATGGTTATTCAGATAACTGATCTCCGTAACAGCTGTATGAAATCTCTCCAAATAATATTTCAATGATTTACCTGGAGCCTGAATCATGCTGGACAGGGACATTACATCCTTGGGACAAGTTGCATGCAATTGGAACTACTCCACAAACTTTGTTGCCAGATCATCGAATCTAAAAATTGATCGTGGGGGCAATCTTGTGAACCACATCATTGCTAATCTAGAGAGAGTTATGGGAAAGCATCTACATTTAGTTGCATCATTCACTCGTGCAGAATCCATCAGCCATTCGTATCTCATGATATGCTACCTAGGGTCGGTTTTTCCCCCGTAGGCGGGCATTGATGGCATGTTGAACCTCCTTGGATACTCTGCATGTAGAACATTATTAGTGAACGGGGTATGGCTTCTCGAGATTCCCCAGTCATCATTAGTCAAGCCCTGGCTCTCTCTCACCAACTGTTTGACCATTGCCGATAAGTCCAACGTTTGGATGGTTGGTGCCAAGCGAAGATCGTGTTCCACCTCACATGAATGGTTTGGTCGATGTCTATGGGTCATTCCACGCCTTCTTGGTTCACCATCTTCCCGATGTGTATCTTGTAAATTTACTTCATCGTCGTCCTGGGAAAAGACTTGTTCAACATTTAATTGAACTCTAGCATCCAAACCAGTTAAAGTAGCTCCAACTTGAATACTATGATGCATGGGTGGATTCCCTCTTCTAATGAAGGGATCAGTACCAATCCCTATGGAAGGATCAATACCGATCAATCCTGGCAGACCACGATGGTTTGCAGGTTGACACCCTGAAGTTTCTACGCAATATTCGTATGTTCTACGACGCCTATGCATGTAATACTCATTTAATGAGCTAGAACTCTCTAATGTCGAGTAAGGAGTGGGGTCCCTCCTAGCTTTTCCTCGCTGCTGCTGATTGAGTTGGTTCATCGAGTTGATATTGGTCTGAATCTGTTGATTTAATTGTCGACGGCTCTCCATCACCTCTCTCATTAAATTATAAAATTCAACTCTTGTAATAGAATCAATGGGATTCTGAACTTCAACTGGGTCAGCAGTCACATCCATTGATTGATTGCTTTGTCTCCTTGTTAGATGCTAGTGTTCTCATTTCCTTCCACGTTCTGAGAAGTAGATCTAGTTTTCGTTGCCATTATTGATAGCTCTACTTAGATTTCTTCAAATCTAAGTAGTATGAGCAACTTCTTGAAGATAACTGCAGATCTCCTTTGGGGGATTTATCCAATCCAGTAGCAACAAAGGGATCCTAATAAGCTGAGAATCAAAGTTCTCAATGAAAGCACCAAAATGTTCGTAACTAAATTGGTCATAAACACCCAAGAATAGTTTTTATAAAGAAGTAAGTGAAGAAAAACAAAATTAAACCGAGTAAATGAATTAGTAAGCAACATATAATAAGCTATAATCAAAGACACGAAAATATATAGTGGTTTGGCATTGCATGCCTATGTGCACTTTGAAGGTTATTCTTTATTAATCACTTATAAATCTGATTACAGCAGTAGAAAATAGCAAGTACTTGATTACAATGGAGTTTAGAATAACAAGCAGCGTAAAGATCCCCGGAATGACCCATTAGGCCAGTATTTATAGATGAAGACGACCAAGTATCTCTTTGAAATCTCAGATGAAGGACCTTCTAAACCATATGGGCCCACTAGAGGGATCGCTGGGCCAAATTCCCAAAGAGGAGGGATCGGTACCGATCCCTTCTTTGGTTGAATTTTTGGGAGCGATCCCTATGGTGGCTTCCTCATGTAAAAATATGTTTATCCTCCAATTTTCATGTCATTTGGATCATTGGAACTCGAGTTGTCGCTTGATCTTTGGTTTAACATGACGTGCATGCCTCCTTCTATCGGTCTCTCCCAAGGGATGTATACCGATCCCTCTAAACTTGTCTTTTTGATGTGCGATCCCTAGGGTGGGTTTCATAGGGTCCTTATATCTTGCTCCTCAAATTTCATAGGGATTGGACTTGTAGATCTTGAGATTTTGATTGTTTTCCGCAAGAATGCTCTTGTACTCTAATGTATGCCAATCCCTCTTGTTGGAGCCAATCTATGTTGGTCCCTCTTATGCATTGAACCATATTCCATACTTCGAACATTCTACGTTGGACATCTATCATATCCATTCAATCCTGACTTTATATTACCATCTGTACTTGATTTTTGGGCCCCACAATCACCACTCTGGAGTCATCGACCTCGATGGTAGTTGAATCTGACTTGTGCAATCAGTTTAATATAGCCGGGTTAAAATACCGGATAATATTTATTTTCAAAAGAATTTTGAAATAAAATTTATAACAATACCATTTATATTTCAAATTTAACTTTTAATTTTAAAATAAAATTTAAATGCAAAACTGATTTTGAAAAATTAGCCCAATGCACAAAATCAATTGGGACTTTTATATTTGGGATAACCTTTGAGCTTGTTTCATGCTTCGGGCCAGGCTAGTAGCCTGGTAGGGAAGACTACTTGATTACCCAACCCCGGCCTTATACACCACCTATCTAAACACCCTACAAATGGGTAGGCTTTGATAAGTTAGCCATAATATCACAAATTTAAGTCACATAGGTTATTGGGCTATGATACCATTGATGGAACCGGGTCAGGTCGTGGTTGGTTAAATAGAAAATTTTCAAATTTTTTTCCATTTTAAATCTTTGTTGGGCCTATGAAGTCTGAATGTTTTTAGTCTAATCTAAAATTTTATTCAATTAAATCTTATTTTATTGATTTAATTAAATAATGAATTTAATTTGAATTTATATTCGAGTATATCCAAATATACTCATGCATATTGTGCACGTGCAACATGTAAATGACATACATAGTTAATGTATATGTTTTATAGATGTTGGGCTTTACACCGTAATAAACACATTTGTCCTTGTCCATGATGTTATTTTGAAATTATATAAATAAAGTAATAATTGTATATTTTTAAATAAAATGGATTTTGAATAATTCAATTCGAACTAACATCTTAAAGTCTAGTATGGAAGTAGAAAATTCAAAATCCTATATACCTCTACTGCTAATAATGAGAATTCCATGAATAAGATTACACGGTGTCTTTTTGAATTTTCCAAAATACCCTTTACATCTCTAAAGAGAAATATAGATATCAACATTTGGATCCTTGACTACTTAAAATTATTTGAACCATTTTTCAATTTGTATGACATGCTCGTGGACCATATTATATTTTTCTCAACTTTGTTAGATGTTATTGGAACTACTTATTTTTTTAGCTCTTAGCTTATATACAACGACAATTAATATATTTTGGATGATGTGGGACTAATTAAAACAATTAGTATTAAAATACAATTACTTTAATGTGTTTAATGTTAATGCAGCTCTCATATACAAGTCAGTAGATGTGTGCATGTACTAGTATTTTTAACAAAATATCCATTTATAAATTTTGATTAAAATTATATAATATGCATATTCATGAAATTTATTTTACATTTGAAATATATATACTTGTATTTAATTTTTATAAAATTGTATTTATTTATATGTTTAATAATATTATTATTAAAATAAAAAAATATTTATTATATATAAAAAAGTTTATTTTAAAATTCAGTTGAAAGGTTTTGAAAGGAATTTTTTAAATTCATATAGATTTTTTGTTTTTAAAAAATGCCACAAGCATATTTATATTGATTAAATAATTTTAAACAATTTAATATATGTATGTAACATGTTGTTCACTAGTTTCCTAACCAATCTCGAAATGAAATAAGATGTGTTATGAAGAGCAAATGTTACTTGCTAATCACTAGGCTTAAAATAAAAAATAAGGAGGTGAACATGCAATTATAGAAAATGAGGAGGTGAACACGCAATTGAAAGGTAAATAACACAAGGTTTAGTGTGGTTCGATAAAGCTTCTTATGTTCACTATGAATTTCTCTTACTATATGCTTCTCTTACAACCACGTAAAATTACAAGAGAATAATAAGAAATAAAACACTTAATACTAACTAGGTCATGTGATCATTAGGGCCCAAATTCAAAGTTCTTGAATGTTCCAACTTGAGTTTTAATTGAAATCCCGCCTTAGTTTTATATACTAATCTCCTACCCCTTTGAAGTATCATTGCATGGGTTATTTATTGTAGTAAGAATAGACAATGTATGGTTGAGATTGTGCTGTGAGAAAAATGGGAATCGAGCTGACCGTTGATCTGACTATAGCAGTTAATGGTCGACAGCTGTAAAGTAGTTCAGAAGATGAGCGGTGGATGAGAAAGTACTCATCATCTCTCTGTACAGGGTGTGGGCTTGCATTAAATGCACATTTTATATTGATGGCAAGCCCCATTAGACTAGTAACCCTACTAGCGGTGCTCAGATTAGATGGATTTACTGATTTGTCTTTCACTTAAGTACCCACATGGCCTAATCGGCCGACCAGATGTCCCCAACAAGGAAGATGTTTGGAATTTTGCTAAGGACCATGGGTGGAAGGTAGCCAATGGATAGGTGTAACAACATTCACCTTGATGAGCCTAAATTTTGACTAAATCAAAACCCAAGTCCATTAAGGTACGGATCGTTGGTTTTAGTACCCTGTAATAAACATAAGTATATCAGAGAGCAATCAATATAAACTCACAGTGGAAATAGAAAAATAAAATAGAACATAAATACTAACCAAGGCTACTACTAGAATCAATAGTATTCCTTGGAGATGTAATTGCCTTGTCAGCTTCGAGCATAAATAAGAAGACTTCATCAACAACCATTCTCATCTTACACACAAGTAATTTGTCCCTCTAAATCTATCATGTGGGTTGTAACGAGGAGATGATCAGAACAACATTCTGGTGATTGGAAAAATTACACACTTAATCCATAACATTAATTTATGCCGATTGATTTCCATTTAAGTGTGTGTACGGTATGAATAACTCCCACAAGGTGTGTGTATGTGTATGTGTATATGTATATATATAAATGCATACTACCCAGAACCCTGACCATTTAATACTAATTAAATAGGGAGGAGATAAACCCAACGACCATTTAATACCTCAACCCTGAAGCGGGCCCTTTGCAACGTAAACGCTAATCAATCAGTCATAACTACAGAGATCAACGACCCCTAGATACGGCTTTATACTATAATTGTTGTATAACTAACGCATTTCAAAGACTCGTCTAAGGGTTAACTAGCTCACCACCACCAAACAAACAACTAATTAACTAACTTTGAAGTATGTGCGTATCTTATACGGATTCTACACTAGTAGGAAGCGAAATCCATCAGGGCATAACTCGAATCTTTGTTATCGACTGCTTGGGATCGCTGGTGGTCATAGCCTATATGTCAGCCCTACTACTAAATACTAGTCCAACAACAATACTAACACAGCCCGCCGACCTTCCACAGTTGAAATCTCTTTTAGACTAACCGAATGCAAGTCAAGGAAAATGCCCCTTTCAATTACTTAATACCTCTTATTAGAAATGAAGCAGACCCCATTTTCCTAAAAGTGCTGGACCATTTAATACTTCAAAACCGAAAAACCCTCGGTATATTTTCCCCTACCTATCTACAATGCATATCTCTTCTCCACTAGTCCTATGGTTGGAGGTGTCCCCCATAAGTAGTATACACAACTGTTGGTAGCCTCTAGGTAAAGGGCAAACTTCTATTGTGCAACTCTACTAATCTCTCATCCCAACCCACTAAACCAAACCAATTATCCCATGCTATAATATTGGATTAGGCCCACTAATTCATGCTTATCCTAAACGTATAATTAAGGCTAAATAATTTCCTACTGTGAGATTATATCGTCCCTACCATTTAATTCCTATCTTATACGCTTATTTACTATATTTCATAAATGTTAATTTTCAGTAATAAAATGGTCATCATTATTCTAATTGGACAATCTCTAATACATTTGTTTATTCTTTAATTCAACCTATTATGCATATTCATTTCCCCATATATGGCATATTAAATCATTTAACCAGTCCCATTAGACAAATTTATGTCCTTATTTAATTCCTATAACTCCCTATTAACTGCACATTTATTGCCCTGGTTGTTTTGGAGTTACTATATCCTTTCCATCTAAACCACTTAATCATATTATTTATTGTGTTATTTATAACTAGACGTCATAATTATAATCAATACGAAAATCGACGTATATTACACTATATATATTTTATATTTTTAATATTTAGGCGTGGTTATACGTGTGTGTGTGTGTATATGTATTCTTATTTCTATCTATTAATTCCTAAACCAGAACATTTCTTTCCACATTTTAATCTATTAGAGCTATCATTTCAAAAGGGATTACCGTTATAACATTCCATAAATTAACCTGAAGTGGGACCTTTGCTTCGTTTGAAATTACAAAGAATTATCACTTTTCCTTTATTGAAATAGACAGTGCAAACTATGGGGGAAGAACATCAGTACTTTGCACATTTCTTTCATTTTAGGCATATTCTTTATTATTTCAAACGACACACTTTTTTATACATTTGTGGGATTAGATCATTTATAGAAATTACATAGGAATAGATATAATTAAATTATACCCCGCCCCTTATAAATTATAACATAGAAATTCACATTTTAAGTCAAATTAGGGCAATATAAACTAATATTAACATTTTTTAACCCAACTATAATTCTAGAAACAATTTTACAACTTTATCAACATTCAATTTTAACATAGGGACTGATTTCAAAATTTCCAAATCAGGTTGTAAATAACATTCCTATTCCAATTACCTATTTTATGGAATATGTAGGCAATATTCCTATACGTTCATTTTAAGCCTACAATAGATCTTGCATAGGCATAATAATCGAATAAAATTCAGCAATATGAATTTCAATGTTATAAATAAATTATATAATTTCCCACTCACCTTTATAGCTTTTCAAATCTCCCAAATTCAAATTCATCCCTTTACTTGACACCTTTTCTATTCTAATCCAAAAGAATATGTCTAACAAGACATATACATACCATTATAATTACAGATCTAAGAAGAGATTGGAGTTAAGCAGAATATAGATTTATAATTATAGAAATTACCTTTTTCCACAGTATTAGTTCCCTCCTTCTCTTATTCTCTTTTATTTTCTACCATTCTCCAATATATATATATACATATAATATTTTATAATTAATAGAAATAGTGGAGAAAAGAAAATGGAAGAGCTTCATTGCTTTAATCAGAAAATATGAGAAGGGAAGTGAGGGGTTAGGCCTGTATTTATAGGCGCTCGAATCAATTGTATCGATTAGATTAAAATAATTAAATCTTGTCGTTTAGCTAAGGTTCAACCCTAACTGCCATGCTCTCGACCGATCAACCCCTCCCTATAAGCGGTCGACCGACCCAAGTAAGGGGTGGGTCGGTGGGGTCTTGCATTTATTGTTGTTTATTTCCTATAATTGTTTTTTAATTATTTTCGTTTTGAAAACTTCAAACGTTGATAACTTCAAACATTGATAACTTCTTCGTTTGAACTCCGATCGCAAAATTCCAAATATGAAAGTTGCTCAGAAAATCACTATGAAAATAAAGATGCAAGTTTTATTGTTAAAGTCCTACGTTTTCTCAAATTTCATTTTTAAGCTTTATTAATTATCGTTAATTTTTGCGGGGTGTTACAATCGGGCATGTGGCATCCGAGAAGGAGGCCAAGTATCAGCTAGATCTTGCTGTTTGGAAGCCTTGATGTAGAGGATCCGGGCCCGGTCTTGGTCTTGTTCATGTAAAGGTTGCGATGATCTTTAGCTGCTGCTAGAAATCCACTGTAGAGGAGCTGGACGGGACTGATTCAGCCTGGTCCTGAGCTTGAGCCATTGTTAGAATTTCAATGCAGAGGAGCCAGGTATGACTGATCTGGGCCCAGTCTTGGTCTTGAACTGTTGTTAGAGGTCCAATATAGAGGAGCCGGGCGGGATTGATCCAGGCCCGATTCTTGTCTTGTGCTATTGTTGGAAGTCCAATGTAGAGGAGTCGGGCGGGACTGATCCAGGCGGGACTGATCCGGGCCCAGTCTTGGTCTTGAGCTGTTGTTGGAAGTCAAATGTAGAAGAGGTAGGACTGACCCGGACCCGATCCAGGTCTTGTGAAGGTAGCTTAAAGGGGCTGGGCTTTACCATGGTGCCTTGCTAGGGTGAAAGCTAGTTTGAGACCATGGGCTTGGGCCGGCTCTTGACTAGGCCAACCATGTATTAGTTGGGCTAGCTTTTATTGAACCAGACCGCCTTAGTTGGGCTTGCAAATTTCTTGCGAAAAATACGAGCAATACATGTTATAAAATTATTTTAGCTAATTAAAAATGGTTTTAAGATCTAAAAATATTATTTATTTATTTAAAATATTATGGCCAAAAAAATATTTGTTATAATGATGTCATTTTGTTTATTTCTAAATCAATTGAATACATATTAAATTGGACAACATAAGCATATATAAATTCATTATAAAATATATAAGATCTAATCTACATGATCAAAATGATGTATATGAAGGATAATGAAATTTAAAGATTACCTAAAGACGTTGCCTATAATTTGCACCTTAAATGAATGAATAACTCCTTGATTCAATCAAACCAGCTTCTAAAATTTGCAAAGATCTAAAGCACCACCATTTTTTGTTTGATTTTGTTTAATTTTTTACTTTTGGAAATTTTCAGCTATAGAGCTTATTCACTCACGGCCAAGCAAGGAATGCAATGCCATCAAAATAATGAAGTGTAGGGAGTTGTTTAATTGGCATTAAGAAAATATAAAGGAGGAGAAAATATCTCCTTCTTTTACTCATTTTTTATTATTTTTTCAAAACCGTTTTAAACAATTAAATTCCCTCTCCACATATTCATATGGCTGGCCATGTATATGGCCTAATTGGACCTTCAAAAAATCCTGTAACGACCCAGAATTTTACAGTCTTAATTTGCGAATATTTAATAAATTTTAAATATTAAAATAATAGGCTTTATAATTAAAATATAACTCTTTAAAATAATAACAAATGATGGTAAAATAGAATTGTAACAACCCAGGATTTTGCCACTTTGAAATAGGCTATTTAAATATATTTTATATAATCGATAAATCAATTCTTATTAGCAAATAAACCTATTTTAATTATTTAATAATGATGATAAAATAGTTTTCAAATTTTTTATACCGGTATAGATAGTTCATAGAAAAATAGAAAATGTGACCGAAGAACGTTTTACGGAATTTCGACTTTTCGACACCCGAAAGTCGTCGGGAACATTGTGCACACTTAGTGCAACATGCACACATTTATATATAATCGTAGTGGTGTTAATTAAGCATACTTATGTATATTAACTTATAGATATTTATACCTAAGCTTGGATGTGGCAAATTATGTTTTAAAAAGGCATATATATACATATAAACACATTTGCATATATATATATATATATATATATAAATCCTACGCACTAGGGGGGTTTCATGGTGGATGTGTGCACTTAGGGTATGGGGGAGGGTATGGAAACATGCTACATGACAACATTTAATATATTTTAAATGTTGTAATTAGTTTAAATTATTACTTCACTTCCTTAGCCTATGAATACCCCAACCTCTTCATAATTCTTACTTTACATCCTCCTTCTTCATTTCCTAACACTCTCCACTTATATACATACACACATTCCATGGCTTCCAAGTGAAAATTCCTAAGCTAAAATTAATAAATACCCTTCTAAAAATCAAGCTAAATAGACTCCACCAAAACAAGCTCCTACACCCAAAACCACCAAGGCTGAGCCCTATGTACACCCTAGGCTGAACCATATTTGTTTTCCCAATGTCTAAAAGTTGAGTTTTTACAAGGAAAAGCTAGGTCCATTAGTCGATCATAGATTTTGATAGCTTTGGTTTAAAGTTGTGCTTAGTTTGGTAAGTAATGGATTTCTTTTTGAATCAAGTTACAAACCTTGAATTTGAAGTATAAATAGTAGTGAATAATGATTCTTGGTGTGTAGTTATGATGTGAATTGGTTACGCTTGAGCTTGTTGGAAGCGTTGACGATTTGGTTATGCATATGCATGTTGTAGTTAAACTTGAAATTTGAAGTTAATTAGTGAATAAAAAGTTAGTATATTGTTTATGATTATGGCTATGATGTGAATGTGTGGTGGATACAGAATTTAGTAAAGTTAGTTAATGTTAGAAAAGTTAGCACTTACTAACTTTAAGCGATATGGAAATTCCTTTTATAAAAGGGTGAAATTGATTTTTGTAATTGTAATTATTTTAAAGTTAAAATATTTGTTCTGAGTTTCAAAAAAATAATTCTTTATGTTTTAAAAGTGATAAGAGTTTCAAAAGTTGAAGTTTTAAATGTTAGAAAATCAAAATTTCAAGTTTTGAAAATTGTGGGTCCGTACAGCGATAGTCGCCAGTTCGAAAAATCTAACTATTTTTCTAATCTAAACTTGTTTTCACTTAGAAATCATTTTTGGAAATGTTTTCTAACTTTAATTAAGTAATTAGAGAAAAATTATTTAATCATTTACTATTTAATTATTATTTAATTGATCAATTAATTAGTAAAGGTAATTAGTACTTAATTATTTGTTAATAATGGTTTTTAAACTTAAATGTTAATCAATTAAGTTAATCGTGATTTGTTGCATGATTAGATTTAATTTTCATTTAATTATTAATTAAGGATTAATAAATTAATATTTAATTATTTATTTAAGATAATTATTAATTAATTATCTTTTAAAAAGGGTTTTTTTAATTAATCTTCGATTAAAGTTAATTATATTTTAATAAGGTTTAATTCTTTTAATTAGAGTTTAAATACTATTTAACAAGGATTTGATTCTCATTTACAAGGGTTTTAATTTATTTTAAAATCGCTTTGAGTTTAAGTAATCAGTTTGTTTTAAACTGTTTTCTTTTCAAATTTGTTTTAAATCAAGGGATTTCTGTGTCGCTTACCCTTAAGTAACCTCACATGATTAGGAAAACTAAATTACATCTATTACCAGAACAAGACACCATTCTGCTATTGTAATAATTTGGACATTCACTCATGTTGATTGAGTGTTATGTATTGATCCCTTACATGTAGTTGTGTGATACCCATGTGAACTAGATAAGTGAAACCAAATTAAAGCACCATTGTGGTCACTAAACCACCGTTTCATTTTGTAAAGATAAATATTTCATTTTCTTTTTGAAATGGTTTCGAAGTTACCCCATTTTAAACAAGATATTTAAAGGATGATTTGGCTAATGATTTTATTAAAGGTGTTTTAACTAATGGAAATGGTTTTTAATTTATTAAAAAGAAGTTTACAAAGAGTTTTCTAATTGATTTGTATGTATAAAAAGAAATTTTTATAAATAGTTTCATAAAGGAATTTGGAAATTTATAAGGTGTTTTGGGTAAATGGATTTGAGTTTTTAAGCAAAGAAGATTGCATAAATAAGGGAGATTTATAATGGATTTCTTATTAAAGGAAGATAATTTGATTGAGGTTATTAAGGAAGTTGTTTAAACAGGAAAGGTTTATAAAGAAGTTTTATAAATGATTTTGGGGTATTTATAACAGAAGTTTTAGAAATGACTTGGATATTCATAAAGGGAGTTTATAAAAAGGTTTGGATATTTATGAAAGTAATTTATATAAATGATTTTGAATATTTATAAAAGGATTTTATAAATGAATTTGGGGGTTTGGAAAGCATTTTGAAATGGATTTGGATTTCAAGTAAAAGAGATTTCATGAATGAAATAGATTTGATTAAAAAGGATTTATCGAAAGAAGTATAAAAAGAATTTAAGATCTGTGTTTCTCTAAACTAACCATTTAAAAATGGTGGCATAGAATATCTGTTCCACATTTAACACCGAGGGGATAGTGTTAGGGTTGTCCTTACCTATAATTTAAACAACATTTGTTTAACCCTTTTTAACAAGGTTTGGAAGTAAGAAGTTATTTGCAAATGCTTTGTGAGTATACTTATGTCAAAGAGATAAGTATATGAATGTTTTAGACAAATGTTTTGGAAATAGATTTATTAAATAAAGATTTGTTTTGAGGCTTAGTGGTTGCTAGGGATAACTAAATCTCAAATGGAATTGGCTGTTGTTTGTTTATTGATAGTTGAATAACTGACTATCAAATATGGAACCAAAACGTAACTATCTAGAAGAAACACGTGAGTTATATGGCATTGTCATCTCTAATGATGTTGTACTGTGCGTATAAATCTCATTTCGTTCTCCTAGGATAGATGATAAGGAAATCATCCACTAACGGTTAGGAGGCAATCTCCGTTCTTATCTTTGACAGCTTATTGCCTAAAGAACCAGGGTTGAGTTTACCAGAAACCATCGAATGTTGTTACGAAAAGACTGGGATTGGATATGTTATTCGAAATCCACTTCGATCCAACTCAAGCATTTCGAAGTGAAGAAATCCTGAAGATGATGGAATTGAAGACGAAGCTCTTTGAAGTGAAAGGACCGCTTGCTACTAATCCTGAGGGTGATTCCAAAACAACTGTTGTAGAAGTAGTGCCTTCGGTTTGTTTATCTCCTGAACAACTTGAATGGATGAATGATGGCATTGCATTGTTTCTTGGAGGGCGGCATTAGCATGCCAAGTCAGAAGTGCTATATAAAAAGGTAAAACGTAGCCTCAAGCCTCATCAACCGAAAAATGACAAAAATCGGGCATGCAGTAGGGCCATGTGGGTCGCTCCCATCAGGGTATGGTCATCCCAAATCTAGACCGATTACTATCTACTCATGTATGCTTCGGGGCCCAAAGTAGGGTGATCATATTCGATACTGCTGGTCGGCTGGTAGGCTAGTCCTGTGTGGCAGAGGTACAAGATGTTCTTGTTATTAGAACCTCCATTCAATGTTTCAATAACAACAACTATACAATCATATATATTATATATCTTATCAAAATAAATAGGTATATACTTCAAGAATACATCATGCTCAAAGATATTGGGACTTGAAGACAAACAAAGATCTATCGACCATACTATAATCAGTAAGGTTATTCTACTATAAAAGAGTCTTATATAAAATATTGTAAGGTCTCCTTGAGTATATATGCACACACGATCACCCACGATTTCATATACAGTGAACATAAAGTGGAAAAACTGCATTTAACATTCACAGACGTCTGTGACAATCCTCGGGAAATTATTTCCTAAAGTCATAGACGTTTGAGGTTTTACCACAGACGTATGTCATCTGAACAACTGCATAATTCTGAATAGACACTTTTGTTGAATGAATTGAAATCGACTCTTCTTCAAAAGGTTGCAGCCATTAAAATTAATAGACCTTATCTAATAGTAACAACTATTCATCTGCATCTCTTTAAATCTATAAATACTATCATGATTGAGATTTAGAATTTAACAAAAATTGAATTAATTAAAACTATTCTCTCTTGATTTCTTATTACTCTCTTATGCATACAATTTCTTACATACTCCCAATCGGTCACAACCAAAATATAATTTTGGTTAAACCACTTCCTACAACTCAAAGCATTCACATTCACATACTCAAAGAAGATCATAGTAAGATTTGTACTATCGGTCAAAATCCGTGTTATTTGGAACAGAAGATTGTCAGAGATATACTTTTGTATTAGCCTATTCCTCTGGGCGAAGCGAGGGTTAGTTGGTTAAAGAAAATATCGAAGGGGAGCTTCGGGACTGGACATAGGACGGGAGGTCCGAAACAGTATAAAATATCTGGTGTGATCGTTTTTATTATTTATCTTATTTATATTTAATTATTGTTCTCTGCTTAATATAGTTAGTAATATACATCCTCACACGTATACATATAAACTGCATTATTTGTAAAGATCCTATAGAATTTCACTTGTCAGACCTCGGTGCATTTTATTTAGAGATGTACTATCGGAAGGTAGTTCCTTACCTTGTCATGGTATGGAATCCATTCTCCAATACAAGCCTTTACGGTTTTAGTTGTATACCTATTATGTTGGAATTTAATCAATGTAACAATTTCGGCTATGTTAATTATTTACTTGAAAACCCTAGACATTATGATAATATCACTGGATTTCTATAGAAAATGTTTTGGTTATTATAAGGTAAAAACCCATCCATGTTTATGTTTGGCATGGTCTTACGAGATGCCTTTGATTTAAATATTTCTTTTTTATAAAGTTAAAGACTTATGCTTTACTCAAACCAGTCCCATGTCTGACCCGGAGTTTATTTTTCCTTTTCCTAAACTCTTGGGTGCTCAAATTTGAATGGGCAACCAAGTGGTTTAGGTTTTCTGGAGATTTATCTTGGAGGAGCATGGAGCAGGTGGCTTCATCGATAGGTAGTTATTACCTTGTTTTTTAGTAGTATTATATATGTATCTTGTATTTGTTAGGTAGGAACAGGCTGTTATAACTGTCCTATGCTAGAATTTGTATTAGAATGACTCTGATGTAACATTTTTGAAATGACTTTGTAATATATTATGTTGAGTAATATATATTGTTTCATTGCATTGTGAAATTCTGTATTGTTAGTTTTCTTCTCTTCTGTCTTATCTTTCTTTCTTTCAACACTAATGATCGGTTTTCCGACACTTGAATGCTTGGCATGCAATATAGTGGACGTATTAGTGTCGTTCTTCGAGGGTCGAAAATCCGGTTTGTTACATTTGGTATCAGAGCTTAGGTTGAGCGAACACCTAGGCTTTGGTGTGGTAAATTCATTATAGATAGGATCAGCAGTGCCCTAGAATGAGTTTGAGTGTAATATATATATATATGAGTGTGTATTTGTTAGTGAATTAAAATGTTTTATATTGTGTTGTCTGACTTGTTGAGTAGATTAAGAATTTTGGTTGATGCACCTGATCAACGTTATCGATAGGGATTTCTTAAACACCTGAACAAGTTCAATTGACATAATATTGTTATAAATTTGGTAAATGAAATAATTTTACCAAGGAATATATTTTCTATATATAAAAAGAGATGATTTTCAAAATCTTTGTAGTTATCTATGAGGAGAGTGGGTTAGGAGTTAATAATATTATAATTATTAGCATTTTGGGTTTAACTAGTCATGCTCGTCCAGTTTTGAGCATTGACTATTGTCAGATTTAGAAGTAGATTTCCATTTTCCATCATGGGTTGGGTAGATAGAATTAGTAGGAACATTGAATCGAACACCTTGTAAAGTAAGTTTCACAATTTGACTATAAGGCATTCAACGATATGTAAGGTTAAAAATTGAATTTTAATAAAGGTGTTTATTTAAAAGAAAATCTTCAGATAGTTTCATAAGATGAATTAAGAGAAATGATTCTATAAATTAGCACTATTAAATGTGTTTTGAAAATGAAAAGGTTTTTGAGAATGCTAAATCCTGGTGGCTTTGATAAATTCCAAATGATTTTGGAAAGTAGCAGTACTCTTTCTTAATGATATTTTAAAGATGTAGATATTTTAGAATAAAGTTTGAGTGTAAGGTTCCTTTAAACAATTTGGGAATAAGTCTTGATCTGTTTGTGATGATCAGAATAATCTTCTAAGTGACAATTGAATTTGCTTAAGCAGATAGGATAGTGCATTTGGTAAATTATTCTTTATGTCATTATACAAATCGTCACGAGTTCAAATCCAAATGAATCCAAAGAAAGTGTATGATTTTGTTAAAAATTATTTGTCTATAAATAGTATTGTTTCAAAAAAAATTGAAAAAGGAATAAATAATTTTTATTAACTAGTTCGAGTGTCTCAGAAATGACTGAAAATGGGTAAGGGATGTGTTCGGATGGCAAACACTTCTCTTGAGTATTGCGCTTCTTTGTAAAGGGGTATATGGTACTGTGTGGTAGCACCCTGTTCCTTGACATCGTTTTGGAGTTACTCGGGCTATATGTATGTTTTCAAAAGGATTTTGAAATAAACCCGGGTATTGTGTTTCTTGGATCCCTTAAAAGGAAGAGTTTTCAAAATAAAAAGATATTTTGATTAAAAAAGTGAATGAATAAATGAATTTTAATTAGGTTAAATTTAATAAGGGGATTTAATAAACTTTGTTTGTTTAAACTGTGTTTTTTGATTTTAACATCTAGAATGTGAAGAATTATTTGATGTTATTATGCCGGCTAATAGACATTTTTTCCTTAGCGGTTTCTAAGAAAAAGTAGAATCTAGGATGGAGTTTGGATACCAGCATCCTACTATTCTTAGCTACTTGCTAGACTAATTAGGGTAAAGAGGTTGATTTGGTCGACTTAGTTTCAAGACTCAAATTATTTTTGGCATATATCTAATAGTTAAAATTAAATAGAATCAAAAATCAGATGTTTGTATATACTCTTAGGATGTAGAAGAGTATTATATAAGTTAATAAATTAAAAAAAAATGATTCTTATAAAACATGGTGGGAAGGTAGAAAATAGTTATATAGTAAGAATTGTTAGATCGGTACGTAGGTTGTATGAAGAGCGTTTCTCCTTTTCACATAGTTCTCGATCCTAGATTCGAGTATATGACTGGAGATGTTTTACACCATTTCGAATAAGGATTTATTGCTTGATTTTTAATGGCGACATTGGTGAGGGCTCTTACGTGGAACCAAAAGTTGTCTATCATAGTTTAAGGTTAAGCAAGGAGAACATGAGTTTCTAATTAAGAGGCCTGATCAAAGTCCGCACTCCGAAGTTGGTGAGCAATACTAGTTCGGAAATGAAGTTATGTATTCGAGCAAATGATCAAATCAGATTTTATATAGGAATGATCTATGTACATCATACGGACCGATGAATAGTTTAAGTGTTTCTGGGAATTTGGGTTGTGGTACAATTTCGAGGACGAAATCCTTTCAAGGGGGAAGATTGTAACGACCTAGAATTTTATAGCCATAATTTGCGAATATTTAATAAAATTTAAATATTAAAATAATAGGTTTTATAGTTAAAATATAACTCTTTAAAATAATAACAAATGATGGTAAAATAGATTTGTAACAACCCAAGATTTTGCCACTTTGAAATAGGATATTAAAATATATTTTATATAATCAATAAATGGATTCTTATTAGCAAATAAACTTATTTGATTATTTAATAAAGATAATAAAATAGTTTGCAAAATTTATTTACCAATATAGATGATTCATAATAAAATAGAAAATGTGACCGAAGAACATTTTTCGGAATTTCAACATTTCGACACCTGAAAGTCGTCAGGAACGTTGTGCGCACTTGGTGCAACATGCACACACTTATATATGCTAGTGTTAGTATTAATTAAGCATACTTATGTATATTAACTTATATATATTTATACCTAAGCTTGCATGTGACAAATTATATTTTAAAAAGGCATATATATATATATACATATAAACACATTTACATATATATAAAATCCTACGCCATACCTTAAGTACCCTACAACATGGCCTGAGGGGGTTTCAAAGTGGGCGTGTGCACCTAGGGTATGAGGGAGGGTATGGAAGCATGCTACATGACAACATTTAATATATTTTAAATGTTATAATTAATTTAAATTATTACTTCACGTCCTTAGCCTATAAATACCCCAACCTCTTCATAATTCTTACTTTACATCCTCCTTCTTCATTTTCTAACACTCTCCACTTATATACATACATACATTCCATGGCTTCCAAGAGAAAATTCCTAAGATAAAATTAGTAAATACACTTCTAAAAATCAAGCTAAATAGCCTTACTTCATTTCCAAATATCAACCTCCACCAAAACAAGCTCCTACACCCCCAGACCACCAAGTCCGAGCCCTATGTACACCCTAGGGTGAACCATATTTTTTTTCCGATGTCTAAAAGTTGAGTTTTTACAAGGAGAAGCTAGGTCCATTAGTCGATCAGAGATTTTGATAGCTTTGGTTTAAAGTTGTACTTAGTTTGGTGAGTAAATGTTCTCTTTTTGAATCAAGTTACTAACCTTAAATTTAATGTATAAATGGTAGTAAATAATGATACTTGGTTGTGTAGTTATGATGTGAACTGGTTACGCTTAAGCTTGTTAGAAGTGTTGACGATTTGGTTGTGCATATGCATGTTGTAACGACCCACTATTTTGGACCATTCAAATCAACAATAATCCACACATATCAGACTTGAATAATACAAAATAACAGATTGTAATAAAATTTGGAGCAAATAAAATCATTCATAGAATCACAGATACAGAAATATCAGAATAACTCACAGCGGAAATAAAATAAATAGTGGTTCATGAAGCCACTACAATACAGAGTCTCAAAACAGATACAAAATACATAGTCCGAAAACCAATACAGTTCTGAAACAAGTACAATAGAAATCCAAATACATAAGTCTCTAATACAAATGCTAAAATAGAACAACTGAAAGTGAAATAGATATATAACTAGATAAGCGGAAACTCTAGCGATTCCTAGCTCCAGAAAAGTGAAATCCAAAGCTGTGAATACTCAGGCTGACCCGAGCGTAAATAAAACACAAACACTCGAGTCAGGACATACATACTTATACAATGTAAACCAACTCAAGTGAACTGTAATAAAGGTACAAGTAACTTAAAGAATGCTTGGGATCGCCCATTCTTTAAGGATCCGTTAAACTATCTACTATGTAGTAATATTCACTATTATAATAATGTCTAATCATAAAATAAACATACTTTAAAATAGCATTAGGGCTTTCCATTTAATCTGAACTCACCTTAACATGTAATAGTGCCAATAGTCTATACAATACCTGCATACCTCGCAAGGCTATGAGAAGATACTCCATAGGTACGACACAAATAGAAACTCGTAGTAAAGCTCGCTATGGTAGGTGACACGGCACAACTAGGCAATGCCAGGGTAGATATACCAACTACGCATCCGGACTAGTGGTGACGCATAACAGCCATTACCGCCCACCTCGAATAACACTCCCAAATCAAGGGTGCGTACCAAATCAATCACAAGTAATAGAATGGTATCGAAGGAGTGTGTCCGATCAGAGGTGCTTCCTCATTGGTCCGTCAATCGCTCCTGCTTTAGCCACCTTATGCCAACTCACGGGAGTTGGGTCCACGTATATACCTTAGGATCGTCGTCATCATCCTACTTCATTCTGGAAACTCCACCGCGTACACAGTTGTCAAAGTGGTTTTCGGTATCGACAGAGAGTATGTCCATATCCGATCCCGGTCTCTTTAACAACCAATCGTTATTATAACCCATGGTTATAAATTTAAAAACAGTTTATATTTCAAATCAAAATACTTCAATTAAACCATTTAAAAACAAAGTCATTATTCTTTTAAATCAAATATTCAATTTCCAAAATTTTAGCCTTTTTTGAGTTCATTTATTCACTTAAAAACATTAAAACATTAAAATTCCAGCTTTCACGGCATTTAAAAAGTGCTGCGGTAAGTTATATTTGAAAACAATTCAATTCAGCAAAGACAACATTTATAAACTGCTGTAACAGTTTAGTTTTAAAGGAAAAATAGTTCAATTCAGAAAAGACAGCATTTACAGAACTGCAGTAATAGTTCAGGGTTCAAATTAAAGGTTTTAATTCAATTCAGCAAAGACAGCGTTTCAAAACTGCTGCGGTAGTTCAGTTATATACAAAAATCATATTTCAACCTACTACAGCACTTAACAAGTGCTACAATAGCCTTTTCATTAGTTTCAGTTTTAAATTTAGTTCCTGCCACTACAGCACTTACCAAGTGTTGTCATAGCCTTAGTTCATATATGCAACCACAGCACTTACCAAGTGCTGCAGATTCTACTTAGTTCAGAATTAGTTCATTTCCAGAAATGTAGCATTTCTGAAGTGCTATAAATTGAATTTCCAGGTTTTAAATACAATTCCAACCATAAATAAAATTCAATTTAAATCATTTAAACTTATAAAAATCATATTTTCTCACATCAAAATGTTCATTTATATATCTTTAACTTATGGTTTTATAAAGAAAAATTTTACAAATAAAAAATCAAATTTTTCCAAAGTTCACTTATTAAATTCAAGTGTGTCAATTCCCATTTTAATTTTAAACAATTTATTTCAACACTTAAATTTAAATCTCCATTTTTCACCATTTAAAACTTAATTTCATTTTAAATTTAATTAACTTACATTTCCATTTTAAAGATCAGTCAAATTTCCAATTTAAGTTACTCTTTAAAATCACCATTTTCTATCCATTTAATTTACATTTAACAAATAGAAAAACATTTCCATTTTAATAAATCTTTTAAAAATTCAATTTAAATCAATGTATCATATTTTTACATTTTAAAATACTTAAAAATTTCCAGAAAAATATATAAAATAACCACGAGTCTGTATAATATTTTCTAGCCTAAGTCAAGTGATACGGATAATATATCATTTCAATCCGTAGTTTACCAAGAAAATCCGGGTTTTATCATTTCAAACCCGCAATCCCAAGTAAATAAAAATTTATTAAAAGTCGCTCAGCCTTATCATTTCAGCCCATAACGATCTTTCCCTATTCTAAAGTCCGTTCGGGTATGTATCATTTCAACCCATAGTGAACCTAATCTACAGGGAACTTGTAGTGTGATAAACTGATAAAAATGAACAGTCAGCAACATATAACAATAACAGGTGATATGACATGTAATTTAACAGGTTTAACATCATATAAATATAATCACAGGCAATTATAACATCATTTTTAATTCTACACATTCAGTTGTGGTCGCTTCACAATTATATAAGTATGAATAGTCGTGTGAGATTTACTCACCTCTAAATGTTGGAGATAACAAAACCAATGACACAACGGAAATCAAAGCACGATGACAAGATTACGGACTAGAGTGGAGAGCAAATCTAATGCTATAGACCTTGTGTTACAACCCAAACAAAAATCAAAACAAACCATAAATTTCAATACACTTGAATTGTAATAACTTCTAAATAAAAAGAGATACGAATGCCAAATCTTTTGCCTTGCTTCCTCTATTTTTTTTCAGCCTGGGGATGTTGTTTGGCTCTGGTTTGAACAAGTTTTGGCTCAGGTTTGGTCATGTGAATGCACGGCCAAAGTGGTGAAACATAGGGAGGAAGTTAAATAGTGAGAAGGTGTAGAGTTTAAGGCAAAATAGTGTGATTTTGTTCATCCAATTGGGCTCGTCCATGGGCAATTGGGTCAAGTCAGAGGGGTATGGGTCTGGTTAGGTGGTGGAGGGGTGTGTGGTGGTCTGGTCAGAGGCGGCGGCGGCGGCCTAAGGTGGTGGTGGTGGTGGTGTAAAATGAAGTGGTGAAGCAAATAGTGGTCAACACATTGTTTTTCAAGGCTTAGGTTGCATTTTTTGTGGAGTTTTGGCATCATGGTGGCTCGGCCTTGGTCAAGACCAGAGGAGTAGCTGGTGGTGATGGCAGGGAAGAGATGTAGGGAGTGGTGGCCGTGGATATGAGGGAGAGGCCGATCCAAAAACAAGAGAAAACAAGGCAAAATGACATGAAAATAAGAAGAAAAGAAGAAAAAATGGTGTAGCCATTACCGAAACTTTCCCAAGCCGTGAATAGCAATGAGAAACAAATGTTTTTGCATGAAAATGAAAAGAGAATACACGGCTACTCACCCAAAATGTACGGCCAAAGAAAGAGTAATGGAGGAGTTATGGAAAATGAAGAGTTTGGAAATGAAAAAACTTCAGTTTCTAAGCAATTTTAAACTCTTCATATTTCTTTTTCTTTAATTCCAATAAAAAAAAACTCAGAAATAAGCTTTAACAACTGAAACAAAATATTATAAAATAAAAACAAATAATTTATTTTAAAGAAAATAGAAAAAGAAAAATAAAAAATTGCCTAAAAATCCAAACAGTGTCCAAAAATTACAAATAAATCACCATTGACTTTGAAAAATTATTTACTTCATTTTAAAAATATTCTAAAACAAAATTTGAAATAAAAATGATTTTTAAAACATTTTCAAAGTGAAATAAATAATTAAATTTAGAGAAAACAGCAAAAGAACTGAAGAAATTGTTTAAAAATAGGAAACAGAACATGAAAATTACAAAAAAATACCATTAATTCTAGAAAAATTTCTACTTCACTATAAAAATATTTTCAAATGAAATAAATTCAAAATAAAAATAATTTCAAAATATTGGGTTGTTATACTCTCCCCCACTCAAACCTTTTCGTCCTCGAAAAGAACGGAAACAAGGAAAATAAGGAAAAACAAGATAGAAAGCAAATAGTACCTGGAATGAACAATTCCGGATTCGAAGCACGACTGCTTTCCTCCGTCTCCCAAGTACAATCACGATCATCAGTACTCCACTGTACTTTGACCAGACTAATAGATTTCCTTCTTAGCTGCTTCGTACCTCTGTCGACAATACAAAGTGGCTTCCTCTCAACAGTCAGATTAGCCATAATATCCAAACTATCAAGAGCAAAAGGCTGAACAATAAGAGATGGATCATGCAGATGGCGACGAAGATGAGAAACGTGGAATACATTATGCACTCCGGAGAACTTCTCGGGCAAATCCAGACGATAAGCCAAAGAACCAATTCTTTCCACAATGCGGAAAGGACCAACAAATATAGGAGAAAGCTTCCCTCTACGACCAAAGCGAATAACATTCCTTAAGGGAGAGACCTTAAGGAAAACCAAATCACCAACAGCAAACTCTAAACTCCGCCTACGCCTATCAGCATACTTCTTCTGCCTATCCTGAGCAATCCTCATCTTCCTCCTAATCTCCTCAACTCTCTCCGAAGCCTCTAAAATCATCTCAGGACCAAGAACCAAACGATTATCGGATTCAATCTAGCAAGAAGGAGATCTACAAGGTCGTCCATAAAGAGCAGAAAACAGAGACGTCTTGATACTGGCCTGAATTCAAAGATAGAAATGAGATAGATAAAAGATTAAGATAAGCTTAAAATAGAAGATAAGATTATACCTGATAATTATTATTATAGGTGAATTCGACAAGGTGGAGATGATCTTCCCAAGATCCCCATAATCAAGCACACAAGCACGAAGAAGATCTTCTAGAATCTGATTCACCCTTTCCGTTTGACTGTCGGTCTGTGGATGGTAAGCAGTGCTCAGATTCAAACGAGTACCCAAAGAATCCTGAAAGGCTTTCCAAAACCGACTAGTAAAGATAGGATCACGATCACAAACAATACTGAGAGGAACACTATGGAGACGAACAATCTCCCTCATGTAAATCTCAGACAAACTAGAAGCGGAACGGGTAGACTTGACCAGAATGAAATGAGCTGATTTGGTCAATCTATCCACAATAACCCAGATACTCTCATTACCCTTCCTAGTCCTCGGTAATCCATCAATGAAATCCATAGAAACTTGTTCCCATTTCCAATTGGGAATCTCAAGAGGCTGCAACAAACCAGGGGTCTTCTGATGATCTGCCTTGACTTGCTGACAAGTCGCACACCTACTAACAAAAATGGAGATATCTCGCCTCATACCCTTCCACCAGTACAACTTCTTCATATCCTGATACATCTTGGACACACCCGGATGAATAGAAAGTCTGGACTGATGATTCTCCCGAAGCAACTCCTGTCTCAAACCATCAATATTCGAGACACAAATCCTATTATTAATCCTCAACACACCTTTATCATCAATCTGAGCACCACTGCCATCAAGACTACTACCTCCGACTCTACTTCGAACATTCTCCTTAATCAATCTAAGCATCTCATCCTCATCCTGCTTAGCCATGATACGATCTAAAAGAGGAGAAGAAACAACCAACTGACACAACAAAGCCTTCTTCCTACTCAAAGCATCTGCCACAACATTAGCTTTAGCGGGAGTATAGTTGATGTCGAGGTCATAAGAAGCAAGGAACTCTAACCACCTAACTTGTCTCTGGTTCAAATCCTTCTGAGAGAAAATATACCTCAAAGACTGATGATCTGTGAAAAGCTCGAACTTAGTACCCAAAAGATGATGTCTCCAAAGCTTCAAAGCAAAAACAATAGCAAGCAACTCTAAATCATGGGCAACATAATTTACTTCATGGGTCTTCAACTGACGACTAGCATAAGCAATCACCTTACCATCCTGCATCAGAACAGCTCCCAAACCTTCTCGACAAGCATCAATTTATACCGTTAATCCCTCATTTCCATTTGGAACGGTAAGAACTGGTGCGGAAGTAAGCTTGTGCTTCAACTCACTGAATGCAACCTTACACTCATCACTCCAAATAAACTTAGCATTCTTCCGAGTCAAAGCAGTGAGAGGTGCAGCAATCCGAGAGAAATTCTCAATGAATCTCCGGTAATAACCAGCAAGGCCCAGAAAACTACGGATATCAGTTGGAGTCTTAGGAGTTTCCCAATCCTGTACAGAATAGGGATAAATAAGGACAACAGGAAAGATGAAATAAATTGAATGAACAAGGAAAGAGAAGGAAAGAAAAACTTACATTGATCGCAGCGATCTTGACTGGATCAACCGAAACTCCATTACCAGAAACAATATGCCCGAGGAATCAGACTTCATCCTTCCAGAAATGGCATTTAGAAAATTTAGCCTTCAACTGATGATTTCTAAGAGTTTCAAGAATAGATTTCAAATGAGACTCATGCTCTTTCTTGGACTTAGAGAAAACAAGGATATCATCAACAAAGACTAGAACAAATTTATTAAGCACATCACGAAAAACACGATTCATCAAATCAACAAAGAAAGTAGGAGCATTAATCAAACCAAAAGGCATGACTAACCATTCAAAGAATCCATTCTCAGTACAGAAAGCAGTCTTGGGAATACTTTCCTCAGTAACTCTGAGCTGGTGAAAACCTGTGGCAAGATCAAGCTGAGAGAAAACAATAGCACCATAAAGCTGATCAAACATATCATTGATGCGAGGCATTGGATATCTGTTTTTCATAGTGAGCTTGTTTAGCTCCCTACAATCAACACACATCCAGAGAGAACCATCGGACTTGGTGACAAAAACCACCGCTGCTCCCCATTCAGAATAGCTAGGTCTGATCAAACCCTTGGAAGACAGATCCTCAATTTGCTTCCCTAACTCAACCTTCTCGCGGGGTGCCATTCTTCTAGGAGGAAGAACTACAGGTCGAGCTCCAGGAATAAGATCAATGCGGAAATCAATTTCCCGCTTAGGAGGTAAAGCAGTAACTTCACCAAATACATCGGGATAGAGTTTGACTACACGAGTCGACTGAAGATCAACAAGAGAAGCATCCAGAGAAAAGATAAAGCTACCAGCATAATCATGAGGCATACGACCCTGAATAACAAAAGAATTACCCCGGTCATCCTTAAGAGAAACAATTCGGGATTTACAAGAGATACGGGCATCATGCCCATCAAGCCAATCACCTCCAAGCAACAAATCAAAAGTATCGAAACCAAGAACATAGAAATCACCAGAAAATTTATGGCCAGAATAGAAGAGTTTCACTTGCCTACAAATCTTATCAAGATTTGCGGGACCACCAATAGGATTTGAAACACATAAAGGAACAGAAGCATACTCAGGAGAAAGGAGATGCTCAAACTTATCACACAAATCATCAGAAATAAAACTATGCAAAGCTCCAGTATCAAATAAAACACGAACAGGATGATGAAATAAAGTAAAGGTGCCCTGAAGAGTACCTTGATCATCACTAGGAGCAAGAGTAGGTGCAGCAGGAGAAGAAGCAGATGTGATAGAAAAAACACCAGATGGCTTCCCTTTCAGATACAAAGGACAGTCATTCTTAAAATGACCTGGCTGAAGACAAACATGACAAAGATTGTTCTTGGTAGCCTGAGGTGGAGGAACAGCAGCACTAACCGAAGTAGGGAAACTATTGGCATAGTGTCCCTTCTGGTCACATTTGAAGCAGGTAATGGTAGATATATCAATAAGGTGCCTCTGAGAAGGAGAAGATGATGAAGATCCCAAGCCCGGATTCTTGAGCCAATTCTTCTTCTGCTGGTGGAAATTGGGCTTTCTCTTTTTAGAATTTGCAGAGGAAGACTGAGATACATGAGCACCAGAAGCAGCAGGACCCTTGGAAGTAGGGTTCTCATAACGAATAGCCATATCCATAAGCTCAGTAAAAGTTCCATGAACATGTGAAATAAGACGATCGTAGAACTCTGGATTTTCCGGTATATTTGAGCTTGTCTTAGGATTATCACCTAAGCAATCTATTGAATGGTGCTAAGGTCTTTTCAGCTACGAGTTGCGGAGGGTAGCATTCCACTTACCGCATTTCGCACTCGTTATGATTCTTATGTGTGGTTCGTTATGTCATTCGGTTTGACGAACCTTCTACCTTATTTCATCCATTTTATGAATCGAGTATTCTGTGAATATCTCGATGAGACCATCCTTGTATTTATTGATTATGGATGAAAACAAAAAAATTAAAATTTGCAAATCTTTTTAATAAGATATTTACAAGTATGATTGGATTTTGTTCTTAAAAAGAGCAAAGAATGTTTGTAAATTTTATAAGAGACATGTTTATCATATAGAAGATGATTTTGTGTTGTTTTGCCCATTGAGTACTTTAAGAATTCTGGTCGATGCGCTTGATCAACGTTATCGATAGGAATCTCCTAAACGCTATGATGAGACATCAAACACAATAAATTGACTTGTAAAAAGTAAATTTTTCTAAAAAGATGATTACATAAAGTTAATTATAATTTTGAAAGTCTTAGCTTTTCGGGAAAGAGGATCATTTAAAAAAACTCTTTTCCGATATTTTTATTCTTGCGATTCTCGAAGGGAATCAAGACTTTATTGTTTTTACCGATACTAGTCGTATTGGTTTGGGTGTCATTCTCTTGCTAAGGGAATGTGTTTTTATCATATGCTTCTTGACAATTAAAGCTTGTCGAGACTAGATATGCCATTCATGATCTAGAGCTCGCGGCTATTGTTTTCGCTCTTAGAATTTGGCTTATCATCTTTTGGGAGAGAAAATTTGTTCTCTGCACCGATCATAAATCTTTGAAGTATTTACTTTCTCAAAAGAAACTTAATTTGCATCAACAACGTTGGCTTGAGTTCCTTACATCTTATGATCTTGATATTCTTTGTACTCCGGAAAAGGGAAATTGAGTTGTCGATGCCCTTAACCGAAAACAACAAATGGTTGTTTCCATGATGATATCCGAATGGAATGATCTCGAGACTTTATTCACATGTGAGATTCGAGATCGTGAATCCAATTCATGTTCATCCCTTGTTTTGTGCAGCCTTGAGGCCCGTCCTTCTCTTTTGGCCCGTACCTCCTTTGGCTAAACTCTATGTCAAATTAAATTGCATGGAGTTCCTACTTCAATTGTTAGCAATCGTGATCCATTATTTTGATAGTAGATTTTTGTAGGGTCTTCAAAAGCTTTGGGAATAAAGCATAATTTTAGCATCGCTTATCATCCTTTGTCCGATGGACAAACCGGGCATGTGAATCAAACTCTTGAAGATCTTTTTCGTGCATGTGTTCTTGAATTTGGTGGAAGTTGGGAAGATCATATTTCTCTTGTTGACTTTTCTTCCTATAGTAAGCTTCCAATCTTGTATTGGTATGGCACCTTTCAAGGCACTCTACGGAAGACCGTGCCGGTTTCCTTCGTGTTGGGTTGAAGCCGATGAGAAGCTGGTTTTAGGTCCAGATTTTATTTGTGTTCATTTGTGTTTCACCTATGAGGGGTGTTGTGCATTTCAGTCGATCGGGAAAAGTTAGCATCTCGATATGTTGGTCCATTTCCCATCACCGAACGTATTTGTTCCGTGGCTTATCGCCTTTTATTACCGGCTCAATCTTTTGCTATTTATGACGTTTTCCACGTCTCTCTACTATGGAAATACCTTAGGGGTTCCGATTTTTATTCTTGAGCCCGGTGTAAATTGAAGAGATTGAGGTTTCACCAAATTTGACTTATGAGCAACATTCTATTCGTATTATTACTTCGGAGATTAAACTCCTTCGAAATAAAGATATTCTTCTTGTGAAAGTTCAATGGTCCTCAAATCCTAAGGATTTCACTTGGGAATCTTGATAATTCATCGAGCAAATACATCTGGACTTACTCTTTCGTGCTCTTTATGGTGAACTTCTTATTTCAAATTTTCTTTCGTGTTGATATGCTTTTATGGTTGTTACCTTTTATTTTCCTCTTAATTATTGCAAGGACGCAATTTCTTTAAGGAGGGGAGTCTGTAACAACCCACATATTTTACGATTGTATATTTAAATATTTTATTTAAATATAGCATCGTTAGTCGGATTAAAGTCCGAAAAGCTACTTTTTGCAAACAGTCGAATTAGGACTCGAGACCATTTCTATTGAGTCCAAAATGGCATTTGCGACCTTTTTGAGTATAAACATCGATATGTTTGGAGTTGAGTGAATTTTGCTATTTTTCACTTAGGGCTTTGGGTTTGGGTTTCAGCCCAATAACCTAACATAAGACCCTAGCTCCACTCTCTCTTCTCTTCATTCACTTTCATTTCCTAATACCTTCAAGATTTAGCAAAAATGGGGGAAGAGAAAAGGAAATAGAAATTCCTAAGCCCTAGTTTCTTTTGCAAACTCAAGTTCTAGCTCCAAACTCTAGGAGAAGCTTAGGTAAGCATCCTCTTCATCTTCTCCATCTCATTTCCTCTTCAATTTCAGAAATTTCCTAAACCCTAACTTAGGAAATGTCTTTCTTTTGAGCTTAGATTGAAGCTTCTTGGGTTAAAATTGAAGAGTGATTGTTCTTGCCTTGCTCTATAGCTTCTCTCTTGTGTTTTTGGGTTTAAAGGTGAGATTTTTATCTCACATCTATGTCTATAACTATCTTTGATTGTTAGGTATAAATTCCTAACATCTTTACATGTTCATTTGATTTTGATTTGGATTGATTTGGGGAATATTCCAATTTTTGGTTTTTAGTCCAATTTTGTGAAAATCCTTTTTACGGATGTTTGAACATGTTTTCGGTGAAGCATTGAAAAGCCTATAGGGCTGGGTTGCCGATTGGCGTAAACCCCTAGCGCCCGTGGCTCGTCCGATCGCGATTTGTAGAACTTTTGCCTCACAAGGGGGCTAGGCTGAATGTGCTTCAGAAGCAGGTTCAGTCGACTGAACCAGAAGGCAGGAAATGCCTTAGAAGCAGGTTCAGTCGACTGAACCAGTGTGTCAGTCGACTGAACCAGGACCCAGGAATTTGCCTGGGTCTGTATCAGTCGACTGACCATCTGGGTCAGTCGACTGACCCTGGGGACACAAAATTCGTGTCCCTGTGTCAATCGACTGACCACCTGGTTCAGTCGACTGACCTGCTTGTTTCAGCGTATTTTGCTTGAGGTACCAATTTTTATTGATTCGTGATTATCCGATTTATTGTTATCATTTATTATCGACTTTGATGACTTCTTCTTTGGGATTTTTGGGAATATCCATTTTGATGGATTCAGTATCGATTTATATGGATTTGATTCACGTCTTCGTATGTGAATTTTTGATGATTGATTGTTTCTACAATCATTTCTGTGATTTGTCACTTTAAAATACAAAGGTTTCTATACTAGTAGTAAATATTCAAACTCTTTTACAAAGATGATTTCAACTCTATTTTTAATACAAAGCTCGTTTATAAAACCGTTTTCTAATCTATTAGTATATATACAAACTTTACCTCATTCGTATGAGAAAATCTAATTAAACGGCTTGGCAAAACAAGTGGTATGAAACGCTTGTATTTACTTCGTCGGTTAATTCTTTGACTTGTTCGATTGAAACTCTTGTGACAATTTTCGAGTGGAAATCTACAATTTGTTCGTAAATATTTAAGTTAAGCCGGTGGTTATGGGACATGAAGCTAAACTCATCTATTTACTAGCTTAGTGTAATTCACACTTTTTATTTATCTATGATGATCATTTTGTGGTTTAGACTAGCAATGTGCGATGTCTCTTTGTCCGCGTAGGGGACTGTACCTCGTTTTATTGAGCTTCGTCTCATTCCTTTATGGGCTAGCGACCCATGTTCTTTTATGGTGTTTGGTTCATCGGATGTACCGTTATTGTACTACATCGGTGTCCCGGCTTATGTACCGTTATTGTACTACATCGATGTTCCGGCTTTTTGGTTCATCGGGCGTACGGTTATTGTATTACGTCGTTGTCTCAGTTTATTAGATTCATCGGGCGTACCGTTATTATACTACGTCGTTATTCTGAATCACTTGAGTATCAGGTTCATCGGGCGTACCGTTATTGTACTACGTTGTTGCACCGGCTCTATAGTTAGCGACCATGGGATAGTGACCCATTTGTGATACACGTGTTGGTGAGTTTTTATGCTCCCGTTTGTGATAGGCCTCCCCCTTTGTGATTTCTGGATTTCTAGTTGATGATTTCTAGAATTTGTGTTTCACCTCTTTTCGTGATTGGCAATGATATGTTTGTCAATATATTTGTGGTTTGGTGAATAAAATAAAGAATATATGACATTCTTTTTGGTGCTTTGAGATTCTTGAGATATTGTATGATTTTGTTGTTGTTTAAATTATATTTGTCACAGTTTGACATTATGGTTATCATACGTTTTTGTTATATCTCTACTTATATCTCATTTTATATATGATAATTATAGCTAGACTGATCCGTTTATTATTTTCTTCTTAAATAATACTCGGGTCAGACCGAGATGTTACAGGTGCTTCCGCTTGACTTCCTATCAGGGATTATCATCTTATTTTTGGCTAACTACTTTAGATTAGTAGTTTTTGTTATTATACATTTGAGATATAGACTCCTTATTGTATAATTATTCTTTTGTCTAGCACATGTATCTATTCTTTTGTGATGTAATGGATCTTGTTTGACCACTACTTTGATGTACTTTTATGTGATATTCATATCTGATTTCGCCTTTGTGATATGAATATCTACGACTGATTTGTGTTATGTTTATTTCTATATTTGTTTCCGAAGGCCTCATAGTCACTGTGTGATAGCTTTGAGTTTGTATTTGATATGTCGGATTTCCTCTTGAAATGAAATGTAAGTTATATTATCTGACATATCGGTACTCGCACAAAGCAATTACACACATGGTCGCTCCTCAACAGCCTTATTCTTCGTGCTAGTCGACGGCATTACCCCGTAATGTCCTTGGCTAGCGTGAGTATAGAGGTGGGGAGTCACACCACATTTGAAGATCGTTACATGATATAGTCTCAATCGTTGTATCGATATCCTACCTCGTAACATCTAGGAATATTTAAAATAATATCTTATTTTTAATGCGATAAATTTACCATGATTACAACATATTATAATTACTATTATATAAAATATAATTTAAGGAATTTTTATTTAATATACCTAAAATAAATTGATTAACATATCACAATAGGACAGTTATATAATAGAAAGAAAAACAAATTTCGAACGAGATTCTATTACAAAGTCAATAATTTACAATAAATTATAGAATTGCCCCTATACTATAACCATAAATCTATCAAAACATCTGCTTGACAAAAATTTACCAATCAAATTTTTGCCAAGCAAATGGTTTTCCTTACAAATATTTGACTAGCAAATATTCACCATGCATATTTTTGCCTGGCAAAATTTTGCCATAACTAGTCTATCTCTACTGTTTGTCATTAAAGCTAACGCATTTTGTAAAATATAACGTGAAACTATGGTCAGATACCTTTATTCAGACCTGGAATCTACTAAAATGTAATTATATATTTTCCAAAATTTACAGAGAATAATATTGGGGAATATTGTACATGCACTTTTTCCTGTTTTGAACTTTCATTTTGATTTTGAATTTTTGCTGTAGTGGTATATTGATTGCATAATTCTCTACCTGTAGTGATTTCATTGCAACTTTGTCCTCAAAAACGAAACTGCAAGTGCTTTCCATCTTTTCGACTTAGGGTTTTGAGAGAGAAGGCAGATTTAGGTTATCTAATCTCGATTTCAAATCTAAAGAAGAATTACTATGGATTTTGATGTGATTGATGCTGGCATAACTTTATCCATGCACTTAATATAATGTTTCTTATGCCCATAAGAAATGCATTGACCTTATTTTTCACCAACTTTACATATCCCGAATCAATCGTTATCTAGTATCCATTCATTATCGTAAATAGTGTTGACATTGACGATAATGTGATATTCTCTATAACTTTTCGTTATATGTCCTCACTCTCTACAATTGTAGCATTTCTTAGGCTTTACTCAATCCAAGAGTTTAGACATGCTAGATTCACTACTCCCTTAACATTTGAGTTTTCTATACGATTCTAACCATGAACAACAAAGATTGACGCTGAATTTTCTCTTTTCGTGCCATAACAAAACTGATTCCACATTTTCACGTTTTAATATTTATTTACCATAAACTATGTTTATGACAGTGCTCTTATATGAATCGGGAAGCAATAAAAGCAGTATGAGGCTTGATATTCTCCTCGATTTTAACATCATTTTGCTAGTTGATTCAACTACCATTTTAATAGGTTCATGTGCTCCATTAAATTACACCTTTAGACATCTTAAGCTTATAAAGCGATGTAAATTAAGCTTCGTTTGCAAAACTTTTGCATGGATCCGGCTTCTCAATGTTTCCCCAAGGCTTAAGTTCATAATTTATGTCGCTAACTATGTTGATAATATTATTAGTAGTATAAAGTCTAATAATACCGATATACCTAGAAGATATGAAACCCAAATGCATCAACACATTAGTACAATGCAAATCAGTCAAGTATAAACAATGCAAATTATTTTAATGCAATGAAGTCAAATTTGAATAAAATGCAAAATTTCAAAAAAAAAAAATGAAATTCAGTTTTATTATAGTACAAATCAATTTTGATATGACGCAAACCATTGTAGTTTGACTAATTGTTTGTATTATATGCAGTGCAAACAGTATTTACATATCATCATTAGTTTGCATTAGATATAGTGTATTTCATACTATTGTACCATGATTTGTTTGTGTCATATTTACTAAGTCTATATATCTTTATTGGACTTTAATAGTTAAGTTACATTACGTACAGTGCAAACAAATTTGTAATATAATGAAATCCAATTTAACGATTTCCTTTTTGATCTCATTTTTATTTATTATTTATTTTTTACCGAGGTAAAATAAAAAACGTATATAGTTTATTTGCCATAATAAATGAAATATTTTGATTCATTTTATAAAAATAATAATTAAGTTGTACTACGATAATTGAAAAATCTTCTAATATGTTGATTTTTAGGGAATTTTGTAAAACACATTTTTTAAGTTTCAAAATACACAATCGCCATTTTTCAAAACAAAGTTACAAAAAAACTCTACTTTTTAAATTTTAGGAAATCTGCAGAAAACTCAGCTGTAAATATTTACTGAAAAATCTGTAATTTTGAAAATTTTCCGAATGCAAATATCTACACAGAACACTTCAAATTTTGGTTTGGTTTTATAAACTCAGCAAATATCTTTAATAATAGTTGTAATACCTTTGGTGTCACACTTTTTTGGTGTCAACGTGAACTGCCAAAAATGCCCCTCTGCAATATTAACAAATCTTAATATTCCTTAAAAATAGGATCTAACTGTTAAACTTGCCCGATAGTGACAAATCTTCGTATCCCCTAAAATTAGGATCAACAGTTAAACTTCTTTACGAGTTCAAAATGTCCATCTATACTTAAAAATAGGATCTAACAAATAAAAAAAATTCTTTAATTAACTGCGAATTTGTTGTTTATTAATTAATAATACAAATAAAATTCAAACTAATAAAAAAATTATATGTTGAAACTTAAAAATAAAAGTTTAAATTAACTAAACATTATTTCAAAGTAAAAACATGACTAAATATTTGTACAAACCATTTTTTCTTGAACGTGTTAATCATATATAATATGTAGAAAAATAATTCATGCACGAGGCACATGCTATTATCACGCGCGAAGCGCGTGCCCTAACACTCGTTTGTAGAATTCTCTTCAAATATTTGCAGTTTTCTAAAAAAATTAATTTAATTTTTTATTATAAAAACATGCGATTAATGTTAAGAATTAATTTTCAAAAAATATTTTTTGTCGAAATTAAAATCAAACATCTAAAATATGTTTTGAGTTAATATGAAAATAAGGGGCGAATCCTCATTTCTGGTAATTTTTATCATTACCATCTCCAATGAAACTTCTAAATTATTATTAATCAGCAGAAATTACTGCCTTTAGCAAGTTGAATAATAATTGTCATTGGAATGTTTTTAAAATCAGGGATAACTAGCCTTGGACAAAATTAAATTAAATTATTATTCTTCAATTACATAAAAAAAACCCTACCTCCAAATCTCCAATCGCCTCGCCGGAACACGCCGCAACCGAGCCAGAATCCGCCACTACTAGCCATCGCCCCTTGATCATGGTAAGAATCTACGCCTCAACTCATTAGGGAATCCAAATTCGGAGGGTTTCTTTCGCTTTTCAATCGTTTCTTTAATTCGTTCGAATTGGAACGAATTCGCTTTTCAAATTTGAATTAGTTTAAATTTGAATTCATTCAAATTCCAACGAATTTCGAATTCGAGATTCCAATTCTTTCAAATTGATGAATTGCTTGATTCCCTTGATGCCAATTTTAAATGCTTGATTGGTGATTTGCTTGATTCGAATTCGAATTCTAATTGCTTGGTTACTGATTTTTGCTGCATTGATATGTAAATGAAATTTTTGCTTGATTGAAATGTTAGAAGTCATACATATTATCAAGTGATGAAATGTAACGTTAATTTTTTTGCTAGATCACTGAAACTAAATGAACTGTTTATTGAAATTAGTTGTCTTTGTGAAATTGCAAATGAGATATACTGTTTAATAAAATTCCCCAATAAAATTAGTATTTATTTCATAATATTAATTTTACGAAATTTTTTAAGTGAACAATCAAAAATATTTCCAGTGAAGTATTATCTGCCACTTCTACCCTTCAAATAGTATTGCAAACAATGATACTCAAACCATATTTATCCAAAACCGTGAAGTTGTATTGAAGTTGATTTCCTAATGTTCTTCCACCTAACCCAAAGTCGTCATGGCGAAAATGAGCCATATTGGCGCCTAGGTCTTTTTCGGGCGTCTTAAGCATTGCCTTTTATGATTTTTAGCAAAAAGAAGAAAAAAGAAGAAAGAAAAACCGTACTTAAAAAGTGCTACTAATGTTAAATTTTGAACTTGAAAAAACTGCATATACATGCAATATTGGTAAAAAAACATCATGGATTCATCTCAAACCAAAAGTCACAACTTAAATCTACAATAACAAAAACAACAAAATACTTGATGACTGCAACATAATAATACTTGGTCTTAATTAGAGTTTTTAAAATCTCAAACTTTCAATCATTCATAGCATGATCGAGGTTAAACTATCATCATCATTCTCCTCCAAACCATGTTCATAATCTTCATCCTCATTTGAATTGCAATCCAAGTCATCTTCATCCAAAATTTCTTCAAAAAAGCACATGTAGATTTTATGATGCTGGTTGTGCAATGCTCCATGTCGATATGTCATCTTCAAAAACAAATTCTCTTTCGCATATGAATTGTTTTCCAGAAAGCCAGTCATCCACTCATTTGAATCATCTATATTTTCTAAAGAAATAGGATCGATCAAATCCTTCAATTTGAAGTGGTTCTTCAACCATCGATTGTATTTTATAAATAAAAGTTTCTCAACTTTAAACGCTCAAGTTTATTCCGCTTCTTGCTATAAATATAGTTAAAAAGAAAAAAGATATATAACTTATGTAACTCTATATACTACTAACATAAATAAACGACTTAAATAATTCTTACATGATCGAAGACACTCCAGTCTCTCACAACCTAATGCACTACATGTGAGGCTTAAAATTTTGATTGCAAACTTTTGCAATGTAGAAGCTGAATTATGATACAAACTTTGGCTGGAAAAATTCATAAAGCTATAAACCAATCAATGCCAAGTGTCAACAAATTTGAACTTTGTAAAACCTGCAACTTATTTTTTAAAATTCTTAATCTTATGAGTGAAATATATGACTTACCGGGGGATTTGGCGTATCTTGACTTGATCGCCAAATTAATACCAAATTTCCCTTCCGCTTTCGTATATATGGGTAATTCATCCATTACATTCTCTTGGTCATCTTATGAAAGAAGCATTTCGACACATTTATATAATACACATGTACTTCTTTGTTATGCTTAATAGCGTGGTCTTTGTAGGAAAATCGTGGATTCAAAATGTCATGTCGCATGTAATGGTTGATGAAGTTGACATTTCTCATCTTCTATTAATTATTATAAAAATAACTTTTACTTCTCTTCATTTCCACCAAATGCGTTTCTAATGGTAATAGCTTCTTTTGCTCTATCCATTGCCTTATGTATATATAGCCCATATCAGGTCTTTTATCCCCGTAAACTAGTCAAAGGACTTGAACTGGAGGACCCATCACACTGAATATGTAAAAGACATTATTCAAAAAGGAAAAGGAGAGTATCAATTGAATTATAATTTAAAATGAACTACTTACAATTTGATTACTACTCTGTAAAACTTTGAATAAATTCATTTCACTCTGGTTATTTCTCTTTAGAACTTTAAACTTTAAATTTAAAATCCAATTTAAAATTAAAAACTTCAAATTCAATTAAAATTTAAAATTTTGTTCAAAATTAAAATTTTGAAACTTTAAATTCAATTAAAAATTTTAAGTCAAAACTTTAAACTTAAAATTCAATTTAAAGTTAAAGTTTCAAACTTTAAATTCAATTTTAAACTTAAAACTTAAAATTCAATTAAAAATTTAACCTAAAACTTTAAACTTAAAATTCAATTTAAATATAAGCTTTACACTTTAAAACTTTGAACTTAAAATTCAATTTGAAATTAAAACTTAAAACTTGGCTTCAAATTTAAAATTCTATTTAAAAATAAACTCAGACCTTAAGATTCAATTCAAAAGTAAAACTTCAAAACTTCAGACTTTAAACTTAAAATTAAATTAAAATTAAGACTTAAAATTTTAAATCCAATTCAAAATTAAAACTCCAAATTCAATTCAAAATGCTAACTTAAAACTTCAAAACATTAAACTTTAAACTAAACTATATTTTAAACATTGAACTTTAAAGTTTAAATTTAAAATTTAAACTACACTAAACTTGAATCTAAACTAAACTCAAGGTAGTTAAGGCGCTAAGGCGCAAAAAAGCGCCAAGCTGGAGCCTAGGGCTTTTTTGCGCCTAGGGCTTTTTTGAGAGCCTTGAGCATGAGGCGGCGAGCAATATAGACGGCTCTTGAAGTTCGAACTAGGTTACGTATTTTAATTTGATCGACTTGATTTTGAGTTGGGGCTAGGCACGAATTTGTTTTTGAGCTGGGTGATTTAACTGGGTGTGGATAAATTGAAGAGAAGTTATATGTTCGGGCTCATACTGGACCAAAAAAAAATTCTGCAAAAAAGTAGCCCAAGGCGCGCTTTTACAGCGCCTCAAAAGCCAGCGCCTTGGGGCTTTTGGGGCTTTTCCGGCGCCTCGTGCATCCATGGCGCTTCAGAAGTCAAAAAAGCCCCAGCTTGGAGCCTAGGGCTTTTTGGAGCCTAAGCGTGCCTAGACGAGGGCTTTGATAACACTGACTAAACTAAATTTTGTAACTTTAAACTAAACTTTAAAGTAACTTGAATTTAAAACTTAAATCAATTTATATTTTATAAAATTTTAATATTTAAACTAAACGTAATTAAAACCAATTCAAACAAGAATTAAATGTTGTTCACAGCTTTACACATAATAATCATTTCAGAGAAAAGAATTGCACCTTGTACTTAGTTGGAGGTTAGGTTTTGTAGATGGTTGCGTCCATGTGAGAAGGTAAAGGTGACAACAATTTGATATGACCTAATTTGATCGGTGAGTTCGACGACTGCGGGCGATGGACAAGCGAGTCAAGTCAAGTTGAGAGGTTTTTTTTACGTCCCTCGATTTGTTCGACACTTCCAAATAAACCTCAATTGGGTCAATTTTGGGTTGAAGCCCTTGGTTTTTTCCATTCAAGCGATTAAGCAACGAAGCTTGCTTTTTTAAGCGCGTCGCTTTTTCGACGTCTTGCACTTCATCGTGCCTTGAGAAGGAGAAATCCCTAGGTTGCGTCTAGGCATGCCTATATGCGAACACTTTAATAACAGAAACCTAACCATGATTACAACATTAAATTTTAAACTACAAGTGATCAAGAAATACTTCAAAGAACATATTTGCAAAAATGTCCTTATCAATCTTTTTAGAACTATTTGAATAACGGTCAAAAATTGTTTCAGGGTTGCCGCCCCAAAATCAGCAAACCTCTCCAAAATTATGACCTTGTTGATTTAAATTTTCGGTTACGCCACTGGATCAAACTATTGTTTAAGCATAAACTATTGTTTAAGCAAATATGCTGTAAATTATGAAATCTAATGGAATTCTTATAGAACATATAATGGTCCTTTTTATTAATGGATTGAATTTTTTAACTATTAGGCCGTGTTCATAATAACTCACAAATATGAAATACTATATCGATAAATGTAAGAAATTTATGCATTCTCGGACAAGTAGTTAGTTCAAAAAATCAATTATTTATTTTAATAACGTATATATTTTTATGGAGAATAATAACATTTTTACCTCTTGATTAGGTGGTGAATGGATGGTTTAAGCGAGAGGAATTATTTAGGGGTAAGGAGTATACTTTGGGAAGCAATTGGTTTTGATCAATTGTGCATCCTTTACGAGGTAGACACGTGTCCTAGGTATAAAGTGCAAAATGAGTATGGGGAAATGTGTCGTGTCATGGTAAAAATCCGAAGAGTAACATGGTATATTTATTTTTAGAAATTTATACTGTATAACCAGAATCACAAATTGAGCTACTTCATCGATATTTATGTTAACGTTCCTTTAAAGTTTTTGCTGTTATGCAATATAATATGTTCCACATACTTCATTGACTATTTTATATGTATTATGCAAACATAAGTTATTTCATCTTGATCTACAATATCCAAATAATATCGATAAGTTAATTATTGTTGGCGTCAAAATTGACCACCAACACCCAATTATGCAAAAGCTCTAATATTCAATCCAACCGCAGAAATATGAAGAGAAATAAATGAAGAACACAATTAAAACAATCAGAAAGTGAGTAAAAGGAGACAAGGTTTATAGTGGTTCGACTAACTCTGGTCTACGTCCACTCCCAAATAATTCTTTTTATTATACTGAAGTTTGTTTACAGTTAAAATCTAAAATCCAAGAATAAAATTGACAGAGTGTAGCCTTTGTTGAAGATAAAGAGAAGCAGAAAGAAGATCCCTTTTCTGACGCCATACCTGCTGTATTTATAGGAGAAGACGTGCACGAATCGAGCTGAAATGTTGGCAGAACGTTCAAGAGACCAAGACGAGTTCATCCAAAAATTTCTAGGCCCATTGGGACCCACAATAGGGATCGGTACTGATCCATATTTTGATGTCCAAATGGGGTGCGATCCCTCTGGTTGGTTCCCTCATGATGTTAGCTACTTGCCCTCCAAATTTCGTGTCATTTCGACTTATAGTTTGTGAGATATCGCGTTTTCCGTGAAATAATATTACTTGAATTCTGATTTTTGCCGATCCCTATGGAGGGATAGGTACCGATCTCTCCAACTTGCTTCAAAGACCATGCGATCCCTAGGGGAGCTTCTTCATGTTGTATCATGCTTAGCTGCCAAGTTTTACGCCAATTGGACTAGTAGAACTCGAGTTATTGATTAATCTTTGTTGCAATATGTTGTGAATGTTGATTATAGACGATTCCTCCAACTTACTCCAAATGCCATACGACCCTATGAGGTGTTCCACGTGTTCTAATTAGCTTGTCATTCAAGTTTCATGTTAATTGAATGTGTAGATGTTGAGATATTGATTGATTTTCGCTATAAAATTGGGTTTAGCCGACCCCTAAGAGGGATAGGCACCGATCCCTCTTACTTCATCCAAATGATATGCGATCCCTAAGGTAGGATCCCTAGGGTTTTCATATTTTGCTCACAAAATTTCATATGTGTTGGACTTGTAGATCGTGAGATATTAATTGTTTTCCACAAGAATGCCTTTGTACTATGAAGTATGCGGATCCTTGTTGTTGGAGCCAATCTACATCGATCCCTCTTATATATTGAGCCATATTCCATACTTTGAACATTCTGCCTGGCATATCTATCAATTCCATTCAACCTCGACTTGATATTATTATCTGCACTTGATTTTTGAGCCTTACAATCATTGTTCTAGACTCATCGACCTTAATAATTGTGAAGTCCATTGGGTTAAATCCGCCTGTATAGTGCATTGGCTAAAGGTGGGTTAACACTTTGCTCCTCAAAACATGCCTTGCGATAAGAAGGCGTGTTTTGAATCGCCATAAATCCAAAATCCGTAGTCCATAATCCATCGATAGCCATATTATCCAATTCTTTGTTAACCCAAATCCATGATCTCTTCGAATCGTTAGCCAAAGCCCAGACCGCTCCGGGCCTATATCCACATCCATAGCTGTTCGAAGTTGATATCCAAATCCATAACCTCTCTGGGTTGTTATCCTAATCCAAATTCTCGATCTTACTGGATCCTTGCCGAGCACAATCCATACTCGACAACCTGAGTAGGCCGATCCATCGCGTTGGAGCGAAGCGACCTACCCCTTATCAGGCATAGTCCATACCTGATGACCTTGATCTCTTCGGATCCTTGCCGAGCACAATCCATACTCGACGATCTGAGTAGGTCAATCCATCGTGTTCGAGTGAAGCGACCTACCACTTGCCAGACATAATCCATACCTGACGACCTGTGTTATCCATTACACTGATCCAAATTTAAACATTCTTAAGTCCATAAAATAAGAGTCCATACAACCAATAAACCAGAGTTCAAATAAAACTAGAAAAATATGAATTCGAAGCAAACAAGAAGAAAAAACAAATTTCACAAACTCTAACATTATGATTTATCATCATCTCAAAACATGCATAGAGACCGTCCTCAATCCGGTACATGTGTAAGTGACTTAGCGGTCCTACTGTGGAGTTTGCTACTTATTCCATGCCATCCCGATCAATTGATAACAAGTTGATGATGATGCCTTGATCCAATACCATTTTCATTTGGGGTGGATGGCGGCTGCTCCTGTTCCACCGCCGCAGCTCGAGTCCTTACGTATTGTTGTAACTGACCATTCCTCACATGTTCTTCAATGATATCCTTGAAATGCCTACAGTCATTTGTATTGTGCCCATCCAGCTCATGGAATATGCAGCGCTTTCCTGATGTCCGTTCGCGTTCGGAGGGTTCCCTCCTTGTCGGCCTCCGATATGGAAGGTGCCCTCGAGTATCCAGATATATCCGTTTTAGGGTTTCATTCAACTTCGAGTAAGAAGAGAATTTGGGTTCCCCCCTCTGTTCATTGAAGCTATTATCCATGTTCCGTTTACCTTTGTCCTTTCCTAAGCTTTCACCGGGTGGTTCTCCACCTCGTACCGTATTAACTTCTGTTGCATCTTTATCAGCTTTCGCATCTTCTTGTCGTAGAAACCTTTCAGCTTTATGGTAGAATTCCTCGAGATCCATCGGTGGATCCCTTATCAGTGATATCTCAAAATCTGAATTATTTGCAACTTCTGACACCGTCGCCATCAAAATCATCGATGGATCTGGTCGATCCACCGAAACAACTGCCGCATTGAACTTGGTTAATAAATTCTTGAGTGATTCTTTTGCCCACTGCTTTACCGATGTCAATGTCATTACATTTTTGGGTCTCGTAATGTGAACCCGAAACTGCTTCATAAATCTTTCGACCAATTCTGTCCATGTGCTAATAGATCCGCTCTCCAATTGTCTGAACTATAGCGCAGCTACATTCGTTAAGTACAAGGGAAAGCACCGTGCCAAGACTTCTTCCGATGCCCCCAGTACTTCCATGTGCCGTATATACCTCATCATATGCATAGTTGGATTCGACTTTCTGTCATAAGCTTTTAGTGTTGGTAGTTTGAATTCTAGTGGATTCCTAGCATTCCTGATATTAGGAGTGAATAGACTTCTATTTACATCCTCCCAGATCCCTGTTCACCAATCCTCCACGCATAGCTCGCCTTATCATCTCTGCAAACCTATCATTGTCTTCCAATGGTAGTCTCCTATCATCATGTTCAAGCTGCCCTCTGAGTCTACGAGGGAATTCTGAAACGTATTCCTCCGGACAAGCATCCAAATTCCGATTCGCACCAAGTTCCAGGGGATCGATCGTAGATTCTCTAGCATCACAATCAATCAGACTCGGGGGCATATCCCTAGCCTTTGGGGATCGGTGCCGATCCCTCTAGGATGGCAGAGGACTGCCACCGGCTGCTCTGTTCTTTTCCTTTGTCTATTGACTCCATTTTCATGTTTCTGGTTCTGATTTTCAGCAATTCCTATTGCTTCAACTCCTTGATTCTGTGCTCCAGCTTGTCCAATCTGTTGGAGCAAATTCTGCATCATCTTCTTCTGTCTTTCCAGCATCCTCTCCTACATAGCATCTGTCATCGTTTCCATCTCACCCTGGTGATGTATATAGATGCTTGATTAGCTCCAACTTTCGAGGAAGCCTTCCGACTCTCTTCATGGTGGCTCCTTTCTGGTAGCGCTTTCCTTGTTGATTGCTTAACCATTGCTTCCTATATCCAAGCTTCAAAATCTAAGCTTCCAGCTTTCAAATCCGCGGATGCAAGCCTTCTCAGTGAAAGCACCACAATGTTGGCGTCAAAATTAGCCACTAACACCCAGTTATGCAAAAGCTCCAATATCCAATTCAACCACAGAAATATGAAGAGAAATAAATGAAGAACACAATTAAAACAATCAGAAAGCGAGTAAAAAAAGACAAGATTTATAGTGGTTCGGCTAACTCTGGCTTACGTCCACTCGTAAATAATCCTTTTTATTATACTGAAGATCTGAAATCCAAGAATAAAATTGACAGAGTGTAGCCTTGGTTGAATAAAGAGAAGCAGAAAGAAGATTCTTTTTCTGACGCCATGCCTGCTGTATTTATAGGGGAAGACGTGCACGGATTGAGCTGAAATTTTGGCAGAAGATTCAAGAGACCAAGACGAGTCCACCAAAAATTTTTCAAGCCCATTGGGGCCCACAATAGGGATCGGTACCGATCCCATTTTGGTGTCCAAATGGGGTGCGATTCCTCTGGATGGTTCCCCATGACGTTAGCTACCTGCCCTTCAAATTTCGTGTCATTTCGATTTATGATTTGTAAGATATCGCGTTTTCTGTGAAGTAATATTACTTGAATTCTGATTCTGCCGATCCCTATGGAGGGATAGGTACCGATCCCTCCAACTTACTCCAAATACCATGCGATCCCTAGGGGAGCTTTTTCATGTTGTATTATGTTTAGCCTCCAAGTTTCACGCCAGTTGGACTAGTAGAACTCGAGTTATTGGTTAATCTTTGTTGCAATATGTTGTGAAGGTTGATTATAGACGATCCCTTCAACTTACTCCAAATGCCATGCGATCCCTATGGGGTGTTCCACGTGTTTTAGTTAGCTTGTCTTTCAAGTTTCATGTTAATTGAATGTGTAGATGTTGAGATATTGATCGATCTTCGCTATGAAATTGGGTTTAGCCGACCCCTAATATGGATATGTACCGATCCCTCTACTTCATCCAAATGATATGCGATTCTTAGGGTCCTCATATTTTGCTCACAAAATTTCATATGTGTTGGACTTGTAGATCGTGAGATATATTGATTGTTTTCCACAAGAATGCCTTTGTACTTTGAAGTATGCCGATCATTGTTGTTGGAGCCAATCTACGCCGATCCCTCTTATATATTGAGCCATATTCCATACTTCGAACATTCTGCCTGGCATATCTATCAATTCCATTCACCTCGACTTGATATTATTATATGTACTTGATTTCTGGGTCCTACAATCATCGTTCTGGATTCATCGGCCTTAATAATTGTAAAGTCTATTGGGTTAAATCCGTCTGTATACTGCCTTGGCAAAAGATGGGTGAACAATTATAATAAATAACATAACATCCAAAAAATATATATACTCTTAAAAAAGTATGATAAAATTTAGCCTTGCACCGTTTAAGAAGCTAAGCAGAATAATAATCATTGTTGTATATATGAATCATTTTCACCATTAAAATAAATAAAAAATCATCATTTTGTTGTTGCATATCTTAATTACTACCGAAGTTAAAGGAATATTTCAACGGGCAAGAACATTTGAGTACCGAACTTGGTATGCCGACACATATAGATATGATAATATGTGTGTGAATATAATCTTCCTCGAATTTTGGAATGTCTTGTGTATTCTAATTTCTACACGGTATCTTAACGTAACTTTGAACAAATGCAAAATTAGGATATGTTTTAAAATCTACACCGCCATCTATTAGGGGTAGAGTGCAACACTAGGCGTTGATTTTGTTCAGAAGCTCTATGTGATAATAAGGGTTTGTTGGTCTATGATACGAAATTGGCACATTAGGGTTTGCAACTAGACCCGACCCGGTAGATCCGAAAGCGACTTGATGGGCCTCGGTTCTAGGTGGGTCGGGTTTTGTTGGGTCCAAACTATACATTTTAAAATCTAAACCCGACTCGTTCCGATGTTCGCTTTGTGTTGGGTTGGTTCGGGTCTGATTGAGTAATACCACTAAAAGTACGTATGTTTTAATATTTTTTGGTCAGGTTTTTTGGATCGGGTTTGATCGAGTCTTCATGGTGTTTTCATCACCTAGACCCGACTCAAGATTTATTGAGTTCGGTTTGGATTCAGGTCTTCTCGGGTCGGTTCGTGTTTGCGGTTCTCGGTTCTAATTGCCAGCCCTCGGGCACACGAAGGGGACATTTGAAAAGGGCATGGTTCGTGAAAGTGGAACGTGTTTTTATGTACGAAAGGGGTATTCTGAAAGAGACATTCTAATTGTTTTGTTATAAATAATTATTTTGTTATTTAATTTTTGTTTTAATGATTTTTTATTTATGTAGTTAAATAATACAATTAAACAAGACACTTTCATTAGAAATTGAAATAAAAATACAAATAAAACTAGAAATACAATGGAATACAACTAGATTTCAGGTTGTGGGCAGACAGATAAGAAGACATGTGGATAGGCAGGTGGATGTCCCATCATAAACAAAATTTAGCACTAACATTAAAAAAAATGTCAAATTTACTTTCACACGAATCAGCCTATCGTTGCCTATTTCCGCTAATTGTTCTCTCATTGAATTTCATCCTATGCCCGTTTTGTTATACAAATTCTGCTCTTTAGTCCATCGTATTTGTAGCGAATTTGATCGTCCATTATCGGTATTTCATTCGAAATAGTCGCCAAAGCCTCATTCAACGCAGCTTCAATTTTCTCATGGATGTCTTTTTTGTGGATTCCACTCCATAAGCATTGGCGGCGCAAAGCATGAACAATATCGTAGCTTGTTTGAACAAATTCTTTGGACTATGAGGGGAGTTTTTCTGAACAGTTTCGACCATTCTGTAACTAGAAAAACACAAAAAACTAGAAAAAATATATATAGTAAACAGAAATGAGGTTAAGATGGGTATATTAAAAATTACCTCAAAATAGGATTGCCTTTTACGGATTTTTTGGGTTGAAGTTGGGGTTGATGTTGGATTGAAGAGAGAAGGGTGGTAATATATAGCTGTAAAAATATGAACGTTAAGATTAACCGATGTGGTTAACCGTTGACGTCAAACGCATTCGACGCCAACCATTGGTTTTCCAACGGTTGGCTCAAAAGGTTCATTTGGTGGGTCCCATGTCATACACGTTTGACGTGTCCATACTGACGCGAACGTCAAAGTGCCAAAAATTGTCTGGGAACGCACTCCAAGTGACTCAACATAAGGTAAGATGAATCTATGTGACCCCCCCCATGCACTGATGTATCAAAGCTCAGAAATGAAGCTTAGGTGGAGCCTTTGACAACATAGTTAGAATCTGTTCCAGCTCAACAATCTGATGAACCAATACATATAACCTATGAAATTGATTCTATAATTAAGTTTTCTCTTATTCTTTGGTATTTCAAATCAATTTCGACTGTGAATGCTAGTCTTATTGATTTCTCTCCTCATCTCCAAGACCTAATTTTATCACCATCTCATCCTCATCTTTAACATCTTAATGAACACCATTTTGATTCTATCAAACATCGATATATGTTCGAACAGCTTGCAAATCGTGAATGCACCTTCAACCCGATGTGTATCGTGGTTTCCAGCAGGTTCTGGTTATTGCCTGTTTTCTGTTTGATATATTAGAAAATTTACTATGTTAACTGAATTTTTCTGCGATTGAGATTGAGATGTCAGTTAATGTTTGCTTGTTTAGATATGAGTGTTATATTAAAGTCATGAGGGAAGATCTAATTCTTATGGTGAAAATACTTTCAATTTTGTCAGCTATAGATAACAATTATCTTTCTCTTTCAACTATGGATCGAACTATTGTTTTAGACCAGTCTGTTGTAAATTATGAAATTGAGCTGGTTTCTTATGGCTATATGCTTATATTCACGCTTCTTGCGGAAAACTGTGAATAAAGTATATTAATAGATGGAGAAGTATCATGTCTTGTTGGATGCCAAACAAATGCTACAAATGGAAATAATTACTTGGAAGAAAAACAATTATTTATTTTTACAACAACAATAATAAAGAAGAGATAACCCCTTAATTAATCGGTGAGCACATTGTTTAAGGGAGGAGAAGTGTTTAGTGGTTAAGGTAATACTTAGGAAGCAAATGGTTTTGACCAATCCTGCACTATGTACAAGGCTTTTTTGAGTAAAACGGTTGGTGCAAGCTCTTGGGGATACGATCAACTTACATTTGTGCTGATTTTGTGAAGGCTTTTGATTAGGTTGATGAGTTTAGGTATCTGGTTATTATGTGCTTGAAATAGTAGATTTAGTGTTTTTTATCAGCGTATCTCCATCACCAACTTAAATTAAAGAGTTCCTAAGATTCTTGTGGGTATGCTACCTGTTGATATCTAAACTCGTATGTAATCATAGGATTTGCACTGTAATTGTGAAGACAGAAGAAATTCCAATGGTTAGTCCTATGAATGTGTTGATAGTGCTTTCCTTCTAGTCTAATGAGAATTTTGTTTAGCTGTTTCAAATATATTGAGTATCTGGTGTGAGAATGAGGATGTACTGCATAATATTTATGATACAAGCCCGTAACATGCCAATCAACCTTAACCATGTATTCCAGTCATGTTAGCCCCTGCCAATGAATGATAAGTTTCTATTTTATTGTCGTTTCTAACATGTTTTGCAAAAGCCAAGGTAAACTCAAAATTTCCCACTTTGTGTTATGCAATGCTTTTGGGATGTTGGTATTGACATCAGTTTTTCAAATCTCGAATTTTGATTACGTCACGTACTGAGATTTTCACAGGATATCACGTATCGTGTGATGTTTCGAATGAGACGGATGTATCTCAGATTGACATCATATCTTAAAGTACATCTTGGATCTTAAAATACATGTCATGGTAATTTAAGAGCCAACATTTTATTTGCATAGAATGATAATTACCTGGATAATGTTTCTTTTTGGAAGGAGAATAATGTTTCTTTTTTGAAGGAGAGTAGTAGGTTAATATGTTAGTAACCAAAGAATTCTTCTCATGTGAACATTGATAAAATTAAAATAAAATGAAAAATATGAAATATTTGTTGTGATCTACCTGGATTAAGAGCTAAAATAAAATAAAATAAAATTAGTGAAAATATTAAAAAATAACCGGTAGGATATTTTACTTGGATCCATATAGAAGTAAAAGAGAAATGTAAATGGGAAACATATAATCTCTAACAAGGTCTTGGAATAATATTCCGGTTCAGATTTCACTTAAGTTTTTAATATCTTGAGCACGATGAATTGCCAAACAAGATATGAGTGAGATTTAATGTTTTATCTTGTTTAAGCGCAAAATTGAAATTTCGAGCTAGATCTCGAGAGAGATGGATGAGATTTAAAACTCTGGTCAACATCATTAACAGTAGTGACACATGAAGTGCTCTTCGCAATTAGTGTTATGATGTTAATTTTGTGTTTTCCATCATTATTTTATTAAATTTCAAATTGCTCTGAAATAGTCATACACTTGGAATTTTGTAAAGCAGTGATAGTCAGAGCTTATTTGCTGTATATTTTTGTATTTAAACCAGTTTCCTTTGTCTTTACATCATTAAAGTCTATAAGATAGTTTCAGTGATCATGTAAAGAAATATAATGGTGGTTCTTTTCTGAGTGTTGAACTACGAAATATGAAACAAAGGCTGTGGTTGCTAGGAAAATGAATTCTTTCAGAGTTTCAGTAGGTATCCGTGTGCATATGGGAAACATTTCCTAATATCCTCCATCATTGGACTACGTCTCTGTCATAATTCTAAATCATGTTATACCAAAATACTTTTCCTTACAGCTCTAAGAACCATATAATTGTTATTTGGGTTCAGATAGGCATTATAACTTTGTCTGTCTTTTCACTGTATGTGTTTGTTGTGTATTTTGTCCTTTGATATATTAATCAAATAAATTCATGCCGTTACGGTAATGATTTTTTTTTGGTCTTTTTCAGGCTCATCATGCTTAGAGGAACCAATGAGTCAGCATTTTTTTGACGATGCAAAGTTTTCTATGGCATCTGCTTCATCAAATTCATGTTCCTCACAATCTCCTTCAAGTTCTTGCTTGAGTTGCAGGTGGGATCTTTGTCTTATAAACCTGTACACCCTGTGTTCTTATAATATGTGGAAGTTTGCTTCTTTATAATAATATGATGTTTTTTAAGCAAATAATCGATCCTGAGGCTCGAATGCTAGTCGTTTCCTTTATACCCAACATTCATTTCTGTCTAAATTGTTAAACCTCTGACCTTCCTTTTGTCTGTTATTAGTATTCAGTAGTAGTAGCAGTTTAAATTTATTTCTAAAAGCACCCATTCTACGCATATGCTTTTCTGAATAAACAAGTTTTCTTTAATGGAAATATCAAACTATCGAGGCAAAATTTTAGTAATACATCGGATTTGGATTTAATTATTCATAATCCACCGGATTGGGTAATAATGGTACATAATCCATCGGATAATGAATCTTAGTACTCAGGATATATGGATTGATGCTGTGATCCAAATCCTATCCATTCAGAAGTCTATGGAGTATGGCCAAGTCGTATTACAAAATCAAATTATATTAACTAAGGTTTTCAAACTAAAATTATTTCCAATACTACCCTTAAGATTCCGAACCAGCTCTAATTTCACAACTGCATCAAATTTTATATATATATATATATATATATATATATATATATATGATTCATAAATTGAGGGTTTAGGCACTAACACTGATAAGGCTTGAATCAATGGATTTAGGTTCACTTGAATGTGTGCTTCTTTTTGATGATGCAACTATGGCTTTAAGTTATGATACACAATTTCACTATCACCTGACCGTCTTCCCATTTTTTGGCTCCTAGGAAAATTAGTAGTTTATACACCAATTTGCAACATAGTTTTCATTTTACTTAATGACCCATTAGTGATCCACTCCCTTTTCTTTTCGGCCAAGGGTTTTATGGTTGATAAATATTTGATGATAAATTTACTAACTATAATCATGACTAAAGAGCAAGTATTTATGGTTGCATATTTTCAATTAATACCTGTGATGGTTTGATATTCATTTGAGGAAGGAGACGAGCAAGCCTAGCAATGCACTACAACAAGGCAATTAATCAATGATCAATCTGAAAGGCCGTTTTAGTGAATCAGTGTTTTACCTTCTAACAATAATGTCGGTGTGGACTTTATATAAACACTCCAGCACATGTTTCTCTATGTTCTGCTATTCCAATGTCATATACAAACATATCTTTGAATTGATTTACTTTTTTACATCATGAAGATTTTTATATTGATTATTGCTCTTAGATGTTACAAGTCAATCATAATATATTTCTTGGCATTGACTTTCATTTTGACAGTTTTTGTTGTTGAATATCTCTACATATTCAATGTTTGTTCATTGTTGTGTTAAAGATGTTCATTCTTCTATTGGTCAAGATCCTCAGAATTGTAACAGGTTTTATGTCATCATTTAAGTGTGGAGGTGGTATTGATTTGTTCAAAACGTCTCGTGTGTGTTAATCTCTGTCACCACTTATTTCTAAAATACGTGTTTCATATTGTTTTCCTTAAACAAGTCATATAACTGGATATGAAAGTCAATTTTTTTATGCATTCCTCTATGTTGATCGCTCGTGTTTACATATTCTAAAACCGCGTTTGTTCATGTAGGCATACAAATGTTTTCCAGTCACTAGCATGCAGAGAAATCTCTTCTCAACCAAGATGCTCCTTGAAAAGGTTGCAGAGGCAAACCGCAAAATATGGGTCAAACTGCAAAGAAATAGATGCTAGACATGAATTAAATTCTTGGTAAACCATCTATATTTTTTTGCATGCAATTTTAATGTGCTAAAAAACATGGTTACATGTACATTGCTGTATATTAATTTCTACACAATTATCAGTATCTTGATGACATTTATCTGATGTTTATTTGAGGGCATCATTTTCAGGGTAGAAGCAAAGTCATTGCATCATTTGTCAGCTAAATATTGCCCTCTTTCACCTCCTCCACGATCAACAATTGCTGCAGCATTTAGTTTGGATGGAAAGACAATTGCTTCTACACAGTGAGTTATTGTTGTTTGTACTTGTAGTAGCAATTTTTTTCATAAATAATTGCTATTATTCTCTTAAAGGCTAATGGTTGTTCTACAATAAGTTGCTAACTCTGTCTAGTTATATTCCAGTGGCGATCACACTGTTAAGATAATCGACTGCCAAACCGGGAGATGTTTAAAAATCTTGAGTGGCCATCGGCGGACACCATGGGTGGTATGCATAATGCATCTATCATTATATTCATCACTTAAGTTTTCTCTATTTTTTCATATATATGTTGATGGATATTTTCGTGTGTGTGTGTGTGTGTGTGTGTATACACATATACATATGTATGATGTGCACCTGCACACATGTGGATCACATACGCTCTTTTATGCATGTATTATCGTGGTGTGTGTATTTCTGCTTCCAGCAATATCTTTATATGCTAACTATTAATTGTGGTTATGTTAGAACTTATGATCCAATATATTATACCCAGTTATGACCACTCAGAGTGTTATATATCAACAATCATTTACATTCACCAAAAGTCAATTTCCATTGCAACGCACAACGTTTGGAAATTCATCTTTTTTATGCTAATAATTAAATTACTCCAACAAGAATTTGAAATAGAACCGGAATCTTATTATTATGTCTAAGAAAGATATATTTTCACTGAAGACCAAACAAATTACAAAATATTTTTGCCTATTTTTTTCCATTCTTGTAGGGGAGAAAGTCCTCATCTACCTTGACCGGCATCCTTAAGCATTAAATACTTTGTTTAGAAAAATTAGATATACAAGGAAGATTGAGCATGTACTTTTTCTTACATTAAAAAACACATCATTTTGCGCCGTTGTTTTTTATTTTTATTGCCTGAAAATAATAGATTACAACCTGAGACCTAACAAGATAGCCTAGTTTAATTTCTTCGATAGTGGATTCTGTTATCGAGTGGATAAAAAAATGTTTCCTGCATCTTGTTTATTTTTCCTCTTAATTTTAGGAAATGTGTATTCACGTATTATTTATTATTTAGAGTCTCAATTACTGATTCCCTGCAGGTAAGATTTCACCCACTGTGTACTGAAATACTTGCTAGTGGCAGTTTGGATCATGAAGTAAGGCTGTGGGATGCACAAAGTGCCGTTTGTATAGGATCACATGATTTCAGTAAATAAAAATTCCTATCTGCCCTACAAAATTAATGCTAATTGTTCTCCTATGCTCAGACCTTTTCCCAGGATATATAACATACTGTATTTCTTCCACATGTAGATCGTCCTATTGCCTCTATTGCTTTCCATGCTCAAGGGGAGTTGCTTGCTGTAGCATCAGGTCACAAGGTAAAAACTTTTTCCCATTTGGTTTGCTTACACAAATCTTCTTTTATTTACTCTAAATATCACTTTTGTTTCTTCCAGCCATCCATTAGCATATATACACCCTTAACTAGTATTCAGAGTTGAGCATCAACATTTGTAGCAAAAAATGGGGAAAAAAAACCTCATCAGTAAATAAAATTATATCTCAAAAAACACCAAAATATAGTAACCACATGAAATTATAATAAGTTAAATGAGATAAATTTGTGGGTAATGTTACAGAATTAACTTTTAATACCTCCAACAATTTCCGTGTTCCAATAATTAATTAGTTTTTCTAATTTTGAGTTAGTTATTCATGTGGAACTATGGCAATAAAGAAAAAGCATCGTCTCCTTCAATAGTATTAAAGACCAAGCGTTCATTAAGGGCTGTGCATTTTCATCCTCATGGAGCTCCTTTACTGTTAACCGCAGAGGTATATATTCTAACCACCACTCTTTGATTTGCTATTACTTGTCAATGAAGCTCTTTTCAACATTTTTTGTGCCTTTAAGTTTGGGCATGCCTTAATAAAACAGTAGGTAATGTGTTGAATGGATGAATAGTCAAAAGACAGGAATGTCCTTTATGAAACTTATTCATGCTTATATGTTATGTAGATCAATGATCTTGATTCTCCCGACTCACCATTGACATATGCTTCCTCTTCTGGCTACTCACCATACCCTCCTCCAGCTGTTTTTTTTGCAAGTATCAACTCTGACCTTCGTGCTCAGTTGGAAGCTAACCTATCTCTAATTCCTTCTCCTTATTATTTTTGGCCAACATTTATACGGGATGAAGGTAGTTCTTCCTTTAATATAGGTGGTAATGCTGAAGCATATAATAATCAACAAACTAATATTGGAAATCAGCTTGCTAATTTGGTGACTCCTATGGAGATGTCACCTAATCCATCAATTTGCGTTGATCTTCAAACTTTACTGAGAAATATAGAAGAGGGGCAGCTGCATCAATTTGTTCCAGTAAGTGATGCAACACGGTGGGAGCTACCTTTTTTACATGGCTGGTTGATGGGTCAGACTCATGGTAGCTCACATTCAAACTATCCCAGTATCAATCAGTCCAGGGTGTCTGGTCGATGTAGCTCTCGTCATCATAGATCACGGTCTCGTGTAATTGCATCAACTGCTTCTGGAGAAGCAGCTATGAACGTACAAAACAGTGAGATTGCTGGACCAGAAATTCCAACGTCACTTAACGTTCCGATAGTTTCTTCTGAATCACCCTGTACAGTGAAACTGAGAATATGGCTGCATAATATACAAGACCCATGCTCGCCTCTAGATGCAGATAAATGCTGCCTAATTGTTCCTCATGCTGTGCTTTGCAGGTTTGGTTTCTAAGTCCTCTTTGAAAATTGTGTATTTATCTGCGATGTTTGCATATGAACCTTACCAAATATCGAATGTAATATTTAGCATGCATGTGCTGCCTATTGACTCAATGGGCTTATCTGGGACAATTTAAGCTAAACTGTGGGTTGATATGCACATGCATTTTTATTTTTTAAATTTATCTGACAATATGAGCCACAAAGGTGAAACGGGTTTACTTACGTAATTTTTTAACCCACTAGGTCATTTATCTTATTTACATGTACTTTGTTACCATTTTGGCCACTGGATCACATTTCTCAGTCGAGGAATCAAAATGCAGTATTCTAAAGTGAATCATACCTTGATCCTTTTCTTCATTCAGATTTTAACCTTTCATAGAGTAGTCCTATTTGCTTTCTTGGGTCAGTCCCTTATGCTGTTCACTTCGATATATCTTGGTTGGGTTCAACATGTGCTTGATTGACAACTAATTTACTTGCTCATTTTTTTAATACTACTCTTTGAAATCTTTATTTTTAAGGGTGCCTCCAGAGAGTAATTTAGTTATTCCCAATACACAAAGATGTAATTATGTAATATATATTGGTATATAGTCAAGCTGAGATTGACATCTACTGGTTAACTACGTACCAATTTGAACCATCAGGAGCCACTTCCTCAATAATTTGAAATTAACCTGTCATATTTCAATTAATTTCACAGTTTCATCTGGATGTCAATGATTTGGTATTTTTTTTCCTGAACAGTGACATGCCATTTTTTTTGGGGCTCGTATTTCATATGTGTTTTAAACATTTATTTTTACAGTTTACCTTGTATGTAGATCAACTTATCTTAAATTTGCATATAAGTTGTTTTTGCCTAGGGCTCTTATTGACGGTTTTGAGTAACAGGGCTCTTGAATTTTTTTTTTTGATTTAACAACATTGTTGTGATCGGTGAGCTTATTAAAATACGTAGACTTGGATTGTGGCAAAACTCACTTTTTCTTTCTTTCTTTAAACATGATTTCATTTACATCTATAAGTTGTGATTGATCATCTTTTTTTGCAGTGAAATGGGAGCGCACTTCTCTCCTTGTGGGAGATTTTTTGTAGCCTGTATTGCATGCAAACTTCCTCAAATGGAAAGTGATCCTGGACCCCATGCTCATATTCTCCATGATGCAGCTGGGGCATCACCAACTCGCCACCCTATGCCATCTCACCAAGTTGCATACGAGCTTCGTGTTTATTCACTTGAAAAGGCTACGTAAGTTTCCAATTCTGCATATTTTTCCGAGAGACTGGTTGTTAAATGCACGATGAGTTGAATAATATATGTGTGATTACAGATTTGGAATGGTTCTGGCATCAAGAGCAATCAGAGCTGCCCATTGTTTGACATCCATTCAGGTTAGAAATATTATGTGTTAGCAATCAGAGCTGCCTGTTGTTTACCAATTTCCTTTTTCCGTAGTTCGTTCTATCAGTTAACCTCTTTAGTCTTTACTTACCACTTCATCATTTTGGTTTGTGATAATTACAACCTTCCGTACATCTCAAACTCTCATTTATGCCATTCTGTGCAAAATGTAAAATTTTAATTAAAGGTGAGAAGGGAAGTAAAGGATACAAAAAGGGAAGTGCAGTTGCCAATCTTCATTTTCTGTTGTACCTGCTGAAGTGGGATGATTTATATCGTTTCTTGATCAGTGATACAAGTTCATCCATTGTTTTTTTTTAATTCAAAAATTAAAACGTTCACTAGATTTTTTCTGTGGGTTTGAGCAGCTGTTACGATTTATATATCTGTCCTATCTTTTATTTTCCGACAAATTTTTTCCCGATAATAGGATATGTAAATTAGAGGTGGAGTCTTGGCGCAATGGTTAGGTCACCCGCATGGTGATCTGGGTGGCCAGGTTCAAGTCCGGAAACAGCCTCTTAGCAATGCGAGGGAAATGATGCGTACATTATCGACCTCCCCAGAGCCCGCTATTGTGCGGGAGCCTCGTGAACTGGGTTCCACCTTTAACAGGATATGTAAATTACACGTAGATTATGTATCAAGTCCCCAAATATGAGGTGTTCAGCAGTAGCACAGATGCACTGTCACAAAATGCTGCATCATCATATCACTTGCCTTCTTTGTGATTTCAAACTTTTTTTTTGGCATAGTAAATGACATGGGGCCTGCTACACACAGAACTTCTTTCACACGACACTTCATTAATGGTTTGGCGCTGCCATTTTGGATGGGTTAACAACGCTGAACGTATTTTCTGCGTCATGTTGGAACGTTTATGTGATTTAGAATCGGTTGATGAACCTCTTTTGGAAATACTCCTTTTTTTATAATTGGGTATTTAGGTGTAGTACCTAATTGTACTACTACTCTTAGGTAATATATAACATACTATAAGCATAGTTATCAAGGCGCGCGCCGGCTCATAAAAGGCTCAGGCGCACATTGTGCGCCTTTTTGTAGTTTGAGTGCGCCTTTTTGCAATTTGAGGCGCCTTTTTGCAAAATCCAAATTTTAGTTTACAAAATAGTTAAATAAAAATTTAAATAGTTAAATAAATTATAAAATATGGTTTAAAATTTAAAATTTAGATATTAAAATATTTAAATAGTTGAATGAATTATAAAATATGATTTAAAATTTAATTTGTAGTTAGTAAAATAGAAGATCAAACTTGTATAAAAGGCACGCAAAAAGGCCCAAGGCTCAAAAAAGCCCAAGGCTCAAGGCTTGCGCCTTTTTGCGTCTTAGCGTCTTAACTACTATGACTATAAGTCATCATATGTCCAGTAGTTCGAATAATGCTACGCATGACTTGAATCTACGACCTAACGGATCAAAGCTGGAGCGCCTAACCACTGGGTGGTGATGGACTTCAGAAATACTCGTATTCTGACAGAAACAGTTTTAACAGAAGTAACTTTGTAACCTACTCTAGATACTTCTAGCAGACTGCACGTTGGCCCAAATTGGCTTTGACCAGTTCTGCATAGAAGTATGATGAGCTAATGTTTATATTAAGATCACCTATGGGAAAAAAAACAAATCATAAAAACAGTACTTTAATTAGGTACATAAATCATGGTGGAAAATAATGTATGCATCTATCTTTTCAAAAGAAAACTGTATGTATTTACATTTGTGAGATGAGTCGTGACACATTTAAATGCACTAAAACACTAACAGTACCACTGAAAAGTAATAATAGATTTTGTGTTTCTGGATGATCTGCTATTTAAGATTTCAGTATTCAAGTATAATGTATGATAGCACATGTTGGCGCAAACCTAATATGCTCCTCTTGTTATTCATGGTCCAACAAATAAGCCAACCAGGATTGATGCTAGAATTTCAGTATTCAGGTACAAATATATATAGCCCATATTGGTGCAAAACCTAGTCCTTCCCAACTATAGTACATTTCACATCTTGGGTGAAAGATCATGAAAAAATGGTGCAAATTTATTTTGTCCCAACTATAGAACACTTTCACATCGTAGATTAAGGTTTGAGGTTTTGTTTGTAGTTTTGGTCATTTGAATTTGTCTTAATTTTAATCAACCATTGAAAATTTCAAAAATTTCCGAAATTTTGGTTTTGTTTTAGACTTTAATGTTTTTTCAATTAAACTAAAGAGTAGATTTGACCTAAAGTTAAACTAAACAAGGTAAACTAAATACTAGGATTACTAATTAAACATTAGCATAACATTATATAACATAACCTAGCCTTTTTAAGTAATCCGAGTCCATTTCAGTATTGAACACAGCCTAATCTAAAATCCAACCCAAATAAACATCAAACCTGATAGAAACCCTACAAACATTGATTTCACATTCATTGTCTCCACATTCAACAACTTCACTTTCCAAACTCATGGCTTTATAAAAAAAAAATCTCGGGTTACGCGAAGGAGAAAACTTCATTACGATGTCAATCTTGAGGATAAACAAACTCAATTAGGACCCCCCCCCCCCACACGCGCGCGCGCACACAACCCACCCACACCCCAAACCAAAAAAAAAAGAACCACACACACACACACAATTTGTTGGCGTTATAGTTAGAACCAAGATTCTGACCGGATTTTGTCCTGGTTCCTGTCAGAACCAAATTAGGGCGGCCGGAGTCTCCGAGTTCTTACAAAAACGTTACATACGCCTTGCCTTGGATCATATCACAAATTATTGTAAATTTAGTTAGTCCCAACTATAGAACGTTCTCACTCCTTGGTTGAAAGTTTATGACTATCGGATTACGTGATAACCACTATGCTTGTGTGGAGTCATGGAGCAGAAGGTTAATAGCTTTCAGGTTATCCAAAAACATAAACAATGTAGCTTATGGGTCTTCGCATAATAGCATATGACCATTTATTTTATATTTTTGAAACTGGGTACTTAGGTGAGAGTGCGTAGTTGTGTACTACAAGACTTAGATAGTAGCATACGACAAGTCAATATATGTCTAGTGGTTCGAATCACGCTTCGTAGGACTCGAACCCGTGACCTCACGGACTAAAGTCGGAGCGTCTAACCACTAGGACAGTGGTGCTGGACAACATATGACTATGTAGCTGTAGACAATGATTGCGCGATGTTAGTGCTTTGCATGATGTTTTTACTTTTATCGAGTACATAAAGTGGTGAGGATAATAACAGTCTTGTTTTGTTATAGGGAATAACAAAAAGACGAAAGTGAATGATAAAATGATTGAATTTTAACACTAAAAATATTACTAAAGAAAATTAATAAATAAGATGATTTCCTTTATGAAATTGTAATAGAAATACACCAATGACCTTTTGTTACAAACCGAAATTATCGATTTACCTTTTCTTTTCCCCCACTACATGAGAAATAGAAATCAAATCCATAGGCCATTGTACATCTAAATCCTGAATGCATTCATTCAAATAATAATAATAATAACAGTCATTCAAATAATAATAAATTAATAATAATAGTCAGATTTAGCAATTTAACATGACAGAAGATAACTTGTTAAAATTCTCGATCACCTTCTGTGTTTGAGGAGGAATTTGTATAAGATGCACATATTCAAAAATTGAATAATGCAATTTGAATAACTTTTGAATTATGTAATTTATGATTTGCAATTTTTAACACGTAATTTGAATATAAGTTGATATTTTGAATGAAGTGGGTCACGTGATAAAGAAACTTGTTTATTAGTAATTTTATAATTTAGCTTGAAGTTCGTTTGTGATTTATTTGAATTGTATTAAACAATGAGTGCCAAATGTGATTGAGAATATTTCACTATTGTAAAACCATTTTGCTTGAAAATGTACAAGGATTTTAGGGTGACAGTTGATGTTCTTTTATTTTCTTTTTCATAAAACACATGGGCAATCTTCAGATGCCTTTGCATGGTTACATTTATAATATGTATGATTGATAAACATTGTTATTGTTTTTTAAGATTTGATTCCCTTGGTATTACTAATTATCTTTTCTTTTGAAACCTCCCTGATGCCAACTTTTGTCATCTAACAGTTCTCTCCTACATCTGAACACATATTATTAGCATATGGTCGTCGCCATAATTCTTTATTGAGGAGCATTGTCATTGATGAAGAGACCGCGATACCAATTTACACCATCTTAGAGGTACTACTCTCTTCTTATTTTATTTCACGATTAACTAGATTTTGCTAGTAGGTTGAATCAAAATAATATCATATGCAGTTGTCTTATAAATAAATGTATGCTCTTGTTTTTTCTAAGAGTTTACTGGTTGGTTCATGAGTATTTGCACGAGGATGTGGTCTTTGCACAAGCCGTTGACACATTTTTGGAGGATTCTGCAGTTTTATAAGATCTTTCTGAAGATGATTTCGGATGTTACATCGCTTGTTCATAGCCTTTTTAAAATCAAATAATTGTTGGCTAAAAGTAAAATATTCCTACTATATGTGCAGCAATCATTCCTTTTCAGATTGTTAGAAACTCAGATCTCAAACATCCTAAACTATATAGCATTAATCCTAATGCCATGATTACCCCTAATTTATAGTTTTAATTTATCAAATGAAATGAAAAGAGATGTGAATGTAAAAAAATTAGTCCATGTATGTATGATTAATTAATATTGATATAAGCATACAAATTCCCATAAAATAATTGGAGATATGAGATTCAAATACCTGCATAATATTTTTATTTTGCTTTTGGGATATGCATGGTACCAAAACAGTACAGTGTTTGCTTAAACTGCTGTGAACTGCCTCATGAGTTTAGTATCGACTTATCTACAGCAGTTGGTGCCATTTCCTTTTGCTACTGTACGCTTAAATAAATATTATAAGTTACTTGTAGAACATAGAGTTGATACTATTTATATGTTTGTAATGTTTACTTCTGGAACGTAGGTCTATAGAGTTTCAGATATGGAGCTGGTAAGAGTTCTTCCCAGTGCAGAAGATGAAGTGAATGTTGCATGTTTTCATCCTCTTATTGGAGGCGGACTCGTCTATGGAACTAAGGTATTGTGAAGAATGTGTCCAAAAGACCTTGATATTTTGTCTCTCACAAAGGCTCAAAACATATTTACTTTTTTTGATCCCTCCGCACTGTTTGTTACATCAATTATTTACTTGGATAAAAAAGTTAGAAGGACTAGAATTGTCAACACTTGATTCATGTCTGGTTATAATTTCTGATTGCAGGAAGGCAAACTCAGAATTCTTCAGTTTGATGGCTTTCAAGAAGCAAATTGACATCCAACTTTTTGCATGAGAAATATGTTTGAGTTAGTAGTTCTCTCTATATATTTTCATTAGAAATTATGATTTGAAGCGGCATTTGAGTTTTGTTTTTGTCTGCATATAATATCAATATTTGTATATGATACCGTTCAATCTTCATGCAATCCTAGAAAATTTCGGACTTTGTGAGCTTTTAGAATATGAGAAAACTAAAATTAGAATTTCGTACCTTTTTTTTCTTCCAGACCCAGTAAATTTTGTGTTATGAAGTAACCTTAGATGGTGAGGGTTGCTCTATTTATAAGGGGATAGAGGGTTGAAATTTCCGTGCAGTTGACTCATTCCACTAAATAAGGGGATAGGGGGTTGAAATTTCCATGCAATCGACGCACTCCACTAAATAAAATATGGTTAATTAATAGGTATTAATTATACTTTAAATGATCATTTCACTAACCTAAAATGTGGTTAAGCAATAGGTATTAGGTATACCTTAAAGATTCATTTCACTAACCTAAAATGTGGCTAATTGATAGGTATTGATCATTCCGAGTCAAATCCACTTGACCATCAAGTGACATAATTTTCCCAACTTCTTAATTTCATTTTTTATCACTTAATAACTAAGACTACATAATTGAGAAATTTATCAATTATAATTTTGTATTTAATAATTAATTTCCAATAGTCTCCCACTTGGTTTTTTATAACTAAATTAGGTACCATAAGTGTGCGGCATTTGATAAATATGGTTTGCTTTAATTAAGTGATCTACGGTTGCGAGTCATGTCGGTTCCATGCTATTCATGATCGTAGTTCCTTCTATGTACAAAATCAATATTACATTCAGCAAAGTCTTTAGTATTGGGTATCATAATGGTCGCATAATGTCCCTTAGAAATAATAGACTATTATGTCAAACAATAATCATAATCATATGCATGCATTTATAAGAGATAAAAACAATAATAATCAAAACATCCTTGTTGAATTCAAGTACATAGTGTTGTACAACCAAGTCAAGAAGGGATGGTTCTTTCGTAAGAGATTATACAATGTTATCATCAGTATTGGTATGATCAGTTGATACCCTTTTCCTTCCGAACCTCTTCTTTCACTAATAGGTATTTCATTTCAATATGCTTAACTGTCTTAGTATACCTACTGTTCTTCGAGAAGAAGACTGCTGTAGTATTAACACAACTAATTTTGGGCGGTTTAGATATTAATCAAGTAACCCTAATTTCTGAAATAGAGTTTTTGCAGCCTTGAACCATGATTTGTAGCTTCAAAGCAAGCTACAAATTCAACTGCCATTGTAGATAATTCAATGACATTCCGCTTGGCATTCTTCCATGAAACGGTGCCTTCAGGAAGGAAACTTGAGGTGCTCTACCCACTATCAAGGCACCCTCCAAAATCTAAGTCTGAGTAACTAATCACCTCAAGGTGAACGACCTTCGTACATGTGAGCGTGTGGTCTTTGATACTTTAATACCTCAATGTTTTCTTTGCAGCCTTCCAATGATAAGTTCCCAGATTGCTTTGTTATCTTCCTTGCATCCAAATGGCAAAAATGATGTTCGATCTAGTGCAAACTTGTATATACGATAAGCTCCCTACGAACGAAGCATAAGACATGCCTTTCATTTCCTTATCTAAGTCACTTTTAAGGCACTGTTTTAAGTTGATTTTATTCTCTTTTCAAAGTGGAACATTAACATGATTGTTGGTTTGCACATTGAATCTTTCTAAAACTTTGGTATAATAATTGTAATTGTAATTTAATTGAAATAGTACTTATTCTTTCCAAGAATAAAATACACAAAGCAAAGTCCAATAAGAAAGGTCTTATGTAATTTCATACTTTACCGTAACCCTAAAAATCGTCGTTTCAACAAAGCCGCCTTCATAATACTGATTTCTCCTTCTCCATTTATCTACTTCTCCTTTCGCCCCCTCTCTATCTTTCTATGCTCGATTTTTTTTTGCTTTAATTCGATTTCTTCCTCGATTTTTCTTGTTATAAGCAAATATGCCCAATAAGTCCAGCTTGATGCTTCCATTTTGCTGCTGCTGGATGTTGCTAGCTACGCGGTAGATAATTAATTAGAAATAGATTTTTCTCCTTACGTCAATCACCGGAAGTAGATTTTGAAACAAATTCCGGTCCAGTCAATGCCGAAATTGGACAGGAATGATCACAATTTCGGCGTGCCGGACGGAATCTTGAACCAAACTTTTGTGGCAATCCTAACATACATCGTGATCTATCTTGATCATGAAGGATGCCTCACTTAAATCTTTCATCACAAAGTTTTTAGAATGGTATTTCTTGGTTTCACATAATAATCCAAAATTACTACCGGTGATAAGTCGGCGGCACACATAGTATTAAAAACACAAGCTTGCTCTCACCGATCTTCCCGTGTATACATCGATCGACTATATATCCTGTAATAAAGTCTTGGGGTTGATCTATATAAACTCTCATTTGAACTCGCATTAAGGAAGCCGCTTTTATATCAATTTGATGCAACTTCATGTCATGATGAGTCACTAATGCTAATATGATTCTTAATGAGTCCTTAGAAACTGGAGAGTTCTTATCATAATCAATGCATTCTTTTTTATTGAACTATTTTGCAACAAGTTTGGCTTTATGTCGTTCGATATTGTCTTTGGAGTTAAGTTTGGTTTTAAAGATCCATTTGTAGCTAACTTGTCTCGTCTTTTGGCAATTGTTGTCCAAAAAATTGGTACACCCCAATATCATTCGAATCAAACTAATATAAAAATGATGAAATCAAAAGGGAACAAGTAAAAACAGTTTGGAGAAATCTTTGGCCAACGCCCCATTTAATTGATTTTATTTATGAATTCTCTTTGGAATACATAATTTACAATCAAATCCAAGTTACAATCTATTAGATCTCGTTTTTCTCAAAGTCTTATGAGATAGAATATGAAGAATATCGATCCCTTTTCAATTGAAGATATACCGCTATTTATAGATGTGATCTAGCACAAATTTCATCATTCCAAGTTTGAACAAGTCTATTTCCTCAGATCTGATGCTTCAGCGCGAAAAGCTGGCCGTCATCCACGTTTCCCAAGACAGTCATACAAGTCGGTACCGATATGTTTTTGTATACCAAAACTTCAATTTTCTTCCTGGCTCGGGCGTTCCAAGCCTTCAAAGTAGCCAAATCAAGATCGAAAAATCATGTCGGTACCGACCATATCATGTCGGTACCGACCAGATCATGTCGGTACTGACATGATTTTGATATTTAAAACTTAATCAATTTTGTTGCACTCTTTCATTTTGTCATTCTTGATGGTTTTCCAAGTCATGTCGGTACTAAACATGTCGAAACTTGGTCAAATCTTTGATATTTTCAGTTTTGACCTCTTTTAAGAGTCTTTACTCATTCCTTCGTCATTTTATAGTTCCGTTTCTCCGATCTGACTCAATTCTTAGGTTGTCGTAAATTTGTCGGGAACACTTGTCCTCCAAAGCATGTTTTGTGAAAACGAAGCGTGCTTTGCTTAAGAACATGTATCAAAACTGGTAAATTTTGATCAATCGAGTTCTTTGGCTATTTACTGGACCAATCATGGCGAATCATCCAGTTTCTTTGGATCCACCTACAAATCAAAGGTTGTTCTAGACCTATCATGACCAAGACTCAGTCCTTGTCTACATGCCAATCATAAATCATAATTATTCCGCATTCCCTTATGGTTTAACATATCATAAATCTTATATCATGCTACCATGCATCATAATCACAATAATGCATTGCCTCCTCGATTGGAGCATCACTTACGAATCGTTTAGTATCGCCCAACATTCCATTATAAGTCCAATTGGATCGAGGCAATGACATTCATCGGCAATTCAGTAATCATTATCAAATCATTTCAAATCAAAAGGCGTTCAGATCTTGAAATTATGTTTTTAATCTCTCCGGATCTTGAATCTATAGTGACTCATTTGCTCGATCTATGGAGAGGGGACTCAATTTCTAAAGCGCATCCATCCACTCGATCTCTGATGAGGGGACTTGCTATCCTATACAAGTCCATTTGCTCACTTTCCAACGATGAGACTCGCGTTTTATTGTTTTGTCACACTGTCTCCCCGGTCGATGAAACTATTATATGTTTATCTATCAAGCACTACGAATCAAAACATGTTCTGATAGCATCCAACGATAATATAAAAATTAAATATCGTTTAATATCCCTTATCAGATTTTCATATATCCTTATTTAAATCGTAATGCATCGAGAAAGAATCAAAACATCTAATCCAATCAAGAATTACTCTCGGACTTTAACTCGATCGACTAGGATCTTGTATCATAACTTATTCAAACCAAAAGTGAAGTGTAGAAAATAAACCTAGCTCTGATCCATCCCAATCATGGGATAACCATATCCGACTCGGATCCTTGACCACGATCGGGTATATCCACCATAGATGGTGGTCATTTCTGCCGTACTACTGCGGTTTGTGCCATAATAATCTGACTCTTGACGTATTGTTGTAACCAACTACTCCGAATCTGTTTCTTTATCAAATCTTGCAAATGTCTGCATTCATTCGTCTTGTGCCCATCTGGCTCATGGAAAAGACAATATTTTTCAGACTTCGTCTCCCAATCTTTGGATTCTCTCTTAACGGTTTTCCTGTAGAGATCTACCCCTAGTATCAAGATAGGTCCTCTATGCAGTTTCAGTCAAATCAGCGTAAAAGGAAAATTTTAATTCAAATTCGTTCCTTTATCAAATTTTGCAAATGTCTGCATTCATTCGTCTCGTGTCTATCCAGCTCATGGAAAAGACAACACTTTTCAGATTTCCTCTCCTAATCCATGGGTTCTTTCTTAATGGGTTTTCTGGAGAGAATCTGCTCTCAGTATGAAGATAGATCCTCTCCGTAGTTTCAGTCAAATCAGCGTAAAAGGAAAATTTCGACTTCCTCTTTTGTTGTTTTGATGCTCCAAAGCCGCTATCAGCTTTTCTTTTCCTTTTATCTTTTCTAGATCCTGCCTTGAACAGTCCTCCATCATCCACAACATTAACTTCACTGTTTCCAGCTTTCGCATCCTCCTGGCGTAAATATCTTTCGGCTTGATAGCAGAAATCCGCGAGATCCACTGACGGATTCCTCTCCAATGCCTTCTTGAAATCACTTTTGTTAGTGACTCCGAAAACCATCGCCACTAGAACTATCGATGGGTTTGGTTTTTGAACTGCAATGACTATTGCGTTGAATCTAGTCAAGTAATCTCGCAAAGTTTCATATTCTCTCCGCTTTACACTTGAAAGCGTCATCACATTTCTCGGTTGGACAACATGAACTTTGAACTGACTCATAAACCTTTCCGCTAATTCGATCTACGTGCCGATGGATTCATTATACAGCTGGCAAAACCACATGATTGCCAAATCAGTCAAGTACAAAGGGAAGCATCGTTCCACCACTTCCTCCAAAGTTCTTATCTTCGTGCCTTTCTACCAGCCCTAAATTTATTTTCCATCATTGTATTCAATCTAATTTAATATCCAACAGAATCACGAGATGCTACTTAAAATTAAAAGTTGTTCAAGAGATTTTGATATGCTAGTCTTTAATATAATCTTTTATTCTAGTAGTAAAAATGGGGTGCTTCATAGGAATCTTTGTATATCGAGGTTTTCGATATTAGCTCTTAATTCCATTCTGGAATTGATTCTCACCATTTATTTTGTTTGTTGAATGTATCTCATCAAATGAACTGTTGGATCCGTCCTTCCATTATATGACTTCAATGTAGATAGTTTGAAATATGTCGGATTTCTAGCGTATCGGGTGTTTGGATTGAAAGAGTTTCCGTTCACATCCTTCAAACTCCGATATAGGGCTCTACCTGGAAGTACATGCCTTACCACCTCAGCTAGGAGATTATCCGGATTCAGTTGAAATCTTTGTGGCTCCGCACGCCTTTGATTCAAATCTTCTTCATACCCACAGTTCCTAACAAGAACTTCCGGTTCTACTCCCGGTGGTTGCATGTTCGCATTCCAATCTTCATTCTTGGCTCCAGCATTGTCCGTCCTAAGCATCCTTGCTTGCTCAACATCCAAAACATGCCCCTCGGTCCAAACCTGTCGATATCATTGGTCCGGACCAATCAGTACCGCCTGGTTGGTGTGCTGGGGTCGGTTTCAGCTTGTTCCGCTCCATTTCCTTATACATTAGCTCCGCCTTTTGGTTTCTGGTTTCGATTTCTTGCTGCACTGGCTGCTCCTTGCCGTTCCATCTTTTGGAAGAATCCATTCATCATCTTCTATTGTTGAGCCATTAATTTCTCTTGCATCCTTGTCATCATCCCTTCCATTTCTTCTCCATTCACATAGACGGAAGGTGAGTTTGAAATAGAGGACACCTTCTGGCTGCCCCATGCTCCGGTTGGCTTGATCTAGCAATGGCTTTAGTAGGTCTCTTCATCTTTAGCTTTCTCAGACCTGAATCTTTTTATCAATGAAAATACCAAAAATGTTGCCCGGAAAATCGGTACAATACTCCAATATCACTCAAAAACGAATCAAACAAATATAAAAATGAAATATTAAAAAGGAACAAAGGAAAAATACAAGATTTTTATAGTGGTTTGACGAAATTTTCTGTCTACGTTCACTTAACCTATTCTATTTGTGAATTCTCTTCGGAATACACAACTTACAATCAAATCCGAGGTACAATCTAGTAGATTTTATTTTTCTCAAAGTCTTATGAGAGAAAAGATGGAGAAGATTGATCCCATTTTCAGTTGAAGATATGGTGCTATTTATAGACGAAATCTAGCAGAATTTTTCCATTTCAAGTTTGAAAAAGTCTATTTCTTCGGATCCGAAGCTCCAGCGCGGAGAACAGGTCGTCGTGCACGATTTTCAAGATAGCCAAACAAGTCGGTACTGAAATGATCATGTCGACACTGACATGTTTTTGTGTGTCAAAATTTTATTTTTTTCTTCATAGTTTTCCCAAGCCTTCAAAGTAATCAAATCAACATCCAAAATCTTGTCGGTACCGACCAAATCATGTTGGAACCGACATGATTTTGATATCCAAAACTTGGTCAATTTTGTTGCACTCCTTCATCTTGTCATTCTTGATGGTTTCCAAGTCATCTCGGTACAAATCATATGTCGGTACTAACCTGTTTTGCATTTTTGAAATTTGATCAAATCTTTGACATCTTCAGTCGATATCTTTCAAGCTTCTTGGCTCATTACTTCATTATTTTGTAGTCTAGTTTTTCTGATCAGAATCAACTCCTAGATTGTGGTAAATTTGCCGGAATCAGAAACCAAATTACTTGGGATCTAATTTAAGATGTGTACATTGGTCTTTAAAGCATGTGTACAAATGTAGGTAATTGAGTCCTATTGACCATACTTCTAACCATTTTTATAAGAGTACGGGAACACCTTTTAAGCCACACCATTCTGCCAATGTGATCCTTAAATTGTATATTACGTGCATATACCTAATTTTTATAGGAGTTTAGCAAATGGTTCAAGGTATTGCGTGTACTCAATATATTTTCCATATTGTTTACTTCGTCTATTAGATCTAATGATTTTCACATCTTTTCCCTAAACGCCTCTCAATCTCATTTATGTGTGTTTCAAAATTCACAGACTGAGAGTTATCATGTAACAAACACAAAATGCAATAATGCAAAAAGTCATCAATAAAGGTGATAAATATTTTTCTTCACGAATGGTTGGAACGTCAAAGGTTCACACATTTCTGTATGAATTATCTGAAGTACCTGAGTGATTCTTGTGACTTATTTATTTGTTTGGTCTATTTTCCTTTAATACAAGTCCAAACAATATCATATAACTGGTCCAGTCCCTGTTATGGAGTATTCCATTTAAAGCTTATCAATTCTTGATTTGGATGCGTGTCCCAATCTTTTATGCCATAAATAACCAGAATTTTCACCATTAAGCGTACGTTTCTTACCAACATTTGGATGCAAGATAAGAAGGGTTCATAAACAAAAATCTTTCTTAGATTCAATTGACATATATCTAATAAAGATGTAGATCCAACGTTAATAGAATCTTTAAACAACCAAAACCATTGTTCTTAAATTCGACTGCAAAATCATCTAAAGCAAGTTTGGAAACATAAACTAAGTTTCTATGAACCGTGGGAGATTTGTCATTGCAACCTAAAGTTAATCTAGAACTTGAAATTAGGTAAAAGACTGCAAGAGCTTTTTTTTAGCCTTTGCTTTGTTGCTCGTTTAGAGAAAGTGCTCATGTGGGTTTGTTTTGTGAATTGTAATGAAACCCTGCATTGAATCAGAAACATGATCCATAGAACTAGAATCAATTCACCAAGCATGAGAAGGAACATTGGTAAGGTTTTGATTTGAAACCACATTTTTAAAAAACTTAGGCTATGTTTGGTTTACCGTTTTTAGTTTTGAGTTTCCGTCCATATAAAAATACGAACAACGCATGTATATTATGAAAAATGGCCATTTTAGAAAACGAATTTAACACACAAAATAGAAAACAATTTTTTTTCATTTTTCGTGTTTTGAGAAAAACGGAAGAACGAGCAACAATTCATCCTTCCGTCGTTCCTTCATCCACTTCGTGGTCCCCTCCAATCTTCCGTTCATCCCTTCCGACCTCCCTTCATTCTTCTCGTATTTTGTAATTAATGTTGAAAACTCAAAACATAAAATACAAAATAAACCAAACGACCCCTTACCCTTTTCTCGAACCGTCTTTCGTTTAAGACAATCCTTCTGAAGATGGTTCACCTTGATGTCACGGGCAGGAATCTTTAACGCCCTTTTCAATCTTCATTTTAAAACTCCTTTGATTGCGAGATTTGTCACTTTATCCTTTAGTCACATGGTCATTCTATGTCTTGAGCCTGCCTTCCTCCTCTATTAACATGCTTTGCAAATCATTCGCATTCCCCTTATCCTTACTGGTGGTGTAATTGATTTGGAAAGACCCATACTTAAAAAGGAGGGAGTTTAGGACGAACTGGACAATAAAAGGCTCATCCACTGTCATGCCCAAAATCCCAAATCTAACAGCCAGATTGGTCATCTGTACAGTATGTCCATTCATGGTTCGAGTACACCATTGAAGCTCATAGCGTCAAACTTGTCATCAGTTTCCCAACAGAGGATCTATCGACAATGGGAAAGTTTTCCTTAACTGTAATTCAGAGACCTTTATGCTTTTGCAGTTTTAAGTAGGGTTGTCTAATGGTTAGCACAAACACACGTTCGCATAAGCATAAAGACCAGTTTATTAGATTGAGACCATCTTTCATGGACAATAATATCATCCTCGCTACTTTTATCGATGTTGGCAGGGGGTCATCACGCATAATTGCCATGTTCAAGTCAAAAACTTTTGGACTGAACTCAGTTTGCTCATTCCAGTAAGAAAAGTTTGTTCCATCAAATTTGGTATAGTACCGAGCATGAATACATTTTAATGGGAACATCAATTTACAATGATTTTCACAACTTAAGTTTTACACACTATAATAATAGCAAGTGTCCAATGAATAGTTGATTAAATCAAATATTGATGGATTTCTTTAATAAGTCAAAATATTATGGAACGTGTTAATCTTCTCATTACCTTTTTTTCTGTTGAAATTGAATACTTAGATGGTAGTACATAGTTGTACTACAAGTCAATATATGTCCAGTGGTTCCAATCATACGCTACGCAGCCTGTCACTTCATGGACCAACACCAGAGTGCCTAACCACTGGTATAGTAGTTTTGGACTTCTCATAACATTTGGATTATAAAGATATATTACCTTTTAATTTGTTCATCATCGTCTCATAATTTTGGTAGCTATGCTTGTTGCCTAGCATTTTATACCATGATTAGTAGACTTAGTGCTAACTATTCAATTTTTACAATTATTTCTAATCTTGTTTAATTTGGACATAAGCTTGTGTTGCGTCTCAACTCAATATATAACAAACATTAGGATTAACTTTATCGAATGTCAGTATAATATTCACACATGCAGTCTCACCTTGTGTTTGGCCTTGGACTTATGTTTCATAATGAATAATTCCTTGAATGCTACAGTTTACTATAATCGTTTATCCATAAATTTAATAATTAATAGATGCCAACTAGTAATCAACTGTATGCATATGACAATGCAATGCCTCAATACAGAATTTCCTAGTTATGTAAATCTTCAGTTTGGATGAAAAAATTGAATATTGTATGGCCCTTCAATTCAAAACCGCGATATAAAGTGAAAAGGAAATAAGCCCATGATATGTTCTGTTTAAAACAGTTTCGTTTTCTTATCACATTACAAGAAGTGTTTCTAGGGTATGGTTTTATTCCAAAATCATTCTTGGGATAGATAAGGGTTTTGATACTGCAGATTATAATTTGAATAATTTTGCTGTTTCAACCAGGGCTTATTATGTAATAGGTCAACTTTGTTGCAATACAAATTTATTGTGGATAACATGATATTATAATCAAAAGCTTTGATACCACATGTAAATCATATTGTGTAATCTACAGACACACACGTAAAACTTACAAAAAAAAAAAATATTCATGAATTTTCAGGATGTTCATGTTCATGGAATCACAAATATTTTACGTGCAAGTGCAGTAAAAATTCTAACATTAACCGATTGTTTGTTGATTTTTTTTAGAATACATGATCTTTATGTATTTTGTTGAGCTTCCAAAATATAAGAAAACTAAAATCAGAATTTCAGATTTTTCTCTCACAACCTTAATAGTGCTATGAGACAATCCTAGATGGCGAGGGCTCCTTTATTTATAAGCAGAGGATCAAAATTTGGATGCAAAACCTAAAATGTAGTTAATTAATAAGTATTAATCATACCATAAATGGCATTTAACTAACCTAAATCGTGGAGATTAATAGGTTAGTTATTCTGAGTCAAATCTATTTGACAATCAAATGTCACAAATTTTTTCAACTTTTTAATTTCGTTATTTATCACGTACCTATTTAATGATTAAGACCACATAATTTAAAAAATTAATCAATTACGGTTTTTTTAATATTTAATTTCCAACAATATTTCCATGTTAATGATCATCTGCTGCTATATACATGATCAATGGCATGAAAAATGAAATATGACCAAATGATATATGCTTCTATATGATCCATGAGATGAAAATTAATTGACTCATTGCAGAATGTTTATTCGATGATGTGTTTGGTCGGATACTGCATATGATATGCTAACTGTTGCAATTTTTTTTAACATTTTGCAGTTAGGACAAGCTTGTTGCTCACAGTTCAACAGTTTACTTGCATCTCTGCTACTGGGTAATTGGAGTTGCACTACAGTTGGCAGTACTCACTAATGTCATCATTTTGCAATTTGTATGTACATTATGTATTATTTTTACATTTGTGTACTTAATGACCTTGTAGTATACCTGATAAAAGCTAAATTGCTGTTAGAGTAAGTCACGATACTTCTTTTCTATCAAATTTGAAATGTATATGTATCATTTACTTGTATTAAAGCCCAACATAATGTACTGCTAACTTTGATGATTTTTACTAATAATTTACAGCCAAAAAAAGAAAAAAAATTTAAGTCTTCAGTTGGGATGCTTCCAAAAGCGTGATACTTTTTGGGCATCTGGTCCTACATGCATGTGTACATACGTACGGAAAATTTACCATATTAGACTAGTTTTGAAAACATATAGCAGAAATAGACCACTTATAAAAGTATTTACAAATATAGACCAGTTTTCGTTTAACTGGTCTATAGCGTTGGCGATTTTTCAAAAATCGCCAACGTGCGATTTTTCAAAAATCGCCCAGAGATAAATCTGGGCGATTTTTGAAAAATCGCCTAAATGAATTCCAGCTATAAATCCAACCAGCAACCCTCCTTCTTCATTATCAACTTTACCAAACTCATCATAATTTTTCTGAAACTCCGCAAACCCTACCTACTTCTTCATTAAAAACCCAAAAAATTCCGAATCTCACAAGATACAATCAAAGTTTCTCAACAAGTAAGTTTAATCTTCGGTACTAGGTAATGTAAATCGATTTATAATATGTTTACGCTATCTAAAATCCTAATTCGTAGCTGATGTGTATTCTAACCAATGTTAACGTACTCGCAGTTGGACTAATTATGGATGATTGGGAGATAGACGACGAGACGATGTTGAAATGTTACGATGATTTTGAAGCTCGAAGGGATATTACGGATCTAAGTGATGTTGAATTTGTTCCGGAAACGCAATTTGAGCCGATACGTCAAAAGTTCCATTCGGGAACATCATCTCTCAACACTCGGTTACGTGAAGTTGTAGCGAACCAAAGACCGGGCAAGCAAATTTCTATTGAAGGTAAAGTACTAAGTCCTGTTAATCCTGTAGGTCCTACGTTGCCATCCGGTGCTTATCCAACTTGCCGATGTGGCGATGAATGCGTGGTTGTCGTAGCCAGAACTGAAACCAATGCTGGACGAAGATTTTACGGTTGTGCTTCGTACGAAGATCGTATGATGAATCCTGGCGTAGTGGAGTGCTGTAATTTTATGAAGTGGATCGATCCTCCATTGTGTGCTCGAGGAGTGCAATACGCCCTCGAAATGCAAGCTGAAGTTAGGCGTCTGAAAAAATTAGTTGAAGAAATGAATAGAAAATGTTGGTAGAGAAGAAAATGTCATTTTTAGCTTATGTTCGCAATGGAACCGTATGACAAACGATTTCATAGCATGAACCTTATGTTGGGTACCTTATTTATGTTCATGTAATCGATGGATATTTTCAACTTTCGTAGACCGTACGCTATTAGTTTTGTGTTATTAGTTCTATATGTTGTTAGCAGTCTGTAATTGAGGCATAATTTCACCTATTTGTAGAATGTATGTTTGATTTTCTCTGAAATTGATGGTTATGTCCAAGTATCTCTCGTCAGGTGAATTTGTTTGAAAATGTCATCTTTTAAGTGTAAACAAATAGCTGCCTTAAAAGGTAGCCCAATGTGTGTTTATTGGCGATTTTTCGAAAATCGCCAGTGGGCGATTTTTGAAAAATCGCCAACTGTGTGTTTATTGGCGATTTTTCAAAAATAATACCTGCACCTCCAGCAGACATACCTGCACCTCAAGGGGAGACACCGCCGCTCCTACTTACTTACAGGCGGCGACACAGAAGAGGTGAAGGAACTTCGTTCGAAGAAGGCCCTTCTCAACAACCGGAAGATTTCACTCATGGACCTTCTCAACCACCATGTACGTTTGATCCTACCACCGAGATAGAGGAAGAAGTGTACATGTCCCAACAGCCGGAACGCCGTCGTCGTCGTACGCCTATGGAAGTTCGTCGCTTGCGTAGATGATACGTCCATTATATAGGATATGTTTATGCACTTTAAACTGTGTTGTGTATTGATTGGATATGGATGCTATTGATGCTTTTGTGGACTGATTGGATATCAATATTAGTGATGTTTTGCATTGTGTATGGAATGGTATTGATTGGATTGCACTTTCATGTTTTGCATTTTGTATGGTATGGACTTGCTGCTGTTTTTTAGCAGCAGCAGCAGGTTTTGGAGGGCGATTTTTCAAAAATCGCCCGTTGGCGATTTTTGAAAAATCGCCCATTGGCGATTTTTATTTGCGATTTTTGAAAAATCGCCCTGTGGCGATTTTTCAAAAATCGCCAGGATGGCGATTTTTATTTGCGATTTTTGAAAAATCGCCCTATGGCGATTTTTGAAAAATCGCCAGGATCTTTTTTCCTGCTACTGCTACTAGACAGCATCAGGTAATTTCATACATAACAAACAATATATAGCATTTGACAAAAAATTAGAACAGCAGCAATCAACAGGACATGTTAAGCAGAAAGTAGAGTTCAATTACATAGAAGTTAAATAGTACAAACACATCTACACGGCAGTAACACATCGCTTACGATTATGACCTAGCACACCGCATTTGGTACACCTGATTGACTTGGACGACTGGCCTTCATCCATCACACCTTTCATCCTTGTAGACCGTGGCCTCCCCGGTGGCCGTCTCACAGTCGGAGGCAATATCTGAGTACCGTTATTTGCGCCCCAAAATCTCCTATCACGCACGGGATGAAACTCCGGCTTATAAGCGGCTTTGTAGCTGTCAACGGTGTACCAACTTGACGCTAAGTCATGATGTGCTCTATTAGCACCACCTGCTTGTGCCGAACAAGCTGCCATTACATGAGAGCATGGTATCTTCTGCAGTATCGGAATGTTGCATGAGCACGAGCAGTTGGTGCCGTCAATTATAACTTTGTATTCATCACCAAAGTAGTGAATTACCTGCCATTCGGTTTGACTAAATCGTACTAGTCTGCAGCGACGTGCTTCGCTGGCTCTTTCTGCTATTTTGGCTTCCCACTTTGGAGTCAAGCGTGTCGCTAGTTCATCTGCAATTTGGCGACGCTTGCAGAAATATTCAACTGAGCGATAAAATGTTCGTGCAACCAAAGCCTTTATAGGTAGCGATCTAGCTCCTTTCAATACGCCGTTAAAACTTTCAGAAGCATTAGTTGTCATTACATGAAAGCGTCCTCCATCGTCTTTGCACAAAGCCCAGTTTTCTTCAAAATTACCTAGACTCCGCTCAATCCACTCATGCGCACGTCTACTTGTTGCTTTTATCTCTTCTCTGATTTTCAGGTACTCAACTACTTCGGACGCGCACGCTGCCGAATAAAATAATCCTGTCAAACGCTTATCTCTGAATCCTGCCGCTTGAAAGTTGGCTTTGAGATGTCTAGCACAATATCGATGCTTATGCGGTTGTCGCCATTTCCCGTGTAAAGCTTTTGGAATTCCTTTCATCCTATCAGATATGAAAGTAATACTACGACCGCGAACACTATGTATGAATTCTAGCATGCAAGAAAAAAACCAACCCCAAGAATCACATGACTCCGATTCAACTACTGCGAATGCCAAAGGATAAAGACAATCATCTGCATCTATCGCGGTTGCAACAAGCAATGTGCCTTTGTATTTACCGTACAAGTGTGTCCCGTCAATACATAACAACGGCCGACAATGTGCAAAACCTGTAATGCAAGGCCCAAATGCCCAAAAAGCGCGATCGAACACTCCCACTTCATTATGTGTCACGTGACCTATAGAGCCAGGGTTCGTTCTTTTTATCTCGTCAAAGAACTGTGGTAAAGTCGAGTACGATTCTGCCCAATCACCATAAATTCTCTCTATTGCTTTGCTTAAAGCTCGCCACGCTTTCATGTAACTTATGTTGATGAACAACTGATCGTGCACAAGCACCTGGACTGTACCAGCTGAAATATCCAAATCGGCTTTGACAAAAGACATTATTTTTGTCACAAGAAATTTCGAAGTTGCTTGCTTATGGTTGGAATTAACTATTGGGTTGACACAAGTGTGTTCGCTTGGATACTTCCGAATTTCCCACCATCCCGACTCGGATTTTTTCGAAACTATGGCATGTATTCTCCAAGGACAATTACCTTCAACGGTGCATATAGCGGTATATTGTGTTTTGTTCGACTTTATCGGTTTGTATGAAACAGCATGCAGAATTGACCATTCCGTTAGTTGTTGAAGAAACTTATCTTTTGTCTCAAAAACCATTCCAACACTGAAGCCAGCTTGAACGCAAGAGGTCGAAAATCGTTCGCTGGAAAATTGAAGATTAGCAACAACAGATCTTGCCAACATTTGAGCGGTGCAAAGATCATCATCCAAAGGCACTTCCATCTCTGCTTCATCACTATCTGCATCATTGTCATCTGCTGCAGGGAAGTCATAGTTCAACGGCTCGTTGTTAATGTAACATCCCAGAATTTTGAGTACGGGATTTGTGAACATTTAATTCATTTTAAATGTTCAATGTGGATTTTGAATTGGTTTGAAATATAAAGAATTGGTTTAAACTAAAATAACAAGTGATAATTTCTAATGTGGAGGTTTAATTTGAGATTGGATAATAATAATTAAATATTCGAAATTGGGATAAAAGGTGAATTTGGGATAAATGATTATAAAAATGGTGTTTAAATGTATTTTTAAGCTCAATTGGGTATAAATAATATTGTTGGATTTTTAGAGGAATTTTAAAGTGAATAAATTATTATTTGGGATTTTATATTAATTTAAAAATGAATTTAATATTATTAAAATGAAATTTAATCAGATTTTGGTCTGGAATGAGCCAGAATGATTTTTAATGTGATTATAAATTTTATATGATTTATTGTTAAGTTATTAAAATTTTAAAAGTGAAAATTTTAAGCGTTTCTGATGATTTCAGAAAATCGCCTGATTTAATAGACGAGTTAAAATAGCCTTCCGGGGCACAGTCTCGGAATTCGACGAAACCAGTTCCATTGGATCCGTAATAGTTAGTTATTATCGGATTTCAATTTTTGTAGCAATCGGAGTTGTCGTGTGACCGTGGCAGCTCGAAACGCTTGGGAATCGATTTAACCGATTTAATTTTAAATTGATCATTTAATTCCGTATCTCGCGCATACGATCAAATTAGCTTACGAAACTTGTTCCATCGTGTCTGAAACGCGGAAAAACCCCAGGATAGCCTGTTGGAACGTGAGGATTGGAGTTCGTTTGCATAGGTTGTTAAAATTTGAAGAACGAGTTTAAATTAATATTAAATAATATTATATATATACACGTTTATATTTATCAAACCCTAACCCTATTCAACCGGCCGCCACTTTTATCTTTAATGGCTGAAAATTATCGACTTTCCTCTTCGATTTGCGATCAATCCATCAGCTTGTGTGAATCGACTTCAACTGGGAAGTTGTAGATCACCTCGACATCTACCCATCCAACGGTAGATCTTGCCTATCGTCGCCATATGGGGTCGGAAAGTGCCACCGTTCGTCTTCGTTCGCATGTGATTTTTGATGGATGTGATGCACCGAGCTCGTGCGGGTTTGGAGCAGAGGGGTAGGGGGCAGAGGCGCACGCCTGGGTGGTGGCTGATCGTCATCTCGACGAGAGTGGTGGCGACGACTTCGAACCCTAGTTCGAGAGTGATGGGTTCGTTGTCTTCGTGGTTGCCTGGAACGCGAGTGTTCACGCGTGAGGGAGATGGGAGGAACGGTTGTTGATCGAATGGCTGTGATTTGCCTTGGTATAGTTTTATAAAAAGAAATTGTTTTAAATATTAATTTAAACTTTGTAAAGTCATAATGAGTTCATACGATATCAGAATTCGACGGAATTTGCGACGCCGGAATCGCAGAAACGAGCACTACGAAGTGGAGCAGTTCCGGAAGCATTCCGGGCATGTAGAGATTTAGGTTAAATCGGACACCGTCCGGTTTAATTTGAAATTCGAACGCTCGCCGAAACTCAAGGTGAGTTTTTCTCACTCACATCTGGATGCTAGACATTATAAATAATTGATATTTAAATATCTGAATGATTGGTTGACAATAACTGCTGTTATCTGTCTGGATTGATATTTTTATTGTGATGTGCTAATATTTGTGATGCAGGGAGAAACAGGTTGGAGGGATCCAACTGGATTCCTCACAATGTAGCAATTATTTTATAATTGATAGTGATACCTGTTTATATGCTGTGATTGCTAAATCTGGGAATTTAATTGTTCTGTGACATTGTGGTATAAATTGTAATCACAGAATTTAATTATAAATGGATAAATTGTGTTTTTACGAAATAAAATGAACTGGTAAATTTAGAATTTCAAAGAATAAAATTTGAAATCGGATTTGGAAAGGAAAATGAAAATTGGTAAAATTCGGATTTAATATTGAGGGAAAATTTATCAATCGATAAATATGAAATATAAATTTTCTGGAGATTAAATTTATGAAATTATAAATTGTTTAAAATAACGGTGTTTATTTTAATAATGACTAATGTTATCCGGGAATTTAAAAGTATGTTAAAATGGAGTTTCCGAATATAAATTAACAAGGTCAAATGAAAAATAGAATGTTTTGAAATGCCGTATTTCATTGGAATTTAACTAAGTGAATTGGAAATTTGGCTTCCATTGGAAATTCACCAAAAATGTTTAATTTAAAATGTTTTAAACTATGATTTAAAAATGAATTTCCGGATATGGGGAATTGGGTGTGAACTTCGGATGAAGTCATAGTTAAATATGGGATTTGGGATTTATGTTGTAAAACATAATTGACTTGGAATAAGTCAGTGGATTTATATGAAAGAGTACTTTGGAATGTTTGAAACGGAAAGCGTTTCCCTGGGAAAACCAAGTAAATGTTTTACAAAAGATTTTACTTAACTAAGGTTAAGTTTAAAATTGTTTAAAAAGTATTTTTAAGAAATCGTTATTTTTAAAGAAATAAATTAATAATTTTTAATACCGTAATAATTTGGAAGTATATTAGCAATTATTTTTACAAATGGATTTATTTAAAAGTTGGTTTTAGCTTAAGTTGTTAAAATTAGCATTTTTCTTCTCATAACGCTATTTTGAATTTAGTGAAACTAAAACCCTTATTTTTAAATCAAAGTTTATGTGTTAATAACTAGTTTTCCTCACATATTTTAAATTCATATTTTGAGTAAATAGATAGAAGTAATTTACATATTTTAAAGTATATTTCAGTATAAAGTATTTCAACTGTTTTTAAATGCAAAATGTTTTATACTTGGTTATTTCCAATGGGAATAAAGGGTAATGGGATTTACCGTGTTAAGGAGAAATTTTTGGGAATTGAACCAAAATGAGTTTTGAAATGTGGGAATATATCTTTTAAAGATATTAAAGGGAAGAATAAATAATGTGTGAGATTATTTATTGTGTGATGGATGCTTATGGATGCTTGTGAATGTGAAATGATAGTTAAATCACCGACTATCAATATTGGCCAAAAGCGCTGATCGTTTCGAAGAGACCGGGATCGAGATTTATTTCTCGAATACCACTTCGATTCGGTTTGTACGTTTCGTGTAACGTGTTCGGAGTCGAAGATGGAGCAGTGAAGTGCAAGGGCTAGTCGCTACTAATCCTGAGGATATTTCCAAAATGGATGTAGTAGGAGTAGTGCCTTCGGTTCCGTTCGGACCCGGGACGGACTTATATGGACGAATGCTTTCGTGACATCGTCAGGTGGACGATGGGCATTCAAAGTGAAATGTGCTATAAAGGTATCGTTTAGCCTCAAGCCTCATCAACCGGGAATGACTGAAAATCAGGGGTTATGCAGCAAGGCTTCGTGGGTAGCCCCCACTTGAGAGTAAGGTCATCCCTGTCTAGATGTCCCTTTTATTTCGGCTTAGTGGTGCGGTTGCTGATCACAACCGTGGGGTGATTTTACTTGGAATTATCCAGTAAGGGATGATTCCGGTCTTGTGTTGCAGGGGAGCGGGCGTACTCCTCGGTACTGTGATCTAGGCCACGTACTGTGACAGGTGGTACCCCAGTGCCTAGTCATTCGTTGGAAATCCATTCTCCCTACGTGCCTTGTACGAGTTTTGTTTGTATTACCCACGTTGTGGCTAGTATGCCGGAATTTAATAGATGTAACAATTTCGGCTATTTTATAAATATTTGTAAATAGACATTATTATAATATCAGAGGATTTTAATATAAAAGTGTTTAGCTATCGTAAGGTAAAAACCCGACATGTTTATTTGTGGCGTGGTCTTACGAGATGCTTTTGTTTTCAAAGGATTTTTGAAACTTTAATAATCAATTGGGTGTATTTATGATGCGCTGGTATTCCAGACTGACTCGGGTGTTATTTTATTATAATGCTCGGGTCAGACCGAGTATTTTACAGGATAGATTACTATGGAGCTCAGGAGAGGAGCTGGAGTTCGAGACGTATTCTCGTACTTGTATTATTCCGCTGCTATGATTGTTGAGATTGTTTGACTGGTTATGGTTGGTTGTATTGATATACTCTGATGATGATGTATTGTATATAAACAGATATAGTTTTGATTTGTGTAAAGTTCTGTTCTATATATTATATTTTATTCCGCTGCGACTGTGAGGTTTGATGTTGTTTAGTTCATTCTTCTTCTTCTTCTACCTTCTTTCTTTTCCTACAATCTGTCTTTTCCGGCGTTCGATCGTCGGCATATTATACTGTTGAGTATTTTGTGTCGATTTTCGAGGGTCGAGAAGGGCGGGTCGTGATAGTTGGTATCAGAGCTTAGATTGGCGACAACCTAGGCTTTGGTGGGAAAATTACTCATTTTAAATAGAGTCAGAAGTACTCTATAAGGAGCTGAGTGTAATAATAGCTATGAGAGCGTACTTGTTAGTGGATATAAAATTGTTTTTGTACTGTGTTGACTTATCGGTTGAGTGTTTATGAATTCTGGTCGGTACGGGAAGTACAACCGTATCGATAGGGGTTTCTAAACTCTTAAACAAGATAAACCGACATAGTATTGTTTTTAAAGCGGGTAAATGAAATAATTTTACCCAAAATTATATTTTGATATAAAGAAATAGTTTTCTAAATTATATATATTGGATGTTTGTTTGGTCGTTTCTTCTATAATCAAGTAAGAAATTAAAATATGAGCTAAAATTCGAAATGATTTATAAGCCAATAAGAAGTTAAAATATTAAAATGGTTTATAACCAAATGGAATTGACTGGATATGTTTTAAATAAGAAAAGTAAAAAATTAAAATTTGATTTAAACTAGAATTTTGACCCCGGAAATTTTGAAAGGGATTTCAAATGGAATTAAACAAAGTTTTGGGAGTTTGACTTTGTGGAAATGTTAGAAATGCTTTCAAAAGCAATTGTAAGAATGGAGTATATTTTGGGAAAATATTTTTGAATAGAAATTGTTTTGAGGTGGATTTTGGAAGTGGAAAGCATTGAACTCACTTCAGTCGCTAGAAAATAATCCTGATGATGCTGGCCACATCATTTGAATTCATTTTCGAGTTTCTAAAGTGATGGATTGCTACCAAAATAGTTGGTTATGACATTGTTTGGACTTGTTTGGGAAAACAAGTGATTTTGGGAATTTTCAAAAAGGAAAATTGTTTGGCAAAAACAAATTGCTTTGGGATTTGGTATTTGATTGGATATCAAATGGGAATGTGTTGATTTTTATTTCAAATTGGTTTTGAAATAAATCCGGGTAAATTGAATTCTGGGAATTCTATTTTAAAATAAAAATGTTTGGCAAAAACAAATTGCTTTGGGATTTGGTATTTGATTGGATATCAAATGGGAATGTGTTGATTTTTATTTCAAATTGGTTTTGAAATAAATCCGGGTAAATTGAATTCTGGGAATTCTATTTTAAAATAAAAATGTGAAAGTTGAAATGATTCAACTACATAATTTATAAAGGAAAGTTGATTTAAAGAAGAATTGAGTATATATAGAATGTAAATTTACTTTGAATAAATGAAGGTGAATGGAATATATCTGGATTTAACTTATGATAAGTTAAATAAAATTAAGAACTTGAATTTGAATTAAATCTAAATGAATTGGAATTAAATGGAAGTTGAGATAACGGTGAAATGTAAATGCTTATGATAGTGCAAATGAATTCATATTCTTAAGTTATTAAGTGTTAAAATTTGACATTGTGATTATAAAAATGTGGATTGGTTTGAAATGAGCAATATAAACTTATAAGTAAATAAGTTGGAGAACTTGAGAATGGAAGATTTGATTTTAACTCAAGTAAAATGGAATTATAATCACAAATAAAAATGGTTAAGTGGAATGGTGGATTCGAACTTAGTTTTAAATGGAATGCAAAGTAAGGTGAAACAATGATAAAATATAAAAGAGGTAAGTGAACTGAAGTTAGTAAATAAGTTGAACTTGGATATGGAGAATTAAGATTAAATTGAATTTGGTTTAACTTCGACTAAGATAGAATTAAGCTGAATATTAAAATTCAGTTGTGTTATGAATAAAAATGGATATAATTAAATTCTTATTTAAGGTAGTAAAGGAAATGGTTTAAATTCAGGTGGGCTAAATAAAACGTAGATGAACTTGAATTAATTCTGGAAAGGAATTAAATTGAAAATGCATATATAATCTAGTTAACCTTGAATTAAATTTGGATAAGAATTTAATTAAATGGAAATTTAATTTAGTTGAAGTGATGTTGAATGAAGTAAATGCTTACTCAATTAAATCCAAAATGATTGTTTGGAAATAAATCTTGTGTAAGCTAAATTAAATGGAATTTGTATTGCAATAAATAGAATTTTGATAGTTTGGTCAAAATTTAGAAAGTAAGGGAATAATCCAGTTGTTGAATGAAATTTAAGTTGGTAATAAATGTTGGAAGTGAGAATGTATAATGGGATTAGCTTATAATAGTGATGGTTTGAATTGTAAATAAAATTCAAATGAGAGAAATAATTTACATGGTCTCTTTGTGGATAAAATAAATCTAAAATGGATTGGATAAATAAACGAAGAGCATTAAACTTTGTAAATGAATTGAAATTGGTTGAATGAGAATCAGATGGAAATAAAATTAAATAGATAATGGTAATATTGTGAAACTACTTAAGCAAATTGAAAGAAACAAATGATTGTGGATGAGCTTTATTAAGAAATTTAAATGGAATTTGTTGGATAATAAAATTTGAATTGAAAGTGAAATGATATTCATTAATTATTGTGGTAAATTAAGAATGTATGAGTTGAATATAACCCAGGATCGAATGATATTAATATAAACTTGAATTTGGTTAATGGAAATAAAGATGTAAGTAAAATGTAATTTAACAATTACATTGGAAAGAGAAAATATTTGGTTTGTGAACCTTGTAATGGAATAAAATTTATATGAATCCAAGTTGGAAATAATTTTAAATGGTTATAAGCTTAAGTGGCAATTGTTTTGCTTGAATGACATGGAAATTTGCATGTATTCAGAATTGAGTTGTTTAAAAAGCAATTGAAGTTGACCTTTGAATAAATTGATATGGATTGGAATCTAATTCAAAGAGTTTGTGTATAAATGTAAGTGAGTTAGATTAAAATAGCTAATGGAATTGATTTTGAATCAATAGGAATGAGTTGACATTTTAATAGGTAATATTTGCATATGAATGGAAATGGATTATAAAAGAAATGCAAATGTTTCAAGTTTAAAATGAAATTTGATTGTAAATCAAATTTGGAGTGTAAGTAAAATTAAAAGGTAAGTAAGGCATATGTAATCATGTTGAAGTGGAAATGAATTGGTGAAATAAATATGAATGGTATATGGTGAACTTGAATGTAAATCATTCAAATGAAATAAAATAGTTGGACTTGAATAAGTAACTTGAAAGGTGATTGAAAACTTGAATTTAAGGCATTCAAGTGAAATAAAATGAAGTAGACTTGAATAAGTGATTCGAAAGTGATTGAAATCTTTGGATTGTTGAAATAATTATGGTTAACATTGTTAATGATGAAGTTTGCTTGGTTTGGTTATGCAATGGATATGTTTGGCTTGCATTTGTATTGGAAATGTTATGAAAATGCTCATATCTTGAAATTGATGAGTTTTCTTGAGTTTAGTACAGGTACGGGAGGCGTTCGAGAGAGTTGGAGCGCGTATATGCGTTATATTAGCCGCTTGCTATTTAAAAATTTGCTAAAAGGTACGCCTACACAAATATAATTGGGAAATTGATATATATATTGTGAAATATTTTGGTTTCCGGCCATGTGAGCCGATGTATATATATTTGTGTATCCTGCGATATCGCAGAAGCTCCTCCGTGCAAAGGAGACTCTGCCAAAATTTTTCAAAAATTTTGGGAGTTAGAAAAATTTTGGGGTTTTTGGAAAAATTTTATTAACTAGTAAAGAGATTTTGGAAGCAAATGTTAAAATGAAGCTTTAGAGTAAAGAAAGCAAATGGTTTTGAAATGGAGCTGAAACTATTTTGGAAAGTGAATATAAACTTTAGCTAAGCAGATTGGGTAAGTAGATGGGTTGGAGAGTATTTTCTACCTTAGCAAATTTCGGGGACGAAATTTTTATAAGGGGGGAGGAATGTAACATCCCAGAATTTTGAGTACGGGATTTGTGAACATTTAATTCATTTTAAATGTTCAATGTGGATTTTGAATTGGTTTGAAATATAAAGAATTGGTTTAAACTAAAATAACAAGTGATAATTTCTAATGTGGAGGTTTAATTTGAGATTGGATAATAATAATTAAATATTCGAAATTGGGATAAAAGGTGAATTTGGGATAAATGATTATAAAAATGGTGTTTAAATGTATTTTTAAGCTCAATTGGGTATAAATAATATTGTTGGATTTTTAGAGGAATTTTAAAGTGAATAAATTATTATTTGGGATTTTATATTAATTTAAAAATGAATTTAATATTATTAAAATGAAATTTAATCAGATTTTGGTCTGGAATGAGCCAGAATGATTTTTAATGTGATTATAAATTTTATATGATTTATTGTTAAGTTATTAAAATTTTAAAAGTGAAAATTTTAAGCGTTTCTGATGATTTCAGAAAATCGCCTGATTTAATAGACGAGTTAAAATAGCCTTCCGGGGCACAGTCTCGGAATTCGACGAAACCAGTTCCATTGGATCCGTAATAGTTAGTTATTATCGGATTTCAATTTTTGTAGCAATCGGAGTTGTCGTGTGACCGTGGCAGCTCGAAACGCTTGGGAATCGATTTAACCGATTTAATTTTAAATTGATCATTTAATTCCGTATCTCGCGCATACGATCAAATTAGCTTACGAAACTTGTTCCATCGTGTCTGAAACGCGGAAAAACCCCAGGATAGCCTGTTGGAACGTGAGGATTGGAGTTCGTTTGCATAGGTTGTTAAAATTTGAAGAACGAGTTTAAATTAATATTAAATAATATTATATATATACACGTTTATATTTATCAAACCCTAACCCTATTCAACCGGCCGCCACTTTTATCTTTAATGGCTGAAAATTATCGACTTTCCTCTTCGATTTGCGATCAATCCATCAGCTTGTGTGAATCGACTTCAACTGGGAAGTTGTAGATCACCTCGACATCTACCCATCCAACGGTAGATCTTGCCTATCGTCGCCATATGGGGTCGGAAAGTGCCACCGTTCGTCTTCGTTCGCATGTGATTTTTGATGGATGTGATGCACCGAGCTCGTGCGGGTTTGGAGCAGAGGGGTAGGGGGCAGAGGCGCACGCCTGGGTGGTGGCTGATCGTCATCTCGACGAGAGTGGTGGCGACGACTTCGAACCCTAGTTCGAGAGTGATGGGTTCGTTGTCTTCGTGGTTGCCTGGAACGCGAGTGTTCACGCGTGAGGGAGATGGGAGGAACGGTTGTTGATCGAATGGCTGTGATTTGCCTTGGTATAGTTTTATAAAAAGAAATTGTTTTAAATATTAATTTAAACTTTGTAAAGTCATAATGAGTTCATACGATATCAGAATTCGACGGAATTTGCGACGCCGGAATCGCAGAAACGAGCACTACGAAGTGGAGCAGTTCCGGAAGCATTCCGGGCATGTAGAGATTTAGGTTAAATCGGACACCGTCCGGTTTAATTTGAAATTCGAACGCTCGCCGAAACTCAAGGTGAGTTTTTCTCACTCACATCTGGATGCTAGACATTATAAATAATTGATATTTAAATATCTGAATGATTGGTTGACAATAACTGCTGTTATCTGTCTGGATTGATATTTTTATTGTGATGTGCTAATATTTGTGATGCAGGGAGAAACAGGTTGGAGGGATCCAACTGGATTCCTCACAATGTAGCAATTATTTTATAATTGATAGTGATACCTGTTTATATGCTGTGATTGCTAAATCTGGGAATTTAATTGTTCTGTGACATTGTGGTATAAATTGTAATCACAGAATTTAATTATAAATGGATAAATTGTGTTTTTACGAAATAAAATGAACTGGTAAATTTAGAATTTCAAAGAATAAAATTTGAAATCGGATTTGGAAAGGAAAATGAAAATTGGTAAAATTCGGATTTAATATTGAGGGAAAATTTATCAATCGATAAATATGAAATATAAATTTTCTGGAGATTAAATTTATGAAATTATAAATTGTTTAAAATAACGGTGTTTATTTTAATAATGACTAATGTTATCCGGGAATTTAAAAGTATGTTAAAATGGAGTTTCCGAATATAAATTAACAAGGTCAAATGAAAAATAGAATGTTTTGAAATGCCGTATTTCATTGGAATTTAACTAAGTGAATTGGAAATTTGGCTTCCATTGGAAATTCACCAAAAATGTTTAATTTAAAATGTTTTAAACTATGATTTAAAAATGAATTTCCGGATATGGGGAATTGGGTGTGAACTTCGGATGAAGTCATAGTTAAATATGGGATTTGGGATTTATGTTGTAAAACATAATTGACTTGGAATAAGTCAGTGGATTTATATGAAAGAGTACTTTGGAATGTTTGAAACGGAAAGCGTTTCCCTGGGAAAACCAAGTAAATGTTTTACAAAAGATTTTACTTAACTAAGGTTAAGTTTAAAATTGTTTAAAAAGTATTTTTAAGAAATCGTTATTTTTAAAGAAATAAATTAATAATTTTTAATACCGTAATAATTTGGAAGTATATTAGCAATTATTTTTACAAATGGATTTATTTAAAAGTTGGTTTTAGCTTAAGTTGTTAAAATTAGCATTTTTCTTCTCATAACGCTATTTTGAATTTAGTGAAACTAAAACCCTTATTTTTAAATCAAAGTTTATGTGTTAATAACTAGTTTTCCTCACATATTTTAAATTCATATTTTGAGTAAATAGATAGAAGTAATTTACATATTTTAAAGTATATTTCAGTATAAAGTATTTCAACTGTTTTTAAATGCAAAATGTTTTATACTTGGTTATTTCCAATGGGAATAAAGGGTAATGGGATTTACCGTGTTAAGGAGAAATTTTTGGGAATTGAACCAAAATGAGTTTTGAAATGTGGGAATATATCTTTTAAAGATATTAAAGGGAAGAATAAATAATGTGTGAGATTATTTATTGTGTGATGGATGCTTATGGATGCTTGTGAATGTGAATTGATAGTTAAATCACCGACTATCAATATTGGCCAAAAGCGCTGATCGTTTCGAAGAGACCGGGATCGAGATTTATTTCTCGAATACCACTTCGATTCGGTTTGTACGTTTCGTGTAACGTGTTCGGAGTCGAAGATGGAGCAGTGAAGTGCAAGGGCTAGTCGCTACTAATCCTGAGGATATTTCCAAAATGGATGTAGTAGGAGTAGTGCCTTCGGTTCCGTTCGGACCCGGGACGGACTTATATGGACGAATGCTTTCGTGACATCGTCAGGTGGACGATGGGCATTCAAAGTGAAATGTGCTATAAAGGTATCGTTTAGCCTCAAGCCTCATCAACCGGGAATGACTGAAAATCAGGGGTTATGCAGCAAGGCTTCGTGGGTAGCCCCCACTTGAGAGTAAGGTCATCCCTGTCTAGATGTCCCTTTTATTTCGGCTTAGTGGTGCGGTTGCTGATCACAACCGTGGGGTGATTTTACTTGGAATTATCCAGTAAGGGATGATTCCGGTCTTGTGTTGCAGGGGAGCGGGCGTACTCCTCGGTACTGTGATCTAGGCCACGTACTGTGACAGGTGGTACCCCAGTGCCTAGTCATTCGTTGGAAATCCATTCTCCCTACGTGCCTTGTACGAGTTTTGTTTGTATTACCCACGTTGTGGCTAGTATGCCGGAATTTAATAGATGTAACAATTTCGGCTATTTTATAAATATTTGTAAATAGACATTATTATAATATCAGAGGATTTTAATATAAAAGTGTTTAGCTATCGTAAGGTAAAAACCCGACATGTTTATTTGTGGCGTGGTCTTACGAGATGCTTTTGTTTTCAAAGGATTTTTGAAACTTTAATAATCAATTGGGTGTATTTATGATGCGCTGGTATTCCAGACTGACTCGGGTGTTATTTTATTATAATGCTCGGGTCAGACCGAGTATTTTACAGGATAGATTACTATGGAGCTCAGGAGAGGAGCTGGAGTTCGAGACGTATTCTCGTACTTGTATTATTCCGCTGCTATGATTGTTGAGATTGTTTGACTGGTTATGGTTGGTTGTATTGATATACTCTGATGATGATGTATTGTATATAAACAGATATAGTTTTGATTTGTGTAAAGTTCTGTTCTATATATTATATTTTATTCCGCTGCGACTGTGAGGTTTGATGTTGTTTAGTTCATTCTTCTTCTTCTTCTACCTTCTTTCTTTTCCTACAATCTGTCTTTTCCGGCGTTCGATCGTCGGCATATTATACTGTTGAGTATTTTGTGTCGATTTTCGAGGGTCGAGAAGGGCGGGTCGTGATAGTTAACTTGCATTCTTTGTATCCAAGAGTCTTCGTTAACATTCATAGAAGCAACGACCATGCTATCTACATGACGTTCTTCATCCACGGCTGCATTCCCACCAACATCCATATCATTGTCAAAATTTGCATACGGAGAATGGATGGATGGTCCAGCACTCCATTGTGCACCAGAATCAGCTGTCATATACCTAATTGATATAACGTAGTCAACTAACCGACAATAGAGACCAAATGAGATGAAAAATATAGCACAATCTGTAAACATACCTTTGACTCATATCATATAGTTCGCATGGATTAGGATACATTGACTGCGACAAATTTGCATTAACATGTTCATCGCTTTCGTCATGTTGAATGTCTTGTTGATGGAAGCTGTTTAAATTACGACATAGCTTCAGAAAAATTATCTACATAATAGTACATCTACCAATTCAACAATTTTTTTTTACCTTGCACTCGTATTAGCATCTCTAGGCGGGTTGCAATAAATATTGCTTTGTTGCGTAAACGGCTGCGCGTCTTCGTACGGCATAAATCCGTACTGCATTGCTGGGGGACGGTGTATTCCATCATTTGGAAACGGATTGCTATAGCTAGGAGATACGTAATCAGTAGATGGATCCGCAGTCTCCAACATCTGTGTATAATATCCAATTCCACTACTCACAACGGGAGATGACACCTGATGTTCTTGTTGTTGCTTTGCTATTTGCCCTACATATAACTCAATAGATTTTGCAACAGCAGAAAACATTACTTCTACATCGTCATCGTCCGCTAATGCTATTGCTTTAGAACCCGAGTCCGTAGGCCAGTTAACCACCAGCTCAAGTTCAAAATCTTCTTTATTAATCTTCGTCGTTTTGTACACAGCTTCTTTTAATTCCATCAAATTACAACCTTTTCGCACTCTTCCTGGTTTACAAATTCCACCAACATATTTACCGTTTCTTTGATCATCGACAAGTAGTTCACCGTCGTAGTAGCAAAGCGAAGGCACCATATTTCTCGCCATTCTACAGATCAATATACAATTCGTTCAGTACGTACACATTAAACCAACCTCTTACCTAAACATAACCATTTACTAAGTTCATCAAAATACAGAAATTAGACAAAAAAACTAGGGTTTCGTCGATTTACCTTCAACTAGCTGAAATTTTCTAAGCAACGAGAACTCGATCTATAGATTTATCACCGAACAAATGTTTTAAGGAGCATGAAATTAGATTTCAGATCACATCTGCCATTAAAGAATTTTGCATAGGTTTTGAGGAAAGGGTGAAAATGAGAGAGAAAGGTAGGCTGTTTGTGGCTATACCCTCTGGGCGATTTTTGAAAAATCGCCCGTTGGCGATTTTTGAAAAATCGCCAACGGTATAGACCAGTTAAACAAAAACTGGTCTATATTTGTAATTACTTTCTGAATTGGTCTATTCACGTAATATCTTTATAAAACTAGGCTAATATAGTAAAAAATCCTACGTATGGGTGAAATATAAAAGATGTTCTTGGTGCATGTTTCATACTCAGAACAAGAGCATGAATGTGTATCATCTATCTATCCAAAATTGAATTATTTGAGGAATTGTAAATTGTAAATTGTAGTCATGATATTCTTAGGTGTTTTTTTTGTCGTGTGTGATTTTATTTATTTGTTTTTAGCAGTAATAATGTTTTATAGGTCAACCTAGAAGAGAGCCATGGTATTCTTACATTGAGTATGGTCTGCCCTGCCATCCTCTCAAAAACTCGAATTGTTTTCTTTACATTTTCCTAGACCCAAATTTAATAATTCTCAAAAAATAGTTTCGAATTATTCTCATATTCTCCAGAAAATTTAAACTATGTTCTATTAAATATCTACTTTATCAATCGATGAAGCTAACAAAAATTGGAATATTAGACGATCGATGGTGTCATCAGTGTTTATTGGAGTGCCTTGGTGAGAAGGGTTTTGTATTCCCTATTTTCCTGGGTATGGGATCTTGTGTTTTCCTTGGCATGGTTCAGGTGGTTTGAAATCAGGGTTAACCGAATGGATTTAGGCAGCAAGTGATGGGTTTGTGGATAGGACAAGATGCAGCTAACGGTATGTAAAAAGGAAGGCCCAAGATTCAGTAGTAAAAGAAAACGAAAGAAAACGATAAGATGAAAATCTGATAGTTTCATTAATTTGCTCACAGTAATCAGATTACATAGCCTTTGATTCACTTATATATTAAAAATATGTCAAAATAATTTATAAAGTTTTCTTAAGTTCTATTATGATTAAAATGTGTATAATGTTTAATTGATTTTACAAAGTATCAAAATATTTTACAAAGCTTAATATTTTCAAAACAATTTTTAGTTAAGTGTTTTTCAAATTTACAATGTCGACATATATTGAACCTATATGTCGACATATAGTCCAATATTTTGAAAATTCAAATTTTGAATGGAAGTGTCCTTTCGTCGTATCTCTTCGCGAATGGACATAACTGTTGTTTCTCTATAAATAGGGGTTCTCTCAATGAATTTTGGTTAACTACTTTCTCGTATTTTCTCACCTCTTTCACTCTCTTGATTTCTAAAAGAAATTCTACTCAAAATATTCTCAAATTCAATCAGAATCAAATTCAAACTCTAAATTCTATATTGTATACTCTCTGATCTCTCTTATCTCTCTCACTCAATCAAGATCAAAGTGTTATTCCAGATGTTATAGGATTATTTATACTCAAGATCAAAAAATTGATTTTGTAAACTCTATCAAATCATATTCAAATACTCTTGGGTGTGCTTGGTGTCCCTGAAATCCAATTAGGTGTGCTTGTGTCTCGTCTAAATCAAGTGGGTGTGCTTGGATCCCGTTTAAATCTAAGTGGGTGTGTCGGTGTCCCGTTCGAATCTAGTGAGTATATCCAGAGCTCGGAAAACCTAGAGGGTGTGTCTCGTAGCCTTGAAATCGAGATTGTATAACTTTGATATTTGAAAAGAAACCTGCACAATAAATTATATGAGACTGGATGTAGGGTAACTCCGAACCAGTATAAAAATACTGATATGATCTCTCTAACTCTTTACTTCTTTACTTTTACTGCATTTATATATGTCCGTGTTTGCATCTGTTATTGTCAATTTGCATTGTTTAAACTATAATGTTAAAAGAATTCAAAAAGATTCATAAAATTATTAAACACTATTCATCCTCCCTCTAGTGTTAAATTAACCTTAAGATCCTTCTTCCGCAAACTAACAGTACCATCAATATAGCTTGAATTTGTGATTGAAAGTTGTTTTGATCATATATTCTTGATAAAATGTCAGCTATAATATTTTCTTTACCTATTTTGTATTCAATTCTATAGTCAAATCCATGTAATTTTGCCAACCATTTTCCCTGAATCCCCGTAGTTATTTTTTGAGATAAAAGGTGCTGTAAACTTTGGTGGTTTGTTCGAATAATAAATTTTCTACCTAGAAGGTACCGAGACAACTTTTTTGTAGCAACTACTAAAGCAAGTAGTTCTTTGTTAAAGTTAGGCATTGCTAGAATTGGTGGATTGATTAAGCAAATTTTCAGCTAGTAAAATGCTTTAGTAACTTCTTGTGTCCATTAGAATGAATTTTTCTTAGCACCGAAGTAAAGGGCTTTGCTATCATGCCATATCCTTTTATGAACTTTATGTAGTAGCCTGTTAAGCCTAGAAATCCCTTTGATGCTTTAATATTTTGTGGTTGAGGCCATTCTATAACTGCTCTTATTTTTCCTTATCAACATAAATTCCATTTTCTAAGATTATATGTCCTCTATATTCCAAATCATCTTTAACAAATTTGCACTTTGATAACTTCATGACTAACTTATTGTCTTATAAGACTTGCAATGCTAATTTCAAGTTCCTCAAGTTATCTTCCACCTACATCTGATGTATATTAGAATATCATCAAAAAATACTTGAATGAACTGTCTCGGAAATTTCCTGAAAACACAATTCATGAGTCCTTGAAATGTTGATGGAGCATTTGTTAATTCAAATAGCATTTCTAGGAATTCGTAGTGTCCGTCATGAGTTCTAAAAGATGTTTTATGTATATTTTCATCATACATTCTTATTTGATGGTAGCCTGATTTTAGATCTAGTATTGTAAAGTATTTAGACCCATAAAGCTCATCCAAAAGATCATCAACCAATAGCATAAGGAATTTGTCTTTTGCAGTTTGTTTGTTTAAACCACTATAGTCTATGCAAAGCCTCCATGAACCACCTTTTTCCCTTGCCATTACAACTTAGGTAGAAAAAGTGCCATTACTGTTTCTTATGATACCAATGTCTAGCATCTCAGTGATTAATTTCTCCAATTTATTCTTTATACAGTGTGAATGTCTACCAGGCTTTAGGAATATCGGTTTTGAGCCCTAAAGTAGTGTAATTTTGTGGTCACATTCCCTTTTTGGTGGTAGAGAATTTATTGATGCAACCACCATTGGAAATTCACTAAGTATTTGCTTGAAGTCTGAATGAATGCATTGATCATTTTGTGTTGCTGTTGTTGCAGATAAGAGCATGAATTTGAGTTGAGCATAATTCAATTTTTTTGAAATATCTTTTTCGATCAAGTGCTTAAAATAAGCAATGGTAAATCCTTGCCACTTGTATTGTTTTCCTTTGTAGTGAAATCTAACTTATAATTTTTTGAATCTGATACATATTTCATCATGTTGCCTCGCCATTTTGTTCCAAACAAAATTTGGCAACCTTCCATTCACAATACTAACAGATCTATAGGCATTTTTGCATCCATGTCATGTTAATAGGACTTGAGAACAAATTTCATTGCCTTGAATTTTCTGACCATTTGCAACCTGTACCTCATATTTTTTTGCTTAATTTATTTTTAATTGTAATATCTTTGCCAAAAGCTATCAATAAAACTATAAGTTGATCCAGAATCAAATAAAAATATAATAGATTTATTGTTGATACTACCGCTTATTTTTATAGTGTGTAGAGTTGGTATTCCTAATAAGCATTGATGGAAATTGATAAAAGGGTATTTTCTGGTCCTTGCTTAAGTCTTGGGTCAGAAGTTTCTAAATTTTCCTTAGCATTATCACATAGTCTAGTGAATCTTCTAAGTCCATAATACCCTTTAGTATATAAACTTGTTTTGTTTTGCATTTTTGGCTAAAATAGTACTTTTCATTACACCCAAAAGATAGGTATTTCTTTCTTTTTTCAAGAATTTCTTCTGGTAGTGTCAAACCTCTTGTTTTGGACAAAATTTCAAAGGTTTAATTTTATCAAATCATTTTGAAAAATATTTTGATTGCTACATGAAAATTTTCTTAAATGTTTGAAGTATGTTTAAAATAATTCAGCATACTACTTTTGTCTGCAGTTAACCACTTAGATTCAAATGTTTTAGCTAAGGTTATAGCTTTATTAAAAGTGGAAAGTTTAGCATCAATCACATCATATATAATTTCTTCCCTTAACCCTCTAGAATTTTTTGTAAAAGTTGAATATGGGTAATACGATTAATCATACATTCTAGTTGCTCAAATTTGTTGACGTAGACCATGATATATATTATTTGTTTGAGAGAAGAAAATGTATCATATGATATGTCCAACTCAGTGGGACTAAATCTGACTTTGATTTCATTTGAGAAGAAGTGCCACTGGTCCAAAGATGGAACATTGTGTGAGAACCAATAGAACCATTGCAAAGCCTCTTCCTTTAAGTGAAAAGAACAAATATGCACCCATTCTTGAATGTCTGTATTGTGGTACTTAAAGAATTGCTCAACCATCTCAACCAGTCAATCACCCTCTCTTCACCATTGTATGTAGGGAATTCTAGTTTAATATTTAGCCTTGTCACATCCCTCTATGCATTGTATTATGATCAGCAACTCTGGAGTGATTGTTGTGATCCGGATTAATAGGATCGGGCCTTTGCAGAACTGTGCTATATTATTGGGTGGCACATAGATATTAGATTTGTAGGGTGGTACAGAAAATAGAGGGAAAGTGAATGATCTTGGCACATTATTTCTTGATGTACTTTCTTGAACTTTTTGATTCTTTACTTCTTTAAGTTCTGAGAAATTTTTTCCATTATTTCTTGCATTTTATCCATCTTATCATTAAGTTCTTGAGTGCTTTTTGATAGATTATAATTGGTGGTTGAAAATACTTGAGTTTGATTGGATAAGTCTTGGGTGGTTCTTTCCACTTTCTTCATTGATATTGCATTTCTGTTGTTTATTAGATCTTGCCTCTTTCATAATTCAGGCATGTCATCAGTGGTTGTAAAATCCAATGAGGATGAAGCTGCTTCTTTGCTTATGTCAGGGTTCTTTCTCATGTTAAGATCTAGCTGGTGAGGGTCGGATCCTTTCTCACCAATAGGCTCTAATACCATTATGTGTCCCTTATTTTTCTAGGTATGGGATCTTGTGTTTGCCATGGCAAGGTTCAGGTGGTTTGAATTCAGGGTTAACCGAATGAATTCAGGTAGCAGGTGACGAGTTTGAAGATGTTAAGGATAAGTAGAAAGGAAGAAGGCGAGATACTTAAAGGAAGATGGGTTAGCAAGATTTAGTGGTAAAAGAAAATGAAAGAAAACACAGAACAGAAGATAAGAAGAAAATTTGATAAGTTTATTTATCTTCTTATAATAATCAAATTACATTTTTTTTGATTCACTATATGCATTACACTTAGAGAACCTAATCAACTAGCCATTACAACTCAAAGATACCAAAAGTCATAGCCCAATAACAGTAACTTCTAAATCAAAAGTAGCTGAAATGCAAAAGAGAATGTTTAGCTTGTGCATGTGCACACATGCACATAGTGCATAACCTTATTCCTCCTTCCTCATCTTCAATATGATGCTTCTGGTTTCTTATTCTGACTTCTGAATCTCTTCTAAACCTTCTAAAATAACCTTGCCTATTCTAATTGACCGTGGCGGTATGTCAAAATTCTTTTGCTGAATTGTTTGATGAAATTCCCCTCCAATTTGATGCTCACTAGGCGTTTGGTAGATTGATTGAGTGTAACAAAGGGTCGATTAGTGGTGAAGTTTCTCATAACTTCACCTCAGTAATTGGTAGTTTGGTTTTCAATTAGTAGTCACGATTTATGATTTTTTGGTGAAGAGGGTCAGAGAAATCGAGATGAATACCTTCGAATGTTGATTTTAACGTAGAATTGATTTGTGCTAAATTAAGGTTGTGATTGTCCCTAGAGCAGTGATAAAGGTCATTCAAAGATAGAAGCATATATCAGTTATATAACTTTTGCAGTGCACCTATCACATTGTTTTTTTGAAAATATGAGTGTATTCACAACACTAATATATTTATGGAGTGAAACAATGTTTTCACTTCTTACATGTTGTTATGATAATAAATATTGATAATGAAAATATTTGCAGTGTAGTTGTAAAAAATTACACCACTATAATAGGGTATTACGATGGAGTGACGTAGAAATTGATATAAACTTCTTTAATATATCCCCAACTGTCATTTCTTGCACATTATATCATATGACAATCACGATAACCTTATAATTGATATAACCAATCTTTATGAACCTAACAACAAAATTCAAGACTTACATTATGAAATATGATTGCACCAACTTTAGGCATCTCTTATTTGGTCTTTGGATTATAGATGGGGACTTTAATGTCATTAAATTTATTAGGGAACGTTCATCACGTGAATGCAGTTTTAGGAATATAGAGAAGTTTAATGACTTTATTAACTTAAACAATTTAATTGATCAACCTCTACTGGATTGAAGATTCACTTGGTTTAATGGTAGAGATGTACCTTCGATGACTATCTTGGATAGATTCTTTTTTAGCGATGAATGAAAAGACAAATTCCCTTTAACTAAAATGCACAAACTAGCTTGCCCTGCCTCTAACCATTGACCCATTATATTAAATACCCATGATCAATTAAGTAAAACAAGTCATTCAAATTTGAAAAATGCGGTTAAAGGAAGAAAATTTCCATGATTTAGTTATTTCTAAGTGGATTCTATGTATAATTTCACCTTTAATAATGTGGTGAAAGATTTGCCTTTAGGTTAAGATAACCATGGAATAATTAAAGAATTGTTATGTTAATGTCTTCGGTAATTTTTTTTGAATTATCTGGAGAAGCAAACTTTACTTGTAAACTCTATAGAAGTATTTGTTAGCTAAATGCATACTTTGGGCACTTGTTACAGGGTTGTCAATTTCAACGTTCGAACTCAACACCTTTGGTTTTGTAGTCCGGACTATTAACCAACTGTGCTAATTCTATTGGCGTCTTAAATAATGTTAAGAATAAAAAAAAGAAAAATATGATTTTGACTAATATTCTAGAAATTAACATAATAGGGGAAACTAGGTCTATAAAATAGTAGGAGCAACTAATTAATATACACAAGGAGCTAAATTATATGGAAACAACGTTCTCGTATCCAATGGTTAAAAGTGAGAGAAAACAATACTATTTTTTTACCTTGTTGCTAATGGTAGAAGAGGATATAACACCATTAAGTTGATTAAGGTGAACATATTGCACTACTAGGATCTAAAAGACCTTAACACTCACTTTACTGGATATTACACTGAAATGTATGGTAAAAAATGTAACCATAGAATCGGGATAGATTATACCCGAATAAGGAACCTTCCCTAAATGAATCAGATTTATGTTGATTTGAGGAAGAATTCTAGTCAGTAGTCAAGGATTTATCTATTGATAAGGCCCATTGTCTTGACTGCTTCTCAATGATTTTATATCAAAAAAATTGGCACATTATTAACGATATTGTGAACTTATTTAATGAATTATATACTAATGATGTTCAATTAGGCGGGTTCAATTTTGCCGATGTAACACTTATCACCTGAAAAGATTAACCCTACAGAGCTTATAGACTTTAGGCCTATATCCTTAATTAATCGTTCCTTTAGAATAATTTTTAAGTACTAGCTAGCAGACTTAAAATTAAAATGGACATTTCAGTCAACAAGACACAACAATGTTTATATAAGGTAGATGTATATTGGATGGAGTAATTACTACATAACAGTTCACTAAATTAAAATAATAAACCTACATATGCACTCCTTAAATTAGATTTCACCAAAGCATTCAACATGATAGATTCAAGGTTTCTGTTAGATACTTTAAGAGTTAGGGGATCACTGAAAGTTGAATTTCTTGGATACACCTTATCCTGAAAATAGTGTACCCCTTATTATTTTGTTAATAGGGTCAAAGGTAGCAAATTTCAAGCTAAATATGGCCTTCTTTAGGGTGATCCTCTCTCATCTTTGCTATTTAATCCAGCATTCGACATGTAGTTTATAAAATTATTAAATCAACATTAGATAGTAATATTCTACCCAGGCTGGGGCTGAGATAACATCTAAAGGCATTTCTACCCTTCAGTATGCCAATGACACACTAATGTTTTGTTCTCACTTACCCCACCACATTGCCTCGCTAAAATTAGTCTTATATAACCTTAAGCTTATGTCGAGACTTATAATCAATTTTCATAAGAGTTTAGTTTGAATAGTGAACAATAATCTGAACACCAAAAATGAAGTGACTAAAATGCTAAATTGTACTACTATGCAATACCCTATAAACTATCTAGGTATTCCTTTTAGACAAACCAAAACAAAAAGAAGATTGGTATATCATAACTAATAAGATTGGTAAAAATTATCACATTGGAAAAGTAACTGTTTATCTCAAGCGGGTAGAACAACGTTAATTAACTAAGTCTTATCGTCCATCTCAATATATTGGCTTCATACCATAGGTTCTGTAACATCCCCATTCTGAGGCCCAATGCTAATCGTTGCGGATGCTGCAGTCATCCATAGTTATTAATTACCGTGACAAAATGTAGCTATATTAATCATATCAATAATCAAAAGCATATGAATATGAAAAAATTTCAAACACAATTCAGAAACAACTTTTATATTTCATTTCAAAATATGATTTTATATTCATTACATAATCCCATTCACGATTCCACGTTCAGAAAAAATATAACTATTACAAAATACTCCAAGAGCGACATATGAAGATGCCCCCTTGGTTGATCAGAGTCTACTACTACTACATGACAGTTAGAATCTTCTGTCATTGCATGCATTCAAACACCGTGAAAATAGATAAAGCTCTTAATAGCTAGATTGCCTCCTGCACGTTCCCGGAAGCTTATTCGTCTAACTGAAACCTAAAAACCTTTACTCCTGACCTACTCAAATGAATACCCAAGAGTATAAGGGGAAAAACAAAAACTTTGGGTCAGACAAAAATTCTGGTGTGACTCGAACCAAATAAATATTTAGTGAAACCACGCCGTTGAGCGAAACGGGTTTTCCCCTCACTAGTATCATCACTAAAACATCTCAACCATATACTATGCTCCTGCATCCATAATGGTTATAACATAATAATATATTGATATGCAAACATGTAATATACACTGGATTACCCATCCCAAGTTATTATACTACCCATCTAAATTTTTCATTGACTATCCGTCATATACTTAAGTGGACTACCCATCTCACATATATAAATTCTTTGGATTACCCATCCCCTACCATTTTGACTACACACCACCCATGGTTGCATTATCAAAGTTATATGGATTATCCATCTCACATATAAACATTTTTATGGATTATTTATCCCCTTCCATATGGACTACCCATCACATATTGTTTCATCTATATAAAATGATATGGACTATTCATCACACATCTCATAGTTTTTCTAGGATGACTATAAACCCTTCATTAACTATTTAGAGACTATCCATCTCCGACATGATGTGGACTATCCATCTCACATTCCATAGTTTTCATAGGATAACTACGAACCCATCATTTAACAATTTAATTCATGTTATCCACATGTTTAACCTATGTCTACTGGTAACCCAATTAGGTTATCTCCCCTTAAAGTTATAGCATCTCACAATGACATGCGTTAGTATCCTCAATGATCTATGTCAAATTTATTAAAACATACATCGGTATCCCCAATGATTAGTGTCGATTTTATTATACTTTGGTACCCCTAATAAATGATGTCAACCTCATATACTTTTAACACATAGCAACATAAACATTAGTATCCCCAATAACAATGAGACTTAAGGCTCTTCGCCTTTAAAAAAGAAGATGGGCGCATTCAAGCCGCACTATTTATAACGTCGAACCTATACCAAAAGTTAGAAAACAAGACTTCAATTTTTTCTAGGTATAAAACTTCTTGTCGAAAACGATGCTGTCGACTTACATTCATTATAGGTTATCTACCTATTAAACAATGTCGACACCAATGGCGGAAAATGTCGAAGCAAAACAAAGGGACCTTATCGACCTTGATGAACAACGACACCAAGACTCATGACGACTTTATAAAACATTTTAGTTGAAAACTGGTGGCATCAATGCCATCACATTGTTGATGTCGAACATAATAAAAAGTAGGGTGTCAGCCTTGATGGACTTTGCCCTAAAACATAGCGACAATAAGAAACGCGACAAGGAGATTGAAACCAGGGGTATAAGCTCGCCGACACTGATGAAGAGCGGCAAGATGTTTGGCGACGTTGATGTGCGGTGTCATTGCCGCACGCATGGCCCCAACACATCCCACACTTAGAATATAAACATCCCATGTTGCCGCCTCTCATCATTGACGCCGAACCTCATGGTGTTGCTTCCTCTCAATGGCGCTAATGTAAATCTTGTGAAAACTGTTTTATTACTACTAAAAGTAATTGCTTTTCGCTTTTCACCAAATACAATTGTAAGTCAAAATATGATTGGTTTATAACAAAAATTTGCATTTTCTTTTAAGATTTTCTACCGCATATCAGTTTTAAAGTTCCAAAATATTTATCAAACTCGTTAATTAATATCCTTAATTAAATATCCATTTTAATGCTTATTTAGCATAGTAAATTCATATAATTCAAAATCACTTGGGAAAAATCCTCAAAATTCAAAAAATTCAAAAATATTGTTTTCTTTGCTATATAAAAATTTCGGGACCAAAAACCATGTTTGATTATTTTAAATAATTAAACCCCAAATTAGCCTAATTTCCTCCTTAAGAAATTCATAAAATATTTGTTTTAACTTGAAAAATTATGAAATTAAAAATTCATCTTCAATTGAATGTTTTACACCACATATCAGAAAATCAAAGCGTTTGGATATTAAAAACTTAGGTTTTACCCTTAAAACCTTTCAAATAATTTCATTAATAATTCCATAAATCATTATTCTATCTAGACAATGATGAAACAACTATAATTTGGGGAAAATCATCAAAGCCATTCAGATATTATCCATAGCTGAAATCAAGAACAAATATAGAGATGGTTCATGTATCATTCACCTTAAAATTGATGTTGGAGTTGAGATTTGATTAGTGCTTTAGTTTTTCTAAACTTTGCTTGAACCCCCTTTTGATTTCGTGATCTTCCTTAGTTAGTTTAATGGCCGGCCTTGACTTCTTATCTTTGATTGTTCTGATGTGATGAAAAATGAGAATGGTACGAGGGGGAGAGGATTTAAGGAGCGAAAGTTGGTTCTACCTATTTTGCCCTTGAATATATTCTCTTATATGCTTTAAGTTTTCCAAAACAATCTCATTACTTAGTTCATTAATAGTGGCTCGATCTTATAAAGTTTCAAATCTCATTCTCCTTAACCATTTACATTATTCTGTTTAATCTATCTAATTAAATATCCTGAATAATGTTAAACTAAAATTAGAGGTGTTACAGATTCCCTAACTGGGTAGTTAAAAAAATACAAGATTAGAAGGAATTTTTTTGGAGAGGCAGTTCAGAGAACTCTAACCTAGGCTACCACATTAGTCGGGAGTAGGTGTGAAAACATAAAAACCAAGGTGGTTTAGGAATAATAAACCTGAAAATCTTAATATTTATTTGCTATGTAAATGGATTTGGAAGTTTTTAGATGAGAATACAACAACGTAAAGAGAAATAGTATCAAATTTTTATTATAACGACACTTACAACCTAAATAAACATAACAAACACCATAGCTCATTCTTTTGTATGGATATATCTAGCTTATTCCATATATTTAGAATATGAATCATCTATATAGTGCACTCAGGCGATAGAACATCCTTTTGACATGATCCTTGTTCATCGCTTGTTTCAATAAAGCAAAAATTACCTGACCTCTTCATGATCTCTAACAACAAAAATGATCTTATCATTGACCTTTACAGAGCACAAGAAGAATTTAAACATTTCACTTGTAATCTTGTAGGAAATTACCTTAGACAATTTCAAATGCAGATCGGAAGAATCGAACATATGAATTTGGATGAGCAACAAGGTACCGTGGAATTGAGCTAGAGAAAAAAGAAAAGATACACATCAAAATTGATGAATAAATTTTTGAAACTTTTCTGGAATTAAATTAAATATTTCAAATCCATTTGAAAGGTTCACACCCCTTCTAAAGGCAAGATGCATATGACTTCCTTGAAACCACTAAACACTTAAATTAGAGTGTTAGTATACCCAATACATCATTAAAATGCTAAATATCCTTTTGAGCTATACACTTGAGCAATACCATCCCTTCTTCATATGAATATTAGGTTACCATTAAATTTAATTATAGTCCCGCACATAGGGATCTTATGGATATTTACTCCACTACTAGTTTGTTTTGTGGATAAAAGGAAATCAACCGCCTTTAATAACAATTACATAAATACTTCATCTCTTCTTTCTTTTACTGCATGACACATTTCTCCTTGGCCAGCTCTGATGGAACAGAAGACATAAAGTTTGACCAGATTATTCGCAACATATTTGCATATTTTGATATGACATATCCTTCCAGAATCTCAAGATCGGAGTACCCACCTCTTATAGAGTGGAACTAGCAAATTAGACTGTTGTATTCTTCGGCTTGTTGCATATCGACAGTGTATCCTGCAACTCACTTCTTGTTACTCCAGCAACCTATCCTTCGCATACCCTACTTCGTGCATTTCAAAGGTTCAGTTTAGCTACTCATAAGCTTGCTTGGTGCACTCTAGTAGTTCAGACTTGTTTTCTTAGTTCAGTTGAGCAATAGCAGATCAGCTCAGTCTCTTCCATTGTTATTCAAATAGTGTGATAACTTTAGTTCTGTGTTGCCAATTCAGTTAAAAATTTGACTAAGGCATTGTTCATCTCAGTTTAGCTTTGATGAATGTCCTACTTATTTCAGCATCATTTGTTTCAACATCACTAATTTGCTCCAACCAAAGTTCAAATATTGACATCAGGTTATTCCCATCATTTTCTTTCTTTAGCATACTGTCTCTAATAACTTTTGCGCACTTCAGCTCACCCTATATACTAGCCCCTTCTTACTAAAGTACCAGCCTATTTTAGCTATCATAATATACTTTATTTAAGTTCAATTCAATTTGCTAGCTAGATACAATTGCAATTTTCACTATTGCAAGTTAACTACCATTCCACGCTGTGCTATTATCATCACTACAATTTACATTGATGCAGTTCTGTCTACAGTTAACCAGGCTTCTACTGCACCTACATGATATGCAGGTATAATGCTTAGCTTTTGCATTGTTTAATACATCGAAATTTTTGTAGAATATGTTATATTCTAACGCTAGTCCCTTCTCCCCTATTTCCATGCAGTGGTTGCCTATGGGGTTGAAACATGAGAATTGATAGGCCATCTTGGTCCTTGATGTAAATTTGTGATTTCTCTTCCTAATATATTCCCTAATGATATTATGCAAGTGGTGACGTTCTTTGGTATCATGCCCATGAGACTTATGGAAGCGGTAATACTTTCCAAATTTCAGGTCGGCTTCTGTCTCCTTTTCAGGTTAAGACCTTTTGTACTTTAATTCTGCCTAGATAGCTAGGTAAATATTCTCCACGGTGTTGTTTGGATCCATAAGCATCGAATCTTGGCCAGGGCCTCCTCTTATTTCGTTCCATTTCATTTCCTCCGAAACCACCTTTGTTGCTACCCATCTTTTTAATATATATTATATCTTTGAGTGCTCTCCTCGATCCGAGCTCACTCTTCTATATAAAAGCTTACACTACTACTATTTTATATAATTAACACTTTTTTGGACATAATTATCAACTTCCGTGTATTATTCAATTCAAGGTTTGATAAATTTTCTTTAGAGAAAGAATCTACACTACTAGTACTACACAACCACAAAATATATTAAGCACTCATAATAAAGGTTACAAAATTTGGCTAATCCATGGTAGTTTACCACTAGTTACGACTAACATGTCTTGTAACGACCCATGAATTTATCACTTTGGAAAATAATATTTAATTTAAAAATATTCAAATATAAGGTTTTATAAAACAAAGTATATTGTTTTGAACAATGATTAATAATGGTAATCTTATTTTGAATAAGAAATTACAAAAATACACTCTTTGAAAAAATATCGATAAAGTGACCGAAAAATCGTTTTATCGATAAAATGCTTTTTAACCATCAGAAATCGCGCACGAGTCTAAATACGTACACTTATTTATTCATATAAGTAAGAATATATAATAATATTATTTATTTTATTTTTTGAAAATAAAATATCTTTATGACATCACCAATGATGTCATTATTTTCAAATAATCGATTTTTGAATTTAAATCGAGTTTAAATTATTTAATAATTATTTTAAAATCAAATGAGGCCCTTTTTATTATTAATTAATAATATAAATGTCATTTTTAATTTTTGTTTACATATATAGGTTTTAACCAAAGGAAGTTGTTCAATGTTATATGTTATATGTGACATACTTGCATACATATATACATATATACATCCATGTACACACATATACACACTAGAATTAACATTTACATTTACTAATTTCTAATTATAAATAAAATGAATATTATGATATTTATAAAGGAGGAATGATGACATATCTCCATCTTAGTCCACATTCTCATCCAAGTGCATGCCTTAAAAGCTAAGGAAAGAGGCATGAAGTGGTGGATGTGATGGCATGAGGATGGGCCATGCACATGGAAGGGGGAGTGGTGGTGGTGAGGTGGAAATATGATGTGATGTTGGTGAAAATATCATGATATTTAGATTCGAACTTTTGCCTATAAATACAAGGCATACCTCTTCACTTTCATTCACACTTCCTTCTTAAATTTCCTAAGTTTCTTCCTCCTCTACATTAATGGCTTCCATAGCCTCTTAGGAAAAATTCATAAAAATAGCGTCAAAATTCTGTCAAAATAAGAGAGATATACCACCTCGAGTTCGAGATCGAGTTAATGATCCTCCTTCTTTTCTCTACCTAGGCTGTACCCATCTAAGCATCCCATCACCATTGAAAGCCTAAGGCCGAACCCCTAGGAGTCTTACTATAAGATTCGTAAGCTCCGGTTTCGAAATAGCAGAGCTATAGTTGATTGAAAATTAGATCGAAAGGATATCAAGTGAGAAACTCTACTATTAAATCTATAAATTATATGATGATATGATATGTTTGATATGGATATTTTCTATGTTTGATCATCATGTTTTAGATGTTGATGATATGCTTATTTGATATGGAAATGATTCACGGTATAATACACGTCGAATTTACACTAAGGAATCACTTTCCTTTATAAAATGAAATGGTATGTATGCCATTGTTAAACCTCTTTAAAATAGTTTAAAATGATTTATAAATGGTTTATAAACGTTAAAACTTATTTCGACAAAGTTTGGAAAAAGGAGTAAAAATAAGCCGTTGCGTTTCGACAGTTCGCGATTTCACGACCTAAAAAGTTAAACGAACGTGTAGAATGGAATATGAGTCGGATTCTTTGCAATAATAATTTTCCGGACCATAATGAATATAGTTTTCAAAAAAAGAAGAAAATCAAGATTTCATTCAGTAAAGTTTGAGACACGTCCAAATTAAGTTTTCAAAAACATCGCGTTTTGGCAATTCGAAAACCAAAATGGTAAAATCTTTAAAACGAATGTTTTTAAAACTTTAAAAATATGAAATAAATTCCATAAATAATTAAAATGTTTTAAAAGGGATTTGAGTTATAAAAGTGGAAAAATATGGAATGAAGTTAATGTTTTGATCAAAGAAGCTTTTAAAAAACACTAACCGCGACACTTTTTGTAGCACTTTTTGGTAACTTTTGAAATTAAAATTTAGACTTAGGATTTTAATCCCAAATCTTTTGCAAATGTTTTTCAAATAATAAATCAAGAATTTTAAATAGTTTAGAGTTGATTAAATAACTTGACCACCTTATGGGTGATAGAGAGATAGTCTCTAAATCCGAGCTTGGACAAGTAGTGTCTGGGTTTCACTCTGGCTATCCGGACTGGCCCGACGGAGGGGATGATAAATTTGATTTACTCAAACCACATTTTTCTAAGATAAAAAGATATTTAGAGATTTTCAAAAGTTAAACAAAATTTTAAATAATAAGATTTTAGTGATATATGAAACATATTAATTAAACTCTATATTAAATTCCGAGGAGGGAACTCATACTATCTGTATAAATTTTAAAGGTGATTTCACCGCTATTCAGCAAATAGTACGAGTTGAATACGAAAATAAGTATTGAGTATAATTAATATAATACCGATGGGTCCTATTTACTCAATACTAACTGGTTTTGAATTTACCATCTTAGATAACATGGTTTAACCCATTTAAAAGATATGTTTTGAAAAGAGGTTTAATGATTCCGTATATACTGAAAAAAGGGATGGTTTAAAGATGTATATCTCTAAAGAGATATTGTACTTAGACAAAAAATATTGATTAATTGGATAATAATCACTTATATACTTGACATATTTTATCGATAATTGGTTCGAAGAATCTAGGATCGGATTTGCTTTGGCACGTGGTGCATCATGAAAGGGGGTTCTCATTTTGTGTTTGTTGGCGAGCAGGAGACTCTTACTCCTACATGTCCTCTGGGTTAGTGCAATCGAAAGGCTGACCGTAAAAGCAATTGGCGAGGTACCGATGTGAGCCACAGTGGTTGTACCCACTGCTGGAAGGCCGAAGGCCCCATCGTCACAGTTGGTATTGGAGCTTAGATTGAGCGCAGACCTAAGCCTTGATGGGGTTGGCTCATTAGAGATAGGGTTAGTAATGCCCTAGAATGAGTTCCGTCAAATTTTTAATCCAAATAAGTATATTCGACTTTTATGCTCGTTTCCTAAGATAATCTCGTCTATATTCTAAATGCTGCAGTAATTGAAGAAGTAATGGTTCCTGTGCAACCTCAAGTTAACTTTGCCACTCTTTGCAAAGATTATACCAAAGAGGAAAGCCATTCAAGGGCACAGAGTCTATTATTGAAGTTCAGGCTTGGCTCTGAACCTGTGAGAAAACTTTAAAGGATTAGAGATTGATGATGATAGAAAGAGGTTCTTGGCCTCCTGGTAATTGAAGGATGAGGTCTATCTTGGTGGGAGTCCATTACTCTTAATGAGTTGGAAGATAATTTCTCTTGGGCAAGGTTTAAAGAAGTTTTTGAAGAACAATACATGCCCGCCGCTGGAAATCCCGCCTCTATAGAAGTTTTATGGATCTGAAACAAAAGGAGATGTCCGTGGAAGAATATTTGCACAAATTCAATGAATAATCTTGCTTTGGGCCTGGTCTAATGGACTTGCCTCTAAAGAAAAACGAGATGTTTATTTCCGGGATGAAGATGCGGTATCAGGATAGGATGACTGCTCATGTAAATGGAACCTATGTGGATTTAATAGATATGGATTTTCGTTATGAAGCTTTGGACAAGAAGAATCCGGTCGCAACCCAAAATAACAACAACAACATAGGAAGTTCAATAACAATGGAAAGAAGTCATGGCAAGGCAAGCCCGGAGGAGGATCTTAGGACAATCATTTTAAGATGTTGAATGTTTTAATTGTGGAAAGAAAGACCATTATTCAAAGTACTGTTGGAGTCCCAAGGTTCAAAGGCAACAACAAGGAACCGTCTCTCCTATGGTTCAGAATAGTCTCTGCCACAACTGCCATCAACCCGAACACTAGGAAAACAAATGCCCGTTAATGAAGAAAGGAGAGCAGGTTAAGGTCTATGCTATCAAAGACGAGCCTTTAACCTCTAAAGATGTAAAGGGCAAGGGAGTTTTGGAAGGTAACATCTATGTTAATTAGGATTTAGTTAAAGTATTATTTGATACTGGGGCTTTCCATAGTTTTATTGCTAAAAGATTGGTTGATAGATTAAAACCGATCACAAAAATCGTAGATACACCTATCTATGTGTCTAATCCCATTGGCGGTACAACTAATCTTTGTTTGATTTGTGAAGACATCTGAGTCACCCACCTTTCCTATAATTTTCATGTGACCTATTTGTTCTTGACTTTATTAGGTTTGACGTTTTACTCGGTATGGATTGATTATCCAAGAATAAAGCTATCCTTGATTGCGTTAAAAAAACTGTATATTTATGGAACAACTTCAGGAAATTTATGGAAATATCTTGTGAAGAACCTAGTCCGGTAAGGGAAGTTTCATGTTTGCACTAGATTCATCCCAAAAGGTTTAGAGACGACACTGATTGTTAAGGAGTTTCAGGATGTTTTTGAAGAGGTAAAAAATTTGCCCCCACATTGGAAAATTGAGTTTCGTATGACTTAATTCCTAGTGCAAGATCTGTTATTCACTCTATTCGAAGGTTGGCTCCGAAAGAAAAGAATGAGTTGGAAAACCAAATTGATGAGTTGTTAAAGAAAGGACTAATTAGACCTAGTCGCTCAAGTTGGGGCGCATCGTTACTTTTCATTGCAAAATCCGATGGCTCCCTAAGACTTTGTGTAGATTATTAAGACCTGAACAAGCAAATGATTAAAAACAAGTATCCTCTACCCCGCATAGATAACTTATTTGATCAACCTCACGGTGCTCGAGTATTCTCGCAAATGGATCTAGCCACGGGATTCCATCGGCTAAATTGCATTCCATTGACTGCATTCAGAGGTCCGGATTGTTTTTACGAGTGGTTGGCTATGCCTTTTGGGCTGACCAATACGCCCGCTTATTTTATGGATCTCATGAATAAAGTATTCAAAGATGTGCTCAACAAATTCGTGTTGGTTTTTATTGACGATATTCTTATCTATTCAAAGATCGAGGAGGAACATGGATCATGAGATAGTATTAAGGATATTAAGGAGGCATATGCTTAAAACCAAATTCTTCAAATGTCATTTTTGGGAGAAAGAGGTAAGGTTCCTTGGACATGTAGTGTTAGGGGATCGAATTTCGGTAGATCTAGGAAAGATTTTAGCTATACAAAATTAAAGGCAACCATAGACTCTGAAGGATGTCCATAGCTTTTTAGGATTGGCAGGATATTACAGGAGGTTTATTCAAGACTTCTCAAAGATTTCCTCCCATTTAACAAAGTTGACTATGAAGAATGTTAAGTTTAACTATACATCAAAATGCGAGGAAGCTTTTAATGAGTTAAAGAAAAGGTTAACCAGTGCTCGAATCCTATCTATTAGTCATGAAAGCGGCGGTTTAACTGTATATATTGATGCTTGTGGAGAAGGAGTAAGTGTAGTTCTGATGCAACATGGAAAAGTTATCGCTTATGCGAGCATACAACTGAAGACTCATGAAAGGAATTATGCAACACACAACTTAGAATTATTAGCCATTGTGTTCGCATTAAAAATATGGAGGCATTATTTACTGGGTAAGAAATCCTTATGGTTTATTTTAATAAACTTTAATTGGCCTTAGTAAATATTCCTTCTTTAAATAGGTGAAAATTTCGACCTCTTCAAATATCACAAATCTTTGAAGTATCTTTTCATTCAGAAGAACTTAAATATGAGACAGCAACGTTGGTTAGAATTTCCCACGTCATATGATCATGACATTTCATATATGCCTGGGAAAGCCAATGTAGTGGCAGATGCACTAAGCAGAAGTCATGCCATTATAACTTATTTAGTGGTATGCCCAACCTTGATCGATCGTATAAAGGAAAACCAGCTTAGGGATCTGTTCATTGCACGATAGCCATGGAAGTTAAGGAGAACATGGTACCTGGAAGATTGACGGGATTCAATTTGGATGAGTAAGGAATCTTACGAATGCATGAAAAAAATTTGTGTTCTGAATATTGATGGGATTAGGCAGGAAGTTCTAGCAGAATGTCATAATTCTCGACTTACAATAAATCCAGGAGTTACCGAGATGTAACGAGACATGAAGAGGACTTTTTGGTAGGAAGCAATAAAGAGTGGCATTTCCATCCATCTTAGCAGATGTACAAATTGTCAGTAAATCAAAAGTGATCTGCAAAAGACTACTGGATTACTTTAACCTCTTGAGATTCCAACTTGAAAGTGGGACCAGATATCAATGGATTTCATTGATGGTTTACCTCGAACATGGAAGAGAAATGAAGGCGTTTGGGTTATCATAGATCAATTGACCAAAAGCGTATACTTTATTCCAGCAAAACCAACAAGGACAGCCTCGAGCGTAGCTGAAATATACATGAGAGAGATTGTTCAGTTACATGGTGTTTCGAGCATCATAGTAAGTGATCGGGATCCAATTTTTACTAGTCAGTTTTGGGAGGCGTTACAGACAGCTTTAGGAACGATGTTGAATTTAAGCACCACATATCATTCCCAAATCGATGGGCAAACTGAATGGGTAAACCGAGTATCAGAAGATCTTCTAAGAGCTTATAACTTAGATTTTGGAAGTTCATGGGAAAGCCATCTTCATCTTGTGGAATTCTTCTACAATAACAGCTACTGTGCAAGTATTGATATGACACCTTATGATGCTTTACATGGTCGGCCATGTAGATCATCGGCATGTTGGATCAAAACCGGAGATCGGTTAGTACTTGGTCCTGATATGATTCGAGAAGCCTCAGAGAAGGTAGATATAATCAAGAATAATCTGAAAGAAGCTCAAAGCAGGCAAAAGAGTGATGCCAATCAAAGGCATAGAAATCTAGAATCTTCAGTTGGAGATTTATTATTTCAGAAAATCTCTCTGATGAGGGGAGTAGTAAGATTTGGAAAAACTGGGAAGTTAACACATGATATATTAGACCTTTTTCCATTATTGAGCAGATTGGCCCATTAGCCTATCGAGTAGAATTACAAGAGGTTGTCGGGTGTGCATAATGTTTTTCATGTATCCTATTTGCAGAAATATGTGCATGACCCAGAACAAATTATAGAAACGGCTGCCTAGGAAGATTTGGAAGTAGAGCCAAACTTGGCAGTTATCTGACGGCCCGTTTGAATTTTTGATCATGATGAGAGCGGTTGCGAAGAAAGGTTGTGAGATTAGCTAAAGTCCAGGGGAGTGGTGATGCGGAAGACTGCACTTGGGAAACCAATGATAGAATGTGAAAGCTTATCCGTAGTTTAGGATTGATGCATAGTTTGCATATTTTATCGATATAGTGTACTCACCGCCTATGGTGTAGTTACTTATCATATCTTTGTATTCCACCGTGACTAATATATTCCTTTTTGAGTTATCTTCTTCTTATCTTAAATTTCGAGGATGAAATTCTTTTAAGTGGGAAGTCTGTAACGACCCATGAATCTATCAATTTAGAAAATAATATTTAATGTAAAAATATTCAAATATAAGGAACAATGATTAATAATGTTAGTCATATTTTGAATAAGTAATTACAAAAATATACTTTTTGGAAAAATATCGACAAAGTGATCAAAAATCGTTTTATCAATAAACTGCTTTTTAACCATCAGAAATTGGGCATGAGTCTGGATACATACACTTATTTATCCATATAATTAAGAATATGTACTGAAATTATTTATTTTATTTTTGAAAATAAAATGTCTTTATAACATCATCATTTTCAAATAATCGATTTTTGAATTTAGATTGAGTTTAAATGAATTAATAATTGTTTTAAAATCAAATGAGGCCCTTTTTATTATCAATTAATAATAAAAATGTCATTTTTAAATTTTGTTTAATACATACATACATACATACATACATATATATTAACTAAGAAGTAAAAATATGATTGAAAATCGGATTCCGAATTCATAAGGTTTAACCAGAGGAAGTTGTTCGATGTTATATGTTATATGTGACATACATGCACACATATACACATATATACATCCATGTACACATATATACGCCTTAGAATTAACATTTACATTTACTAATTTCTAATGATAAATAAAATGAATATCATGATATTATAAAGGTGGAATGATGACATAACTCCACCTTAGTCCACATTCTCATCCAAGTGCATGCCTTAAGAGCTAAGGAAAGAGGCATGAAGTGATGGAGGTGATGGCATGGGGATGGGCCGTGCAAATGGAGGGAGGGAGTGGTAGTGGTGAGGTGGAAAGATGATGTGATGGTTGGTGAAAATATCTTGATATTTAGATTCAAACTTTTTCCTATAAATACAAGGCATACCTCTTCACTTTCATTCACACATCCTTCTCTAATTTCTTAAGCTTCTTCATCTTCTTCCTCCTCTACATTAATAGCTTCCATAGCCTCTTAGGAAACTTCAAAAAAATAGTGTCAAAGTTCTGTCAAAACAAGAGAGATATACTACTTCGAGTTTGATATCTAGTCAGTGATCTTCTCCTTGTTTTCTCTACCTAGGCCGTACCCATCTAAGCATCCCATCACCATTTCAAGCCCAAGGCCGAACCCCTAAGAGTCTTAGTGCAAGATTTGTAAGTTCCGGTTTTGAAATAGCGGAGCTATAGTCAATTGAAAGTTAAATCAAAAGGATATCAAGTGAGAAACTCTACTATTAAATCTATAAATTATATGATGATATGATATGTTTGATATTGATGGTTTCTATGTTTGATCATCATGCTTTTGATTTTGATGAAATGTTTGTTTGATATGGAAATGATTTTCGGTATAATACACGTCGAATTCACACCAAGGAATCACTTTCCTATATAAAATGAAATGGTATATATGGCATCGTTAAACCTCTTTAAAATAGTTTAAAATGATTTATAAATGGTTTATAAATAATAAAACTCATTTCGGAAAAATTTGAAAAAGTTTGGAAAGGGAGTAAAAATAAGCCGTCGCGTTTCGGCAGTTCGCGATCTAAAAAGTTAAACAGACTTGTAGAATGGAATATAAGTCAAAATTCTTTGCAATAAGAATTTTCTGGACCATAATGAATATAGTTTTTAAAAAAAAAGAATAAAACCAAAATTTTATTAAGTAAAGTTTGAGTTATGTCCAAATAAAGTTTTAAAAAACGTCGCATTTTGCAGTTCGGAAACCAAAATGGTAAAATCTTTAAAATGGATGTTTTTAAAACTTTAAAAATATGAAATAAATTCCATAAATATATATAAAATGTTTTAAATAGGATTTTAGTTATATTAATGGACATGTGTAATGAAGTTAATGTTTTGATCAAAGAAGCTTTTAAAAACACTATTCGTAGCACTTTTTGTAGTACTTTTTGGTAACTTTTGAAATTAAGGTTTAAACTTGGGATTTTCATCCCAAATCTTTTGCAATTGTTTTTCAAATAATAAATCAAGAATTATAAAGATTTTAAAGGTTATCAAATAACTTAACCTCCTTATGGGTGATAAGGAGATAGTCTCTAGACCCGAGCTTGGACAAGTAGTGTTTGGGTTCCGCTTTAGCTATCTAGACTGGCCCGACGGAGGAGATGGTAAATTTGATTTTCTTGGACTACATTTTCCTAAGATAAAAGTAGATTTGGAGATTTCTTAAAGTTAAACAAAATTTTATATAATAAGATTTTGGTGATATATGAAACATATTGATTAAACTCTATTTTAAATTCCAAGGAGGGAACTCGTACCATCCGTATGAATTTAAAAGGTGATTTCACTGCTATTTGGTGAATATTACGGGTGGAATATGGAAATTAGTATTGAGTATAATTAATATAATACATATAGATCCTATTTACTCAATTCTAACTGGTTCTGAATTTACCATCTTAGATAACATAGTTTTAACCCATTTAAAAGATATGTTTTGAAAAGAGGTTTAATGATTCCGTATATACTGAAAAATGAATGGTTTAAAGATGTATATATCCATAGAGATATTTTACTTGGTTAAAAGATATTGATTAATTGAATAATAATCACCTATATACTTGACATCTTTTATCTATAACTGGTTCGGAGAAATCGAGGTCAGATTTGGGTGATTCCTATCCGAAAACCACTTCGAACCAATATATGTTCGAAAGTGAAAATATGTTGAAGATAATGGTTTTGAAGTCGGAGATCTTCATAATGTAGGGCTACTTGTCACGAACCTCTACAGTAATTCCCTTATCATATATATGGTGGCAGTGGTTCCTTCGATTTGAAATCTTCGATGCAAGGATTGCTCGCTACTAATCCTAGGGTTAATTTCCAATAGGATGTTATAGAAGAGTGCCTTCGGTTTGTATTTTACCTAGACAACTTGTATGGATGAGTGTTTGAAATTGCATTTCTAAGACCACGTACACCTATTTTTACAAACGCACAACTGTTTGATGGTGTAGGAGATAACCCCTCTTACACTTAACACCCTTCTCTGAGACGTACGAGCTTAGAGGTTGTATTTTTTTGGAAATCAATAGTGTGTTGTTGGAAACAACAAGGTGGCATTCAAAGTAGGATTTTTTCTGTGAAAGGTAAAACGTTACCTTAAGCCTCGCACATCAGGAATGACAAAAATAGGGTGGATGCGGTAGGGTTAAGTGGGTCGCTCCTATTAGGATATGATCATCACCTTTCTATATTACCCTTTATATTTCGAGTATGTTATGTATGCTTTGGGATCCCGATGAAGGTCGGTAACAACCGACGTAATGTCATATTTGGTACTATCTATGGTAAAGGTAAGTTGGTTCTTTGTTTGTAGAGTTGGAGCCTCAGGTGCATCCATCTATAGATGTACTGCCCTGTGCAGTTAAAGCGCTCAGCAGATTCAATGTGGCGGAGGTGCAAAAAGTCATAGCGGGGATACAACGAGGATATAGTAGGATATAGCGGATGACTCTAAAATAGCATATAAAACTCGTACTTAATGTTTTTACAAATATATAAATGGTAATTAAATGAAAAATTAACATTCAATTGAATTATAACTAATACATAAGTAATTTTAAATAAAAACATATGCGAATATACTATAAATAAACGTAAAACTGTTATATAACACAATTGAATTTAGTAGAATATTAGAGTATTTTCATTTCTAAAAATATATTAAAAATTTAATTAAATAAATTAATTTCATAATTTTTATAATGTATAAATGTCATTTTTCAATTCATTTCTTTTAAAGAAGATATAGCGGAAATAGCGGAATATAGCGGGAATAATGGGATATAGCGGAAATAGTCGGGCTTAAAGCGGAAAGGCTATATTTGGGGCTATATGGAAAAATGGTAGTGGTAGAAATCCGCTATGAGATATAGTAGGGTTATAGCGGGGTAATAGCGGGGTATTAACTGCACAGGTACTGCTAGAAGGTAGTCCATTAACATTTTCATTGTATGGAATCCATTCTTCAATACGAGCCTTTACGGATTTAGTTGTAAACCTATTATGCTGGAATTTAATAAATGTAACAAGTTCAGCTATGATTTATATGTTATTTAAAACGGTTTTCAAAGAATGTCATTAAAAATTACATCCCTGATTTTACATAGCAAATATTTGGGTTATCATAAGGTAAAAACCCATCCCTGTTTATGTGGGGCATGGTCTTATGAGATACCCTTTGTTTTCAAAAGTATCCGTTCTTTTTTCTCACACCAGCCCCATGATTGACCCGGAGTTTATTTTCTTTTTCCCTTAAACTCTGGGTGCCCTATTTTTCTGGGCAGCCAAGTAGTTAGGTAACTTAGAGCATTTTAGGAGGAGAATGGAGCATGAAGCTGGAGGGTCCTTTGTAGATAGTTATTTATTTCTATTTCCGCTGTATTATGTATAAATATCTACCAACACCTGTAGGGATAAGCAGTTATAACTGTCCCTAGCTGGGTTAGTACTTGCTATGACTTTGATATCTCATTTTGAAAGTGATTGTATGTACTATCTACATGTATAATTACAAGTTGTTAAATGCAATGTGAGAATCTATTTTGTTCTTTCTTCTATATTTATTTTCTTTTACCCCTGATTATCTACCTCTTCGGCACTTGAATTTACTGCACATGAATACCAAGGATGTATTAGTGTCAATCTTTGAAGGTCGAAAAGCCGGGTCGTCGCATTTATTACCTATAGAAAAAACCATAGTGTTCTAAGAAGCATTTACATAATAGATAACATTATACAACAATAGTCGAATATAGGAAAATCCCTAAATCATATTGTAATCAACATATGGCTTGATCCACCATCCCCTCATGAGATGGCAACTGATTCCTCTGGACTTTAAGTGTTCTTCAACAAGAAGTTTAAGGGATTATGATTAGTACTATCCATGAATTTGTACATATTAAAACATCATGAGATAAGCTAATATAGATTTAGATTGAAAACACATAGGGCTAACAATTAGAATTGAAACCCACACACCCAAACCGAACCCGAATCTGACTCGAACTTGATGGGTATCAGGTCAAGTTTAGTTTAAATGTTATTAAATAACCAAACCTAAATCTATCCAACCTAAATAAAACCCTAGATTAGGTTGGGTGTAGGTTTTAAAATGTATAATTTAGACCCGACCAAATCCGATCCACCCAGAACTTAAACCCATCGGGTAGGATCGATGTCTGACCCGATGGATCTAATTGCCACCCAACTTTAATCTTTTTCTACCTATATAACCCAAACGTAAGAAAGTACTAGAAGGTTGCATAATTTATTATGGAAATTCAATCGTGCTCTATCATAATTTCAACAATGGTGAAAACTTATGCAAACTTTCAAGATTCCAATTAAAAAAGAAGCACATAACTTCCATCAATCTACGTAATTTATACAAACATGTATGTATATTAAACTGGTAGGGCCACAATATGAATAAATCAATCTACGTAAACTCCAAACTATGAAGCACTAAATAAATACATCAATACAATACATAGTCTCATACATGAATATAGTCATAAATGGACTAATCATAAATATATGCAACATCTCCATAACCCAAAAGTCCAGCTCTCCAGCTAGCTCATCCCAAAACAAATTTATCACTCAACTACCCTAATAAGAATAATCACAACTTCCAAATATGAAATAAAAGGGAAAAAGAGGGTCAGATAGAAATCTGGTAAGGGAAACTAGCCTCGTAATATTATAACTAAATACAAAATCACAACCTAGCATGTAATGGGTCAATGCAGAAATATCATCAGTTAAAATAACATGTTCTAACTATATAGGGAATCAACAAAATGTAGAAAAATGTAGGGTAATACTGCACTCCATGGTTAATAGTGTCATAAATCTCCCAATTCTAGTCAAACCTGAAATACAAGGCAAAAACAACTATAACAATGCTAAATATCCAAGTATCCACATAGACAAAACTCATACTAATCAGATATGATTGATAATCTGTGTTACTGATATACAAATATCCATCATCATTATTCAAGTGTGGAATTGCCATCAACTACCAAAGAGACATATCTAGAGCCACATATAGCCTGTGACTCTGAGTCACCTAAGGATGTTGACTACTAGGTCCCATCATAATACCTAATTGTGCTATGGATAGTATATGATTATTGAATAGTGGTGTCCTGGTCTCTTGCTTCCCCTGCTTTGAAACCACGTTTGCAGGTCGTGAAATCAATCATGGTAAAGCGGATTCATTTTACTAACTCATATACATTTGGTTGTAATGGTTTGATAACCTGGATCCGTGGATAGTCGCATCAACAAGTTCCTACACTAATGCATAACAACATGACCTTATCGCTTCCTTAGTTCATTGGACATTCCCTGTATTGTCTCAAACTCCATTGAATTTCTCTATCTCCATCAAGCCAAAACATCCACCTTGCCTTTCCCTGGATCGAGTCTAGGGCTTCATTATGCTCTAGCAGAGCCGAAGCAAGGTTCAACATGTGCTGCCTCTCATGCATCGGTGCTTGTCCACCCTACGTTGCTACCTAGGGCACCAGTGCCTATCTACACTATAGTCATAGGTAGTAGTATAATTCACTACTGCCGTAGAAAGTAGTGGTAAACATTGCTTTTTGAGGTAGCAGTAATAACTCAAGGTTGATGAGCAACTAAATAAATTCCATATTGGAGTTTTAAATAACTAATGGGTTTTAAATAATGAAATGTGGACAATTTGGGATTTAAATGATAAAGTATTTTCTGAAGTTAAATTTTTTGTGGTAAATTATTTATTGTTGAGATTTGACAAATAAGATAATTTAATTAGTGATACATTTTTATAGTAGAAGGAATTAATTTTTAAAGTGATTATTAAATGAATTATTTTGATGATAATTAGTTTTGAAGTGATAAATTATTAATAAAGGTGATTTTTGGTAATTTGAATCAAGAATTGATATTTATAAACTTGAAATGATTTTAAAACAAATTAAAAGTGGTATAATAATTTTACAAATTAAATAATGTTAAATAAAAATGTTATGGATTTTTTTACGGTAAAGATTGGATTTTTATTTAATTATCGAGGTTAATAAAGAATTATTTCTATAATGGGCCTAATATTGTTATTACAGTTAATTATTTTTAAAATGGGGAATAATGACAAAATTAATATTTTATAAGATATACGATGTTAAGTAAAAATACTTGAGTTGTGCAAATATGATTTTTAACTGGGATTTGGAGGTAGTTGGGCTAAGTATAAACATAGTTTTGCAAAGAATATAGTAGAAAATAAAATGAGTTAATGAATTAATTAGAGCCCCTTAGCCCAAAAACAACCAATTAGTTTTGCTTCTTTCCTTTTCTCTCTTGATTTCTCTAAAGAATTCCACACTTCACCAAAATTGTATCCCGTATGACTCTTTCTCTTCTTATAGCTTGGAGCTTCCATTGGAAGAAGTAGTGAGCTTATAAGGAGCAATGAAGAGTCAGTGAAGTATTTTATGCATGCTACTACTACGGTGAGTAAATCTTCACACATGAACCTATGTTTGAATGTGTGCTTGCTAATGTGTGTTTTGTATGATTATTGCTCCATGCTTCACTAAACCCAATACCATAAAGATTTGATTATTTCCATTGCCTATAAATCTTGCTTGATTGATGTGTGTTCGTGTATTTATAGGCTTGTATAAATGTATATATTTGTTGTAAAAGTGTAGTAATCGAACGAGCAAAAAATAGGGAAAATTGGGCACCTTTGGTTAACAAACTGGAGCAATAATACTCTAGGCCATCACCAACGGTCTATAGCCAATGTAGCGGGCCTAGGAATAAACCTTTCCTTAAAAATAAAAATAAAACATATAATTTTGAAGAGAAAATTAAACATACTCCAAATATTTAATTATTTTTTAGAAAAATATCTTTTAAATTGATTATTAAATAGGAATTGATTTTGGTTTTCAACGTTCATTTAAAAGTCCTGTTAAATTCCAAAAAATTATTGTTTTATTGCAATTAAAAATCATTTGGCTTTAAAAGAGTTTTATATGATTTTTGAATTTAAGAAACATATTTTAAAACATATTCCATGGTTTAAAATAAAAGGAAATAAAATTTGAGGGTTATAAATTCATTTTAAAGTCATACTTAATTATAAAAATTATAGGATGATTTTTATAAATAATATTTGATTATAAAGGAGATTTCTATGATTTCTAAATATGGAAAAGGGATTTAGAAATGTATTATAATGTTCAAAAATCTAAATGGATAAAATAGCATTTTCAACTTTTCAAGGATAAAAAGACCTTCAGAACTTTTAATATATATTTTTCTATAAATACTATCTCTTTCCTAAATGAATTAAGTGCATTGTTTGACTATATTTTTGTGTGACAAGAATATTGAATAAACGGAGTTGTAATACTTTTTGGAATGAGACTTTCTGTAATATTTCAATGGTTATTCTTTAGACTTGTTGCTTATAATATTATCGTGTAGGGCGAGTGTAAATTACATGCATAGAGTAAACGAGCTAGTAACTCCCGGTGGTATGGGATGCATGTGCTGAAATTTGTTTGATTACCTTTTATGAGTAGATGTCTGTTGCTTATATTATTCGCAAGCAACTAGCAAGTCCAATTAAAGGCAATTTGGCCCAATTAAAGCCAGCCCAACTAATCCATGGTTGGCCAAATAATAGCCGACCCAAGCCCATTGTCTCAAACCAACCCTCACCCTAGCAAGGCTCTATGGTAATGCCGAGCCCTTTCAAGTACCTTTACAAGACCAGGATCGGGCCCGGATCAGTCCCTCCCTGCTTCTCTGCATTGGACTTCCAACAACAACTCGAGATGAGGACCGAGCCTAGATCAGTCCCACATGCCTCCTCTACATTGGACTTCCAATAATGGCCCAAGACCAGGCTCGAATTGGTCCCGTCTGACTCCTCTACATTGGATTTCTATCGGTGCTAAAGACCACCGCAACCTTTACATGAACGAGAATAGGACTAGGCCAAGATCAGTCTCCCCCGGCCCCAGTACATCAAGGCTTCCATACAATCAGAACCACTCAACACCCGGCCTCCTTCCCGAATGCCCCATGCCCAGTCCATTGCCCATCTTCCTTATACGATCCTTTGCAAAATTTCAAGCATCTTCCATGTTGTCGACATTCGGTCAATCAACTAGGCCATGTGGGTACTAAAGTAAATGACAAGGTTGTCCATCCATCTAATTAAAGCACCGTTAATGAGGTGGCTGATTTGATGGGGCTTGTCATCAGCATAAATGCACAATTAAAGGAAGCCTACACCATGTATATAGAGGTGATAAGTTCTTTCTCATCCACTTCCCATCTTCTAACTAACTTTACAATTGTCGACCGTCCACTTCTATAGTCATATCAACATTCCTCGATTCATGCATTTTCTCACAGCACAATCTCAGCCATAGATTGTCCATTCCAACTGCTATAAATACCCCATGCAATGATACTTCAAAGAGGTTGGAGACTAAAAATAAAATTAAGGCGGGATTCCAAATCAAAACTCAAGTTGGAACATTCAAGGACTCTGAATTTAGGTCCTTGCGATTACATAGCTTAACTAGTCTTAAGTGCTTTGTTTCTTATTATTCTCTTGTAATTCTACAGATCTTAAGTGCTTTATTTCTTATTATTCTCTTCTAGTTCCATATGGTTATAATAAAAGCATGTAGTAAGAGTGCTTCATGATGGATGTAGGCAGGTTTGTCGAACCACTCTATCTTATGTTATTTACCTTTCAATTACGTATTTAATTCCTCATTTTCTATTTTAAGCCTAGTGATGAGCAAGTAACCTTTGCTCTTCATAATGCACATTATTTCATTCTTTGATTGGCTAAGAAAATAGTCAACATTTTGGCGCTAACAGGAGAGTCTTTCCTAAAAGCTCTCCCTTTTCCACACTCTCTTTGCAAAGGTCTAGTCTGACTTGTTACCATGGATAATCTTCCGCCATTCAAAGGTAACAACTCCAATAGGCACAAAACCATCGACAACACTCTCGCTAGTTGTAACACCCCATAATTTTAAATACTGAATATTTAAATGATTTGTTTAAATATTTAATCGTTAATCGATGGAACGCCAATTATATTTGACTTTTACAAACGAGTGAATTAGGACTCAAAACATTCGTAGTTGAGTTCGCTTTTTCGACATGAGAAAAATGAGTGTAAAGTTGACTATGTTTGGTCGATAAAATTCTGAAGTGAATAGTGACTTTTCAGTGGAAGAAATAGGTTTAGGCTAAGGTCTAGTAGCTCGCCTATATGTAGCTAATCCTTCATTATTTCATCTCCACTTCTCTATTCACGTTTCATCTCCTCCTTTTTCTCTAATCTTTTTCTAACCGTCTCTTAATCCTCTTTCTTTAATTAGCAAATCCAAGCCAAAATAAATTTCCAAAATACAAATAAAAATAACTGCAATTCCTCTCTTCTCATTCTCTAGAAAACCCATTATGGAATTGGCGTGAATCATACTTTGGAGCACCATTTCGAAATTCAAAAGAAGGGAAAGCATGGGTTTTTGTGTTTTGGGCTTGATTAGGAGAAGAAGAGGTGAGTGGGAGACTTCTATATATTTGTTTGTTAAACTTCATATATTTAATTTACCATTTTCCTATTTAATTTACTTGTTAAACTTCATATATTTGTTTAGTAATAATTATGAAGTTATGTGATGTGATTTGGAGAATTCTATGTTATGGTTTAGACTTGTATTCATGTTATAAACATGTTTCCTTTAGTAGTTAATTGTTTGGACCCTTAATCATAATGTTTGGAAAAGTTAGTAAACTCAAGAATGGATTTTGAGTTAATTGGATGGTTGTGTGTGATTTTTGTTTTGATTAATGATTAATTAAGTAATATAATGATGTGCATGTCGTTAGAAAACATTAACTGAACTATTTGAATTGATTTAAGAAAATTTTGGTATGCTAATTAAGTGAGTTAGGAGCTCTACACTTATTATTAAAGTGATTAGAGGCCAATGAAGCTTAATTAACATTTGTGAGCATTATTTACACGAAGTAATCATTTTATAAAATAAAGGAATATTTTATAAAATGAAGATAATAAGCTAATTAGCCGAGTAATGAGCTCTACACTTATTATCAAAGTGATTAGAGGTTTAACGAGCTTATTTTGTACTTGTAAATATTATTTAAGTAAGGAAATAATTTTATAAGTAAAAGGTATATTTTATACAATAAAATAAGATTTTATAAAATAAGAATGAAGATGTATTTTATAAAATAGAATGAGATTTTATAAAATAGTACAAATGATATATTTTATAAAATAGAAGGAGACTTTATAAAATAGAAAGAGACTTTATAAAATAGCATGAATGATATTTTATAAAACGGAATGAGATTTTATAATATAATATAAGAGAGACATTTTATAAAAGTATGGTATTTAATAAAATAGTAAGAAGGAATTATTTTATTAAAGAGTTGTAAGGTTTTATAAAATAATTATAAGATGAATCTTAATCTAAATAAAGAAATTAAGTATTATAAAGGTTTAAAATGATTTATATGCTAGTTCTGTATTTTATAAAATAATAGAATGATTTTATAAAATAGCAGAATAAGATGTTAAACTTTTATGGAAAGGAATTGATAATAAAAGGAAAATTGTATTATTAAACAATCAAATTGTTAATCAAACATATGTATATGTATATAGGTAAGTATACATATACGTGTATTTGTAGTTATATAAAAGTCGACACAATTCAAGTATTGTAGTTAGAATTGTTGAATGGTTTGGATTGGTGATAAGCATTGTTTATTTATGTAATTAATTATATACACCCATACGTGTATATAAACACGTTACGACCAATCTCATGTAGCTATAGCGACTATCAGGTGCGCTGAGCTGCGTGAGAGAATACCGGGTTGAATGATCGCTCCGATGAAGCCCGAAACGTAAATTGTGTTGTGTAAGTAAGTTTGTGCATGTGTTCGTGTATTCATGTGTAGAAATAAGTGTCATGTCATATGCGTAGGCATCTCATGTAGCAAGTTGGTGGTTGAGTTCAATTTAGTGTGTTGGAGGAGGTTGGGTTGAAAGAATTGCCCTACAGACCTTTACGCGCAAAAGAGTGGTTTTCCGTATCGAAATCGATTTCCAAATACTTAAGAGACCACTTCCAAAACATCAATCAATAAACTCCAAAAGAGGTCCGATGCAAAAAGGATGAGCTAAGGGAGCAAGGTGACTCGTCGGGTGAAGCAACAGAGAAGACGAATTTCAAATCGACGACTCAGAGGCTTTCTGCCTAGAAAAGATAGCCACCGGTCAACCAGTGCTGCATTTGTTTGGGCAATAAAGCCTAGGTAGAATGTAATTCGACTGGCTTTCTCCTCGGACCTGGATGCAAAGTGACATGAGGCTTCGGCACGAATTCAGGAAGGCTTCAGACTACTCGGGAAAGTGAAATACAATGTGAAGATCAGGATTTAGATGCAATGTATAGTGATATGTGTGCGATCAATAATGATTAGATACGATATTGATGCAGTGATTTGGTTACACGGTCACAGTTGGTGAGCATGTATAATTGAGGGAAGTCAGTTCGTGCTCCTTGATTTTGATCTTGGGATATGCGTATTCAATTATATGACGTTATATTTAATACATATCTTTACAACATCAGTTTTCCTTTGTAGTCCCGATGGCATATTATACAGAATACGCCCATCGTTCTCTTTTATAGGGACGTTATGCGAGTTTATTAAGAAATCCATGATAGCCGAGAGGGAGATGATGACGATCATCTACGAATGGGTCATATATCACTTATGCTTACCGAGGGTTATGGTGAGATCCATATAGGTTTTAGGTAAATAGAAGAGATCATATATCACTTATGCTCACTGAAGAGCACGGTCAGATCTACATGTGACCCCTCACTTAGGATGTGGCTCAGGGTTTACGGTACACTGAGGTACTAACTCTATTTATTTTGGACCCAGAACATGAATCATTAGATTGCGATCGATGTATAATGCAGACTTAAATTTTAGATATATAAAGTAGGTCATATACCACCTATGCTCACTAAGGGGTACAGTAAGACCTACACGAGTTCGACCACACTAGATGCGACTCAGGGTCTATGGTACACTGTGGTACTGACTCTATTTATCCTGGTTATGAGTCTACTATAGTCTCCATTCGTCAGTAATGATGAGTATCGATTTGTATTCTTTGGTTATTTTCTCATTGCTATGTTGTGTGTGCATTTATTTGGTTGAAGTTATTATTATTACTATTATTATTATGTATTTTGTGATAGATTTATATTGTGACTACCTACCTTTGCAAGTTGGTTTACCTATATTAGGGTATACTACTATGTAGAAGTCTCATTATAGTTGTTGTGCTAACTCGTTGTGTAACAACTTGGATATTTATCGTTTGATTTTGAATATTTAATTAATTTTAAATATTGAAATAATTAGTTTTTTGGGTTTAATAACTTGAATTCAAATATTGAGATTATTCAAATACTTGAATCGTGAATTTAATACTTGAATATTGATTTAAAATATCTGGATTTTTAATTAAATATTGATTAAATGGATTTAATGTGCTTATTTAACTCATTTTAATTTATAAATAGCAACGATGAATTTATTTGCAGTAATAAATGGTTTTAATAATTAATAAAAAAATTTATTTTTATTTTTACGACTCGGTTTCTATTGATGTATTTTTAATTTAATTTATTTGATTATTCCTTAATTTTTAATTCGGAAATTATTTAAATAAATCGTTTGACGATTATTCGACAAACGACAGTGTCTTGTGATTTTACAGAATCAGTAAACCATTGTATATTACTTTTATTTTGGGGTCGCGTCATTGTTTTGAGCGTGACGGTATTTTTTTTGTCGTTCGCGGTCCGTACGCAAACAAAAATCTATGTGGCGAGATGCTGAAAAATTCAATATAAACTAAAACAAACACTTAGCATACTCAACACCTTTCTTTCTGTTCCTCAAGTACCGTTCTATTCATTTGTGTTTGTAAACAAAGAATAATAGATCCACTTCATACAAAAATTTGAAAACGAATAGAACAAAAATAAAAATATAAAGGCTTGATCTTTGAGTTAATAAAGCTTAGATCTACACATCTATACTAGATTTATGGGGTGCAGTTATGTTTCATGGTGCTCGACGGTTTGGCAGTGGGTTGCAGAGGAACTATGGCTTGGGTTTTCTCGGATTTGGGGAAACGAGAGGCAACGGCGGTGATTCCATGGGGTTTGTAGCGGAGTGGAGCACCTTGGGTGATCTTTTAGCGACGAGCAGCTTAAAGGGGTGGGTCACAACACTTGTATGGACGGAGGGAACCCTAAAGGTCGTGTCGAGGAGCGAGGGTCGGGTGGAGATTGGTTGTGTCTAGGTTGGAGAGCACATGAAGGAAAGCTAGCAGGAACTGACGGTGGTCCGTTTCACCGATCGGTGTTCGTGCAGAGGAGGAAAGAAGTTACGATAGTAAATGGGTTTAGGAATCAGGAAGTAGGTGGGAGATTAAAGTGAGGAAGAAGGGTTTAAGTTTGTTAATTGGATAATTAAGGTTAATCTTGTAATTAGTGATTTTAATTTATTATATTTAAAATCGATGACTTAAATATTGAATAACTTGCTCGTACGAAATCCAATTGCGACGAAACTTTTTACACTGCGCTAGTTATTGCCAAAGCTATGAGATGAACTAGTTTGGTTGAATTTGGAGCAAGTGAAAATTTGGACAAAAATTGGATGTCGTTCGATTTTAGTTCAAATCGGAACGCTTCGGCGCCAACTGGAATTTCAATGAGTATAACTCACCTCTTTGGATAAATCAGTATATTATATAATAGATCGAATTTTGCTGTTTATGTTTGGTTGAAATTATTGGCTGATTGGTTAAAATATTCGCTTTGGAAAGCAATTAGTATTTAAAAATTTAAATATAGGAAAATTTGTAGAGAAATCCGGATTTCTCAAAAATGTGATTATTAATTTCCAGTTATATTCCTGTTATTTTATTTCAGTTATTCCTGTTAAATAGATTGTTAAATGTTGAAATTTGACTGTGTGGCTATATTGGATGTGACACTGACACTTGTGAAAAGTTAAACCTTTTTAGTGAAAAGGGAAGCAATAGCATTTGTTAAGTGCTATAGTAACTATTGGCATCGATATGGTATTTTCAAAATACTGTTAAGTAGTGTTTGATTTTGGAATGGTTTCCGATTTGGAAAATGATTTAAAATTGATCTTGGGGTTTCTGTGATATTTATTTAAAGAAAAATGAGTTTTAGAACTTTTATATTTTAATCCAACTCCTTTATTTATTCTTTTAAATTCACGTATATATATAACTAAAGGTTTTAATAATTATTTTTGAAGTATTTGCCTTTATAGGAAATGATTTTAGTAATAAGTGTTATTTTAAAAAGAGAAACTAAAGGAGTTATCTTTTATTTTAAAAAGGGAGGTCTTATGTTTAAAGGAAGGTGGAGATATTTTAGAAATGGATACTTGTGAAACCGGTTTATATAAAATGTTGAAAATAAAAGAACAGATTTATAAATGGTATGGTATAGATTTAAAGGAGATTTATAAGCGGTATCTTATAAATAAAAAGGAAATTAATATCATTTTGATAAATTGGATTAAATAATTCCATTTGTTAATTTATGGAAATATATGGAATGATCCGGTTATGGAAAGTACAGGAGTTTTTTAATTATATATTGGAGTTGTGGTTATATTTAGAGTTTTTGTTCTATAAAAAGGGAGTTTGTAATTCCATTTAGAATTTAAAAAACAAGTTATAAATGAATTTGGAATTTGCAACAAGTTGCAATAAGTTTGGAAATTTAAAAATGGAGGCTGCATTTATGTGTTATATATATACATATACATATATATATATAAAGGAATTTATAAATGATATTTTATAAAAGGAATTCTAAAATAAATTTAGAGCTTATACTTATAAAAGGGTTTTATAAATTGTTCTAGAGATTAATAAGGGTGTTTTATAACTTGAAAGAGATCTTGAAATTTGGGAAGAAGTTTTTTAAATGATTTTGGATATTTATCAAAGAAATTTTATAAATGATTTTGGACAGTTATAAAAGAAGTTTTATAAAAGATTTTGGATATTTGTAAAAGAAGTTTTGTAAATGATTTTGGAAATTAATGAAAGAAGTTTTATAAATGATTTTGGATATTTTTAAAATAAGTTTTATAAATGATTTTGGATGTTTATAAAAGAAGTTTTATAAATGATTTTGGATACTTATGAAAGAAGTTTTATAAAAGATTTTGGATATTAATGAAAGAACTTTTATAAGCGGTTTTGGATATTTATAAAAGAGTTTTATAAATAAATTTGGAGATTTATTAAGAGTTTTATAAATGGATTTGGAATTTTAGTAAAGTAGATGTTCATAAATGAAAGAGATTTATTAAAAAGCATTTATTGAAGAAATTTATAAAAGAAATTGAGATTGGATTTCCCCAAACTGACCTTCTTAATTTTAAGTGGTGTGGACATTCGTTCCTTGCTTAACACCAAACGAATAATGTTTGGGTTTATCCTTATCTCCATTTCTTTTGAAACAATATTTATTTTTAATCCTTTTGTTATGATTTTGAAATAAGAAATCTTTCATAATGTTTTGTGAATATACTTATACTGTGAGATAAGTATATGAATACATTTTCTAAGTAGGGAAAGTGTAGTGTTTTGTGAATATACTTATACGTTGAGATAAGCATATGAATACATTTTCTAAGTAGGGAAAGTGTAGTGTTTTGTAAATATAATTATACCATTGAGATAAGTATATAAATACATTTTCTAAGTAGGGAAATGTAGTGTTTTTGTGAATATACTTATAATGTTGAGATAAGCATATAGATATTTTTCCAAGTATTACAAGGAGTATAAAGGGTTTGTGATTTTAATTAATTAAAGGATTAATTAAAGAGGTCAGTGGTTGCTTATTTGCTTAACCAATGTTGGTTTCCCTAGGGAAATAATTCTTGATTTGATTGTTGTTTTTATTTGATAGTTAAATAACCGACTATCAAACTTGGACAATTTTAAACTATTGTTGTCGGTTTGGGGAGATCAGGATTGGATATGTTATCCGAAAACCACTTTGAACCGGCATAAGCATTCGAATTAAAGACATATTGATGATGGTTTCGAAGACGGAGTTCTTTGATATATAAAGGCTACTTGCTACTAATCTTGAGGGTGATTCAAAAATGGATTAATAGAGGTAGTGCCTTCGATTTCATTCAGACCTAGAACAAACTTGTATAGATGAATGCTGGCATTGCATTTCTGTCTAGAGGGGAATGTCAGCATTCCAAGTGGGAATTGTTAGGAGGAATCAGGTAATCGTTACCTCACGTGCCTCACACCTAGTAAATGACTAAAGCAGGGACATATAGTAGGGCTATATGGGTCGCTCCCATTAGGGCATGATCTTCCCTTATCTAGAATCGATATCTATATATGCTTCGAGGCCCATTATGGTCGTTGATCAACTAAGGGGTGCTCATATTCGATGTTATCCAGTAAGGGGTAGGGATGGTCTTGAGTAGCAGATGTGTAACGTGTTGTAGCTCAAGTACATTTTGTCTAGAGGTGTACTGATTCAGAAGGCAGACCCTTACCTTTTCATAGTTGGAATCCATTTTCCAATACGAGCCTTCGGACATGATTGTATATCTATTATGCAAGAATTTAATTAATGTAACAACTTCGGCTATGATTCCATATTTATTTTAAACCTAGACATTATGATAATATCAAAGGATTTTGTATAGAAATGTTTTGGTTATCGTAAGGTAAAATCCCGTCCGTGTTTATGTGCAGCGTGGTATTATGAGATACCTTTATTATGAAAGGTTTTTATAACATTAAAATCCAATTGAGGTGTGTTTTCTCACGTTGGTTTACCAGACTGATCCGGGCGTTATTTTTCTTATAATGCTTGGGTTAGACCAATCATATTTACAGATTTAGTTTGGATACTTGGAGCTTTAGGAGATGAGTTGGATGCCTCCAAGTCGTACTTATGTATATTTTATTTTTCGCTGTATTGGTTGTCTATATTTATAGCATTTATGAGGACAGGTTGTTATAACTTTCTAGTCTGATGATTAGTGATTAGTGTACTTTGATTGATGTATGTGTATTACAGTTATTTTCTTTCTTCTGTAAAGATCTGTTCATATTATATGTTACTCGTTACGATGTGAGATTATATTCTATCTTTCTTTCTTTTTCCCTAACAATCTGTCATTTCAGCAATGGATGCTTGGCACGTGAATACTCTGATGTATTGGTGTCGACTTCTGATCGAAAAGGCAAGTTGTTACATGTTGATTATAGGAGAAGAGCAAGTTATGGTATGATCTCCTATCTTTTGGATAGGTTTACTTTACTTTTGTGCGGGCAGTCCGAATTACCCTTGAGCCATGTTTATGGAGAGAACTAGGTGTGCCTTAGTAGTTCTTTTCTATATGCATATAATTTTGATATACGATATTTTAAGATAGTTCCCCTGATACCAGGCTTTATGTCTGACCCGCATTTTGTCTTTGTCTGCTTATGCCATGACAACTCTTGGGCACTCGATTGAGTAGTTTAGGAGTCAAGTGCATTTGGGGATACGCTATCAGTGTAGTGCAGTTGGAGCTTTGGAGACGAAGACGAGACTTGGATATTTATCTACTTGTTATTGTAGTAGTACATGACATATATTATTTTTATATGAGACTTATTGTATTAGATATTTTATTCCAACTCTCTGTACTGATATTTATTTATTAGTTACTTCCACTAGTGTAGTCTCTTATATATTGTTCATCTAATTCTGTTCATGTATATTCAGTATATTATGTGATATCATTCCAATGTGAGATTGCATCGTTGTGCCTGAATATATTGTTTTTTTCCTTCTTCTTTCTTTCTTTTCCTGACAAGTCGTCTTTTATGGTATCCAAAAGTCTGGCATTGATGTAAGGCACTGATTTTTGGGTGTTACAAAGGGCGGGTTGTTACATAGTGCCGTCCAGCCCAACCCAGGCTCAAACGAAGAAAGATGGTGTACTATGATGCTACAACTGTCAAACATGGGCCAGCTGGCCCGCGAGGTCAATGGCTTGAGGACATGGTTGGACACTCAAGCTACTGTCAACTTCGTTCCTCCAGCTCCTTCAATGATCGACCTGGTTGATTTACCTACTTGTAGACAAATGCCTCCTGGTGGCTATAATCTCCTGAACATAGCCGAGCCCAAGAAAGGGTGGTGAAAGAAACTCCGTTGATGAATGTCCCCATCTATCCGAAGAGCTATGCCTCATGCGTGCCTAGTTGAATTAATCTCTCCTTAGATGGGGCTCTGCCAGTTAGACCAAACCGTCATCGTTCCACTCCAACGGAACAACCCTAGCTCCTACTTAACCATGAACTTCTGCATTTACCATCTCAATGGTGGTCCCCTTGCCATCAGCAAAGCGCTCATGACCCCCTTGGTGCGCCACCAATCTCGCGGGGATGTGGCTAAAAGAAGGTAAGAAGAGAGCAGATCGTGTGTTCCAGACTCCCCATAGTGCTTAGGGGGAGATTCCTAGCTCATCCTTGTCGTTCTCTGTTCCGTCATCAAACTCCTACTCTACCATGGTCCAGCCTTAGCCCTCGGCCCATAGTTGACCAAAATGTCCAAAACAGGCCGATGCCAGTCTCAGAGAAGAAATGCACACCCTCTGCCAACAGCTCAACATAATGTAAGCCATGTATACTTATTATATGTTGTGCATGCGCTATAAACACTTAAGTGTATTTGATATACTTATATATTATAACTTATATAAATTAAATAAAACCTTTTATATTATCAAATTAAATGAAACAAAGGTTTTATTAAAATATTTTAGATTTGATCTAATATAAATTAGACTTTGTAGGCCCAATAAAGATCTAAAAATGGTTTTTTTTGAAATTCACCCATTTAACCCACGGCGCACCGACCCGTTCCTTCACATAGGTGAGCATCCTTACATACCATTGTCCTATGAAATACCTATCACTTCAAGAGTTATCGATGATTCCTCCTATACCCGGCTTGATACCGGAACATAGCATGTCCCAAACATTGTTTACATTATCGAACATGCATCCTTAGACCATCACCAAGTCCATATATACCTCTCACTTGAAGTATTAGATTGTAACAATTCAAGTATTTCTCACCTGAAGTACTAAATCAAAACAATTCACCTAATTAATACATCGAAGTTCAGAACATATGTAGATGTCTATCACAAGCCATAGAGTCATCACATCAAAGTTCCAAAGTCATCATGTTGAAGCGTCACATCATCGCTTCGACAGAGAAATCGCTCGACTAAGAGCCATAACATCAAAATCAAGCGTCGATTGAATGAGCAAATGAACATGGCATGAACCTCAAAATCCACGTCCTAATTCCCTAAAACTTCCATATGGTCTTCATCGACCATAATATGGTCATCACCAACCTTATTTGGTTGTCACTGACCATATTACATAGTCAAAAATCGACTAAGTACTTTGGTGTTAAAAACATCTCATTATCTTAAGTTGTCCCGAAGTAGAACCTTTAATGCCCCAAAATCAAGCTACATTTAGCCTAGAGTGAAACCTCTTAGTACCAAGAGTTTCTCTATCAACATTAAGCAAAGTTGTCTAAGTCCTCAGAACCTCTTAGTATTTCTCTATGCCCGAAGCCTTCCTTAGCTTCCCCTGAAGTGCTTGAAGCCCTAACCAAAATTCAAGTGCCTAACTCCTTAAATTAGCCATTATCGACCATAGTTGCACACTACTATTGACTGGTTTCGATCTCACCAAAGCCACACCATACCAAGTTTATACCACTTGCGATCAAAATTGTAGGCCCCATAAGCATCTTAAGAACACAATATCATGGTCGCATCACATTTTGAGCATTTTTTCTCATCGATTTCACTTAACGGCGACCACTCTGAAATCACACTAAAATGAATCAAATACACAACAAATAAGTACATACAACTAATATACAACATCATACATCATCACAAAGCAATACAATCAATAGCCAATCAACTCTATCATCCTAGATTTATCAAAATGAAAAAATGACGATCGATATAGTCAAACACCCAAAAACGAATCAAATTTAACATTTATCATTTTGAAACTATTTTAAAAGTGTTATTAAGGTTAGATCTAATTTTGAAAATGTTTTAACATTCTTCTGAAAAAATCATTTTTAATATATATAAACTAGCATAGTAAAGTTAGAACTGTAAAACCACACATCTAGATTGCCAAACACATAACTCTCGAGATAAAGTCAACCCAATCAGCAAAGGCACAAACTCCTATGCAGCAATCCTGAGATCCAATGCTTAATTCCACTATTATGGTACTAATTACTTGATTTGGCTAATTAAAGTAGAAATTAATGTTGGTTTTGGCTATAGAGCAGTTTTGGAATGTGGGAAAATGATGAAGTTGACCTACAGACCTATTTTCACTTTTTCCTTGAAACTTCGTTCTTTGTCTCGAAACCTACCCTAAGATCTTCTGCATCTAGCTCGAAGCTTAACCCGAAGTCACTCTACCCACCGACCTAAATCACACCTGCTTTCATTCACTACCCATCAGCTCAGTACCGATATCCAGTTAACCATTCAAATCAACTCCAATCATGCTGCAACCAAAATCATAGGCTCATCCTATCCCTCAGAGCCCTCTCTAAGTTTCATCCAATTTCGAGCATTTTTGTCTTTGTTTTCCCAAATTGATGACCTCTTTCCTAACTATACTAAAACATTGGAAAACGATATTAAAACAATTCATCCAAACATCATCTTATCCAGAAACATCCATCTAGAAGAGACAATTAATTCAAACTCAATGAACATATAAATTCTAGTCTAGAACTAACTTTACACTAAAATGACAATAAGATCCAAAAGGATTATAGAACCTTGTGAAATCCATTTTAATCTTTTCAAATTCTAAATAATTTTAGATCTTAAATTAAAGTTTAAAATAATTTTAACCTAGAAATCATCTTAAAAACATTAATTTTAACTATATGAACCAACATAGGATAGTGAGAGATCAACAATTACTCACCTAATACCACTCTAGATGCCTAAATTTGACATGAACAACCAAGAACATGAATTCCAAAGAACCAAGATGATAGATCTACAATCCTCTTCTCTAATTACCCTTCTAATGATGGATTTAGCTAAGATTAGTAAGGAAAAATGAGCATTATTTATGAAATTTGGGTTAATGGTGGTTAGCATTTGTTTTGGGTAAGCGAGAAATGATTTAGATCTGCCCCATCTCTCCAAATTAGGCACAATTCCTGAAATTAGTTAGTGGGCCTAAGTATGAGCTTAGTTTAATTACCCACTAATCTTTCCAATAGTAAACATAACTTAAAAGGCCATATCTCCTAAATGATAAGCCCGTCTTCCTATTATGACCACTCTACGAAAAGAGAAACCATCATCCTAACCTAATGGAAATAATTTCAGATCCTAATTCTACTGCCATCAAAATTTGTAGGCTTTACAAGAATTACTTGGTCTAAACTGCCCAATAAAAATTCTAAGTATGGAAAATGTGTTCCTAGTAGTCATTTCCTAAAGTTTTAGTGTCATATGACCTCATATGAATTAATAATAATTTTTTACAGTCCTTCGATACATAAAATACAAATCATTACACTCTCTCTCTTTGGAAATTTTGCCCCTGAAATCCCAAAAGAAATCAAAGAATAGTCATCCATGGTTACATCGCATATTTAACAATCATATGCAACCGTCAAACATATCCAACATGAAGTCATGCAATAAATAGTATAGATAAAGCTACCCTAGCATGCGAGATACTAAACTGTCCTATATGATATCAAAGATGAAAGTAAATATGATAAACAATAGGTTTACCACGCAGAGACTTCAAATATGCAGCCATAAAGCTCTCCTCAGTTTCCCACTTGCAATCGCTTTCATTTCACCCCAATGAACCTTCATTAACTTCACCATCTTTATCCAGCTTCTTCGTATTACGTCGAACAATATGAATTGGCCTTCAAAGGCTCGAAGCTTCTAGTTCAATCTGGTTATCATTAAGTTGATCTGATGTAATTTTCATGCCTGAGTCATGCACAAACTTCCGCAAGTGAGAAACGTGGAATACGTTGTGCATGCCTGCCATCTTCTGAGATAAGTCGACCCTATATGCTAGGTTCCCAATCCTTCTACTATCGAAAAGGGACCTACGAATCTTGATGCCAACTTCCCCTTACTACCAAATCGAATAAAATTCTTAATGGAGAAATCTTCATGAACACCATATCGCGACAGAGTACTCTAAATCTTGATGTCTCTTACTAGCATAGTTCTTCTGCCTATCCTAAGCAGTTTTCATTCATTGCCAAATGATCTCAATCTTTTCCAAGGTCTCTTCAATTATATCTAGCCCAAATATCAGTTTCTTGCCCACTTCCCATTAACTTGAAGGAGCGTTACAATGTTGGCTATACAATGCTTTGCACATATGCCATACCGATACTAGACTGATAACTATTGTTATATGAAAACTCTACCAAATGCATATAATCATCCCACGAACCTCCAAAATCGAGAATGCAAGCTCGCAAGAAACCATCAATATACGATTCACCCTCTCGGTCTACCTATCGGTATGTAGAAGATAAGTTGTACTTAGATATAGCTCGGTCCCCAACGCCTCTTGTAAGCTCTTCCAAAACTCACTAGTAAATAAAGGGTCTTGGTCACCTAATGCTCTTTGGCACACCATGGAATTGCACCACCCATTTCACATACAACTCAGCCAATTTAGATGACGTTTTACTAGACTTCACGGGTATAAAGATAGCACTCTTCGTCAATGTATCTACTATGACCCAAATGTTATCATACCCTCCTCTGGTCCTTGGCAATCTATTAATAAAGTCTATCGAAATTTGTTCCCATTAACACTTGGAAACTTCAAGTGGTTGCATCAACCCACTTGGCTTCTTCTACTCTGCCTTTACCAAATGGCAGTTCATACATTTTGAGATAAATGTCCCAACATCCTTCTTTATGCCCTTCCAATAATACGTCTGCTTCATATCACAATACATATTATTACCATCAAGATGTATAGTCAGTCTATAATGATGGCACTCTCGTAGCACTTCATCTCGCAATCCATTAACGTCGGGAATAAAAAATCTCTCATCCTTATGAAGCCAACCATCTCGGTCGAGTATGTACGGCTTTATCTCCTCAAACTCTACTCCTTCTTCTATCTTAGCATAATCTTTGCTAGTCTAGCACCTCTCCTCATGCAAGTACCAATCCATTCAATCAAAGTAGGTCTGATCGTCAAGCTTGCCAACATCTCTGGCTCTAACCCGCAACGATGTCTGAAGGCATAGCCAACATTGTACTCCAACTACTTCTGCTTTAGGAACATTCCTCCTAAACTGGTATGTCTTCTACTCAATGCATCGATGATCGCATTTCCCTTACCAGGCGTATAGGAAACGTCAAAGTCATAGGAGGCCAAGAATTATGTCCGTCGCCGCCGATGAAGCTTGAGATCCTTTTGGGAGAGAGGCAATAATTTATGGTCAGTGAATAGCTCGAACCCAAGGTAATGCCTTCAAAATTTTCAAAGCAATCACTATCGCCGCCAACTCCAAATCGTGAGTTGGACACTTCTTCTCATGCAGTTTCAGCTGCCAATTAGCGTAAGCAACAACCTTTTCTCTTTGCATTAGTACCACACCTAATCCACTGCCAAGAGCATCGCTGTACATTACCCGATCTCCTTATTCCCCCTTAGAATAGTCAATACTAGTGCACCGATCAACCTCTGCTTTAGACTCACGAACGCTTCCACGCAACCCGCATCCCAAACAAAAGTTTGATTCTTCTTCGTCAAATTGATCAACGGTGCTGCTTTTTGGAGAAGTCCTTGATAAAATGTTTATATTATCTTGCTAATCCTAGGAATCTTCTCACATCAGTAGCAATTTTGGGTTGGTTCCAGTCCCGAACCGCCGCCACTTGGTAGGATCTAATGCGACGCCCTACTCGGAAACAACATAACCCAAGAATCTCACTTCAGTCCCCCAGAAGTGACTTCGAAAATTTCACTTTTGGCATGTTCTTCCTCAACACATCAAGCACAATCCTCAAAGCATCTTAGCTTCCTTCTCCATCCTAAAATAGACTAGAATATCATCCATGACAACAAGCACAAACTTTCTTAGCAGTTCCCCGTAAACATGGTTCATGAGATCAATAAAGTATGCTGGATCATTGGTTAGCCCGAACAACATAACCAACCACTCATAGAAAGTAGACGATATACAAAACACGGTGATCAGCACATTCTCCTTTTCCACCCTCAGTTGGTGAAAACCCATTGTCAGAACCAATTGAGACAACATCTTTGCAGCATGGAGTTGATCGAATAACAAATCAATAAGTGGGAGTAGATACTTATTCTTTCTCGTCACCTTGTTCAGCTCATATAACCTTAGAGAGCATTCCGCCTTAGTGGCGAATACTATGGATGCACCCTATTTAGATATGCTCCTACGAATGAATCCTCACCTCAACAGGTCATTCACCTGCACATCCAACTCCTTCTAGTCTTTGGGTGACATACGCCTCAAAGGCATAACTATTGGTCTTGCATCCTTCACCAAGTCCATACGGAGCTCAATCTCTCGATATGGCGGTAATCTGGTCACCTCCTCAAATATATTCGGATACTCACTATAGATAGGCATAGATGAAAACTCATCCTGTGGGACTTCAAGTGAATATAGAAAGCTAATCATAACCCCATCCTCTGGTAGACAGCCAATCACTATATTCTGCCCCTCTTCAGCCTTAATCATCACCAACAGTTTCTCGTAGTCTACCACTATCGCATACTTCCTCAACCAGTCCATCCCAAGATAATCCCAAACCCAATGAAATTCAAAACAAAGAAGTCACAAACAAAAGAGAATCCATGACTCAATAAGACCAAATCACGACAAACCATACAAAGACTAGTAAGGCCCCTAATCGGGTTCGTCACTACAAGGTCATTCAACTATTTCGGATCTCACACCTAATCTATCTACCAAGTCACTAGATAAAAAAGAATGTGAAGCCCCGGTATCGAACAAAACATGTATGGAAATTCTTTAAATAGAAAGCATACCTTGAATAGTGATAGTCTTCCCCTTTTCCTACACCGAGGGAGCACTCAACAAAGTCGGAACAACACCTAAAGCACATGCCTTCGCCACCTACTTCTACTACAATGGTTCTGAGAAATTATTTTGCATATGTCTGAACTTGCCATAGTTATAACACTTCTTCTTTTCATTAGCTTTGCGTTCTCTAATCAAGTGGCCCTTGTATCTACCACCATGATAAGGTCCCACTTTGCTTTCTTCTGAGCATTCTTCCCTTGAAACTACTTCCTCTTACCATTCCATTGCTTCTTGCCTCCACCCTTGCTGCAGTTTTAGCTCTTCTTTCACAAAAAAATAGACTTAGGCTTTGGTTACAACTCTCAATTCGAAGGGCTTTCTCAACTTCCTCCTCAAACGACTTGTCGATGTGTCCACAAGCTTCTCATCCAAGTAGTCATCTAATCCCATAATTAGCTTCTCATTATTCTTTAGGGGAGTGTCAATGAAAGACATCTCATATTTCGACAAGGCATCGAATTCAGTAATATACTTGAAGGTAGACATGTCTCCCTACTTTAAATTAGCAAATTTTCTAAATAGCATAGACTTCTGAGCAGCCAGAATGAACTTCTCCTTGAATCGGATTTTGAACTGGTCCTAAGTAAACTAGCCCTTAGGGGTAGCAACCTTAATAACATTCCACCAGTTCATGGCCCTTTCCTAAAGCCGTCAGTAAACCAACCTCCTCCTCAACACATCATCTAATTCGAGGTCATCAGAAATATTTTCATAGGTGTTCAACCAATTCTTCATTTCCATAGTCGATTGCATTCCTTGGAATGGTTTTCTATTGGAAAAATTCTTATTCAGCTTAGCAAAAATGACTCTAAGTGCCTGCACTTGAGCATAACCAGCAACTGCAACATTTGAAATAGTGACTTGGGCATTTTGCAACACGTTCGCCATCATCATATTGAACATAGCTTGCAAGTCAAGGTTAGCAGCCCCTAAGCTCTCTGCTTCTTCGACTCTAAAAGGGAGTTTCTTGTAGTGTTTCTTATATGCCCGCTCATTCTTGATTTGTAAGAAGAATGATTAGTCTCTCATAAAGAAAACTGCATTAATGGTACTCTTGTGTGCATGCGACTATATACTATATATACTACTATATAGTTTTGCAAACAAAAATATATAACAAGTAAGCTCTCTCCCGTATATATATACTCTCGATCCAGTATGGCATGATAAGTCCTTCCTATCTCTACTACTAGATCACTGTATCAACTCAGCTTAATTGTGTAACCTAAGCTCTGATACCGAACGTAATGACCACCCTACACCATCGACGCCCAATAATGTAATAACCTACAGTAGAGTGCATTGTAACAATGTCTGACCGATGCGTGATAATCATGAAGGTTTGTAGTAAAGAAAATCAATCCTAGAACCTATCGTATATCTCACAACGTTTTGAATAAAATATAACATACTTCATAGATATAAAAAAGTGAGATAGTAATAACTAAAATAAACCATAATATTAGGGTTCTGGGGTCATAAAGTTATACAGGATAGTAATAGAGTTTATACAAGTGATAATAAACTCAAAATATCTCTAAATATAGCAACAAACGCTGTCTAGGTTCCAAAGTGTCGCATAACAGGATAAGCATAAGTATATCCATATATAATATGAGAAAGCTCCATTATGATCGTCCTTTGCACCCCCACTGCTTACCACCTAGACCTGTAGCCTGCTCATTTAAGAGTACCCGAGATAATAAGAAGCAAAGCATAAAACCTCGAGTCAGACAACAGTCTGGTGTAAACGATAAAAAATCTTAAAATACTATACAAGTCAATATAGTAAGGAACAAGGGTATACGAACCATACCTGACCTGTCCCTGCATCCAAAGAGTTAGCACATAAAAAACATAATATGCTACTTTTCAAACATCATAAAGGTGTACTACAACCTAAGTACAACAACGGATGTCCAAGTATCCACGTCCACAATACCTATGTCTCATGACATCCCTAGAGTAATAGAATACGGGAAGAAAAACCAAGGCAAACATAGCATCCATAAAGAAATCATCGCTGTTACTCAATGTGCCTCGGATATATGATAACTGATATGACTATTCCTCTACCAGAGATTAATGAAAAAAATCCTTGTTTCTAGTTTATTGGCTCACAACTCGAAGCTGGCACTAGACCCATTCCACGGATATAGGGTATAAGGATTCATTCAACCGATCTAGGGTAGCTAGTCCAAGTACCAATAAGCATTCTCATTATACCCATACTTTCAATTATATCAGAAAACACTCCGAATATCAATAATCCCTTAGAATGTGTATCAGAGATATTTCCTTGCTCTGCTTAGTTTCCATTCATTCCCACAGAACCATTCAACATTCCTTCCAACAATAGAACCATTCAGCATTTTACCTATGGGTCACTCTTCCTAGAACCTGCCATTTTGGATAAAAATTCTCACGACTCCTCTCAACATTTAGCCACCATCATCGAAACATAAGTCCATTCACCATTGAGTCATCATTGAAGTCCCGGAGCTATCATCCTTCATCATGCTATTACATCGCCATCGAACACCAAGCGAACAAACGCCTTTTGCATGACCTATAGAGCCCTTGGAGCATCCCTTGGAAGTTTGGCCTCGATTGGACCCAAATACTCAGATCGGTACCAACCTGAAGTGGTTGGTAACCATCTAAATACTTGACCCACTTTGGGTCCTTCTACCTTCCTTAACTTCCCTTCATCCGATGATTAAGCACCCAAGGGACTAGACTCTCCCCATTGCCTGGAAAAGAGGTCAGTACTAACCTGAAGTAGTCGATATCGATCTCCATACTTGGCCAATTTTTTAGGTTTGGTTTCCTGAAATTATTCTCTTGTTTTTTCCCAAAGCACATCTCGAAGTCTTGTAGTTTCTGCCCCCAAAGTTATTCCTTACGGACCTGATTTTCACTTCTTCCTTGAAACTTAATTCTTTTTCTTGAAGCTTACCCTGAGATCTACCACATCTAGCCTAAAGCTTAACCCGAAGTCACTCTACCCACTGACCTGATCACACCTGCTTTCATTCACTGCTTATCATCTCAATACCGAGATCAACTTGACCATCAAAATCAACTCTAATCATGCTACAACCAGAATTATAAGCTCCTCCTATCCTTTAGAGCCCCTCCTCCATGTCTCATCAAATTCCAAGCACATTTGTCTTCATTTTGCCCAAATCGACGACCTCTTTCCTAACTACACTAAAAAAATGGCAAAACATATCAAAACAATTCATCCAAACATGCATCTTATCCATAAACATCCATCTAGAGTAGATATTCAATTCAAACATAATGAACATACAAATTCTAGTCTAGATCTAACTTTACACTAAAATGACAATATAGTCCAAAAAGGGTTATAAAAGCATGTGAAATCCATTTTAATCTTTTCAAATCTTCCATAAATATTTTTAGACGTTAAATTAGAGTTTAAAATCATTTTAACATGGAAATCATCTTTAAAACATCAATCTTAACTATGTGGACCAGTATAAAATAATGAGAGATCAATAATCACTCACCTGATACCCAAATTACCACTCTAGATGCCTAAATTTGAGATAAATGGCCAAGAACATGAATTCCAAAGCACCAAGATGATAGATCTACAATCCCTTTCTTTAATTACCCTTCTAGTGATGAATTTGGCTAAGATTAGTAAGGAAAAAATGAGCATTTTTAATGAAATTAGAATTAATCGAGGCTAGGAATTGTTTTGGAAAAGTGGGAAATGATTTAGATCTGTCCTATCTCCACAAATTAGGCACAATTCCTAAATTAGTTTGTGGGCTTAAGGATGTGCTTAGTTTAATTTCCTATTAATCTGTCTAGCAACAATCAGAACTTAAGATGGCTATACCTTCTAAATGACAAATCTACTTTCCTATTATGACCACTCTATGGAAACAGAAACCATCATCTCGATTTAGTGGATGTGTTTTTAGTTCCTAATTCTACTCTTATTAAAATTTATAGTGTTTACAATAATTTCTACATCTAAACCGTTTGATAAAAATTCTAAGTATGAAAAATATCCTTAGTACTCATTTTCCAAGATTTTAGAGTCGTACGTCCTCATTTGAATTAAATAATAATATTTTACGATCATTTGATACGTAAAATATGGGTCATTACACGCGTCGTCGTCATTGCCCATAATGAGGGAACATCTAGGGGTGATTGGATATCTCCATCTAGAGAGACTAAGTTCCTTATCGACCTTGTGGCTAGTTGTTATACTTTGAGGAGGGTGCCACTCAAAGAGAAACTAGGGTTGGAGGTGTAAGTGAATGACCTTTGGAAGAGTGGTTTATTCATAGAATTATATATGAGTGAGGAGTACTTGTAGTATTCAAATAGTGAACAAAAATCTCTTTGAGTTAGTGTGGAGTGCCATGAGCTAGGTGAGCTTGTACTTGTGTTCGAAGGTGATATTCTTGTCTTCTAGTGGAAGAGAAGAACGAGATGCACTTGAGGATTGTGCATGAGATATTGAGGGAACATACCAGTTTATGAATAGCGTTCCTAGTGTAGATATGATTTGAGTATATTTTTGGCTATGATTTTTGATGGAGGAGATGCTGAAGCATGAAGTGTTAGCAAGCCAGATGATTAGACATACTCTAATAATGCGGATCAGAGCTAGACTAGCAAGGATCACTACCAAGATAGCGATGAGGGTAAAGTGTTAGGAGAGAGGCAGTGCTGACAGGACTAAAAAGGTTGACTAGTAATACTTGATGCTGATGGATTTAAGAATAAGATAATACGAGAGAACGGTCACTCAAGATTGATTGCAGATCCCAATGTCAATAAAATATATAGGATGGGCATTTAATTGGTGAAGGATGCATGTTGGTATATTGGGGTTGAGCTATATAAACTGCCAGTAGTGGAGGTCGAGCAGGAAGAGTCTGGTAGGTTGTTACAATAGTGGAACTGGTTGAGTGGCGAGTGAAGTGGATAGATTGTTGAGGAACTGCCAAGTATTAAGGGAGGCATGGTGGCACCCTAATCATAGTCGATAGATTGACAAGGAATGCCAAGTAAATACCCACAAAATTGAGTGGAACAATAATGGAACTGGTTGAGTGGCGAGTGAAGTGGATTTTGCTATTCTAGGGTGTGCCAAAGAGCATTGTAAGCGATAAAGATTCGTTGTCCATGTGTGGATTTTGAGTGTAGCATATAAGAGGCATTGGAGAGATGGCAACATATCAACTGAGTGATATCCATAGTGATCCAGAGGCTTCGAGGCCTCGTAAGTCTATTCATGTAGTTATGAAGTAGCATAAGGAAAGACAGTGGAGCTAGTGAAGGTACAATGGGGTGAGAGCGAAAACGATTTTACATGGGAGACTAAGGAGAGCATGAGGATCCCTTATCCAGAGCTTTTCACTAGGTATGATTCCCATTTTTATCGCTAGCTTTCATATTCGATACCATATTTGATGTTTTATATAGAGTAGTTTATTACTCTACATGCTAGGGTAGGCATAAATACTATTTGATTGCATATGATAGCATGGTTGATGTTTAATATGCTCGCTTATGGTTGTTAGGGATGTGAGGTGACTGTGTTAGACTATATCTTGGTTGATCACGATTTCGAGGGCAAAATTCCTAAAGGGAGGTGGAGTGTGATGACCCGTATTTTACGTATCAAAGGATCGTAATTGTTTTTTAAAATTCATGTTAGGTCGATGCTATAAATTAGAGGAATGTTGAGTAGTGGCATTTTTGACCCTTGGTAAATTTATTGGACGGTTTTGATCCTGGAAACTTATAAGGCTTATAACTTTTGGTAAGAACCGAATTATGGTCTAAAACCACTTTCAAACAAAAGATATTATGGTTTCTCTTTTCGTAGAGTGGTCATATGAGCTTTTTGGACTTATCATCCAGAAGATACGGTAGTTTGAAGTTAGGAAGCTTTAGATAACTTAATGGGTAATTAGGGAGTCTCAGATTAGGCCTAATGCTCATTTTGGGATTTGTGCCTAAGAGAGATGATGAGACATCCCCCTAATCATTTTCCCACTTCCCAAAACTAATCTAAACCACCGTTAATCTTCTCCATAGCCAAAAACAACTTTAATTCCTACTTTAATTAGCCAAATCAAGTAATTAGTACCGTAATAGTGGAATCAAGCATTTGATCTCGGGATTGCTGCATAAGAGTTCATATCTTTGCTGATTGGGTTGACTTTATCTTGGGATTAATGTATTTGACGATCCAGATGACTAATTTTACACTTCTCGCTTTCTATGCTAGTTTATATAGTAAAAAAGATGTTTTAAAGATGATTTTTGACTGTTAAAACATTTTTAAACTTAGACCTAATCTTAATAACATCTTTAAAATGATTTCAAAAGGATAAATGTTGCATTTGATTTATCGTTTTTGGGTGTTTGACTATACCGATAGTCATTTTTTCATTTTGATAGATCTAGGATGATCGAATTACTTGGATATTAGTTGTATTGCTTTATAATGGTGTATGATGTTGTATATTAGTGGTATGTATTTGTTTGTTGTGTTTTTGATTCATTTTAATGCGATTTGAGAGTGGTCTTGGTCAGGTAAAATCAATGAGAAAAAATGCTCAAAATATGATGTGACCATGATATAGTGTTTTTAAATGCCCACGGGGCCTACACTTTTGATTACAAGTGGTTAGGCTTGGTACGATGTGGCTTTGGTGAGACTGAAACCAGTCGGTGGTAGCGTGCAATTGTGGTCGATACTGGCTAATTTGAGGAGCTTGGCACTTGAATTTAGGTTAGGGCTTCAGGCATTTTAGGGGAAGCTAAGGAAGGGTTCGGGCATAGAGATATACCGAGAGATTCTGAGGACTAATCCAAATTTGCTAAGTGTTAATGGAGAAATTCTCAGTACTGAGAGGTTTCACTTCAGGCTAGATGCAGCTTGATTTTGAGGCATTGTAGGTTCTACTTTGGGACAACTTAAGGCAATGAAAGGTTTTTAACACCAAGTACTTAGTCTATTTTTGACTAGGGCCAATAACGACTAAATATGGTCGATGATGACCATCATGTGGAAGTTTGAGGGAATTAAGGCGTGGACTTCGGTGTTTGTACCATGTTCATTTACTCGTTCGTTCGATGCTTGATTTTGACGTTATGGCTTTACGTTAAGTGATTTTGACGGTAAAGTGATGATGAGACACTTCAACGTAATGACTTCGGAACTTTGACGCAATGACTCTATGGCTTGTGATGGACATCTACAGATGTTTTGAACTTTCATGTATCGACGGGGTGAATTGTTTTAGTTTAGTACCTCAGGTGAGAAGTATGTGAATTTTTTCGATCTAGTACTTCAAGTTAGAGGTATATATGGACTTAGTGATGGTCTAAGAATGTACGTTCGATAATGTAAAGCGATGTATTGGACATGTCGTGTTCCGGTATCAAGCCATGTATATGAGGATTTATTGATAACTCTAGATGTGATAGGTGTTCCTTAGGGCCATAGTATATGAGGATGCTCACCTATGTGAAGGAACCGGGCCAGTTCGCAGTAGGTTAATTGGGTGACTTTTATAAGAAAAAAAATCATTTTGAGATCTTTATTGGACCTACGAAGTCTAATTGATTTTAGATCAAATCTAAAATATTTTAAATAGAATCTTTATTTTATTTAATTTGATAATATAGAAGGTTTTATTCAATTTATATAAGTGTATCAATACACTCATGTGTGTACATGTTCAACATACAATTAGTATACATGGCTAATGTGATCGTACATAGGTGTTGTGATTAACACTAAAATGGACACGTTTGTCCCATTGTATAAGCCTTTATTGTCCATAGTTATACACACATATACCTACATATATATAAATATATTAAAAAATAATCATGGATTTAACCAATTCAAAATATTTTGAATTAATATATTAAATTATCGTGTGGTAGTTTAAAGTCAAAGTTAGATCGAGATCTAAGTAAATATCCATTTTAAAATTTTAAATCCAAATTACAACTTATATATATAAATACACACACAAATAATCTATTTTCTTTCAAAATATACATATACATGCGATTATGTTTTAAATTAAAACATATATATTCATATATGTTTACAAATTATTAATTAAATATAAAAATTATAAAATCTATTTTTTTCTTTCAGCCAAAAGTGTTTTTGGATAATTTTTTTAATATAAAATCTTTATGGATTTGATACAAGTTTATTTTCAATACACACACGCATATACCTATATATTTATGTTAATAAATATTATACAATTTTAAAAAAATGAAAATACAAATATTTACAAATTTATTTTAAATAATTTAATATATACAAGATATAATTTTATATTTGTTTATTTTCATATATTACATTATAAAATTATTAAATCTATTTTAAAATTAATACTAATTTCAAAAATTGTAAATAAATAAATAAATATATATATCATAGTTGAAAAGAAAATAGATTTATTAATAATGTTTTCATATGTGTTTTTTAATACAATTTGAATAGGTACATACTTATTGAGTTAGGGTACGCCTAAGTGGCAATTATGTATTGTTACATATATCAAACTCGATAACCAATATTTTTCAAAATAAAAGGTGTTTTCTTTCTATTATATACTTGATATATTTTGATATAATTAATTAAGTGATTAATTTAAAGTATACTAAATAGAAAATCCTTAAATGAAACGTTATTTGATGGTAATTATTATGTGTTGTGATCATGAGAAATTTATCATATTAAAAATAACATATTATTTTATATATTCCCAGTCATGATGTTTTGAGATGGGATATTGGTACATCGGTTGAGACTAGAGTGCGTAACGCACTCAAAATGTTGGACAATGTATTTCTCATGACTGTTGAAGGAATCAAGGAGTTACATAGTGATAGTTATTGGATAAATATAGAATGACTCACTCGAGAATTTTCTATTTGTTGATATAACTAAAGTCAAACTAAGGATTTTGAAGTGATGACATTTCACCATTCTCTTGACTTGAAAATACTCTTTAACTTCAGTGTAGAGACTCCACGTTGATTATAGTTAAATCATGTCATAGCGTTCATTGAACGACTATAGTTGGATCTGGGTTGAAGCATTGGAAGTGAAACACTATTCAATAGAGAATTTGTTTCCTCGGTTATATGAGGTTAGTTTCTCCGTCAACTATAGCTAACTCAGATTCAAAATCTCTGGCTAGAATGGTCTGGTTAACAATAATTGTTATTATTTGACCAATGATTTTGTGTTTGGACTAATAATGTTGAATGTGGACAATGTTGGAATTTTAACCAAAATCAAATTCCATAAGTCCTAATGTACTGTAGCATCGACAAAGAGAATTGGTGTAAATAATCCTTACTACCAGGTATCGCTTATAATGAGTAAAATTAGATTATACCGAAAAGATGCATAAGCGATAAATTAAGCCAAAATGTCACGTCACTAGCTAATGTAATGTGTGAACGTTAATATTTGAATTGTTCAATATTAATCGATGACCGAATTTACATCTTTGAGTCGCACAACCGTAAAGATAAATACCCACAAAAATCGTATGATTTAATTAATTATAATCTTGTAAATTAATTAATATTTATGAAATATTAGTTATTAAATTTTGACTTTTTGGAATACCATTTGTATTTAATAAAGTGCTTATATAAGGGTTATAAATGCTTGTCTCGATATATGATATCTATAAAATATTTAGATTAGATTTTAATTGATTAATTGCCAAGTGGTTTAAGGAAACTTATTAGGCCCGTGTACCTCTTTTATGGTCAGCCATGCATGATTATGGGGGGGGGGGGTTTGTTTTAATGTAATTTGAATATCCAAAGGAGCAATTAAAGAAAGAAAATAAATCTTCATCCTTTACTTTTCTTTATGACTCACTTAAATCTCATTTATGAAATAATTTTTGCCCTTTTTCTTTTTTTCTTTTTTTTTGTCGAAAATGTGAAGAGGAGGAAAGGATTTGATGATATTTAATAATGAATTAAATAGGGAAGGTTTTAAAGGTAAGAATTGAAAAGTTTCAACGTTTCCCTTAAAACAAAATCTTGTACATTCATTTCATTATTATTTTACCAAACAAAATCCATTTTTCTTCTACTTTTCTTCCTCAATCCTATCATGGCCAAAAGTAGATGTCTCCATGAGTTAAAAATATTCAAAACTGAAATCAAAATGAAATCAAAAAAATAAAAGGTGGTTGTCGTCTCTTGATTCTTGCAAGATCCCGGTTCTATTGAATCTAGGATCATCAATTCAACGTTTAAGGTGCATCATTTGGCTACATCCTAAGTACTATTTTGATTTGATTTATTTATGTATTCCTTTTGTTTATATGTTTCAAACTCTATACGACTCTTTTCATCTATTCGATCGTTCATCTTGTAATATGTGACTCAAATCCCTTTTATCCATCTTAATTAAAATCATGCTTATTGTGTTAATTTGATTTAGATACACTTTTGTTCTTTATTTCCATTCACTATATCTCCATCATGATTGATATACTTTAGATCCTCTACCTCATTTGATTTGTTATTGTTCTCTGTATAAATTTAGATTTTAATGTTCTTATCGCAAATTTACATGTGCATAAGTTGTCTTATTCCCTTTTATTTTATTTTGAAAACTTTTGTTAGAAAAACTAATTTTAATTGCAAACTGTTTTGTAATTTGTTAACATTTGCATGCACGAATGTAAATAAACTATATATGTTAATTATTATATTTGCCTTGAAAATTTAATTTTTATGTTATATGGTTGATTTTTTGAATACAATTATTTTAGGGTTTTTTTGTACGAATACAGGTTTTTCAATCCAAAATTCATGAGTGGAATTTTGTGTAAAATCCAAAGCTTTCTATTTCCTTTCTAAATTAAAAGTTTTATATAAAACCTTATATCTTCTGTTTTCTTTCTAAACTATAAGTTTGATTTAAAAGTTTAACTTTAAAATCAAACATATTTAGCCTTATATTATAAATTATAATCTTCACATATATAAGTTATTTTAAATCTAAAACATTACTTGCAATCATACATCTTTTATTATGTATATTTTAAAATCAAACCTTGGACAACACATGCATATGTAAAGGGGAAATGGTTCGTTGCGGTGTAAATCCTTACACCAACATATGGTCACATTAACTATGTACTTTTCTTATCTATAGCATATACACTTCACATAGATAAGTGCATTTGAACATTTTTAAAGTAATACTTAATAAAAAAAAGGTTCCTTTAAGAAAGATAATAAAATAAATATTATACTAAAATATTTTAAATAGGATCTAAAATCCACTTTAGACTTTATAGACGCAATAGATCCGAAATAGGATTTTTGTAACGAACTAGATTTTCGACGCTCGAAAATCGACATTAATACCTCCACTGTATCACATACCGAACATTAAAGTGCCAGAAATACAGATTTGTTAGGGTGAAAGAAGAAGGTGGAAGATAGAAGAAAACTAAACAACATAGAATCTCACAATGCATCGAATAATATATAATACAATAATAATCTTTACAAAAAGGAAACATCTTTATTTATATAACATCAGAGTACACAAGACTTATCCTAAATTCGGATAGTTATAGAAACATGTCCTTACATTGATAAACATACATACTCTATAATACAGTGGAAGAAAAATATACGTGAATACGTCTTGACCATCCAGCTCCTCTCAACTCCAAAGTTTCCAGCTAAACCTGGGAAAACATGCTCGGTTTGACCTGAGCATTACATGGAATAACGCCCGGGTCAATCTGGTAAACCAGCGTGAGTAAAACTCGATAACAATTAACAACACCTTACAATAACCAAAACAATTTATATCAAAATCCAGTGATATTATTATAGTGTCTAGTTTTAAAGTAAATAGATAAATTAGCTGAAATACTTGCATCACATATTCCAACATACTAGGCTCTACAATAAAAAATGTAAGGCACGTATTGGAGATTGGATTCAGACAATGGCAAGGTAAGGGACTACCTTCCGATGATACACCTCTGGAGAATGCACTGATGCTAACACAGAGCCGGCTGCCCCTTTAACATGGCCGACCAGATTACCTCACCCCCTTGAAATCGAGGCCTTATACTACCACGGTGTTTGCGCGCAAACCAACTCTGAAAGTGACATCTAGAACGGGGTGACCGCTCCTAATGGTAGCTAACCACATAGCTCTGCTGCATGCCCTGCTTTTGCAATTCCTCGTAATTGTGAGGCTTGAGGCAACGCTTTACCCTTCTGAATAGCAATCCATCTTGGAATGCTAACACTGCCCTTTAGGCGTTAATGCAATGCAAGCATTCATCCATACAAGTTGTCCAGTATAAGGAAAAACCGAAGACACTACTTCTACTACATCCATTTTGGAACCACCCTCAGGATTAGTAGCAAGCAACCCTTGCACTTCAATGGCTCCATCTTCGATCCCATGCTTCAAGATGTCTTCATTTCAAAACGCTTGAGTAGGGTCGAAGTGGTTTTCAGATAGCATATCTGATCCCGGTCTCTTTGAAACAACTTTCGATATTTCTGGTAAACTCAACCCCGGTTCTTTAATAAATAAATGGACAAATGATAAGACCGGAGTTCACCTCCTAACGTTTTTGCATGGATTTCCTTATCATTCATCCTAGAAGAACGAAATGAGTATATACGTACAATATAACACCTTCGACGGTAACTGTACCATATAATTCTCATGTTTCTTCTAGATATTTCCAAAGTAACGTTTTGTCCAGATTTGATAGTTGGTTATTTAACTATCAAATAAACAAACATCTAATCTTGGTTTAATTTCCATATGGGATCCACTAAGCCTTTATTAATTCTCTTTAATTAATAAAACCACTTTATAAAACTTGATCAAAAGATCTTTTCAAAACACTATTCCTAAACCCCTTACATTTCCTTTTATACTTAGGAAACATTTATATACTTATCTCAATGTTATAAGTATATTACCAAAACATTTTACTTTTCATGCCTTGAAACAAAATCATATACTTATCTTATCTGTATAAATATACAAACCTTTCAAAGTTTTCTTCTTTCCAAATCCCATATTAGATAATCAAACATTCCGCTTATCCTTTATCAAAAATTCCTTTTTTAAAAGCTCATCTCATATTTCAGTTAACTTATAACTTTCAAAATAAAGTTATAACCCACTTTATTAAACCTTTAAGTTAATTTATAAATCTCTTTCCAAATCTCTGAAATGATCTATAAACCTTTTTCCTATTTTTAAAACTCTTTATATAAACCTTTCTATACTCCTTTATAAATATCATTTGAAAACACTTAAAGTAACCCTTCAGTAAAAACCCCTTTTATAAAAATTTATTACTTATAAATAACTTTATAACATAATAGCATAACTTGGAAATCATTTATAAACTTTAAACTCTAAATTTATTAAAGAATTTAAGTTAATTCAAAACACACTTTACAAATTCAAAACGAGGCTTAGCAATCCCAATGGTACTAGTTTAAGTTACCATTCAATTTCAATTCGATTCCCAAGTCACTTAATAATTATTTACATAAGCTACCATATATGTAAATACAATTTATATCCAATCAGGGAATAACATGTTAATATAACCAGTTGGCATAGATTTATCCTGCTAAATAGATGTCCAAACAATTCAATCAATTTATAGCAGAACGGGGATTTATTCTACTTAACACATGTCCATACAATCAAATCACTTACACTATAGTAGAATGGTATTTTGTTCTGCTAACAGATGTCATTTAATTCTCCTAATCATATGGCTTACTTAAGGGTCTGGACAAGAGATCATTTGATGTGGAATCGAGTTACTTTGAAAAAGAAAATTGATTAAAACACATTTTGTTTAGTTTAAAATCACCTTTGAAAAGTTAAAAGTATATTTAGTTAGCTTAAACCCTAACTAAATCTTAATTAATCCAATTTAAATCAAGATTAAATCATAATTAAACTCTAATTAGGCTTAATGAACTTGATTAAGTACTAATTAACTTCCTAATGCAACTTGGTTAAGGTTAAACCAAATTGTTTATAAACCCTAATTAATTAAATAACCCATTAATTAAATAATTAATTAATTAACCATTAATCTTAATTAAATAATAATAAATCACTTAATTACTTCTTAACCCCATTAATCACTAATTAAAACTTTATAAATCAATTAATAGTCATTAACTTAACTTAAATGATGAATAACCTCTAATCACCTTCTTAATTACTAATTAGGTGTTGATTACCTTAACTAATTAATTAATTATATTACAACTTAATTACTTTTTAATATTACTAATTAAGTTTAAAAAACTTAGTAAACTAATTTCAAAATAAAACAAATTTGAAATAGAAATTCAAACCTTTGCCGAACTGCATCCATAACGACTATCGCTATGGGCACAGTTCGCTCTGACATATTCTTAGCAAACCACTTCACAAACCCTTACTTTTTCATGATTTAAAACATACTTTAGAGAGTTTTTTAAAAAAATTTAAAACTAAAGTTACAAACTTTAATCCATTTCAAAACTTTAAACTTCAAAAGCAAACTTCGGTTCCAATCGGATCTCATAACCGTTGCAATTACACAAAGTAGTTAACTTTGTTTACCAACCTCGTGCCATAGCTCATGTTTTACAATCAACATATTACTAACACCAACCATCTTCATCATATATTGCAAGTATACATCAATATATACATGCTTACTAACTTTATAATACAACACCGATTTCCATAACCAAATCAAACTAAAAGCAACCATCCAAATCATAATCAAACCACATGATTATCATTAAACTTATACATTATATAATCACCATTTATAGTGATATAAATAAATTTACCATTTTCATAAAAAAAACCAAGTAGTTTACTCACCAAACTTCCGCAAAAGCTACCCGAACTTAAGCTAAACTTGCCAAAGACTCCCTAGCTTTAAAGGATGAAAGCTTTAGGTACTAGCAACCCTCAAAATGGGCTTGGCCCACGTGTATGTAGGCCTGGTCAGAGGTGTGGGGGTGGATGTGGGGTAGTAGCTTGAATGTAGAGGAGCTTCGGGTTATCATCGATTTGTTGAAAATGAACCCAAAATTAGGTTATTTTTCCACTGTTTTTGGGCGACCAACTCAAGGAATTTGGAAAAGTAGTCAAAAGGAAAGTTGTAGGAATTTCTTTCCTTTATTATTTCAAAAAAGAATCACTCATTTTCGATTTTTCTTGAAGAAGTTATGATCAATAGAAGAAGGGTAATTTTCGGACTTGAAATTCTGGGTAAAAAAATTGCTTTGTAAAGAATTGGTGTTTTGACATAGCTATGATAGAAATTTTAAAAAGTGGTCAACTAGAATGTTGTAGCCATTAAAATTTCATACGGATTTAGTAAATGAAAAACCCCATTTGAGTTTGAAATGAGGAAGAAAAGGTTGGTTGAAAGAGGAGGAAAAATGGAGAAACATATGGGCTATTTATAAGCAAGATTTCACACCTCATCATTTTGTCAAGTCACATCACTCTCTTTTATATATATACATAATTATTATGTTTACTCATATCACTCTTTTATATATATATAATTATGTATAGTCACATCACTTTCTTTTATATATATATAATTATTATGTTAGTCACATCACTTTCTTTTATATATATATAATTATTATGTTTAGTCACATCACTTATATATATATATAATTATTATGTTTAGTCACATCACTTTCTTTATATATATATAATTGTTAATTAAAGCTAAGACATGACAAGAGATAATGATGGTTAATGATTACAATCTAAGATGTAATAAGAGAGGAATATATGTATTTATATATATATATAAGATTATCATTTTTAAATTTATGAATCATCACATCACTTGCTAAACAAAATTAACATAAGATAATCTATCCTTAAGTATATTATTATTTAGCTAATTAATTCTTATATATGTGTATATATGGTGCACAAAGACAAACAACGTTCCCGACAACTTTCCAGTGTCGAAAGGTTGAAATTTCGGAAAACGTTCTTTGGTCACATTTTCTGTTTTTCTACGAATTATTTAATTTGGTAAACAAATTTTAAAAAAGATTTTACCATCATTATTAATTAATTAAAATAAGTTTATTTTCATTATAAAACCTATATATTGAATATTTAAAATCAATTAAATATTCACTAATCAAAGCAGTGAAATTCCAGATCGTAACAATTTTTTTTTGAAATCTACCTATTTCACCCACTTCCAATTGAGTTTGTTCCTACACATACAATTGGATAACACAAGATATATACAAATTTGTTGTAATAATAACCATGATGATCACAATATATACTAATAGTTATTGTTGAAATGAAATGTTGCCAAATTAGCAGGCCATGATTAGCACCTTGAATAAAAGTTTTTTAATCCTAAAATTCATGGGTGGACTTTTATGTAAAATCTAAAGCTTTATGTTTCTCCAGCTAGATATATTATCTTTAGTACTATTAATGTATTGACTAGACAAGGTAAGATACATGCACATACATGTAAATATTCCTCAAGGTATGTGCATTATACTTAGGCTTTCACGAAATGGTAGATACAAGTGAATAATCTCTTTCAACTTGTTGATACTCGACAAGGTCAAGATGAGATTAGAAAAAAACCATGGGTTAGGATTTTTATTTGACACAACCGATAAAATGCTATCCATCACTTATGGGCTTATGATTTGTTGATATTCCTCTAGGTCAGATCCTAAGGCAAATGAGTCCTAACGTCCATTAAAGAAATCGAAAGATTTCTATGTTTTTCTTAAGGTTTTGAAAAACATAAATATCCTATAGGAGCCATATTGGAGTAATAAAATTATAACATTTAAGCTTTCTAATATTGTAAGAACATCTGCTATATAAAGTTAAAATAATCTACATCAATAAATTTCTACAACTATAAAATTGATAAATAATTTATCGGTTCAGATATACAAATAAACTAAACTAAAGATTGATGAAGAAATTCAAAATATACTTACCTTTAAATCCTTTGGCATATTGTTGAACTTCAAGACCCACATAAGAGACATTTTGCGTAACCAATAAACATTCATGTCTCGGTCGCCTAATTGTTTATTTGTACAGGCCGTGTATTGTCTTCTATAAGTGTCAAACTCTAATAAGAATACAAGAATATGGATATTTGATCCATATTCAGTCATATATAAATATTATGGTGAATGGTCATGGTTCGTAATGTATAGATCTTCAATGAAATTAATTCATTGGAAATAATCAAATAAAGCATAATGCAAAATCGTATATTCAGTACGATTGATTAAAATAAGGATCTCATTTGAATGGTTTGACCCTTTTGAAAGGAAGGTGAATGTACGAGAGTGGATGTAACTTTGGTATTGTTGGGATGAAGGGAGTGAATAATCACTTATGCTCCTTGAAGAGACGTAGGAAGTGAGAAGTGTATAAAATTCTAAAAGATACTTAATTTGGAAGAAGAAATGTGATTTCTATTCCAATTGTGTTATAATATAGAATATTGTTTTATGTATAGGTTATTTCTATGAGTTTAAATTTTTTGATCCGAAACTCTCGATTATAAACTAGTTGGATTAAAATAAATAAATATCCCATAATAAGTATTTAACTGAAGCTTCATAATTCATATGTTATTATAGTAATTATGGAAATTGTGGGAGCATAATGTCATATAATACTTACCAGTGAAAGCATCAAGGTAGGGAATTGTTTCTTAAATATACTAGATATTATTTATGAAATAATAACTGTATTCAATATTGATTGAAAATAAAAATAGTTTTATTTTATTTTGTTATGAATATTTTGAATATTTTTTATAAAATAAATCTATTAAAATAACGGTATTTGTTGCATTAACTACATAACATAGAAGTATCTAAAATTTTAATAATTATTTTTAGGATTAAGGACTAAGCCATATCTTGGAGCAATAATTCTTAAATCACATGATTATGAATCATATGGTACTGATGAATTATATCTTAGAAGATTAAGGGCAAAGCACCCATTTAGTGGGAGTGAAAAAAAGTGTTGCGAACTCTTTAGATTGATATATAAAGACGTATGTAGTCAAAATCTAATGGTACCAAAATAATCAATCTAATTCATTTAATTCATAGATGAATTATCATACGAATGAACATGTGTATTTATATTCAAGCAATGTATGTATGATAAGTTCATTAAGTATAAAATGGAAGTAGAAAATACAATATGTAAAGGAAATAAAATAATTCAATTCGATCGAATAAGTGAGTATGTTGAAAACCTAATGTGCCCAAAAAAAAGATTCTATCTCAAAATTCACTCCTCCTGATAATGCATCATTATGCATAGGTAAGGAGTAATCAAACTTTATTGGACAAAGAATGATTGATGATGAATGAAGTTGAGTTGACTTCTTTCAGTTGGGTCATGTGCTTAAAAGTAAGTACATAGGGTTAAAATTAATTTCATCTAAATCATAGTTTACAAGATCATACAAGATAAGAGTTTATAAGAAACCCAAGCATATCCTATGTCAAGGAGTTGACAGGTTGTGTGAGTTGAGAGACTGCATGTAACACTTGTTCATAAGGAATCTTATGTGGACACCCCAATCGAGTTTAGGATTGTTCAGTATTGGTTGACTATTTTATGTGACGAACGTAGGTTTCTTAAACTAAAAAACTAATAATTTTTATACTTATATAAATGTTTCTCATCAAAATGTTTATGAGTACGTACTCTATTGCATTGAGAAACAATTGTGTTTCAATAAACACCAACTTTATGACGAAGGAATTTCTTTTAGAAATTACTAATAGTAAAATGGATTTGTATACGATCCAAAGATAAAACCGATTTCAAAGGATGAAATAAAATTGACCAAACCTAAATGAACACAACTAATTGGAACGTCCAATAAGAACTCTTGCACATTAAAGAGAAACTATGATTCTTTTATCGATGTCAAGAAAAAATTCCTCAATTTACACAAAGCCATTAAGAATATTAACTCTACCATATAACATGATGTGCAATTCATAATAGATTCTAAGTACATTAGCAAAATATAACTTTCATATTTGTACCTAAAGGGATATGATCCATTGACCGCAAATATGTCTTCTAGAAGAAGACCAAGGCAGTTGGAATATAAGCTACATTTATGGAATAACATCGTAAATTTCAATTATTGAAATTTACATAAAAGATACATCATTCAACATACTTTTTATCCAGCCTTTTGACCTGGCTATATTTAGACTGACTTGACATGTTAGACTTGACGATTATCAAGGCAAGTAGCCAAAGAGATGATCTAGGGTCCAAAAACCAAGTATAGAAAAGACCATGAGGCGGCAGTCGAACGAATTAAGGAAAACGACATGCTAGAATTCACTAAGTGCTTCACCCCACATAGAGGGTCGGTGTCGATCCTTACGGGTACAACCAGATTAATCCTTACTCCTATGACACTCTTCTCTAGCTACATAGAGCCTGATTTGAGTGTTGTTCCAGAGTTTCTATGCATCGTATTGACAAATCTCCATATACAGTCTAAAGAGGCAATTCAACCTTGTGTAAATCCATCGCTTAGACCAAAAAACATGTAGGCAACTATGTAAAACAACCTTGGAAACATGAAGCTAACAACAAGACGAGCCAACACAAAGAATTGAAGGGCCCTTACCTACATACATAGGGATCAGTACCGATCCCCCCATAGGGGTCGACACCAATCCCCGTCCTTAGTGAATTTAGGGTTGAGACTTCTTGGGAGACTTGGTCTTGGAGGTGAGATTCTGCAAGACAAATATCAACGAGATATTTGGTTGTTTACCTCTATAAATACAAAAGACAGTTCATTTTAGGGATTTTTATGCTGCATTACATTCTTACTCTCTTGTGCTCACAAATCCATACCGATTCCACTCCCTTGAAGCACAAACAAGTGCCATATTCAATAAAATCCTTCAAGTGGATGTAGGCTAAGATTGCCAATCCATTATAATTACCGTGTGTGATTGCATTACATCATTTTCATTTTAATTTCTTCAGTTTATTCTCTACCACTTAATCTTCTTAGGTGTTTGTGCCATTTTTGGTTTAAACATTTTGGTGCTTTCCCTGAGAATTGAACTCATGCTACTTGGATCCATGATCTACTATTGGATTTCTTAATTCCAAGAAATAGATCCAGTCTTCCTACCTTATTTTATACTACTCAGATTATTAAAGATCTACTTGAAGGTTTCTGCAACGGCCCCATCAAGGAGAGACCATTCTACCAACTCTAGAGCTAATAGTGAAGCTGAGAACTAGAGTGCCCAGCATGTAGATGAAGCTACCCAACCTACTCAACCGGGGATCCAGAATCCAACTGAAGTCGTGACCAGAATGGAGATGGATAGGATGATGAAGCAGATAGAAGATAGATTACAAGCTAGTCAGAATAAGATGAATCAAACGATGCATCAGAGCTTGAGACTGCAAAATGAGCCAACTCAGAATAACCGTAGGTGGAGTAGAAGAGATTCTAGTCAAAGCCAAAAAGTTCCTCATCATTTAAGCAAAGATGGAGGGACAGGAAGCAGAAGAGGACTCAGAACGTTGTTGGAACATCGTACCAGGGAGGAAGACGAGCTCTAGGCTCAAATTTAAGAATCGGTACCGACCCAAGGTTAGGGGTCGGTACCGACCCCTCCAATGGTGGGTCTAGAGCCCGTCATCTGGAAGGCAGCGTGGATTTGGCTCTCAAACATGCCGTTGATGGTTAGAATTTGGAAAATTGTGCTACTGCTAATGGTATTGCTTACATGATTCGAACAGGGGGACCGCTGGACGAATGGAGCTCCAGAGGCTAGAGAACCTATGTATCAAGAGCCAAACTGAGAGTGTTCGCCAGGCCGAACACTCAGGGCGGAGCTCGAATACCGCTATTTAGTCGAACCTGTTGATCCGGACTACCTGGAGGATATGGTCAAGAGACTTGTTAGCGAAAATCATTTCAGAAGCAACGATGAATGGGGTGCCTCTCCTAGTTGGAATCCGTTTATAGAGAATATTCTATGTCGGAGAAACCCCGAGAGATTCGCAATGCCAATTATGTTATTGTACATAGGAACGATGGATCCTAGGCAGTACTTGATGAGATAAGAATGGCATATGGATTCTGTCAGAGCTTCCGATGCCATGAAATGCCACTGTTTCCCAATATTCCTAGAGGGGGTAGCTATGATGTGGTTTGCTCGACTTCCATCGAGTTCTATATCATCTTTTGTCGAGTTGTTGAAGAAGTTTATAGAGAAGTTCCATTTATACACATCACGTCTAAAAAATGTTATGTCATCATCAAACCTCTTCAAAGATGATGAAGAATCATTGAAGGATTTTTTGAATCGATTCCACACAGCCATGACAGAAGTTACAGATTCCAAATATGATATAGTGCTGATGGCGTTGATTAGGGGGATTCATCCCGATATGGATACCGAGGAATGGTTGGAAAGGAAGCCCCCATCGATGATGGATGATTTCTATAGAAAAGCCAACGAGTACTTATGCTTAGAAGAAGCACGCAAACATCCATCAAGAACTGAGGTAGGGATTTTTGCTGGAGTAGTGCAAAGCAATGTTGGTGTAAAGTAGTCCGAAGGAAGCTCTGGAAATGTAGATGTGAATGTTGGTAACCAAAACAATAACCAGAAACAAAGTGATAAGGGGGCTAAGAAGAAGAAGCCAGATAACAGGAACCGATTTAGGATTTCTAATTATGACAGCTATACTGAACTTAACAACTCAATAGAGAATATCTATCTGGCAACTCAAAACACTGATCCTTATAGAAATTTGATCCCAAGAGCATCGATTGAGAAGGAAAGAAAATCAGGCAAGTTATGTAGATTCCATGAAACCCATAGTCATAATACCAACGAGTGTAGACACCTGCGGAATTTGATTGTGGATTTGATTCGTAATGAAAAGTTACAACAATATGTGAAAGCCCCATAGGGTGGTGGGTAAGGAAACTCTAACAACCCTGGGCATCTTCCCAAGGGAGGCAAGCCGAGCTTGGTGTTGATGCATTCAGGTAGCCAGAAAAACGATTGGTGATTAATACAATTATCGATGGGCCATACCTAGCCTATAAGAGTCTAGCTGAGATGGATAGATATGTTGGTGCAATAAAACATGCAGAGAGTGAAAATTGCTTCACTATTGAAGATGGGACTCTGGTAAAACAATGCAGAATGATGACCGACGATTTTATTTTTTGGAATAGAGATGCCGATGGAGTGGAAGTTCCAACAATTAACCCACTCGTGATCAAAACCACATTTGGTCTTGCTATTATCGGGAAGGTGCTTTTGGACTGTAGGAGTTCGATTGATATCTTGTTTAAGAAGGCTTATGATCAAAAGATGTTGGAGGAGAAGGATTTGAAACATTGTAAATCTTGAATACAGGGATTCAACAGGACGGCTACTAAGCCAATTGGATATGTAGAAATACCGGTGGGTACTTGGTGAGGGCGACTGCAAGCGAGTGCGAGTCGTGCCTTTTTTGGTGTTGGATATTTACCTAGCTTACTATATGTTTCTGGATTGACAGGCCTTGGTTGAGTTTAGAGCGGCTATAAAATCTTGGTGTTTGGCTATGAAGTTTCCTACATAGAATGGCGTAGGGATTATCCAGGGATATCAGGTGACTGGCCGAGAATGCTACGTCGTCAAATTAATGGAGGCAAGGCGAAGAGAGAAAGGAAAAAATATGCAAGGGACCCTCTGCATTAAGGCTTTGGATGCATAGCAACTACATCTTGAACCCCAGCTGGGATAGCCCAGTCGATTCCAAATGACGTGGACAGACGTAAAGAGCTAGAAGGTGGAAGAACAACTCCCGTCGAGTTGAGGATCGCTATTCCGATTAGCTAGGATAATCCAAATCGGGTCCTAAAGATCATATTGCAGATCAGTACAAGAGTGATGAAGGAGTTGGTTGGTTTTCTTTGGACGAACCTGAATGTATTTTCCTGGACACACTCGGATATGTGTGGGATCTTGCTGGAGATAGCGAGCGAAACATTTAATATAAATCCTAAATGCATTCCTATGAAACAAAAATGCCATAGCCTGGGTCCACAGAGATCCGCTACACTTAAAGAAGAGGTGGATAAGCTAAAGGACAATGGCTTCATCCATGATGCCTTATACCCAGATTGGGTATCTAATCTAGTCTTGGTAAGAAAAGCCAACAGGAAGTGGTGGACATGCATCGACTATTCAGACTTGAATTTGACGTGCCCAAAAGACAGCTTCTTGCTTTTGATATCGACCAGCTGGTGGACTCAACATTTGGACATGAGCTACTTTCATTTACGGACACGTACTCTAGATACAACCAAATCCCAATGCACGTACCGGATCAGGAACACACCAGCTTAATAACCGACCTCGGACTGTATTGCTATCTGGTACGCCCCTTTGGATTAAAAAAAAGGAACAACTTACCAGAGGCTTGTAAACCGGATGTTTAAAGATCAGATTGGACGCTTGATGGAAGTCTAGGTGGATGGCATGCTTGTGAAGTTATGGCATTTAAGAAACCACTATGATGATCTGGCAGAGATGTTTGCTGTCCAACGAAAGTACATAATGAAGCTCGATCCCTTAAAATTCTCTTTCAACATTGCATCAGGGAAATTCTTGGGCTTCATTGTGAACCTCAATGGGATTGAAGCCAATCCAGGGAAAATTAAGGCATACAGAAAGATCAAGGACTCGAAGATGATTAAAGAGGTCCAAAGCTTAAATGGGAAAGTCGTTGCCCTGAGTCGATTCATCTCCAGAGCCATAGATAAGTTCATTCCTTTTCTTCAAGGTGATTAAGAAGGGAAAAAAGAACTTTGAATGGAATCTAGAGTATATTGACGCATTCCAAACTCTGATGAATCACTTAGAGAGACCCTCCATTTTTTTGAAGTTGGTGGATGACAAGGACTTGTTTATATACTTGGCAATGTCGGTGCATGCTTGGAGTGCTGCACTTGTACGTGAGGAATCCTGCATCTAGCGACCGGTCTATTATATCAGTTTGCAATTGATGTGAGCAGAAAGAAATTAATCGAGGCTGGAGAAGCTCGCATACTACCTGTTGATCACTTCGAGAAAGCTCCACCCTTACTTTCAGGCTCATTTGATCAAAGTTTTCACCAACCAGCCTTTACGACAAGTCTTGCAGCGACCTGAGACTTCTGAAAGGTGTTGAAATTGAACATTGAATTGAGAAAATACAATATAACTAATCACCCTCGGAGAGCAATCCAGGGTCAGGCCTTGATGGATTTCATAGCTGAATTCACTACACGAGATGATCCTCCAAAGAGTAGTGGTCAGAAAGATATTGGATGGAAGATGTACACAGATGGTGCATCTAATGAACGTGTTCCGGTGTTGGAGTTGTACTTGTCACTTCTGAAGAACACTCGATCTGTTATGCCTTGAAGCTCGACTTTTCGGCAACAAACAATTAAGCTGAATATGAGGCCTTGATTTCAGGACTCAAGATTGCCAAAGAGCTGGGATTGAAGACTTTATGCATTTTCTACAACTCCCAGCTGGTTGTTTACCAAGTTTGGAAAGAGTTTCAAGCAAAAGGAGCAAGACTAGTTCGTTATCTAAACCGGGTCCTTGAGCTGCTCAATGACATCCAATATTACACGGTCGCTCATATTCCTAGAGAGGAAATGAGAAGGCCGACTAATTGACTAAGTTGGCTAGTTCCGGAGATGTGCAGCTCATGGGCTTGGTCCCGGTGGAAGTACTACCAACTTCAAGCATCGACCAGATGGATTCGATTGAACCTTGGATGTTGAGCCCGAAAGGGAGTCATTGATGATTCCTATAAGAGATTATTTACAGAGAGGAATCCTTCGGGAGAGAAGGAATGAACGACTAAAGCTCCGTCGACAAGCTTTGAGATATATCAGGTAGGAAGGAGTACTTTACAGAAAGGGTTTCTCTGTCCCTATGCTTCGGTGTGCCTCCCGCGTCGAGGCTAAGCGGATTCTGAAAGAAGTTCATGAAGGTGCATGTTGCGACCACATTGGGAGGCAAACCCTAGCGACGAAGATCCTCCGCTATGGATACTTTTGGCCAGCTGTCAACCAAGACACAACTGATTACACCCGAAAGTGTGACAAGTGCCAGAGATTTGCTGAAATACCGAGAGCCCCGCCTACAGAGATTACTCAAATGGTCATTTCTTGGTCGTTTGCAGTTTGGGGGATTGATATCATCAGTATGTTGCTGATACCTAAAGGTGGCGTGAAGTACGCCATCGTCGCAGTTGACTACTTCACCTAATGGGCTAAGGCAGAGCCATTGACCATGCTCACTACAAAGAAAGTAATCAATTTTATTGTCTAGAATATCATCTATCGTTTTGGAGTTTCACGGGCAATCAGTGACGATAACGAGACCCAATTTGATAGTACCGAGTTCAAAGATTTCTACTGCCGGCATCACATAGAGAAGAGATTTGCTATGGTGGCACATCCTCAGGCGAATGGATAGGTCGAAGTTGTGAATAAGATTATCAAGTCCATTCTTACGAATCAGTTGGAAAAAGCCAAGGGCAAGTGGATCGATGAACTTCGATTAGTACTATGGGCTTATGAACAACTCACAAGTCAGCGACTGACCACTCTCCATTCACCCTAGCCTACAGGTCAAAGGCTATGATTTCGATTGAATTGGAAATACCTTTTGATCAACTGATTCACTATAATCCACGGACTAATGAGCAACTCCTGCTAGAGTACCTTGATATGATCGATGAAAAGCGCGACGCAGCTGAGTTGAGGGCAGCTGCACACCAACACCACGTCACTCGATATTACAACACTAAGGTCAGGAATCAGACCTTTGAAGTTGGCGACTGGTTCTCAAACGAATCTTCCCTGGCTCTGGAAACTTGGGCCCGACCTAGGAAGGTCCATATGTAATAGAGCAGAAGCTTGGAGATGGAACTTTCAGACTTGTGACGACAAACGAGATTCCATTTTTGAGGGTTGGAACAGCAAGCACTTACGATGCTATTTCACTTAGAAATAAATTCAAAAATAATTGGCTAGAGCCGTGTAATAAAACAGATTATGTCATTTCCCATCTTCTATGGAATAAAACGACTTTTCGAGTCCAAGACTCCATCATTCTATTATTTAAGAGTTGTAAGTTGACCGACTCAAATGAATCTACATGTGTATAATGAGGTGTGCAGGTAACCGGAATTAGGTGCCAACCAAAACTTCTATGGTTCATGATCAAACCCTTGAAGTTCTTCTCGGTATCCAAAGATAGATACCAGCCAACTCTTGTCCTTAGACCGAGGGCAGAAGTATAAACTAAATGGGCGTGACCCAACTGTCCATCAACCATCTTGTCCTTGGATTGGGGGCAGGAGTATAAACTCAACCCAGATGTGACACAATTGTGCGTACATTAACTCTCACCCTTAATGTGGGGGCAGGATTATAAACAAAAGTGGAAGTGACAAGACCGTCAAACCCTTAACGCCTTTCCTGGAGTAGGTAAAATGGAGGACCCATGCCCAGCGTAAGGCATGACTTAACTTACGAGCCATCTATCGACACCCAGTTTTTGGCGTGATTGACCGTAAACATTCAGGATGAAGATGTACGAACTATGATCCTAAGTGGTTGACTTAAACTAGTGCCCGAAGTTTGGCATGATCGAAAATATTATCCTTGAGAAGGATACTTAAGCTGCTAATCCTAAGTGACTAAACTCAACAAAAGGCTGAAAAATTATAAAATGGACTAACAATTTGGTCCGACAATAATAAATAAAAGAAATAGATCGCAAGTATATTGAATGGAAAGCGTATTTCTTAAGTACTTAGAAAAATCCATACAAAGAGTTAACGAAACAAAAATCTTTACTTTCACATGGAATTTAGAAAACTAAGTACAAGTGTTATCGACATTAAAAACAAAAAGCAAAAGCAGGGGTCGAACCCGCACAAAGCTATCCAAAAACCAAAATAGACTACAATGCTCACCTCTTCGGTTTCGTTTTCCTTTGCTTCTTTTTCACACTGGGAGATGCTTCACCTAAGCTCTCACCCTTCCTCTTTCCTCCATTTCCTCCACTTCCTTTGCCTTCGAAGGCGAGCTAAATAGGGGGACAGTAGATTCACTTTGAGTGCTCCCAAGTAGAGGGAGAGAAGCCGGAGTGCTTTGTGAGGATCCTATGGGAGTACTTTGAGCGCTCCTAGGTGGAGTAATATATACATGAGTATAGATGGTCTAGCCTTGCAAGGCCATAGACAAAGGAGTAGGAAAGGTCTCTAGCTTGATCTCTATTTCTTAAAGATGTTTGTGCTCAATATCGCCTAGAGTGGACCCGGTAGGGGCTCGGAAACTCCAATAATAATAACATCCTCATCAGTCCGAGCATCCTGAGTTCCACCAGTCCCCTCATCCAACAAGGCGCCATTCATTTACTTGTTGAGACCGGGAGTCTCTTCAACCAGAGCGCTAGGGATTGTTGTTGAAGTTGTTGTTAATCCTTGAGATGATGGTTTTGATGACAATAACCTTAGAATAAGATTATAAAATATAAATACTAACATTATAGTTTAGATATATATATATGTATATGCAGGATTTAACCATGCAGGTATCAAGAATGAAGACTGTACAGTATAGAGATTCAAGATATGAAGATTGAAGACTCATGAGTATCAAGAATAGCAAGATTATCAAATAGTACAAGATAAGTATTGAGTCTAGAATTATGTTAAAACTTCATAATAGCACTGAAATCTTCACTCCATATTTCATTTGGGATGGAACCCATTTCTACCTTTTTAGTGGCTTACAAACCCACGACAAGTAGCTTGCAAACCTACGACAAGTGGCTTACAAACCCACAAACATCCTAGTTTTGTACAAGTTCTCGAGTCCTGATGTGATGAGATATTCTACAGGAAGAAGCTTGCAAAACTACTTCAAAATGATTTTCAAAACTGCTTTTCAAAATGTTTTAGCCTTAAAAATTATCTTTTCAAATAAATTTCAAAAGGATGTTTTAGCCTTAAAATATTCTTTGATTTTGTTTTTAAATAAACTCTTGTTTTAAACTTCGTTTGTTTTAAACTATCTTTAATAATAAATTTAATATTTATACTTAGATTTAAATATAAAATTATAGTAAAATTATATATATATTATTCTCTACATTTACTTATGTATTTTAACTATAGTTAAGTATATTTATAAAGTTTAAAATAATTTTAATATAAGATAGAAGTAATTTTCAAAGAAAAACAAATCACCAAAATTTCCTTTGGGATGTCGACATACCCAAGATACCCATGTCGACATAGTGGCAGTTGGTTTCAAAAATTTGAATTTCAAAAGAAGTGTCTATTCGCCATAACCTTTCACGAAGAGACATGGCTATTGTTCTTCTATAAATAGGGGATGTTTTCAACGAATTTTCAACAATTTTTTTCTGGTTTTCACTCCTCTTCTTCTTCCACATTTCTTTATATATATTCTTACCGTTACTCTGCCGAAATCACCATTGAATTTAACTAGATCATTTCTGGTTTGATTCTTTATCACTATCTCAATAAGATCCCAATGCTATTCACAGTTATAGGCTTCTTTGTAATCAATCATGTGAGAGAAGGTGTGATTGTAGCCTTGGAAATCAATCAAGTGAGAAAAGGTGTGATTGTAGCCTTGGAAATCAATCAAGTGAGAAAAGGTGTGATTGTAGCCTAGGAAATCAATTGGGTGAACTTGTTGCCCGGGAAATCAAGTTCCTCTACCCAGAGGATTTTGAATCTGGAGTGGTGTACTTCGTGGCCTTGAAATCGAGGGTTGCAATTGTAAAGATTGTTTTTGAAAAGAAATCCGTACTTGTGTGCGGGACTGGATGTAGGGTAACTCCGAACCAGTATAAAATCCGGTGTGTTCTTTCCTTTACTACTTTTACTTTATATTTGCATATGTGTTTGAATCTGTGATCATATCTCTGTCTGAATATTGCATACATTTGTGTTCAAATTAATATAAACTCAAAAAGAATTAGTAATTCCTTAAAACACTATTCACCCCCCTCTAGTGTTTATACTAGCCTTAAGATCCGTAATCCGCATTTCTCACATTCGGTATCAGAGCAAGGTTTTCAAAGTTTCATAATCTGAATTTTGAAAAGTTTTCAAAATGGCTACCAACACTGGTACTGTTACTAACACTAGTTCTATTACTACCGGTACTAGTTCATTTGTAGAAGGTTAGTCTACGACCAGACCACCACTTTTTAATGGCAGTAACTATGCATACTGGGCATGTAGGATGAAAATATATTTACAATCTGTAAGTCTAGACACTTGGAATATCACACAGAATGAATATTCTGAACCCACAACTAATTTTGCACAGTGGACCACTGAGCAAAAGACTGTTGCACAGAATAATTCTAAAGCAATGATTATTCTATTTTGTTCACTTGATAGGAATGAATTTAATAGAGTGTCAGTTTGTAAGTCTGCATATGAAATCTGGAAAACTTTGCAAGTTACTCACGAAGGAACAAGCAAAGTTAAACAGACCAAAATTTCCATGCTCACAAATCAGTTTCAGTTATTTAAAATGAATTCTAATGAGTCTATTTCAGATATGTATAGTAGATTTCAGGATATTGTGCATTCTCTAATATCCTTGGGAAAGGAATTTTCCGAAGAAGATCAAGTTAGAAAAATCTTAAATTCTCTTACTCCAGAATGGGATCAAAAGACACTTGCAATCGAAGAGGCAAATGACATCAGTACCTTAAAGATAGAAGAATTAATTGGAAATCTAATGTCGTTTGAAGTCCAAATGATCGGGAGAAGAGAAAACAAAGCATATGAAAAGAAATCAATGGCATTCAATGCATTAACCGATGGATCGGACTCAAACAGCGATATTGATGAAGAGATAGCCTTTATGACCAAGAATTTTCGGAAATTTGTGAAATACAAAAAGATGAATAATCTCAAGAGAAACAACTATAAGAATGCAGGAAATCAGAATGTAGTGCCAAACAATGTCAAATGCTTTAACTATAACGAATCAGGCCATATCAAAAGAGACTGTCCGTATCCAGATAAGTAAAACCTTCCTATAAACAATGATTCCGTAAAGAAACAAAAAAGTGCTTTTACTGCTACTCTAGATGACTCAGACTCGACTTCAAGTAATGATGATCAAAAGACAGGTAATTCAAATATGTGCTTCACGGCAGTTCACAACTCCAACGAATTCAGAGAAACGGACTCAGAAAAAGTTACACATTTACAATACAATTGATTGAAATTGCATGCTTAGAATTGATTGCTTGATTGATTGATTTTGAATTGGTGTGTTGTTTGAAATTTAAAATTTTATTATCATCTTATTATATTTTTATTTTTATTTTTATTTTTATTTTTATTAGTATCATAATATCTTATGGAATATACTAATAATATTCCAGATATATATAGACATTAAAAATAATAAGAATATATATATTAGAATTCTTATGAAAAATAAATTATAGAATTTCAAAGACACATGTCGACATGTCCTACCATGATGTCGACATGGGTACAGAATTTAAAATTCAAAATTTGAATTCAAATGGTTGAATTTCCCTCCACCTTTTCACTTCATTCAATTCTCTAAAAAGGCATCTTTTGACCAGAGAATATGTCATTTGAGAATCTATTTATTCACTATCTTTTATCACATCTTTTCACTTTCATTTTCAAATTCAAACTCTCTCTTCAAAACTTCAAGCTCTCTACTCTCTACTCTAATGGCTTCTTCAAGCAACCCTTGCACCATGAGAATTTCCAGAAAGATAAAAGAGCAACTCTTCAATGATCCGGAGGCCATAAAAGCATACATCATTATGCTAACTATGGAAAAGTCCATCCTGGAAAGTTTGCTTTATTTCAAGATTTTTCTACTTATGAAATTGATTCTCCTTTTGCAAATAATCATGTTCTCAGCCTTATTGATGCTTCTCAAAATGATTTTGTTTGCTATCCAAATCTTGTTAAATTTTTTTATGCAAATCTTAATCGAGGATTTTATAATGGAAACGATGATGAAATTTGGAGTAGTGTCAAAGGCACTAGAATCGTTTTAAATTGTGATCTTTTGGGTACCATTCTCAATTGCAAGAATACGAGAATGGATCTTTCTAGTTTTAATATTGATGAAAATGATCGTGAGACGTTTCATCATATTTTTGAAGGAAATGATAATTTTGAATTCAAAAATCGAAACTTTCGACCAAAAGCTAGAATTGTCAATCTTCTTTTACAACATACTTTGACCCCAAGATCGGGGAATTTTAACAATCCTACTTCAAAAGTTTGCAAAGCACTTTTTGCTATTTATAGAAATTATGATGTTAATTGGGCGCAAGTTATTTTGGATGAACTTCGTCCCAAAAATCTTGAAATGGGTGAGAATACTTTGTATCATGGAATCTATCTCACTCGGATTTTTAACTATTTTGGAGTAGATTTCAAAGGAGAAGAATTTTTTTCAAGAAAGGTTTTCAATCACTCAAATATTTCTCTTATGAAAATTCCATTTGTTTTTCAACCGTATGAGACTCTTGCCGAAATGGAAGAGCGTTTGGCTCATGAAGAGATGGAAGAGGAGGAAGAGGAAGAAGAAAGGGATGAAATGGAAATAGAAGAAGAAGAAGGTGAAACATCCTTGGAAAGTATTGACTATCCTCCTAATCCAACCAACAAAACTCTTCTCAATAACCAAAAGACCATTGTTAAGAATCAACGGATCCTTAAACGATCTGTTAGTAAGAAGTTGGATAAAATTTCATCCAAGATGAACAAGTTTATTTCCAAAGTAAGCAAGAAGCTTGGATTATCTTCATCTTCATCATCCTCTAACTAGTTCTATCTTTTCATTTCATGTTGTATTTGTTTAGTTTAATGTTCATGTAGTTCTTTATGATTAATCATTATATCACTCTATTAAGCAATGAAATTGAATTCCTTTTTCTGTTATCTAGCTTATCTTATCTCCAGAATAAATGTTAGTATATTATATAATTATATATATATACACACAATTATTCACAAAATCAAAATAAGCCATCAAAATTCACTGCACCATGTCGACATCCCCCCTATGACCATGTCGACATGTACTGGTCAGAAATGACATTTCATTTTAAATTTGAAATTTGAATAACTACCTTATGTCTATTCATTTCAAACGAATTTCTACACCTATAAATACCTATTTCTTCCTGAATTCATCACTCAATATTATTTCTTATCTACTTTGTCTATCATTCTTCTCTCAAACTAAAAAAGTGGCCAATCCAATTCATAATTTAACCGAAAATCTTGAAGAAACTCTTAATTCTTTCAAGAATATTCTTTCGTTCATTCTTCGTAACTAGCGACACTTAGAGTTGAGTCAAATGCAGATGATCAAGGAGCAAGAAAGGCATTTCGATGCAATACGATGGATGATTTCCTCCCTGCACAAGGATGATAACGAAGCACATCCTCCAGTCTCTCTCACCAATGACAATGAAAATTGGGATGCCATTAAAGCAGACCCTATTTTTGGAGAAGAAGGATGGGTGGAAGTTCCTCGTAATGTTTGATTTGATTGCTTTGTTTGATTTGAATTGTTTGCTTTGATTGATTTGATTTCATTTGTTTTGATTTGATATGGATTGATATTTGGTGTGGATTGATATTTGTTGTACAAAACTTGTATACATATGCATTGATATTTATATGATCTTTGATTAATTATCATGTTTATCAATATAATTATCTCTTAGTCTATATATTATATACTCCATTGTATAGTTTATTAATGCAGGTACTTTAGTACAAGAATGAGGGGGAGTTATATAGTTTGGAGTTAGTTTTTGTTGATGACAAAGGGGGAGAAGTATAAAATATAGGATAGTTAGACATAGATTAAAGGGGAGTTATTAGTTTTAGGGGGAGTCAATAGGATAGAAATAATATTTTATAAACAAAGGTTGTCATCATCAAAAAAGGGGAGATTGTTAGTCCTTGAGATGATGGTTTTGATGACAACAACCTTAGAATAAGATTATAAAATATAAATACTAACATTATAGTTTAAATATATATGTATATGCAGGATTTAACCATGTAGGTATCAAGAATGAAGACTGTACAGTATAGAGATTCAAGATATCAAGATTGAAGACTCATGAGTATCAAGAATATCAAGAATAGCAAGATTATCAAATAGTACAAGATAAGTATTGAGTCTAGAATTATGTCAAAACTTCATAATAGTACTGAAATCTTCACTCCATATTTCATTTGGGATGGAACCCATTTCTACCTTTTTAGTGGCTTACAAACCCACGGCAAGTAGCTTACAAACCTACGACAAGTGGCTTACAAACCCACGAACATCCTGGTTTTGTACAAGTTCTCGAGTCCTGGTGTGATGAGATATTCTGCAGGAAGAAGCTTGCAAAACTACTTCAAAATGATTTTCAAAACTGCTTTTCAAAATGTTTTAGCCTTAAAAATTATCTTTTCAAATGATTTTCAAAAAGATGTTTTAGCCTTAAAATATTCTTTGATTTTGTTTTTAAATAAACTCTTGTTTTAAATTTCGTTTGTTTTAAACTATCTTTAATAATAAATTTAATATTTATACTTAGATTTAAATATAAAATTATAGTAAAATTATATATATATTATTCTCTATATTTACTTATGTATTTTAACTATAGTTAAGTATATTTATAAAGTTTAAAATAGTTTTAATATAAGATAGAAGTAATTTTCAAAGAAAAACAAATCACCAAAATTTCCTTTGGGATGACGACATACCCAAGATACCCATGTCGACATAGTGGCAGTTGGTTTCAAAAATTTGAATTTAAAAAGAAGTGTCTATTCGCCATAACCTTTCACGAATAGACATGGCTGTTGTTCTTCTATAAATATGGGATGTTTTCAACGAATTTTCAACAATTTTTTGCTGGTTTTCACTCCTCTTCTTCTTCCACATTTCTTTATATATATTCTTACCATTACTCTGCCGAAATCACCATTGAATTTAACTAGATCATTTCTGGTTTGATTCTCTATCACTATCTCAACAAGATCCCAGTGCTATTCAGAGTTATAGGCTTCTTTGTAATCAATCAAGTGAGAAAAGGTGTGATTGTAGCCTTGGAAATCAATCAAGTGAGAATAGGTGTGATTGTAGCCTAGGAAATCAATTGGGTGAACTTGTTGCCCGGGAAATCAAGTATCTCTACCCAGAGGATTGTGAATCTGGAGTGGTGTACCTCGTGGCCTTGAAATCGAGGGTTGCAATTGTAAAGATTGTTTTTGAAAGGAAATCCGTACTTGTGTGCGGGACTGGATGTAGGGTAACTCCGAACCAGTATAAAATCCGCCGTGTTTTTTCCTTTACTGCTTTTACTTTATATTTGCATCTGTGTTTGAATCTGTGATCATATTTGTGTCTGAATATTGCATACATTTGTGTTCAAATTAATATAAACTCGAAAAGAATTATTAATTCCTTAAAACACTATTCACTCCCCTCTAGTGTTTATACTAGCCTTAAGATCCATAATCCGCATTTCTCATAGTTGTAACGGTTGCTGACTCCATTATAGGCACCTGTTGCTTTGATTGAGAGTCCTTAGCAAGAAGTGGAATGATTGGAGGCTGACCTAAAACTTGGGAGACATAAAAAGAGAGATTAGCGACGTTGATCGATGATACGTCAACTCTCTGAAATTTGGGAGAAGCCAATGAGATACCTTCTTTCGTTTGGAGTTCTTTGTGGGCCAAAGTGCCGCCATAGTTTCCTTTAGGAATGGGAGAAAGCATGACAAGCTTATGTATCTAGGGCCTCTCTAGATCATACCTAGGATCAAAAGTGAAATCGAGAGCAGCCCGACACCCAAGTGTTTGGCTGGAAGTGGCAACATCTTGTGGCGTCGACCCGAAGCCTTGGCCTAAATCTTTTTGTGCTATTATGGCCAACTCCAGATGGAGAATACGCCAATCATCCTACAGTATCTTGGGCTCATCTCCTACCCAGACTTCTTTTTCCAGTTGCTCCAAATCCACCTTGCCCACCTTCAAGGAAAACTTTCTCTTCTTCAACAATTTGCTCCCAGGCGAGGACAAGGATTCTAGGATAATCATCTTTAAACACTCGAAGTTTTAGAATTTGAGCACGTTAGTGTTGTACTAGTTCATCAGTGGTTTAAACTTCTCCATCACACGCTCTTCTACCCGCCATCCTACAGCCTTAACCTCTCTTTTGACAAGTGCACCAATATCTCTAACACATTTGAGCGCTTTGTCCTTCTCTTCCTTGGCATCGAGCAACTCATCATAATAATTCTGAGCTTGTTGGAGCTTCATCTTTCTCTTTTGTTTCGCACTCAATCTTGGTCCTTAGCTTAGCCACATTTCTTTTTGCGGTATCTCTCTCGATCAGCAGATCATGGTTTTGGTGGAAGGCTTTCTCCATCTCATCTTGATGCTTAATTCTCTCCCCTTTGAGTGCCTTTATAGCTTCCTTGGATTTCTTTTCAGCTTCAACTTGAGTTTTTCTCAACCTTTTAACTTTGACATCAAGGTGAGCTATAATCCTTTTGTTATCGGGTCCGATAAGCTTTTGATTTTCAATCTCTAGCTGTTTGTTTCCCGAGACTTTGGAAATCTTTTCAGCCACCTTTGCCCATTTATTATACTGGTTGTGAATGTCGATCATGCAATCGACAGTCATCTTTTGGACGTCAGTTGGGATTCTTTTTAAGCTTGACACAAACATAAGATTGTCAAAGAAAATGTTTGGAAATTCTTCCTTCAGTTTGGCCATTCGGGCATTGGCCGCAAGCTGTTCCTCCGAAGAGATAGGTCGGGCTATAGCAGTTTCCTTGCTAGGCATGTGTTGGGAAATTTCAAAGCCACTCTTGCGATGCCTACGATCAGAGGACCGGCTCGAATGAGATGGCGTCGGGGGTTCCATAGGGATAGAAGCTGGAGGTGGAACGCGAGAAGTATTACCTGGTGTGATGTCATCACGACGTGTTGCCTGTTTGGACCTCTAGAAGGAGGTGATCTAGACCTAGCGCGACGCTTGGAAGCAGAGTCATGTAATGAGCAATCTTTGCGGTAACTGCTTATATCTCAGTCATCTCAATCTTGGCTAGAACGCCTGACTCATAATCACAACCACTTCCCTGATGGTACGAACTCGACTGAGGCCTTTGTGCTTGGGATGCTTTCTCCTCCAGAGATCAATATATATTACTTTCTCTTCTCCATGGATCCTGCAAAGGAAACAAGAATGAGTTAGGTTTGAAAAGTAAGGTCATACTAAGTGCAATATAGTGTCGTGATGTGCCTATGCACGTGAGTGTCCTACTGTCCCCTAGACAGACCGTGAGCTAGAGCCTTGCTCATGGGAGTGATCTCTCCCACACTAACAGGAATGGTGTCATCATCAAAACGAAGGGGAGAACCATCTAGGCTCATATTCTCTATCTCAAAGGAACCAAACTCAATAGGAATCGGTCCTAGCTTAGAGAATGTATCTATAGAAGGAAGAGAAGGAGTTTTATCTGAAGTGGTGGCCGACATGGGCTGCTTAGAAATGTTCCCTTTGCAAAGTGTAAGGATGAGCTTCCTCCTGGAAGCGAGTGGATGCTCATCTGAAGATTGATCGACCATTGGTTCTCGACCTGAATCTATGTCGTCATGGCCGGCCTCATTACCACTACCTGCTATTTCATCTTCCTCGACGTCACTTTGAGCATCCTCGACCTCCTAATAAGAGATCGAGGGCACAACAGGGCTGACATGACCTACTTCTGGATGTACACGGCCAAACTACTGCTTCTTCATGAGTGTCCCCAACTTGGCCCATGCTATGACCCTCTTCTAACAAGTGGAAGGCTGAGAGGTGCTTGTCGGTAATAAGGGACTTGATCTCCCAGTATTCCCCTAGGATGTTCCTGAGTGTTGTAACTACGGCTAGGTAAGCTTCACCACCAAGTCTCGAATGAATATCTGCATGATTCAAAGAATTGTGTTAATCGGTATACAACTTGATTAAGACCTTTATAATAGTGTTTGAAAAGGAACTTATGTCCCACTAACCATCGTTATGTGAACCCGGGTGGACAACATACATAAAACTATTCGCTTTTAAAGTAGCTAATCTTATTCCAAGCTCCAACACAACTCGACAACTGCTGATTGGCTCTGGATAAGTGAACGAGAGGCTTCCCTTTCATTGCTTAAAGCTATAGATGAATTGAATATCTCCCTCGATTGGCTCACGACTCAAGAATTCAAGAAAAATCATGTATATGCCCTGGAGAAATGCATAGCTGTTCGGGTGCAGTTGAGATGGAGCGAGTCTTATAAAATGAAGCATCTGATGGATGAAGGGGTTAAATGGTGGTACACCCCTAGCAAGGCATATATATCTATTACAAGCAGTATACCTTATGAAGGAATATAAACCCTTTGGCGACGAGACGGGACTAATACATCATCATAAGAGATTCCATATTTAATACAAATTTGCCGTAGAGATGCCTCATCAACTTAGAAGCAATCGAATCCTCTAGATCTTCCAAGAATGAGGAATCCTTGAGTGTATCAGGATCTAGCTCTACAATATGATCCCCTTCTTGACTTGGAGAATTTCCTAGTACATGTTGTGAGCTTACATGTTATTTCGATTGTTGGCCCGGAGTGTATCAGGCAGAAAGTGTCGCTGAACTCGACTCAGTATCTGATTTAGTGCAAGTAGAAACTTAATCGCTGGTCATTGTAGCTAAATGCTTGGAGTTCCTAGAGCCATAGCTATCAAACTTAGCAGATAGTCATAGATAGACGAATTAACTTGTCCACCCATGCTAAGTGTAGTCTAATGCAGCGTTATGCAGTGATATGCAATTCATAATTATACGACAGTAATAACAAAACTCGTGGTTTGACCAAAGTGACCATCATCGCTGGCCATCCCAATAGGTTTTCACATCGATGGTTATGCATAAAAGTCATGTCCAAGTCCAAGGATCAGTCATCAGCACATAGGAGCATGGTGTTTATAGTCAATAAATGTATGTGCATTCAAGTCCAAAGTCCATGTGCGAGTATCCATATAGGAAAAGCGTTCATATATGAAAGTCAAAAATCCACCTAAGTATGAAATCAACATCGATCCCACACCTAGGCGACTTCCCTTATGCAGTTTTCTACTCTAACTCCTAGCTATCGCCTATCTACCGACGTGATCCTTCCCATAGCCAATTCCAACCTTGTTTTAACCATTATCCAAACCGCCATCTACCTAATCCCATAACTTACCTATGTATGCGATTGGAGTTCAAGTGCAATTCGAATTGGGTTTTGAGATTTAGGGGTCCGACCCTCTTCTCAATTGATGCTGTGATGGTGTATGAGTTTGGAAGAGGGAGACAAGGTAATGACTTTGGAACGACGCTTAGGTGAGGATCCAACGTCAAAGTGATGGAGGTGAAAGCTTTGAAAGGAGAAGCTTTAATGGTGGCCTGGAAAGCAAGGATTGGTGCATCGCAATGAAAGAAAGTGGGGAGAAAGAGTGGAGACAATGGGTTATATACCCAAGCACAACCCGATATATTTAGGTCCAAAGTGGTTAAGTATGGGATCGGTACCGATACCCCTATGGGGACCGGTACCGAATCTAACCTTGTAAAAAAACAACAATCTTATGATTGCATTTCCATAAAACTTGGCGACGACCTATAGGCATATGAACATGTTTGGAAGTTAATGACAATAGCGTGTACATGAACGTATAAGCATGTGTGCATACTCAACATTTAATTTCCTGAATCAATGAAAATTGAATACTTACCTGGAACTTCCAAAAAAGGAACCAGTTCTGATAACCGATGCCTACTTGCTTAATCAATTAGCTTAATGGAACCGAGTGCAGACAATTACCAAGATAATGATTTCCAGAATTTGTAATGTTATATACTAACCAAAGCGTCAAGTGAACAACTAGAGATACAACTCTTATTAAAAGCAACTCGATGGAAGGATAATGACCGTTCAAAACACTGGGTGGAATCCTCCGTGACTATCCCAACTTGCTTCGATTCAAAGTACATCATGTTTGAAACAAGATGTACTTTAGAGGCAAGTGTTATCCAGCCTTTTGACCCAACTATATTTAGACTAACTGGACAAGTTAGACTTGACGATTATCGAGGAAAGCAGCCAGAGAGGTGATCCTCGGGTCCAGAAACCAAGTGCAGACAAGACCACGAGATGACGGTCGAATAATTAAGGAAAATAACATGCTAGAATTCACGAAGTACTTCACCTTACATAGAGGATCGGTGTCGATCCCTAAGGGTTCATCCAGAGTGATCCCTACTCCTATAACACTCTTCTCTAGCTACATAGAGCCTGATTCCAATGTTGTTCCAGAATTTCTATGCATCGTATTGACAAATCTCCATATGCAGTCTAAAGAAGCAATTCAACCTTCTGTAGATCCATCGCTTGGACCAAAATACATTTAGGCAACTATGTAAAACAACCTTGGAAACATGAAGTCAAGAATAAGATGAGCCAATACAAAGAATCACAGGCCCCTACATACATACATAGGCATCGGTGTCGATCCCCCCATAGGGGTCAGTACCGATCCATATCCTTAGTGAATTTGTGGTCGAGACTTCTTGGAAGACTTGATCTTGGCAGTGAGGTTCTACAGGAGAAATATTAGTGAGATATTTGGTCGTTTACCCCTATAAATATAGGAAGTATAGTTCATTTTAGGGATTTTACGCTGCCGTTTCATTCTTACTCTCTTGTACTTCCGGATCTATATTGATTCTATTCTCTTGTAACCACAAACTAGTGCTATAATCAATAAAATCCTTTAAGTGGACGTAGGCCAAGCTTGCCGAACCACTATAATTGCTGCGTGTGATTGCATTACTTCATTTTCATTTTAATTTCTTTAGTTTATTCTCTACTACATAACCTTCTTGGGTGTTTGTGCCATCTTTGGTTGAAATAGTACTTAAGTTAGTTTGGATTTTACAGCATAATTACCGCTCGGTGTGATTTTAAGGTTTGATGTATGTATGTTGAAACAGAAATTCAAAAAAATGATTTAGAATATGCTATTTGCGCTTAATAACCAAAGTGTCTTGGAGTAAGTAGGAGTGATTTTGAGTTTTTAGGTTACGGGTATGATCCGAGAAATGATGCAAAAGTATTATTTGATAAGCATCCGAGTCAAATAAGTATTTTGACAGAGAAATCAAATAATTTGATTTTTAGTTAAAAAAGAGAGGAAAGTGTGTCCATAAGCAAGACTATTAATAGGTGCTAAAGTATTTCTAAAACTATAAGTAAACAACAAACTCATGATTGTTAATGATGTACTCTTATTAGACTTATTTTAGTTAGTTGTTTAATTCTTAATTTTGGATTTGAAATTGACATCTTTTATAACTAGTATAGAAGGATGTTGGGTTTTCCCAAAACAATATACATAAACACCATATTAAAATGCTTAATGCAGGGCACGTAATATTGATTCTTTATGATTTAACAATAAGAATTATCATACATGTTGTATGGTATACAATGCCACACTTTGGTTACTTATTTTATACACAAAGAAAGTATCAGTTATGAAATAAGATTACCCAAGAGTGCCCTTGAGTATTTATGAAATACTAGAGAATTTTTTTAAAGAAACAACGAAGTCCTTATGAAGAAGTGCTCAGACTCGAACTTCATATGTGATATCAAGTATAGTATGTCAATCCTAAATTCAGGTACAATCTTAATTCAAGAACTTTAGGTTGGAAATGTTCAAAACAATAACTAGTGGCTAATTTAAACAAAGGTTTGGTACATCATCTGAATAACACTACAATAAAAGAAGTATAAAAAATGCATAAATTTATAACAGAGCAAGGGTGATTCCAAATGTTGAAAATCCCATGATATTATTGTATGATAACATTGCCATGATACAGTTTGTTAAAGAACCCAAAGCTTACTAGAAGTTGAAAAACATACTTTGAAAAGTTTCACATGATAAAGGCAGTTTATCCACGTTGGAGAGAGTTGATTGACATCATAGATAATTAATGCAATATAGTGTACCCATTCACAAAGTTACTGACTCGATTGATTTTTAGAAAATCAATCGAAAAAGTTGGAATAAAATTCCATATGACCACAAGTGCAAGTAGGAGACTGAAAGAGTTAGGGATATGCTATAGGGGAAACTGTGTACTTTTTTTATACATATATCCACCCCTATAACTGATCTTTTTCAAAATAAAAAGTATTTTCTTTCTATTATATACTTGTTATACAATGGTATAATTAATTAAGTAATTAATTTAAAGTATATTAAGTAGAAAATCCTACTATGGTAATTACAATGGGTTGTAATCATGAGAAATTCTTGCAATATTCAAAGATCGATTCTATTATATCTAGGAGCATCGATTCATCACTCAAAGTGCTACATTTGGCAACATCCTAAGGTACTATTATGATTTGATGTATCTATTTGTTTCTCTTGTTCACATGTTTTAAATTTTATATGCCTCTTCTCATTTATTTGATTGTTCATCTTGTAATATGTGGTTCAAATCCCTTTTATCCATCTCAATTTAAATTATGTTTTTAGGATGATTTTGATTCAAATCCTCTTTTGTTCTTTATTTCCTTTCACTATATGTTCATCGTGATTAACATACTTTTGATCCTCTATATATGATTTGTTGTTGTTCTCTATATAAATTTGGATCTAAATGTTCTTATCATGAATTTACATGTGCCTAAATTGTCTGATTCACTTGTTCTTTTTTTTGGAAACTTTTGTTAAGAAAACTAATTTTGATTGGAAACTATTTTGTAATTGTATTACATTTGCATACACATATGTAAATAAACTATATAGGTTAATTATTATATTTGCCTTGAAAATTGATTTCTTATGTTATATGGTTGATGTTTTGAATATAATTATTTTGGGTATTGTTTTGTACGAATAAATGTTTTCAATCCAAAATTTATGAGTGTCTTTTGTGTAAAATCCAATGATTTTTATAACGACCCGTCTTTTTGATACTTAGAAATTGACAATAATACATCCATTGTATTTATGTGTCGAATATCCAACTGTCGGAAAGACAAATTGTTTCAGGAAAATAAAAAAATCTCACAACATGCTGAATAATATATAATATTCGAATTTCATCTTTACAAAAAGAAATTCCTTCAATACACAACAACATCAGAGTCTAACTTATCATCAGCCTGGACAGTTATAACAACCTATCTTTACAATTGTTGATAAAACACATACTAGAAAAACACAGTGGAAATACAAATACGGGAATACGACTTGGCCTCCAACTCAACTCTTGAAACTCCAAGGCATCCAAAGCTATCTCTAGAAAACTACTCGGGTCTGACCCAAGCGTTTAAGAAAAATAACACCTAGATTAGTCTGGTAAAACCAGCGTGAGAACTCAAATCACATGGAATTTTATTTTAGCTCATAAAACCCTTTAAATCAAAGGTACCTCGTAAAACCACGCCACATATAAATATGGACTGGTTTTACCTTACTATAACCAAAACATTTTCTATAGAAAATCCAGTGATAATATAATAATATCAAAGGTTGAAAATATAATAATCAAATAGCTGTGATGTCTGTGAATGTACATAGAACAATAATAGGTACACAATCAAAAATCGATAAGGCACATTCACTAATTGTGTAGGATTACACGGAGGGGCCCTCGGAACCTCTAGGAACGATCCTTCTATAGATGGATCAGAGATCTCCTTTCAAAGCATCGTATCTATCTAGCCAAGGTAAATAGGAAATACATAGCTAGCCACCTAGGCCGAGTGCATCGCTCCCTGCATGCATGAATTGTAGGTATTGCTAGAAAAAGAGTTGACTGCATCCTCATGGGTTAACTAAACCCCCTGGCTATGCATCCTATCTCTGGTTTTAGTCATTACCGCTGATGAGGCTACGTTCGACATTCCAGCTCACGCACCGCTACTTGAATAGATCTCGGAACCCCACATGGATTCCCACATCTCAATAGATCTCAGAATCACACATGGATTCCCACACCTTAACATGTCTCAGAATCACACATGGATTCCTAAATCTCAATATATCATGAAACTCCTCCATAGAAAACGTATATGATTTTGGAGTGGTTACAGTTTCGAGTTATCTCATACGAGTACATTCCCTCGCTTACCAGATGTTCCAAAACCAATTGATCGATTTTTGGAATGCTCAATATCGGTTCTTTTGGAAATAATTAGAAAATACATAAGAGTGAGGATCACCCCTTAACCGTTTACGTGGACGGATCTCCTCATCCTTTGTCCTAGATGAACAAAACGAGTTTATACGTACAGTATAGCACCACTGGTGGTAACTGTACCATATAATTTCCGTGTTTCTCCTAGATATTTCCAAAGTTAAAATCCTTCAGTGTTAAGTAGGGAATATTTCCATACCACCAAAATTAAGAAGGATTACATATTTAGGCCAAGATTTGATAGTCGATTATTTAACTATAAAATAAACAAACATCCAAATAGAGATTACATTTCCCATGGAAACTACTAAGCCTCATAAATTAATCTTCCATTAATAAAAATTACTTTGAAATACTTGGAAATCACTTCCATATACTTATCTCGACAGGATAAATATATTCACAAAACATTATATTTTCGATACTTAAAAAATATAATTATACACTTATCTTAACGGTATAAGTATATTCACAAAACATTTCTTTCAAAACTTGGAAAAACCGTTTCACATATTTATAGAATGGTATAAGTATATTCACTAAAAACTTGGAAAGATTTTCTATTCCAAAATCATATTAAAATGATTAAACCTAAATGTCACTAAATAGGGATATCAATAGCCCAAAACACTAACCCTTTTCATAAATCTCCTTTATTTTATAAACTTCTCCTTTATAAATCTTCAAATCTATTTATAAAGCTTCTTTATCAATCTCCAATCTATTTATAAAAATACTCTTTTATAAATCTCAAAAACCTATTTTTAAAACTTCCCTTTCAAATTGCTAAACCATTTATAAACCTCTTTTCTAAAATCATTAAACACCCAAACTTCTTTCAAATTCCAAATCTCTTTCAAATTTATAAACTCCTTTAAATAATTCCCTTTTATAAAGAAATCCTTTTATAAACAATTTATTATTTAATTATAATAAATAAAACTTTAACATCATAAAAATAAACTTTAAACATTTTTAATAATATAATAATAAAACTTTAAAACATTTTAAATAGTATAATAATTAACTTTAAAAACATTTTAATAAATATAATAAAATAACTTTAACAAATTTCAAAATATAATTAATTAACTTTCAAGCAACATTACTAATAAAATAATTAACTAGATTAAACAACATTAATAATATAATTAAATAATATAAAATATCATTAATAATAAAATTAAATAACTTTAAACTTTTTTATCAAAATAATTAAATACTTTAAACATCTTAAATAAAAAGAAATTGATCAACTTAAACACCATTTTATTTTAGAAATTACTTTACTTCTAAATAAACTTAAAATCCCAAAAAATCCAAAATTCATTTCCTTTTTCGAAATTTGAAAAGAGGCTCAGCGACCACACTGATACTCAGACAAGTTACCCTTGCTTTTAATTCAACCATTTCAGATCATTACACTGATATTTTCATAAGCATCAATTATGAAAATAAAATTCACAATTGATGAACGATAGATAACACATCATCTATCCAAGTCAGTTTACATACAATTAAATGTCCAATTTAATAAAGTAGCAGTTTGGGAATTTATTCTGCTAAATTGATGACCAAAATAAATCTATTCAACTTAAATATAGCGGAACGGTGATTTATTCAGCTATCAGCATTTACTACGACTATAAATCTTACAGTATTTTAACTTTTACCAAAACATCAACAATGTTCTATCTGGTGATACAAATTTAGCATCGAAGCACGTGGCTTAAATGGACCTCAAATTTATGAGCTATAGCCTATTTAAGTGTAATGTTTTAAAATTTAAAACTTAAATTAATTAAGTTCCTAAACCTTTGGGCCCAAGCCCACAAACCCAATAACCAAACTAACATCCTCCTTCTCCTTCTCCACAAACCAATACCCAAACGCTAAACTCAAACCATCTCCCTCCAAAAACTCAAAATTGGGACCAACATAGATGTGCATGCACGTTCATGTGCACACTCCCTCAACACCGCCAATCACCATCGCAACACCACCCACGAATGCCTCATGACCCGTACACCCCATCCATCACCTCCACAACGTCCCAAGACCACCAAGGTGAAATTCGACTCCAAGTGTCGCATATAGACTATTGATCCCATCCCCTAACTTGAGCTCATCGTATCTCCTCACACCACTTAGGACCTCATGTTGCCTCGATCAGGACCGCCGACCATCAATTCTCCTTCTACCACACCCTCGTTGTGTCCAACATCCCCTAGAGCCACCGTAACCATCGTGTTTGACCACAATACCACCACATCGTCTAACCCTAAAGCGAGCTCCCCAGGCCTCCTCAAACCACCACCTCTCTTGCGCCTAACACGATGCTCCATCATGACCCCATGTTGCTCCACCTTCAACCGCTCGGCGTCTAGTCGACGAGATCGTCGGAATTTGATTTTAAACCCAATATCAATCATCTTGCCAATTCGACCAAACCAAATCACTAAAAACCCTGCGAACAGTCCTTAAAATCTCGCTCTATCGATACGAGTGTGATGACATTGACCGTTCGTCAATTCATGATCGACGAAAAACCGACAAAACTTACCACTCACTATTATTTAGACTGTCTCTCAACTCACTCCACAAAATACTATGAAACTATTTTTAAAATAAACTAGAATTGAATTTGAACATTTCACTAGTTGACGATACAGGATAAAGTGGAATGGTTTGGGAGATCTTAATTTTTGAAACCAAAGGGATGGATGTTTGATTTATTTTTAAACAAAAACAGTAAGTATGACTTCATCATTTTTGCTCCCTGTACATGTTCCACAGAGTTGCTTCATATATTTTTTTCAAATAAAAATTTAGTTTTTAATCCTTGTTTAACATAAGAGAATGTATATTTAAAACAAATCCCACCTGATTATACTTAAATCCATCAGCTTAGCACATAAGGAAATAAACAATAATCAAAGGACGAGAATCTCACCTTCTTATCCAATATTGCAAAATCCAAGCTTATCTTGCTTTTAATCATTGTTCTTGAAATCAAAATATGATTTTCCTTTTTAAAACACTTGAATGAAAAAATTAAAAAGATGAACATTTTGGTAAATGAACTAAGGATGAATAAGAAGATGGAGGTGGGGTGTGTGTGAGTATATAAGGGGTTTTTTAAAAAAGAATTTAAAAGTAAAGAAATAAAATAAAATATCACTTAATTTCTAACATCATTTCTCCTAACCATCATAGTACATATATGTAAGAATATGGTGGATAATAAGGTATGTTTAAGTACCTTTGTTCACTATACACTTAAGGAATCAAAATGTCTTTTCAAAATTTTAATTTCTTTTTCCTTTCTAGATTTGAAATTTTGTATAAAACTCTATATCTATTGCTTCCTTTCTAAATTAAAAGTTTGATTAAAATTTTTATCTTTAAAATCAAACATATTTACACATATATTATAAATTATAATCTTTACATATATAAATTATCTAAACATTATTTGCAATATTTATATATATAGAAACATATATGTGTATGTTGCTTTAACTCAAATTCATAATATGTTTTGTTGTGTGTAAAACTATAATGGGTAAACTCAAACTCTTCCTTAATTGAGACTAATCCATTATTATCAATTTTAAATTTCATATCATATAAAATTATCAAATATGATTTCAATATTAATATTCATATACAATTATACATCTTTATTGTGCATATATTTATAAATCAAAACCTTAAACAACACAGGCATACATAAAGAAGAAACTAGTATGTTGCGGTGTAAAGCCTAGCATGCACATATGGTCACATTAACTATATACTTTTCTTATATGTAGCATGTACACCTCACACTAACAAGTGTATTTGATTCATTTGTAAACCAATACTTAATGATAATAATAATGAAAAGTTTCCTCTAAAAATTGAATAAAATAAAGATTATATTTAAAATAATTTAGAGAGGATCTAAAATTTACTTTAGACTTCATAGGCTCAATAGATCCGAAATAGGATTTTTTTGAAATTTACCTATTTTACCTACTTCCAACTGGGCCGACTCATACACAAACAATTGGATAACACAAGCTATATACAAATCATTATAATTACAAACAAGATGATCATAATGTATACTAATAGCTATTGTTGAAATGAAATGTTAATAAATTAACAGCCTATAATTAGCACCTTAAATAAAAGTTTTTCAATCCAAAATTCATGAGTGGACTTTTGCGCAAAATCCAAAGCTCTCAGTTTCCTTTATAAATTTAAAGTTTTGTGTAAAATCCTATATCATTTTTTTCCTGTCTAAATTATTATTTTGATTTAAGTTATTATCTTTAAAATCAAACATATTTATACATATGTTATAAATTCTATCTTCACATTTATAAGTTATTTTAAATCTAAAACATTACTCATAATATTTATATATAAATAGAAACATATATGTGTTTGATGCTTTTAACTAAAATTCAAAAGATATTTTTTGTATGCGTAAAACTGTAACATTTAATTTCAAACACTTCCTTAATTGAAACTAATCCATTATTATCAACTTTAAATTTCAAATCATACAAATTATCAAATATAATTTCAATAAACATACATACATACAATTATACATCTATAATTATGTGTATATTATTAAATCAAAATCTTGGACAAGGGGAAATGGGTTATTTATAGTAAAAATCCTAGCATCTACTTATAGTCCCATTAACTATGTACTTTTCTTGTAATGACGCCTTTTCGACCATCGAAAGTTAACACCAAATACATCCACGGTATACAAATGCCGAACATCCAATTGCCAAAAAGGCAGATTGTAGGGTAAAATAAAAGGAAAAAACCAGAGAATAGGGAAATCAGAATCTCACAGCGGAATCGACAACATATAATATAACAAAGACAGTAAAAACTGTTACTCCAAAATACAAAGTACATTAGAGTTAAAAACAATTCTTATCAACTAGACAATTATAAAATTCTGACCTTACAAATACTAATAGGTATATAATATAATACAGTGGAAAATAAAACACTACGATATGTTAACATCCAGCTCTTCTCCAATAATTTCGTATCACCAAAACCAACCTGGGAAAATCTCGATCCGACCCAAACATTATAATAAAATAACACTCGGGTCAATCTGAAAAACTAGCGTGTGAAAACTCAAGTAATAAGATTAACATATAAAAATTCTATGAGACCACGCCGCTAACGCAGAACGGGTTTTTACTTCACAAGAACAACATAAATAAATGAAGAAATCAGAAACAAATCAGAATAACAATCCAATCAAGAAAGAATGGAAATAAACAATAGAAACAATCTAAATAAAAGGGTGGGTACTAGTAAGAAAAAATACCATACTGAATGAATGGGCATAAACAATATCAAATTCCGGACTTGAAAGAATGGTCACAAATAGTTGAACATAGAGAAGAGCACAAGGCAGTTCTCCATGCAATTAAGAAACAATTCAAATATTTGAATTAAATAAGGAAAATGGAAAATTTTCAAAAAATAGCTAGGAGGGTTCGCCCCCTTATCTGCTCTTTGGTTTTAGTCATTTCCGGTAAAGGATAGCAACACTTAAATAAGTACAAATCGTCTTGGCTTGACTTAACACAAAAGATGAAAAGATCAATTCCAAGGTTCAAGATAGAAACAAGTAAAATGGATTTATCCACCATAACTAGGAGGGTGCTCCTTCCTTCAACAAAAGTATACCTCTAGATAAAACATACTTGAGAGCATACGTGTTACTCTACACTTGGGCTTGATTTTCACTTTTCAAACATTTGTAAAATACATTAAAACTCTCTTTGAAACATTCTTTGAAAAAAAACAAATTATAATACTAAGTCTATTAAACAAGGGTAAAAAAACAAATGTCATTAAAACATTGCTTACCATAAAGCCAAAACACTTTATACTTAGCTTTATTTTTTTTAAAATAATTTCTATTAAAAGATTTTACCAATTATAAACCAGCCTTTATAAATTTAAAACAGTAATTATTATCCCAAGGGATAATAAATCAATTTAAATACCTTTATAAATTTAAACAATGTTAATTTGTCCTAAAGAATAATTTATGTACAACTTTATAATCCTTTTAATAAATTAATCAATTATCTTTAAACACTTTTGTCAAATTAATTAATTAACTTTAAAAACATTTTTATTAAATCAATTAAGTAACTGTAAACACTCTTATTAAATCAGTTGATTTACTTTAAACTCTTTTATTAAATCAATTAATTAACTTTTAAAACACCATTAATTGAAATGGTTAACTTAATTTTAAACATCATTAATTAAATGGATTAACTAACTTTAAGACATCATTAATTAAGTGATTAATTAAACTCAAATATCATTAATTAAAATGATTAATTAAATTTAAATCCCATTAATTAAAATGATCAATTAATTTTATATACCATTAGTTAAATTCATACATCGTTAATAAAATGATTGATTAACTTCAAATATCATTAATCAAAATGATTAATGAATTATAAAAATCTATTTTGTGAAAATACAAGCTTAAGTTCAACACACCAGGGTTTAGGGATATGATATTCAATAAGTGATGATATAGCGAAAAATCGCTATAACGACACTTAAACAATTCAAATAGACTGTCATAATTATTTTAACTAAACATCAATATAAGCAATAAAAGAATATAGATGAGATGCAGATAATAGTAAATAAATAAAAAAAGGTGAGAAACCCCTTTGGGTCCCTCTATAAAGGTTCCCTGGAAATCATATATATGCATGTTTATTTTTCAAAGTGTTCCATAACAACCTGATCGCTATAATAACACTTTGACTTCTTCTTTTTGTCCCTTGCAACAAAGTGGTTAGTTATGCCATCCGCTACTAGGAAGGAACAAACAATAATATATAGTTATATGAATTTCTAAAATGGGAATCAAATCCAAACAATCAGTCAAACAATAATACAGACTAACATCCAAGAAGGCAATAAATAATTTTTATCTACTACATAATATACTGATAAACCAAAAATGTGAGTTTAACTCGCCGAAATTCCAATTATCGTCGAATCTTTCCGTTCTGAACTAAAATCGAACGAGCATTCGATTTTAGCTTGAAATTCTACAAGCTCCAGCCTCCTTCAATCCAATTCCATAACATTGACGTTGTCATTACGAACCTAACGCGACTGACCACGTTCCATTTGGACCTAGAATGGACAAGTTATTGGGTTTATTAGATTTAGAAATTAAATGATATAATTAATATTAATTATGACATTAACTTGCTAATTAACTTAACCTAATTTCGTTCATTACCATCTCCAGGTCGCAACCACGTAACTCCCAACTTCGATCGATTGTACGTCACTGCCGCCTCCAACCACTGCATGCCGCCGCATGCTAGCAGAGGGAAGCCATGCCCACGACGCGCCTCTTGCCATCGGTCTCGAACCCTAACTCACCGCCTTTCGCTAGAAAACCTAAAAGCAATGAACTCTGACTATCACCAGATTCCGATCGCTACACCGCCCCATTCGATGATCACATCGTCCATCATGCTCTACTCATCGAGGCGCACGACTTTCATGTTGGCATCATCCCCTAGATCGGCCATTGGCGGCTCCATTTATTGGTGGCTGTTGGATGACGTTTATCATTTTCTATGGCTAGTGCTTTAAAGATTGTTTGGGAAAATAAAACATGGGATGATGGTCCTTATATAGGAATCTTAATAACACTATTCACGCTCGAAAATATACGAACTCCAAATGAGGCATGCTCACTGGCGTTCCTACCTAAATATTCCTATTCCGAGCTCAACGAAACTATTATCGGGACCTAATTCCATCATATACTGAAGTTAGCTTTTAAAATCAAATTATAATATTTAAATCTTCTAAAATTAATCATTATGTGTTTTTCGAGCTCGCACGATCACACAGTACGTTTAATCGCTACGAAACTCGTTGGCATATATCGCCTTATCATCTCGATCCCGATGGCACTACTTTTTTCAAAATCCGAAGACAATGCCTCAGAATGATAATTTCAGATGGTTTAAAAATTGTTTTTATATTTTCAATCCAAAAATTGAGATTTATCCGATCTTTATATTTTTGTATACAAATTGAATTCACCAATATTATTTATTAATTAAAAGGAGTTTAAAGGATTATTAAATCTAATTAAATTAATATTTAATTCTCAAATTCAAATATTTAACTGATTGTTATCCAATTTTTTAACCCAGCAGAATTTAAAGGAAGTCGGAACAGCTTCGTCGAGTCAAAACAGCTCAAGAGCCAACCAAAAGGACTAGAAGAATCAACCAAGAAGGATCAGAGAAAAAGAAAGCAAAAACACGCTAGGGTGATGGACCGCTAGCGATCCATCTCCTATGGATCACTAGCGATCCATAATGTTCGCTCGTGGGTCCATCCATCCTCTTGCATCATGATCCAATAGGCATTTTAAGAATGATGGAATTCCAAGCTAGTTAAATCGAGAAGCAAGCATTCCTCTAATTCAATCAACAGTCTGATGCAACCAGTGTGTGGATCACCATCAAAACGAGGCAACATGCTATGAAATTACATGGAGAACACCAACACGAGACCAAAAATGCAATCCAGAAGGCAAAGTCCAAAAATACTCTTAAGTACATGGATCCCTAGCAATCCATGCACTATGAATCGCTAGCGATTCATATGATTGAGCCTGGTTGCCATGGAGTTTAAAGAAGAGGATGAAGGAAAGCATCACAAGCAGTTGAATCATTAGCAACCCAAGAGATATGGATTGCTAGTGATTCATCAAATTGATTCGACTTGCTGTGAAACTTTCAGTGCACCTTCATGCGGTCATTTACAAGCATCTAGCAAGGCGGCCTAGCCCAATAGGTCTCCAACCCCTATAAATTTGATCCTACCAGCAACACAAACATGATCTTCTGGACTGGCTGCTGAATCTCTGCAAAAACTACTCTTCATTCTTCTTCTCCCGCAATGGTCATCTACAGGGTTCATTGTGATTCTCCTATAAGCTCTAGCATTGGTGACTTAATCCCATTTACATAATTCAATTGCATTGTAATCAGATTCAGCTTGTAATAGTAGTCAGTCAGTAAGAAAAGTTATAAAGTGGACGTAGACTTTGTTAATAGCCAAACCACTATAAAAATCTCATCTTTTTTACTTTATCTGCAAGTTTTTACTTCATGCCTCTATTCTTTTTGTCTTGATAAACAGGGATGGTGCTTTCACACTCAATCCAGGATGTTGATCCACTTTTTAGGTTAACATTATTGTGCTTTTACTGAGAACCGAACTCAGGAAGGAGATCTAGCTATCTACTTTGGATCAGACAAGGTCTAGAAGTTAGATCCTTAATTTCTATTCGAAAGATCTGCTGCTAAGAATCAACGGCTCTGGGAAGAAAAAGAACTGCTTCTGGAAGATCCATAGAAGCGGTAATTTCTGGAGAAGAGATGAATCATCAACAAATTGAAGTAAATGGCGCTAACATAGGAGATCAGGTGCTAGGATCCTCTAATCAACGTGAAGTTGTAACTAGAGATGAATTGAATAAATTGGTTGACGAAATCAATCAGAAAATGGAAAGCAGTCAGAGATCTCTTACGAACAAACTGAATTCTCTCTTGACCTTACAATCACATCTTGCTCCAAGAACCACGGTAGAAGCCGCGGCTGTCGCAGAACAAGAAAATTCTTTCGTTTCTGGCCTAAATAGAAGGAATGGGAAGCAGCCACAGAAAGGAGTGATAGTTGGAATCGTGGGAATCAACGTAGAAGGAAACACAAGCACTCCACCGAATGCGAGACAACTAGCTATGAACTTAAATCTAGGAGCAAAGACCCCATAAGAAGATATAGCCATGGACCTCTCTGATTTGGAAGATGGAGAGCAACTTAACGATGGCAAGTTGGTAGGATATGCCAATGCATTCGATAACGTTAGGGATATCCAAACTGCCCCAATTAGGCCAACCTCAAGCCAAAGGAATCCCAACGGAGTGGCTCATCCAAAGATACGAGAGCCTAGGCTTCAGCTCACTCACCAAGATCGTTTGCAAAGCCAAACACTCGGTGTAGTTACTGACAGCCGACCCTCGGATTACCAGACATCCAAGGCATATATCGCGGACATGGTCAAGCGACCGATGGATGAGAGTAAGAACAGGAGGGATGATGAATGAAGATCTGCTCCAAGTCATACTCCTTTCACTGATGAGATTTTGAATGAGCGATACCCGGAAAAATTCACTATGCCAATTATTCCGTCCTACGATGGAACAAGAGACTCGAAACCCCATCTATACAAGTACAGTTGGTACATGGATAGAGAGAATGCTTCGGATGTCATTCAATGTAGATGTTTCTCGATTTTTCTGGAGGGAATTGCTTCCATGTGGTTCACTTTCTACCAAATCTATCTCCACTTTCGATCAACTAGCAACAGGATTCCTTGATCAATTCCGACTTCACACCATGCAGCCTAATGATGTGATGTCTTTGTCTGGTCTATTCCAAGGATGAAACGAATCTCTGAAGTCTTTCATGAATCGGTTCAACACCGCAGTGATAGAGTAAGCAATCCGAACGAGGATATTATTTTTATGGCCTTGGTCCACGCCATCTACCCCGAAACTAAGTTCAGAAAATGGATCAAATGAAACAACCAACCACTAGGAAGGACTTTAACCGTAAGGCAAGTCAATACTTGAGATTGGAAGAGACGTAGGAGTTAGAAAGGAAATCTACTAGCTTACAACCGATGAACGTTGGGCAGAGTGGCATGGCGATAAACCAATGATATGTATACCTCCGAGGCCGTTGAAGGAAGTGCAGGAAAAGATGGAAACCAGAAAAGGAAGAATCAGAATTCCAACAAACGAAATGGTAACAATAAGAGGCTTAAAGGCTTCAGGCCCAATAATTACACCCCACTCAATGATACTTCGGAATACATCTATCTCGCAACACAGAGGACAGAGGAGTACAAGAAACCCTTAAAAAGGAAGCAATTGAATAGCAAAAGCGTTCTGGGAAGTACTGTCGCTTCCACAAAACGCACGGCCACAACATGGGAGTGTCGTCACATAAAGAACTTGATTGAAGAGCCGATCTGGGAAAACAAGCTTCAGCAATATGTAAGGAAATCTCAAAATCCTGACCAACCCGTGGCTACCCAAGCTCCTAGGGATCGAGGAAACCAAGTTGGAACCAACAAAGAGGGATCTAGACGAACTGACCAGAGACTCATCATTGGAAAGATATTTGGAGGATCTCATCCCGCATAAAGGAGTTGGGGGGAAATGAAGCGATATGCAAGCTTATTAAAACACACTCCGAAGGGTTCGTGCCTCGTGATCGAAGATGGAGCCCCTGTCAAGCAGCAGAGAACTCTGAACAATGATATAGTACTCTGAAATCGAGACACTTAAGGGATTGAAACTCCAACTCTTGTTCCCATGGTCGTGACAGTAGGGATCAGACCCTCCATGGTCTGACAAGTAGTGGTTGATAGCGGTAGTTCTGTGAATATTCTTTCCAAACGCACTTTTGACCAAATGAAGATCAGCATGAGAGACGTATCCGTCTGCCAAACAAAAATCCAAGGATTCACTGGAGAACCCAAACAACTCATCGGGACGATTGACTTGCCTGTAGAGCTTGGGGAAGTGGACCGAAGGGTCACCCTCATCCAAACTTTCGTGACCGTAGATGAAACTCTGCATACAATGCCTTCTTGGGACGGCCCGCGTTGGCGGATTTTAGAATCGCCTTAGCCCAGTGGTGCCTTACCATGAAATTCCCAATAGATAATGGACATAGGGTGATTAAAGGAGATCAAAGTGCTGCCAGAGAATGTTATATCGCAGAACTACGCGAATCTAAGAGAAAGGAAAAGGAGAAGAATGTAGGAAGAACTCTCCACATTCGCAAACCTGCCGAATAGCAACTACAGAGCCACCCCTGGCTTGGGTACCATAGCCGATTTGACAAGGCCTTAGACCCTAGAAAGAAGAGTTCAGGGGAGGATCGGGCTACACCGACAGAATTAACCATGTTTGTCCCAGTCAACATGGATGACCCAACGCGGGGCTTGAATATTGAATCGCACCTTGGGAACAAGATGCGGTTGGCACTAAATTACTTCGCACCAACTTGGATGTGTTCGGTTGGACATATTCCGATATGTGTGGGGTGTCACTGAAAATTACATGTCACACACTTAATATTGATCCCAAGTACACACCGGTAAAGCAGAAGAGGCACAGCCTGAGGCCCGAACGGTCCAAGGTGTTGAGAAAAGAAGTAGACAAGCTGATGGCCAATAGTTTTACCCGTGACGCGACCTACCCCAAATGGGTATCTAACCCGGTTTTGGTCAAAAAGACCAATGAGAAATGGCGAACTTGCATCGACTACTCGAACTTAAACAAAGCTTGCCCGAAAGACAACTTTCCTCTACCCAGAATTGACTAGCTTGTGGATGAGATGGCTGGACATGAAGTGCTATCATTTATGGACACATACTCGAGATACAACCAGATCTCGATTTACGAACTTGGTCAGGAGAACACCGGTTTCATCACCGATCTAGGATTATACTACTATAGGGTAATGCCATTTGGTTTAAAGAATGCCGGGGCAACCTACCAAAGATTAAGTAAATGTCGTATTCAAGCGTCGGATCGAAAAAACCATGGAAGTCTATGTGGATGACAAGTTGGTTAAATCACGAATAGTTGCCATCACTTGGATAATCTCGCCGAAATGTTTGAAATACTCCGAAAATATGGGATGAAGCTCAATCAGCTTAAATATCACTTCGGTGTAGCCTTCGAAAAGTTCTTGGGATTCACAGTGTGTTGCAGAGGCATTAAAGCAAATCCAGAGCAAATAACTGCCCTATGAGAAGTCGAAGCCCCAAAGAATAAGGAGTTACAAAGCTTGAATGGGAAAGTCGCAGTGCTAAGTCGGTTCATCTCAAAATCCACCGACAAATTTATACTGTTTTTGATGCACTAAAGAAAGGAAAGAAGAATTTCGAATGTAATGAGGCTTGTCAAACTGCATTTGAAGAGTTGCTGCGACATATGGAAACCCAACCAATCCTATCGAAGCCAGTAGACAGAGAGGACTTGTTCATCTACTTAGCAGTCTCCCCTCATGCATTAAGCACTGCTCTTGTACGTGAGGAAGCTAGGATCCAACGCCCATGTATTACATCAGTAGATGTTTTACTGGAGCCAAGAAAAATTATCCGAAATTGGAAAAGCTAGCGAATTGTCTCTTGATCGCATCCAGGAAGTTACAGCCATATTTCCAGGTCAACTCGATCAAAGTATTGACCGATCAACCTTTGAAGAAAGTATTGTACCTCCCTGAGACTTTCGGGTAGCTAATCAAATGGAATATCTAATTTAGTCAATATGAAATCACTTACCATCTCTGAAATGCAATCAACGGGAAAGCATTGGTAGATTTCATCATCGAATTTACCATATGGGATAATGAAGAGGAAATAACACCGGAAGTGGAAACACGATGGAATTTTTCATCGATGGTGCATCTAATAACTTCTGCTCGGGGGTAGGGGTAGTGCTTGAAACTCCCGAAGAACGAGCCGTTTGCTATGCCCTACGCTTGGAATTCACTGTGACAAATAATGAAGTGGAGTATGAGGCATTGATAGCGGGACTTAAATTCGTGAAGGAACTCCGAATAAAATCCATTCGCATATACAGAAACTCTCAACTAATAGTCTGCCATGTGAAAGGTGAATACCGAGCTCAAGGGAAGAACCTTGCCTCATATCTATCTAAAGTGCAAAGGTTGCTGAACGACATCGAACATTATACCATAACTCACATCCTAAGGGAGCAAAACATGAAGGCTGACTACTTAGCTAAACTGGCCAGCTCCGGAGAAGCTTAATTGTTGGGATTAGTCTCGTTGAGACCTTGACCACTCCAAGTATAAGCGAAATGGATATGATCAACTGGATTTTTGAGACCACCGTTGAACCATAAACGTGGATGACCCTAACAAAAGACTACTTGCTTATAAGAACTCTTCTCGTAGATAGGAACCAGTGAAAAAAGCTTCTTCAGAAGGCACCGCAATTTATAATATAGGACGGGATACTCTGCCAAGGGGGTTCTCAGCCCCCTTGCTCAGATGTGTGACCGACGACGAAGCTCGATAGATCCTGAGAGAAGTTCATGAAGGCGACTGCAGAGACAATACCGGGGGGGGCAAACCTTTGCAAAGAAAATCCTCTGATATGGGTATTTCTAGTCAATGGTAAACTGCGATGCGACAGATTACACTAGATGGTGCGAATGATGCCAAAGATTCAGCAAGATCAAAAGAACTCCTTCAACAGAGCTAACGCAGACGGTGAGCCCATGGTTGTTCGCAATATGGGGAATTGATCTAATTGGCGTATTGCCAATAGCTAAAGGAGGGGCTAAATATGCTATAGTTGTCGTTGACTATTTCACCAAACGGGCCAAAGCGGAATCGCTGGCCACCATTAATACAAAGAAGTCATTAGTTTTGTTACTAAAAACATTATTTGTACGTTTGGTGTGCCATGGAAAATCATCACTGATAAGGGAACCCAATTCGATAGCACCGTGTTCAAAGACTTTTGCAAATGCTTCCGAACCGAAAAGAGCTTTTCCGTGGTCGCTCATATGCAAGCAAATGGGCAAGTGGAAGCAATAAACAAGATCATCAAGTCAACCATCAAAAAGCGACTAGCTAAAGCTAAAGGGAATTGGGTTGATGAATTTCCACTCGCACTATGGGCTTACAGAACAACATACAAAGCAGCAACCGGGCATACCCCGTTCGCCTTGGTGTATGGTTCAGAAGCAATGATCCCCGTTGAACTAGAAATCCCCTCTCATCGAAGGTAGAATTTCAATCAGAGGCAAAACGAGCAGCTCTTACTCGAATCACTTGATATGATTGACGATAAGAGGGAAGAAGCCCAGCCGAGGACCGCTACTCACCAAAAAAGGGTTGCATGGTACTTCGACTCCAAAGTCCACAACCAAACGTTCGAAGTGGGAGACCTCATCCTCAAACGAGTTTATCCCATACCAAGAACCTATGGACCAAATTGGGAAGGGCCGTATGTGATCATCCAAAAGCTAGGGGACGGAACTTTCAAACTGACAGTCGCTGACAGAACTCAAATTCCCCGAGCATGGAACAACGAATCGATGCGGCGTTACTTTATCTGAAGATATCGTATGTACTTCCTATTTTTCAGCAAATAAGCCATCCTGGAATACCAGAGGCATTGTAAATAGGCAGAAGTTGCCTAACTTTTCTTAATAAAATTACTTTGCTTTCTAAACCAATAAAACTGCGTTCATAAAAGTAGCCTGTTGAGTCGACAGGGTCAACACGGCTCAAAATCATTCAATCGCTGCTTGAGATAGTGGACTCACACTCCAGTATGCCCTACTTACATGTCGGGTCGACGGAAGCAAATCGACTCAAACCGTTGGACCGCGAAACTTGATTCCCGCCTTCTAAGAATCGGTATTGCTCCAATAGCACCGGGAAGGCCCAAACCAAAGCCGCGCATCCCACATGCCGTGCACTACCTTTTGAGTTATAAATTATGCTCTTAAAGCATTAATCCCTCATGTTGCCCGAAGATTGGTAACGTTGAGAAGTTCCGAACTGTTCCGAGTCGACGGGTGATATCGATCCCGAAAGCCGCGCATCCCATAAGCCGCGCATTACCTGTTGAGTCACGGAATCACACTCTTGTAGCATAAACCCCTCACATTGCCCGAAGATTGGTAACGTCAAGAAGTTCTGAACCATTATGGGTCGACGGGTCATATCGATCCCAAAAGCCGTGCATTTCATAAGCCGCACATACTCTTAAGTACTGTTGTTGCCTCAGCGATACCGGGAAACTCGTCCATTATAGGAATAACAAGAATCAACGCACTTCCGCTATCGGGAGAAACGGGTGTGAATCCAACAATGTCAAAATACTACGATTCAGCAGAAAATTCCAATTATTGACCAACAATAAATCTCAAATCAAGCCGTACAAATCATAAGTTCCCAAAGATTGGAACCAAAAAATAGATCCGATTACAGACATCCAAAAATCACTCAGATCAACCAGTCATTTGTCAGATGTTCGAAGTAAGCAGCCTCATGAACTGGGGGGCGCACACCGATACTCAAATAAATTACTGAAAAACAAAAACACTTCACAGTTCTGTTACTCCAAACAAAAAATTTTGGTGGTAATCACAGGACTAGATAAAAGAGCAGTAAATTGACATAAGTGCATGAAACATAGATAAGTGGACATGTAAAGTTACAATCAAAATGTCAACATTGTATTACTTATAACGTTTTCTGTACAAAGTCAAAATTTTGGGCCGTACCACAGAATATCAGCCAACAAAAAGGAAAAATACAGACACTACAATGATCAAAGCAGTAAGTTGCAGAAACTGCACTTGAACAAAACACGTATCAAACATAACAAAATGTCTCCAAAAACTAGCTCCACTACTATTCGGACCTATCAACGCCTCTTACCACTGCTACTCTTCCCACCTTTAGTTGGAAGTTTCTGCTTCCCCTTAGAATCCCGACAAGGGGTAGTGTTACTACTTGTAATATCAATTATCTCCTTAGTTTTGGCATCTCCTCCCTACTCTCTAACCTTCTCGAAAGACTCCCCTTTCGTCTTGCGCTTCCGAGATTTGCGGGGGCTCCTCAAAGATTTCATCACTTCAACATTTTCCTTCTTAACGGCAACCAGTTGCTATTCAAATTTACATAGATGTTCAGTCTAGCCCTCATGTTCTTGAGTTTCAGCTGCCGTGAAGTCGACCTCCAAAGATACGGAAGGGTCGTCTAGACCACATAATGTAGAGATCTTCTCAGGTTTCGGCCCCTGCGGCGAACCAGACACAGACGTAGTGACCGGAGCAGCTATGGATACAAGCATCAAGGCGGTTGAAATTGTGGCGAGCCCGGGCATCGAGGAAATCAATGGATCAATAGGTAAAAAAGACGGACCTATAAGATCAAAAATGAAAGCGTTAAGTTCGTCTTGTTCTTACGGCATGAGCTGAAAATTCACAAACTCGGGTGAAACAAGAGGGTTGCCTGCATCAGAGGAACGACTGAGAATGTTGATCTCATATTCCCCGCCTTCTCCTTCTTTGATGGCTGCATGATCTTCGGAGAAGTTTCGGGACTAAAACTTTCCAATTGATCGCGAGGCTGTCTTGACTATTTCGCTAGGCCCAAAAACGGGGGGTTCTGGCAACGTTTTGGCAGTTGAAGTCATAGCATCATTGGCAGCCTCTGTTCCTTCTTAATTCGCAGGAACCCTCGACCCTCTATTAGTGCTCTCTTTGATTCCTTGTTAAGGTAGGTGTCCTCCAACTCTCGCTTAGTATAGATGTCTCCGTTCCATCAGAAACGGGCCAGAATTTAATCCCAAACCACGGCAAGAGTGCGCAGAAACTTGGGGCCCAAATAGCTGAGACTACCCTGATGCAACAGGGATGTGACTTAGAAATTTAAGATGGTATCATCCATCTTGTCCACCTTCTTTTCAAAAGTGTGATGTAGCCAATAGTGGCCTTCTCAACTTCAACACGAGTTTTGTCGGTGCTAAGCTGCGCAACTTTTTCTTAGAGCGAGGCAATCGTTTGCGTTTGATCGGAAAAGGTCTTGTCATGGAACTTCACGATCTCCTCATATTCTGCAATTGTTTTATTATGCCCTTCAACAATCTTGTCGTGATCAGCAATAGTCTTCTTCTGGTCTTCACTAATCATGTCGCAAGCTTTGAGCTCCTCTTTCAACTTAACTTCGTACGCATTGGCCTTCTTAATTTCATCTCGAAATACAATCTCTATTTTCACATGGGCCTCTTTCAACTCCTTAAGTTAGCTGGCACATTTCTTACTCTCCCAGAGTGCCGCGTCCATCTCTTGTATCAGTCACTTAATTCTAACGTCACGTTCCGCTAACGCCCTCTCGAAGTCATCTTTCTCTGATTCAAAGGAGAGGATCTATTGATAATTATTATGGTTCGTGTCGGCCAGCTGCTTGCATAATTTTTCCCATCCCTCAACTTACTCTAAACCACTTTGGACTGCCTGAAGGTGGGGCATATAGGAATCTTTGCGGACTGGGCGAAGGTCGCGGTCAAACTTATCTCCCTTTGAAAACCACCCGGGGAGCGCAACTTCGAGTCTAGGGGACTGGATGGAAGAATGTAGGCCAGCCTCCTGTGAGGACACGAGGAACCAGAAGCGGGCACCACGTGGGTTGATGGGGCTTGAGATGAAGACGGAGTCTGAACTGAAGAAACCGAAACTTCAAGGCCGACAGAAACTGGGGCCAGGGCAAAGGCTTGATGCTCAGAAGGATAAGAACCACGATCAACCTTTGACTCCTTGGATGGTTCCTCTCGGTCATCTGGGGTTCTTCTCTTCTCATAGCCACTTTTATACGTACGACCCCGTTCTCTGTCATCACGGAGACGAGCTTCAGCCTCCAAGTCTTTCCGCCTTCTCCATTAATCTTCGGTCTCACGGGGCTGATGGTGGCTTTTGGACCATTTTGACTAACGTTGCGAATTAGTGAATTACTCGAGATCATCGTAAAGACCACAGCCTCTCATGGTACTTGACATGAAGAATAAATAAAGAGCTTTAGCAATAAGAAATAGGCCTAAATAATGCGTGTATAAGTGAATGTGCCCTAGTGAAATGTGTAATGTGTCTTGGGGGGCCTAAAAGGATGTCATAAACCAGATCAGGAAGCCACTGCGGTAGAAATTGGGCTGAATCCGGGCACAATATGACCCGAGGAGGAGATTCCCCTTCTAATCCAAAATCTTCCCTCATAAGTTCGTCGATATCCATGTAAACATTGCTCAAATCCCCAAAGTCTACACTAGAATCTTTAATCGGGAAATCCTGACGTCGCTCGGCTACTGGGGAGTATCTTTCTTACGGATCTCTCAGGGAAGCAAGTCCGGGAGAACGAGACTCATTCTCGAAGTCTCATCACACGATTCGAAGTCTCCATCACCAGAAACTACGTCGAAATCATCATCACCGGAGGAGGAATCATGACTACTACTACTCTCAACTTCACCCTCCTCTTTTTCTGTTGCCAGTGCAGCCTTGCCATCTCGTTGCTTGAACTCTTCTTCCCCTTCCTCTGGGATTGGGGGCATTCTGGCCAGACAGCTGGCTTCAGTCGTGACATCCCTTCCCTCATGAGTTTCTTCAGTTGACTCGCCAGACAAGCCTTCCTTTTCTTGAAAAACACCCTCTTCAGAGCCATGTGATGAAGAAGTGGAGCGTGTTCATATTCTGGAATGAGAAGGAGATGGGTCTACAACCGTTACGACAGATCTCCCAGGATGCAATAGTCCATGCTGAAGCAAATTTTCGTCCGTTAGCAAAAATTTAATCGATCTCTCCCCGGCATCTACGGCCTTCAGGGTATGGAAAATCTGGTCAAGTGATAGGTCTTTATTTGGCCTTGGAATAACTGCAGGAAGTATTTGTCCTATCAAAAATCCCATAGTGACTTATCGAAATTCAATGAGTAAAGAAGAGAACTTACCCCTCATTTTCCAAAGACGGTTAAACCCTGTAGGACATCTAACAAAGAAGTCATGGGTCTTGAATTGAGACAGATTGCTCTAAAGCTGCAACACGATCTTGTGATTCCTTCGGGCCTCAATGACGACAAGGGATGGGCATTCGTCTCTCCTCTTAAACAAGAGAAAATATCTCAACTCATCGAAACTCGAGGCACAATTAAATATCCGCATAAACAAAACGTGAAGGCAAGTCAGGATTGCATATCCGCTAGGATGAATTTGGAAGGGGGAAATTCCCAAGTTCGAAAGAGTTTCTTTCAAGAAGTCATTAAAGGGAGGAACTGCTCTCTTTAAGCACATGTACCGGTGGCAAGCAGTGTATCCCGGAGGCGGCATATGGGCAAACTCGTTCTTCTTCGGAAGGCGCATGTCGTCCTCCGGAATGTCGTGTTGCAAGCAAATGTTATGCAAAACCTTAGCAGAGATTACGAGGAAGCTCTCTCCATTGGATTAAGTAGAACTCTGAAATTCAGATGATTCCGATCTACAACCGAGCCAACAGGAACTAGTTGACCGTATTCAGCTCGTGAAGCAGAAGAGGAAGGGGCGATGGACGATGATTCGGCTTTTGAAAGTGCTGAACTTCCTCTACTGGACTTACGGCGTGAATACAGATTCTTCATTCTATACAACAGAACTTGCATCCAACGCGGTCAGGTAATTCTATCTTTAACTAAAAATTCTCCTACAACACTTGAATTTCGAAGAAATATCGATCTACACCGACATATCAAATTTCAAGTATATACTGAGGAAAGTGCAGTGTGTTATCTATGTGAGGTGAGCTCGATGTCCTGTACACTACAAACACTCTATCCTGTGTAGATAGTTCGCTCACAGTAAAGAATGGAAAGGGAATTTCGTATCACGTTTTGAAATTATGTCTTCTACACTTACCCATTATCGCTCAACGATCGGTAACGGATCCGTTGTCCGTAGCGATGCGGAAAGCTCTTCTCAGTTTAGGTACACCGAATGTGCAAAAACAAGACTAATCCGAACTCTCCGGAAGGCGATAACAACATAAGTTGCTGGCGAGACGCTATCCTAAGCCATTATTCCCCTTCGGAAGGATTAAAACCAATTCGCGATACGTCGTGTTGTATCATCAATGTAACTTAGTACAAGTAAATTTTGATTTTGTGGACGAAGATAATGAAACATATCAAGCACCGGAGCAAGGCCCAAGCATCGTTCCATGAAGAACTCAAGACCCGATTTACTATCTTCTTCCATAAAATCATAATCAACTCAGATTTTCCATGACAATCATCACCAATACAACCCCGTTGTCGAATTGCTAAACGAATGCCATAATCAGCATCACCCACCTTGTATCAAGAATCAAAGGGCAAGGATAATTGGAGTTTTCGGAAGCAGCAACCCAGCGATCCAAAGGAGAAAGGTTGACAGCGATTCAAAGAAGAAAGACCGGTGACGATTTGGAAAGGCAGAGCAACAAAGTTGCATGGCTAAATCAAGGCGATGGCACAGTCAAGGTTGGTCAAAGGCGAGGAGATCTGGTGGCGATGAACGACGACGGCAATGGCAAGATAGGCTCAGATTGCAAGGAAGAATAGCTCGGATCGCCAAATGAAAGTATGAAGGGAAATAAGATCGGCTCAAGAGGGTTAAATAGAAGCTCGCACAAGATAAAATCACTAAGTCTTTGGATCGCTAGTGATCCACCAACTAGGACCTAGATTTTTCCATGTGATCTACATGCTATTTAAAGGAATCCTAAAAGTTATGGGGTCCAAATTGGTTTGTTATGACGAGCAACGATGACCCATGTCAAAACTCAACGAACAATTGAACAACCAAAGCTAAATTCGCGTGATGTTCTTAACACGATCACTTGAACCTTACCAAGCGGGAACTCAAAAGTAGTTACTTCTAGAGCATGCCTTGTTTCCAACGAAGGCATAATCTAGGGGGCAAATGTTATCCGGGTTTTTAACCCAGCAGAATTCGAAGTAAGTCGGAACAGCTTCATCAAGTCAAAACAGCTCAAGAAACAACCAAAAGGACTAGAAGAATCAACCAAGAAGGATCAGAGAAAAAGAAAGCAAAAACACGCTAAGGTGATGGATCGCTAGTGATCCATAATGTTTGCTCGTGGGTCCATCCATCCTCTTGCATCATGATCCAATAGGCATTTTAAGAATGATGGCTAAGTTTGATGGAATTCCAAGCTAGTTAAATCAAGAAGCGAGCATTCGTCTAATTCAATCAGCAGTTCGATGCAACCAGTGTGTGGATCGCCATCAAAACGAGGAAACAGGCTATGAAATTACATGGAGAACATCAACACGAGAAAAAAAATGCAATCCAGAAGGCAAAGTCCAAAAATACTTTAAGTACATGGATCGCTAGCGATCCATGCACTATGGATCGCTAGCGATCCATATGATTAAGCCAGGTTGCCAAGGAGCTTAAAGAAGAGGATGAAGGAAAGTATCGCAAGCAGTTGAATCATCAATGACCCAAGAGCTATGGATCGCTAGCGATCCATCAAATTAATTCGGCTCGCTGTGAAACTCTTAGTGCACCTTCGTATGGTCATATACAAGCATCCGACAAGGTGGCCTAGCCAAATAGCTCTCCAACCCCTATAAATACGATCCTACCAACAATATAAACAGGATCTTCTGGACTGGCTGTTGAATCTCTGCAGAAACTACTCTTCATTCTTTTTCTCCCACACAACGGTCATCTACAGGGTTCATTGTGATTCGCCAGTAAACTCTAGCATTGGTGACTTAATCCCATTTACATAATTCATTTGCATTGTAATTAGATTCAGCTTGTAATAGCAGTCTGTCGGTAAGAAAAGTTATAAAGTGGACATAGGCTTTGTTAACAGCCGAACCACTATAAAAATCTCTTGTCTTTTTTACTTTATCTGCAAGTTTTTACTTCTTGTCTCTGTTCTATTTGCCTTGATAAACAGGGCTGGTGCTTTCACACTCAATCCATGGTGTTGATCTACTTTTTGGGTTAATAGTGATCCCTATATTTGAATATAAGTTATTAAATTCCAAAATCCAATTATTTAAATATTTGAAATTAATTAAATATTAAAATCCAATGACCAAAATTCTGGATTGTTACATTTCTTATCTGTAGCATGTGCACTTCACATAAATAAGTGTACATGATACATTTATAAGCAAAACTTAATGATAAAAAAACAAAAAAATTCTTTAACAAATAAAATAAAATAAAGATTTGATTTATGATATTTTAGATAAGATCTAAAATCCAGTTTAGACTTCATTGGCCCTATAGATCCAAAATAGGATTTTTTTTCAAATCTACCTATTTCACCCGCTTTTAACTGACCCAACTCCTATATTGATATCAGAGCCCAATGGTCCCTGTGCTAAAATTAGCGATGTTAGGACTAACTGATTAAAGCCTACCCATTTAGTAGGGTGTCTTGAAAGGTAGTGTTAATGGTTAGGTTTGGGTAATCAAGTAATCTGCCTTACTCGGCTACTGGTCTAGCCCGAAGATTAAAGTGAGCCTAAAGATTATTTCCAATATAAAGGCTTGAGTCAATTTTGGGTCGTGGGCTAATTTTAAAATTCCTTTTTGAAAATTTAAAAGATATTTTAAATTCAAAAGTTAATTTTAAAATATAAAAGGAAAATTTTATAAAAGTTAAAAATTGCATTCAAAATTTTCAAAGTTGTTTTGAGAAACTAGATGATTAATTTTGAAAATTTGTAAATTGAAATTTATTAGTATGATTAATTAAATTAGATAAAATGATTAACTAAAAGGTAATTGATTAAAATGTGTACAACTATGTTTATGATAAACTAAATTAAAATTTCAAATTAATTAAAATATTTAATTAAACTATTTAATTAAATAAAATTAATTTAATAAAAGTTAATGAATTAAAATGTTTACATGTATTAGAATGTACATATAAACTAATTATAAATGTTATATTTGATTAACTATATTAAATAGTTTAAGTTGAGTAATATAAAATAAAATAAATTAATTAAAGATGACTTACTTATTAGAACTAAAATTATTTAAATAAGATATAATTAATAAGATACTTGTATATATTATATAAGTAAATTAAATTATTAAAAAGTTCTAAATAAGTTAATACTTATATAATTATATGTGTACAAAATTAAGTGGAACTAGATAGAAACCAAAATTAGATTTAAGAAATAAGTACATATGTATAACACATATACTATGATTTCATATGTGTTTGACACTTGAATAATGAGGGTATTTCATAATAAATATATTATCCATAAATTGATATTACTCAATATATGTTTAATGAAGATATGAATCCTTAATATATAAGTCATTCTCTACGGTTTATATGTTAATAGATTACTTGCATACTCTTTAGTTGTTGATATTCCTCGAGCTAGAGATGTTATGCATAGTACTATTAATATATTGACTAAGCGAGGTAAGATACATGCACATTTTTGTTGATATTTCTCAAGGTACCTGCATTATACTTAGGCCGTCACGGAATGGTGGGTACAAGTGAGCGATCTCTTTGTTGATATTCATCAAGGTCAAAATGAGATTAAAACAAAGACCATAGGTTAGGAGTTTTATTAATATAACCGATAAAGCGTTATCCATTGCTTGTGGGATTATGATTTGTTGATATTCCTTAATGTTAGAATCCAAAGGCAAGCGAGTCCTAACAACCATTGAAGAAATTGAAAGATTTCTATATTTTTCTTAGGGTTTTGAAATACATAAATATCTAGTGGGAGCCTTGTTAGAAAAATGAAATTGTAGCATTTGAGATTTCTAATATTGTATAAACGGCTGCTTTATAAAGTTAAAACAATCTACATCGATAAATTTGTGTAACTATAAAATTGATAAAAAGTTTATCAAGTAAGATACACAAATAAACTAAATTAAGATTGACAAAGAAATACAAAATATACTTATATTTAAATCATTTAGCATGTTGTCACTTCAAGTCCCACTTAAGAGCCAATTTGTACAACCACTAAAACATTCATCTCTCTGCCGCTTAATTTTTTTGTACAAGAATGTGTTTTTTTTCTATAAGTGTTGAACTCTAATAACAATACAACAATATGGATATTCAATCCATATTCAATCACATAAGAATGTTATATAGTGAACAGCCATGTTTCGTAATATACGAAACTTAAATGAAATTACTTTATTGTAAATAAGCAAATAAATTATAATGCAAAATCATGTATTCAATAAGATTTATTACAATAAGGATCTCCTTTAAATGGGTCAACCATTTTGAAAGGAAGACAAATGTATGATAGTGGATATAACTTAGGTATATTTGGGATGAAGAGAATGAATAGACACTTCAGCTCCTTGAAGGTACGTAGGAAACAAAAATTGTTTGAAACACTAATGATACTTAATTTGGAAAAAGAAATGTGATCCCTATTCCAATTTTGTTATAATATAGAAAAATGTTTTCTATACAGGTTATTCTTATGAGTTTAAGATTTTTGATCTAAAATTCTTGACTATGAACTAGTTAGAGTAAAATAAATAAATATGTCATGATCAGTATTTAAATAAAGCTTCATTTTTCATTTGCTATTATAGCAATTGTGGAAATAGTGGGAGCATGTAATATAATACTTATTCATGGAAGCATCAAGATACGAAAAATTGTATTCATGAATATACTAAATATTATTTATGAAATAATAATTGTTTTTAATATTGATCGAAAATAAATATAGTTTTATTTTATTATATATATTTTTGAATATTTGTTATAAAATAAATCTATTAGAATAACGATATTTTTGTACTAGCTACATAACATAGAAGTATCTGAAATTTTAATAATTATTTTTGGGATTTAGGACTAAACCATATATTGGAGGAATAATTCTTTAAATCATATGATTATGAATCATATGGTACTAATTAATTATACCTTAGAAGATTAAGGGGAAATGTAACATCTCCCTATTTGAAGGCCCAAAACTAACAGCTATGGATGTTGCAGTTATCCATAGTTATTAATCCTCGGCGACCAAACACGACGATATTAGATATATTGATACAAAAAACACAAGAATATGAAAAAAATTTAAACAGCAAAACAAATTCCACATTCCCTTTCAAAATATTCCAAATTGATTACATAATCCCAATTCGCAGACCACGTTCAAATAACAAATAATTATTACAAAATACGCCAAGAGCGACATATGAAGATGCTCCCTTGGTAGATCAGAGTATATACACAGGTAAGAAAATAATTTGCCTTTACAAACAAAACACACAGTGGAAATAAAAAAGCTCTAATAACAAGCTTGCCTCTTGCACGTCCTCGGAAGCTTTATTCGTCTAAAAACACCTGGAAACCTTAACTCTTAACCTACTCAAAATCAATTGAGTACTCGAGAGTTTAAGGGGAAAACAAAAACTTCGAGTCAGACATAAAGCCTGGTATGAACAATAATCTACCATCTCAAACCATTTAGATATCTAGTGAGACCACGCCATTTAGCGGAACGAGTTTTCTCCTCACTAGTATCCTAAAACATTTATAAAACCATATATCGTGCTCCTACATCCACAATGGTTAAAACATAGTATTTCAAAACATTATGATGATATGCAGAACAAGTAAATCAAATCTGGATTACCCATTCTCCATTCATTCTGACTATTTGTCTCAATTATAGTTTCTAGGGTTACCATTAATCTGTTAAATGTTTATGGACTATCTGTCCAATTACTTAGTTTTCAAGGGATCACTAAGAACCTATTGGTAACTCTAATATCATATTTCTTATCCTAGTTTTCATGGGCTAACTAGGAACCTATTGGCTGACTTGAAACTTCGAAGGTCTGGGTTGGAACCCCCTTTCGACTCTATCTCCTTCGAAACCCCAACCCCTTTTGAAAGCAATTAAGAAAAAGGTCCGGTTTATAGTAAAAACAAAGGCAACCCTTCGGAAGCATTATTGGACAACATGGTCGAAAGGTAGAGTAGTGGCTAGGCTTCGACTAGGTCGAAACCAACCCCTTTTGAAAGCTTTTATTTAAAGAATAAGATATCCTTCGAAAGCTAGTACTTTTAGTATAATATGGCAACCTTCTTTGAAAGCTAAACATACACCCTTTTGAAAACAATAAATTTTGACTAAGTCGAAAGATTTAAGCAAAACAAGGCAAGGACTTTAACTTATAAAACAAAGTAGGGTTTCGACCCCATCAGAGACTTACCCTTCGACACCAATGCTTCCGCCCATCTTCCAATCCACTACGTACCTTCCAGGAGATACCATGTGTATTGGTTTTGATTATGAAGGTTTTGACTTTGATGGTTTCGACTATAATGAGGCGGAACCAAACGTGTCGGAAGGTATCTTCCATTAAAGGCGAAACACCTTTTTCTGATTTAAAGGCTGAATCATAGCAACTTTAAGTAATTTATTTTTTAACAACTTTCCTAGTTGGAAAACACTAATTGGCTTAAAAAAATTCCATGTCATTTTAACATCAATGAAACACGGTTTTGACCCTAAAACCGTACGTATTTCATACAACTTAATGGTTTAAATCAAACAATCCATAAATTCGAGCATATCATCATCCAATATATCATGGAAACAAAATAAATATTCAAATCTAAAATCATATGATAAAAACCAAAAGGAGATGGTAAGAACTATTATTCACCTTAAACTTGATAAGGAATTTGAGATTTGTTGTTGATTAATCGTCCCTAGCTTTTGATCCTTAGCTTTAGATTAAAATTCCTCTTTTCTTCCATGGTAATGGTCGGCTTTTGCTTAGGGTTTAGAGTTTTTGTTTGTGAAAGTGGAAATGAAACATGAAACGTGAATGGACAATCACAAAAGGATATAGTCGTGTAAAATAAATAGCTATTTACTATTATGCCCATGTGTAGTTTAATTAACCAATAAACCATTTTAAAGCCCGTTTACTTTATTAGTAAGCACGGCCCTATTATGTAATTTAATCAAATCTCAATCTTCTTATCATCATTATTCTATTTAATTTATCTAATTAAATTATCTGAATAATGTATCAAAAATTAGGGATGTTACAGCAAAACACCCACTAATTGGGAGTGAGAAAAGAGTTGTGAACTCTTTGGATTGATACATAAAGATGTATGTAGTCAAAAGTCTAATAATACCGAAATAGATCCACCTATTTCGTTTGATTCGCAGATGAATTATCATAGAAATGAACATGTTTATTTGATACTCAAGCAAGTATTCATGATAAATTCATTAAATATAGAACATAAGTATAAAATATAACATGCAATGGAAATAAAATAATTTGATTTGATCGACACCCAATGTACCCAAATAGAACAAGATTCTATCTCAAAAGTCACTCTTTCGATGATGCAAGATGATGCACCGGTAAGTAGTAATCAAACTTTATTATACAAAGAATGATTGATGATGAGTGAAGTTGAGTTTACTTCTTTATGTTGGGTTATGTGCTTAAGAGTAAGTACATAGGGTTAAAATTAATTTCATCTAAAGCATAGTTTACCAGATCATACAAGATAAGAGCTTAGTAGAAACCCATACATATCCTATGTCAAGGAGTTGATAGGTTGTCTAAGTAAAGAGACTACACATGACACTTGTTGATGAGGTATCTTATGTAGACACCCCCTCAAGTTTAGGACCAATCAGTATTGGTTGACCAATTTATGTAACGAATATAAGTTTATTAAACTAAAAACTAAATCAGTTTGACACTTATATAAAGGTAGCTCATCAAAAAATTTTGGGTACCAATTCTACTGCATTGAGAAATAGTTATTGTTTCAGTAAACACCAACTTCACAATGAAGGAAATTCTTTTTGAAATTATTGGTAGTAAATTGGATTTGGATATGATCCAAAGATAAAAAACTAATTTCAATGGATAAAATGAAATTGACCAAACCTAAATGGATACATCTAATTAGAATGTTTAATAAGCACTCTTGCACATTAAAAAGAAACTATAATTCTCTTATCGATGTGAAGAATAAAAATTCTCAGTTGTCGCTAAGCCATTAAGAGTATTGACTCTACTATATGGCATGATGTCACTGTAATGGATTCCAAGTACATTAGCAAAATATAATTTTGATAGTTGTACTCAAAGTGATATGATCCATCGAATGCAAATATGTCTACGAGAAGAAGACTAAAGTAGTTGGAATGTAAGCTACGTTGATATAATAACATCGTAAATTTGAAATGTTGAAATTAACGTAATGGATTTGTCATTCAATATGTTAAAGTAAATTTTGATTTTATAGAAAAATTTTTGCTCCATGTGATTTTAAGTTTTGGTGTTTGTATGTTGAAATGGAAATTGTAAATAATGATTTAGAATATGTTACTTGCGCATAATAGCAAAAGTCTCGAAGTCAATGGGAGTGATAGTTGTTGATTATGGATATGATCCAAGAAATGATTCAAAAGTATTATTTGATAAGAATCATATTCAAACAACTATTTTGATAGAGAAATCAAATAATTTGATTTTCAATTAAAATACAGAGAAAGGTGGATGTGTCCGTAGGAAGAATATTAATAGGTGCTAAAGTATTTCTAAAACTATAAGTAAACAACAATGTTATGATTTTTAACAATGTACTCATGTTAAACTCATTTTAGTTTGGTTGTTTAAGTCTCAATATTGGATTTGAAACTGAAATCTTTTATAACTAGTATAGAAGAATATTGGATTGTCCCAAAAATTATACATACGGACACCATATTAAAATGTTTAATATGGAGAATGTAAGATTGATTCTTTATGCTTTACTAATAGGAATCATCATACATACCGTATTGTCTAAAATTCCATATTTTGCTTCCTTATATGATACACAAAGAAAGTATCAAATCTGAATTAAGGTTACTTGAGAGTTTTCTCGAGTATTTACGAAATACTAGAAAATTGTTTATAGAAGCAACGAACCTCTTAGAAAGGAGTGTGCGGACTCGAACTTCATAAATGATATCGAATATAGTATGTCAATCCTAAATTCATGTTCAATCTTAAGTTTAAAACTTTAAGTTGGAAATGTTCCAAACAATAAGTGGTAGCTTGTAACAACCTAGATTTCGAACACTTCGTATTTAAATATTTGAATTATTTAAATATTCAAATCTTAGATTTAATGTGATTAAATTGATTTAATAAGCTTGTTAACCCCCTTTTTATTAATAACTAATGATTTTAATTTTTTTTTGAAAAATGTTTGCAAAAATAAATAGTTCGAAGAAATATCGATAATGTGACCAAAAATCGTTTTATCGATAAATAACTTTTTACTCGATAGAAGTTGTTCTAACTTGTTATGCTTTCCTAGTATATTAATGTGTAATAATTTGTAATTAAAAATATTTTGCTAGTTTATGTTGACTAAAATGAGGTGGGGGACAAGATAAGAAAGATATTTTGAAAAATGAGCATTTAAGGAAAGTCTTAAGAGTTAAGTAATAGGTGTAAAGGTGGAAAGGTGAAATGATGTGCACATGGGGGGAGCATGTGGGGGGGGGGGTGTTTTGGCCAACCATTCTAGGTGCATTTGAGTTAATTTTCCACTTATTATGTCAATGTAACTCATTTCTTTTGTTTCATTATATTTTTGCTAAGATTCTTAGCAAAAATTCCTATGGTTCATAAGCTTCTTTCTCCTCTTTAATCTTCTAAACCCATATCAAATCAACTTAAATCTCCATAAAACTTTGGAAAAGGCCTTAGACCATCTTAGGAACATGGTTTACCATCTCAAAAGTTGAAAAAATGGAGCACCCCATCTTTGGTCGTGAGTAATAAATGAAAAGGGAAGCATGGCCGAGCACTAAAGTGGAGCAAAGGTTGGATCTTTGGAAGTTTGGTGATGCTAGGAAATGGTTCTTTGATTATTGTGGGCTTATACTTGTGTTAGCATGGATTTAGGTGAGTTTACTCGCCATTGAATGTGATATATTATATATATGTGTGTGTGTGTGTGTGTGTTTGATTGTGAATATAAAGTCAAAGTTAAAGTTCACTAATTAAAGTTATAACTTTTGGACCTTGCTTGCTTTTAAAAGAAAAGACAACTTTATACTATGGATATTCACTTCTATTATCCTCTAAAACATGTATTATGACCTAGACTTTATGTTTATATGTTGGGTTGGCTTATGTGTAGAATTGATGTGAATGTGAAATTATTGGTATAGCGATAGTCACTATAAGCGCACTTTGAAATCCCATTGCTTTAAACTTGTTCAAATTGGTGATATGTTGATATATTGTGACATAATATATTTTGATTGTTCTCTACATATATTTTGGTGTATGGAAAAGTGAAGAAATAGTTTGAAAAGTTGTTGAACTTGTAAATGAAAGTTGTTAAAGTTAAAAGCGAAAAGGTCGCTATGGATGCAGTTTGATAATGCCTTGTGCTCGGCGATTTTTAAAGTCAACTTTGAGAGTCATCCTTATGGGTTTATTTGCTGTGTTAATAAGAAAAATATATGTACTTATTACTATAAAAATATCAAGGTTTAAAAAGTCATAGAAGTGGTTGCACAAAGTGGCAAAAGTTATAGCATGAACGGTTTCTATATAAGCACTTTGAAAATACCTTATTGTTGGGAATTATTAATATAATTTTGGATATCCTTAGGGGTTTCTTTTTATGGTTCTAAGGTAGTCAAAGTATACTACTTGCTAAAAAAAATTGGATCAAAAATCATTTGTTCAAGTGGTGAAAAATGGCCACAAAGATCAAGCATTTTCATGTTGTTCTCTGTCCAGAACTTTATACAGCATTTATAAATGCTATCTTTGGTCTACCACAACATTCCTGAGCTTGTCGCATTATTTATTTTAAAAATGCAACATTTTGACTAGTTTCTCATGATTTATAAATTAATATTTTTGTGAAAGATTTTTAGTGAAGTCTAACAACATGGATTTGAGTATAAAAAAAGATTAGAAGTTTAAATTCAATTTTAATAATTAAATATTAATTTTTAAAGAAAATAGAACTTTAGATAACAGTTTTGTAAATTCCATTGTCCACTGTTTGAAACTATAAATGGATTTAAGTATTTCAGAACTTTAGACAATACTTCTATAAATGCTGTAGTATGTTGAGGCTTAAAAATATTTAAAAATGATATTAAAATAATTTATTTTTTGACCATCTTTTTAGTAGCGTTTAATAACAGTAATTAGAGTATTTTATAAGTAGTTTTAAATTTAAATATATTTTTTCTAATTATTTATAAAATTTAAAAATAAAGGGTTTTAAAATATAAACGTTTTTTTAAAACAAGTTTACCATCATTAATTATTAATAAAAAATGGTGTTAACAAGCTTATTAAGTCAATTTAATCACATTAAATCCAAGACTTAAATATTTAAATAATTCAGATATTTAAATATGAAGTATTCGAAATTCCGGATTATTATATTCTCCCCCACTTAAAACATTTTGTCCTTGAACTTCCAACATGAGTAATAAAAAAACAATCACATATCTATACTTAACAGTATTCATAATTACTAGCAAATATAGCTAACGGTTTGCCCAAATTCAGAAACCTTCTCATCGTACAAGGATGATAAACAACCTACTAAGCGTACCTTAAGCTTAAAAGCCTTGGGTCATTACTCAGTCCATTATTCATAATTTTCCCAGAATAATTCGAAGAGTATTCCTTAAACTCTCCTTAAGCCAACAAAACAGTATACAAATATACTAAAGTCTGTACGATGCGCGTGGACCACCCATACTTTATATCAAATTTAATCACTTGCTCGATTATATAAATTTCACTTTCAAACTAGTATAGATCACTTGACCTCTCTAGTGCAGACTCCGATCAAGTTCCTTGATTAGAAACCTCTGCTCTCCTTTCGTAGCCATATACTATGATATAAAACTATAGGAACATATCAAGAATTCATATCAAGTGTTCACCGTCAAGAATTGAGTGAAAAATCCTTGTTCGGACCGGTGTAAATCACCTTGAAATCATGTACTCGAATCCTGGATCAAGAATTATCATGTGAATAAATGATCTACATAAAAATTATGTACTTTACTGCATTTGTTTCCCAACTACACTAATTGTTTTTTACCACATTCTTTTACACAAATAGTACCTCTTATTCAATACTAAAATCATTTATGAATCATTCCATAAAAACATAAGCTAGGTTTATAAACATTTTATAACTTAAGTTCATACTCGTATAATACTACACTACATCCTAAAAGTATATACAGAACATCAAATTCATTTTACTTAACAAGGATTTTCAAAAAAATTAAACTTGTTTTAACTTACTACATTCTCAATTCAAGAGTTACAAAAAATCATCTTTTTTTAATATAAGTTTCAAGTTCTATAATGATTCAAAAGTTTCCGACTGTCCAAAATCATAAATTCTGTTTCATTCTAACAAATGAAAACTACCAAACAAACACATCAAACATGAGGAACATACCATACCGCCCTAATGTATAGGATACATGCATTCATAAAATAACTTAAAAATGTTCCAATTATTTATTAGACACACTTTACTAAAAGGGAAAGCTTGTAAAGTTTCATCATTTATTCTAGGCCATGCTACTACCACTTGGCCCCCCTACATAGCATACATATAAAACATTCTACACAGAAAGTTCATATTAAATTTCTTTAAAGAAAAACTTTAGAACTAAACACCCGGGTTTTATTCAAAATCATTTTGAAATAATAATATATACATATAAATTCTGTATATCAAATCATACTTTTAGGATTAAATTGAAATATGTTTTACCAAAACTACTGTATGGAAAACTACTATTGCAGCATCCCCCACTTTGAAATCAAAAAATGAACACTGATGATGTTGCAGTCATTACCAGAATTATTTTCAAGTGACAGAAGAGAGTTTAGTACATCCAAACCATAATTTTGAGACATAACCAAAATCATTTTCAAAACGATATCAAATACTTTATATAATAGTACAAAGTATCATGATCTCAATTTCCTAAACCAATTTCCCAAATATTTACTTGAAAACAATTTTCAAAGACATCGGGATTTAGTTCTCAAAATGTCGGTTCAAATCATCTTCATTTATAAGCCATATTTTATAAACCATACTTACAGAAAATCAATTTCTTAGAAAATATATACTAAACTACTTTTATTAGAATAAATTTCTAACCCAACATTGTCACCGAAGGTCTTATAGTCAAACTGTGGAACTCAATTCATAAGGTGTTCGTTTTCAATGCACCCACAAAGACCGTCTACCTAACCCATGTAGTAAAAAGGTAAACCACTCATAGACTGGTCGAGCACAAATCAATAATCAATGCTCATAAACTGGCTGAGCATGACTAATCAATCAACAAATGATAACAATGCTCGTAAACTGGCCGAGTAAGACTAAGTTAATCAATGAGGGATAATAAATGAACATCATTAATCCTTACATTAATCAAACTACTTTTAATAATCCATACTTATATAAGTTTCCTCATGTAAGATCTTAAATTTTCATAGTTGGAATTACCTTTAAGCATACGTTTATGACAAATACAAATATGCTCTCATATGTATAATGCTCTCAACTCATTCTAGGCTATCACTTACCCTATCTCTAATGAATCATACCCAACCAAAGCAAAGTTATCGCATAACCTGGCTTTGATATTAGTTGTAACGACCTACCTTTTCAGCCCTCAAATGTCGATACAAATACATCCACGGTATTCACATGTTGAGCACCCAAGTGTCGAAAAAATAGATTGTTGGGGTAAATAAAAAACTAAAAAAAATAAGGAAGAAAGAATATAATATCAGAATCTCATAGCGAAAAGATAACAAATAATGTCAAAATGATAATACAAACCGTCACTCTAAGATATATAACATTTCAGAGTTACAATCCTAAGTACCATCATCATCCTAACAGTTATAACAACTTGTTCTCACAATTGTTGATATATACATAATAGTTGTGGAGCGGAAGTAAGAATACTATGCTGGGTGAAACATCTAGCTCATCTCCTTAAGCTCCAAAGATTATCCAACTAAACCTTGTCTTTCTCAAACTACTCAAAAGAGCACTCGAAGAATCAAGGGAAAAATAAAACCATGATTCAGACAAAAGTCTAGTTTGAGAAACACAAGAAACATCTACATAATGCAACAACTTTTGAAACCGTTTGAATCACCATAACGATTTTTCCCTCAAAAGAGCTAAACCTTCTAATAAGTACATATGGTGATATGATAGATAATGTCTAGGGTATGGATATGAATCAAAAAATAACAATGTTGTGTGTACACCACAATAATATTAGATATACAATCAATACCGCTGAGGCACATACATGTATGTGTGTATACATATATATGGATTTCTATTGGAGGTGCCCTCAATACGTTGAAAACGGTCCTCCTGACAAGGGCCAGAGATATCCTTCCGAGCAGTGTGTATCTCTAGATAAAATATACCATAGAAAAAACATAGCTGGCCCATACCGACCACATGGCACCGAATATCATTGTCCTCGCATGCATATCCGAAAGCGTCACTAGAACGATATACCCTTGGGTTAGTTAAACCCTTAGTTATGCCACTACAATGGTTTTTGTCCTTACCGATGGTGAAGTCACGTTTAACATCTCATCACACAGGTCACCATTAGTCGAATAGATCTTGAATATCTCTTTGGATTCAAGCATTATACTTTTAATTAACTTCCAAAGAGAGATTCCAGATTAGTTCAAGTGATGATGACTTGTGTGATGAGATGTTGAACGTGACTTCACATCCGGTAATGACAGAAACCAGAGTAGAGGGCATAGCCGGGGGTTAGCTAGCCTAAGGGCATATCATTCTGTATCTAGTGACTCTATTGGATATGCATGTAAGGGCGATGATACTCGGTGCCACGTGATTGGGTGTGGTCCGGATATGTTTTTCCTATGGTATATTTTATCTAGAGATACACGTTGTTCGGAAGGATATCTCTGACCCAAGTCAGGGGGACCATTCTTGACGTGTTTAGGTCACCTCCAATGGAAATCCATTTATATATATGTACACGCTTTAGCCTTGAAAAAAATCACATAAAATATGGTTGAACTTTGGTTTGAATTGGACTTGGATTTGAAAGTGCTCTTATAGCAATAGTCGCTATAGATGCACTTAGGAATTGCATTGTGTTTGACAATTTCTAAGGAACTTTGTAGAGAGATCTTTAGGGGTTTCTCAACATATTTGTTATATATATTGTGTATTTTAGTTGCTATAAAAAATTGGATGTTGAAAAGTTAAGTAACATATCCAAAATTCCTATATGCAAATCTACCTCGTTTAGCCTTTGTTTTTACACTTTAAATGTTTTAAAATGACTTTAAATTTAAGTATTTTGTTTCATTCGTTTTACAAGCCTCTACTAATTCATATTAGAGTCTTTTAAAAGTGGTTTGGAAATTTTATGTATGTTTAAGAAATAGTCATGAATTTTTCAAGTATAAAGGTTTATTTTTAAATATAGAGAAAACATAGTTTTTCTAGTTTTTAAATAAATTATAAAATGATTATTTTTAAGTAATGTTTTGAAGGAACATTTTAAAACCTATTGTAAGTATTTTAAATCATTTTAAAAGTACTTATAAATATATATAATTTTTAGAAAATTAGTTAATTATTTTATTAAAGTATTAAATGCCTTTGTAATATAATATCTTTTAAATTGTCTTATTAAATATCTTATCTTATACATAAATTAGTATACATACATACATACATACATATACATATATATATATCATTTTTAAAGGTTTCTAAATTATAAAAAAATGTTTTTTAAAGGGGTTAGGAATTGCTTAGTGGCTTAATCGTGTGGTTCGTTTACTTATTTTGGAAAATAATTAACTATGCTTAACGCTAAAAGCCAACAAAGTAGACTTATATATTGTGAGAGTTAAGATTGATCTTCGAGTAGGGTTTAAAAGCAATAGTGTTCTAACCTATCGGCTTCACTCTTGATAGAGGAATAGTAAGTTGAGAAGGTCGAAAACGTGTTAATCGTGTTGTTTACTTACTTGTTTATGTAATGTAGTTAACTATACTTAACACTAAAAGCCAACAAAGTAAACCTGTCTATTCATAAGAGTTAAGAAGGTTATTCAAGTATAGTTTAAAAGCAATAATGCTCTAGCCTACCATTTTCACTCTTGACCAAGGGATAGTAAGTTGGGATGGTCGGAAATGTATTAAGTATACGAAACTTGATTTCCATAAGCGATCGTTTTTTGAACTAGATAGTCAACTAACCGAACTTGACCATTTAACGTATGAAGTATACACTATGGGAAAAAACGAATCACATGTGCTCTATTATCTGATTAAATACCTATCTTTCATTAAACCCCATGCCGTCTCATTGCACATCAGACCATAGAGATGCTTCGTTGTCTGATATGCACTAGCATAACAAAAAAACCAAATGTTGTCTGATGTTATAGTATTATTTCTGAAATTCCTATTTGACAACACATAAATATTGAGTAATATGAATAATTGTTTATAGAATGAAATTCAAATATATTTTTAAACAAATATTTTATTTCAAATTAAATTCAAATACAATACAACTTTCACTATCACTCTACTTACATTTTCAAACACAACTTTCACTATCACTCTCATATATACAACATTTCTCTACACTCTCATATATAACATTTTTTTTACTCACATGAGTTTGTTTTTTATGTTGATATTGATTTGCTTGCTCCTGCTTCTGTCCAGCCATCTCCTATACCTATCAAATAAATAACGCAGTAAATGGTAAAGGAAACGAACCTAAATTGCAAAAATAAAATTGAATTGAATATTAATATTGCCTCAGTTTATGGGCTTGTTTTCTCTTCATATTTTAGATAAGGACAAATATATATATGCATGGAAAATTTATGATATGCACAGTGTATCACAGTGAATATCAGAAGGCCGAGCATCGATTAAATCTCACGAATTGTTGCATAGGTCAAGCCTGAAGGCTTAACACGGTGCAAATGCGTACATGGTCAAGCCCAAGCCTCCACGGACTTAACTCAGGTGCACATATCATAACAAGTTTCAATAATTCAATTTCAAAATAATTTTCAGCAATTCAAGTTCAAAACAAGTGCACCAATAGGTGAAACACCATAATACTCAAACCAGGAATATATGCAATTTAACTGTGAGATAATACAACCAGAATACTCAAACCAAGAAATGCACACTTGCACATTCACACATACATACATACATATATATATATATATGTGTGTGTATGTATGTATGTATGTATGTATGTATGTATGTATGTATACACATGAAAATGCACACTTGCATATCCAGGAAATGCAAACAAGACAAGTAAGTAAGAATTCAAGGCAAAACTGCAGTGCACATAATGTTCAGAACTGCAGTGCATATAAATAAGAATTCAAGTGCACATAAACAAGCTCAGGAAAAACTGTAGTGCACATAGGAGCAACTCAAGGCAACTCAAAACAAGTTCAAATCAAAATGGTTCAAAAAATCAAAATGGTTTAGATAATGACATAAACAAGGAACACTAGAAAATGCATACATTAAGCATGTATAATGATACATTTACGACAAGCATTTCATGTTATAGGCAACAAGTATATTTCATCAAAGTGAGCATGTACATATATACATACATATGTATATAAGTATACATATACATAGGCATCAAACAACAAGTTCTCAGGAAAAACAAGAAATCAAAGTGCTTAAGCAAGTATATACAAGCTCGAGTGTACATAAGTATATACAAGTATGTTGGGCGAATTCTCACCACCGGACCAGAATAACCGGACCAGCCACCCTCCAAATTAAAGCAAACCAACTCTTCCACCAGAACCACCGAATCAAAGCTCCACCGATCCACTCTATCTCACTACCGAACCAACCTGCTCCCTACCACTGCCGGACCAACCCACTCTATCTCACTACCGAACCAACCTGCTCCCTACCACTGCCGGACCAACCCACTCTATCTCACTACCGAACCAACCTGCTCCCTACCACTGCCGGACCAACCCACTCTATCTCACTATCGAACCAACCTACTCCCTACTACTGCCGGACCAACCTCACCACCGAACCAACCTCACTGATCCAACCTCACTACCGGTTCAAACCCCACTTCCATGCATAGCCGAACCAGAGTGCTACCGGACCAAGACGTGCCAGGCCAGATCAGATCAGCCCAGGCCCACCAGCAGCTATGCATATCCAAGACCCCTACCCCCAGCCTCACTCTATAAATAGAGGGGCAGGGGTACAACAACAGGGGACAAGTTTTGAGAGCTCAAGCACGGAGAGAACTTTCAAACAACTTTCAGATACTTGTATCTAAGCTTTGTACTTGTAATCTGAACTAGAAAAGGGAAATAATATATAAAGTGGACGTAGGCACATTTTGGCTGAACCACTATAAATCTGCGTGTCTTTTACAGTTTAGTCCCTGCTTTTCATATATTTGCATAGATCACCCAAATCACTAAGAACAACATAAAATCAATTAAATCAAACGACTTTGAGGTGTTTGTCCATTTTTTGTTCAAACATTTTTGGTGCTTTCATTGAGGGCTAGAAGCTCGAAGCTTCAGCTTCATCCACTTAACATTTTTCCTAACAGCATCGTTCGCCGCTTGGAAAACATGCCTCCCAAGCAGAAAAAAGATGTTAACAAAGGAAAAAACATCGCATCCAGCAGTCTTCCAGATCCAGCCGTCACGGATCAAGTAAATCCTCCTCCTCTAGCAGCAGTACCAAATGAAGGACAGGCTAATCCGACCACTCCTGCCACAGAACAGCCCGCAGCAATTACTGGGGCAGATTTAGACAGGGTTGTGGTTGAAGTAACTAACCGCTTCACGTCCCAGCAGGAAGCCTTGGTGGATCATCTCATGTCACGCTTAAGGGATGCTGAAGAGTCCAACCGCAACACTGAATCATGGGGCGAGTCCTAGTCTGGAGGATCTCAGAGAAAACAAAGATCTTCCTTCTTCGAAGGAGCTAACGGCAGAAGCAGCCATGGTAGGAGCCGAGATCGAGCACAGCCCGAAATTAGGCCTGAGGAAACGTTTGGAACCGAACCCAACGGGGGAGGTACCGGGCGAAGGTCAACTGTGGCTGAGCCTGTTATACTACCTAACCACGGAAACGCCAGTGAACGGGGCCGAGCTAGAGTCCAGCCCGAAGTTGGACCCGAGGAAGTGCTTAGATCAGAACCCAACAGGGGAAGATCAAGGCAAGGGCCAACTGTAGCTGACCCTAGCATGCTCCCAGAAGACCAAAGGCAGCCACTGGAAAATATGAGGAATGATAGACGATACCATCCCTACAGGTCATCTGGACGGAATCAATCCCACAGAACAGAACCAAACTCATTTCTATCTGCTCCAAATTCTGATGAAAGGATGGCACGCTTATTCAGAGAGTGCGTCCAACGGGAGCAAAGGGATCGAGGGATAGGCGCTAGAGTAACCAGCCCTTTCGCCCATAATATCGAAATTGCTATCACCCCCCGAGAATGGAAGATGCCAACAATGGAACCTTACGAAGGAACCTCCGACCCCGTTGTACACTTACAGAGATACACACAACATATGCTCATGAGTGGAGCAACAGAGGGAGTACTGTGCAAATGCTTTCCACTATTCTTAGCAGATCTCGCTACCTCCTGGTTCTGTCATTTACCCCAGGGATCCATTAGCTCGTGGGAAATGTTGAAAGAAAAGTTTATCAGTCAGTTCCGCATTCATGTGGAACAACCTAAGGACGCTTATTCCTTATCCAGCATCAAACAGAAACCCGGAGAGAAACTACAGCAATACCTAACCCAATTCAATGCCACAGCGGCCGCAGTTCAAGATGCCGATGAGAAGCTTATCCTAATGGCCTTGTGTAGTGGTGTGCATCCGGACACTAAATTTGCTAGAAGGTTGACAAAAGAAAAACCAGCTACTTTACCCGATTTCTTCCATGAACTCGGGAAATATATGAGGCTTGAGGATGCTGCCGTTGAGGGGCAGTCAGGACAACAAAATAAGGCAACTCACAGCAACGCCCCTGTTGTGGCAAGGGACGTTCGAAGAAATGATTCCAGAGACAATGCAGGGGGCAAGAAGGGAGAAAAGCGCCTATATCGGCCAGGACCGAGATTCGACACTTACACTCCTTTGAACAAGACCGTCGAAAATATCTTCCTTGCCACCCAAGGCGAAGTTAGATACAAACGCCCACCATACAAGAAGGAATCAGATAACGCGCAGAAGTTTGGAAAGTTCTGCCGCTTCCACGAATCTCATGGGCATGATACCAATGAATGCCATCATCTCCGGGATTTGATTGAGGAACACATCAGAAGGAAGAAACTGGAATGCTATGTAAAAGGTCAAGACAGGACTCCAGCTCCTGCCAATGAGAACCCAAGGCTACCCTCACCGGAGACCGGCAGAGGAAACCGCAACACTAGCGGCTCTGGTCAAGAGAAGATAGTGGTCCATACCATCTCGGGAGGACCGCACATCGCAGACAGAAGCTGGAAAGAGATGGAAAGATATGGAAAGTCGCTTAGAGACAATAAAGACTGTGTCAATTCAGTTATAGAAGAGCACCACCCGAAGCGGACAGAAAGCGATGACATCACATTCGGTAAGCGTGACCTAGAAGGAAGGCAATACCCTCACATGGATCCCATGGTTATCTCTGCCCGGCTCGGTCCCGCCGAAGTTTACCGAATTCTAGTAGACACTGGAAGCTCAGTAAATATCATGTTCAAACATGCATTCGACAAAATGAAACTATCAATGAAGGATGTATCTCCCTGCGATAAACCACTACACGGTTTCACTGGAGATGCGAAGATGCCCCTCGGGCAACTGGACCTCTTTGTTGAAATTGGAAGCCATCCCCGCTCCGTTGTACGGAGACAGACGTTTGTGCTAATAGAAAACCACTCGGCCTACAACGCCTTCTTAGGAAGGCCAGCCTTGTCTGACTTCCAAATTGTCCTAGCCCCATGGTGCCTAAAGATGAAATTTCCAACGGACAATGGAGTAGGGGAAGTAGAAGGAGACCAGGACGTTGCTCGAGACTGTTATGTAACTGAACTTCGCAACAACTACAGGAAGGATAAAGGGAAGGGTGTAGAGGTTGCCCTCTGCACGAAAAGTCTAGAAGCATAGCAACTAAAGAAAGCCCCTCCTCTTCGGTATACCAGCGACCCTTTCAATGAATTAGACCCCAGGGACAAAGAGGAGGAGGCCACCGCCGAGCCTGCAGAGGCTATGGAGTTTGTATCTGTAGACAAGCACGACTCGAGTAGACTGTTGAAAATTGGGTCCCAACTAAAACCTGAGTTGAAGGCGCAACTCATCGACTTTCTCCGCCACAACTTGGATGTATTCGCATGGTCACACGCTGACATGACCGGAATCTCCCCCGACGTAGCATGCCACGTACTAAACATTGATCCTACCAAGGCACCCGTAAAACAAAGAAAGAGAAGTATGGGGGCAGAGCGATCAGCAGCCCTCGATGAAGAAGTAAAGAATCTACTCGCCAATGACTTCATACGAGGAGCCATCTACCCGGAATGGATCGCTAACCCGGTGCTGGTAAAGAAGGCTAATGGGAAGTGGCGAACATGCATTGACTTCTCCAACCTAAACGACGCCTGCCTAAAGGATTGCTTCCCAATTCCCCGGATCGACCAACTTGTAGACAGCATAGCCGGGCATGAGCTCTTATCTTTTATGGACGCATACTCAGGATATAACCAAATTCCTATGCATGCTCCCGATCAAGACCACACTAGTTTCATCACTGACCGGGGTTTATACTGCTATAAGGTAATGCCTTTCGGACTTAAAAATGCAGGAGCCACCTACCAGCGCCTCGTCAACAAGATGTTTGCAAGGCTAATAGGGAAAACTATGGAAGTATACGTGGATGACATGCTGGTAAAGTCAAGGAAAGCCGACGATCATGTAAGCCACCTAGGCGAGATGTTTCAAGTACTTCACCAATATGGAATGAAGTTGAATCCTCTAAAATGCTCCTTTGGAGTATCATCAGGAAAGTTCTTAGGATTCATCGTCCATGCCAGAGGGATTGAAGCAAACCCTGAACAAGTCCGAGCGCTAAGGGATATCAAGATACCTTCCACTCGAAAGGAAATGCAAAGCCTGAATGGAAAAGTGGCCGCCCTAAGCCGATTCATCTCCAAAGCAACGAACAAGTGCGTCCCCTTTTTCGAAGCTCTAAAGAAAGACAAAGGAAAGTTCGAATGGACTAACGAATGCTTAACCGCTTTCCTTAACTTAATCGAACACCTCCAGAAACCAATGGTACTCTCGACTCCAAGCGAAGGCGAAGAGTTATACCTATACCTTGCTGTGTCATCTCACGCCCTAAGTGCTGCCTTGGTAAGGGAAGACAACCGCACGCAGCGGCCAGTTTACTTCGTAAGTAAGAGGTTTACGGGGGCAGAAGTCAGATATCCTAAACTTGAGAAGCTAGCATACTGTTTACTAATCACATCACGGAAACTGCGTCACTACTTCCAGTCCCATCCCATCAAAGTTCTGACCGATCAACCACTGAGGCAGGTACTCCATCGTCCCGACACTTCTGGGCGACTACTTAAATGGTGCATTGAACTAAGTCAGTATGATATCACCTATCACCCTCGCACCGCCATCAAGGGACAAGCCATGGCTGATTTCATTGCAGAATTCACTACCAACGAAGATAAGGAGCAATTGGAAATAGCAGAAGACATCAAGTGGAATCTCTTTGTGGATGGTGCATCAAACGAACAAGGCTCGGGGGCAGGTGTGGTAATAATCACTCCCAGGGGAAATAAGCTGCACTATGCTATAAGGTTGGAGTTCGCTGCCACCAACAACGATGCAGAGTATGAAGCAGTGATAGCTGGATTAGAACTTTCCTTAGATAGCGATTCTCAACTTATTGTTAATCAAATACTAGGAGAATTCCAAGCTCGAGAAGAACGACTCATAGCGTATTTAAAGAAGACCAAGTTACTTCTCAGCCGATTGGACCACTAATTAGTCAAACACATCTCTCGGGAAGAGAACCAAGAGGCCGACGAATTGGAAAAGCAAGCAAGTGTGAGAGACAGCGCCATCTTCGGAGCAGTAACCATCTCAAAGCAACTGACCCCAAGTTTTGAGCAAGTGAATCTGATAGCTGCAACCGAATAAGCAAATTGGATGACTCCCATCCGAGACTACTTACAAAGCGGCACACTACCCAACGGGCGTAACAAAGTCAAGAAAATCTTGAGGAAAGCTTCCCGCTACACAATACAAGAAGACATCCTCTATCGGCGCGGATTCTCTAACCCGTTATTAAGGTGTGTCGCTGGGAGGGAAGGCAAGGAAATCTTATCCAACATTCATCAAGGAAGCTGCGGAGATCACACCGGAGGGCAAACTTTAGCAAAAAAGATACTCCGATATGGATATTTCTGGCCCACCTTAAGCAAGGACGCCTTAGATTTCATCAAAAAATGTGACAGATGCCAGAAGTTTGCTAAGATTCTGCGGCTACCAACAACTGAGATTACACAAATGACCAGCCCTTGGCCCTTTGTAGTATGGGGAATTGACTTAATCGGCGAACTACCAATGGGCCGAGGCGGGGCCAAATATGCTATAGTGGCAGTCGACTATTTCACCAAATGGGTGGAAGCAGAACCTCTGAATAAAGTATCTTCAGCAAAAGTTATTAACTTCTTGATCAAAAATGTTCTGTGTAGGTACGGAGTCCCACTCAAAATCATATCAGACAATGGACTTCAGTTTGACAGCGAGGAATTCGCCAACTGGTGCCGAGAGCACGGAATTCACAAAATCTTCTCATCCGTAGCGTATCCCTAGGAAAACGGACAAGTCGAAGCCGTCAACAAAATTCTGAAAACTCTAATAAAAAAGAAACTCGAAAAGTCAAAAAGCGCTTGGGTGGATGAACTCCCTACGGCACTGTGGGCCTATCGCACATCTTTCAGAACTTCAACAGGGCATACTCCTTTCTCTTTGGCATATGGATCAGAGGCTATGCTCCCAGTCGAAACCATTGTGCCTTCCCACCATAGGATCCACTATAACCCAGAAGAGAACGAAGAACTCCTTCACATGTCTTTGGATCTAGTTGAGGAGAGAAGAAATGATGCAGTCCTTAAAGCAGCGGCCCACAAGCAAAAAGTGGCAGCACAATACAACTCCAAAGTCAAGCACCGTACCTTACGAGAAGGGGATCTTGTCCTCAAGCGAATCTTCCCTCGCCCCGGAGCACTAGATCCAATCTGGGATGAACCATATGTAATTCATAAAGATCTCCACAATGGAGCTTATATTTTGTCAACAGTGGACAAAGAGGTGTTCCAGAGGGCATGGAACATCCAACACCTCCGTCGATACTTTTCTTAACTTGTACTGCCCATATGAAGTGAATTAATAAAGAGAATCAGTGGACGTAGGCCTTTTTGTGCCGAACCACTTTAAAAAAAAACCTTGTCTCTTTTTTAACTTGTTCCTTTATATCTTGGCTGCTTGTTAACTTTATCCTTTTCTGTTGAACAAAATCCTATGCGCATAGCATTTCCACTCAAAGCACTCCTGATGCAGCCCAGAAAGAAGAAGTCATAGGTCATGTACAACCTAACATGTTGATAAGTCGAGTCCGACCTAAAGAGGAAGCTAACGAGTTAGGATTTTGTGAGAAATTGTGGAAAGTTAACGTTTTAGGTCGCAGCCGACCTAACGAAGATTTTAAGTCATTCCAACGACCTAGTAAAAGCTTAAGTCATTTGGGAACGATAGGTCGTTTGCAACCTATCACCGAGGAAACTATCAAGGAAGTTCGCGAGGAAGTCCTAAGTCGTGACCGACTTAAGGCAATCATAAGTCGTGACCAACCTAGTAGAGAGCGGCGAGTTAACAAGCTAAAGGGACTAAGTCGTGACCGACCTTATGGAGAAACGCGAGTTAACCAGCTACAGGGAAAGGCGCTCGCGCGACTTAACAAGAATGATATGGGAGGAGCAGTTGAGAATGCACAAGGGATAAGCCGGATACGACTTAAGGAAAATGATAAGTCGACATCGAGTTACGACTCAGTTAAGTCGTACCATCTTATGTCGCTGAAGCCTGAAGACCGAAGATCCTTATGCCGCGTTAATCTGAACCGTTGATGCTTTAAGTCGAAGAACGAGTTGCTGATAAGTCATTGCCGACTTAAGTTGAGTCATATGACGTCTGTTTCCTAAGTCGTTTACTTCTAATGTGTTGTAATTTTTAGGTCGTACCAGGTTAGGTCGACCATGTCTGTAAATCATTGTAAATTGTAAATAAGTCGTCGCCGACCTAAGTTGAGTCGTTCTGTACATAAGTCTTGAGTCGTATGACTTTAGGTCGTGCATTTATAAGTCGTAAGCCGTTGAAATGGTGTTGTAATGTGACTGGGTGTGTTAGGTCGTTACTCTTAAGTCGTAAGTCGGAAAGGGGTCTAAGTCGGAGCCGACTTATGAGTTTGGACAGAATTGTGAATGAGTTGTAACGCCTATAAATAGGCCGTGTGAGTCATTTGTAAAGGTTGTTGATTTTTGAATAAAATTCTCTTTGTTAGCTTTGTGCTTTCATTCAAATTGGTAGTTGAGTGTAATCTCCTATCTCCTCTCTCGGATAATCGAGTGCGCTCGATTCAACGATTGCAGAAGCCGATTCGCGAAATCAAGTGTGCTTGATCAACGCTCGAAGAATTGAAGATCTCTCCTCACGGTATCGTGCGCGATCAACGTGTCAGAGATAGCTAGAATTTGGTATCTTCGGATCAACGAATTTGGGCATTTCAGTATCTTCCAATCCACCGATTACTACATTCATCGATCCACATTGTTTTTATTAATCCGCTGCGTCAATTTTGGTATCAGAGCTTGTTCTAGCCAATCATAGCTAGATCGAGACTTGGAGCCTAATCATTTTGGAGTTTTGAAGAGATCAAGTGATAGCCGAGCTTGAAGTGAGAAGCCGAGCTAAGTAGAAGAGTGGGAGATCAAATTTGCCTCATTTGGAGAAGTTGTGTTCATCGTGTTCATCGCGAAGTAGCAACAAAGTGGGAGTTTTCGATCCATTTCATTTTGGATCAAAGTTTGAATTGTGTTTGAATTTGAAGAGTTTATAAAGTTTCAAGTATGCCACCAAGGAGAGCTAATCGACATCAAAACGTTGAAGCTTTGTATCGAAGAGAAGAAGCTGATGAGATGGAGCCAAGAATCAATGAAAACTTTAGTGAAAAGCTTAACGAAGGAATTGGACGATTAGAGAAGATGATGTTAGAGATGAATCAGAATTGGAGAAGGGTTTCACCTGAATCTTACCATGGGGGAAGTAGAGTCTCACCACAATCCAATCGAGAAAGAAGTGTTGACAATGATCAAAGGCGTGGGAGGAACGTGGATGATCGTGAACGGAGGAATGTAGATAGAAGGGATGATGGTGGTAGACGTGATGGTAGTAGAGATGTGGGTGGACGAGATAGACAACGATATACATCTGATTTTGAAGAGGAGTATGATGGTGGTAGTGTTCGAGGACAAGGACGAGGACAAGAAAGAAATCACTCTGAGTATGATCACAAGTGGGAGTCGGGGATGAAGACTGAAATTCCTGAATTCAAAGATGGTATGCAAGCTGAGGAGTTTCTAGATTGGGTAGCTAATGTTGAAGAGATTTTTGACTTCAAAGAAGTTCCGGAACATCGTAGAGTGAAGTTGGTTGCTACAAGGTTGAGGGGTAGAGCTTTGGCGTGGTGGCAGCAGACCAAACTTACATGTGAATGGATGGGAAAGTCAAAAGTTGAATCTTGGGAGAAGATGAAGAAATTGATGAAAGCAACGTTCTTACCTTACAATTATCAATCTTTGATGTATCAACGTTTGCAGAACTTGAGACAAGGGACGAAATCTGTGAATGACTATGCTGACGAATTTTATCAACTTATTGCAAGGAATGATATTATGGAAACGGAAGAGCAGCTGACATCTAGATTCATTGGGGGATTGAGAATGCAGATTCAGGATATGGTTAATATGTTCGATCCAAGATCTGTAGCGGAAGCACATCAGAAAGCATTGGCTTGGGAGAAGCAGGGTAGACGAGGAGGTGGTGTGTTTACTAGTTCCAACAATCAAATGAAGGGTGTTAGTGGAAGTTTTAATGTTTCTAAACCTATCAGTAAACCGGTGGTGAAGGAGGCTGAGAAGGCGAAGGTTAACAATGGTTTCAAATGTTACAATTGTCAGGAATTGGGTCATAAAAGCAATGAGTGTCCAAAGCCGAAGAAACGAACTATGATTGCTGAACTTGAAGATGAGGATGGTGATGGAGAATATTCTAGTCCAGTTGAGGATGAATAGGATATTGCGTCAGGAGATGAAGGTTGTAATCTAATGCTGAGGAGATCGTGTTTGACACCGAAGCAGGAAGAGACTAGCTGGTTGAGGAGTAACATCTTTCAATCGACGTGCACTATCTTGGAAAGGGTTTGCAAATTTGTTATTGATGCTGGAAGCTATGATAACATTATCTCTACAGAAGCTGTAAAGAAGTTATCATTGAAGACAGAGAAGCACCCGAAACCGTATAAGTTAGCTTGGTTGAGGAAAGGTGGGGAGGTGAAAGTTAGTCGAAGGACTTGTGTTAATTTTTCAATTGGGAAGAAATACAAGGACGAAATTTGGTGTGATGTTGTGGACATGGACGTATGCCATTTATTGTTGGGAAGACCGTGGCAGTATGATAGGGCGGTGCAACATGACGGGCGTACCAACAGTTATAGCTTTATGTTTGAAGGCACAAAGATTACTCTAGTTCCAAAGAAGCGACAACAGGAGGAAAACAAGTTGGAGGAGATTGAAGAGCTTAAAACTTTGTTATCTTTGAAGGAGTTTGTGAAGGAAGTAGAGGAGGAGCCTGAAGTATTTCTATTGATCGGATGGGAGAGTCAGGAAGTGGTGGAAATACCAGAAGAAGTGAAACTAGTACTGGAAGAGTTTGACGATGTATTTCCAGAGGAGTTGCCGATGGAGTTACCGCCGTTGAGGGACATTCCACATCAAATTGATCTTGTTCCAGGAGCTGTGTTACCTCACAGACCACACTACAGAATGAGTCCAAAAGAGCATGAGGAGTTGCGAAGGCAAGTGGAAGAATTGCTTGAACAGGGGCGTGTGCAAGAGAGTTTGAGTCCTTGTGCTGTACCAGCTTTATTGGTACCCAAAAAGGATGGAACGTGGAGGATGTGCACAGATAGTAGAGCATTGAATAAGATAACAGTCAGATACAGATTTCCGATGCCGAGGCTTGATGACCTGTTAGATCAAATCAGTGGATATGTAATCTTTTCTAAGATTGACTTGAAGAGCGGTTATCATCAGATTCGCATTAGACCAGGGGACGAATGGAAGACAGCATTCAAGACAAGGGAAGGATTGTTCGAATGGCTGGTAATGCCGTTTGGTCTATCGAATGCACCAAGTACATTCATGAGGGTGATGAACCAAATTTTCAGGCCGTACATTGGGAAATTTGTGATGGTTTACTTTGATGATATTCTGATCTACAGTGCTAGTACAGAAGAGCATGTTCAGCATTTGAAGAAAGTGTTAATTATCCTTCGGGAAGAACAATTTTACGTTGCTACGAAGAAGTGTGTTTTTATGGCGAGGAGTGTTTTATTTCTGGGGTATGTTGTATCAGAGGAAGGGATACAGGTGGATCGGAGTAAAGTAGAGGCGATTAGAGATTCGCCACAGCCCAAGACGATAACAGAGGTTCGGAGTTTTCATGGGTTGGCTTCATTTTATCGAAGGTTTATCCCACACTTTAGTAGTGTGATGGAGCCGGTTACAGATTGTATGAAGGGTAAACAGTTTGCATGGACGGAGGAAGCAGGGGTTGCTTTTGAACGAATCAAAGAACTCTTGACGTCTGCACCAATTCTAATATTACCAGATTTTCAGTTAGTGTTTGAACTACATACTGATGCATCCAAGGTTGGGATTGGAGGAGTATTGAGTCAGAGGGGACGTCCGATTGCATACTTTAGCGAGAAGTTATCAGGAGCAAAGATGAGATACAATACCTATGATGTGGAATTTTATGTTGTTGTGCAATCTATTAAACACTGGAGACACTATCTATTTCAGAAAGAGTTTGTTCTTTACACTGATCATGAGGCGTTGAAGCATTTACAAGGACAAGATAAGATTTCAGTGAGACATGCATCGTGGATTGCATATCTGCAACAGTTTACTTTTGTTGTTAAACACAAGTCAGGGGTGACGAATCATGTGGCTGATGCTTTGAGCAGGAGGAGTCATTTGTAGACTACACTGAAAGTTGAGGTGACAGGGTTTGATGTGTTGCCAGAATTATTTGTCGATGATCCTTACTTTGCAAAGTTTGTTGATAAAGTCAAGGAGGGAAAGACGGATGAGTTTTTGATGGTAGATGGTTTTCTGTTCAAGGGAAATCGATTGTGCATACCTGATTGCAGTTTGAGAATGAAGATTGTAAAAGAGCTACATGAAGAAGGACATGTTGGGAGAGACCGTACGTTACAGTTGATTTCACAGTCTTACTTTTGGCCATCGATGAGGAAAGAAGTGGAGAGGTTTGTGGAGCGATGTCATATCTGTCAGGTTTCGAAAGGAACTGCAACTAATGCTGGGTTATATATGCCGTTACCTGTACCAACTAAACCATGGGTTGATGTGAGTATGTACTTTGTGTTGGGGTTGCCGAGAACACAGCGTGGTAATGATTCCATTTATGTGGTGGTTGATCGGTTTTCAAAAATGGTACATTTTATTGCTTGTAAGAAGATGGCAGATGCTGTTCATGTTGCTCAGTTGTTTTTCAAAGAGATATATCGACTTCATGGATTGCCAGAATCTATTGTGTCGGATAGGGATACTCGTTTTCTAAGTCATTTTTGGCTAAGTTTGTGGAAGATGGTGGGAACGAAGTTGAACTTTAGCAGCGCTTATCATCCGCAAACGGATGGACAAACCGAGGTTGTGAACAGATCATTGGGAAATTTGTTGAGGTGTCTTGTGCAAGACAATCTGAAGAGTTGGGATGTGAAGTTATGCCAGGCAGAGTTTGCTCATAATCATGCTGTAAATCGAAGTACTGGGTTCAGTCCGTTTCAGGTAGTGTATTCGAGCTTACCGAAGGGACCGTTGGATTTAACGGTAATACCACACTCGAAGGGAACAGTTAAGAAAGCTGCTGATTTTGTTGAAGGGTTGACGGAGTGTCATAGAACCGTTCAAGAACGATTGGAAAAGGCAAATGAGAAATACAAACGATCTACAGATCTGAAGCGAAGGAGTGTTGAATTTAATGAAGGTGATTGGGTTTATGCCGTGTTAACGAAGGATCGTTTTCCAGTGGGCGCGTATAACAAATTGAAAGCCAGAAAAATTGGTCCTGTAGAAGTCGTGAAACGAATTAATGAAAATGCTTATAAATTGAAGCTGCCAGATGATGTGTATACGTCTGACGTGTATACGTCTGACGTATTCAATGTTAAGCATCTCGTACCATATCACGGGGATGAGTTTGTTGTGGATGCAGAAAGTACAAATTCGAGGACGAATTTTTCTCAACCTGGGGAGGATGATGCAGCCCAGAAAGAAGAAGTCATAGGTCGTGTACAACCTAACATGTTGATAAGTCGAGTCCGACCTAAAGAGGAAGCTAACGAGTTAGGATTTTGTGAGAAATTGTGGAAAGTTAACGTTTTAGGTCGCAGCCGACCTAACGAAGATTTTAAGTCGTTCCAACGACCTAGTAAAAGCTTAAGTCATTTGGGAACGATAGGTCGTTTGCGACCTATCAACGAGGAAGCTATCAAGGAAGTTCGCGAGGAAGTCCTAAGTCGTGACCGACTTAAGGCAATCATAAGTCGTGAATAACCTAGTAGAGAGCGGCGAGTTAACAAGCTAAAGGGACTAAGTCATGACCGACCTTATGGAGAAACGCGAGTTAACCAGCTACAGGGAAAGGCGCTCGCGCGACTTAACAAGAATGATATGGGAGGAGCAGTTGAGAATGCACAAGGGATAAGCCGGATACGACTAAAGGAAAATGATAAGTCGGCATCGAGTTACGACTCAGTTAAGTCGTACCATCTTATGTCGCTGAAGCCTGAAGACCGAAGATCCTTATGCCGCGTTAATCTGAACCGTTGATGCTTTAAGTTGAAGAACGAGTTGCTGATAAGTCGTTGCCGACTTAAGTTGAGTCGTATGACGTCTGTTTCCTAAGTCGTTTACTTCTAATGTGTTGTAATTTTTAGGTCGTACCAGGTTAGGTCGACCATGTCTGTAAATCATTGTAAATTATAAATAAGTCATCGCCGACCTAAGTTGAGTCGTTCTGTACATAAGTCTTGAGTCGTATGACTTTAGGTCGTGCATTTATAAGTCGTAAGCCGTTGAAATGGTGTTGTAATGTGACTGGGTGTGTTAGGTCATTACTCTTAAGTCGTAAGTCGGAAAGGGGTCTAAGTCGGAGCCGACTTATGAGTTTGGACAGAATTGTGAATGAGTTGTAACGCCTATAAATAGGTCGTGTGAGTCATTTGTAAAGGTTGTTGATTTTTGAATAAAATTCTCTTTGTTAGCTTTGTGCTTTCATTCAAATTGGTAGTTGAGTGTAATCTCCTATCTCCTCTCTCGGATAATCGAGTGTGCTCGATTCAACGATTGCAGAAGCCGATTCGCGGAATCAAGTGCGCTTGATCAACGCTCGAAGAATTGAAGATCTCTCCTCACGGTATCGTGCGCGATCAACGTGTCAGAGATAGCTAGAATTCGGTATCTTCGGATTACCGAATTTGGGCATTTTAGTATCTTCCAATCCACCGATTACTACATTCATCGATCTACATTGTTTTTATTAATCCGCTGCGTCAACTCCACAACGCAACTTCACCTGGACAAGACCTAACAGGTACTATGCGAATCTATGCCCTCGCCAATGAGACACTTTTTGCTCCGGCATCCCTCTGCTGTGGGTTAACTCATTGCTCGCGACGGCCCTTAAAGCCAACTGTAATGAGCCGATTATAAGCCACCGAGAAGGCCGACTATAGCCGAGGCAGCTCATTACGGCGTTCGGCTCGCCGGCAACTGTGAACCGACTATAAGCCCCAACATAAGGTGTGGCCAGCCAGGGGCAGTTCACGGTTGACGATCGGCACCCACGCTAGCCGGCCACAGTAAATCGAATAATACCCACGATTATGGGCCATAATGGCCCGGGTAGTTACTGTGCGCGATCTCGGCTCCGATGTGTCTTAAGTGCGGCTGTGGTAAAAAAGAATTAACTCCCCGCGGAGGCGTAAGATGGGTGACAAATGTCTCCAAGACCCACATCTAGGGAAAGTGATTACAAAGCCCGTTTTCCACGAACTTAAGCACATCGACGGCCTTCCGTGATTGGAACTTTTACTTTTTCACATATTTCAATTTTACTTAAGAAACTTTTCTCATATCCTCTGTAACAATCCCTGAAGTACAGGACACAGAACAGGAGACACTCACTAATAGAAGCGGATACTCACAGCAAGATACTGGACCGCATCCCTTACTCGGTCACACAGGATATTCAAAGCTGCCATCTACAAGCAAAATATAAAGGGCGGTATTTCCTTCTTTCATATGTAAACACATGACTATAATTTATTCACACCTCACGCTAACGTTGCAAGTCATGAAATTATGTTTTAAACAAGAACCTGACATCAAACACAATTCGATTACAAGAATATGCATAGCTATATTTCTCATACAACATGTCAAAATAGCAAAAAACATTCAAAAGATGACAAAATCAGCTTAAGTTAAAGAATTACACGTCAAGAATAGAGCTATTTATTACAAGTAGCAAAAATTACAACCTAAGAGTTACTTTACTGTTTTAAGACTAACATATACAACCATGTCAAGTCCACAAAAAGAATTTTTCAGGTCTAATCAGGGAGCCGGCTGCGTCGGAGTCTTATCCTTGTCCTGTTGCCCACCTGTCCGGTCAGAAAAAGAATTCGTTAGTGATAAGCAACCAAGTTAACGGAATCACTAGAAAGGAATACTTACCAGCATCTGCTCCTTGATCAACTTGATCATCATCCTCCGCTTGCACACCTGTCTCCTCAGCTGCAAGCAACCGCATGCCCTCCTTCACCGCCACCTTCTCCTCCTTGGTAAACTGGGCGGTAACAGCATCCATCCTAAAGGCCACGCCACCCTCCTTATCTGCCTCAGCCTAGGCCTCCTCTAGAGCCCTGAGATAGATCCTAGCCATAACCTGAGGGTAATCATCCATCCAGGACAAGTTACCCTGCCTCCAAGTACGGAAGTACATATCCTGGAGCATCCCCTCCATCAGCCCCTCGTTCTCTTCAAACTCCCTCGCCCGGGCCTCGGAATCCGACAACCTTGCGACGGCGGCATCTCTCTCCAATTGGTATCTCGAGCAGTCAGCCTGAAGGGATTTCCGCATCGCCTCCATCTCCTCCCTCAACTTGGCTTGAGCAAGCTCTGTAGCCTCAAGCTTCCCAAATAACTCCTCTATCTGCTCAATATCCGCTTTCCGAACCTCGTCCACCGTGGCAATGGCCATATCGATCCGTTCCTTGCAAGTAGCCTCCATTTTCCGCAGTTCGGCCCGGCTGGCCTCTTCCATAGTTTTCTTTAGACGTCCGGAGGCGGCCTCGTGCTGAGAGATCTGGATGGCCTGATCAGCGAGTTGCTTGGCCTGGTCGGAAACCACTAACCGCAGTCTTATGTTGGTACTCCCAATTTCCTCCCCGGCCTTGACCAATCGGGCATGATGCCCCATCAACTTCCTGGTCTCCTCAGCAACCCGGTCGATATTTGCTTTAGCTTCGTTCCCCATAGCGACAACCCGAGTAGTAAGCAAATCAAGGTCCAGGGATTTGGCCTCATCAGGCACCTTTACCATTGGGTTGCGAGGAAGAAGGTGCTCACCGGTAACCTCGTCGAAGGAAATATCATGAGAACTTGGATCCAGATCAGGATGACCCGCAAATGGATTACGAGCCAAGCCAGGACGATCAATCTGAGTAACGGTAGGATTTTCAGACGGGTGCGGAGAGAGTGTGAACTCAGTATCCTCCTCCGTGATATCATGGAGAGGCTGAATTGGGGGCTGAGGACCAGGTGAAGGCTCGGATAGGGAGCGACTCCTCTTTCTCTTTTGAATATCCTCTCCAATAACCCCGAGAAGAGGACGGTAGTCGACTACATCCCCGGAACGGTGGGTCGGAGGCTTCGGCTTGGCGGAAGCTTTGGAGAGCTTGTATTGTTCAAGCCTGTGCCGAAGATCTGAGGTCTTGGCCCTTTTACCTGCTCCTGATATGAAAACCAAGTGTCACCAACATGTATTGAGCCATCATTCAAGAATTAAAAGAGTAAAGTGAAATTCACCTTGAACCGCCGAAGTTGCTTCAGTAGAGGCGCTCCCGGAAGATAAATCAACGCCGGTCCCAACTTTATCGGCTCTCTTAGATTTATCCGTCTCCTCCAGACCTTCAAAGGCTTGGCGGAAAGCGTCATCCGTCCACTCTTGCATCTCGCCTACTTGCCCAGAAGACAAATCCCCGACACCGTCACCACCTCAGGGGCCTTCTCCTCCATCTTCGCCTTGCTCCTCCTCCACCTCTCCCACCTCTGGGATATCTGGACATGTGCTGGGAGAGGGACCGTCAGACTTTTTGAGCTTCTTCCCCCCGGCAACCGGATGTTTTGGAAAGGGCCTCCTTTTACTGCTCTTCGACTCGGCCCCTTCTTTAGCTTGGGCAGCCTTCTCTTCAGCCGTGTCCCTCTTCTTGACCACGGACTGCTGTGGAAGGATCAAGTTGTACTCCAAGAGTGTAGCGTTCTTGATCAGGTAGGCAGCCGACCTATCTCTTCCAGTAATAGCTTCTATTTCTATTGCCGTCTGAACCAGGCGGTCATTCTCCACGACCGCAAAACCACCTGTCGCTAGCAAAAAATAAAAACACATAAGAAATAAGTCAACAAGCAGAAAAGGTCCAAGAAAAAATAAACAGGATGATCCGCCGAGCACGAAAAAACCAATTTACCGAACCAATCCAACATTTCAAAAGCCCAAACAATAACCAGCTCGACTAAAAGTACGCTCGATGTATTTTCCAACTTGATATTGCAACCAGAACGGGAATTAAAAATAAAGCTTTGACTTACATCCGGAGGTGAAGCGCTGAATAGAAATGGAGTCATCCCTGACAAAGAACCATTCCTTCTTGAACATGCTGTACTTGGAGTATAAATCCAGGACCGGCTTAAAAGTTACGGCCGATTCCAAGCTGATGTAGGGAGACCCCTTCTTGTAACCTCTCAAGTTGTACAAATACCGGATCTCCCGGTTGGAAGGAGGACGCCCATATCTCCTCTGGAAGATGACAAAGAGACTCACCAGAATGGCATAAGAGTTGGGCTGAAGCTGGAATGGAGCTACCTTTAGATATGTGAGAAAGCTGACTACCCAGGCATTGAGAGGCGGGATGGCACCGCACATGCAATGGTATCTGCTGTAGGCAAAATATCCTTCGGGAGGATCATACGGCATCACTCCCGCATCCGGCAATAACATGCGTGCTCGGTCGATCCTGAAGGAGCGGGATATAACATCGAGTTGCTCGCCCTTGAGTAAGCTAGGGAAGCAATCAGGAGGCAAGTTAAGAAGTTCCTGAGGACCGTATCCATCCACTAATGATCTCGGGGTGGGCCCGTGACGGACAGGTCCTGGCTGAGCTGGGGGCACGGCGGAAGGCTCTTCTCTGTCATGAGATCTCTTTTTCTCTGATCGGGTTTCCACTTTGTGAGACATTTATCTGCAGACACAAGAAAGTATATCGTTAAGACACATAAACTATGTAATCTAGAGTTTCACTAGTGATTCAGGTATAAAATTCCATCCGGTAGAAGGTTCATTCAACACTCGGAATCCCCGAAATTGTTCAGTAAGGCAAAACCAAGAGCTCATTCGGCATTCCAAATATAGAAGCTCATTCGGCATTCCAAATATAGAAGCTCATTCGGCATTCCAAATGTGAAAGCTCATTCGGCATTCCAAATATAGAAGCTCATTCGGCATTACAAGTATGAAAATTCATTCGGTCATTCGGTAGCCCAAAGGCTCCGAGTTCGTTCGGTGCTTAAAACGCCCCGAGTTCATTCGGTATTCCAGCCCTAAAAGTTCGTTCGGCAGAGGCAAATTCACCTGGATCGGCAGTTAAGTAGGACTCGATGCTCAGTTGATTCGGTCAAGCTTGATTCTGCACTTAGTTGGTTCGGCTATCTCACTCGATAAGGAATGGCGAAGGCATAACACCTCTACTTATAGGCAAATAAAGGACACCGGACCAACTAGACCGGCACTCAGGGACCGAATGAAGATGACCAAGAAACAAAGTAAGCCGTATGCCAACATACGCCCCACTTTGGGGGGCAAATGTTGGGCAAATTCTCACCACCGGACCAGAATAACCGGACCAGCCACCCTCCAAATTAAAGCAAACCAACTCTTCCACCAGAAACACCAAATCAAAGCTCCACCGGTCCACTCTATCTCACTACCGAACCAACCTGCTCCCTACCACTACCGGACCAACCCACTCTATCTCACTACCGAACCAACCTGCTCCCTACCACTGCCGGACCAACCCACTCTATCTCACTACCGAACCAACCTTCTCCCTACCACTGCCGGACCAACCCACTCTATCTCACTACCGAACCAACCTACTCCCTACCACTGCCGGACCAACCTCACCACCGAACCAACCTCACTGATCCAACCTCACTACCGGTTCAAACCCCACTTCCATGCATAGCTGAACCAGAGTGCTACCGGACCAAGACGTGTCAGGCCAGATCAGATCAGCCCAGGCCCACCAGCAGCTATGCATATCCAAGACCCCTACCCCCAGCCTCACTCTATAAATAGAGGGGCAGGGGTACAACAACAGGGGACAAGTTTTGAGAGCTCAAGCACGGAGAGAACTTTCAAACAACTTTCAGATACTTGTATCTAAGCTTTGTACTTGTAATCTGAACTAGAAAAGGGAAATAATATATAAAGTGGACGTAGGCACAATCTGGCTGAACCACTATAAATCTGCGTGTCTTTTACAGTTTAGTCCCTACTTTTCATATATTTGCATAGATCACCCAAATCACTAAGAACAACATAAAATCTATTAAATCAAAAGACTTTGAGGTGTTTGTCCATTTTTTGTGCAAACAAAGTACATACAAGTGTATACAAGTACATATAAAAGAACTAAATTGGAACAAGATTTGCAATTGAAAGTGTAACAAGAAATCATAGTGCACATAAACACGCTCAAGCAAAACAACAAGTGTCGAAGCAAGTATCAAAGTGCACAAACAAGAAACCAAAGCACATGAAAGGGATTCAATCAATGGGTAGTGCACACTGCCTTGTTCAAGATAGTACAATGGCACTGCCTTGACAAGGCAGTGCACTGCTTTAAACAAGGCAGTGTGCAAGTACGTGGACAAGGCCAACAATGCAACAAGGCAGTGCCATATACAGAAAGTGCCACAAATTAAAACAAGACAGTGCCACAAACATTCAAGCAGCAAAGCAATGTACAAGCATAGATCAACCACCAACATACACACATATATACATACATATGTATGTATGTGTAACGACCCGAAATTTTCGACCCCGAAATTCGACACTAATATGTTCACTGTAGAAGTGCCGAGCAATCGAACGCCGAAAATTCCAGATTGTTAGGGTTAAGAAGAAAAAGGTAGAAGAAGACACAGAAAACCAAAAAAAAGAATCTCACATTCCCAACGGATCGAAATATAATATCAAATAACAGCATTTACACAAAGAAAGCTGTAAATGTCAATTTACAACAATATATCAGAGTACAATCATTCACATATAAACTGGACAGTTGTAACAACTTGTCCCAGACTACTATCAATACAATCTCAAATACACAGCGGAATATACTTCATACTTCTCTGCCATCCAGCTCGTCTCCTGAACTCCAGAACGTCCTAACCTGGAAATCTGTAATACTCGGTCTGACCCGAGCATTACATCAAAGTAACACCCGGGTCAGGCTGGAAACCAGCCTGAGTAAACCCATCTAACATGAAATACTAATACATAAAACTTATTTAAAACCCGGGGTAACTCGTACCTTACTACGAGTTCTATCTTGTTAAAGCCAATCACTTACTTCACAAATAATCACTAAGTACCCTTACTTAGTTTCAAAGGTCCAGTTTACTTAAATTATTCCATTCCAGCCTATTGATTTCACAAATCAATTCTATAAAGAATTATTGTAGATTCCAAATCGAAGTGGTTTCGGGTATGTACTGATACCCGACCCCAGTCTCTTCGAATCCAAAATTATCTTACAAACAAAGCTGTTTAAGTTTTAAACAATTCCATTTATATCCAGAATTACATATTTACATAGCCATACATCACAGATAGACAAATCATATTATCACAGTTCAACCCAAACATATCATATCACATAGCATCACAAATCATATATCAGAGATATCAACTAATCTAAGGCATACAATATCATTCAATCATTCATAAGCAAGATTAATTTGTCATACCATTTCTAATTAATTTAAATTAAATTAAATTAATTACTTCAATCTCCTTTTAAATCCTGGTTACTTAAATCATTAATTAATTACAAACCATTAATTAATTATTTTTTAATTACCCATTAATTATCCATAATTACTTCCATTAAGTAATTATTCCATTGGTTAATTATCCTCAATTAATTAACCTTTAATTATTAATAAATTAATAATTAATCTTTAATTACTTATCAATTAATTAATTAATCTTAATTACCCAAAACTTAATTAATTAGAAGATAAGTCATTTATCTTAAATGACTTCTTAATTATCATTAAAAATCTTATTTAATAAACTTTGAATTAAATTATCATTAATCTAAAATTTAACTTAGGATCTTTAAGTTTAATTAATGATAAAACATTTTATTTCTTAATTACTTCTTAATTACATTCTTAATTAAGTTTTAATTTAAACTTAAGAATTTACCTACCTAAGTTAAAATAAAATATACCACTTTAACTAACAATATTTAATTAACATCATTGTTTAAAAGGATAGTTTTAAGAAATTAGTTTTTTTAAAACTTGATTTTTTTTAAATCTTAAGACTTGTTAACATTCTAATCTTTAACCCGAGGCAAACCAAGGTTTCCCCGATAAAATCCTGAGCCACCCCCTTCTCTTTTATTTAAAACTATTACAGGCTATTATATACGCGAACGACTCGAAGATTAACCCGAGACAAAACCTCACCTTCCCAAAACTTCATCGACACCTCCATGCACCGTGCACGTGCACACAGCGTCGGAGCCACACCGACCAACTCCAACGTCACCCTAAAGTCGTCGCTGCTCTCCCCGTCCCACCAAACCAGCCAGAACCCTACGAACCACCTTAAAATCAAAATCGATCGACGATCGCCACTGAAAAAACCAAGTCACCCAAAACTCTTCACTCCGCCCCCCTCCGACCACCGAAGAACACACAAGCCCATCCAGACCTACGCCTCGCTCACCTCTTCCTTTTCCCCAACCATCGATAGTCTCCAGATCAACTACGACGACGCAAAAGCCCCAACCTCGACATCGACCAAGCGAGCACCTAAAACCCTACTTTCACTTATTCCAATCACCACGGCCATCGAGAATTCCAGTCAGCATTTTTTTCGAGATCGCCTACTTCCAAGCGAGCTTCAGCCATGAACATAAGACCCCAAAATTTCTTGATCATTAGAAAATGTCCAAAATCCAATTTCCGATCAATATGCAATTCCTCTAGAATTGAATGCCTAAAAATCATGATTTTATTTTTAAAAATCATAGTTTTCGATAACAGATCAGTCTATATACTTGAAACCACAAATTATTTTGGTTGAAATTTGATATGTTTTAAAATTCACTGTAAATCCATTATTTTCCAGATAACAACTTAATAATTTCACTAGAGACTATTTTTAAAAATAAGATTTCATCAACACAAACATATTTCATTTTGACATTATAACCTATACTTGCTTGAGTGAAGAGGAATATATTTTTGTGTGATTATTTGGGTCTGTGAATCAAACAGAGGTTTAAAAATATAGACATGCATATAAACATATATATACAACAACTATGAACTGAAACACATACAATCATATTCACACATTCATACAAACATTCTTCATATCCTATTTACATGCATTAGTTTAAAGATCAGATTTAAGGTTGTTTTACTCACCTGTGTTTAAAAGACAGGGAACATGCTTTTGAAATTTTGAAATCTGTTCTTGTATTTAAACTGGAATTTAGTTTACTTTGATTTGCATTGATCCTGAGTCTTCTTGCTTTGAAACAGAGATGATCAAGGCTTTGAAAACTGAGATGATGATGCTTTGATTGCTTTTAAATTGGAAAATATTTGATGATCTTTGCTGCAGGTTGTTGAAAAGGTTTTGTTGCTTGATAAATCAGGTTGATTGCTTGATTAGTTTTTGGTTTGAAAATGTTATAGGCTTTTGCTTTCTGGTTAGAGAAATGTTTTACAGGTTTGAGTCTTCTTTGTTTTGAAATGAAGATAAGTAAAGAAAAGGGAAGAGCAAAGATAGATGTATATATAGACTAAATTGTGATTTATAAAAATATAAAAGAAAATAAAATAAAAAGTGACACTTGTTAAATTACCTAATGTTTGTCATTTGCCAATTTTAATCACATTACACTTGTTAAATTTTATTTATTAAACTTACATGTGTAATTATGCATGTTTTATATATTTTTAAAATGGTTTATAAGCTTTTAGATTTCAAATTTAAATCCAACTTCAAATTCAAATTCAATTTAAAATCCAATTTAAAATCAACACAAATATATATATTTTAAACAAACACAAATTCAATTTGAAAATAATAATTCTATTTAAAATCTATTTATATCTATATATATATAAACAATCATTATTATTTGTTTTTAAAAGAATAATTTGTAAATTTTAAGTAATTATATTAGGAGATTATATAATAAATATTTATCCAGATATAAATATTTATTATCAGATTTATTTGTTCAATCTATAAATCAGTATTTTCCAATAGTTAAATCAGATAATTATCCAATTACCTGATGCCCAAAAATCCGGGTTATCACATTCCTCCCCCTTTTAAATATTTTTGTCCTCGAAAAGGAACGAAGCTAGAATTTAATTTTATAGCTAATTATCAGTTGAATTATACTTTAAGCAATTTGAACTTCTCATACCTTTTTTTTAAAAAAAATTTAAAACACTTTAAAATCTAAATAATATTACCAAAATAGTTTTTTACAAAAATACTTTTATAACTCGATGTTTCCACAAGTCCATCCTCGTTCTCACAGAAATTCGGTCATACGTTGATCAAGCGTAAGACTGAAAATCTATAAGTACTTGGTAAACCCGTTTTCAACACCCAGTGAAAATACTGGAAATTATTTTGTTGAAAATATAGAAAACGTTTGTGAAAATAGAGGAAACATCTTTGGTGAGAATGCTCTGGAAATCATCACCCTCTCCATGGTCACAGTTAACCCGATGATTACGTCGCCATCCCGGCAAAACCATAGATAATTGTAGGCCTCCGCGCCCCTCGATTACACCATGGAACCCGCTACAGATCGCAGCTACTCCCGGGGTTACGTTGCTATCACAGCAAAAACTCATATAACTGTAGGCATCAGCGCCCTCGAATTTCCCTGCCAAATAAAACTTCTCCACTCCTACCATAGATCACAGTCTACCGATGTTACGTTGCCATCACGGCAAAATCAAACGGAGACCGTTGACACTCACCTCCACACGATTTTTGCTATGGTCCAAAGTAGACCGTAGTGACATCGAGTTACACTGTCATCACAGCATAACCCAAATGCCTCTGTAGGCATCAATGCCCTCGACTTTCGCTACCCAATAATCCTCAGGAACTTCAGTTTGTCCGGACTTCCTCACAGGATCAACTTTAGAACCCTCCCTTAGGGCTCAAGGTAGTACCACCCCGTAGAACTCCTAAGAAGTTCATCTCATGGGAGCGCCTTTTTCCCCAGAGCCAATCTCAAAACATTTTATACTATACACATATAGTATCTTTCAAATCTTACCCTTTATATGAAAGACATATAAATCTCCTTTACACAAAATCGATATCCCAAAATCGATAGTTCCAAACTTGGCTTTCCAAATTTCCAAAAATTGAATTTCCCAAAAATCAAAAGCTTTTCAAAATCAATGGGTTCCAAAAACCTTTTTCCCAAAATCATTCTCATAAAATCCTTTATATATATATATATATATATATATATATATAAAAGTTTATCCCTTTATTTTAAACAAAATACTTTGGATTACATCTTACTTATATAAATCCCTTTTCAATTTAACCCATTTAACTTCCCCAAGTTAAATCTCAATTTCATCTTGAAATTTCCAATTTAGGTTGTTCTTTAAACTTATTTAACTTCCCCTAAGTTAAATTCAATTCATTTAATCCAGTCAACCTTACTCAATTTGAATTCTCCATTTCAAATTTTAACTTCTTATCAATATCCTTTCCTACTATAAGTTCAAAAACTTATTTCTCTTTGGGTTATTAAATCACACTTCAAGTAGAATCAAAACTCAACCCTTCAGAGTTTATTTCAAATCATCTTCCATATTATGTACATCCACTCATGTATAGATATTTATTTCTTAAGCACACCAAGTTATACTTTAAATTTTAAACCACCTTTGGTTTTAATTCAAAACAAATTTCTTTAAAGTTTCCAAACAACTTCTTATTTTAAAATAAGATTACATTCAAAAATATTTTAAATAATATTATTTATTATTTCTCTTAACACTTTGAAATAATTTCAAATTTATGGACTTCAATTTTAAAATTTCACAATTTAAATCCCTTCCAATTTACAAGTCATACTTATCTAAAAGTTTACTTCCTTAACACATTTCATTTTGCTTTATCCTTGTTTATATTGTTCATATTACCCAATTCCTATTTGGTTGTATTTCCATTACCACTTTATTTATTTTATTATTATATTTAATTCCAATAATTCAACAACCAATTACCTTAATATATAATAATTAGAAAAATTATTGCTTTATATATCAAAATATAAGTTTATAAAAAAATCCTTTTTAAACCCATTTTTAAAAATCATTATATAAGAAAATAACAAGTACGCTCTCATGTATATATATATATATACACACACTCAACTCATTCTAGGGTACTGTTGACCCTATCCTTTGAGTAAAACCCACCAGAGCCAAGGTTCTCGCTTAACCTTCAGCTCTGATACCAACTGTAATGACCCGAAATTTTCGACCCCGAAAATTCGACACTAATACGTTCATTGTAGAAGTGCCGAGCAATCGATCGCCGAAAATTCCAGATTGTTAGGGTTAAGAAGAAAAAGGTAGAAGAAGACACAGAAAACCAAAAAAACAGAATCTCACATTCCCAGCGGATCGAAATATAATATCAAATAACAGCATTTACACAAAGAAAGCTGTAAATGTCAATTTACAACAATATATCAGAGTACAATCATTCACATATAAACTGGACAGTTGTAACAACTTGTCCCAGACTACTATCAATACAATCTCAAATACACAGCGGAATATACTCCATACGTCTCTGCCATCCAGCTCGTCTCCTGAACTCCAGAACGTCCTAACCAGAAAATCTGTAATACTCGGTCTGACCCGAGCATTACATCAAAGTAACACCCAGGTCAGGTTGGAAACCAGCGTGAGTAAACCCATCTAACATGAAATACTAATACATAAAACTTATTTAAAACCCGGGGTAACTCGTACCTTACTATGAGTTCTATCTTGTTAAAGCCAATCACTTACTTCACAAACAATCACTAAGTACCCTTACTTAGTTTCAAAGGTCCAGTTTACTTAAATTATTCCATTCCAGCCTATTGATTTCACAAATCAAATCTATAAAGAATTATTGTAGATTCCAAATCGAAGTGGTTTCGGGTATGTACTCATACCCGACCCCGGTCACTTCGAATCCAAAATTATCTTAAAAACAAAGTTGTTTAAGTTTTAAACAATTCCATTTATATCTAGAATTACATATTTACATAGCCATTCATCACAGATAGACAAACCATATTATCAAAGTTCAACCCAAACATATCATATCACATAGCATCACAAATCATGTATCAGAGATATCAACTAATCTAAGGCATACAATATCATTCAATCATTCCTAAGCAATATTAATTTGTCGTACCATTTCTAATTAATTTAAAATAAATTAAATTAATTACTTCAATCTCCTTTTAAATCATGCTTACTTAAATCATTAATTAATTACAAACCATTAATTAATCATTCTTTAATTACCCATTAATTATCCATAATTACTTCCATTAAGTAATTATTCCATTGGTTAATTATCCTCAATTAATTAGCCTTTAATTATTAATAAATTAATAATTAATCTTTAATTACTTATCAATTAATTAATTAATCTTAATTACCCAAAACTTAATTAATTAGAAGATAAGTCATTTATCTTAAATGACTTCTTAATTATCATTAAAAATCTTATTTAATAAACTTTGAATTAAATTATCATTAATCTAAAATTTAACTTAGGATCTTTAAGTTTAATTAATGATAAAACATTTTATTCCTTAATTACTTCTTAATTACATTCTTAATTAAGTTTTAATTTAAACTTAAGAATTTACCTACCGAAGTTAAAATAAAATATACAACTTTAACTAACAATATTTAATTAACATCATTGTTTAAAAGGATAGTTTTAAGAAATTAGTTTTTTTTAAACTTGATTTTGTTTAAATCTTTAAACTTGTTAACATTCTAATCTTTAATCCGAGGCAAACCAAGGTTTCCCCAATAAAATCCCGAGCCACCCCCTTCTCTTTTATTTAAAACTATTACAGGTTATTATATACGTGAACGACTCGAAGATTAACCCGAGACAAAACCTCATCCAAAACTTCACCGACACCTCCGTGCACCGTGCACGTGCACACGGCGTCAAAGCCACACCGACCAACTCCAACGTCACCCCAAGTTGTCGCTGCTCTCCCCGTCCCACAAAACTACCCAGAACCCTACGAACCACCTTAAAATCAAAATCGATCGACGATCACCATTGAAAAAACCCAGTCACCCAAAACTCTTTGCTCCGCCCCCCTCCGACCACCGGTGAACACGCAGCCCCGTCCAGACCTACGCCTCGCTCACCTCTTCCTTTTCCCCAACCATCGATAGTCTCCATATCAACTACGACGACGGAAAAGCCCCAACCTCGACATCGACCAAGCGAGCACCTAAAACCCTACTTTCACCTATTCCAATCACCACGGCCATCAAGAATTCCAGTCAGCATTTTTTTCGAGATCGCCTACTTCGAAGCGAGCTTCAGCCATGAACACGAGACCCCAAAATTTCCCGATCATCAGAAAATGCCCAAAATCCAATTTCCGATCAATATGCAATTCCTCTAGAATTAAATGCCTAAAAATCATGATTTTATTTTTAAAAATCATAGTTTTCGATAAAAGATCAGTCTATATACTTGAAACCACAAATTATTTTGGTTGAAATTTTTATATGTTTTAAAATTCACTGCAAATCCTTTATTTTCCAGATAACAACTTAATAATTTCACTTGAGACTATTTTTAAAAATAAGATTTCATCAACAGAAACATATTTCCTTTTGACATTATAACCTATACTTGCTTGAGTGAAGAGGAATAGATTTTTGTGTGATTATTTGGGTCTGTCAATCAAACAAAGGTTTAAAAATATAGACATGCATATAAACATATATATACAGCAACTATGAACTGAAACACATACAATCATATTCACACATTCATACAAACATTCTTCATATCCTATTCACATGCATCAGGTTAAAGATCAGATTTAAGGTTGTTTTACTCACCTGTGTTTAAAAGACAGGGAACAGGCTTTTGAAATTTTGAAATCTGTTCTTGTATTTAAACTGGAATTTAGTTTACTTTGATTTGCATTGATCCTGAATCTTCTTGCTTTGAAACAGAGATGATCAGGGCTTTGAAAACTGAGATGATGATGCTTTGATTGCTTTTAAACTAGAAAATACTTGATGATCTTTGCTACAGGTTATTGAAAAGGTTTTGTTGCTTGATAAATCAGGTTGATTGCTTGATTAATTTCTGGTTTGAAAATGTTATAGGCTTTTGCTTTCTGGTTAGAGAAATGTTTTACAGGTTTGAGTCTTCTTTGTTTTGAAATGAAGATAGGAAAAGAAAAGGGAAGAGCAAAGATAGATGTATATATAGACTAAATTGTGATTTATAAAAATATAAAAGAAAATAAAATAAAAAGTGGCACTTTTTAAATTACTTAACATTTATCATTTGCCTATTTTAATCACATTACGCTTGTTAAATTTTATTTATTAAACTTACATGTGTAATTATGCATGTTTTATATATTTTTAAAATGGTTTATAAGCTTTTAGATTTCAAATTTAAATCCAACTTCAAATTCAAATTCAATTTAAAATCCAATTTAAAATCAACACAAATATATATATTTTTTAAACAAACACAAATTCAATTTGAAAATAATAATTCTATTTAAAATCTATTTATATCTATATATAAAAACAATCATTGTTATTTGTTTTTAAAAGAATAATTTGTAAATTTTAAGTAATTATATTAGGAGATTATCAAAAAATAAATATTTATCCAAATATAAATATTTATTATCAGATTTATTTGTTCAAACTATAAATCAGTATTTTCCAATAGTTAAATCAGATAATTATCCAATTATCTGATGCCTAAAAATCCGGGTTATCACAGTATGTATATACATCGATGATATTGTAATCAAAGTGCACTGCAACAAGATCAACTCAGAATGGTTCAGCTCAAAGCAACAAGGGGAAGCAAGTGATAGTATACATTAAAACATAGGAGCAGATAAATAAGGGACAATGAAAACATTTTTCTCCTATATAGAAATTCTAGGGACAGTTTCGACAGGTATGGAAACATATGAAAATATAGGAACATATGAAAACATTAAAGTTTATATGAAAACATACATACAGATAAACAAGAGATAGTCTCGACATAGGAGCAGCAAGACTCAAATGCCAGTGCACATAGGAGCATCTCAAGGCAACTCAAAACAAGATCAACTCAAAATGGTTCAGCCCAAAGCAATTCAACTATTGGTTCAACTCAAAATGGTTCAAGCTCAAACCAGTGCATATATATATATGTACATAGTGAGTAGAAATAAGCTCAATCTAGCTCAAAGCAATTCAACAAATGGTTCGGCTCAAAATGGTTCAAGCAATTCAAAATGATTCAGCTCAAAGCAAACCAGTTCAAGCTCAAAATGGTACACAAACAAATTAAAACAAGGCAGTGCCACAAACAGCAAGTGCCACAAATTAAAATAAGGCAGTGCCACAAACATTCACACATATATACATACATATGTATGTATGTATACATGGATGATATTGGAATCAAAGTGCATTGCAACAAGATCAGCTCATGGTTCAACTCAAAGAAACAAGGAGAAGCAAGTGACAATGTATATGAAAACATAGGAGCAGATAAACAAGGAACATACGAAAACATTCTGCTCATATATAGACATTCTAGGGAAAGTTTCAATAGGTATGGAAACATATGAAAACATTAAAGTGTATATGAAAACATACATACAGATATACACATATGTATATACATGCATATGTGTACATAGTGAGTAGAAAGGCAACAAGTACATCACTCAGTGTCAAACATTCGGTAAAATATTTCATTTCAGTTCAAGGAAAACACTAACATATAAGTGAAAGAATCACAAATGCAAGGGGCAACAAAACAAGCAAGGGGCAACCAGCGAAACAATAAAGTGATCAAAGTCGAAATAACTTCCCAAAATCAGACAATGAAATTGAAATGAAATTGTAAGGTCCAAGAATCAAATGAACAGGAATCAAAAGGACATTCGCACACATATATACATACATATGTATGTATATACATGGAAGTTCAAAACATCCACTAACTCAGACAAGAACTAAGAAAGCAGCAACCAAAGTTTTCACCATCACAACACATATATCTCAAAACATTTATGTACATGACCAAAACATGTTGGTCAGTGCACTTCAGCCAAGTTTTGTTCATTGTCACATAAATACCCAAATCATCATAGGCAAATCAAGTCAAGATCAATGCAAAATCGAAAGGGAATCAGATGGACAAGCAAATACTTTGAAATTCAAATCTCAGCATATATATGAAAATATAGGAAATTAATTCTTATATAAAGAACCCAATTCATCATTGCAGGATAATCGAAGTCGAGAACAATATAAATTGAAAAGGGCAAAAATCATACCAATATCAATCGAAGAACACCCAACAAGGAGCCGCAACCATCAATAGCCATGAAATCGAAGCACGCAATCAACAAGGAATGAAAGGAGCAAGATGATTCAAATGAATTTCAAAGGGGTTGAAACCCTAATTCCAAAAGACACTCAATTTTTTCAAACGATGAAAAGATTTGAGAGGGACACAAAAATAAAAAGAGGGGACAAAAATATAAAAGGGTAAACAAAAAAGAAGTGGCCACAAAATAATTGAGAGGGGAAAGATGGAGCCAAAACTAAAAAAATTTGATAACTTAAATCAGATGACATATAAAATGTTGTCTGAATAACAAGAATGTACATAGAGAAATCACGGGACAACAGATGAAAGATTTCATGGGCTATACACACAACAGATGATTTTTCCATGTGTTGTGTGAAAAAGTAAGACAACGGGAATTCTACCTTATGTTATGTGATCACTGTTGTCTGATTCACTTTGTGGCATAGTGATACGAAAGCTTAATGGCTTCATATGATTTGAGATCCCCTGAGGAGGACTCACTGGTATAAAACATCTCTAGCTTTAAGAATTGTGTATATAGGAGATCCTCGAGGAGGACTCCTTTCTATATGGTTTGCTAACTTCTAAAAGAACTTAAATTGAGTTTACCAGAAATTCTTCAATTTTGTTTTGAAGAGTCCAAGATCGGTAAGTGTTACTTCCCGAATACCCCTTCAAAACTAGTATATGAGTTTATTTTTGGAAAGCGGTTGTGAAGTAGAATGCTATAGAGTTAAATTGTCTATCCTAAGGTTAAGTCCATGGGAGAGGTTAGCGTTAACATTTCAGACAAATGCTATAAAGTTGTACTATCTATCCTAAGGTTAAGTCCACGGAAAAGGAACATCGTTAGCTTTGGTCAATTAACTTGTGTTGGAAGCCATGGAAAGGATTTGTGTTCTATTCAAGTAGTGAAAACTCATGTGAGAGGTGGCGAACGTGACCTAGACATTGGAAATGGCTAAAGACATAGTAGGATGCACAATAAAGGGTTTAGTTGACACATGACATGGTATATCAACTCCATATTTAGAGTATGCTTATCGATGTTGCTAGCAGGAGTTGTTGATTCTTGGTTCCAAATGGTTCATACTATGTTCGGGCATGGGCCAGTTGTGTTTGCCTTATCATAGATTTTATCTAGAGATATACGACACTTTTGATCCTTGTTCACGGAGATCCGCTTTGGTTTATTGGAGGTGTCTCCATGTAAAACCCATATGCAAACGTACTTTAACGGTTGTAGATGTACTTATAATATTGTTGTGTTGTGAGATGCAAGTAGAACAGCTATTTTATGATTTATATTCTACACCCTTATTTATTATATCATTATATTAACTTAATAAATGGTTGGTTTCTTTTGAGGGGAAAACTGTCACAACGATTCGTACGATCTCAAAAGTTATTGTTACATGTTTTCATGTATCTTGAGTTTTCTCATACCAAACTCATGTCTGACACATGGTTTTTGTTTTTCCTAAATTACTCGTGTACTCTTTTGAGTAGGCCAAGTAAAGCAGGTTTTACTTTGGATGCTTCGAAGTTTAGGAGACGAGCTGGAGGCTTCCATTATGTATCTATTTTATTTTTGTTGCACTATATTATGTATGTATCTGCATTGTGAGGATAGCCAGTTATAATTGTCCATGCTGATGATAGTACTTAGGATTTTGTAACACTGAAATTACTCTGTATTTTGGAGTAATCCCTTTATACTGTCCTTTTAATATTATATGTTATCGTTCTACTATGAGATAATGATATTGTGTTCTTTCTTTCTTGTTCCTTTTCTTTTTCTTTTTACCTTACCATAACTATATGTCTTTTCAGCACTTGGGTGCTTAGCACACGAATATCGTGGATGTATTTAGTGTCAACATTCGAGGGTCGAAAAGTCGGGTCGTTACATACATCGTCTTGAATAACATTACAATAAATGAAATATAAATAAATGCATAAATTTATAACTGAAGTAGGTGTGATTCCAAATGTTGAGAATCCCATTATATTGTTGTACGGTAACAACGATGTCATATAATTCATAGTAGAACCTAAAGCTTAATGGAAGTCGAGAAATTTGAAAAGATCCATATGATAAAGGTAGTTTATCTGCATCGAAGAGAGTTTATTGGCACCATAGATAATTAATAAAATATAACATACCCATTCATAAAGGGACTGGCCCGATTAGTTTTGAGAAAACCGATCGAAGAAGTTGGAGTAAGATTCCATAATTGACCCCAAGTGCAAGTGGAAGTTTGATAGAATTAGAGGTATGCTCTATGGGCAACCGTGTAATTACATATATATGTATGTATGTATGTATGTATGTATATATATAAAACTCGACCAATCTTATTCAAAATAAAAAGTATTTTCTTTCTATTATATACTTGTTATACAATGATATAATTAATTAAGTAATTAATTTAAAGTATATTAAATAGAAAATACTATGATATTAATTACAATGGGTTGCAATCATGAGAAATTCTTGCAAGATCCAGAGATCGATTTTATTAAATCTTAGAGCATCAAGTCATCACTCATGGTACAACATTTGGCAATATCCTAAGATATTATTCTGATTTAATTTATTTATGTATTTCTCTTGTTCACCCATTTCAAACTCTATATGCCTCTTCTCATTTATTTGATTATTTATCTCATAATATGTGATTCAAATCCCTTTTGTCTATCTCAATTAAAAATATGTTAATTATGTTGGTTTGATTCATATTAACTTTTGTTCTTTATTTCCATTCATTATACGTTCATCGTTATTGATATACTTTACATCCCCTATCTTATTTGATAATTTGTTCTTATTCTCTATTTATGTTTAGTTCTAAATTTTCTTATCATGAATTTTCATGTTCTAAGTTGTCCGCTTCACCTTCTTCTTTTGTTTTGGAAACTTCTATCAAAAAACTAATTTTGAGTGAAAACTATTTATAATTTTATAACATTTGCATACACAAAAGTAAATAAACTGTATATGTTAATTATTATATTTGCTTTGAAAATTTATTTCTTATGTTATATGGTTGATGTTTTGAATACAATTATTTTGGGTATTTTTTATAAGAATAAAAGTTTTTTAATACAAAATTCATGAGTCTGGCTTTTGTGTAAAACCTATAGCTTTATGTTTTCTTTCTAAATGTAAAGTTTGATTTAATTTGTTAGCTTTGGAATCAAACTAATTCATATATTATAAATTATAATCTTCACATATATAAGTTATTTTAATCTAACACATTACTTGCAATATTTATATACATAGAAACATATATGTATTGCTTTAACTCAAATTCATAAGATGTTTTTTGTATAAAATTGTAATGTTTAATCTCAAACTCTTCCTTGATTGAAAATAATCCGTTATTGTTAAGTTTAAATTTCAAATCATGCAAAATTGTCAAATATAATTTCTCTATATATATATATTCATATACAAATATACATCTTTTAACACATATTTTTAAGTCAAAACCTTGGGCAACAAAGGCATATGTAAAATGAAATGGATCCATTGCGGTGTAAATCCCAACACCTACATATGGTAACTATGTGCTTTTCTTATTTGTAACATGTGTACTTCACACAAACAAGTGTATTTGATACATATGTAAACCAATAGTTAATGATAAAACACAAAAAAAAACTTTTAGAAATTTAAGTAAAATAAAGATTTTTTTAAAATATTTGAAATAGGATCTAAAGTCCATTTTAGATTTCATTGGCCTAATAGATCGAAAACAGTTTTGTTTGAAATCTACCAATTTCACCCATTTCCACTTGGGTCGGTTTCTACACATACAATTGGACAACACAAGCTATACACAAATTGTGTAATAATAAACATGATGATCAATATATATAATAATAATTGTTGAAATGAAATATTACCAAATTAGCAGCTTTTGATTAACACTTTGAATGATGAACTAACTTCTTAGATTTGATCAAGTCACCTCTAGAAAATTACAGTAGACTAGAGATGAATACCGCTCCTTATTAGAATGGATTTTATTTAAATTTTATTTGGAATGAAGAGGAAAGATTCCCTAGGATGCTTGCACCCAAGGTATGCTAGGAGGAGCCAAAAGGTAAAACCAGAATGAATGAAAAGTTGATGTTTAAATAGGCATTATGGTGGTACAAAAAGTGGAGATCTAATCTCCTTTCCTTACTACTTCGTTTCTCCTTATGGTTGATTATAACATGCGTATAATAGGCCCTTAAAATTTTCCAAACACATTCAATATTTAATCAATTTAAATCTAATTTAAATATTTATTAATATGGTATATCGATACGTGTGTGTATTACTTTTATGCATGTAATTTATTAAATACTTATAACATTTAAATAGATTAATAATAATACTTTATAACAACCATAATTTAGTTAAATAGGGTGGTATTTTTGAGTATTCAAAATTATGGTTGTATAACTCGAAGGTGTAAATTCAGTTAGCGATTAATATCAAACACTTCAAATATTAATGTACACACGTCACATTAGCTAGTGGTGTGATAGTTTGGTCGAATTTATCACTTGCATATTTTTTTATAAAATTCAACTTGACTATTTTAAGAGGTACCTAGTATTAACGATTATTTACATCAATTCTCTTCGTCAAAACTATATCACTTAAGGTCTTGTGAAATTTGTTTTTGATCAAAATTCCAATATCATCCACATTTAACTTGTTTAATCCAAACAAAAAGTACTTAGTTCAATAATAACAATTATTATTAACCGAACTGCCCTGGACAAAAACTTTGACTTTGAGTTGTCCATAGTTGCTCATGATACTAACCTCATATAACTAAGGAGATGAATTCTTTATTGAGTATTGTTTCATTTCCAATGCTTCAACTCGGACCCAACTATAGTTGTTTGATAGACGCCATGCCACGTTTAACTATAATCAAAGTGGAGTGTCCATATTAAAGTTCAATAGTATTCTCCAGTTGAAAGAACTATGTAATATCGTCACTTCAAGATCCTCTGTTTGACCTTAGTTATATTAACTAACAAAAAAAATCTCGAGTGAGTCATTCCATAGTCATCCAATAACTACCACCACATAACCCCTTGGTGTCTGCAACTACCATAAGTATAACACTACCCGACATTTAGGAAGCATTATGTATAGTAGTCTTAATGGATGTATAGATATCCAATCTTGAAACATCTTGACTAGAAATATTTAAAATAATACGTTATTTTTAATGTGGTAAATTTCTCATGATTATAACATATTGCAATTACTATCACATAACATATTATTTAGGGATTTTCTACTTAATATACTTAAATAAAATAAATAGTTACCATAATATAATATGTTAAGTATATAATAGAAAGAAAAACAACTTTCTTTCGAATGTGATTCTTTTATTATAACACCCCGTAAAATGACAGGAAATTAATTAACAAGAGTTAATTAACTTATAATAAAGCTAAAAATGGAAATTTAACAAATGTTAGAATTTGGCAATGATACTTGCAACACTGTGTTCATGGCGATCTTCTGAGCAACTTTCATATATAAAGCTTCGCAATCGAAGTTCAAACGAAGAAGTTATCGACATTTGAATCGGATCAAAAATAATTCAAAACAAATTAAATAATAAATATAAATAAATTAGCGTTAACGTTTAAACGTTAATATAAGCAGTTGGTACCATCATTGATTGCCTCTATGGGCCGGTCAACCATTGGCGATCGACCACTAGAGACGGGTCAATTGGTTGGCAATGATAGCTAGGGTTTGTTCAACATAAACGACTCAGATTTGATATATTTGATAGGACGATCCTGACACATCTAGGCAACTATAAATAAGAGACTAGCCCTCTCAATATTTTACATATAAATCTAAAGCTAGGAATGACACCGTGCCCAATTCTATTCCTCCATGCAAATTTCTTAAACTCCAATTTCAAACATAAATATATATTTAAGGATTAAGGGAAGGATTAAAGAAAACAAGCTAAAGGGATAGAAGATAAATCGGAGGAGGAGATAGGCAATAGCACTAAAGGGAAATCCAAGGGGATTGCAGTTGGGATTATCAATGAGTGGAATCTTAATTTTTCCTTAATAGTATCTTATGTAATTTGTTTATGGATTTGTATTGTGCCTTGGAAAATTTTGAATACAAAAACTTATCAATTCAAAACCGCAAAATTTTCCCATAAAATGTAAGTTTTGAAATTTGTTGGAATTTTAATTGTTTTATTTTAATATAGTGGATTAGTTTATTGTTACTACAATATGAATATTTTTTATTCCATTTAATTGTACCTCTCAAACTTTGATTGTAATGACAAAGAATTCTACATGGAAAATAGAAATGGGTGTGCAACGTAGGGAAAAAGGGGATTTTTCCTCTTATCTGTAGTTTACACTACCTATTTCAATAGTTAAAATAAATATGCTTTCTTTGTCATTTCAGCAATATATGTTTAAAAAGTTGAATGGAATTTAAAAGATTGGAATTGTAAATTTGCCTCTTTGGAAAAAGAGGTCGTGGTTTACTATATTAATATAAAATGAATTACATGTTTTGGATCTCAATTTGAATATATATAAGTCTATTTAGTGTAGCTAATTTGTTGATGTTGTTAGCCATCATGTAATTTGCTATAATGGATTGGGATTTGTATAGAAAATGCAAATGTTAATTCATTAAAATAACATATCATCCCGAACAAGAAATGGACAAACTAGCTAAATAAATTAGCCATAATTTAATGTTACCCATATAATAACATATACTTTGAAATTTTGATTTAACCAATTATAATTACAAACTAGTAACTTATACAACTAATAAGGCATTGAATAAAGAAACCGACAAATAAATGATAATTAACGATCAAAGTAAATCTAATAAAATTAGTTAAGAAATATTGGAATTTAATGCATAAAAAATGGCGCAATAAGGAGTTTCCCCTATAAGGCCTTTAAATGCATAAATACTGGTGTACACACACAGATATATATATATATATATATATATATATATATATATATGTGTGTGTGTGTGTGTGTGTGTGTGTCTAATATGTTGGCATAGTTCAATATTTAATTTTAGGGAGTGAGTATATGGCTAAATTATAAGGAATTGAGGCCAGTTGAAAGCACACAGAAGTCTGCCCAACTATTCTGGCTACCAGCAGTGTGACTTTTACAACGGATCAGGACATTGCCTATAATAACTACCTACGGTGGATATGAGGTTAGTCCTAATTATGTAGGGTAAATTTACCTAGTTGATCTGGCTACTAGCACGTACAAATAGTCGGAATAATATAAGATGTCAAAATTTGGTTACAGGCCATACGGACAGGGAAATTTTAGAAGTCTGCTTCGGGGTTGAGGTATTAAATAGCTAGTTTAGTGTCTTGCTCCTTCCCATTAAAAGTATTAAACGACTTAGAGCGCTTCTGCTTTAGGATCGAGGTATTAAATGGATGTTAAGCTCTATCTCTTTCCTAATTAAGAAGAATTAAATGGTTGGGATTTCCTTTTTGGAGTAGGGCAGTTCCAACAAATGGCTAGCTTCAAAATGGACCTAAGGTTTGATAGATTTTTATCGAATCAAAAATTATGCCTGTTTCAAAGAGGGTTGTTACATTTGGTATAAGAGCATAGGTTTACTTAATCAACGGGCATAGGATACGCGAGAGTGCATATTTTGTATTTTTTGAAATAATTTTCAAAATATCACTATACATATATGAGTATACATATACGGACATACACAAACTTTGAACCTACATATAGTTGATAACGGCTAAAAACAACGGCTCTGAGGTCGGGAACCACACCATCCAAGAGATACCCACCATACTGGGTATGCCAGTGTGGTTTCGATAATACTTAAGAGTCATGGGCAGGTCCCTATTCCCCAGTAAGCTGCACCAGTCATGCCAGTTACTCCACCCGTTGAACCGTCAGTATGTCCACTAGACTTTTCCTAAGTTATGTAAGGATTTTCAGAATATAGGTAGACAAGTATTCTTAGGTACAGAGGACTTTGTAGAAACCAAAGCTTGGATCAATGGTTGTGACCACATATTTAAGGAAATAGAGTTGGATGGCCGAGTCAGGAGGAAGTTAACTGCATAGCACTTGAAAGGGGAGGCACTGAACTGGTGGACCATAGTGAACGCAGACAACACTGAGGAAGGCATAACTTGGGCTAAATTTAAAACTTGCTTCGAATCATGATTCATGTCGAACATTGAAGTGAATCTTCAATTGGTAGATTTCATCCATCTGAAACAAGGGGACTCCACGGTAAAGGAGTATATTAACAAGTTTACAAAATTAGCCAAATTTGGGATGAGCCTGATAGACACCCAAGTAAAGAAAGCAATGAAATTTGTAAAGGGCCTAAATTCTCTCTTAAGGGAACTACTTTTAACTTAAGTTCATATAGGCACCACTTATGAGATGCTAGTCGAAATGGCCCTACTTTAGATTGTTGGTAAAGAAGAAGTGGAGAATGTAGAGAAGTCCGATAACCAGGCTGGATCTAAAAAGGGAAGTTCTGAAAAGATAAGAAGGCCAAGGGAAAAATCAAGAAGAGAGATCTAACATGCACATATGCCATAAGAAGGGACACATCGCTAAGGATTGTAAGGTGAGCTTAATAATGGAGGAGTTTAAAGGGAAATGCTATCATTGGCACAAAGAAGGGCATTATAAGAACCATATCCGGAACTAGCCAAGGAGGGACAGGTTGAGCAAACTTATGCCATTAAAGTTGTACCTAACTCAAGAAAGCCTCCTCTCAAAGACAAAGGAAAAGCTGCTATGGAGGGTATGGCTATTATTTCTGGGCATACTATTCGCACGCTATTTGATTCAGGAGCATCACATTCATTCATAGCCAGTAATGTTGTTAAAGAATTGGAATTAAAAACCAAAATTTTCACTAACCCCGTAGTTGTGTCGAATCCTAATAGGGGTTGACGCATCTTTCTATGATTTTTAAAGACCCAGTGGTAGATATGTGTAATGTTCACTTTATACGTAATGTGTATGTTCTGGGTTTTAAGGGATATAGACTTATCTTGGGGATGGATTTGTTATCTTACTAAGGGTTATCTTAGACCGTGATAGGAGGATTTTATTGTTGAGGAGTTACATGGGGCAAGATATAGATGTTCATTGGATACCCCATGGCTCAGATATGTTACTCTATCAGCATTTTGTTAGCCTATCGCGGGATGTGCTCTCATCTATACCCATAGTTCGAGAATTTTTGGACGTTTTTTATGAAGTCACTGGTCTTCCATCCCAAAGAGAAATAGAGTTCGGGATTGATTTGAATTAAGACGCTAGACCTATTGCACTGCCATTGAGGCATATGGCCCCAAAGAAAGGCAAGAACTAGATAAACAAATTTCGAAGCTATTACAGAAGAAGTTTACTCACCGTAGTACTTTAGAATGGAGAGCACCAGCTGTCCTTACCATTAAGGGAGATGGCTGTTTAAGGCTATGCGTCAATTATCGAGCACTCAACAACCTAACTAAGAAGAACATGTATCCTTTACCTAGAATAGATGACTTATTTAACCAACTGGAGCCAAAGTCTTTTCTCGACTAGAATTGGCCATTGGATTCCATTAATTAAGAGCGACCGAGGATAGCAAGGAGAAGGCCACCTTTTGCACTCTAGATGAACTGTATGAATGGGAGGTAATACCTTTTGGTTTGACAAATGCCACAGCATACTTTGCAGAATTGATGAGTATAGTCTTTGGGGGCGCTGAACAAGTTCATAGTAGTACTTGTAGATGATATTAGTATTCCGAAAAATTAAAGATGAACATGAAGACCACCTAAGGTAAGTACTAGAGACCTTGAGAAGGCACAAGCTAAAAGCCAAATTCTCAAGTTGTCATATTTGGACATTGTCTCTGAGAAAGGGTTATCTGTTGAACCTACAAAAGTAGCATCTATTCAGGACTGGAAGACTCCTAAGAATGCTACTGAAGTCAAAAAAATTCTTGGTTTGGTAGGTTACTATAAGAAGTTCATTAAGGACCTCGCAAAGATATCAATACCATTGACTCGCCTAACCAAGAAAAATGTAGTCTTCACATGAGATAAGAAATGCATTAAAACCTTCGGATCCTAAAGAAGCTATTAACTGGTGCACCTATACTTACAACCCCAGATGGTTCGAAGCCTTTCACTATTTACAATGATGCATGTGGTATATGTTAGGAGCTGTTCTTATGCAAGAAGGAAAGGTGATAGTCTATGCAAGCAGGCAGTTGAAGGACCATGAGAAAAGATATCCACTCATGATTTAGAATTAGTGGCTATAATATTCGCCTTGAAAATTTAAGGGCATTATCTTTTAGGAGAATGGTTTGAGCTATTTACTGATCATAAGTCCCTTAAATACCCGTTTTCCTAAAAAGATATGAACTTAGGCATTAAAGGTGCCACTGGAAAAGGGAATCTCGCTGTCGACGTCCTTAGCCGGAGACATGCTACTTTTGGTGCATGTATGAGTGGAGATAGTTGGAGTTCCTTTCAAATTTTAATTTCCAACCGCCATCAGAATTCACCACAGGACATTTAGCAGTAATGAAAGTAAGGCTAGCATTAATAGACCACATCAGTCAGGAATGGAAGATGGATGCAGCAATAGTTGATATTTTGGATAAGTTGAATATGGGAGAGTATTCCCCCATTTCATTAGGTATTCGATCGACGAAAGAGGATGGCTAAAAAGAGATGGATGCCTATGTATTCTACTGGTGGAGGACATTCTAAAGGAAGTACTGGCTGAGTACCACCATTCTAGGATGACTATGCACCCCAATGGAGATAAGATGTACAGAAACATGAAGTGGATTTTCTATTGGCCGAGAATGAGAAGGCAAGCAACAGAATATGTAGCTAGGTATTTGACATATTAATGAATCAAAGCTGAACAAGGAAAGACCGTAGGTCTATTATTACTGTTGGAGGTTCCAACCTATAAGTAGGAACACATATCAATGGATTTCATAGATGTGTTGCCTAGGAGTCTAAGAGGCAAGGAAGCTATTTGGGTTATAGTGGATGGGCTCACTAATAGTGCCCACTTTATTCCAATGAGAAGTAATAGGATCATAGCATCTCCAGCATAGATTTACATCAAGTGGTCTGATTACATGGAATTCTAATCAGTATTGTCAGTGATAGGGACCCCTTATTCACTAGTGAGTTTTGGAGGAGGTCATAGTCATCTTTAGGGATGACACTAGATCTTAGCACTACTTACCACTCTCAGACCGACGGAAAGATGGAAAGGGTGAACATGGCCTTGAAGGATTTACTGAGGGCTTGCATCATGTATTTTGGAGGACATTGGAAGCAACATTTACTTTTAGTAATGTTTACCTATAATAATAGTTACTAGGCGGTGATAGGTATGGCACCATTTGAAGTGTTATATAGGAGGCCACACAAGTCACCAAATTGTTAATGGAAAACCCCGACAAAATTATACTTGGACCAGATTTGATCCACAAGACCATGGAGAAGATTAAGGTAATTGGGCGGCGAATGAAGACCGTTTAGGACCGACAGAAGTCATATGTTGTTAGGCGAAGGAAAGGAATAGGATTCTTAGTTTAGGACATGGTATTTGTTAAGGTTTCCTCTCTTAGAAAGGTAATGAGGTTTGGGACCATGAGGAAGTTGGTGCCGAGATTTGTTGAGTCTTTCCCAATTTTAGAGAGAGTGGGGAAACTTACGTATTGGGTAGAGCTTCTAGCTAAATTGGCTAGAGTTCATACTAGTTTCCATGTATCGCACCTGAGGAGGTGTCTACATAGCACAACCACCATAATAGAGCCTGATCAGTTGGCAGATATAGAGACAGAGCCTATAGCACCACATGCCATCGCACACATAGTGGGGCACAGAGTTAGAAAGCTTTGTAACAAACAAATTAGGCTGGTCCGAGTATAATGTTGAGATAGTCCATCAGAAAGCACTTGGAAACAGAAGAGAAGATGAGGGATTCTCATCCATAGGTTTTCTTTGGTAAAGTTCCTCTCTATAGATTTATTATTTTACAGGTTTTGGTTGCATCATGGTTGCTACGATTGAGTAGTAGGGGATGGTTGCTACACTTTTTCCTATTTTTTCTACGCTCATATAGAACTTCATGCATATTTAGTTGTTTGCATACGTGCCTATATATCACGATTTTGCATTCACGCTTAGGTTAAGCTCACGTATACATATTTTGCATGCATAATCACGTTACACTTTTGGTTGAGTATATAGTTGTGTAGATAACTAGATTGTACAATATGGTAGTAGAATGCACATTACGCTACTCGTCCCTTAGGGATTTCGAGGATGAAATTCTTCTAAGGGGGAGAATGTAACACTCCGTAAAATGAATAAGAAATTAATTAAGAATATTTAATTAATTTATAATAAAGCTAAAAATAGAAATTTAGCAAACTTCAGAATTTGGCTATGAAACTTACAACATTGTGTTTGTAGTGATCTTTTGAGCGACTTTCATATAAAGTTTCATAATCGAAGTACAAACGAAGAATTTATCGATGTTTGATGATTTCGGATCGAAAATAATTCAAAATGAATTAAATAGCAAATATAAAGAAATTAACAGTAACGTATAAATGTTAACATAAGCGGTTGGGACCACCGGCCCACCGCTTCCATGGGCCATTTGACTGCTTATAAAGACCGATCGACTAGTTGGAGGTGTGACGGCTAGTGTTTTGTTTGGCCTTAACGGCCACATATGATTGGACGGTTGTGGCACATCTAAGCAACTATAAATAAGAGGCTAGCCCCCTTATTCTTTTCATACAAATCTAAAGCCAAGAATGATGGTCTGCTCACTTCTCTTCCTCCACATAAATTTCTTAAACTACAATTTCAAAAATAAATATATACATTTAAGGATCAGGGAAGGATTAAAGGAAACAAACTAAAGGGAAAAGAGATAAATCGAAGGAAGAGATAGGTAATAATATGAAGGATAAATCCAAGGGGATTGAAGTTGGGATTACCAGTAAGTGGAAATCTTAATTTTTCCTTAATAGTATCCTTTGTAGTTTCTTTTTGGATTTGTACCATGCCTTGGGAAATTTTAAATACGAAAACTTATCAATTTAAAACCTTAAAATTTTCCCATTAAATATAAGTTATGAAATTTGTTGGAATTCTATTTGTTTTATTTTAATACAGTGGAATTGGATTTATTATTATTGCAATATGAATATTCTGTATTCATTTAATTCTACCTCTCAAACTTTGATTGTAATGAGAAAGAATTCTACATGGAAAATAGAAATAGGTGTCCAAAGTAGGGAAAAAGGGATTTTTCGTCTTATTTGTAGTTTTTACCGCCTATTTTAATAGCTAAAATAGATATGCTTTCTTTGTCGTTTCAGCGATATGCATTTAAAAAGTTGAATGGAATACAAAAGATTGGAATTATAAATTTGCTTTTTTGGTAAAAGAGGCTGTGGTTCTACTATATTAATATACAATAAATTGCATGTTTTGGGCTCCAATTTGAATATATACAAATATACTTATTGTAGCTGATTTGTTGATGATGTTAGCTATTACGAAATTTGTTGTGGAACTTTTATATAAATTATAGATGTTTACACATTAAAATAACATATCACCCCAAATGAGAAATGGGCAAATTAGCTAAATAAATATAGAAACAAATTAGTTATAATTTAATGTTAACATATTCTTTTAAATTTTGAAATTGACCGATTAATTATAAACATGTAACATATATAATAAATGAGGCATTTAATAAAGAAATCGATAAATAAATGATAATTAGCAATCAAAGTAAATCTAATAAAATTAGTAAAGGACAATTATGGAATTTAATCCATAAACAAAAGGCACAATAAGGAGTTTCTCTTATAAGGCCTTTAAATGCATAAATACGGGTGAGGTGTGTATGCTTGTGTCTGTTGGCATAGTTAACCATTTATTTTTAGGGAGTTGGAATATGGCTAAGTTATGAGGAAGCGAGGTCAGTTGAATGCACATAGAAGTCTGCCCAGCTAATCTGACTACTAGCCGTGTGACTTTTGTAGCTGATGTGGAACATCGTTAAGATATGATTGGACGAGAGGTGGGTTGTTGAACCCGATATACTCCATAGTTTTGTTGCACCCGCTTTTATATTCATGGAGTTAGGCTTGTAAGGCCATTAACCTACATTAGAGATATACATAGAGAAGTATATTTAATATGTAAGACATGATAATTATTTGAAGTCTTACTGCTTGTATATACTATTATTATAAAAATCGAGGTTTTAATTCACCAGACATTATTGTTCTGACTCTCTCCTCATTACAGCCTACAAGTTAGGTACATCGATGAGTGTGGAGAAGATGGTTTGAGACTTGGTAGGCGGTTATCTACTATAGGTATCTATTTATGTTGGTATGATATACCCATACTACGTATCAGACATGTTTTTTGTACTATTGAGACAATCCACTTTAGTGATTTGGTATTATTAGATGGGTACTATATTTTATTCCTTTCAAGGTGGGGCTGATGTGCACGTAAAAATGTACATTTTTACTCACATACTTAATCTCATTTTAGTAAAAGAAATGTCATAATTGGGTGTTTTTGCATGTTTAACACCAATTTCAAAAATGCTTTCAAGTCATCATTCATGTATTTACATGGGGGCAAAATGGCAATTTTCATGTGTGAGTTAATTTGGAAAAAAATTACATGCACATTTTAATTTGTTTTGTAGGAATTTTGATTCAACTTGGAAGCGGCTTCATGGAAATATGCATATATAAGAGTTGGAAGCCAAAGAAATGAAGAAATAAAAGAATTCATGTAATCATGGAGGACCCCACCTACCCACTAATTAATAAACCCCACCTACCCACTATAAGAGCTAATGCACATGTTAGTGGAGATTAAAAGCACATGCACATTTAATGGAGGATTAATTTCATGCGAATGATAACTTGGAGGCCACACTACCTCAAGGGCATTTTAGGGAGTTCCCTAAAAATGGATTAGGGTTTTAGTCATGTATAAATAACCCTCTTATGTCAATGTAATGAGGCTTATTATCTTATCATACTATGTAAGTTGTAGCCACAAAATTAATGAGAAATAAAATGGCTTCCTAAGCCTCTTCTTCTTCTTTGTTCTTTACATGCTTTTATTGTATTTTATGCTTATTATTATTTACATGCTCTCTTACCTTTTATGTTAGTAGATTAGATTTCCATTTATGCACTTAGTTTAGTTTTATTTTTATGCAAGTAGTTAGTTCTTTTTATTTTAATTAGCTTGCACTTGCCTTTTTTCTATGTTGAAATTTACATGTGTTGAAATGATAACACAAATGAGAAGCTAAATCCATTGAATTTAGGGGTTAATGAAGCTCTCTCAAATTATGTAGATTCGACATATTTTATTGTCTATGATCTCTTTTTAATGCTTAATGAAAAGTTGGATTATGATGTAAGTTTATTAAGAAATTTGATAGCCTATGTTGTGTTTCTAATCACAAATAGGCTATGCTTAATCCAACATAAACACAGTTTACATCATCATCTTGCTAATTGATTTTGATAATGAAATTAAAGTAGAATCAAAATTTGATGATCTATGTTACTAAATAAAATAGTAAATAGATCATGCTTAAAATAGCTTTTGCTTTGACTTCATGTTCATTTTCATTACAATTAATAATGAAAGTCTATATGAGTGGATCGTATAGATTATATGCAAGTATAAACAACTAACTATATAATATAACTCTATAACTGATAGTAGCAAAGTAAATGAAAATAATCACACCGGTATTTTATACTGGTTCGGACCTCCAGTCCTACGTCCAGTCCCGAAGCTCCTCTTTGGAATTTCCTTTCAACTAACCCTCGCTTAACCCGGAGGAACAGGTTTACAATAGCAGAGTTTCTTTGTCAAGAATGTGTTCTGTAACACGGATGTTGACTATTGAGTACAAAAGTGCTTCCAATATATATCTATCTAGAGAATATCTGAATGAGGAGTTCTGTATATATGGAAGGGTTAATTACAGGTAGTTGATTGCTTATAGATCAAGAATAAATCAGAGTACAAGAGATAAGAGTGTAAGTAAGTCAGATTCATTTCTTCTCTTGAATTCCTGATGCTATTTATAGTGATGAGGAGTTTTCTTGTATAGTTGCATCTGTTGTAATCTCCGTAAAGTCGCTTCTGATGGTGATGAAGAGTTGCGACAAAGAGAAGTGGATGTGTCTTTTCGAATGTGGCAGTTGAGCTTTGAAAATGCACAGTCGAGTGTAATGACCCATATTTTTACGGATCGAAAAGTTAGTCAAAATCTGGAATTCTTAGCGTTGTTAAGTCATTTCAGATTTTAGGCAAAATTTTGTTCAAGTCCTAGGTCGTAAACGACCTAAGTGATAAGTCGTGACCGACTTAAGTGGTTTAGGCGACCTAAGGAAACTAGGCGAGTTAGCAACCTTAGGAGGATAGGTCGGCAACGACCTAAGGAACTGTTGTGAGCGACCTAAGTGTGGGTGTTGGATAGTTAAGTCGTCTAGACGACTTAATAGTTAGGTCGCATCCCAGTTGTTCGCGACTTATGATAGGTCGCGTGGAAGCTTAAGGGATTAGGTCGTAGCCTACCTGTTAAGTCGTAGGTCTCTGGGTTTTGGTTTAGTGTTAGGTCGTAGCCTATGTGTTAAGTCGCGAGCGACCTAGGAGTTAGAATAGATAAGTCGTGGGGTTTTTAGGTCGCAAGGTTTTATAAGTCGTAGATCGTATCCCAGTTGACTCGTTAAGGCGGTATTGTTGCTGAGTCGAGTGTGCTGAGTCGTTAGGTCGTATAGGCACACATGAGCTTAGGTCGTAGGTTGCTGGGTACGTTAAGTCGTAGACGACTTAGGAGTTGAGTCATAACCCGGTTAAGTCTTATCTTGATAGGTCGTAACCCTGATAGATCGGCAAAGTTGCTAAGTTGTTTAGGTCGTATGGAGGTTAAGTCGTAACCTAGTTATCTGTTAAGTCGGAGGCCCTGCTAAGTTATAAGTCGTAGACTAGTGGGTTTTGATAAGTCGTAGGTTGGCATAGCAGTTAAGTCGTAGGTCGTCTGGGGTGTTAATTCAGAGAGGGAGTTAAGTCGGAGACGACTTATAGAGGCAAACGACCTAAGATTTCAGCTATAAATACTCGTCCATTTCTCACTTTTTGGGATCTGGATTTCGAAGCGACGAAGTGCTGCCATTTTGAGAGCTCGACTTCCTCACTTCTTCACTTCTTTTCTCCACTCTAATCTAGTGATTCCATCCATCCAAGTTGAAGATCAAATTGAAGATTCAAGAGCTTAGATTGAAGATCTACATCCATTGAAGTGAGATTTCACCGTTTGAAGCGGATTCGTGATAGATCAAGCTAGATCCTTCGCTGTCCAGATCTGAAGCGTGTTGATTTGAGATTGTTTAGGTGATTTGGTGAGTGGTGATTATCCCTCACACGGATCCAAAGGAGTATATCGGATCGTTGGCTTGATTTGGTGTTAAAGTAGTGGTTTCCATGCATTTTCTTCATCCTAAGTGTAGATCCATATAGATTCATTGTTCATGATGATGTTACATCCATTTTACTACATGTTAACCTATGCAAGTTCATTCATCAAGATTATAGAGATATTGTTCATGTTTTCATGCTTATTAGACTTTCAACTCTTTAATTACGAAATTGCCATTATTGTGATAATTGTCTACTTAGATCATATTTAAATGCTTGATTGTTTGGATTAATGTTTGATTTGATTGATTGCTATGAATTAGATGATTGATGATTTGATTTAGACCGAAGATGATTCAAAAGCTAAGAGAAAGGCTCTTGAATTGGGAAAAGCTGCTTGTGGCATATGTAGCGGATGGTGAAGCTCTTATGCATAGATTTGATGATGATGTTGAGATGAGACTTTGCGAGGATGTGATGAAGCGAAGCATGATATGAGATAGCCTTGGTCTAATCTAGACGGGATCATTCCAAGCATGTTGATAACTCGGTGATATGGTTCGAGTTAAAGGATAATGGTTTGCTCGAGAGGCGCTTGAGCTAGTATGGAAATAGTCGTCGAGGAGGATGACTAGAAGGCTGAGATCTCATCGTTGTTGAAGGTTCTAGCATGCTCAAAGCAAGGGTACGTTGGGCAGATTTGATAGTCCCTGAAGGCTACTGATTGGGTAGTCAAGTACTCTGGGCAGATTCGATAGTCCTAGGCACGGGTCACGATGACGTGCGGGGGTTATGTCTAGAACCGGGGTTTCCATTAGCCCTTGACGGACGGTTGAAAGAATGTGCCGGTCACTCAATTAACGGTGATATCGAAGCAATGATAACAGTGATAGCCAGAGTCATGGATGTTTGGTTGTATCGTCATTCGGTCTCAAGAGTAGTGTTTTCTGGGTGCTTATCTGATCTTGGTTTAGGCCTTGGGGGTTTGTACTTGGAAAACATCGCCCTTGACTCGAGTGATAATTTCTTTACTTTACATTGTATGCTTTGCTATGTTTGCTTCTACTTAGTGTGTGTCTGGGGGCTATCACTGTAGATAGAGGTTAGAGTGGGAGGGTTGTATTCCTATTCCTTTTCCTTTATGCTCTTTTGGTATGTTGTTAGTTAATTTACTGCTCACTAAGACTGTTGTCTGACTTAAGGCTTTATGTTTTTAACTCTTATTGCCTTGGGCTGTTCGTCCATTTTGGGACGGGCAGACTAGGTAGCAGGTGACAGGTGCTGATCTTGCTTCCCACGGTGCTGATATCGAAGACGAGCTGGAGGGTTGCATATTATTTTCTTATCATATGTACTGGATGTTCCGCTGCTTTGTATTCTCTGAGTGATATGTAGTGAGGCTAGTTGTATTGACGATTCAGATGTTTGTATTCAACTATTATGAAGTTTTATTGATGAGATTCTATTCTGTGAAGCTTCACTATATATATGTTCTATTGTATTTTGTCCATGCGCTGTGAGTAATACGATAGATTCTGTTGTTTTAATTTACCCTGACAATCGTCCATGGCTGCCTGGCACACTTTACAGCGCACTTTCTCTAGGTTCAGTGCAGGTGTTATGGGCGGTCGTCACATCGAGTCTCGAATCAGACGTCTGGAGAGTAACCTCAGACGTCTGGTCTTCATATCTGTTTTATGCCTAGGTACTTTTCAGACGTCTGACATTGGTAACCAGACGTCTGGTTGCTTCTGAATTATGAACCAGAGGAATCATTCAGACGTCTGGATAGTGCTCTCAGACGTCTGAAAGTGTGCATGTTGCTTTATCTTGTGCATGTCTTATTTCTCTTCAACCTTTACTGATTTGATGTCTTTTGATTCTTCTTTTGAGTGTTGCTTTAGTCTCTTTGGTGATGTTACTCTATCAACTATCTGTAAATATAGATATATATGTACATTCAATTTCCATTGTATAGTTGTTATCATCGAAACCATAGAATTGATTTCCTAACAATCTCCCCCTTTTTGATGATGACAACTATTCAATGTACTTATATATATATATTTCAAATCTCCCCCTGAATATGTGCTTAGATTTGTTGATAAGATTATATATATATTTCTCCCCCTTTGACATTATCAAAAAGAATATATAAAAGATCAAGCCAAAAAAAATCTCATTAATAATAAGAAGGAGTTAAATTATCACTAAGAAGGAGATGTCAAAGCTTTAGACAAGATCTTGAAGTGAACAAATTCCTAAACTTCGTCTGAGTTTTATGAAAGTTTGTTCGTTTAATGGTTTTGTAAATATGTCGGCTACTTGATTTTCGGTACTTACGAATTCTAAAGATATAGTTCCTTTTTCGACATGGTCTCGTAAGAAATGATGTCGTATATCTATATGTTTGGTTCATGAGTGATTTACAGGATTTTTTGACAAATTTATAGCACTTGTGTTGTCACAATATATTGGAGATTTTTTGATGATTTTACCAAAATCCATTAGTGTTTGTTGCATGTATATTACTTGCGCACATGCTAGAGCTGCGGAAATGTATTCAGCTTCACAAGTAGATAAAGAAACACAATTTTGCTTTTTACTAAACCACGAAACTAAAGATTGTCCGATAAAATGACATGTTCCACTAGTACTCTTACGGTCTGTTCTACAGCCACCAAAATCCGCATCGCTATATGAGACAAGTTCAAAAGGTGATCCTTTAGGATAAAACAAACCATAATCTTTAGTATTAGATAAATAACGTAAAATGCGCTTAACAAATCTTAGATGAGATTCTTTTGGTTTAGCTTGAAATCGAGCACAAAGACATACACTCATCATAATATCTGGTCGACTAGCTGTTAAATATAGTAAAGAACCAATCATACTTCGATATAACTTTTCATCAAAATCTTTTCCATTTTCATCTTTTTCTAAGTGAATAGTAGTACTCATTGGTGTTGGTTTGCTTGAAGTTTTATCCATTTTAAAGCGATGTAATAAATCATTACAATATTTTTCTTGGTGAATAAAAATTCCACTTTCTAATTGTTTTATTTGTAATCCTAAGAAGAAATTTAATTCTCCCATGTGTGACATTTCAAATTCATTTGTCATAATATTTGAAAAATCATTACATAGCTTTTCGTTGGTTGAACCAAAGATGATATCATCAACATAAATTTGTACAACTAAAATATCGTCATTTTCTCTTTTAATGAATAAAGTTGTATCTATTTTTCCTATATGAAAACCAGATGTTATTAGGTGATTTTTAAGACGTTCGTACCATGCACGAGGTGCTTGTTTTAATCCATATAGTGGTTTATGTAATTTAAAAACATGACCGGGATAATTTTCATGAACAAAAAGTGGTGGTTGTTCAACGTATACATTTTCTTTGATAAAACCATTCAAAAAGGCACTTTTGACATCCATTTGAAATAATTTAAAATTATTATGAGTTGAAAAAGAGAGTAAAGTACGAATGGCTTCTAATCTTGCTACCGGTGCAAAAGTTTCATCGTAATCTATGCCTTCTTCTTGATTGTAGCCCTGAGCCACTAGTCATGCTTTATTTCTAACAATATTTCCACTTTCATCCGCCTTATTTTTAAATACCCATTTTGTTCCTATTACCGATTGATCTTCAGGTCTTGGTACTAATTCCCATACGTTATTACGTTCAAATTGATGTAATTCTTCTTGCATAGCTATTATCCAAAAATTATCATTTGAGGCTTCTTTATAATTCTTTGGTTCAAAGTTTGATACAAATGCTATATGACTTATTTGATTGAGTTGATTTCTAGTAACTCTTGAATTAAGATCTCCAATAATATTATCTATTGGATGATTCTTAAGAATCCTAGGAGATGATAAAATAGTGTTATTTTGTATATTGGCTTCATTATTACTAGAATTTGTTGAGTTTGTTGGTGGAATAATTTCTTCTTCATCATTAGTCTGTTGTTTGAAAGGGTTTTCGTCAAACGAGACATGTAGACTCTCTTCTATAGTATTATTCTTTTTAATAAAAATTCTATATGCCTTGCTACGATCTGAATACCCAACAAAGATACCTTCATCGGCTTTTGGATCAAATTTTCCTAATTTTTCTTTTGTATTTAATATAAAGCATTTTGAGCCAAAAGTTTTAAAGTATGATACTTTAGGTATTTTACCAAAAAATATTTCAAAACAAGTTTGTTTAGTCATTGGGCGAATAGTTACTCGATTCAATACATAACAGGATGTAGCAATAGCTTCGGCCCAAAAGTGTTTTGGTAATCCGCTACTATTTAATAATGTTCGTGCGCACTCTTGTAATGTACGATTTTTTCTTTCTACGACACCATTTTGTTGGGGTGTACGAGGAAAGGAAAAATTATGAGTTATTCCCTTTTTATTGCAAAAATTTGAAAAAAGATCGTTTTCGAATTCTCCTCCATGATCACTTCTAATATTTTTAATTTTCAAATTCATTTGAGTTTTAATCCGTTTTGCAAATATTTTAAACATACCAAAAGTATCGCTTTTATGTTTTAGAAATAAAGTCCATGTATACCTTGAGAAATCATCGACTATTTCAAAAACATATTTGTTATGATTAATAGATCTTACTTGTGTTGGACCAAATAAATCTAAATGTAATAATTCTAATGGTTGTTTTGTAGAAATATTATTTTTAGATTTAAACGAGCTTTTCTTTAGTTTACCAATTTGACAATCATCGCATAAATTTTCTACTTTGTAACTCATTTTAGGTAACCCTCTTACTAACTCATATTTAGCTAACTTATTAATATTCTTAAAATTAATATGACAAAATCGTTTATGCCATAACCATGGATCATCATGTTTGGCAGTTAAGCATAAGCTTGAATCTTTATTAATATTCATGTTTAATATATAAATATTTTTGTTTCTAAAACCTTCAAAAATGAGTTGTTTGTTATTATCTAAAATGTTACATCTATCTTTTTCAAAATTTATTTGAAAACCTTTATCACATAATTGACTAATGCTTAATAAGTTGTGTTTTAAATTTTCGACTAGTAAAACATTAGTAATAACAGGAGAGTTAGATATACCAGAGTTGATGACTTCTCCAATGCCTATGACAAATCCCTTTGAATTATCCCCAAATGTTACCATTCCACCATCGATGTATGTTATATTTGATAACATTTTTGAATTTCCAGTCATATGTTTGGAGCAACCGCTATATAGTATCCATTTCTCCTTATTTTTTATTTTGGGTACCTGCAAGATAAAAAATATTTTAATTGGTACCCACATATTTGATTAGGGTCCTAATTGTTAGAGGGAGGTAGCCATACCCAAGATGGTTTGGTACCTTTATAAATATAATTTTTATTATAAACTACATTTTCTAAGTAATTATTGATATGCTTTTGTCTAATCAATTTATTATTTGTTTTAGGAACCCAAATTTTCATATTTTTGGTATTCAATTTTTGTTTAGATAAACTTCTAATATTTTTAGCATTATTTTCTTTTTGTTTAGAGCATTTTCAAATCCTATTCCATTTCTATTACCTGATGGTTTTGATGTTTTGATAAGATTTTCCAAATCTTGTTTTCCTTTGTTGAATTTTGACACATTATTGGTAATTTTATCTAATTTTTCTTTTAATTCTCTATTTTCTGTTTTCAATAATTCAATACCCTTTTTAAAATCAACATTTTCTTTTAGCAAATTTTCTTTTTCTAGAGTAATGTTCTCACTTTCTATCACATTATCTCTTAATTTTTCTTGAGATATTTCAAGTTCTTCTTCTAAAATAGTTTTTTCATCTTTCAACATTCCTACTTCAAGTTCTAATCTATTTACTTTTACTATATATTCTTTGTTCAATTTTTTAATTTGTCTAAATTTATCATCTAATTCTATGCTAAGTTCAAGTAATTCTTCATAGCTAAGTTCCGGACATACCTCATCTTTTTGTGCCATAAAACACACATTAGCTTGTTCTCCGTCACTATCGCTATCACTTTCTGAAGATGAAGAATCGGAATCATCCCACGTTACCTTGAAAGCTTTCTTCTTTTTGAGTTTTTCAAATTTGCTTTTCTTTTTATCATTGTTAAGTTTTGGGCAATCCTTTTTCATGTGTCCGTATTGATCACATTCATAGCACTTAATTTGAGATAGATTTGTTGAGTTGGTTTTTCCTTCTTTTTGAAACTTGGTCATCTTTCTAAATTTCTTGAATCTATTATAGTTTTTGGCAATGAATACTATCTCATTTTCATCTAAATCTGAGTCATCATTCTTTATTGATGGAAATGCTATGTTCTTCGTCTCCGAATTTAACTCTTTACGTGCCTGCAAATTAGCTTCATAGGACATCAAATTTCCTATCAACTCTTCAACTTTGAGAGTGGAGAGATCATTAGCTTCTTCAATAGCTAATACCTTTCTTTCCCAATCAGGTGTTAAAGAATTGAGTATTCGAGAAACTAAATCAAAATCAGTAAACTTAACTCCTAATGCCATAAGATCATGTTGAATAGTTTGAAATCTAGAATACATGTCTACTATAGTTTCATTTTGTTTCATTTTAAATGATGAAAATTAATTTTGCAAAATTGAGATTTTAGTTTGTTTGACCTTTGTTGTACCTTCATGTGTAATTTGTAAGGTACGCCAAATATCAAATGCAGTAGTACATAACATGACACGTGAAAATTCATTTTTGTCAAGTGAGCAAAACAAAGCATTCATAGCTTTAGAATTATTTGATGCTAAGGTATTTTGTGCATTGGTCCATGTGTTCATAGCAGTAGTTGGAGCTTCATATTTATCTTGAGTGGCTGACCAAATTTCTAAACCATTAGCTTCCATAAAAATTCTCATACGTGTAGACCAATATGAATAATTAGAGCCATTAAAGAGTGGGGGTCGTGCTGTGGATTATCCTTCTTGAAAAATACTTGTCATATTAGAATGATTTAAAAAACATGTTACTGTTCTTTTAAACGTACCTTGCTCTGATACCAATTGAAAGTCTATATGAGTGGATCGTATAGATTATATGGAAGTATAAACAGCTAACTATATAATATAACTCTATAACTGATAGTAGCAAAGTAAATGAAAATAATCACACCGGTATTTTATACTGGTTCGGACCTCCAGTCCTACGTCCAGTCCCGAAGCTCCTCTTCGGAATTTCCTTTCAACTAACCCTCGCTTAACCTGGAGGAACAGGTTTACAATAGCAGAGTTTCTTTGTCAAGAATGTGTTCTGTAACACGGATGTTGACTATTGAGTACAAAAGTGCTTCCAATATATATCTATCTAGAGAATATTTGAATGAGGAGTTCTGTATATATGGAAGGGTTAATTACATGTAGTTGATTGCTTATAGATCAGGAATAAATCAGAGTACAAGAGATAAGAGTGTAAGTAAGTCAGATTCATTTCTTCTCTTGAATTCCTGATGCTATTTATAGTGATGAGGAGTTTTCTTGTATAGTTGGATCTGTTGTAATCTCCGTAAAGTCGCTTCTGATGGTGATGAAGAGTTGCGACAAAGAGAAGTGGATGTGTCTTTTCGAATGTGGCAGTTGAGCTTTGAAAATGCACAGTCGAGTCTCGAATCAGACGTCTGGAGAGTAACCTCAGACGCCTGGTCTTCATATCTGTTTTATGCCTAGGTCCTTTTCAGACGTCTGACATTGGTAACCAGACGTCTGGTTGCTTCTGAATTATGAACCAGAGGAATCATTCAGACGTCTGGATAGTGCTCTCAGACGTCTGAAAGTGTGCATGTTGCTTTATCTTGTGCATGTCTTATTTCTCTTCAACCTTTACTGATTTGATGTCTTTTGATTCTTCTTTTGAGTGTTGCTTTAGTCTCTTTGGTGATGTTACTCTATCAACTATCTGTAAATATAGATATATATGTACATTCGATTTCCATTGTATAGTTGTTATCATCGAAACCATAGAATTGATTTCCTAACAAATAATTGGTTTTAGTGTTGTATTAACAATTTAATGGTTTAAGTTGTGTTAATTAATAACAGAAATAGATCTTACTTATGATAAATACATCACTAATACTACTAGATTAAAATGAGAGATCATAGATTAAATCTTTGTTGATTTATGTGAGAGTATGAGATTGGATTTGCCTTTAAATTATCTCTTAATCTCATATTTTTATTCACCTTTTTAATTTAGTTTTTACATTTTTTTAAGCTTAAAATGATTTCAAACTCTATGGGTTAATTTAATTGAGTGGAATTTAAAATTAATTCATTTCCCTACAGATCGACCCGTACTCACATACATACTACAATTGTACGCCATGCGCTTGCGGTATTTTAAGGATATATTTTAACGGTGATTTTCTAACCGATAGAAAATCCATCATTATTTTAACAATATGAAATTCACAACAAGCTTTTTCCAATTCCAGAATGAAGTTCTGAAGGTACTCCAGCTCATCTCGGGAGCCAGATCGAAGAAGGTATCTCGTTGACATCTCCCGTCTTTTAGAGTTGGGGTGTTGCCGGTTAATATTTCTAATATTTTTAGCTATGTTTCATCAACTTTAGTGAAAGTGTACGTGTAGTACTAAGGATCGTGTAATATGGTATATAAGTGCGGAAACTGATAATAACAGTAAAATAAAAATTAAAGTAAGCACACCAGGAATTTTTATACTGGTTCGAACTTCTCGTTCTACGTCCAGTCCCAGAATACCCTCTGGATTTAAACTAAACCCCTCACTTAACCCGGAGGAATAGGTATACGACACCTGAGCAGCCGAACAGGAATTTTTCCGCCTCAACAGCCGAAGAGGACTTCAACTTAATACAAATAGTTTGTTGACGAATGTGTTCTGAATAACACTGATTGTCTTTTGATAGTACAACTTTCCTATAATCAAATCCTCAAGAGTATATATGTGTGTGAAGATTTAGAAGGAAGATAATCACGTATAATCGAAGTATATGAATTAAATCAAGGATTCTAGTGATATTAAATAAGAATGAATGCTTTTATTTGCAGAAATGAATAGAGAATAGAATTCAGAATTATAAACAAGAATCGGTGTTTGTAGAAGTGAATTGAACATGTTTATATAGTTATAGAATAGTTGCAATCTTTCATGAAGAGTTTCAATCAAAAGTTGTGTCCGAATCTCTTGAAATAAAAGACATTCCTCTTCATGAACAATTGCACCTCTTCGGAAAACTAGCCGTTATGTTCTGGGCGGTTGCCCGAGAAACCTGGGTCGGTCAGCTGAGTTTACAAATATAAATAAAACGGTGCATATTGGTGCTCTGGATACAAAGTCGGTCGACCGAAATTTCTGGTCGGTCGGCCGACCTGCTGTTATTTGCACAGTGCACACTAATTTTATATATAACTTAAATTGTGTGTGTGCGACTACTTGAGGAATGATTTTAACAATATTCTAAGACTCAATAAAATATTCATACTAAAATCTGGATTGTAGTCTTGTCTCCTTTGTAGTGTGTGATATATATGGTTTATTCTCTTTTTGTCGCTTTTGAATTCTCGTCGTATGATCTCTTAAGCTTGTGTCATGAATCAAAACTTCATGAATCAACATTATCCCCCTTTTTGATTGATGACAATACTTATATGACGAAGTAATATTCACATATATATTATAATTCTCCCCCTGAATATATGGCGACTTTTCCGCAAAAAAATCGTTAGCTTTCATACATTTCTCCCCCTTTGTCATCGACAAAAAGGAATACTTACTAGAAGTAATATGTTAAAGTAATGCGAATCATTGAAATTTAAATATTAAATATTCAAACCAAAATAGGAACAATTAAGGATGTTTGCTTAGTACACAACAATAATGAACAAAAATATATTGTTCTCATAAAGAAATTCTTGAAATTAAATTGTAAAACACTACAATTACTCCTCATCATCATCGGAATCCCAAAATTCTGGACGAGTATTTTCATCTAGAGGAGCCGGTTCCTTACCCCGTCTTTGAGTGGGAGGTGCGTGGGTTGCCGATGTGCTGGAACTTGTGTTTTCTGAAGTAGACCAAGAAAAATTTGGCGCTGGTCTTTTTCCGGGAGCAACAAAAGAAGCACCGGCTTCGGAAGTACATGATAAGGCATCCCATAAATTTACGAAGAAGCCTTTGATTTTCTTGAACCGCCCATCAATTTTTCGAAGTCGGGCATCCAAAGCTAGTTGATTTCGAGCCAAAATATCAATGGCAGCCTCTGTACTAGTACCGGGAGTTGGTCGTTGAATTGAGGTTTGACGAGTTATACGTTCCGTAGCATGAGTAGATGGTTGAGGTGTAGAATAGCTACGACGTAGTTGTTCTCGAGGAGTAGTACGCCATTGGTGAAAAGTTGTAATTTTGGACGGTGCATCGGGTAACTTCATTAGTTTTATGGTTCGTGAGTCAAAAGTACGAACTTTGGATGTTTCGGATTCCAGAGCATGGGTGACAAAGCTATTAATCAACCTCATTATGTATTCTCCATAATAAATATGAAGCATCTTTCCTTGGTTGAAAGAGAGAAATTCATCCATAAGAAGTTGTGCCCAATTTACTCGAATATTTCTGCACATAGCATACAATGCTTTGAAGTTTTCGGGATATACTAAGTGGTATGATCCTTATCTTGGAACAATAGACTTCATCATGAATCGATGAAAGAGTCGGGCTTTAGGTCGAAGGGATGAAGTTTGCCTTAAATCAGTAGCGTCATCTTCCAAAAATAGATGACTTAGACGGTCACGAGTCGATGTATTACAATCTACATCGTGTAACGAAATTCCACCCGGTCGAGCATTTAAAATGTGGTTAATTCGATCTATTGAGAGAAAAAATGAAGTACCACAAACCGATGTCCAAACACAATTTTCAGTGTTTCTTGGTGGATCAACAAGATTAAGGTTTGCTAGAAATAACTTGACCATAATATGATTGATTTTCAAGTTATTTTTTCTATGGTCAAGGAATGTATCAAGACCACTCTCAATAGCAGCATTTTCAATACCGTAGGAAGCAAAGTCAGGATAACTTACAAATGACACTTCAAAGAATTTGGCATCTTGAAGTTTTATCCATCTTTGAAGAGCTATATCATTAACTAGCCATGAAGCAATTTGTGTATCCACCGGAGTAGATGAAGATGAGCCACCGGTTGTCTTTGATTTCTTCTTGGGAGCCATTTGTTTTTGGAAGAAAAAAAAAATTTGAGAGATTTTTTAATGGGGGCTAGGTTAAAATCTGAATTTGGGGAAGTAAAAGTGAAGAGATAAAGTAAAAAGGTGAAAGGATGGGTATAAAACTGAAGTAGAAAACAGAAAATGATACGTTCGGTCGACCGGAAGCACTGGGTCGGCTGACCGAACTGGCAATCTGAAAGATGGTGAAATTCTCGGGAAGGGTTCGGCTGACCGAGTCAGGGTATTCGGTCGACCGACCTGGTAGAAATATGTTTTAAAATTCTCGGGATAGCTTCGGCTGACCGACTCAGGCTCTCCGGTCGACCGAGGCAGGTAAACAAACAAATTTTTGCTGTTTTTCAACAAAAAATTATAGAAATATAAATTATATTATTACATCATTTATATTTATACATCTTATTGAAAATAATAACATATATATATTTCATCAATTTTTTGTTTGGTTGATGGAGATACTACCATTGTATTCTTCCCTTTCTTCTTTTCAGGTGTATAGCCTGTATGGGAGTCTTCCCATGGTTTCCACCCGTGTCGGGGGTCTTTATCTGGAGAGGAGAAGTCTAGAACACGTTTAGGCATTGGAAAAGTAGGATAGGGGCCATTTTCGGGGATGCGATCAGAACAATCGTCGTCCGGAGATGTGTATGATAGATGAGAATTTTCAGAGTTATAGTAATCATTGTTTGAAGACATTTTTTCAAGTTTTGTTTTGTAAAACTTTTGTAGTATATGTTCTAATCAATAAGCATAGTACATATATATAACCATCTATTTTCTGAAAAATTAGTGGTTTAAAACAAATTTTAACTATAATCACAGAACTTTATAGCAAAACTGTTCGTAATTGTATGATATATAAGCTTTAGAGCTAAAAATAGTTTGTTCTAAAATTAAAGTTAATGGTACAGATTGTAAATAAAACTGAAACAAGAAACACCCATAGCTCAAGTAGCTATAATACAACATCTAACAAATAAGTCAGAGGTCATGAGTTCGAGTTCCGCTTTGGTCAGAAATAAAACAATTTTTGATTTTTCGATATTTTTGCATATTTTTATTCATAAATCTTTAAACGACATTATACCTAAATCACGTCTAAGTTTTATAAAAATATTTTCATTTAGCGGTTTAGTAAAAATGTCAGCAATTTGATTTTCAGTGTTGATAAATTCTAAATTTATTAATCCTTTTTCCAAACAATCACGAAGAAAGTGATGAAGAATATCAATGTGTTTTGTTCGTGAGTGATTGACCGGATTGATTATTGATTTTTCAAGATGACAATTAAAATCTTGTAGTGTTTGTTGCATATATATGACTTGTGCACATGCCAAAGCAGCAGATATATATTCTGCTTCACACGTTGATAAAGAAACACAGTTTTGTTTCTTACTAAACCAAGAGACTAAGGAACGTCCAATGAAATGACACGTTCTGCTCGTATTTTTTCGATCTGTCCGACTTCCTCCAAAATCAGCATCGCTATAGGAAACTAATTCGAAAGGATATTCTTTCGGATAAAATAGTCCGAAATCTTTGGTTTTAGTTAGATAACGAATAATGCGTTTAACAGCTCTCATATGTGACTCTTTGGGATTTGCTTGAAATCGAGCACATAAACAAACACTCATCATAATATCGGGTCGACTCGCTGTTAAATATAGTAAAGAACCTATCATACTACGATATAGTTTCTGATCAACACTTTTGCCATCTTCATCTCTATCGAGATGAATCGTTGTGCTCATAGGAGTTGGTTTGGCAGCAGTGTTTTCCAGACCGAATCGTTTAATTAAATTATAACAATATTTTTATTGATTAATAAAAATTCCATTTTCAATTTGTTTAATTTGTAATCCTAAAAAATATGACAATTCTCCCATATGAGACATTTCAAATTCATTTGTCATTATTTTTGAAAATTCCTGACATAGTTTTTCATTTGACGAACCAAAAATAATATCGTCAACATATATTTGAATTATTAAAATATCTTTCTTAGTTTTCTTAATAAAAAGCGTTTGATCTACCTTACCAATTTCAAAACCAGATTCTAATAAATAGCTTTTAAGACGATCATACCAAGCACGTGGTGCTTGTTTTAAACCGTATAATGCCTTTTTGAGTTTATAAACATAATCTGGATATTTTTCATGATTGAAAAGTGGTGGTTGTTCAACGAAAACATTTTCTTTTATATAACCATTTAAAAAAGCACTTTTAACATCCATTTGATAAAGTTTAAAATTATAAAAACATGCAAAAGCCAATAAGATTCGTATTGCTTAAAGTCGAGCGACTGGAGCAAACGTTTCTTCGTAATCTATTCCCTCTTCTTGATTATATCCTTGTGCAACTAATCTAGCTTTATTTCTAGTTATATTTCCTATTTCATCTGCTTTGTTTTTGAAAACCCATTTAGTACCAATAACTGATTGATCACTTGGTCTAGGAACGAGTTCCCAAACTTCGTTTCGTTCGAATTGATTTAGTTCTTCTTGCATGGCAAGAGTCCAGTAGTCATCAGTTGATGCTTCTTTTATATTCTTAGGTTCTATGTTAGAGAGAAAAGCTACATGACCAACTTGATTTAGTTGATGTGTGACGACCGCCCATAACCCCTGCACTGAACCTAGAGAAAGTGCGCTGTAAAGTGTGCCAGGCAGCCATGGACGATTGTCAGGGTAAATTAAAACAACAGAATCTATCGTATTACTCACAGCGCATGGACAAAATACAATAGAACATATATATAGTGAAGTTTCACAGAATAGAATCTCATCAATAAAACTTCATAATAGTTGAATACAAACATCTGAATAGTCAATACAACAAGCCTCACTACATATCACTCAGAGAATACAAAGCAGCGGAACATCCAGTACATATAATAAGAAAATAATATGCAACCCTCCAGCTCGTCTTCGATATCAGCACCGTGGGAAGCAAGATCAGCACCTGTCACCTGCTACCGAGTCTGCCCGTCCCAAAATGGAAGAACAGCCCAAGGCAATAAGAGTTAAAACATAAAGCCTTGAGTCAGACAACAGTTTTAGTGAGCAGTAAATTAACTAACAACATACCAAAAGAGCATAAAGGAAAAGGAATAGGAATACAACCCTCCCACTCCAACCTCTATCTACAGTGATAGCCCCCAGACACACACTAAGTAGAAGCAAACATAGCAAAGCATACAATGTAAAGTAAAGCAATTATCACTCGAGTCAAGGGCGATGTTTTCCAAGTACAAACCCCCAAGGCCTAAACCAAGATCAGATAAGCACCCAGAAAACACTGCTCTTGAGACCGAATGACGATACAACCAAACATCCATGACTCTGGCTATCACTGTTATCATTGCTTCGATATCACCGTTAATTGAATGATCGGCACATTCTTTCAGCCGTCCGTCAAGGGCTAATGGAAACCCCGGTTCTAGACATAACTCCCGCACGTCATCGTGACCCGTGCCTAGGACTATCGAATCTGCCCAGAGTACTTGACTATCAATCATTAGCCTTCAGGGACTATCGAATCTGCCCAACGTACTCTTGCTTTGAGCATGCTAGAACCTTCAACAACGATGGGATCTCAGCCTTCTAGTCATCCTCCTCGACGACTATTTCCATACTAGCTCAAGCGCCTCTCGAGCATCCATTATCCTCAACTCGAACCATATCACCGAGTTATCAACATGCTTGGAATGATCCCGTCTGGATTAGACCAAGACTATCTCATATCATGCCTCGCTTCATCACATCCTCGCAAAGCTTCATCTCAACATCATCATCATCATCGAATCTATGCATAAGAGCTTCGCCATCCGCTACATATGCCACAAGCAGCTTTTCCCAATTCAAGAGCCTTTCCCTTAGCTTTTGAATCATCTTCGGTCTAAATCAAATCATCAATCATCTAATTCATTGCAATCAATCAAATCAAACATTAATCCAAGTAAACAAGCATTCAAATATGATCTAAATAGACAATTATAACAATAATGGCAATTTCGTAATTAAAGAGTCAAAAGTCCAAAAAGCATGAAAACATGAGCAATGTCTCTATAATCTTGATGAATGAACTTGCATAGTTAACATGTAGTAAAATGGATATCAAATCATCATGGACAATGGATCTATATGGATCTACACATATGATTAGGAAAATGCATGGAAATCTCTACTTTAACACCAAATCAAGCCAACGATCCGATATACTCCTTTGGATCCGTGTGAGAGACAATCACCACTCACCAAATCACCTAAACAACCCCAAATCAACACGCTTCAGATCTGGACAGCGAAGGATCTAGCTCGATCTATCACAAATCCGCTTCAAACGATGAAATCTCTCTTCGATGGATGAAGATCTTCAATCTAAGCTCTTCGATCTTCGATTTGATCTTCGATATGGATGGAAGGAATCACTAGATTAGAGTGGAGAAAAGAAGTGAAGTAGTGTAGAAGTCGAGCTCTCAAAATGGCAGCACTTCGTCGCTTCAAAACCCGAATGCCAAAAAGTGAGGAAATGAACGTGTATTTATAGCTGAAATTTCCCCTAAGTCGTCCGCCTTCATAAGTCGTCTACGACTCATCAGAACACCACGACTCACGACTCAACAGTCTTCCGACTTACGACTTAACAACATAAGTACTCATGCGACTTAACTAAGGTACGACTTAATGACCTATCAACTTACTTGACTCAACGAGATACGACTTAGCGACTTAGCGCTACACGACCTAACCCCTTAAGCATCCACGCGACCTAACAATCTTTGCGACTTAACAAACCATACGACTTAACCTTGCGCGACTTAATAATGCCACGACCTAAGACAATGCGCGACCTACGACTCAATAACTACGCGACTTAGCTAGACTACGACTTATCACCTGTACACGACTTAACGGCTTACTGGGATACGACTTAATAAATTTTAGGTCGTTTAACGACTTAACTACCCAGTATACTATCATAGGTCGTCTACGACCTATCTAAACACGTCCAAGCGACTCAACGACTCATCAACCTATATCCTTAACTCGACCACGACTCAACTGAGTTACGACTTAACTGCTAGACTTAGGTCGCTCGAACGGCTCATACTCCCTAAGTCGTTAACCCGCTTAGTTTCCTATGCCGCTAACTCTTAAGTCGCCACTATTCTTTAAGTCGTCTACTCCCCTGAGTCGGTCACTACGTTAAGTCGTCTACTCCTATAAGTCGTCTACGACCTAACCTACCCTACGACCTAAGCTACCTCACGACTCATCTTCCAAGCGACCTAAGCTACACACGGCTTAGCTTCCACACGACTTAGGCCCTAGTCGACCTAAACTCTGGACGACTTAACATCTTAACACAACTGTTTTACGATGTTTTGATACGTAAAAATACGGGTCGTTACATTCTCTCCCCCTTAGGAATTTCGCCCCCGAAATTCCAAACAAACATAGCAATCAAAGACTATCCTGCATGCCTACCATCCATAGCAATCAACAAACCATGCATCCAATTCTAGCTTAGAATGCAGAATTCTAAAACTTAGAACAAGTTACAATGTCGTTAGATGACACGACACCTTAGGGCCATACCTTGAAGAGTTCAGGATGAGCTGCTTTCATCCTCTCTTCCTCCTCCCATGTACAGTCGTTATCATCATCACTCCATTGTATCTTGAGCAACTTAACTACCTTCCTCCTAAGCTGTTTCGTGTCGGTTTCCACAACACGAAGCGGCTTACGAGATCTCTTATCGACTGGATCAACCTCGAAATCTTCACAGCTATCAGCAGAAACCACTGTATTCGAGTCGTACACATACTTCCGTAGATACGATACATGAAAAACATTGTGCACACCCGACATCTTCTCTGGTAACTCCAATCTGTAGGCGAGCTTTCCAATTCGCTCGATGATCGGGAATGGTCCAACAAATCTCGAAGTCAATTTTCCTTTCTTCCCGAATCGAACAACATTCTTCAGTGGAGAAATCTTCACAAAGACCATATCACCTACGTCGAATTCCAAATTCTTACGACGCTTATCGGCATAACTTTTCTGACGGTCTTGGGCTGCCTTCATTCGTTGCCAAATGATCTCTATACCATCTGATGTCTGTCGAATCATCTCTGGCCCAAGTATCAGCTTTTCTCCTGTCTCTAACCAACATGTCGGAGAGTTACACGGTCTTCCATACAATGCCTCATATGGTGCCATACCAATGCTTGACTGGTAACTGTTGTTGTATGAAAATTCCACCAAATGAAGGTAATCTTCCCATGATCCTCCGAAATCCAAACCACAAGCTCGGAGGAGATCTTCCAAAACTCGGTTGACTCTGTCGGTCTGACCATCTGTTTGAGGGTGATAAGCTGTACTCAAACACAACTCAGTTCCCAAAACTTCCTGGAAGCTCTTCCAAAATCCACTAGTGAACAATGGATCTCGATCGCTCACTATACTCTTCGGAATACCATGGAATCGAACTATCCACTTAACATACAACTCAGCCAACTTTGATGCAGTCCTAGTCGATCGAACAGGAATGAATCTGGCACTCTTAGTCAGATGATATACGATGACCCAAATCCCTTCATTTCCCGCTCTTGTTCTAGGTAACCCATCAATAAAATCCATCGATACTTGCTCCCACTTCCACATAGGAACTTCTAATGGATGAAGCAATCCACTTGGCTTCTTCTGTTCGGCTTTTACCAGCTGGCAGTTCATACACTTGGAAATAAAATTTCCAACATCCTTCTTCATACCTTGCCAGTAGTAGGTTCTCTTCATATCCCGATACATCTTATTTCCACCTGGATGAATGGTCAACTTCGAGTGATGACTTTCCTTCAGAACTTCACTCCTCAATTCATCTATATCGGGAACAACTAGTCGTCCTTGCTTCCGAAGCCAACCCTCTCGATCGAATTCAAATCCTTTATCCTTTTCTGGGTCCAATCTAGATTCCAAATCACGGATAATCTTGACAAGCTTATCGTCTCGCTTTTGACTCTCGCCAATCCTTTCCACAAGAGTCGGTCTTATCGATAAGTTTGCCAACATCTCAGGTTCCAATTCACATCTGGGCCTGAAGTCAAATCCAGCTAAATACTCGAGATTCTTCCATTCTGAAAACATGGCTCCCAATCCTGCATGTCTTCGACTTAACGCATCTGCCACTACGTTACCTTTTCCCGGAGTATAAGCTATACCAAAATCATACGATGCTAAAAACTCTAGCCAACGTTGCTGCCGAAGATTCAAATCCTTTTGGGAGAAAAGATACTTCAATGACTTATGATCTGTAAACAACTCGAATCGAACTCCCAATAGATAATGTCTCCACATCTTCAGAGCAAATACAATCGCTGCTAACTCCAAGTCATGAGTCGGATAATTCCTTTCATGCGACTTCAGTTGTCGACTTGCATACGCAACAACTTTATCCTTCTGCATCAGCACTGCTCCAAGTCCAGTACCACATGCGTCGGTGTAAACCACCATCTCATCATTCCCACTTGGAATAGTCAAAACAGGAGCACTTGTCAGTCGCTCTTTCAGGATTCCGAAAGCTTGCTCACACTTATCTTCCCATTTGAACACTAGGTTCTTTTTCGTCAATCCTGTCAGCAGCCACCTTGGAGAAGTCTTTGATAAACCGTCGATAATATCCTGCTAATCCAAGAAAACTTCTCACATCAGATGCATTCTTAGGTCTAACCCAATCCTGGATTGCTGCCACCTTAGCGGGATCAACCGCTATTCCATTTCCAGAGATAACATGGCCTAAGAACCTCACTTCACTCTTCCAGAAGTGACACTTCGAAAACTTAGCCCTCAGCTGATGTTTCCGTAAGATTTCCAAAACAATACGCAAGTGCGTCTTGTGCTCTTCTTCAGTTCTGGAATAAATCAAAATATCATCCACGAACACTAGCACGAACTTGTTCAACTGATCTCTGAACACTCTATTCATAAGATCCACAAAATATGCTGGCGCATTAGTCAATCCAAACGGCATTACCAGCCACTCAAAGAAACCGGATGGTGTCCTAAAAGCAGTCTTCGGCACACTATCCTTAGCCACTCTCAACTGGTGAAATCCCGTTGCCAAATCCATCTGAGAAAACACCTTAGCTTCGTGAAGCTGATCAAACAAGTCATCTATTCTCGGCAATGGATACTTGTTCTTCTTAGTCACTTTATTCAGCTCACGATAATCCACACACAATCTCAATGACCCATCTGCCTTGGTTGCAAACACAACTGGTGCACCCCATTCGGACACACTACGCCGAATGAATCCTTTCTGCAAAAGGTCATCAACCTGCACCCTCAACTCCTGCTATTCCCTAGGCGCCATCCGCCTAAGAGGCATCACAACAGGTCTGGCTCCTTCAACTAGATCTATACGAAACTCGATCTCTCTATGCGGCGGTAACCCTTTGACCTCGTCAAAGACATCCTCAAATCCATTAGCGATTGGCACAGATGACAGTCCATCCCGTGGAACAACCAGCGAATACATGAAGCTCATGAAGACGCCTTCTTCATGCTTACATCGTATCACAATCTTTCGCCCCTCCACATTCTCGATTGTCACCTCCAACCTTTCACAGTCAACCTTTGCCGCATACTTCCTAAGCCAGTCCATACCCAAAATAATTCTGAACCCCGCAAAGTTCAGAACAAAGAAATCACAAACAAAAGAGCAATCATGACTCGATACAATCAGACCACGGCATAGCATACACAAACAAGATGAACCCCCAACTGGATTAGTCACAACCAATGGCCTATCAATGATATCCGGTTCTAAACCCAACCGGCCTACAAGTTCATTACAAACAAAAGAATGCGACGCCCCAGTATCAAATAGAACTCTAACTGGAACACCACATATGGAAAGAGTACCTTGAACCACTACACTCTTTCCTTTCTCTTCAACGGTAGGAGCTTTCGAAGATGATGGAACAGCTCCCAAAGCATAAGCCTGCACAATCTTCTTGTCCCTTCGCGGTTCTGGACAATTCTTCTTGATATGCCCCGGCTTGTCACAGTTGTGACACTTCATCGGCACCTTCGGATTCTTACAATCCTTAGAGAAATGGCCCTTCTGCTGACAATTGTAGCAAGTCACTTCGCCCTTCAGCTTCTTCTGGCCATCCTTACCCTTCTGCTGCTGCTGCTTCCTTTTCTTGTTTCCACCCTGCTGTGGTTTAGACTCTTCCCTGGTTACAGCAACAACAGATCCTTCCTTAGGAAACAGACTCTCATGCCTGAGAGCTTTCTCCACAAGCTTCTCAAATGAATCGTCCAAATGATCCACCAACTGCCTCCCAAGATAACTGTCCAAGCCTGTCACAAACTTCTCATTCTTCTGATATGCAGATTCGATATACGACCGGGCATACTTGGACAAAGCTTCGAACTCAGAAACATACTCAAGAACTGGTCTTCCTCCCTGCTTGAGATCCACAAACTTCTTGAACAGAACAGACTTCTGAGCTGTAGAAATGAACTTAGCTTCAAATCTGGCTTGGAATTGCTCCCAAGTAATCTCTTCCTCCGGAGTATTGATGGTAATAGAGTTCCACCAATCAGAAGCTCTTCCTTGAAGCTGCCTCGATGCTAACTTCCTCTTAGTTGCATCCTCAATTCCCAAATCTCCAAAGATCCTTCTACAAGCATCTATCCATCTTTGGACCTCAATAGTTGATTCTGTTCCCAAGAAAACCTTCCCTCCAAAAGCAGTATAGTCCTTACACAACTTAGCGAAATCCACCGGTTTTGGAGTTTGAACTTGAACTCCAACATCCACCGATGGCCCTGGAGCTGGCATCCTTCTCATGATCGAAGTCATCATAGCTTCGAACATAGCAGCATAATCAGCAGCCCCTTCAGTAGCACGGCCTTCCCTAGCAGCTGGTCTCCCTCTTCGACTCATCCTTAATATCTATAAAAAAGGAAGGATCAGTACATCATGAGAAACAACTACATAAAGGACTCAAACTCTACTAAGCTACTATATTATATATAGTAATCATCCATCAAAATACAATTACGTCTCTCATACGTAATTACGTCAGCGAGCGTTGGTTAAAATCGATTAAACAAAGCTCCGATACCAAATGTGACGACCGCCCATAACCCCTGCACTGAACCTAGCGAAAGTGCGCTGTAAAGTGTGCCAGGCAGCCATGGACGATTGTCAGGGTAAATTAAAACAACAGAATCTATCGTATTACTCACAGCGCATGGACAAAATACAATAGAACATATATATAGTGAAGTTTCACATAATAGAATCTCATCAATAAAACTTCATAATAGTTGAATACAAACATCTGAATAGTCAATACAACAAGCCTCACTACATATCACCACTCACCAAATCACCTAAACAACCCCAAATCAACACGCTTCAGATCTGGACAGCGAAGGATCTAGCTCGATCTATCACAAATCTGCTTCAAACGATGAAATCTCTCTTCGATGGATGAAGATCTTCAATCTAAGCTCTTCGATCTTCGATTTGATCTTCGATATGGATGGAAGGAATCACTAGATTAGAGTGGAGAAAAGAAGTGAAGAAGTGTAGAAGTCGAGCTCTCAAAATGGCAGCACTTCGTCGCTTCAAAACCCAGATGCCAAAAAGTGAGGAAATGAACGTGTATTTATAGCTGAAATTTCCCCTAAGTCATCCGCCTTCATAAGTCGTCTACGACTCATCAGAACACCACGACTCATGACTCAACAGTCTTCCGACTTACGACTTAACAACATAAGTACTCACGCGACTTAACTAAGGTACGACTTAACGACCTATCAACTTACTCGACTCAACGAGATACGACTTAGCGACTTAGCGCTACACGACCTAACCCCTTAAGCATCCACGCGACCTAACAATCTTTGCGACTTAACAAACCATACGACTTAACCTTGCGCGACTTAATAATGCCACGACCTAAGACAATGCGCGACCTACGACTCAATAACTACGCGACTTAGCTAGACTACGACTTATCACCTGTACACGACTTAACGGCTTACTGGGATACGACTTAATAAATTTTAGGTCGTTTAACGACTTAACTACCCAGTATACTATCATAGGTCGTCTACGACCTATCTAAACACGTCCAAGCGACTCAACGACTCATCAACCTATATCCTTAACTCGACCACGACTCAACTGAGTTACGACTTAACTGCTAGACTTAGGTCGCTCGAACGGCTCATACTCCCTAAGTCGTTAACCGCTTAGTTTCCTATGCCGCTAACTCTTAAGTCGCCACTATTCTTTAAGTCGTCTACTCCCCTGAGTCGGTCACTACGTTAAGTCGTCTACTCCTATAAGTCGTCTACGACCTAACCTACCCTACGACCTAAGCTACCTCACGACTCATCTTCCAAGCGACCTAAGCTACACACGGCTTAGCTTCCACACGACTTAGGCCCTAGTCGACCTAAACTCTGGACGACTTAACATCTTAACACAACTGTTTTACGATGTTTCGATCCGTAAAAATACGGGTCGTTACATGATGTCTGGTTTTAACATTCGTATTAACTTCTCCAATTATATTTTGCACAGGATGATCTCTTAAAATTCTAGGTGGAGATTTTATTATATTAGGAGTAATGTTTGTATTGGTTTCATGAGTCTCAAAATTTTCATTTGTATTAATATTTTCATTCTGAGTAGTTTCATCATCAGAATCAAAAGTAACAATTGGAATTATATTTTTAAAATTTTCGTCAAATGACACATGTAAGCTTTCTTCAATAATTTGAGTTCGTTTATTATAAATTCGATAAGCCTTGCTTCGTTCAGAATATCCAACGAATATTCCTTCATCGGATTTTGGATCGAATTTTCCTAGCTGATCTTTAGTATTTAAAATAAAACATTTAGAACCAAAAACTTTAAGATATGAAATATTTGGTTTTCTTCCATTTAGAAGTTCATATGGAGTATTCTTAGTTAATGGTCAAATAGAAACACGATTTAATACATAACAAGCAGTAGCTACAGCTTCTGCCCAAAAGTGTTTCGATAAAGTGGTTCCATTTAATAAAGTTCTTGCACATTCTTGTAACGTTCTATTTTTCCTTTCTACAACTCCATTTTGTTGTGGTGTTCTAGGAAACGAAAAATTATGGTTAATACCTTTCTTGTTACAAAATTGTTCAAAAGCTTCATTTTCAAATTCTCCTCCATGATCACTTCTTATATTTTTAATTTTCAAACTCTTAATATTTTGAATTCTTTTAACAAAAACTTTAAAATTATCAAAAGTATCACTTTTATTTTTCAAAAAGAAAATCCAAGTATATCTATAGAAATCATCTACAATAACAAATACATATCTACTATGATTAATAGACTGCACTTGAGTTGGACCAAAAAGATCCATGTGTAAAAGTTCAAGTGGTTGTTCTGTAGATATTACTTTCTTTGATTTAAAAGAAGATTTTGTTAATTTTCCTAATTTACATGCATCACAAAATATATTAGTTTCGAATTTTATATTGGGTAAACCTTTAACTAATTTATTTTTAGCTAGTTTGTTGATAGTATTAAAATTGATGTGACAAAATCTTTTGTGCCAAAGACAAGAATCGTTTTCTTTAGCCACTAGACACAAATTTGAATCATTATTAACATTCATATTTAAGATATAAATGTTTTTATCTCTTTTTCCTTCGAAAATAGTGTTATGATTTTTATCGAAAATATTACATTTATTTTCTGAAAAAGTTATATTAAAACCTTTATCGCATAGTTGACTAATACTTAATAAATTGTGTTTTAAATTTTTAACTAATAAAACATCAGTAATGAGAGGTAAATTAGAGGTACCGTTGCTACTGACATTGCCTTTGCCGATGATATATCCTTTTGAGTTATCTCCAAAGGTGACTGCTCCTCCATTTGAGTATATAATGTTTGACAACATTTCTTTGTTTCCAGTCATGTGTTTTGAGCAACCGCTATCTAAGATCCATTTTCCTCTCTTCTTATGTAGTACCTGCAAAAAGTTTATAAAAAGTTGGTACCCAATCTTTTTAGGGTCCTAAGAGTTAGATCTTAGGAAGTCAAACCCATACGGGTTCAGAATTCCCTTTATAAACATAATTCTTGTTATTATGAACAGTTTCCATAAACATTTTGATATGTTTATTCCTTATCAAAACATTATTTGTTTTTGGAATCCATATCTTGATGGTTTTAGTATTTGGATAAACTGTTTTCTTAATATCTTTCTTAATATTATTATTAATCCTACTTTTAGCAAAATTATTTTGTTTCTTAAATCCTAGTCCAGATTTATTGTTAGAAGATTGAGAGTTTTCTAGTATACTAGAAAGATTTTCTCTTCCTTTATTGAAATTAGATACATTTTTAGAAATATCATCAAATTTTATTTTAAGACTAGATTTTTCTAACTCTAAATCCTTAATCTTAGAGTTTAAACTATTATTTTCGAAAAGTAAAACATCATTTTTATTTTTCTGAATTTCTAGTTCTTCATATATTGACGAAATTTGAGAAGATAAGTTAGAATTCGATTGTTGAGAAATTTCAAGTTCTTCTTCCAATATTATCTTCTCATCTTTCAACATATCTACTTCTAAAACTGTTCTATCTAACTTTCTTTGCAACTCCTTATTTTTCTTTTTAAGTTGCTTTGCTAAATTTACTAATTCAGAATTTATTTCAATTAAATCTTCAAAAGTAAAATCACTTACATCGTCTGACGAAGCCATGAAGCATACATTTTCTTGTTCATTATCACTTTCACTCTCTGATGAGGATGATGAGTCAGTGTCGTCCCAAGTGACTGAAAAAGCTTTTCGTTTGGTTTTGTCCTTCTTGAAATTATTCTTTTTACGATCTGGACAATCCTTCTTCATGTGTCCTTTCTTATGACATTCATAACATTCCATTGTTGAAGATGATGGTTTGCTGCTATTGGAATTGTTGTTGGAATTATTTTTGTTTCCCTTGAATTTTTTTCTGTTAAATTTCAAAAACTTTTTGAAATTTTTGGCGATCATTGCCATATCTTCATTATCTGAGTCGGAATCATCTTTTTCTACTTGGAATGCCACATTTTTCTTTTCTTGTGCTCCATTTCTTTTTGCCTGCAAATTTACTTCGTAGGACATTAAATTACCAATCAATTCTACTGGTTTTAATGTTGACAAATCAGTTGCTTCTTCAATAGCTAGGACTTTTCGTTCCCATTCGTCCGTTAAAGAATTTAAGATTTTTATAACAACATCAAAATCAGTAAACTTTTGTTCTAATGATAATAAAGCATGATAAATATCCTGAAATCTAGAGTACATGTCATTTATAGATTCATTTGGCCTCATTTTAAAATTTTCAAATTGATGTTTCAACATAGAAATTTTGCTTAATTTAACTTTGTTCGTTCCTTCATGCGAAACTTTAAGAGTTCTCCAAATTTCATAACCTGAAGTGCACATGCTAACTCTATTGAATTCATTTCTATCTAATGCACAAAATAAAATATTCATAGCCTTTGCATTTGATGTAGCATCTAGTTTTTGTGTGTTACTCCAAGTTGAGTATTCTCCAGTAGGAGTTGTGTACTCACTTTGTATAATATTCCAGATATCAAATCCACTCGATTGCATATAGATTCTCATTCTAGTTGACCAATAATTATAATTTATACCATTAAAAAATGGAGGTCGTGAAGTAGATTGACCTTCTGTGAAACTAGAATTAGTGTGAGTGCTAACATCGTTAGTTTGTGTGGTTGCCATATTACTTAAGAAAAAATATCAAATAACTTTGTGACGGTTATAGGATAACCTTGCTCTGATACCAAATGAAAGTGTACGTGTAGTACTAAGGATCGTGTAATATGGTATATAAGTGCGGAAACTGATAATAGCAGTAAAATAAAAATTAAAGTAAGCACACCAGGAATTTTTATACTGGTTCGAACTTCCCGTTCTACGTCCAGTCCCAGAATACCCTCTGTATTTAAACTAAACCCCTCACTTAACCCGGAGGAATAGGTATACGACACCTGAGCAGCCGAACAGGAATTTTTCCGCCTCAACAGCCGAAGAGGACTTCAACTTAATACAAATAGTTTGTTGACGAATGTGTTCTGAATAACACTGATTGTCTTTTGATAGTACAACTTTCCTATAATCAAATCCTCAAGAGTATATATGTGTGTGAAGATTTAGAAGGAAGATAATCACGTATAATCGAAGTATATGAATTAAATCAAGGATTCTAGTGATATTAAATAAGAATGAATGCTTTTATTTGCAGAAATGAATAGAGAATAGAATTCAGAATTATAAACAAGAATCGGTGTTTGTAGAAGTGAATTGAACATGTTTATATAGTTATAGAATAGTTGCAATCTTTCATGAAGAGTTTCAATCAAAAGTTGTGTCCGAATCTCTTGAAATAAAAGACATTCCTCTTCATGAACAATTGCACCTCTTCAGAAAACTAGCCGTTATGTTCTGGTCGGTTGACCGAGAAACCTGGGTCGGTCAGCTGAGTTTACTAATATAAATAAAACGGTGCATATTGGTGCTCTGGATACAGAGTCGGTCGACCAAAATTTCTGGTCGGTCGGCCGACCTGCTGTTATTTGCACAGTGCACACTAATTTTATATATAACTTAAATTGTGTGTGTGTGACTACTTGAGGAATGATTTTAACAATATTCTAAGACTCAATAAAATATTCATACTAAAATCTGGATTGTAGTCTTGTCTCCTTTGTAGTGTGTGATATATATGGTTTATTCTCTTTTTGTCGCTTTTGAATTCTCGTCGTATGATCTCTTAAGCTTGTGTCATGAATCAAAACTTCATGAATCAACATTTAGGTCATCCAGTTGTAGTTCCTCCTCCTAAAGAATTCCAACCGGGGCCTCAAGTGCCCACAATGGAGTCTGTTACAGTTACAACCTTGGCTATGACTCAAGACGTTCCAGAAGAGGAGACTTTAATATTTGATGAGCACATGGTGGATGCATTGTTGAGGGAAAGTAGTGATTGGCCCATGAAATCCCGATTGACGATGACGTTGTGATCATGGGTACCTTTGATCCTACTGACGAGCTCAGTCTAAAGAAGCGCATTGAGAAGGAAGAGTCATTGAAGAAAAAGGCTAAGGCTGAGCCAGTTGACGTGGACTCGAATGATCCAAATCCTGTCCCGCTTTAAGTCATTCCTCTAGGCGGGTCGATTCCTAGGGATGAGATCCCTCATGTTTCTAAGGATGAAACTGCTTCGATCCCCGTATTTAGCGATGTCTCTCCGAAAAAAGGTAGAGGTGGTATATGATCAAAGAGAGGTTCGTGTAATAACTCAAGTGGATCCACCCTTAAGAAGTCGAGGAAGGACAAGAACTCCAAGAAGTACCTGTTGGGTCGGCTTGATGTGTAGATAGCTTATGTTAGTATTCTTTCTCTTTTGTTGGCCGTGTTTGTTTGGGTACGGCCCTCTCTTATAATTCTCATTTTTTTGGATAAACTTGTACTGCATCTTACAAGTTTAATACGAATAAAAGTTCTCTTGCTTTCGTAGAACTCTTATGTGTATTTGCTTAAGTGATCAAGCTATTACATTTTCCATTCAATGTACTTGTAATTCGTTGCTTGTTAGTTTGGATATTGACTCAATTGATCAATCTCATGGCCTCCCTGAGGTCATGGTCTCAAGTCATATTTAAATGTTAGGCTCGAGCATTAATGTTGCACTGTCGAACTCAGTGGTTAAGAAATTATGTTTCTTCCCATGTCTTGGGTTGGCAAAATTAATTAGTGGATGGTCGAGTTCCATCTCCACTAACTTCATTCTCATCCTGTTGAATTCAGGTCTAAGTTGATTAAGTAGTAAGTGGTCGAATAATTCTTGTTTATTTGTTTATACTCATATGCATGCTTTGTGGATAAGAGTTATTCCATGAGTGGTCGTTCACACTCGTTAATGCTGTAATCCAATTTGCACTCTGGGAATTTGGAGTTGTTTGGAAAACCGTCGAATTCAATTTCCCTTATTCAGTCATCTTTCCCCTAAGTATGGGTTCCATTCAATAAGTGATCAGTCGAACCACGATCACTATCAAGTCATGTGACTTCATTGTATGGTGGGATTTAGTTGGTTGTATGTCACAACCAATATGCAATGCAATGGCAGATCACAGATATGAAGCAAAATTCAAAGCTTTATTTGCCAAATGGAAAGAAATAACATAATTTGTCTTATTACATATCCGGAAAATCAAATGTTAAAGCAAATCCTGAAATCAAATACAACCGAAAGAAAAAGAAATAAACTAAGTGAAATAGCATCGTAATGCTCGTTATTCCATGCCCTTTTAAGTGTGATGCCATCAACAGCCGCTAGCTTAAAAGTTCCCTCTCCAAGTCTCTGTTCAAATGACATATGGTCCTTCCTAAAAAAAATTCATATACGACGGGGTAAGAAAAACCCGTTTCAAGATGAGATCGTCGATTTCAAAGGTTCTAGGTCGGACTTTAGTGTTGTAGTATCAAGCGACTCGGTGTCGGTGTGTAGCTGCCCTCAAATAAGCTTCTTCGCACTTCTCATCAACAAAGTCTAGAGATCCCGAGAGGAGATCTCTATTCGCTTGGGGATCGTAGTAGGTCACTCAATGAGAAGGGACTTCGAGTTCAATAGGAATAATGACTTAGGAGCCGTAAGCAAGGGCGAATGGGGTATGGCCAATTGTGGACTTGTGGGTGGTTCCGTAGGCCCATAATGCTGTTGGGAGTTAATCCACCCACTTGCCTCTAGCCTTTTCCAAACGCTTGTTCACAGCTTTAACCTGTCCATTTACTTGAGGGTGAGCAACAGCCGCAAATCTCTTTTCAATATGATGTCGTCGGCAGAAGTCTTTGAATTCAGCGTTGTCGAATTGGGTTCCATTATCAGTTACTATAGTTCGCGGAAGGCCAAAACGACAGATGATGTTATGGACGATGACATTGATTACTTTCTTTGTTGTGATCGTGGCTAAAGATTCTGCTTTGGCCCATTTAGTGAAGTAATCAACTGCGACGATGGCATACTTCGCACCACCTTTAGAGATCAGTAAGGAACCGATAATATCTATGCCCTATATGGTAAATAACCATGGGCTGACCATTAGTGTTATCTTCATCGGCGGAACTCTCGAAACATTTGCATACATCTAGCAGTTATCGTATCGCCTTGCATAATCAGCAGCATCTCGGCTGACAGTCGGCCAATAATATCCATAACAGAGTATTTTATTTGCTAGGGCCTACCTCCTAGTGTGATCGCCACATTCCCCTTCATGAACTTCCTTTAAGACTCATTTTATTTCATCATGGGCGATACACCGGAGCAGAGGGGTAGAAAAACCCTTTCAATACATAGCTCCTTCCTAAATGATATATCGTGAAGCTTTGCGAAGGACTTATCGTTTTTCATTCCTCCGTTTGAGAAGAACTCCATGTAGCGAATAGTCTTTAATTGGATTCATCCACGAATCCTTCTCAGGCTTCGTCTCTAGTACCCGGTCTATTTCCATCAGTTTTGTGCTCAGAGCATTTAGTACTTTGACTGGGACCAAACCCATTGGTTGTGCATCCCAGTGCTAGCAAAATTTGCCAATGAGTTGCCCTCTTTGTTTTGATCTCGAGGAATGTGCGTAATATCATAGTACTTAAAGTCAAACAATAGCTCTTGGACTTGGGTAAGGTACGGAGCGAGTCGTTGTCCTTTAGCCTGGTAATCTCCTCTGACTTGGTATACTACCAATTATGAGTCGCAAATATTTCAATAGATTTTATCCTCAGTTGTCCGGGGAGTTTAAGTCCAGCAAACAGAGCTTCATACTCAGCTTCGTTATTTGTTGCAGAGAAGTCAAGCTTCAAGGCATAGCAAATTAATCGATCTTCTGGAGTTACTAGCACAATTCCAGCTCCAGAACAACGAACCTTGGATGCCCCATCCATATATAACTTCCACCGTATGTTAGGGGTTTCACCACTCTTTGGGAAATCATCTTGTGTAGTGAATTCTACTATAAAGTCCGCTAGTTCCTATCCCTGGATAGCCCTACGAGAGAGATAAGTGATGTCGAATTGGCTCAGTTCTATAGTCCACTTGAGTAACCTTCCAGACGTCTCAAGTCACTGTAGAACCTGTTGTAACTGCTGGTCGGTGTAAATATTGATAGGATGAGCCTGAAATTAAGGGTGGAGCTTTCATGAAGCAATCAACAAGCAGTATGTCAGTTTCTCTATCTTTGGATAGTGCCTTTCAGCTCCTGTTAATTTCTTGCTAATATAATAAACCGGTCTTTGAATTCGATTCTCTTCGCAAAGCAATGCGGCACTTATAGCATGTACCGATACAGCCAAGTAGATATACAAGTCTTCATGATCTACTGGTTTTGACAAGATGGGAGGTCTCTCTAAGTGGTCCACCAGAGCTTGGAATGCGTCTTTACAATCTTGTGCGTATTCAAAATTCCTTTTCCCACTTCTAATCAAGTCAAAGAAAGGAATGCATTTATCTATAGCTCTGGAAATAAATCGACTCAGGGTGGCAATTTCCCATTTAGGCTATGTTCTTGTTTAATGGTCTTTAGCGCTTGGATGTTGCAAATAGCTTGGATCTTCTCAGAGTTAGCTTCGATTCCGCGTTCATTAACGATGAAACCCAAGAACTTTCTGATGCAACACTAAAAGAACACTTCAAACGATTGTTCTTCATTTTGTAATATCGGAGGAGATCGAGCATTTCAGCCATGTCTCTAATGTGGTCGCTAGATCATCGTGACTTCATGGGCATATCATCCACATACACCTCCATCATCTTTCCGATCTGTTCTTTAAACATTCTGTTGACTAGACGTTGGTAGGTCGCTCCAGTATTCTTTAGTCCAAACGGCATTACCATATAGTAATATATTCGAACATCGGTAATGAAGTTGTATGATCTTGATCGGGGATGTGTATTGGGATTTGGTTATATCCAGAGTACGTGTCCATGAAGGATAGCAATTCGTGCCCTACGGTTGAGTCTATCAACTGGTCGATCCTTGGAAGGGAAAACTGTCTTTCGGGCATGCCTTGTTCAAGTTCGGGTAATCAATGCATGTCCGGCATTTCCCGTTCTCCTTTCTCACAAGTACAGGATTAGATACCCATTTAGGGTAGAGGGCGTCGTGAATAAACACACTGTCTTTGAGCCTATCCACCTCCTCTTTAAGAGTGGTAGATCTCTCCAGATCCATGCCACGTCTTTGTTGTTTCACTGGGACGTGCCTCAGGTCGATATTCAATGCATCGCTCATAATGGCAGGCGAGATCCCACATAGGTCAAAGTGAGTCCAAGCGAACAGGCTGAGATTCGCTCAAAGAAAACTAGCAAGTTCTTTCATCATCGAGGGACTGAGCTGTGATCCGATCTTTAGGACCCATGACGGGTTATCGTGGTTGAGCGTCATGTCAATCGTCAGCTCAACCAATGTTGCCTTAGTCCCTTTGGGTTCCTCCTCATCATCCCTCAGATCTATACCGTTATAGAACAGGCTGTAGCATCAGAGCTGTGCAGTTAAAGCGCTCGGCAGATTCAATGCGGCGAAGGTGCAAAAAGTCATAGCGGAGATACAGTGAAGATATAGCGGGATATATCATATGACTCTAAAATAGCATATAAAACCCATACTTAATGTTTTTACAAATATATAAATGGTAATTAAATGAAAAATTAACATTTAATTGAATTGTAGTTAATACATAAATAATTTTAAATCAAAACATGTGCGAATATACTGTAAATAATTGTAAAATTGTTATATAACATAATTGAATTTAGTAGAATATTAAAGTATTTTCATTTCTGAAAATATATTAAAAATTCTATTAAATAAATTAATTTCATAATTTTATAATGTATAAATTTCAATTTTCAATTCATTTGTTTTAAAGAAGATATAGCGGAAATAGCAGGGCTTAAAATGGATAGGCTATATTTGGGGCTATATGGAAAAATTATAGTGGTAGAAATCTGCTATGAGATATGGTAGGGTTATAGCAGGGTAATAGCGGGGCATTAACTGCACAAAGTCTGAGCCAAGGCTCAGGCGCTGGTTGTCAATCTTCAGTGGCTTGGATATGGAGAGTCTTGTCCACACCCTTACTTTTCTCCTTCCATTAAGCATCCCTCCATTCAGCTACATAGCAGGCACGTCCGGTCGCCTGATCACCATGAACAACTCTAACACCATTATCTGTTGGAAACGTCAAAGTCAAAAACCACGAGGCAAAGAGCTGCCCGAAACTCAGCTAGGGCCGGTCGGCCCAGAAAATCATTATATGGAGAGTCAACATCCAAAACAACAAATGGCAGAATCCACACTCTCCCGTGGTCACCTTCTCCCAACTCCATGAGCAATTCAACATAACCAACAACTTTGGACGCAACATCGTTAAAGCCATGAATGCGGGCTTTAGACGATTTCAAGTCTTTGGTTTCCATCCTCATCTTATCTTAAGCTTTTTTGAAAATTATATTTACGGAGCTTCCACAATCAACCAAAATTCTCCTCACTAAGGCGGGGCCAATCATGGCCGAATTAACCAATGAGTCGATCGTCAATGCCTCAACCTTGTCTGCATCTATGTTTTTGAACACAATGTCGTCTGTCATTATACGTTGTTGTTTTGTCGGAGCTCCATCTTCTATACTCGAACAACATTCAAAATTCACATGCTTGATCGCGCTAGCATAGCGCTCCATCTCATACCAACTCTTATCAGCGGAATATGGTCCTCCAACTATTGTATTGATCACTAACCTTTCACCAGTCTGCGCAGGCCCCTCAACCCTGTGCGGTGCTTGTCCTTGGTTAGGGTCGGATGTCCCTTGCCCGCCATCCTGTGGGACTTTAACAAACTGCTATAGCTTTCTTTCTCGATTCAGTTTCTTGATAATATCCTGGAGATGCCTATACTCATTTGTGTTATGACCATAACATTCATGAAACTGACAACACTTTCCGGTTTGTTTCTGCTTCTCCATTGGTTCTTTTGGAGGCAGCTTCCTATACTACATGGTATTGTTGGTAGACAAGTAGACATTCTCTAGAGATGAATTCAGCGACGTGAAGGTATCGTACATCAAAATCCTAGGCTTTCCTCTTATAGAATCCTCTTTCATTCTCGCCTCCTATCTCCACCTTTCTTTTGTTGATTCAGTTTATTTTGGACACTCACTTGAACCTTTCCAAAACAATCACCAAATTGCTTCACTGCAATGTTGCTCTATACTCCCTCTCCACTTGTGTAACGAATCATAGTTTTAGTGATTTGAAATTAGAATATTTAATTAATTTTAAATATTGAAAAGTAAATTTTGTAGGTTGAATAACTCGAATTTCAATATAGTGATTTATTGGGTAATTTAATTTTTGAATTTAATAATTGGAAATCGTTTAAATAATTTAAATCTTGGATTTTATTTGGATAAAAATGATTTAAAGGCTTATTAAATTTCTATTAATAAAAATGAAGGTAGGCAAACTTTTAAATTGAATTTAAAAAGTGATTTACTCAATTTTGAAATAACTCGTTTTAATTAACATACAAAAATAGTATTCCGGGGCATAGTCTTGGATTTCAACGAAACTAGTGTCATTGGATCCGTAATAGTGTATTATTATAGGATTTCAAACTTTGTAGCGATTGAATTTACCGTTTGGTCGTACGGGTTAGAAACGCGTTGAAATTAATATCAAAAAATTAATATTATAATTGGGTCAAAAAAGCTATCTTCTGCATACGATCGAATTAGGTTCTGAAACTTGTTCCATTACGTTCAGAATAGGGGTATAACATTAGGAAAGCCTGGTTGCACGTCTCGATCGGAGTTTGAAATTAAATATCTAGAGATTTTGAATATTAAATAATATATTTTCGTTGATTCAACCTACAGCCGCTATTCCATCATTTCTACCGTGCCTACATTCTCTTCAGCCACCCTACCTATGATCTACCCACTCTTTCTTTCTATATGTGTTCCCCTCTTCAATTTCTTTTAACGCAAAGAAGAAAAAAAAGGATAACAATAAACGTTCATCCCCTTTTACACAGTAGCCTCATCCAACGGCCTGGGTTGGCCGGCACCACTAGAGCAAGAAATAAACCGAGGCCTCAACTAGTGAAATGACCATGACAGGGAAGTAAAGAAAATCAATGGTGGAGATTGGATTTGGCACATGGGGAGGTGGTAGATCGTCGACGAACGTATTTAGGATTTTGGAGCTCGGCAGTGAGCTCTGGTCATCTAAGGGTTGGGGCGCCTGAAGGGAAAATGTGGGGAAGGTGGAGGGCTAGCTTCGGCGTGAGTATGGTGGGGTCTGATGGCCTGTGGCAGCGATGAAGGGAGGATGAACGGAAATAAGGTTTTAGCTCGTTCTCGAGCTACATGACGAGTTGGAGGCCGAGGTCAAGTTCGTTGGGGCCGTGGTGGACAAGGCAATAATCTAGCAGAGTTTGGAGGCATCCGGTGGCGTGTGGAAGCATAGGCGATGGGTGGAAGTTGCGGCACATTTGGTTTCATTTCGTTCGAGTGGAAGAGAGAGGGAGGCGAGTTATAATATTTAAATATGTTAAGTTAAGTAATGACAGTAATTATGAAATAAAATTATATTATGAAATTCTGTAAACTTGTAAATTTAATATCTTGTTCGTTTAGGGTCGAAATCAAATGTTGTCAGTCGCGTTGCGCTCGTATCAACAAGATGTTCGCAATGGAACTAGGTTGGACGAATTTGGATACTGTAGAAATTTGGGCTAGAATCGAACGTCGTCCGGTTTTAGTTCCAAACTGGAACGCCTCGGCAATAACAGAAAATAAAAGTGAGTAAATCTCACTCATTTTGGTTTAATGGGTTTAATTTATAATAATTAAAATTATTTATTGGTTGATTGGATGGATTGATAATTTTTTATCAGTTTGATGTTATATTATATATATTAGTATATATATTAGTAGTTGGATTGAATATTCCTGCCGATTGGAGCAGATGAGACACTATGCGCCCCGCATAATAGCGGATGACCCTATATTACCATGATATCCCGCCTTGAAGCGGGATTGGTATTTTATGTTATATATGGATGCAGGGAAACAGGTTGGAGGGATCCAACTGGATTCCTCAAATATATTGATTGTTTTTCATACATAGTGATATATGATGTGATGGAATAATCTGTTATGGATTATTGCATGATTTGATATATTGGATGCTATAGTAGCACTGGTCTTGATTTTGGTATTATAAATACCATAAATAACATTTTTGAATTTAAAAAGGGAATTCAAAGGCGATTTTGAAAATGAAAATATTTATATTGAAATTTGGGATTATTTAAAAAGGAATTGATTTGGATAAGATAAATAAATTTGATTTTAGATATTTATTTAGCTATTTCGTAAAATGGTTTCAAATAGAGAATTTAATTTGAGTATTTTTTAAACAGTGGATTTTTAATTGGGATTTCTGGGAATACGAAATGGAAGTCAAAATCGAGATTTAAATGGTTTGGGAATATAGTTTGGATTTATTAAGAAACAGATTTATAAATGGGATTTTAAATAGGAACTAATTTATGAATGGAATTGTTTAATATAAATCAGTTATTAACAAAGAAATGAGAGTTGAGTTTATAAACTTATAAACGATGTTTATAAACAAGTGGAATGATTATCATTTGATAAATTGGAAATAAAATTCACAGTGTGAATTTAAAATGAGATAGGGAAATCGGTTTAGAAAGATATAGTAAGTTCTATTCTGGAATTTGGGACTAGTTATGAAATTGGAAATGTGATTTGATTTGTGATAAATCGAGAGAGATTTATAAGTATAAAATGGGTATGTTAAATTTTAAAATGGTTTTTCACAAGAAGTTAAGGGTTGTTTTAGAATAGGATTTTTATTTATAAAATTATGTAGTTTTTAAAAAACTATTAATTGGATTAAAATACTTTAGAAAGTTAGTTAATTAATTATTTATATTTGTTAAAATGAATTCTAAGTTTATAAACAAGTTTTGTTAATCGATTAGAAATTTTATAAATAAATTGGAATTATTTATTGATGTTTATTTTAAAAGTGCTTTGATATTTTAAATAATTATTTAACCATGTTTTTGAAATTTATTATTATTATATATATATATAGTTTAAAAGTAAGTGATTGCAATTTATTTATAAATGCTCTCGAGATTTGTAAACCAGGTTTATTTTACGTATGAAATGGATAAGAGAAATCTTATAAAGTAATTCTGGAAATTTAAGAAAAATTCCAAAATGTTTAGATACGGGAACTTCGAAAATGAATCTGAATTCAATAAAGGAGTTATAAATTGTTAGTTAGATTATAAATAAGTATAATTGATAATTTTTGGAAATTGTAAAGGGAATTAATAAAATTCTGGAGATTTAGGAGATAAGTACGGGATATTTCCTAAGTATGGATACTAGAAATGATTTTGGGTAATAGACTTATAATATTTTCCTAAGGGTTGGAATTAAAGGTTTGGAGATATTTTAGCGACGAAATGATTTATATAGAAATATTTTTATAAGTAATGAATTATAAGTTGGATTTGGAAATATTTCTAAGTGTTGATATGATTTGAAAATATCTTGTTATGGATATAAGTATTCAGAAGTGTTTTCAAATATTTAAATATTGGAAGAGATTGAATATATATCTTTGTAAAGATATTTTGAGATAAATGTTTGAATAATTTATAATATGGGTCGGGTGACTGCTTATGTGTGTAATTTGATAGTTAAATAACCGACTATCAAATCTGGCCAATTTCGTTGATCGTTTCGAAGAGACCGTGATCAGATTTAATTATCCGAAAACCACTTCGATCTGATTTGAGTGTTACGAATTGTGATATTGTGAAGATAATGTAGACGGAGTTCTTGGAGATTCGGTTTGTTCAGACCTAGAACAAATTGTATGGACGAATGCTATTAGCACATTGTCATTGGAGGGCAATGATCATTCTAAGAGTAAATTTATTGAAAGGTAATCGTAGCCTCAAGCCTCATCAACCGAGAATGACTGAAAATCAATGGAGATGCAGCAAGACTAAGTGGGTCGCACCCATTAGCATATGTTGTCACCTTTCTAGATATCCTACATCTACATACTTATGGATTGGTTGTGCATGAGATCTCAAAAGGGTTGCAAAGCAACCGGGGTGATAACATATTTGGTACTATCCGGTATAGGGTAGGCCGGTCTTCCGTTGGCAAGGATTGACAGGTTCGATCTCGGTACATTTTCTAGACGTATACCATGATAGGTGGTACCCCAATGCCTAGTCATTGTATGGAATCCATTCTCCAATAAGCGTCGTACGGTTTTGATTGTGCCCAACTATGTTAGAATGTGAGATGCAAGCATTTCAGCTATTATATAGTTTATTTTCTATAGACACTATTACAACATCAGATGATTTTGATATAAAACGTTTTGGTTATCGTAAGGTAAAAACCCGTCATGTTTATGTGTGACGTGTTCTTACGAGATACCCTTTGATTTCAAAGATTTTATCTTAACAATAAATCCAGTTGGGTGTGTTTTCTCACGCTGGTTTTCCAGACTGACTCGGGTGTTATTTTATTATAATGCTCGGGTCAGACCGAATATATTACAGATTAGTTTGGATGCTTAGAGCTTTAAGAGACAAGTTGGAGGCCCAAAGACATATTCACGTAGATGGTTATAATTTATGTTGTATTCATTGGTGTGTTATCAGCAATTGTGAGGACTGACTGTCTGTCCAGGCTGAAATAGGTTAGCATACTCTGATTGATGTTTGTATATATATATATACATATTACAGTTTTTCCTTTGTGTAAAGTCTTGTGATATATTATAGATTATTCGTTCCGCTGTGAGATTCTGTGTTGTTTAGTTTTCTTTGTCTTATCTTCTTCCTTCTCTCTTTTTCCCCTAACAGTCGGGTTTTCAGGCATTCGATTGCTCGGCATGTGATACAGTGGATGTATCAGTGTCGATTTTCAAGGGTCGAAACTCCCGACCGTTACATTTGGTATCAGAGCTGAAGGTTAAGCGAGAACCTTGGCTTTGGTGGGGCAACTCATTAGAGGTAGGGTCAGTAGCACCCTAGAATGAGTTTGAGTGTATATATATGAGTGCATATTTGTTAGTGATATAAAATTGTTTTATATTGTGTTGGTTGATCTATTGAGTGGCTTATGGATTCTGATCAATACGAGTAATTAACGTCATTGATAAGGATCTCTAAACACTTGAACAGAGCAACTCGACATGGTATTGTTTTGAAATTGGGTAAATGAAATAATTTTACCTTGATTATTTTTATATGTAAAGGAATAAATTTCAGAAATTATTATGGTATATTGGTGTGCTTGGTTATTAGGAAATGATAATGTTATATTATTATCATTTGTTGATTGTTGTTTATGATCGAATAAAGGTTGATACTATAATACAAACAAGATAAACAGTTAAGAAATGGTTTGTATAACCAGAGTGAGATTATATAAATATATGGTTTATAAATGTGATTTATAAATTGAAAGGAGATGAAATTTCAGAAGTATGTTTTAAAAATGATTTATAAGGGTTTAAAAGCTGGAAATTTGGGAATTCAAATCCTATTGGTTTTGAAAATGATTTTTCAAAGTTTTGGAGAATAATAATATTATTTGGAAAACAAATTCAAATAGAGATATTTTTAAAAGGTATTTTGAAGGGAATAAAAGCACTAAACCCACTTCAGTCGTTGGAAAAATAATTTCGGTGATGACTACAGCATCATCAACGTTCATTTTCAAGTTTCCAAGAGAGGAATTGCTACCATTGGAGTTTTATTTGGTAAAACTAGTTTTGGTTTTGAAATCCAAGAGAATAATTTGATATACCAAGGGATTGTGTATGTGTGTGTATGATTTCAACAATGATTTTAAATATCTTATAACGAGGTGTTTAAAAACTCTGGAATTTTCATTTAAAATGTTTTATGAGAATATGAGAATATGAGAAAAATAAGTTGATAACTCATAAATTTTGGGAATCTGTAAGTGAAACAAAGCTTTAAAAATTTGTTGCATGTGAATGTTAAGGAAAGAGAATTTTGGAATTGAATTGTGGAATGAAAGTTAACTTAAATTAAGTTAAATAAAGTGAATTTTGAAAATTTAGCCTAAGATAGGCTAAATGAAATAATTTTTGGAAATGTAATTGAGTAAAATAAATTAGATTAGATATAAAATAGATATAGACTTAAGTTGTATAAATTTTTTTAAAATGAACTTAAGTAAACAAATTCTATGGAATGATGTTTAAGTGATAATAGTATTAAGGAAAATAATATGTAAAGAAGTGAATGTGAGTAAATAAGAGAATGTGAATTAAGTAATTTAAATAGTGATTGTAAATAAGTAAATGTATATGAAATGAATGTGAATAAAAAGAATTTGAAATAGCTAAGAAATCAATTGAAATAAATATGTATGTTGTACGTATATTATTTTTTCGCATTACGGTTTGATCGAGATTCGAGCACAGAATTTCGAGATAATTTATATCGATCCGAGTTAGGATTTTTCACTCGATTCTCGATGGCGAACCTTGGATATGGATTTTTGATTGATTCTAGGATTCTCTATCATAGTATATGGCTATGCAAGGAGGATAACGATTTCTGATCAAGAAACTAGATCTAAGTCTGCACTAGAGTGGTCTTGTGAACGATACTAGTTCGAAAGTGAAATTGTGTGATCGAGCGATTACATTTGATATTGCGTATGGATGATATATGTACATCGTACGAGCTTTGGTGAGGTAAATGTTGGAAATTAAAATTTCAAGAATAATATGATTTTGAATTATATGATTGGATATCATTGGTAAATAAGATGCAGGTATATAAAAGCAAGAGCTAGTTGACGCTTTTGGTTTCATAAGTAAAAATTGGATTGTCCAACAAAAAGGTACATGTTTAAATCATTGTTGATTTGATGGTTTTATGATCGAGCCACTTGGCTTTTGTTTTATGTTGCTGGTTTAGGCCCGTAGTGGCGATTTGTAGTTGTTTTGATTTAGCCGCACAAAGGAGACGCTGGCGAATTTTTTCGGAAATTTAAAGAGTTAGAAATTTTGAAGAAAACTTTTAATAATTAAAAATTGATTTTTGAGATACAAACTAAAATGATTGAATGGATAATATTTTTTGGAATCCATGTGTAACAACCCAAAATTTTAACAAATATTTTAATTCAAATTTATTTGAAACTTTGATTTTTAATCATTTTAAATGGAAGTTTGGAATTTTTCCAATGTATTTTGGATTATGTTTCTAATTTGTTTTCCAAATATAATTAAATAATGATTTTCTGGAAATTTATATTTTGGTCAACTTTGGTGAAACTTTGACTTTCAGTTGAAATTTTTAATTTTGAATTTTATTTTTCTAATCTTTTCCTTTGAAACTGTATTTGATTCTGATATTCATCCTGCTTTTCATTTCGTCAAATTCTGTTTTAAACTTTTAAAATTTGATAAAATTCAGCGTTTTACACGCAATTATTTTCAGTATCTCATTGTTTATTTTCTATTTCATTTCTATTCTCTATATTTTATTTTTATTATTTTTCCATTCTCTACTTTCAATTTTCTTTTATTTGTTTGGGCTTTGAATTTTATTTATTCTCCATCTCTTATTTGTTTTGGGCTTGACTAATGGGCTTGGAAATTCCAAGAGACTTGAGTTTCTTTTATTTATTATGAAGAGATGCCTTTTTCCACTCCTTAGCCGTACAAAAAACCTCTTTGATTCCTAGCCGTGCATAACAAAGCACTTCTCATTCCCATCTCTTTCTCATTTCATTTTCCTAACAAAACAAATTACAGTAAGTTTTCATGCCTTCCTCTTCTCTTTTCCTTTCTCTTTTCTTTTTCTTTTGGTTGCAACCTATGTTCGGCCACCATCACCAACCCTTTGTCAACCATCTTCCTCCACCACCACCACCTCCTATACGGCCAGCACCACCTCCACTGACCCAGGCCGTGACCTCCTTGACCAAAGCACCACCATCCCATGCATGAAACCCAACCAAACCTCCACTTGATCACACTTCCTCTTCTCCTAGCCTCGGCCAACACCAATTCCTCCACCTACTTTGCCTTGCCATGACCATTCCACTCCTTAGTCGTGACCTGGCCTGATGTGTCTTGATCCATTACATCACTTGACCAGATCTGAACCCATGGGCCGAGCCATACTTGCCTAGGCCGAACCCACTTGAACCAATGACCTTCCATGTGCTTGCCTTTTTGCATTCAAAACTCCTACCCCTTCATATTCCAATGCCTTGCCTTCCATTTGCTGACCATAGCCGAGCATGCTTGCTTCAGATCTAGTCATGGCCGAGCCATTTGTGATGGTGGTCAAGCCCAATGGTGATGTGGCCGAGCCCACTTGAGTTGGTTAAGTCCTCTTGCTTCACTTTGTTCATTTTGATTTTGTTTAAGTCTAAATTTTTTTGTACAATCATATACTTAGATATGTTGTATATTTGTTGTTTACAAGACTTGGATCCTGGCTCTTCAGCCACTCAAATCTATTCGTGTTTTGTCGTGCTTTGCGAAGTTTGTTCGTGTGTCTCGAATTGTCGTCTCTAGCTTTCAAAGGTGAGTTTATCACTCTCGACAAATCGTACTTATAAAAATGTGAAACAATGTCACTTGAATTATAGTAGTTGATATGCTATGTTATATGCTCACATCTGCCTATTATCTGACATTATATGATGATATTACCTGATTATATACATGTTGCATCACCTGACGTCATATGATATGTTTTACTGTTTATTTATTTTATGTTTATCACACTGCAAGTTCCCTATAAGTATAGAATCACTATGGGTTGAAGTGATACATACCCGAACGGACTTTAGAATAGGGAAAAGTCGTTATGAGCTGAAATGATAGGCTCGAGCGATTTTTATTTGACTTGGGATTGCATGTTTGAAATGATAAAACCCGGAATGTTAACTGATTACGGATTGAAATGATATATTATCCGTATCACTTGACCTAGGTTAGAAAATATTATACAGACACGTGGTTAAATTTTAAAATGATTTTTCTAAATTTTTTAAGTATTTTAAATTTTAAAAATATGGATTTTTAACTTAAATTGGATTTAAATGATTTAAATAGTGATTTTCTAGAAGTTAAAATTTTATAAGTTGATAAATGGTTTAAATTGTAATTTAAAATTTGATTTAACTTAATAATTGAAATTTGAGTTAAAATGAAAATTTTAAGCTTAACTTAGTAATTAAAATATTTATTTATGAAATGGATACCTTTTTAAAGTAAAAGAAAATATCAAGTTATTTGTTAAAATAAAAGTTAAGCAACTTATAATGAATTTTGACTTAATGTAAATGAATTATAATTTAATTGGATATTTATTAATAAAATATTATTTTATTAAATTTATAAGTTAAATGATATCTTGTTAAATAATTTTGAAAAGTGGAATAAGTTTGATAAGTTAAAAATGATAAAAGTGGAAGATATATTGTTTAAAATGTCATAGTACAACTTATAACAGAAATTGTAGCATTCCAGAAATGCTGTGGTTTCAGTGTATTGTTTTTCAAATCTACTACTGTCTCTACAACAGCAGTTATAAGTGCTGCTGTTTCCAACAATGAACTGTTTTCAAATTAACATTGTATCTACTGTAACAGTTTATAAGTGTTGCTGTTTCTGAAATGAACTGTATTTCTGAATTACTATTATACCTACTGTAACATTTTATAAGTGCTGATGTTTCTGAAATGAACTGTATTTCTGAATTACTATTATACCTACTGTACATTTTATAAGTGTTGCTGTTTCTGAAATGAACTGTATTTCTGAATTACTATTATACCTACTGTAACATTTTATAAGTTGTTTCCTGGAGATTTGACCAGGCAACTGAGTGCTCGGCATTGGCCACTACTCGGCATGAAGGACTGTTCGGCATCCAGTAGGACTCGGCATCCATAGCGTTCGGCATCCGTAGTGCTCGGCGATCAGGAGACTCGGCGTCATTTAGTGTTCGGCAACAACCAATGCTCGGCGCTAGCATTCAGCATACAAAGGTGCTCGGCATTGAAACTGCTCGGCATCAGGTAGCACTCGGCATCAGAAAGTGTCCGGCATCCAGGAGTGTTCGGCGAAGCATTTAGCATCCAGGAGTGTTCGGCGAAGCATTTGGCATCAAGTAGTGTTCGGCATCGACTAGCACTCGGGTACAGGAGTACTCGGCATCCCAAGGTACTCGGCGTCAAGTAGTGTTCGGCATCAACTGGCACTCGGCTACAAGAGCGTTCGGCATCCCATGGCACTCGGCATCCAAAGGTACTCGGCGTAGTACTCGGCAACAGGAGTACTCGGCATCCCAAGGTACTCGGCGTCAGTAGAACTCGGCGATAGGATAACTCGGCAACGAGAGCGCTCGGCATTCAGAAGGCATTCAGTATGCACAACTTCACAAGGACCGTTCGGCATGGAAAGCGTCGTCCGGCATGGGAAGGGCTGCTCGGCATCAGAGCGTTCGGCATACCAGGATCGGCATACAGCGAACACTGTACTGGGCTAGAGTGTTCGGCCATCCAGCCCATTTGGGAAGTCCAGCCCATATTTGCCTATAAATAGAGGGGCAGGGTCACAGTGAAATGGATCCTTTTTTGGGAGAGAAAACACCGGGGAGACTCTGCCATTTTCAAGACTCATCTTCTCTACTTAACAACTTCATTCAAGCATTTGATTCACGAATTGTATTTGTAATCAACTATAAAGAAGATCAATAAAGTTTAACCTCAAAGTGGACGTAGGCAATTACGCTGAACCACTATAAATTTGGTATTCTTACTTTCTGTATTTAGATTAGCACTGTCTTCTCTGTTTAATTTGATTTCATCACTTATATCTCTTCACAATCTTCTTCTACGAGGTTAGTGACCAATTTTGGTGCTAACACTTTGGTGCTTTAACTGAGAATTGAATTCTCAGACCTCAAGGATCTGCTTTGAAGCTACTGGATTGAACAAATCCCCCAAAGAAGATCCGACTCACTGATAGGACATCCGTTGATTCTACTCAGAGTTCATACCAATAACTCTACAATGGCAAGACCACGTACCAGGTCAGCTTCTCGCAATGCGGATGCCCACGAGACTGCTAGCGTGCAACAAGCAGGGCCTAGCAATCAACCAGCAATTCCAAATACAGGAGTTGCCACTCAGGACCAAACTCCAGTTGTCACCAGAATAGAGTTCAACGACTTGATGAGAGAGCTCAGGGAAAGTAGGAGACAACTAGGAGAGCAGATGCAAGCCAATGCCAACCTGATGGCACAACTTACTCAACAGCAGCAACAGAATGCTGGGGGCAATCCCGTTGCTTACTCCTCATCTGACAGCTCTACTTCCTCTGATGAACCTCCCAGGCGCAAACGCCGTAAGGCTGATGCTGCGCGAGCAGATGCTGCTGTTCGAACAGCTGGAGACCGCGACCAAGCAAGAGCTGGAAGCTTCAGGACCGGGATACAGATGGAAGATAGAGGCCCAGATCATCAAAATGCTAACGATGTCGAACCTCAAGATGCACGATTGGCAGATCGCCAAGAGAGGAGGCATCAGCATGGACAGGCGCGTAGAACAGACTCCAACCTTCCGCCTTCCATACAGACACCCGATCTGACAGCCATGATCAGGCAACTGATGAAAGAGAATCAGGGCTTATCAAATGATGACTGGGGAGTGTCAAGAAGTCATACTCCGTTCACGGATGTTGTGTTGCAAGCGGCGTACCCCAGGAAGTTTAGTATGCCTACTATTCCTGCATATGAAGGAAAGACTGACCCTAGACAACATGTCATGAGGTACGAATGGATGATGGATTCAGCCAGAGCGAATGATGCCACCAAGTGTAGGTGCTTTCCGATTACTCTATCTGGGATCGCTACTATGTGGTTCACCCGACTTCCTCCGCGATCCGTATCAAATTTCGAGGAGTTGGCAAAGAAGTTTATTGAGCAGTTCAGGATACACACTACGCGCCCAAAGGACGTGATGTCTCTGTCAAGTGTAATCCAAAATCCTGGCGAATCGTTGAAAGAATATTTGCAAAGATTCCACGTGGCAGCAACTGAAGTCAGTAATCCCAATGACCATGCAATTCTGATGGCTGTAATGAGAGGTGTGGATCCAGACTCTGAGTTTGGAGACTGGCTGGCAGGAAAACCTCCAGCTACGCTAGAGCGTTTCTACTCTAAGGCACACCAGTTCATAAGAAGAGAGGAAGCTAGGTGGGTACGACGAGATAAGGCGCCAGGGCCTGTCCAAGAGTCAATAAAGAGCAACATCGCTGTGAAGCAATCGGGAGACAGCTCGGGAAAGGTCCAAGTCAACGTCCAGAACAAACCTGGGCAACCCAAGGAGTCCGGAGGAAGGAGTCAAGGGAAAAGAAAAGAAGCAGGAAAGTGGAAGTCGAGAATTCCAAGCTACAGCGAGTACACTCCGCTAAACGCCCCACTTGAAAACATTTACCTATCCACTTGCAATACTTTTCAGTACAGAAAACCACGTCCAAAAGAATCAACTGAAGAACAGAAGCGGACCGGGAAATATTGTCGCTTCCATGAGACTTATGGACACAATACGGAAGAATGTAGACACTTGCACGACGCTATCGAGAAGTTTATCAGGCAGAAGAAATTGCAAGAATTTGTGAAGGATCCACAAGAAGGAGGACAGGGAACGTCCAACCCAGGTCGTGCACCAGCTCCACGTCATCCCGAGGAGCCTGCCCGGACCGTTGGTAGACTGGTCATAAATACAATTATCGGCGGGCCTCACCCCGCGGATAAGAATTGGCAGGAGATGGAGCGATATGCAAGTTCCTTGAAGCATGCAGATTTTGAGTGTTGTTCGAACATGGAGGACGGAGCCCCTGCTAAGCAGCAGCGCGTAATGACAGACGATATTGTGTTCAGAAGCAGAGACGCTGATCAGGTAGAGGCTCCGACCATCGACCCCATGGTCATATCTGCAACAATCGGACCAGCATACGTAAAAAGAATTCTGATTGATTCTGGGAGTTCAGTCAACATCATCTTCAAGAAGGCCTACGATCAAATGAAGCTAGAAACAAAAGACTTGAAACCATCCAAAGCTCGTATCCACGGCTTTAACGGCGCTTCAACTGATGCAGTGGGATATGTCGAGTTACCAGTTGAACTGGGACAAGGCGAGCGTCGGAGAGTGCGAATTCTACCCTTTGTAGTTTTGGATGTGGACTCTCCGTATAACGTTTTCTTGGGCCGGCCAGCCCTGACGGAGTTTAGGGCAGCGTTGGCCCCGTGGTGTTTAACTTTGAAGTTCCCGACTGACAAAGGAGTAGGCGTTGTTCATGGCGATCAAGCAGCTGGTCGTTCCTGTTATGTGGCCGAGCTCCGAGAGGCCCACCGGAGGGAGAAAGGAAAGGTTGCGGACAATCCCGTCCGCATCCTCAATGCGGATAATTGACAAGTAGTGCCCGAGCCCTGGCTCGGGCATAGTTCTCGAATCTACGGAGATATAGATCCGAGGGACGACGATGAGAAACCTAGGAAAGAGAAGGCAGCACCGGTTGAATTAACAGTTGACATTTCAGTTAGCCGTGACGACCCTTCGCGAATACTAAAGATCGGATCACAGCTAGGCCCCGCAATGACTGAAGACCTTAGCGACTTCCTCCGGGCAAACCTTGATGTTTTCGCCTGGACGCATTCTAATATGTGTGGGATTTCTCCCGCCATCACGAGTCATATGTTGAACATAGACCCGAAATACGTCCCAGTCAAGCAAAAAAGGAGAGGAATGGATCCGGAGAGATCCGCCGCTCTTGGAGAGGAGGTGGACAAACTCAAAGCAAATGGGTTCGTCCGCGACGCCCTCTACCCGGAATGGGTCTCCAACCCCGTGCTAGTAAAGAAGGCGAATGGGAAATGGAGGACTTGCGTAGATTATTCCGACTTGAACAAAGCATGCCCTAAGGACAGTTTCCCGTTGCCTAGGATCGATCAGTTGGTCGATTCCACCGCAGGACACGAGTTACTGTCATTCATGGATGCGTACTCAGGATACAACCAAATCCCAATGCATATTCCGGACCAAGAACACACCAGCTTCGTTACAAATGTCGGGCTGTATTGCTATGTAGTGATGCCCTTTGGATTGAAGAATGCTGGAGCAACTTACCAACGTCTGGTGAATCGAATGTTCAAGGACCAGCTGGGTAGAACCATGGAAGTCTATGTGGATGACATGCTCGTGAAGTCACGATGGTCAAACGACCACATTCAAGACTTGGCTGAAATGTTCGACATACTCAGGTTTTACGGCATGAAGATCAACCCGTTGAAGTGTTCTTTCGGCGTTGCATCAGGGAAGTTTTTGGGATTCATCGTCAACGCTAGGGGAATCGAAGCCAACCCAGAAAAGATCCAAGCTATTCGAGATGTACAAGCGCCCAGGACTATAAAGCAGGTACAGAGCTTGAACGGAAAAGTAGCTGCGCTGAGTCGATTTATATCCAAGGCAACTGACAAGTGCATCCCGTTCTTTGACATAATAAAGAAAGGAAAGAGAAATTTTGAATGGACGTCTAGCTGTGAGGAAGCATTCCGGAATCTGGTAAGGCATCTGGAGAGCCCACCAATGCTATCTAAACCAGTTGACCATGAGATGCTGTACGTTTACTTGGCTATATTTCCTCATGCGATAAGCGCAGCTTTGGTTCGTGAGGAGGATCGAGTCCAGAAGCCGGTGTATTATGTTAGCAAGCGTTTAACGGGGGCAGAGAGGAATTACCCTAAAATCGAGAAATTGGCTTATTGCTTGGTGATTGCATCACGCAAGCTGCGCCCATACTTTCAAGCGCATTCAATCGGTGTTTATACCGATCAACCCCTGAGGCAGGTACTCCAACGACCGGAAACTTCTGGAAGATTGCTAAAATGGAACATTGAGTTGAGCCAATTCGATATCGCGTACTTACCACGGAGAGCCATCCGAGGGCAGGCATTAGCGGACTTCATCGCTGAGTTTACCATACCCATCAAACCAGACGATCACGACATCATTCCCCCCGTTCGATGGAAATTATACACTGACGGTGCATCAAACGACCGTTGCTCCGGCACGGGCGTAGTTCTTGTAACTCCGGAAAACCGATCGATCTGTTATGCCCTGAAGCTCGATTTCCTGGCTACAAATAACAAAGCCGAATATGAAGCACTGATCGCTGGCTTAAAGCTCATCAGGGAACTCGAGATCGAATCAGTCGAAATCTTTTGTGACTCGCAGTTGGTGGTTTACCAAGTACGGGGAGACTACCAAGCAAAGGGACGAAAGCTTGCTCCGTACCTCATTCAGGTCCAAGAACTACTATCAAAGCTTGAGCGTTATGACATCTCACATATCCCGCGCGAACAGAACAAAGAAGCCGACTTATTGGCTAAGTTCGCGAGTACCGACGATGCGCAACAAATGGGATTGTATCCCGTCGAAGTCTTGCATGCCCCGAGCATAGACAAAATGAAAGTCGATCGCGTGTTGGGAACAGAAATCGAGAAGGAATCGTGGATAACCCCATTCAAACTGTACCTGACGACCGGGGCTTTACCAGGAAAAAGAAGCGAAAGACGGCAGGTCCTTCGAAAGGCCGCGCGATACATAATGCAGGATGGATCAATGTATCGAAAAGGATTCTCAGTCCCATTATTACAATGCATCGCTCATGATGAAGCGAAGCGAGTCTTGAGAGAGGTTCACGAAGGGGAATGCGGCGACCATACTGGGGGGCAAACGCTAGCAAAGAAGATCCTCCGCTATGGATATTACTGGCCCACCGTAAACCGGGATGCCGCGGACTACGCAAGAAAATGCGACAAGTGTCAAAGATATGTGAAAATCCCGAGGGCTCCATCAACAGAACTCACACAAATGATCAGTCCCTGGCCATTTGCGATCTGGGGAATCGACATAATCGGCTCTTTGCCTCTATCCAAAGGTGGTGCAAAATACGCAATAGTTGCAGTCGACTATTTCACGAAATGGGCTGAGGCAGAACCTTTGGCCACTATAACCTCTAAGAAGGTCATTAACTTCGTTGTACGAAACATTATATGCCGCTTTGGCCTTCCACGCACCATCATTACAGACAACGGAACGCAATTTGAAAGTAGAGAGTTCAAAGAGTTCTGTTTAAAGTACGGCATCGAGAAAAAGTTCGCCGCCGTTGCACACCCAAAAGCTAACGGACAAGTTGAGGCCGTTAACAAAATAATCAAGTCCATACTGAAGAAACGTCTGGAGAAGGTTGGAGGCAAGTGGGTAGATGAACTCCCGACAGCATTATGGGCGTATAGAACTACCCACAAGTTCGCGACCGGCCACACTCCGTTCGCCTTGGCCTACGGCTCTGAAGCCGTTATACTCGTGGAACTTGAAGTTCCATCGCACCGAGTGACATACTATGATCCCAAGACGAACCAAAACCTCTTGTTGGAATCACTGGACTACATCGACGAAAAGCGTGAAGAAGCTGAATTAAGGGCGGCGGCGCACAGACATCGAGTCAAGCGTTACTACGACGGTAGAGTCCGCCCAAGAATCTTTGATGTGGGTGATCTCGTTCTGAAACGAGTCTTCCCGGTACCATCACGCATGAATCCCAGCTTGGAAGGTCCATACGCCATTGAACGGAAGCTTGGAGAAGGAACATTCAAGCTAGCGACCGTTGATGGCGCGACACTCCCCCAAGCATGGAACAGTGAACATTTGCGGCACTATTACATTTAGCATGTTTTCCTTTCTTGTTGTAGGCACTGTTATTTCCTGCATTTTTCCATTCAATAATGACTTAGTTTCCTTGTGAAAGTTGTAATCAAGCAATTTAGTTGATTTTCGTTAATAAAGGCTTGAAGCCATATTTTCTATGAAGTTTCTATATCTCTTAATTGGATGATAAATTACATTATCATTCACGACATGCAGACTCGTACGAACGATTTCAAATCTCCGAATCCCCAGAGTGCGGAGCGGAGTACTCTAAGTCCCCAGAGCGCGGACTAGAGTATAAACGATTTCAAATCTCCGAATCCCCAGAGTGCGGAGCGGAGTACTCTAAGTCCCCAGAGCGCGGACTAGAGTATAAACGATTTCCAATCTCCGAATCCCCAGAGTGCGGAGCGGAGTACTCTAAGTCCCTAGAGCGCAGACTAGAGTATAAACGATTTCCAATCTCCGAATCCCCAGAGTGCGGAGCGGAGTACTCTAAGTCCCCAGAGCGCGGACTAGAGTATAAACGATTTCCAATCTCCGAATCCCCAGAGTGCGGAGCGGAGTACTCTAAGTCCCCAGAGCGCGGACTAGAGTATAAATGATTTCAAATCTTCGAATCCCCAGAGTGCGGAGTGGAGTACTCTAAGTCCCCAGAGCGCGGACTAGAGTATAAACGATTTCAAATCTCCGAATCCCCAGAGTGCGGAGCGGAGTACTCTAAGTCCCCAGAGCGCGGACTAGAGTATAAACGATTTCCAATCTCCGAATCCCCAGAGTGCGGAGCGGAGTACTCTAAGTCCCCAGAGCGCGGACTAGAGTATAAACGATTTCCAATCTCCGAATCCCCAGAGTGCGGAGCGGAGTACTCTAAGTCCCCAGAGCGCGGACTAGAGTATAAACGATTTCCAATCTCCGAATCCCCAGAGTGCGGAGCGGAGTACTCTAAGTCCCCAGAGCGCGGACTAGAGTATAAACGATTTCCAATCTCCGAATCCCCAGAGTGCGGAGCGGAGTACTCTAAGTCCCCAGAGCACGGACTAGAGTATAAATGATTTCAAATCTCCGAATCCCCAGAGTGCGGAGCGGGGTACTCTAAGTCCCCAGAGCGCGGACTAGAGTATAAACGATTTCCAAATCTCCGAATCCCCAGAGTGCGGAACGGAGAACTTTAAGTCCCCAGAGCGCGGACTAGAGTATGAACAGTCTCAAGTCTCCAAGTCCCCGGAGCACAGTGTTAGCAAACCAAATAAAGACAAGAGAATCATTCAAACAAAAAGAAACTAAAATTTTATTCGATAAGTCCAAAATGGGGATACACGATCACTCCTACAAAATTCAGGCCTATACAAACTACGAGTTGCGGAAGATAAAAACAACAACAAAACCTAAGCAGGAAACTTGTTGAGCAAGTGCATCGATTATTTCTTCGACTTCTTCTTCTTGTCTTCCTTTGGTGTTTCCGACGACTCCTCTCCCTCACGCTTTCTCTTGGACTTTTTGCTTGCTAGAGAAACAGAGTCAGGAGTAGGGGACAGAACATCTAGTGGTCTGGACCTGCCCGGGAGAATGATTTTCAAAGGTCTGTTACGCGGGTCAGTGAGTCCTAGTATTTCAGATTCAACTTTGACTTTGACCTTTTTCTTCTCCTCTTCGGCGAGACGGTCCTTCATGCTCATCTCTGAAGTATGCTCAGAGGCGCCAGTGATTTTAATTTCATCGCTTCCTTCGGCAGGAGACGAAGTATCAAGTTTGTCATCATCAAGCGCCCCGATCACTTGAGCGTCTGGACCGGGAGTTACTCCTGCGTGAGCAACGTCGCTTGTTTTCTCTGCTTCCTCCTTGGCGTCATCGCTCCTCGGAGTTGGCTCGGCGTCAGAGCGACCTACATGAAAATATAAGGAATGGGCATTAGAACGAATAACCATTGCTGAAAAATGATGGGATCTCTTCGACTTCTAGAGAAAGAAGAATTTCCTACCAGGATCCGGTTGGCTATCGGTGGCGCGCGGGGTTTCACCCTCCAGGATAGGTGACAGCACATGAACGCCAAGCCCGGGATCTTCGGGATCATAACTGGCATGCTGCTCGAATGGATCAAGCGTCGACCGACCGGCCGCTTGAGCAGCATAAGGAGCGGCGATGTGAGGAGTAGTAGTGTCGGCCTCTGACGGGCCGGCTTCGTCGTTCTTCTCTTTCGAAGGGGAAGAGCCTTTACCATAAAGAGCCAATGCTGCGGATAAATCCGATGGCTCATTCCCCCTCAAGAACTCCTTCACCAATGCATCCTCGTCGACCTCTTCGGAGCCTGACTCAACTTTCCTAATCTTTATCAGAGTTTCCCATGCCTCAGCCAGGGATTCGAGGTAGCCGTCGCCCAAGAATGTTAAGTCACGGTGCATAAGGACGCGGGCTCCGTACTCGGCGATCAACGGGTCAAACATACTTTTGACCTCTTCCCTACCGGCCTCTGCGGCCGCCTCAAGGCGAGAATCAAGCTCCTCCACAGCCATTCTTTTGCCCTCCTCACGGGCCTCATCCTTCATTTTCTCGACCCCGGCAAGTTCATCGTCGAGCTTTGTCTTCAGGAGTCGGGTAGCAACAATCTCATCACAATATCGCTGTGATTCTTCCTGAGCAGCTATTTTGTCTTCTTTCTCCTTGGAGAGTAGTTCTTTCAGCTCTTTGACTTGAGTAGCGAGCGCGTCCCTTTCTTTTTGGACAGAGTCTTTTTCTAGGGCAAGGGCGCCGCTGCGCTGGACTGCTTCGTCAAGCTCCTTTTTGTGAGCCACCTCTAAGCGAGTAACTGCCTCAGCAGTATCCTTTGCACCTTGTTCAGCGGCTTCTAGCTTTGACTTATACGAAGCGAGCTCTTCGTCTTGGAGTTTGATGATTTTCTTATCGCTGTCAGCCTCCAGATTCAGACGGTCAATCTCGTGTTGACGCTCGACAGATACTTCCGAGATCTTCTCCACCAAGTGCACGAATGCGTCATGTTGAACATAGACGTCATTGTTGCAGGCAATGGCACTTTGCTTCACGTGCCCAGGAATGTGATGGATGGATGGGAGGAATTTCAAGCCGTCAAAACAGATTTTTGGAAACTTGGCCTTAAGGTCGACCATCTTTTCCGCAACAGTTGGGTCCACGGCAGGAGTAGGAGGAGGAGGCCTTGAGAATTCCGTTCTTTTACGTTGCTCTCGAACTTGCCTCGTACTCGATGAACTGGAATGTTGTTCTCGAGCAGCATCAGACTGATAACCCTTCTGCAAAGACTTCTCTTTATCCAGCTCAGTTGGAGGAGGAAGATCGCGGGACTGGGAAGATTGAGAGTGTGCTTTCTTGCGGTGAGATGACTCGCGAGGACGATTGTCCCTATCTTCATAATCACCTCGGTCCCTGCGTCTGCCTGAACCGGAATCCCGTCCGGAGTGATGGAATATGGAAGACCCCTGAAGGTGATCAAGTCCGTGAGAGCGGCCCATATCACCTGCAAAGAATGGAGATAACAACGAGTTAAGGAGAATTCACGAATTAAAAAGACTTGAAGTATATTATGGAATGCGCATGTGCGTGTGTGTCCTAGTGTTCCCCCCGATGGACCCGTTCGTTTATCTTTGCTAATCGGAGTATTGTCTCCTTGAGCCGGGAGTTGAACTCCTGCGTTGCCCCTCGCGGGCGAAGAGAATTTGAGGGTTTCAGGATCATCGAACCCGTAATTAAGCAAATCATCGGGGATGGACAGGTTGGACAGACCCCTCAGAGAACTTTCCAGGTGCTGCGAAGAAGCCTCTTTCTCAGAAGGGATAGGCATAACTTTTGAGGTGCCACCAACTTTCTCCTTTTGAACCGTATATTTCAACTTCTTCTTTCCCTTCGAAGGGGAGGATGATGTCTCAATATCCTGAACTTCGATTGCCGGATTCCAAGCGGGACCCACGTTCTCGCCCTGAGTTTCGGGGGCATCATCCTCTTTGCGCTCATCTTCTTCGTGCGTGTCGGGAGCGCGACGCGATGATGGTCCGACAAGTTTTTTCCCTTTACCAGATGGAGGTTTGGGAATTGTAACACCTTCTGGAAGGCTGATCCGACGACCAGGGGCTAGCAAGCCGAACCCCGACAGCGATTCATTTGAAATGATAGTCCGGATGTCTCGATCCTCAATAGGAAGAGCTCTAATGGCTTCAACAGCCTCAGAATATCCTCGGCCTTCCGGACGCGGGTTGATACCTGAAAAGATGAAATGAAGAGTTAGGAAAGGCATGACTCCGGTTAAATATGAATAATAACTCGGCAGAGAGACTTACTGCCCTCAACCCATCTCCTAGCAAAACCAGACGGGCAGCGCACATAGAACCATTCCTGTTTGTACAGGGCGAATTTGCTGCATGCCCCTGTCAGGATCTGGTATTTGTGGTATGGCTCGAGGAACATAAAAGAAGGACTGTCTTTCCGTCTCTTGAACATATAAATGTATCTGATATCACCGGGGGTTGGAGGTCTGGAGAAGACAGCCATGAAAAGTAAATAAGTCCCATATAGGAATGCATGGCCATTCGGGTGGAGCTGCGACGGAGCAATGTCTATATACTGCAGCACATCCCGGAGAAATAAATTGAATGGAGGCACGCTGCCCATCCAACACATGAACTTGTTGCAGGCGGTGTACCCGACTGGGGGCAAATGAGGGCGGTCGTGTCTCGGAGGAACTAACACTTCGGCAAAAGGAATCCCGTGAATGGAGCATATCCGTCGTAGAGTAGCTTCGTTGATCTTCGAGGCTTGAGAATTGATAGGATTGTCTAGTAAGATGGTTGACTCCAGAGCATCAGGCGCCAAGTTATGAGCGGGAGAGGTTGACGGGTTAGAAGTATCTATGGCTCCCTGCCTCGGTGACGGCCCAGGCCTGTCAGATATGGTAGCGGAACTAGATTTTCTCGACATCCCGAATAAATAATGAACCTGGCTAAGTGCTTGAGAGAACTATACTTAAAAAACGTTGAACGTTAGAATTAGCAACACGAGTTTTCCCCCCACGTGGTGTGTGAACTAGTGCAAGCAATTGTGTACAGGCAATAAGAATCTAAAGGTTTTAAAGATATAATAGTTAGCTTCGAATCATCGCCTTCGAAGACCGTCATCGCTGACCGTCTCGAAAGGCTCGCCTTGAGGTGATTACAGTTCCAGATTCAGAAGACATATGATTTCTAAGGTAACCGGCCTAAGTGTAGTCTGACATTTATACTGTTCGGCATTTGAATGTTGTTCGGCATTGAAATTGTTCGGCATTGAAATTGTTCGACCTAAGTTCTGTTCGGCATATATGTGTGTTCGGCATGTCTAAGTTCTGTTCGGCATATATGTGTGTTCGGCATGTCTAAGTCATGTTCGGCATATATGTGTGTTCGGCATGTCTAAGTCCTGTTCGGCATATATGTGTGTTCGGCATGTCTAAGTCCTGTTCGGCATATATGTGTGTTCGGCATGTCTAAGTCCTGTTCGGCATGTAGGCATGTCTAAGTCCTGTTCGGCATGTATGTGTTCGTTCGGCATGTCTAGGTACTGTTCGGCATGACAGTTGTTCGGAGATTATGTCATTCGGTCTAAATGATATTCGGCGTATGTGTATGTTCGGCATTAGGGTAGTGTTCGGCCTAAGTTCATTCGGCTAGAATAGCGCTCCGCCTTCGATCATAACTCCACCCTGCTCCCTCTCCATTTACGCCGAACGACAGAGACAGATCGCCCGGCGCAGGTTACGCCGTTCGACTCCCCATCTTCCAATCTTGATCAGCACAAAGGAGCCAGGCTTAACCCCCATACACCGTTTGGCGACTCCGAACGATAGAACCACTTCCACTAAGCCACGCATTTACAACTAGAGAACATGAGATGAACCTAAAATGGAAGTAATGCAATTGTGGAAGGAAGGATACCTAATTCGACGATCGAAATTGAGAATGGATTAATTAGACTTTATGTCTGATAGGATAACAAGAGTTGCAAAGTCTCTAGGAGTGATAGAAAAGAAGGCGTAAAAGAAAAATGGTGGGAGAGCACCTGGTTATATAGAGGGAGGTAGAAGTCGAAGAGGCTATACCCGGTAGAACCGGTCAATACCGGAGTGTTCGGCATCGTGGCAGAATCACGTTCGGCACACGAGGTACGTTCGGCTTTGAGCGTATCGTTCGGCATCTAAATCTCGTTCGTCTTGCACCTCCTTCACTAACATTCTCGAGAAGGTACCTCCGAGGTAAATCGTACCAGATTCAAAGCGCATCACGTTCGGCCACGCGATACACTTTGGGGGGCAAGTGTTTCCTGGAGATTTGACCAGGCAACTGAGTGCTCGGCATTGGCCACTACTCGGCATAAAGGACTGTTCGGCATCTAGTAGGACTCGGCATCCATAGCGTTCGGCATCCGTAGTGCTCGGCGATCAGGAGACTCGGCGTCATTTAGTGTTCGACGACAACCAATGCTCGGCGCTAGCATTCGGCATACAAAGGTGCTCGGCATCGAGACTGCTCGGCATCAGGTAGCACTCGGCATCAGAAAGTGTCCGGCATCCAGGAGTGTTCGGCGAAGCATTTAGCATCCAGGAGTGTTCGGCGAAGCATTTGGCGTCAAGTAGTGTTCGGCATCGACTAGCACTCGGCTACAGGAGTACTCGGCATCCCAAGGTACTCGGCGTCAAGTAGTGTTCGGCATCAACTGGCACTCGGCTACAAGAGCGTTCGGCATCCCATGGCACTCGGCATCCAAAGGTACTCGGCGTAGTACTCGGCAACAGGAGTACTCGGCATCCCAAGGTACTCGGCGTCAGTAGAACTCGGCGATAGGATAACTCGGCAACGAGAGCGCTCGGCATTCAGAAGGCATTCAGTATGCACAACTTCACAAGGACCGTTCGGCATGGAAAGCGTCGTCCGGCATGGGAAGGGCTGCTCGGCATCAGAGCGTTCGGCATACCAGGATCGACATACAGCGAACACTGTACTGGGGCTAGAGTGTTCGGCCATCCAGCCCATTTGGGAAGTCCAGCCCATTTGGGAAGTCCAGCCCATATTTGCCTATAAATAGAGGGGCAGGGTCACAGTGAAATGGATCCTTTTTTGGGAGAGAAAACACCGGGGAGACTCTGCCATTTTCAAGACTCATCTTCTCTACTTAACAACTTCATTCAAGCATTTGATTCACGAATTGTATTTGTAATCAACTCTAAAGAAGATCAATAAAGTTTAACCTCAAAGTGGACGTAGGCAATTACGCTGAACCACTATAAATTTGGTGTTCTTACTTTCTGTATTTAGATTAGCACTGTCTTCTCTGTTTAATTTGATTTCATCACTTATATCTCTTCACAATCTTCTTCTACGAGGTTAGTGACCAATTTTGGTGCTAACATAAGTGCTGTTGTTTCTGAATTGAACTGTTTTCTGAAATACTATTATATCTACAAGTAGCAGTTTCTAAGTGTTGCTGTTTCTGAATTGAACTGTTTTCTGAAATACTATTATATCTACAAGTAGCAGTTTCTAAGTGCTGCTGTTTCTAAAAGATAATTTTTTTGAAATGCTACTATAAGAATTATAACATTTTCTAAGTGTTATGAATGCTAAAATACAATGTTTTGAAATTGTTATAATTGATTGAATGAACTTAGGAAATGCTAAAATTCTAGAAATTGAATATTTGATTTGAAAGTATAATGACTTCATATTTAAATGGTTTAAATGAATATGTTTTGGTTTGAAATTTAAACCATTTTGAAATTTATAACCATGGGTTATAATAACGGTTGGATGTTATAAAGTGTGGCTAGAGGTGGGCAATTGCTGCATCTTTGTGCTACCCCAGTCACATTATCACTATTATTTTGCATAGTTTGCTTTACTTTAGACATTACTATGATAGCGTTCATTACTACATAGTAGATGGTTTAAAGGATCTTTAAAGGATGGGCGATCCCAGGCATCCTTTAAATTACTTGTGCATCTCTATTACAGTTCACTTGAGTTGGTTTACATTGGATAAGTATGTTGTCCTGACTCGAGTGTTTTGTGTTTTGCTTTACGTTCGGGTCAGCCTGAGTATCACAGCTCTGATTCACCTTCTGGAGCAAGAGATTTGCTGGAGCTTATTTATCTATCTTTTATCCATTTCCATTTCGGTTATTTCCTATTCAGTAGTGCTTTTGTATGAGTTGACTTATGTATCCAGACTTCTGTTGTATTTGTTTTTCAGACTACGATATTTTATATCTGTTTTGAGATTATTTATGTAGTAGCTTCATGAACTACTATGGTATTTTATTTCCGCTGAGAGTTATTCTGATATTCTGTGTCTGTGATTCTGTGTTTGATTTTATTTGCTCCAAATTTTCTTAACAATCCACTGTTTTGAAGTATTCGAGTCCGACATGTGTGGATTTATTGTCGATTTGAATGGTCCAAAATAGTGGGATGTTACACCATGGATAAATTTGGAAATTTATTAAAAGTAATAACAAGGTTTCAACTAATTGATTTGGGAAGGTAAAGGCTTAAATGGATTTGGGAAATTATTTCAACTTATTTGTTTTAGAAAAGGAAAGAGTTTGGACATTTTTCCTACCTCGGCAAATTTCAAGGACGAAATTCTTTTAAAGGGGGAAGAATGTAACGACTCGGAATTCTAGTGATTTGAAATTAGAATATTCAATTAATTTTAAATATTAAAAAGTAATTTTTGTAGGTTGAATAACTCGAATTTCAAATATAGTGATTTATTGGGTAATTTAATTTTTGAATTTAATAATTGGAAATCGTTTAAATAATTTAAATCTTGGATTTTATTTGGATAAAAACGATTTAAAGGCTTATTAAATTTCTATTAATAAAAATGAAGGTAGGAAAACTTTTTAATTGAATTTAAAAAGTGATTTACTCAATTTTGAAAGAACTCGTTTTAATTAACATACAAAAATAACCTTCTGGGGCACAGTCTCGGATTTCAACTAAACCAGTATCATTGGATCCGTAATAGTATATTATTACAGGATTTCAAATTTCGTAGAGATTGAATTTACCATTTGATCATACGGATTAGAAACGCGTTGAAATTATATCGAAAATTTAATATTATAATTGGGTCCAAATAGCTACCTTCTGCATACGGTCAAATTAGGTTTCGAAACTTATTCCATTGCGTTCGGAATAGGGGTATAACATTAGGAATGCCTGCTGGCATGTCTCGATCGGTGTTTGAAATTAAATATCTAGAGTTTTGAATATTAAATAATATATTTTCGTTGATTCAACCTACAGCCGTTATTCCGTCATATCAGTCGCACCTACATTCTCTTCAGCCACATGATCTACCCACCTCTTTCTTTTTATATGCGTTCCCCTCTTCAATTTCTTTTAACGAAAATAAGAAAAAAAGGATAACAATAAACGTTCATCCCCTTTTACACAGCAGCCTCATCCAACGGCCTGGGTTCGCCGACGCCACTAGAGCAAGAAATAGACCGAGGCCTCAACTAGTGAAATGACCGTGATAGGGAAGTAAAGCAAATCAATGACGGAGATTGGATTTTGCGCGATGGGGAGGTGGTAGATTGTCGATGAACATATTTAGGATTTTGGAGCTCGGTAGTGAGCTCTGGTCATCTAGGGGTGGGGGCGCCTAAAGGGAAAATGTGGGGAAGGTGAAGTACTAGTTTCGGCGTGAGTATGGTTGGGTCCGATGGCATGTGGCGATGATGAGAGGAGGATGAACATTAATAAGGTTTTGGCTCGTTCTCGAGCTACAGGACGAGTTGGAGGACGAGGTCAAGTTCGTTGGGGCCGTGGTGGTCGAGGCAATAATCTGGCGGAGTTTGGAGGCGTCCGGTGGCATGTGGAAGCAACGGCGATGGGTGGAAGTTGTGGCATATTTGGGTTCATTTCGTTCGAGTGGAAGAGAGAGGGAGGTGGGTTATAATATTTAAATATGGTTAAGTTAAGTAATGACATTAATTAAGAAGTAAAATTATATTATGAAATTTCATAAACTTGTAAATTTAATATCTTGTTCATTTAGGGTCGAAATCAAATGTGGTCAGTCCCGTTGCGCTCGTATCAATGAGATGTTCGCAATGGAATTAGGTTGGACAAATTTGGAGACTGTGGAAATTTGGGCTAAAATCGGGCGTCGTCCGGTTTTAGTTCCAAACTGGAACGCCTCGGCGACAATAGAAAATAAAGGTGAGTAAATCTCACTCATTTTGGATTATTGGGTTTAATTTATAATAATTAAAATTATTTATTGGTTGATTGGATGGATTGATAAATTTTTATCAGTTGGATGTTATATTATATATACATATTAGTAGTTGGATTGAATATTCCCGCCTATTGGAGCGGATGAGACACCATGCGCCCCGCATAATACCGGATGACCCTATATTACCATGATATCATGCCTTGAAGCTGGATTGGTATTTTATGTTATATGTGGATGCAGGGAAACAGGTTGGAAAGATCCAACCTGATTCCTGAAATATATTGATTGTTTTTCATATATAGTGATATATGATGTGATGGAATAATCTATTATGGATTATTGCGTGATTTGATATATTGGATGCTATAGTAGCACTGGCCTTGATTTTTGTATTATAAATACCATAAATAATATTTTTGAATTTAAAAAGGGAATTCAAAGGCAATTTTGGAAATGAAAATATTTATATTGAAATTTGAGATTATTTAAAAAGGAATTGATTTGGATAAGATAAATAAATTTGATTTTAGATATTTATTTAGCTATTTCGTAAAATGGTTTCAAATAGAGAATTTAATTTGAGTATTTTTAAAATAGTGGATTTTTAATTGGGATTTCTGGGAATACGAAATGGAAGTCAAAATCGAGATTTAAATGGTTTTGGAATATAGTTTGGATTTATTAAGAAATAGATTTATTAATGGGATTTTAAATAGGAACCGATATATAAATGGAGTTGTTTAATATAAATCTGTTATTAACAAAGAAATGAGAGTTGAGTTTATAAACTTATAAACGATGTTTAGAAACAAGTGGAATGATTATCATTTGATAAATTGGAAATATAAACCGATATATTCTGGAATTTGGAAATAGTTATGAAATTGGAAATGTAATTCGATTTGTGATAAATCGAGAGAGATTTATAAGTATAAAATGGGTATGTTGAATTTTAAAATGGTTTTTCACAAGAAGTTAACGGTTGTTTTAGATTTTTATTTATTAAATTATGTAGTTTAAAAAAACTACTAATTGGATTAAAATATTTCAAAAAGTTGGTTGGCTGGGAAACCCCCCCCCCCCCCGCTTCATTGGACCGTTTCTATGCATAGGCAGCCCAGTTTTTGAGGAGAGAAGACGCTAGACGGTCTAGGAAGCTGGATGTTACGGGGCCCAGTATTGAAGGTATCTAGAGTAATGTTGCAGTGAACCACACCGGGGAGAGCCCTGGTAAAGTACAGTTAAATATTCAGAATAAACAAGGCCAACATAAGGGTAACGAAGGTCAAGGAAAGAAGAGAGACCCCCATCGAGGGAGACCGAGAGCTCCTATGTTTGATCGATATACCTCCTTGAACACGTCGCTATAGAATGTTTATCTTCAAACCTGTAATACAGGGCAGTACAAGAAGCCAGCTCTAAAACCATCGTTAGAGAAGCAGATTCAAACCGGGAAGTTTTGTAGATTCCACGATTGTTACGGCCATAACACTAATGAATGCCGTCATTTGCAAGATATTATTGAAAGGTTGATTAGAGAGAGAAAGCTAGAGAAGTTTGTCTGGGCTCTGCAAGATATTGGAGCGGGTCCATCCAACCTCAATCGGGGCCAAGACTAGGCTAGGTCTGAGGAACCCGCATGTGCTGGCGGGAGGTTGGTGATTAATACTATGAGTAGCGGTCCTCATCCAACTGATCGAAGCTGGAAGGAAATGGAATCATATTCTAGTTCGATTAGGCATGTGGACTTCGAATGTTGTAGTGGTACCGATGAAGGGGCCCCGGTAAACCAACATAGGACGATGACAAACGACATCGTTTTCAGAAACCACGACGCCGACAGAGTCGAGGCGCCCACCATTGATCCGTTGGTTATTTCTGCCCAAATAGGTCCTGCTTGGACGAAGAGGATCTTAGTTGATAGTGGAAGTTCTGTAAACATACTTCTCAAGCATGCTTATGACCAAATGCTGACGGAAGCGAAGGATCTAAAACTGTGCCAGTCACGTATACATGGTTTCAAAGGTAGCACCACCATACCACCTGGAATGGTAGAGTTACCTGTTGAGTTGGGAGTTGGTGATCACCGGAGAGTCCGAATGTTACAGTTTGTGGTGTTGGATATACATTCCCCTTACAATTCTTTTCTGGGTCGACTGGCCCTTGCGGACTTCAGGGTAGTGATTGCCCCTTAGTGCTTGACTCTGAAATTCTCCACTGATAATGGAGTTGGGATGATCAATAGAGATCAGGCGACCGGACGTGCCTGTTATGTTGTGGAACTGCAGGATGCACAACGCAAAGATAAAGATAAAGGCGTGGAGGAATATCTCTGCGTCCATATCAGGAAGGATTGACAACTAACGCCTGTGTCGAGGCTCGGGCGTGACAACCGGTTTCCTAATGATCTTGATCCTAGAGACAATGACGATGAAGGGGAAGCCAAAGAATACCATGCTTCCCCGGCAGAGTTGACAATTGATGTCCCGATCGACGACGATGACGATCCTAGAATGGTAAAGATCGGATCTCAGCTCAGCCTCCAGATGAGACAGAAACTGGTTGATTTTCTCCAGACAAACCACGATGTGTTTGCACTAAATATCGACCCACGGCACGTCCCGGTGAAACAAAAAAGGCGCGGTATAGATCCAGAGAGATCTGCCTCCCTGAAGGAAGAGGTGGATAAACTCAAGGTTACTGTGTTTATTCATGATGCTTTATATACGGTGGGTATCGAATCCAGTGCTTGTCAGAAAGTCGAATGGAAAATGGCGGACATGTGTGGACTATTCAGATCTGAACAAAGCCTGCCCCAAAGACAGTTTCCCGCTTCCCAGAATCGATCTACTGGTGGATTCAACAGTTGGACATAAGCTCAGTGCTTGTCAAAAAGTCGAATGGAAAATAGCGGACATGTGTGGACTATTCAGATCTGAACAAAGCCTGCCCCAAAGACAGTTTCCCGCTTTCCACAATCGATCAACTGGTGGATTCAACAGCTGGACATGAGCTCTTATCTTTCATGGACGCATACTCTTGCTACAATCAAATCCCGATGCACCTTCCTAACTAGGAGCACACTAACTTTATAACTGATCTGGGACTTTATTGTTACAAGGCGATGCCATTTGGACTCAAAAACGCTGAAGCAACTTATCAGAGTCTCGTAAACTGAATGTTTTCAAACCAGATGAGGAAGATTATGGAGGTGTACATAGAAGACATGCTCGTGAAGTCATGACTATCCAGCAACCATATCGGTGATTTAGAGATGATGTTCAACATACTCAAATAGTACATAATGAAGCTCAATCCACTGAAGTGCCATTTCGAAGTCGCATCTGGAAAGTTCCTTGGGTTTATTGTCAATGCCAGTGGAATTGAAGCCAATCCTAAAAAGATCTAGGCGATTCGGAATCTCGAAACTCCCAGAACCATAAAGCAGGTGCAAAGTCTTAATGGGAAGGTGGCAGCCTTAAGTAGGTTCATTTCCAGATCCACGGATAAGTGCATTCCCTTCTTCGATCTGATCAGAAAAGGGAAACGGAATTTCTAGTGGAAAGAGGAGTGCGAGGGCGCCTTCCAGGCACTAGTACAACATCTGGCAGCACCTCCCATCTTGTCGAAGCTGGTTGATCACGAGAAGTTGTATGTCTATCTGGCAGTTTCGACAAACGCAATCAGTGCTGCGTTAGTTCGAGAAGAGAATCGGATCCAACGACTGGTCTATTATATCAGCAAAAGACTGACGGGGGCGGAAAGAAACTACCCAAAGATAGAGAAACTGGCTTATTGTCTTGTTGTGGCCTCGAGAAAGCTCCATCCATATTTCTAGGCTCATCCGATCACTGTTTACACCGACCAGCCATTACGACAGATCCTAACACGACCTGAGACGTCTGGTAGGTTGCTCAAGTGGAACATCAAGCTGAGTCAATTTGATATCACTTATATGCTAAGGCGAGTTATTCAAGGACAAGTTCTGGTGGACTTCATAGCTGAATTCACCATACCGGAGGACTTGCCCGAAACCAGTGAACCTCCCAATTATATATGGAAGCTATACACCGATGTTGCATCAAACGACCGGTGCTCAGGCGCTGGAGTGGTGCTCGAAACCCTAGAGGGGCGATCCATATGTTATGCTTTGAAATTTGACTTCCGTGCATCTAACAACGAAGCTGAGTACAAAGCCTTACTCACTAGAATGAGGCTTGCCAAGGGTTTGGGAGTCGTCACTGTGGAAATTTATCGCGATTCACAACTGGTGGTGTGCTAGGTTTGAGGAGAGTATCAAGCCAGAGACCAAAGGTTGGCCTCCTATCTTATGCGGGTCCAAGAAGTGTTGAACCAGTTTGACTATTATACTGTCTACTGTATACCCCGAGGGAAAAATCAGAAGGCCGATTCTTTAGCAAAACTGGCCAGCATCGGCGAAGCACATCAGATGGGACTCATCCCCGTGGAGATGCTTACTGTTTCAAGTATTGATCGGGTGGAGACAGACTGGGTTCATGAGGCAACACCCGAGAGGGAGTCATGGATGACTCTAATTGGAAACTATCTTCAACACGGAACGTTGCTCGAGCGCAGGAGCGAGAAGAGATAGGTCCTCCGAAAGGCTTCGCAGTTTGTTATCCAAGATGGAGTCTTGTACATAAGGGGATTTTCTGTCCCTTTACTCCGGTGTATCGCCTACAATGAAATCAAGTGAGTGTTGCAGGAAGTGCATGAAGGAGAATGTGGCAACCATACTGGGGGCAAGCCCTTGCAAAGAAGATACTCAGGTACGGGTACTACTGGCCAACCGTAAACTGAGACGCATCGGATTATGCTAAGAGATGTGATAGGTGCCAGAAACATGCCAAAATTTCGAGAGCCCCACCAACCGAGATTACTCAAATGGTCAGTCCATGGCCATTTGCCACATGGGGTATTGATATAATAGGGTCCTTGCCTCTAGCTAAAAGTGGTGCAAAGTACGCCATCGTTGCAGTTGACTACTTTACTAAGTGGGCAGAGGCTGAGCCCCTTGCTACTATCACGACGAAGAAAGTAATCAACTTTGTTGTGCACAAATCGGTCGCTTTGACCTTCCACAAACGATTGTAACTGACAATGAGGCCCAATTCGATAGTGTCGAGTTTAATAATTTCCGCCAACGCTATCACATCCAGAAGAAATTCTCGGCGGTAGCTCACCCTCAAGTGAATGGACAAGTCGAAGCTGTTAACAAAGTCATCAAGTCCATTTTGAAGAAACGGCTAGAGAAGGCTGGAGGTAAGTGGGTCGATGAGCTTTCCATAGCCTTATGGGCATATCGAACTACCCACAAGTACACGACCGGCCATACTCCATTCGCACTTTCTTACGGCTCCGAAGCTGTTATTCCAGTTGAGCTAGAATTTCCTTCCCACCCTGTGACTTATTACGATCCGAGGACGAATGCCATCTTACTTGCAGAATCTCTGGATTTATTAGATGAGAAGCGTGAAGAAGCTGATTTGAGGGCAACCGCACATCGTAGCTGAGTCGCCCGATTATACAATGCCAATGTCCGACCTAGAACCTTTGAAGTCGGCAATCTCGTACTTAAGCAGGTCTATCCGGTCCCTTCGCGTATGAAACTAACATGGGAGGGACCGTATGTCATCAAATGGAGGCTTGGAGGCAGCACATTCAAGATATCGATCGTTGATGGTCTCACTCTACCGAGAGCATGGAACAGCGAAAGTCTCCATCGCTATTACATATAACTGGCTTTCATTCATTTAGTCTGCTTTCCTTTTCAAGTTTGTTTATGCAATTCGAGATTTTGTACTTGTAATAAGGCAGCTGATTTTGCCATGATTTCTTATTTTAGCAATAAAGCGCAGACTCATCAAGCTAAATTAGTGATTCCTAAATGCATCATGCAACCGCCATGATGTAAGAAGAGTTGAGTTCCATCTTACGGTGGGACTCATTCAAATAAAGAGTGATCGTGATCAGACCGGTCACACGCTTGATGAAACCCCAAGCTTAGGGGGAAAACAACAATCAATTAAAAGAGAATTGAAACATGACAATTCTCCAACAAACTCTAGCTCCCAGAGTGCGAGCTGAAGTGCAAACTCCAAAATTAGGGCGTGAATCAACTATCCAACTCGAGGAGTATGGATCCGTCCATCCACGACCTCGCCTCTTTCCCGGCTCAAGGAGGATAGATCCATCCATCCAAGACCTCGCCTATTTCCAAGCTCGAGGAGGATGGATCCGTCCATCCACGACCTCGTTTCTCTCCAAGCTTGAAGAGGATGGATCCATCCATCTACGACTTCGCTTACTATATCAAGGAGGATATGATCTGACCATCCATGACCTTAACCAACTCCTTATTCTCAGAGCGCGAATAAGATCCTAATCCTTAAACAGATGTGACCGACCATCTATCAACTGACTCTAGATTCCCAAACTGTGGACTGGAGTATAAACATTAAACGGGTGCGATTAACCACCCACAAAATAACTTATGTCCCCGGAGTGCGGACGTAATCCTAAACAATAAGCAGGCATGATCGATCGTCGGCATACAAAGTTTATCCCCAGAGTATGGATACAAATGCAAGCAAATGAGCGAATGTGACCCGACCGCTCAAAACTCATGTTACTTTGACTCGATTTTGACTAAGTAAAATCAAAGATAGTGAAGGCGGAGGGCGACTGCCAACTAACTATGTCAATTATCCCCAGAACTGGGGGCACAACTCAAGTACCAGCCGCTGACTGAGATAACGCAATGTTGGAACTCGACTCAACGTTTGATTATGATCCGAGACCACAACCACAGGACTTAAAGATCGAATTTGAGTTCGATTCAGAGCCTAAAAGCTTCATGAGTACATTGAATGGAAAATGTGAATGCTTAAATATGTAAGCAAATAAACGCAGAGTCATGCCAAAACACCAAAAAGAAATTTTATTTATGCCATTCTTCAAAAAAGCCATACAAAATCTGTCCAAAGAATTCCTATAAGCGGGGGGCCGAAACCGCATCTATACATGGCCTACAAAAAGCTAAAGAAAAGAAGCTTATTCTAACTATCTATAAAACAGGAAGTCAAAATGCTAATCTACGCCTTCGGTTTCCTGTCCTTCTTAACTTTCTTTGGCGTAGATCCGCTCGAGATAACGCCCAGATCTCTTTTGGAACCCTTGCCTCCCCGGCTCACTTCAGTTGGCTTGTCTCCAACTGGGGGAATCGATGCGGTCTCCCCCTGGGAGCCCGCGGGGACTGAAGCATCCTCTGTATGAGGAGCCGGTGGAATGGTGGCACTTTCGACACCAGAAGGATAAGGCGCGCTAGTTTCAATGCCCTACGGGTAGGAACAGGGCCCGCCATACCTCCATCGGCTCTAAGACTCTACACCATCTCAGCCTTAATTTCCTCCATTATTTGTTCCTCCCGGTCCACTCGCTCACTCATCGGGATACTACCAGTCGGACCCGAGGAACCCATGATAATAACATCTTCATCCACGTTAAAGGGTATCTTAATGCTCGGGTCACTTTGGTGGCTGAGAAGTACTTCCATCAATTGGTCATCAAACACATAGCCGCTATCATGTATCTTCCCTGCCTAAGTGGTAATCGTCACAGTTGTGGCCTTTGTTGTTAATGCCTCATGCACATGGTGAACTTCTTGAATCGCAGGAGGGTAGGCCGATGCGGAATCTAAGGCTGAATAAAGATAGGAGAATATGTTAGTAATGTCCTTTGATAATGTTCCTACATTTTGAAGAATAGGAGAAGTGTCCAGAATACCTTTCTCAGGTTGGCTCCCGGGTTGAGCCGACATGCCTTTCGAGCTATGCTCGATGACTAGAGAGACGTGGCATGTCGGGATCATACTCTGGGACGACCGGAGGGGTCGATAGAAGATGTGGGCGAAGTTTGAGACGCTGAGGGCATTTCAAGAGCAGCATCATGGTTTTCACCCCCGGATCCTTCTCCGGCCTCTAGGTATTTGGCATCTAGGGCTTCTCTCTGGAGCGAGATGGTTGTGTCATGAAGAACTTTGGGCTCGTCTCCAATCAACACTTGAGTTTCCAATTCAAACTCATCGATAGTTGCAACTTTACGGGTCGCCATTTCATCCTCAACCAGGCATTCCTAGGCCTTATACAGTTGGAAGGGATAGTCCTCGCCAAGCCAGTTCAAGTTGCGATTCCTCAGGACATTTGCAGTGTAGGTGACCAGGAGGTCCTCAAATTTGCTTTCCATCTTGGCCTCGATAACTTTTATTTCCCTTTCAACCCTGGTGTCAGCATCTTCGGGCTTTTGATTTGCGATGTCCCTCTCCTCTCTAAGCTTCACCAACTCCTCACATGCTTCCTTGGCAACTTTATTAGCTTCATCTTTTTCTTTGGTGGCCTCAGTCAGCTTTTCCTTTAATTCGGCAACTTCTTTCAGTGCAGCATCCCTTTCTCGAATGATAACTGTGTTGTGGTGACCCATCTCCTGCACCAAGTCCATATGAGTTTTCTCATTTCTTCCAGGACTTCCTAGCTTCCTCCATTCTCTGGCCAGCCTTCATCTTAGTTTTTCTTGAGGACTAGAGCTCATTGGTGAGCACCTCTATTATTTTGTCCTTATGAGAAAGGTTGCCCTCCAGTTTCTCAATCGCCTTGGCTCGGTTTAAGGACACAGCCGAGACCCGCTCTGCTATTTTAACCCACTCATGGTATTGGCTGTACACATCGTGCACATAATCTTGCACCAGTTTTTCTATATCATTTGGGATCCTCTTCAAGTTGGGAGGAAAGTCGAAACATCGAAGCATATGTTTGGGAAATCTTTCTTTAGTTTAGCAATGCAGATGGCTCCTTCCCCCGTTGGCTCTATGGCAGTTTGTTCTACGACAACAGGAGCGACTGTTTCAATTCTACGGTGTTGTTTGCCAATTTTTGGAGCATGAGATGGCGCTGTTTGGTGCGAGGATTCAGAAGAGGGCCTGCTGGGGCCAGAAGGTTTAGAAGGCCCTTTCGTTGGTGGAGATCGTGACCTAGAGCGGCGCCTGCTTTGGTGTGATCTCTCTTTCTCCCTATCGTGGCGCTCATGCTCCTGGCTTGAATGGTAGCCACGACCATAATCTCTCTCGCTCTCGCGGCAGTATGATTCAGAGTTTGATCCAGATGATTGGCGCGTTGAGCAGAGTTTTCGAAGCATAGAACCTTGCCTCACCATTGTATCTGTAAAAAAGAAGAAGGAAATCAGTCATCGCCAAATATTGAGAAGCGTATAATGGAATGTTGTGCAGTGCCGTGAAGTGCATGTATATATGTGCAAACACCCCAACCGACCAGTTGTAGCAGCTTTTCTTATTGGAGTCGGCTCCCCTATATCTATTGAGGTTAAGTCTGTGCTGGTTCTTGAAGGGGAGTGGACCCCCTCTGGCCCAAGATCAGGGAACGATGGTATCTCCTCCGAGATAGAAATATCCGACAGCCATTCCAGTGAACTTTCTGTCTGCAGGGAAGAGGTCTCCGGACCTATAGAAGTAGTAACAAGTTGAGTTGCTTCGGTGCTCTTTTGCCTCTTAATTTTGTGGACAGGAGTTTGGCGTTTTCTCTTTAACACAGATGATTGAGGGCCCTACGGAGGCACGACCGCGGGCTCCTGACCAACTTCTGTACCTTCATCATTGTGAGGTTCGATGATTATTATGTCAGGCGCGGCCTGAGCTCCCTCGACTGGGGGCACGACAGGAGCTCATCTTCCACCTTGTTTTATTGGGGCCACTCTTGGTAGCTCCATGAGCCCTATGCTTTGTCCTTCCTCTGAAAGCCCGGCGGCTATCAAATTGTCGTTAGTGAGAACTTCGTCTATTTCTCTTAATTCAACAGGCACCGTTTGGAGTGTCCTCACTAGCTCTTTATACTGGGCTCCTTTGGGTTGTGGAATAGCAACTATGAAAGAAACGCAGCAATGAATTCAGCATCAATCTATATTATCCAGTTATGGTTAACAACGAAACAGTTAATAGAACTTACGTCTAGCCAGCCACCGCCTGGCGAATCCTGGTGGGCACCTCACGTAAAACCACTCCGTTTTAAAGTAGCTCAGCTTGCCATATGCACCTGCCACAACTTGGCAGTTCCTAATAGCTTCGAGGAAGGTGAATGACGAATTATCCGTCCGACTCTTGACATTAAATAAATATCTGATCTCGTCGACAGTGGGGGGACTAAAGAGTTGTTCCATAAATATAACTTACAAGTTATTGAGTTGCGCATATCCGTTAGGGTGAAGCTGAGAAGGTGCGATCCTCAGATAAAATAGCACGTCCCTAATGAACTTGTTGAATGAGGGCATTGTTCCAGTCCAGCACATGAATCTGTTGCATGTGGTGAACCCTTCCGAGGGATTGTGTGCTCTATCTTCCGGTCCTGGTAACCGAACTTCTTCCAAAGATAGCCTGTGTCTAAGGAAAATTCTACCTAGCATTTCTTCTGTAATCTTGGACTAGACGGAATCTTCCAGATTCATTATCACCACTATATCCGATAGTTCATCTGGAGCAGGATTCACTGTATCTGTTGGGACATCCGGCCTTTCTATTCTGGGGAATGGAAGACTTTGAACTTCTTGCTGCTCTGGGCTTCCAGGATCCATAGCTATTGAACTCAGTAAAAACCATTATTAGATGGTAAGAAAGACCTGTGTCCCCTGGTGCAAAGTGAGTGATCGTGTTGTGTAATGAAATGCTACACGGTACTCTAAATTTCTACAAGGTTAAAAGATGGTAAAGAGACAAGACTTTCTAGATTCGACTGGAGTGACCGTTATCGCTGACCGTCTCAACCGTGCCATTCCGACTTCGGAGAACGATCCATGTTCCAATTTGTTACGTTTAACAAGTTACAGTTCCATCGATGAGCTTTGAGGGATAATCACATATGCAATTTTACGGTCGAGTCCAAATATGCAAGGCTAAAGCTCGTCGGAGTCAAGTGTTCATGTATGCAAAAGTCATAACGTTCGTATCCATCATAATTCATTTCGGATCTTTCCCCTGAAGCAAGCTTTCGTATCAATTGTATGTCACTCGTTCGTATCGATCAATGATGCAGATCGATAGCCTCTTTGTATCGATCAAACCTTCGGGTCGATAACTTGTTCGTATCAATCACTTCACCCATAGCCTACATTCGTATCGATGCTCCTCATATCCATCACTTTGTATCGATCCATGGACTTTGATTTTGGATCGATCAGAAGACATCTCACCTATATCGATATGTGTTGCTCCACCTCGGATCAATCAACAAGCCAATTTTTCCACATCATTTCCAGACGCTTACTCTTCGCCTCAATCATGAAGACTGCTTTCTACCATCTCCAAAACTCCATGTATTCTAATCGATTCCACATCCATCCCCTCGCATCGATATGAGATCGTCACTTGAGTTAGACAGACCTGGAGTCAGTGACTCCATGTCCATCGATCCTCTCCAGCTGCCCTCTTTCTTCTCCAAATCTCCAAATTGCCATTAGCCATACTGTCAACCTCACCCAAGTCACACTCCAACGCTAACGACATTGGAGATGGCCATTGCCATGAACGAAATGGCATGAAACTCAAGTCTCGTCATTATAAGCACGATTTTATTGATTATTTACCTAGCTCGAAGGATCTGGGTTAAAGATTAGTAGTTTGGTATTTGAGGATGAAGGATCTACAGTTTCTTCTTTTTCTCTGATGGATACGAAATGACAATAGAAGCAAGGTGGAAAAATACACTAAGTACCAAAAGTATTTATACTCCTTCGTATCCAACATGAAAGACGATTCATACCCAGTTTCCTCACTGATTGAATCGGTCAACGTGCCCATCGATATGAAGCGCATCTTTCGTATCCATCGATACGAATAACATCTGAACCCCAACATCTCGTATCCATCGATACGAAGCGTTCCCATGTGTTTATGCTTATAACTCTCATATCCGTTGATACAAAATCCACATTGTACAAAAATTCAAGCCAAACCGTATCCATCATTATGGAACGTGCTTTTAGCAAATTCTTCTCACATCGACCACCATCTATACGAAATCCACTCTGATGCGCCCCAGATCAATCCAGGAGAGGATCGATACGAAGAAGGACATCAAAACAACCATCAATCGTTGTTGCAACTTGGATTTCATATTGATCCAGAAGAGGATCGATACGAAGCTCGATCTAAAAGGAACCATCAATCGATGGCAAGAACTTCTTTTCACCAAAATTGATTTTAAAAGAAAATGAGAAAGGAAGAATCAAGAACTTGACAATGACCCATGGACGTGCAAGCATGAATAGGAGTCAGGTTAACACATACGCATGCATGTTATACTAACGTTTGATTCTCAAAGTTAACAGGAATTGAATGCTTACCTGGTGACAGCCAGAACAATCAACAACAAATTGCTAGCACTTTAACTTTAACTACAACAAAAATTGCATGATCATTAGCAGTCTACAACGCAATATTTATACAACTTGAAATCAACCAAGGGTTACATCTCTTGATGAAAGGACAACAACTGTTCAGTAAATTGGATAGAGCCTTTTCAAAATGAAGATTGCAGCTTTTCAAAGCACGTCATGTTTACACAGGATGTACTTTGAGGGGCAAATGTTATCCCGCCTTTTGGCAAGGTCGTGATATCAAGGACTTGATTAGAGACAGTCCATTCCGAAATTTAGTTATCTGCAGATTCACGATGGATATAGGCAAACTTGGTCCGAGTCTGGATCGAGCCACAGTTAGCATGATATGACAAGCAGAGCTATGCAAGGTGACATTCCAAATTTCAGGTCAACCGGAGTACGTATGCTCGAGTTATGGAATGAGCAAGATCCATGTGAAACATGCCCATTTCGTATCCATCCATCTGTATCCATCATTTCGTATCCATCCATCTATATCCATCATTTCGTATCCATCCATCTGTATCCATCGTTTCGTATCCATCCATCTGTATCCATCATTTCGTATCCATCAACATCGATACGAAATGAACGTAACTCCATCACTCGACATCCATCGTTCGTATCCATATGGTTCAAGCACATAACAATGGACTTTGGCACTTCCCAGATCGATCGCGCTTCACTTGGCCAACAACTGCATTTCTTGTATCGATCACTTACTTGATCGATATGAATAACATAGCTTACAATCGATACGAAGACCGTGGCAAGGCATCAATATGAGAAGCAAGGTATCGGATGGATACGAAAGAAGCGGTCAACCCAAAAGAAGCGATCCCTATGCACAAAATATGGATCTCCACAAAGCGCGCATGCCACGTCATCAACACGAAGAGATCGATACGAAGGTATCGATACGAAAGCTTCATCCAGTCCATAATTGCAACTTTAATCGATCAATAACTCCACAACCACAAATCCAAATACAATGAGATTTTCATAGAAGGTTGCATATTATCTCGGGAACATACATGATCGATCGTAGCTCAATTGGAGCAACTTCCGATCAATATGAAAGCAATGTGGATCGATCAGGGATCGATGCCAAATGGCTCCAGATCGACTGTGTGGGCCCACCTAGGCTTGAGAAAGGGTATTTCGAGATTCAAGGCAGATATTTCCAGCTTCGCACCTATAAATAGCACCCTCGTTGCAACTAAAAAAGGACTTTTTCTGTTGCTTTGCTCGGGTTAAACTCAATTGAAATTCGAGTGTTAGTCGTTGTACTGTTGTAATTTAGTTTCTAATCAGTAATAAATATTAAATCCTTCAAAGTGGATGTAGGCTATAACGCCGAACCACTATGAATTCTTGTTTTCTTTCTGTTACTACTTATTTTTCTTGGTGTGATTGCTAGATTAGCCTCATTTTCCATTTTACTTCTTCATTCTAATCTCTCCAATTACATCCGACGAGTGTTGTGCCCATTTTTGGTACAAACACAAGTATTTAATCTCCATAGTAATTTTAAATAATTAACATATATAGTTAATTTATATTTGCGTATATAATAAGGTGCAAAATACATCAATTAATTAAATTAGTTTCCAATCTAAAATTATTTGTTCGTTTGTTTCCCCTTTTTATAAAATAATAATTTCTAAAATAACGACAAAATTTGATTGGACAAATTAGACATATATAAATTTGTTGCCAAATGAATTAGATCTAAATATACATATAATATGAACACATGATGGAAATGTTGTAGCAAATGTAGGATCTACTTATATTATCATAATGAATATACAATCAATTAACATATATCAAATCTAAACTTTTAGTCAACATAATAAACAAATGGTGAGATTAGATGTAGCATGTGTAGGATTTAACTTCATTAACATGGTGAACCTATAACAAGATAAAATTTGAATTAGCTAAAGATGAATCCTATGATTCACACATTGAATGAAGAATAAAACTCTGATTCGATTGAATCAACCTTTGGATTTTGCAAGGATCTATAGGTAATCACTGCCTTGAATGTTATTGATTTATATTTGAATTTATTTTTGGGGAATTTTTTATATATAGACCATTTAGGGAGATGAGGAGAGCAAGAGAAAGAAGATAAGATGTTTTTGTCGAGAAAAGAATAATCATGGATTGAATAAGAGAGAACATGTTTTAAAGGAAACATTAAAAACTTTCAATTTTTCCTTTTAAAACCACCCTATTTAATTCCTAAGTAAATGCTTTCCCTCTTAATACTTTCGATAGAAGAAATAGGAATAAAGAGAAAAGACAAAAATGATTTTATAAATGAGATTTTGGTGAGTCGTAAAAAGGAGTAAATGATGGAGATTTAATCCCTTCTTCTAATTGCTCCTTTGGATTTCAAATTGCATTTGAAAACTCTTCTCTTTTTCATCAAGCATGTGGGTCTCAAAAAAATTCCCTAAACAACTTAGCAATTGATCTATTTAAACCTAGTTTAAGTATTTTATCGATATCGTACATCAATATGCACATTTATAACTTTTATATACACACATTATTAAATGCTGATGATATTCAAACAAATCAAATAAAATTTAATAATTAATATTTAATAAATATTAACTAATTTACAACAATTTATAAATTAATTAAATCGTGTGGTTTATTTAGAGTATTCATCATTACGATTATGTGAGTCAAAGGTGTAAATTCAGTCAGCGATTAATATTGAATAATTTGTAAATTAACTCTCAGACTTTGGACGAATAAGCTTCCAGAGACGTGCAGGAGGCAGTGTTAGCTATATAGGAGCTATTTTGTGTTTTCCGCTGTGATGTACTAAGAACTGTAAAGTTCATATTTATTAGTGCTCTGATCATCATAAGGGGACATCTTCATATGTCGCTCTTATCGTATTTTGTGCATGTATATGTGATCTGAACGTGGTTAACATCTGGGATTATGTAATTAAATCTTAAATTGAAATTCATAAGAAATGAGAAATTCTATTTTGTTGAAGTTTAATTTTTTTTTCATATTCTTGTGTTTCTGTGTTGCCAATAGTTTCAAGATTCTGATTTCGGTCACTTAGAAATAACACATATGGATGACTGCAGCATCCGTAGCAGTTAGTTTTGAGCCTCCGAAAGCGGGATGTTACATTAACGTTCACACATCACCTTAGCTAGTGGTGTGACATTGTGGCTGAATTTATCGCGTACGCATCTTTTTGGTAAAATTCAAATTTACTCACCATAAGCGGTACTTGACAATGATGATTATTTACACTAATTCTCTTCGTCAAAACTATATTTTTGGACTTATGGAATTTGGTATGGTTAAAATTCCAGTATCATCCATATTATAACAACCCAGAATTTTGGTCCATAGATTTTGAATAATTAATTTTAAATATTGAATAATTTGGGTTTAGAGTTAAACAACTTGAACTAAATTATAGAGATTATTAAAATATGTGAATTGGAAATTTTTATAATTGAGTAGTGATTTTAAATGATAGGATTCTGAACTAAATATTAATAAAATGGGGTTTTTAAAAGTTCATGGCTTGAATTCAATTGCAGAGGTTATTTAAAATGTTTGAATTTGTAAGCTTAAGATATGTGAATGGCGATATAAATATCTAAATTTTTTTAATTGAATATTTACTTAAAATGATTAAATGGACTTGTCTAACTCCTTTTAAATTTATAAATAAATAAACGGTGAATTCATTTTGTGATTTATTTATGGAAATAAATAGTTTGAATAAATAAATCATAAAAATTAATTTTCATATAACAACTCAAGTTTTATTGATGTATTTTAAATTTAGTTTATTTGATTTTCCACAATTTTTAATTTGGAAAATACTGATATTATTCGTTTGACGATTTATCGACAAACGACATTATTTTTGTGATTTTACAAAACTCAATAACCAGTGTACATTATTATGGCTGTGGGGTCGTGTCGCCATTCTGAGCACGATCGTATTTTTGTTTTGTCATTCGAGGTCCGCACACGAACGGAAAAAATGTGCAGCGAAATGCTGAAAATTTTGAATTATAAACCTAACTTATACATTTTGGTACGAGCAGCACAAACTTTGTCTCCCTCGTACCCAAACATGTATTCGCATTCCAAAACTAGGAAACAAACTTGTGCTTAAAGGAATCAATTAATCCTCTTTATTATAAGCCAAGAAAATGCAATTAAAATCAAAAAAATTTGAAAGGGGAAAGCTTTGAGTTTGTAATGGGTAATCTTCTAATCTATATGTTTTGGTAAGCTCGCGGTGATGTATAGGTGGTTCAGCAGTGAATGTCATGAGTGATGGCAAAGCTAGGGTTATCTAATTCTCGTAATATAGGCAACGGGAGGCTGTAAGGGTGGTTGCATCAGGTTTGTATCATCATAGTGCATCTCCAGGAGGATTTTGGTGAGGCACGGCATAGGGTTGAGGGTCATGACATGTATGGGTCCGCACATGAAGTGTCCAGATCGGGAATTTTCTGAAAGGGCCGAGTGCAAATGTATAGGTATAGGCACATGGTGGTCGTAGAGAGAAAAGCAACGATGAAGACGGATCCAAGTTTCATGGAGAATCGAGCATGGGAGAGGGAGGGAATGGACCGGCCATGTCAGTTGAGTGTCAAGTTGTAGGCGGGAAGAGTTTATTTTTGGGGAAGATGGATTTTTCTTAAATATGGTAATTAAATTTGTAATTAAGTGATTAATTAATTATATTTAAATTTGATAATTTATAAATAGTATAACTCTCTCGTACTAGGTACAAATCGAACGCGGTCAGTTGTGTTGCATTCGTATCGGCAATGTCTACGTTTTGGAGTTGAATTGATGGAAATTGGAGCTTGTAGAATTTCGTGCTAAAATCGAACACTATTCAATTCAAGATGGAATCAGAATGCTTCGGCGAAAACTAGAATTTCGATGAGGTAAACTCACCTTTTTGGTTTATCAGTAATGATATAGTATATACAAATTATTTCTTTTCTACTTGGATATTGAATTTGCTGGTTGTTTGGTTTGGATAAATTATCATTTTTGGAATGGATAATATATAAAGTGACAAAATAATACTGATTAATAATAACTACGTTGTTTAAATAATAACGTAGTTGATTTAAGCATACTGCTTTAGTGTTATCTATTTGGCTAAATAAGCACCGTCTAATAATAAACAAAAAGTTATTTTGAATGATATATGTTTTGTAGAATAAATTTCCGTTCTACTATTATATTAATTTGGTCATTCATTTAAGTGCTCGTTGATTAATACTGGATATGTGATATGTTAACAATTTATTGTTAGTTATAGATTTGGTTTACATATATGCCTAATTATGTAAATACCTATAATTTAACTTGGGAAGTTAAATTGAATTTAGTGGTAATTTTTTAAGTACAATTTGGGTCGTTGAGCCTCTTTCTGGATTTGGAAAGTTATGGTTATAAATTAACTTCAAATTTTATAATTTTGAAGTAAAATGTATTTAACAATGTTTTTGCTTAAATTCTATTTTACAAAGCGTTTGGTAAAATTATTTCTTTAGTAAAGTTAATTATTATATTTATAATGTTTTAAAATTAATTATTTCAATTATGTTGCTTAAAGATGATTAATTACTTATCAAGGTTGTTTAAAGATAATATATTATTTTATTATTATGGATTATTTAAAATTAGTTAATTATGATATTAGAAATGTTGCATGAAAATTAATTTAATTAAATGTCGAAATTTGTTTAAAATTATTTTATTATATTTATATTATTGAAAATGTTTTAAAAGTTAATTATTATATTATTGAAAATGTTTTAAAATTTAATTATTATATGATTGAAAGTGTTTTAAAGTTTTATTATTATATTATAAAAATGTTTAAAGTTTATTTTTATGATGTTAAATTTTTTTTATTTATTATAATTAAATAATAAATTGTTTATAAAAGGGTTTCTTTTATAAAAAGGACTTATTTAAAGGAGTTTAGAAATTTGAAAGAGGTTTGGAATTCAAAATGAAGTTGGGTTTTGAATGATTATAGAAAAGAAGTTTATAAATGGTTTAGCGATTTGAAAGGGAAGTTTTATAAATGGGGTTTTGAGATTTATAAAAGAATATTTTTATAAATAGAATTGGAGATTTATTAAGAAGTTATAAATAAAAGCCCGATAATTTATAAAGAAGCTTTATAAATAGATTTGGAAATGTATAAAGGAGATATTTATGGAAAGAAACAATGTTTTGGGCTATTTATATCTCCGTTTTTGTAATGACACGGGATTTCACTACTTTGATTTGCGAATATTTAATTAATTTTAAATATTCAATATATAGGTTTTATAATAAAAATAAAACTCTTTTAAATGATAAATAATGATGGTGAAATAGTTTTCAAATTTTGTTTACAAAAATATTTGGTTCGAAGAAAAATCGAAAATGTGACCGGAATTCGTTTTCCGAATTTTTTGACTTTTCGTTGACTAAAAGTTATCGGAAATGTTATGATCAAAATAGCATATGTATATACATCCATTTATAACTAAAGTTAGTATTTCATTTTACATGTATATATATGTATTCACTTAAATATCTTATATATAAGTAAGATAAGTTTTCTTTGATTTAAAAATATATATATTTATTTAAATGTAAAGATGCTTAGGAAAACATATGTAGACATAAGTACATATATGCATTAAATGCATGTTGGCTTAGAAATATGAGGGGGGACAAGGTGGTGAGGTGGTGCAAGGTGGGTGGAGGGCAAAGGACAAGGGTGTTTAGGCAATTCCTTTTTTTCTCTTGTTTATAAATAGTCTTTCCTTCTTCACATTTTACCTCCTCTTCCTTCTATCTTATCTTCCTCATTTCTGACCCAAATGGAGATTTTTTTTAGAAACCGTATGAAATTCCAATAGCTACAACTTTTATTTGTACCACATTTTCAAATTTTGAGTGTAGCTATGTTAAAAATGCATTTCTTTCATACATGTTTTTGGACTCAGAAATTCAAGTCCGAAAATAGCTCTTATCTCGGCCATATCTTCCTCAAACATAACATAAATTGATTTTTTATATTTTCAAATTGTAGAGGAAAGAATTTCCTAAAACTTTCCTTTTGACTACTTTATCAAAATCCGAGAATTACATGTCCAAAAATCGAGGGGAAGTTGACCTATTTTCGAGTGGATTTTGTGATTTTCCAAGTTTTCCGAGCTCCAAAATGTATCAAATTTTCAAATGATTTTTGGTGAGTAAATTCTTCAACTTTTTGGAAATTTTTAGCTTTATATGTATTTAATATTGGATGGTAAAATAAGTTGGTTGTTTGGTTGGAATATTATATGGTTTGAATATATGTGTATGTTGCTAGGTGCGGTTTAGATATTGATATGTTAATCGAAAGCTAAAGCGTTGTGTTTCATTATAAAGATGTGATTTTTGGGTTTGTGCAATAATGTTGATATGTTTATAGATGTTTAGTCATGTGTATGTGATGTCATGCTAAGGAAGTGGAACTTTGATATGGTATTGACGATTGGATTTCTTTGTGGAAAAAATAGTGTTTAGTTTAAAGGAAATTGAAAATCATTTCAAAGTTTTCAATTTTGTTTTCTTCTGCAAACTCTTATGCTATGTTTATGATTAGTTGGTAAGTATTTAAGTGTTAAGGTTTCAATAAGGAAAGTCAAAACATTTTCAAGTTATGGAGTCCATAGCGATAGTCGATATGGACGCAATTTCGCTCTAAAAATCCGAATTTTTCAAATTTAAGGTTCATACTAAAAACTATTTTGTAAATGTTTTACAAGCCTAATAATAATATTTTTAAAAGTTAATTAAGGATTTAATAATAAATAAATAATTAATTAAGTTTTAATAATTATTAATTAATTAAGTGTTAATAAGGTTTATTAACTTTAATTAAGTGAAGATTAGTTACTAATTAATTACCTTTTAAAGGATAAGATTAACTTTTATTAATAAAATTATTAAGTATGATTAATTTTTAATTAATTATAAGTTAAGCATGTGATTTACTTTTAATTAATTACTAATTAAATATAGGGCTAATTATTAATTAATTATTAACTATGTGTTAAATTTTAAATTAATTAAGGTTTTAATTTATATATTAATCATTAAAGGTTTAATTTATTATTCAAAACTTAATTTAAGATTATTTAATTGAGATTAATTATTATTAAATTATTAATTAAGGTTTAAATGATTATTTAATAATTAATAAAGGATTAATTAGTGTATATATTTATTTAATAATTAGTTATTGTTTAATCATTTATTTAAAGGTTTAATTATTTCTTAATTTATTTATTTATTTAAATTAAGATTTAATAAAGATTAATTATGATTTAATGAGAGTTTAACTTATAATTAATCATTTAAAAAGGGAGTTTTAAATTTTTAAATCCTTTGTTTCGAGTACCAAATTGTTTTAAAGGGAATTCTTTTACAAAGGATGGTTTTGAGCACAAGGGATTCAAATGTTGATACCATTAAGTAGATAAATGGCTGTGAATGAGTTATGATGTGATTGTTTGTGTTTGTGTGGACAACTATTAGCAAAATAAAACCCCGTTCTGCCATGAATTGATTGTTTGATTGTGTGGACATTTGATAGTAGAATAAATCCCCGTTTTGCTATAGTGTAATAGATTTGATTGTTATGGACATATATTAGCAGAATAAATCTTCGTTCTGCTATAGATTGGTTGTTTAATTATATGGATATATATGTTAGCAGAATAAATCTCCATTTTGCTATAAGTTAATTGTTGATTGTTTGGACGTCTATTTAGCAGGACAAATCAGCATCCTGCTATTATGTTATTTAGACAAGTTTATACTAATTAGTTTATATTGACATGTTATTTCCTGATTCGGATATGAAGTGTATTTACATATATGTTGACTTATGTAAATAAATTGTTGCATGACTTGAAAATGAAATTGAAATTAAATGGTAACTTAAATTAGTACCATTGGGATTACTAGGCCTCTTATTGAATTTATGAAGTATGATTTTGAATTAACTTCAATTCTTTAATCAGTCTGGGGTTTTAAAGTTTATAAATGATTTTCATGTTATATAATTATTTTATAAAGGTATTTATATATAATAACTTATTAAAATAAAAGGGTTTTACTAGATAAAATGGTTTATTTAAAGTAATTTAAAATGATATTTTGTAAATGATATTTTTTAATGTCAAGAATATTTTTTAAAGGAAATTTTATACATGGAAAAAGATTTTGTAAAGCATTTAGAGATTTAAAAAAAAAGAAGTTTAAATCTAGTTTGAAAATTTATAAGGAGGTTTGAAATATGAAGTGAACTTATAAAATGAATTTTTTAAAGGATAAGCGAATGAGTTTTATAAAGTGAATGGGTTTTATAGTAAGTGATATTTTGAAAAGGGAATTTCTTGGCCATTTAATATGAAATTTGAGAAAAGGGAAATTTCCAATTGTTTTTGGTAAATACTTATCTTTTTGAGATAAATAAAAATGCTTTTCAAGTATAAAAGGGATGTAAGGGGTTTGAGATAATTGTTTTAGAAAAGATCTTTCGATCAAGTTTTATAAAGAGGATTTTATTAATTAAAGGTTATTTAATAAAGGCTTAGTGGATACCATGTGGAATTAAATCAATACTTGATGTTTTTTTATTTGATAATTAAATAACCGACTATCAAATCTAGACCAAAACGTAACTTTGGAAATGTATAGGAGGAACATGAGAATTATATGGTATAGTTACCGTCGATGGTGCTATACTACGCATATAAATCTCGTTTCGTTCTTCTAGGATGAATGATAAGGAAATCCATCCACAAGCGGTTAGGAGGTGAACTCCGCTCTTATCTTTGTCTGTTTATTTCTTAAAGAACCGGGGTTGAGTTTTCCGAAAACCATCAAAAGTTGTTTCGAAGAGATCGGGATCAGATAAGTACAAATCATCTGAAAACCACTTCGATCCAACTCAAGCATTTCGAACTGAATATATCTTGAAGAGGATTGGAGACGGAGCCTTTGAAGCGCAAGAGCTACTTGCTACTAATCATGAGGGTGATTCCACAATGGATGTAGTAGAGGTAGTGCCTTCGGTTTCATTCAGACCCAAAACGAACTTATATGGATGAATGCTGACATTGCATTTCTGCCAGAGGGTAGTGTTAGCATTCCAAGATGGTTTGCTAAGAGAAAAGGTAAAAGCTTTGCCTCAAGCCTCATAACTAGGGAAATGGCTAAAACAGTATAGATGCGGCAGGGCTATATGGGTCGCTCCCATTAGAGTGTGTCATCACCTTTCTAGATTATCACATTATGTATTTGGTTATGCATGAGAGATCTTGATAAAGGTTGGGAACAACCAGGTGATTACATATTCGGTACTATCCAAGTTCAGGGGTAGGCCGGTTCTGTGTTGGCAGGGGTGGACCAAGTTCAAGGTCTGACCCCAGGTACATTGTACCTTGAGGTGTACAGTACGGAAGGTAGTCCCTTACCTTGCCATTGTTGGAATCCATTCTCCAATAAGCGCCGTGCGGACTTGATTGTATACCTATTATGTTGGAATTTAATAATGTAACAATTTTGACTATTTTCATATATTTATTTTGAACGCTTAGACATTATCATAATATCACTGGATTTTTAGTAAAAATGTTTTGGTTATCGTAAGGTAAAAACCCGTCCGTGCTTATGTGCGACGTGGTCTTACGAGATACCTTTGATTTCAAAAGTGTTTTACAAGTTATAATTAAAGTTCCTTGTAATTTGTCTTTCTCACGCTGGTTTTACCAGGCTGACTCGGGCATTGTTTTCTTATAATGCTCGTGTCAGCCCGAGCAAATTTTCCAAATTTAGTTGGATTCTTTGGAGCTTTCAGATGACGAGCTGGATTCTCCCAGACATATTCTCGTATCTTATATTCTTCTGCCATTCTATTTTGTCTTGTTCTCATCTATATTTGTCAACAATTGTAAGGACAGGCTATTATAACTATCCAAGTTGATAATAGGTTAGTGTACTCTGATGTTGTGTATAATAAAGATGATTTCTTTTTGTAAAGACTTGTTCATATTATATATTACTCGTCACGTTTTGTGAGATTCTGTTTTGTTTTTCTTCACCCCAAGTGACCTGTCTTTCAGACACTTAAATGATCGGCACATGAATACCGAGGATGTATTTAGTGTCGTCTTCTGGTGTAAGAAAGGTAGATCGTTACAACGTGGTATTAGAGCTTAGGTTAAGCGAACATCTAGGCTTTGGTGGGGATGACTCATTTGAGATGGGGTAAGCGAGACCTTAGAATGAGTTTGAGAGTATATATTGAGTGCGTATTTGTTAGTGCTATAAAAATGTTTTATATTGTGTTGATTTATCAGTTGAGTGGTTTATGAATTCTGGTCGAGACGTGGGGCACTACGGTGTCGATAGGGGTTTCTAAACACTTAAACTTGGCAAATCAACATAGTATTATTTAAATTGGTAAATGAAAATATTTTACCTAGAAATATATTTTACATATAAAAAAATAATTTCCAAAAATAAAGTATAGTTATATATGATGTGATTCTTGCTAGGAGTTGATAATATTTATTTATTATCATTTAAGGTTTGCTTAGTCATGCTCGTCTAGTTCTGAGCATTGACTATTATATGCTAATCTTTCTAAAATCTTCTGTTTTGAAACCTAGGTTGGGTTGATAGAATTTGTGGGAACATTGAAACGAACACCTTGTGAATTAAGTTTCGCAATTTGACTATAAGGCGTTCGCTGATAATGTTGGGTTAAAATTGGGTTTAATATAAGGTGTTTATTAAAAAGAAATATTTCAGTTGATTTTATAAATCAGAGTTCTAAAATATATTTTGAAAATAAGTTGATTTTACAAAGAATTTAAATCCCGATGCTTTTGGAAAATGGTTTGCAAGGTTTGGGAAAAATAGAAAAAATTTACTTAAAAATACTCTGAGGTATAAATATTCTAAGAAAAAAAGGGAATTTGAGAGTAAGATTTATCTTTGAACGGTTCAGGAAATGAGTCTCGATCTATTTTGTGATGATCTGAATAATCTTCTAAGTTATAATTGAATGTTTGCTTAGGCAGATGTGATAGCGCACTTAGTAAATTATTCTCTTTTTCATTGTACGATCGAAACAAGTTCGAATCTGAATGAATCCAAAGAAAGTGGATGATAAATATTTTGTTAAAATCGATTTAGTTGGAAATATATATATACACATATATATACATATATATATATATAGAGTAGTGTTTCGAAAAGGGATTTGAAAAAGAATAAATATTTTCATAACTAACTAGTTCGAGTGACTCGAAAGTGACAAAAAATTGGGCAGGAGATGTGTTCGGATGGCAAACACTTCTCTTGAGTATTACCCTTCTTGGTAAAAGGGACTTATGATACTATTTGGCAGTACCCAGTTCCTTGATATCATTTTGGAGTTACTCAGGCTATATGTATATTTTCTAAGGGTTAAAGATAAAGTATCATTTCAAAAGTTTTTGAAATAAAACCCGGGTATTTGCCTCCAAAATATAGTGGTACTTTGATGTAAGAATGGGTTGTTAAATGAAGTAAAATTGATTTAATAAAAAGGTTTAATAAACTTGATTTTATTAAACTGCGTGTTTTAATTTTAAATCTAGGAAGTGAAAAAAAATGATGTTATTGGGCCGGCTAATAAACATCTTTACCTTAGAGGGGTCTAAAGAAAAGTAGGCTAGACTCTAGGACGGAGATAGGATACTAGCATCCTAATTCTCTTAGCTACTTACCAGACCGATTGGGTAAAGAGGTTGGATTAGTCTATTTAGTTTTAAGATCCAAGTTATTTTGGGTCTACATCTAAATAGAATAGATGAATGACATTTAAAAGCAAATATTTTGTATACTCTTAGGATGTAGAAGAGTATTATACAAATTAATAAATTAAAATGATTTTATGAAAAAGGTTTCATAAATAAGTTGTGTCATTTTAAAGTGTTGAACCTAAGTTGATATTTCTATGAAATTCACCACAAATCATTTTGGGAGGGTAAAAAGTAATTGGGTAGTAAGAACCTATAAATGAGTACGTAAGTTGTACGTAGAACCTTCCTCCTTTTCATATAATTCTCGATCCAAGATTCGAGTACATGACTTTGAGGTGATTCACACCATTCCGAATAAGGATCTATTACTCGATTTTTAACGGTGAGCACTTAATGAGGATTTTGGTATGGGATCAAAATTTTGTATCATGGTATATGACTATGTAAGGAGAACAGAGGTTCTTAATCAAGGAACCTGATCGAAGTCCGCACTAGAGAATCGGGTTAGCGATACTAGTTCGGAAGTTAAGTATGTAGTCGAGTAGTGATCGAATCATACTTTTATATAAGAATTATCTATATACATCATACGAACTGATATATAGTGTTAAGTGTTTTCTAGGATAGGATGAGGTGTAATTTCGAGGACGAAATTCTTTTAAGGGGGGAAGAGTGTAACGACCTGGAATTTCGCAACTTTGATTTGCGACTATTTAATTAATTTTAAATATTCAACATATAGGTTTTATAATAAAAATATAACTCTTTTAAATGATAAATAATGATGGTGAAATAGTTTTCAAATTTTGTTTACAAAAATAGTTGGTTCGGAGAAAAATCAAAAATATGACCGGAATTCGTTTTCCAAATTTTTTGACTTTTCGTTGACTAAAAGTTATCGGAAGTGCTGTGATCAAAATAGCATATGTATATACATCCATTTATAACTAAAGTTAGGATTTCATTTCACATGTATATATATGTATTCACTTAAATATCTTATATATAAGTAAGATAAGTTTTCTTTGATTTAATATATATATATATATATATTTAAATGTAAAGATGCTTAGGAAAACATATGTTGACATAAGTACATATATGCATTAAATGCATTTTGGCTTAGAAATGTAGGGGGGCAAGGTGGTGAGGTGGCTCAAGGTGGGTGGAGGGCAAAGGACAAGGGTGTTTAGGTAATTTCTTTTTTTCTCTTGTTTATAAACAGTCCTTCCATCTTCACATTTTACCTCCTCTTTCTTCTATCCTATCTTCCTCATTTCTAACCCAAATGGAGATTTTCTTTTTAGAAATCGTATAAAATTCCAATAGCTACAACTTTTAATGGTACCACATTTTCAAATTTTGAGTGTAGCTATGTTAAAAATGCATTTCTTTCAGACATGTTTTTGGACTCAGAAATTCAAGTCCGAAAATAGCTCCTCTTATCTCGGTCATATCTTACTAAAAATAACAGTAATTGAGTGTTTGTTTTTTCAAATTATAGAGGAAAGAATTTTCTAAAACTTTCCTTTTGACTACTTTACCAAAATCCGAGAATTACATGTCCAAAAATCGAGGGGAAGTTGACCTATTTTCAAGTGGATTTTGTGATTTTTCAAGTTTTTCGAACTCCAGAATGTATCAACTTTTCAAAGGATTTTTGGTGAGTAAATTCTTCAACTTTTGGGAAATTTTTAGCTTTATATGTATTTAATATTGGATGGAAAAATAAGTTGGTTGTTTGGTTGGAATATTATATGGTTTGAATATATGTGTATGTTGCTAGTTGCGGTTTAGATATTGACTTGTGAATCGAAAGCTAAAGCGTTGTGTTTCATTATAAAGGTGTGATTTTTGGGTTTGTGTTATGATGTTGATATGTTTATGTATGTTTATGTATGTTTAGGCATGTGTATGTGTTGTCATGCTAAGGAAGTGGAACTTTGATATGGTATTGACGATTGGATTTCTTTGTGAAAAAACTAGTGTTTAGTTTAAAGGAAATTGAAAATCATTTCAAAGTTTTCAGTTTTGTTTCTTATGCAAACTCCTATGCTATGTTTATGATTAATTGGTAAGTATTTAGGTGTTGAGGTTTCAATGAGAAAAGTCAAAAACATTTTCAAGTTATGGTGTCCATATAGGCCTGTCAATGGGTCGGGTTGGGTCGGGTTCGGGTCGGGTCAACTTGGGTGCGGGTTGATTTTTAAACGGGTCGGGTCAACCCGTTTATTAAATGGGTGGGTTTTGGGTTGACCCGATTATATATCGGGTGGGTTTCGGGTTGATTCGTGTAACCCGTTAAGAAAAATATTTGTATAAAGAAATGGAAATGGGCATGAAAATGTAGGAAGTTGTTAAATGCGAATGTGTAGGAATAAGTGTGACAACAATACCCTTCTTCTGCGAGGTAAGATGAGAATTTTAGAGCAAAAGAAGGGTATTGTTGTCATTCTTTTATTGCAAACTAAGATGGGTATGAAAATTTGGGAAGTTGTTATGTGGGAATGGGCATGAAGATATAGGAAGTTGTTAAGTGCGAATGTGTAGGAATAAGTGAATAACAAAAATACCATTCTTGTGCAAGCTAAAATGAGAATTGTACAACAATACCGAGCCCATAAATGGGTTAGTCAGGTCAAATTCGGTTCACGGGTCAACCCTAAACCCACCCGTTTATTAAACGGGTTCTAACGGGTTGACCCAAAAATGACCCGCCTTTTAAACGTGTCGGGTTAACCCGCTAATTTCTGTGCGGGTTTCGGGTCGTGTTTCAGGTCGTGTTGGAAATTGACAGCCCTATGTCCATAGCAATACTCGCTATGGATGCAGTTTCGCTTTAAAAATCCGAATTTTTCAAATTTAAGGTTCATACTTAAATTGTTTTGTAAATGTTTTATAAGTCTAATGATAATATTTAAAAAATTTAATCAAGGATTTAATAATTAATAATTAATTAAGGGTAAATGAGGTTTATTAACTTTAATTAAGTGAAGATTAGTTACTAACTAATTACCTTTTAAAGGATAAGATTAATTTTTATTAATCAATTATTAAGTACGATTAATTTTTAATTAACTATAAGTTAAGTATATGATTTACTTTTAATTAATTACTAATTAAATATAGGGCTAATTATTAATTAATTATTAACCATGTGTTAAATTTTAAATTAATTAAGGTTTTAATTTATAAATTATTTATTAAATGTTTAATTTATTATTTAAGACTTAATTAAAGATTATTTAATTGAGATTAATTAATATTAAATTATTAATTAAGGTTTAAATGATTATTTAATAATTAATAAAGGATTAATTAGTGTTTAATTATTTATTTAATAATTAATTATTGTTTAATCATTTATTTAAAGGTTTAATTATTTCTTAATTTATTTATTTAATTAAATTAAAATTTAATAGAGATTAATTATGATTTAATGAGAGTTTAACTTATAATTAATCATTTTAAAAGGGAGTTTTAAATTTTTAAATCCTTTGTTTTGAGAACCAAATTGTTTTAAAGGGAATTCTTTTATAAAGGATGGTTTTGAGCACAAGGGATTCAAATGTTGATACCATTAAGTAGATAAATGGATGTGAATGAGTTATGATGTGATTGTTTGTGTTTGTGTGGATAACTATTAGCAGAATAAAACCACGTTCTGCCATGAATTGATTGTTTGATTGTGTGGACATTTGATAGCAGAATAAATCCTCGTTCTATTATAATGTAATAGATTTGATTGTTGTGGACATATATTAGCAGAATAAATCCCCGTTCTACTATAGATTGGTTGTTTGATTGTATGGACATATATGTTAGCAGAATAAATCTCCATTTTGCTATAAGTTAATTGTTGATTGTTTGGACATCTATTTAGCAGGACAAATCAGCATCCTGCTGTTATGTTATTTGGACATGTTTATACCGGTTAGTTTATATTGACATGTTATTTACTGATTCGGATATGAAGTGTATTTACATATATGTTGACTTATGTAAATAAATTGTTGAATGACTTGAAAATCAAATTGAAATTAAATGGTAACTTAAATTAGTACCATTGGGATTGCTAAGCCTCTTTTTGAATTTATGAAGTATGATTTTGAACTAACTTCAATTCTTTAATCAGCCTAGGGTTTTAAAGTTCATAAATGTTTTTCACGTTAAATAATTATTTTATAAAGGTATTTATAAATAATAACTTATTATAATAAAAGGGTTTTACTGGATAAAAGGGTTTATATAAAGTAATTTAAAATAAGATTTTGTAAATGATATTTTTTAATCTCAAAGATATTTTATAAAGGAAATTTTATAAAGAGTTTTATACTTAAGGAAAAAGATTTTATAAATCATTTAGAGATTTAAAAAAAAGAAGTTTAAATCTAGTTTGAAAATTTATAAGGAGGTTTGAAATATGAAGTGAACTTATAAAAAGAATTTTTAAGGGATAAGCGAATGAGTTTTATAAAGTGAATGGGTTTTATAGTAAGTGATATTTTGAAAAGGGAATTTCTTGGCCATTTAATATTAAATTTGAGAAAAGGGAAATTTCCAACTGTTTTTGGTAAATACTTATATTTTTGAGACAGATAAAAATGTTTTTCAAGTATAAAAGGGATGTAAGGGGTTTGGGATAACTGTTTTAGAAAAGATCTTTTAATCAAGTTTTATAAAGAGGATTTTATTAATTAAAAGTTAATTAATAAAGGCTTAGTGGATACCATATGTAATTAAATCAATATTTGATGTTTGTTCATTTCATAGTTAAATAACCAACTATCAAATCTGGACCAAAATGTAACTTTGGAAATATCTAGGAGAAACATGAGAATTATATGGTACAGTTACCGTCGGTGGTGCTATACTGTGCGTATAAATTTCATTTCGTTCTTCTAGGACGAATGATAAGAAAATTTTTCCACAAGCGGTTAGGAGGTGAACTATGCTCTTATCTTTGTCTGTTTATTTTATAAAGAACCGGGGTTGAGTTTATAGGAAACCATCGAAAGTTGTTTCGAAGAGATCGGGATCAGATTAGTACAAATCATCCGAAATCCACTTCGATCCAACTTAAGCATTTCAAATTGAATATATCTTGAAGAGGATTGAAGATGGAGCCTTTGAAGTGCAAGGGCTACTTGCTACTAATTCCGAGGGTGATTCCAAAATGGATGTAGTAGAGGTGCCTTTTTTTCGTTCAAACCCAGAACGAACTTGTATGGATGAATGCTGACATCGCATTTCTGCCAGAGGGTAGTGTTAGCATTCCAAGATGGTTTGCTAAGAGAAAAGGTAAAAGCTTTGCCTCAAGCCTCACAACCATGGAAATGGCTAAAACAGGATAGATGCGGTAGGGCTATATGGGTCGCTCCCATTAGGGTGTGTCATCACCTTTCTAGATTATCACATTATGGATTTGGTTATGCATGAGAGATCTTAATAAAGGTTGGGAACAACCGGGGTGATTACATATTCGGTACTATCCAAGTTCAGGGGTAGGCCGGTTCTGTGTTGGCATGGGTGGACCTAGTTCAGGGTCTGACCCCAGGTACATTGTATCTTGAGGTGTACTGTATGGAAGGTAGTCCCTTACCTTGCCATTGTTGGAATTCATTCTCCAATAAGCATCGTGCGGACTTGATAGTATACCTATTATGTTGGAATTTAATAATGTAACAATTTCGACTATTTTCATATATTTATTTTGAATGCTTAGACATTATCATAATATCACTGAATTTTCAATAAAAATGTTTTGGTTATCGTAAGGTAGAAACCCGTCCGTGTTTATGTGTGGCATAGTCTTACGAGATACCTTTGATTTTAAAAGTGTTTTACAAGTTATAATTAATGTTCCTTGTAATTTGTCTTTCTCACGCTGGTTTTACCAGACTGACCCGGGCGTTGTTTTCCTATAATGCTTGAGTCAACCCGAGCATATTTTCCAGATTTAGGTGGATTCTTTGGAGCTTTCAGGTGACGAGCTGGATTCTCCCAGACGTATTCGCATATCTTATATTCTTCCACTGTTTTATTTTGTTTTGTTCTTGTCTGTATTTACCAGCAATTGTATGGACAGGCTATTATAACTGTCCAAGCAGATAATAGGATAGTGTACTCTGATATTGTGTATAAAAAAGATGATTTCTTTTTTAAGACTTGTTCGTATTATATATTACTCGTCACATTTTGTGAGATTCTATTTTTTCTTTCTTCTTCACCCTAAATAACCTGTCTTTCGAACACTTAAATGATCGCCACATGAATACCGATGATGTATTTAGTGTCATCTTTAGGTGTAAGAACGGCAGATTGTTACAGTTTTAATGACATTTGGGTTTGATCATTTTAATATAATTTTGAAATAGAAAATCTTTCTAAGTGTTTAGTGAATATACTCATACCATTTTATAAGAATTTGAAAAACGTTTTTAAAGTTTTGAAAGAAATGGTTTATGAATATACTTATACCATTGAGATAGTTCAAGGTTATATTTTCTAAGTATCGAAAATATAGTGTTTTGGGAATATACTTATCCTGTTGAGATAACTATATGGAAGTGATTTCCAAGTACTTACAGAGTGATATTTATTAATGGAAGATTAATTTATGAGCCTTAGTGATTTCCATGGGAAATGTAATCTCTGTTTGAATGTTCATTTATTTGATAGTTAAATAACCGATTATCATATCTTGGCCTAAATATGCAATCCTTCTTAATTTTGGTGGTACAGAAATATTTCCCTACTTAACATCGAAGGATTTTAATTCTGGAAAAATCTAGGAGAAATATAGGGATTGTATAATACGGTTATCGTCGGTGGTGCTATACTGTATGTATAAACTCGTTTTGTTCTTCTACGACAAATGATAAGGAGATCCATCCACTTAAACGATTAGGGGGTCATCCTTGCTCTTACATATTGTCTAATTATTTCCAAAAGAACTGGTATTGAGCATTCTGAAAATCGATCGATTGGTTTTGGAACATCCGATAAGTGGGGGAGTGTACTTGTAAGAGATGACTCCAAAACCAAATACGGGTTCTATGCTTGGAGGAGATTAGAGATCTATTTTGGACGTTGGAATCCATGTGTAGTTCCGAGACCCGTTGGGGTATGGGAATCCATGTGCGATTTCAAGATCTATGTTAGGATGTTGGAATCCATGTGTGATTCCGAGACCTGTTGAGGTGTGGGAATCCATATGTGGTTTCGGGATATGTCAATTGGCGGTGTGTGAGCTGGAACGTCGGACGTAGCCTCACTAGTCAAAATGGCTAAAACCAAAGATACGATGCATAACCAAGGGTTTAGCTAACCCTAAGGGTGCAGTCGTCTCCTTCCTAGAGTTACCTACAGTTGTTGTGCATGCATGGAGAGATGCATTCGGCCTTGCATGGCCAGTTATGTATTTCCTATTGTACATCACTAGGAATGTATTATTGCTTTCGAAGGATAGCTTTGATCCTTGTGCAGGAGGACCCTTCTCAAGGTACTGAGGGCCCCTTCATGGAATCCTACACAATTAATGTGTTTTGATTATATACCTACTATTGTTGTAATGTACACTCACAAGCATCAGCTACTTGATTGTTTATATTTTCGCCCTTAGACATTATTATAATAACACTATATTTTCTAATATAAATGGTTTGGTTATTGTAAGGTAAAAACCTGTCCGTGTTTATGTTCGTCGTGGTCTTATGAGATACTTTTATTTTGAAAGGTTTTACAACATTAAAAAAAACTGTTTGAGGTGTGTTTCTCACGCTGGTTTACCAAACTGATCTGGATGTTATTTTCTAAAAATGCTTGGGTCAGACTGAGCATATTTACAAATTTTCTTTGGAGTTCAGAGACGAGCCGGATGTCTCCAAGAAGTATTCACGTATATTCTATTTCCGCTGCATTTGTTGTTAATATTTATCAGCAATTATGAGGATTGGTTATTATAACTATCTAGACTGTTGATTGATTAGTTGATTTTGATTGATATATATGTATAACAAAGTTCACTTTTTCTTTTCGTAAAGATTATTGTTATATTATAGATTACTCATCACGTTGTAAGATTCTATTCTGTCTTTTCTTTCTTTTTCCCCAACAATCCATCTTTCCAGCGCTTGGAAGCTCGGCACATGAAAACCGTGGATGTATTAGTGTCGACTTTTAAGGATCTAAAAGGCGGGTTATTACACGTGGTATCAGAACTTAGGTTGTGCGAACACCTAGGCTTTGGTGGGTTAACTTATTTGAGATAGGGTAAGTGAGACCTTGGAATGAGTTTGAGTGTAATATATATATGAGTGCGTATTTTTTAGTGCTATAAAATGTTTTATATTGTATTGATTTATCTGTTGAGTGGTTTATAAATTCAAGTCGAGACGGGGACGTCAGGGTATCAATAGTGGTTTCTAAACACTTGAACAATGCAAATTGACATAGTATTGTTTTGAAAAAAGGTAAATGAAATAATTTTACCTAGAATATATTTTGCATATATAAAAGAATAATTTTCAAAAATTTATATAGTTATTATTGATATGTTATTGTTCGGGAATGATAATATTCAGTTATGATCATTTATTAGTTAATTAGTCATGCTAACCCAATTAGGAGAATTGGCTATTGTTTGTTGACTGAGTAGTTTTGCCCAACCAGTTTATAGGCATTGACTATTGTGGTTGATTAGGAGCAGTTTTATCCTTTTCACTGCATGGGTTGGGTAAGTAGTAATTGTGGAAACATTAAAATGAACACCATGTGAATTCAGTTTCACAATTTGACTCCAAGGCGTTAGGTGATAATGTTGGGTTAAAATTTAACTTTAATAAAAGTTGTTTATTATAATATAAATAAAGATATACATTTTTGAAATGATTTTATATAAGGAAATGAAAATTATATAAGTATAATTTATAAATGTGGTTTATAAGAAAATGGATTTAAGTTGAGAATTTGAGAACTTAAATCCCGGTGTTTTTGGAAATGGTTTTTAGAAGTTTGAAAGAAATAATAATAGTATTATTTGGAAGTATTTTTCAATAGGAATATTTTTAAAAGGATTTTTAAGGAGATAGAAAGCACTGAACTCACTTGGATAGTTGAAAAATGATTTTGTTGATGACTACAACATCGTCGATGTTCATTTTTGGGTTTCTAAGTGAGGGATTGCTACCATAATATTCTGTCATAGAGTTGTCTGGATAAAACAAATTTTGTTTCAAATTCCAAAAAGTATGATATGATATATAAAGGAAGATACGTATATATTAATTATTTTAAAATAGAGTTGAAATAAAACCAGGTGTTTAAGTCTGAAATTTTCAATTAAGTTAGTATATGGATACATGTATCCTATAAAATAGGATAAATTTGGTTTGTACATCTCAATTTTGATAAGTTATTTAGTAGTTTTTATTTACTGAAATGAAAATGGAATTTTCGACAATTTTGGACAGTCGAAACTTCTGAATTTATTAAGAATTTAAGTTCGGTGCTTCGGAAACTTATAAATAGATGAGTTTTGGTAACCTATAAATTTGAGAAACAGCAAGTTAAAGCAAATTTTGAATTTGTTAGAAATTTACGTTAAGTAAAAACAAATCTAAAATTTGTATATGTACTCTTAGATTGTAGTGGAGTGTCATACAAATATGGACTTAAGCTTAAAGTGGATAATAAACATAAATGCGCTTTATAAAATGTTTATAATAAACTTAAGTATGGAAGAGATTTAAAGATAAAGTTGTGGCTTTTTGAAATGTGTATAAAATTGAGTTTTTAAAGTGATTGATTTACGTAAGCTGTGTTATAAGATGTTTGTGAACTTGAGTAATGGTTTTATAGAATAGTTCGTAAACGATTTTAGTATTAAAGGAAATTTTATGGATGGAATTAATTGTGATTTAAAATGAATGTGAATAAAAAGTAATTGGGTTTGTTAAGAAACCAATTGAATAAGTATGTAAGTTGTGTGTAGATGATTTTATTCGCATAACTGTTTTGATGATTCGAGTGCACGATTTTGAGGTGATTTACATCGATCGAGTTAGGATTTTTCACCTGGTTCATAACGGCAAACACTTGATACGTGTAACAACCCTGAAATTTTGGTGTTTAATTTAAAAATAAAATAATGATTTAAATTGTAAATTTAAATAAGAAGTTTGATTTTGTTAAATAATAAACAAATTCTTTAGAATTTGAATTCTAAAGTTTTATTATATTGGTGGATTATTATATCAAATGTATATTTTTGGAATTTAATAAAGAAATCAATGTTTGAAGAAAATTAGAGAAATGATTTTGTATCTTTTATTTTTAATAAAATATGATTTAAAAATTTATAAGCTCCTTTTTAAAAATAAATAAAAAGTTTATAATTTAAACACTATGTAAGAGGCATGTTTCTAATTGCTTTAAATTATGGTTTAAATACTTAGCATTTGATTCATGAAGTATTATAGTGTTAGAACAAGAAGAATAAATCATTTTAATTCAAGTATGGGTTGTAAATAAATTAGATTTTGGCCCAAAACCCATTAGCCATGTTGAGATGAGAAGCATTTTTCAAATACTGATTACTGTATGTTTCTTTCTTTCTCACTTTGTTCGTTAGGAAACCAAACTCTCTATTCTTTCTCTTTCCTAAACCTAGAATCCTAATTCCCCCAATTCCACCTAGTTTCAGGTGCAAATTTAATCACTTAGGAAGCAAATTATTTCAGGTAAGAAGATTAAAACCCTATCCTCTTTCAATTAGTAATCTTCAATTTCAGTTTCAATTAGTAATTCTTAGTTTCATTTGCTGTTTTATTGAAATAATTCTAAGGTTTTGGTTGAATTAGCATACTATTGTTTAATTGCTATCAAACTCAAGAAGAAAGGTGAGTGTATACTCACAACTATTTCTAATTCTAGAGTTATTTACTGAATTTGTTATTTAATTGAGTTGTTGTTGATTGACCACAAATTCTTATGTTGATTGCATGTTTCAACTATGCTATTTTCTGTTATGATGAAACCCTTGCTATTTGATTGTTTAAATCATGATTTTGTTGATGGATATAAGCTTGCATGTCGCCAAAAATAGTGGCCCAAGGGTTAGAAGTACCCACGACCAAAAAAACCACACCTACGGACCATCCGGGAGCTACAGCGGCTGCTTGGAACATTTCACATAGCGCCACAGGTCCAGCGGTCCACTTGTGTAATGAACCAGATTTTTAGCCATTTGATATTGGGATAATTAACTAATTTTAATTATTGGAATATTAATTTTTATAAGTCGAATAAATAAATTTTCTGATATTGGAAAATATCTGGAGATATATTTCTAGGAGCTATATTAAATTTTCAAAACGTTAATTTCTGAATAAGAAAATATATATATAAGTATGTATATAGGTATATATGTGTATATGTAAATATATATATGTATACACACATACATATATACATACATGTATAAACTTCATAATGGCAAATTTCAAACTTATGACTATATATATATATGGGTAAAGTTTTATAAAAATAGTGCATATGGAAATATAAATATCCATATATATATGTAAACATGTGTATATCTAATTGTGTATTGAATATATGTAAATATATATGTATATATATATGTGTGTGTGTAAATATGATGAAATGAATATGTATATATCTAAAGGTAATTGGTAAAAATGTAAATATGTATATTAAAAAAAATGTAAGTAATTGTATATATATGTTATATAAAATAATGAATATGTAAATATGTGTATATAATAAACATATGAAAAGCTTCATGGTGACAAACTCAAAACTTATGATGAAATATATATGTATACATATCTATATATATACATAAATATGTAAATGTTTATATGGTGAGGATATGTATGTAAGTGTATATATGTATGTATATATTATACATAGGAAGCATCATCATGGCAATCTCAAGTCAAGCACATAATAAATCAAATCAACTTATAAAATCAAATCTAGCATATAAAATCAAATCAGCCACCAAAGGTTGAAAAGAAAATAAAATAAAAATAAATGAAATGTGAAGCCTATACACAAATCTCAGCCACCCAATTTGATCACTTCAGCCACCCTAGTGGACCACTGACCCTTCCATTCTCCTATATATACATCCATGCCTTGTTCACCTATAATATAAGTAAATAAAAAAGAACAAACAAAGTGCTGCCATCAAAATAAAGAAAAGGGATTCAAGGCTTGAAGAAGGTGATAAAATAAGGCACAACAGTGTACATCATTTTGATTACTGTGAGTAAAACATCTTACTATGTTTACTAGACATTACTTATACATATATAACTATGTATTTAGATGTATCTTTGATCTATGTCAAATGTTTGGGTGATTGTTATGTTACTATAAATATGTATGAATGTGTACAACAGGGTCAGTTCTATCCTACAACTCAAAAACACTGTATCTCTTCTCCTTCTCCTCTCTGTTTATTTGTTTTGGGCAAAACAGTTAAGCTCTTATAACTTTAAAAATCTATATCTCAAAATCCTTTTAGTTTGAAAACATGATCCCAAAACAAAAGGTGTTTTTTTTAATGAAGACCATTTTAAAATTTATTCCATTCGATTCCATTAAGCAAAGAGAGAGAAATCACCATATTACAATGAATGGGTCAAGTATAGTCGAGAATCGACTATCGTAATTTTACAAATAGATCATGCAGTTAGAATCATGATTGAAAAATATGATTTTTAAGATTGGTTTGGGAATTTTTAGTATTGTGTGCACGGAGAATTATGAAATGAACGTATTTAGGCGAAACGTCAAATTCCGGCGACCTGGCCAATTTCGTGACTTGTCGTTCGGCGTGGGGGAGGATTAGGAGATGGGGAATCTAGGAAAAATGGTGCGGCAATTTTTTATTATGTGTGTCGGCTAGTCGAAGACAAAGTAGGGTTTTAGGGTAGTTTTGGTTAAGTCTCGGTTCGTGGATAGTCGCGACGATGATAGGGAGAGATAAGGGTGCGCATAGGGGGGTTTGGCAGAGAGGTCGATGGCAGAGCTTTAGGTAATTTCTAGTGATGGATGGCGGTTGTGGATGGCGAGGCGAGGTGATTTGGTGGTAGGGTTTCGTTCCAGTTTTGGTGAGATGTTTGAAATTTCGAACGGAAGGTTTGCCGTGGGTTTCAGGTGATTAGGTGTGGTGGCATGGTCGAAGGCGACGTGTAAGGATGTTCGGCGGCGTGAATGGGTGGTCGGAGTTTGTAGGTATGTGCACGTTTACGTGCACAGTCTCGTGCACGTATCAAGCACATGTTCAAATGAGAAAGGGGAGAAGAGAAAACTAGGGAGAAGAGGAAAATGTTTCGGGTCGGGTGAGTATTGGGTTGGGCCGGGTTTCCTTGATATGGGCTGAGTTTTAAAAAAAAGAGGGTAAAGTAAATTTATTTAAATTTTATATTTAATAACCTATAAAGTTTAAACTTTATTTCTCTTATATTCAAAAGGAAAGGAACTGGAGGGAGGAGAGGAAAAGAGATGGGTCGGGTTTGAATGGATGTTGGGCTGAGAATTGTAAAAAGAAAATTCAATTTAATTTATTTAATAGCCCTTAAAATTTTAAAACAACATTTCTACTTCGTTTTATAATCAAATTGACATGCAGATTTTTGCATCAAGACCCTCCCGCCAAGTACTTCCACATGAACTAATAACTTCGAGAGTTCTGCAATGTAAATTTAATGATTTTTAACAAAGGAAAGAAAATAATAAGTAATTTCTTAATTATTAATTATATTTTAATTAATCAAGTAATTATTAAATGGATTGTTTAAACAAAGAATAAATCAATTTCATAAATTTCTTTAATTGATGAATAGTAGGGATTAAAAATATAACTCGACGCGGCTAATTGAAACCAGATTTAGTTCTGATTTATAAATTGATTTAATATTAATTTTAAATTTGCCGATTGAGTTAATGATCTATGTTTGACTGATAATGTTCTTTGATATTGATTTCAATTATCTATTGTATGTACCATAAAGTAGACAAACAAATTAAAGTAGATAGGATAAAACGTTGATACATTTTATTGGAAGTAAATCGACTTGTACTGATCACTATTCTAAATTTCAAAAAATGTGATGATTATAAGCGAATTAATTTCGATGGACAGGTCTTGATAAAGTAAAAATATGGAATGAATTTCCATATATGAATATTGACACCCTGACTGTGAAATTGTTATTTACACGACTTGGCCTTCAAATTTTTTTATCGTTTTGGATTCAATGAGACCTGGACCCATTGTGTTTATGTGTGACGTGGTCTTACGAGATACCTTGTTTCCAAAGGATTTTAAAAATAGTAATAATTCAAATGGAGTGTGTTTTCTCATGCTAGTTTTCCAGACCGACTTGGGTGTTATTTTATTATAGTGCTTGGGTCAGACCGAGTATTACAGATTCAGGTTAGAGTGCTTTGGAGCTTAGGAGACGAGCAGGAGGATTATAGACGTATATCATGTACTTGATTATATTCCGCTGTGTGTGTAGACTGTATAGTCAGCACTGGTGAAGACAAGTTATAATAACGGTCCATATTGATATATTGATTGTTGTACTCTGATGATTGTATATATATGGACAATTACAATTTTCTTTGTATTAAAATCTGTTATTATATATTATATTTTATTCCGCTGCGATTGTGAGATTCTGTGTTGTTGTTTCTAATTCTTCTTCTATCATTTTCTTCTTAACCCCTAATGATTCGGTATTTCCGGCACTCGATTGCTCGGCATTCTATACAGTGGACGTATTTATGTCGATTTTTGAGGGTCGAAAATCCGGTTCGTTAAAACTTGGATGGTGCACCGGTCATGGCCTGGAACTTGTTCCAGGTCATGCCGCACGACCTCCCCGACAGCCCGTTTATTCCCCCGTTTGCTTGATTTATTCTTGATGACTTATACCTTGTTCTAATGCCTAGTTTGTGATGATTTGGATGCGCATACTTATGAATTAAATGGTTGAATTAGTGAATTCATTTGATGATATAATTCCATAGAAATATTACTACGGATACATGAAATTACACTTGATATTACACGCAAGTTTATTTCACAATTCCATCTATTGTTTTCAATAAAATGATTTCTACTTCAAAACTTTTTCAAAATTATTTCAAATATGCATATATTTGTGAAAAGGATATTTGCAATATTTATAAATATAAGTGATATTTAATTATATATACACACACACATACATACATCACTGGTTTTAAATTGGTTTGGAGCAATGAATTTAAAGAAGTGAATTTATAAATACCATTGTATAATTTTTTTAAAGGCTTTCTAATATATATGTATGTATGTATTCTCTAGTATAAAATGATAGTTTCAAGAAGGGTTTCGAAGTAAATCGTTTTCAGAGAATTGCACAACGTTGATCAGATGAGGAATCAATTTAAACGGTTTAATAAAACGAGTGGTATGAAACGCTCGTGTTTTTTTTTACTGTTTAATTCTTGGACTTGTTCGAGTGAACATTTTTTTTTGCACGAGTGGGATTTTATAATCACTTAGTAAATAATTAAGTAATGCTAAGTGATTATGGAACATTGCACGATACTTATCTAGTTACTAATTCATAGTGAATCACACTTATCGAGTGGATTTTAACAATTTAAAGTAAACATTTAAATAAACCCGAGCGGTTATGGGACATGCAGTCGTTATTTGAATGATTACTTATAAGAAGTGAATAACACTTATTTTGTCGAGTTTTAGACTTGACCGTGTAGGCCGCTTTATGCGGATTGTGTGGGTTGTCATGACCCATCTGGTGTTACTCATTTACTAATGAATTATTACTTGTGATGTGCTCGCATTGTATGGACATGCGATGCACTTGTCTTTTAGGCTAGCTATTGATTATGATGAGAGATGCACTCATTTGGTGTTGACTTGCGATGCTCTTGTCTTATAGTTGACTAATGAAGTGCTTATTTTACGTGCAATGTGCACGTCGATGATAATAAATTAGCGGAGTGCTTATTTTATGTGCGATGTGCACGTCGATGATAATAAATTAGTGAAGTGCTTATTTATTAGGTGCAAAGTGTATGACGATGACTATTGACTTGCAAATTTCTTGTCCTTTGCTTGCATTCATGATGGTGTATGACTATGCTCTTAATAATGGTTGCTATCACTTTGATGTTGTGTTTTGAATTAGTATAGCCTAACCTTAAATCATGAATTTCATATGCAGTGTTAAGTAGATTAGTGAAGTACAATCTATGATATTTATCCTTGATGCTTATGCACTCTATTATTATTAATTTGGACTAACCTTTTTGATAATTAGAGATAGTCTAACCTGGGTGTTATTTTAATACTCGGGTCAGACCGAGATTTAACCGGTAGTAGGGAATTTTGGCTTTGGACTTGGACTAGCTTGGGTAGAAGTTTATGCTAGTTATTTGTATTGACATTAGTCCATTTTGAGATGTTGTCTTATATATATATATACCTTGTTGAGATGTAGATTCATTTTTTACTTCGTGATGTACCTTAGTTCTTATGTTGTTAGGTGATATGTCTTCTATTATATTTATCGATGTGATCCGTGATTCTATGTATGTGATGTTTTATATTGTTCTAAATCATAATAAGCCACTATATTATTATTTTGTGTCTAGATCATATACGTTGAATTCCTCCTCACAAAAATAATAAATTCATATAATTCAACGTATCTGATACTCTTCCAAAGTAATATTACGGATGGTCGCTCCTAAACAACCTTATTCTCCACATTAGAAGACGATATTACTTATTAATATCCTTTGTTAATGAGGGTATAAAGGTGGGACGTTACAATATGGGTTTTTAATACTTGATTTTGAAGTTTTCTATCATAGTTGATGGCTATGTAAGGAGAACGGAGGTTTCTAATCAAGGACCGGATCAGACTCCCCACTAGAGTGGTCGAGTGAGTGACACTAGTTCGGAAGTGAAATTGTATTATCGAGCAAGATTTGATATTGCATATGGATGGCATAAGTACATCGTACGAGCTTTATTAAATTATATGTTTGTCGTTTGGAAAATGCAAAATTTTATGGCTATGAGTTATATGGTTGGATATTACTTGTAAGTAAGGTGTAGGTTTATGGAAGCAATGGCTAGTTTGATGCTTTTGGTTTCATGAGTAGAATTTGGTTGCCTAACTAATAGGTACATGTTTATATTGTTGTTTGATTGATGGTTTTATGCTCCAGATATAGGAGGCCGCTTGACTTTTGTTTTCTTTTGTTGGTTTGGGCCCATAGTGACGATTTGTATTTTTTCCGATCGAGCCACGCAAAGGAGAGTTGATGAAATTTTCTGTAACTTTAATAATCCATTTCAACTAAAATGAATTTTGATTCGTAGGCATTTTTCTTACCATGGCAATTTCGGGGACGAAATTCTTTTAAGGGGGAGAATGCAACAACCTAGAATTTTGGTCCATGGATTTTGAATATTTAATTAATTTTAAATATTTAATAATTTGGGTTAGAGTTAAACAACTTGAATTAAATTATAGAGATTATTAAAATATGTGAATTGGAAATTTTTATAATTTAGTAGTGATTTTAAATGACATGATTCTTAACTAAATATTAATAACATGGGTTTTTAAAAGTTTATAGCTTGAATTCAATTGTAGAGGTTATTTAAAATATTTGAATTTGTAAGCTTAAGATATTTAAATGGTGATTTAAATATCTAAATTTTTTAAATTGAATATTTATTTAGAATGATTAAATGGGCTTTTTTAACTCCTTTTAAATTTATAAATAATAAATGGTGAATTCATTTTGTGATTTATTTGCAAAAATAAACAGTTCGAATAAATAAATCCGAAAATTTAATTTTCATATAACAACTTGATTTTTATTGACGTATTTTAAATTTAATTTATTTGGTTTTTCAATAATTTTTAATTTGGAAAATATTAATATTATTCGTTTGATGATTTATTGACAAACGGTAGTATTTTTGTGATTTTACAAAACTCAATAACCAATGTATATTATTGTTGTTTTAGGCTCGCGTCGCCGTTTTGAGTGTGACCATATTTTTGTTTTATCATTCGGGGTCCGTACGTGAACGGAAAAACTGTGCAGTGAAATGCCGAAAATTTTGAATTATAAACCTAACTTGGATATTTTGGTACAAGCAGCACACAACTTTGTCTCCCCCGTACCCAAACATGCATCCGCATTCCAGAACCAAGAAACAAAATTGCAGCTCAAAGGAATCAATTAATCCTCTTAATTTTAATTCAAGAAAATGCAAATAAAAATCAAAATATTTGAAAGGAGAGAACTTTGAGTTTGTACTATGTAAATCTTCTAATTTATAGGTTTTGGGAAGCTCGCGGTGATGTATAGGTGGTTCGAAAGTGAATGTCGTGAGTGCTGGCTAGGCTAGGGTTAGCTAATTCTTGGAGTATAATCAGGAGGAGGCTGTGAGGGTGGTTGCATTAGGTTCGTATCGTCATGGTGCATCTCTGGGAGGAGTATGGCGAGGTGCGGCATAGGGTTAAGGGTCGCGACATGTGTGGGTTCGCACATGAAGCGTCCAGATCGGGAATTTTTGGAAGGGCCGGGTGCAAATTTCCGGGTATAGGTGCATGGTGGTCGTAGAGAGATGACCAACGGTGAAGATGGATTCAAGTTTCGTGGAGAATCAGGCATGGAAGAGGGAGGGAAAGGATCGGCCATGTGAGCTGATTGTTAGGTACTAGCCGGGAAGAGTTTATGTTTGGGGAAGATGGATTTGTGTTAAGTATGGTAATTAAATTTGTGATTAAATGATTAATTAATTATATTAAATTTGATAACTTATAAATAGTATAACTCTCTCGTACTAGGTACAAATGGAACGCGTTCAGTCGTGTTGCACTCGTATTGACAATCTCTACGTTTTGGAATTGAATTTGCGAAAATTGGTGCTTGTAGAATTTCAAGTTAAATCGAATGATGTTTGATTTTAGATGGAATCAGAACGCTTCGACAATAACTGGAATTCGATGAGTTAAACACACCTTTTTGGTTTATCGGTAATGATGTAATAGATAAATATTATTTGTTGTTTGCTTGGATGTTGAATTTGCTGGTTGTTTGGTTTGGATAAATTATCATTCTTGAAATGGATAATATATAAAGTGATAAAATAATAATGATTAAAAATAATTACGTTGTTTAAATGATAACATAGTTAATTTAAGCATACTGCTTTGGTGTTATCTATTTAGCCAAATAAACATTGTCTAATAATAAACGAAAAAGATATTTTGAATAGTAATTGTTTAGTAGAATAAATTCTCGTTCTGCTATTATATTAATTTGGACATTCATTTAAATGCTAGTTGATTAAGACTAGATATGTGATATGTTAACAATTTATTGTTAATTATGAATTTGATTTACATATATGCCTGATTACGTAAATAACCGTAATTTAACTTGGGAAGTTAAATTGAATTTAATGGTAGCTTTTTCAAGTATCATTGGGGTCGTTGAGCCTTGTTTGTATCAAAATTGGGCACAACACTCTTCGGAAGGGTTTGAAGAGATAAAATGAAGAAATAAATGTAAAAAGAGGATTATCTAACAAACACTTCAAACAATAATAAAAAAACAGCAAAAGAACGCAGAGATTTAGAGTGGTTCGGCGTATTGCCTAGGTCCACTATGAAATGTTTGATCTTTATTGACTTTTGCTTGCTGGTTACAGCGGATTACAGTAGTAAATCTCGAGTACAACAGTGAAATTCGAGTACAATGGTGAACTCGGTAGAGTCTGGACGTCAAAGAGCCAAAAGATCCCTTTTATGTAGGCTCTGGGATGCAATTTATAGGCGTAGGCTGCAAATATCTCGCTCAGATCTCGGGAGACCTCTTCTGGCATGTGGGTGGGCCCATGCGATCGATCCCATGTGATTTGCACTCGGTCCGTGATCGATACGAACGAATTTTGGATCGATCAAGATTTGGTCCAATCGAGTCGAAATTTGGCATTAACATTCTTTAAGTTGTATGTAAGCTCCTGTGAAAATTTGGTGGCATTTGGACTTGTAGATTCTGAATTATGATCGATACAAATTTGTGTTTTTTGCTTGTCGTTCTCTTCGCATCGACGCTGTTCAAATCGATCATTTTGTATCGATGATCATGCACGTGATGCCACTCAACGTAGCGCTTGCTTTTAGGATCGATCTAAGGTTTATGCCGAATCGATCGAGTCTTCCCAATATTTGTGCTTCATTCGTATCGATTTGACTTGGTCTTGTTCGTATCAATCGAAGTTATTCTGTTTGTATCGATTGTCGTGGCTTTGTTCGTATCGATACTCATAGGCTATTTCATACCGATAGCTGAGGGCCATTTTGTTCGTATCGATCATTGATTGATCGATACGAACTGTGCAATTAGGATCGATGCGAATTGACTCCAATTGATCGATACGAAGTCGAACCAATTTGATGGATACGAACGATCGAGGCTTGATGGATACGAACAAGGCCTTTCTTCTGATGGACACGAAGGGCGCAGTTCCCTTGATAGATACGAAGACGAGTGCACTTGATGGATTCGAACAAGAACGATACGAAGAAGGACTTTCGTCGGTTGCTTGATGGATACGAACAGGGTGGTTATTGATGGATTCGAACAGATCGACTCGAACATGGTTATTCGATGGATACAAACGGCTTGATCACTTGAGCTTTATCGACCATATCTTGAGCATACGAACTCCGATTGACTTGAAACTTGGAACATTGGCTTTTGTAGCTTTGCTGGTCCTATCATATCAATTGTAGCTTGATCCAGACTCAGATAAAATTTATCGACATCCATAGTGAGCCTGCGTATAACCGATCTTCGGGATGGACTGTCCTCGGTTTCCAGTTAAGTTCTTGGTGTCACGGCCTTGCCAAAAGGTGGGATAACATTTTCCCTCCAATGTACGTCTTGTGAGAACACGACGTGCTTTGAAAAGCTGCAATCTTTATTCTGAAAAGTTCTATCTGACTTGTTGAACGATTGTTATCTCTTTTTCGTAAAATATAACCTTTGACTGATCTTCGGCAACATGACTTTTTGACTGCCAATTGTTGTACTGTGTACTGTTGTAACCGAATGTTGTATGATAGTGATTAGTTGATGTAGTTGTCACCAAACGAGTATTCAATTCCTGCGAATTTTGAAAATTGGATGTTAGTCCATTATGAATGTAGGTTAGCCTGACTCCCGTTAACGTTCGTACGTTCACGAGTCGTTGGCAGTTTTTTTTCTTTGAATCCCATATCGATCCTCTCCTGAATCGATGTGAAATTCAAGTTGTATTGACGCTTAATGGTCATGGTGAAATGTCCCTTCGTATCGATCCTCTCCTGGATCGATGCAAAAGGTTGAAAAATTGGGATATGAATTCAGGCAGTCTTCAAAATGATGGATACGAAATGGGCGTTTTGCATCGGTGGAGTTGGGCATTCCAAACATGACTTGGTAGTGGCTTTCGTATCTATGGGAACCAATGGATACGAACGACTGTTGCATTAGAGGTGTGATGTAAGGATACGAAGAAGGCTTCTTTGCACCGATGGAATCTTCACTAATGGATACGAAATGACTGCTTCGCATCGAGGAATTGATGGATTCGAAAAGCTTCTCCCATAATCGACCGTAGATGGATACAAACATGAGGTTTCGTACCAACGATGTGCAAACTGCCTCTATCGGTCATTGGAACCGGGAGACGAATTGTTTCTTTCTTGGACACGAGACCATATAAATACGTTTTGGACTTAGGAAAAATTCCACTTGCTTTCATTCTATTTTCTACCTTCGTGTCGATCAGAGCAAAAGAAAAACGAGAACTGCCTTCGTCCCAAATCGAATAACTCCTCATTTCTTTGAACTAACTACTCCGATTAGGTAATTGATTAATAAATTCACATTTAAAATGATGAGACTTAAGTTCTAATGCCATTGCTCCCATATTCGCGGCCGATTCTGGTTATGAGGAGGCCGGAGGTGAGACAGAGCAAGGTCGTGGAAGGAAGAGGTGGAGCTCGGTCAATATGGAGAAGAAGAAATCTAGGAGCCATCGTATCGATGATGGATAAAAGGTGAGTTCGTATCGATTCAGATGGAACGCGACTTCGTATCGGTTGGCAAAACTGTCTCGTATCGATGGAGGGATGATGGGTCGTTCGAATCGATCTGGATAATAGGACTTCAAAATGGTGAAGTGGAGGTCGTCGTATCGACTGATGATGGAGCTTTCGTATCGACTCGAGATGATCGATACGAAGGCCTCAAACTTGCTGATCGATACGAAGAGGTTGCATTTTATCGATACAAATTCTGTTGTTTTCGATCAATACGAACTACGAGCCAGGGGATCGATACGAAGGCGGCTTAAGCGATCGATACGAATTCAAATTTGTATCTCTGATGGATACAAACAGCTTTATTGATCGATGCGAATTTGAACTTTGGTGATCGATCACGAGCTTAACCTTGATGATTTTGAAAACTCTTGCGCATTTGAACACCTGACTCCGACGAGCTTCACTCTGGCATAATTGGACTTGACCATTGGACTGCATATTTGACTTTCCTTTGAAGCTCGTCGATGGAACTTGTAACTGAACACAATTTTAAAAAACTTTAACTTGCATCGATCTCCAAAGTCTAGATGGCACAGTTGTGATGGTCAGCGATGACGGTCACTCCGATTAAATTCTAAAGTCTCGTCGTTTAAATATTTCTCAAACTCTGTAGAAATTCTCAAGTAATATGTAGCACTGCACTGCACAACACACTTATGCATTTCACACTGGGGAATGCACGGGCTTATTATCATCTAATGATGGTTTTTAATAAGTTGATTAGCTATGGAATCCACAAGTTCACAATAGCAGGAGCTTTAGAGTTCATCTCCCTTAGTCATAGAGATACCGGTCATCGCGATCGAAGTTATAGACCCAGCTCCGAACGAGCTGCCTGGTGCCATGTTTATCATGAACCCACAAGATTCTATGTCATCCAACGTCTCTGAAGATATGCTGGGCCGAATATGTCTAAGGCATGGTCTACCGTTGGACGACGTATTATTACCAGGACTGAATGATAGACCGCATGCTCCCCCAGAGGGGTTTACGGCCTTTAATCGCCATGCATGTACAGTGGGAACACTTCCTCCTTTTAATCAGTACATTAGAGAAGTGTTGTCTTTTCTTGGAATTGCCCCATCATAGTTACACCCGAACGGATATGCTCTGCTCAACAGTCTGTTCATTGTATTTATGGAGCATCTTTTCCGACCTTCGATCCCGATCGAATTTAGATACTTATTCAATGTTAAGAGTCGGGGAGATAGTCCCTCGTTCACATTCCTAGAGGTGGTCAAGAATTGTCAAGTTGTGACTGGGTCCTGGACCAGACTGGGTTACTTTAAAACCAAGTGGTTCTATGTCCGATATCCTCCAGGATTTGCTAGCCGGTGGTTAGTCAGACGTAAGTGCTGCAATCTTTTCCAGTAGTTAACGAGATAATAGTAGCTGATATTAAAACTAATGTCTTCTTTCCCTTACAGCTGTAATTCAACGACCTGAGGGCATGCATTTTAAAGAAATTGTACGGGTCCTTCAAGAAATGCCAAGCGAAATGAGAGACATAGACTCGGTGCTAACAGACCGAAACTTGAGAACCGTTGGGCTTATTGAACGAAACAAAAGCATAAGGCTTGAAGGAACGCCGAGGGCGGCCCCGATGAAGCGGGTAAAGCGCAAAGCGCCTGGGGTCGTAATTGCTGAGGAAGGCGATGAAGAACACATGCCTACAAACGATGAACCCGTGGCCGGGCCTTCTGACAGTTTTCAGGGTTCAGAGGGAAGGAGAAAAGGAAAGGCAGTTGCACACAAACATCGTAAATCTTCGAGATGGAAATCTGTAGTTGTGTCCCTGCCAGCCTCCAGCGTTATAATTTCGGTGGCTCCTCCCTCGCCAGTAGAGAATCCTTTTGAAGGACTTGTTGATATTCCAATTCCGGACTATGTGTCACTTCAACGTGACACCGGATTGGAGGGGCTTCAAAGTGCCCTAGATTTAAGCGAGTCTCTACTCATCAGTGCAGCCGACATTACCGGTTAGTCGAGGGTTGCATACACATACACACTTCATAGCACTACACAATTTCCAGCTTTAAGTCGCATGTTTCAAGAATTCACTAACTCCGCTCTTCTCTTACTTTACAGATACAATGAATAGGCGAGATTCTATGCTCAGTAGTCTTCGCTCAGTGCGCCAATCATCGAGCTCGTATTATGAATCCCGTCGGAGGGAGGATGACAGAAACCGCGATCGCGGTTATTCTAGTCAGGAACGCTATGAGAGGGATAGAGACAGGTGTTAACCCACCTTTTGGCAAGGCCACGGACAGACGGGTTTAACTTAATCAACTACATGTTCGTCGTGGCTAGAGTACGATGGATTCAGTCGACTGGATGGATGGATGACGCAACATGCTTGGAAGATGGAAATATGATTGGATAAAGATGAATCAACTATAATTTGGGTCTAGGAAACATGGTTCGGCATGATTTGGTTCGGCACAAATAGTTCGTCTGGCATTCACTATTCACATTCGAATAACGTTCAAGAGTACTCGGCATACATAGAGCTTCCGGCATACATGAGTGGTTCGGCATTCCATGAAGCATTTGGCATCCAGGTGGCATTCGGCGTCAAGATACGCTCGGCATCTCGGAAGCGCTCGGCATTCGGAAGCGCTCGGCATCAAGGAACGTTCGGCATCGAGAGACGTTCGGCAGGGTATAACGTTCGGCATGTACGAACGTTCGGCATGGCAGAATTATTCGCATTAAACTATTGTTCGGCCTAACTAATGTTCGGCCTAAGTATCGTTCGGCCAAGAGATGGTTCGGCCTTGATAGCGTTCGGCCAGAGTATCTTCCGGCCTAAGTTTTGTTCGACAATCAGCCATTCAGCACGAATACATTGGATCGACCTCCGGTATCATTCGGCGAAAATGCCTCCACGACATTCAGGATGTTCGGCCTCACTTCTGATTGGCATTAAGGATTGATCGGAATTGATGGATCGTTCGGCATTGGATGGATCGTTCAGCATGGCTACCTCGTTCGGCCTGCGAGTACGTTCGGCATAGCCACCCAGTTCGGCACACAAGTGCGTTCGGCACGACATTCTGGTTCGGCATGGGCCGTTCGGCCCTGATGTGCTCAGGTTACTCAGAGAGCCCAACAACTACCCATCTTTGTCTATAAATAGAGAGGCAGGGGCATGGTGAAAGGGGCTTCTTCTTCATCTTCTTTCTGCTCTCTTACTTTCTCTTTTCTAAGGCTAAGGCAACTCTGCCATTTTGTAACTGTAATCGATTATTACAGCAATAAAAAGCAAACTTCCAGAGTGGACGTAGGCCGGAGTTAGTCGAACCACTATAAAATCTGTTGTTCTTTACTGCTTTCATTTCAGTTTTAACTGTTCTTCACATTATTACTCTCTACATACATTCTATCTCTGAGCTGTGACTGGTATTTGGTGCTTTCATCCGGATTTGGGGGTTAGTGACCAATTTTGGCGCTAACACTTTGGTGCTTTCACTGAGAACTGAACTCAGGAATTTTGAAGTTAGGAACTTGGATCCTAGAAAACAATGGCTATGCCACCAACAAGGAAGCAAGCAGCGGAAAGGAGCAATCAGGAAGGAAGTCAAGCGGCCTCTTCCGGAGCTGGAGAGGATCATGCATCCATCTACATAACTCGGGATGAAATGCAGGCGATGATGAATTCTATGCAGGAGCAGATGATGAAACGACAAGAGGAGGTGATGCAGGCTCTTCTTAGGCAATTTGGACAACCAGGAACTGCAGGAGCTCAAGTTCGTGGAACTGGATCAGAGGAACTCAACCAGCGGACAGATGGAGTGATTCAGCAGGAGGCAGCTCCCAATCAACAAACAGCTAACAATCTAGATGGACCTAGACTCGGGGGCACACCACCAGGTAATGCTGGACCAGTTCATGGAGGGATATCGGATGACGCTACGCGGCCTGGCATCGATAGGAATACAGGAGTACGTGATGAAGAATATGTGCCAGAATTTCCTCGGGGACTTGGGGGGCAGTCTGGATTAGTTGGAAACACTGGATTGGCTGACATTATCAGGCGGACTATTCACGGAGGTCTGACAAATAGGGATTCAGAGGGAGTTAACAAAAGTCCGTTTACCCGGAACATCAAGACAGCTAGGAATTCGTCTGATTTCAAACTACCCACTCTGGAAGTATACAACGGGAAGACGGATCCCACCGACCACTTGATGAGGTACACTAGGCATATGGAAGTGCTGGGGGCAACGGAGGAGGTTATGGCCCGATGTTTCCCCCTGTACTTGACTGAAATTGCTGCTATGTGGTTCAGACAGCTGGAGGATGGATCCATTGGAACATGGACAGAACTGGTGGACAAGTTCTTAAGTCAGTTTCGAGTTCACATAAAAAGGCCAAAGAACGTGATGACGCAAACGTCAGTCAAACAGGGGGCGGATGAATCGCTCAGGACATTCTTAACTCGATTTAATGCAGCAGTTGCTTCGGTGGATCGGCCAGATCCATCAATGGTTCTGATGGCTATGGTATCAGGAGTCAGAGATAATTCGGATTTCAAAGTATCGTTGATACGGGACCCACCGTTGGATCTTGGGGAATTCTTTCATGAAGCTGAAAGATTTCTTCGACAAGAAGATGCATGTTTGGACATGAGGACAAAGAAAGTAAACACGACTAAGGATGAAGGACTACCCGACGAAAGCTCGGGTGGGGGCAAGGATAAAGGGAAAAGGAAGCGCTGGGGAGAACCAAAGTTCTCCACTTACACAGGATTGAACGCAACGTTGGAGCGGATTTTCTTAGATACTCGAGATCGCCTTTCTTATCGAAGGCCAGCAAGGAGGGAACCCTCAGAACGAGAAAGGGCGTCAGGAAGGCACTGTCTTTTTCATGACCTGGACGGGCATGACACTAACAGCTGCTGGCATTTGAAGGACATAATCGAGGAGCATATAAGGAATGGTCAGTTGCGACAGTATGTCGGAACTCGGAATGCGGCGGTGGAACAGGAGCAGCCACCGCCTACCTTGAACGACGAGGGCATGAGGCCCAGGAATGGTGGCCGATTGGTCATCAACTAATCTTGATGGTTTGGAATAAGTAGCAAACTCCGGGCAAACGGTTAAATCACTTACTCATGTACGGGGTCGAAGATAACCCTCAGGCATGCTCTGAGATGATGGCTTACCGAAACGCCCGGGTTTGTGAAATCTGTTTTTTCCTTTGACTTGGACATTTGCTTTTTCTGGTTTGGTTTTGGAGTTTGGTTTGAACTCCCTGTTTTGCTCATTTTCTGGTTTGGATTCTGGTTTGGATGTTTATTTTTTGGTATGGATTTTTGATATGGGTTTCTGGTTTTCTATTTGGATTTAGATTTCGGATTGGATTTTGATTGGATTTTCTCTGGATTTTTGGCTAAAAGGTCGTCGAGTATGGACTATGCTCGGCAAGGGTCCGGAGAGACCAGGATTCGGCCTAGGACTTAGGCTATATATTATCGGTTGCTATTTTAGGTCGTCGAGTATGGAATGTGCTCGGCAAGGGTCCGGAGTGACCATGATTCGGCTTAGGACTTAAGCCATGGCATTATTCGACGTTCAGGGACACTGAGCCATGAACACCATGGAATTACTTAACATAGGTCGTCAAGTGTGGATTGCGCTTGGCAAGAACCCGGAGAGGTTACGGATTTGGATGTTAGCTATGAATAGCTAAGGTTCAGACAAGGACCCGGAACGGTCCCGGATTTGGATATCGACCCGGAGAGGTCACGGATATGGTTATAGGTTATTGAATATGGATGGACTATAACCTGGTTGTCGAGTTCAAACGGACATGGATTTGATTACTGGATTCGGAATCGGACATCAACTCGGAACAGTCGCGGAAATGGATCAGGATATGGCCGTGGCACTCGGATAGGATGGCTTGGTAATGGATTGGATTATGAATCGGAAAGTATGGATGTGGATAACGTACATACTTAGGATATTGGACTTGAGGCTATTCAAAACACACCTTTCAAAGCAAGGCATGTTTTGGGGGGCAAGTGTTAACCCGCCTTTTGGCAAGGCCGCGGACAGACGGGTTTAACTTAATCAACTACATGTTCGTCGAGGCTAGAGTACGATGGATTCAGTCGACTGGATGGATGGATGACGCAACATGCTTAGAAGATGGAAATATGATTGGATAAAGATGAATCAACTATAATTTGGGTCTAGGAAACATGGTTCGGCATTGAACATGGTTCGGCATGATTTGGTTCGGCACAAATAGTTCGTCTGGCATTCACTATTCACGTTCGAATAATGTTCAAGAGTACTCGGCATACATAGAGCTTCCGGCATACATGAGTGGTTCGGCATTCCATGAAGCATTTGGCATCCAGGTGGTGTTCGGCGTCAAGATACGCTCGGCATCTCGGAAGCGCTCGGCATTCGGAAGCGCTCGGCATCAAGGAACGTTCGACATCGAGAGACGTTTGGCAGGGTATAACGTTCGGCATGTACGAACGTTCGGCATGGCAGAATTATTCGTCATAAACTATTGTTCGGCCTAACTAATGTTCGGCCTAACTATCGTTCGGCCAAGAGATGGTTCGGCCTTGATAGCGTTCGGCCAGAGTATCGTCCGGCCTAAGTTTTGTTCGGCAATCAGCCGTTCAGCATGAATACATTGGATCGACCTCCGGTATCGTTCGGCGAAAATGCCTCCACGGAATTCAGGATGTTCGGCCTCACTTCTGATTGGCATCAAGGATTGATCGGCATTGATGGATCGTTCGGCATTGGATGGATCGTTCGACATGGCTACCTCGTTCGGCCTGCGAGTACGTTCGGCATAGCCACCTAGTTCGGCACACAAGTGCGTTCGGCACGGCATTCTGGTTCGGCATGGGCCGTTCGGCCCTGACGGGCTCAGGTTACTCAGAGAGCCCAACAACTACCCATCTTTGTCTATAAATAGAGAGGCAGGGGCACGGTGAAAGGGGCTTCTTCTTCATCTTCTTTCTGCTCTCTTACTTTCTCTTTTCTAAGGCTAAGGCAACTCTGCCATTTTGTAACTGCAATCGATTATTACAGCAATAAAAAGTAAACTTCTGGAGTGGACGTAGGCTGGAGTTAGCCGAACCACTATAAAATCTGTTGTTCTTTACTGCTTTCATTTCAGTTTTAACTGTTCTTCACATGATTACTCTCTACATACATTCTATCTCTGAGCTGTGACTGGTATTTGGTGCTTTCATCCGGATTTGGGGGTTAGTGACCAATTTTGGCGCTAACAACAGGGATTACAGAGAACATAGATATCGATTCTGATCGCGTTCTCCACCCCCTCGACTCCCCCATACAACCTTCAGGCCAGGGAAAACAGCCGGTAGAGCCCCCTCGTCATAAACCATCTTCGCAAACTTCTCGGCCTAAGTTGCAATGCCACTGAACTGAGGTTGAGACTCCCGTCGTCGCTGAACAAGCTATCACTGAGCCTACCAGGGAAGGGGCTATTAGAATTGCTAAGCTAAAGAAAGATTTTCCAAATATATGCTTTGACGGCTACATCTTCCCTCCTCACTTAAAAAGAATTCCGTCGGATGTAGAGAACACAATGCATGATTACATTCATGACATCTATACCCAGTACAAAGAGTGGGTGAAAGCTGCAAAAAAAAGCATCAAAGGTGGACTTTGAGCGGGCAAAAATGGTCGAAAAACTAGAAACTGAACTTGCTCAAAAAGACCGGATTATTCAAGTGCTTAACAATGAAGCCGAGTCCTCTTGAAAATCAGAGATAGAGGCCACCAAAAAGGTCGACGAGACGAACTTGGTTATGGAGAGGATGAGGCAGACTCACTTTGCATCGGTGGAGCAGATGGGCCACCGAAATATCACTGTCATAGCCGAACGGGACGCTGCTCTGAAAGAACTTAATGAGCTCAAAGCTAAATTTTCTGAAATCATCAAAGAAAAGGATGATGCAAACAGGGCAGCCCAAGAGGCTTGTAAACAGGTCGTAGTGCTTCGGGGCAAGCGGGATGCGGCAACGGCTAAGGTTCGGGAGGTGGAGACTAAGGTCGAGGAGGAAGTCCAAAGGGCGGAGTCTAGGCTAGAAGATGATATTGAAGATCTCCTCATTGTATATAATGCTAATGTCTTGAGGCATAGAAATCTAGCCTGGCTCGATAATTATCCGACACATCTATACAATGCTCGGGGTCGATTAGTGGAAGATGAAAAGGCTGTGCATCAGGGCGAATCAGTTGATGAATTTGAGCTTGAAAACCGAATGTTGAATGAAGACGAGTGAAAAATTCTCCATGATGCCATGATTTCACATGAGAAGGAGAAGCTTGGCGCTTGGCATTTGGAAGCTGGAGAAGGTTCTGGCATTGAGCATCATGATACAAGTCCCGAAACCCTTGTGCCGACCCAGTGTGAACCGACTTCCGCAGTTGATTCTCAATCCGTTCCTGCTTACAACCAGGATCAGTCGTAGTTATCTCAAGCTAGCGAGCAACTCTGAGGCCGTTCAGCTGCCCACAAGTCAAATTGAGGAAGGTACTCTGAACATTCTCTATGCTTATCCGAAATCGGAAGCGTCACTTGAAGTAATTATTAACAGTTTTTCTTTTGCTTTTATCTAGTGATTGAAGCCACACCGGTTGTGCCATCTACGACTCAAGAGCCACATCATATGCAGGAGGCCATTATTACTGAAGTGACCACCACAACGACCATGACACCGATTGATGGAGCGCCGAGCATGCTTATTTTTTATGAGTAGATGATGAAGGAACTCCTCGATCATCACAGCAATCCTTTTGCAGATTTGTCATTCATTATGGGCAGAAGTGCACCGATGACAAGTTCTTCGGCTCCAACTGCGGGAGTTCCTGACGATGCACAAATGCTTCATGAGGAGGAAATTATAGCTGAAATCAATGCCGAAATGAAGGTAGCCGCGCGGGGCAGTGGTTTTGGCAGTGGAATGGCTGGACCTGGTCCAACCCCTTTGCGGATGATATCTCTGGGAGGAACGATGATTGAGACAGCGTGCCTGCCCCACTCCTTCTATTGATCATGTCCCTCCGACTCCGCCTGCAGGAAGCATTCCAATACATTTGAGTTCGGAGGAGGATGTTGATATAATGCCCCCGACTGGAGATCGGCCACCAAAAGGCAAGGGATCAAAGAGAAAACCAAGCGATAGCTCCAGCGGGTCTAAAATGAAGAAGAAATTGAAAAAGATAAAAGAATAGATACATCTTTTCGGCTTATTTTTGAGTAGATAAGAATTTCTTTATCTTTTGTTGGTCGTGTACAGATGCGGGTTCGGCCCCTGCTAGTAGAGTTTTTTGGGTAAACTTGTACTTAGTTTTCTTCTACAAACAGTTGAAATGAAATTCAATTTTGTCTTTAGTCTCGACTTTCATTTATTTGCTTAAGTGTTTCAGCATTTTAAATCCAGTCCGGTACTTCGCAAAGTTCCTACCGTTTGATTGGATCTGAGTTTATTTGTTAAGTCCTGAAATCTCAACTATGAGTGATGACTGAATGTTAAGCTGGACTCTGATGCTGCACTGTCTCAATCAGTGATCGATGCTTAAGTTCTGCCCCCAGTTTTAGGGACGAATTGCAAGACCAAGTGGCAATCGCACTCCGCTTTCAACTCATCGAGCGTAACATCGTCGAACTGATTTTGGACTAAAGAAATTCAAGTGGTCGAATTGCACTCGCTCATTTATCGTCGATTGCATCCACACTCCGGGGATTTGCATTTGTACGTCGGCGGTCGGGCACGCCTGCTTGAGTTTCAAGGATGTGTCCACGCTCCGGGGACTTAATTTATTTTCACGGGTGGTCAGTCACACCCATTTAATGTTTGTAACGGTGTTCACACTCTGGGGACATTAGATGGATTCGCGAGTGGTCAGTCACACCCGATTTGCATTTACACTCTAACCACGCTCCGGCGACTTAGAGTTGTTTTATGGACGGTCGATCCCAATCCGGTTCGTGTCCAAACTTCAATCCACTCTTCGGGAATTTTGAGTTAACGTTTATACTCCAATTCGCACTCTGGGAATTTGGAGTTGGTGTTTATGTTGACACTCCGGTTCACACTCTGGGAATCCGGAGCTAGTTGATGTTTATACTCTAGTTCACGCTCCGGGAACTTGGAGTCGTCCGACAGATGGTCAGTCGCATCTATTCAGACTTTAGGATTTCGTTCGCACTCTGGGAACGATGAATCTATCAGGTCGTGGATGGTCGGTTCACATCCACCCCGAGTTAACAAGCGAGGTCGTTAGATGGACAGATCCATTTTCCTCAAACTTGGTCAAGGTACGGGCGAAGTCGTTAGGTGGACGGATCCACCTTCTTCGAAACCGTATTCGTAAGTTTATACTCCAATTCACACTCTGGGAATCTGGAGTTCGTTAAAGGATTGTCGTGTATCAATCCTTTTTTGACTTCAGTGTGATGATTTGCCCTCGAGCTCGGGTATCATCTAGCGAGTAACCGGGCGTATCACAGTCACTCCCTATTTTAATAAATCCCACCGTCGGGTGGAATTTAGCTCTCCATGCATAGTGATAGTTGTATGACACATTCAATAAATCACAGCTCTGGCTCGAAGAGGTTGCATTTTATTGCTGAAATAAGAAAATACGGCAAAATCAGTTGTCTTATTACAAATTCAAATTTCGAAATACAGAAACAAATTGCAAATGGAAAATAGAATGACGAAATAAACAGAGCCTGTCATGTGTAGTAGCAACGAAGACTTTCGCTGTTCTAGGCTCTCGGAAGAGTGAGACCATCAACGGTTGATAATTTGAATGTGCCATCTCCGAGCTTTCGTTCAATAACATACGGCCCTTCCTAAGTTAGCTTCATATGCGAAGGGACCGGGTAAATTCTCTTAAGGACGAGATCGCCAAGCTCAAAGGTTCGGGGTCGGACCTTGGCGTTATATAATCGGGCGACTCGACTTCGGTATGCGGCTGCCCTCAAATCATCTTCTTCACGCTTCTCATCCAATAAATCCAGGGATTCGGCAAGTAATATAGCATTTGTCTTCGGATCATAGTATGTCACAGGATGGGAAGGCACTTCTAATTCGACTGGAATAATGGCTTCTGAACCATAAGAAAGAGAGAATGGAGTGTGGCCGGTTGCGGACTTGTGGGTTGTTCGATAGGCACATAAGGCCATAGGAAGTTCATCGACCCATTTTCCCCCGACGTTTTCCAGTCGTTTCTTCATAATAGACTTTATAACTTTATTAATAGCTTCGACCTATCCATTCACTTGACGGTGTGCAAACGCAGAGAATTTCTTCTGAATGTGGAATCGTTGACAGAAATCCTTAAATTCAGCACTGTCGAATTGGGTCTCGTTTTCAGTGATGATAGTATGTGGGAGACCAAATCGGCATATGATGTTGCGCACTACAAAGTTGATCAACTTCTTCGTTGTGATTGTAGCAAGGGGTTCAGCTTCCGCCCACTTGGTAAAGTAATCAATTGCTACGATGGCGTACTTCGCACCACCTTTGGCTAGAGGTAGAGAGCCAATAATGTCAATGCCCCATACTGCAAACGGCCATGGACTGACCATCTGAGTTATTTTGGTAGGAGGGGCCCTTGGAATCCGAGCATGCTTCTGGCACTTATCACATCTCTTGGCATAGTCCGATGCATCATGATTTACAGTTAGCCAATAATATCCATATCGAAGTACTTTCTTAGCAAGAGCTTGCCCCCTGTGTGATCGCCAAATTTTCCTTCGTGCACATCATACAATACGCATTTGATTTCATCGTGAGCGATACACCGAAGTAAGGGAACAGAGTATCCCCTTCTATACATGACTCCGTTCTGAATAGTGAACCGCGAAGCTTTTCGAAGAATATGTCTCTTTTCACTTCTGCACTCTGGTAGGGTTCCGTGTTCAAGATAATTTCGGAACAGAGTCATCCACGACTCCTTCTCGAAAACGACATCAAATATCCAACCGGTTTCCATCTGATCAATGCTTGGCGAAGACAATGTCTCTACGGGAACTAGTCCCATTTGCTGTGCTTCACCTGTACTGGCTAACTTTGCTAATGAGACGGCTTTCTGATTGTGCTCTCGTGGTATGTAATTTATGGCATAATAATCAAATTGATTCAATATCTCCTGAACCTGAGCAAGGTAAGCAGCCAGTCTTCGATCTTTGTTTTGGTACTCCCCTCGAACTTGACACACGACCAATTGTGAATCACAATAGATTACCACAGCAATGATTCTTAAATCTCTGGCAAGTTTCAATCCAGCCAGTAGGGCTTCATACTCGGCTTCATTATTAGTTGCACGGAAGTTGAACTTTAAATCATAGCATATAGATCGACCTTCAGGAGTCTTAAGTACAACCCCTGCACCTGAGCAACGGTCATTTGATACACCATCTGTATGCAACTTCCAGATATACTCAGGAGATTCACTGTTTCGGGCAAGTCCTCTGGGATGGTAAATTCGGCTATGAAATCTACTAGGACTTGTCCTTGAATGGCTGGCCTTGGATTGTAGGTAATGTCAATCTGACTTAACTCGATGTTCCATTTGAGTAACCTACCAGACGTCTCAGGCCGCGTAAGGACCTGCCGTAACGGCTGGTCGATGTAAACGGTGATTGGGTGAGCCTGGAAATACGGACGGAGCTTCCTCGAGGCAATAACAAGATAGTAAGCCAATTTCTCTAGCTTCGGATAATTTCTCTCAGCTCCGGTTAGCCGTTTGCTAATATAGTAGACTGGTTTTTGTATTCGGTCTTCCTCCCGAATTAGGGCAGCACTGATTGCGTTTTCGGATACTGCTAAATAAATGTACAATTTCTCATGACCGATAGGCTTTGACAAAATTGGCGGTGTGGAGAGATATTGGATTAGTGCCCGGAATGCGCCCTCACATTCCGTAGTCCATTCAAAGTTTTGTTTTCCTTTTCGGATCAGATCGAAGAAGGGAATGCATTTGTCAGTAGATTTTGAAATGAACCTGCTTAGTGCTGCTACTTTCCCATTGAGACTCTGGACTTGCGTTATAGTTCTCGGAGTTTCAAGGTTTCTAATTGCCCAGATCTTTTCGGGATTGGATTCGATTCCTCGAGCGTTGACGATAAACCCAAGGAATTTTCCTGATGCGACCCCAAAATGACATTTCAACGGATTAAGCTTCATTCTGTATTCTTTGAGAATATTAAACATTGACTCCAGGTCTTTGATGTGGTCAGTGGAGAATCATGACTTGACTAGCATGTCGTCCACATATACCTCCATGGTTTTCCCAATCTGATTGGCAAACATTCGATTAACTAATCGTTGGTAAGTTGCGCCAGCATTCTTGAGTCCAAAAGGCATAACCTTGTAGCAATAAAGTCTCATATTGGTTACGAAGCTGGTATGCTCCGGGTCGGGTAAGTGCATTAGTATTTGATTGTAGCCAGAATACGCATTCATGAAGGATAAGAGTTCATGCCCGGCCGTTGAATCTACGAGTTGATCAATTCGAGGGAGTGGAAAACTGTCTTTGGGGCATGCTTTATTCAGATCAGAGTAATCAATGCACGTTCTCCATTTCCCATTTGGCTTTCAGACACGTACAGGATTTGACACCCATTCCAGATATAATGCCTCTCGAATAAATTCATTCGATTTAAGCTTGTCTACCTCTTCCTTAAGGGTGGCAGATCTCTCTGGATTCATACTATGCCTTTTTTGTTTGACCGGGACGTGCCGCGGGTCAATGTTCAATGCGTGGCTCGCGATGTCCGGCGAGATTTCACACATGTCAGAATGTGTCCAGGCAAACACGTCAAGGTTTTCCCGGAGAAATTCAACCAATTCCTCTTGCATTTGTTGGCTTAACTGAGATCCAATCTTTATCATTCTAGAATCATCGCTATCGTCGATCGGGAAATCGATTGTTAGTTCGGCCGGAGAAGCTTGACTGTCTTTACTTTCGTCTTCACTTTCGGTGTCTCTTGGGTCAAGATCTCTTTGGAATTGGTTGGGGTGCCCAGGCCTAGGCCTAGGCATCAATTGTCAATTATCAACAAAACGGACGCAGAGAGATTCCTCTATGCCCTTACCTTTCTCCTTTCGCAGTGCCTCGTGCAGTTCAGCAACATATCAGGCTCGTCCAGCAGCTTGATCTCCTTGAACGACTCCAACTCCACGATCAGTGGGGAACTTTAGAGTCAAACACCATGGGGCAATAGCAGCCCTGAACTCAGCTAGTGTCGGTTACCCCAAGAAAGCATTATATGGCGAGTCTATATCCAAAACAACAAACTGTAGTATCCGGACTCTCCGGCGTTCTCCAATACCTAACTCCACTGGCAATTCCACCACTCCAGTGGGTATAGTTGCACTCCCATTGAAGCCATGAATATGGGACTGACACGGCTTCAAGTCTTTAGTTTCCATTTTCATCCGGTCATAAGCTCGCTTGAACAATATATTCACAGAACTTCCACTGTCTACCAAGATCCTCTTCATCCAAGCAGGACCTACCTGAGCTGTTATGACAAGTGGATCAATAGTGGGGGCTTCGATCCTATCGGCATCCCGACTTCGAAATACGATGTCATCTGCCATCGTTCTTTGTTGCTTGGCCAGAGCCCCATCTTCTGAATTACTACAACATTCAAAGTCTGCATGCCTGATAGAGATGGCATACAACTCCATTTCCTTCCAGCTTCGGTCTGCTGGATGAGGACCACCACTAATGGTATTTATCACCAACCTCATGCCAGTACGAGCGGGTTCCTCCTGTCTTGCCTGATTCGGTATATGGTTCTGATTCGATGGGCCCGCACCTCCAGACTGCGGTGCTCGCACAAACTGTTCCAACTTCCTTTCACATATCAACCTTTCAATGAGATCCTGCAAATGACGGCACTCATTCGTGTTATGGCTGTAACTTTCGTGGAATCTACAAAATTTTCCTGTTTGAATCTGTTTCTCAGATGACAGTTTTGGAGCAGGTTTCTTGTACTGAATAGTATTGCGGGTCTGTAAATACACATTCTCCGGCGACGTATTTAAAGGAGTATAATTGTCAAACATAAGAGCCCTGCGTCGTGGACCACGGTTCTGATCCCGTTTCCTATTTTGGTTATCATTGCTTTTCTGCTGATTTTGTTTGTTCTGGATGTCTAATTGCACTTTCCCGGAGCTCTCCTCGGATCGTTTAACAGCAATATTACTCTGAATTCCTTCCATACTAGGCCCCGCATCACCCTTCTTCCTAGACTGTTTCGCATCCTCCCTTCTCAAGAATTGGGCTGCCTTGGAATAGAAACGGTCCAATGATGCAGCGGGTTTTCCGGCCAACCAGTTTCCGAATTCGGAATCGGGGTCAATCCCCTTAGTCAGCGCCATAAGAATAGAGTTATCATTAGGGTTGATGATCTCAGCGCATGCAGTATGAAATCTCTCTAAATAACGCCTGAGTGTCTCTCCAGGAGCTTGAGGGACACTAGATAAAGTATTAACATCCTTCGGTCTTGCGACATGCATACGAAATTGCTCAATAAACTTTGTTTCCAACTGATCAAAACATGAGATAGATCGAGGTGGCAGTCGGGTAAACCACATAGTTGTTATGCCCCCCAGAGAGATCGGGAAGCTTCGGCACTTAACTGTGTCATCAGCTCATGCAGCATTCATCAACCATTCATATTTCAAGATATGCTGATTAGGATCTGAGCTTCCTTCATAAACGGGTAAAGTCGGCATCCTGAATCGCCGAGGTGGTTCAGCATAGAGTATCTCACCAGTAAAAGGGGTATGACTCCGGGAGATTCCCCAGTTGTCATTGCTAAGACCCTGACTTTCACAAATCATTTGATGGATCATTGTCGGCAGGTCGGGCATCTGGACATTTTGAGCATGTTGGGCCAAGGTGTGGTCAGGTTCCACAATGCGAGGAGGGGCTGGTCACTATCGACGGTCCATGTCTCGCCTCCTTGGTTCTATGTTTTCGGGGACATATGGTTCGGGAGTATGTTCATGCTGGCGATGGTTTGTATCTGTCTGATTTCGGGCATCAACTCCCGGTTCAGTAGTAGTGGTGTTAGTTCGGTTGTCTGTAACATGAAATGGAATAGTACCTCATTTGGAGGAGGGTCCAGTCTGATGGCTGGTTGACGGGACAACCCTCGGTTGCCCAAGGTTCAGTGCATGCTGATGTCCAGTAGCCTGTGTGTAACTTCCATCCAGTCGCGGGCGTGTGGATCTACGATGGTAATCAGAAAAGGCTGAACTCTCGGTGGAGGAATAGGAAGCCTGATCTCTCCTGGATCTCCTTTGTCGTTGATGGTTCAGTTGGTTGGTCAGTTCCGCATTAGCACAGAGCTGTTGAGTGAGCTGTTGGCGGCTCTGAGTCAATTCTTGCATTAGCATATGGAATTCTTCCCTGGTGATAGGGCCTTGCGGATCTGATGGTCCGGATGCATTCTGGTCAGTCGGAGGCAGTTGTACGGGATTTTGTCTGTCCCGTCCTTATGGATCTGCAGCTGTAGAAGTAGTCCTTGTATTAACCATGGTGGATGGCGAAGCTCTTTTCTAGATTTGATGCAAATCTGAATAGGATGGAAGAACTTTAATCTTTGAGATCTGGATCTATTTCTTAGATTTGTGCAATCCGATATCGATAGTAGATCCAACGAGAAGGAGAAAAAATTGTGTTCTCTCAGTGAAACCACCAAAGTGTTTGTACCAAAATTGGGCACAACACTCTTCGGAAGGGTTTGAAGAGATAAAATGAAGAAATAAATGTAAAAAGAGGATTATCTAACAAACACTTCAAACAATAATCAGAAAAACAGCAAAAGAACGCAGAGATTTAGAGTGGTTTGGCGTATTTCCTACATCCACTATGAAATGTTTGATCTTTATTGACTTTTGCTTGCTGGTTACAGCGGATTACAACAGTAAATCTCGAGTACAATAGTGAAATTCGAGTACAATGGTGAACTCGGCAGAGTCTGGACGTCAAAGAGCCAAAAGATCCCTTTTCTGTAGGCTCTGGGATGCTATTTATAGGCGTAGGCTGCAAATATCTCGCTCAGATCTCGGGAGACCTCTTCTAGCACGTGGGTGGGCCCACGCGATCGATCCCACATGATTTGCACTCGGTCCGTGATCGATACGAACGAACTTCCTATCGATCAAGATTTGGTCCAATCGAGTCAAAATTGGGCATGAACATTCTTTAAGTTGTACGTAAGCTCCTGTGAAAATTTGGTGGCATTTGGACTTGTAGATTCTGAGTTATGATCGATACAAATTTGTGTTTTTCGGTTGTCGTTCTCTTCGCATCGACGTTGTTCGAATCGATCATTTTGTATCGATTATCATGCACGTGATGCAGTCGACGTGGCGCTTGCTTTTAGGATCGATCCAAGGTTTATGCCGAATCGATCAAGTCTTCCCAATATTTGCGCTTCGTTCGTATCGATTTGACTTGGTCTTGTTCATATCAATCGAAGTTATTCTGTTTGTATCGATTCTCGTGGCTTTTTTCGTATCGATACTCATGGGCTATTTCGTACCGATAGCTGAGGGCCATTTTTTTCGTAATGATCATTGATCGATCGATACGAACTGTGCGATTTGGATCGATGCGAAATGACTCTAATTGATCGATACGAAGTTGAACCAATTTGATGGATACGAACGATCGAGGCTTGATAGATACGAACAAGGCCTTTCAGCTAATGGACACGAAGAGTGCAGTTCCCCTGATCGATACGAAGACGAGTGCACTTGATGGATTCAAACAAGAACGATACGAAGAAGGACTTTCGCCGGTTGCTTGATGGATACGAACAGGGTGGTTAATGATGGATTCGAACAGATCGACTCTAACATGGTTTTGCGATGGATACGGACGGCTTGATCACTTGAGCTGTATCGACCATATCTTGATCATATGAACTCCGATTGACTTGAAACTTGGAACGTTGGCTTTTGTAGCTTTGCTGGTCCTATCATATCAATTGTAGCTTGATCCGAACTCGGATAAAATTTATCGACATCCATAGTGAGCCTGCATATAATCGATCTTCGGGATGGACTGTCCTCGGTTTCCAGTTAAGTTCTTGGTGTCACGGCCTTGCCATAAGGCGGGATAACAAGCCTCTCTAGATTTTGAAAGTTATGGTTTTAAATTAACTTCAAATTTTATAATTTGAAGTAAAATGTTTTATTTAATTATTATTTTAACAATTTTTTTGTTTGAATTCTATTTTACAAAGTGTTTCATAAAATTATTTCTTCAGCAAAGTTAATTATTATATTTATAATGTTTTAAAATTAATTATTTTATTTGTGTTGTTTAGAGATGATTAATTACTTATCAAGGCTGTTTAAAGATAATAAATTATTTTATTATTATTGATTATTTAAAACTAGTTAATTATTATATTAGAAATGTTGCTTGAAAAATAATTTAATTAAATGTTAAAGGTTGTTTAAAATTATTTTATTATATTTGTATTATTGAAAATGTTTTAAATGTTAATTATTACATTATTGAAAATGTTTTAAAAGTTAATTATTATATTATTGAAAATGTTTTAAATTTTTATTACTATATTATTAAAAATCTTTAAAGTTTTTATTTATTATAATTAAATAATAAATTGTTTATAAAAGGATTTATTTAAAGGAGTTTATAAATTTGAAGTAGGTTTGGAATTTGAAAAGAAGTTGGGTTTTGAGTGATTCTAGAAAAGAAGTTTATAAATGGTTTAGCAATATGAAAGGGAAATTTTATAGACCAGGATTTTGAGATTTATAAAAGAATATTTTTATAAATAGAATTGGAGATTTATAAAGAAGTTTATAAATAAAAACTTAGAAATTTATAAAGAAGCTTTATAAATAGATTTCGAAATTTATAAAGGAGATATTTATAAAATAAAAGAGATTTATGGAAAGAAATGGTGTTTCGGGTTATTTATATCCCTATTTTAATGACATTTGGGTTTGATCATTTTAATATGATTTTAAAATAGAAAGTCTTTTTAAGTGTTTGGTAAATATACTAATACCATTTTATAAGTACGTGAAAAGGGTTCTCCAAGTTTTGAATGGAAAGGTTTGTGAATATACTTATACCATTGAGATAAGTATATGGTTGTATTTTCTAAGAATCGAAAATATAGTGTTCTGTGAATATACTTATTCTGTTGAGATAAGTATATGGAAGTGATTTCCAATTATTTGCAAAGTGATATTTGTTAATGGAAGATTAATTTGTAAAGCTAAGTGGTTTCCATGGGAAATGTAATCTCTTTTTGAATGTTCGTTTATTTGATAGTTAAATAACCAACTATCAAATCTTGTCCTAAATATGTAATCCTTCTTAATTTTTGTGGTATGGAAATATTGCCCCACTTAACACCGAAGGATTTTAACTTTGGAAAAATCTATGAGAAACACGGGGATTATATGGTACATTTATTGTCGATGGTGCTATACTGTACATGTCGTTCTTCTAGGACAAATGATAAAGAGATCCGTCCAATTAAACGGTTAGGGGTGATCCCCACTTTTACGTATTGTCTAATTATTTCCAAAAGAGCCTGTATTTAGAATTCCGATCAATTGGCTTTGGGACATCCGTAAGCGGGGGAGTGTACTTGTAAGAGATGACTCAAAACCATAACCACTCGAAAACAAAATACGGGTTCTATGCTTGGAGGAGATTCGAGATCTGTTTTGGATGTTGGAATCCATGCGTGGTTCCGTCCATAGTGGTATGGGAATCCATGTATGATTCTGAGATCGATGTTGGGATGTTGGAATTCATGTGTGAGTTCGAGACATGTTGAGGTGTGGGAATTCATGTGTGGTTCCGAGATATGCCAGTTGGTGATGCTTGAGCTGAAACGCCGGACGTAGCCTCACCAACAGAAATGACCAAAACTAGAGATAGGATGCATAGCCAGTGGTTTAGCTAATCCATAAGGGTACAATCTTCTCATTCCTAGAGTTACCTACAGTTGTTATGCATGCATGGGGAGATGCATTCGGCCTTGCATGGCTAGCTATGTATTTCCTATTGTACATCACTAGGAATGTATTGTTGCTTAGGAAGGATAATTCCGATCCTTGTGCAGGAGGACCATTCTCAAGGTACTGAGGGCCCCTTCGTGGAATCCTACATAATTAGCGAATGTGCCTTTGCAATTTTTGATTATATACCTATTATTTTTGTGATGTACACTCACGAGCATCACAGCTACTTGATTATTGATATTTTCGCCCTTAGACATTATTATAATATCATTGGATTTTCTAACATAAATGGTTTGGTTATCGTAATGTAAAAACCCTTCCATGTTTATATGCGGCGTGGTCTTACGAGATACTTTTATTTTGAAAGGTTTATAACATTAAAAAATCCATTTAGGTGTGTTTCTCAAGCTAGTTTACCAGACTGATCAGGGTGTTATTTCCTAATAAAGCTCGGCTCAGACCAAACATATTTACAGATTTACTTTAGAGTCAGAAGATGATTTGGATGACTCCAAGACGTATTCATGTATATTCTATTTCAGCTGCATTAGTTGTTTATGTTTATCGACAATTATGAGGACAGGTTGTTATAACTGTCCAGACTATTGATTTATTAGTTGACTCTAATTGATATATATGTATACCAAGATTCAATTTTTTCTTTTGTAAACATCATTGTTATATTATAGATTACTTGTCACATTGTGAGATTTTGTTATGTCTTTTCTTTCTTTTTCCCCAACAATCTGTCTTTCCGGCACTTGGAAGCTCAGCACGTGAATACCGTGAATATATTAGTGTCGACTTTTAAGGGTCGAAAAGGCGGGTCATTACACATATTCAACTTTATATTCTAAACACAAATTCCTTGGTTCAATAATAACAATTATTATTAACGAAAATATTCTGGCCAGAGACTTTGACGTTAAGTTGATTTCAACCGACTGTGATACAACCTCATATAACAGAGACGATTCTTCTCTTAAATAGTGTTTCACTTTCAATGCTTCTACTCGACTCAACTATAATCGTTTGATGGATAACATGCCACGATTTAACTATAATCCAGGTGGAGCTTCCACATTGAAGATCAACAGTATTCTCAAGTTGAGAGAACTAGTGCAAATTAGTTACATCGATATTTTCTATTTGACTTTATTTATACAAACCAACAAAAAACTATTGAGTGAGTCATTTTATAGTTATCCAATAACTATTGATACGTAAGCCCTTGGTTCCTACAATAGCAATGTGTAATGCACTGCCCAACATTTGGAGAGCATTATGTACTCTATTTTCAAAGGATATATCGATATCCAATCTCGATACATCTTGACTAGGAATATTAAAAATGGTATATTTATTTTCATTGTGATAAATTACTCATGGTTACTACACTTTGTAACTACTATCACAAAGCATACCATTTATGGATTTTCTATTAAATATACTTTTAGTTAAATTAATTAATATATAACACATTATATCAAGTATATAATAGAAAGAAAGCACATTTTATTTCAAACAAGATTGGTTATCGAGTTAGATATATGTAACAAATTACATAATTGCCCCTAGGGCATTTCCCTAAACTCTGTCATTCTCCCACTTGCACTTGAGGTCAATTATAGAATCTCATTCCAAATTCTCCAATCGGTTTTCTCAAAACCAATTGGGCCAGTCCCTCGGTGAACGGGTATGCTATTATATTTCAATTTTCTACTCTGTCAATCAACTCTTCCCGATGTTGATAAACTACATTTATCTTGTGGAATAATTCAGAGTATGTCTCTTGACTTCTAATGAGCTCTAAATTCTGTTATGAACCATAACATGACATTGTTATCATATAACAATGTTATGAGATTCTTAACATTTGGAATCACCCTCAGCTAAGTTATAAATTTGTGGATTTATACTAATATACATTGCTTTTGTTGCAGTGTTACTCAAGATGATGTATTTAGCCTTTTTCAATGAATCTTCCACAGTCTTTTATTTAGAACATTTCAAACTTAATGATTCTTAACTTGAATTTATTATTGACATATGATACTCAAAATTGAACACAACTTCATAAGGAGTTTGTTGTTTATGCAAACAAAATCTCTAGTATTTATGTAAATACACGAGAACTCTTCGAACAAAAATTTAGTGATATTAGTTTGGATTTGATATTTGCTTCATGTATTAAATACATAAACAAATCACGATATCGTAGACAACAACATGTATGATAATTCTTATTGCCAATACATAAGAAATCTGTCCTATATGTTCTGTATTAGACATTTTAATAAGGGTGTCCTTGCATTTTGTTTAGGACATTCCTAATATCTGAATGATATTAATTGACCTCATCAATGTACCTTTTAATGCATTTTAACGCTACTTTTTATCTAATAAACACGCTACTTTTAAGCTAAAAGGTAGCATGTTATCACGTGTTGCTTTTCGAAATCACTGATTCCTAAAAGTAGCGTTTTGAAAATAGAGTATGTGTTATCACATGTTGTTAGGTTGTGTGTTTTTGAAAATAGAGTACGTAACGCTCTCCAAATGTCGGGCAGTGCATTACACATTGCTATTGTGGGCACCAAGGGCTTACGTATCAATAGTTATTAGATAACTATAAAATGACTAACTCAATAGTTTTTTGTTGGTTTGTATAAATAAAGTCAAACAGAAAATATCGATGTAACTAATTTGCACTAGTTCTCTCAACTTGAGAATACTATTGATCTTCAATGTGGAAGCTCCGCCTGGATTATAGTTAAATCGTGGCATGTTATCCATCAAACGATTATAGTTGAGTCGAGTAAAAGCATTGAAAGTGAAACACTATTCAAGAGAAGAATCGTCTCCTCTGTTATATGAGGTTTGTATCACGGTCGGTTGAAATCAACTTAACGTCAAAGTCTCTGGGCAGAATATTTCAAAAACACGTGCCCAACATTTGGAGAGCGTTACGTACTCTATTTTCAAAAACACATGATAATTGTTGAATCGAAAAACAACACATGATAATTATTGGTTTTATCTAAAACACATTCCTAAAAGACTCATCAATGTACCTTTTAACGCTACTTTTTATCAACAAACGCTTCCTCTGCATTTTGATTGATTATCAAACTATTTGATATTTCCATAAAAACACTTGTTCAGTTTTGATGCTTTCCTGAATGATACTTTCGTATTCGTTCTTGGATCATATCTGAAAAGTCACAAACTCAATATCGCTTCGACTGACTTCAAGACACTTTGGTTATTATGTGCAAACATTTTATTCTAAATCATTATTTAGAATTTTTTGTTTCAATACATACGTACCAATACATTAAGTCATATTAGTCTTTTAGTGAGTAAAATCCCTCACAAATCCGAACCAAAGTTGAGTACATTGAATGGTGAATCTGTCTCGCTAATTTCAATAATTGAAATTAATGATGTTACTCTTATCAATGTGGCTCACTATATTCCAATTGTATTTGACTTTCTCTTAACGACACATTTGCGGTCAATGGATCATATCCCTTCGCGTACAACTATCAAAATCATGTTCAGATAATGCACTTGGAATTTATTTTGGATCTACGCATTGTGCCATATCATAAAGTAAATACTCTTAATGGTTTAAATAAACAACCGAGGATTATTTGTTCTTGATATTGACAAGAAACTCACAGTTTCACTTTAATGTAAAAGAGTACTCATAGACATTCTAATATGTTGTGTTTATTTAGGTTCGATCAATTTCATTTCATCTCTTGTAATAAGTTTCTCCTTGGATCGTATCCAATTCATTCTATGCCAATAACTCCTTAAAGAAATTTCTTCGCTACAAAGTTCTTATTTTTTGAAATAACAGTTGTTTCTCAATGCAATGGAATGTATTCATAAACATTTTATGAATTTCTTTATATAAAACTGATTTTGCATTAGTTCATAATATATTTATGTTAAGGAATATAAATTAGTCATATAATGACTATAGTTCCCAAAACCTCTTAGGACGATTCATACAAGATCCCTTACATACAATTATCACGTGTTGTTTTTCGATTCACACAACCTACCAACTCCTTGGCCTAGGATATGTAGGGGTTCCTTATTAAACCCTTATCTTGTATGCTTTTATAAACTATTCTTTGAATGATATTAATTTTGACCTTTATGTACTACTCTTAAACACACACACACCTTATAAAAAGAGTTTAACTCAGTTTCACCCATCATTAATCATGCTTTGTCCAACAAAATTCGATTACTCCTTATTAATACATCATTATGTATTGTAGGGAGAGTGACCTTTGAGATCGAACCTTTATTCATTTAGGTACATTTGGAACTCTTTCCAATATACTTACCAGTTCGATCAAATTGAATCATTTCTATCGCATGTTATATTATTTACTCTTGTTTTATATCCTCTTAGCTTATCATAGACTTATACATATGTATCATATACACATGTCCATGTCTGTGATATTAGTCGGTGAATATAATAAAGTAAGTGAAACCATTTTGGCATTATAGACTTACGATTTTATACATCTATATGAATTAATCTGAAGAGTTCGTCAACTCTTATGATGCTCCCATAGAATGGGTGTATGGCCTTTAATTATTTGAGATATAATTATTAGTATCATATGATTCATATTCATATAATAAAAATAATTTCTTAGAACTACAGCTTAGTCTATCATTCCAAAATAATTATAAATAATTTTAGATACTTCATTATTTTCCAATGCATCTTTTTGCTATGAAAACAAATACCATATTATAGTTTTATTTCATAACGAATATTCATAATATTCACATTGAAATATAATTATGTCTATTTTTCAGTTGACATCGAAAAATAGTCATTATTTCATAAATAATGTTCTATATGTTTTACGAAAACAATTTTCGTAACTTGGTGCAATCATTAAGTGCTATATAGCATGCTCCCACTATTTTTGCCATTAGTAGCGTACTGAAATCAGAGGTCCACTATTCACTTAATATAGATTATTTATTTCATATACTGCAATTAGTTTATAGTAGAGATGTTTGAATGAAAAGTGGCATAAACACCCAGAAGTTTATGTAGAGAATAAAATATGAGGAAACATAAATGAAAATGAGAAATAAACAAGACACAATCGTTTATAGTGGTTCGGCAAAGTGAGGCATGTGTCAACTTTAAGATTTTATTACTAATATCTGACTTGGAGGCAGAAATTCTTAGGGCGACACTTAGATTTTCAGAATTACAATAATATAGAGTAGGTAAGAACTAGAGCCAAAAGATGCTGAAAAATGCGTCCTACCCTTCTATTTATAGAGGTAGGAAGCCTAATATCTCGTACAAAATATCTCCAATCCATTATCCATGATTTAGACCAATTCTCCTATGAAAGTATGTGCCAACTCATTAGTTTGTATGGGTCAGTACAACTCTAAGGTTAGGGGTCAGTACCGACCCATAGGATGGCCAATATGATTGTCTTCAACTCTTCATCTTGGCTTGTCTCGTGATTAGCTTCGTGATTTCATAGTTGTTTGCACCAATATTAACTTGCCTTTAGGTCCAAATGATGAGTTGTGGAAGAGCAAAGTTGCAGCCTTAAGTGTTCATACAAATTGATGGAGAATTGCATTAGATCAACAAAACGACATTGGAAATAGGCTATTGGCATCAAGTATGAATAGTAGGTAGAAGATGGACTCCATCGGGTAGAAAATAGGGGTCGGTACCGACCCATAACTTAGGCGATTATATGTTTGTCTTGTCTTGAGTTGTTCTTGTCTTGGCCTGGTGACTCTCCTCGTGCTTGGTTCCTGAACTCTTGGGCTATCTCTCTAGGATTACTGCCTTGGTAACTCCAAGTTCGATTTGCTTGGTCTATTCGAATATTGCCTGGTCAAAAGGCTGAATAACATTTTCCCTCCAAAGTACATCTTGTTGCAAATGTGATGTGCTTTGAGTCGAGACAAGTCAAAATCGCCGTGAAGGACTCCACTCTATGTTTCAAATGATTGTTATCCTTCCTGTAAATCATTTCTATTAAAATTTATGTCCATAGCTATTCATCGCGACGCTCCACCAGCATCTAAGGTTATAAATTTAGAATGTAATCTCATAATTTGTCATTTTGAGCTTGATGATTTCAAATAAATTCCTTCCACGGACTTTTCAGGTTTGAATTCGATTTTCTGCAACTCTAGTCGTTCGGGATTTTAGATATATGCATGTAAACATGTTCTTGTGCACATTCTTAAATAAGCCTTGGCATGAGCACACATGGTCAATCATATTTATATACATCTATATACATTTGTATATGTGTGTGTGTATATAAATTTAGGACTCGGTACCGACCTATAGAGAGGGGTCGGTACCGACCTGAGATTTAGGAGTTTTCCCAAGTTCTTATGCCAAAGGATGTAAGTTTGTGAGGCTATAAAGCCCATCTCCCTTGTTTCCTGCTTTTTCATTTTTCGGCCGGTGTTATGCGGATTCGGCCTACGCTCTTGTTTCTTACTTAAGTGTAAATAAAATTGTATTTTGCTTTCAAAGTCTCATTTTGAATGTTAATAATAAAGACTTTTTGTTTTGTCAAATCTTTATGTGAATTTGTCTAAGCTATTTTGGAGATGCGCTTTCCATTCAATGTACTTGTGATTCATTTCGTTTCGTGATTATTATCGAATTAAATCCTTTAGCCCGTTCTGTAATTTACCGGACTTTGCGAATGTAAAGTAATTGTCGAAGTGCCAAACTCTAGGCATTAGTTAGAGTTAACCACTTAGAACAGTGGTTCATATATCCACTTTTAGGATCACGATATCCAATTGCACCGAACTCCGAACACTGATCTAAATTAACTTATCGTAGTTCGCATATCCTCGTTCGGGATGTACACTTCCAATCGCGCCAAACTCCGGGCATCGATTCAAAGTTCATAGGCAAGATCCTGCCTTACGCCGGGAATGGGTCTTTGATTTTGCCTTCTACGGGCAAAGTGTTAAGGGTTGGACAGTCTTGTCATGTCCTCATTAGTTTATACTCCTGCCCCAATCTGAGGAAAAGAGTTGAGTGAGTAAATGGTTATATCACATTCGTTTTGAGTTTATACTCCTGCCTCACACTAAGGACGAGAGCTTTTGTACAGATGGTGGCATCACATCTGGTTTGAGTTTATACTCCACATCCATTTAGTTTATACTCCTGTCCCCAGTTCAAGGAAAAGAGTTGGCTGGTATCGATCTTCGGATACCATAAAGGACTTCAAGGGTCCGATCATGGACAATAGAAGTTTTGGTTGGCACATAACTCCGGGTACCTGCATACCTGCATTATTAACATGCAGATCCATCTGAGTCGGTCAAGTCACAACTCTTAAGTAATGGAAAGACAGAGTCTTGGACTCGAAAAGCCATTTTATTCCATAAAAGGCAGAAAATGGCAAAATCTATCTTATTACACGGCTCTAGCCAATTATTTACAAATTTATTTCTAAGTGAAATAACGTCGTAAGTGCTTGCTATTCCATGCCCTTGGGAGTGGAATCCCATCTGTCGTCGCAAGCCAGAAAGTTCCATCTCCAAGCTTATGCTCTATTGCATACAGACCTTCCTAAGTTGGGTCCAAGTTTCTAGGGACATGGAAGGTTCGTTTGAGAGCCAGGTCATCTACTTCGAAGATCTGATTTTTGACCTTAGTGTTGTAATATCGTACGACTTGGTGTCGGTGCGTAGCTGCCCTGAACTCAGCTGCGTCATGCTTCTCATCGATTATATCAAGAGTCTCTAGCAGGAGTTGCTCATTAGCATGTGGATTGTAGTGAATCACTTGATGAGAAAGTACTGCCAGTTCAACCAAAATCATAGCCTTTGATCCATAGGCAAGGACGAATGGAGAGTGGCCAATCGCTGACTTGTGAGTTGTTCGATAAGCCCAAAATACTAATGGAAGTTCATCGACCCACTTGCCCTTGGCCTTTTCCAACTGCTTCTTAAGAATGGACTTGATAATCTTATTCACGGCTTCAACCTATCCATTCACCCAAGGATGCACCACTGCAGCAAATCTCTTCCTTATGCGATGCCGGGGGTAGAAATCTTTGAACTTGGTATTATCGAATTGGGTCCCGTTATCAGTAACGATTGCCTGTGGAACTCTAAATGATAGATGATATTCCAGAAAACAAAATTGATTACTTTCTTTGTGGTGATCATGTCCAACGACTCTGCATCAGCCCACTTGGTGAAGTAATCAACTGCAACGATGACGTACTTCACGCCACCTTCAGATATCGATAACAACCGATGATATCAATTCCTCAAATGGCAAACGACCAAGGACTGACCATTTGAGTAATCTTTGTCGGAATGGCTCTCGGTATTTTAGCAATCTGGCATTTGTCACACTTTAGGGTGTAATCAGCTGCGTCTCGGTTGATAGTTGGCCAGAAGTATCTGTAGCGGAGGATCTTCTTTGTTAGGGTTTTCCCTTCGATATGGTCGCCATAGGCCCCTTCGTGAACTTCCCTTAGGACTCGCTTAACCTCATCATGAGCGACACATTGAAGCATGGGGATAGAGAAACCCTTCCTACAAAGCACTCCTTCCTGCATGATATACCTTGAAGCTTGTCAAAGGAGCTTTCATCGTTCATTCCTTCTCTCCGGAAGGATTCCTTTCTGCAAATAATCTCGAATCAGAGTTATCCATGACTCCCTTTTAGGCTCAGTTTCCAAGATCCAATCGGCATCCATATGGTCGATGCTCGGAGCCCAAAGTAATTCCACTAGAACCAAGCCTATAAGCTGTGCATCTCCAAAATTGGCTAGTTTAGCTAGTGAATTTGTCTACTCATTCTCCACTCTAGAAATACAAGTGATTGCATAATATTCAATGTCAGCGAGCAGCTCAAGGACTTGGTTCAGATAAGGAGCCGGTCTTGCCATTTTTGCTTGACACTCTTTTCAAAATTTGGCAAACCACCAACTGGGGGGTTGCAGAAAATATGCAAAGTCTTTATTCCCAGTTCTTTGGCAACTTTGAGTCCTGCAATCAAAGCCTCATATTTAGTTTTGTTATTCGTCACTGGGAAGTCGAGTTTCAAGGCGTAGCAGATCAGGTGTTCTTCGGGAGTAACAAGTACAAATCCAGCACCAGAACATCGTTCGTTAGATGCACCACCGTGAATATCTTCCATCCAGTTTCTTTCTCACCACTGCTCTTCGGAGGATCATCTCGTTCAGTGAATTCAACTATGAAATTTGCCAAATCCTAACCCTGGATTGCTCTCCGAGGGTGATAATTTATGTCGTATTGGCTTAATTCAATGTTCCATTTCTACAGCCTTCTAGAAGTCTCAGGTTACTGCAGGACCTGTTGCAAAGGCTGGTCGGTAAGAACTTTGATCGAAAAAGCCTAAAAATAAGGGCGGAGCTTTCTCAAAGCGATCAAAAGGCAGTATGCAAGCTTTTCCAGCTTCGTGTGGTTTCATTCTACACTTGTCAACTGCTTATTGATGTAATAGACCGATCGTTGGATGTGAGATTCCTCACATGCAAGTGCGACGCTCAAAGCATGCACCGACACCGCCAAGTATATAAACAAATCCTCGTCATCCACTGGCTTTAAAAGGATGGGGTGTCACTCTAAGTGATCCACCACAGCTTGGAATGCATCTTTACACTTGCGATTCCATTTGAAGTTCCTTTTTCCCTTCTTAATCACCTCGAAGAAAGTGATGCATTTATCTACGGCTTTAGAAATGAACCTACTCAGGGCGACGGCCTTCTATTAAAGCTTTGGACCTCCTTGATTGACTTCGAGGCTTCAATTTTTCTCAATGCCTAGATCTTCTCTAGGTTAGCTTCAACCCCATAGGATTTTAAAATGAAGCCCATGAATTTCCATGACGCAATGCCAAAAGAGCATTTCAAGGGATTGAGCTTCATCTCGTATTTCTAGAGGATAGCAAATATCTCTGCCAGATCATCAACGTGGTTCCTTAAACGTCGTGACTTCACAAGCATGTCATCTACGTACACTTCCATCGAGCGTCCAATCTGGTCTTTGAACATCCGATTCACAAGCCTCTAGTAAGTTGCTCCTGCATTCTTTAATCCAAAGGGCATAACCATGTAGCAATACAGTGCCGAGGTTAGTTATGAAGCTGAAGTGTTCTTGATCTGGGATGTGCATTAGGGTTTGGTTGTTCTAAAGTACGCATCCATGAATGAAAGTAGCTCATGTCCAGCTGTCAAATCCACCAACTGATCGATCCTCGGAAGTGAGAAGCTACCTTCTAGGCATGCCTTATTCAAATTAGAATAGTAGATGCATGTCCCCCACTTCCCGTTCGCTTCCCTCACCAAGAAAGGGTTAGATGCCCACTCCAGGTATAAGAAATCGTGGATGAAGTCATTGTCCTTCAGCTTATCCACCTCTTCTTTGAGTGCAGTGGATCTCTTCAAACCCAGGCTGTGGCATTTCTGTTTCAAAGGAATGCATTTGGGATTTATATTTAACGCATGGCTCGCTGTCTCCGGTGAGATCCTACACATATCCGAGTGTGTCCAGGCAAACACATCCAGGTTTGCCCAGAAAAACCAACCAACGTCATCACTCTTCCACCGAACTGCAATCCGACCTTTAGGACCTGATTCGGATCATCCTGGCTGACCAAAATAGCGATTGTCAACTCGGCAGGAGCTGCTCTTCCACCTTCTAACTCTTTAAGTCGCTCCATGTCATCGTGGCGTCGATTGGGTTGCCCGAGCTAGGGCTTAGACTGTATTTACTATGCGTCCAAAGCCTTAATGTAGGAGGTTCCTTCAATATTTTTTCCTTTCTCTCTTTGTCTTGCCTCCTTTAGCTAGATGATGTAGCATTCGTAGCCAGTGACTCGATCTTCCTAGATAATCCCTATGCTGTTCTTTGTAGGAAACTTCATAGTCAAACACCAAGTAGTTGTAGCCACTATGAACTCAGCCAAGGCCGGTCGACCATGAAATGCATTGTAACCTGAGTAAATATCCAACACCAAAAAAGGCACGATTCACATTCGCTTGTGGTGACCGTCATCAAGTACCACCGGTAATTCTACAAATCCAATTGGCTCAGTAGTCGTCCCATTGAACCCATGTATTCGAGATTTACAAGGTTTCAAATCCTTCTCCTCCAACATCATCTAATCATAAGCCTTCTTAAACAAGATATTGACTGAACTCCCATAGTCAACAAGCACCTTCCGAATAATAGCAGGACCAATCACGGCTGTGATCACGAGTGGGTCAATCATTGGAGCTTCCACTCCATCACCATCTCTATTCCAGAAAATGATATTATCAGTCATCGTTATGCATTATTTTGCTGGAGTCCCATCTTCAATAGCGAAGCAACTTTCACTTTCCACATGTTTTATTGCACCAACATATCTGTCCATCTTAGCTAGACTCTTATCGGCTAGGTGTGGCCCACCGATAATTGTATTAATTACCAACAATTTTTTTGGCCGCCTGAATGCATCAACACCAGGCTCAGCTTGCCCCTGTTGGGAAGACGACTCGGGGGCATTAGAGCTTCCTTGCCCGCCATCCTATGAGGCTTTTACATATTGTTGTAACTTTTTCTTGTGAATCAACTCCTTAATTATATCCCACATCTGTTTGTACTCGTTGCTATTGTGACCATGAGTTTTATGGAATTTGCAGAACTTGCCAGACTTTCTCTCCTTCTCAGTCGACTCTCTTGGAGTTGGCTTTCTGTATTGCTCAGTGTTTTGAGTTGCCAGATAGATATTTTTTATCGAGTTGTTTAGTTCGGTATAGCTTCCATACTTAGGAGTCCTAATTTGATTCCTTCTATCTGACTTCTTCTTCTTAGCCCCATCATCGTTTCGTTTTCGATTATTGTTTTGGTTACCAACATTCACATCTATATTTCCAAAGCTTCCTCAAGACTGCTTTACAGCAATATTGCTTTGTGTCACTTTGTCTGAATTCCCAGCACCGGTCCTTTGTGGATGCTTGTGCGCTTCCTTCAAGCGTAAGTACTCATTAGCTTTTCTATAAAATGCATCCATTGTCGATAAGGGCTTCCTTTCCAACCATTCCCCGAACTCGTATCGGGATGAATCCCCCTAAACAATGCTATCAGCACTATGTTATCCTTGGGATCTGTAACTTCTGTCATGGCTGTGTGGAATTGATTCAAGAAATCCTTCAATGACTCTTCCTTAGCTTGGAAGAGGTTTGACAAAGACATCACATGCTTCGGACGTGCAGTATGTAAACGGAATTGTTCTACAAACTTCTTTAATAGCTCAACAAAAGATGATATGTGTTGAAACTTCGTGTTTACGGTATTTCGTAAATACGATATTTTGACTATGACAACTATATAATCATGTATATACTAACTTGTTTTTGCAGGGATTATCTATGACGAGATTCGAATGAGTAAAAATTTATATAAGATTGCTTCGAGTCCTTGTCTAGAAGTTAAAATTTGTTAAAATCTCTCCTATATGATATATGCTACATTTCATTATCATTGCATTGGCATTCATTTTGTTTAAAAGCAAAATCTGATTTTCATGTTACATTCAGACGTCTGAATGGTCCAGTTCAGACGTCTGAATCTGGAAAGTTGAATATCGTAAACTACAATATTCAGACGTCTGAATTGCATGGTTCAGACGTCTGAATCTGGCAATTTTTTGCCTGTTTTCTTTCTGTTCAAATCCGTTGCGTTTCAGAAGTCTGAATTTTTACAACGGCTAGTTTTTTTGAAAAGGCACTTTCATTCATGAAGAGTTGCAAACTTTATTCCAACAGATATGATCATAACTCTTGATGATAACTCTTCACGAACAATTGCAACTATTTGTTATCTATATAAACACATTAGAATCAAGTTATCAATAACAATTCAATTGATTATTATTCTACTCTCTGAATTCTTGATTCTAATACACTTGTGCTTTCAACATCATTCAAATTCACTTTCTTACTTCCTTATTCTTCACACATTCACATATATATCATAAAGGAGAAGATTACAGGAAGGGTGTACTATAATTGACAAATTCGTGTTACTCAAAGAACACATAGTGTCAAGAAATATTGTTCTGTAAAAGTCCCGTTCTGCTGCTCGGGCAAAGTGAAGTCCTCTTCGGCTGTTGAGGCGAAATCCTGTTCTGTTGCTCAGGTCCCTGTTCGGCTGGTCAGTGGTTGTGAACCTGTTCCTCTGGGTTAAGTGAGGATTGTTGTTAGTGAAATTCCAGAAAGGAGTCTGGGACTGGACGTAGAACGGGAAGTTCGAACCAGTATAAAAATCCTGGTGTGATCGTTTATTATTTACTATTATCTGCTAATTGTTCTATTATTCCGCACTGCTTTTATACTATTCCATATTACTCGATCCTATAGTAACTTTCATTTGGTATCAGAGCGAGGCATCCTATAACCGTTACAAAGTTATTTGATACTTTGCTAATATGGAAAATAACACCAGTACTAGCTCTGTCACTAACACTAGTTTTGTAGAAGGTCAATCTACTGGACGACCACCTCTATTCAATGGCATGAATTATAACTATTGGGCTACACGAATGCGTATTTATATGCAAGCAAATAGTTTTGATTCATGGAATGTTACACAAACAGAATACACTACACCCACTACTACTTATGCAGAATGGACTACTGCTCAAAAGACAGAAGCCACTGCTAATGCTAAAGCCATGAACATGCTATTTTGTGCCTTAGATAGAAATGAATTTAATAGAATTAGTATGTGCAAAACTGCTTATGAAATCTGGAGAACTCTTAAAGTCACACATGATGGTACTAACAAAGTCAAGCAAAGTAAAATATCCATGCTTAAAAGTCAGTTTCAAAATTTTAGAATGAAGTAGGATGAGTCCATAAATGATATGTATTCTACATTTAAAGATATCTATCATTCATTGCTAGGACTAGGACAAACATTTACGGACTTTGATATTATCTCAAAACTATTAAACTCTTTAACTGATGATTGGGAAAGAAAGGTCTTAGCTATTGAAGAAGCCAATGATCTTTCCACCATGAAACCAGAAGAGTTAATAGGAAATTTAATGTCCTATGAAGTTAATATGCAGGCTAAAAGAGTACAGGCTCAAGACAAAAAGAATGTGGTTTTCCATGCTGAAAAGGAAGAAGAATCAGACTCAGATGAAGAAGACTTAGCTTTTATAGCCAAAAACTTTAAAAAGTTTTTGAAATACATAAAAGGAAACAAAAATAATAACAAACAGTTTTTTAACAAACCGTCAACTTCTGTATTAGAATGCTATAACTTCCATAAGAAAGGTCACTTTCAGAAAGATTGTCCAGATCATAAAAAATCATTCAATAACAAGAATAAAAAGGACAAATTCAAGAAAAGGGCCTTCTCAGTTACATGGGATGATACAGATTGTTCATCTTCTGATAATAGCAGTGACAGCGAGAATGAGCAAGCAAATGTATGCTTTATGGCAAAGGAGAATGAGGTTAGTGATCTAACTTTTGATGATATGATTGAAATTAATTCTGAACTTCTTGACACTTTAAAAAATCTCAAAAGAAAATATAAAGAAGCTTTAGAAAATCAAAAAAGAGCAGAATTTGAAAGAGATATGTTAAAAGATGAAAAGAAGATATTAGAAGAAGAACTTGAGAAAATTCAAGAATCATCTTCTGATAAATCTCTTTTAACACTATTAAGTCAAGAAATAGAAACTCAGAAAGTTAAGAATGATACTCTTGTCTCTGAAAATTACAAGCTTAAAACAAAAATCAAAATGATAGAGTTAGAAAACACCGGTATTAGAACTAAGTTAGACAATATCACCAAGAATGTTTCAAATTTCAATAAAGGTAGAGAAAACTTGTCTAAAATTATTGAAAGTTCTCAACCGGCATCTAATAAAAATGGATTAGGTTATGTTAAGAAATCACAAGCTCCTTCTACAAGAGAAAATAAAAGGAGAAATGTTTCTAAAACTATACCTTATATGAAACATTCAAAAAGGAAAACCAACATAAAAATTTGGATTCCTAAAACAAATAATATTTTGATTAGGAAGAAACATATAAATTCCTTCATTGAATCTGTGCATAAAAATAAAAACTATATTTATAATGGGAATACTGAATCCTCTTGGGTTTGGCTTCCTAAGACCTAACCCTTAGGACCCTAATGAAAAGGTGGGTACCAATGTCTTCACTTATATTTTTTGCAGGTACCACCAAATAAAAGAGGAAAATGGATTCTAGACAGTGGATGCTCAAAACATATGACAGGAAACAAGGAAATGCTAACAAATATCGTCTACTCAAATGGAGGTTCTGTCACCTTTGGAGATAATTCAAAGGGATACATCATCGGCAAAGGCGATGTGAGCAATGTCGGTACATCTAATTTACCTCTTATTTCTAATGTTTTATTAGTTAAGAATTTAAAACATAATCTATTAAGTATTAGCCAATTGTGTGACAAGGGATTTAAAATCAATTTTTCTGAAGATAAATGTAGCATTTCTGATCACAATAACAGTCTTATTTTTGAAGGTTTTAGAGATAAAAATATTTATGTTCTAAACATGAATATAAATTATAATTCAAATATGTGCTTACTAGCCAAAGAAAATGATCCTTGGTTGTGGCATAAAAGATTTTGTCATATAAACTTTAGAGCCATATCTAAATTATCTAGAAATAATCTAGTAAGGGGTTTACCTAAAATGAGTTTCAAAGTAGATCATCTTTGTGATGCTTGTCAACTTGGGAAATTATCAAAATCATCTTTTAAATCTAAGAAAATTATTTCTACAATGCAACCATTGGAGCTATTACACTTAGATCTATTTGGTCCAACTCAGGTTCAATCTATTAATCACAATAGATATGTGTTTGTAATTGTAGATGATTTTTCAAGATATACCTGGACTATATTTTTGAAAAATAAAAATGATACTTTTGAAAATTTCAAAATTTTTGCAAAAAGAATTCAAAATCTTAAGAATTTAAAAATTAAAGCTATTAGAAGTTATCACGGAGGTGAGTTCGAAAATAAAGCTTTTGAACATTATTGTGATAAAAAGGGTATTTATCATAATTTTTCTTTCCCTAGAACACCTCAAAAAAATGGTGTTGTAGAAAGAAAGAATAGAACATTACAAGAATGTGCAAGAACTTTATTAAATGGTAGCACATTACCAAAACAGTTCTGGGCAGAAGCTGTAGCAACTGCTTGTTATGTTTTGAATCGTGTTTCCATCCGACCACTAACAAAGCACACCTCATATGAACTTCTAAATGGTAGAAAACCAAATATTTCTTATTTTAGAACATTTGGTTCAAAATGTTTTATTTTAAATACTAAAGATCAGCTTGGCAAATTTGATTCCAAATCCGACGAAGGAATATTCTTAGGATACTCGGAACGAAGCAAAGCTTATCGAATTTTCAATAAAAGATCAAAAATTATTGAAGAATCTCTTCATGTATCTTTTGATGAAAATCTTATATCTAAATATTCTTTTGATGATGATGAGATAATCACAAAAATAAGCATCAAATCTCTTTCTGATGAAGATGAAAACATAGTTCATGACATAAATCAAGTTGATAATTTAATTCAACATGATAACATTGTTCATAATGAAATATGATCTCCACCAAGAGTTTTGAGGGATCATCCTATTCAAAACATTATTAGAGAAATTGATTTAAATGTTAGAACAAGAAGTCAAATTAATCAAATGGGTCATGTAGCTTTTCTCTCTTCAATAGAACCTAAAAATATTAAGGAAGCCTCAACTGACGATTATTGGATCATTTCTATGCAAGAAGAACTAAATCAATTTGAACGAAATGATGTTTGGGATTTAGTTCCAAGGCCTAGTGATCAATCAGTCATCGGTACTAAATGGGTTTTCAAAAATAAAGCTGATGAACAAGGAAATATTACTAGAAATAAAGCTAGATTAGTAGCACAAGGATACAATCAAGAAGAGGGAATTGACTATGAAGAAATATTTGCACCAGTCGCTAGACTAGAAGCAATACGAATCTTACTAGCCTTTGCATGTTTTCATAACATCAAACTGTATCAAATGGATGTTAAAAGTGCTTTTTTAAATGGTTATATACAAGAAAATGTGTATGTTGAACAACCTCCTCTATTTGCTCATGAAAAATTTCCAAACTATGTCTACAAACTCAAGAAATCTTTATACGGTTTAAAACAAGCACCCTGTGCTTGGTATGATCGTCTTAAAAGATATCTTATAGACTCTGGTTTTGACATTGGAAAGGTTGATCAAACTCTTTTTATTAAAAGAACTAAAAAGGATATTTTAGTCATTCAAATATATGTTGATGATATTATTTTTGGATCTACTACTGAAAATTTATGTAAAGAATTTTCATATATTATGACAAAAGAATTTGAAATGTCACATATGGGCGAACTATCATACTTTCTTGGTTTACAAATTAAACAATTATCAAATGGTAAATTTATTAATCAAGAAAAATATTGTAATAATTTAATCAAACGCTTCGGAATGGAAAATACCTCTGCCAAACCAACTCATATGAGTACAACTACACATCTTGATAGAGATGAAAATGGCAAGAGTAGTGACCAAAAATTATACCGAAGTATGATTGGATCATTATTATATTTAACAGCTAGTCGTCCAGATATTATGATGAGTGTCTGTTTATGTGCTCGATTTCAAGATAATCCAAAAGAATCTCACATAAGAGCAGTCAAACGTATATTACGTTATCTTAGTAATACCAAAGACTTCGGTTTATTCTATCCGAAAGAGTGTCCTTTCGAATTAGTATCATTTAGTGATGCTGATTTTGGTGGATCTCGCACAGATAGAAAAATTACTAGGGGTACGTGCCATTTTATTGGAAAATCGTTAGTATCTTGGTTTAGTAAGAAACAGAACTGTGTTTCACTCTCTACTTGTGAAGCAGAATATATCTCTGCCGCATTAGCTTGTGCTCAAGTAATTTACATGCAACAGACTATTAGAGATTTTGATATAAATCTTTCGAATTCAACAATATATTGTGATAATTCAAGTGCTATTAATTTATCAAAAAATCCTGTCAATCATTCACGAACCAAACATATTGATATACGACATCATTTTCTTCGTGATTGTATTGAAAAAGGTTTGATAAATTTAGATTTTGTCCCGTCTGAAAATCAACTGGCTGATATCTTCACTAAACCACTTCTTGAAAATGTGTTTATCAAATTAAGAAGAGAACTTGGAATTGTCTCGTTCAAAGATTTATAGTTATCTTTTTGTATACCTATATTTTTTTTTGTAAAATATTTTTTTTTGTTGTTCTTTGTTATTTTTTTCTACTATTTTCTCTTGGTGACTATTTTTAGCTTTGAATTTTTTTTCTGGAACCTATCTTTTCGAAAGCTACTACCACCAATCAATGCTTCTTTCTTGTTTAGCCTCTAAATGTAGTGCTATTTTTATCTATTAATTCTTATATATTCTCCATTTTTCAGTTGTTTTTCATCTCACTCTTTCTGGACTAAATTTTTTATCATGGATTTTATGCACTTCTTTGCAATATTCTTCTATGCCATGGCTTCAAACGGATGCTCGTCTGAGGAACCTTCTGAGTATTCTTCTGTAGATTTTTCTACACCTTCCTCTGCATATTCTTCAAACATACCATCTCCAAACCCTACTCGTTAACCTGCCCGGCATGTTTCTCCAAACAATCATACCGGTAAAACTCCAGAAAAGAAAAAGGCTAGACATTTCTTGTTTTATGGTTCACCTCGAACTAAACAAAAAATAGATGAAATTCATCATTATCAACAAGAATCGTTGGGAATTCAACGAGAAATGTATTACGAATCAAAAGTTAACTCACAATGTCTTAGCTTTCTAGAAAATATGGGTTTTAAATTTTGTGGTACGTCTCGTTCAAATGTTCATCAACCAGCTTCATATTGTACACCACCACGTCCTCCTGTTTCTCCTAACTCATGGGAGCGTGGTAGTATTCGACATACTTTAAACTCATCTAAAGGGAAGGGAAAACTGATGATTGAACCAGACGAGTTTAAGACTCCCAAAAAATCTCCTTCCTCATCAAATTAATTTATTATTTCTTGTTGTATATCTCTATTTTATATTTTTGATTGTTTTGTTGTTTTGCTTCATTTGTAATTGATATAAACATCTTATTATTAATAAAATTTATGAACTGAAGTTGTTTTTATCAAAACTGTGCATTTTAATCAAATTCAGCCGTCTGAATATTGTCGAGATTATTTTTTTCATTTCAGATTCAGACGTCTGAACCAAATATTCCAGACGTCTGAAATACCCTTAAAATACACTATTTTTCTTCTGTTTTGAATTTTGCCCTTTCAGACGTCTGAAATAAAAAAAACCAGACGTCTGAATCGTACTGCCAATTCAAAATTCAAGGGCTATTTCTAACTTTTCCACTCACCAACCATATTAAAGCTCTTTATCTTCCTCTTCAACTCACTTTTTCAACCGAACCGGTTTTTTCAAAAACCTTATTTTTAACACAAAGAAACTTCATACTCTTCTTTTTTACTCTCAAATGGCTCCAAGATCAAAACGACCAAGAGCTTCAACCTCCTCATTTACACCTAATGTAGATCAATGGCTATGGAATGATGAAGCTAAGAAAAGATTTGCTCAAATGGATAGATCTAGTTTCTTTCCGGGAGCTTTTGTCAAATTTGATGAATTTGGACCCTATAGAATTCAACAAATTGCTCGTTCAAGTGGGTTAGAAACTCTATTATCTTTCTCTGCAAATAATGTTAAGATAAATCATCTTTTAGTCAAACTATTTTTTGCTAACATGAATTTGGACCATCATCAACCTCATAATAGAGAGGATTGTGTTTGGACTTGGGTTTGTGGTGTCAAAATCTAACTTCCATTAGTTCGTCTTGGAGATATCCTACAATGTCCTTCATCCGGAACGGATTTGGATAATATTGAAGCTTCACTCTCTTTGGATCAAAGAGATGAAGTCTCTCATAGATTCCTTTCCGATGATATCACTAGACTTACTTCCGTCCAACTATGGCCACAAGCTCGTATTCTTCATCGAGCTCTAATTCGCTTTGGTTTACCAAGAACCGGAAGTTATGAAGTTGTAAATAAACGCAACTTCCAAGCTCTTTATGCCATCTACTCCGGACAATCAATAGATTGGGGTCATGTTATTCTTGAGGAATTTATGGATGTTAATCGTCGCCACCGTTATAAAACGTTTCATTATGGTGCTTATATAATGAAAATTCTTAGAAATTATGGAGTAACCTTTCCCGATTCAGAATTTTCACCAATAAAGGAGCTAGGATCCAAAACATTAGGCCTTATGAACTTGCCTCAACATCCACAAAACCTTAACTTTATCTCTTTTCAAGAATGGATCACAAATCGAGATCAAAATAGACCTCAACCAAATCAACCTCAACGACATATTGCTCCACAAGTTCCCGAGCAAGACAATGATGACATAGAGGTTCTTTCTCTTGAATCCACACCGAAACAAGCCTTGGTTACAATATCCAAAAATCAGGCTAAGCTAAAAACCAGGATTGATCGATTCGAAAAGCAAACCAATCGGAAATTTAATTCCATTCGTGGTTTCCTCAATAAAATCTGGGAACGTATTGGTTGCTCCACTTCTTCATCTACCGAGGCTTTTGATCCCGCACCTTTTTAATGGTCGTCAAGCACAAGTACTGATAATAATGAAGATGATGATGACAATAGTAATGAAGGTGAACTTAGTGCATCCTTTTGAATTGATGGTGGTATGAATCTTGCTTTGACTCATGATTTTCTGTTCTAATGTTTTGCTATGAACTTTTTTAGTACTCCAATTTTGTGTTTTCTTTTGGTATGTAACTAAACTATATGCTGCTAACTATTTGTTGTATGTACCTTATGGTGTTTCTACTGGTTATTTGCTTTCCTACTCTTGTCTGAGTTATGTAACATCTATGGTATGCATTATCTTTTAACTTTACTTTTTGTCGATGTCAAAGGGGGAGAAATATTTCCTATCGACAGGGGGAGTTTATATTAAGGGGGAGTATTTGCATTTCAAATTTTTTATGATCATGATTGAATACTATAATTTTATATAGTTATCATCGTCAAAAAGGGGGAGAATGTTGAAACTTCATGTTTACGGTATTTCGTAAATACGATATTTTGACTATGACAACTATACAATCATGTATATACTAACTTGTTTTTGCAGGGATTATCTATGACGATATTCGAATGAGTAAAAATTTATATAAGATTGCTTTGAGTCCTTGTCTAGAAGTTAAAATTTGTTAAAATCTCTCCTATATGATATATGCTACATTTCATTATCATTGCACTGGCATTCATTTTGTTTAAAAGCAAAATCTGATTTTCATGTTACATTCAGACGTCTGAATGGTCCAGTTCAGACGTTTGAATATGGCAATTTTTTGCCTGTTTTCTTTTTGTTCAAATCCGTTGCGTTTCAAAAGTCTGAAATTTAAAATTCAGAAGTCTAAATTTTTACAACGGCTAGTTTTTTTGAAAAGGCACTTTCATTCATGAAGAGTTGCAAACTTTATTCCAACAGATATGATCATAACTCTTGATGATAACTCTTCACGAACAATTGCAACTATTTGTTATCTATATAAACACATTAGAATCAAGTTTTCAATAACAATTCAATTTATTATTATTCTACTCTCTGAATTCTTGATTCTAATACACTTGTGCTTTCAACATCATTCAAATTCACTTTCTTACTTCCTTATTCTTCACACATTCACATATATATCATAAAGGAGAAGATTATAGGAAGGGTGTACTATAATTGACAAATTCGTGTTACTTAAAGAACACATAGTGTCAAGAAATATTGTTCTGTAAAAGTCCCGTTCTGCTACTCGGGCAAAGTGAAGTCCTCTTCGGCTGTTGAGGCGAAATCCTATTTTGTTGCTCAGGTCCCTATTTGGTTGCTCAGGTCCCTGTTCGGCTGCTCAGGGGTTGTGAACCTGTTCCTCCGGGTTAAGTGAGGATTGTTGTTAGTGAAATTCCAGAAAGGAGTCTGGGACTGGATGTAGAATGGGAAGTTCGAACCAGTATAAAAATCCTGGTGTGATCGTTTATTATTTACTATTATCTGCTAATTGTTCTATTATTCCACACTGCTTTTATACTATTCCATATTACTCGATCCTATAGTAACTTTCAATATGGACCTTGGCGGAAGTCGAGTAAACCACATCGTAGCTACTACTTCTAAGAAAATTGGAAAACAGCGGCATTTCATGGCATCGAAAGCTCTAGCTGAATCTGTATGCTATTCATATCTCATTAAGCGTTGCCTAGGATCCATCATTCCTTCGTACAATGGCATAGTTAGCATCGCAAATTTCCAAGGGTATTTCCCGCGTAGAACGTTCTCTGTAAATGGATTTTGATTGGGAGAAGTGACCTATTCATTGTTGCTCCTGAAATGATTTTCGCTAACAAGTCTCTTGACCATATCCTCCAAGTAGTCCGTGTCAAGAGGTTTGATTGAATGGCGGTAATCGGGCTCCACCCCGAGTGTTCGACCTGGTAAACGCTCTCGTTTTGGGCACTCGATACCTAGGTCCTCCAATCTCTAGGAGATCCATTCATCCAGCTGCCCCCCTATTTGATTTGCATGAGCAATATCATCAGCAATAGCACGATTCTCTTGATTCTGACCACCAGCAGTGCATCCCGAAGCTAAGTCCATGCCACCTTCTAGAGGATGGACTCTAGACCCACCATTGGAGGGGTCGGTATGGACCCCTAATCTTGGGTCAGTGATGTGCACATAAATGTACATATTTTTACCACTATATTTAATCTATTTAAATTAAATAAATGATCATATTGGGTATTTTAACGTGTTTAAACCAAAATTCAAATTATTTCAAATCGTCACACATTCATCTTCATCCAGGGGCAAAATGGTCATTTTTGTGCATATATTAATTTTCTAAAATTTAATTGAAAATTTCTATGTTATTTTGTAGGAATCTAAATTCATATACAAGTGGCTTCATGAAGATATATAAATGCACAAGAGTGAATACAAAGGAATGGAGATGGAAATAATTCGAATCCATGATCATGGAGGACCCCACATACCCACCTTCCTTCATGTACAAATTAGAAGCTAATCCACATGCTAATGGCCATTACACATTCATGCACACTTAATGGGTGATTATTGAAGCTAATGATAACTTGGCCACTACACTTCCTACAAGGGCATTTTGAGCATTCCCCAAAAAAATGGATTAGGGTTTCATACATGTATAAATAACCCTTATGTTTCATGTAACCTTCTTCCTTAGTCTCTCTTAGTTTAGTTTTAGGCTCAAAATAAAAGGACAAGCTCTGTTTCTCTTTTCATGGCTACTTAGCCTTTTTTATTTCATGTATTTTTCCCCTTTTTATGCAAAGTTAATTAGTGTTTTATTTTACTTACATGCTCTCTTTCTTTCATGCTAGTAGTGTAGATTTTATGTTATGCAATTAGATTAGTTCTCTTTTCCATTAGCTTTCATTTTCCCTTTTTTTAGTTTCATGTTGCATGCTACTTGTGTTGATATGATAATACAAATGAGAGGCTAATCCCTTCAATTTAGGGGTAATGAAGCCTCTAATCATGTAGCTTCAACATCTTGATAATTATTGCTCACTTTTTGTGCTTAAATGAATGTTGATGTTTATGCAATTTTGTGTTTGGTATTGAGTTTGATAGCCTATGTTGTTCAAAACAAATAGGCTATGCTTAGTCATATGAATCACAAATTAACTCTTCATCTACATATGATTATGGCAATGAAGTGAAATTAAATCAAAATTTGATGGTCTATATTTCTAATCAATAGTTAATAGGCCATGTTTAAAATAGATTTCATTTTCAACTTCTTGTTATTTTTCATGAGAATTAAAAGTGGTTTAAAGGTTGTGTTATAGTTTGATGGCTTATGTTGAGCTAATTAATAGCACAAATGAGTCATACTTATGATAAACGCATCATTTAAATTCACTTATGACCAAAAAAGAGAGATCATAATTTCATAATTTGTTGAACTATATGATCTAGAGAGTGGAATTATCTCTAAATTGTCATTTAACTCTCATATTTCTATCACTTTCTTTTTGTCATTTTTCTACATTTTTAGCTTCACACTTTTCAACTTTGGTTAATTTGATGGAATAGAAAATTTAAATTAGCAATTCCCTGCGGATCGACATGTACTCACTACGTACTACGATAGTACGCCGTGCGCTTGCGGTATAAATTTAACTCAAAATTTATCGGCAATTTTCTAACTCGATAGGAAATTTGTCGATAAATAAGTTTTTGGCGCCGTTGCCGGGGAATTTGTTTTGATTTTGATTTTCTATTCTTCGAATTATTTGTTGTTTGATTTTTGTGTGTTTTTATTTCGTGTGTGTTGCATTAAATATATATATATATATATATATATATATATATATATATATATATATATATATATATATATATAATTGTGTGTTTGTGTTGACATTTTGTGTGTGTTTGTTGTTGTTTTCTAGTTAGTTTGTCCATTTGCATTTGCATATTATTAAAAAAACACAACACAATTTCATTTCAAAAGCTACAAAAAATTTATTGCAATTCTTTTACATGTATTGTTAAGTGTACATTTCATACAAGCCATCTTCCATTTTTTTTTCTAGTTAGTTCACTGTTTCTTCCCCGCACTGACACTCCATTTTCATCATCTGTTCTATACCCTACCATTCATACAAACTGCTCTTCCATACTCATTCCAACCACGGCAACCACATCCCCTTACCAACCACTTCAGTTCATCAACACTTCTGCAACCAAGTCACCACAAAACCATTCCTCTACGACTTCTTCCATCAACTCAGCCCTGTGCACAAAATGCCATCACAATCAAATACAACTGCCAAAATCACACAATCAAACACAAAGCCAAACTGTGCACTACATTTCCATTAAAAAAATACACAAGTTCATTTCAAAAAGAAAGAAAAAAATTTCATTTCATTTACAATTTTATTTTGTATACATTTCCATTGTATTGCATTGAGTTTTGTACATACTAGTGCATTGCATTTACATTTCCTAAATTGTGCACTGTGCACTGACTCAACCTCTGTTAACACTCTCCTCCTTTCACTAAAAAAATCATCCACCTTCTGTGCATCATCATCAAACTATGCCACTATCTCAAACCACCCACACTTGACCGACCACATCACTGCGTCCATACATCAACCAAACAACAGCAACCAAAGCACTGCCCCATTTGCTATTGTCAAAATCAAATCATTGCAACAGCCACTACATCCAATACACATTTCAAACAGCCCATACTCCATATACTTCCTACTGTCACTCTACCTAGACTCCATCTTCATCTGCTACTAACCGCAAACTCAACCCATTGTCCTCCTGTCACCTCTTTGTTCCTCCCTGTTCCATACCATATACACTATTCCTCCATATTCCTCCCTCCTACATATTAAACAACCTTGTTTCATCATTCAAAACCACTGACCACTTCACTCCCTCATTTCTGCCACCAATACACACCACATCCACGTCCATCATTCACCATAATAGCACTTCCAAACTGCTTCTCCAATACAAACACATCAACTTCTCTGTTGTGCTCCACCATTCAAAAACAACAACTACTGTAACTACATCCAACTCCATCTCCAAACCAACACCCTTACCTGACCTCTGCCATATCATTCTGCTTCCACTCCAAAATTTCCAAACAATACAACATCTTACCACTTCATCCACTTCTGTTCAACAAACCACCCCAACCACAACCTACATACCACTGATACATACACACTTCTTCCATCGACACTTCTTCATTTACAAACATCAAATACTTCACCCCTTACCCCTTTGTAGTCGCAACCACTTCTGCCATCACGACTACTGTCAAACCTAAAAAACCCTCAAACATTCAAACACCTCCACAGTCCAACCACTTCTCTTCCATTTCCATTGCCATTGCATTTGCAACAGCAACTTCTCATCTCCATCTTCACAACACTGTTGTGCACACCATAGTATCGCTTCTGATTACTGCCTTTATATCCCACATCTGCCTACTGCTCACTGCTCTACCTCCTGCAATTACATGCGCGCCTCATCTCCCATTGCAACCCCTTCGAAATAGCCGCAACAAAATCGACAATCACCTTCCCCAATTCAACCTCGCCTGAACCCCCTCGCAACCACCTCGACCAGCAACCACAAAATAAATCATCACTGCCTCCCTCGTCTAAGTGCAAGTCGCATTTCTTTTGAAAAATTTGAAATTGGGATTGGGAATTTACAAGAATTATTCGTCGATTCGCGAACTTCACGTTAATTTTGGGTGCGAATTTTTGTAAAGTCTGTCAAATCCGTGAATATTGAGAAGAATTATTCATGAACTTCCTGTGAAGTCGTTGGCATATTTTGTAAGTTTGGTTATGGGCCATTGGGCCATGCTTATGTGTGTTTGAGTTTTGAGTTTGTTTTTTTTCTTTTCATTTTTTTTAAGAAAAATAATAAAAAATTCTTTTTTATTACTTTCATTAAAAGGAAAAAAAAAAGAGCAAGTTGTTTTGTTTTGTTGTCTTCATAATATTAAAAAAAAGAAAAAAATCAAATAAGTTTGTTCGTTTGTTTTGTTTATTTTGTTTCATTGTTCTGTTTTCCATTTGTTTTAGTGTAAATAAGTTTGTTCATTTATTTTCCATTGTTTTATTCCTTTTGATTTTTTTTTCTAAAAAGAACAAAAAATCTTTTGTTTTGTTTGGTTTCTTGTGATTTCATCTGATTTAATTCTTTCTTTGATATATATTTAAAAAAACAATTTTATATATATCCTGTTTTCATTTCAGGTTATCAAAGCAGAAAATCAAGTGGAATTGCTTGCTTCGTTCGGCTGCCAAAAAATTAAATTGCTTGCTTGCTTATAAATTTTTTTGCTGCTTTTAACTCTTACCATTAGTTTTTTATTTGAATTGGATTGTTGGTTGCTTGCATTTGCATTTACATATAAAAAAAATTCAAATTCCAAAAACAAAAACAAACTTCATTTTAGTTGCATTGTAAATCACGTTTAATTTCCGCTTTGCATATCATCTTAGAATATTGATTAATAATAACGGTTTTGATAACACTTAATTGTATATTGACAAGTTGTCTTCTTTGAACAATCTAATTTCTTGGTGTCTAAGCTACGGCAGAGCAATAATCAGTTATAAATATTATGGTGATTCGTAAATATTATACTGAATTGTTTCTCTGAAGGTACTTAAACATTTGGCTGCATTGCTACGGTGATTCGTGGTGCACCGATAAATCCTGTCTGTTACCTGGCTAAGAACTATCTTGTTGATCTAAGACAGAGTGTGATTATACAATTTTGGGTTAACTTAGGATAAATAATTTGTAGTTAACCCTTGCATTCATTTAGTTGCATTAGTTCATGCATACTTAAAAAAAATTTCAAAATTCAAAACTAAAAAAAATTGTAAATATTCTATTTCCTTTCCTTTGAAAATTTTCAAAATCAAAAATCCAAAAATTAAAAAAAAAATAAGTTAGTTTTTTTTTCATAGAAAAACAAAAATATAAAAAATTAAAAATCTTTTCAAAAACAAAAAAAATTGAAAAACCAAAAAACAAAACAAAAATCAAAATTTCCTTTTGAAAAATAAATCCTTTTTGTGAATACCATTCCTTTATAAAAAAAACGTTCTTGAAAAATGTCCGAGTTTCCCTACTTGTCTGAATTTTACAATAGTTGTGAAAATCAATATAATCCATATAATTTCACACCAAATTCTTATGGATATTTCAACAACAACTATTGTATAAACAATTCGAATTTTGAACAACAAAGTTTTCAAAACGATAACCAATCCTCGACTCTTGAAAATAGCATTTCATCTTTACTTGAATTATCTACACAACAAAATCAAAGTATAAATAATTTGTGTAATTCATATTTGTGCAATGATTCAAGGCTAAGTTTTCAAGGATTTCAAAATTTGAATTCAATTCAAAATTCAAACGATTTCGATTATAACCTATGCCAATTCAAGTTCGAACTCCTAAATGAATTTCAAAATCAAAACGAAAATGTGATCCACTTTTCAAATAATTTTTGCAATGGGAATAATCTCGACCACGTTACGATTGAAAATATTTGTTCTCAACAATTTCAAAGTGAAAATCCTCATGTTAATAACTATAAATTGGATTTTGTTGAGCAAATGAATGAAATTTACGATGATCACACGGATTTGTTGGTTGAAACATATATGAAACAATGTGAGAAACAAAATCAAATTCCAACGTGTGACGAGTCAAGTGATAATCCACCTTTTACCCAAATCGATGATTTTCAAATAACAACTTTTGAAATTGAAAATGAAATTCTTAATGAAGTTGTAGAAAATTTGGTAATTGAGTTGGATTTCAATTCTTTTGAGGGTGTGGAACCAAATTTAAAATTTGATCTTCCTTTTTTCAATTTCAAAATTTTAAATACAATAACTTCGGATTTTGAACTTGAGATACGCAATGAAGTTCTTGATAATCCAACAAAAGAAGACGAATTTAACGAACACGATTTATTTGGAATTTTTCAAAACGAGTTGTTGAATTCTGAAGGGGAAGATTTAAAACACCATTTTGATTTTGAAATCAACAATTTCGAAAAAAATTCAATGATGAGTTTGAATCTCAATTTGGTGAAAATAAATGTTAACTTCAATCAATCATTATATCTACCCCAAAAATCATCAAAAATAAAACAACTCATGCGATTTTTAATAAAACGACATTCGTTTTCCCAAATAAACATTCAACTTTGAAATCATTTACGGTTTGGTTTTTCGAGCTTAAGCTGTGTCTTGCATACTTGACGAGACAAATGAATCGGTCTTTAGAAGACCGTTTCATTTACTTTTTGATGATATACTTTCTGATCTCGTGTAAATACCGTTCGTTTTCATGTAAATATAGGTTATCTTTTTCTTTTATTTTTCTCCTTTCACTTGGCTGACCGTGGGGACATAGTCAAAATCAAGTGTGGGGGAGTCTCATCATTTTCAATTTTTCAAGGTTTATTTTTGCATTCTCTTTCCAAAACTAAAGAAAAAACTCAAAAAAAAATCTTTAAAAAAAGTCTTTTTAAGCATTTTGATTTATTTTTAAAAGAAACACTATAAGGTAAATATATGGTTTTGGGTAATTAAATTAAAAATTTTGAAAATTTATTTGTCTTAACAAAAATAAAAATGAAGTTTGATTACAAATAATAATAGTTTAACTAGTATATAGGAAGGTTCATACGTGTTAATTATGAAATATCCTAATTGAAAATCTTTGTTTTAAAAAGTGGTGAATTCAAATAAAAGGATATAACATTTTTTTTGTCTTCTAAGTTAAATGGTGCTAAGATGATTTTGCAAAACTCTATCTTTAAAAAAAATCACAAAAAAAACAAAAATATTTCTTGTATATATGTATATATTTTTAATAAACACCTAGAGTCGTGTGTTCACTCGCCATGCTCTGTACCCTTCTCACGTAAGCCCGAAAGGCAGTGCACGATCGGTATATCTGGCCTCAGTTTATTCGAATTAGGTGTGTGTATATATATAAAAAATCTTTTATTAATAACGCCTACAGTCAATAAGTGTTCACACATGTGTGTTCACTCGCCACGCTCTGTATTCCCCTCACATAAGTCCGCAAAGCAGTGCACGGGTAATATATCTGGCCTCAGTTTATCTGAGTTAGGCATTTTCAAAAAAAAATAGAGAAAGTAAGAAAATGAAATCCAAGAACTATTTTAACTTGTTTGATTTGACTTGTTATTGAAAAGAAATGAAAATACCACTTTGATAAACTTTGATAATCAACTAAGGACCTATTTCATAGTTACACTGTATTATCGACCGAAACAATGAGTTAAACTATTGTCTATTTGTTATGATAACTTAATTTTTGTTGGAAATTTTGACGAGTAAATGACTTAAATTTTCAAGATAATGACCAAAATTATATTTAACTTATTCATGTTAATTTAAAATAAATCCTTCATTTGTAAATATTTTCAAAAATTCGCATTCATCTCTTTGTAAATAAATCTTGCATTTTGTAAATATTTTCATCCCGCGTTTGGATTTTGTGGGTAGTATCCGCTGAAAACCCTCACGAGACAACACTCGTCCTACTGGAGACACCCAAAGGTTTAACGGCTTGTTGCATACGCTCAATGCAATCGTGCTCCCTACGAAAATGGATTTATCTTAGTTTTTCCTTTATTCGAGGACGAACAAAAAGATAAGTGTGGGGGTATTTGATGTGCACGTAAATGTGCATGTTTTTACCACCATATTTAATCTATTTAAATTAAATAAATGATCATATTGGGTATTTTAACGTGTTTAAACCAAAATTCAAATTATTTCAAATCGTCACATATTCATCTTCATCCAGGGGCAAAATGATCATTTTTGTGCATATATTAATTTTCTAAAATTTAATTGAAAATTTCTATGTTATTTTGTAGGAATTTAAATTCATATACAAGTGGCTTCACGAAGATATATACATGCACAAGAGTGAATACAAAGGAATGGAGATGGAAATAATTCAAAGCCATGATCATGGAGGACCCCACCTACCCACCTTCCTTCATGTACAAATTAGAAGCTAATCCACTTGCTAATGGCCATTACACTTTCATGCACACTTTAAGATTTTATAGTGGTTCAGCAAATCAGGGCCTACGTTCACTTTAAGATTTTATTGCTTATATCTGACTTAGAGGTATAAGTTCTTAGGGGTCAGTACAATTCCGACACTTAGATTTTCAGAATTACAAGAATATAGAGTAGGGAAGAACTAGAGCTAAAAGATCATGAAAAATGCACCCTACCCTCTTGTTTATAGAGGTAGGGAGCATAATATCTCACACAAATTATCTCCAAGCCATTATCCGTAATTTAGACCAATTCTCCTAAGCAAATAGGTGCCAACTCATCAGTTTGTATGGGTCAGTACAACTCCAAGGTTAGGGTTCGGTACTGACCCATTGGATGGCCAATATAGATGTCTTCAACTCTTTATCTTGGCTCGTATCATGGTTAGCTTCATAATTCCATAATTGTTTGCACCAATATTATCTCGCTTCTGGATCCAAATGATGGAGTTGTGGAAGAACATAATTATAGCTTCAAGTGTTCATGGAGATTGATGGAGAATTGTGTTGGATCAACAAAACAACTTTGAAAATAGGCTATTAGCATCAAGTAAGACTAGTAGGAAGAAGATGGACTCCATTGGGGAAGAAAATTATAGTCGGTACTGACCCATAGGGTGGGGTTAGTACAGACCCATAACTTAGGCGATTCTATGTTTGTCTTGCCTTGATTTTTTTTGTATTAGCCTTATGACTCTATTCGTGCTTGGTTCCTGGACTCTTAGGCTATCTCTTTGGGCTTTCTGGCTTGATAACTCCAAGTTCGATTAATTCGGTCTGTCCGAATATCGCCTGGTCAAAAGGCTGAATAACAAGAGAGTTCTTTGATCAAATATTTTGAACCCAAAGAAAAAAAGCTCATAGAAATCAATTTTCTATACGAAAATATATTTTGGAATAAAGATCGTATTTCTTATTCAAATATTAAGTATCAATTATTATTATTACGATTATCGTTTCCGATTTTTTTTATGAAGCAAAAATGATTATTCACTCTCTTCATTCAAACTGCACCTTAAATCACATCTATTCTTGTACATTCGATTTTCTTTCTAAATGGTCGAACTATTCGAAGAATACTCTTTCTACAACATCATAACGAACTCTTTACAAAAGAGCACTAGATCATCCTTAACATTTAAGGATATCAAATATGTTGCACTTTGCATAAACTGGTCAAACTAACATTTCAACGATCAAGTCTTAGATCTATTTAGTAGTTTTGGTCTATTATTGCATTTAACATAATACGATCTTTACTATAATCAATAAAATTGAATACCCGATCTCATAGTATAGTTTATGTGTTTGCTTCAAATGAACTAATTTGATCAAAGTATCGTAAATTACGAACTATTAGTACAAAAAGTGGCACAAACAGCCAAGAAATTAAGTAGAGAATCAAAATGAAGAATGTAAATGGAAAATTAGTAAAAAAAAGACAGCAAATGTTTATAGTGGTTCGGCCAATTGTTGCCTACATCCACTTAAAATTTCTATTGATTATCTTGATGTTTTATAAGTATAGTTCTTATGGTTCAGTATCACTCCATGGCTAATTACAAGGAAATATATTATAATTGCAAGAAAGAAAAACGATCCTCGAAAATGAGCCACTAGCCTCCTATTGATAGCTGTAGGTCATTGGGAAATGCTCCACCATGTCTTCCTCTACAATCTCCACTACTCAGCAGTGGTTGTCCTCAAGAAAATGTGGCCATATCAGCAAGCAGTTATGGATCAATACTGATCCATAAGATTCACTTATGGATCGATCACTTTGCCTTATGTGATATCGTCTTGTCGTTTGCTTCATGACCTATCTTATTTGCATGGTTATGAGCTTGTTTCCGAGCTAACATGACGGGGATCGGTAGAGGAGTAGAGTTGCTGATTTCTAGTGCTCGAGCCATTTGATAGCAAACAATGTGCGAACGATTAGTGGTGCCTGAAATAGATTGTTGAAACCATAACTTGGTAGTTGGAGGAAGATAGGGCATTTCTAAAGAAGTTCTATGGATCAGTACTAATCCATTGGGATTGATCAATATCGATCCATCACTTGGATGTATATTGATTTGGAATTTTGTTCAATGGCTTGGCTTCCATCTTTTGGTCTTGATTGAACTTGACTTGTAGGCTTTACAACTATCTCTTCGAGCGTCCTGCCTCAATAGTTTTTAAGTTTGATCCGTCAAGTTTGTATAGATACTACCTAGTCAAAAGGCTAGATAACACTTTCTCCCAAAGCACATCTAGTTTCCAACATGATGTGCTTTGAATCAGGATAAGTCGAGATTGCCATATCGGACTCCAATCCATGCTATGAACAGTTGTTATTCTTCCTTCGGACTTTTTTAGTAAAATGCCATGTCTTTAGCTATTCGTTATGACGTTTCACCAGCATCGAGGACTATAAAACTGGAGTGTGCTCTCATGCTCTATCATTTCGAGCTCGATAACTTTGAACTGGTTCATTTTTAGGATCTTTCAGGTTTGAATCTGTTTTCTTTTGATTCTAATTATGGAAAGTTGAATATGTGCATTACACGCATATACACGCACATTCTTATGGAGCTGTCTGAGCATATGCACATACACATACATGCATATATGGGTCTTCATCCCTTTCTTTTTATCTTTTTTTATTTATTCTTTCAATACCGATCCATGGGCTAGATTAGTACCGATCCAAGCCATAGAAATAGGCAAGTCAAATGCCTTTTATTTTGGTTCAGAGGGTATATTACGCAACCCGTTTCTCTTTCTTCCACACTTTATCTCCTAATTGAAATCAAGCTTTTGGGTCAGCCATTAAAACTTCTTGTTGGTAGAATTTTGCACCGCTACCCTTTGACTTAAGAACTGCCACCCATCTTCGACTTGCACCTGACATTGCTGCTTGCCCTATTTGAATCGTACCCGATCAATCTTGGGCCAAACCCTCAATTAGAAGTCCATAACTTAAATCGACCATTCTCTTCAAGCTTAAACGATCTTAGGTAGGCGGTAGAGATGGACGTTGGTGAACTTCACTTCGATGGCGGAGCTTATAGAGCTGGGGAGATGACGTAAAACAGTCAAGCTGGGGAGAAGCTTATGGAGCTGGGGAGATGACGTAAAACAGTCAAAATCCCCATAACTTAAAATGCCATTGAAAACTTCATGTCAATGTCATCGCTGACATGAAGCCTATGGGGATGTTTAGCGACTGAACATCTTTTTCATTCTTTGTAGATGTACCATGTAGGCCCAGCAATGCTACTCTAGTATGGACTCTCCGATAGCTTTATGAAATTCCTAAGGCAAGAGAGAGGCTAAGACATTGCTTAGCAAGGAGAATCTACGAGCTTATAACTTGTTGGATCCAGATTATAGTGTCAATCTTGCTTCTGAAACTAGTGATAGTGGTGAGGACAATTCTTCATCTGGAGATAATGGGCATCATTCAACGGTGCCCCAGTTCGAAGTCCAGTTATTAAGGTTGAAGGTGCAGGAGAACACTTTGATGAAGGTAAAGGTGATGGAGCTGGTCATAATAATGATGATTTGGGCCATGACACATCTGTTGATGAGGAGGACGATGACCAATAACCTCTTCAAAGAAGAAGTCTCAAGATTAAAATCACCAAAAGGCAGACCCCAACTCCACCTCCACCAGTAACAACTGCATTTGAAACTCCCATATAGACTTCTGAGGATATGTATGCTGATTTGGGGCCAATTTCGGATGAGATCCCTTCTTATGGCCTTGCAAATGCATTGGGGATGTTGCGTCCTCCATTCGTTTTCAAGAAGATGTGCCTTCAACTAAAGCAGGGCAGATTATCCTTGTCAGCAAAATTCTAACCCATAATATGTCGAGGGGACACTAGGACACTTGCATGCACACACACATGCACTGCACTTTGCTCAGCCTATGTCATGTTCTCGTTTTGTCCAGGCTGATTTCTCTTTGTTTTATTTGCAGGTTCAATGGAACAGCGTGGTTTGTACGAGGATATTGGGATCAAATGGCATATCAACCGAGAAGCAAACCAACTGTGCGACCCCACATGAACAGTTATGATTCTGATTCTAGCCGGCATTCAAGCCGTGATCAAAGAGGCAGAGAGAAGGGCTATAGGCCATACAACTCGTTGTCGAGGCATCGATCTAGTTCCAGTTTACCCCCATCTAGGGGTTCGACAAGGCACTCCAGCCGCCACAATGACGTTCCTCGTGATGACCCTTCTCGTGCATCCCTCTTCGCCAAGCACACAACGCCGTCTTACAAGATTTCAATCGACGAACGAAGTCCGCTGCTTTCGATTCCTCTCAACATAGAGCTAGTAAGATGCCTATTGAGCAGCCTTCGGAACAGCTTATTGTTGAAGCAGAGCAGCCAGTGGAGTCCAACCCTTAGATAGCTAAATTGCAACATCGCTTTCCAAAAATCAACTTTAAAGGTTGCAAGTTTGTCCCAATTTGAAAGATATTCCTTATGATATCAAGGGTCAGAAAGTAGCGTACATTAGTGACGTGTATGATTAGTACTTCACTTGGAGGAGGTTGGTTAAGCAAATTTCTGAATATGCCAAGAGCTTGGAGACTGAGGCCATGGGACTATGGCTTATGGCAAATTAGAATGACGAGAATATCACTCATCTTGATGCAGAGGTTGCCCAGCTGAAGAATGCAAAGGTGGAAGCCGACCAAAAAGTCAAGGACTTAAATACGGCGATCAAGCGGGAAATAAAAGACCACTTAAGCCAAGTTGAATCTGTTCATCACAGGAATTTTAAGCTAGTTGAAGAGGTTAAGGAGCTAAAGGCACGACTTGAAAAAGCAAAGAAGGAGAAATATGAGGCCCTTCAAACAACTTAAAAATACTACGAAGAAATGATCGACACTCGTAAACAAAGGGACAATGCATTGGACAAAGCCAAGAATATGGATGAGTTGGTGGAAACCGCAGAGAGGCGGGTTAAAGGCAAGTTCGAGCCACTCATCACCAATTACAACGCCAACGCACTCAACTTAAGAGATTTGGCATGGCTTGGTAAAGGTTATCCTTGAGCACCAACGTTTGCCTTGGAGCATATTGTGTAGGAAGAGCAACAACATTTAGAAGGAGGTGAAGTAAATCCGACAGAGTTAGAGAGCAAGATTCTAAGTCCATTAGAAATTGAGGTGCTCAAAGCAGGTGAGCTTATCATACACTCGTAGTTGGCTACTATAGTTCAGAAAGATCAAGCTGAAGGCTCCAGCACTACTCCTCAGGATATTACTATAGGCCTCACTTCTGGGCCTCCAACAACATCTATTGCTTCGTCTGTCCCTCCCTAGAATCCTGATGTGCCAAAATGCCAAAAATAAACATGCTATCTCCTATTCAAGAAGGGAATTCAGATGGTACGCCCATCCATACGAAACCTCAATCCGGTGGAGGTATATCGTTGACCTCACCCATATTTGAGAAGGCGCAAATGACACCGATCAATATCGCTAGTGCCGCCTTTGATTTTTCTCAAAATTTAGGTCAGTCTACGGTTTCTAGTCTCCCAAAGGAAGGCTCCTAACCAATACAACAAGTGACAACAAACAATTCAACTGTCGTGACTATTTCCAGGATGACTCCGAGCATTCCAACTGGCAACACTCCAGGCCCTGGTGAGCAAATTATTCATGCTTTGTAAAAAGAGGGGCCCGGTGACCTCCAGGATACGCAAGATGATGATGATGTTCATATTACCGAGTCGATTGATCTTGCTTAAGGGCTTTTAATGAGCAAGCTTCTTGAACTACAACTCAAGTCCCTACAGAGTTTAAGCAAGAGTGGGTTGACTTCATCCCTCCTCCTCTATCTATCGCTTTTCCTAGTGAGACCATTTTCGTTTCGGTTATGCTACCTTTAGCCATAAGCACTTAAGGTGCACATACTGCCTCGTTGCATAGTTCGCCTTCAAAGGGCAAAGGAAGACACCAGAGAGGTCCAGTGCACCATCTTCTGCGGATGAGAAGAAGAAGAAGAAGTCCAAGAAGTGATCATTTGTCTCCTTCATGTTTTTGGTTGTATAACCATAGGACCTGTTATGCTTTTTGTTTTCAGGCTGGCTTTGTGCAGGTTCGGCCCATGCCTTTGCTTTCAGTTTCGATGTCAATAACACTTGTACTTTTCATCTAAGTCTTATTTTGACTGTGAATAATATAAACTTTTTGTTTCACTAGAATCTTGTATGAATTTGACTAAGTGTTTGAGAAATGCACTTTATATTCAACATGTTTGCAATCCACTTCTCATCATCATCATTAGACTAAGTTACTAGTTCATTCCACTATTTAGGTGGATAAGGGACGATTATCAGAGCGTCTATCCGTACATGCCTAGACATGACCATGCCCAACTCTGGAACTTGTCGAATTTCGATTGCTTAGAGAAATAACTTAAACATTCATTTTAGGGATGATTTAAGTGTGATCACGCCTAACTTTGGGCGTCAGTTGAAACGATTCATTTCAAGATGGCAATTTGGGCATCCTACTTCGGGATGCGTGCTTTGACCATGCCAAACTCAGGGCATTGGTTGAGGTTTAGTCACTTAAGATGGTGGTTTGGACATCCCTATCTGAGATGTTTACTTGCGATCACGCCTAACTACGGGAATTAATCGAAGTTTGTAAGAGATCTCACCTAACTCTGGGCACAGACCTTTCGTCTTGCCTAGGCAAGGTATGGATGCTTTGCCAAACTCTGGGCATGAGCTGCAAAGGCGAACTATCCCATTCAGCCTCTGAATGTTTATACTCCTTCCCACATGTCATGGGTTGGAGGTGTTGTTGGGTATTTATCTTTGGATACCAAGCGTGGTTGAGCTTCGTGCATCTGATCATGGACTGTAGAAGTTTAGTTGACACCAATATCTGGGTACCTGCACACCTACACTTTGCAGAGGCAGGTTCATTTTAAAACAACACCGTTCACAGTATAAAATCAAATATTAACAGATTCAGTAGCTCCTGAATTCACTTCTTTTTGTAAACAATTGAAATGACAGATTCTGTCTAGCTACACAGCTTTGATTAAATATGTACAAATTTACTTCAAGTGAAATAGCATCGTAAGTGCTTACTATTCCATGCCCGTGGGAGTAAAATCCCATCCACCATTGCCAGCATGAATGTGGCATCTCCAAGATTATGTTCAATTGCGTATAGACCTTCCTAACTCAGGTCCAAGTTCCCATGGCCTAGGAAGATTCATTTGAGAACGAGGCCGCCAATTTCAAAGGTTCGATCTTGACCTTGGTGTTGTAGTATTGGGCGACTCAGCTTCAATAGGCAGCTGCCCTCAAGTCGGTTTCATCATGCTTCTCATCGATCATATCGAGGGATGCCAGTAGGAGTTCTCATTCATTTGTAGATTATAGTGAATCACTCAATGAGAATGTACTTCAAGTTCAACGAGGATCATAGCTTTTAATCCGTAAGCCATGGCGAATGGAAAATGGCCGGTCATGGACTTTTGCGTTGTTTGATAAACCCAAAGTGCTAATGGAAGTTCAGCAACCCACTTGCCCTTGGCCTTCTCCAATTGCTTCTTAAGAATGGACTTGATAATCTTGTTTACTGCTTCAACCTATCCATTCGCCTGAGGGTGTGCCACCGTTTCAAATCTCTTCTCAATGTGATGATGGCGGTAGAAACGTCAAACTCGACGCTGTCGAATTGGGTCTCTGTTATCGAAAATAATCATTTCCAAAAATCTGAAATGACAGATGATGTTTCTGACCACGAAGTTGATTACTTTCTTTATGGTGATTGTGGCTAACGGCTCTACCTCAGCCCATTTTCTAAATTAATCAACATCGATTATGGCATATTTCATACCACCTTTAGACATTGGTAGCACACCAATGATATCGATTCCCCAAACTGAAAATGGCTAAAGACTGACCATTTGAGTGATCACCGTTGGTGGGGCTCTTAGAATCTTAGCAAATCTCTAGCACTTGTCACACTTTTTGGTTTAATCAACTACATCTCGATTGACAGTAGGCCAGAAATACCCGTAATAAAGGATCTTCTTCGCTAGGATTTGTCACTCAATGTGGTCGCTGCATGCCCTTCATGTACTTCTCTTAGGACTTGCTTGCCCTCATCGTTGGCAATACACTAAAGCACAGGAAGTGAGAATCCCTTCCTGTAAAGTACTCCCTCTTTCATGATGAATCTTAAAGCTTTACAAAGGAGTTGACATTACTCACTTTTCCTGTCAGAAAGGAATCCTCTCTACAGATAGTTCTTTTTCGGAGTCATCCATGACGCCTTCTCACATTCGACCTATCAGGAAGGTCGATGCTCGGAGCCAATAGTACTTCCACCGGGATCGGACCTATGAGTTGCTCATTCCCAGAACTGACTAACTTAACCAGCGAGTTGGCCTTTGCATTTTCCTCTCTGGGAATATGCATTATGGTGTAATATTCAATATCACAAAGTAGCTCAAGGGCTCAGTCGAGAAAAGGAGGTAGCCTTGCTCCTTCTGCCTGAAACTCTTTTCTCTCTTAACATACCACTGGCTAGGAATCACAGAAGATATGCAAACTTTTAACACCCAGTTCCTTGGCGATCTTCAGTCCTATGATCAAGGCCTCATACTCCGCATCGCTGTTTGTTGCAGGAACGTCGAGTTTCAGAGCGTAACAAATCGAATGTTTCTTTGGAGTCACCAGCATGACTCCAGCACCAGAACAATGTTCGTTGGATGCATCATCCACGTATATTTTCCATCTGGCATTCTGCTCTCCATTGCTCTCCGGAGTGTCATCTCGCGTAGTGTATTCAGCAATAAAATCCACCGAAGTTTGACCCCTGGATTGCTCCGAGGGTGATAGGTTATTTCATACTGGCTTAATTCGACATTCCATTTCAATGATTTTCCAGAATTCTCAAGTCGTTGCAGGACCTATCTCAATGGCTGGTCGGTCAGAACTTCGATCGGATAAGCCTGAAATATGGATGGAGCTTTCTCGAAGCAATCAACAGGCAGTATGCGAGATTTTTCAGCTTCAGATAGTTTCTTTCTGCTCATGTCAACCACTTACTAATGTAGTACACCAACCTTTGGATTTGGAACTCCTCATGTATGAATGCGGCACTCAAAGCGTGCACTGCCTGATAAATAAACAAGTCCTCATCCTCCAGTGGTTGCGACGGAATAATGGGTCTCTCTAAGTGATCCACTAGAGTTGGAATGCATCTATACATTCTTGCGTCCATGTAAAATTCCACTTCCCCTTCTTGATGACGTCGAACAAAGGGATGCATTGCTAGTGGCTCTGGAAATGAATCTACTCAGGGCGGCGACCTTCCCATTCAAGCTTTGGACCTCTTCGATCATTTTCGGGGCTTTGATGTTCCTTAATGCCTCGATCTTCTTTCGATTAGCTTCGATTCCAAAGGATTTCACTATGAAGCCTAAGATATTCCTTGATGCAACGTCGAATAAGCATTTCAAATGGCCAAGCTTCATCCCGTATTTTCGAAGAACGCTAAACATCTCTACCAAGTCATTAATGTGGTTCCTCGATCACTGTGACTTCACGAGCATATCGTCCATATAGACCTCCATTGAGCACCCTATTTGATCTTTATAATCTTGTTTATTATTATGAAATAATTCAATAGGTTAGATTTAGTATTCGGGTTAGCCCAATTGCTCAAACTCAGGCCTACTACTACATTTCTAATTTTCTTTATAAAGTACTGTAGCGTGTATGTGTGCAGTAGACATTGCTCTCGAATAAGAAATAATAATGGTTGTATCTTCTTCTTTAATAAAACTCTGAATTACTGTTTTCCTAGATTTCGAATTCAAGTATTTCTGTATTCCTATTTTATTACATGGTATCAGAGCGATTACGATCCTCAAAATCTAGGGCTTCAATTATCAGAGTCTAGAGTTTCTCAAATTCATCATGGCTGAAAACAAAAACACCACAATGATTGATGTCGTGCCAATCATGTCGAAAATCACAGATCGGAAGCTAACGAATTCAAATTATCTGGAGTGGAGTAAAACAATTAGACTTTATCTTCGGAGTATCGATAAGGATGAACATTTGATCAAAGATCCTCCAACAACACAAGAACCTAATGATCTGATTTGGTTAAGAGAGGATGCAAGATTATTTTTGCAAATACGAAATTCAATTTATAACGAAGTAATTAATTTGATTAATCACTGTGAGTTTGTGAAGGAATTGATGGAGTATGTTGAATTTCTTTATTCAGGAAAGGGAAATTTAACTAGGATGTTTGATGTGTGCAAAGCTTTTTACAGAGCAGAGAAAAGAGATCAGAATCTTACTAATTACTTCATGAAATTCAAACAAACATATGAAGAATTCAATGAGTTGTTACCAATGAGTGCTGATATTAAGGTTCAACGAAATCAACGAGAACAAATGGCTATAATGAGTTTTCTTGGTGGGTTACCCTCAGAGTTTGATGCTGCTAAATCACAAGTACTGTCTGGAGCATCAATTACTTCATTACAAGAAGTGTTTAGCCGTATACTTCGAACTGAGACACCAAATACTGGACCTAGTAACAATACAAGTAACAGTGCTTTAATAAGTTCAAGTCAGAATCCTACTGCTTATCACAATTCATGGAAGCCACCAATGGATTTCAGACCACCATGGAACTCCATCCAACGACCAGATTCGTGGAGACCCCCATCAACACAATCATGGAGACCACAGAGAAATGCAGGAAGATCAAACAACAAAATTTGTTCATATTGCAAGAAACCAGGTCACTTAATCTCTGAATGCAGAAAGCTTCAATATAACTATCAAAAAAATCAAGGATCTCCTAATGCAAATAAAATTGTGCTTATGACTGCTGATGAATTTGCTAACTATTCAAAATATCATGAAGAATTGCAAAATAGAGTGCAACAATCATCTGCAGATACTCAGTCATCATCTGTATCTATATCCACTCTTGCTAATACAAATAAACAAACTTCTAGATGGGTAATCGATTCTGGAGCAACTGATCATATGTCAGGTAACTCGAGATTGTTTACAGACCTTAAAATATATAAACATGGACAAAATGTTATTTTAGCAGATGGTTCTCAGTCAAATGTTCAAGGCACTGGTAATATCAATACTTCACCACCATTGAAATCTGTCTTATTCATACCATCTCTATCATATAACTTGTTATCAGTAAGTCAGATAACTAAAAGTATGAATTGCAGTATATCTTTCTTCCCTGAAAAGTGTGTTTTCCAGGATCTTATGACGAAGCAAATTATTGGTAAAGGACATGAATCAGGTGGCCTTTATATTCTGGACTCTCTACCTGTTGCTTGCTTTAGTGTAGATACTGCTATTAAAGTTCATCAACAACTTGGTCATCCTTCACTCACTCTGTTCAAAAGTCTTTGTCCTCAATACAATAATCTATTTACTCTTAACTGTGAAGCATGTCAATATGCTAAACTTCATCGTAGTAGTTTTAAACCAAGAATAAATAAGCGTGCAAGTGCACCATTTGAACTTGTACATTCAGATATTTGGGGACCGTCATCTACTGTTTCTAAAGCTGGTTTTAAATACTTTGTAACATTTGTAGATGATTATTCACGTGTTACATGGTTATTTCTAATGAAGCAAAGATCTTAAGTGTTTTCTATTTTTTGTGATTTTCACACTGAGATTCAAAATCAGTTCAAAATTAACATTAAAACTTTAAGGAGTGATAACGCAAAGGAATATACATCTCACACCTTCAATACATATTTAACTCAGAATGGTATTTTACATGAAACATCTTGTGTTGATACTGCATCACAAAATGGAGTTGCTGAGAGAAAGAATCGCCATTTACTTGAAACTACTCGTGCATTGCTGTTTCATATGAAGGTGCCAAAGATGTTTTGGGCAGATGCAGTGTTAACTGCATGTTATCTTATTAATAGACTTCCATCTATAGTTCTCAATTTTGAGATCCCATATAAAGTATTATTTCCTAATAAAGAACTACATCCTATTAAGCCAAGAATATTTGGATGTGTGTGCTTTGTTAGAGATGTGAATCCTCAAAGGGGTAAACTTGATCCAAAATCTTTAAAGTGCATCTTCGTTGGATACTCAAGGTTGCAGAAAGGATACAGATGCTTCTGTCCAAGTTTAAATAAATATCTAACTTCAATAGATGTTAACTTCATGGAGGATGTGTCTTATTATCAACAACAACTCAATTCATCAAGTCAGGAGGAGAATAATGCATCATTTAATTTACAAAATCTAGAGGAGGAAGATGACTTTCTAGTGTACTCAACACTTCAACAAGAATCTGAACCACCCAACAATGTAGAAATCATACCCACAACTGATCCAGATCTTGATTTGCCAATTGCTCTTAGAAAAGGAAGAAGACAGTGTACTTATCCCATAGCTGAGTTCATATCATATAATCATGTTCCTAAAAACATCCATTCATTTATTACCTCACTTGACATTGTGAATATTCCCAAGACAATTACAGAGGCATTATCCAAAACAGAATGGAAGGAAGCAATGATAGAAGAAATGAATGCTCTAGAGATGAATAATACATGGGATCTGGTTGTTTTACCAGATTCAAAGAAAACTATTGGATGCAGGTGGATATTTACAGTTAAGATGAATCCAAATGGAACAGTATCTAGATACAAAGCTCGATTGGTGGCTAAAGGTTATGCTCAGGTATATGGTATGGACTATTCAGAAACGTTTTCTCCTGTTGCTAAAATGACATCTATCAGACTGTTTATTGCTTTGGCTGCTAGGTTTAATTGGAAACTTCAACAATTAGATATAAAGAATGCATTTCTTCATGGTGATCTTAATGAGGAAATCTATATGGTGCAACCTCCTGGATTTATTGCTCGAGGAGAAGAAAATATGGTATGTAAACTTAAAAAAACTCTCTACGGTTTAAAGCAAAGCCCAGTTGCTTGGTTTGGGAAATTTAGTCAGACACTTGAAAGATTTGGAATGAAGAAATGCAAAAGTGATCATTCAGTGTTTTACAAAACATCTAAACAAGGTATAATCTTGTTAGTTGTATATGTGGATGATATAGTTATAACTGGAAATGATGAATCAGGCATAATCAGTCTAAAACAATTCATTCATACTCATTTTCAAACAAAAGATTTAGGGGAGTTAAAATACTTTTTAGGAGTAGAAGTTATGAGGAGCAACAGAGGTATATTACCGTGTCAAAGAAAGTATATCCTAGACTTGTTAATAGAGACTGGAAAACTTGGAGTGAAGCCTCAAACTACTCCACTAATACCCAATCTTAGACTCAGTGGTGATGAAGAACCTTTTGATAATCCAGAGAGATATAGGAGATTGGTAGGCAAATTAAACTACTTAACTATAACCAGGCCTGATGTAGCATATGCAGTTAGTATAGCCAGTCAATATATGTCTTCTCCAAGTAAGCAACATTGGTTACTACTTGAACATATTCTTGGGTATTTGAAAAGAACATCTGGACATGGCATCATGTATGCTAACCATGGTCATATGAAGTTAGAAAGCTTTGCAGATGCAGACTGGGCTGGGTCAAGAGAAGATAGGAGATCTACTACTGGATTCTGTGTATTTCTTGGAGGAAACTTGGTATCATGGAAAAGTAAGAAGAAGAATATAGTGTCACGATCTAGTGCTGAATCTGAATATCGTGCCATGTCTAAAGCTATTTGTGAAGTTATGTGGATTAAGCATTTGTTGAGTGAATGCAGTTTAGAGTTTGAGCAGCCGGTTGAGTTGTGGTGTGACAATAAGGCAGCTATATACATTGCATCGAACCCAGTTTTTCACGAAAGAACAAAACATATCGAAGTAGATTGCCATTTCATTCGAGATAAAGTTCAAGGAGGAGAAGTTATAATTAAGCATATTCAAACTAAGGATCAACCAGCAGACTTGCTTACTAAAGCTGTGAATGGAGAGAAGATCAAGTATTTGAGTGACAAGTTGGGATTGTTTGATATTTACAACCCAACTTGAGGAGGAGTATTATGAAATAATTCAATAGGTTAGATTTAGTATTCGGGTTAGCCCAATTGCTCAAACTCAGGCCTATTACTACATTTCTAATTTTCTTTATAAAGTACTGTAGCGTGTATGTGTGCAGTAGACATTGCTCTCGAATAAGAAATAATAATGGTTGTATCTTCTTCTTTAATAAAACTCTGAATTACTGTTTTCCTAGATTTCGAATTCAAGTATTTATGTATTCATATTTTATTACATTTATCAATCTTCGGTAAGTTGCTTCAGTGTTCTTCAATCCAAAGGGCATAACAAGATAGTAGTACAATCCTAGGTCAGCAATAAAGCTGGTGTGTTTCTAGTCTGGGACATGCATCAGAATCTGATTGTATCCAGAGTACACATCCATGAATGAGAGCAGTCCATACCCAGCCAACGAGTCCACTAGCTGCCTTGTTCAGGTCTAAATAGTCAATGCATGTCCTCCACTTCTCGTTAGCTTTTTTACCAGGACTGGATTGGATACCCAGTTCGGGAATATGGCATCGCAAATGAAGTCGTTGTCTCTTAACTTCTCCACTTCTTCTTTAATTGCAGCGGATCTCTCTGGACCCAGGTTGCGGCGTTTCTGTTTCATAGAAACACATTTAGGATATACATTTAATGAGTGGCTTGCTATCTCCAGCAATATTCCACACATGTCTGAGTAAGTCCAGGCAAGCACATCCAGGTTCGCCTGGAGAAAACCAACTAACTTTTTTATCATCTTCATGCCAAGCTACGATATGACCTTCAGGACCCGTGTAGGATCATCCTGGCTGATCAAGATGTTGATTGTCAATTTGGTAGGAGCTGCTCTTCCATCCTCTGGCTCTTTCCGTGGATCTATATCCTTATGGAACCAACTGGCTACCCGAGCCAGGGCTCAGGTGGTGGTTGCTAAGCCTTAATGCGGAGAGTCCTCTCCATACACTTTCCTTTCTCTCTTTGCCTCACCTCTTTCGACTCGGTGACATAGCACTCGCGGCCAAGCCTTTGATCACCTTGCACTATTCCCACACCGTTCTCTGTCGGGAACTTCATTGTTAAGCCTCATGGAATAATGGCCACTTGAAATTCAACAAGGGTCGATCGACCCAAAAAGGCATTATAAGTTGAATAAATATCCAACATAACAAAAGGCATGACATGCACTCTCTTGCGATCACCCTCTCCAAGCACCACTGGTAGATCCACACATCCACTGGCTCAGTAGCAGTTTTGTTAAATCCCTGGATCTGAGATTTACACGGCTTTAAGTCTCTGCCCTTCAGAAGCATTTGGTTGTAGGCTTTCTTGAATAAAATATTGACTGAACCCCCACAGTCAATCAGCACGTTCCTTATAACAACAGGGCCAATCATGGCCGATATCACTAATAGATCAATCATTGGGGCCTCTACCCCATCAACATCTTTATTTCCGAAAATAATAGCATCTGTCATGGTTTTGAGTTTTTGTGCCGGAACATCATCTTCAACGGCGAAATAACTCTATTCACCGCGTGCTTCAATGCATCTACATATCGCTTCATCTCGTTCTAGCTCTTCTTAGCAGGATGAGGTCCTCCAATAATAGTATTGATCAACAATCAATCTCAAGCTACCTAGGCTCATCAACACTAAGCCCGGCTTGCCCCTGATGGGGTTTGAGTTCCTTGACCGCCATTCTGCAGGGCTTGCACAAACTATTGTTACTTCTTCTTATGGATCAAATCTTCGATCACATCACGTAAATGTCTGCATTCATTGGTGTTGTGACCATGCATTTCATGAAATCTGCAAAACTTGCCAGCCTTTTCTCCTTTTTAGTCGACTCCCTCGAAGCCGGGTTTCTGTATTGCTCCTTGCCTTGAGTAGCCAAATATATGTTCTTAATCGAGTTATTTAATGCAGTTGTCAAAATTTTGGATTCTTGGATGCCTCCTAGAATCCGATTTCTTATCTTTTAGAACTATTGTCGTCCTTGCTCTGTCCACTACTTCAATTTTCCACATTAACATCGACATTGCCGGAACTCCCTCCGGATTGTTTTACAGTAACATTGCTTTGTGTCACTTAGACTGATTGACCAGCATCAGCCTTTCTAGCTGTAGTACTTGCCTTCTTAAGCCCAAGACTCGATTCTCCTTTCTATAGAACATGTCGGTTTCATCTTCAACCACCTCACGAAATCAGTCTTGGGATGAATCCCCCTAATCAGTGCCATCAACACAATATCTTCTTAAGCATTGATTACCTCAGTCATTGTAGTATTAAACCCGTGTAGTAAATCTTTCGAAGACACTCCCGCTCCCTTAAAGAGGTTAGAAAGTGATATGACGTCCTTTGGACGGGTAATATGCATACAGAATTGCTCAATGAACTTTCGCTCTAATTGCTTGAAGACAATATGGCTCTTGGCGGTAGCCGGGTGAACTACATCGTCGCTACTCCCTCTAGGAAAATTGAGAAACAACGACATCGTACAACATCAGTAGCTCTGGCAAATTCTATGTGCCAGTCGTACTTCATCAGATGTTGACTCGTATCCGCCTTCCCAATATATGACAGCATCATCGGCACCAAAAATCTTCTTGGGTACTCCTTGTGTTGGATCTCTTATGTGAATGGATTCTGGCTGGGGAAGAGGCCCAATCATCATTAGTCTGATGTTGGCTCTCACTTGTAAGTCTCCTTATCATTTCAGTCAAACCTGGCTCGGACGGATTTACTGAACAATGGTAATTGTGATCCACTTTAAGTGTTTGGCCTACAAAATGCTCTTGATTTGTTTCATGATACCTAGGTTCCCTTGACTCCGGAAGGACCGTTCTTTCAGTAGTTCCATGTACATAGTCTCTTCACGGTAGATCCATGGTAGTTTCCTGATCTCCAACATTCTGGCCATCCACATCACGACCAGAAGCCAAACCAGCACCATCACTTGGAAGTTGACTGCCCAAACCAAGGTTTAATGATTTGGTACCGATCCCTATTGATGGATCGATATTGATCCATAAGCCGTTGTCGCGGCTTGGTCTCGGTTTTTGTTTCAACTTCCCAGTCTCTTTTCTAAGCATCTTCTGCTTTCTGTCCCTCTGTCTTTGCCCCTATGATGGGAATTGTCAGATTCTAAACCAAAAGGTGTCAAGTCGTTCTTGCTTCTCTTGCGACTTTTAGTTAACTAAGTTAGCAAATCCAAGCTATGTTTCATTTGCTGATTCAACTCATCACGGCTTGCCTGGAGCTTATCCTCCATTTGCTTCATTAGCAATCATCTCAACCCTAGTAATTACCTCTGTTGGGTTATGAACCTTCATAGCAATTGGGTGTGCAACCTCCTCAACATGTTGGGAATCACATTCTCAACATCCTTAGTAGCACTTGAAGTGGTGGATCAATCTATTTTAAGGGCCACGGTTGAAAGCAACTTATGTAGATTTTTTGAAAATCTGAGTAGATCAAAATGAAAAAACAAAGGAAACTGGATCTATCTCTCAGAGTAAAGCAATCAAATAGTAGATGATGGATCCAAATGGACTAAGAATCATATTCTCATTGAAAGCACTAAACTATTAGTACCAAAAAGTGGCACAAACACCCAAGAAATTAAGTAAAGAATGAAAATGAAGAAATATAAATGGAAAATGACTAAAAACAAGACACCAAAAGTAGTGGTTCGGCCAACTGTTGCCTACGTCCACTTGAATTTTCTGTTGATTATCTTGTTGTTTTACAAGTACAGTCTTATGGTTTGGTATCACTCACTTGTGATTACAAGGAAACATATTATAATTGTAAGGAAGCAAAAAGATCCTCGAAAATGAGCTCCTAGCCTCATATTTATAGCTATAGATTGCCGAAAAATGCTCCACCATGTCTTCCTTCATGATCTCCACTACTCGGCAACGGTTGTCCTCAAGAAAATGTGGCCACATCAGCAAGCAATTATGGATCGGTGCCGGTCCATAAGATTCACTTATGGATCGATCACATTGCCTTGTATGATGTCGTCTTATTGTTTGCTTCATGAATCCTATCTTGTTTGCATGGTTATAAGCTTGTTTTCGGGCTAATAGGATGGACCGGTGGAGGATTAGAATTGTTGATTTCTGGAGCTCGAGCCATTCAATAACAAACAATGTGTGAATGATCGTTGGGGCCTAAAATAGATTGCTGGAACCATAACTTGGCAGTAGGAGGAAGATAGGGAATTTCTGGAGAAGTTCTATGGATCGATATGATCCATAGGTTGGATTGGTACTGGATCGATACCGATCCATCGCCTGGATGGATATTGATTTGGAATTTTGTTGGATGGCTTGGCTTCCATCATATGGTCTTGATTGTACTTGACTTATGGACTATACGACTATCTCTCCGAGCCTCCTGCCTTAATAGTTTTCAAGTTCGTCTAAATACTGCCTGGTCAAAAGGCTGGATAACACGAACTATGATCGTTCACCATATAACACTTATATGTGATAGTATATGAATCAAATATCTATAGTCTTGTATTTCTTTTGAGTTTGAAACTCATAGAATGCAATACATGGTCTCGACTAAATAAATACGAAAAAAGGAAGATTTGATTGAGTATCAAGGAGTAAAAGAATTTAGTCCAAAATACAAAATGAGTTAACGACCAAATTATGAATGTATTATGTAGTTGTAAAATTATGCACTTTCATGGGTGTAGAAAACATTAACATGCAAGAAGTATTTAATAGTAAGTGTGTGTGTGTATTATATATTTATTTGTCACTCTTCAATTCATTTTAACTTGTTTGTTTTAATTGATAAACGTTATATTGATTTTATTAAATGCATAAATTTATCAATGTAGATTATTATAACATTATCATACATTCTAATAATATTAGAAAGGTTAAATGTTATCATTTCATTTTTCTAATAAGGCTTCCAGTCTTTTATGTTTCTCCAAACCTTAAGATGAAACATAAAAGTTTTTTGACTTCACTATTAGGTGTTAGGACTCGTATGTCTTAGGATTCTGACTCTAAGTTTGCTCAACAAATCATAGCCCCACAAACAATGGATAACTCCTTATTAGTTGTATCACATACAACTCGTAACCCATGCTTCCTTGTCCTAATCTCATTTTGACCTTGAGTTTGCTCAACAAATCAAAAGAGATTATTCACTCGTACCTACCAAATCACGACGGCCTAAATATAATATATGTATCTTGAGTTTTCTCAACAAATACATATAGTTATCTTACCTCGTTTATTCAATATATTAATACTAGTACACATAACATCCCTAGCTTGAGTTTGCTCAACAACTAGGGAGTATGTAAGTAATTTATTAATATGTATATATATATATATATATATATGATAGAGGACAACATTATATTGATGATTCACAATCTTCAATATATTATATTATGTGATATCGACTTATGGAATAATGTATTTCTTATGAAATACCATTGTGATTCAATTGTCAGACACAATAGAAATCACGGCATTTGTATATTTACGTATGTATTTATCCCTTAAGTCTGTTTGGGTTTCTTTAATGGTCCACCTTTATATATATTCATATTACATAAGGTTTATTATTATATAACTTTTATATTTCATATTACTTATATAATAGTCTTATGTATAATATTATAATAATTAAATCTTTTTTAATTAATTTTAACTAATTAACTCTTTAATTAAATTTATATTAGTATTCCATTGCAATTTTTATATTGGACATGTCTACCAAAACCTTTATAGTATATATATTGTAACATTTATAGTAATACCTGTATATCATATATATATTTATATATATACACACACACACATGCTATTACCTTTATAGTATAACACATATATCTTATATATGTATATTTTTATTTAACTAATTATATAAACTTCGAAAAAAATTCTTATATACATACATGTATAGTTATGTTATCTTAAACACTTTAAAATAACATAACATATCTTAGTATATATAATACATGCATATAAGTAATAATTAATTAAATTATTTAATTTATTTATTTTATTAATCTTATTTATGAATTTTGAATTTTGAAATTAATATTTATATATTTCTAAACATTTTGAATATTTCATTACCTTTTCAAACATTTTGAAAATTTATGTTATATTAAACCTTTTATAATAAACATGTTATTATTTAAAATTAACTTTTAAATTTAAAATCATGTCATAATTTTTAAAACTATTTTGAAAATTAGCCCAAGGTCCAATTCAAATTGGGCTTTTTCTATCAAGGGCAACCTTTGGGCTCACTTCACCTTTCAGCCAGGCTAGTAACTAAGTAGGACATGGTACTTTATTACCCAATTTCAATCCTAGATAATACCTTCCTAAACATCGTACTAAGTGGGAAAGCTTAATTAGTTATCCCTAGCATGACTAATTTAGACTGCATAAGCTATTCGCCTCTGATACTATTATATATATTAAGCTAGACATGGCGAAGTTAAAGCGTAAATTTCAAAAAAAATTCCTTTATTGATCTTTAATGGGCCTATAAAGTCTAAATTCATTTAGAACTTCTCTAAGTTTCTTTTAAATAAAATCAATATTTTATTTTATTTCATAAGTAAAAGGAGTTTTTAATTTAATTTGAATTTAAATATATAATAGTGAATGTATCAAATACATTCATGTGTTTATAATGCAAGTGCAACATATAAGTAGTGTACATAGTTAATCTGTACATATACAGGTGTTGTGATTTACACCGCATTGAAAATGTTCATCTTTTAAATATGCCTTTGTTGTCTATAATTTATTTTTAAATTATATAAAATAATAATATATGCATATATAAACACACAGTTTACTTTTATTTACTTATACATAATATGTTAGAAAGTTATTCTACCTAATCAAAAGTTTACATGCATATAAAAGGACAATCAATTATGTTAAAGAAAGTAATTAATGAGGAGAGGAAAAGGTGGAGGAGTTACCTCATTTCATTAGTGTACTTATATTTACTTATACATAATATGTTAAAAAGTTATTTCACCTAATCAAAAGTTTACATACATATAAAAGGACAATCAATTATGTTAAGGAAGGCAATTAATAAGAAGAGAAAAAGGTGGAGGAGTTATCTCATTTCATTAACTTATCTTTAATGTTATTTCAAAACAATTTGAATACTCAAACACATATATGTATGCATCTATGAATAAATGCAAACTATGTTTTAAATTAAAATAACACACACACATATATGTATATGTGTGTGTGTGTGTGTGTGTGTGTATATATATATATATATCTGTGTACATGTATAAACTTTGTAATCCATTAGAGTTTTAAAATTAAAGTAACAAACAGAGATCTACTTTAACTTAAGAGGGATTCAAAAGGTTTATAATGTTTTGCACAAAAGTCCACTTATGTTTTTTTTTCTTTTAATTGAAACAACTTTTAAACAAGTGTCAACAATAACCAAAATTGTATTCAAAACAACAAATATGTGAAACAAGTATTCAATCTCCATAGTAATTTTAAATAATTAACATATATGGTTAATTTATATTTGCATGTATAATAAGGTGCAAAATACATCAATTATTGAATTAGTTTCCCATCCAAAATTATTTGTTCGTTTGTTTTCCCTTTTTATAAAAAATTAATTTCTAAAACAATGACAAAATTTGATTGGATAAATTAGACACATATAAATTAGTTGCAAAATGAATTAGATCTAAATATACATATAATATGAACACATGATGGAAAGGTTGTAGCAAATGTAGGATCTGCTAATATTATCATAATGAATGTACAATTAATTAACATATATCAAATTTGAACTTTAGGACAACATAATGGAAAAATGATGAGATTAGATGTAGCATGTGTAGGATTTAAACTTCATTAACATGGTGAACCTATAACAAGATAAAATTAGAATTAGATAAAGATGAAGTCTAAGATTCGCATTTTGAATGAAGAATAAAACTCTGATTAGATTGAACCAACCTCTAAATTTTGCAAGGATCTATAAGTAATCACCACCTTGAATGTTATTGATTTATATTTGAATTTATTTTAGGGAATTTTTATGTAGGCCATTAAGGGAGATGAGGAGAGCAAGAGGAAGAAGATAAGATGTTTTTGTCCAGAAAAGAATAACCATGGATTGAATAAGAGAGAATATGTTTTACAGGAAACATTGAAATCTTTCAATTTTCCCTTTAAAACCTCCCTATTTAATTCATAATTAAATTCAATCAAATCATTTCCGTTCTCTTAATTTTTTGGTAGAAGAAATAGAATTAAAGAGAAAAGGCCAAAATTCATTCCATAATTAAGATTTTAGTGAGCCATGAAGAAGAGTAAAGGATGGAGAATTAATTCTTTCTAATTTCTCCTTTGGATTTTCAAATCGCATTTGAAAACTCTTCATTTTTTCATCATGCACGTGGGCCTAAAAAAATTCCCAAAACAACTTAATAAGTAATCTATTTGAACCTAGTTTAAATATTTTATCGATATCGTAAATCAATATGCGTGTTTATAACTTTCATATACGCACTTTGTTATGCTAATGATATTCAAACAAATCAAATAAATTTTAATAATTAATATTTCATAAATATTAATAAATTTACAATAATTTATAAATTAATTAAATCGTGCGGTTTATTCAGAATATTCATCAATATGATTGTGCAACTCAAATGTGTATATTCAGTCAGCGATTAATATCGAACAATTCGAAAATTAGTATTCACACGTCACCTTAGCTAGTGATGTGACATTTTGGCTGAATTTATCACTTATATATCTTTATGGTAAAATCCAATTTTACTTATTATAAGTGGTGCCTGAAGGTGACGATTGTTTACAAGTGTTCTCTTCGTCAAAACCATATATATATATATATATCACTTTGGACTTATGGAATTTGGTAATGATAAAAATTTAGTATCGTCCATATTCTACTTTATATTCTAAACACAAAGTCCTTGATTTAATAATAATTATTATTATTAGCCGAATGCTCTGGCCGGAGACTTTGAGTTTGAGTTGACTTCAGCTGACCATGGTACAAACCTGATATAACTAAGGAGACGAACCCTCTCTTAAATAGCATTTCACTTCCAATGCTTCCACTCGACCCAACTATATTCGTTCGATGGATGTCGTGTCACGATTTAATTATAATCAAAATAGAGCTTCCACATTGAAGATCAACAATATTTTGAAGTCGAGAGAACTGTGTAAATTAGTCACGTTGATATTTTCTGTTTGACTTTAGTTATGCTAACTAACAGAAAACTATTGACTGAGTTGTTCCATTGTTATCCAATAACTATCGGCACGTAACTTCTTGGTGCTCCTAGTAGCCATGAGTAATACACTGTCAAGCATTAGGAGAGCATTACGTACTCTTGTCTCAATGGATACATCGATATCTAGTCTCGACACATCTTGACTAGGAATATTTAAAATGGTATAATTATTTTTATTGTGATAAATTATTCACGGTTACAACACTTTGTAACTACTACCACAAAACATACCATTTATGGATTTTCTATTAAATATACTTTTAGTTAAATTAACTAATATATAACACATTATATAAGTATATAATAGAAAGAAACACCTTTTATTTTGAATAAGGTTGGTTATCGAGTTAGATATATGTAACAAATTACATAATTGCCCCTAGAGCATTCCCTTAACTCTATCAAAAATATCACACAAAACCCGATTAAGAATAATGATGCCCTATTGGCTCAGCTATATTGGATCCAAGATTAACCTAGACTCAACTGGCCACTACCGATCGACCGGTGGTTGGCCTAACCAAGTCTCATATGCATAGTTTTTGTTTTTGTTTTTTTCTTTCTTCTTTTTTGGTTTCTCTGGTTTCTTCTCTGATTTATTATGGTTTCATTACTACATTAACTAAGAGTTTGATATCATAATTTAATGATATTTTAACACTATAATTTCGTTCATTTCTTACACATTTTATATATACTGTATAATCTAGTTTTAATATATATTTTGATCTCCTCTTTACTCCAAAATTCAATATTTAAAATACGTTTAATTCAAAAGAAACTATTATCATTGTATGAAATAATCATACTTCATCTTTGAACACCATTTCATATAATTTATACTTATTATATCATGTATGTATATTTAATACACAGTTTCCATACATATCTCCAACGTAAAAATTATCAGAACATAGTATTCTCTACGCTAGTTGTTTTGATATAAATTTTATTGAACTTGATTGAGTGATTTCAGAGATATGTTAAATTTTATTTCTCTAAGAAGTGGTTTAGTAAGAGAGAAAGAAGAAGTGAAAAGAATGTATGGATCCAAATGAATTCACATTTAAACCAGCACCTTTTTTTAAACTTCTGAAATGCCAATTCAAATATGGGCCAAAGCCCACTAAAAATCATCAAAGCTTGTTATTTTAAAATACTTGTACCTCTTTCATCCTAACTCGGATTTGGAAAAGTTTATTGTCGAAATTGATCACCAAAATTCACTCTGTACAATGGCGTCACTCTTGTTGCCAGATTCATTCATTTGTAGAATTACCATTTTACCCTTATAGCTAAAATTACCAAAATACATGTGTTATTTTAGTTATCAAAATAATGGGTACCTTCCCCCGCCCTCCTTGAATACCGTTTCATCCTCAAAATTCCTAAGTGACAAAGAATGCAACATACACATTCTCATATACGCGCTATCTATAACATACATAAGCAACCATCTAAACAATCATTCATACATAGCATGCACAATCAACCAACCAACCATTATCAGTAGTTATATACTCAAGCGAAAATACAAAAAAGAATAATAGTAATACTAATGTATACTTGGTGAGACATATATAATAACATAACATCATATATATATGTATGTATGTATGTATGTATGTATGTATGTATGTATGTATGATGATTGAGGCATATGACATTGTACTAAATGTAAGAATCTAACCTATAATAATTTGTCATTTTCGACCCTATGGTTTAACGCTCGAAATGATGTTCAAACCACGAAAGTCAAAAACAATAAATTGTTAGGTTATGATAATAAGAAACAAAACAAATTCTAACTAATCTTTTTGAACTCACAATGAAAGTGAACAACATATAATATAAAATATATTTATATTCAAACCAACCCAACTACGTAGACATGTATATTACAAATCAATCCAAACCCACACAATCACACTATAAGGTCAGATGGTTATTTATATACTATATATAGGTAATATAAGAAACACCTTCATCATCTGCACCTTTAAATGCCACTTATCTAGAAAATCCATACTTCCATCAACCTAATAATGATGTATAAAACAAAATATATAGAGCGATCAGACATACAACGACCCGAGTGAGTGAAATAGATATATTTTGTATATGCTACAACCATACTCATACAATATCATAAGCCTATGATATATCTAATAACCATAACTTAAGCTGTATCACCTACAACCACGGAGTTAGTCAAATAACACTATATTTGGTTAATAGTTAGATTAAGGCCATGACTCAACATAAACATTGTATTGACAATGACTTATTCTAGCCTATATACACTACCAAACCCAAACAATAAATGTTGTATGGATAGTGACATAGTCTAACCTATGTAAACTGCTACACCTAAAAAATATATTACATTGACAGTGACATGGTCTAACTTGTGTACACCGCCATGCCCAACCCCTATTCCGTTCTACCGTGGCTTAGTCACAAATATGATCCCGAGGACCATACTTCTTATGAACCCATTTTCATACATTCGTACGGTCTCCATCTCAGATGGACAACCGCGCTACTACAGTATTCGAAATTAGCAACCAAACAATACATCCATACATGCAACATCAATCATCAACAAAATATCATATATAAATTGTGCATTGATCATCACAACATCCATGCATACAACCACTATGTATGGACACATACGTCAAAGCCATATTGCGCAGTTGCTTTAAAAGTGGTCCAAACCATCGCATAAAACCTAGTCTCAAATAAGTATTGCCTATAAAAATCAACCATATTGGATCTAAGTTCAACTAGACCCAACAGACCATCATTGATTGACCGGTGGTGGGTCGGCTATGAACCAAAATGTCTCCTGCTCTTTTTTTCCTTTCTTTCATTTTCTTTGTTTTCTCTTATTTCTTCTCTAAATTGATTTGGGTTCATTACTACTTCATTTCATAGTTTAATACTTGAATTTAATAATAATTTAATCCTTTGATTCCATCCATTCTTCATATATTTCGTTTATTTCTATATTTTAACTTCAAAATCAATTATTTCCCCTTAAATTCAATAATTCAATATTAATCACTTAAATATATATTTAAATTCGAAATAAACTATCATTATGTTTTGAAATACATATATTTAATTTCAAAACATCATCATTTATAATTTATACTTATTTTGTCGTATATACACACATCATTTTATTTTATAAATAGACAATTTTCACACTTTTAAATAATATAACTTATGTGTATGTATGTATATACAAACTTATATTTTAAAATTCATTTTGGCTATTGACAATATACATATCGAACTAGAAATCATTTCCATAACTTTCAATTATATACTAAAGATGGATCTAGGCCAGCATGTAGCGGGGTAAATGGGTAAATTTTAAAATTTTATTCCAGTTGGATCTTATTGGACCTATGAAGTCCAGATTTTATTTAGATCTTATCTAAATTTATTTTAAATAAAAATTAATATTTTATTTAATTTATAATAAATTTTTATTATATTAATGTTATGTAAATAATATACAGAACAATATGTGTATCATATATACATATGTGTGTCCGTGTATAAATGTTAGGATTTACACCGCAACAGACATGTCAGCCCCTTCATATACATGTATGTCATTTAATATGTGTGAGTATGTGTATAAAATTATATATATATATATATATCATAAAATAATATTTGTAATATATATAGCTTATATTATAATATAAAGTAAGTGTATGTTTAATATAAATAACTACAAGTTCAAATACAATTTTTAAAATTCAAATTCTAGATCTTAGATCTAGATCTGCATAGCAAATATCTAGTAAATTCAAATTTAAATTAATGTATAAAATTTATAATATATATAATATATATTTTGAAACTTAAAAGTGTACATATATACATGTAATTTTATGTGTGCATATTGAGTTAATATTTAAGAATTTTATATATAATAAAACACACACACATACATATATAACATACATACACACATACAGATATATATATATATATTTATATGTATATATTAGTACAAATAAATAATTAAAATTATATATATATGTATGTATGTATGTATATAAATTCATCTAGAAATAATATATTTTTTAAATCTTACGATTTTAATTTTTTATTTTCATACTGAAATCATTAAATAAAAATTACATTTTTTTGAAAGCATAAATAAACATATACAAAATTTTATTAAATATATATATATTTACATATTACATATATTTTATATTACAAAAGTTAGATTTCATATTTAACATAAATTATATGATATATATATATATATATATATGGTTTAAAAAAATTCGAAAACATATTATGTTGATTAAAATTACGTGTGTGTGTTTTGAAATCAAAATAGTTTTAAATATTATTAAATGCTTTAAATTATTTGCAAAATTAAAATATACAAAAAAATATCATTGCCAAATGATATATACAATTATATATATATATATTAACACACATATATAATCATATTCATCCAATGTTAACGGCACAAGCATATATGAATTTGTGATAATATACGCGTAAATAAAGCAGCATGAAGACATGATATATAATATACAAATGATATAAATTGGATTATTAACTTTTGCAAAGCCTAGATGAAACACTTTGTGATTTTGAATCTGTTCGCTCCTTAAAGCAGTATCCAAGCCTTTAAATAGAGCTACCAATCTGAATGCAGCAACCACCGATCTTCAAATCTGATTTAATTAGTGTATTTGGAACATGAAATTGAGGTGGAAGAAGGCTGTGATGGTGGGCCTTGGCTGTTTGGAATGGAGCAAGAGAGAGCACTAGAAATGAGATTAGGGATGAATAAATAGGCAAGATTCTAAGGAGTGAAAAAGGGATCTAGATCCACCTTTTGCTCTTACTAAATCACCTCCTTTTGAAACAAAATTCCACCCCTACCTCTCCTCATATAGCAGCCACACTAGGCATACATTTGGGCTTCAAAACTGCTTCAAGCCCGATCAATAAAAAATGCATCTAAATCTAATTCAAATGCACGTGGATATCGTATATCGACACGTAAGTTTATAACTATTATATACACATTATCTAATATTGATTAACATAAATTAAATGAAATTTTATAATTAATATTTCGTAAATACCAATTAATTTATAACAATTATAATTAATTAAATCAGGTGGTAATAGGAGTATTCAACATTTCAAATTGTGTGACTCTTAGCTGTAAATTTGGTTAACGATTAATATCGAGCAATTCGAATATTAATGTTCATACATCACTTAGTAGGTGGAGTGACATTACTGCCAAATTTATTACTTACATAGCTTCAATAAAATCTAATTTAACTTATTTAAGCGTTACTTGGTAGTGACAATTATTTACACCAATTCTCTGCATCAAAACTATATCACATTAGGACTTATGGAATTTGGTACTTGTTGAAATTCTAGCATCATCTATATTCAACTTTATTGTCCAAACATGAAGTTCTTGGTTCAAAAATAACAATTATTATTAACTGAACTACTTTGATCATAGATTTTGACTTTGTGTTGACCTCAGTTGATCGTGATACTAAACTCATATAACTGAGGAGAAAAATCCTCTGTTGAATAGTGTTTCACTTCCAATGCTTTCACTTGATCTAACTTTAGTCGTTCGATGGACGTTGTGCCACGATTTTAACTATTATCAAAGTGGAGTTTTCACATTGAAGATCAAAAGTATTCTCAAGTCAAGAGAACTATGTAATATTATCACATTGATATTTCCTATTTGACCTTATTTATATTAGCCAATAAAAAACTAGCAAGTGATCATTCTATGATTATCCAATACGTAACCTTTAGGTGCCCCTGGTAGTCATAAATAATACTCTGTCCAACATTTGGATAGCTACACGTACTCTATTCTCAACGGATGAATCAATATCCAATCTCGATACATCATGACTAGGAATATTTAAAATGGTATGTTTGTTAAATTGTGATAAAATATCCTTGATTACAACAATTGTAATTACTATCACAAAACACACCATTTATGGATTTTCTATTTAATATGCTTAAATTAAACAACTAACTAACTATAACTCATTACAACAAGCACAATAGAAAGAAAAACACCTTTATTTCGAACGAGATTTTATTGAAAAGTTAATAATTTACAATAAATTACAGAATTACCCCAAGGGCACCTCTAACTCTATCAATCTCACATTTGCACTTGGGGCCAGTTATGGAATCTCATTCTTATTCCTCAATCAACTTCACGAGAACTGACAGAGCTAGACCCTTCGTGAATGGATCTACTATGCTTTCCTTGATATCTACCCTTTGTATCCCAGCCTCTTTCTTCTTAATGGATTCTCTAGTGAGGTGGAACTTTCAAAAAATATGTCATGATTTCTTATGTGCACTTGGCACTTTTGTGATTTATGTCCCCACGTTGTTATCACAAAATAATGCCATTAGATTCTCCTTGTCGGGAACCATGCTCGGCTAAAAACTTTCGCATTTAGACTACTTCTAATAACGACCGCCCTACACATACGGTGCAGAACGGTAATCAAAGGAAAGAAAAATAATAAGATGAAGAAATAGAAGAGAAAAGAATAGAAAAGAAGAAAAAGGAAGCATCAAATAACTAAATTACTTGTCGCATATCTCACATCTTATCGGAGTAAATATAATAATCAACACGGGTATAAATCAATAAAGACTATAATAACAATGTGAAATAATCATCTGAATATAAGATCTACAAAGTTATACAACACCATAGTAGATTTTATACAACGGGAAAGTAAACTCAACTGGTACACTGCCTCATAATTGTAAATCAACATTGTCAAGGCTCCACAGTGTCACACAGTGGAAATATAATAACAAATGCACATAGAAGTATGGATAACCATCACCTCCTATCGGAATTCAATAATCATCCACCTACTCTCAATCTACTCATTTAAGAGTACCAAAGTTATAAGAAGAAAAGCATAAAACCTATGGTCAGACAATAGTCTGGTGAGAGCTGTATCAAATCACAAAATACTATAAAACTCGATAATATATGGAACAGAGGGTATAAACCATACCTGACCTGTCCGTGCAACCACAGAGTCAGCACATAACATAAGTAATATGCTACTCTATAACATCATAAAAAGGGTATACCATACTGAGTATCTATCAGGGTGCCTAGGTACCTCCGCTTATAGTCCCTACTCCATACTAAGTAAACTTCATGTATTTAGGTATCTCCATCCATACATACTCCACACTAAGTCAAGCAAGGGTATCTAGGTATCCCTACCACAATACCTACCTAGTGTGACATCCCTAGGGTGATAGGTGACTAGTGAGTAACCATAACAAACATAGCATCCATCAAACAATACTATCTGTCACCCAATGTGCCAATATATGATGACTCATATGACCCTCTGCAACTGTCAAGGACTAGTGGAACTTCCGATTCTCTGCCATGTTCCATCATACTTTCAAGTCCGAAACCACATACGGTGGTCTCCAATAGTACCTCCATACCGTCTGACACTAGATCCCCTTGGGGAGGTCCAGGGTACACGGCCATCGCTACCAGCCCTTGGGTATCACCCGCATATAGTACTCCTGCTCCGAACACAACAGAAAACACTCTGAGTCATCAACGATCCTTAGGCACAAACACATCCATCGAGCCCTACTCACTCTATATTGATTTGAATTCTACTAGCTCACTATAGTTTATAGGCACGAGCCTTAATACTCACCCCCATCCACTATCCGCAGCCTCACTCCAATCCGAGCTACCATCCTCAATCCTGCTCTCCGCCTGAGCTCTCGATCGAAGAACCCTACTATCATGCCATCCGAAGCCTGAGGTCCGGCATGATCCATACAGTCCTAATATTATCATCCTGGAGCCTACTTCATACATCATTAAGTCACTATCCGCAGTATCAGTCTACCAGGTCGAAGCACCACATCCTCGCCTCACCATCAAAATCACCAGTTGAAGCATCACATCCCTGCCTCACCAACAATATCACTCATCGTAGGGTAATAACATCCAATCTCTAAACCAATCGCACGAACAAACCATCACATCACGCACCACGATATCTCATCAATGTCCAAGCCATATATCGGCCAAATCGCCAATCGACAGCAGTGATGGACATTGACCACTCTACTATGGTCAATACCATCCACCTTGGTCTTGTACTTAGCCAAACGGTTAAATACAGACCAAACGAAAACGTCCAGCATCCACTTTGAAATCCGGATCCATCGACACGTATCCAAACCCTCTTCTACAGCTCATCCCGTTCATTAGATTTCCGCGTGTGTGAAACTCCAACGTACAAGATGCAACATAAAATCAAATCACCGCTAATCGGCGTTTTCAACCAAAACAGCCAATTAACAAACAAGTCAAACAATCAAACATATATCTAAACATTCTCATACATCCAAACATCATTCCACAACAACATACATACAACATAAACAATCCATCCATATCAATTAGTGTGGGAAATAACATCAATAATAGATCTAATCTAATAATTCCCTAACTATGACACGACGATGGAAAATATGTGATATTCTTTATAAATCATTTAAAAATAATTATATATTATTTTATAAAAAAAGATAGCTGCTGTATGTATATATATATATAAATATAATATCACGTTTTAAAACCAAAAATCATTCCCAAGCATCAATATAGCAATAAACAACCAATCATAGTAAAATGAGAGACAATATCACTCACCTCGGCCAAAACTGTTCAAACCAGTGCCAAAATGTAGATCTTGTCTATATGATCCCAATGCAAGAAACCGCATTCAAAACGAACCTCGTATGCAAAAGATATAGCCAAAATAAGAATCGTCGTTAGTGAAATAATTAACTAATTAAATAATACGACTAATTACCTAATTATCCACTAACCTTTCTTCCTCAATTTGCTTATACATGTGAACATCAGGCCGTGCATATCTGATTCCTTCATGCTTCGATTTCTTGATCAATAGTTGATGAAATCGAGATCCGTCTTCGCCAAATTGCTTCTACTCTCAATATCTTCGATCTGCATCCATCGATTCAAAGCTCGGCCTCAAGGATGAAATCGTGACTCGTGGCCACGAGCTCGACCTACACCTCTATGCATTTTAGGATACATGACCGCACTAGAATAAATTTTGTAGGGAGATGCACGTCGTCGAGAGGAATGCAACACTAACCGTCGATCCACTATCATCGCTACAAGATCCAACAATCTAAAACCCTAGTTGGCTGTGGATGGGTCGATCTTGGCCAAACATCGTCGATCTAAATTTCTTCATAGTCATCGCGTAGCTTTCGTCCATACGATCTCAATGAATCAAACGTCATGATTTTTAGTGAAGCGGATGAGGAGAAATTAATTTTTAAATGAGGGAAATAGAGTTCGGCCATGGATTTTCTTGTTCGGGCATAAACAATGAATAAGAAATAAGGATTGGAGGGAAAGATTTATTTAAAGATTTAAATAATATTATTTTATTCCATTTATTTGAGTTGTACATTTCAAGTCCATGCGATCACACGACGCATCCAATCATCATGAAACTCGTCTGCATACATCACTTCATTTCTCCGGATCAACGGCACTAACGGCATCTTCATCTGAGACTGTGCCCCAGAAGGCTAATTTTGCATATTTCGAGACCGTTTTGGCCACCAAATCGTCCGATCTTGAAATACAGTGATCCTTACACTCATTTAAATTTGCAACGTAAATCCGAACTCAACAGAAGTGGCCTCGAGTCCTGATTCGGCCGTATGCAAAAAATTACATTTTTGGGCCTTCATTTAATTAACGATTAAATATTTAAATAAACTATTTAAATATCCGATCGTTAAAAATATGGGTCATTATAGCTTCTTTAGCTGCTTCATTAGGGTGATGTGCTCAGCCTTCATCATGGAATCAGCTACTGTTTTCTCTTTGGAACTCTTCCAACTTATAGCACTACCGTTACACATAAAAACATAACACAACACTAATTTAGTATCGTTTATATCACTCTGAAAACTAGAGTTGGTATACCCCTTCTTAAGAAGGTCTCCATTCTCATATATTAGGAATAAATCCCTTATGTTTCTCAAATACTCCAATATACATTTTATAGCCATCTAAGGCTTTTCTTCGGGATTAGACTGATATCAGCTCACATGTTCTAATGTGTATGCCACATCCGATCTAGTACATAGCAGACATTATAAAATCGATCGCTGAAGCATAGGGTATCATTTTCATACGCTTTTTTCCTTATTATTTTGAGAAGCTTTCTTCTTAGAAATGACGATTCGAAATTGCATTGGAACATTTCCGCCCTTGGAATTCTTCATACTAAACCTTTTCAGTATGGTATCTATGTATAAGGATTGAGACAATCCCAATAGCCCCTTAGATCTATTTCTATAGACCTTTATACCTAGTATATAGGCTACTTCTCCCAATTCCTTCATGGAAAAATTCTTTGAAATCTACTCTTTCACTGATTGCAATAATGAAACATCATTACCAATTAATAGAAGACCGTCGACATATGGTACTACGAATACAATAGTGTTGTCAAGTTCCTTTCGGTATATGCACATTTCCTCTGTGTTTGATAAAAACCAAACTATTCTATTACTTTATCAAAACACTTATTCCAACTCCTTGAAGTTTGTTTAACTCCATAAATGGAATTTAACAACTTGCAAGTCTTGCCCTCACTCCCACTGACTTCGAAACCTTCGGGCTGCGACAAATAGGCGGTCTCTTCTAAATCACCATTTAGAAATGTTGTATTTACATCCATTTGCCATATTCCATAGTCAAAAAATGCAGCAATAGCCAACATAATCCAAATGGACTTAAGCATGACTACGGGAAAAACGACTTGCCATAATCAACACCTTGAATTTGACAAAACTCTTTCGCAACTAGCCTAGCTTTATAAGGCTCCACTTGTCCATCTACATTTATCTTTTTTCTTAAAAATCCATTTATTGCAGATGGGTTTTATCCCTTCGAGTATGTTAGACAAAGTCGACACTTTATTTTCATACATGGAATTCATCTTAGATTTCATTACTCTAAGTCAAAGGACGGAGCCTTTATGTAGTGCTTGTTGGAATGATAGAGGAGTGTCGTCATCTAAGACATGGTCCTCCTTTTCGCTATCCATAAGGAAACTATAGTATCTCTCCATTATGTGAGATTCTCTACTAGATCTTCTAATAGGTTGCGTGTTTTCATATACAGGTGAACTTGGTTCTCCCATTGCTTCGACCTTAGTGTTAATTTCTTGATCTCATCCAAGTCTACAACCTTGACGTTAATTTCTTTTGATAGAAATTTCTTTTTTTAAAAGACAGGATGTTGAGAAACAATAAACTTTTGTTCCTCGATATTGCATAATATATTTCCTATTGAGTTTTTGGGATATCCTATAAATTTACACAACACTGATTTGCATCGTATTTATTTGGAACAACGTTCTTACGTAGGCTGTACAACTCCACACCTTCATATACTTGAGTTGGGGTTTCTTCTCACTACACATCTCATATGGTGTCTTAGGCATAGATTCAGTGGGCATCAAAGTCAACATATGTGTTGCGGTTTCTAATGCATATCCCTAATAGGACATAGATAACTCGCTCTTGCTCATCATGGAACAAACCAAATCTAATAAGGTTCAATTCATTTTCTCTAAAACACCATTATGTTGCAGAGTATAAGGTAGAGTAACTTAGGAGATAATCACATTATCTTTTAAGTACTATTGGAGTACTTGTCCAACGTACTCACCTCATCGAACGGATCGAAGTATTTTAGTCTTTCGGTTCGTATGATTTTCAACATCATTCTTATATTCAATAAATTTATAATGGATATCTAAATTGTTCTTCATAAGAGACGCATATCCTAGTCTTGAGTAATCGTTGGTAAAGGTTACAAAATAAGAACAGTTATCTTTAGTAATTATAGGCATTGGACCACACACATACAAGTATGTATGAGCTCCAAGAGTTCATCAACTCTTTCATTGCTCCCACTGAATGGTGCTTGGTCATCTTACCTTTGGGACATGACTCGCATGTAAATGATTCGAAATTAAATGATGAAAGAAAAATTTTGGTTTTCAATTTGTGTGGTTGTTTCTCACTTATATGACCTAGCCTACAGTGCCAAAGATAATTTTTATTTACATCGTTATTCGAAGAACACTCATAGAACATACATAATTTGTATTGATCGCATAAATACCATTATCTAAAATACCATTGCAGACTTTATTACCATCTAAAATAATGTTCATAACATTATTAACACAGTGAAAATCTAGAGACGGAAATAATTCCATAAATAGTCTTTTACATAATAGAAATTATTTAATATAAAAACAAATCCACTCGGCAAACTCAATGAATAACTCCAACCGTCGTTGCATCTGTAATAGACCCATCAGCAACTTGAAGCCTCATTTCTCCCCTTTTGATGATGTTAGTTTTCTAAGACCCTATAATGAATTACAAATGTGAGTTCCAGATCCAGTATCTAAAACCCAAGGTAATTTATTGATTGCAGAACAATTTTAAATCATAAATACACCTGATATAACGGCAAAACCATTCCGCTGCTCTCTTTAACGATCTTCAAGTGCTTCGGACAATTTTGTTTTCAATGACTCTTCCTGTGACAACGATGACATTCTCCCTTGTCTACAGCGGTAGTCTTCTTAATTTTCTTGTTAACCCTTTTCTTCTTCTTTAAACCTTTCGTAGATGACACGTTTCCCTTATTAGAAAGTACGGCCCCACGATCTTTGGACGAAGCTTGACCAACCTCAACATATTGAGGAGCTCCACGAGGCTTGCGTTCAACTGGTTCATATTATAGTTTAATATGAACGACCCATATTCAAGAATAAGAGACCCACAGATTAGGTCTACTTACATTTCATTGTTTATTATTATGTCTAGCTGTGAAAATCTATCAATATAGGCTTTCATCATTAGAACATAATCATCCACTTTCTGTTCCTTGATCATTTTGGTATTGAACAGTTTCTTCGAAAGTTTGTACCTTGTGAAATGGGACTATTCACCAAAAAGAGCTTTGAGACTGTCAAAAATCTCATGGACAAACGTGTTTTTGTGGTGCTAAAACCCATTTCTCATGAGCAAGCCTAAATTCGAGGTCCGCATCATCAACAGGTAATCTTTTGGAGGTGCAATTATCGATGATCGAAGATGTTCATAAGTCAACGCTATCTTAATTTCTCTTATCCATTAGACATAGTTGGGTTCGATAAGTTTGTCACTTTTAGAAAACAACTTGGATGTAGACATACTTCTATAAGTATATTGGGACAATTTTATAGTAGATGTTCTTGTAATATTAATAAGGTTAAACTTTATGTTTCATTTTACTAATAAGCTCCCACTAGTCTTTTATGTTTCTCCAAACCCTAAGATGAAACACAGAAGTCTTTCGACTTCATTAGTTGGTGTTAGGATTCGCCTGTCTTAGGATTCCGACCCTCAGTTTGCTCAATAAGTCATAGCTCTGTAGAAGATAGATAACTCCTTATCGGTTGTATTATACACAACTCCTAACCTATGGTTCCTTATTCTAATCTCATTTCAACCTTGGGTTTGCTCAACAAATCGAAAGAGATTATTCACTCGTACCTACCTTTTACGACGGTCTAAATATAGTATATGTACCTTGTGTTTACTCAACAAATACATATAGTTATCTTACCTCGTCTATTCTATATATTAATAATACTACACATAGCATCTCTAGGTTGAGTTTGCTCAACTAAATAGTATGCAAGTAATTTATTAATATATAAACGGTATAGGACAACTTTATATTGAAGATTTATAATCTTTAATATATTTATTTAGAGTGATATCGACTTATAGAATAATGTATTTCTTATTAAATATCCTCGTGATGTAAGTGTCGAACACATCCGAAATCACGATATACATACTATATGCATGTATTTATCCTTTAAGTCTATTTAAGGTTTCTTTAATGTTCCATCTTTAATTTATACATTTATATCATATAAGTAACTTTTGTTGTTTAATTTACGTATATACATAATATTATACTAATTAAATCTTATTTAATTACTTTAATTAATTAACATTTTAATTAATTTTATATTATTCAAATTAACATTTTATATTGAATATGCATACTAAAACAACCATACTTATACACATATATCTTTATATATGTATTTTATTATTCATTAATTAACTTTTAATCAAATTATTTAATTAAACAATTTTAGTTGAATATTAATAATTTCGAAAATTCTTTTGTATATATACTTACGTTGTCTTAAACAATTCAAGCCGATGTAACATATATCATAATATGTCTTATGTGTGTGTATGTTTAACTAATTAACTATTTAATTAATTTATTAATTTTATTAATATTAAAATTATCGAAATTTATTTATTTTATACTCAAAAACTTTTGAAAACTATATTATAACATTTATAATATATTTTTTATTTTAAATTTAACTTTTAAATTTAACTTTTAAATTTAAAATTTTAATTTTAATTTCAAAACAATTTTGAAAATCAGCCCAAGGACCAATTCAAATTCCGCCTTCTCTATTAGGAATAACATTTTGGGCTTACTTCACTTTTCAACAAGGCCGGTAGGCAGGTGAGGCAGAGTACTTGATTACCTAAATCCAACCTTAGACATTACTTTTCTAGACGCCCTACTAAATGCGTAAGTTTAATTAATTAGCTCTAACATGACTAATCTAGACCGCGTAGGTTATTCGACTCTAATACCATTGTTGGATCTGGCCAGCATACAGCCGGGTAAATGGGTAAATTTCAAAATTTTATCCTATTTGGATCTTATTGGGCCCATGAAGTCTAAATTTATTTAGATCATGTCTAAATTTGTTTTAAACGAAATCTATATTTTATTTAATTTATAATAAAATTTTATATATTAGTGTTATGTATATAATATATAGAATAATATGTGTATCATATACACATATGCGTGTGTGCACGTACAACATAAATGATGTACATGGTTTGACATACCCATGTATTAGTGTTGGGTTTTACGCCATAATGGGCATGTTAGCCCCTTCATATACATGTGTACTGTTTAATATGTGTATGTGTGTATCTGTGTATACAATTATATATGTGTGTATGTCTACACACACACACACACACACACACACACACACACACATATATATATATATATATATATATAGACACACACATACACACACATACACATATATGTATGTAAATATATATAGCTAATACTATAATATGAAGTAATTGTATATTTAATATAAATAACTACACTTTCAATTACAAATTTAAAATTCGAATTCTAGAACTTAAATATAGATTTCTGTAGCAAGTATCTAGTAAAATCAAATTTAAATCAATGTATTAATTTTATAAAATTATATTTATATATATATATATACACACACACACATACATATATAAACACTCACATTTGGCCAGAAATAATAATTTTTTAGTCTTATGTTTTAAAAATTGTTGTCTTTTTCTATTTCCGTACGAAAATCATTAAATAAAAAATAATTATTTTTGAAAGCATAAACAAACATATACAAAATTTTATTAAATACATATTCACATATTATTATAGATGTGTGTGTATTATAGAAGTTAGATTTTATATTTAAAATAAATTTTATATAAATATACTGTTTTTTTTTAATTCAAGACAATATCATGTTGAAAAAATTAATATGTGTATTTTATATTTTATATATATATACACATATGTATGTATATATACATATATGTATGTGTGTATATTATGTATTTTGAAATCAAATGAGTTTTAAATATTATTAAATTTTTTAAATTATCTGCAAAATAAAAATTAAAAAAGTATATCATTGCCAAATTATACATACAAATACATGCATGCATGCATGCAAAATCTTATTCATCCAATGTTAACAGCACAAGCATATATGAATTCGTGATAATATATAATTAAATAAAGCAACATGAAGACATGATAGATAATATATAAATGATATAAACTGGATTATTACTTTGTGCAAAGCCTAGATGAAACATCTGAAGATGTTGAATATGTTTGCTTCTTGAATTAGTATCCAAGCCTTCAGATAGAGCTACCAATCTGAATGCAACAACCGCTAGTCTTCGAATTTAATTTAATTTGTGTATTTGGAAGCTTGAAATTGAGGAGGAGGGGGCTATGATGGTCGGCCTTCGTTGGTTGGAAGAGAGAGCGAAAGCGTGCGAACGCACACTAAAAATGGGGTTAAGAGATGAATAAATAGGCAAGATTCTAAGGAGTGAAAACTAGATCTAGATCCACCTATTGTTCTTACCAAATCATCTCGTTTTGAATCAAAATTCCACCCCTACCTCTCCTTATATAGTCAGCCACCCTAGGCTCACATCTAGGCCTTAAAACCGCTTCAAGCGCGATCAATTGGAGAAGATATAGTTTACCATGTTTTTTGATATTTCCCGAAAGGTTGAAAAAAGAAGGTAGTTTTTAATCATATATGTTAAAACCATTTTTCAACGACCGTTGTCCAAAAAAAAATTCTAAATTTCTTAATCCAAAACTAAAAATTGTAAGCTAAACACGACCTAAACTTTTTAGAAAATGTTGTAGAAGAAGACAAGGATGGTGACAAAGGTGAAGAAGAAGCTAAAGAATATTATGATACTTTCAAAAAATAAACTAGTTATTATTCATGTTCATACAATACGTTATATTCTAATAATACTACAGAAATTACTTGCACTCTGATCCGACTCTGATTCTAAAATTTACTTTGTTGGTCTAAAAATCGAAAAGCTCTTTCCAAGTACTCAAAATCATACGATATTCATATAATATAGATTAAACATCTACGAAATGTTATAGCAATCTGAATAATGTAATTCAAAATATGATAAGTTGCTACAGATGCACTAGAAAAGAGAAGAGGGGGTGTCATTGAATCTCACACATATATAAGCTTCTACAAGTTACTTGTAAATAAGTTGAAGTAGTAAAATAAAAAATAGGGGACGCATAGGAGACCCTAAATGATGCAGCAAAATCTAGATCTATGAGGGATGAGTAATCAAGCTTGTTCTTGGTAGAATTCATTCTAGTCTCTTCCCATGCAGTTTTGAGTTCCATATATGCAAAAGAGAATACACTCAATCTACATTTCTGGTGGCACAATCAAGATGATAATATTTCACAGCATAGTAACATGCAATATAATATTCCCAAATTTAAAACTAAAGCCATACATAAACTTGGGAACATATTCACATCCAAAATGGAGCAAGACGAGGATCTGTTCGCCATGGCAAGCCACTTCGAGCACCAAGAGCCTGACAGTTTGCAGCAGCCTGCAGTAGTTAAAACAAATTTATACCCAAGGAAGTAAAAATAAACTTTGAAAGTTCAATTTTTATTAGAAAGAGAACAATAAGCACACCACTTTCGACGCAAAAGGCAACATCTTTTCTGGTGTCATCCCTGCACATAAAGCTAAAAGAAGATACGCAAGTGTCGGAATCGATCCAAAGATCAATGATAATAAAATTACACCATTTCCCAATAATTATTTATTTTTTATGTTTTAAATGATGATTCTTGGTTTGAACAGTACTAGGTACAACATACCGTATATGATTGCACCAACAAAGGCATCTCCAGCGCCAGTAGTGTCAATTACATCTTCTGAAGACAGTACCTCGGCTGTTCCTAGTAGCAATCTCCCATTCACTGAACCAATTCCCTCTGCTTTGATTCGCAGGTCAGACTGAAACGATGAAACTGAACCATATTACATGCCCATATGGAGTTCATACAACTCAGTATTGAAGAGACAATTGGATCGCCTGCTTTCGTTAAAGACCAAAGCACTGGTTCATTCATACATTTAAGACACTAGATCAACATTTAGTAGTCTAGATCAACCAGTATGTTTCAACATCTTTTTCAAAGATTGAATATGTTAAAACGCTTGAATTGACCTAGACCACTGAATAATATTTGATCAAGAAGCTAGATCGATGGATGAGCTTTTGTGGATCCAAATCCCATAATTACACTTCAATCTAAATGTTAACATAATACTTAGCAACTAGTACCAGTATTTGCATATTGCATTAACAGCTCAATGAACTAAGAATGTTAGATTCAGAAACGATGTATCGGTGTTCCACAGAGACTTCTAAGTGCACATTATTTGACGAAAATAACCCAATTCAAATCGTACTGCAATTAAGTGAGTAAGGATATTTTGGTTAGAGCATATGTTAAGCTAAAGAGAATTCTATGTGGATGCTTTAGCTTCATCCTTTAAGCCTTTTATCTCGGGTAAACAATTTAACTCATTTTGAACATTATCTCCAATATTGGGTAACTTAGTGAGCATACATACAAATTTCGTAACTGTAAATCTTATCATTAAATAGTATGCACATTCTTGCACCATTTCACATCATAATGGTAATTTGATAAATATGAAGGTTAAGGTATCGTCCCCACAGGACATACCTTTGATGGAACACAAATTGGATCTTTAGAATTTTGTTTGACTTTCTTCTTTAGTGATTCGAGTAAGCTCTCCACATCGGCTTCCTCATCCCCGGCACTCTCTATTAAAATATAACCAAAAAATGATAACGGTATTATACCAATGCATCTAAAGCTTTTCTTGCATATTCAAATACCCACCTTTTATGCTTCTCTCAAGCATTACACAACCTTTATCGCCTTGTGTCACAATGACAAACTTGAGATTGGGCAATCTAAGAAACATAGATACTAATGCAACCGGAGTGGATGAGGCTTCTGTCCATTGCTAATATATCATATTGCATTATTTTGATTGATGGAATTGAGAACTATTTACAATATGTACATATAGGATGCTCATTTTTTAGTAGTACTTAAACCTTATATGCTACCTGTGGAAAATTTTCGGAACATATAACATAGCTTGCTAAGTTAAGAAGATCATCCAAGCCCTCTCTCTTTCTTTCAGCATCAACTAACATGGGAATTTTTCTTCGCGCTGCCTGCACTGGAATATTCCGAAATAGATCAAGTTCAAACAAAAGAAATGTCGAGTAATATTTAAGACTACTAACACACCAACTTGAATCAAATATGCAAAACAAATTCAGATGTACACATACCAGAATACAACTTAGCTTGAAATGAATCATGATATATCATCGTTAAATTTTACTTTGATCGTGATCTAGAGTACGAATTAAATAAACCAACTCAAAAAAAAAAAACAGACGAAAAGATCTAAGATGGAAATTACTTACCTCATTGGCTACAACTAAAGCAGTCTCGTGTAATCTCACATCAAAATAGACTAATTTTGCTCCATCTAAAGAAGAAAATAGATTTGAATTGGAGAGCTCTTCTGGCACCATTGCAGGGTTACCAGGGGTATGAATACAAGTACGAGTCTTCCTATAACATAGAGCATTATATCAAAAACATATGTACAAGGTATTCTTGTTTTTCATCTACTTTTTTTGTAATGTTCGTCAAACAATGTTTCAACCTTACACTAAATGAATGTATGAAAACAATGAAAAGTAGTTAGATTAAAACATTAAGAAAGACAATAAAGACTTTGATGGATACATATTGTACCACCCTGAAAAGTATCTCTTAGAAGGTGATTTACTATGTGTAGTCTTATATTTCATCTGACTCTCAAAATAAGTCTTATTAGACTTTCACACTAGTTTAAAGAAACATGACATTTTAAAAACAAAAAACCACATTTTACTTTTTTTATGCTTCCAAATTAACTTCAACCATATTATTTTATTCTGCTTTAAGCACTAATGTTTCAAATTTCCAATATCACTCGATAACTCTTATTATGAGTCAGGAAAAACGTTTATAAGAACATAACCACCATTAATGGACAAAGAAATCACTTACTTGATCTGAGACAACAAATGGGGCTTAAATCATGCATTTTCTATAACTACATTCAAGCAGAATGTACAAACTAAACTATGATTTCTACTTAACAATTCCATATTGAATTGAGAATCAGATTCTTACGTTTGGCTATCAACTATTATATATGTAAACGGTGAATTTCCCTCCTCTGATACCTGTACATGATAATGTCATCTTACTGAATGTTAAAAAAGAAGAAGAAAAATGCATATCATTAAATTTATCCATAATCAGTTTGACATTTAAGAACTTCAAATGTCTGAAAATAACACACACTTTTTGATGAAATAATAAGAGTTTTTTGTAGCTAGATCTATTCATCTGGGTAGCATATCATATAGATCTATCACACTTGTAATTTCCTTAGATCCTTAGACAAAACTACAGAGGAACTATGTAAAGTAATACAAATTCGTAAGAAGATGTAATAAGTAATAACCAATTTCAATGTTATTTGTCACTCATGGAAAGCAGAACTACAACCTAGTCTAGATAGATGTTAAATTTATAGTTTAAATCACTCTAAAGTTATGTTATATCAAGGCTAAGCGAGGCGAGGCGATAGAAGTCTCACTTTGCTTAATGTCGCTTAAGCGCCGCTCAAGCATCGCCTAAGCGCTGCTTAATTTTTTAGCATACATTATTTGTATCAATATAAATTTATGTAAAGAGATTATGTTAAGTGCATCATCTGTGTATTCACAAACTGATCGCAAAAAAGTGAAGTGTAACTTATAAATTCATAGATTGCAAAAGATAGATTTGACTTTCGCTATTCATTAAAAGTAAGCATACCTGAATTGAATACAAACCGTGCACATTTGACAAATAAATATAATCATATCTTAATGCAAAAAACTACTCATCATCCATCAGCCCATATGATAGAAAATAAGGAAATTTTGTTAGAGAGTCATGCTTTTTCGCTCTAATCCAATTTCCTTTTATTTCAAAAATAATATCTTTTTGCTTAGTGGTGCTTAATCATTGCTTAAATTTAAGCAAAGCGCAAATAAGCGTCAATTAAGCGCGCTTGATCACTCATCGCTTAACTCTATTGCTTTTTTCAAAAATTAAGCGTTGTACAAGAATTCAGCGCTTAAGCGCGCTTTTCATAACATAGCTCTAAAGGTGAAAACTCAGTTGATAGATTAACATGGAATCATTCAAAAAAAATGGCTTACCACCATGTAAGAAGTATCAACGCCATCTCTTTCAAGCTCAGCAAGCACATTCTTACCTAGAGCATCATTAGCAACCTAATGGCATTATGTAGTGTAAGAATATAACATAATTTTTAGAAAATAATATTGTAGATAAAAAGGCAATACTTTGGAAATAATCCTAGGCTTCAGACCCAAACGAGCAACGCCTGTCAAAGCGTTCCCCACATTTCCACCTCCTTCTACCTGAACAAATAACACAACAATGAATTATTTACTCAAATTCGAAACATTTTTTAATTAATTTTATTACAACGAGTATTAGTAGTTAATATGCGATAATATCGTCAATACATCAGGGATATATCGCATATCGGTCTTTGACCATTTTGTGCTAGAATACCGCTTAAGATATTGGTGCAACATTTTTTTAACTACTAGTAATCTAGTAGAGAATCTAAGTATGGTAGATTGTAACCTATAAATTATGCAACTAGTATTTAGTAGTAATTTTACAATATAGAACAAAATCTCTAAAATGCTTAGATTAATAGCATTTGTAACTTTTTATTAAAAGTCCGACAAAGTTTCTATAGTATCACAAATTTTCAAATATCACATCGCTACGTGACCTATATGTAGCCGATACCGACTAATTACTTCACAATGAGTATAGAACCACATTCACCCCTGACATTATATTATTCTTATACAGATGAACATAGTTCTCTTTCTCTACTTGGGCCATGTTTAGACTGAGAAATATCCCAAAGACATAAACTACAAACTATCTGTACAATCAAATAAATACCACTTTGAATAAATAGACCAGAATCTTTTACAGCGAACATTACTTATATTTTGAATCGCATTTGGTTGAGTCCTCTAAAATAACCAACAGGTTTAATTAATTGTTCACATATATTTTCCGCAGCATAAATAAACTCCAATAAACTGCATTTATGTTTTAGTCATTCAGGTACGTAAAAATTTCTGCTTAGAGGGATATTTTATTTAATGTGTTCGCTGAAAGAATAAATTTAACTTGGAAATTGCTAATGTTAAGAAGGATGCCAAATCCTGAGATCCTCCCACCGTTTATTTAAATTATACTAAAACTTTATGCTTAATTAACTGTTCAAACCTTTTGCCCTCCTTGATGTTATGTGGTTTCCTACCATTGATAACTTATATGTAAAGCATAGATATTTATTTCCTTTTTCATCTTTTACAACCAAATTTGACCAGGATTTAAATTAAACTATCAAAACACTTTTAATTTTTATTATTTACTCAAATCTTAAAAGTTGCAACAGAAGATAACTTTTAAACAGTTAACGAGTAAAGTTGTTTCTAAATGGGCTTTATAGAGTTCTCACCCTGAATCATAAAAATCAAATATTGATAGCAAATACTTTCTAACCATACATGAGTTCATAACTAGGGCGAAATAAGAGTAACAAACCTTCAAAGTTGTGCTTCTAATTTTATCATCAGGTTTCGGAAACGAAACTACAGTTGCTAAGTAATCAACTGACACAGCTCCACAGCCCAACTAATCTCGAAATTACAGAACAAACATTCAAAACCTGCAAAAAGATCGCAACTCCAGAATAATTAGCAAAATTAAAAACACAGGTTCCGATGCAAACCACGATTCTGTTATCTGGAAGAGGAGGGAGACTTTCCGAAGTTGAAGACGACATTTCGGCCCTGTATGTGTAAATAGCAATTAAATGCTTCGTAAGGTGTGAAATGCAAAGTGTGAGGATTTTAGTACCTTGGGCAAAATCTTGGACGGTGACAGAATACGGAGGGCGAAGGAGGTGAGCTAAACATTATTATTTTTTAATGTATTAAACTTTTGTTTTTGTTGTTTTCTGCAAAGTTGGAGTTTTTGCCGGACAGATATGGGATGTAAGGCCGTCTCCAATGAAGATTTATTCGAGGGTTAACAGAAGTTGGCTTATCCCACGAGTGTCGCTATCCATCTGATTAAAGCGCATGGAACGGACACGAAAGGATAACCGATGGAAGGGGAATGGGTTATTTTTGCTTCGAAAGAGACATTCTAAAAACGATTAATAATTTTGTTATCACCAATTATATTGTTAATCCTTTTATCTTATATATAAAGCAAATACTTCCCTTAGTGAAGTCTTTTTGGAATTGACAAAACTGTCCTTCATTCGAAGACAAGAAAGTAAAAATGTAGCTGGACTTCATGGGGTATGGTTGTAATTGCCTTGACCCAAAATACTCGTAGTCCAACTTCTAAATAATAAAAAACTATCTGAATATTTCTGTCTTTTCAAAAAACTGCTCATCCACGTTTAGCAAACATCATTATCACACGATTCAACAACTGCCACATTTTCTTCCCTCATTTTCTTCCATCTTTCCTCTCATTTGAAATCCCCTCTCCTTTCACTTTGCTTATTCAAAACATCATCGACTCACTTCCTTTCGCCATCTCCACCTAATCGGCAAGCAGCTCTACATCACTGTCCTTAACATCTCCTACACCAAACTCTCTGCCTCAACACCTCATTCCCTCACCTCCCCCTAATCGGTAGCAATCGAGGATATTTATGTCATTGCTCTTCCCACGTTCGAACCATTTTCCCATTTTTCTACGATCCTCTTATTTGCTTCTCCAGTGGCTTCTAAAGCGGTGAAGGAATATGAAAGTGACGTTCGAAAGCTGGAGGCTTTGTTCTCTAATTGAATCCATTGGCCAAGGAATTCGTTTCGTTTGCTAAAATATTGAATGCAGATACTCCTCTTTCTGTTGATTCGCTGGATCATTATTATAATTATTAAGATAGCATGGATTCCGAGCATGATGTTTTTGGAAATCCTGAGAATTATTAGAGGGTAAATTGATTTATTTTTTGTATAAGTAATTGAATTTGGGATTCTGATATAATTGAAATATTAGAATTTTATGTATATACACGGTTTGGACAAGGGTTTATTTGCAGGTAGGAGAAAAGAGCTTAAGCACGAAATTGTGATATTGGTAGAAGAGTAGAATCTCGCTTAAATGTATCCCATCAACACAAGATTTCAACTTTCAGAATTGGTACTCATCTTGATTACTATCAGATCTAGACCACCAAAGATTAGTACTTGATTATTTTAATTTGATTTGATGCTTTTTTTTCAGTTTTTTTTCCTTCAGTTTCTCCGTGATCTGCATCTAATATGTTTCTCAACTGTTGTGCTATAGCAGTAATGGTAATTAATTTTGTTTCCAGTGAAATGTTCTTGGTTGTTATCAAGGACAGAGAGTGGCAATATTATTCATTAACCTCCACTCAAAAATTCACAAGTGTTCTTTAAATATTATTTATGAGGTAGTTAACTAGAAACATCATTTATGCTCTCATCATAGTTGTAATACTATTCATTTTTATTATATTTCAGACTCCATGTTGCATTCATGGGTGAATAGTAAATATTTATTGATCTGCTTTAAAAGTGGAAGTGGATGAACTTCTTTGATAGATTCGGTTATGTCAGGTAATCATGATTTTCTCCTATTGAATTTGACCATGTAAGAGTGGATAAACTTGAGCTTTATCATTTCTAACTTTCATAGTTGCACCGGTTCAGTTTGAGTTGATAAATTGACTATTTTTCCTTATACTATTTCAGCACATCTTCAATTTAATTGCAATGGTAATTGAGGGGTTGGTACTTATTTGGTTATCAACTTCTAATCAAAAGATCGCTAAAATTTCTTGAATTATTTTTATGGCACTTAACTACATTCTATTATGTAAATTTGGTGGTGGGCATAATTACATTCTGCAATTGATAAATCATTACTAATAATGTGTTAGAAGTGCAAAGCTAAACATTAACTTGGTTATATCTCAAGTCTGTCAATGCTAGATAAGTTTTGTTAATAAGGTAGACTAAAACAGTAGTTACCAAACTCATTGTTTGAACCTGGGATATACTTCTTTGTTGGTACATGCATTGTGTCAACTCTAATTGTTCAAACGTATAATAATATAACTTCACTGCCTATTTCTTTCTTCCTGTCGATTATTAATAGTAATTTTTTATGCTCAATTATAAATTTAATTAAAATTTTAGACATATGAACTATTTGTATGGATGTATCAATCTTTTGTGCTGCTGCCATCTCAATTGACCTTTCAATGGGTACTTTTCCATTAATGGGTGCATTTAATTCATTATGCATCCAAATTTGTATAAGAATTCATATTTATATATCTACACACACAAAACACCTCTATGTATGGATATATAAATATGTATGTATGTATTAGTACAGCAAACATTTTTTTTTAAACTACTTGATTTATTATTACAAGTTACTATTTAGAACTAAGTGCTTTCAAATGTTATTATACAAGCACAAAGAGCATAATTTCTCTCCCAACTTAGTAGCGAATAGTTAGTAAGTTGGTGTTAGACATTGAGAAACCCTTAAAGCCCCTAATATCATTTTGCTTTCTATTCAAAGTGGGTATTTTGATGATTTTTGGATTGTTATTATTTTTTATGGCTACTACGTTTTATTTATAACGCTGCTTACATTTTTCTAAAGGTTGTATAACAAATTAGAATTACTGTCAATCTAGAACTACTAATATCTATTGAAAATGATGATTAATTATGACAATTGATTTGATTAATTACTGCAATTAATAATAAATGCGAGGAATCCAATAATGTAAGTAATCATGTTAATATTTTTGACAAAATGATGCAATAGTTAACCAAGGATATTTCCATGTATGTAATATGCTCATATAGCAGTTTTTGTACTTATAGGACAATAGTGAGAAAAGAAAGTGAGAGAAAAGGATTATTAGCTTTTAAAGTCTGTATGCTATCAAAAATGAGATCAATGTAGATGGCAGGGCCAACAAAATTAAATTCTACATACACTATATCGGTTCTTAAAATTATACTGTTAATTTACCATTCAGAGAGCAAGAAGGACGAACAAGAAAAAGGAATTGAAGAGAGAGTGCTTAATATGGAAGGAGAACCTACTGTATTTTCTGAACCAGAAGGTTTTGTACATTATTACTTGCCATCTAACCATTGAATCAAAATCTTATATATTTTTGTATGTCTAATTTTATAACACTATCTTTTGAGGTGATCATCAATCAATTTGAGAGACATATGTGTACATTCTGATTTTTTATTACAGTATCTATAAAGATGATTCCCATTTGGTATTTACAAAAATGAAAAAGTTGATTTCCACTTAAAATTGATATTAAATTATAGTTTCAGTAAAAAATATGATGGGAGAACCTACATGTCCATGTTTGATACAAATGTTCCATTTACATGTCCATCGACCGTGGATGCATTCTGAAAGTAAGTATCCAAAACATGCAACATTACATGTATGTCAAAGTCATTTTATAAAATTCAACATACCACACACACATTGTTTCTTAACACCAGTTCCTTCTGCGCACGTGCACCGCACGTGCCAACCTACTCATCTATATATAATAGGAATGCACTCATTTGAAGCTTTTGCAATTACGCAAATGCCCTTATAAAATTTTACTTGAAGGTAAGGATATGTTTGTCCATTTATACGCTCACGCTCACGTTCCATATATTCCGGCCTATTCTACCGTACTCAAACCACTTTGGTAATTCTCCATTGCAGATCCTCAAGAATAAACATCCAAAGTTTCTAATCTTAGTTTCAAGTTATAAGCTTCCCTGATTAATGAGTAAGAAGGAGGGCCATGCTTTGTTTGAAGAAACACCAATTTAGGTAATTATTTCATTAGTTTCATCAACTATTTGGGTTAATTAACTTGAGCTCAAGCCGCTGCTTAAATAAAATTTCAGTATATTCTTAATTTTCTGAGGCGAGCTAGATGAAGTTTTGGCATGATGTATAAAGTGTTATAACACAACTTGCTTCTATCCAAAAGTAGATTAACACATATATACTCATATTATTGATTTTAATTTCACTAATAATTATGTCATGTAATCATATCAATATCGTTGGAAGTACTGATCTTAACTTTGAAAGCAAATATAGAAATTCACTATTATAAATTGTGGTAGGCTATAACTTGATGGCAGGTTTTGAAAAAATAAACTCAAAGTGGAAATCTAAACTATGTTGCTAATAATATAAAGTTTACAAATATGTTTTGTATTAGTTTTGTCTTCTTGGATTTTATGAAGATATACGTGTTCTGTTGCTGCTCTTCTGAATCATGGTCTTCATTGTATACTGAATCCAACCAACTCGGTGATTTGATCAAACTGTGATGTTATCATCGAATGTACTTTAGCAATTGAGTACCAATCATACCATTTTCAGTCAGTAAGTTAGTTCATACGCTTATTTTCCAAGTTGAATACCGTCAAAAACACATCGTTTGTATTATTTGATGAAAATTATTGAGAAAAATTTAACACAATGTTCAACTCTCATTTATTCGAATTTCAAAACTGAATATTTCACATAGCCATTTCATTTTCTTAAGTGTTATATCTGATCAAATTTCTATTATTATTTTTGTTTGGATATTTATTTTGTAAATATCCAAGTAGTGCTATATTCGAAAAAGGGTATGTGGATGTTTCGGTTTTTATTACAGATTCAGAGTTTTGAATAGTTTCTTTTATTATGGAATTATAGTTTCGATCAGGTGGATTATTCTCTGTATGTGAACTACATATGGTAATAATAGCTACACTCAAAGTACCTTTTCTTAATAAAAAAAATAGCTACACTCTATGATTCATATAGAACGGTGAAAATTTATTTAACGTAATTGATTCCTATAAGCTTTTAATTTTTATTTGGATTCATTTTGTCTGCTAAATTAGAGATGAATACGTTTCTCTGAAAAAATCCCACATTGAAAAATAGTAGCAATCATGTATAACGGTAAACAAATTATTCAAAGTATACGAAGATTTACTCTAAGTTTTGATTGGTTTTGGACCAAACGATACAAAATGTTAAATATATAGTAGAGATTCAAATACTGCTTTTGAAATGAACAATGCAAAATGACGAAGTTAAGAATCTACAGGGATTTTTGCACTTTCTTATGTCGTGATGTATGTTTTTTATATAAACACCGAGTACAAATAAACAATAACACAAGTAAATATATTGTTCATTCATTTCAGTTTTTCATACGTAAGTAATTAGTGGTTCATTTGGTGCATATATTGCATAGCCTTTATGTCATTATTGTCATATTATATTCGGTGCAATTTGAAGTCACTGTAGGGTGTATCACATATTGATGTTGTCATCTCACTTTTTCCAAGTATCTCAGTCTCTTCTTCAAAGTTCTATTCATCCATTGCCTGAGGTGTGATGTGGTGAGCTTTTAGATCTAATTAATATCATCATTGCACCACCACTAATGAGTTCCTAAAAGGATCCTCCCTTATAAAAGTTTATATGGGTTCACATCTCTGTCATTATACTATGTTATTATAGATTTACTCCTATTTCATTTTAGAGACCCCGTCATATGTGAATTTGATCAGCTCATTTCATTTCTCCACATAAAAGTGATTGAATAAAAAACAATGACATAAGTGTCAGTTAAGTGATTAAAAAAGGCCTCCAAAATTACTGGAAAACAAAAAATGTGTAAATTATGGTTTAATTATGTCTAAAGCGTACGTACAAAATGTAACTATAATGAATTAAACGGGCATGGGTAACAATGAATTAGAGAGATTGTATATATGTAGGTAGTATTTGAAGAAAAAATATATGCAATCGGTTAGCAACTTTCTTAGTCAAAACGGAATGATTCCGGTTCGATAAATATTATGTAGTCAACATGTTGCAAATGGAATGACATATTAGAAAATTAAGTAAAAAAATTCAACAAACAAGCAAGTTGTTATTGCTTATAGTAGTAGAAGACAAACCTTAGATACATGGTTATTTATAACTCTCCTATATATCTCATGTGCATGACATATGTATTAGTGAATATAAGCGAATTAGTGTAAACATTTGCAATTGTGGTATTTGTGGTACGAGCAGCTCTTTTCACATAGCAAGCTTTGATAAAGGTACTTATCCCATGCTTATAGTATACATGCCATATTTTCTTTTGTCACATAGCTTCACAGATTTGACAATGGACTGAGTTATGCACATGTAACAATAAGATACTTAAATAGTACAATATTTATATCATTCTTGATCTTGCATTTGCCATGTATTTATATGGTTTAGGTACATAATTATCTTAATCAATGGACTGTGTTTCATGGTCTACTTAGTTTTGGAAAAGAGGTTGAAAGATGAGAGAAGTATTGGCATTGGTAGATGGCTTAGGTACGTTATAAATCGGTGTTAGTCCTTATCCTTAATAAAATGAGAAGATCGTGAATATAAAACTTTATTGTTTGACAATGATGTTGTAGCAACTTCACATGCTTTTGGATGACTAGGTGCTCTAGTTGTGAGCAGGACATTGGTGTGAAATTTTCATTGTTTTTTTATTTGTATTTTTTATCCACAACTCAAATAATTTTTAAATAACTTACGCATTGTGCTTGAGTAAAAAAATTCTCTTTTTAAACTGTATATTTAAAATCCAAGCCCCTTTGGAACTTGGGCCAGATTATGTATACAACAAGATCCCGTGACAAGACTATTATCTAATAGACATTAATACATAGACTAATATATCTTCCATCTTCCATATATAATAAGAGTATCTTGATTTGAGGGTTTTGAGATGTCCAAATTATCGGTGTTGTTATTATCTACCGAACATGTATCTTACGGCATTTTTGTCATTCGGTTTCCCCACGTCATTTAGCAAATCCATCCTATCCAACTTCATAATGAGTTGACTTGGGTTTCTCATTTCTATTGACAATTTCATTTGCCCTAAAATTTAGTGTTTTAATTTAATTTAAAATTCACAAATCACAAAATATTTTTAGTTTCAAAATTAAAGTTGATGTTTATCGTTTGTGTCAAATGTTATCTATGCATATAACCATTATATCACGATAAATAAATCTACTCTCGGTTTTCTTTGCACACGTCCAACGGACGTGCCTAACATACTGGTCTATATATAATAGGAATACCTCAGTTTGAAGCTTTTGAAATGTCCAATTTAGCCTTTTCAGTTTTTAACTTATTTAAGGTCATTTTTGTAATCGTTCTCTCCCATGTTCTCAATCAACAACTACGATAAAGACATTTCCTCAACCGCACTTTGCATAACTTTCCCCAAATAATTTTAAATCCTCCATCGTCACCATTATCCCAATAGAGCATTTCAATAACCTTCGACGATCAATTGTTGTAGAATCATGACAGAGCACAACTCATCTCGAGAATCAAAATCGGCGAAAATTATGCATCATCACAAAGTTCATCAGCGGAGAATAACCAATGAATAAAGACTTGAACGAACTGAGACCCTAAATGCTTAATGGAGGTTCTTATTTTAATTTGATTTTGGATTAATCTCTCAATTTTAGTTAATTCAGGGTGTATTTTTTCTATTAATTTGGTTATACAAGCTTGATGTACAAACCAACTACTCTGATTTTGTCTAGATTTATCAGTTTAATCCTATTTCTAGTTCTACATTTGGGAAATTATGAAAATAATTCTAATAACCTTCGACGGTCAACTGTTGTAGAATCAAGCGAATGCAGAAAACAAGGAACAAATTATGATAGAGCACAACTCATCTCGAGAATCAAAGTCGGCGAAAATTATGCATCATCACAAAGTTCATCAACGGAGAATAACCAATGAATAAAGACTTGAACGAACTGAGGCCCTAAATGCTTAATAGAGGTTCTTCTTTTAATTTGATTTTAGTTAGTCAGTGGAGAACACGCAGATGCAATTCATGATATTGAAAGAGGATTTGTTAATTTTCTCATTTAAATACGGCTTCAATGATAGAGTCATTTTTATGTGTAAATAATTTATACATGATTGGTTATTTCTTTCTTTAACATGGATATTGAGGCAGTGAACGTACTCTACTACTTAAATCTAAGGAAATAATGCCCTAACATTACTGAGATCTTTTGCATGAAATATATATTTGTAGATGCAAATTACCATGAGTAAGATATTTTTATATGGCATTTTTCATGGAGACAACTTATTGTGTATTGTTTCATAATAAAAAAGAGTTAGCTCATTTATGTCAATGGATATTTTTGACAATCCTTCAGTTTACGTTTCCACAAACAAAAATCACTCCCCCTTTCCTATTTTCTAACATTTTCTTTTCTTTTCAATTGCCTAATTTTTTCTTTGAACTTCCAATTTCGGCCTAATCTCTACCTATGGCATGTAAAAATATGAAACGCGACAAGGGAGAGTGTTTTAAGAGGAAAGATGTAAGATTTGAGATCTATTACTTTTCGATTGATTAGGTTTCATGTTCGGTTTTCGCTTAATTACTGTAGCTTATGTACGATTGTATTCATATCATATACCGTGATGTGTAATTTATGTGTTTGATTTTAGATTATATGTTTGCATGTTATGTAAGATTGCACACTTTTTCTTTCAAATTTCAAATATTTTTTCGATTATCATGCGTAAACTCGAATGGTAATAGTCGAAAATTACATTTTCAATATTTGATTGGTTCCGGGTTTCATTAAAATCTAGAATATAGTATCTAACATTGCCGTAGGAGGGTAAGTAGTCATTTATTAGTGGATACACCAAGTCAACTAAATAATATTGTCTTACTAGTGGATGAGGAAAACTCAAATCTATGGTGTTTAAAATCGAACGAAAAACTTTACCATCATGTGTAGTTACTTCCCATCCTGCCCTTACAAATATAAATGTTAAATCAAACACACATGCAACCATAATATTCTGCGTAGCAAATCTTTTACGTCCAACATATCGTTGCATCTCTATAGCGGACACATGTGCAACTACATATATATCATCAATAGCCCCAATACAATTTGTAAAGAACGGGTAGTATCGATTTGATGTCCTAATTTGTTATGGGATGCTATTAAATTCAGGGTCTACCGGTTTAATAATATCTTTAGACATTAATAGAAAAAATTTCAAAACTACATGAAAAAAAACCGTATTATTCGATCGTTGAAATATTTCAACAACCTGCTATGTGGGTAGAGCCAAAGCACCTGCATATAGAAAGATGGCTATCATATCTCTAACTCAAACATCAAATGTTTCCTTCAAACTGTAACTGTTTGCATAAAAATTGAAAAAACATCTCCAATCAAATTATCAATAGCAGATTCAATAGAAAGTAAATGCGAAGAAAATAAAAGACACGCGGATTTATAGTGGTTCAGCTGTAACGGGCCTATATCCACTGTTTATTTTTATTCCTTTTCTTATGATTCAGCTTTTACAAGAGTTGTGAGAGGAAATACAACAAATTATGATTGAAAATAGAGATCCAAAAGCTCGTTTCGGTTATTTCTACAACATAGAGTCTTCAAGCTTCAAAAATCATCCCTATGAATGCTAAATGCATATCTATAGGGGTGAAGAGGTGGTGTGGTTAATCCGGTAAGTGAGAAAATTTCTGTGTATAACTCGCCCAAATCAGGTACTTTCGCATATCAAAGATATGATTGCTAATTTCCAAATATATGCAAATTTTATTTCATATTTGGAATGTTTGGTTCGGCTAAAAACTCGGTTCGGTGCTGGCTGGTTCGATGTAGTGCATATGGACATGTTGTTGGCTAGGTTCCTGTACTTCCCTCCTTTGTTCGGTTCCCTCCTCGTGCTTTGGTTTGGCAAGCTCCACCCACCTTGGTTCGATCCTTATGTAACTTTACTCCTGGTCCGACACTCCATATACCGAACAAAAGATCATGTTCGATACCTTGGGTACCGAACAGAGTATGATTCCCTTTCTTTCAACTCTGTTGGGCCTCTTACCGTGCTTCCTTTCTATCGCTCTACCTTGGCTCCCTTCCAAATCTTCGCTCGGCTACTTCTAGGCTTTAATCTCGTAGGCAAAATTTCCCACAACACTTGCCCCCTAAAGCTCGGTTCGTAGACTACAAGGCGGGCTTTGTTGAATGCTCCATGATTCCACTAGTAAACACGCATCACTATCTTTCTTTCTCCAATTTGGTTTAGCATGTTCTTGCTCGGTGGTTAGGCTTCGTTCGGCATGTCGTCGGTTCGGCATGCAACTGGTTCGGCACTGGACGCGACCTTGCCCTTATATAAACTCCAGTGCCTCCTACCACTGAACCACCTATTCATTTCTTAGTGTCCCCACATGTTTCGAGACTGTTCGTCTCCTTCAAAGTGCAAGTGCCAATCTTTGCTCCTATCACCTCCAATTTAACATAGTTTCCATACAAGATCACCAATCGGTCTAGTAAGCATCTCTACCTATTTTTGCATCCATATTATCGATTTGTATGCTATGATTCGGGCTTTGCCCGGTGGTTAGGTTAGGGTTTAGGGTTTAGTCGGTTCCAGTCGAAATAGGAGTTTGGAGATTTTTTTATTTTTATTTAGTGCTGGTAGAAACTTAGATTGCAAACCATAATGGTCTAACCTTTCTAGACCAAAGGAATCTTTGGATTAAAGCATAGGGTATGGTAGTTGTTGGGTTCGGCCTCTAGATAGAGGAGAGGTTGGTCGTTCTCCAATCTTTACCTATTGCTCTGGTTTTGGAAATTTGGAAGGAATTCACATTGGCTTTACAATTCGGAATAGTATTTTAATAGTGTCGGGATGTTTAAGCTAACATTGCTTTAGTTCTTTTTCAACGTACATGCACACACTCATGCGTGCACACGAACACTTTCATTCTTCTACAATACTGCATGTGATGGATTATCATATCAGATATGTCTGTCAAACCATCGCAATGATCTCTAGAGATCAAGGTCCCTCTTCTTCTACACCTTCAGATCCCATGCCCTCAGGGCATCGCTCTAATCAGCCTAGTTCTGCTCATCCTCTCGTGTATAGACCATCGGAGTTGTTGGTGGATCCCATCGACTCCGAGTTCTCCATCTTGACCTCTAAGTAGCATGATATTATCGTGGTTACTCACGGTATCCCCATAGAGGACCTCCTTTTGCCCACTCCCAAACAACGGGCACATGCTCCGCCAGAAGGGTACATGACATATTCTTGTTATCATTGCACGGTCGAAGCCCCGCCTCCCTACCCTCAATGGATTATGGGATTCCTTGTATACTTGAAGATCGCCATGTTTCAGTTGCATCGAAATAGGTATGCCATCCTTACCAGCATATATGTTATCTTCATAAAGGAGTTCCAGATGGCCCTACTCATTGTCAAATCAGGTTCCTTTACACTTTAAAAAGCAAAATGGAGGGTTCTTTTGTAACACCCCTATTTTTAGTTTAACATTATTCAGAATATTTAATTGGATAGATAAAATAGAATAATGTAAATGATTAAAGGGAATGAGATCTGAAAATATTAAGGTCGTGCTTTAATGAACTAAATAATAAGATTGTTTTAAAACATAAAACACATTAGAGAATATATGAGAGGGGCAAAATAGGTAGATTCACATTTTAATCCGTTAAACCCTCTCCCCCTCATGTCATTCTCATTTTATTCATACAAAACAATCAAAAGAAAGAGATAATAAGGTCGGCCATTAATCAACCTAGGGAGGGCGAAATCAAAGGTGGTTTACAAACTAAAGCTTAGGGATTCAAGAGCTAAATCAAATCTCAACTCCAACATCAATTTTAAAGGTGAATAATAAATGTTCTATCTCCATTTTTGCTTTTGAATTCGATTATGGATAACACCCTAATGATTGATGTTTATTTTGCCAAGATATGGTTGTTTAATAATTGTTTGGATAGAATAATGGTTATTGGAACTTTTATGAAATTGTTTAAATGGGTTTTAAGGGTAAAACCTAAGATTTTAATCTCTAAATACTTTGATTTTGTGATATGTTGTGTAAAATATTATTTTCAAGATGATTTTTTAATTTCATAATTTTCGAAGTTATATAGATTATTTTATGAATTTTCTAAGGAGGAATATCTTAATTTCGGGTTTTAATTATTTAAAATAATTATGGATTTTGGCTTTGAATTTTTTATATGGTAAAGAGAAAGGTATTCCCTAATTTCAATGAATTCTTGGGATTTTCCCGAAGTGATTTCAATTTATTGTGAATTTATTATGCTAGATAAGCATTTAAAAAGATAATTAATTAAGAATATTAATTAATTAATTTAAATATATTTTGGAACTTGAAAGTTTAGTGCAGTAGAAATTTTGAAAAGGATTTGTGAAGAAATAGTTTTATCTAATAGAAATTGAATAAGAAATAAGGTTTAGTGAATTTTTTTTGCTTAAAGTAGTAATAAAACAGTTTTCACATGAATTACGATAGTGTCATACCATCCTAACGTCATCGAGCCTAAGACAAGATCGCATCCATGAGTTTCGACGTTGAAGTGAAAGGAAGCACAAGATAGTTACTTAGGTGGCTATGTAATGTTTCCAAGTAGGTTGAAGTCGACCTCGTTGACAATATAGTATCAGCGACAATGGTGTCTTCATGATTCATCAAGCATTTTAAAAGCTTTAGTGCCGACATCGACGTCTCGCATGTCTTCATCACTATTTTAAATGATGTCACATCTCATCTCTTTGTTTGTTTTCCAAATCAAGGCAATGACGCCGCCATTATGTCTTCGACTCTATATAAAAGCGGCATAGTAGCCAAAGAAACTTAAATATAAAAGTTTTATGACATCGTCGAGGGTCTTGGGAGTCGATGTGCATCAAGGTCGGTGACCGTATGTTTTAGTGTCGATGCCGCTTGGCCACGATGCCGCACCTTATCTTTTAATGCCGAAGAGACTTGTTTTTATATAAATTGAAAATGTTTTAAAGGGGCGAAGAGGTTTATATTTAAGGAGGGTCGATGACCCTATACCTTCAGTAGTTAGCCAAATAACTTATAAAGGTTTTAAGTTTTGTTTAATAGGTGGATAGCCTATAGTTTATGGAATTCGACAACGTTATCTTTGACATGAATTTATACGAGATAAAATTAAGTTTGGTTTTACCTTGGGTAGAAGGCCGATGAGGTATAGTGTGGCTTGAATGTCGCCTATCTTCATCAAAGGCGGAGAGCCTTATGTTTTCCATTTCGACGTCGTCATTGGGGATACCAATGCCATTTTAAATTTTGTAAACTTCGATACTATCATTAAGGACACCAATATAGATGGACTTCGACATTGATCTTTATTAACCTAAAAAGGGCAATGAGCCTATTGTTTTATGACTTCCATTCTAAACGTTGGGAATACCAATGCTATTTTGATTATAGATGTCGACACTATCGTGGGGGACGCCAAAGTAGGTTAGTTTCGACAAACTAAATGTTTTGTAAATGAGACTTTATCATTGGGGATACCAATGCATTTTCTTAAATGAATCGACATTGACCATTTGGAGATACTAAGGTGTGTCACTTTGAAATGTTATAACTTTAAAGGGAGATAACCTAATTGGGAACACCAATATAAATAGGCTAAACATGTGGGTAACATGAATTAAATTATTAAATGATGGGTTCATAGTCATCCTAGGAAAAATATGGGATGTGAGATGGATAGTCCACATCATGCTGAAGATGGATAGTCTCTACGAGGATAATGAAGGGTTCATAGTCATCCTAGGAAATATATGGGATGTGTGATGGATAGTCTACATCATTTTAAGTTAGATGGAATATGTGCGATGGATAGTCCACAAAGTTTTAAATAATAAAACCATATGTGATTGGTAGTCAATATGGTATAGGATGGGTAATTCAAGTAATAATTACATGTGAGATGGATAGTCAACATAATTCTGAATATGCTTATATGTGAGATGGGTAGTCTACATAACTATAAGATAGATAGTCAGATTAAAATAAGACGGGTAATCAGTTTAAATTGTGATGGTGATCATTTGAAATTAAGATGGATAATATAATGAATTGGGATGGGTAATCCAATATATGTTGCATGATTATAAATGTTATTTTCTATATTCTAACCATTATGGTTGCAGGAGTACAGCATATGGTTGTTATATTTAATTAAGATACTAGTGAGGGGAAAACCTGTTCCGCTCAACAGCGTGGTCTCACTATATATCTACTTGGTCCGAGATGGTAAGTTATTATTTACACCAGACTATTATCTGACCTGAAGTTTTTGTTTTTCCCCTTAAACTCTCGGGTACTCATTTGAGTAGATCGGCAGTAAGGGCTTTCAAGTTCCAGTTAGACGAATAAGCTTTCAGAGATATGTAGGAAGCAATCTAGTTATTAGGGACTTTATCTATTTTCGCTATGTTGTTTAGTTTTGTCTATTTGGATGTAATGGCAAAGTTGTATAATTGCCAAGTATCTGACTCTGATCAACCAAGGGCACATCTTCATATATTGTTCTTGGAGTATTTTATAATAATTATACTGAACGTGGGATTATGAATGGGATTATGTAATGAACATGAAATATCATTTGTGAAATGAGATGTGAAAATTTATTATTAAACCGTGTTTGAAAATTTTTCATATTCATGTGCTTCTGATTATTGATATGATTAACACAGTCATATTTTGTCATCGAGAATTAATAACTATGGATGAATTCAGCATCCGTAGCAGTTAGTTTTGGGCTTTAGAATGTGGGATGTTACAAGTTGATATCAGGTCATAGGTTTATGATTAAAAGAATTTTAAACCTAAAGAGTTTTTGAAAATATAATCCTAATGAATCGGAGAATAAGATTAGGGTTATGGGATAACGCTATAGTAACGTACTTGTATTTGCTATATATAAGTATGTATTCTCTCCTCTCTCTTAGACTGTTTTATGTATCTTACTAAGGTTCATGTGCAGATTTACGAGAGAAAAATATGGAGGTAGGAAATAGAAGAGTGAATCTAGGTGGAGGAAGTACCACAACCAATGGAAATGCTCGGCCAACACCCGGAGAAACCAAGGTCGGTAAGCAAATGATAATCAAAATGCAAATGCCAATATAGGTGCCGGAATCCCACCAATGGATATGGCGACTATGTATTAGTTCTTCATCTACCTGATGCTAGTTGGAGCAGCTCTAGAGGTAGCTGGATGAAATATTGCTAATGCAGGAGGAGTCAATCCCGTAGCAGCAGTTGGTAATAACTATGCCAAGCTAAGTCGAGATTACATCAGTCAGGGTGGAAAGCCTTTTTTGGGGACTGAGGATGTAATAGAAGTGGAGAACTGGCTGTTACACTGTGAAAGGATTTTTGCCGATTTGGGATTGAACGATGAGAAGAAAAGGAGATTGGCTTCTAGACAGTTACAGGGAGCCGCTTTATTCTGGTGGAACGGGGTTACCGTAGGAGTGCCTGAGAAGGAGTTGACTTGGGCGGATTTTCGAAGGAGATTCGAGAAAAGATTTTTGTTTGAAGTAGCTAAGTCCGCTTTGCTCAGGAAGTTTATAGAATTAGAGTAAGGGGATATAATGGTATTGGAGTATTCTGCTAAGTTTGATGAGCTATCTAGATATGGATATGCTACTATTGACACCATGATCAAGAGAAATGAGAAGTTTATCCAGGAGTTGAGGCCGGAGATTGCTAGGGCAACTATGCCACATCTCAAAGATCCATCGAATGTAGTGGTGGAGATGGCTGTTAGGAATGAAGAAATTCTTTCAACCTTTGGGAAAGCGAAGTCGGTGGAGAACCAGAATTCTCGGAATAAGAAAAGGAAATTCTTTAAGAAGGAGCTCAGAAAGGTGGGGCTGCCAGAAAGGGAAAAGCTGATATAGTTTGTTACAAGTGCGACAAGAAGGGGCACTATGCTAACGAGTGTCGATTTGGTGATGGCAAGGTGATTGTAGGGAAGTAGAATATGAAGTGCTTTAATTGCGACCAGGTGGGGTATTATAAGAACAAATGTCCAAAAGCGGTCAAGGCTAACAAAGGAAAGGTGTTTACTTTGGAGCTATCTACATCAAAACCAACAGCAGTTGAGAAAGGGAAGTCTGTGATGGAAAGTATGCGTTTGATTCATAGCATACCAGTTAGGATACTATTTGATACCGGTGCATCGCATTTATTTATATCTTAGTGTTTGGTAGATAAGTTATGTTTAGAACCATCATACCTTGTTACTTCCTTAAGGATAGCTAATCCAATAGGAGGGTACGCTACTTTGGGGATGAGATGTGACCATCTAGAGTTTGAGTTGCTGTGTTATAATTTTGCCTGCAGTTTGCATGTATTTGATTTCGTGGGTTTTGGGATCGTTTTGGGTATGGATTGGTTAAGCAAATACGATGCTATGATATTTTGCCAAGATAGAAAAATATCATTGAGACACCCTGATAGTAGTGACTGAATAGTATACTTAGTTGAGAATACGAGTCCAGAAATTTGTGCTTTATTGGGTGGCACATAAGTGGAAGACAAATTGAATTGGGTTTTAATCGTAAGAGAATTTGCAGATGTTTTTTGAGCCGGTTATAGGACTACCACCGAAACGAGCTATTGAGTTTCGAATAGATCTTGTGCCTAGAGCTAAACCCGTAAGTGGACACCTAGTAGAATGATGCCTACCAAGGTGAAGGAGTTAAAGGTGCGTTAGTGGACTTAGAAGGAAAGGATTTTATTAGACAAGTAGTTCGCATTGGGGAAAGGCCGCGTCGTTCGTAAAGGACTCGAAGGTCGTCAAGATTGTGCATAGATTATCGTAAGTTGAATGAAAAGACAGTAAAGAATAGATATCCTTTGCTAAGAATTGATGGTTTATTTAATCAGTTGAGTGGAGCCAAAGTATTTTCCCAGTTCGATTTGGCAATAGGATTCCATAAATTGAGAGTGGCGGATGACAATATTCCGTTGATGGCGTTTCGAACGAGGTACAGTTCGTACGAGTGGTTAGTGATGCCATTCGGATTAACTAATGCGCCAGCTTTCTTTGTGGATTTGATGAACTGGATTTTCAAAGAGCACTTGGATAGGTTTGTGTTGGTGTTCATTGACAACATTTTGATATATTTGAAGGAAGAAAGAGATCATGAGATTCATCTTAGAATAGTGTTTGAGACGTTAAGGCAGCATCAACTTAAAGCAAAGTTTTTGAAATGTCATTTCTGGAAGAAAGAAGTGAATTTTCTTAGTCATGTAATTCCAGAGAAAGGGTTGTCAGTTGATCCAGCCGAGATCGAAGCTGTTAACAGTTGGAAAAGACCCAAGACAGTGACTGAGATAAGTTGTTTTCTTGGATTAGCTGGCTATTACTAGAGATTTAACAAGGATTTCTTGCGGATAGTAGTGCCATTGACTAAGCTAACCAGATATGATGTAAAGTTTATTTGATTTGATAAATGTGAGGAAGCGTTTCTTAAGTTAAAGCATTTGTTGACCAATGCGCCCGTGTTAGTAGTTCCAGATGGAAATCAAGATTTTGTGGTATATACAAATGCATGTGGAACAAGATTAGGAGCTGTATTGATGTAGAGGGGTAAAATGATTGCCTACGCTTCTCGGCAGCTCAAACCACATGAAGTCAGATATTCGACTCATGATTTGGAGTTGGCAATGGTGATTTTCGCATTGAAAGTGTGGAGACACTATCTCTTAGAAGAACGACTCGAGTTGTATACGGATCATAAGTCATTGAGGTATTTATTCTCTCAGAAAGAGTTGAATATGAAACAATAGAGGTGGCTGGAGTTTTTAGCAGTTTATGATTTTGGTATTGGGTATACACCAGGGAAAGGAAATAAAGTTGTAGATGCACTTAGCAGGAAACATCAAAATGTGGTGTTAACTATATTGGCAAAATGGAAGAATCTAGAGGCATTAACTACTTATAATGTGCAGTTAAGATCGACTGCTAGTTCTAGTCAAAGTACTGCCATGTTGTCTTGCTTGGAAGTTCGGCCAATGTTGATCGAAAGGATTGCTTCTAAGCAAAAGAATGGTCCAGTATTAGCTGAACAGATCAGAATACTGGAAAATGGAAATGAGATCGATGATCTAAAGGATTTTAGCCTTGACCATAAGGATGGTTGAGAAAGAAGGGACGATTATGTATTTTGGATGTTGGAAACCTAATGAGGGAAGTTCTTAGGGGGTGTCATCGATTGAAGTTTAGGATTCATCCTAGGGGAACTAAGATGTGTTAAGATATGAAAAGGAGTTTCTTCTGGGAAGGTATGAAGAGGAATGTAGACTTATGGGTGAAGCAATGTGCAATTTGCCAGCAAGTGAAAGCTGAACATCAGAAGCTAAGTGGATTGCTTCAACCTTTGGGTATACCGGTTTGCAAATGGGATTCGATATCCACGGTTTTATTTGACGGGTTGCCAAGGTCGAACAGGGGAAATGAAAGCATATGGGTTATGGTAGATAGATTAACCAAGTGTGCCCATTTCATTCCTATTAAGTCTACCGGGATGGCGCCTGTAATGGTCTTCAGATGTGGACATAATGGATAGTGAAGGCCCCAGTGTGGATCCTTTAAAGGATGTTGAGGCTATGCGGGAGTGTCCGAACAGTTGGAACGCCCTGACTCAGTCCCTAGACTGCTTCCTATTGCAGACCCTCCTCGAGAAAACGTAGCTCCGAGTGACTTGAGTGAAGTGCCGCCCCCTCCGGTATCTGGTGGAGCTGGCATTGGCGAGGAATTCGGGCTTTCCCCAGGTACTTTCGATTACTGTACGGACTTTGAGATTCTCCTTGAAAACTTTCTATTTTTTGACGAGTCTCAGCCCCCACCTGATTCTCAATCCAATGATGTCCTGTTGCCAAGAGTTCTCCCTCCGTCGAGCGGTGTTCCGTTCCAGAGTATTTCCCATTTGAGTGAGATCCCGCCTCGGCCACACGATCCACCTTATTCTAAGGGTTTGTAGCAGCATGTAGTGTCCCTAGTGTCTTAAGTGATTGTTTCTTGAATTCTTTCTGCTTCTCAGTTCTAATGCGACTAAGTATATTTCAGGGAAAAGGAGGAATCCAAGGAGGAACGAAGTGTCTAGGCGTCTGGAGCAATTTAAATGAATGAAGACGGCTCCCGTTCCTCCCCTAGTGGCATCTCAAGAGGAAGGAACCATGGTAGAGGAAGTTAGTAAGGCCTCGTTGGGTTTGGATAAGGGAGAGAGTCATGGATCTTCCCAGTAACACACGAGATCCCCAAAGAAGGAGGCCACCTCCCTAGGCTCTTAAACCTCCTTGCGTCGTCGACGTCATTTCCCTACGGGTACGAAAGTGCATGAAGTGCCAAATTAGTTGGGAGAAGGTATTGTGGACCCTGCCTCTTCAGCTCATCAACAACGCATGCAGAATCCTTTTGAAAGTCATCTTGATATCAACCCTGATTATGCGGGTCGTCGTACCGTGGATCTCGATACTGAGTTTCTTCTTCCTCGCAACCCTTTGGTCCGGATATTAGATGAGGCTAAATCTTTGGATTTTGCTAATTTGACAACTAGGATGGTTCAGATTACTGATGAGACTCGCAATATTTTTGACTATCAGACTCGCTTGGCCAGAGCTAGTGAAGAGGTTGGGAGTGCCAACGTGTGGTTACATTTAGAGATGGAGGATCTCCGCAAGGCGCTCAGGGAAAAAGAGGCTGAATTGGGAATGGTTGAAGCGTCTCGCGAGTCTGAAATGAGGAAGGCCAAGGAAGAAGCCATAAAAGAGGCCAAGGATGAAGCAATGAAGGGAGCTACTGCTATATGTCAAGCCCATATTGATTTGGCCATCAGCTTCGTGGATGAGGCCCGGGAAAAAGATATGGAACGACTTCGCTCCATTAAAGGTAGAGCAAAGAAGTCGGAAACAGCCCTGGCTAAGCTAAAAGAGTCCAGGGGTGTATGGCTAAAGGAGAAAGACTCCTATCGGGCTGAAATTGATAGGCTGAGGGCAGAGCTGGTACACTCGAAGAAAGATAAGGAGTTATATATGAACAAGGTGGTATCCCTCTAGACTGAAGCTGTAACGACCCAGAATTTCGAACGAATTAAATTGGAAATATTTAATTAATTTTAAATATTTGAACGATAATTTAATTTGGATCCCGAATATAACTTTGAAATTGGCGATTAAATTATAAAATTTAATCGATTGGAAGTTGAATTAAAATTTGAATCTTCAATTTAAAGCTAAGGAAAAATATTTCGAAAGATTTTAAAATTCGTATTGGTAATACTGGAGATAATAGAAACTTCAGAATTGAATTTAAACTATTTTGTTCAGTTTGAAATTTAAATCGTTCGAATCGAATTTAAAAAATAGCCGTCCAAGGCGCAGTCTCGGAATTCGACGAAACCAGTTCCATTGGGTCCGTAATATCGAATTATTGCCGGATTTCAAATTTCGTGGCATTTGGAGTTGTTATGTGAGAATACGACGTGTAAACGCATCGAAATTTATTCGAATTCGGATTTAAATTTAAATCTGGTCACATCAGCACGTTCTCTTCATTTAATCACGCAGAGAATCACGCCCTTTGTTTCAGCCGAGAATCACGAACGAAATCACGTAACCCATACTTCGTTCGATTTTAAAGCAGCTCGTCCTTGAATCATCACTGTCTTCGTTCATTTTCAGAAGTAAAATGGCGGAAAACAAATTCGTTCGTTCAAATTAAAAATGGCCGCTTCATTCTTAAATTCACGTTAAAACTTAAAAACGTGACTCTCCTTCCATTCGAAAACAAATCAAACGAAATCCCTTCAGTTCCCAAATTCACCAATTCGAAATCAAAATAAAATCGTTGCCGCTCGTATTCTCCTCTGGCAATCGCGAGTCGCGATTTCGAAGTAGTGTGGAGGCATCTCGCGCGCAAGGTTGAAGGACGTGGGGCGAGCGACTCGACTAGGGGTTCGTCTGGAATGGATGGCGTGGCGACACGGAGCTCGAAGTCGAGCAAGCGCGCGCGCGTGGCAGCAGCGTCGCGATGGTGGCGACAAGGCGATAGCAGGCGATGAATCGCGTGGGGCGAATTCGTGGGCGAGGTGATCTCGGCAAAGGGCGGTGGTGGATCTGGCAGCTAGTCGAGCCCGAGCTCGAGTTCACGGTGGCGCGCAATCTGAGGTAGTATGGTTCATCGCGTTGGTGATGGTATCAGTAGGGCGGCAAGCTCTGGTTGACGAGCAGGGGAAGCTCGATGAGGTCACTGTTGAGGTAAGGCAGCGAGGTATACATTTAAATTTAATCTAATTTAAATAAATGAATAAATGTAAATATGTGAGACTTTATTTTACAGTAAAGGAATTTTAAAACAGTTCTGTTTCAATTTAAATTCATAAATTGGTATACAAAGGATATATATTCATATATGCATGTAAGCAGTAAGTATATATGCATATCTATTTCAATAATATAGGGAAACAGTTTTAAATATAAAGTCCATTCTGTTTTAATTAAAATAGGATTAGAGGTAAATTAAGAAAAGATATATATATATATATACAAGGTTGGATTTAAATTTAATTTTAAATTTAAATTGTTAGTTAGATAAATTTGTTAATTTAAAACGATTGAAACGAAAATAAATTGTTCAGTCTTTTGAATATTGATAGATTGAATAAAATTGTTTATACCAGGTTAAAATCGAGAAAACAAAACTGAAATGGAAAATGGATGCAAATTAAAAGCTAAGGTGAGATCTTCTCACTCAGATAAAAAAAATTGATTGCAGTTATTGATTGTTTTGTTTGAATGTGCTATTAGATATGATAGGATATATATATATATATATATAGCAGTATATACATATTGGCATATGTATATATTGGATTGATTGATTTCCCGCCTCGTATAGCGGATGAGACCCTATTGCGCCGTTAGTAAGCGGATTTATAAAAAAACCTATATACCGCGATAATTCCGTACTTGAGCGGAATTGGTATTGTGCTAACATCTTTGGATGCAGGGAAACAGGTTGGAGGGATCCAACTGGACCCCTCACTTTGATTGAATTTATTTATACTGTGATATGAATCTGTGAATGATTATATTGATGTTATTGATCATATTGATGTCTGGAAAATTGTTGAAAGCTAAAATTTAGCTGAATGGATGTTTGATATCATTGGATTCCAAAAATAAACGAAATTGAATTTTTGGAAATCAAAATAGAAATTTCTAAGTGAATTTGATTTTAGAAATTTAATAAATTCGAAGAAAGGAATTTTAAAGTATAAAAAGTTAATTTTTATAATCTTATCGAATTTATTTCCAGAATAAAGTGAAAATGTTAAATAAATGAATTTCGTATAATAGTGATTTTAAATTGAGGAAATTAATTTAAAATCTGGATTTCTAAATAGATTGAAAGAAGACAATAGAAATTTATTTTCTTTAAAAAGAATTTATTTAAAAGGAGATAAGTTGGAAATCCAATTAGAAATTTAATTGGTAAATTGAAATGATTTGGGAAATCAATGTAAAATGAGTTCAATTTAAAGAATCCATTTAAAAACAGGATATTGAATAATTTGAAGGAAGATAAGGAATTTATTTTAGTAAGGATGAATATAATTAGAAATCAATCTATAATTGATTTAATATTTGGAAATGAAATTTTGAGAAATCAGTATGGGAAGTTTATTTAAAGTTGAAAATAAATTTAGAAATCAATATCGAAATTGATTTGGGATTGAAGTTTTATAAATAGAATTGGAATTTATAAAAGTTGTTTATAAACCCAAAGTCACTTATTTTGATAAGTTAAATATAGAAGTTGATAAAAGAAGGTTTATAAGTCGAAGTTGTTATTAAAAAGAGAAATAGAATTTATAAACGTGCTTATAAATTCGAAAATAGATTGAATGTGATAAATTTAATATAGAAGATTATTTAAGAAGATATATTCACGATTTTGAATAGCGAATTCTTATTGAAATAAAAATGTGTAGGAATGATTGAAATGGGGTTAAGTAAATTTTATTCACGATTTTGGACAGTGAATATATTGTTAAGTAAAATGGATTCATTTTTGAAGAAGTAATATTTTAAAAATGAAGTTAAAACATTTTAAAGGTGTTTTAAAATGTGTTATGAATCGAAACCATAGATTTCAACATTTATTGTTGAAATAGACGTTTTCGAGAAACTTAAGGAAATGGTGGACTATAACACTGTTGTTATAGTAAATGATTTCCGGAAGGAAATGTTTTATATAGTATTGGGATTTATATATCTATCTTAATTTCGAATCCCTATACTAGTGATTTCGAGTCGTCGTAACGATGTTTTACGTAACATTCGTTTTGACTCAAATAAAGGTGTTAAAAGAATATTTTCCTTAAAGAATGAAATTATACTTAATTTGATTTAAGTATATCGAATATTTTCCAAGTGTTGAAAATAAATGAATTGTGAATTGCTGACTTATTTTTAAATAAGTATGGGAATGTTTTCCAAAACGAAATGAAATGTTTTGAGAATTTATCTTCTTAAAGATAAATTGAAATTGAATATTGAAAACGATTTGAAAATCGAATATCAGTAGATATTCGAAAGTATAAATTCAATACGGAATTTATAGAAGAAAGCGAAGTTGTTTAAAAATAAATATTGATTTATTTTTGAAGTGTGGAAAATTGATTTGAAATTGTTTTCAAATGGTTAAGTGTGGAAATTTTATATCTAGTAAAGATATCTTTGAAGATGAAATAATTTGGAAATTTTTTTGGAATCTGATGATGTTGCGCATCTTTTATTGATAGTTAAATAACCGACTATCAATAATTACCTTGAGTAGGTATTTGTGTGAATTGGATGAATTTGAATGCCACACTTATTTTTAAATAAGCGCTCACTATTCGGGTTAACCGGGAAAGGACCATGGGGTCGTATAACCCATTCCGAATATGTGATACGTCGTTATGAATTGCATTTGAAGACCGGTGTTGAAGACCGGATATTTTTGAAAACGGAAGGATTACCGTCGAGTTACTCTACATCGACTGATCTTCGATTTAGAGGTTTTATCACCCTTAGTGACGGGAAGTCCTGACGTGATTAGAAATTTATCCGGATATGCAAGGGCTTCGTGAGAAGTGCCTTCGGTTCTGTTCGATCCCGGAACAGACTTGTATGGATTGTGTGTCTGACGTTACAATTTGAGATATAAAGCTGATTTCTTTCAAATACATATCTGTTGGTGGCGGAGGATTTATTCTCTTAGCTTAACACCCTTCTCTGAGACGTACGAGCTCAGAGGTTATGTAGTTGAAATTCATCAGCGATATATCCCAATTTGGTAACGTGGCATACTGAGTGTTGCTGTGAAATGATCAGTGTTTGATCATTTGTGATATGATCATTTGTTTGATCTTATATCTTTGTGATCATAGGTTGATCATTTTGTTTGACCCGAAGCAGGGCTTTTTGAGAAAGCGTAGCTTTGTGGACGAGACTTCATCGAGCCTCACACCCCAGAAATGGTCGAAACAGGACGAATGCAGCAAGGTTCTAGGGAGTAGCGCCCCTTAGTGTATGTCATTCCTTCTGGATAAAGGTGGTATCATGGTATGGAGCCCAGATACTTAACCTCTGTGGTTGCTGCAAAATTTATTTCTTTGTGGTTGTTGCGAATCGGGGATCCTCGGGAAGATCGGTGACGATCGGGGGATGGCATACGCGTGTCAGTAGTTACCTATTTTTGCAGAGGTAACCCGGCCTTGTGTTGGCAGAGATCCGGTTAGGTTCTCGGGTCGTCTATTCCAGGGACGTACCCATCGTGGCATAGGAAGTTCCTTAGCCTGACCATTTGTTGGAAATCCAAAGAAACAATACGTGACGTGTACGGTTTTAGTTGTATTACCTGCTATGGAATGTGGCGGTAACCTGCTATTGAACATAGTAGCTATAGTAGGCATACGATACTGGTCGTATGTTGGCTAAGATTAATATTATACTTTCGAAATGTTTTCTACACTATGCACTAATAATAATATCAAAAAGGATTTGATTTTTCGTAGTAAGCATCTTTGACTATCATAAGAAGAAATCTCCTCCAATTCTGCGTTTGCATTGTGTGTGTGGTGGGAGGTCTTATGGTAGTTTCATTTTCCAAAAGCATTGCGAAATTTACTTTAAAATCTTCCTGTTGTTTATTTTAAAGAATAACTGTTTTACGATCTCACACCAGTCACCATGACTGACTCGGAGTTTATTGTTTCCCTTCTAAACTCTGGGTGCCCACCAATTTCCACACGGGCAGTCTAGAGTTAGATTATCAGGATATTCTGGATATTCTGGAGTTTGGAGATAAGCTGGATGACGAGACGTAGTATTTGTATCTGATAGTATTTATTCCGCTGTGTATTCTGTATGAGGACAAGTTTATATAACTGTCCATTGTTGTATATTGACTCTGATGATTGATGTATGTATAAAATGATATAGTTCTCTGTTTTAAAAGACTGGTAATTATCTATTGTATATTGTTCCGCTGCGATGTGTAAGATTCTGATATTGTTTTCTATTCTGATGTGTTCTGTTGTTGTCCTTCTTTCTCTTCTTTCTTCTTCTTCTGTCTTTTTCTTCTTTCTAAAACCCTCACTACTGGAGTTTCCGGCAATCGTTTGCTCGGCAGTCGATAAAGTGAGTGTCGATGTCGAATTTTCGAAAGTTGAAAATTCAAGGATGTGACAAAGTGGTATCAGAGCATATGGTTAAGCGACAACCCTGCTCTATTGGGTGTTACTCATTAGAGATAGAGTCAGTAGTACTCTAGAATGAGTTTGAGTGTAATAATAGATATGAGCGCGTATTTGTTAGTGAATATAAAAATTGTTTTATATTGTGATGGTTGGTTTATTGAGTGGTATATGGATTCTGGTCAATACGAGTAATTAACGATCATTGATAGGGATCTCTAAACACTCGAATAGAACAATTCGGCACAGTATTGTTTTAAATAGGGTAAATGAGATAATTTTACCCAAAACTATTTTTTGTATATAAAAGTAATGGTTTTCTATAAATTATTACAGTATATGGTTGCATGGATGTTAGGAAAGTGATGATATTGAAATGTTATCATTATTATATGAAATCAAATAAGTAATTGAAATTGTAATTCCAAAGTTAAGAAATAAATTCACATACAAATGAAATTTGAGAATATAAATTATAAATGTGAATTGTAATTTAAAACGGAATTCCAGAGAAGTTTTTGGAAATGTTTTGAAAGGAATTTGAAAATTTTTGGGGATTTGGAGGTTTAAATTCTTTTTGGAGTTGAAAATGAATTTCAAAGGATTTTGAAAAAGTATTTTGGAGAGATAAAGCTCTAAACTCTTTTCGGTCGCTGGAAAATAACTTCGGTAATGACTGCAGCATCACTGATGTTCATTTTCGGGTTTCCAAAAGAGGAATTGCTGCCAAATTATTTTAAATGGAAAGTTGTTTGAAATTTGGGTTTTGTTTGGAAATTCAAAAGGATAATTTGAATTGTTTTCAAAATGGTTTTGAAAAGGTTGAAAAGACTCTGGAATTGAGTATTGAATTATGAAAATAAATGAAAATTGTGAATGAACGAATAAATTTGCAAGTGAATCAATTAAATAAAATGAGATTGAAAATTGAAATTCGTTTCAAATTTGTAAGAAATGAATTGAATTGAATAATTATAAATGAAAGATGAATAAAAGATAAAATTCATAATGGAATGTAAATAAGTTAATAACTTATAGAATATTTGGTAATTTGATAGAAATGAGATTCAAATTGAAAATGAATGAATAATTTGCAATTGTAAATGAAATTGAAGACAAATTTGAAATTGTAAGTGAATTGGAATTTGTAATGAGTTAGTAATTGAAACTAAGCTAAAAGAGCAATTATGAATGAAAGTTGTTTGGTTAATAGAATAAACCGAATGAAAATATGAAATGCAAATTAAATTGAATGGAATCAATTGCAAATGAAGTAGAATTAAAATAAATTGAATTTGTATCAATTTGAATTAGTTATAAACTAGAATGGATATGAATTCATTTTGTTTAAAAACGAATGTAACTTCAACCGTAAATATATAAGCATATATTGAAAATTTTGTAATAGAATTTGCAAAATGATTTGAATGCTGTAACTAGATATTATGGCTAGTAGGATATACAGGTGTATAAAGGGATTGGAAAATTTATTTCACAGATAATTCGAATTGCTCGAAAAAGGTATGTATTTAAATTTGAATATGAGATTTGATGACTTATTTCTCTAGCCGCTTGGCTTTTTCTTTTTCTTTTTGAAATCTGAGAGTCCGTAGGGACGTTCTGTAGTCGTGCCGTATTAGCCGCGCAAAGGAGACGCTGGCGAAATTTTTCGGAAATTTAGGGCGTTAGAAAATTTTTGAGAAATTTTTGAAAGTTTGAATTTGAATTTGAATTTTGAAGAAAAACAATATTGTTTGAAACTTTAATTGGAGTTGGAAAGATAGTTGAAATGATAACGAATCTTTAGTAGGAAGATTTGTTTTGATAAATGTGATAGCGTTCATCCTCATCCCAATGAAGATTATCACCTGGAATGTCAGGGGCCTAGGGGACCCCAATAAAAGAATCGCCCTAAATCTCACACTGTCCCCACACAAAAGCGACATTCTCCTCATCCAAGAAACTAAACTTGTGGACCCCTCCCCTACCCTAATTAGACAGCTAGGTGGGGCCCATCTTTCTGGGTGGGCCCACTCGAATGCCAATGGTTCCAGTGGTGGTTTAATCACCCTCTGGAATGAATCCATTTGGTCTCACTGTCAAACCATCCTTCAGCCTTCTGCTCTTCATGTTTCTCTTCGCCACATTCAAACCAACACCATCTACTTCTTTTCCAACATATACGGCCCCCAAAACCCCACCGATAGAAATACCCTCTGGAACAACTGCCTCACCTTCGCTACACATCTCAATGGCCCCTGGTTACTTGGGGGAGACTTCAATACTACCAGAAACACCCTCGAAAGAAACTCCGGAAACGCCTCCCTAGACTCAGATTCATTCAACTCCTTCATCAACTCCGGTTCCCTAATCGACCCTCCAATCACCAATAGACTTTATACCTGGTCAAACCGTAGATCGGACCCTTCTCTAGCTAAGCTTGACAGATTCCTTTTCAATATCAATTGGGATGATTTGCACCCTCTTTCTAACGTATCCGGTCTAGCCTCGACAATTTCCGATCACTGTCCACTAATCCTAGACTCGGGCTCATCCCCAAACCCAAATCGCCCCTTCCGCTTCGAACGACTATGGACCATGGAACCCTCCTACGACAATTTCATTCAGTCTTCTTGGTCCCAACCTGTGCCGTCCAATTCCGCAACCGCCAGAGTAGTCTCCAAACTCCGCTCACTCAGAAAGATCATCAAACCTTGGGCCAAAAATTAACAGCTTCAATCAATATTTTCAATGGTGTGATTTTTCTGGCGAACATCCGTTCGCTTCTGAATATTTCGTCCTCGCCTTGTTATCATTCCGTTTGTAATCTGTTCTTCCATCCCTCTCGTCCTCTTTCCCTTCCCACCATGCCATCCTCTCCTCCGCACCTCCCCGTAGCCCCATCTTCTCCGTCCCTCCCCGTAGCCCCATCTTCTACGTCTTCTTCAACTAGATCTGGTAGGAATTTTAGGAATCCAGTGCCTTTGCCTCCGTCGCTCACTGAATCTGAGTTTCCTCCTCTGCCTTCCGCGAACCTATCTGAACGTGCTGCTGTTGGTTGCGACCCTCCTGTATGTGAGGATAGTACTGTTCGTCGTCCAGTTAGTGGTACTTCGGCAATGTATGTGAATGATGTAGGTGTATCTGGCATTAATGGTGATGATACAGTTGTTTTGGGTAGCGTGTTGCCTCCTGAGGCTTTTGAGAAAATGGCTTATGCTCATTGCTCTTCAGGTGTTTGTCCAAATGGTACAGAGAATAATTTTCCCAATTCCCCTGTTTTGAATACTGCTGATCAATTGCATGCTACCACCTCGTCTGCTGTCTTTGTGGGCTCTGTTGGTGTTCCCAACGTGGAAGTGCTTCCATCTGCTGTCCCATCCCCGGCTGTTCCCAAAACTTGGTCATCGCTCTTTACATCTCTGCCCCGTAATGCGGGTGTATATGAACCAGTAGATTTTGAAATTGTTGAGGAAAATGGCGTGATGATCCCTCCGCCGAATGTTATGCAAGCCGGTATTGACTACTGGTCAGAGTATTTGGTTGGTTTCTTTTTGGACCCTAAGCAACGCCTTCTCGATGCGGCATCTATTTGTCGTAGGGCTTGGAAGCTTCGCGGAAATCTCCGTGTAAAGCTGGTTGACACAATGTATTTCCTTTTGTTCTCTTCCTCTGAGGATCGCTGTCGAGTTCTGGAGGCTGAGCCTTCTTTTTTTGATGGGAAACCATTTATAATTACTCCTTGGTCCCCAACGGTTGCTTGTGCGCGTGAACAAGTGCGTTCTATCCCTGTTTGGGTTTATTTTTCTCATATTCCTTCTGCTCTTCAGCCGCTACTTGGGTTGAATTGGCTTGCATGTAATGTTGGAAAATTGAAATGTTTTGATGCTAATACTGTTGCGCGTGATAAGCTGGTGTACGCTAAGGCGCTGATTGAGATTTCCCCCTGTAAGCCTCTCCCTACCTCTATTCCAGTTCAGCTAGCTGTTGGCCATGTGGTGGATGTTCGTGTTCGTTATGGTTGGGTCCCGGACATTTGTACCTCCTGTCTCTCCTTTGGCCACTTGGTTTCTGCTTGCAAGCATTCTGCTGTTTCCGCTGCTGCGCCTAAGTTTCCTCTCCCTCGGCCTCCGCTTAGGAAATGGGTTCCAAAAGTCCCGCCTGTACCACCGTTACCTATTCCTGGATCTACGTCTACTCTATCTCGGCCTTCATCCCCTATTGCTCCCATTGCCCCTATTCTTGATTCTGCGGACTCCTCTACTGCTCTGGTCCTTGATTCGTCCGAGTTGCCTGTCGTTTGGGATGAAACTGAGAGATGTTGGGTTGATTGTCGCTCTGCTTTGCGATTTAACCCCGTTGATGGTTCCTATTTTAGATTTGTTTCCGGGGATCTTTCGGACCCTCGACGCCTTTATTATCGACCTTCTGGTGATTCCTTGGTTCTAGACTTGGATGGAATGTATGCTGAGTTAAATTCTTCCATGCTTGCTGATATTACATGGGATCGATCTTTTATTTATTCTCCTGATGCTGAGATTTATGATCCAACTCTTGCTCTCCTGTTTCGCCCCTATTCTGGTATTCTTGGGAACGCCTCTTTGGTTTCTTCCCATGGGGAAGATGATGTACGACTTACTATCTCTTCGGAGGAGTCATAGTTTGATAGTAGTTAGTTGTAGTTGTGATATGTCTGTCACACTCCTGTGCTGTTTTTACTTTTTTCTTTGTAGTTAAGGTGCTTCTGCCTTACTCCTGTACTTCATGTTTTTATTACGTTCGTAATAAAAAGTGGACGGTCCACTATAAAACCGGCTGGCCTTGCCAAAAAAAAAAAAAAAAAAAAAAAAAAAAATATTTGGGGCTCCCTTCGCTCGCGCATTTCCTCCACCCAAGATGCCATCCTAGATCTCAACATTCTCGAAGAATCTCGACCCCTCACACCAACCGAACACTCTCAACTGAAGACTTTAGAAACCGAGCTTGATAGACTAATCAAACAGGAGGAAATTGGATGGAAGCAAAGATCCAAAGCCAAATGGTTGGAGGAGGGAGATAGGAACACCTCCTACTTCCATCGCATGGCCAATGGCAGACGTAGATCTCTTTACATCTCGGAACTAGTGCACAACAACCACAGCTTCACCGAAACGTCAGATCACCTCCGTCTCTTCACCGAATACTACCGTAGTATCCTAGGCCTAGCTTCGCAGGCAATACCCCCCATAGATTGGAATCTCCTATACCCATCCTGTCCCCCAATCTCTGTTGACCACCCCTTTACCGAAGAGGAAGTTTGGGCCGCACTCAAAAACTTGCCAGATGACAAGGCCCCGGGCCCGGATGGCTTCGGCCCATTTTTCTTTAAACGATATTGGGAAACCATCAAAACCGACATACTTGACATGTGCGAAGAATTCCAAGCCAACCCCTATTCAATTGCCCGCCTCAATTATGCCAACGTCATCCTTCTCCCCAAATCCCCTGGCGCCAACACCCTTCCCGCTTTCAGACCAATCAGTCTCCTTAACACCACATTCAAAATAATCACGAAGGTCCTTGCCAACAGACTCCAAGCTGCCATCGACCCCCTGGTTGGAGCGGAACAATCGGCATTCATACAAGGCAGAAACATTTTAGACTGCGTCGCCGCCACCCAAGAAGTCGTCTCCTACTGTCACAGAACTTCAACCCCTGGAACCCTTTTAAAACTTGATTTCTCCAAAGCTTTCGACATGGTACATTGGGACTTCATCTTGGACCTTATGAAGCACAGGGGTTTCCCGGCAAAATGGTGTGGGTGGATCGAAGCGATACTAAACACAAGTACCTCATCCATCTCAATCAATGGCTCTACTGGTGGTCACATTAAATCAGCAAGGGGTCTGAGGCAAGGAGACCCGCTCTCTCCCTTAATCTTTGTCCTGGTAGCGGATGTGCTCAACCAAATGATCAAGCTTGCATCGACCAATAATCTTTTTAAAGGTATCCAGCTCCAAAACTCCGATTTAGCTGTGTCTAACCTTCAATTTGCAGATGACACGATCCTATTCGCCTCTACTGACATCAAACACATCCATTGCCTCAAAGTAGCACTATACGTTTTCGAAACAATCTCTGGCCTCTCCATAAATTTTAACAAAAGCTCCGTCATCATGCTAGGCAACTCCGCAAACCTCGGCCCTACAATCTCATCCATACTCAACTGCAACTTAGCCTCATTTCCCATTTCCTATCTAGGCATCCCTATCCGTCCTTCCAACCTCCACCGGACAGACTGGCTTCCTCTAATTTCCAGAATTGAATCCAGACTCGCAACCTGGAAGGCACACTCGTTATCCTCTGCAGGTCGTCTCGTCCTAGTCAAATCGGTCCTATCAGCTATCCCCGCATACTGGATGTCCATCCTCAAGCTTCCATCCTGGGTTATCAAGAAAATCGACTCAATCAGACGTACATTCCTTTGGAAGGGAGGCAAAATAAAATGTCTGGTGAACTGGAAGACGGTGTGTTTGCACCGTAACCATGGTGGGTTGGGGATTACAGACCTTCGTTCCTTCAATCAGGCGCTGCTGGCCAAATGGCTCTGGAGATTACTCACTCCCGGAAATTTTATCTGGAAATCGTGGATCCTAGGTTATCATTATCAATCAAACCCTCACTTGGCACTTCACCTTACCATCCGGTCCCACCCATCCCCTTTCTGGTCGGGGGTCCTTCATACCTTACCCAGAGTCAAAGCACTGTTCCAGATGAAAATAGAAAGCGGTAACAGATGCCTGTTCTGGTTAGATACATGGTTTGAACAACTACCCCTCGCTAAAACTCTACCCAACCTCTTTTCACACACCACCCTCCCCAATGCAACGGTTGAAGACTATCTCACCCTAGGCCTTGACCACCTTTTCCCTCCCTCCATCTTCGAAGCAGACCTAATCCCTGATCTTCTCTCTGCCACAAATATCCTCCAGTCGATCCGCCCTTCCAACAGTCAAGACCTTTTTCTCTGGGCCCTTGCTCCTTCCAAAGGATTCTCAGTCGCCTCCTGTTATCATTATCTAACTCACCCCGGTCGCCTTTTCTCCTACCCCAGGGTTTGGCTTTGCAAACTCCCACCCCGTATAGCCTTCTTCCAATGGTGCTTAATTTCAGGCCGAATCAATACCAAAGATAGACTCATCAGACTCAACATCCCTATTGACCCACGATGCGTCCTCTGCTCAACCCAGAACGAATCAGTAACTCACCTCTTCTTTGAATGCGAATTCTCATATTCTATATGGGCGGCAACTAGTGCCTATCTCCTAGGATATATTCCCAGTGTGACCTCCCACTTCGAATACTGGCAGCTCAATCAGCAGAATCTGCTGATGGACGCCTTCATATCAACCTTTAGCTGGTACATCTGGAAAGAAAGGAATGCCATTGTATTTGGAAAACCATCACGACATTTCGAAGGAACTTGTAGAAGTATCACTCATATTTTCTCCTCCATAACAGGTCAGAGCCACTCCGCACCCTTCCGCCTGAGCCTTCCACAGTGCAGCGTCCAACCAGTAGAATCCCTAGGAAGCACCACCGCATCTCCTGAAAGATAGTCTTGACCTCCAGGGAGTTATCTCGTACTACAGTTAACATGTAATAGTTAATGATACTCTTGTATTTTCAGTACAGTTTGTAGCTTCACTTCTATTTTTGGCCATCGATCGGGCATGTCGATCGACCTCTTCAGTACTATATAATATAACTATTTAACCGGCTGTGTAGCTCCACGCTACACACCCGTCACTCTCAAAAAAAAATGTGATAAAACTACTGGATTGTGAAAAATAGTAGACGAGTTAAGGACCATTTTTCCTAACTTGTAATTTCGAGGACGAAATTCTTTTGAGGGGGGAAGTTTGTAACGACCCAGAATTTCGAACGAATTAAATTGGAAATATTTAATTAATTTTAAATATTTGAACGATAATTTAATTTGGATCCCGAATATAACTTTGAAATTGGCGATTAAATTATAAAATTTAATCGATTGGAAGTTGAATTAAAATTTGAATCTTCAATTTAAAGCTAAGGAAAAATATTTCGAAAGATTTTAAAATTCGTATTGGTAATACTGGAGATAATAGAAACTTCAGAATTGAATTTAAACTATTTTGTTCAGTTTGAAATTTAAATCGTTCGAATCGAATTTAAAAAATAGCCGTCCGAGGCGCAGTCTCGGAATTCGACGAAACCAGTTCCATTAGGTCCGTAATATCGAATTATTGCCGGATTTCAAATTTCGTGGCATTTGGAGTTGTTATGTGAGAATACGACGTGTAAACGCATCGAAATTTATTCGAATTCGGATTTAAATTTAAATCTGGTCACATCAGCACGTTCTCTTCATTTAATCACGCAGAGAATCACGCCCTTTGTTTCAGCCGAGAATCACGAACGAAATCACGTAACCCATACTTCGTTCGATTTTAAAGCAGCTCGTCCTTGAATCATCACTGTCTTCGTTCATTTTCAGAAGTAAAATGGCGGAAAACAAATTCGTTCGTTCAAATTAAAAATGGCCGCTTCATTCTTAAATTCACGTTAAAACTTAAAAACGTGACTCTCCTTCCATTCGAAAACAAATCAAACGAAATCCCTTCAGTTCCCAAATTCACCAATTCGAAATCAAAATAAAATCGTTGCCGCTCGTATTCTCCTCTGGCAATCGCGAGTCGCGATTTCGAAGTAGTGTGGAGGCATCTCGCGCGCAAGGTTGAAGGACGTGGGGCGAGCGACTCGACTAGGGGTTCGTTTGGAATGGATGGCGTGGCGACACGGAGCTCGAAGTCGAGCAAGCGCGCGCGCGTGGCAGCAGCGTCGCGATGGTGGCGACAAGGCGATAGCAGGCGATGAATCGCGTGGGGCGAATTCGTGGGCGAGGTGATCTCGGCAAAGGGCGGTGGTGGATCTGGCAGCTAGTCGAGCCCGAGCTCGAGTTCACGGTGGCGCGCAATCTGAGGTAGTATGGTTCATCGCGTTGGTGATGGTATCAGTAGGGCGGCAAGCTCTGGTTGACGAGCAGGGGAAGCTCGATGAGGTCACTGTTGAGGTAAGGCAGCGAGGTATACATTTAAATTTAATCTAATTTAAATAAATGAATAAATGTAAATATGTGAGACTTTATTTTACAGTAAAGGAATTTTAAAACAGTTCTGTTTCAATTTAAATTCATAAATTGGTATACAAAGGATATATATTCATATATGCATGTAAGCAGTAAGTATATATGCATATCTATTTCAATAATATAGGGAAACAGTTTTAAATATAAAGTCCATTCTGTTTTAATTAAAATAGGATTAGAGGTAAATTAAGAAAAGATATATATATATATATATATATATACAAGGTTGGATTTAAATTTAATTTTAAATTTAAATTGTTAGTTAGATAAATTTGTTAATTTAAAACGATTGAAACGAAAATAAATTGTTCAGTCTTTTGAATATTGATAGATTGAATAAAATTGTTTATACCAGGTTAAAATCGAGAAAACAAAACTGAAATGGAAAATGGATGCAAATTAAAAGCTAAGGTGAGATCTTCTCACTCAGATAAAAAAAATTGATTGCAGTTATTGATTGTTTTGTTTGAATGTGCTATTAGATATGATAGGATATATATATATATAGCAGTATATACATATTGGCATATGTATATATTGGATTGATTGATTTCCCGCCTCGTATAGCGGATGAGACCCTATTGCGCCGTTAGTAAGCGGATTTATAAAAAAACCTATATACCGCGATAATTCCGTACTTGAGCGGAATTGGTATTGTGCTAACATCTTTGGATGCAGGGAAACAGGTTGGAGGGATCCAACTGGACCCCTCACTTTGATTGAATTTATTTATACTGTGATATGAATCTGTGAATGATTATATTGATGTTATTGATCATATCGATGTCTGGAAAATTGTTGAAAGCTAAAATTTAGCTGAATGGATGTTTGATATCATTGGATTCCAAAAATAAACGAAATTGAATTTTTGGAAATCAAAATAGAAATTTCTAAGTGAATTTGATTTTAGAAATTTAATAAATTCGAAGAAAGGAATTTTAAAGTATAAAAAGTTAATTTTTATAATCTTATCGAATTTATTTCCAGAATAAAGTGAAAATGTTAAATAAATGAATTTCGTATAATAGTGATTTTAAATTGAGGAAATTAATTTAAAATCTGGATTTCTAAATAGATTGAAAGAAGACAATAGAAATTTATTTTCTTTAAAAAGAATTTATTTAAAAGGAGATAAGTTGGAAATCCAATTAGAAATTTAATTGGTAAATTGAAATGATTTGGGAAATCAATGTAAAATGAGTTCAATTTAAAGAATCCATTTAAAAACAGGATATTGAATAATTTGAAGGAAGATAAGGAATTTATTTTAGTAAGGATGAATATAATTAGAAATCAATCTATAATTGATTTAATATTTGGAAATGAAATTTTGAGAAATCAGTATGGGAAGTTTATTTAAAGTTGAAAATAAATTTAGAAATCAATATCGAAATTGATTTGGGATTGAAGTTTTATAAATAGAATTGGAATTTATAAAAGTTGTTTATAAACCCAAAGTCACTTATTTTGATAAGTTAAATATAGAAGTTGATAAAAGAAGGTTTATAAGTCGAAGTTGTTATTAAAAAGAGAAATAGAATTTATAAACGTGCTTATAAATTCGAAAATAGATTGAATGTGATAAATTTAATATAGAAGATTATTTAAGAAGATATATTCACGATTTTGAATAGCGAATTCTTATTGAAATAAAAATGTGTAGGAATGATTGAAATGGGGTTAAGTAAATTTTATTCACGATTTTGGACAGTGAATATATTGTTAAGTAAAATGGATTCATTTTTGAAGAAGTAATATTTTAAAAATGAAGTTAAAACATTTTAAAGGTGTTTTAAAATGTGTTATGAATCGAAACCATAGATTTCAACATTTATTGTTGAAATAGACGTTTTCGAGAAACTTAAGGAAATGGTGGACTATAACACTGTTGTTATAGTAAATGATTTCCGGAAGGAAATGTTTTATATAGTATTGGGATTTATATATCTATCTTAATTTCGAATCCCTATACTAGTGATTTCGAGTCGTCGTAACGATGTTTTACGTAACATTCGTTTTGACTCAAATAAAGGTGTTAAAAGAATATTTTCCTTAAAGAATGAAATTATACTTAATTTGATTTAAGTATATCGAATATTTTCCAAGTGTTGAAAATAAATGAATTGTGAATTGCTGACTTATTTTTAAATAAGTATGGGAATGTTTTCCAAAACGAAATGAAATGTTTTGAGAATTTATCTTCTTAAAGATAAATTGAAATTGAATATTGAAAACGATTTGAAAATCGAATATCAGTAGATATTCGAAAGTATAAATTCAATACGGAATTTATAGAAGAAAGCGAAGTTGTTTAAAAATAAATATTGATTTATTTTTGAAGTGTGGAAAATTGATTTGAAATTGTTTTCAAATGGTTAAGTGTGGAAATTTTATATCTAGTAAAGATATCTTTGAAGATGAAATAATTTGGAAAATTTTTTGGAATCTGATGATGTTGCGCATCTTTTATTGATAGTTAAATAACCGACTATCAATAATTACCTTGAGTAGGTATTTGTGTGAATTGGATGAATTTGAATGCCACACTTATTTTTAAATAAGCGCTCACTATTCGGGTTAACCGGGAAAGGACCATGGGGTCGTATAACCCATTCCGAATATGTGATACGTCGTTATGAATTGCATTTGAAGACCGGTGTTGAAGACCGGATATTTTTGAAAACGGAAGGATTACCGTCGAGTTACTCTACATCGACTGATCTTCGATTTAGAGGTTTTATCACCCTTAGTGACGGGAAGTCCTGACGTGATTAGAAATTTATCCGGATATGCAAGGGCTTCGTGAGAAGTGCCTTCGGTTCTGTTCGATCCCGGAACAGACTTGTATGGATTGTGTGTCTGACGTTACAATTTGAGATATAAAGCTGATTTCTTTCAAATACATATCTGTTGGTGGCGGAGGATTTATTCTCTTAGCTTAACACCCTTCTCTGAGACGTACGAGCTCAGAGGTTATGTAGTTGAAATTCATCAGCGATATATCCCAATTTGGTAACGTGGCATACTGAGTGTTGCTGTGAAATGATCAGTGTTTGATCATTTGTGATATGATCATTTGTTTGATCTTATATCTTTGTGATCATAGGTTGATCATTTTGTTTGACCCGAAGCAGGGCTTTTTGAGAAAGCGTAGCTTTGTGGACGAGACTTCATCGAGCCTCACACCCCGGAAATGGTCGAAACAGGACGAATGCAGCAAGGTTCTAGGGAGTAGCGCCCCTTAGTGTATGTCATTCCTTCTGGATAAAGGTGGTATCATGGTATGGAGCCCAGATACTTAACCTCTGTGGTTGCTGCAAAATTTATTTCTTTGTGGTTGTTGCGAATCGGGGATCCTCGGGAAGATCGGTGACGATCGGGGGATGGCATACGCGTGTCAGTAGTTACCTATTTTTGCAGAGGTAACCCGGCCTTGTGTTGGCAGAGATCCGGTTAGGTTCTCGGGTCGTCTATTCCAGGGACGTACCCATCGTGGCATAGGAAGTTCCTTAGCCTGACCATTTGTTGGAAATCCAAAGAAACAATACGTGACGTGTACGGTTTTAGTTGTATTACCTGCTATGGAATGTGGCGGTAACCTGCTATTGAACATAGTAGCTATAGTAGGCATACGATACTGGTCGTATGTTGGCTAAGATTAATATTATACTTTCGAAATGTTTTCTACACTATGCACTAATAATAATATAAAAAAGGATTTGATTTTTCGTAGTAAGCATCTTTGACTATCATAAGAAGAAATCTCCTCCAATTCTGCGTTTGCATTGTGTGTGTGGTGGGAGGTCTTATGGTAGTTTCATTTTCCAAAAGCATTGCGAAATTTACTTTAAAATCTTCCTGTTGTTTATTTTAAAGAATAACTGTTTTACGATCTCACACCAGTCACCATGACTGACTCGGAGTTTATTGTTTCCCTTCTAAACTCTGGGTGCCCACCAATTTCCACACGGGCAGTCTAGAGTTAGATTATCAGGATATTCTGGATATTCTGGAGTTTGGAGATAAGCTGGATGACGAGACGTAGTATTTGTATCTGATAGTATTTATTCCGCTGTGTATTCTGTATGAGGACAAGTTTATATAACTGTCCATTGTTGTATATTGACTCTGATGATTGATGTATGTAAAAAATGATATAGTTCTCTGTTTTAAAAGACTGGTAATTATCTATTGTATATTGTTCCGCTGCGATGTGTAAGATTCTGATATTGTTTTCTATTCTGATGTGTTCTGTTGTTGTCCTTCTTTCTCTTCTTTCTTCTTCTTCTGTCTTTTTCTTCTTTCTAAAACCCTCACTACTGGAGTTTCCGGCAATCGTTTGCTCGGCAGTCGATAAAGTGAGTGTCGATGTCGAATTTTCGAAAGTTGAAAATTCAAGGATGTGACAGAAGCTGACAAGGCTAGTGAATTTTGTGACACTGTTAACCAAATGCTAAAGGATACGTATTACATGTTCTGGAAGCAAAAGAGCCTTCAGTGGATGGATGACTACCCTCAAGTGATGGCTGGAATTCATGCTCGGTTTATTAAGGAGGCCAAGGCTGCAGCTACGTAGGAGGGAGGGGCCACTTATGATGTTATGACAGTGGATAGTCAATTTTCCTCGGAGGAAACCAAAGCCATCGCAAGAGGGTATGAGTTATTGGAGGAGGAGGAAGGTGATGATGATGGTTCTGATCTCGAGGGGCTTGGTGATCCACCTCATGCTACCGTAAGTATCGCATCCTCCTATTTTGTCATTACTTATTCCGTATTGAGAAGTTCGTGATCTTTATCATTCGTATTGTGCAAGGACTCCTTTGGGACGAGTCAAGCCTTCAACGAAGGTTACCGAAGGAAGTGGGCCAAGTGGCAAGGATATCCCCTCATCTTGAAGAGGCTGTGTTCTCCCTTTTTTGTTTTTAGTCTATGAGAAATGTATGGTTGTTTTGTACCTATAAATACGAATAAAAACTTGTGTATGTAAAAGGTTTTATGATGTTTAATGTTTCAATTTATGCTTTTCACATGCTTGTAATTGTTTCCGTGATGCATGACTTTTATAGATTGTGTATGAACTGTTTATGACTTGTTTATTCATTATCATGCTGAAAATCGTAATCATGTGCTTTTCTTCATGGCCGATCGCTAACGACAACTACTCGGGCTAGTGCTCGTATCGTGAATATTATTCGATTTGTCGTTGCCGGTGTAATGTCGATCGTCAAGTGCGAACGACCCCTGGCTGCAGCCACGCCTTAATCGAGGGGTTTATAATTGGTTCGCAGTTGCCGGCGAGCCGAATGCCAATGACGAACTGCCCAGGCTATGAATTGTTCCTGATCCGTGGCTTATAATTGGTTCGTCATTGCCGGCCTAGGGTTGCCGATCGTCAACAATGAATTGCATGGGCTTAATTCGTGCCCTTGATTATGGCTATCTCACTTTCATTGCTGCCGACGAGTGTCTGCAATCACTCGCAGTAGGGATTGTCATTGAATGAAAAAGTACGTAATTAATATAATTAACTCAAAACACCAAGATTTTTATAGTGGTTCGGCCGAAATATGTCTACGTCCACTGTCTTTCTTTTATTACTTTACTCAATACATATTTCTTTACAGCTTAAGAGAAATATCAGCGGAGGTGTTGGAGATTCCATGCCTTTCCGAACACCTCTCCATCTACCATTAACAGGATGTAAGCTCCATTGTGAAGATCTTTATGAACAACAAACGGTCCTTCCCAAATTTGATCTAACGCCCCAGGTCGTGGGAAGACTCGTTTGAGAACCAAGTCTCCTTCTTGCAGTGTTCGAGGCTTCACCTTGGAATTGTATTGCCTCGCCACCTTTTATCTATGAGCGGCTGCTTTGAGGGTGGCATCATTTCTCTTCTCCTCGATCAGGTCGAGTGATATGTTTAATAGCTCCTCGTTTTCTTTCGAATTATAGTGTATTCTTCGGTGCGAGGGGAAAACTGTTTCATGGGGGGCATGGCTTTGATTCCGTATGCCAATGCGAATGGAGTGTGCCCTATCGCGGTTTTATAAGAAGTTTGGTAGGCCCACAAAGCCATAGGCAATTTGTCGACCCATGCCCCCTTGGATTTTTCCAGTTTCTTCTTGATCAATGTTTTCAACACCTTGTTCACTGCTTCGATTTGCCCGTTTGCCTGTGGATATGCCATAGCTGAAAAGCTTCGGGCAATCCCATGTTCATGGCACCAATTGGCGAATTCCTCGCTGTCAAATTGGAGTCCATTGTCCGATATGATTTTCTATGGCACCCCATACCTACACAGGATGTTACGTATTAGAAAATTTATCACTTTGGTAGATGAAATCTTGTTTAAAGGTTCTGCTTCCACCCATTTGGTGAAGTAATCCACTGCCACTATGGCGTATTTTGCTCCTCCTCAACCTATGGGAAGTTCCCCGATTAGGTCAATCCCCCAAATGACGAACGACCAAGGACTAACCATCTGGGTTAGACCGTTAGGTGGCAGTCTTGGGATTTTGGCAAATCTCTAGCACTTGTTGTATTTTCTAGCAAACTCGGTTGCATCTTTGTTTAGTGTGGGCCAAAAGTACCCATAGCGCTGGATCTTTCTGGCAAGAGTTTGACCGCCGATGTGGTCACCGCAACTTCCTTGGTGTATGTTGTTGAGAATATCTTTCGCTTCGTTTCCTACGACACACCTTGGTAGGGGATTGGAAAACCCACGACGGTATAAGACGCCCTCCTGGATGGTGTAGCGGGATGCCTTCCTTAGGATTTTTCTAATCTCATTGTGATTTTCCGGTAGGATTCCTTCTTGTAAGTATTTGATGATGGGGGTCATCCATGTCTCTTCGCTACTATTGATGGGCTTGATCTGAAGATATTTGAAGCTTGGTGTGGCTTGCATCATGATGGGGGTTTCCCCCAACATCGGCTCGTTTCTCATGCTAGCTTCTTTGGCGAGGGCATCCGCTTCTCGATTCTCCTCCCGTGGGATATGTTTGATTACATAGTAGTCTAGCTCGTTTAGGAGGGTTTTAGTCTTGTTGAGGTAAGAGGCAAGTCTTTGCCCACGAGTTTGGAATTCCCTAAGGATTTGGTTTACAATTAGCTGTGAGTCACTGTGTATGCATATCGATTTGATCCCTATTTCCCTAGTGATTTCCAAGCCAGCTATTACTGCTTCGTATTCAGCGTCGTTATTGGGTGAATTCTAGCCTCAGCGCGTAACTTAACTTTCTTCCTCGGGGCGTGATGATTACTATTCCTGCCCCCGAGCTGAGCTCGTTGGATGCTCCATCCACAAACATATTCCACTCGATTGTTTCCTCTGTTCTGATGGTCTTATCCTTGTCCTGAATGGTGAACTCAGCTATGAAATCAGCCAAGGCCTGCCCTTTAATTGCAGTGCGTGGATGGTAGGTGATGTCATACTAGCTTAGCTCGATGCACCATTTTAGTAGGCGTCCTGATGTATCCGGTTTATGTAGGACCTGACGCAATGGTTGATTTGTTAGGACCCTTATGGAGTGAGATTGGAAGTAATGCCGCAATTTCCTGGACGCTATGAACAAATAGTAGGCTAATTTTTCGATCTTCGGATATCTAACCTCTGACCCTGTAAACCTCTTGCTGATGAAATATACTGGTATTTGGATATGGTCATCTTCCCGTACCAAGGCAGCGCTCAATGCATGGGGGGACACGGCTAAGTACAAGTAGAGGCTTTCTCCATCTACCAGGGTGGAGAGCATTGGTGGTTTCTACATGTGTTTCAGCAGGCTTTGGAAAGCCGAGTGGCATTCACCGGTCCATTCAAACTTTCCCTTGTCCTTTTTTAGAGCTTCGAAGAACGGGACGCACTTGTCTGTGGCCTTGGATATAAATCTGCTTAGAGCGGCTACCTTCCCGTTTAGACTCTGCATTTCCCTTCGTGTGGCTGGTATTTTGATGTCCTTCAAGGCTTGGACTTTTTTGGGACTCGCTTCAATCCCTCTGGCGTGCACAATGAAACCCAAGAATTTTCCCGAGGATACTCCAAAGGAGCATTTCAACGGATTCAGCTTCATCTGGTATTTGCACAATATCTGAAACATTTCATTTAGGTGGTGTAAATGATCTATTTCTTTTCTTGATTCGACAAGCATGTCGTCGACATACACTTCCATGGAGTGACCAATCTGCTGCTCAAACATCTTATTAACCAAGGGTTGATAGGTTGCACCAGTATTCTTAAGCCCGAAGGGCATGACCTTGGAGCAATATAGGCCCAGATCTGTGATGAACCTAGTATGTTCTTGGTCCGGTATATGCATGGGAATCTGGTTGTACCTCGAATAGGCATCCATAAATGATAACGATTCATGCCCTGCTGTTCTGTCCACCAGTCGATCGATTCGAGGCAAGGGAAAACAGTCCTTAGGGCAAGCGTCATTAAGATTGGAGAAGTCGATGCAGGTTCGCCATTTCCCATTGGATTTTTTCACTAGAACGGGTTGGAGATCCATTTTGGGTAGATAGCCTCGCGAATAAAACCGTTGGCGAGTAGATTTTTTACTTCCTCATTGAGGGTAGTTGAGCGTTCCATCCTCATGCTCCTTTTCTTCGGCTTGACCGGGATTTTGGTTGGATCTATGTTTAGGTAGTGACAAGCTATCTCGGGGGATATTCCCACCATGTCTTCGTGGGTCTACGCGAACACATCCAAATTTCTGCGTAAGAACCCTATCAATTGGATTTTCAGATTTTTTTTCTAGTTGCGACCCTATCTTGAAAAGCCTTGTGTCATCGTGATCATCTGTTGCAACATGTTCCATAGCCTCTATGGGCTCGGCGCTGGCCTCCTCCTCTCTATCTCTCGGATCTAATTCATTAAACGGGTCGCTAGTATACTCAAGAGGAGGGGCCTTCTTTGATTGCTATGCTTCCACAGTTTTGGCGCAGAGGGCGACCTCTACGTTTTTACCCTTTTCCTTCCTTTTGTTCTGGCGGAGTTCTATCACATACCAAACGCGGGCTGCGTCTTGGTCGCCTTCTACTTCTCCTACTCCCCCATCGGTAGGGAAATTCATTTTCAAGCACCAAGGGGCTAAGACTATCTGGAAATCTGATAATGCAGGTCTACCCAGAAATGCATTATAAGCAGAATGCCTGTCTACCAGCATAAATGTTTGCTTTTGGATAACGGATCGAGGGTGACTTCCTAGTTCAACAAACAAGTCCAACTGCCCAAGCGGAATTGTGGCTTCTCCAGTGAATCCGTGTAGGGGCTTATTGCATGGCGATACATCTTTCATTGATAACTTCATTTTATTGAAGGCATGTTTGAACAATATATTCACCGAGCTTCCTGTATCGACCAAAATGCGGAACACCTCTGCTGGGCCGATCCAGGCGGAAATGACCATGGAATTGGTATGTGGGTACTGCTTTCCAACCAAATCCTCATCGCTGAAGGTTATATTGGTCCTTTCTCTTCGTTTGGCGAGGTTCCCTTCTGTAATGGAATGAACATATCCTTCTCCATATTTCAAAGATTTTCCGTACCTCTCCATCTCAGCCCAACTTCCGCCGGCTGAATGCGGGCCTCCTGATATAGTGTAGACAATTATTTTTTCCTGCTTGGAGCGGCTCACACTTGCTTCTTCTTTGTTATTTTCGTGTCGGAATGGCTCTGGCCCTTCGTGGGTCGGAGTGGGAGAGTTATGTTTCTGCTGCACGTATCATTACAGCTTCTTTTTTCAGATGTATTCTTCAATAAGATTGAAGGTCCAGCAAATGCTGACATTCTTCTGTGTTATGTCCGTGAGACTCATGGAAGCGACAGTACTTTGCCGTCCTGACCACAGCTTCCGATTCCTTCTTATATGGAGGGCGTTTGTACTTCAATTCGTGTTGAGTGGCCAAGTAAATGTTTTCCACAGTGTCATTCAGAGGAGTGTAGGAATCAAATCTCGGTCCCGGTCTGTATCGTCGTTTATTGCTTTTTTCAGTTCCAGGGTTGCCCTGATGGTTACTTTTATCGTCATTGTTTGGCTTGCTCCCTTCTCCTCGAGGTGGGACTCTTGTGTTTCTATGGGAGCCGAAACCTCTTGCGGGTTGCTCGCCATGCCGGAGAGCTGCTGCGTCATCCAATCTCATATATTTTCCTACTTCATGGTAGAATTCCTGAAGAGTAAAAGGCTTCTCCTTTGTCAGTCTTCTTACAAGTTTCGAGTCCGGGTGGAAGCCTCCGCATAGTGCCATTAATGTAAGTCTTTCATCCACATTTTGCACCGCTGCTGCAGCTGCGTTGAAACGGGTAAGGTATTGCTGCAGAGGTTACCTCGATTTCTGTTTTACGTCGGACAAGGAATAAGCATCTCTAGGTTGTTCCACATGAATTCGGAACTGGCTTATGAAGTTTTCCTTCAAAATTTCCCAAGAACTGATGGATCCGTGAGGTAGGTGACAGAACCATGTGGTTGCTAAATCTGACAAGAATAGCGGAAAACATTTACATAGTACACCTTCAGTTGCTCCATTCATGAGCATGTGCTGAGAGTATCGTTGTAGGTGGACGATTGGGTCAGAGGTGCCCTTATATGGATCCATGGTGGGCATCTTCCATTCTCGAGGCGTGGTTGTTTCCTCTATGTCCCTAGTGAAAGGGTTGGATACTCTGCCGCCTATCCCCCTTTCGAGTTGTTCGCGCTTGAGGTACTCCCTGAAGAGACGCATCATTCTTTCTTCGCACTCGGGAGTAGCCCTGAGAGAAGCGGGGCCCTCTCTTTGATAGTGATGGTGTCCGGTGCCTTGATTGAGGCCAGACTGGTGATGATTGGTTCGAAGCGTGATAGGATCAACCATAGATGGTCCATGTCTAGGGCGCCCTTGACTGGGCCCATCTCTTAACGACCAATCTGGACCAGCTTCAGGTTTAGTCATGGCTCGGCTTCGAGCCCCTGGATCTTCCTGATTGAACTCATCATTGGCGGGAGATCTGTTCCTTCTACGTGACTCTCTTGAATGGGATTCACCCTGGGATCCGGTATTGTGAGTGGATTCCTCCGTGCCCCTTAAGGGTGTCATGAGTTGGTCCACCAAAGCTTCTTGTTGGGTAGCGAAGCAGTCAGTCATCTCATTCACAACCCTTTCTAAGTCTTCTCGGGTGACAACTGAGCCTGGAGGTAGGGAGCGAGTAGGTTGATTTTCTTGATCTTCTTGGATGGGGTTGAGCGTATTTGCAGTAGCTGCATTCTTGCCCTTGTCAGCATTTCGCTTAGAGGGAGCAATGTTCTAATGATGCGCTAAGGTTGGAAGAATAATGGTTAGGAGAGTTTGGCTTTCTATGCCCGCCCGTTCTCAGCGAAAGCACCTGAAATGTTTGCTCAAAAATTAGGCAAACACTTGTTAATCTGATTTTTAATTTAGCCTTGTTGGATTGTGTTTATCTTGCTACTCCTTAGACATTTCAAGTTATAATGAAATGATCCTTAGCGGATACCGACGTAATTAGCAAATTCGAGATTCAGAAAAGCAGATAAGGAAAGAACAAGTGACAATGGGTTTTTATAGTGGTTCGGCCAGACTGTGTCTACATCCACTTTCCATCTTATTATCCCTTCTTAGATTTGGTTACAAGTACCAGATTGCTTGGAATGTTTAGAGAAATTAGAATAACTAGGGTGATATATCTCAGTAGAGTTTCTCCCTTTCTTCCTGAACATCCGTCCCCATTGTTGTTGAGAAGCTCCAGTATTTATAGAGTGAGATTGTGAGGTGTGGAGGAGAGGTTATAGCTACCTGGGTTTGGTTCGGTATTAGTGATTGGGACTGGTGGCTCGGTAAGCTTGGATCAGCAATCTCCATCCTTTATTGGTTCGGCAATCTTCATCTTCCTCTGGTTCGGCAATCTTCATCTTCCTTTGGTTCGGCAATCTTCATCTTCGGAGGATCCTCTTTGCCGGTCCAAACATTTGGTTCGGCGATCTTTATCTTCGAAGGATCCTCTATGCTGGTCCAAACATCTGGTTCGGTGTGCCTGTTGCACCGAACCAAATGTTTGGTTCGGTAAAATGGTGGGTCGTGCCGGACCAAATATTTGGTCTGGCATACCAGAGAATGTCAGACCAAATATTTGGTCCGGTACTTCTGAGGATGCCAGTCCAGATACTTGGTCCGGTATACTGTAGGGTACCGGACCAAATATCTGGTCCGACATGCCAGTCCAAATGATTTGTTCGGCATTTTTGCCGAGATAAACGTTTGGTCTGGGTAGCTCTGGCTCTTGCTCCATGTGCTTGCCTTGGGCTTCTTCTTCCTTTGTTTGCCAAAAAAAACCGGCCCAACAGACATAATAGTTTTATTAAACACAATATAATTATGCATAACGTGGATAGAGCGGGATTGTGTAGTTGCCTTTCCAATTTCATGTATCTATGCTGCTTGATGATTTAACTACGACGTTTCCGTTCGTTCCTAATCCAAATGAAAAATACTATTTTTACATATAGACACATATGAATAATATATGATATTAGTTGGTACATCAAAGTTGGGTATTATATTAGATTTATCAATCAATTTGTGCACCAATTAAACTAAACCAAAAATCAAGTGTTAATAGTTAGGAAGAAAACTCAAATTTTCAATGGTGAAACCTATTTCATTCAGAAACAAACTTGGATAATGTTATCCTTCTTTTTGACCGGTAGTATACGGACAAACCCAACAAGTCAAACTTCGAAGCCATCGAGGCAAGAAGCCCAAAGAGATGAAAACAAAGCTCAAAACTCAAGTACAACCAAGCCGCAAAGTGGAGGCAAACTATCCAAAAAAAATTCAAAGTCAGAAAATCATCAAATGTGGGATAGGGACAGATACCTCACCTAGGGGGTATCGATCCCACATGCTAAATTTGACTAAATATGGGATAGATGCGGCTCCCTCACCTAGAGAGTACCAATCCCACATGCTGAATTCGACTAAGTGTGGGATAGGAACCGATCCCTCACTTGGGGAGATACCGATCCTACATGCTGAATTTGACCAAGTGTGGGATAGGTACCGATCCCTCACCTAGAGAGTACCAATCCCACAAGCTAGAATTCACTAAGTGTTTCACCTTATATAGGGGATTAGTTCCAATCCCTAAGGGTACATCCAAAGGGGCCCCCACTTCAATGGCACTATTCTCAAGCCACATGGAGCCTGATTCAAGTTTCTATGCATTGTATTGGCAATTTCCATATACAGTCTAAAGCAGCATTTCAACCTTCTTATAGATCCATCGCTTGGGCCAAAAAACACCTAGGTGACTATGCAAAACAACCTTGGAACCATGGAGCCAACATCAAGGCGAGCCAGCATGAAAAGTTGCAAACTATCCCTGCCTATATATAGGGATCGATACCGATCTCCTTTATAGGGGTTGGTACCGATCCCCAACCCTAGTGGATATGAAGTTGAGATTTTTTAGGCGACTTGGTCTTGGCGACGAGATTCTGCAGGAGGAGTTTCAATGAGATATTTTATCGTCTACCCCTATAGATAAAGAAGGCATGGTTCATTCAATAGATCTTCTTTCTCTTCTTCCCTGCCTACATGCTGCCATTTTTTCATAACTTCACAGATTTATACAAATCCTAGCAAATTGTACTTGTAATCTACAGTATAAATAAACAAAATCTTTGGAGTGGACGTAGGCCGAAGTACACCGAACCACTATAAAACCTTGTGTGTTCATTTACTTCTTGTTTTCGATTTGTTTTCTCACCTTTTATTTTCTTTTATTTTCTATTGGGCGTTTGTGCTATTTTCATTCAAATATTTTGGTGCTTTCACTGAAAACACTTGAACTCGCTAATCAAAGATTTGAAAAGGACTCTAAATGGCTAGACAATCAACTAGGAGGCTGTTACTGCTGGAAATCAACAAGGGGGCAGCCAGAGGCATCCTCAGGAGCTAACCCTCCATCAATCTGCATAAGTAGGGATGAGATGGAGACTATGATGAATGGGATGCAATCTAGGATGATTTCCATCAGGAGGAGATGATGGAAAACTTTTTCAAAAGAATGGGCTAAGTAGGAACAGATGGAGTAGCTGCAAATCAGAATTGAGGATAAAAAGCAGAAGCATAGTTAGCTGGAACTCAGGAACAGAGGCAAGGAACATGAGCAAATGTGCCAAGAGACGGAGTGAAGCTACTAGGGCCAAACCCCGAGCCAATGCTAAGCGTCGGTATCGACCCCCAACGGTTCGGTACTGATCCCCCACGGCCTGGGGACATGGCTCAGGTCACCCCTAGTGGAGATGTTGCACGTCCAAGGAATGATGTTTGGCGTACCAATGCAAATCAGAATATAGTGGCGCGGTCGGAGGAGTACGTGCCAAAATTCCCTTATGGATTCGGTGGGCAGGACAAGAATGCAAATTGGAGATTACCTTTGGATGACAATGATAGGTTTGCTGAGATGATAAGGCAAGCTATGAGAGGCAGATTGTCTAATCGAAGCTTGGGAGATGTAAACATGAGTCCATTTACTCCGAACATGAAATAAGCTAAGAATTCACTAGAATTTAAACTACGAGCACTAGAGACATACGATGGAAAGTCAGACCCTATAGTTCATTTGATGAGATACATCCGGCACATGGAAGTGTTAGGGGAATCTGAGGAAGTTATGGGACGGTATTTCCCTCTATATCTGACATATTTGGCTACACTATAGTTTAGGTAGTTGGAGAATGGTTCCATAAGCACATGGAATGAGTTAGTTGATAGGTTTATGAGATAATTTTAGGTCCATATCTCACGCCCCAAGAATGTGATGACTTTATCGACTATGAAACAGAGGATCAGGGAGTCCCTCGGGAATTTTCTGACAAGTTCAATGCAGTGGTTGCCTCAGTGGATAGGCCGAATCCATTAGTGGTTTTAATGGCAATAGTTTCTAGAATTGTAAATAAGACAAATTTTATAGTTGCATTGGAAAGGTTACCACCAATGGACCTAGTAAAGTTTTACCTCGAAGTTGAAAGGTTTCTACCACAGGAGGAAGTTGAAACCGATAAGGAAGTGGTGAATGTTGTAAAAAGCAAAGGACCACCTAGAGTGGGATCCACCAAGAACAAAGGAAAGCAGAGTATGGATGATGACTATGATGGCTCAAAGCGGCAGTGGAGAGAATCAAAATTATCTTCTTACACTGATTTGAATGAGACCCTAGAACAGATCTACTTGGATACTAAGGGGCAACCCCCCTACCAAAAGCCGGCAAGGAGAGAACCCACAGAGCGTGAAAGGACATTTGGAAAGTACTACCTATTCCACTAACTGGATGGGCATAACACAAACAATTGTAGGCACCTATCGAATTTGATAGAGTAATATGTTAGATATAACCAATTACAGCAATACGCAAGAAATCGAACTACGGTAATGGAACGGGGACAGCCGTCGTCCAGGGCGAATGGAAAAGGCCTTGGATCAAGGTCGAGGATGGTCATCCCTTGATCGGGATAGCAGAAAATCAGGTCTGCTTCTCGAGCTCCATTTTCCCATTTTTAATCAACCATGCCATAATACATTCTAGACACTTACTCATGTACGAGATCCCGAACGGTCATTAAGCATGCTCTAGGCTGGATGCTAATCTGTAGTCCCTGGCGATGCAGTTACCTTGATTTTAGGCCTTATGTTGTTTCTGATATTAGAATTTAATTAATGAAATCCACATTTAATGTGATGACTGATATTGATCGCTTTAATGTCCCATCCAAAAGGACGGGACCGGTGTGTAAGGTGCAAGTCACCTCGTTGAAGGACGAATGGTTGTATGATACTAATCATTGTAAAGTCCTGTCTAAAATGACAGGACCAGAGTGCAAGAAGTAAATCCCCTCATCGAAACGTGAGCGGATGGGTTACTTATCGTCAAGTCCCCTTATCGGAGAGCAAGTAGATTGGGCTCGACAAGGATCCGGAGAGACCATGGATTTGATCGTGTTATGATCCGTCTGGAGAGACAGAACCAAAGTGCATGAAATAAGTCACCTCACCGGAGTGCAAGTGGATGGGCTTACTTGTCATTGAGTACCCTCGTCGGAGAGCGAGCGGATTTGGCTCAACAAGGATCGCGTTATGTTCCAACTGGAGTGCCCGACCAGGGTGCAAGGAGTAGGTCACTTCACCAGAGAGTGATTGGATAGGCTTACTCGTCGTTAAGTCCCCTCGTCGGAGAGCAAGTGGATTGGGCATAGCAAGGGCCCGGAGAGACCATAGATTGGACCAGAGAGACCATGAACCTGATAATCGACCTCAAATGGTCATCTACCTCAAACAACTATGGATTTTATTATCGGTCTCGAACGACCAAGGATTTGATTATCGATCCAGAACGACCATGAATTTGATTACTAGCCTCGAACGGCAGCGGATTTAACTATTAAACCTGAATGGTCACGAATTCAACAAACGATCCAGAGAGATCGAACCTAAAAATGAAAACAAAATTGATTTTGATAAAAAATGATTTGAATGCCTTATAATCGGAATAGAATTGACAAATACCGGATGAACACGGGACGATTTTAATATGTAATAACTCCGAATGAAATCGGAATGATGATGATGTATATATTACACATAGACATAGCTTAGAGTCTTAGGTTATAACGGGTTTGGAACGACCCATGATTGACAAGAGAATCCAAAGGAACTAAATGATTCACCATGATTGAAGTAGCCAAAGAGCTCAACCGTTGAAGATTGGCACTACTCATGTTCTTAAGCAAAGCACACATTTCAATCGCAAGGCATGTTTTGAAGGGCAAACGTTATCCCGCATTTTGACCAGGCAGTATATGTCTAAACACAACAAGTCATACTTCGTAGTTATCGAGACAAGAAGCCTAGAGAGATGACTACAAAGCTCAAAACTCAAGTATAATCAACAGCACAAAGTGGAGGCAAACCATCCTAAAAATTCCAAAGTTAGAAAATCACTAAGTTTGGGATATAGATCCCTCACCTATGGGCTACCGATCCCACATGCTGATCTAACAAAGTGTGGGATAGGTACCAATCCCTCACCTAGAGGTACCAATCCCACATGCTGAATTTGACTAAGAACAGGATAGGTATCGATCCCTCACCTAAGGGGTATCGATCTCGCATGTTGAATTTGACTAAGTGTGGGATATTTACCGATCCCTCACGTATGGAGTACCTATCCCACATGCTAGAATTCACTAAGTGCTTCACCCTATATAGGGGATCGGTATCGATCCCTAAAGGTACATCCAAAGTGGCCCCCACGTCTATGATACTATTCTTTAGCTACATGGAGCTTGATTCAAGTGTTATCCCAGAGTTTCTATGCATCGTATTGGAAATCTCCATATACAGTCAAAAGCGGCAGTTTAGATCCATCGCTTAAGTCAAAAAACACTTAGGCGGCTATGCAAAATTATCTTGGAAACATGAAGCCAACATCAAGGCGAGCCACATGAAAAGTTTCTAAGTGTCCCTGCTTATACAGGGATCGGTACCGATCCCCCCTATAAGGGTCGGTACCGATCCCCAATCCTAAGAGATATGAAGTTGAGATTTTTTTAGGCGACTTGGTCTTGGCGGCGAGATTCTGCAGGAGAGGTTTCAGCGAGATATTTGGTCGTCTAACCCTATAAATAAAGAAGGCATGGTTCATTCAAGGGATCTTCTTTCTCTTCTTCCCTGAAATCATCCATCCTTACTCCAAGCAAACTCCCAAAACCACCAAGTAACCCCAAGTCTTACTCCTTAGCCCCTCTATTCCAAGCCCGAAGCCAACACCCTAAACTCCATTCCATGCTTTGTTTGCTCTTGCTCCCATAGCCAAACCAAAGTCAACTGAACAACACTCGTTATCTGGCCACCAGATAAAAGTAGCTACCAGATAGGATTTCCTATCTATTCCCCATCATCGAACCCAAGTGCTACCGGATAGGATTTCCTCTTCGGTTTTCCACTACCGAACCAACCTAGACCCAAAGCCAATCACCAAATACCCACCACCGGATCAACCCCATGTCAAACCAAGCATTACCGAACAGTCATGTAGCATTTCCAACACATCAACGTTTGCATAGATTTCATCGGTGCACCTAACACTTCGACCAGCGTGCATTGCCTATGCAATGATATGACTCCAAATGCTCTAAAGTCTATACATCGAAGTCCGGTTTCACGGTTCCTACCTCTAATTCGCTCTGATGAGCGTTCCCAACCATTCAAGCAAATAAGCATATGTACAACCAACATAGCATATACGCAACCGATATAGCATACATAAAACATGCACAACACGTCTATATCAACCAATTTGGGATTCACCTCAAAAGTGGCCTAAATCTAGCGATTTTTAGGAAATAGTACGTCCGTAATAACATATGTGATGTTCGATTTAAAACCATTTTAAAACACTTTGAGGTTCTTTTATAAAAATTTGGTGTGGTTTTAAATACATTAAAAATCATGTTTTTAAGTTGGAAATCATTTCAAGACGTCATTTTTATACTATACTAACAATCATAGTATGGTGAAAGACAATATCACTCACCTTAACAAAAGCTACCAAATCATATGTCAAGTCATAGAGGGCGCCAATATGAGCGCAATTCAAGAAACCGCTTCCACATCGAACCTCGCATGCAAATGATTTGGATGGTATAAGCATTTGATGTATATAAATGTGTGTGTTATAACTGATTCATTAATAACTTAATTAGTAATCAGTTAACCTTGGTTACCTTTAATAATTAGTTCCATAATTATCTTCTCATCATTCTTATACATATTACTCTCTCCTCTTCCCTCCTGTGCACACTTCGTTTGTATAATGCAAACACACATGAGCCACTCCAGCACCACCGCCCACTAACTGAACCTCCAGGACCACCACTGCGTCACCGCTCAACCCACCAATCCCAGCCCTTCAGCGACATGCTTCCATGAAGAAAACAAAATGTAGCCCCTTCCACTCATGTCACCACTACACGCTAGTCGTCGCCACTCGAGACTGCTAGTAGCACCACGTGGCCTCATCTGACACCTCATCATCGTAGCTCCACCTACCACTACCTCCCGACAACTGCGCAACTCCCTCCAGGCCACATCCATGAGAAAGCAGCAGCATATGTATTTTTTCTTTTCCATGCAACCACCTATTCTAATACTACCGCTTCCTGCTCCACCACCGACCCTACCGCACCATCTAGCACCTCCACCGACGACTATACTACCTACAATGCCAAAAACTTGGCCAAACCCATTTTTTCTTCCTTACCTTTCTCGCTTCCACCGACCACCACGATCTCCTATGGCTTAGGCGACCTACATCATCGAACTCCCCTTGCCAATATATACAAACCCATATAAACAATTTACCATTCAATTCTCCCTCAAAAAATCACCCTTCATTGGATTTGCTGTTTTCAGCCAACAATGTCGGAGTTTCATCGATTCGAGACCACGGTTGCGTAGCCCTTGGAAAAATAGAGAGACCCGACTTTTATTTTGTCCATAGCGTCGATAGTTTGCTCTATAAGGAGGAGGAGAAGGTAGGTGGGAAGATGGGTTTTATGAAGGAGGAAGAAGATACGTGAGAAGATATATGAAAATGTGGCTACAGTAGATAGGAATGAGTATTTATAGGGTAGTGGGTAGGATTAGGGATTGTGTACCTTATTTTACTATATTCCAAAATTCCATCGTACTTTTTGTGGTCGTACTGCTTCTAAGAGTGTCGGACTGCAACGATTCTTTGATGGCGTGACTCACCTTATTTTTACCATTCTAACAGTACAAGTTTCATCAAAATAAGATACTGTGCCCTGAGACACTATTTTCAGGCGTTTTGAAGTCGTACGGCTGCCAGAATGTCTAATCTTGAAAATTCTTCGACTGTGTGGCTCGTATACTTTTTTTGACCTGAGAATGATTTCTATTCGTCCAAATTCTCCGGTGCATCGATGTACATATATCAGTGTAATACATATAACTATCGAAAGTGTTGTAAAATATAAATCAGGCCAAAATTGTCCAATACAATTATTAAGAGTCAAAAATGTCGCTACTCAGCATTACCCAAAGTTATAGTGACACACGATAAAATATGAATTTAAAAATAATATTTTACAATCTTATGATACGTAATATTGGGTTATTACATACAATCTGAGTATAATGTCGGGTGTTTGAGTATCCAAGTCATAAACCTACTCCATGTGACAGCCCTAAGGTGATATAATAACATAGAAAACATGGCATCCAGAAAACAATCTGCAGCGACTTGGAAATTCGAGCACTTCCTCTTCGAATATCGAAATGTTTTGAAATATAATTAAGGGTTATAAATATGATTTTATAACCTTCTTAGACACCATTTAATTAACAAATAATGATATGAAACTTGTTTTTTTAATTTTTTTTATAAAAATATATTCTTCAAAGAATAATCGATATGGGACCGAAAATCAGTTTATCCGTAAACAGCTTTTTGATCAGTATAAGTTGTTCGAACTCTTATGCACTTGTCTAATGATCAAACAAACACATTAGCAACCAATTAACACACTCCTCTTCATAAAGCAATGGAAGGTTCTAGAAGCTTCCAAGTGGATAAGAGACATTATCATGTAAGGGTAATGGTATTTTGCTAAAGAAAATGATGTAAAGGAGAAGTGATGCAGGATGAGCCTTCCATGACATGAGAGGGGGTGAGAATAAGCTTAAAGAGCACCATTTGAAGCCTATATAAGGAGGGACCTATCGTTGATGAAAAATCACAAATTTACAAAGCAAAAACCAAGTTCTTTTCATTTCTTCTTCTACTCTGATGTTCTGAAGAAAATAATTGCAAATATTATCCAAATCAACTCAAATTTGGAGCCAAGCCTTGGAACAACATTACAACACCTTCCACCAAGGTAGATCTAGATGAAGTGAAGCCATTTCCCCTCCCCGTTGAAAGGCCGTGAGCAACCTGCCCCATTTTGGGCTAAAGGAAGGTGAAAGCAACAAAGGAGAAGGAAGGAAAAGTGATTGCAATGTGAGGTTGGGTTGCTTGAATTTGCTTGTTTTTTTGGGTTAAAAGTGAGTTAACTCACCACTTTGAATGAAAATACAACCCATATATGCCTGGATTTGATTATATATATGTTATTTAAATTAATGTTGACATATGTTGAAACATTAGTTTTGATTCTTTCTATGAAAGCAAATGGCATATGTAATCCATAAGAACGGACTTGAACAGACTTGTATAACATGTGTAATAACCTTGAAACAAGGCATATAGGTTATAGTTGAACTTTGGGTTAGATTGAAGTCGAATTTGAAAGTGCACTTATAGCGATAGTAGCTATGGATTCACTTAGGAATTGTCTTGTTTTTGGCTATTTTTATGGAACTTTGTGGAGAGATCCTTAGGGATTTCTAGCCATATTTATTATTTTTTATATTTATGCTTGCTTCCATAAAAAGTTTGGATGGTAAAAAGTTTAGTAACATTTTGAAAACTGGCCGAAACTTCACTTGTGCAAAACTACCCCGTTTAACCTTGATTTTTGGACTTAAAAGGTTCGAACATATATATAAATTTAAGTATTTTGTTTCATTCCTTTTACAAGTGTACTAACTCATATTAAAGTATTTCAAAAGTGGTTTGAGATATTTATGAATTTTTAGGAATTAGTTGTGAATTTTTAAAGAAGAGGTTTTTATAATGAAAACTTGTTTTTCCAAATTTTAAGGATTTTAAAAACTTGTTATTTTCAAGTAATATTTCGGACAAATGTTTTAAAACCTATTATAAGTATTTTAAAAGCATTTTGAAGTATAAATAGTTTTTAGAAAATTAGTTGATTATTTTATTAAAGTATAAAAATCTTATGTAATATTATCTTTAAAGTGTTTTATTAAATATCTAGTTTTATAAATAAAATTACCATACATATGTATATCATCTCTAAAGGGATTTAAAAGTAAAACAAAATAAAGGGGTTAGAAATTGCTTAATGGTCAAATGGTGAATGTTTAATTACTTGTTTGAAAGGTAATTAACAATGCTTAACACTAAAAGTCGACGAAGTAGGCTTATCTATTTGTGACAGTTAAGATTAATATTCGAGTAGGGATATGAGCAATAGTGCTCTAACATATCGGCTTCGCTCTTAACCGAGGAATAGTTAAGTTGGAAATGACAGAAACGTGTTAATCATGTTCATTTCTTACTTGTTTATGGAAATCATTGATACTAAACGCTAAAAGCCGATAAGGTAGACTTATCTATTTGTGAGATTCAAGAATAAAGTGTCTAGGCAAGGCTTTGATGCAATCTGTTCTCTAACTTACCTGGCTTCACTCTTGGATAAGGAATAGTTAAGTTGGAATGTCAAAAACGAGTTAAGTATACAAATATTGATTTGCATAAGCAATTTTTTGACTAGATGGTCAATTACTAGACTATCAAACTTGACCTAATATGACTTATAAAGTATCGAAAGACTTTGCGATTTCATACCAATGAGAACCCCGGGGAGGAGCATTGGTAAGAAACATTTCTAGCTTTTGCTTACTTCTGAAAGAACTAGAATTGAATTTATCGGAAATTCATCGAATTGGTTTTGAAGAGACTAGGATCGGTAAGTGTTTTACTTATCAATACCACTTCAAAACCAGTATACAAGTTCTACCTTTTGGAAGTGGTTGTGAAGTGAAATGTTATAGAGTTAATTGTCAACCCTAAGGTTAAGTTCAAGGAAGCGGTCAGCGTTAACATTTCAAACTATGCTATCATGTAGGACTATCTATCTTAAGGAGTATTCCAAGAGAGAGGACATCATTAGCATCCATCAGAATACTTATGAGAGAATCTATATGGAGATTTGAGATCTGATCGAGATGCTCGAATCCATGTAGCAATTCGTGATCTGTTCGAGATGGAGTCCATTTAGGGATTCATGTTATGTTCGAGTGATGAAGACTCGTATGAGAGATGTTGAATGTGACCTCATCATCGGGAATCGCTAAACATAGAGTGGGATGCACAATCTTGGGTTTAGCTAACCTTTGAGGGTATATCAACTCCATTATCTAGAGATGCTTATAGTTGATGCTAGCGGGAGTTGATGGTACTTGGTTCCACATAGTTCATACTATGTTCTAGCGATGGGCCAGTTTTATTTACCTAATGGTATATTTAGCTAGAGATATATGGCGCTTGGAAGGTAGTTTCTGGTCCTTGTCATGGAGATCCACTTTAGTTTACTGGAAGCATCTCCGTGGAAAAATCCATTATGTGAACATACTTTAGCGATTTTGGTTGTAACGTCGAATATGCTACTGGATGTAACCAATGTAACCATTCCAGCTATTTGATATGATTTATATTCTACACTCTAGACATTACCTATCATATCACTATATTAAACTTAATGAATAGTTGGTTTCATTTAAGGGAAAAACTATTGCGGGAATCTATTGGTCTCAATAGTTACTGTTTCATGTTACATATTCCTTGAGTTTCTCACGCTGGTTTACCAGAATGATCCAGGTGTTATTTTCTTATAATGCTCGGCTCAGCCCTATGTATATTTCTCGATTTAGCTATGGATGCTTGGAACTTATGGAGAAAAGCCGGTGATTACCTACCGTGGAATTCTTATTTCCGTTGCATTACTGTATTATATATATATATCAGCATATATGAGGATGGGTTGTTATAACTGTCCAGGCTGATGAGTACTTAGGTTTTGCAACTTTGAAATTTCTCGATTCAGAATAACCCTTTGTACTATTCTTTTGATATTATATATTATCGTTACTGCTAGTGAGATTCTGATGTTGTGTTCTTCTCTTCCTTATTCTATTTATTTTCCATTTGTTTTACCTACTAATTCGTCTTTCCAGCACTTGAGTGCTCGGCACATGAATATCGTTGATGTATTAGTGTCGACATTTGGGGGTCGAAAAATCGGGTCGTTACACAATCCTCACATTGCATAGGTGTGTTGGATATAAGATAACTCGTATGGCTCAACCATTAGCCAGAGACTTAATCAAAGCCCTAAGACCCGAACACATTCATAATCAAGGCGGGCATCCTCATGTGCCCCCTCTACACGAGTACATTGGAAACCTCCAAGTATCAACGATCCCTTTGCACTTGTCTCTTTAGCAAAACACAGTAAATATTATGTCCCATTCATCTTGATGGTGGAACATAATCATAGTTCCACTCATGAGATCCCATCGTTGAACTTGCCCTTGGATCATCATCTTGACTCCTATCATTAAGTCACCATCATCAAAACATCTTTAGACAACCCTCATAAGTCGTAAAATCATCGCATTAAAGTTTCAAAGTCATCATATTAAAGCATCGTGTCGTTGCTTCATCACCAAAGCTATTCTGCATCGCATCATAATGTTGAAACTAAACGTCGAATAAACATACGAACATGCAAGGAATGCGTCCCCAAGTTCACGCTTCGAACCTCTTTGGATCCCATGCATCATCTCCAACCTTAATCATGTTGATGCTAATATGATGATGTTAGTGCCGACATGATTACTTAGTCAAAAATTTGACTAAATTAATCATGGCTCAACCCAAACGTACCCCAAAGCCTTCTCTTCAATGCCCCGAAGTTTCCGCATCAAGTTCTTAAAGTGAAACATGTCGGTACCGAGTTCTTTCTTTAGCCAAATTTCTAAGTCCCCTCGCCATATTCATTATGTCCACCCGAAGTGGGAACCCCCGTGCTCCGAAGTCTTTTAATTTCTAAGTTTTTGATTATGTATATGTCATTTAATTTAGTTAATTAACTTTTAATTAATTTTATTTAATTGATTATTAATAATTTTCGTAAATAATTATTTTATTTTTCAAAACAATTTTGAAAATTATTTTATAACATTTATAAAATTATTACTTATTTTAAATTTAACCTTTTAAATTTAAAATATTATTTTTAATTTTAAATTATATTTTTGAAAAATTAGCACATGGACCACAATTAATTTGGGTCTTTATATTGGTGATAACCTTTGAGCTTACTACATCCTTTTGGGCTAGGCCAGTTGCCTGGTGGGGTAGAGTACTTGATTACCTAAACCCAACCTTAAACACTGCTTTTCCAAAGATCCTAAATTGGTAGGCTTTAATAAATTCGTCCTAATACAACTAACTTAAACTGCATAGGCAATTGGGTTCTGATATCATTGTAGGAACTGGGCTAGCATGCAGCAGGTTGAATGGGTGAATTTCAATTTTATTACTATTGTAGATCTTAATGGGCCTATGAAGTATAAATTAATTTAGATCTAATCTAAATCAATTTTAAATAAACTCTTTATTATATTTAATTAATTAATATAAAGATTTAATCTGTTTATCTCTATGATATATAATATGTACATGTGTATCAAATTAACATACACGTGTACGTGCACATGCAACATATAATGTATACATGTTTTAGAATATTCATATATAAGTGCTAGAATTTACACCGCAACAAACATATTAGCACCTTTATATACGTGTTTGCTATCTAATATCATTTTAGAATAATATAATTTAAAGTATACTTTTATATATATAATTATACATACATACATACACACATACACACACACACTAAAATAATTATGTATAGATATATTTTAAGTATAAAACCATTTCAAGTATAATATTTAAAATAGCTAAAGAAATGTTCAAGTTTAAAAATCAAATCTAGGTTCAAATATAATACCTTGTTTGAAATTCAAATTCAAATTCAATTATACACACATACACACACATACATACATATAAATGTATGTGTACGAATTAATTTTTTTCGAAAATGCATATAACATACTCATATATACATTTACTTTAAATTTTACAAAATACCAATTTATAATATAAAATTGAATGTTTTAAATATAAGACAGAATTCAAAAGAAAATTATTTTTGGCCTAAGAGGTTATGACAAAATCATTTTTTAATTTATTACTCCCTACCATTTTTAAAAAATGGTCTTTTATTTTAATTAATTTACATTCAGAAATGTTACAATTTTTTTAAATTTTCGAAGGTTTTTTATATCATATACATACATACATATATTAATATATTATAATTAAAGCTTAAGGTGTACAATTATATTTACATATAATTTTTTATTTTAATATATATAAATGTAAGAGAGAATTCTTTTCTTCATAAACATATGTACAAGAAAATTTATTAAATAAATTATACATATATTTATGATGAATATAAAACCAATTAAAAACTTCAAACTAAGTATAAATAATTATTTTAAAATACCACTACTTTGAAAAAATGGTTTTCTATCATGGCCGAAAATAAAAGGCTATGAATTTTTTAAATTGTATAGCTCATACAAATATACATATAGATTTTTAAAGTAAGCAGATATATAAATGCGTGATATTTCTAATCTACCTACATGCAATGATATAAATTAACATATAAATGAATAAATTAATAAGTTGATGTCACCTAATTATTGCCTTGATAAAGCACATCAAATGTTGAATCAAACTCCATATATAGATCCGATCTAATTGCCTCCAAAGTATGCAAAAGACTATAAGAAAACACCACACCTTAAGCTAGATTTAATTTGATTTAATATTTATGGAAATGAGGAGAGGAAGTCTTATAATTTTCGACAAGAAATAATGGTAGGGGAGGCTCTTAAAGATCACTGCAAATGAGAGGTGGGTGATATTTAAATAGGCAATAAAGATGAGGGAAAAGTAGAGATCCAAATCTCATAGTTTACCTATTCCTTTAGCCAATTCAAAAACAACCTTTTTTGCATTCAAAAATAGCCTCCCTTCACCATATGGCCTGCCAAAACAAGGACTGTATGGGCTCTTTAAAATTTCCAAACCTAATTAGTATTTATATAATTTAAATCTAATTTAAACATTTATCAATATTGTATATCGATACGTACATATATAACTTTATATACGCACTTCATTAAATACTAATTCAGATAAATCAAATAAAATTCAATAATTAATATTTCATAAATATTAATCAATTTAATTAATTTATGACAATTATAATTTAATTAAATTGTGTGGGATTTAAGAGTATTCAACAGTGCGGTTGTGCAACTTATTGGTGTAAATTTAATCAGGATAAATATCAAACAATTCAATATTAATGTTCACGCGTCACCTTAGCTAGTGGTGTGACAATTTGATAGAATTTATCGCTTACACAATTTTGATAAAATATGATTTTACTATTTTAACTGGTTTTCGATACTAACAATTATATACACCAATTCTCTTTATCAAAATTATACCACATTAGGACTTGTGAAGTTTGGTATTAATCAAAATTCCAATATCATCCACATTAGACTTGTATAATCCAAACACAAAGTCCTTGGTTCAATAATAACAATTATTATTATTAGCCAAATTGCTCAAACCGGAGATTTTGACTAAGATTTGACTATAGTTGACTGTGATACTAACCTCATATAACTAAGGAGACGAATTCTCTATTGAATAGTGTTTCACTTCTAATGCTTTAACTCAAACTCAACTACAATCGTTCGATGAATGTTTTGCCATGATTTAACTATAATCAAAGTAGAGTGTCTACATTGAAGTTCAATAGTATTGTCAAGTCAAAAGAACTGTGTAATATCACCACTTCGAGATTCTCTATTTGACCTTGGTTATATTAACCAACATAAAACTCTCGAGTAAGTCATTCCATAGTTATCTAATAACTATCAATATGTAACCCCTTGATGCCTCCCTAACATCCATGAGTAATACACTACCCAACATTTGGAGAAGGGTATATGCTCTAATCTCAATGGATGTATCGATATCCTGTCTCGAAACATCTTGACTAGAAATATTTAAAATAATATATCATTTTAATGTGATAAATTTCTCATAATTACAACATATTGTAATCACTATCACATAACATATCGTTTAAGGATTTTCTATTTAATATCTCAAATTCAGTGGAAGTGATAATATGATTTGTATGTTTTGGATATGGTCCAGAAGTGGGTATAAGGTGTGAAGAGTTGAACAAGTGTTTTGATAGAGAAATCAAATAGTTTGGTTTTCAGTGAAAATGCAGAGGAAACGTATGTCTGTAAGAAAGAACATTAAATGTGCTAAAATATTTCTTAAACTATAAGTAAACAATAAACTTATGATTGTTAATGATGTAGCCATGTTAAAATCATTTTAGTCTGGTTATTTAATCCTTGACATTGGATTAGAAAATGTCATCTTTTATAATCAGTACAAAAGGATGTTGGGATAGTCCTATATGATATACATAAAGACCATATAAAAATATTTAATGTGGAGCATATGAGATGGATTTCTTACGCATTGACAATAAGAAGTATTATATATGCAATATAGTCTACTATATCAAAATTTTCTTATGTACTCGGTACACTGAGCGAATATAAAATGTAAATCAAGATCATTGAATGGTAGTTAAAAGTATTCTCAAGTATTTATGAAATATGAAAGAAATGTTTGTAGGAAATACAAACTCTTTATAAAGGAGTATTCAGACTCGAACTTCATAAGTGATGTAGAATATAATGTGTCAATACTAAATTCATATTCAACCTTAAATACAGAGCGTTAAGTTGGAAATATTCCAAACGAGAAATGATGTCTGATTCAACCGAAATGCTAAGTACATCGCCTTGAATGACGCCGCGATGAAAGTAGTATAAATATAAATGCACAACTTTATAACCGAGCTATGAGTGATTCCAAATGTTGAGAATCATGACATTGTTTTATGAAAAAATGTCACGATAAAGATCCTTAAAGAAACTAGAGCTTACAGATGTCTAGACATATGCTCTGAAAGTTCAACATGATAAAGGCAGTTTACCAACGAAGGAGAGATGTTAGTTGACATAGTATATAGTAATATAATATAAAAGATCGTTCATTAAATAGCTCGATCAGTTCTAAATTAATCGAAGGAAAGAGATTATGATTCCATAATTGACTTCAAGTGCAAGTGGGAGATTTAAAGAGTTAGTAGTATGCCCTGATGGCAATTATATAATTGTTACATACTTCAAACTCAATAGTAAATCTTGTTCGAAATAATGGTGTTTGTTTTCTTTTATATACTTTATTTTATTGTGATATAAATAATTAAGTAATTAATTAAAAATATATAATATGAATATCCTTAAATAAAATGTTATGTGATGGTAGTTGCAAAGAGTTGTAATCGTGAGTAACTTATCACTTAATGAAATAACATTTTATCTTATATATTCCTGGTCAAGATGCTTCAAAAAAGAATATATACACATCCGTTGAGACTACAATGCGTAACACTCTCCAAATATTGGGCAGTGTATTATTCATGGCTGCTAGGGGCACTAAGGCATTACGTACTCGTAATTATTGGGTAACTATGGAATAACTCATCTGAGAGTTTTTTGTTGGTTAATAATCAAACAGATAAAACAGGAAATCTCAGAGTGTTGATGTTACACAGCTTCCCCGACTTCAGAATAATGTAGAACTTCAATGTGAATACTCCACTTTGAATATAGTAAAATCATGGCATGGTGATCCATCGAGCGACTATCGTTGGGTCTGAGTTGTAGCATTGGGGGTAAAATACTATTCAATAGAGAATTCGTCTTCTTGGTTGTATGAAGTTAGTATCATGGTCAACTGTAGTCAACTCAAAGTTGAAGTCTCTGTCCAAAATAGAACGGTTAATAATAAATGTTACATTGAAACAAGGACTTTGTTTTTTGAACTGATCAAGTTGATTGTAGATAATTATATTGGAGTTTTGACTAATACCTGACTCCAACATCCTAATGTGGTAGAGCGTTGGTAAATATAACATATGTAAATATTATCATTGGCACCGCTTAAGATAATATAAAATATGACTTTGTTGAATAGGTCTGTAAGTGATGAATTCAGCTATACCATCACACCTCTAGCTGAGGTGATATGTGAACATTAATATATGAATTGTTAAATATTAATTGTTGATTGAATTCACACCTCTGAGTCACATAACTATATTTGTGAATTCTTCAAAAAACCACATGATTTTATTAATTTATAAAATGTTATAAATTAATTGAGTTAATTAATATTTGATAAATATTAATTATTATTTAATTTATTTGTTGTTTGGAGTTGTTTGTAATTGTTTCAGTTCATATATAAAATTATATTTGCGCACATCGATATACAATATCAATGTAACTTTAAAAGGGTTTAAATAAAAGATAATTGCATGAAGAGATTTATGAATATGCCATTTGATGGCATATAAGCCAACCACATCTTGAGAAGAGAAGGGGATAAGTGAGAGAAAATAATGAGATAAACTAGGAAAGTTCTAATTGAAAGAAAGGGAAAGGTTTCATTCTTTCAAATGAAAAAAACCACAAATGAAAAAAACCACGAATTTTATTCTCATTCATTCTTTCATTCATTTTCTTTTTCTCTCCTCCTTGCCATAGTCTTGATCGAAATTCATTTATCCTTTCTAAAAACATATAAACTCCAAATAAAATGAAAACATTAAATAAAATAAAAGCTAAGTGATTCATTCTTCTCTTGCAAAGCAAGGTGTAGATCTACTTTGAGATCCGAGGAGAAATCTCAAATCAAGATGTTACAAAGGGAAAGACTTTTTAAGTTTTTTTTCTTTTTATTTGTACTCATCCATGATGTTTAACCCTAACTTAAATCATATATATGTATATCAAATTGCCACATTTTGAATCTATTAAATCTCTTTTGTATTGCCATTTAAATGTTAGATCTATCTTGTGTATGATTTGTTTTGTGTATTCGTATTATTGTTGGATTTGAAGTCGTTAGTTAATAAAGATTTGACTTGCTGCAAAATTATTTTTTGTTATCACAACTTAATTAATTAATTCAAAATCAATTTGTGTTTGATTTATTTTTGTGTCGTGATATTGTTTTTTATACCTAAGGTTATTGGTCAATGTACATTTGATTTGCTATAACAAAATTTAACTTTTATTACCATAATTTAATTCACATATAAATATGGACTTAATATTTAATTAATTAAACTCTGCATACACACACACACACATATATATATATATATATATATATATATATATATATGTATGTATGTATGTATGTATGTATGTATGTTTGTATGTATGTATGTATGTATTTTCATAAGCTTCAATTTCACGTTTTCAAGATTGTAAACCAACATCAAGTCAAATCTTTTTGGTAGGTTAATTTGTTTTGAATTAATACATTCAAGTTTTTTATTTAGTCAAATGGATGGTTTTGAAATAATCTTAAACTACAATATATAAATGGGTGCAAATGTATTTATGCACTGTTTCAAAATTAATCGTGTCACTTAAGTTATGTGTGTGCGTATATCATTATGATAATATTTTTTATAATTTGTTTACATGTTGAATATGTACTTTTGGATCTGTAATTTTAAAGTTTGGATATTATTTTGTGATTAAGCATGGAATTTACTCTATGTATTGAATCTACTATTAATTAGTGTTCATAAAAGAGGATCTAAAGGACAACTGCACTTAAGTAATCCAAAAGAACTTGTGAACAATATTCCTCTTGGACCATCTGCCATAGAAGTTTGGGTAGATAATCCAAAAAATCAAGATGGTTATTTATAGAAGTCAACTATTGGTTTGACACGAGTTGGAGAAGTTGTTGGTATAGAAGTGGCATGGCTGAATTGAGAGTAGCTGTAGAGCAAGTTAACATTGTAGCATCTTCTACTCATACAATTAATGCGGATGTTATCGAAAAGGTTTACTTATTTATAATCAATTCATTCATTCATCGTACCAATTGTTTAAAATATAATAAAATAGATTTTTCTTGATTGATAGAGTACAAATTCAATGATAAATAGTAAGTGTAAGCTGATCGATTTGGGTCGAAAGGGAGAAATTGTAGCTGAAGAACATGTGTCTTTAATTGATCCAACCATATTGGTTCATTTTATTCCTCTAGGAATAAATGCAGTTAAAGTTTGGGTTGACATTGCAAATTCTCCAAATGCATGTCTATGGAGGCGAACATCCGATTTACAAAACATTGAAAATGAAATTGGCACTGCAGTTGCTTGGCGTACTGAGAAAGATATAACAGATGCAAATTCCACTAAGTGTAATTTAACTTAACATTATCATATTTGCTTCGGCACCTCCTCTATGGTTTGCACTATTTCAATAAGAAAACAAAATATGTACCTAACACTCATATCACACTTTTGTCCTATTGTCATGCAAGCATTGCACCTACATCAACCACGCTTGTATATAACACCAAACCAAATATCGCTCATGCCTGCACTTTGGTTGCCTGTACACTACATCTACACTATCATATTTCCATGGCCACACTGTCATCTTACTCCAATGCCATACATCACAATAGTTTGTTTCTAATTTAGGGACCATGCTTGTAATGGGTATTCAATGTTTGTGAAATTAATAATACCATAATATGTTAGATATGGCATTTAATTTTATCAAATATGAACCGAGACAAAGAATTTATTCATCGTTTTGCTTATTCATTAGTAGCTAGGGACTATTAGAGTAACCATAAATATTTGTTTAAGGATACATCTTCAAGTAATAAACTCTATAAGGTTTAACATGTTATGATGTATGTAATTTTGGTAGTTGTGTATGCACATTCAGCAACTGTTGGATTTACCTTAAAAATATACAAAATCACTCGTTTGTTTTAATATAAATGTTAAATACTGAAAGGTTTCTATTTCTGACCTAGTCTAAACTCAGACTGTCAATAATTGCACATCTCCTTTCATGCATTTGCTGGTATATAGGAGAATATTATCCTTGCAGGAATGCTTTCCTTAAAGTTAATCACAATCAGTTAATCATCGTTTGTCGTGTCACTATATTTTATTTGCCTTGTTGACATTGACAAAACCATGATTTTTTGCTGCAACGGATGAAACAATCATAGATATTTCATTTAAGTTTATTTGAAAAATCAAACTCCCATACAAAAAGAATTGCATAATAGATAAAAAACCAATAAGATAGAGAAATCATATTTAGACACAATATGCATAGTAAGTGGTTACTATTATTACCACGCATATGGGTTCAAATTTAAAGGAAAAATGTTTTGTTAGGGATATGAGATCAGATTATGGTGTTTTGGTAAAGGTATTGGAGATAAAATGTTATGTGTACAATGATACTCATAGCGATTTTAGTACACGTAGTCATATCGAAGTAGGGGATTGCACTGAAATTATTCCTTTCGAATTGAAATGTTGACGTGGTGACTATAGAGAGTGATGCATACACATATGATATGCATAGTGCAATATGTTCTAAGAGCAACAATTCACTGAGTTTAATTGTTTCAACAGAAAGGAAGTTTGGGGATGCTGAAGTTAGTTATTCAGATCATTGTAATATTTTATGAGCTAGATATGATACGTCATAAGTGAATTTAGATAGTTTGGATGATCAAGTGACTATGATTGATTGGGCTAAGAACATAGTATTGGAAACAAAAGATGCAGAACTGGCAATGGTGCAAACTTATATAGTTGAAACTAATATAACCGGGTTTGAAGATGGTAAGAAAAATCAGTTGGTTAATCAATTTAATAGGGGTTCGGGCGAGAGAATATGTTTACACACTACAGTGTGCTTATATCAGGGGTGGAGCTAGCTAGTGGCCATGGAAAAATGAAAGAACACAGTTCTTTGTCCTAATATGCTTAATAAGAAAATATGGTTGCACGTTGTCACACTTGTATAGCAATCTGCTATCAGTGTAAACACACTCCCCGAAACTCCAGTCTATATGATACCCTGTAGCATTGGCTCTTCAGAAAATGCATTTCATGTTACTACTATTTTAGCACTTTTGCACCAGATGGTTGTTTGGTTTCAGCACTTTTCATTTGCTCCAACCTACATTTCATGTTACCGATGCTCGCATTAATTATGTTCCTAACTATGTTTATTATATTTCTAATTTATTTTTCCAACTTTTGAACTTTAATTTTACAGGTAGTTATATATCTTTAATGCAAAAACGTAGTAACATGCCACAAAGAGTTATGGATTTAAAGTTATTTTTTATGTCAGAACTACCTTTTGGTTTGTGTGCTTCTATGTAATTACTACTTTTGGCCACTAGCGGCTACTTGTTCTACATTATTCATAAAATACTATGGATGTATTATATATGTTTGATGTAAGAATATTCGGTATGTTGATTATGTACATGCTGATTATGAGATGCGTGATTAATATAATATATTAATTATGAGATTTGTGATTAATATAATATGTTGATTATGAAAGTGTGTGTTGATTTTAACTGCATTGTATATTTGGTATATAAATTGTGGCTGATGAGTATAGAAATAAAACCTGCTTGTGGGGAAATCCAGAGACCCTAAATGATAGCGTTTGAAAAATTGTGTGCAAAATTTCAACTACGTTTTAGAAACGCTATGGTACATTTCAAAAGTGTTTCAGAACCACTATAAAAAGGGTTCTTAACAATGAAAAAACGCCATAAAAAGAACACCCATAACAACACATAAAAACTATAAAAAATATATCATGGAAACGACTAAAACACGGTAAAACAAACTCACAGCAATGATAATTTTACGCTGGTAGAAAGTTTTCTTTGGTAAAGTCGTATAAATTTAATACAACAAATAGTTAAATGCAATAAAAAAGTTAACTTATCAAGGAATAACCACTGTTAAATATCTTTGATAAGAGAAGTTAAATGCTAAGAAAAGTGTTTTAGCTCATCACCATAAACACAATAAAATTTATAAATAACATCAACAAAATGCTAGTAAATACGTTCTTTTTACAGCATGTACACTATTGTTATGGTATGGTTTTGACCTATAATGGCATGTCGTTATACATCATAGTTAAAAACATTGTTAAATCCTTTTACAATGGTTTCTAAACGTTGTCAAAGGTCTAGTTTGTTGTAGCATCTAGATTTAATGTGAAAATCCATCTTTATTTCCAATCAAGCATTCTCTTAGTTTGATTTATTATATAGCTTTGTTTTCATAATTTAATATATGTACATGCTTTAAATATATACAAGTGGCAACAAAATATCACATATATGTATATATCTGTTTAGACTACATATATGGTACTACAGGTGTATGTATACAAACCATACACATATATTATAGTATATTCAAACATGTGTGTATACCTAGGCATTTCTATTTCTGATATTCATATGAAATTATCATATGAATATGTAAGTATAATGTATATGTATATATAATAGATATAAATCCCAATATAATATGTGTGTATAGTTATGCACATGTTAATATTTCTTTATGCTACGCTATTATATTAATGAATGTATATATGCTAATCCATATAAATATTTAATTGAATTAATTAATATTATTAATTTATCAATGTAACATGATTTTAAATAAAATATGATTTTATTTAATTACCAAAATAGTCCTAATGTAAACCATTAGAATTTATAGATGCATTATGATCCAAATAGGGAATTTTATTTGAAATTAACCAAAATTTACCCACTGTAGAATGGCCTAGTTCCTTTAGTCATGTCATTAAATATATCCATGATAAATTCAAATAAATATTAAATTAAATTAATTAGTATGATTAATTATTAAATATAAACAATTTTAAAACAAATAGGATTTTAGTTAATAGTTAGATTGGATCTAATGCTAATTAATAGACTTCATGGGCCCATTAAGATCCAAATATGAATTTTTTTTAAACTTACCCATTTCACCGGTTGCAAAATGAACCGAGTTCCTTTAATAATATGGATATTCAATCCATATTAGATGGCATGCAAAAATTGTATGGTGAACAGTCGCATTCGTAATGTATGAAATCTCGATGAAATTGGTTCTTTCGAATTAAGCAAATAAACCATAATGCAAGATCACATGTTCAATGCGATTGAATATAATAGAAATCTTATTGTGTTGAAAACAAAAAACCAAGGATTAAAGGCCAACCTAGGAATTCGATCACTAAAATGTCAGCTTTGATCAGTTTACTCAAGTGCAACCAATTAGATATCCTTAAATGTTAAGGATGTTCAAATATGCTTTTGTAAAGAGTTCAACGTTGTTTTGTAGTAAAGTTTTTGTTTGAATAGGTCGAGTATTGAGAAAGGAAAGAGAATGTTTGATAGTAGACGTAAAATAGGCACAATTGGTGTGAAGGTAGTTAATGGTCAATTCCGCTTCATGCAGAGACATCAGAAATGAGAATTATATAAAATACTAGTAGATAATTAATATGGAATGATAAATGTGATTCATATTCCAAATGTATTTCACTTATAGAAAATTATTTTCTGTAGAAGTTGTTTCTTTGGGTTCAAGATATTTGATCTAAATCTCTCGACTATAAACTTATTATAGTGGATGAAATAATTGACCTATAATAAGTGATTGAATGGAGCTTTGTATTTCATGCACCATTATAGTAATGACGGAAATAGTGGGAGCATACCATATGCCACTTATTATCAGATGCATCAAGTTACAAAAGATTTCTTTTGTATGTATATATACACCAAATATGATTTGTGAAATAATAACAGTTTTCATCAATGATTGGAAATAGATATAGTTTTATTTTAATATGAATATTATGAATACTAATTATAAAATAACTCTATTATAACGATGATATCTATTCTTTAAACAACAACGATGCATTAACTATAGAAAATACATAAGTATCTAAATTTTCTACAATTATTTTAGAGTTATGGACTTAGCCATATCCATGAGGATTAATTCTTTAATCATACGGTTATGAATCATATGTTACTTGTGAATTGAATCTCAAATGATTAAGGGCAAAATACCTATTTAGTGGGAGTGATAATAAAGTTAATGAACACTTCGGGTTGATATATAGATATATAATGTCCAAGGTCTAATGATTCTAAGATGATTCCACTTATTTCCCTGAATTCATAGATGAATTATCATGGAGATGAACTTGATATACAAGTAGTATATCATTGATAAGTGCACTGAATATAAAATGGAAGTAGAAAACATTATGTGCAAAGGAAATAAAACAATTCAATCAGATTGAATATGTGAGTATATCGAAAAAATTCCAAGAGTACCTAAAATGAATAAGATTCAATCTTAAATCACTCCTCCCAATAATATATAATGATGTATTGATAAGGAGAAACCAGAATTGTTAGACAAATTACAATTGATGATGAATGATATTGAAATAACTTCTTTCTGTAAGAATATATACTTAAGAGTAACTTCATACATTAAATTAAATTTCATCTAAAGCATTATTTGCGAAATCATATAAGATATGAATTAACACGAAAACCCTACAAGTCCTTGGTCAAAGAGTTGACAAGTTATGTGGGTCGACAGGCTTCGTGTAAAATTGGATCGTGAGGGATCTTATGTGAACAACCACAAAGAAGTTTAGGGCTAACCAATAATGGTTAATTAATTTATGTTATGAACTTAAGTTTCGTAAATTCAAAAATGAATTAGTTTTATGTAAGTATTGGATACATCAAAACACTCTAAATGGAAACTAATTATATAAGATGAAAAATTTTAATCGAGCCTAAAACAGACACAACATATTAGAATTTCTATTACGAATTCTCACACATTAAATAGAAACTATAAGTTTGATATAAATGTTGAGAAAATGAATTATTAGTAGTAACAATTTCCTCGGAGTATGGACTCTAAGAAATGACATGATGCCTAAATCTGGAATAGATTCCTAGTACATTATCAAAATACGATTTTGATAGTGACGCAGCGGATTAATCAAAATGTTCTTCAATCGATGAAAGTAGTAATCGGTGGATTGGAAGATACTGAAATGCCCGAATTCTTTGATCCGAAGATACCGAACTCTAGCTATCCCGAACTCGTTGATCGCGCACGATACCGGGTTCAAAGATCTTCAATTCTTCAAGCGTTGATCAAGCGCACTTGATTCCGCGAATCGGCTTCTACAATCGTTGAATCGAGCGCACTCGATTATCCGAAAGAGGAGATAGGAGATTACACTCAACTACCAATTTGAATGAAAGCACAAAGCAATCAAAAGAGAATTTTATTCAATATTCAACAACTTTTACAAATGACTCAACCCCGCTATTTATAGCTTTACAACTCAACACACAAAAACTTCAAAAAAATACAAGTACTTAAGTCGGTTCCGAGCTAACAGCTTCCGACCTACGACTTACCAGAACAAGACGTACGACTTAACAAAGACTCCAACTCAACAGTTACAACTTTACAACCTTCAGCGACTTAACAAAAAAATACAACAGATGACATACGACCTATAAAAGTTGCGACCTACGACTTAATATAGGTCGGTAACGACTTATCATCAGCTCCAGCTTTCATCAGTGGCAGAGATTAACTCGGCAATAGAAATCAACGGCAACAAGTCTTCAGCGCCTTAAAAGCATGCGCATCTTAGATCAGCGATTTAAAGAAAATCAATGGCATCTAGAGCTTTGCGACCTAAGAATGAACGGCATCCCTTCGTTTGCGACCTAACAGAAGTGGCTTCAGAAATTCTTCGCGACCTAAGGCCTCGCGACCTAAGTCTCCACGACCTAAGACTTTGCGACGTAAGACTTCGCGACCTAACTTAGCTCGTTCCGTTTTCTTGCGACCTAACATAGGTCGTAACTCGTTAGGTCGAATCACCTTTCCCTTCAGACTGTTAGGTCGTAGCTCATTTCCCCTTAGCCTGTTAGGTCGTAGCATGTGATCTTTGAAACCGGTAGGTCGTTGGAGCGACCTAAAAGCCTCGTTAGGTCGTATGCGACCTAATACTTCACCAATTTGGACACTGCCACTTTTTCCAGCATTACTTGCTCCCTCCTCTATCTCGCTAGGTCGTGAGCGACCTACGAACTCCTTAGGTCGTGAGCGACCTAGGCCTTTAACTTTCTGCGCTGCATCATCCTCCCCAGGTTGAGAAAAATTCGACCTCGAATTTGCACCTTCTTCTTCCACAACAGACTCACCCCCATGATATGGTATAAGATGTTTAACATTGAACACGTCAGACGTATACACATCATCCGGCAGCTTCAACTTATAAGCATTTTCATTAATTCGTTTTACCACTTCCACCGGACCAATTTTCCGTGCTTTCAATTTATTGTAAGCACCTACTGGAAAACGATCTTTTGTTAACACTGCATAAACCATATCTCCTTCATTAAACTCAACATTTCGTCGTTTCAAATCTGCAGATTGTTTATACTTCTCATTTGCTTTCTCTAGTCGTTCTTGAACGATTTTATGACACTCCGTCAGCCCTTCAACAAAATCAGCAGCTTTCTTAACTGTCCCCTTTGAGTGTGGCATCACTGTTAAATCCAACGGTCCTTTCGGTAAGCTCGAATAGACAATCTGGAATGGATTGAACCCAGTACTTCGATTCACAGCATGATTATAAGCAAACTCTGCATGGCATAACTTCATATCCCAACTCTTCAGATTATCTTGTACAAGACACCTCAGCAAGTTTCCCAATGATCTGTTAACCACCTCAGTCTGTCCATTCGTTTGTGGATGATAAGCACTACTAAATTTCAGCTTCGTTCCCACCATTTTCCACAAACTCAACCAAAAGTGACTCAAAAATCGAGTATCTCTATCCGACACAATAGATTCGGGCAATCCATGAAGTCGATAGATCTCCTTGAAAAACAATTGAGCAACATGAACAGCATCCGCCGTCTTCTTACAAGCAATAAAATGTGCCATTTTCGAAAATCTGTCCACCACCACATATATGGAATCGTTACCACGCTGTGTCCTCGGTAATCCCAACACGAAGTCCATACTCACATCAACCCATGGTTTAATTGGTACCGGTAATGGCATATATAAACCAGCATTAGTCGCAGTTCCTTTCGAAACTTGATAGATATGACATCTCTCAACAAACCTCTCTACTTCTTTTCTCATTGATGGCCAAAAGTAGGACTGTGAAATTAACTGTAAAGTTCGGTCTCTCCCAACATGTCCCTCGTCGTGTAACTCTTTGATAATCTTCATTCTCAGACTACCCTCTGGTATGCACAATCGGTTTCCTTTAAAAAGAAAACCATCAACCATCCTAAACTCATCAGTCTTCCCTTCATTGTCCCTTTCAACAAATTTCTTAAAATAAGAGTCTTCTGCAATCTGCTCCGGCAATAATTCAAAACCTGTCACTTCAACTTTCATTGTTGTCAACAAATGATTCCTTCTACTCAAAGCATCAGCCACTCGATTCGTCACCCCTGACTTGTGCTTCACAACGAAAGTAAACTGTTGCAGATATGCAATCCACGATGCATGTCTCGCTGAAATCTTATCTTGCCCTTGCAAATGCTTCAATGCTTCATGATCAGTGTAAAGAACAAACTCTTTCTGAAATAGATAATGTCTCCAATGTTTAATAGATTGTACAACAGCATAGAACTCCACATCATATGTACTGTATCGCATCTTCGCTCCTGACAACTTCTCACTGAAATATGCAATAGGACGTCCCTTCTGACTCAGCACTCCTCCAATCCCAACCTTGGATGCATCAGTGTGTAGTTCAAACACTAGCTGAAAATCAGGTAATACTAGAATTGGTGCAGTCGTCAGCAACTCCTTGATCTTCCCAAAAGCATTCCCTGCTTCCTCTGTCCATGAAAACTGTTTGCCTTTCATACAATCTGTAACAGGTGCCATCACACTACTAAAGTGTGGAATGAACCTTCGATAGAATGAAGCCAACCCGTGAAAACTACGAACTTCCGTTATCGTCTTGGGCTGCGGCCAATCTCTAATCGCTTCAACTTTACTTTGGTCAACTTGTATTCCTTTCTCTGAAACAACATACCCCAAAAATAGAACACTCCTCGCCATAAAGACACACTTCTTTGTAGCAGCATAGAATTGTTCTTCTCGAAGAATAATTAACACTTTCTTCAAATGCTGAACATGCTCTTCTGTACTAGCACTGTAGATCAGAATGTCATCAAAGTAAACCACCACAAATTTCCCAATGTACGGTCTGAAATTTTGGTTCATCACCCTCATGAATGTACTCGGTGCATTCGATAGACCAAACGGCATTACTAGCCATTCATACAAGCCTTCCCTCGTCTTGAATGCTGTCTTCCATTCGTCCCCTGGTCTAATGCAAATTTGATGATAACCGCTCTTCAAGTCAATCTTAGAAAAGATTACGGACCCACTGATTTGATCCAATAAATCATCAAGCCTTGGCATCGGAAATCTGTATCTAACTGTGATCTTATTCAATGCTCTACTATCTGTGCACATCCTCCACGTTCCATCCTTTTTGGGTACCAATAAAGCTGGTACAGCACAAGGACTTAAACTCTCCTGCACACGCCCCTGTTCAAGCAATTCCTCTACCTGCCTCCGCAACTCTTCATGTTCCTTCGGACTCATTCGATAATGTGGTCTGTGTGGCAACACTGCTCACGGAACAAGATCGATTTGATGTTGTATGTCTCTCAAAGGCGGTAACTCCTTTGGTAACTCATCTGGGAATACATCGTCAAATTCTTTCAAAACTGGTTTAACTTCTTCTGGAATTTCAACCTCTTCTTTGCTCTCACGCCCAATCAATAAAAATACTTCAGGCTCTTTCTCAACCTCCTTAAACAACTCCTTCAAAGATTATAAAGTTTTCAGCTCTTCAATTTCTTCTGATTTACTTTCTCCTTGTGGTCTCTTCTTTGGAACTAGGATAATCTTCGTGCCTTCAAACATAAAACTGTAGCTATTGGTCCGACCGTCATGTTGTACTGCTCGATCATACTGCCATGGTCTTCCCAATAATAAGTGGCAAACATCCATCTCTACTACATCACACCAGATTTCGTCTTTGTATTTCTTCCCAATAGAGAATGGAACACGAACTCGTCTATCCACTTTCACTTCTCCTCCTTTTCTCAACCATGCTAACTTGTATGGATTCGGATGTTTCTCAGTCTTCAACTTCAATTTCATCACAGCTTCGGTTGAAACAATATTGTCACAGCTTCCTGCGTCGATCACAAACTTACACACCTTCCCCAGAATGGTACATGTTGACTAAAAGATATTACTCCTCAACCAACTAGCTTCTTCCTGCTTCGGTGTTAAACACGATCTCCTCAGCATTAGGTTACAACCTTCATCTCCTGATGCAATATCCTGCTCATCTTCCTCAACTGGACTAGAACAATCCCCATCAACATCCTCATCTTCAATTTCTGCAATCATGGTTCTCTTCTTTGGCTTTGGACACTCACTGCTTTTATGACCCAATTCCTGGCAATTGTAACATTTGAAACCATTGTTAACCCTTGCCTTCTCAACCTCCTTCACCACTGGTCTACTGATAGGTTTAGAAACATTAGAACTTCCACCAACACCCTTCGCTTGATTGTTAGAATTAGTAAACACACCACCTCCTCGTCTCCCTTGCTTTTCCCAAGCCAACGCTTTCTGATGTGCTTCTGCCACAGATCTAGGATCAAACATGTTAACCATATCCTGAATCTGCATTCTCAATCCCCCAATGAACCTAGATGTCAGCCGCTCTTCCGTTTCCATAATATCATTCCTCGCAATAAGTTGATAGAATTCATCAGCATAGTCATTAACTGTCTTAGTGCCCTACCTCAAGTTCTGCAAACGTTGATACATCAAAGATTGATAATTGTAAGGTAAGAACGTTGCTTTCATCAACTTCTTCATCTTATCCCAAGATTCAACTTTTGACTTCCCCATACGTTCACGTGTAAGCTTGGTTTGCTGCCACCACGCCAAAGCTCTTCCCCTCAGCCTCGTAGCAACCAACTTCACTCTACGTTGTTCTGGAACTTCTTTGAAATCAAAAATCTCTTCAACATTAGCTACCCAATCTAGAAACTCCTCCGCTTGCATACCACCTTTGAATTCAGGAATTTCTGTCTTCATCCCCGATTCCCACTTGTGATCATACTCAGAATAGTTTCTTCCTTGACCTCTTCCTTGAATACTACCACCATCATACTCCTCTTCAAAATCAGATGCATAACGATGTCGATTCTGACCACCAACATCTCTACTACCTTCACGCCTACCACCCTCATTCCTTCTATCTACATTCCTCCGTTCACGATCATTCACGTTTCTCCCACGCCCTTGATCATTTTCAACACTTCTGTCTCGATTGGAATGTGGAGAGATTCTACTACCCCCACGGTTAGATTCAGGTGAAACCCTTCTCCGATTTTGATTAATTTCCGTCATAAGCTTCTCTAACCGGCCAATTCCTTCGTTAAGCTTTTCACTAAAGTTTTCATTGATTCTTTGCTCCATCTCATCAGCTTCTTCTCTTCGATACAAAGCTTCTACGTTTTGGTGGCGATTAGCTCTTCTTGGCGGCATACTTGAAAATTTCACAAACACTTCAACACTTCAAAATTCAAACACTTTTCGGACTTTGATCCAAAATGAAACGGATCGAAAACTTCCACTTTGTAGCAAATCGCGATGAACCCGATGGACAAAGTTTCGGCTTCCAATGCAAATCCGATCAAACAATCTTCGAACAAGCCTTCTTACTCTCGGCCGTGATAAACAAATTCAAATCTTCACTTCAAGCTCGGTAAATCTCTTCAACTTCTAAATGAATAGGCTCTAAGTCTCGATCTAACTATGATTGGTTAGAACAAGCTCTGATACCAAAACTGACGCAGCGGATTAATCAAAATGTTCTTCAATCGATGAAAGTAGTAATCGGTGGATTGGAAGATACTGAAATGCCCGAATTCATTGATCCGAAGATACCGAACTCTAGCTATCCCGAACTCGTTGATCGCACACGATACCGGGTTCAAAGATCTTCAATTCTTCAAGCATTGATCAAGCGCACTTGATTCCGCGAATCGGCTTCTACAATCGTTGAATCGAGCGCACTCGATTATCCGAAAGAGGAGATAGGAGATTACACTCAACTACCAATTTGAATGAAAGCACAAAGCAATCAAAAGAGAATTTTATTCAATATTCAACAACTTTTACAAATGACTCAACCCCGCTATTTATAGCTTTACAACTCAACACACAAAAACTTCAAAAAAATACAAGTACTTAAGTCGGTTCCGAGCTAACAGCTTCCGACCTACGACTTACCAGAACAAGACGTACGACTTAACAAAGACTCCGACTCAACAGTTACAACTTTACAACCTTCAGCGACTTAACAAAAAAATACAACAGACGACATACGACCTATAAAAGTTGCGACCTACGACTTAATATAGGTCGGTAACGACTTATCATCAGCTCCAGCTTTCATCAGTGGCAGAGATTAACTCGGCAATAGAAATCAACGGCAACAAGTCTTCAGCGCCTTAAAAGCATGCGCATCTTAGATCAGCGATTTAAAGAAAATCAATGGCATCCAGAGCTTTGCGACCTAAGAATGAACGGCATCCCTTCGTTTGCGACCTAACAGAAGTGGCTTCAGAAATTCTTCGCGACCTAAGGCCTCGCGACCTAAGTCTCCACGACCTAAGACTTTGCGACGTAAGACTTCGCGACCTAACTTAGCTCGTTCCGTTTTCTTGCGACCTAACATAGGTCGTAACTCGTTAGGTCGAATCACCTTTCCCTTCAGACTGTTAGGTCGTAGCTCATTTCCCCTTAGCCTGTTAGGTCGTAGCATGTGATCTTTGAAACCGGTAGGTCGTTGGAGCGACCTAAAAGCCTCGTTAGGTCGTATGCGACCTAATACTTCACCAATTTGGACACTGCCACTTTTTCCAGCATTACTTGCTCCCTCCTCTATCTCGCTAGGTCGTGAGCGACCTACGAACTCCTTAGGTCGTGAGCGACCTAGGCCTTTAACTTTCTGCGCTGCATCAGATAGTTGCACCTGAATAAATATAATCCATCAGACTTGGGTGGATCTTCAAAAGGAAGGCCGATGCATTTAGAATATAGTAAGTAACTTTGATGAGAATAACATTACAAATTTCAATTATTAAAATTAACATAATAGATTCGCCAGTCAACGTACTTAAGTTAATTTTGGATCCTACTTGCAAAATTATCGCCTAATATGACTTTGAATTTGGTTCATCTTGGTTGGAACAAAAATTCTAAAACATGATTTAGAATAGACCGTTTGCACATGATGACAAAAATGTCATGGTGTCAGTGGAAGCGATGACAGAGCTTATAAGTGTTGAATAAGATCTAAGAACTGATACGATAGTATCGTTCGATAAGCATCAGAGTTGAGATATATTTTTATAAAGAAATCAAATAGTTTGATTTTCAGTAAAAACGTAGAGGAGTGTAATGACCCATAAATTAATCACTTTGTATTTGAATATTTAAATCATTTTTAAATATTTAAACAATGGATTTTAATAACCAAATAAACATATTTTAAACATTAATTAATGATTTTAAAATCATTTTCAAATTTTGTTTACCAAAACAATTAGTTCAAATAAAAATAGAAAATGTGATCAAAAAACATTTTTCGAAAATTCGACTTTTCGGCACCGAAAAAGTCATCGAAAACAATTCGCACATTTTATCACTCATACACACATGCACATATGTCATGTGATAAGATAATCAATGTGTTAAAGTTAATAATCAAGCTTCGTTTAGATATAAAACTTGATTTGACATTAAATGCACAAAAATACCTTAAATAACCTTAGGAATTTTATTAAATACCCTAACCATAACATAAAAAAGTACCTAAAGCATGGTGTAGGTGGACCTAAGGAGGGGTAATGTGTGCTCTAAGGTAAGGGGGGAGGCATGGAAGCATGTTACATGAATACATTTTTTTATTTTTTATTAATAAGTTATTTTATTCACCACCACATCTCTTTTTCCTATTAATACTCCTCATCTCCACACATTTTCCACTTTACATATTCATTTCTATCTTCATTTCTTATATCTTCATATACTTGAATACTTCCATGGCTTCCAAGAGAAATTCCCAAGCCAAAAACTAGTGAATACAAATCTAAAAATCAAGTTAAACTCCATATATTCACCTACAAACGCTCCTCTACCAAAACCAAAGCCATTTCTACCTCAAAACCCAAAGGCCGAGCCTCATATTGCTCAGGCCAAACCCAAACCTAGCCTATTAAGGGCCTAAAAGTCCAAGTTAAGGTGTCGTGACGATAGTGCGTGAGTTCGGCAACTTGTTGTGGTGATCCGGTTAAGTTAGAAGTATTTTTATGAGTAAAGCTTCAACCTTTAAACCAAAAGCTTTAAACTATATTTATGTTCATAATTATGGCCTATGAATGCTTGTTGTATATGTATAGTGATGGTTTGGAAGTTGGTTTGGTTCATGTTGCAAAAAGTTGTTGCATTTGGAAGTTATTTTGCATGTAGTAAGCAAATATGAAAAGTTTGTGGCTAAAGTAATTATATTGCTAGTAAATACTTATTGCATGTTGTACCATAGCGAATTACCTTGTATATGTGTTCATACCCTTGCTTTGTGATGATTGGTTGTATTGATAATGTCATATACTCGAATTCTGAACTGGCCGTATAACGATAGTTGCTATAACGGCATTTTCAAAAAATCACCCTTTATCGAAACCGTTTGGTTTCGTTATCATGCTTGAAATTATTTTACAAGTTAAGCAAGTTTTTTATTAACAATGTTTTCAAAAATAATTAATTATTTTAAAAATGATTATTTAATTTAATTAATAAAGATTAAGGTTAGTGGAAAATAGGCACAAGGAAAATCTTTGAAAAAAATTTAGGCTGAAGAACAACAAGTTTCATTTTTAGGCTGAAGGACAAACTTTGAAAAAAATTAGGCCGAAGGATAATGCTAAATATAACTAGCATTTTGTACAGTGTAAAGCTGAATATAATGCTAGTTATAACTAGCATTTTGTATAGTGTAAAAACTAAATATAATGCTAGTTATAGCTAGCATTGTCCTTCGGTCTAATTTTCTTTTAAGGTTTGTCCTTCAGCCCAAAAATGAAACTTTGTGTCCTTCAGCCTAAATCTTTTTCAAAGTTTGTCCTTGTGCCTAATTCTCTCTTAAGGTAATTAACTTATTAATGATGTATTTTAACTTTAACTAATGACTTATTTAATGATGTTTTAAAATTAATTAATCATTTTATTTAATGATGTTTAAGGCTAATTATCTTTTGATGATGATGGATTAAAGTTAATTAATAAATTAATTACGTTTTTAACTAATCTTTTTAATTAATGACTTTTAAAGGAAATCAACTTGTTTAACTTTAATTAATCTTTCCTTTAATGATATTTTAAATTGATTAATCATTTTAAATAATAATATTTGATTATTTATTAATTAATTTAATTAATTATTGTAAAATATTATTAATTAATTGAATTAATGGCGATTTAAAGGTGACTTGCCCTTTTTAATTGAAGGCATTGAAGTGAATTTATGAACTTAATTAATGAAGTTTTAAAGTTGATTAATAAAGGTAATAAGAATATTTTTAAGTTATTAAAACCTTTTTAATGATGTTTGAGTTAGGGAACTTTATCAACAAAGTGTTTTTAAAGCTAGTACTTATAATGTGAAGCCAAGTATGAGTTCGGTTTTTAAAAGAAAATGTTTGATTCGTTTATGGAAATGAATTAATTTCTGCAAAGCGATTCACTTATATGGAAACGATTTATTTGTATAATTAGCACTAAACATCGAAGAAGTGGACTTGTCGCTATTTCGAAAGTTAAAAATAACCATGAGACATGACTTTGAGGTAACACAACCTTGACTTGTTCGGTACTATTGTTAACCAAGAAATAGTACAAGTTTGAATTCGTTGGGTGGTGGTAAGTATACAAGACTTAATTTCCATATACAATCGTTTTATATCCTTGATAGTTGGTTTCTCAACTATCGGTTATTTCAGTTTCTTTGTTATCGTCATTCTAAGATGATGTGTTGCTCCAAAGAGATTTGTTGTCCTTTGTCGAAAATGACTTTATCAATGCGCGTGTTTTTGTAGGCCAAGTTATGTGGGATTGCTCCCATTAGGGTATTTTCACATCTTATCTAGATTGGATTTGATTTTGCGCATTTAGATGTGAAATGCTCGGATTCTCGGTAAGGATTGGCAGGTTTCGACTTGGAGTTACCGGGGTTTTCAAGTATATTTCTAGAGGTATACTTTTTTAAGGGGATGGACCCTCCTAGTCATTTGTTGGAGATTTTCCTTTTCTTATTTGATTTGGACCTTCAAATTTATTTCGCTATTTGCATCGGGAAGAGTCAACTACTCTTCGCAGAGTTTAATTATTTATCCGTTCTTTACTTTTGGATGTTGATTTATGTGAGAGTAAACATGTTCTGTGTTCAGCGGCATGGTCTCACATGTTTGTGTTTAATTTCACACCTATTGTTTTAAAGTTTTACTTATACCAGACATATCGTCTAATCCAAGTTGTTTTTGTTTCCCCTAAACTCTCGGGTACTCATTTTATTTGAGTAGTCCGAGAGTAGCAGGTCTTTGTTGGGCTCTTTTGAAGACGGTGTCCAAGTAGGAGGCTTTCAACTTCTTAGGTATCTATTCCGCTGTATAATCTTGTTTGTGTAAGTGTATTTTGTTTTAGCATATGCAAAGGCAGGGTTTATAACCGCCTAAGCTAGTTTGTAGTACTTTTGGGTAACTTTGATAACTCGCCGTTAAGGAGTAACCTGATGTACTATTGACTGTTATGGTTTATCTTGCAGTTTCGTTATCAAGTTTTTTATTTTGTTCTTTATTTTACCCCACGACGATTCATCTTTCCGATGCTTGGGAAATGGCATACGAACACCGAGGATGGGTTAAGTGTCGTTCCTAGAGGTTAGAAAGGTTGGTCGTCATAGTTAGTATTGGAGCTTTAGTTGAGCAAACACCTTAGCCTGATTGGGGCACAACTCATTAAAGATAGGGTGAGTAGAGCCCTAGAATGTGTTAATCTTGAGAGAGCGTTTTCTTTTTCTTACCTAAAAGTCTGGTTTTAGATCCTTTGTTGCAGTTTCCCTTTTATCATCTTTGACCCTATCTTTGTATTCTAATGATGCCTGTCACTTATCCAGGTTATTGAAAATGAGTGCAAGAGGAAGAAGAGGGAGGGGATCTGGAACCAACACAGCCACAAATGGAAGAACTCCTAGAAATGAGCCAGTTGTAGAGCCGGTAGTAGAAGCAGAGGTGCAAGTTCAGCCGCCTCAGAACTTTGCGACCTTGTGTAAGAATTACACTACTTTAGGTGGTAAGCCTTTCTATGGAACTGAAGATATTTTTGGAGTTCAGACATGGCTCCGCTCTTGTGAAAGGATATTTGGGGATCTTCGGTTGGGATATGCTAGAAAGAGATTGTTGGCATCGCATCACCTTCAAAAGGCAGCAATGGATTGGTAGGATTCGGTCACAATGAATACATTATAAGAAGATTTCTCTTAGGTGCCGTTTAAGGAGGCTTTTGAAGCTCAGTTTATCCCAGAGGTGGGAGGACTCGGTTGTTCAGAAGTTTTATGGATTTGAAACAAGATGAGATGACAGTGGTATAGTATGAGCATAGGTTTAATGCATTGACCTGCTTTGGACCAGGATTGATTGATACGCAGCTCAAAAAGAATGAAATGTTCATGAAAGAAATGCAAATAGAGTTTCATCGGGAAATGTCCAATCATCTCAACGGTACCTTTACCAATCTGATTAGTATGGCTTTGAGGTTTGAAGCTCTTGATATTGAGCAAGGAGTTCAGAAAGGAGTAGTGCCGGCAGTTAATGCCCAACCTTTATCAGTTATCCCAGTTGCAAGCAAGTCGTTTTTCAAGTGTAAAGTAAAGAAGAAGTGGTCAGGAAAGAGCCCTGGGGTGGAGCTCTAGCATAGAAGAAGCAGTTCAATTTCCCCCAGATTCTACATTTTAAGTGCAACAAAATGGGCCGCTTTGCAAATCATTTCCCGAAACCTAATAATGAACCAATCTGCTACAGTTGTCACAAGCCTGGACATATAAAGAACAAGTGTCCTTTTTCAAAGAAGGGATCATAAGGATAAACTTTTGTTATCGAGGAGATACCATCTACTTCTACAGATTCAGAAGGAAAGCAGATGTTGCAAGGTATATTATCAATTTCTGATATTCTAATAAGAGTGTTGTTCGATTCTGGTGCATCCCATAGTTTTATTTCAATTGATCTTGTTGATAAGCTTAACCTTAAACCTATCCTTCTAAATAATTCTATTTGTTTATCAAACCTAATTTGAGGTTCAGCAGATCTTGACACAATGTGTCTACTTGTGCCTATCTTTTATCAAAACTACTCTTTCCCCTTTGATTTGTTTGTTCTAGGGGTTTATGGGTTTTAGGGTATTATTGAGGATGGATTGGTAATCTAAGTGTAGAGCGATCATAGATCGCGATCGAAGGATTGTTGGAGTTAGTGATGTTGGGGGTGTTGGGGTAGATATTTATTGTGGGGAACCTAATAAGTTGATGAGCAGTTTTCTCTTTTCGCTCAAAGTACCCAAAGTGGAGATAAGGAATATACCATTTGTCCGGGACTTCAAGGATATTTTTGAAGAAGTGCAAGGTTTACCTCTTCATCAGGAAGTAGAGTTCCGCATTGATTTGATTCCAAGAACTAAATCGATTGTCCAACCTCCTCGAAGGTTGGCTCCAAAGGAAAGAAGAGAGTTAGAGAAGCAGACGTTTGACTTATTACAGAAGGGTTTGATCAGACGCAGCACATCGAGTTAGGAATCGCCAGTAGTTTTCATTACCAAGGAGGATGGTTCTCTTAGATTATGTGTAGATTACCGAGAGATAAATAAGAGGACTATCAAGAATAAGTATCATTTACCTAGGATTGATGACATGTTTGACCAGCTCCATGGAGCTCGGATATTTTCTCAATTGGATCTTGCCATTGGTTTTCACCAATTAAGGTTAGCAGAGAAGAGTGTACCCTTAAGAGCTTTCCATACCCCGATATTTTTTATGAGTGGTTAGTCATGCCATTCGGATTGACTAACACACCCGCTTATTTTGTGGATTTGATGAATAGATTGTTTCGGGATTTTCTTAACAAGTTTGCTCCTAGTCTTCATTGATGACATCCTTGTTTATTCTTAAACGGAGGAAGAGTATAAGTACCTTCTTCAAGTTGTTCTAAGTACTTTAAGAAGTCATGTTTTAAAAGCAAAGTTTTCTAAGTGCTATTTTTGGAAATCTGAAGTTAGATTTCTAGGGCATGTAGTTTCGAGAGAAGGCATATCAGTGGACCCAGCTAAAGTAGTTGTGGTTCAAGATTGGAAGAAATCCAAAAGAGCGACTGAGGTCAGAAGTTTTTTAGGATTAGCAGGTTTCTATAGAAGATTTATCAAAGATTTCTCAAAGATTGCTTCTCATCTAACAAAGCTAACGAAGAAGGATGCTAAGTTTGTGGACACCCAAGTGCGATCAAGCATTCAATGAGTTAAAGGAGAAGTTGACAAGTGATCCTGTTTTAACTATTCCAGATGGGAGTAAAGGATTAACAGTGTACATGAATGCTTGTAGGACTGGATTGGGAGCGATTCTGATGTAGAATGGTAAAGTAATAGCATATGCGAGTCGACAACTGAAACCTCATGAGAAGAATTACGCTACGCCTAATCTGGAGCTTTTGGCAGTTGTCTTCGCATTGAAGGTGTGGAGGCACTATCTTTTGGATGCAAAGTTTGAGTTATATACAGATCACAAGTCATTAAAGTATCTTTTTACCCAAAAGGACTTGACCTTGAGGAACAAAGATGGCTGGAATTTCTTATGTCTTATGACCTAGAGATTCTTTATACCCCAGGGAAAGCAAACGCCGTTGCAGATGTGTTAAGTAGGAATGTGGCGACGATTGCAAATTTGGAAGTTAAGACAGCGCTAATGGAGAGAATTGCTTATTTCCAAGAAGAAGACCCTATTCTAGCTCAGTTTAAAAGCAGCATTGAAGAGGGAATTGTTCCTAGTTTTTAGATCGACTCCCAAGGCATTTTAAGAATGAATGGATGGATTTATGTGCCTGATGTTAATGGAATTAGACAAGATGTGTTGAGAGAATGCCATCGGTCAAGGTTATCTATCAACCCAGGAGTAACTAAAATGCTTCAAAATATGAAGAAGACCTTTTGGTGGAAAGGAATGCAGAAAGACATTTTGATTTTCGTAAGCCAGTGTGCGAATTGTCAACAAGTCAAGAGTGACCAGCAGAAGACTGTTGGGTTGCTCCAACCATTGGAGATACCAAATTGGAAGTGGATGCAAGTATCCATGGACTTTATCGATGGGTTGCCCAGAACAAGAAAAGGTAATGAATGCAGTCGGGTAATTGTAGGTTGATTAACAAAGAGCGCCCACTTTATTCTGGTGAAGTCAACAAGAACTATAGCTTCTTTAGCTAGGATTTATTTGAGGGAGACCATTCGACTGCATGGAATTCCAGTAAGTATAGTTAGTGAACGAGATCCCATCTTCACTAGTCAATTTTGGGGAGCATTGCTGTGATGCCCCACCCCGAGACCCACGTTAACAAAGAGCATTATGGAGTAATACTGTCTGTTAATGCAGAGAATAGGGCTGGTTAGGAGCGACCATCTGTAAGATTTGTCTTAAACAAGTATTGAATACGTCGATTGGGTGCTCTAAATTTTTTTCTTTTACCTTCCTCATGTGGATCGACATACTTAATAAATATTTAACACAAAACTACGGTGGCTAATGTATCTATCAGAACAAAATACAACAACAACAAATACAACGGATCACAGAACAGCAGTCACACATATATACACACATATACATATACATCATAGTACACAACATAATGATACACAAGTGGTGGTACATAGACCACAATATATACATCGAGTCAAAAAGAATATGTACATATCAAAGTATACAAAATAACTACAAGGCTACACAAAAGATTATTAGCATCCAAAAGAAAGCAAGAAAATCTATAGCGGAAGCAACATAGGAGTAATCTATAGCATGTTACTAACTTGAAACTACTCAGTCAGACCCAAGTATATAAAATAAACGGGTGAGTCTAGCTTAAATAAACTGATTAGCACAAGATAGATGAAGTATATGGATAAACAATAATATTTCTTCTCAAAAGAGAAGAAGCAACATCAAATGTGTGTGTGTATATATATATATATATCAACTACTGAAATATCATATAAGGGTTTCTCGAAAGAGGCAAGATCAACAACAACATCAATTAATCACAAATAATCGCCTCATATCATCGGCATCTACAACAGCTTATATAATGGCTCCCATCAACCCCATAACTCCTAAATAGGAAATCACAAATCTCAAAAATGCCAAAGGATGGCAATCGCAAATCACAATATGTAGAACTCGGCTAAGAGTTCAAATTCCAAAATGTAATCACCATATAATAAATCCTCAAACGGCTCAAGAGGCCCAATAATCTCGAAATGGCGAAAACATTTGGAAATCACAAATAAATCAATAAATATCACAAAAGATGGATCCATATCACAAATGGCGAGTCTAAGCTACGCCTGCACGTGCTCAACAAAAATGGCCGAAGCCCGCCAAGTACTATATCACAAATATGGCGCCTAATATAAACGACCCGAAGGCCAAATGACCCGAAGGTCCAACAGCTAGAAAGCCCAAAAGACCCAATGGTCCAGTACTGGTAAACGACCCGAAGGTCCATGGAATGTGTAGCTTCAATAGATAGAATCTAGAATTAACCGATATAGCAAACCAATGTGTCCCATACCATGTGGTTTGTCATATCCTTTAAATCACTTCCTCGTTCTCTCGAAGAGTGCAAAAAAAAGTGTATTTTATATAGAAAATGCTTTGCTTCAAGAAAACTAGTTTTTAAAATAATTTTTTGAAATCGTTTGGAAATTATGGCTTTGAAATTCTCTTTATTATAGAGAATATACATTTTAAATAGCTTCAAAAATAATTATAAATGTAGTAAAATATTTATTTCAAAATCTATTTTATTATAAAAATCATTCCAAAATCGGTTTAGAAAACACGTGCTTGAAAACAACAAAAATCACCGAAAACGCCATAAAATCGGCATATGAAATCTACTCAAAAAGACATCAATCCGGAGTATGGATCGACAATAATGTTGGCTTACCTATTGATAAGTTTAAGCCCTTCAAAACACTTTAAAATATTACAGGAATTGGTCACAAAAATCACCGGAATAAGCAAAATAACCAAAACAGTGCACAGGAACACAAAAAAAACGACCTCGAATAATTAAAAAAAGCAAGAGTTGACCCTTAGATGGCTAAGGTCGACCCTAGGGTCGACCCCCAGAATGCTTGAGTCGACCTGGAAGTCGTGAATGCTACAGGCATTTTTCCCTGTTCCATTTCCAACTTCGAGCACTGATTTTGGACACTTCCAGATCGAATCAAGCTTGACATGCAACTACTACTAAACATGATCTACGATCCGGAAAAGGTTTCACTCAATTCTGGTATGAAACCAAGGAGATATAGGGTCACAAAGTTGAACCCAGACAAGATTTTTACTGTAAACTAGACATTCCAATTTACAGTTTACAGTATATCAAAAACAACAGAAACTGAAACAGATTTTTACAGGCAGATTGGTTTGGCTAGAAGAGTGAGTTACTACTCACCTCGTTAAGATTTTTAGCGATTTGAATTACAAGCAGTGGTCTTTAGGCTTTGGAGAAGCTTCAATTACCTGTAGAAGGAAGAAAAGAAGGCATGCAAACAAGGAATTGAAGTTACAGACACTGACTTTCTCAAAATAAAATAATAGAGGATGAAACAAAGATTGTTTTGGTGAGATTACCTGTATTAGATTAGGATTTATTTAATTTCACACTTTGATTTACTTTAATTTGGAGAGATTGAATTTAGGGAGTTTGGAGAGGAGGTCATTTTTGCTCTTTTCAGATTTTATAGAGGAAGCCAAAAAATGAAAAGAAGAAGATGTACGTATAGCTCAGTACCATCCTCTTCTGATCATTCTTGAGAATGGGTTTGGGTTTGAACCCATTACCCAATAAGCCTATGTACCAACACTTAGTTAATTTTTAGTTATGTTATATTATGTTAACATAATGTTCACCATATTTACACATATCTTAACTAAAAAAAATTTATACAACATATTTCTATGTTTACAAAAATGTTTTCCAACATACAAAGATTAGTTTAGCCATTAAAAACTATTTTCCATCATTAAATTCTTATTTTTATTTAAATACTTCAATTTACACCGTTATTTACATAAACCAATATTTTTAACACCAAAATTTTCACAAAAATCATTTTCTTATCCAATCAAACATAGCAAACCATATTAACATTATTTTTACATCCAAATATTATTTTTGAACAAAAACTCCACCTTTTTATTTACAATATTTACCATATTAAATTCTTATACTTCCAAAAATCAACATTTTATCACTATTTCCACAATTATTATATTTTATCAAAACAAAATCATCAAATGCTTATTTTTATCACAAATTCTCATAACAAAGTTTCTAAAACTTTATTTCCAACATTATTTATTTATTTACTGCATATAATTTTGAATTAAATTCTTTTATCTCACTTAGTTAATTTATTAACCACCAAATCAACATAATTCCATTATTCACAATTAATTTCCAACCAACCCAACACAATACCATATCTTTCACCAAAAATTCAATGTTTATCTAAAATAAACAATTTTTAACAAATTCTTCATCTCCAATTTATTTTATTCCTCTATTATTAAATTATAACCACCGTTATAATTTAATTTCATAGGTAATTACCAAAACCATGGTCATTACAGACTCTCCCTTTACAAAAATTGCGTCCTCGCAATTTCCTAGAGAAGAGCTATAAACAATACAATTTATTTCATCTAGCAAAGGGAAATAGATAAGCTTGAGTTTAAAATTCTCACCCTTAATATGAGAAGATAGAAAACTAGGATAAGATTGCTCGATAAATTCTCTGGTTTCCCATGTACATCATTGGGATTAGCGGACCATTGAATCTTCACGAGTGGTACATCCTTATTTCGAAGGTTTTTCACCTCTAAAGCAAGAACATGGGCACGTTGTTGCACAATAGATAAATAAGGTGAGATCTCAAGCTCTTGCAAAATTGGAGGATCAATAACAGAATATGCATCACGAAGGCACTTCCGAAGCTGAGAGACTTGAAATACGTCATGAATACTAGAAAACTGGGCCGGAAGTGATACTCTATAAGCAACCAGGGCAATACGCTCATTAATAGGAAATGGTCCTATGAATCGAGGAGCCAATTTCCTAGTCCTACTGAAACGTATTACCCCATTCAATGGAGATACATGAATATAAAAAAGATCACCAATAGATAATTCAAGAGGCTTCCTACAGTTGTCCGCGTAGGATTTTTATTGACTATGTACCTCTTTCATTCTCCGACGAATAAGATCGATCTTCTTTGAAGATTCAGGAATAGAATCGGGGCCTAAAATCAGCTTTTCCCCGGATTCCAACCAAAAAGAAGGTGATCGACATGGCCTTTCATATAGGGCTTCGAAAGGAGCCATACCGATACTGGACTAAAAGCTTTTGTTATAAGAGAACTCAACAAGCAGTAGGTGGTCTTCCCAACTACCACCAAAATCAAGAATGCATGCACGAAGTAGATCCTCAAGAATATGATTCACCCGTTCAGTCTGTCCATCAGACTGCGGATGATAAGTTGTGCTGAAGTTAAGCTTTGTACCCAAAGCTTTCTGAAGACTCTGCCGGAAATTACTAGTTAAAAGTGGATCTTTATAACAAACGATCAAACTAGGAACACCATGAAGTCTCAGAATCTCCTTCATATATAGCTTGGATAGATGAGAAGTTGTCCTAATAGATTTAATAGGAATGAAATGAGCAGATTTAGTCAAGCGATCCACGATAACCCAAAGACTGTTATGGCCCGATCTCAAACGAGGTAGGCCATCAATAAAGTCCATAGAGATTTGATCCCATTTCTATAATGGGACCTTAAGAGGCTGAAGAAGACCACTGGGACGCTGATGTTCGGCTTTAAGGAGTTGACAAGTCATGCAATTACTTACATAACTTGCAATATCATGCTTCATGCCTTCCCAATAATACAAGCGTCTCATATCGGCATACATCTTGCTACTGCCAGGATGAATAGTATACTTAGAACGGTGACAATCATCAAGAATGTCCCGCCTAAGATCAAAACACAAGGCATAATCAATCGATTCTTTTTACGAAGACAACCATGAATATCAATGCTGAAGTCCCTCAACTCTTCATCATGGGATTCAGACTTACAAAGCTGAATAAGGTGTACAAGATCTGGATCTTGCCGCTGAGCCTCGGCAATACGATCCAATAAGCTAGGACGAACTTCCAAACTAAATAATAAGATAGGAGAATCTAAAGCTGGAGCACGATCACAAATATCACAAAGGGATAAGGTCTCCAACACATCCCACTCGGCTAACATTATAGAAACAACAGCTGAGTGCTTGCGACTTAGCGCATCTACAACTCGATTCCCTTTTCCAGGAGTGTACTGGATATCAAAATTTTAAGAGGCTAGGAACTCGAGCCAATGTTGTTGTCGTATATTAAGCTCTTTCTGGATGAACAGATACTTCAATGATTTGTGATCGGTATAAAGAATGAAGTGCTCGCCCAAAAGATAATGATGCCAAATCTTCAAGACAAAGACTATGGCGGCCAACTCTAAGGCGTGGGTGGCATAGTGAACCTCATTCGGGTGTAATTGCCTAGAAGCATAGGCAACTACCCGATCTCTCCGCATAAGCACAACACCGAGACCACATCGACTAGCATCGGTGTAGACAACAAGATCTTGATTCCCTTTGGGAACCACAAGGATAGGAGCATTATGTGAGAAATACGGATTACGGATCTTAAGGCTAGTATAAACACTAGAGGGGGGTGAATAGTGTTTTAAGGAATTACTAATTCTTTTCGAGTTTATATTAATTTGAACACAAATGCATGCAATATTTAGACACAGATATGATCATAGATTCAAACACAGATGCAAATATAAAGTAAAAGCAGTAAAGGAAAGAACACACAGGATTTTATACTGGTTCGGAGTTACCCTACATCCAGTCCCGCACACAAGTACGAATTTCCTTTCAAAAGCAATCTTTACAATTACAACCCTCGATTTCAAGGCCACGAGGTACACCACTCCAAATTCACAATCCTCTGGGTAGAGATACTTGATTTCCCGGGCAACAAGTTCACCCAATTGATTTCCTAGGCTACAATCACACCTTTTCTCATTTGATTAATTCCCAAGGCTACAATCACACCTTTTCTCACTTGATTGATTACAAAGAAGCCTATAACTCTGAATAGCACTGAGGTCCTGTTGAGATAGTGATAGAGAATTAAACCAGAAATGATCTAGTTAAATTCAATGGTGATTTCGGCAGAGTAATGGAAAGAATATATATAAAGAAATGTGGAAGAAGAAGAGGAGTGAAAACCAGAAAAATATTATTGAAAATTCATTGAAAACATCCCCTATTTATAGAAGAACAACAGCCATGTCCATTCGTGAAAGGTTATGGCGAATAGACACTTCTTTTGAAATTCAAATTTTTGAAACCAACTGCCACTATGTCGACATGGGTATCTTGGGTATGTCCACATCCCAAAGGAAATTTTGGTGATTTGTATTTCTTTGAAAATTACTTCTATCTTATATTAAAACTATTTTAAACTTTATAAATATACTTAACTATAGTTAAAATACATAAGTAAATATAGAGAATAATATATATATATAATTTTACTATAATTTTATATTTAAGTCTAAGTATAAATATTAAATTTATTATTAAAGATAGTTTAAAAATAAGGATAATTTGATTTTGAAAATAAAGATTATTTTGAGGCTAAAAGTATTTAAAACCAGGATAGATGTTTTTTATTCTTTCAAAATGAAGGTTTTGAAATCATTTTGAAAACAAGATAATTTTGTAAAATCATTTGAATAAAATTTAGCGGATACAAAACAATGTTCCACTAGATTTTTCATAGGTTCCATCCTACTAAGGATTCCATCCCTTTAACGGGCTCGAAGTGGATTCCATTCCACGACTAAATTGGATTTTAAGATGCCAGTGCTTTTCTAGGAGTTTTAACAAAATTCCTAATTAAATTACTTATTCTTGAAATCTTGAACTCTTGATATTTATGATATTTTTGTTATTCTTGATACTCATGAGTCTTCAATCTTCATATCTTGAATCTCTATACTGTACAGTCTTCATTCTTGATACCTGCATGGTTAAATCCTGCATATACATATATATCTAAACTATAATGTTAGTATTTATATTTTATAATCCTATTCTAAGGTTGTTGTCATCAAAACCATCATCTCAAGGACTAACAATCTCCCCTTTTTTGATGATGACAACCTTTTTTTATAAAATATTACTTCTATCCTAATAACTCCCCCTAAAACTGATAACTCCCCCTTAATCTATGCCTAACTATCATATTTTATACTTCTCCCCCTTTGTCATCAACAAAAAAAATTAACTCCAAACTATATAACTCCCCCTCATTCTTGTACTAAAGTACCTGCATTAATAAACTATACAATGGAGTATATAATATATAGATTAAGAGATAATTATATTGATAAACATGATAATTAATCAAAGATCATATAAATATCAATGCATATGTATACATGTTTTGTAAAACAAATATCAATCCACACCAAATATCAATCCATATCAAATCAAAACAAATGAAATCAAATCAATCAAAGCAAACAATTCAAATCAAACAAAGCAATCAAATCAAACATTACGAGAAACTTCCATCCATCCTTCTTCTCCAAAAATAGGGTCTGCTTTAATGGCATCCCAATTTTCATTGTCATTGGTGAGAGAGACTGGAGGATGTGCTTCGTTATCATCCTTGTGCAAGGAGGAAATCATCCATCATATTGTATCGAAATGCCTTTCTTGCTCCTTGATCATCTGCATTTAACTCAACTCTAAGTGTCGCTGGTCACGAAGAATGAACGAAATAACATTCTTGAAAGAATTAAGAGTTTCTTCAAGATTTTCGGTTAAATTATGAATTGGATTGGCCATATTTTAGTTTGAGAGAAGAATGATAGACAAAGTAGATAAGAAATAATATTTAATGATGAATTCTGGAAGAAATAGGTATTTATAGGTGTAGAAATTCGTTTGAAATGAATAGACATAAGGTAGTTATTAAAATTTCAAATTTCAAATGAAATGTCATTTCTGACCAGTACATGTTGACATGGTCATAGGGGGATGTCGACATGGTGCAGTGAATTTTGATGGCATATTTCAATTTTGTGAATAATTGTGTATATATATATATATTTATATAATATATTAACATTTATTCTGGAGATAAGATAAGCTAGATAACAGAAAAAGGAATTCAATTTCATTGCATAATAGAATGATACAATGATTAATCATAAAGAACTATATGAACATTAAAACAAACTAAACTAATACAACATGAAATGTAAAGATAGAACTAGTTAGAAGATGATGAAGATGAAGATAATCCAAGCTTCTTGCTTACTTTGGAAATAAACTTGTTCATCTTGGATGAAATTTTATCCAACTTCTTACTAACAGATCGTTTAAGAATCCGTTGATTCTCAAAAATGGTCTTTTGGTTTTTGAGAAGAGTTTTGTTGGTTGGATTAGGAGGATAGTCGATACTTTCCAATGATGTTTCACCTTCTTCTTCTATTTCCATTTCATCCCCTTCTTCTTCTTCCTCTTCTCCTCTTCCATCTCTTCATGAGCCAAACGCTCTTCCTTTTCGGCAATAGTCTCATAAGGTTGAAAAACAAATGGAATTTTCATAAGAGAAATATTTGAGTGATTGAAAACCTTTCTTGAAACAAATTCTTCTCCTTTGAAATCTACTCCAAAATATTTAAAAATCAGAGTGAGATAGATTCCACGATACAAAGTATTCTCACCCATTTCAAGATTTTTGGGACGAAGTTCATCCAAAATAACTTGCGCCCAATTAACATCATAATTTCCAAAAATAGCAAAAAGTGCTTTGCAAACTTTTGAAGTAGGATTGTTAAAATTCCTCGATCTTAGGGTCAAAGTATATTCTAAAAGAAGATTGACAATTCTAGCTTTTGGTCGAAAGTTTCGATTTTTGAATTCAAAATCATCATTTCCTTCAATAATGTGATGAAACGTCTCACGATCATTTTCATCAATATTAAAACTAGAAAGATCCATTCTCGTATTCTTGCAATTGAGAATGGTACCCAAAAGATCACAATTTAAAACGATTCTAGTGCCTTTGACACTACTCCAAATTTCATCATCGTTTCCATTATAAAATCCTCGATTAAGATTTGCATAGAAAATTTTAACAAGATTTGGATAGCAAACAAAATCATTTTAAGAAGCATCAATAAGACTGAGAACATGATTATTTGCAAAAAGAGAATCAATTTCATAAGTAGAAAAATCTTGAAATAAAGCAAACTTTTCGGGATGGACTTTTCCATAGTTAGCATAATTGATGTATGCTTTTATGGCCTCCGGATCATTAAAGAGTTGCTCTTTTATCTTTCTGGAAATGCTCATAGTGAAAGGGTTGCTTGAAGAAGCCATTAGAGTAGAGAGTAGAGAGTTTGAAGTTTTGAAGAGAGAGTTTGAATTTGAAAATGAAAGTGAAAAGATGTGATAAAAGATAGTGAATAAATAGATTCTCAAAGGACATATTCTCTAGTCAAAAGGTGCCTTTTCAGAGAATTTAATGAAGTGAAAAGGTGGAGGGAAATTCAACCATTTGAATTCAAATTTTGAATTTCAAATTATGTACCCATGTCGACATCATGGTAGGGACCATGTCGACATGTGTCTTTGAATTTCTATAATTTATTTTTCGTAAGAATTCTAATATATATATATATATATATTCTTATTATTTTTAATGTCTATATATATCTAGAATATTATTAGTATATTTCATAAAATATTATGATACTAATAAAAATAATAATAAAATAATAATATAATAAGATAATAATAAAAAATAAAAAATTTAAATTTCAAACAATGCACCTATTCAAAATAAATCAATCAAGCAATCAATTATAAGCATGCAATTTCAACCAATTGTATTGTAAATGTGTACCTTTTTCTGATTCCGTTTCTCTGAATTCATTGGAGTCATGAACTGCCGTGAAACACATATTTGAATTATCTGTCTTTTGACCATCATCGCTTGAATGAGTCTAAGTCATCTAGAGTAGCAGTAAAAGAATGTTTTTGTTTCTTTACGGAATCATTGTTTATAGGAAGGTTTTGCTTATCTGGATACGGACAGTCTCTTTTGATATGGCCTGATTCGTCACAGTTGAAGCATTTGATATTGTTTGGCACTACATTCTAATTTCCAGTGTTCTTATAGTTGTTTCTCTTGAGATTATTCATCTTTCTGTATTTCATAAATTTCCGAAAATTCTTGGTCATAAAGGCTATCTCTTCATCATTATCGCTGTTTGAGTCTGATCCATCGGTTAATGCATTGAATGCCATTGATTTCTTTTCAGATGCTTTGCTTTCTCTTATCCCGATCATTTGGACTTCAAACGACATTAGATTTCCAATTAATTCTTCTATCTTTAAGGTACTAATGTCATTTGCCTCTTCGATCGCAAGTGTCTTTTGATCCCATTCTAGAGTAAGAGAATTTAAGATTTTTCTGGCTCGACCTTCTTCGGAAAGTCCTTTCCCAAGGATATTAGAGAATGCACAATATCCTGAAATCTACTATACATATCTGAAATAGACTCATTAGAATTCATTTTAAATAATTGAAACTGATTTGTGAGCATGGAAATTTTGGTCTGTTTAACTTTGCTTGTTCCTTCGTGAGTAAATTACAAAGTTTTCCAGATTTCATATGCAGACTTACAAACTGACACTCTATTAAATTCATTCCTATCAAGTGAACAAAACAGAATATTCATTACATTAGAATTATTTTGTGCAACAGTCTTTTTCTCAGCAGTCCACTATGCAAAATCAGTTGTGGGTTCAGAATATTCATTTTATGTGATATTCCAAGTGTCTAGTCCTACAGATTGTAAATATATTTTCATCCTACATGCCCAATATGCATAGTTACTGCCATTAAAAAGTAGTGGTCTGACAATAGACCGACCTTCTACAAATGAACTAGTAACAGTAGTAATAAAACTAGTGTTGGTAGCCATTTTGAAAACTTTTCAAAATTCAGATTATGAAACTTTGAAAACCTTGCTTTGATACCAAATGTGAGAAATGCGGATTACAGATCTTAAGGCTAGTATAAACACTAGAGGGGGTGAATAGTGTTTTAGGGAATTACTAATTCTTTTCGAGTTTATATTAATTTGAACACAAATGTATGCAATATTCAGACACAGATATGATCACAGATTCAAACACAGATGCAAATATAAAGTAAAAGCAGTAAAGGAAAGAACACATCGGATTTTATACTGGTTCGGAGTTACCCTACATCCAGTCCCGCACACAAGTACGGATTTCCTTTCAAAAGCAATCTTTACAATTACAACCCTCGATTTCAAGGCCACGAGGTACACCACTCCAGATTCACAATCCTCTGGGTAGAGATACTTGATTTTCCGGGCAACAAGTTCACCCAATTGATTTCCTAGGCTACAATCACACCTTTTCTCACTTGATTGATTCCCAAGGCTACAATCACACCTTTTCTCACTTGATAGATTACAAAGAAGCCTATAACTCTGAATAGCACTGAGGTCCTGTTGAGATAGTGATAGAGAATTAAACCAGAAATGATCTAGTTAAATTCAATGGTGATTTTGGTAGAGTAATGGTAAGAATATATATAAAGAAATGTGGAAGAAGAAGAGGAGTGAAAACCAGAAAAATATTATTGAAAATTCGTTGAAAACATCCCTTATTTATAGAAGAACAACAACCATGTCCATTCGTGAAAGGTTATGGCGAATAGACACTTCTTTTGAAATTCAAATTTTTGAAACCAACTGCCACTATGTCGACATGGGTATCTTGGGTATGTCGACATCCCAAAGGAAATTTTGGTGATTTGTTTTTCTTTGAAAATTACTTCTATCTTATATTAAAACTATTTTAAACTTTATAAATATACTTAACTATAGTTAAAATACATAAGTAAATATAGAGAATAATATATATATAATTTTACTATAATTTTATATTTAAATCTAAGTATAAATATTAAATTTAATATTAAAGATAGTTTAAAAATAAGGATAATTTGATTTTGAAAATAAAGATTATTTTGAGGCTAAAAGTATTTAAAATCAGGATTGATGTTTTTGATTCTTTTAAAAGGAAGGTTTTGAAATCATTTTGAAAACAAGATAATTTTGTAAAATCATTTGAATAAAAGTTAGCGGATACAAAACAATGTTCCACAAGATTTTTCGTAGGTTCCATCCTACTAAGGGTTCCATCCCTTTAACGGGCTCGAAGTGGATTCCATTCCATGACTAAATTGGATTTTAAGATGCCAGTGCTTTTCTAGGAGTTTTAACAAAATTCCTAATTAAATTACTTATTCTTGAAATCTTGAACTCTTGATAATCTTGATATCTTGAATCTCTATATTGTACAGTCTTCATTCTTGATACCTGCATGGTTAAATCCTGCATATACATATATATCTAAACTATAATGTTAGAATTTATATTTTATAATCTTATTCTAAGGTTGTTGTAATCAAAACCATCATCTCAAGGACTAACACATTAGTGAGAAGTTGTTTCAGTTTCTGAAAAGAAGCTTCACATTTATCAGACCAAATAAATCGAACGCTTTTCTAGTAAGGCTAGTAAGAGGAAGCACAATGAAGGAAAAGTCCTTGATGAATCGACGGTAATAACCCGCCAATCCAAGGAAACTGCGAATCTCAGAAACGTTCTCTGGCCTTTTCCAATTCTGAATGGCTTCTATCTTCGATGGATCAACAGAAATACCATCAGAAGATGGTCAACAAAAATACCATCAAAAGATACAACATGGCCAAGGAACTTCACCTTATTCTCCCAAAAGTGGTACTTGGAGAATTTGGCTCTAAGTTGACGCTAACGAAGAGTATTCAAAACAATCCTCAAATGATGAGCATGATCGGCTTCGGATTTAGAATAGATAAGAATATCATCAATAAATACAAGGACAAACTTATCGACATATTCCCCGAATACCCAATTCATGAGATCAATGAAATAAGCTGGAGTGCTCGTCAAACCGAACGGCATAACGAGCCACTCATAAAAACCATAAAGAGTGTGAAATGCGGTAAGAGGAATGCTATCCTCCGCAACTCATAGCTGGTGAAAACCAATGGCAAGGTCGAGTTGGGAAAAGACCTTAGCACCACTCAACTGATCGAACATATCATCGATCCTAGGCAATGGATACTTGTTCTTAATGGTCAACTCGTTAAGCTTGCAGTAATCGATGCAAAACCTAAGAGTACCATCAGATTTCTTAACAAAGACGACAGCGGCACCCCATGGTGAAGAACTAGACTGGATGAATTGCTTGGCTTCAAGCTCCAACAATTGTGTTTTGAGTTCCTCATTTTCCTTAGTGGACATCCTCATGGGAGGACGACTAACAGGCTGAGCACCAGGACTGAGGTCAATACGGAACTCAATTGCCCGCTTGGGTGGCAAACCCGAAACAGGCTCAAATACATCAGCAAAATCACAAATGACTGGAATTACCATCAACGTTCCAAAGAACTAGAGACAACTGATTAGCCGAATCAAGATGCCTAAGATATAGGATCCTTTCAGAACATAGGATTCAGGCTTGATAACATGCAAGCTAATCCATCTCCAAAATCATATCAAATCCAAGATAGTGAATAACGTGCAGATTCACATGGAAAGAAAAACCACAAAGGATCATCTCAACATCACTACAAAGCATGCTAAGTGTTGTGAAACCCCCAATAGGATTCACAATCCTCAAAGAAGTCACATGGCAAGAAACATCCAATGGTATAACATCAACAAGCTCCTTCGATACGAATGAGTGTGAAGCACCCGTATCGAAGAGAACTTGAATAAAATGATCATGGAATAATATAGAACCTTTGAGAATAGAAGGAGAAGTACCTCTGGGTTGAGAAGAACCACCAGAAGCATCCACCACATTAAGCTTGCCCGACTTAACATTACTAAGAGCAATGGGACAAGATGAAACCCAGTGTCCCTCTTTCTTGCAATAACGGCACACACGAGGCTTGGGACAATCTCGAATCAAATGATCAAAAGAGCCACAATTTAAACACTCCTTCTGACTAGGAGGTGCTCCACTGGGCTGAGATCTAGAACCAACAGACTTCTTCTTCTTTCTATAAGGAAAAGACTTAGATTTATGAAAAGGAAACTTCTTCTTGTCAGGGTTCTTACGAACCTCAGTCTCATCACTACTGTCTCTCTCCTTCTTGACTACTTCAAGGTGAAGCGCCGAGTCAACCAGCTCCTCAAATGAATGCTGAAGCTGAAGCATCAAAGATTTCTTCAAATATTTATTGAGGCCAGAAACAAACTTGAGATTCTTCTTATAAGAAGTGCTAATATACTCGAGACCATACTTGGACAAGGCCTCGAATGAAGATACATACTCGGAAACTGAAGACTTCGCTTGCTTCAACTCAAGAAAGCGACGGGCTAAGAGGGCTTTCTCGGACACGGGAACGAACTTAAGTTCGAATCGCTCCCTAAACTGGATCTAAGTAAGAGTAGACTCATCAAGCTCAGCAATAAGAAGCTCATACCAATCAAGTGAACGCTCTTGCAACATACTCGATGCTACAAGAACTTGGTGATGGTTGGAAAGATCCATGCGAGTAAAGATATGCTCGGATGTACGAAGCCATGCCTGGACCTCAAGAACAGACTCTGAGCCTTTGAAAGGCTTGCCTCTAAGATGAAAGAAATCACTACACATACGCGCAAAAGCAGACTTGCGCGGAGGAGACGAAGGAGTAGGAGATGGATGCTGAGTGCTCCTGGATAACTCCATGAACTGATCAGCAGACATATATACACCATCTGGATGTGAGCCACTGGACGGCCCAGCATCAGATCGGCGACCTTTGCCTTTTCCAGCCATAAGCTTGTTAATATAAGATAAGATAAAGATTATTCAAAGGATAAGATATCATTATTTCAATAATGGAATATTACGGAATTAAAATGCATTCCTAGACGTATTCCCAACTTATATCTATCCCAAGGACATGAAAATAATAACGACACGACGATTATGGAATATGTTATCACTTATACTGTACTTTGATGTACTGTAATATATGTTCTGTTCTATGTTTATCATATTTTGTTCTGAATTCAGCTCTGATACCAAGATGTGACACCCACCCCGAGACCCACATTAACAAAGAGAATTATGGAGTAATATTGTTTGTTAATGCATAGAATAGGGCTGGTTAGGAGCGACCATCCATAAGATTTGTCTTAAACAAGTATTGAATACGTCGATTGGGTGCTCTAAATATTTTTCTTTTACCTTTCTCATGTGGATCGACATACTCAATAAATGTTTAATACAAAACTGCGGTGGCTAATGGATCTATCAGAACAAAATACAATAACAAAAAATATAACAGATTACAGAACACCAATCACACATATATATACACATATACAGATACATCATAGTACACTACAAAGTGATACACAAGTGGTGGTACATAGACCACAATATATACATCGAGTCAAGAATAATATGTACATATCAGAGTACGCAAAATAACTACAAGGCTACACAAAAGATGATTAGCATCCAAAAGAAAGCAAGATAATCCATAGCAGAAGCAGCATAGCAGTAATCTACAGCATGTGACTAACCCGAAACAACTCGGTCTGACCTGTGTATATAAAATACACGGGTCAGTCTAGCCTAAATAAACTGATTAGCACAATATAGATGAAGTATAGGGATAAACGATAATATTTCTTCTCGAAAGAGAAGAAGCAACATCAAATATATATATATATATATATATATCAACTACTAAAATATCATATGAGGGTTTCTCGAAAGAGGCAAGATCAACAACAACATCAATTAATCACAAATAATCACCTTATATCATCGGCATCTACAACAGCCTATATAATGGCTTCCATCAACCCCATAACTCCTAAATAGGAAATCACAAATCTCAAAAAGGCCAAAGGATGGCAACCGCAAATCACAATATGTAGAACTCGGTTAAGAGTTCAAATTCCAAAATGTAATCACCATATAATAAATCCTCAAAAGGCTGAAAAGGCCCAAAATTCTCGAAATGGCGAAAACAATTGGAAATCACAAATAAATCAATAAATATCACAAAAGATGGATCCATATCACAAATGGCGAGTCTAAGCTACGCCTACAGGTGCTTAACAAAAATGGCCGAAGCCTGCCAAGTACCGTATCACAAATATGGCGCCTAATATAAACGACCCGAAGGCCAAATGACCCGAAGGTCCAACGGCTAGAAAGCCCAAATGACCCGAAGGTCCAGTACTGGCAAACGACCCGAAGGTCCATGGAATGTGTAGCTTCAATAGAACAAATCCAGAATTAACTAATATAGCAAACCTACGTGTCCCATACCACGTGGTTTGTCATATCGTTTAAATCACTTCCTCGTTCTCTCGAAGAGTGCAAAAAAATGGGTATTTTATATAGAAAATACTTTGCTTCGAGAAAAGTAGTTTTAAAAATAATTTTTTGAAATCGTTTGGAAATTATGGCTTTGAAATTCTCTTTATTATAGAGAATATATATTTTAAATAGCTTAAAAATAATTATAAATGTTGTAAAATATTTATTTCGAAAGCTATTTTATTATAGAAATCAATCCAAAATCGGTTTAGAAAATACATGCTTGAAAAGAACAAAAATCACCGAAAACGCCATAAAATCAGCATATGAAATCTACTCAAAAACACGTCAATCCAGAGTACGGATCAACAATAATGTTGGTTTACCTATTGATAGGTTTAAGCCCTTCAAAACACTTCAAAATATTACAGGAATTAGTCACAAAAACCATTGGACTAAGCAAAATAACCAAAACAGTGCACAAGAAAACCCAAAAAAACAACCTGGACTAATTAAAAAAAGCAAGGGTCGACCCTTAGATGGCTCAGGTCGACCCCCAGAATGCCTGGGTCGACCTAGAAGTCATGAATGCTACAGGCATTTTTGCCCATTCCATTTCCAACTTCGAACACTGATTTTGGACACTTCCAGATCGAATCAAGCTAGACATGCAACTACTACTAAACATAGTCTATGATCCGGAAAAGGTTTCACTCAATTCCGGTATGAAACCAAGAAGATATAGGGTCACAAAGTTGAACCCAAATAAGATTTTTGCTGTAAACTTGACATTCCAATTTACAGTTTACAGTATATCAAAAACAACCAAAACTGAAACAGATTTTTACAAGCAGATTGGTTTGGCTAGAAAAGTGAGTTACTACTCACCTTGTTAATATTTTTAGTGATTTGAATTGCAAGGAGTGGTCTTTAGGCTTTGGAGAAGCTTCAATTACCTGTAGAAGGAAGAAAAGAAGGCACGCAAACAAGAAATTGAAGTTACAGACACTGACTTTCTCAAAATAAAATAATAGAGGATGAAACAAAGATTGTTTTGGTGAGATTACCTGTATTAGATTAGGATTTATTTAATTTCACACTTTGATTTACTTTAATTTGGAGAGATTTTAATTTAGGGAGTTTGGAGAGGCCATTTTTGCTTTTTCAGATTTTACAGAGGAAGCCAGAAAATGAAAATAAGAAGATGTACGTATAGCTCAGTACCATCCTCTTCTGATCATTCTAGAGAATGGGTTTGGGTTTGAACCCATTACCCAATAAGCCTATGTACCAACACTTAGTTAATTTTTAGTTATGTTATATTATGTTAACATAATTTTCACCATATTCACAAATATCTTAACTAAATAAATTTATACAACATATTTCTATGTTTACAAAAATGTTTTCCAACATATAAAGATTAGTTTAGCCATTAAAACCTATTTTCCATCATTAAATTCTTATTTTTATTTAAATACTTCAATTTCACCATTATTTACATAAAACAATATTTTTAACACCAAAATTTCCACAAAAATCATTTTCTTATCCAATCAAACATAGCAAACCATATTAACATTATTTTTACATCCAAATATTATTTTTGAAAAAAACTCCACCTTTTTATTTACAATATTTACCATATTAAATTCTAATACTTCCAAAAATCAACATTTTATCACTATTTCCACGATTATTATATTTTATCAAAATAAATTCATCAAATGCTTATTTTTATCACAAATTCTCATAACAAAGTTTCTAAAACTTTATTTCCAACATTATTTATTTATTTACAGCAAAATTTTTGAATTAAATTCTTTTATCTCACTTAATTAATTTATTAACCACAAAATCAACATAATTCCATTATTCATAATTACTTTCCAACCAACCCAACACAATACCATATCTTTCACCAAAAATTCAATGTTTATCTAAAATAAACAATTTTTAATAAATTATTCATCTCCAATTTATTTTATTCCTCCGTTATTAAATTATAACCACCGTTATAATTTAATTTCATAAGTAATCACCAAAACCAGGTTTGTTACAATTGCAAACCGCTTTAGGGATAGAGATGAATTTGAGCATGGCCTATCACCTGTAGATAGACGAACAAACCGAAAGGGTGAATCGAATTTTGGAGGATCTCTTGAGAGCATTAATTTTGGATTTTGGAGGTTCTTAGGAAGATCATCTGCATTTGGTAGTTCTCTTATAACAATAGTTACCAAGCTAGCATTGGCATGGAACCCTACGAGGCTTTGTATGGACGGCCATGTAAATCACCTTCATGTTGGTTTGAGACTGGAGACCGACTAATTCTTGGATCACAAATAATTCGAGAAGCGTCAAAGAATTTGGTTATGATCAAGGAAATGACGAAAGAAGCCCAGGATCGAGAGAAAAGTTATGCCGGCAAACAGAGAAGGGATTTAGAGTTTGCGGTCGGGCATTTGGTATTTGTGAAAGTTTCCTCGATTAATGGAGTTGTAAGATTCAGAAGAGCAGGAAAGCTTGCACCCAGATTCGTTGGACCATTTAGAATCCGTGAGAGAATTGGATCGTTGGCCTATACTGTAGAATTGCCTTAAAGATTGTCAGAAGTTCATAATGTCTTTCATGTATCTCATCGGAGAAAGCATGTTCATGATTCGTCATTGATTGTAGAGTCGCCTTTTCAGAAATACTTGGAAATAGAACCAAATTTGACAGTAATCCAACATCCATTTCATATTGTAGATCGAGATAAAAGGAGATTAAGGAACAAGGAGGTGAAGCTTGTGAAGGTTCAGTGGAGTGATGATCCCCACAATTGTACTTGGGAGACTGAGGATCATATTAGGGAAACTTACCCTAATATAATGTCAGGTTAGTTTTTTATTGTTTGAATTCATTATGTATGTTCTTGCATGGCATGGTTGCTTTGCATTGTTATATGAATTTCTAGGTATAATACATACCTTTTGGATTGTCATTTGTGTATTAATTATGGGGAAAATGTTCTCCTAAGAGGAGGAGAGTGTAACGACCCGTAAATTAATCGCTTTGTATTTGAATATTTAAATCATTTTTAAATATTTAAATAATGGATTTTAATAACCAAATAAACATATTTTAAACATTAATTAATGATATTAAAATCATTTTCAAATATTTTTTACCAAAATAATTAGTTCAAATAAAAATAGAAAATGTGACCGAAAAATATTTTCCGAAAATTCAACTTTTCGGCATCGAAAAAGTCGTTGAAAACATTGTGCACATTTTGTATCACTCGTATACATATGCACACACATGCACATATGTCATGTGATAAGATACTCAATGTGTTAAATTTAATAATCAAGCTTAGTTTAAATATAAAATTTTATTTCACATTAAATGCACAAAAATACATTAAATAACCTTTGGAAATTAATTAAATACCCTAACTATAACCTAAACAAGTACCTATAGCATGGTGTAAGTGGACCTAGGGGGGTAACGTGTGCTTTAAGGGGAGGGGGGAGGCATGAAGCATGTTACCTGAATACATTTTGTTATTTTAATCACCCCTACATCTCTTTTCCTATAAATACTCCTCATCTCCACACATTTTCCACTTTACATATTCATTTCTATCTTCATTTCTTATCTCTTTATATACATGAATACTTCCATGGCTTCCAAGAGAAATTCCCAAGCCAAAAACTAGTGAATACACTTCTAAAAATCAAGTTAAACTCCATATATTCACCTACAAACACTCCTCTACCAAAACCAAAGCCATTTCCACCTCAAAACCCAAAGGCCGAGCCTCATTTTGCTCAGGCCGAATTCAAACCTATCCTATTAAGGGCCCAAAAGTTCAAGTTAAGGTGCCGTGATGACAGCACATAAGTTCGGCAACTTGTTGTGGTGATCCGGTTACGTTAGAAGTGTTTTTGTGAGTAAAGCTTCAACATTTAAACCAAAAAATTTAAACTATATTTATGTTCATAATTACGACCTATGAATGCATGTTGTATATGTATAGTGACAGTTTGGAAGTTAGTTTGGATCATGTTGCAAAAAGTTGTCGCATTTGGAAGTTAGTTTGCATGTAGTAAGCAAATATGAAAAATTTGTGGCTAAAGTAATTATATTGCTAGTAAATACTTATTACATGTTGTATCATAGTGAATTAACTTATATATGTGTTCATATCCTTGCTCTGTGATGGTTAGTTGTATTGATAATGTCATATACTCGAATTTTGAACTGCCGGTATAGTGATAGTCGCTATATCGGCATATTCAAAAAATCACTTTTTATTGAATACATTTGGTTTCATTATCGTGCTTAGAATTATTTTTAAAGTTATGAAAGTTTTTGATTAATGATGTTTTCAAAAATAATTAATTATTTTGATAATGATTATTTAATTTAATTATTTAATTAATAATGATTAAGGTTAACTAATTAATGATGTGTTTTAAATTTAACTAATTACTTATTTAATGATTTTTTAAACTTAATTTTATTTAATTATGTTTAAGGCGAATTAATCTTTTTATAATAATGGATTAAAGTTAGTTAATTAATTAATTAATGATGTTTCTTAATTAACCTTTTGAATTAATGACTTTTAAAGGAAATCAACTTGTTTTAACTTTAATTAATCTTTCCTTTAATGATATTTTAAATTGATTAACCATTTCAAATAATGATATTTGATTATTTATTAATTAATTTAATTATTAAAACATATTACCCTTTTTAATTAAAGGCATTGAAGTGAATTTATCAACTTAATTAATGAAGTTTTAAAGTTGATTAATAAAGGTAATAAGAATATTTTAATTTATTAAAACCTTTTTAATGATGTTTTGGAGTTAGGGAACTTTATCAACAAAGTGGTTTTAAAGCTAATACTAGTATTGTGAAGCCAAGTACGAGTTTGGTTTTTTAAAAGAAAATGTTTGAATCGTTTATGGAAATGAATTAATTTCTGCAAAGCGATTCACTTATATGGAAACGATTTATTTGTATAATTAGCACTAAACATCGAAGAAGCAGACTTATCGCTATTTCGAAAGTTAAGAATGACCGTGAGACATGACCTTAAGATAACACAACCTTGACTTGTTCGGTACTATTGTTAACCAAGAAATAGTACAAGTTTGAATTCGATGGGTGGTGGTAAGTATACAAGACTTAATTTCCATATACGATCGTTTTATAGCGATAGTTGGTTTCTCAACTATCGGTTATTTCAGCTTCTTTGCTATCGTCGTTCTAAGATGATGTGTAGCTCCATAGAGCTTTATTGCACTTTGTCGGAAATGACTTTATCAAAACGTGTGTTTTTGTGGGCCAAGTTATGTGGGATTTCTCCCATTAGAGTATTTTCACATCTTATCTAGATTGGATTCGGTTTTGCACATTTAGATGTGAAATGCTCGGATTCTCGGTAAGGATTGGCAGGGTTCGACTTGGAGTTCCTGGGGGTTTCAAGTATATTTCTAGAGGTATACTTCTTTTAAGGGGGATGGACCCTCCTAGTCATTTGTTGGCGATTTTCCTTTTATTATTTGATTTGAACCTTCAAATTTATTTCCCTAATTGCATTGAGAAGAGTCAACCACTCTTCGCAGAGTTTAATTATTTATTCATTCTTTACGTTTAGATGTTGATTTATGTGAGAGTAAACTCGTTCTGTGTTCAGTGGCATGGTCTCACATGTTTGTGTTTAATTTCACACCTATTGTTTTAAAGTTTTACTCATACCAGACATATAATCTAACTCGAGTTGTTTGTTTTTCCCCTGAACTATTGGGTACTCATTTTATTTGAGTAGTCTGAGAGTACAGGTCTTTGTTGGGCTCTTTTGAAGACGGTGTTCGAGCAGGAGGCTTTCATCTTCTTAGTTATCTATTTCGCTGTATTATCTTGTTTGTGTAAGTGTATTTTGTTTCAGCATATGTAAAGGCAGGGTGTTTTAACTGCCTAAGCTAATTTGTAGTACTTTTGGGTAACATTGATAACTCCCTATTAAGGAGTAACCTAATGTACTATTAACTTTTATGATTTATTTTGCAGTTTCGTTGTGAGGTTTTCTATTATGTTCTTTATTTTACCCCATGATGATTCACCTTTTTGATGCTTGGGAAATGGCACGCAAACACCGAGGGTGTTTTAAGTGTCGTTCCTAGGGTTAAGAAAGGTGGGTCGTCACACAGAGCATGTATCTGTAAGAAAGAATATTAAGGATACTGATATTTTCTAAACTATAAGTAAGACAATACACCACCGATTGTTAACGATATACTCATGTTAAAATCGGTTTCTATTTAGATGTTGATGCAAGATTTGAAAATGACATCTTTTATGACTAGGATAAAAGGATGTTGGGATTGTCCAAATGATATATATATATATATATATATATATATGTATATATGTATGTATGTATGTATGTATGTATGTATGTAATATGGGTCATATGAGATGCATTCCTTATGCCTTGGCAATAGGTATTATCATATATGCTACGATTGTGCAAAATTTTATTTTGCTTATGTATTTGATGCAATGAGAGAATATCACATTTGATTTAATGTCACTAAATTATAGTTAAGAGTATTCTCAAGTAATCACAAGACAGTAGAGTATTATTTATAGAAAAACGAACTCCATATGGAGGAGTGTTCCTGAAACACCCCACACCCCTTAGTATACCCAAAAGGACACACTAAAGGATATGGTGCATTATAGGTATAGCTAAAAACTTTACAAAGACTAAGATTCACAAGAAAAAATAAATAAAACAGCGGAAACATTTAAATAGTAATCTCATTATTCAAAATCAAACTTCATAAAATAGAGTCATAAAACCAAATACATAATATGTATTAAAAACTGAATACATATGTCTTGTGAAGAATACCATCTTCGTCACATTATCGAAGTACATAAATAATAAAAATCATCCCTCTCATAAAGTGCCAGTACATCCAAACTCAAATGGAAAAAAAATTGAAAAGAAGAAGAATACATGAAGAATGAGAAAGCTCTACAAATAGGTCTCCAAGAAATCCAAGTCTACTGTCCCTGCCTCTGTTGGCCTATAGGGGGGAAAAGGGGAAATAGAGGAGTAGATTAGACTACAAGTCTAGTGAGTGGAAGTAACTACTAGTATTTTTAAGCAAGATAAAGATAATAGACTTAGCAACAATTCTAGTATAAATGGAAATAAAGGTAAAGATAAAGCTGGAATAAAATAACTGTTTGCTTTGCTTAGACAGTTTTGATTATTTCGATTGTTTGCACTTTTCTTAGATTGTTGTGATTAGGTTGAAATCCTAATCCTACTTTAATTAGGTTGAATTCCTAATTCTACCCTTTGATCGGCCTTCTATCTCTATTGTGCCACTGTGAGCTAGTCTCATCCAGTGGATCCCACCGCAAAAGACACATGTTTAGTACTTTGGAACTCAATAGTGACTTATATCCCTGCACCGAGGCCGCACGCTCGGCCACCGTTCGGCTCGCACTATCTATTGCTCCATCTTTTGACCTTTTATTACCATTACTTCAGCATAAGCGTGTCCAGCTTCACCTAATTTGTTGTGAGACCATCAGTCCTAGTCTGATAAGGTCCTGCCCAGTCTCACCTAAGTGTTTTGTGAGACCATCAGTCCTAGTCTGAAAGGGAAATGCTGTCGGATAAGGGTCCCTACAAACAAAATCTAGTTGCGCTCCTTGCCAAATCCCCTGATTTGAGCTTCCATCTATTGACCACTTATTTACCATTACTTCAGCATAAGCGTGTCCCAGCCTCACCTAATTTATTGTGAGACCATCAGTTCCTGATTGAAAGGTAATGCTGTCGGTACGGGTCCTACTTCTATATTTGCTTATTAACTTAGTATAAGTCTTTTAAATAAGCCTCTTTTATTAATTCTGCTCTATTTGCTTATTAACTTATTCTAAGTCTTTAAATAAGCCTCTTCTGTTATCTCTGCAATATTTGCTTATTAACTTAACTCTAAGTCTTAAAATAAGCTTTTTCTGTTCTTTCTATTTAATTATAACCTACGTTATAATTTCTCTTTTATCCTGTCTTTTTAATTATTACTTCTAGTTATAAATATGCTTGCAAATGTCAAATTTTCCTATTTTAGTCTATATTCTCTTTATTACGGTTCTTCTTATTTTACATCCAATTTCTATAAATTTAGTGTTCTTATATTTTAGTCCATATTAGCGAATTATTCTCTTTTTATTATTTTATTCACGTAAAAAGAAATAAAAAGAAACTAACATTTATAGGCTGAATTCTAACGTAAAACAGATGTAAATAAAATACAAATAACTGTAAATAAATGAATAAAATAGGTAAATAAAAATAGCTAAATAAAATAGACTGAAAAGAACATTAAAAATTAACGGTAAACAACTTATATAAAAGCGGTCTCAAAATTGCAGAAAACTACAACTATTGAGAACCGTATAGTTTTAAATTACTTAAAAATCTAAAATAATTACTTAAACACTCACCTGTGGTCCTTAACTCTTTTCTTTGGCCTTCCCGGATCCACTTCTAGGGTATAAAATATTTTAATTAAAAAGATCTTCTCCTTGGAAAAATATTCCTTTTAGGGCCCAGCCTTAGGTAATGAACCCAGATGGAGAAAATCTGAATGAGAGAAATAGCTAGGCCTAGGCTCTTATTTATAGTGTCACTTGTGGATCTCAGACTGTTGGATTTGAAGATTAAATCTGGTGCAACCACGTTATAGGCTCGCTGGGAACCGTCGGATGGAATCACGGACGCACATGATTCAAAAGAAATCGAAAAACACATCATCGGTTGGAATCTGGACGAATTCACGTCCAAATAGGAAGGCGGTTCGACCGCCAGGTCGACCTTCAGATGCCATGGGTCGACCTATAGGTCGACCCAACAATGGGGAAGGTCGACCCTAGGGTCGACCTAACCTATATTATTTATTTATTTTTCTTTTGTTTTCTCGTTTCTTGTTTATTCTGTAACTTCTTCATTAGCTCGGATTTTGACAATCTATATATGGAAATTGACCAGAAAATTACAACGGACACAATGGTGCAACTCCCATGTCTCAATTCTAATAATTTCACAAATTTATTTTATTATTTAATTGATTTGTTAATTAATTATTATAGCTTAAATTTCGGGTTGTTACATTCTCCCCTCCTTAAAGTATTTCGTCCCCGAAATCTCTAAGGACGGAAGAATGAAATAAATATTTTCATCCAAATTCTACAACCAACTACTCAACCATCATCCATTACATCCATTATCCTTAAGCTTTTCTAATGTAATTTATGATATATATGCAAATAATGTAGTGTCAATGTCCCTAACTAATGCAAAATATTAGGCGGTCTACTGATTCAGTCGACCTCCTCTTATGCAATTCATGTCTGTGTCATGTATCCAAATGAATGCAAGTTTCCTAATAATAACTGATAGTTCTATATGCGTGCTACAATCATCACTCAAAAGAAACAATCATATGGTGATCATCCATTTGTAGCAACCATGGAAATAAAATAAAAATGCAAATGAGCACACATCCATATGCATATGCTCTAGTGACCTAGTTAAGCCGATCCCTAAGAGATAATAGTGTCTAGTGTAAGTATATGCGTCCATTAGCATCCACTAGCAAACACTTGCAACCATTAGCATCCATCATACATAACATGTTCTAATAACATGTTTACATCAAATCCTACCATCCATGGGTTAAATCCTAAGATCTACCCTCCCAAAGGATAATAAAGGAAAGAACCTATTCAAAACTAAAGATGGAAATAAGAAATTAGAAAACTTATTATCAAAGAGATGTGGGTAAGAGGTACGTATTCTCTCCCAATCAAATCAATCTTCTCCGAAGTCTCTTTAACCATGTCGGGACCAAGTAGCAATCTCTCTGTTGACTCTAACCAACACAAATGCGACTTGCACGGTCTCTCATAAAGAGCTTCGAAAGGTGCCATCCCAATGCTAGCTTGAAAACTACTATTATACGCGAATTCCACTAAAGGAAGATGCTCCTTCCAAGTTCCTCCAAAATCAAGAATAGCTGAATAAAATAGACTGAAAAGAACATTAAGAATTAAGTGTAAACAACTTATATAAAAGTGATCTCAAAATTGCAGAAAAACTACAACTATTGAGAACCCTATTATTTTAAATTACTTAAAAATCTAAAATAATTACTTAAACACTCACCTGTGGTCTTTAGCTCTTTTCCTTAGCCTTCCTGGATCCACTTCTAGGGTATAAAATATTTTAATTAAAAAGATCTTCTCCTTGAAAAAATATTCCTTTTAGGGTCCAGCCTCAGGTAATGAACCCAGATGGAGAAAATCCGAATGAGAGAAATAGCTAGGCCTAGGTTCTTATTTATAGTGTCACTTGTGGATCTCATACTGTTGAATTTGAAGATTAAATCTGGTGCAACCACGTCATAGGCTCGCTGGGAACCGTCGGATGGAAGCATAGACGCACAGGATTCAAAAGAAATCGAAAAACACGTCATCGGTTGCAATCTGGACGAATTCATGTCCAAATAGGAAGGCAAGTCGACCACTAGGCGACCTTCATATGCCATGGGTCGACCTATAGGTCGACCCAGCAATAGGGAAGGTCGACCTGACCTATATTATTTATTTATTTTTTTCTTTTGTTTTCTCATTTCTTGTTTATTCCGTAACTTCTTCGTCTTAGCTCGGATTTTGACAATCTATATATGGAAATTGACCATAAAATTACCACGAACACAATAGTGCAAGTCCCATGGCTCAATTTGGATAATTTCACAAAGTTATTTTATTATTTAATTAATTCGTTAATTAATTATTATAGCTTAAATTTCGGGTTGTTACAGTTCCCTAACTTCATAAGTGATATTGAATATAGTGTGTCAATCCTAAATTCATATTTAGCCTTAATTGAGGAGCTTTGAGTTGGAAATGTTCCAAATGAGCAGTGGCTGCTAGTTCAACCGAAAGGCTACGTACATATGTCAAATATCGTCGCAATGAAAGCAGTATATATACATACATACAACATACGTACATACATGTGTGCGCGCATATATATAATCGTATAAATTTATAACTGAGCCATGGGTGATTCCAAATATTGAGAATCCCACAACTATTTTTTATATAATTAATGCCACAATACAGATCGTGAAAGAACCTAGGGCTCACAAGATGTCTAGACACGTGCTCTAAAAGTTCTACATGATAAAGGAAGTTAATCAAAGATAGAGATGTTTGCTGATAGAGTAGATAGTAATACAATATAACAGATCCATTCGCCATGGGACTAGCACAATTCATTCTAAACAAATCAGAGGAATGAGATTAAGATTCCATAATTGATCCAAAATGAAAGTGGGAGATTGAAAGAGTTAGTGGTTTGCCCTAGGCCAACTATGTAATTTGTTACATATATCTAACTCTATAGTCAATCTTGTTCATAATAAAGATGTTTGATTTCCGTTACATACTTTGTTATATGATATAACTAAATTTAAAGTATAGTAACAAGAAAATCCTTAAATAAAATGCTATAGTTTGTAATTGCAGACAGTTGCAATCATGAGTAATCAATTAAAAATAAAATAACATTTTGTTTTAAATATTCCTGGTCTAGATGTTTAAGGCCTAAGTGCATAAATATAAAATCCGGAGGATTTTCTGGTAAGTGAATTAGAGAGAAAAATTTTGTGGAGGCATATTTCGGAGAAATCTCTTCAAAAGTGGATAAATATGAAGGGATGTTGTGAGCTCTTAGAAGTTTGATGATGTATGTAGGATAGATGATGGATGGTCGTGATCTAGTCCAAAAATGTTTGAGCTCGTCAAATATAAAGTTTGCCCAATTAACCCTTGTTCCACTGAATATAGCATATAGAGCCTTGTGCTCTAATTCTGTGATTTGCTCATGACTACCAAGGTGAGGAATGATAGTGTTGATGATCATTCTAGTGAGAAGTCTCACCTTAAGTCTTAGGTATTTTGATGCAAATTTAGGCATGTCATCTTCCCATATTTGATGTGTGATATTATCTCTTGGTTTGAGATGCATATCCGGAATATTATATAAGTCTTCTCCGGTGTTGGAACATCCAAGAGTACGGCCTATGATCCCTAGAGTAAGTCTAATTGTGTTGCCGTAAACACTTGACCATAATCAATTATCATCGTTGTCGATGTTCCAAACAGCTGTGCTATCTAAATTAGCATAGAAAAGAAATATGGCTAGCTGATTGATTTGAACATTATTGGGATTGAAGGAATCCAATGTTTCTAATCCAGCATTTTCGCACATTTCATCCAAATCATACATTGGGAACTTTAGTAAATTATAAAATGGACCTGTATGGAGCTTCTTCTTTTGAATATCCTCATATCTCTTGATTGAATGTGGTACACGATTCATCCATCTCTCAATTTGATCGTCAGAGCAAACTTGCGGATTGGATGAAGTGGCTTGATCTTGCTTGCATTTAGAGATTTTAGGGTTTTTTGTTTTAGGAGCCTGGAAATTCGAGCGTGTTGAAGGAAAAACAAGTTGGAGAATTATAGAATCGACCTTGCAGTAGAAACGAAATAAAATGTAAGTGAGAATAAGCGAAAAAATAGACGTTAGTAGGGTATTTTAAAGTGTCGATTGAATGTTAGACGTCTGGAAGGTGAATCAGACGTCTGATTTAACCTAGTTTGAAGATAGTATATATGTTCAGACATCCGGTTGGTGGAGTAGATATCTGGAATTGATCGATTTGGAAATTTTGAAAGGCAGAGAGATTTATCAGATGTTTGGATGTAGATTCAGACGTCTGAAATAGGCTGAAGTGTAAATTTTGTAGGACAGATAGTTTTCTTAGACGTCTGGATGTAATATCAAACGTCTGAAAATGGCCTGAGTTTGTATCTTAAGGAGGCAGAGACTTTGTTCAGATGTTTGGTCATTAGATTAGACGTCTGAAATAGACTGGTTTGTATTTTTTATTAAGCAGAGATATTTTTCAGACGTTTGGTAGGTTATATCACACGTCTGAGGTATGCACGATGTTTAAAAATTTGTGTGATACAAGAGTATCAGACGTCTGATGGCAATGTTCGGACGTCTGAAATAGCCAGTTTTTCTTAAAATAGCCTAATTTTTAAGGGTGTTGCTTATTTTTTGAAATTGATTTGAAAACCTTTATCGCATAATTGACTAATGCTAAGTAGGTTGTGTTTTAAATTTTCGACTAATAAAACATTTGTAATAATAGGAGAGTTAGAAATACCAGAGTTGATGACTTCTCTGATGCCATCGACATATCCTTTTGAGTTATCTCCAAAAGTTATTGTTCCACCATCGATATATGTTATATTTGATAACATTTTTGCATTTCCGGCCATATGCTTGGAGCATCCACTATCAAGTATTCATTTCTCCTTATTTTTTATTTTGGGTACCTGCAAGATAAAAATGATTTAATTGGTACCCATACACTTTGCTAGGGTCCTAGATGTTAGGAGGAGTAGGTAGCCACACACAAGAAGGTTTGGTACCTTTATGAATATAATTTTTATTATAGACTACGTTATCTAGGAAATTATTAATATGTTTTTGTCTAATTGATTTATTATTTGTCTTAGGAATCCAAATTTTTATATTTTTGGTATTCGTTTTAGACTTAGGTGATCCTTTTAGTCTTTTGATAAATAAAACTATATTTCTTAATATTATTCACTTTTAGTTTAGGAATTTTTTTAAATCCTATTCCATTTCTATTTCCTGAAGGTTTTGAAGTTTTGATAAGATTATCCAAATCTTGTTTTCCTTTATTAAATTTTGAAACATTATTTGTAATTTTATCTAATTTTTCTTTTAATTGAAAATTTTCAATTTTCAATGTTTGTATATTACTTTTCAAGTTGATATTTTCTTTTAACAAGATATCCTTTTCTAGTTTAACTTTTCCAAAATTGATAGATATAGACTTATAGTCTCATATTCAGCCAAACTACTTTTAACTTTTTCTTGAGATAATTCTAGTTCCTCCTCTAAAATAATTTTTTCATCTTTTAACATTCCTATTTCTAGTTCTAATCGATTTATTTTGGCTATGTGTTCTTTATTCAATTTTTTAATTTGTCTAAATTTATCATCTAATTCCATGCTAAGCTCTAATAATTCATTATAGCTAAGTTCAGGACATACCTCATCAGTTTGTGCCATAAAACATACATTAGCTTGTTCTCCGTCACTATTGCTGTCACTATCTGATGATGATGAAGAATCCGAGTCATCCCATGTTACTTTGAAAGCTTTCTTCTTTTTGAATTTTTCAAATTTGTTCTTCTATTTATCATTGTTGATCTTGGGACAATCTTTCTTCATATGTCCAAATTGATCATATTCATAGCATTTAATTAACGTTTGATTTGTTGAACTTGATTTTCCTCCTTTCTGAAATCTGGTCATTTTCCTAAACTTCTTGAATTTGTTGTAGTTTTTGGCTATAAATACAATTTCTTCTTCGTCTAAATCGAAGTCTTTATTTGTTGCTGGAAATGCTACGTTTTTCTTCTCCGAATTTTGTTCTTTTCTTGCCTGCAGATTAGCTTCATAGGACGTTAAATTTCCTATCAATTCTTCAACTAAGAGTGTTGAGAGGTCATTAGCTTCTTTGATAGCTAATACTTTTCTTTCCCACTCTGGAGTTAAAGAATTGAGTATTCTAGATACTAAGTCAAAATTTGTGAATTTAACTCCTAGTGTCATTAAATCATGTTGAATAGTTTGGAATCTAGAGCACATGTCTACTATAGATTCATTTTGTTTCATTTTAAATGATGAAAATTGATTTTGTAAAATTGAAATTTTAGTTTGCTTAACTTTATTCGTGCCTTCGTGTGTAACTTGTATGGTACGCCAAATATCATATGCAGTATTACATAACATGACACGTGAAAATTCATTCTTATCTAATGAACAAAATAATACATTCATAGCTTTAGCATTACTAGAAGCTGCGGTTTTTTATGTATCATTCCATGTATTCATAATAGTAGTAGGTACTTCATATTTATTTTGAGTGGCTGACCAAATTTCTAATCCATTAGCTTCCATAAAAATTCTCATATGTGTTGACCAATATGCATAATTAGACCATTAAACAGTGGGGGACGTGCTGTAGATTGACCTTCTTGAAAAATACTTGCCATATTAAAGTGATTCAAATACGTGTTACTGTACTTTGATCAAACCTTGCTCTAATACCAATTGAAAGTCTACGAGGTGGATCGTGTAATGTATATGCAAGTATATGTGACAAAATATATGATGCAACTAAAATAATATTAATCTAAGTAAATATAGAATAAGCACACCAGGATTTTATACTGGTTCGGACCTCCCGTCCTACGTCCAGTTCCGAAGCTCCCCTTCGGAATTCGACTATCAAAAACCCTCGCTTCGCCCGGAGGAATAAGCTTGTTTACAATGTGTTGTTCTTGCCAAATGTGTGTTCTAGTATAACTCGGATGTTGACTAATTAGTATAATTGCTTCCAATGTATCTCTCAAGAATATTGTCTATGAAGAACTAAGTATATGGGAGAGTGAATACAAGTAAAGATTGCTAGAGTGCAGAGATCAAGAATATAGTATAGAATTAGAAAGCGTAAGTATGTAAGGTGTGTTCTTTCTCTTGATTCTTGATGCTATATATAGTTGTAGATAAGTATCTTGAGTAGTTATGTCCATTAACAAGTGCTCTACGGTTGCTTCTATTGATGATGAAGAGTTGCAGTGAAGAGAACCAGAGATGTCCATTCGAATGTGACAGTTGAAGTTCTTATTTGAAATCCGAGTTTGAAATCAGACATCTGGTATTTGTATCAGACGTTTGATACTATATATTTTTTGAACATAGTAGGTTTTCAAACGTCTGAGTGCTATTACCAGACGTTTGGTTTAGCCTGTTTGTTATTCCAGAGGACTTTTCCAGACGTCTGGCTTGTGCATCCAGACGTCTGATACTTGTGCATGTCTGTTTTGTGCATCTTTTCTTTTGCTTCTTTGTACCTATCGACTTGTAGTCTCTTGTAGTGTCCTTTGAGTCTCGTTCTTGTCATTCTAGTGACGTTGTTCTAGCAAGTTCCTGTATATATAAATATATATGTACATTTGATTTCCATTGTATAGTTGTTGTCATTAAAACCATGGATTTGATTTCCTAACAGGATTCAGAGTCAAACGCTATTCAATAAAGAATTCATCTCCTCAGTTATATGAGATTAGTATCACGGTCAGCTGTAGTCAACTCAAAATCAAAATCTCTGGCTAGAGTAGTACGTTTAATAACAAATGTTATTATAGAATCAAAGACTTTGTTTTTGGAAAAATCAAGCCGAATGTGGATAATAGTGAATTTTTTACTGATACTAAATTCCATATATCCTATAGTGATATAGTTTTGACGAAGAAAATATGTGTAAATTACGTTACTAAAGGTACTGCTTGAGAAAATGTGAAGTTGGATTTTACCAAAAAGACCGGTAAGCGATGAGTTCGGCAAAACTATCACACCACTAATTAAGGTTACATATGAACGTTAATATTTGAATTATTCAATATTAGTCGTTGATTAAATTCACATCTCGGAATCTCACAACCGCACTTATGAATTCTCTAAAAACCCATACGATTTAGTTAGTCTACAAATTATTATAAATTAATCAAATTAATTAGTATTTAAGAAATCTTGATTAATATATTTGATGTTTGGGTTTGTTAGTAATTATTAGGATGTATATATAAAGTTATATATACACGTATCGAAGTATATATTTAAACGAGTTTAAAATATAGTTAATTGCTTTAACGCTTTTGGAAATAATTATCCACTGATGGAATGAAGTGGCCTGTTATACTATAGAGAGGAAGGGGGTATAGATGAGATTTGATTGAGAATAAAAGGGGAAGTTTTAATAAAGAGAACATGAAGGTTTTATTCTCCCCATTAAAATGCAATCCCTTGATTTTCTCTCAGATTCATTCCTTTCTTTCTCCCTTTTCCTTCCCCCTTCTCATGTTGGCCTTTGAATTCGTCCTTAGCCAAAATTTATTTTTCCATTTTACTGACAAAATAAATGAAATAAAATAAATACAAGGTTGCTCATGTGTTTCAAGCAAAGTTTGGATGTTGATTCTAGAAATCTAAGGAGAATTTTCAAATCGTGTTGTCACTAATAGGCTAGATTTATAAGATACAGTCTTTTTTTACATTTATTTATTTTATTTCATGCTTAACATCATTTTTATATATATTATTGACATTAGTGTAATTATAACTAATTGTAATAGTTTAATTAGTTTGTTAATGTTCTGTTTTAATTCAATAGCATGGTTTAAATTTAAATATATGTTTGTATGTTTTTTATTTTGGCTGCACATTTTAAATACAAGTATAACAATCTTATAAGCATAAAACTTATTTTAGCGATTTTAAATATTCATTTATTAAGTTTAGTCATCTTAAATCATGAGATAGGTTGATATCACCTTTTAGATCAACGCCATATTTTGAATTAGCATATGTGTTTATTAGATCCAAATCCTTTTCAACAATTTAAATAATAAAAAGCATATTAATATTTCTGGCCAAAATATTATTAATAATGAATATTCATATTTTATAATAATATAATTAAATTTTGAATTTTGAGTTCAAAATAGAATGCACACACACACACATACATACATACATACACATATATATGGTTAGAATCATAAAATCTTTTTGGCTATTTATTACATCTAATATTATTGTATTTATTTACCAATAATGATATTAGAGAAATTTAAGATATTTCATAATTTTGAATTAATGCTTTAGATCTAGTTCTAGCATTTAAATATATATCTTCCAAGTCAAAAGTAAGTTATCCTAACATTGGATTTGAATATGAAAAATGTGATGTAGTCAAACTGTATATGTAATTTTATAAGATTATACTTACTATTTCATGAAACATAAATTTAGAAAACAATATGTATATTTATATATTACATCAAAGAAATTTTATTATGGCAATTAACATATATATAAATGCTAAGTATATACATGGTAGATATAAATCCTAATATCTACACATATTTATATATTTGACCATATTCACATCACTTATGTAATATATCTCACATGCACGTCATATCATTTATGTATAAAAATATTATATATGTTCACTCTTATTCACATATCATACTTAATTAATGTAGATTAATTAATTAAGATATAAATATAGGAGAGGGAAGGGCTTGGCTCAATTGAGAATTAATTGGAAGTTAAAAAGTGAAGTTTTAAAGAGAGAACTAAAAAAGATTTCTACTATCTTCATAAAACATTATCCTCTCATTCATTTTTAATTAAGTTCTCTTTCTCTTTTCTTGCTTCGTCCTTGACTGTCATCCTTTCTCTTTATCATATATTCACGTTAAATATACTAAATTAATTAGATTAATCAAAGAAAAAAGGATTTTTTTTAAAACCACTAGATTGGATCTAGTGTTAAATATTACACTTCATTAGCCTACTAAGATCCAATCATATTTTAAAAAAAATCTACCCACTTAACCTACCGTGAATCAGACCAAGCTCAATAGTTGTAGTTAAAATTGGCTACAATGAAACAATCGATTAGTTTACTCAAACCAATTGAGCGGCCCTTCATCGGTTTAATGGTTATGTGTGACCAGTTCACCGTTTAAGGTCATTTTGGCATGTTTTCTTTCAGCTATAAAAACCATAACTTTCCTACGGTTAATCGACTGACTGCCTGCTACTAATCGACTGATCATCTGTAGAGTTACATCATGACCATGGATGGTGTGAATTTCCATAAGGATATTTATCCCACCGTTTAAATTCCACTAGACTATCATCTTGGGTTTCATTGCCCCGACGTCAAGTCTTACCACTATGTGACCTTATGTCGCCTACTACACCCTATATTTGAGCTCACCTATTCGATGATCCTTCATTGACGAACACCACGAGATGACGATTCGATGAATCATTCGAAAACCCAAGCACTTTAAAACCATATGAAATTAACCACTCGACTGACTATTCCAAATCCATGTACCATCATTTCAATGACAATATAAACTACCGTTCAATACAATCCTATCATTCTACCAACAATAATCAGCAATTAATCTACACATCCATATTAAATAACATCTAATTCCTAATACATCAATTCATAGAATTTATATTTTAAACATTCATTCAACAAGATTTACATCTCTAATATCCAAAATCAATTTCATCACTAAAGCCATAACCAACACTAACATAAAACATGATCTCTAACATATCCAGTAATCATACAGTATAGATGATTGATCCCACTCATGAAATCTTCAAGAATCCAAGCTCAACGAAACCCAATATCAAAGCCTTCCTTTGATTTTTGAAATTCGACCTCAATATTCTCCAAATTTTAAACTTAATGGTATAGATTTATAGAGAATTCTCAAACATGAACTTAGAGAATTATTTTGGAATTTTTGGTTGAAGATATTAAAAGTTATGAAGGTTTAAAATTGAAACCCTTGATTTTTTTTGCTTGGAAATAAGGAGGAAGAAGAATGAAGAGAATGAACAAGAGAGGCTTTTAATTCAAAAATGATATAAATGCTAACCAAAAGACCATCTTACCTCTCCTTTCTCTTTCATTCTCATTTTGCAAACTTTATCTAATTTTAATAAAATTAATATGTATTTAATGTATAAACAATATTACAGAATCAATGGAATAGGTTTCTAGTCCTAATTCATTCAGCTTTAAAAATTATTCCTTTACATCATTAATTTGCTTAATCTTCAATTGAGTGATTAGTTACAATTAATTACTAAACTAAAATTACAAGTGTTATAATATTCTACTTACTATATAACTTACAACTTCTCAAATCAATTCGTCGTTCATTTCAACTCTCATCGACACGATTTCAAACCCTGATTCCATGCTCACCACACCAATAACTTTCATAGATCTAAAATAATGGATTGTACTACCATTTTGTCCAAATCCACCATAACTTGCCCTAAATGATCAATGCTTGGATCATGCTTTTTAAGGAACCGTTGCCGTGAAAGCTTAATAACCACATCCTAAATACAAAAAGAATGCTCTTCCAACTTGACAAAATCAAAAATCAAAAAGGGTAGCTGGAGTATGGGTTTGGAGAAGTGAGACGATGTTTCTCAATTCCATATTTCTAGATCTTATTGCTAGAATTAGGATTTCCAGTTTCCATGGTTCTAGGGTTTGAATCGAATTATTCAAATCCAAAATAGCTCTGATATTAATTGTGATGACCTAACTTGAATTTTCATTACAAATACTGATATATTAGAAGGAAGTGAGATGTAGAGGAATAATTAGATGAGAAGTAAATGGTTGAAAAGTATAAAATAGCAAAAGAAAAAAGAGACTGTCGAGGAAACGAAAGTAGAAGAAATTTGATTATCAATCCTTGTTAAGCATTTTCTAGTGTGCTTCCTTGTATGTTACTTCTAACATCGCTAATGGGCCTCTGTAAAGACCAATGCCCATGTTTAATGATAAAATACAAAATTCCTATATTTGGTAACTAACAAAGAAATTGAGTAATTTTAAGTATCTTTTACCAATTTTTTAAAATATATTTGGATGAATTATAGGGTGTATTCGTAGGCTTTTTTATCCCAGTTCATGTTCACGTCGAGTTAGGCGCGTTAGATGCATTTGAAGCGTCATATGTCTGTGTCCTATTATAATGGTCAGTTTGGGTGAACATGTAAAATCAATGGTTGGTGCCTCGCCCATATCCGATTCTCCATTTCATCTCCTCATCATCATCTTCTTCAACTCCACTTCAATGGCTAAACCATTCGACGAAGATTATCACTCAGATTTTGATACCAAAGATTTGGAAAATATACAAGCTATTACGAGAATTAGAGTGCTACAGAAAGCTCCAATCGATCGAATTCACACTTCCGAATACAAAGGAATTCATTGGGTTAACGATATATTGTGCAGTTATACAAAATGTTGTCAATGAAATTTCCAAATTCTTTGTTATCTATCATCGAGTGAGCGATTGGAAGGTTACTATTGTAGGCAATTTCACCTACGAGATTAAGCCCTGCAAGTTGTCGAACGAAGACTTGGAAGGGAGCCAAGGTAGAGCGATAGAAAGTAAGCACAGTGAGAGGCCCAAGGGAGTTGAAAAAAAAGGGAATCATACTCTGTGATGTACCTCTGGGTAGCAAATAGGAAATCCTGTTAGGTATATGTGGTGTCAGGCCAGGAGTAAAGTTACATAAGGACCAGACAAAGGAGGGTAATGCTTGTCGAACCAAAGCACGAGGAGGGAACCGAACAAAGGAGGGAAGTGCGGGAACCTAGTTGTAACGATCCTGAAATTTAGCGCTCGAAAATCAACATCAAATACCTTACTTGTATTCGACTGTCAGATATTCAAACGTCAAACTTCAGTTCGCCGGAGCTTATAACAACATCAGATGAATATAAACAGCGGAAATAAACTGAATATCATACATTACATCATAAATACAACATCATCGTAATATCCAGTACTACATCAGAGTATCATAATACATATGCCACAACTCCAAATAAAACGTCATAATAGTACAACAATGATCACAAGCAGAAGTCTTCAAAGAAATGAAGACAATAGTGAATATCCATGACTAAGCACCTGGTGATCCAAAAAGCTTCCAAAATATCTTCAAGATAAAAGTCCCCAAAATCTGATAGCTCCTAAACCCAAAAAGAAACTCCAAAATCCAGCTAACACCAAAGCACGGAAAACCTGCTACTAGGCTGCCCGTGTGGAAATAATGGGCACCCAGAGTTTAGAAAAGAAACAATAAACTCCGGGTCAGTCATGGGACTGGTATGAGTAAACAAAAGTAGTTACTTTAAATAAACAGATTTTAAAAAGAATCCGATATGCTTTTGGAAAATGAAACTACCATAAGACCTCCCGCCACACACACAATGCAAACGCAGACTTGGAGGAGATTTCTTCTTATGATAGTCAAATATGCTCAATACGAGAAAATTCTTTGATATTATTACTAGTGCATAGTGTAGAAAGCCATTTCGAAAATATAATATAAATCTTAGCCAGCATAGACATTCTGAACTATGCCTACTATAGCCACCATGTTTTGTGGCAGGTTACCGTCACGCTGCATGGCAGGTTATACAACTAAAACCGTACAAGGCTCGTATTGTTTCTTTGGATTTCCAACAAATGGTCAGGCTAAGGAACTTCCTTTCCTCCTGCCGAATGGGATCGCCTCTGGATGGACGTCCCGAGAGACAAACTTCTCTCTGCCAACACAAGGCCGGGTTACCCCTGTAACAGGTAACTCACGAATATGCCATCTCCCGGTCCTTTGGGACCTTTATCCGAGGCGCCTCGATAAACACACAATCACACAATAAATGAGATCGGAGTATCCACATAGGTTAAATACCAGGGCTCCATACCTGATACCACCCTTTTCCAGAAGGAAATGACATACCCTAAAGGGCGCGACCCTCATAACCTTGCCGCATATTCCTGTTTCGACCATTTACGGGGTGTGAGGTCTGACGAAGTCTCGTCCACAAAGCTACGCTTTTTCACAAAGCCGTGCTTTGATCACAGATGATCAATACATGATCATCACATAGCAACACTCAGCATGCCACATTACCAAATTGGGAATATATCGCTGATAAATTTCAACTACATAACCTCTGAGCTCGTACATCTCAGAGAAGGGTGTTAAGCTAAGAGAATAAATTCTCCGCCACCAACAGAAATGTATTTGAAAGAAATCAGCTTTATATCTCAAAATGTAATGTCAGACATGTAACCATACAAGTCTGTTCCGGGTTCGAACAGAACCGAAGGCACTTCCGAAGAAGTCCTTGCAATCCGGGTATTTACAATCCCGATCGGACTTTCCATCACTTAGGGAATCTCTATACCGGAGCAACTCAGTGCAGAGACAATCCATAGGTCGTCCTATCGTTTCATAAAAAACCCGGTCTTCAACACCGGTCTTCAAATGCTATCCATTACGACGTATCACTATTCAGAATGGGTTGTATGACACAAAGGTCCTCTCCCGGCTAAACTGAATAATGATCGATAGATTTTTAAAACACATGGATACGACAATCACAGAGATTCATATTCAGGGTTCGATGTGGGTTTCGGATAACAAACTGAAATCCGACTCCCTGTCGCATCGAAGTAAAAATGCCGTTCTACGGAAAAAGGGGTTTTCACATCAATACAGAATTAAATCACAAATCATAGTGCAGTATAGAGCAATCTACATCACACAGTATCGCAACAGATATATCAATCCAGTGCATAGCAATAGTTAATCATTTAACAAATCAGAGTGAATGTGATTTAATAAATTAACCACATAATCATTCTTATTAACTATTTCAAAATCAATGATAAATTTGGATAAGATAAATTAAATCTTAATTTGACCCGATTTATTGTTTCTTGATTAGTTATTTTAATTAACTTCCAATTTAAATTTATTAACTTAATTGTTTATAAATCAATGTTTAATTACAAAATTGTATATCATTCTTAATTCCTTTTCAAATTATTAATTAATAAAAATTATTTACCTTAATTATTATTTGAAAATCTTCTTTATACTTTGGAAATCAATTTAATACAGTTATAAAAAGTTTTCATGTTAATCACCTTTAATACTCGTCTTTAAGTTAGCTGCTAAATTAAAGTATTAATTACAATTTAAAACTTTCTTATGTATTAACTTGAATCATTGAAACTTATGATAAATTAGCAACTTAAATTTGTCTAATACTAATCAAATCATAAATGCATAAAATTTGTTTAAGATAGTAACTTCAACTTTAAATTATGCTCAATACTGTTATGTATGACCGAGTAAAATTCCCAGTTTACTCGAGCCGAACTCGAGTTTCTCTCGTGCGCTCCCCGAGTCCTCTCTCCTCCCCTCGTCCCTGTTCCTTCTTCTTTTCTTTTTTTCCAGTTTATAACTTAAAGGTTCAATTAGACAATAGTAAGCACACTCGCGAACGCGAGTCCCTCCCGAAGCCAAACGTGCTTTTCTTCGAGTCTCCTCTCGTGTCGACCATCGACAACACCCAGACACTAAAGCGATGGCGTGCACGTGCACATCAACGCGTCGCCGTTCTGGCGAACGTCGCGACCCTCGTCAAGTCGAAAAACCCACAGACACTCGAATTCAAACATCAACTCGAAGCCATTCTCTCGAAATCAAAGTTTCACCATTTCGTCGAACTGTATCTCGAAACCCACCAGCCTAAACGCCTCGTCCTCCTCGCACAGTTCACCAGAAAGCCCACGATTTCGGCCATAGCAGGTCGACACTTCGTACAACCATTTCCCAAAAGCATTTACGACTCGATCATGAGATGAAGACGAACTCGACGTATTACAGACAAGTATAAGGACTCGAAGTAAAACCCTAAATTGAATTCGACCCCAAAATCTACGCATTAGAAAAATTCTTTAACATTTTTCTTGGATTCGTGGATGATTAAGCTTGCTGTATAACCAATCTCAACATTTATAATTGAGTCGATCACCAGGAATTCATAAAGATACAATTTTTGTTCACATACAGACTGCTCTGTACATATTCAACTAAAAATCTTCATCTTTGTTTTAAAAATCGTAACTTGCAATAAGGGTTCGAGCTATGAACTTGAATTAACTTTTTTGTAACAATTGAATTTATCAATTTTTTCTTGTTTACTTGTAAATCAAGCTGACAGTAGTATATTTTTCTCTAACATGTTGAAACAGGTTTAAAATCTTGGTTAAAGACTAAACTTCTTGTTTAGTTGAAGACCTTAATTCTTAACAATGATTTGATGAAAATAAGTTTAAGTTTGCATCAATTGATCAACCCTGTGATCACTAACCAAAGAAGAACAATATTCAGAGAAATCTATATATACAGAATGTTATTCAAAGATAAAACATATATAATACTATATGATCAAAAATTTATCTTCACTGTTAACTTAAAACTTTAAATTGATGTTTACTCACATAGATATATTGATGACCAGAGATGTTTTCTGGGTTGAAACTGCAGTTTGATCTGCCCTTAAACTTCCTCTGTTTCTTTTTCTTTTTGTTTTGTTGGATGACCTTGAGTTTGAAAATATGGTGATGTTTATTTTTTTTTCCTTTTTCCTCCTCAGTTTTTCTTCTATGTTATGTTTGAACGAACTGGATTGAGAAATGAAGATGTATAAAAGAAAACAAGGCAGGCTGAACAAGATATAAATTGTACTTTTTTATTTATTTGTACATTGTTAACAAGAGATTTTTATAAATAGGGTGGCTGATATGATCTTCTTTTGCGTGCTAGAACTGATGGCATTAAATGCCCATGCTTCCATCTTTGTTTACATGAAATTTTATTCTTTTATGCAAGTACACAGCTTGTTTTATTAAAGATATTTTCTTTCCTGACTTGTATAATGCTCATACAAGCTTGTTTGCTTTATCTTCCTACTACCTTACTTATTTTCATATACTCACGGCCAACACATTTACTTGATTCTTGAATGTAATCTTATTACAACAAAGTTTGTTTATCTTATTTTTCATTTAAAGCCTTTACTATCAACATTAAATTTGTACATATTTTATTTTATTTCTTGTTTTGTTATATTCATTTATTTATTACATATATATTTTATTTTAAAGTTGAACCATATACGTATGCACTTTGTTTGTATTTTATTTCACTTCATATATTTATTTTTATATTTTTCTAACTTAAACTCAATTCAATATATTTATATATTTATACATATAAGATGTCCAAATCCAAGTGATTTTAAATTCAAAGGAAATTGGAGTTTAATTCATTTTTAAATCAACACCTTATTTTATTTATTTATTTTAAAACTTTTCAATTTTTAAATTACCAAAAATTCAAATAATTTACTAAATCAAATTCAATAAAATCTGGGATGTTACAATATCCCCTCCTTAAGAAAATTTCGTCCTCGAAATTTGAAAGAGAGAGAAAAGTAAACGAAGAATATACGAATGCAAAAAGATAGAGAAATGGCTTACTGGTTTAAGCCGAGATGTCTACTCTGCAATTGGGATATGATTTCTTCATATTATCTTTAGTTTTCCAAGTACAGTCCTTTGGATCGCCACTCCATTGCACTTTAACCAGTTTCACAACTTTGTTTCTCAATCGCTTCTCATCACGATCTACAATCTTGATTGGATCTCTTCTGACCGTTAAATTTGGAGTGATTTCAATATCCTGCTGAGCAGCTTCTTCAATAATACTGTCTGGATCGTGCACATATTTCCGAAGACTAGAAACGTGAAACACATCATGCACACCAGACAACCAGCTGGGTAGCTGCACTCGATATGCTAGAGGACCAATCCTTTCCAGAATAGGAAAAGGACCAATATAACGCGGTGCTAGCTTTCCAGTTTTCCCGAACCTCAATACACCCCGCATCGGAGACACTTTCAGAAATACAGAATCTCCAACTTGAAATTCCAAATCTCTTCTTCGGCGGTCATAATAACTCTTCTGACGACTTTGAGCAGTTATTAATTTCTTCCGGATAAAATCAACCTTTTCTGTGGCTTCTTTAATCATATCTGGTCCAAGGACGAGTCTATCACCTGATTCGATCCAGCATGCAGGTGATCGACACGGACGACCGTATAAAGCTTCGAAAGGAGCCATTTCTATACTGGCCTGATAACTGTTATTATATGAGAATTCAACCAGATGTAAATGGTCCTCCCAAGAACCACCAAAATCATGAACACAAGCTCGCAATAAGTCTTCTAGAATTCGATTAACCCTTTCTGTCTGTCCATCAGATTGCGGGTGATAAGCAGTACTGAAATTTAATTTCGTTCCCAATGCGTCCTGGAACGCCTCCCAAAATCTACTGGTGAAGATCGGGTCACGATCACTCACTATACTACTGGGAATACCATGGAGACGAACAATTTCCTTTATATATAGCCCTGCTAAGCTTGCTGCAGTCCGAGTGGATTTCACTGGAATAAAGTGAGCAGTTTTGGTTAGACGGTCCACTATAACCCAAATCGCTTCATTACCCTTCTTGGTTTGTGGCAATCCGTCGATGAAATCCATCGATACTTGATCCCATTTCCACTTCGGTACTTCTAAAGGCTGAAGTAAACCGGCCACTTTCTTTTGATCGCTTTTGATTTGTTGGCAAGCAGCACAGCGACTTACATATATCGATATGTCTCTTTTCATTGTCTTCCACCAAAATGTTCTTTTGATGTCACGGTACATCTTGTTAACTCCTGGATGGATACTGAATTTAGATTTGTGACATTCGTCTAAAACTTCACGCTTTAGATCAGGGAAGTCTGGAACACAAATCCTACCTTTTAATCTTATAACTCCTCTACTATCCATCTCAAAATTAGTGTCTTCCCCCGGCATATTCTTTTATAAATTCCTTGAAGAAACTTATCTTCATACTGCTTGCTCGCGATCTTTTCAAGGAGAGTAGGAGTGATAACAAGATATGCAAGAACAACATGTCTCCTACTTAGAGCATCGGCAACTACATTAGCTTTTCTGGGCGTATATTGAATATCTAGATCATAGGATGTTAGAAATTCCAACCAACATTGTTGTCGCAGATTCAGATCATCTGGGTAAAGAGATATTTCAAAGATTTGTGATCGGTGAATAATTCAAAATTTTCACCTATAACAGAAGGATTTATTAAGTATAAGTATATGTTGGGTTAATTTAAACTTAAAATTTTCTTTTAAAAAGCTGAAGGAGATTCTTACCCAAAAGATAATGTCGCCAGATCTTTAAGGCAAAAATAACAGCTAAAAGCTCCAAATCGTGTGTTGGGTAGTTTCTTTCATGTGGGCATAATTGTCTACTCGCGTAGGCAATCACCTTCCCTTTCTGCATTAATACTGCACCTACCCCATCACCACAAGCATCGGTATATACAGATAAATCCTGATTCCCGTTGATAATCGCGAGAACAGGAGCGGTGGTTAATCTCTTCTTTAACTCCTGAAAAGCTTCATCACATTTTGGAGTCCAATTAAATTTTGCATTCTTCATTGTTAGCTTAGTCATTGGACTAGCTATCTTAGAAAAGTCCTGAACGAACTTCCGATAATAACCTGCTAAACCCAAAAAGCTTCGAACTTCTTTGGAGTAGTAGGTTGCTTCCAATCTAGAGAAATCTTGCTGGGATCAACAGAAATTCCTTCTTCATTAACAATGTGGCCAAGAAATTTAACCTCTTTGACCCAAAAATGGCATTTAGAGAATTTGGCGAACAAGACGTTTCTTCTTAATATTTCCAAAACTATTCTGAGATGTTCAGAATGCTCCTCCTTAGTTTTGGAATAAATCAGGATATCATCAATAAATACAAGCACAAATTCATTCAACACTTCCCGGAATACACGAGTCATAAGATCTACAAAGTATGCTGGAGCATTGGTTAGCCCGAAAGGCATGACTAACCATTCATAGAACATATTTGGACCCGTGAAAGCGGTCAAATGAACACAATCTTCGGCGATTCGTAACTGATGGAATCCTTGAGCTAGATCCATCTTCGAAAAGAAACGAGCGCTTTGTAGTTGATCAAATAGATCGTCAATTCTAGGTAGAGGAAATTTATTCTTAAGAGTTTGCTTATTGAGATCGCGGTAGTCAACACACAATCTCAAAGATCCGTCCGATTTAGCAACGAACACAACTGCTGAACCCCATTCAGAAACACTAGGACGAATTAATCCTTTGCTTAGCAGATCATTAGTTTGCTTGACTAATTCACCCTTTTCTCTGGGCGCCATCCTGCGACTTGCGTGAACTACAGGACGAGCATTTGGAATTAAGTCAATTCTGAATTCAATTTCTCGGTGTGGAGGTAAGGATTTCACTTCTTCGAACACGTCTGGAAAATCTCTAACAATAGGTATAGACTCCAAACTAGGTTCAGAATGTCCCAAATTATACATCAACCCTTCCCTTTTTGGACTAGGGTCCTCACAAGAAATCTCAATAAAATCTCCAGATTTGGTTTTAATCGAAATCAATCGATTGCTACAATCCAATTTGGCTTCGTATTTCGCTAGCCAATCCATTTCGAGTAAGATTTCGAATTCATTAAAATCAAGGACAAAGAGACCAATAGGGAATTGGTAATAAGAATATGAGATAGGAACATCTCTACATCGAAGACAAAGGTTTGCTGGGCCTCCGACTGGATTCTTTACGCATATATGCTCCTCAACGAAATCAGGTTCAAGATTTAATTCATTTACAGTTTGCTGAGAAATAAAACTATGTGTAGCACCCGTGTCAAACAGAACTCGAACAATTCTATCATAAATAGTAAGATTACCTTCCAGAACTCCCTTCCCCTTTTCTGCTTTAGAAGTTGCGGGTTGATCTTTGACTGCGTACACCTTTGCTACCTGTGCTTTCTTCATCATTGGGCAGTGTTTGACTTCATGTCCCTCTTCCTGACAAGCATAGCATTTCTTGGACTTCGCTGGAACGAATTGATTCGCTTGCTTCTTAGGTTTCGTACAACTAGTTGAGTAGTGGCCTTTCTCTTGACAATTATAGCAAGTAACATTCTCTGTTGTGTTTCCCTGGTTGCTCTCCTTTTTCTTCTTACCCTGCCATGGTTTCTTGCCTCCAAATTTCCTCTTTTTCCAATTTGGATTGCTCGTATTACCTCCCTCCTTCGGGACCTCTTGCATATCCAAAGTAGCATATCTATACCCCATATCAGTAAGATCAGAAAAAGACTCTTTGACGTGGCCAGTCATTCTTTCGTGGAACTTCTTATTCATCCCCCGAATAAACTTTTCATTCATCTTCAAAGGTGTGTTAACCAATTCTGGACCAAAACGAGACAATTCATTGAATTTGTTTAGATACTCCTCAAATGACAAACTCCCTTGCTTCAAGTCCATGAACTCCTGATACATACGAGAAATCCCAACTGATGGCATATAGCGCTTCTCAAATACTTCTTTAAACTTTTCCCAAGAAAACTCGTCTTCTGGCTTATCCACGGTGACTGTCTCCCACCATGCTAAAGCTTCTTCTTGTAGTTGCCATATTACTTAGAAATAAATATCAAATAACTTTGTGATGGTTATAAGATAACCTTGCTCTGATACCAAATGAAAGTGTACGTGCAGTACTAAGGATCGTGTAATATGATATATAAATGTGAAAACTGATAATAGCAGTAAAATAAAAATTAAAGTAAGCACACCAGGAATTTTTATATGGTTCGAACTTCCCGTTCTACGTCCAGTCCCAGAATATCCTCTGGATTTAAACTAAACCCCTCACTTAACCCGGAGGAATAGGTATACGACACCTGAGTAGCCGAACAGGAATTTTTCCGCCTCAACAGCCGAAGAGGACTTCAACTTAATACAAATAGCTTGTTGACGAATGTGTTCTGAATAACACTGATTGTCTTTTGATTGTACAACTTTCCTATAATCAAATCCTCAAGAGCATATATGTGTGTGAAGATTTAGAAGGAAGATAATCACGTAGAATCGAAGTATATGAATTAAATCAAGGATTCTAGTGATATTAAATAAGAATGAATGCTTTTATTTGCAGAAATAAATAGAGAATGGATTTTGGAATTATAAACAAGAATCGGTGATTGTAGAAGTGAATTGAACATGTTTATATAGTTGTAGAATAGTTACAATCTTTCATGAAGAGTTTCAATCAAAAGTTGTGTCTGTATCTCTTGGATTGAAGGACATTCCTCTTCATGAACGATCGCAACTCTTCAGAAAACTAGCCGTTATGTTCAGGTCGGTTGACCGAGAAAACTGGCCGGTCAGCTGAGTTTACAGACGTGTATAAAACAGTGCATATCTGTGCACTTGACACAGAGTCGGTCGACCGAGGTTCCTGGTCGGTCAGCCGACATGCTGTCAATTGCACAGTGCACACTTATTTATGTATAAATCAATTTGTGTGTGTGTGTGACTACTTGAGGAATGATTTTAACAATATTCTAAGACTCAATAACATAAAATATTCATACTAAAGTCTGGATTGTAGTCTTGTCTCCTTTGTAGTGCACAATATACACTTATTCTCTTTTTGTCGCTTTCGTATAGTATTCTCGTCGTATGATCTCTAAAGCTTGTGTCATGAATCAAAACTCATGAATCAACATTCTCCCCCTTTTTGATTGATGACAATACTTATGTGACGAAGTAGTATTTATATATATATTATAATTCTCCCCCTGAATATATGGCGACTTTTCTGCAAAAAATTTGTTAGCTTTCATATATTTCTCCCCCTTTGTCATCGACAAAAAGGAATACTTACTAGATGTAATATGGAACATGTAACACAAGTAAGAAAACATCGAGTTTTAAATATTACATACTGAAACAAGATAGGAATATTGTTCATAAAGAAATACTTGAAATTAAATTGTAAAACAATACGATCACGACTTGATATATTACAATCTACATCGTGTAATGAGATTCCACCCGGTCTAGCATCTAAAATATGGTTAACTCGATCAATGGAAAGGAAAATTGAAGTGCCACAAACCGATGTCCAAACACAATTGTCAGTGTTTCTCGGCGGATTGACAAGGTTAAGGTTTGCTAGAAATAACTTGACCATAATATGATTGATTTTCGAGTTATTTTTTCTATGGTCAAGGAATGTATCAACTATCAAGTCCACTCTCAATAGCGGCATTTTCAATACCGTAGGAAGCAAAATCAGGATAACTTACAAATGATTCTTTAAAGATTTTGGCGACTTGAAGTTGTATCCATCTTTGAAGTGTTACGTCATTGACAAGCCATGAGGCGATTTGAGTATCTACGGGAGTTGATGAAGATGAGCCACCAGTAGTCTTTGATTTCTTCTTGGGAGCCATTGTTTTTGAAGAAAATATAAAAATTTGGAAATTTTTTAATGGGGGCTAGGGTAAAAACTGAAAATGGGAAAGTAAAAGTGAAGAGGTAGGTTGAAAAGGTGAATGGATGAGGTACTAAACTGAAGTAAAAAATAGCAGAATACACGTTCGGTCGACCGAAGGAACTGGGTCGGCTGACCGAATGAGTTATCTGAGAATAGTTGGAACTTTCGGGATTGGTTCGGCTAACCGACTCAGGTCTTCGGTCGGCCGACCCTGTTAGAAATGTATATTTGAAACTTTCGGGATGGGTTTGGCTGACCGACTCAGATCTTCGGTCGACCGACCCTGTTGGAAATGCACATTTTTGCTGTTTTTCAAAAAAATTATAGAAATATAAATTTTATAATCATTGCACTATATTTACATCCTATTGAAAACAACAACATATATATATGTATATATATATAAAAAATTAGCCACCGTTCGTTAAAATCTACGTCCCCATGAGTTTGGAGACGGAACATCTTCTATAGGTGACCATCTTAGAGCTATTGGAGTTTGAACAGGGTTTGAAGAGGATGAGGGTCTATAAGAAGGTTCAGCAACATCATCCTTCTTGGATGAACAAACTTTCATGGCAATCTTTTCTAGAAAACTTAAACGTCTTGCCGTGACTTTTTGTTCATAGTAGAGTTCCCGCTGCATATCCATTTGTTGTTGTTGGTAGTGATGTATTTCATCAATTTTTTGTTTGGTTGATGGAGATATTACCATTGCATTCTCCCTTTTTTTCTTTTCAGGTGTATAGCCTGTATGGGAGTCTTCCCATGGTTTCCACCCATGTCGGGGTCTTTATCCAGAGAAGAAAAGTCAAGGATACGTTTAGGCATGGGAAAGGTAGGATATGGGCCATTTTCAGGAATGCGGTCGGAACCATCATCGTCCGGAGATGTGTATGATAGATGGGAGTTTTCGGAATTATAGTAGTCATTGTTTGAAGACATTTTTCAAGTTTTGTTTTTAAAATTTTCTTAGTATATGTTTTGAAAGATAAGCATAGTATATATAAACATCTGTTTGCTGAAAAATTAGTGGATAGGAACTAATTTTAAATATAATCACAGAAGTTTAACAATAAAGTTGTTTGTAAATGTATGATTTATAAGTTTAGAACTAAAAATAGTTTTTCTGAAAACAAAACAAATAAAACAAACCTCAAAGAAAACTGAGACAAGAAACACCTATTGGTCAAGTAGCTATAACACAATATCTAACAAGCAAGTCAAAGGTCATGAGTTCGAGTTCCGCTTTGGTCAGAAATAAAACAATCTTTGTTTTTCAATATTTTTGCATATTTTTATTTATAAATCTTTTAAAGACATTATTCCTAAGTCACGTCTAAGTTTTATAAAAATATTTTCATTTAGCGGTTTAGTAAAAATGTCAGCAATTTGATTTTCAGTATTAATAAATTCTAAATTTATTAATCCTTTTTCCAAACAATCACGAAGAAAGTGATGACGAATATCAATGTGTTTTGTTCGTGAGTGATTGACCGGATTTTTAGAAAGATTTATTGCACTAGTATTATCACAATAAATTATAGATTTTTCAAGATGACAATTAAAATCTTGTAGTGTTTGATGCATGTATACGACTTGTGCACATGCCAAAGCAGCAGATATATATTCTGCTTCACACGTTGATAAGGAAACAAAGTTTTGTTTCTTACTAAACCAAGAGACAAAGGAACGTCCAATGAAATGACACGTTCCGCTCGTACTTTTTCGATCCGTCCGACTTCCTCCAAAATCAGCATCGCTATAGGAGACTAATTCGAAAGGACTTTCTTTCGAATAGAATAGCCCGAAATCTTTGGTTTTAGTTGGATAACGAATAATACGTTTAACTGCTCGCATATGTGATTCTTTGGGATTTGCTTGAAATCGAGCACATAAACAAACACTCATCATTATATCGGGTCGACTCGCTATTAAATAAAGTAAAGATCCAATCATACTATGATATAGTTTCTGATCAACACTTTTGCCATCCTCATCTCTATCGAGATGAATCGTTGTGCTCATAGGAGTTGGTTTGGTAGTACTGTTTTCCAAACCGAATCGTTTAATTAAATTATAACAATATGTTTCTTGATTAATAAAAATTCCATTTTCAATTTGTTTAATTTGTAATCCAAGAAAATATGTCAATTCTCCCATATGAGACATTTCAAATTCATTTGTCATTATAGTCGAAAATTCCTGACATAGTTTTTCATTTGTCGAGCCAAAAATGATATCATCAACATATATTTGAATTATTAAAATATCTTTATTAGTTTTCTTAATAAAAAGTGTTTGATCTACTTTACCAATTTCAAAACCAGATTCTAATAAATAGCTTTTAAGACGATCATACCAAGCACGTGGTGCTTGTTTTAAACCGTATAACGCTTTTTGAGTTTATAAACATGATCCGGAAATTTTTCATGATTAAAAAGAGGTGGTTGTTCAACAAAAACATTTTCTTTTATTTATCCATTTAAAAATGCACTTTTAACATCCATTTGATAAAGTTTAAAATTATGAAAACACGCGAAAGCCAATAAGATTCGTATTGCTTCAAGTCGGGCGACTGGAGCAAACGTTTCTTCGTAATCAATTCCCTCTTCTTGATTATATCCTTGTGCAACTAATCTAGCTTTATTCCTGGTTATATTTCCTAGTTCATCTGCTTTATTTTTGAAAACCCATTTAGTACCGATGACCGATTGATCACTAGGTCTAGGAACGAGTTCCCAAACTTCGTTTCGTTCGAATTGATTTAGTTCTTCTTGCATGGTAAGAATCCAGTAGTCATTAGTTGAGGCTTCTTTTATATTCTTAGGTTCTATGTTAGAGAGAAAAGCTACATGTCCAACTTGATTTAATTGATGTCTGGTTTTAACGTTCGTATTAACTTCTCCAATTATATTTTGCACAGGATGATCTCGTAAAATTCTATGTGGAGATTTTATTATATTAGGAGTAATATTCTCATTTTCAGTAATATCATGATCATTATCGAAAGTTTCTTTAGTATTACTATTTTCATTCTGAGTAGCTTCATCATCAGAATCAATAGTAACATTTGGATTTATATTTTTAAAATTTTCATCAAATGAAACATGTAAACTTTCTTCAATAATTTTAGTTCTTTTATTATAAATTCGATAAGCTTTGCTTCGTTCCGAATATCCAACGAATACTCCTTCATCGGATTTTGGATCGAATTTGCCTAGTTGATCTTTAGTATTTAAAATAAAACATTTAGAGCCAAAAACTTTAAGATATGCAATATTTGGTTTTCTTCCATTTAGAAGTTCATATGGAGTATTCTTAGTTAACGGTCGAATAGAAACACGATTCAATACATAACAAGCAGTAGCTATAGCTTCTGCCCAAAAGTGTTTCGATAAAGTGGTTCCATTTAATAAAGTTCTTGCATATTCTTGTAACGTTCTATTTTTCCTTTCTACAACTCCATTTTGTTGTGGTGTTCTAGGAAACGAAAAATTATGGTTAATACCTTTCTTGTTACAAAATTGTTCAAAAGCTTCATTTTCAAATTCTCCTCCATGATCACTTCTTATATTTTTAATTTTCAAACTTTTAATATTTTGGATTCTTTTAACAAAAACTTTAAAATTATCAAAAGTATCACTTTTATTTTTCAAAAAGAAGATCCAAGTATACCTAGAAAAATCATCTACAATAACAAATACATATCTATTATGATTAATAGACTGCACTTGAGTTGGTCCAAAAAGATCCATGTGTAAAAGTTCAAGTGGTTGTTCTGTAGATATTACTTTTTTGATTTAAAAGAAGATTTTGTTAATTTTCCTAATTTACATGCATCACAAAATATATTAGTTTTGAATTTTATATTGGGTAATCCTTTAACTAATTTGTTTTTAGCTAGTTTGTTGATAGTATTATAATTGATGTGACAAAATCTTTTGTGCCAAAGACAAGAATCGTTTTCTTTAGCTACTAAACACAAATTTGAATCATTATTAACATTCATATTTAAGATATAAATGTTTTTATCTCTTTTTCCTTCGAAAATAGTGTTATGATTTTTATCGAAAATATTACACTTATTTTCTGAAAAAGTTATATTAAAACCTTTATCGCATAGCTGACTAATACTTAATAAATTGTGTTTTAAATTTAACTAATAAAACATCAGTAATGAGAGGTAAATTAGAGGTACCGTTGCTACTGACATCGCCTTTGTCGATGATATATCCTTTTGAGTTATCTCCAAAGGTGACTGCTCCTCCATTTGAGTATATAATGTTTGACAACATTTCTTTGTTTCCAGTCATGTGTTTTGAGCAACCGCTATCTAAAATCCATTTTCCTCTTTTCTTATGTGGTACATCGTCCGACGAAGCCATGAAGCACACATTTGCTTGTTCATTATCACTTTCACTCTCTGATGAGGATGATGAGTCAGTGTCGTCCCAAGTGACAGAAAAAGCTTTTCGTTTGGTTTTGTCCTTCTTGAAATTATTCTTTTTACGCTCTGGACAATCCTTCTTCATGTGTCCTTTCTTATGACATTCATAACATTCCATTGCTGAAGATGATGGTTTGCTGCTATTGGAATTGTTGTTGGAATTATTTTTGTTTCCCTTGAATTTGTTTCTGTTGAATTTCAAAAACTTTTTGAAATTTTTAGCGATCATTGCCATATCTTCATTATCCAAGTCAGAATCATCTTTTTCTGCTTGGAATGCCACATTTTTCTTTTCTTGTGCTCCATTTCTTTTTGCCTACAAATTTACTTCGTAGGACATTAAATTACCTATCAATTCTTCTGGTTTTAATGTTGATAAATCAGTTGCTTCTTCAATAGCTAGGACTTTTCGTTCCCACTCATCCGTTAAAGAATTTAAGATTTTTGTAACAACATCAAAATCAGTAAACTTTTATTCTAATGATAGTAAAGCATGATAAATATCCTGAAATCTAGAGTACATGTCATTTATAGATTCATTTGGCCTCATTTTGAAATTTTCAAATTGATTTTTCAACATAGAGATTTTGCTTAATTTAACTTTGTTCGTTCCTTCATGCGACACTTTAAGAGTTCTCCAAATTTCATAACCGGAAGTGCACATGCTAACTCTATTGAATTCATTTCTATCTAATGCACAAAATAAAATATTCATAGCCTTTGCATTTGAAGTAGCATCTAGTTTTTGTGTGTTACTCCAAGTTGAGTATTCTTCAGTAGGAGTCGTGTACTCTCTTTGTATAATATTCCAGATATCGAATCCACTAGATTGCATATAGATTATCATTCTAGTTGACCAATAATTATAATTTATACCATTAAAAAGTGGAGGTCGTAAAGTCGATTGACCTTCTGTGAAACTAGAATTAGTGTTAGTGCTAACATCGTTAGTTTGTGTGGTTGCCATATTACTTAGAAATAAATATCAAATAACTTTGTGATGGTTATAAGATAACCTTGCTCTGATACCAAATGAAAGTGTACGTGCAGTACTAAGGATCGTGTAATATGATATATAAATGCGAAAACTGATAATAGCAGTAAAATAAAAATTAAAGTAAGCACACCAGGAATTTTTATATGGTTCGAACTTCCCGTTCTACGTCCAGTCCCAGAATATCCTCTGGATTTAAACTAAACTCCTCACTTAACCCGGAGGAATAGGTATACGACACCTGAGTAGCCAAACAGGAATTTTTCCGCCTCAACAACCGAAGAGGACTTCAACTTAATACAAATAGCTTGTTGACGAATGTGTTCTGAATAACACTGATTGTCTTTTGATAGTACAACTTTCCTATAATCAAATCCTCAAGAGTATATATGTGTGTGAAGATTTAGAAGGAAGATAATCACGTAGAATCGAAGTATATGAATTAAATCAAGGATTCTAGTGATATTAAATAAGAATGAATGCTTTTATTTGCAGAAATAAATAGAGAATGGATTTCGGAATTATAAACAAGAATCGGTGATTGTAGAAGTGAATTGAACATGTTTATATAGTTGTAGAATAGTTACAATCTTTCATGAAGAGTTTCAATCAAAAGTTGTGTCCGTATCTCTTGGATTGAAGGACATTCCTCTTCATGAATGATTGTTCGTCGACGGTAATTCTATCGGTTTAGAAAACCGTCGAACGAATTTAGATTAAAAATAACCGCAAGCGCACGGCGTACACTTGTAGTACGTGGCGAATACGGGTCAATCCGCAGGGAATTGTTGATTTTGAAATTCTATTCAATCAAATTGGACCAAAGTCGAGTGAAAGTTAAGCTAGAGAATTAGAAAATTAACTAACTAACTAAAAGAAAGGAAATGCAAATATAAGAGTTAAATGCCAATTTAGATAATAAATCCACTCTCTAGATCATGTAGTTCAACACAACATGAAATTATGATTTCTCCTTTTTGGTCATTAGTTAGTTTAATTGATGTGTTTATCATAAGTATGGCCTATTTGTGCTATTAATTAGCTCAACATAAGCCATCAAACTATAGCACATCCCTTAAACTACTTACTAACTCATATGAAAAATGTCAACAAAGTTGAAAGCAAAATCTATTTTAAGTATGACCTATTAACTATTAATTAGAAATATAGACCATCAAATTTTAATTTCAACATTCACTTCATTACCATCATCATATGTAGATGAAGAGGTAATTTGTGTTAGTGATTGTTTAAGTATAGCCTATTTGGTGTCAACAATATAGGCTATCAAATTCAAAGCAAAAACAACAAGTTAACCACTTCATGCATTCTCATTAAAGCACAAAAGAAGAGCATAAATATCATATTATGTTGCATCTACATACTAGAGAGCTTCATTACCCCTGAATTGTAGGGATTAGCCTCTCATATTTGTTATCAAATCAACAAATGTAGAAAGCAACATGAAATAAACAAAAGGAAAAAGATAGAAAATGGAAAAGAGAACTATTCTAATTGCATAAAAGAAAATCTACACTACTTGCATAAATAAACAAATCTACACTACAACATGAAAGGAAATAAAAAAGAAAAGAAAAAGAACATGTATTAAATTGCATAAAAAAGAGAGTTACATGAAGTAGAAATGGCTAAGTAGCCATGAAAAGAAAGAGAACTTGTCTTTTATTTTGAGCCTAAACTAAACTAAGAGAGACTAAAGGAGAGAGGAGGTTACATGAAACATAAGGGGATTTTATACATGTGCTAAACCCTAATTCATATTTTTGAGGAATGCCCAAAATACCCTCTTAGGAAGTGTGGAGGCCAAGTAATCATTAGCTTCAAATAATCCTCATTTAAGTGTACATGAAGCCATTAATTCCATAAGCATGTGCATTAGCCTCTAATTTGTACATTAAGGCAGGTGGGTAGGTGGGGTCCTCCATTATCTTCACTTTGAATTATTTCCATCTTCATTTGTTCTCTTCACTCTTGTGTATGCATATATCATCATGTAACCACTTGTAAAATTCACCAAATTTCCTACAAAAAAACATAGAAAATTCCAAGTAAATTTTCACAATTTAATAAATGCATAAAAATGACCATTTTGCCCCTATATGAAGATGAATATGTGACAATTTCAAATAATTTGAATTTTGGTTTAAACAAGTTAAAATATCCAATATGATCATTTATTTAATTTAAATAGATTAAATATGGTGGTAAAAATATGCACATTTACATGCACATCAAATACCCCCACGCTTATCTTTTTATTCGTCCTCGAATAAAGGAAAACTAAGATAAATCCATTTTCGTAGGGAGCACGATTGCATTGAGCGTATGCAACAAGCCGTTAAACCTCTAGGTGTCCCCAGTAGGACGAGTGTTGTCTCGTGAGGGTTTTCAGCGGATACTACCCACAAAATCCAAATGCAGGATGAAAATATTTACAAAATGCAAGATTTATTTACAAAGATGTGAATGCAAGTTTTTAAAAATATTTACAATGAAGGATTTATTTTTAAATTAACACGAATAAGTTAAATATAGGTTTTGGTCATTATCTTGAAAATTTGAGTCATTTACTCGTCAAAATTTCCAACAAAAATTAAGTTATCATAACAAATAGACAATAGTTTAACTCGTTGTTTCAGTTGATAACAAAGTGTAACCATGAAATAGGTCCTTAGTTGATCATCAAAGTTTATTAAAGTGCTATTTCATTTCATTTCAATAACAAATCAAATCAAATAAATTAAAATAGTGCTTGGATTTCATTTGCTTACTCTCTCCATTTTTTTGAAAATTTTATTGACATTTACAATATTTACATATGCCTAACTCAGATAAACTGAGGCCAGATATATTACCCATGCACTGCCTTGCGGACTGATGTGAGGGGAACACAGAGCGTGGCGAGTGAACACACGAGTGTGAACACCTATTGACTGTAGGCGTTATTAAAAAGAATTTTTTATATACATACACCTAGCTCAGATAAACTGAGGCCAAATATACCAATCATGCCCGCCTTTCGGGCTTACGTGAGAAAGGTACAAAGTATGGCGAGTGTACACACAAGTGTGAACATCTTTCGACCGTAGGTGTTAATAGAAAACTATACATATATATATATATAAGAAATATATATTTTTTGTATTTTTTGTATTTTTTTTTGTTTTTTTTTCGAAGAGAGAGTTTTGCAAAATCATCTTAGCACCATTTAACTTAGAAGACAAAAAAATGTTATATCCTTTACTTTAAATCAACCACTTTTTAAAACAAAGATTTTCAATTAGGATATATTTCATAATTATCACGTATGAATCTTCCTATATACTAGTTAAACCATTTTTATTTGTAATCAAACTTCATTTTTATTTTTGTTAAGACGAATAAATTTTCAAAAATTTCAATTTAATAAACCAAAACCATATTTAAATCTTATAGTGTTTCTTTAAAAATAAATCAAAATGCTTTAAAAAAATTGTTTTTGGGATTTTTTTTGATTTTTTTTGTTTTTAAAAGAAAAAGCAAAAATAAATCATGAAAAATTAAAAATGAAGATGAGTCTCCCCCCACACTTGATTTTGACTGTGTCCCCACAGTTAACCCAAGTGGAAGGAGAAAAATAAAAACAAAAACATGACCTTTATTTAAATGAAAATTAACGGTATTTACACGAGATCAGAAAGTATATCATCAAAAAGTAAATGAAACGGTCTTTCAAAGACCGATTCATTTGCCTCGTCAAGTATATGAGACACGGCTTAAGCTCGAAAAACCAAACCGTAAAAGATTTTAAAGTTGAATGTTGATTTGGAAAAACGAATGTCGTTTTATTATTGAAAATACGAGTTTTTTTATTTTCGATGATTTTCGGGGTTGATAGAATAATTGATTGAAATTCAAATTTAGTATCACCACATTGAAATTCAAATTTATCATTGAAAACTTCTTCAAAATTATTGAATTCAAAATCAAAATGGTAATTTAAATCATCCCTTTCAGAATTCGACAACTCGTTTTCAAAAAGTCCAAAGAAATCGTGTTCGTTAAATTCGACTTCCTATGTTGGATTATCAACAACTTTATTGCATAAATCAAGTTCAAAATTCAAAGTTGTTGTATTCAAATTTTCAGAAAAAGGAAGATCGAAATTTAAATCGAGTTTCTCACCCTCAAAAGAATTGAAATCCAGCTCAATTGCCAAATTTTCAACAACATCATTAAGATCATCATTTTCCATTTCAAAAGTTGTCATTTGAAAATCAGTGATTTGGATAAAAGATGGATTATCGTTTGACTCGTCACACGTTGGAATTTGGTTTGGTTTCTCACGTTGTTTCATATATGTTTCAAACTACGAATCCGTGTGATCATCGTAAATTTCGTTCATTTGCTCAACAAAATCCAATTTATAATTATTAACATGAGGATTTTCAATTTGAAATTGTTGAGAACAAAGATTTTCAATCGTAACGTGGTTAAGATTATTCCCATTGCCAAATTCGTTTGAAAAGTTGTTTCCATTTTCATGTTGAGTTTGAAATTCATTTTGGAATTCGAAATTGAATTGGCATGGGTTATAATCGAAATCATTTGAATTTTGAATTGAATTCAAATTTTGAAATCCTTGACTTGAGTTGTTACACAAATATGAATTACACAAATCATTTATCATTTGATTTTGTTGTGTAGAGATTTCAAGTAGAGATGAAATGCTTTTTTCGAGATTCGAGGGTTGGTCATCGTTTTGAAAATTTTATTGTTCGAAATTTGAATTGTTTAAACAATAATTGGTGTTAAAATATCCATACGAATTTGGAGTGAAATCATTTGGATTATATTGATTTTCATAACTATTGTAAAATTCATGTGAGTGGGGAAACTCGGACATTTTCAAGAGTGTTTTTGGGTTTTTTTATAAAGGAAAAATATTTACAAATAGAATTTATTTTTCAAAATGGAAAATTGATTTTTGTTTTGTTTTTGATTTTTCAATTTTTTGTTTGTTTTTGAAAAGGTTTTATAATTGTTTTCGATTTTGAAATTTCAAAGAAAAAGGATTTAAAAACTGAAAAGGAAAAGAAATATTTACAATTTTTTTAATTTTGGATTTTGAAATTTTTGTTTTTGGTTTTAAAATATGCATGAACTAATGCAACTAAATGAATGCAAGGGTTAATTACAAATGATTTATCCTATGTTAACCCAAAATTGTATAATCACACTTTGTCTTAAATCAACAAGATAGTTCTCAGCCAGGTAACGGGCAGGGGTTATCGGTGCACCACGAATCACCGTAGTAATGCAGCCGAAGGTTTAAGTACCTTCAGAGGAAAAACCACTATAATATTTACGAATCACCGTAATATTTATATATGGTTATTACTCTGCCGTAGCCTAGACACCAAGAAATTAAATTGTTCAAATAAGACAACTTGTCAATATACAATTAAAAGGTATTGATGTCTAATCGTTATTATTAATCAAAATCTAGGATGAAATGCAAAGCAGAAAATAAACGTGTATTAACAATGCAACTACAAATGATTTTTGTTTTTGTTTTTGGTTTTTTTTTTGATTTTTTTAAATGCAAGCAAACAACAATGCAAGACAAATAAAAACAATATATATAGCAACCAAGCAGTTTTTTTTTTTGGCAAGCAAAGCGAAGCAGTTATTTTTAGCAAGCAGCTCCTTTCCTTTTCTGCTTTTGCAACCTGAAAATAAAAACAAGATATATATACAGTTTTTTTTATACCGAAAAAGAAACTAAAATAAATGAAAAACAAAACAAATTCAAAACAACCCCCGTTTTTTTTTGGAAGAGACTCTTTGGTTTTTTTTTTTGAGTTTTTTTTTGTTTTGGAAAGGAAACTTAAAAGTACTATTTTACTTTTAAAAAAAATTAAAAGAGAAAGAAAAAAACAAAACTCAAAACAAATTAAACAAAAGAAAGGAAATTAAAAAATATATATGTGTGTGTGAATTTAAAACTAAACAAAAGAAGGCAAAACCTAAAAATAAAAAAAAAAGTAGAAAATAAAATAAACAAACCCGGCCCAATAAGATACCCAGATCCACAAAATTTAGGCATTTCACAATTTTCACACAGTTTGACTCTTTTCTGATAACAGAACAAGTCGATTGATTTCACACGTTCTCGAATTGAAAACTCTACAACTACACGCGAAGTTAACTGTCGCGATTTTGGGATTGATTGTCGGCGATTTTGGGTGAAGGTCTGAAGGTGGTGGTGTCGAACAGCTTGTCGATTTGGGCTTTGAGTTGGGGTTCAATTGGTCGAGGTTGTCTCTATAGGGTAGTTTATGCTCAGGGGGTGATCGAGTTGTACTGTCAGAGGTGAGCAATTGTTATTGTGCGAAGGCGATGGTCATGGGATTCTGGTGATCGAGTTCGCGCTGCCTAGGTGGTAGGCGATGTAGTTGCTGTTGGGAAAACTGTGTGGTTTCGATGGTGATGACTGCAGTTTGGCAGAGGAGAGGATGGTCAGGAGTTAACTGTGGTGATGGTTTTGGTTGTTGACTTCGACTTTTCTGGTATCGCGAGTCTTCTGGTGTTCAACAGGTGAGTAGGCTTTTGTAGTCTGAAGTGTTGTCAAAGCAGTGTCATGGTCGTTGGATGATTCGAAGCTGTTGGAGGTTGCGGTGGTAGGGTAGGTTGCACTGGAGTTGTTGTTGAACTGTCGTGGCGTAGGCGAAGTCGATTGCTGGTGGTAGATGATTGAGGGTTGCAGCAGTTCATATTAGGTGTGATGATGATGACTGTGGGGATGGTCGGAGATGATATTGGCAGAGGATGGTGAAGTTTGCTGCAGGTGTTGTCTGATGTAGCAAGTGTTTGCAAGTCGGTGGAGAAGTTTAAGGCAGAGGAGATGTCACTGGTTGGAGGTAGGTGATAGGCAGGGGAGTGAAGTTGTGTAATGGGGCAGGGGAGTGAAGTTGTGATGTTGTAGTAGCTAGTGACAGAGATGTGTGGAGATGGTTGATGTGGTGGCTGAAGTTGTAGGCAAGTGTATTGCAGTTATCCGGTATGCACTGAAATATGGGTTGAAATGTTGTATTGGAGGGCAGAATAGTAAGAAGAGGATGTGATATAGCACTAGTGGCAGCACAGTGGGTTGTAGTGGATGTTTGTTGGTGGTGAGCAGAACTGTGGAAGGCAGTGATGAGAGATATGGCCGTAGAGGGGTGAAGTGATGCGGTGATATAGTTTGGCACTGAGTGATGAATAGCAACTAGAAGTGATGGTGGATGGTATGCAAAAGTATGCAGAGGCAATTGAAGGTGTAGCAGTGGGAAGAATGGAAGAAGTTATTGTTGTGTGTACTGTGAGTGGCTGTCTGAGTTTATGGTATGGAGCAGTTTTGGTAGAACAGTGGGTGGAAGGTTATGGAGTTTTGGTAGAACAAGGGGATGATTGAACTCCTTTGCACTTTTGATGGTTATGGTTGAACTGTATTTTGTGTTGTGGCACGGGAGAATTCAAGCAGTGTGCACAGTGTGCAGGTTTGATACAGAAGTTTAAGGTGGATGATCATATTTGTGCTATTAGTTAGCCAACATAAGCCATCAAACTTTGACACACCCCTTAAACCACTTACTAACTTTCATGAAACTTGACAATGAAAATGAAATCTATTTTAAGTATGGCCTATTAACTATTGATTAGAAATATAGACCATCAAATTTTAATTTCAAATCACTTTCTTATGCCATAATCATATTTTGATGAAGAGGCATTTGTGTTAGTGATTGTTTAAGCATAGCCTATTTGGTGTCAACAATATAGACTATCAAATTCAAGGCAAAAACAACAATTAAACCACTTCAATCATCATCATTAAGCACAAAAAGAGAGCATGAATTAACAAATAGTTGAAGCTACATAATTAGAGAGCTTCATTACCCCTAAATTGAAGGGGTTTAGCCTCTCATATTTGTCATTTTATTAACAAATGTAGCTTGCAACATGAAAGCAAAAAGAAAGTAAAATGAAAGCTAAATGAAAGAAAACTATTCTACTTGCATGAAAGTAAATCTACACTACTTGCATAAATAAAAAAATCTACACTACAACATGAAAGGAAATAAAAAAGAAAAGAAAAAGAACATGTATTAAATTGCATAAAAAAAAGAGTTACATGAAGTAGAAATGGCTAAGTAGCCATGAAAAGAAAGAGAACTTGTCTTTTATTTTGAGCCTAAACTAAACTAAGAGAGACTAAAGGAGAGAGGAGGTTACATGAAACATAAGGGGATTTTATACATGTGCTAAACCCTAATTCATATTTTTGGGGAATGCCCAAAATACCCTCTTAGGAAGTGTGGAGGCCAAGTAATCATTAGCTTCAAATAATCCTCATTTAAGTGTACATGAAGCCATTAATTACATAAGCATGTGCATTAGCCTCTAATTTGTACATTAAGGTAGGTGGGGTCCTCCATTATCTTCACTTTGAATTAGTTCCATCTTCATTTGTTCTCTTCACTCTTGTGCATGCATATATCATCATGTAACCACTTGTAAAATTCACCAAATTTCCTACAAAACAACATCGAAAATTCCAAGTAAATTTTCACAATTTAATAAATGCATAAAAATGACCATTTTGCCCCTATATGAAGATGAATATGTGACAATTTCAAATAATTTGAATTTTGGTTTAAACAAGTTAAAATACCCAATAAGATCATTTATTTAATTTAAATAGATTAAATATGGTGGTAAAAATATGCATATTTACGTGCACATCAACGATCACAACTCTTCAGAAAACTAGCCGTTATGTTCAGGTCGGTTGACCGAGAAAACTGGCCGGTCAGCTGAGTTTACAGACGTGTATAAAACAGTGCATATCTGTGCACTTGACATAGAGTCGGTCGACCGAGGTTCCTGGTCGGTCAGCCGACCTGTTGTCAATTGCACAGTGCACACTTATTTATGTATAAATCAATATAAATCAATTTGTGTGTGTTTGTGACTACTTGAGGAATGATTTTAACAATATTCTAAGACTCAATAAAATAAAATATTCATACTAAACTCTGGATTGTAGTCTTGTCTCCTTTGTAGTGCACAATATACACTTATTCTCTTTTTGTCGCTTTCGTATAGTATTCTTGTCGTATGATCTCTGAAGCTTGTGTCATGAATCAAAACTCATGAATCAACACTTAACTCAAAATCAATTGAGTACCCAAGAGTTTAAGGGGAAAACAAAAACTTCGAGTCAGACATAAAGCCTGGTATGAATAATAGTTTACCACCTCAAACCATTTAGATACCTAGTGAGACCACGCCGCTTAGCGGAACGGGTTCTCCCCTCAATTGTATCCTAAAACATTTATAAAATGATATATTGTGCTCCTTCATCCACAATGGTTAAAACATAGTATTTTAAAAACATTATAATGATATGCAAAACAAGTAAATCAAATCTGGATTACTCATCCCCAATCATTCTGACTATCTGTCTCAATTATAGTTTTTAGGATTACTATTAACCTGTTAAATGTTTATGGACTATATGTCCAATATCATAGTTTTCATGGGATCACTAAGAACCTATTGGTAACTCTAATACCATATCCCTTATCCTAGTTTTCATGGGCTAACTAGGAACCCATTGACTAACCGTCAATATCTTAACCCGAATATAGTTTTCATGGGCTAACTACAAACCTACTGGCCCCTACCAGTATCAAACCATAGTTTTCATGGGCTGACTATGAACCTATTGGCCCCTGCCAATATCTTTGTTATACACAGTTTTCATGGGCTTACTGCGAACCTATTGGTCTCTGCTAATATCTTTAATTAAAATTTTAACATTTCTTAAGTTATATTCACTACCGAGTCAACCTAACTGGTTATTTTGCCCTTCCCCAAAGTACTGTTATGGGTTAATTACAATGTGAATAAGTATATGAAAAAGCAATACTTCCAAAATCTTTATTTATGTCATGGTATTTCCTTTTAAAATAAGAATGGGTCATTTGTTTTGAAATCTTAAAACATCACTTTCGAACCATTGGATGATCTCCTTCGAAAGTATAGAAAACCTCCTTTCAAAACTTTAAGTATATACCTTTCGAAGCTGTATAAATAATTCCTTTCAAAACCAAATCATACCTTTCAAATGTATCAAAACCTTGCTTATAATTATTTAGGAAAATAGCTTCGAAACTAATGAAAGTACCCCTTTCGAAAGTATTAGGTTTACTCTTTAAAACATCAATTGGGTCAAAATGGTTATATATGAAAGTATCTCTTTTGAAACCAATTATAATATTGTTTTGGGGGAAAAAGTTGATGGTGTCGGAACCTTCTAGTCGAAAGAACCCACCTTTTAAATTAAAACGTCGAAGGATAGATTCGAAACCCCCTTTCGACTCCATTGCCTTCGAAACCCTCAACCCCTTTCGAAAGCATTCAGGAAAAAGGCTTAGTTTGAGTTAAAATAGAGGTAACCCTTTGACGGCATAGATGTCTTCAATGCAGTCGAAAGGTAAATTAGCGGCTTGGTCTCGACTTGGTCGAAACAAATCCTTTCGAAAGCTCTTATTTAAGGAAAAAGTACCCCTTCGAAAGCTAACCCCTTTACATAATATAGCAACCTTCTTCGAAAGCCATTTATAAAACCTTTTCAAAAGCATGTGTTTCGAGTATGTCGAAAGCTTTAAGTAAAGCAAGGCAATAATTTAACTTTTGAAAACAAAGCAGGGTTTCGACCCCATCGAAAGCTTACCTTTCGACACCAAGAGCTTCCACCTTCCTTCCAATCCACTGTGTAATATCTAAGTGATACCTTGTGTATTGGTTTCGACTATATGGGTTTCGGCTGTGTAGGTTTCAATTGGGATGAAGCGGAATCAATGGAGTCGAAAGGTGCTACTATTTGAGGCGGAACACCTTTTTCTGAATTAAAGGCTGAAGTATTGCAACTTTTAATAATTATTTTATAACTTCTTTCCTATTTGTAAACCATTGATTGGCTGCCATAAAAACTTTTCAAATACTTTACATTTAAAACAGCTGCAATTTCATCGTTCTAAATCATAAAATATAACGTTTAAGCCCTTCCTTATATCAAAACCAATTATTTCAGAAAAGTCCTTTTTAAAATAATTTGTTTTCCCTAGTAAATCAATTGGGAAAAATCCCCAAAAATCACAGGAATTCAATTTCATCTTGTAATCGAACATATTAAAATTTCAGACCCAATTTCTCCCTGAAATTCTCGAAATAAATTTTTAAACCCAATTATATCATGTTTTCCATTAATAATTCATAATAAAATTTCCATAGCTTGGAAAATTCTGAAAATTAAAACCCATCCCCAAATCATGTTTTTGTTTAACATAAAGAAATTTCATGCCATTTGGAAATCTTAAACCCTTGTTTCTCCCTTGAAACTGAGCAAATTCATAGGTATATGAATTAAAATAATTCAAACATAACATAATTCAAGCATATCATCATCCATATCATTATAAAAATGAATTTAATCATAAATCCGAAAACACATAATCATAGAATAAAATAGAGATGGTATAAAATTATTATTCACCTTAGATTTTGATAAGGAATTTGAGATTTGTTGTTGCTTACTCCTCCCTAGCTTTGATCCTTAGTTTAAGATTGTAATCTTCCTCTTTTCCTCCTTGTTAATAGCCGGCTCTTAGGGTTTTTGCGTTTATTTTTTATTTAAGAAAAATGAACGTGAATGGACAATTACAAAAGGTCATAGCCGTGTAAAATGAAAAGGTTATTTTACTAATATGCCCATGTGTAATTTAATTAGTTTACTAACCCAATTAAACCCATCTACTTAATTATTAAGCATGGACCTTTATATAATTTATTCAAATCTCAATCCCCTTATCATCATTATTCCATTTAATTTATCTAATTAAATTTCCTGAATAATGTTATCAAAAATTAGGGATGTTACAGAGAAGCTTATGTGTATGCTGAAGGCGAGGAACGAAAGAATAAGGCCCAGCGTCGAGAGCAAGACGAGATCACCTTCAGCGACACTAATTCATGAGGTCAGTAGTACCCGCACACTGACCCTATGGTTATTACAGCTATGCTTGGCCCAACAAAGATGCATCAGATTCTAGTTGATAATGGGAGCTCGGTAAATATTCTATTTAAAGATACATTTGCTAAGATGGAATTGTCTACGGAGGATGTTGCACCATGCAACCAGCAGTTACATAGCTTTACACTAGAGGGCACGATGTCTTTGGGGAGGTTGGATTTGTTTGTCGAGATAGGAACCCATCCCTGATCACCCATACGAAAACAAACTTTCATTTTGATGGATGGATTCTCGGCATACAATGTCTCCTTGGGGAGACTGGCTTTATCAGACTTCTGTGCAGTCGTGGCCCGGTGGTGCTTAACCATGAAGTTCCCAACGGCCAATGGGATATGAGTGGTGGAAGGAAATCAAGATGTTGTCAAGGAATGCTATGTGGTGGAACTTCGATAAAGCAAATGGAGGAAAAAGGAAAGAGCATAGAGATCACTTTCTGTGCCAAGAACTCCCAGTATAGAAACTAAAGGAGAGCCCCCTCTCGGGTTCATGAGCGATCCTCACAATGAGCTTGACCTAAGGGATGGAGGAGAGAGGGTCATAGCTGAGCCCGAAGAGGCGATGGAGTTTGTAGAAGTTGATGGTAGTGACCCTACGAGCTTATGAAAATCAGATTCGGTATGGAACGGAGTCTTAAGATATAGTTAATTGGATTCTTATAGGACAATCAGGAAGTTTTTGCTCAGTCTCATGAGGATATGTGCGGGATTTCTCCCTCTATTGCTTGTTATGATTTAAATGTCGACCCAAGGAAACCTCAAGTGAAACAAAAAAAGAGGAGTATGGGTCCTGAGCATTCAACATCATTAAATGAGAAAGTGAAGACATTATTTGCAAATGGCTTCATCAGAGAATCTCTATGCCCAGAGTAGATCGCAGACCTAGTCTTGGTCAAGAAGTCAAATGGAAAATGGCAGACTTGCATCAATTTCTCCAACTTGAATAATGCATGTCTCAAGGACCGCTTTGCACTCCCCAGGAATAACCAGCTAGCAGATGGAACTACCGGGCATGAGCTTTTGTCTTTTATGGATATATACTCAAGATATAACCAAACTATGATGCACATCCCTGATTAGGAGCACACTGGCTTTGTTACCGACATAGGGCCCTATTGCTACAAGGTCATGTTGTTTTAGCTAAAGAATGCAGGAGTGACGTAGCAAAGCTTGGTTAATAATATGTTCATTACTCAGATAGGAAAGACTATGGAGGTAAACATTGATGACATGCTCGTGAAATCGAAGAAGGCTGAAGACCACATCCTACCTTGGAGGAAATGTTCCACATTCTGCGAAAATACAGGATAAAGTTGAATTCACTAAAATGTTCTGTCATGGTATCTTTTGAAAGTTCTTAGGATTCATTGTGCATGCAAGGGGAATTGAGGCTAACCCGGAACAGGTTCGAGCCTGAAACACGGAAGGAGATGCACAGTCTAAATAGAAAGGTGGTAGCGTTGAGTAGATTCATATCTAGGGTGATAGATAAGTGTGTTCCATTCTTCGAAGCACCCAAAAAAGAAAAAGGCAAGTTCAAATGGACAAACAAGCATTTAGCCGCTTTCTTAAACTTATTGGAACACTTGCAGAAGCCACTAGTTCTTTCTACACCAGTTGAGGGGGAAGACCTCTATCTATACTTAGCGGTATCATTCCACACCCTAAGCACAACATTAGTTTAGGAGAAAGATCGAGTGTAACGTCTGGTATACTACTTGAGTAAACATTTCACCGGGCCGGAGTGAAGGTATCCTAAGTTGGAGAAGTTGGCATGCTGCCTTTTAATCGCATCTCGGAAGTTCTAGCACTATTTACAGTCGCACCCCATCCGAGTGCTTACAGATCTTCCCCTGAGACAAGTTCTACACAGGCCCGATACTTCAGGAAGGCTTACCAAATGGAGTATTGAGTTAAGCCAGTATGACATAACCTATCATCCATGAACTGTGATCAAGGGACAAGCGTTGGCGGACTTTATCGATGAGTTTACTACATGAGACAATGAAGTAAAACCCCAGGAGGAAGAAGCTTTTAAATAGAAAATGTACATAGATGAAGCATCGAATGATCATGACTCTAGTGCAGCAGTGATATTGTTGATGCCCGAAGGGAAAAAGCTAAGCTACGCGAGACAACTTGGATTCAAGGCAACAAATAATAAGGCGGAATATAAAGCTTTGATAGCCAGGTTAGAGATAGCAAAGGAGCCGAGAATCGGTCGTTATGCGTGCATAGTGACTCGCATTTGATAGTGAACTAGGTACTCGGAGAATTCCAGGCCAAGGAAGAGTGCTTGAAATCTTATTTAAGTAAGGTGAAGGTTTTATTTAATGAAATAGAGCACTACGTGATCATGCATGTTCCCTGGAAGGAGAATCATGAAGCAGACGAGTTGGTAAATTTGGCAAAGTTGACAAGTTCAGGAGTTGGGCCTTTGTTGGGATCGGTACCTATTGCGACATGACATAGACTCAGCTTCGAGGAGGTGAACAATATCACAACTATCAATGGCAAGGAGACCTGGATGACACCGTTAATAAAATACTTGAGTGAAGGAGTGTTACCGGGTCATAGGAGCGAAGCTAGGAAGGCCCTACGGAAGGCGCTTCGCTTTGTTATTTAGGATGGAGTGCTGTATCGGAGAGGATTTTCTAATCCATTATTGAGCTGTGTTGTTGGAAGGAAAGCAGAAGAGGTGTTGGAAAACATACATCAAGTGAGCTACGAAGAACATACCGAGGGGCATACCTGAAAGAGTCTATGCGGTAGGATCGTATAATATGGAATAGTAAAATGCTCTAGGTAGATAGTAATAAGTAGTAAGTAAAGTAGACACCAAGACTTTATACTGGTTCGGACCTCTTGTCCTACGTCCAGTCCCTAAGCTCCTCTTAGGAATTCAACTAACCAACAACCCTCACTTAACCCGGAGGAATAGGTTTACAACTTACCCGAACAACCGAACGGGATTTCTTGCCTCAACTACCGAAGAGGACTTCAACTTGGATACAAAAAGTATTTTTGACTTGTTGTGTTCTTGATAACACTAATGAGTCAATTTAGTACAACTTTCCTATAATCTTATCCTCGAGAGTATACAAAGTGTTTGTGAAGATTTAGGAAATGTGAATTGCTATGAATCAAGAGATGTTATAGTTAAAACAGAGATTCAAGCAATTGGTTTGCTTTTGAAAACTTAAAAGAATCTGAAAGTATGTTCAAGTAAGTAGAGAGATTAAAGCAAGTAGAATTGGTAATTTGCAAATGTTAAAAACATGTATTTATACTTGTAGAAGAGTTGCATTTGTTTGCTAGAGGTGCAGGGAAGAGATGCTTCTATTTCCATTGGAGAATGGTTGCAACTCTTGGGAGGAAGAAGGTGTCTATTTAGAGAAAATTCGCAGTTGCAGATTCAGTCGACTGAGCAGGAAATTCAGTCGATTGAAAATATACAGAGAAATTTTCAGGAATGCATTCAGTCGACTGCACAGGAAATTCAGTCGACTGAAACTGTGTATATTTGTAATTCTGTGCCAGTTTCAGTCGACTGGCCATGCCTGTTCAGTCGACTGAACTATAAAAATCTACACAGTGAATGTGTACACAAAAATGTAGTTTTACGGATGTGTTTTTAATGTTCATGCAAATCTCTTGAGGATAGATTTTAACAAATAATCTAGACTTTAGACCTATAAAAATCATACTCATGTTTATACTTTTGGTCTTCATCGATCTTCCTCTGATTTTGCATATATCTCTTCCTTTTTGTTGAAGCACATTGTCATTGATCAAAATCTTCGTGTATCAACATTCTCTCCCTTTTTGATTGATGACAACACTAATGTGTTATAGAGATGTATTTACTAATCTTCTCCCCCTGAATGTATGCACTTATCTTTCCTACAAAACAAAGATAGCTACATAGATTTCTCCCCCTTTGTCATCGACAAAAAGGAAGTAATAATTTGTAGAAGTATATAATTGTCAAACAAAGCAACCACTATCCAAAATCCATTTTCTTTTCTTGAGTGGGACCTGCAAAAAATAAATACAATATTGGTACCCACCTTTCAATAGGGTCCTAAAAGTTAGAACTTAGGAAACCAAACCCAATTTGGTTTAGTATCCTTTTTATAAATATAATTTTTATTATTATGAACACTATCCATAAATGCTTTAATATATTTATTCCTAATTAAAATATTGTTAGTCTTTGGAACCCAAATTTTAACTATCTTAGTTTCTTCTTTTGTTCTAATAGGTTCTCTTAATAACATTTGTTGTTTTGAATCAATATTCCTCTTAAAATTTGTATTTTTAGGATTTTTTGACTCTTTTATATATCCTAATCCATGTTTATTTGAGGAGGATTGAGAATTTTCTAAAATCTTAGATAAATTTTCTCTTCCTTTGTTAAAATTAGAGACATTTTTAGTGATGTTATCTAATCTAACTTGAAAACTATTATTTTCTAACTCAACTTGTCTAATCTTAGTTTTTAACTCATGATTTTCAGAGACAATTATATCATTCTTTGTCTTTTGAGTTTCAATTTCTTGACTTAAAAGTGATAATTGAGTTTCCGAATTTGAAAGAGACTCTTGAACTTTTTCAAGTTCTTCTTCTAGAATTTTCTTTTCATCTTTTAACATATCTCTTTCAAATTCAGCTTTGTTTTGATTTTCACAAGTTTCCTTGAGTTTCTTTTTAAGAGTTTTTATTGTGCTCAAAAGTTCTGTGTTTACATCAATTAAATCATCGAAAGTTAAATTACTAACCTCAGATTCTTGAGCCATAAAGCATACATTCGCTTGTTCATTGTTGCTATTATTATCACTTTCAGATGAAGATGAATCTAAATCGTCCCATGTTACAGAGAATGCCTTCTTTTTACATTTGTCTTTCTTATTCTTGTTGTTGAAGTTTTTCTGATTCTCCTTCTTTAGCTCCGGACAGTCTTTTATCATATGACCTTTCTTGTGACAATTAAAACATTCCATATTTGAGGATGAAGGTTTGTTCAAGAAATTCTTTTTGAAACCGTTTTCATTTCCTTTTCTATATTTTAAGAATTTCTTGAAATTTTTGGCAATAAATTCTAGATCCTCATTTTCAGACTCTGATTCTTCCTTTTCTGCGTGAAAAGCCACATTTTTTCTTTCCTGTGTTTGATCTTTCTTAGCTTGCATGTTAACTTCATAAGACATAAGGTTTCCAATTAATTCTTCTGGTTTCATTATAGATAGATCGTTTGCTTCTTTGATTACTAAGACTTTTCTCTCCCATTCATCAGTGAGTGAATTTAGAACTTTAGATACAATATCAAAATCCGTGTATTTTTCTCCTAGTCTTATTAAGGCATGATGAATGTCTTGAAATCTCGAGTACATGTCATTGATGGATTCATTCTGTCGCATTCTAAAGTTTTGGAACTGGTTCTTTGGCATGGAAATCTTTGTTTGTTTGACCTTGTTTGTGCCTTCATGTATGGTTCTAAGTGTACTCCATATCTGATGTGCAGTAGTACAAATGCTAACACGATTGAACTCATTTCTATCCAAAGTCCAAAATAACATATTCATAGCTTTGGCATTTGCACTAGCTTCATTCTTTTGAGTATGTGTCCATGTAGAATATTCCGTTGTGGGTACAATGAGTTCTGCTTGTGTTGCATTCCAGGCTTCAAAACTTGTTGCTTGCATATAAATCCGCATCCTTGTAGCCCAATAATTATAGTTTAGTCCATTGAATAGAGGGGGTCTTTGAGTAGATTGTCCTTCCGCAAATGTAGAGTTATAGGTAGATGTTGTGCTTGTGTTGTTTTCCATATTATCAATGTGTCAAATAACGGTGTTATGGTTATAGGACGGCCTTGCTCTGATACCAATTGAAAGAGTCTATGCGGTAGGATCGTATAATATGGAATAGTAAAATGCTCTAGGTAGATAGTAATAAGTAGTAAGTAAAGTAGACACCAAGACTTTATACTGGTTCGTACCTCTTGTCTTACGTCCAGTCCCTAAGCTCCTCTTAGGAATTCAACTAACCAACAACCCTCACTTAACCCGGAGGAATAGGTTTACAACTTACCCAAACAACCGAACGGGATTTCTTGCCTCAACTACCGAAGAGGACTTCAACTTGGATACAAAAAGTATTTTTGACTTGTTGTGTTCTTGATAACACTAATGAGTCAATTTAGTACAACTTTCCTATAATCTTATCCTCGAGAGTATACAAAGTGTTTGTGAAGATTTAGGAAATGTGAATTGCTATGAATCAAGAGATGTTATAGTTAAAACAGAGATTCAAGCAATTGGTTTGCTTTTGAAAACTTAAAAGAATCTGAAAGTATGTTCAAGTAAGTAGAGAGATTAAAGCAAGTAGAATTGGTAATTTGCAAATGTTAAAAACATGTATTTATACTTGTAGAAGAGTTGCATTTGTTTGCTAGAGGTGCAGGGAAGAGATGCTTCTATTTCCATTGGAGAATGGTTGCAACTCTTGGGAGGAAGAAGGTGTCTATTCAGAGAAAATTCGCAGTTGCAGATTCAGTCGACTGAGCAGGAAATTCAGTCGACTGAGCAGGAAATTCAGTCGACTGAAAATATACAGAGAAATTTTCAGGAATGCATTCAGTCGACTGTACAGGAAATTCAGTCGACTGAAACTGTGTATATTTGTAATTCTGTGCCAGTTTCAGTCGACTGGCCATGCCTGTTCAGTCGACTGAACTATAAAAATCTGCACAGTGAATGTGTACACAAAAATGTAGTTTTACGGATGTGTTTTTAATGTTCGTGCAAATCTCTTGAGGATAGATTTTAACAAATAATCTAGACTTTAGACCTATAAAAATCATACTCATGTTTATACTTTTGGTCTTCATCGATTTTCCTCTGATTTTGCATATATCTCTTCCTTTTTGTTGAAGCACATTGTCATTGATCAAAATCTTCGTGTATCAACAATACCTTGGCAAATAAAGTGTTGCGGTATGGATACTTTTGGTCAACATTGAACTATGATGCGATGGAATACGCAAGGAGTGTAACAAGTGCCAACGGTTCGTGAAGATTCCTAGATTGCCCCCAACCGAGATGACTCACATGGTTAGCCCTTGGCTCTTTGTGGTCTAGGGGATAGATCTAATTAGAGAACTTCTAATGGCGTGGGGCAGAGATAAGTATGCTATAGTGGTGATTGACTGCTTTACTAAGTGTATGGAAGCCGAACCCCTTACTAAGGTGTTAACGGCCAAGATCATAAATCTTTTTGATCAGAAACGTGATATGCAGGTACAGGGTTCCCCTTCAAATCATCTCAGATAATGGATTGCAGTTTAACAATAAGGAGTTCACTAATTTTAACCAAAAGAATGGAATAAATAAAATCTTCTCCATGGTAGCATATCCTTAGGCTGACGGACAGGTGGAGGCAGTAACAAAGTTCTGAACACATTCATAAAGAAGCGGCTGAAAAAAGCGAAGGGAGCATGGGTGGATGAACTTTCCCTAGCACTATGGGCATATCGCACTTCTTTCAAGATGGAAACATGACATACTCCTTTCTCATTAACTTATAGATCAGAAGCAATGCTACCAATGGAGACAACAGTGTCATCACACCAGAGGATTCACTATGACCCAAAAAAACGAGGAGCTGCTGAACATGTCGGTGGACTTGATCGACAAAAGGTGTGAGGAAGCCTCCTTTAGGGCCGAAGCATACAAGCAAAGGATAGTCGCACAATACAATTTTAAGGTCAAATACTTCCCGCTCAAGAAAGGGGACATAGTGTTGAAATGAATATTCCTCGGATCGGAGGCACTCAACCCAGTCTGGGAAGGACCGTACGTTATCCACAAAGACTTTGGCAATGGAGCTTTCATCCTCACCACAATAGGTGGAGCTGTATTTAGAAGAGCTTGGACTGTGCACCATTTCCGCCATTAATTTACTTAAATTTCTACTATTTTGCTAATTGTATCGTAATTCTGTAATTGAAACAATTATGTGATGGATTTTTATAAAATGTGCTTTCCTTAAAATCTTATTATGACAGGTAATGATTAGGAAACATAACTTTGTATTACCATTTGAATGTGATGGACTAACATTAGCGCTATGCGAGGAACATTTACTAGGTCCAGAGACCTGACTTCTCGACTCATGGGCAAAGCTGCATTATCATGAAATCTCCTCTCAAACTCCTTACGGGCAGTGGTGGACCAGAGTGATCCCTTAATCAGGTGCACATCATTGGCGATCAGCCCAAACTCCTTGCCGACGGTAGTGGACCATAGTGATCCCGTAACTGGGTGTCCATCACTGATGATCGACTCAAACTTCTTGTCGGTAGAGATGGACCAGAGTGATCCCTTAATCAAGTGTCCATCATTGACAATCAGTCCAAACTCCTTGCCGACGGTGATGGACCAAAGTGATCCCTTAACCGAGTGTCCATCACTGACGATCGGCTCAAACTCCTTACTAATGGTTGTGGATCAGAGTGATCCCTTAACCGGGTGTCCATCACTGACGATCGGCTTAAACTTCTTACCGGTAGTGATGGACCAGAGTGATCCCTTAACCAGGTGTCCATCATTGACGATCGACATAAACTCCTCACCGGTAGTGGTGGACCAAAGTGATCCCTTAACCTGGTGTTCATCACTGTAGTCAATAGTTTCAAACCCACGGAGGGTTATAAAGAACCCGACTTACCGGAAGTCATGACATGACATCCACCTAGTTGGTTCCCCCTTGGCGGGCAGGTCAAAATTCGGGCAATGACAGACAATGACTATTAGTTCAAGCTTATCTAAGGCACACACAAATTGCATAATAGCAATAAGCAGGAAGGGAAAAATAAAATATGCAAGGATAATTCACATACAAATCATGATTGTCAAACATTCAAATGTTTACAAGTTACAACCATAAGTATTAGGGAATAACATGCACTTAACCTCGCCCATACATCAGAATTGGTCGAGCGCAAATAATAGTGTTTGATACAAATAGAGAGAAAATATATACAACTATCTATCTTAAACAAAAGAAAACATGGATGGGGTGCAAGCGTAGTTTTTCACTTGGACTTGGACTTGGAGATGGTCTTCTTAATGTGACACTTGGAGTCTTTCTGCCTGCCTCCCTCTTTCTCTTCCTCTAGCTTGTCAGTGGCGGTTACATCGAGTTCTACTTGTCTCTTCTTCATATGTTTTATCTCTTCACGGGCTTCAAGCTTAACATGTGCCATCTCCTTGGGGAATCTCTACAGGACTTGTTGCTTCAAAGCTTCATCCCCGTCGAAGTCCTCAGTAGGCTCTATGGCACTTAGAATCTCGATGTCGGCTTCAACCTTAAGAGTCGCGATCATATCGGCTGCAACGACTAGAGGATCAGAGGGTCCTAGGGGCATGATCACTAGAGGCGGAGCTTCGAAAGTAATAATCACTTTTGATAGGCCCTTCCCTAAAGAACCACCTGTAAGGAAAAATTGAGAGCTATCAGATGTGGTTTTCCCAAAGAAAGCTCGAACATACTGAACACCGACATGTGGACTATAAAGAAGAATCCTACCTCCTTTGGGAAAGTTTGGATATTACTAAGAGGCTGAATATGACCCAAAGGTGGAGGCACTTCCAGAGACTGGCTGGCAATAGAAGTATCTGAAGAAACGTGGAAAACGGTTAGAGGAACATCATGCATGACAGTGTAGATGACCGGTTATAAAATCTGACCTTGTATTGTAGCTCTAGAGGTCGAGCCACCATCCTTTTCTTCTTTGCCTCTTCCTTTCGGGCTTTTGAGCTTCAGCGAGCTTGATGTAGCCTAGACGAACAACATCCTTCTCCTCTAATAAAAGTGAGCGTCAATTGCTTCAAGGCTAAAAGGTGGACCACCCTGCTCACTAGCAACTTTAGCTTCTTTGATTGCACGCTAGTGGATTGAAACCATGACATCCTGAAAGTCCCCCATCCATGCTAGGCTTTGCTCCTTGAACATCCTGAAGTAAATTTCATCTAGGAGTGGTCCAACTAGCTGTTCAATTTATCACACTCTGCTTGCAATTTTCCAACCTTAGAAGTCTCAATGGCCTTCCCATCAGATAAGGCTATGATCTTTGCCTGGAGAGAGACCCTCTCAGCTCTCAACTCTACAACCCTCTTCTTTAGATCAACAATGCCAGGCCCCACTTTCTCAGCTACCGTCCAGAGCTCGTCAAACCTCTTGGTAAACTTGGTTTTGACATTTTTATAGTCATCAAAGAGCTGCCCAGTCTTGTCATTATACTCCTTCTTGGCATTCTTGATGTTGGCAGAATGATCCCATCTCAACTGCTCCAATCCTTCAGTATGAGCAGCCTTAAGCCTCTCATTCTTGCTAACTTGTTTCTTAATCTCTTCGGTATATGGCCTCTCCAGAGCATCTACCACTCTCTTGTGGTCTATATCTTTTTGATGCGGTTGCTTTCTCAAATCAAAAATCTTTATGTTCTGCTCAACATTATTCTTGCTGATCTCTTCCCCGACCATGATTACATTGGCATGATACTCTAACAAGGCCTTTACACCACCCCATTTGCAAGATCAATTGCCCCTGTAAAGGAGAGAGGGGGTGCATAAGCAAGCAAGCAGGCCAAGGGATCTCTCGGTTGATATGATTGCTGAAATTCATCGAAGTTCGGGTCCATCGGATCAGTGATGATAACTGCTCCCTCTTTATCCTTCCCCTTATCTTTTCTCCCTGGAGGCAGGGACTACCCCTCCTCTCTTATCCATCTTCTCCTACTGTTTGGAAGCTTCTAATCGGATAAAGGAAAAGGAGAAAGATAGGGAGACTTAGAGGGATGGACTGGAGTACGGGATCTCGATTTACGGCCAGGATAGCAAGATCTTTTTCATAAGCTTCGGATCATGAAGGTAGTCAGAAACATAAATGTCTCCAGGAATGTAAGTTCCCTCCTCCTCCTCCTTAGAACCAAAAACTCGATGTAGGGCTTACTCCACCTCTAAATTAAATAAGCTATCTAATTCAATATGGTCAAAGGAGTGTGCCTCATTATGGTCCAAGGCAACGCGTTCGTTGTCATGAGAGTGAGGGCCACCCCTATACTGTCTTTGTATGGATGTTATCATCATTATTCCCTTAAGGTCCCAAGCTGACCACTTTTACGTGGTTCAGCCCTAAAGGAGCCTAACTTTCATTCCTCTGAACTTGTAAGGACAGTAGAAGCGACTTCTTATGGATCTATGGTCAAGAAGGGATTAGAAATAGAAGGCTGAGAGGATGGCTTTCACTCGTCTCACCGGTAGCTAAGTCTTTTCCTTTCTTCTTCTCAGCAAGCTTGTGAGTGGAAGGTTGCCTGCCTCTCCCGATTAAGCGATTGGTTGGTAGTAGTCCGAGTCACCTCAAATTATTGTCAGTAACTAGATGAGGAACCTCCCGGAATTCCTTCAGGATTTGCTGGAGTCTCTACAGCATGTCTTCTAAGTCTCCCCCATTCTCCACTCTCACCACACTTTTGAAGAAAGAAAAATTAGCATTTAATGCAAGATTCCGCAAAACTACACAAAGAAATAGGTGGAAGAAAGAGACTCACATCTAGAATGCCACTGATGAAACCATGGAGAGCTATCCCAAATGAAGCAGTATTCGCACTTTGAACATATTTTACTTAGTGTACAAGTTCTTAGCCGGCTTAAACTTACTCCCCATGTCAAGATAAATTAAAGGAGATGTAACATCCCTCGTTGTGAGGTCCAAAACTAACTGCTATGGATGCTATAGTCATCCATAATTATTAATTCTCAGTGATAAAATGCAGCTATGTTAATCATATCAATAATTAGAAGCACTTGAATATGAAAAAAAAATCAAACACAGTTTAAGAACAAATTTTCACATCTCATTTCGCAAATGATATTTCATATTCATTACATAATCCTAGTCGTAATCCCATGTTTAGAGAAAATATAATTATTACAAAATACTCCAAGAGCAACATATGAAGATGCCCTTTGGTTGATCAGAGTCGGATACTTGGCAATTATACAACTTTGCCATTATATCCAAATAGACAAAACCAAACTACACAATAGAAATAAATAAAGTCCCTAATAACTAGATTGCCTCCTGCATTTCTCCAGAAGCTTATTTGTATAATTGGAACCTGAAAGCCCTTACTTCCGACGTACCCAAATGAGTATTCGAGAGTTTAAGGGTAAAAACAAAAAATTCGGCTCAGACAACAGTCTGGTGTGAATAATAATCTACCATCTCGGACCAAATAGATACCTAGTGAGACCATGCCGCTAAGCGGAATGAGTTTTCCATCACTAGTATCTTAACTAAACATAACAACCATATACTGTGCTACTACAACCATAATGGTTAGAACATAGAAAATAACATTTATAATCATGCAACATATATTGGATTGCCCATCCCGGTTCATTAGATTATCCACCTTAATTTCAAATGACTACCCGTCACAATTTAAACTAACTACTCATCTTGTTTTAATCTTACTACCTGTCTTATAATTATATGGACTACCCATCTCACATATAAGCATATTTAGAATTATGTGGACTATCCACCTCACATGTAATTATTACTTGGATTACCCATCACCTACCATATTGATTACCCATCACATATGGTTTAACTATTTAAAACTTTGTGAACTATCCATCACACATATTCCATTTAACTTAAAATGATGTGGACTATCCATCACACATCTTATAGTTTTCCTAGGATGACTATGAACCCTTCATTATCCTCATAGAGACTATCCATCTCCAGCATGATGTGGACTAGGATGACTATGAAACCATAATTTAACAATTTAATTCATGTTACTCACATGTTTAGCCTAATTCTATTGGTGTCCTTAATCAGTTTATCTCCCCTTCAAGTTATAACATTTCAAAGTGACATACCTTGGTATCCTCAAACGATCAATGTCAAATTCATTTAAGAAAATGCATTGGTATCCCCAGTGATAAAGTCTCATTTACAAAACATTTAGTTTGTCGAAACTAATCTACTTTGGTGTCCTCAATAATAGTGTCGACATCCATAATCAAAATAGCATTGGTATCCCCAATGTATAGAATCGATGTCATAAAATAATAGGCTCACCGCCCTTTTTAAGTTAATAAAGATCAATGTCGAAGTCCATCCATATTGGTGTCCCCAATGATAGTGTCAAAGTTTACAAATTTTAAAATGTCATGGTATCCCTAATGACAACGTCAAAATGGAAAACATAAGGCTCTCCGCCATTGATGAAGATAGGAGACACTCATTGACCCTCTACCCAAGGTAAAACCAAACATAAGTTTATTTAGTATAAATTCATGTTGAAGATAACATTGTTGACTTCCATAAACTATAGGCTATCCACCTATTAAAAAAACTTCAAACCTTTATAAGTTATTTGGTTAACTACCAAAGATATAGGGTCATTGACCCTCTTAAAACATATACCTCTTCGCCCTATTAAAACATCTTTTATTTATATAAAAACAAGCCTCTTCGGCATTAAAATATAAGGTGCAACATCGTGGCCAAGCAACATCTACACTAAAACATGAGGTCACCGACCTTGATGCACATCGACCCCCAAGACCCTTGACGCTGTCATAAAACTTGTACACTTAAGTTACTTCGGCTACTATGCTGCTTTTTATATAGAGTCGAAGACATAATGGTGGTGTCATTGCCTTGATTTGGAAAACAAACAAAGAGATGAGATGCAACATCGTTTAAAACAGTGATGAAGACATGCGACGACGTTAACATCGACACTAAAGCTTTTAAAACGCTCAGATGAATCACGAAGACAACATTGCCACCGATACTACATTATCGACTTTGGCCTACTTGGAAACATTACATAGCTACCGAAGTAACTATCTTATGCTTTCTTTCACTTCGATGTCGACACTCATGGATGCGACCTTGTCTTAGGCTCGGCGACGTTAGGATGGTATGGCACTATCGTAACTTATGTGAAAACTGTTTTATTACTACTTTAAGCAAAAACTTTTCACCAAATCTTATTTCCTGTCCAATTTCTACTGGATAAAACAATTTCTTTACAAATCCTTTTCAGAATTACTGTCAAACTAAACTTTCAAGTTTCAAAACATATTTTAATTAATTAACTAATATACTTAATTAATTATCCTTTTAAATGCTCATTTAGCATAACAAATTCACAATAAATTAAAATCACTTGGTAAAAATCTAAAAAAATCACAAAAATTAGAGAATACCCTTTTCTTTACTATATAAAAATTTCAGAGCCAAAATCCATAATTAATTATTTTAAATAATTAAAACTCGAAATTAAGTTATTTCCTCCTTAGGAAATTCATAAAATGGTCTATATAACTTGAAAAATTATGAAATTAAAACCCATATCCAAAATAATGTTTTATACAACATATTAGAAAATGAAAGTATTTGGAGATTAAAACCTTAGGTTTTACCCTTAAAACTCATTTAAACAATTTCATAAATGTTCCAATAACCATTACTCAACCCAAACAATGATTAAACAACCATATCTTAGCAAAACAAACATCAATCATTTGGGTATTATCCATAACCGAATTCAAAAGAAAAAACAGAGATAGAAAATTTATTATTCACCTTTAAAATTAATGTTGGAGTTGAGATTTGATTTAGCTCTTGAATCCCTAAGTTTTAGTTTGTAAACCTCCTTTGATTTTGCCCTCCCTAGGTTGATTAATAGCGACCTTCTTATCTCTTTCTTTTGATTGTTTTTGTATGAATAAAATGAGAATGATATGAGGGGAGAGGTTTTAAGGGACTAAAAGGTGAATCTATCTATTTTGCCCCTCTTGTGTATCCTCTAATGTGTTTTAAGTTTTAAAACGATCTTATTACTTAGTTCATTAAGGCACGACCTTAATATTTTCAAATCTCATTCTCCTTCATCATTTACATTATTTTGTTTAATATATCCAATTAAATGTCCTGGATAATGGTAAACTAAAAATAGGAGTGTTACAGGGTTCTCTCCTTAAATAATTTCGTCCTTGAAATTCAGTAAGTACTAAAAAACAAGCATATCAAACATGCAAACAATGCTAGTATATCCTACCAGCTATCTAATCTATATACAACAAATATAGAACATACCATCATAATAGCTCATGATAAGTATCCCTAATCCAATCATCTATCTCCCAAGTATAGTCTTTCTCGTTATCGCTCCACTGAACTTTCACCAACTTGACCCACTTGTTCCTTAATCTCTTCTCATCTATTGCTACAACTCGAACTGATTGTCTCACAAAAGTCAGATCCAGTTCTACTAATAAATCTTCCAATGCCCGGAGCAACAGTAGGCTCTGGATCATCCATATATTTCCGTAGATGAGAAATATGAAATACATTGTGGACTCCTGCTAAACTGCTTGATAAATCTACTTGATATGTAAGCTTTCTGATCCTCTCTATAATAGAGAATGGTCCAACATATCTCGATGCCAGTTTCCTTGACTTTCTAAATCGTACGACACCCTTCATCGGTGATACCTTATTATAAACTTTGTCTCCAATTGAGAACTCAAGATCCTTACGCCTCTTATCTGCGTAACATTTTTGCCTAGACTAAGCTTCTCTCATCCTATCCTAGATTAACTCAATCTTCTTTGTGGTTTCTCTTACCATATCTGGATCAAGGACCAATCTGTCTTCGGTCTCTAACAAACATACTGGTAATTTGCACGGCCTACTATATAAATCTTCAAAAGGCGTCATTCCTATACTAGTCCGATAGCTATTATTATAGGAAAACTCAACCAAGTGCAAATGGACTTTCCACGACCCACCGAAATCTAGTACACATGCTCTCAACAAATCCTCAATTACCTTATTGACTCTCTCTGTCTGCCCATCTGTTTGAGGGTGATATGTGGTACTCATCTTAAGCTTGGTACCTAGTACTTCCTATAGACTCTTCCAAAATTCATTAGTGAACAATGCATCCTTGTAAATGACTATACTACTAGGAATCCTATGTAGTTGAACTATATTCTTCGTAAACAACTGTAAAGTTCATATTTATTAGTTCTCTGATCATCATAAGGGGACATCTTCATATGTCGCTCTTATCGTATTTTGTACATGTATATGTGATCTGAACGTGGTTAACGTCTGAGATTATGTAATTAAATCTTAAATTGAAATTCATAAGAAATGAGAGATTCTGTTTTGTTGAAGTTTAAAAGTTTTCATATTCTTTTGTTTTTGTGTTGCCAATAGTTTTAAGATTCCGATTTCGTTCACTCAGAAATAACACCTATGGATGACTACAGCATCCGTAGCAGTTAGTTTTGAGCCTCCGGAAGTGGGATGTTACAATTCACTTCTTCTCTTTTATTTTCCTCCCTTCTACGATTTATGTGTATATATATAATATTTTAAAAAATTTAGAAGCAGTGGAGGGCAGATCTTCACTACTTGGATTGGAAAATATGAGAAGAGAGGTAAAGAGTTAGACCTTTATTTATAAGCACTCGCATGGGATGCGACTGCAATAATGCCTCAACTACCGGGACGCGATTAGCAAGCAGTATGCCAACTTTTCCAACTTAGGATACCTAGACCCTGGCCCAACGAAATTCTTACTCACATAATTATACTGGACATTTTACCCAATCTTCTTCTCGGACCAATGTTACACTCATGGCATGGGATGACACCACCAACGTACAAATATAGGTCTTCTCCTTCGAATGGTGTAGAAAGAACTGGAGGCTTTTTTATATGCTCTAATAAGTCAAGGAACGTGGCCAAGCAGTTATTTGTCCATACAAACTTCCCTATCTCCTTCTTGAGCCCTTCAAAGAATGAGACATACTTATCAGTAGCCTTTGTGATGAATCTACTTAATGCCGCTACATTATCGTTCAGGCTCTGTATATCCTTCCGAGTTTCAGGGATTTTGATATCTTTCAAAGCTTGGACTTGTTCGGGGTTAGCCTCAATTCCCCTAGTGTATACGATGAATCCCAAGAATTTCCCCGAAAAAATCCCAAAAGAACATTTTAGCTAGTTCAGCTTCATTCCAAATTTCTATAGAATTTGAAACATCTCATCCAAGTGTGAGATGCGATCCTCAGCCTTTTGCGATTTTACTAGCATATCATCAACGTACACCTCCATCAACTTTCCAATCTCACCAGCAAACATCTTGTTGACTAAATGTTGACATATCCTCCCTGCATTCTTGAGTCCAAACGTCGTGACTTTATGGCAGTAGAGTCCTACGTCGGTGATAAAGCGGTGTGTTCCTGATCCAGAACATACATCGCAATCTGATTGTATCTAGAGCGTGCTCCATAAAAGATAAAAGTTCGTGCCTTACGGTTCCATCTACCAACTAGTCGATCCTTAGGAGCGAAAAGCAACCCTTAGGACAAGCATCATTTAGGTTGGAGAAGTCAATACATGTCCGCTATTTTCCATTTGACTTCCTAACAAAAACCGAATTTGCAATCCATTTCGAGTACCAATACTCTCTGATGCAATCATTTGCTAACAAGGTTTTCACTTCCTCATTAAGTGCTGCAGACCTCTTTGGACCCATACTCCTTTTCTTTTATTTCACCGGGGGTTTCCTTGGGTCAATATTCAAGGCATGACATGCAATCGAGGGGGGATTCCATACATATTTGCGTGGGACCAGGCAAACACATCCTAGTTATCCAATAAGAATCCTATTAACTATACCTTGAGATCCTGTTCTAGCCTGGATCCGATCTTCATAAGTCTCATCGAGTCATTGCTGTTTATCTCCACAAATTCCATCTCCTCTTTAGGCTCAGTTGCGGCCCCCTCTCCTCCATCCCTTGGGTCAAGTTCATTATGAGAATCGCTCGTGAACCCGAGGGGACCTCCTTTAATTTCTATGCGATAGAATTTTTGTTACAGAGTGTAACCTTTGTACCTTTCCATTTCTCTTACTGAATTTTCTATCGGAGTTCTACCACATAACATTCCCTGGCGGCGTCTTAGTTTCCTTCCACTGCTCCTACCCTGTTAGCCATAGGGAATTTCTTGGTCAAGCACCACTGGGCTACTACGACGTGGAAATCTAATAAAGCAGGTCACCCTATGAAGGCATTGTACATCGAGAACCCATCCACCAAAATGAAAGTTTGCTTTCGTATGGCTGATCAGGGACAATTCCTATCTCAACAAACAAAGACTTCCCAAAAGCATCGTGCCTTCTCCCGTAAAGCCATGCAGTTGCTAGTTGCATGGTGTGCCATACTCTATGCATAATCCCATCTTGTCAAATGTGTCTTTTGAACATAATGTTTATTAAGCTCCCACTATCTATAGAATCCTATGTATTTCTACCGGGCCAAGCATTGCCGAAATCACTAAAGGATCCGTGTGTGGGTATTTCTTACCCCGTAAGTCATTATCGTTGAAGGTTACCTCATCCTCGTGACACGTGGCCTTAGTCCTTCACTCCTCACCATAATGTACACGAAAGCTTCTCCGCTTCTTAGGGACTTTGCATATCTTTCCATCTCAGCCCAATTTCTATCGGCTATGTAAGGCCTCCCATCCATTTCCCGATTAGAGCTGGATCCTTCTCCTCCATTCCCGGGCGGGATTTTCTTCGAGACCTAGTTTATGGTAGCCGAAGGAGCATTCGGGTTTTTGATATATTGCTCCAACTTCCTCTTCCCGATGTGCTATTCTATTATATCACACAAATGACGACATTCGTTAGTGTTATGTCCATGGGATTAGTGAAATCTACAATACTTCCCCGTATTCATCTCAACTTCGCTTTCTTTCTTTGGCGCATGCATGTTGTATTTGAGTTCTGCTTGCGTGGCGACTTAGATGTTCTCTAAGGTATCATTCAAATCATGTAAGTATCAAACCTCATTCCAGGATTGAACCTTTTCTACTCCATTTTCTTTCTGCCAGAGTTGTTTTGGTTATTATTTTTCCTATTCTCAACACCATTAACTTCATCATTCTTAATAATGGCATTCACACTATTAGATGCTTCTGATGGTTTGGCAGTCATTCCAGCTTATAGCCTACTATGGCTTCGTATAGTCACATATATTTTGTTGCCTCGTAGAAGAAATCTTGCAAAGTAGCGGGCATCTCCTTAGTTAATCTCCAGGCCATCTTCATGTCGGGATGCATGCCCCCATACAATGTTATAAGGGTCAATCATTCGTCAGCGTTCTAGACACCGGCGGCTGCACCATTAAAGCGAGTCAAGTACTACCGCACTGTTTCATCCTCTTGTTATTATACATCTGATAAAGAGTATGGGTCCTTGGGCTATTCCATATAAACCCAAAATTGGTTGATGAATTTATCCTTTAACATTTCACAAGCATGGATTGAGCCAGGGGAAAGGCAGCAAAACCACATACCCATCAAGTCTGACAGAAAAAGAGGGAAGCACTTGCACAAAACTTCCTTCATTGCTCCACCCATCAACACCTGTTGTGTATATCATTACAGATGCACTATTGGAATAGTCAGACCTTGATAATGGTCTATAGTGAGCATTCAAAAATTCCTAAGATTCCAAGTAGTCCCTATCTCCATGGAAAACAGGCCACCCACTCTTGCCCCTATTCCACACTCTATTTGCTCACGACGGACACACTCCCTTATGATCTGTTCCATCCAGTCTTCTGGCTCCAAGGAGAAGCGAAGCTAGGTTGACCTCTCCTGCCGAGGTGAAAGACTTCTTTTGTATCTTCTATAATGGCTTGTCTTGCAATCCAGGCTCCATTCTCTGCTTTGGGATCATTCGCGATGATAAGCTTGTCTTCCATCAATTGCCATTTCTACTAAGACTGGAGAGCATTGCTTAGATCAGGAAGGATCAACCATGGTCGACCCTAGTTCACAACTTCTCCTGTTTAGTTCGGTGTTGAATCGGTCCTTGGGCATGGTGTTCGGTTGAGTTCTTGCTCAGTCTGTTGTTCGATTGAGTTCTTTCTCAGTCTGTTTCCTTGGCATTTACTCGTCCTACTCCTCGATTTTCTTGGTATGATTTTCCGCTAGAGTATGACCTCCTTCGTCTTCTAGATCCATGGGAATGCATTCTCCCTCTTACTTCAGTGTTGTGTGCGGTTAGTTGCATCTGCCTCAAGCTAGTCATGATTTGGTCCATAATAGCTTGCTGCCGGGCATAGGCATCAAGATCCACCATAACTCTATCCAAATCACCCCTAGTGATGGTGTCTAATCCTAGAGTACTAGATGAATGGTTGCCTTGATCGGTAGTATCTTGGTTAACATTCCCGTTGGTACCACCAGTCTTGCTTTTAGATTTAGCAAACATGCTAAGAAAGCTCTCAATGAAAGCACCAAAAATGTTTGCACAAAAACTTAACAAATACCTTTAATCGAATTTATAGCAATATATTCAATAAAAATATAATGCAAGAAAGTAAAGGACACATAGATATATAGTGGTTCGGTCATAACTAGCCTACGTCCACTGTTCATTTTATTCCTTTTTTTATATTTGATCTTTTACAAGTATTTATATGTAAAGTAGAATGATATATTACTGAATATTAGAATTTGAAAGCTCTATTCGGTAGAGTTTAGAGGTTCCAAAAATCATCCCTATGGTTGTTAGAAGCTTGGATATTTATACGAATGTAGAGGTAGAGAGGTCACTCCAATAAATTAGGAATATATAACTTGCTCGGTTCAGTTATTTCCATATATACAAGATACGATCAAAAATTTCCATATATAATCACATTTCGTTCCATAAATAGTTTGTTTGGTTTGACTGAAGAGGCACTATTCGAGGCCAATTGGTTCGGTGGATGGATGCAGACACTTTGCTGGTTAGATTCTTCCATGTCTCTCCTTAGTTCGGCCTTCTCACCTTCTCCTTATTCGACCTCAAAATGGACTGAACACAACACTTTGTCCGGCATTTTGCATGTTACCACTATGCATAGGACAACATTCTTGGTCCGATGAATTACTTCCAAAAAGGAATTACTGTTCTGTGCTACGACCTACCGAACATAGATTGTTGTTCGGTGCCATAACCTACTGAATAGTGATTGTTGTTCGGTGCCATATCCCACCGAACATCAGTTGTTGTTCGGTACCATAACCCACCGAACAACGATTATTGTTCAATGCTATGACTTACCGAACAATGATTGATGTTAGTGCTATGATTGCCAAACAGCAGTGGCTGTCAAGTTCAATCTCAGAGCCAGGCAGGGTTGAGAAAGTAAGCCTTTGATTCCTTCATCCTATGCTTCCTCCTTTCGTATCCTTCCTCTGCTTTCTGACTACCCTTCGACACCATTTGTCTTCTCACTAGCCTACTCTACCGAGTCTCGAACCCTTGGGTGCAAATGCCTATAAAAGTACCAAAAACATCAAATGAATTAATAATTAATATTTCTTAAACATTAAGTAATTTAATTAATTTATAACATTTTATAAACTAATTAAATTACATGGTTTTTCGGATAATTCACAAATGTGGTTATGAGACTTAAATGTGTAAATTCAGTCAGTGATTAATATTGAATAATTCAAATATCAATGTTAGTATGACAATTTGATCAAAATATCGCTTATATATCTTTTTCGATAAAATCTGATTTCACATTTCCTTAAGCAGTACCTTCAGTAATGATTATCTATGCACATTCTCTTCGGTGATGCTGTATTACTTTAGGATTTATGGAATTTGGTTTTGGTAAAAATTTGAATATCATCCGTATTCAACTCAGTTAGTCTATAAACAATGTCCTAGATTCAATAATAACATTTATTATTAATCACACTACTCTGGCCAGAGTAGAGCTTTTGACTTTGAGTTGACTACAGCTGATCGTGATACTAACCACGTATAACCGTGGAGATGAATTCTCCGATGAATATTGTTTCACCCTAATGCTTCAACTCAGACATAACTATAGTCACTGGATGGATCTCCATGCCATAAATGAAGTATAATTAAATTAGAGTATTCACATTGAAGCTCTGTGGTATTCTCAAGTTAAAATAATTGCGTAACATTGTTATTTTGAAATTTCCCATTTAAACTAGCTGTTATTAACCAAGAGGAAACTCTCGGACGATTCATTCCATAGTTTTCCAATAACCACGAGTACGTAACCCCTTGGTGCCCCTAATAGCCATGAGTAGTACACTGCCTAGCATTTAGAGGGCAGTACCCACTCTGATCTCAACAAATGTATCGATATCCTTTCTTGAAACATCTCACCAGGAATATGTAAGGTAATATGTTACTTTATATTGTGATAATTTTCTTATGATTATAACTCCTTGTGATTACTATTACATAACATATCATTTAAATATTTTCTATTTTAATATCGCTTAATTAACATACCACAATACAACAAGTATATAATAGAAAATTAAACACCTGTATTACGTACAAGATTGGTTAAAGGGTTAGAGATATGTAAAAGGTTACATAATTTCCCCTCAGGTGTAACGTATCGGGTTTTGCCCGCTCGAAAATCAACATCCGTACTTCACATTGTACTAGAATGCCGCAGATTCGACCGTTCAAATCCGATTCGCCGGAGCTATAACACCATTAAGTATAACAACACAGCGGAAGAAAAGAAAACAATGATATCATATACAACTCCAATGAATACAATATCCAGAATGATATACAACAATGATATCAATATGATACAACAATATCAGAGATAAATAATGATACAGCGGAAAACAGAAATGATAACTCCAAATGATCAGTCAGAGAGACTGACTCCAAAATGATCTTCAATGTCAAGCTCGAACCACAAAGAGAAGCAAGTGCGGTCCTGAACTCCAAATACTGAACTGGCTCCAGATAATCTACTAAACCTGAATATCTGAGAAACCCAACTCTAGACTGCCCGTGTGGAAAATGGTGGGCACCCAGAGTTTAGAAAGGGAACAATAAACTCCGGATCAGTCATGGGACTGGTGTGAGCAACAAAAACAGTTTATCTTTAAACAACAACAAAAGGATTTTAAACATTGAAATCCGCAATGCTTTTGGAAAATGAAACTACCATAACACCTCCCACCACACACACAATGCAAACGCAGAATTGGAGGAGATTTCTTCTTATGATAGTCAAACATGCTTACTACGCAAATCATTGGATATTATCATTAGTGCATAGTGTAGAAAAACATTTCGAAAGTATAATATTAATCTTAGCCAGCATAGACATTCTGAACTATGCCTACTATAGCTACCATCTAAACAGTGGGGCGCCACCATAAGTAAATGGTAGGTTCTACAACTAATACCGTACAAAGTTCGTATTGGAAGAATGGATTTCCAACAAATGGTCAGGCTAAGGAACTTCCTTTCCTCCTGCCGAATGGGATCGCCTCTGGCGGGACGTCCCGAGAGACAAACTGCTCTCTGCCAACAAGGCCGGGTTACCCCTGTAACAGGTAACTCACGAATATGCCACCCCCCGGTCCTTTGGGACCTTTATCCGAGGCCTCGATAACCAACATCACACATAATAAAGTGTATCCACATGAGTAAGTATCTGGGCTCCATACCATGACACCACCCTTTTCCAGAAGGAAATGACATACCCTAAAGGGCGCGACCCTCATAACCTTGCCGCAACGATCCTGTTTCGACCATTTCCGGGTTGTGAGGCCCTGACGAAGTCTCGTCCACAAAGCTACGCTTTGTCACAAAGCCATGCTTTGGGTCAACAGATGATCAACCTATGATCACAAAGATAAATGATCAAACAAATGATCATATCACAAATGATCAAACACTGATCATCACACAGCAACACTCAGCATGCCACATTACCAAATTGGGAATATATCGCTGATAAATTTCAACTACATAACCTCTGAGCTCGTACGTCTCAGAGAAGGGTGTTAAGCTAAGAGAATAAATTCTCCGCCACCAACAGAAATGTATTTGAAAGAAATCGGCTTTATATCTCAAAGTGTAATGTCAGACATACAATCCATACAAGTCTGTTCCGGGATCGAACAGAACCGAAGGCACTTCTCACGAAGCCCTTGCAAATCCGGATAATTTCCAATCACGTCCGGACTTCCCGTCACTAAGGATGATAAAACCTCTATATCGAGGATCAGCCGATGCAGAGTAACTCGACGGTAATCCTTCCGTTTTCAAAAATATCCGGTCTTCAACACCGGTCTTCAAATGCTATCCATATACGACGTATCACATATTCGGAATGGGTTATACGACCCAAAGGTCCTCTCCCGGCTAAACCGAATAGTGACCGTAATATTTAAAAACATATGGATATGAGATTTCAATTAAGTCACAACTTATTACTCAAAACTTCTTTTCAAATGGTTAAAACAAATTACCATTTTCAAATCTTTAAACAAAAAGATTCAACCTTTACGGTTTAAACAGTTTCCACACTTTAATCTTTCAAACAAAAGATTCATTCACAGATTTTCCAAATTAATTTCCATTTCAGTTTAACTCGTTAAATCTTTAAATCAAAGATTTAACTTATAGCTTTCAAAACAATCCCATTTCAAATGATTTAAACCAATCATTATTTTAAATCTGTTAAAAATAACCGATTCAAATCATAGCTTTTCAAAACAATTTATTCATAACTTGGAAAACCATTTTTCAATTCAATCTTGAAATTCCTTTAATTAAACTGGAATTTCATTTCTTATCTGAAAGCTTTTATTCTTTTAAAACAACAGTTTTATTTCAGAAAATCTGATTCATTCATACGAGTTGAAATCCTTGGGTTAAATTCAAATTCCCAAACTTTATACTTTTAAAATGGTTTAATTCATACAAACACATTTATAACATTTTCAATCCCTAGTTTCAAATCATAGGATTCAATTTCAAACTTGAATTCAAATTTAAATCAAATTATTTAAATTTTCAAAACTCGATTAAGTTATTCAAAATAACTTTTATCTTTGAAATTCCATTTCAAAAACTTTTCACTTTAAATTCCAAATTCCAATTTCAAAATCAATTGAAATTAAAATTTAAATTTCAAAAACATCAAATTTAAATTATCTGTGACTTAACTGATTTCCACGTGAAATCCATATTTGTGTGTGTAAAAGTGTAGTCCAGGGGTTTCACACAATAGTGCAACACGATTCAATCATCATAGATTAAAACACGGAAATATAGTTGATAAACGATATAAACTATATCGCTTATCTTTATTCACAGATCACAGATATATACAAATTTCAGATAAATAAATTACATCATAGATAATTAACTACAGTACAGATCACACACAAATCGTAATATGTCATAAGGCATCACAATCCAGAGATATCAAACAATTCATCCATTCAATAAAATCCAAACATTCATAACTTGGATCAATAAATTATCTAATTAATTTAAATCAGATTAATTACTTATGAATAAATTACTAATCCTGGTTAATTAATTAATTACAAACTATTTTAATTAATTATCATTTAATCATTTATTAATTAACCTTTGATAATAAATTAATCAACCTTTAGTTATTAATTAACCAATCTTAATTAATAAATCCATCACCCTTTAATCATTAATTAATTAACCTTAAATTAATAACCCTTAATTAATTATATTAATTAATTAACTCTTTATTAACAAATCATCCCTTAATCACTTCATTAATTACACTTAAGTAATTATACTTATCAAATCATCCAATGGTTTACTTAAATTAATTAAACTAAATTAATCAACTTAGATAATTCAAATTTATCTAATTAAATATCTTGAGTAATTAATTCCTTTAATTACACTTAAACGATCCCATAATTGATTTTCTTTAATTAATCAATCTAATTAATTATAAAAATTATTTTTATTCATTAATTATAAACCAAATCTTAAAATGACCTTTATTACTATTAACAATCCTAAATTTCTTTTCTTAAGAAATTTAACTTAGATAAACCCTTATTAATTTCAAATTAATTTATCCTTAACCAAATATTAATTATTCCTAATAAATTTACTTAAAACTTAATTAACGAGTTTAAAACTCATAATTACCCAATTAATCCAGTTATTAATTAAATTTGTCAATCCGTTTAATTAACTTATTAATTTAATGAATCCAAATCATTAAATTCTAACTTAAAGATTTTTAACTAAATTCCTTTTTAAATTTCAAATCATTAAAGTATATTTTAACTTTACTTATTTACCTCATTTTAAAGTTATAAGCTTTATTTTATTTCAAACCTAAGATTCAAATTCAAATTGAATTTAGATTTAAAAATTCTAATTAAACTTGGTTTTAAATTCTATTTCAAATTTTATATTAAATTTTAAAAATCTGAAACTGCCAGGCTTTACCTTTGCAAAAGCCTGGGACAACGTTTATACTCGAAACAAACCAAAACTGCTTCGAGTCCCCTACCCAAAAACTTCGAGTTGTTCTCGCGAAAAACTCGCGTCCTACCCGAGATCCATCTTCTTCCAAAAGCCTAAATCGACTGACACACAAACGAATTCGTGCACGTGCACGCTGCCGTTGACCAACTCCAAGTGATGCTACAACGTTGAACAAGTCGACGATGATCCACGCATCGATTCTCGATCGCCAGAACTCCAAAAATTTCTCGAACTCGAAATCGAGAGTTCGAGCCAAACCTGGAAACAGTAACCCAACCTCAAACCAAAACCTGTCATCACCGATTGCTCCACGCTCCGACCACCAACGGCTACCCAACTCCAGCCGTGAACTCATCTCCCTTCCCTCCACCAAACCCCAAGGTCGCGTGGCACTCGATACATCGTAGGCGGAGGACGATACAAGGATGTCAAACCTCACCAAACTAGGTTTAGAAATTTTAAACCTTCGTCGCCGCCTCCACAAGGCTTTGATCAACCTCCGACCATTTTTCCTCAACCCACGGCAGACTCCTCTACCTCCAGAAAGAAATCCACTCCTTCCAGTTGCCTAGATCAACCCCGGCATCTCGAAATGCCAATAACAGGAAACTACAAACTGCTCAAAGTCTTGATCACTAAAAATTTGAATCTTTGCTTTAAAATTCACATTTAAGTATGCGTATTCAATTTATATTCATGAAATTGTGAGTTAAGAAACTCGAAAATTACCATATATGAAGATGGTTCTGTAGTTTTGAGCATTTCCAGTGATATCACAAGTTTGTTCACTTAAACAAGATTTTAAAACTAAAGTTTATGGTATAGCAAACATATTTGTTCAAGACTTAAGTCTGAACATGGGTTGAATCGAGATCAAATAAATTTTGAACCAAGTTTGAGCCTGAAAACTAGAACAGGGATCAGGGGAGTTTTTAAACTGCAGATATGCACATTCAAATATTCACAAAGGCTTGAACAAACATATAACATAAAACAGTCATAAGCACAGAGATTTCCATATTTATTTAAATTTTCAATTTAAAAGTTTACTCACTTGGACAAGAAGAAAGAACAGAGCAGGTTTTTTTTAAAGGAAGAGTTGCTCACCTGGTTTTGTCGAAGCAGAGAAGAACAACAGAGTTTGATATATCACTGGCTTGTGAAAATTTGCAATTGCTTTTCTCTTTTTTTTTTCTTTCTTTCCTGATTGAATGAACTTGAGGTTGAAAACAGTGATGCTTATTTTCTGGTTTTCAATGTTTTGATGAAGAGGGACAGAGCAGAGCATTCCCATTTGAAAACTGTAGTTGTTTTCTTCTTTAATCCCCTGGTTTGATTTTTTTCTTTTCTGCTTTTGATGTTTAAATTGAATTTTTGTTTGAGTTTTCAAGAGGATGCTTTGCTTCAGTTTTCTTAGCTTCGAATGAATGAGACTGAGATGAAAAGGCTTGATAAAAGAATAAGTTTACAAGTGATAAATCTTGTACAAGGTATATTATTTTATACAAGTTAATATAATTTGCTTTGTACAAATACCAGAGATTCTTATTTGTTTTTGGAGGCTGAAGTGATCTATCTTGTGCGTGCATTAATTGATGTTGTACCACTTATGTTTTCTTTTCACTTTCAGCTGTACAATATAACCTTTCTCGGCTGTACAATATGAAGATATTGTTTTGCTTAAGTGTACATAGATGTCTTGCATTAATTGCTTGGCTTGTATTGCAAGCCTTTACTTGTTTACATACTTAGGTATATTTTTGTTTTCTTGTTTCTCAGCCTGCATACTTACTTTTATATTTGAATGCAAACCTCTTTCCCTTTTTCCTTTTCCTCATGTATTTTTGTTTCATATTCATAATAATTGTCTTGTATTTCTCTCTCTCTCTCTCTATATATATATATATATATATATATATATTTTACTTTAAAACATGCATGAGTTTCCATATTTGCATGTTATAAGAATTTGTTAATGCATTTACTTATATTTTTACATATTTGAATGTAGGTTGTTTTCTTTCGTTTTGTTATTATTACTTTAAGATACAAGTGAACTTCTAATTTTTATTAAATCTTTCTTTATTATTTTTATTTGTTTTATTTATTTTTAAAACCATTTATTTACAATTTAAATTCAAGTCAAATATATATCTATATATACTTACAAACTTTTAAATTGAAATGATTCATACAGAATATACTTGAATCCGGGGAAACTCGCTCCATTTTATCGATTTATTTTACTATCTTTATCCAAAAATTTATTTAATTATTAACTTAAATTAAATAAAAATCTAGGGTCGTTACAAACTTTCCCCCTTAAAAGAATTTCGTCCTCGAAATTACCAAGGAGATACAAAGATAGATGAAGAATGTTTCATTGAATCAAACTGAATATCTATTCTGCATTTGGCTCACCAAATCAGAATATCAATAACAGATACAAGAACGAATCTGTTGAATTTTTCACAAGATACTCGAATGATCCAGATCTACGAAATATGCAGTGGCATCGGTTAGTTCGAAAGGATAACTAACCATTCGTAGAATATATTGGGACCCAAAGAATAGATAGATATATGGATACGATTTCAAAATTTTCAGTTTAGAAATTAAAGCATATCTATCAACCATAACAAATCAAAGCAACCAATACATCCATACAAACAATTTTTGGTCCAGTTGGAGTTTATTATCCCATTTTAATATATCGAATCTTTTCCTGAATCTACCAGAAATTATCGAAGAATTGAGAAAAAATGCTGAACAAAAGAGATTGATAGAGAAAATATTGTTTCCACTATTGTTACAGGATATTGACCATTTCATAGTCTCTTCCCTGTCCCCTATCTCATCCTCTTCTTGCACTCATACTCACTATCAGTGGATAGTAAGAGAATTTACTGAGGTATTCGAACGGATATCTGAGAATTACTCATTCTAGAGTTTACTTCACTCTATCTCTAATGAGCTACTTAATGTGTTATACTCCTGAGCTAAAGTTCAACCTTAGCTCTGATACCACATGTAACGTATCGGGTTTTGCCCGCTCGAAAATCAACATCCGTACTTCACATTGTACTAGAATGCCGCAGATTCGACCGTTCAAATCCGATTCGCCGGAGCTATAACACCATTAAGTATAACAACACAGCGGAAGAAAAGAAAACAATGATATCATATACAACTCCAATGAATACAATATCCAGAATGATATACAACAATGATATCAATATGATACAACAATATCAGAGATAAATAATGATACAGCGGAAAACAGAAATGATAACTCCAAATGATCAGTCAGAGAGACTGACTCCAAAATGATCTTCAATGTCAAGCTCGAACCACAAAGAGAAGCAAGTGCGGTCCTGAACTCCAAATACTGAACTGGCTCCAGATAATCTACTAAACCTGAATATCTGAGAAACCCAACTCTAGACTGCCCGTGTGGAAAATGGTGGGCACCCAGAGTTTAGAAAGGGAACAATAAACTCCGGATCAGTCATGGGACTGGTGTGAGCAACAAAAACAGTTTATCTTTAAACAACAACAAAAGGATTTTAAACATTGAAATCCGCAATGCTTTTGGAAAATGAAACTACCATAACACCTCCCACCACACACACAATGCAAACGCAGAATTGGAGGAGATTTCTTCTTATGATAGTCAAACATGCTTACTACGCAAATCATTGGATATTATCATTAGTGCATAGTGTAGAAAAACATTTCGAAAGTATAATATTAATCTTAGCCAGCATAGACATTCTGAACTATGCCTACTATAGCTACCATCTAAACAGTGGGGCGCCACCATAAGTAAATGGTAGGTTCTACAACTAATACCGTACAAAGTTCGTATTGGAAGAATGGATTTCCAACAAATGGTCAGGCTAAGGAACTTCCTTTCCTCCTGCCGAATGGGATCGCCTCTGGCGGGACGTCCCGAGAGACAAACTGCTCTCTGCCAACAAGGCCGGGTTACCCCTGTAACAGGTAACTCACGAATATGCCACCCCCCGGTCCTTTGGGACCTTTATCCGAGGCCTCGATAACCAACATCACACATAATAAAGTGTATCCACATGAGTAAGTATCTGGGCTCCATACCATGACACCACCCTTTTCCAGAAGGAAATGACATACCCTAAAGGGCGCGACCCTCATAACCTTGCCGCAACGATCCTGTTTCGACCATTTCCGGGTTGTGAGGCCCTGACGAAGTCTCGTCCACAAAGCTACGCTTTGTCACAAAGCCATGCTTTGGGTCAACAGATGATCAACCTATGATCACAAAGATAAATGATCAAACAAATGATCATATCACAAATGATCAAACACTGATCATCACACAGCAACACTCAGCATGCCACATTACCAAATTGGGAATATATCGCTGATAAATTTCAACTACATAACCTCTGAGCTCGTACGTCTCAGAGAAGGGTGTTAAGCTAAGAGAATAAATTCTCCGCCACCAACAGAAATGTATTTGAAAGAAATCGGCTTTATATCTCAAAGTGTAATGTCAGACATACAATCCATACAAGTCTGTTCCGGGATCGAACAGAACCGAAGGCACTTCTCACGAAGCCCTTGCAAATCCGGATAATTTCCAATCACGTCCGGACTTCCCGTCACTAAGGATGATAAAACCTCTATATCGAGGATCAGCCGATGCAGAGTAACTCGACGGTAATCCTTCCGTTTTCAAAAATATCCGGTCTTCAACACCGGTCTTCAAATGCTATCCATATACGACGTATCACATATTCGGAATGGGTTATACGACCCAAAGGTCCTCTCCCGGCTAAACCGAATAGTGACCGTAATATTTAAAAACATATGGATATGAGATTTCAATTAAGTCACAACTTATTACTCAAAACTTCTTTTCAAATGGTTAAAACAAATTACCATTTTCAAATCTTTAAACAAAAAGATTCAACCTTTACGGTTTAAACAGTTTCCACACTTTAATCTTTCAAACAAAAGATTCATTCACAGATTTTCCAAATTAATTTCCATTTCAGTTTAACTCGTTAAATCTTTAAATCAAAGATTTAACTTATAGCTTTCAAAACAATCCCATTTCAAATGATTTAAACCAATCATTATTTTAAATCTGTTAAAAATAACCGATTCAAATCATAGCTTTTCAAAACAATTTATTCATAACTTGGAAAACCATTTTTCAATTCAATCTTGAAATTCCTTTAATTAAACTGGAATTTCATTTCTTATCTGAAAGCTTTTATTCTTTTAAAACAACAGTTTTATTTCAGAAAATCTGATTCATTCATACGAGTTGAAATCCTTGGGTTAAATTCAAATTCCCAAACTTTATACTTTTAAAATGGTTTAATTCATACAAACACATTTATAACATTTTCAATCCCTAGTTTCAAATCATAGGATTCAATTTCAAACTTGAATTCAAATTTAAATCAAATTATTTAAATTTTCAAAACTCGATTAAGTTATTCAAAATAACTTTTATCTTTGAAATTCCATTTCAAAATCTTTTCACTTTAAATTCCAAATTCCAATTTCAAAATCAATTGAAATTAAAATTTAAATTTCAAAAACATCAAATTTAAATTATCTGTGACTTAACTGATTTCCACGTGAAATCCATATTTGTGTGTGTAAAAGTGTAGTCCAGGGGTTTCACACAATAGTGCAACACGATTCAATCATCATAGATTAAAACACGGAAATATAGTTGATAAACGATATAAACTATATCGCTTATCTTTATTCACAGATCACAGATATATACAAATTTCAGATAAATAAATTACATCATAGATAATTAACTACAGTACAGATCACACACAAATCGTAATATGTCATATGGCATCACAATCCAGAGATATCAAACAATTCATCCATTCAATAAAATCCAAACATTCATAACTTGGATCAATAAATTATCTAATTAATTTAAATCAGATTAATTACTTATGAATAAATTACTAATCCTGGTTAATTAATTAATTACAAACTATTTTAATTAATTATCATTTAATCATTTATTAATTAACCTTTGATAATAAATTAATCAACCTTTAGTTATTAATTAACCAATCTTAATTAATAAATCCATCACCCTTTAATCATTAATTAATTAACCTTAAATTAATAACCCTTAATTAATTATATTAATTAATTAACTCTTTATTAACAAATCATCCCTTAATCACTTCATTAATTACACTTAAGTAATTATACTTATCAAATCATCCAATGGTTTACTTAAATTAATTAAACTAAATTAATCAACTTAGATAATTCAAATTTATCTAATTAAATATCTTGAGTAATTAATTCCTTTAATTACACTTAAACGATCCCATAATTGATTTTCTTTAATTAATCAATCTAATTAATTATAAAAATTATTTTTATTCATTAATTATAAACCAAATCTTAAAATGACCTTTATTACTATTAACAATCCTAAATTTCTTTTCTTAAGAAATTTAACTTAGATAAACCCTTATTAATTTCAAATTAATTTATCCTTAACCAAATATTAATTATTCCTAATAAATTTACTTAAAACTTAATTAACGAGTTTAAAACTCATAATTACCCAATTAATCCAGTTATTAATTAAATTTGTCAATCCGTTTAATTAACTTATTAATTTAATGAATCCAAATCATTAAATTCTAACTTAAAGATTTTTAACTAAATTCCTTTTTAAATTTCAAATCATTAAAATATATTTTAACTTTACTTATTTACCTCATTTTAAAGTTATAAGCTTTATTTTATTTCAAACCTAAGATTCAAATTCAAATTGAATTTAGATTTAAAAATTCTAATTAAACTTGGTTTTAAATTCTATTTCAAATTTTATATTAAATTTTAAAAATCTGAAACTGCCAGGCTTTACCTTTGCAAAAGCCTGGGACAACGTTTATACTCGAAACAAACCAAAACTGCTTCGAGTCCCCTACCCAAAAACTTCGAGTTGTTCTCGCGAAAAACTCGCGTCCTACCCGAGATCCATCTTCTTCCAAAAGCCTAAATCGACTGACACACAAACGAATTCGTGCACGTGCACGCTGCCGTTGACCAACTCCAGGTGACGCTACAACGTTGAACAAGTCGACGATGATCCACGCATCGATTCTCGATCGCCAGAACTCCAAAAATTTCTCGAACTCGAAATCGAGAGTTCGAGCCAAACCTGGAAACAGTAACCCAACCTCAAACCAAAACCTGTCATCACCGATTGCTCCACGCTCCGACCACCAACGGCTACCCAACTCCAGCCGTGAACTCATCTCCCTTCCCTCCACCAAACCCCAAGGTCGCGTGGCACTCGATACATCGTAGGCGGAGGACGATACAAGGATGTCAAACCTCACCAAACTAGGTTTAGAAATTTTAAACCTTCGTCGCCGCCTCCACAAGGCTTTGATCAACCTCCGACCATTTTTCCTCAACCCACGGCAGACTCCTCTACCTCCAGAAAGAAATCCACTCCTTCCAGTTGCCTAGATCAACCCCGGCATCTCGAAATGCCAATAACAGGAAACTACAAACTGCTCAAAGTCTTGATCACTAAAAATTTGAATCTTTGCTTTAAAATTCACATTTAAGTATGCGTATTCAATTTATATTCATGAAATTGTGAGTTAAGAAACTCGAAAATTACCATATATGAAGATGGTTCTGTAGTTTTGAGCATTTCCAGTGATATCACAAGTTTGTTCACTTAAACAAGATTTTAAAACTAAAGTTTATGGTATAGCAAACATATTTGTTCAAGACTTAAGTCTGAACATGGGTTGAATCGAGATCAAATAAATTTTGAACCAAGTTTGAGCCTGAAAACTAGAACAGGGATCAGGGGAGTTTTTAAACTGCAGATATGCACATTCAAATATTCACAAAGGCTTGAACAAACATATAACATAAAACAGTCATAAGCACAGAGATTTCCATATTTATTTAAATTTTCAATTTAAAAGTTTACTCACTTGGACAAGAAGAAAGAACAGAGCAGGTTTTTTTTTAAAGGAAGAGTTGTTCACCTGGTTTTGTCGAAGCAGAGAAGAACAACAGAGTTTGATATATCACTGGCTTGTGAAAATTTGCAATTGCTTTTCTCTTTTTTTTTTTCTTTCTTTCCTGATTGAATGAACTTGAGGTTGAAAACAGTGATGCTTATTTTCTGGTTTTCAATGTTTTGATGAAGAGGGACAGAGCAGAGCATTCCCATTTGAAAACTGTAGTTGTTTTCTTCTTTAATCCCCTGGTTTGATTTTTTTCTTTTCTGCTTTTGATGTTTAAATTGAATTTTTGTTTGAGTTTTCAAGAGGATGCTTTGCTTCAGTTTTCTTAGCTTCGAATGAATGAGACTGAGATGAAAAGGCTTGATAAAAGAATAAGTTTACAAGTGATAAATCTTGTACAAGGTATATTATTTTATACAAGTTGATATAATTTGCTTTGTACAAATACCAGAGATTCTTATTTGTTTTTGGAGGCTGAAGTGATCTATCTTGTGCGTGCATTAATTGATGTTGTACCACTTATGTTTTCTTTTCACTTTCAGCTGTACAATATAACCTTTCTCGGCTGTACAATATGAAGATATTGTTTTGCTTAAGTGTACATAGATGTCTTGCATTAATTGCTTGGCTTGTATTGCAAGCCTTTACTTGTTTACATACTTAGGTATATTTTTGTTTTCTTGTTTCTCAGCCTGCATACTTACTTTTATATTTGAATGCAAACCTCTTTCCCTTTTTCCTTTTCCTCATGTATTTTTGTTTCATATTCATAATAATTGTCTTGTATTTCTCTCTCTCTCTCTCTATATATATATATATATATATATATTTTACTTTAAAACATGCATGAGTTTCCATATTTGCATGTTATAAGAATTTGTTAATGCATTTACTTATATTTTTACATATTTGAATGTAGGTTGTTTTCTTTCGTTTTGTTATTATTACTTTAAGATACAAGTGAACTTCTAATTTTTATTAAATCTTTCTTTATTATTTTTATTTGTTTTATTTATTTTTAAAACCATTTATTTACAATTTAAATTCAAGTCAAATATATATCTATATATACTTACAAACTTTTAAATTGAAATGATTCATACAGAATATACTTGAATCCGGGGAAACTCGCTCCATTTTATCGATTTATTTTACTATCTTTATCCAAAAATTTATTTAATTATTAACTTAAATTAAATAAAAATCTAGGGTCGTTACATCAGGCATAATAGAGCTAGGGTTATACCCTAGGGGCAATTATGTAAGTATTACATATATCTAACTCGATATCCAATCTTGTTCGAAATAAAAGGTATTTTTTTCTGTTATATATTTATTATACTGTGGTATAATTAATTATTTGTTTAACTTAAATATATTAACAGAAAATCTATAAATGATGTGTTTTTGTGATAGTAATTAGAAGATGTTGCAATCATGAGTATTTTATCATGGTTTGAATGAACATACCATTTTAAATATTTCTAGTCAAGTTGCATCGAGATTGGATATCAATGCATCCACTGAGACTAGAGTGCATGACACTCTCCAAAGGTTTGGTGGCGCATTACTCATAATTGATGGAGACACCAAGGGATTGTGTACTGATGGTTATTGGATAACTATGGAATGACTCACCTAAGAGTTATATGTTGGTTAATATAACTAAGGTTAAACAGAGAATTTCGAAGCGATGATATTACACAACTCTCTTAACTTGAGAATACTATTGAATTAAATGTGGACACTCCACTTTGATTATAGTAAAATCATGGCATGGCGTCCATTGAATGACTATAGTTGGATCTGAGTTGAAGCATTGGAAATAAAACACTATTCAATAGTGGATTCCTCTCCCTAGTTATATAGGGTTAGTATCACGGTCAACAGTAGTCAACTCAAAGTCAAAATCTCTAAACAAAGTAGTGCAATTAATAATAAAAGTTATTATTAAGCCAGAGACTTTGTTTTTGGAATTACAAAATTGAATATGGATGGTGTTGGAACTTTAACCAAAACCAAATTTCATAAGTAAAAATGGATTTTACCAAAAGATGTGTAAGAGATAAATTAGCCAAAATGTCGTGCCACTAGCTATGGTGACGTGTGAATGTAAATATTTGAATTGTTTGATATTAATCGCTGACTAAATTTACATCTTTGAGTCACAAAAATGAAATGATGAATATTCTGAATGAACCACACGATTTAATTAATTTTTAATAGTTAAAAATTAATTAGTATTTATATAATGTTAATTATAAAATTTTATTTTGTTTATTTGAATGCCATTGGTATTTAGTAAAGTATGTATATAAAAGTTATAAATGTACATATTGATATACGATATAATGTTTAAATTCGATTTGTACAGAATAAATACTAAAAATGGCTTTAAACGGATTAATATTCATAAAATATTAATTGTTAAAAATTTATTATTTGATTTGTTTGATTACCACTAGTATTTAATAATGTGTGTATATAAAAGTTATAAACACGCGTATCTTTATACAATATCGATAGGAAATTTAAATTAGATTTAAATAGAGTTAATACTAATTGGATTTTGGAAAAAATTTAGACCCAAAGCCACGAATGATGGTCGGCCATAATGTAGATAAGGGTAGAAGTTTTCGAATTTGAAATGAAAAGACAATCTTAATTAAAGAAGAGAAAACGACCATAGTTTAATTACACGTTTATTTTCTCCATTAATTAGAGATTGCTTTATCATTTTTTTCCTCTCTACAAAAAACATCAAGGCCATATTCTAATGGTGGCAAAAGCTCCAAAATTCCAAAACTTGTTCAAACAAAATTAAAAGGAAATATGTGGTTATCTCTTGATTGCTACAGATCTAGATATTGATTTATTGGATCCAGGATTTATTCTATCATTCAAGCTGTTTCTCCTGGCTTCATCTTAAGCTAATTCTATATGTTTCTTATATATCATTTAATTTTGTTTACATTCCTTCAATTCTCCATCTCTCCCTTCTTTCACATGTGTGAATTTGGATTATAACTTGAATATCTCAATTCTTCCCTTTTGAATCAACCATATATTCTTATCATGTTGATTTAATTGAAAAACTCTATGCTATGCTATTTGTTATTTGCATGTTATGAACGATAATAATTTTATTCATCTCTGTTTTGTATGTTTATTTATCTTGTATGTTTAACCTAAATCTAGACCTTGTTATCATGAATTTTTATACGCTTATGTCGTCTAATTTTATTATTGTTTAATTTTTTTCTTTTTTTTGAAAAATCTTGTTAATAAGTTGATTTTCATAATACAATATTTAGATTTGAATGTTTCCATATAAGTTGTTATGTGAATAAAACTTTGGAACAATTTCATTAATTAATTACTACTGACAACATAATATGAAGACTTAATTGTCTTATGTTTAAATTATTTTAAAACAAATTTGGCTAATAAAAAAAGGAAGCATTAACCTAGTGATTCGATCCTTAACTTAACAATTGAATCTAGGCTAGTACAAGATCTTTGTTTAAAAGGCATAAATTCCAATTCACAATCTATTTGGATATAATTTTTATTCCGTTTTACTTTAAATTTTGTTTCGGTTTGTTTATAATATATATATATATATATATATATATATATATTTGTGTGTGTGTATGTATGTATATATGTATATATATATATATAATATTTATGTGTTTGTGTGTATGTGTATTTAATTCAAAGCTTCAAAAGGGGTTTTATGTAAAATATAGTAGCAAACTTTTGAACTATTTTAATTAGAATTAACTTTATTTTGTATACATTGATTTATTACATGTTAAATAAATCTATTTTAATACAAGCCACTATAACACACACACACACACATAAATGCACACGTATATACACATGCATACACACACACACACACACTCATTTAATAAAAAAAATCCAGTTTTGGACGACAAAGGCATATATAAAGAGGAAATATGTACGTTGCAGTGTAAATCCCAGCTTTAAACGATGTTATATTAACTATGTACACTTCTCATATATTGCACTTACACTTTTACACATGGATGCATTTGATGCGCTTATCATGGTATACAAACAATTTAAAATTAAATTAAACTAATTTTAAACAATTATACTAAAATGAATATTTTATTTAAAAAAAATAGAAAAGTTATAAATGAATTTAAACTACATAGGCCCAATTAAGACCCAAAAAGGAAACTTTTTTTTAAATCTACCTAATTATCCGCTTTCGACTAGCCTGGTTCCAACTGGACATACCCTTAATCTCTATATCTCACTTGTACTAGGGCCCATTCCCTCGATCAATTCCTTAAAACGATCGAGTTAGTCCCTTAGTGAACGGGCATGCAATGTTGTCTTAATTATCCACTCCGTTAATTAACTCTTTTTGACACTAATAAACTACATTTATCAAGTTGAAATTTTTTGGATTACTTTTATTCAACTTCTGGTGAGCTCTAGGTTCATTTGTAATCTGTATCACGATATTATTATCATAAAACAATGTCATGAGATTCTCGGCATTTGGAATCACCCCAAGGGCAGTTATAAAATTGTGCATTTATATTTATACTACTTTTTATTGTAGTGTTATTCAAGGGATATACATAGCCTTTCGTTGAATCAAAAACCATCTCTTGTTTGGAACAGTTCCAACTAGGGCTGTCAATTTCTAGCATGATCCGAAACACGGCCCGAAGATTACACGAAAATTAACAGGTTAACCTGACCCGTTTAAGCGGACGGGTCATTTTCGAGTCAACTCGAATTTGACCCGTTTATAAACGTGTGGATTTCGGGTTGACCCGTGAACTCGAATTTGACCCGCTAATACCTGTTTATACTTATATAGTTTGACCTGACCCGATTATAATTCAATCTGACACATGAACTCGAATTTGACCTGTTTATAACCAATTCACAACCTATTTATAACCTATTTATACCTTAAACAGGTTGACCTGACCTATTTACGACCCGACCTGTTATAATCGGGTTACACAGGTCGGGTCAACCTGTTTATAATCGGGTTGGGTTCGGGTTGAGCTATTTCTGATTTGTTTAATAAACGGGTTGACCCGACCCATTTAAAATCAACCCGAACCCAACTTGACCCGACCCGACCCATTGACAACCCTAGTTCCAACATAATGCTCATTAACTGTGGTTGAATATGAATTTAAGATTAACACGCTACTCGATATCATTTATGAAGTTTGAATCCAAGCTCTCTTTCATAGGGAAGGGAGTTCATTGTTTCGGTAAACAATTATCTAGTATTTCATAAATAATCGAGAACACTCATAACCACCTTTAGCCTTTTTAATTCGGATTTGATACTTGCTTAATGCATCAATTACATAAGAGAATAAGTATAGTAGACAAAATAGCATATATGATAATTCCTATTGTTGAAGTAGTAAGAATCCATCTCATATGTTCCATATTAAGCACTTTGATATGATGCGTACATACACAGATATCATTTGGGACAACTTTAACATTCTTACTTATAGTTTTAAAAATATTGTGGTACTTTTAATGTTCTTTTTACATACACATGCTTTCTTTGCGTTTTGACTGACAATCAAAGCATTTAATTTTTATGTCAAAATATCTGCTCAATTTTTAAGCTTATCGAACGATGCCATCATATCAGCTCTTGGATCTACTTACAAACTTAGTTATCTCTTATGTTATGGGAATTCTAACTCGAGAATACTCAAATCAAAACCCAAAGCATAGCGGAAAAAGAAATCATGGTAAGAAGTGCAAAAACAACTAATCAATATTTCAATCCAATCAAAACCAATCACAATCACCAAACGGGTAATAGAAAAAAAAGCAATAACGATAAAATAAATCACATGCCGATTTATAGTGGTTCCACTAACATCTTGTTAGTGTACATCCACTTTGAGAGAGAGCCTTTATTAATACTAATGAGAAGAGTACAAGAGATTGATTACAATGATCAATATTCAAATAGAATAGATTTATGGAGAAGAGAATTGAAGAAAACTAGATTTTCGTAAATCCTAATTAATGGAGGATAAAATCCATGATTAAACCTCTGGAGTAATTAAGTCTCTTTCCTTTGAATCTGAAAATAGCTTATATAGGAGAGTAGAAAATGTAGGCGAATTCCCGAAATGCCCATTGAAGCTTCACAAATCTCACAAAACTGTTCGAGCCGAAAATAGGCTGAAAGTCGTCACAGACGTCTATCACATTATGACAGACGTTTGTCATAAGTTTCAGGAAATCATTCCCTGAAACTACAAACGTCTGTCTCAAGCCTCAGATTCCAAATCCTGCCATCACAGACGTCTATCACTTTATGACAGACGTCTGTTGCCTGATGTTGACCACTTCCTCCTTCGAGCTCCAATTTGCGAACCATCTTCTCCATCATCAAGCTACTTCCGACCACTTCAATTCTCTATATAGTGTCGTTAAAATTCAACATCTCACACTTACATTATGACATTTTGGTAATCATGTACGGACAGTCTATTCTAAATCATCATTTAGAATTTCTATTTCAACCAAGATGTACCAAAATTCAAAGTCATACTGGATGATAATTTTACGAGCAGATTCCGAATAACTTACGTACGTTGACTAATGGATCCGTTACACTAATTTCAATAATTTAAATTTACAACGTTATTCTTACTAATGTTGCTTACAATATTCCAACTGCATCGGTCTTCCTTTCAAAAATACACCCCGGCCAATGGATCATATCCGTTCGGATACAACTATCAAAATCATATTTGGAATCTATTCCAGATTTAAACATCATGCCATATGTTAGTGTCTATAGTCTTTACAACTTATTGGCAATCGATGAAGTTGTTACTACTAGCAATTCCTTTTGTCGATATTGATATGAAAATCATGGTTTCTCTTAATGTGTAAGAACTCGCATTAGACATTCTAACGAGCTGTGTCTGTTTTAGGCTTGATAAGTTTATTTTCATATTATATAATCAGTTTCAACGTTAGAATATTGGATCGTACCAATACTTACATAAAACTATTTCAATTTTAAGCTTATGAAACTTATGTTCATAACATAAATTAGTAATCATTGTTTGTCAGTCCCAAACTCCTTTGGGTGTCTCACACAAGACCTTTCACGATCAAATTTTACGTGAAGCCTCTCGACCCACACAACCTGTCAACTCTTTGATCTAGAACATGTAGTGGTTTTATATTAATTCATATCCTATATGATTTCGTAATCGGTGCTAGATGAAATTAAAATTTAACATGTGTACTTACTCTTAAGCACATACCATTATAGAAAGAAGTATGCTTTGGTAAGTACGTACTATTAAGTATCGCTTTCACGTGATTGCATATAGCAAAGCTGTAAAAATAAAGGAATAATGCTTTAATGAGTTGTCATTGGAGAGAGTATGTGTCGCTCACTTTTAATTGGTCAAATCCATTTGAATCAACTAACAGATTGTTATTATGCATTTACGTTGACAAATATAAGAGTAAATAGGTGTTAAGTCCCCTTAGCAAAATTGAAAAGGCTAATTCTATATGTACATAACAATTTGCTATAAATACACCGGTACCCTTTTAAAAAAAATTAAGACCAAAGTAACTTCTGCCAACAGAAAACAATAACAAAGACATGTTTTAACTTCTTCAACAAAATATATTAAAAAGAAATCTTATCATCTAATCATGAATGTTTAAGAAGAAAAATATGATCTAGGATTAGAACAAAAGAATATTACAACTTTGAAGTAGGAATGGAGGAGAAATATGACTTTCGAGTAGAATATGTAATTTTTTCATTTTTTCCTCTTTTTTCCATTACCAAAAAGAAATAGCTTCAATTCACACATCACAATATGGAAATCCACGGATAATAAAACTACCGTGCATTGTCTTTACTATGAGTATCATGCACCGCACAATATATTACATAAGTTTATATTATTAACACATGTTGTAACAACCCGCATATTTATCGGTTGTATATTTAAATATTTTATTTAAATATAATGTCGTTTGTCGGATTATAGTCCGAAAATCTACTTTTTGCAAACGGCCGAATTGGAGCTCGAAACCACTTCCATTGAGTTCAAAATGTCGTTTGCGATCTTTTTGAGTATAAGCTTCGATATGTTTAGAGTTTGTGGAGTTTTGACCCTTTTTCACTTTGGACTTGGGTTGGGTTCAGCCCTTAACCCCACTTAACCCCCCATCTCCTTAACTCTTCATCCATTCATCTCCATTTCATTTCATTCCTCAAGCTAAAACTGAAATGGGGGAAAGGAAGAGGAAATAGAATTGCAAACCCTAGTTCTTCTTGCATCTTGATTTCTTGCTCCAAAATCGAATAGAAGCCATTGGTAAGCCTCCTCTTCATCTTCTCCAACTCTTTCTCCTTCAATTTTAGAAAGTTTCCTAACCTTAACTTAGGAAATACTTGTTTTGATCTTAGATTGAAGCTTGTTGAGTTGAAGTAGTGAGTGGTTGATCTTCTCTTTGCAATTGAGCCTCTTCTTCTTTGTTTTGGGTAAAAAGGTGAGATTTTTATCTCACATCTATGTGTATATCTATCATTGATGTTGGGTATGAATTCCTAACAAATATTCATGTGCTATTGCTTTTGGTTTGGAAAGAATTGGTATTCACTTGATAGGGCAAGAAGTGCTGGAAAACAGGCTCCGGCCGACCGAGCGCAGGGTCCGGTCGACCGACCTGCTACCTGAGCACTTCCCTGCCTCTGTTTTGGGAGTGCAGGAATCTGGGCTCCGGCTGACCGACCCAGGAAGTCCGGTCAACCGACCTGCTTCCCGAGAATTTTTCCAGGACAGTGTCCGGTCGACCGAGCCCTGTAGCCGGCCGACCGACCTGCTCCTGTTTTCCCTGTTTTTGTTCGTTTTGATCGGTTTTCCAAATCTTATCGATGCAAGTTGGTTTTTAATGTTTGTTATTGCATCTTTGGCTTTGATAACATACTTTTGACTTCATTCACGAGTTTTATAAATAATCCCTCTAAATCGTATTAAAAGCTCCCTTCTCCGCTTTATAAATTTCTATTTAAACACACATGATTTTGCACTTCGAACGAAGTGGAAAGGAGATTAAATGGTTAGGTAAAACACGGACCATGAATCTGCGCGTTCACCTTTCCGATTAGTCCCCGACCTATTCGATTGATCGTTTTGACCTTTGTGTCTGGTTTACCGATGACATGAGGTAAACTTTGTAATGCTTTGAGTGTGAAATTGGCTAATGGATAGTAAACCGTTTAGTGCGAACGAGTGGTTATGGGACATACGTTAACACTTTTCGGGTTCCTTTTCGAGAGTTATGACACATTCCGCCAGTTAGTGGTGTCCAGTACTGGGCCTCCGGACCTTCACCACTACGGTTTGTTGCCTTTGGGATAGTGTCTTCGGACAGTCTCCCTAGGTTTGTTGCCTTCGGGTTTGTACCTTCGGATGTGTGCCTTCGGGTTTGTTTCCTTATAGTATCGCTTCCGATGTTGGTCTTTATGAGCCGCATGGGTGATATTTGGGTTTGGAGCCTTCGGGCTCATGGATCCTTGTTTATACAGTACTGAGCTCGAGCAATCTTTTGTTGTTTTGATTGATATTTATATTCCCTAGTGCATCGCCTTTCGGTGTTGGTCTTTTTGAGCCGCATGATATGTAGCGATCATCTAGTGGAACTTGTGTACCTTCATTGGTATTTGCCTTTTGACTGGATTTGGGATATGATATCCTTTGCTTGTTGAGATGCCGATGATATGAGGCTTGTTTTGTTATGATTCATCTTATGTTAGATGATTGAGTTATCTCCTTTAGAGATAATTGTTATACTATATGATCTTGCAGGTTTATTATCGTTCAGTTTATCTAACTGATTTGTTTAGCTAGACTGACCCGTGTATTCTATACTCGGGTCAGACTGAGATGTTTCAGGTTAGGTGCTTTTGGACTTAGCCTCTTTTGCTTCCGCATGGACTATTCCGCTAGCTTCCTTTTGTCTTAGCTTTTTGTGTAGTCCTTATCTATTGTAACTCTGATATGTATTCTTGTGAACTCGTCTGTATATTGTGGTTTGCTATACCACTTGACATGTATCATTTTGTATACTCTGCTTTGTATCAGTATATGTGTTTATGATGATCCACTGTTCTGTGATGTATATTACATTTGAGTTGTTACATTTTGTTCTGATAGATCCTATAGCCATTGTAGTTTTGCTTTAAGTATTTATTGAACTTGTCGAACCACATGAGATGATAAAAACCACTTTTCAGCGTGTTCAGTAGATAGTTAAAGTAAGACTACACATGGTCGCTTCCATTATACTCTATTGTCCGCATTAGCAGACGGTATTATCCATATAATACTCTTTGTTAATGAGGCTCTCGGAGTGGGGCGTTACACATGTAGTTACTTATATGTTTATATACACGTTATTACACCATGGTCACTCTTTAGATTTGTATTATTACCCCGTAGTGATCCTTTAAGAATCTTGACTATAACAATGTTAAAAAATAAAAGTTATTGGATGGATAATTTTGTAAAGGGTAATTTTGTTTCTATCCATCGTTTCTATTAGATGATCCACACTTGAGTTTATCCACAGCTAATTTATCAGTTTATCCACATGTGGATGAATTAACTAATTTATTAGTTTATCCACATGTGTATAAATTTACTAATTGTTTTATTATTATTTTGAGTGTTGAATATATACTTTGTAAATGCATCTTGCACCATAACGCATGCATACACGGTAATAATATCCATTGAACTAAAATTAATTGAATTATGCACACATACAATAATCATACACCATAACACATGTATACAGAAATAAATTCTTGAATAAAAAATAAATAAGAAGTATGTATCATGCTCACAAAAGAGGACAATCGTGTATTATATAGTACTTGGAGAAGCATTCTAATGGTTAAAACACGTCAATGAAGCAAACATTTTTTTATCACGTTGCTTTTTCATATATTAAAAGCCTGTAAATTTGATTATATTAATGTTCAAAGCCTATAGATACTCTGTTTCAAGAATTAGTTTACTCACATGTGATTCTTCTACCTTTAGTTATGGGGATAAAGTCATCCTTTGATATGGATAATTTTTGGTAGAATCATGGCATTTAAAGTCCTCGATACCGTCACCTTTACATGGTATCTCAATACACATAACATAGTACAACACCTGTTGTGCATCGTATTGATGTAGGGAAAAAACAACGAACTTGTACATTTTGTTTACTCCTTATATAGCTTTACCTAATTCGTTTAGTAGCATGTTAGCTATTTTCTTTGAATTTGACTCACTATCAAATCAGGGAGTGTACGAGACAGATCTGTCAAAACGGTGGTTCGAATGCTTCACAGGTAATTCTATTTTCCAACACGTGTTTTCAGCTAATGTTATTCTGTATTGTATATTAATTAATGCATGTTTTGCATCATAGTATTAAGTTATTTTTGGATTCACAAAATTGCTTCATTATTATACTCAGTAGAATCAGTTAGAGATTACATATCTCTATGAAATACTTTTGGAGTCACAATACTACTTTGTTATTATACTCATTGTATGCCTCTTTTTGTCATGTACTGCAAATTTCATTTAGTAGGCACATCAACCTATTCTATGCATGATCACCTAGTAAAGGTAATGGTTTGTGCTGGTACCACTAAGCAAAGAATAGAACTGACAAAAAAACCATATTTGTTCATTTATTTGATGCCGAATATATTTCCTCTTATTCCAGCTTCCTTCTTGCATTGAAAGAGCGGAATTTACTGCTGCAAAGTTGGAAGCAAATGTCCGGGCTCGATTGAGTTTATTTTGTAACGTGCCGTTATTCATGTGTTATTTAACAATGATGTAATATCATCATTTTGATAATGTAAATATACATATGTTATTTCATGTGTTTATAACTTACTATGCAATTCATATTTGTGATTTGTTTTTATGTGCTCCGTTTATGTCATCCTATCCATTGCATATTTCAATGCTATGAGTGCTTTCTAGAACTATATAATTCTACTACCTGATCTGTGTACAATAAATTTACAATAAGCTATGGCAATAAACTAAAAAAAAAGTAATAATTTCAAGTATCACCCACCCTATATGTATTACATTGCACTTTTTTGTTAATTGCTGTGCACCACTATAGTTTGTCTCCACATCAAAAACATAGTTGGTTTTTTATTTAGTATACCATGTTGGTGATTAATCTATATTAGATCTGAATACATATAACCTATATTGATTCAATTGAGAAACAAATATATGAAATTAACAGCGGAAGGCGTACCTGAATCCCTCGATTCTTAATTGATGTGAAGATTAATTTGGATTAGATCTTCCAAATTGACACAAGCTTAGATCTGTAAATTCTCTTTAGAAGAGGGTAGAGAGAATATTATAAGACTTATGTAATTTGGGGACCATAATCCCATTTATATAGTGTATGACATTTTTCAGTTCGGCCCTTCAACAAACTAAAATTGTCACTCCGGCATTCACACGTTATAATTTTACATGATGAATATACCCCTTAAGTCTTAATATGTTTATTCCAAAAATAGATCACGTAATTAGACTTAATTACAAGATAGCGCACACATTCAAACATTAAAATGTGTGGCCCCATTATGTTGAATTATTCCAACAATCCCCCCCGAGCCACATATGTAACTTTATAGAACGTATTCAACTTTATGAGCTCTTAAATAGCTATCTTGGTAATATGGTATATTCAAAACAATCTCTTCCATTGATTGTGTTAACATAGAACCAAAGTGGCTTTCATTACTATTTTTGTAACTAAACTCATCAATGGTCACAGATATCAATACAATCAAACGACACAGATCAATCATGTATGTGTAGCATGGAAATTACATGAAATGTGATCTTTTCATGTCTATTCCCAACTGGTCCTACTTTACTTTAATGAGATCAAAATTCCAAATAATATATATAAACAATTGAAGTGCAAAAGAAAACTTTATTTTTGATCAGAAAAACCAAAGCATGTCCATAATCAAAATATAGAGCAGTGTCGCGAAACAAGTGACTAAGTACAAACTCCCCTTAAACCAAAATATCCTTATATGAAAGATACACCAATTTTAGCAATATGCTCATGAAAGACCTTGGGTGGTACTCCTTTTGTAAGCAGATCCGCTAGTATGGAATTTGTCCCAATATGCTCTATGGATATTAGCCCATTCTGCATTCTCTCCTTTACAACTAGAAACTTGATGTCAATGTAATTTGACTTGCTTGAGCTTTTATTGTTATTAGAATATAATACTGCAGATCTATTGTCACGATATAACTTTAATGGTCTTTCAATATTATCAATAATGCGCAGCCCAGTGATAAAATTCCGCAGCCATTTTGCATGGTTAGATGCCTCATAACAAGCCACAAACTCTGCTTCCATGGTGGATGAAGCTATGAGCATTTTTTAACGCTTTTCCATGATATAGCCCCTCTACTTAATAGAAATATGTATCCTGAAGTGAATTTTCTGCTATCTGGGCATCCAGCAAAATCAAAATCAGAATACCCAATGATCTCCAACTGATCTGATCTTCTATATGTAAGCATATAGTCTTTTGTTCTCTGAAGATACCTTATAACCCTTTTTGTTGCTTTCCAATGATCCATTCCAGGGTTACTAAGGTACTTGCCCAACGCTCCTATAATGTACGCAATATCCGGACGCATACACACTTGAGCATACATTAGACTCCCTATAGCATATGCATAAGGGATCTTCTGCATTTCTTTAGCTTCAAGGATGTTATTTGGGCATTGTTTGAGACAAAACTTATCTCCTTTAGCGATAGGGGTATCACCCATTTTACAATCTTGCATGTTAAACCTTTTAAGCACTGTTTTTATATAGTTCTTTTGTGACAATCCAAGAATACCACGTGAGCGGTCATGATATATTTGGATTTCTAATACAGAAGAAGCATCCCCAAGATCTTTCATTTCAAAATTATCTGAAAGAAATCTCTTGGTTTCGTGCAAAATATGTAAATTATTATAGGCAAGCAATATATCATCGACATATAAAATCAAAAATATGAATTTTCTCCCACTGAACTTGTGATACACATAGTTATCAATTATGTTTTCCTTAAAACCAAATGAGGTAACTGCTTTATGAAACTTGTGGTACCATTGACGAGAAGCTTGTTTGAGCCCATAAATGGATTTCTTTAGTTTGCAAACCATATTCTTTGGATCTCCGAACACAAAGTTTTTTGGTTGCAACATATAAATTATTTCCTCGATGTCTCCATTGAGAAACGCAGTTTTAACATCCATTTGATGTAACTCAAGGTCAAAATGTGCAACAAGCGTCAAAATTATTCTAAAAGAGTCTTTCGATAAAACCGAAGAGAAAGTCTCTTTAAAATCGATGCCTTCCTTCTGTGTAAAACCTTTTGCTACAAGACAAGCCTTATATCTTTCCACATTACCTTTTGCATCCCTCTTGGTTTTAAATATCCATTTACAATCAATGGGTTTCTTACATTTTGGTAAAGAGACAAGATCGCAAACTTTATTGTCTTGCATGGATTTATACTCTTCGTTCATAGCTTCAATCCACTTTTAAGAATTAGCATCTTGCATGTCTTGGTGAAAGTTGATAGGATCATTTTCCACCAACCCATTATTATCCTCTATTTCTTGAAGAAATACTACATAATCATCCGTAATGACATCTTTCCTCTCTTTAGTGGATCTCCTTAGTGGCAATTCATTTTGAGGTTGTTGAGTTTGTTCTTGTGAAACATTGTCCTCATCTTGAAGAGGGTTTTCTTCAATATTGTTTTGTTGTGGTTCCAGATCAACTTCTTCACTAATGATAGGAATGATAATCTGTACATTGTCAGAAGAAGTAACTGTAGTAGGAATCATAATGATTCCTCCTCAAAAACAATGTTCCTTACTTCATTCTCCCCCCTAACTCAACATCCTCAAAAAATGTTGTAGTTCCCGTCTCAAAAAATTTCTTTAGTGTGGGATCATAAAATTTATAGCCCCTAGATCGTTCAGAATAACCAATAAAGTAGCTAATCACTATTTTAGAGTCCAATTTTCTTTCATTTGGCCTATAAGGCCTTACCTCAGCTGGACATTCCCAAATATGAAAATGCCTTAGAGTGGGTTGTTTGCCTGTCCAAAGCTCATAAGGTGTCTTGACAGCTGCTTTAGTGGGTACCCAATTAAGGATATAAACCGTTGTCTTTAATGCCTCCCCCTAGAGTGATTTTGGTAAGGTAAAATGACTAATCATACTCCTCACCGTGTCTTTAAGAGTTCTATTTCGTCTCTCGCCAACACCATTCATGCTAGGTGAAACTGGCATGGTGTACTGTGGGACTATTCCACATTCCTCTAGGAATTGGGCAAATGGTCCTAGACATTGTTCACCCGATCCATCAGATTTACCATAATATTCACCTCCACGGTCAGATTTGACAGCTTTAATTATTTTGTTGAGTTGGTTCTCAACTTCTACCTTAAATTTCTTGAACATGTCTAAGGATTCTGATTTATCATGTATAAGATATAGGTAGCCATATCCTGAGTAGTCGTCTATGAATGTGATAAAATATTGTTAACCATTCCATGATGCCATAGGGAATGGTCCACAAATGTCTGTATGTATCAATTCTAAGACGTCGGTTGCTCTATTGGCACTTGTTTTCTTATGTTTGATCTGTTTTCCCTTGATGCACTCTACACAGACATCGAAGTTTGAAAAATCAACAGATTCCAAAATGCCATCTGACACAAGCCTTTGAATTCTAGTTTTAGATATATGACCTAAGCGCTTGTGCCACAATGTGGCTGAATATTCCTCATTAGTTTTTCTTTTATTACCACGCGATTCCACATGCAAGGCTTCATAATAAGAGGTATTAAAATCAAGCATATATAAGTTATCATAAACATTGAGAGAACCACTTCCAACAAGATTTGAATTTATTGATAAACTAAAAATACCATTCATAAATGAACAAGAATAACCAAATTTGTTCAACTTAGAAACATAAACCAAATTTCGTCTAAATGATAACAAAAATATCAAATAAATCCAAATAAAACCGAGTTCTCAATAACAACTTAAAATGCCCAATAGTCTCCACTTAAACTGATTTTCCATCACCCACATAGATGTATCTTTCAGCATCAGTTGGATTTCGGTAGCTCAAGCAACCCTGCATAGAAACACTTATGTGAGTAGAAGCACCGGAATCTAACCACCAAGTGTTTCTAGGTACTGTAGCTAAATTTACTTCAGAACAGACCAAAGCAAAGGATGTACCTTTCTTAACACGCCATGCATGATATTTGGTACAATCTTTCTTTAAATGTCCAGCCTTCTTACAAAAGTAACAACCATCAGCCTACTTATGTTGTTTCTTTTCCGCTGGACCCTTAGTAGTTTCCTTATCCTTCTTTCTCCTTTTGTCTTTTCCCTTAGGGGTTTATGCCAAATGAGCACTTTCAGTCTTATCATGCTTCGATCTCTCTTCTTCTTGTACACAATACGAAATGAGCTTATTAAGAGTTCATTTCTCCTTTTGACAATTATAACTGATCTTAAACTGGTTGTATTGTGAAGAAAGAGAGATTGGTACCAAATGCACGAGCAAATCATCCGAAAGCTCAAGCTTAAGTGCCTTAAGTTTTGAAGCAACATTAGACATTTCCATAATGTACTCCCTTATGTTCCCTTTGCTTTGATACTTCATGGAAATCAAGCGCTGCAAAAGCGGGCTCGTTTCTGCCTTATCGTTTTTAGAAAAACGTTTTTCAATCTCAGCAAGAAAATCTTTAGCATTTGTTATCTTTTCAGATACCGCACCCCTAAATGCCTCTGAAATGCCGCGCTTTATGATCATTAGACTCATGCGATTTGAACGATCCCATCTCTCAAAGTTCTTTATAACATCAGAAGAACTTTCATCCGTAAGAGGGGTGGGTGCATCCATCCTAAGTGCTAGGTCAAGATCCATGCAGCCAAGAACAAGCAATATGTTCTCTTTCCAATCCTTAAAGTTTGTTCCAGTCAGAATAGGAACGTTGTTAAGATTGGCAGATACCGTAGTTAAATTAGCTGTAATTTTAATATAAGAATCAATCAAATATGCTCACATTATAAAACAAAACCGTAGTAAATTTAAATAATTGGTAAGTCTCTTCTCAAGATACCTAGCACAAAATTAATATCAAGTCTTGGGATAGTAATATTAATTGTAAGTGGTACTCTTGTTGTAATGATCAAATATTGATAATAAGTTCAAGTCAAATATCAATCTTCCTTTAGGCCGATTAGATATTCACTTGCAAAACTATATGATTGTCACATATTTATCATCACGCATGTATAAATGATTCGGCCAAATATTAGTCTTCCTTTGGGCTGGCCAACACCCGCATGAATAAATACACACAAACATCAAACATTTTTCATGAATAACTAAAATAAGAGAGGTCACTTTGGTGATATGTTATTTCAATTAGTTCACTTGTAATGTAGGATATTTACAGTTAGTTTGTAAAGGGACACCAAATAATATTTGAATTGGCTTATTTTAACTCATTCATTTCATAAATTTCAATTTTTTTTAATTTTATACATATTGAAAATATGGTTTCATAGCCGTAATAAAAAAAATTGACATTAACTAAAACTGTAATAATACATAACAAATGGTATTTGCAATAACAATTAATGATAAAATATTGCATACTTTATTTAACAGTCAATATTCAAGGCAGAAGATAAAACAAATTTTAACATAGCATGGTCCATACATGTGATATTGCAAGAAAATAAATAGCTGAAAACTGTAGCAGTGGTTGATCCCAAACATAGTGGAAAGCAACGAAAATAAATAGTCTATGTCAAAATAGCTTATTATATCAGTGCAGCAGGTGATTAGCTTTCGATGAAAGCTTATTTGAATAAGCAAATATGAATACATGTGTTATATAATATTACAGAAAGTGGAACTTATTTTTAATGAGCGGGCCATACATATAAAATATATGTATCTATAAAATATAAATGCATTAAATAATAAACAATATGTCTTTTCTTATTCCAAATACAAACATGCTGCATCGTTAAATTTATTGCAACCGACGCATTTACTGCATTTATGATAATAAATTTATTTATTTATTACTATAACAACCGCATTTAATGCAAGTATGATAAAAATAAATGCAATTGACCGTTATGTGGTCCAGCACGTATTACAGGAACATTAAAAGGCATGGAGATGCTTTCATACGTGTGAATGAAATAAAACTTAACATGGTAACCATCTATAACAATAAAAATAATTGTACAGTCGTAATGCTACTGATAATAAAATATGAATAATATGAGTAGCAACAATTAAAGGCATCAGATCCGAACAAGCGGAATTAATTCATGAATAATTTACATAGATCTGAAACAAAGGCATCAGATGAATCAACCAAAGTTGTAACTCTCAGAACGTTCATGTATACTTAAAATCAGGAAATTTCTCGATAAAATCAATGATGGGTGGCTCTGGTACCACTTGTTGGCTGTGAATACATATAACTCATATTGATTCAATTGAGAAACAAGTATATGAAATTAACAGCGGAAGACGTACCTAAATCCATCGATTCTTAATTGATGTGAAGATTAATTTGGATTAGATCTTCCAAATTGATACAAGCTTAGATCTGTAAATTCTCTTTAGAAGACGGTAGAGAGAATATGATAAGACTTATGTAATTTGGGGACCATAACCCCATAAATATAGTGTGTAATATTTTTCAGTTCCGCCCTTCAACAAACTAAAATGTCATTCTGGTATCCACACGTTATAATTTTACATGACGAATATACCCCTTAAGTCTTAATATGTTTATTCCAAAAATAGATCACGTAATTAGACTTGATTACAAGATAGCCCACACATTCAAACATTAAAATATGTGGCCCCATTATGTTGAATTATTCCAACATACCATAACTAATACATGCATTTGTGTAATTTTAATTCATAAATATATTTATTTTCAACAAATGTACTGTTCTTTATTTCAAGTATCAGTTCATACTCAGTTGTTCGGCTATGCCATTCAAACCAGCACACCCATGGTCTGTGCTACATACAAAAATACACATACAATTCCCATGTTATTTTACTAACTAACAACATTGCAAAAGAAAAAAAGAGAATATACCGACACACTGTATCAATAATCAAACCACACTGTTATATATTAACTACAAACGAAAACAATAATACACAGTGCCGGGAATAAAACATTGTAAGTAAAAGTAGCATTGATATTTTATTCATAAAATAGTGCAATAAAAATTTATACAACCGACAGCAAAATGAATTCTTGTGAAGATTGTGCCTCTCCATCCTTTATTTTGGTTCCACTACATGAATCAAATTATAGCATATTAATTTTACCATCTAACTCATGAAAGCATTCTTATAAAAAAGAATATATTCAGTATACATATAGTAAACTATAAAAAGTTTTTGTATTAAAACCTGAAAAATCATTGGAATTTTTTTCGAGTGAAGGAAACACTAAAGTCGTCACTCTGTCCCATTTGAGAATTCTACTCTTAACTATATCAAACCATTTCTGTGCATCTGGATAACATTATTTCTCCCAACTTGGGTAAATATAGGGTAATGGTGCTTCTTCTTTCAAATGGACTGTCATAAAGTGGTTCCCATCCATCAAAGCAATTGCTATTACTCTATGTTCATCTTTTGGACCCATTCTTAAAGGCAAATATGTCATGCTCTCTTTTGGAGAATAAACACAAAGTATAAAATTAACCGACGTTGCAAATAAGCAGTCTATGTCCGGAAAACTCAACCAATATTTTTTACATGCATATTGCACAAAAATTGCTAATGCCGATTCAACTTGTTGATTCACACCACCTAACAAGTTAATACGTTGTTCCTTGTGCAAGTGTAATTTTTCTAATATGGTTAGTCGTACAATTTTCCATGAATCATCCTCTTCGTGACCCAACATTCGCGCACAACAACGATATCCACAATGTTCATCTGGTGGAACATCTTCCACACTTTCAGAAACATGTTCCTTAAATGATGGACCAAAATACTTAAACACAAATTCAGTAGATGACAGCTCATCATCTGAATTAGTAAGTTTGTGCCTTTGTTTCTTCTATTTGACATTATTAGCAGTAGATGTTTTCCTTTTTGTGAGTTTATTTTGTATTTCCTCCTTTGTTTGTGCGTACTCAACCACATATTTATAAAGCTTTGTACTATTGATTTCTACGAAGTTTTCTTTTCTTTTATGTCTTCCTTTGAGCTTTTATTTTTCTTTGGTGGTTCCATATTTGTACTTTCAGGATAGTTAACTTGAAACAAAAAGTACAAGTTATTCAAGAAGCAATAAATACTAAAAAATTTCTATATCATACATACATCTTTTATCACTTTGAGCATTTTTAGTTGTTGCTTCTCGGTAGAATGATAAAATTTACATAAAAATGTGGAGATTTCTGAGTTAGGATCAAGTGGACTATCAACGATCTCATTGACGACGTCATTAAGTTTTCTCCAAAATGGATGGATTGACGATAATAAGGTCAACCTATTCTCTTGTTTTAACTGCACAAGCTCATGTGCACAAGGAAGACCATGTGTTCGTTTAATTATGCAACCACATTTGGAAATATCTAAACCAACATTTTCAGATCTTTTCATTTCCTCAATAATTTGATATAGTGCATGGTGTGACACAAATCCTCTTAGATTGTTGAAAAATATTATGCGATGGTTATGCAAACTAGTACTTAGTTATTTACGAAGAAAAGCTCTGATGGCCACATGTTGGGTTATTGCTAATCTATCGATCAAATTACCTTGAGATGAAGCTAAATATCTCTCCAATGATGAATGTTGTGATTCTACTCTATTGGCTGTACGATTTCCAAAATGTCTTGCATTGTTTGTCCATGCAGCAACAAATTTTTCTTTAAACGGCTTAATCCAATTATCCTCGTTATATAATATGAGATCTTTGAGGTTAGCATTCTTATTTTTAAAATATGTCCACGCTTCATTGAATGACTTCTTAGTAAACTCATCAATTAATCTATGAAATTGTTGAATGAAATCATTCCGCTCTTCGTTGTTTTAAAGTACCTTTTCCCCTTTGCTTCAATATTCTTTGATATATGAAATGTACATAATAAATGGGAGGCACCAGGAAATATCACATAAATGACACTCATTAAGGAAAGTTCTCGATCGGTAATAATGGAAGGAGTACAATTGGTTGGACCAAGAATTTCATTTAAACATTGCAAAGCCCATATGTAGTTATCAACCGTGTGATGACAAAGAAAAACATGTGCAACTATGAACGTCTTCCACGTGGATGTGACTCCTACTATCTCTAATAAAGGTTTATCATGATGGTTAGTCTTATAAGTGTAATCCATGATCAAAACATGCGGAAAACATCTAATAAGCATCGTGGAATATGGATGTGCAAAAAATAAATCCAATACCTCTTCTGTATTATCATCTCTCCGGTGTAATTCAATATATTTGTTTTCATCTAATATATACAGCAGTTGTTGCATATAAGTCTTTCCTTCCATCTTGATAACTAGATGTTTAGTCTTAAAACTGTAAATTGTTTGCATCGTAGAGGTATTATTTGCGTTATTTTATTTGAGAATACGAAGCACTTCCCTTGCTTTTACACCACATGCACTCAAATTTATTACTTCTATCCGAGGTATAAATAAATATTAATTGATTTTATATCTTCTGTATACCGTTAAAATTAAAAAAAATTACGCACCTTACTAGTTCGAAATGCAAAAGTGCATTCCCAGTCTACTACTTGATCTTTTGAGCATAGTAGTTCATCACATGGATAACAAAATATCAGATTGAATGTAAGAAAGCAAAATAAAACTCCATGTAAAACAGCAAAAGAAATTAAAATTTACCGTACTAAAAGTTTATTTCTTGGGATTATCTATACATTGCTCAACTGCATCATTGTTGCGTATATTCTCTTGTTCTGTTATAGTTGCATCTAACCATTCCTCATTTGTTTCTTACTTATAAATTTTGAATACTCTAACCACCGTTCGCTTTCGTTTGTACTAAAAAAATTGATTTTCTCATTTATATTGAAAGAACTACTCTTTTCATGCATATTCACGTTGAACATAGATCAAAAGACTTAAAAATAAAAATAAAAATAAAAGACTAGATTTTCTTTCTTTCCTTTTCAACTAAATTTTCAACGATATACTGTGTAATTTCGCGCATTTATTTCACATTGGTTTGAATTCTCAGTAAATCGGCAATTGCGTTTGAATGATGATATTGTTTTGAAAAAATAACTAAGTTTACAAGTAAAACTCTACATATAATTTCATCTTAGAATAATTTTTTTTTCTTGTGAAAATATGTCATCTTACCTCAATCTTCACTCTTCTATCTATCATCTTCATGGTGCATGATAACGAGAAGAAGAAGAAACCGGAATTGACAACCTTTGTTTTTTATTTCTATTTTTTTTTTTGAGTTAACCTTATGACGATGTGTTTGTGATTTGATTAGAAAATTAAGAAAAGAGAACCGTGAGAAGAAGATGCAAACATGGTGAATTAACCAATCAATTTTAAAAAATTAAAGAGACCATAGAAGTATGAAGTAATTCAAAAAATTAGGTGGATTAAAGCTGGATGTAAATAGAATTTTCCTACAGTACGTTAAAATTAAAAAGATGATTGTATATTGTTAACGTGAATCCTCGGTAAACCGCGGCTAATTGAACAGAATTGGTAAATTGAAGATAAAATATTTTAAAGAACCCGTACAGATTCGACGGACTCACGTGGTAGGAGAACACTCCGGAGTCACAATAACGTGTATCCTCCCGCGATGCATTGGAACTAAACCATAAACCCTAATAGAAGCTTCCAGAGTCTCCAGCTGCTCTTACGTTCACTTGCGTCTCCTTTAATTTAAGCAGGGTAGACGCTAAATTTTGATTTCGCTTCACGTTTTGTCTCTAATTCATCCAAGTTATCATTCTCGATCATCGTCATTATGTATCGTGCAGCATTAAGTGCCGCTTCAAAAGTCAGGTTAGATCTGGTGTTGGCTGCTTTGTTACGATTTTGATTTATATTGCCATGTTCTGATTGAAATTTGATCTATTGTTGCCTTTTACTTTGTTAGGGCTGCTGGCGGAAGTGGAAAACAGGTCAAATATTGTACTTTGATGCTTTTTTGACATATGTAAAATAAATTAAATAATTGAGCTATTTTGAAACCCCTCTCCGCCGAAAAAGAAAAAGAAAAAAAAAGCAAGAAGATTTCTTTTTCTGAAATTTGAGATTGATCATCAATCTTCTACTATATGCTGAGTATATTAACATTCATTTTATTGCAATTATGTGTGATTATAGATTGGAAGCAGACTTAATTGGAGCAGAAATTATGCGGCTAAGGATATTAAATTTGGAGTTGATGCACGTGCTTTGATGCTTAGAGGTGTTGAAGAGCTTGCTGATGCTGTTAAGGTTACTATGGGGCCAAAGGTAAATTTCCATTTAATTTAGTCAAGTATTGTAAGGAACCTTACTATGAGCAAGTACAACAATAGGTTACATGTGAAGAGTGATTGGCATTTCTTGGAATTCAGTTTATGTTTTACTTTTACGTACTGCCTTTTCAACTCAGTGACATTTTATTTTCACTTACCATTGCAATGTATGACCTCTGTAAAAATTAATAAACTGATTTTATGTTTATTGCAGAATAGCTTATGATTGTGTGCCCTATTGAAAACTAAATATAATGCTAACATGTAGCTATGTACCCATAGGCATGACTTGCATGCTTTTGGTGTCATTCCGATCGTGATGATTTATAAACACCTTATTTCCTGATATAATTGGCTAACTGCACTTATTTCTTTTTATACTTTTATTGCTAAGGATCTCCTCTTTTTAGTATAATTTTTTAAAATATGTTTTCAATGTATCTACATCACACTGGATCATTCTTTACCCTTATCCATTTCATTTTGCCGAACTCTCGATCCATTTCTAATAATTCATTTACTGATGAATTGTGTATACTCAAATTTAAATTTGAATTCAAATCCGCTACAGATAATCACTATACACTAGCTTGATTCATTGTTTATAGCAAATATCACCCATCACTTGAAAATATGTTTCCCCCTCTTTAGTAAAACAGTATGAATACTATTAACGTCATTTGATGTTGAATCATGGTATTAAAGTTATTCATAAAACATTAAACTGGTTGACGGATAAATGGATTTGAAAAATCCACATTTCAGTTTTAAACTTCTTACTATTTAACGATGACGTTTCTAATTGACAGATTGGACTAGCTTCAACCTGTATCCAGTTTACTAGTTTAACAACAATGATAAACTATGTAAAATGATAATTCCCATTTAAATTTTATGAAATAATCCATTGACCGATGAATTATGTATAATCAAATTTAAATTTGAATTCAAATCTGCTATAGGTAATCACTACAGTAGTTTTCTCATATTTAGTGGAAGGGTAAAAATACTATTAACATCGTTCAATGTTGAATTATAGTATTAAATTTGTTCATAGAACATTAAATTGGTTGATAAATAACGGATTTAAAAAACATTTCATTTTAAACTTCTCACCATCAAGTGATCTATTTGATTGACAAAATGGATTAGGTTCATCCCGTATCCAGTCCATTAATGAATATACATCGTAAGTAGATAAAGGATGCAAAATAAAATCCGTTTAAATATTCTGATTTCATCAGATGCAATTCAAATTCAATCAACCAATAGGTCTCATTTATGTGTTTACTTCAATTATGTTTTGATCATTTGATTATCATAACTGACCCTGGTCAATTGTGTGGAATAATGTGTGTTTTTTGTTTGCAAGAATCTGTACTTTGTTATTTGATGGGGACCTAGCTCTGCTTGGGCTCAAGTGTTGTTCTTAGCATCTAATGATTTCTCAGTTTCAAACACCATAGGGGCATGTAGGAGTTCATACATTTACAAGTTTTAGATGGTTTGGTTGTGGTTTTTATGTATACCTAGTTTATATGCTCGATTTAAATGGCAGATAACTAGCTTATAAGTTAATTGAAACTAATTAATGACCATAACAGATGGGTTGGATAACTAGCTTACGAGAGCACAAATAAATGCTTATTATTTACTGATTCATTCAGCGAGGATTAGCTTACAATTTAGCAGCGTTGTCAGTTTGAAAGGTGTTAAAAAAAGCCTTTAAATCTCCAACTCAAGTATATCACATGTAAGTTTTTTCTCTCTGATTTAGGGACGAAATGTTGTAATAGAGCAAAGTTTTGGTGCTCCAAAAGTTACAAAAGATGGTGTTACTGTTGCAAAAAGCATTGAATTCAAAGACAGAGTGAAGAACATGGGTGCTAGTCTTGTGAAACAAGTTGCTAATGCAACCAATGATGTTGCTGGTGATGGTATGTTGTCAATTCTCCATTAAGTTATGAATTACTATTTTCAAGCGATAACATGACACACTAATGATTTATTTCCCCGAACTTTGTAAAGTTAGGGTAAAAAGAATTTAGAGTGTCTAGCGACTTCACAAGCATGCATATGTTATAAATTCATCTAATTTGTTTAGTTTAGTATCCCAGGAATTAACTACAATTCAGTTAGGGTAGAAATTTTTTTTCCCTGAAATATATTGATTTGTCGAGTGCAGTTTTTTAATCTATGAAACGCGTTGTCTTTTTTCATGTTATGCACAAATGAACCATCCTCGTATTTTGATGTTCATCAACTATGATTTTAACCTAGTTAGGTTTTAACAATATATTCAGTTTGTTATCATTGCTGTCTGCTGCAAGTTCATTTATCCCAATCCCTATTTTACAGGTACAACTTGTGCAACTGTTCTTACAAAAGCAATATTCTCCGAAGGGTGCAAGTCAGTTGCTGCTGGAATGAATGCAATGGATTTAAGGAGAGGAATTACACTGGCTGTTGATTCAGTTGTCACAAATTTGAAGAGTAGAGCCAGGATGATCAGCACTTCAGAAGAAATCGCTCAGGTTGGGACCATATCATCCAATGGAGAAAGAGAAATTGGTGAACTTATTGCGAAAGCCATGGAGAAAGTTGGCAAGGAGGGAGTCATCACAATTGAAGATGGTAAAACCCTATACAATGAACTGGAAGTTGTCGAGGGAATGAAACTTGATAGGGGTTACATATCACCTTACTTTGTCACCAACCCCAAGAACCAAAAATGCGTAAGTTGTTATGCTGTCATTTAGAAACTAATTTAGTCCTAAATTGTTTGAAATCCTATGTTCATATACACATTTCTCGTTTTGTTGTTTATTGTAGGAACTAGATGATCCTCTAATCCTTATTCACGAGAAAAAAATTTCTAGCATAAATGCTGTGGTGAAAGTGCTTGAGCTGGCACTCAAGGTATACAATCTTAATATTTCTGTTTCTTTCATGGCTTCATCAAGAAGCTAGTTGGGTATACTGACTAAAATTTCCAACTGTTTATCCAGAGACAAAGGCCTTTACTAATTGTTGCTGAAGATATTGAAAGTGATGCACTAGCAACTCTTATCATTAATAAGCTTCGCGCTGGACTAAAGGTATTAATTTGGTTTATAGATGGATATAATTTTAATTTTTACATTTGTATTCTGATTGGTAAATGATGATTTTGTAGATATGTGCTATTAAAGCACCTGGATTTGGTGATAATAGGAAAAACAGCATGCAAGATCTTGCAACTCTAACTGGGGGTGTGGTATGTTCATTTGAAAAATAAGAAAATTTGATGCCTTTTATTTTGCAGTATTATGTAAATTGTTTATATTTTTTGTTTGGTTGCAGCTCATTACTGAAGAATTAGGCATGAACTTAGAGAAAGTCGAGTTGGACATGCTTGGAACATGTAAAAAGGTATGTTTTTGGATCTTTGGTCAAGTTTATCAAATTATGTTGATCTGTCCAAAGCTGGCTATTTCGACTCTTAACAACCTTGTATAATTATATGCATACTGTTCTGAAATGATCATCATTGAGTTGACTGCAGGTAACAGTATCGAAAGATGATACCGTTATTCTTGATGGAGCTGGTGACAAGAAAGCCCTTGAAGAAAGATGTGATCAAGTATGGCTACTTTCTTACAGTCATAAATGAACTTTTATGTTGTAATTCCTTGTAGATTGCCGCTAAATTGGTAGACCTTTTTTTCAACATTTCTTTGTTTTCTCAGCTAAGATCTGCTATTGATTTAAGTACATCAGACTATGATAAAGAGAAGTTACAAGAGAGACTGGCAAAACTCTCTGGTGGTGTTGCAGTCCTCAAGGTATTTTGCTGATTATTTTACACACATAATATATCTTTATTAATAGTTGTAATAGCTTTGGTGTCAACCCTTTTTTGTTTCAACGTGAACTACCAAAAAGCCCCTCTATATATTATAAAATCTTAATCACTTAAAAATAGAATTTAATATTAAACTTATTTTATAAATTCAAACGTTCCTAAAAGTAGGATCCAACAAATAAACACGCTTTACAAATTTAAAACGCTTCTAAAACTAGGATCTAAAATTAATTTTTTTACAAATTCAAAATTCTTCTTTACAAATATACAAATCTTAATATCACTTGAAAATAAAAAATCTTTTTTAGACTGATTTAAACATATACAATTTATAAGGAAAACAATTCACGTGCGAAGCGCATGCCGTAACACTTGTGTGTGTGTGTGTGTGTATATATATATATATTAATATAATAAAAACTTATTCACAAGGTGAATATACACATGCATACATATTATGTGTGAATCATTTACCTTAATTGGCATATAAGGGTCCTTAAATTATCACCTTGAAAAGATAAACCGGGCGTGCGTGTTCAGAAAATCTGAAATTTGTCTATGTTTGGTTATGGTAGTCTGGTGGATAATACATAGTATGCCAGTACCATGCCACATCATTGAATGATGTAACTAACCATTCATATAACAGTTTATCTTTTGACGGCTGATGTTTTCTGATAAATAAACATACAGCACCAATTTGTATAATTTTCTGTGCTCTTGTACAATTTAAAGGAATTGACATCATCAAACTAAATTGTCAACACATAAATAATGCAAACAGAAGTTCTACAGATTTTTTTTAGTTTTGATTCATGCCACCCAAACTCTATTGGACATCTGCATCTTATACTCAACTTTAATGGGCTTACTTGAATTTATGCATGTAACTATGCCAAATTCGATATCAAGCATCAGTTAGTCCTTCATGGTTATCTAATTGCCAGTACCATCATTCTTTTTATTGCTCCCTATAGATGAGGACAATAATCGGTCACTATAGGATTGTGGAAAGCCACTGTAGCTAAATTCAATTTTTTTTGAACGATGGCCTAGTGGGCTTCACACTAATGTTCCTGATTCGATGCTGCATTTGCTGCAAACCATAGAAATTACCTGAGCAAATTTCTGTTCACTTGCATTCGATTAGTACTCCCTCTCTATCCCCAATATCCTGTCCATTAGTTGTATCTAAAAGCTTATCTTGCTTTGAAATAAAATAACTCAGATTGGAGGAGCTAGTGAAGCTGAAGTTGGTGAGAAAAAGGATAGAGTTACCGATGCGCTGAATGCAACAAAGGCTGCTGTAGAGGAGGGAATTGTGCCAGGTGTGTATATGTGCACCTTTTATTCTATTTGTGCTCTCTTTTGTATAGCTAGTTCACATGTAAATTATACCTTGTCTTTACAGGGGGTGGTGTTGCTCTGCTTTATGCATCCAAAGAATTAGAGAAATTGCATACCGCCAACTTCGATCAGAAAATTGGTGTTCAAATTATTCAAAATGCTTTGAAGGTACCAAATCTGAACTTGCACAATGTATTAATTTTTTTATAGTGAAACTGCCAAAACATATCTTTGCATTACACCGGCATCAAATACTGGGACTTTAGCAAGAGTCTAATGTATGCCAACTTATCCTTGTAATATTCCCATGCTTCCTTATTTGATTATCTTTTTTCTTTGTTAAATTACTATATACCCGTCGTAAAATAAAATGGCTAAAACTTGCATTACTTGATCAGGCTCCAGTGCATATTATTGCTTCCAACGCTGGAGTAGAGGGTGCTGTTGTTGTTGGCAAGCTTTTGGAACAGGATAACACTGATCTTGGCTATGATGCGGCTAAAGGTTTGTTTTCTTTTAATTTTTCTTGAAATACTGAAAGTGAAATTTTGCGATTGATCACATCTATTTTGTTATTTACCTGGGATTTTAATGTGTTTCTGGCCTGATATTTCACTTTAAAAAAACTGTGTAGGTGAATATGTTGACATGGTAAAGGCTGGTATCATTGATCCACTGAAAGTTATTAGAACCGCATTGGTTGATGCTGCAAGGTAAATTCTAGTGCCATAGCTGTATAATGTAAATATTATTTCTAGGTACCATAGCTGTATAATGTAACCTAGCCATAAATATAGCAAATGGCATGTTCTGTTTTGTTACTGGAGTAAACCTGTGGAAATATTTAAGCACTGTTGCAACTCAATTTAATATTCATCAAATTAAAATAAAAAAAATGAAAAAAAGTGGTGAAAGAGCAATTTATTTATGTATTTGCATTTATTTGCAGCGTTTCTTCATTGATGACGACTACGGAAGCCGTGGTGGTAGAACTACCAAAAGATGAGAAGGAAGGTGCCTCAGCAATGCCTGGTATGGGCGGCATGGGAGGAATGGATTACTAAACCGAGCATCATGTAAAAGCATTTTGAGTTGTTTCAGTATCAAATTTTTGTTAGTTCTTTTAGCAATGCGATATTGTAACTTGGTGAAAGAACAAGAACCGATTGTAGTCTACACATGTTCTGCAGATTTACTTTGTTGTCTGTCTTTCATGGCTGATGGAACAAATTACGCGAGTCTATAAAAATAGCGAGCAAATGTTACGAACTACAATTATTATTTCAGGTAATAAAGCCATTTAATTCTTATGTTATCATGCTTTTGGTTGACTGGCATGTGTTGTAGGACCAAGGAGGCTTAGGTGTTCATTTCCTGTGTTCATTGAGGAACTTCCAACTAAGTGCCGAGTAGTGATGAATTTTGCAATCAGTACAGTTTCTTTTCTATTCGCACAAACTTCTTACCAATTACTCATTCTTTATACAGTCTCCTGCTCGTAAGAAAGGCATTGTTTGTTTAATCTTAATTAGAACAATTCACACCTTGGATAAAAACGGGATGGATATTCCTACTTAAATTGAGCAAGACTATGTGCGATTTGGTGCAGGAAAGGGGATGAAAATTTTGGCGTATGTTACTTTTGGTGGTGTTACTTTATAACCGGTTCAATTTCTGAAAATGACCAAAGTTGCTATTCATTGTAGAACAAGATGGTTTTAAATTGAAAAGAAAAACATTCAAAAAGAAGGTCATCAGTTTGGCTTTGTTGAAGCCTCCTTAAGATGAGATAGATATGTAAAATTGGACGTAGAGAACTGTTGAAATGATCAAGATTGTGTTGCCTAAATTATATTACGTATCTTAAACTCTACTGGAAAAATTCTAATAGGTTCCGTTGAGGCGTTAGCCAGGTTTATCGTTTAACCATCCAACTGGATCTATCTTGGTTTACTATCTTATCTGAACTTCTCTATGAGTTTTTATTAGGGCTGTTATGGTAACGGTAAATTTACCATTACCAGCAAATCGGTTACCATTTTCGAGTGAAATCGGTATACCAGTTTAATCGGTATGATAACGGTAAATTTACCATTTTCTACGGTAAATCGTCGGTAACATTTCTTCAATACCAGCGGTAACGGTAATTTTACCAGTCAATTTATAATACATGTATATTCATGTAACATGCTTTATTATAGACATTTAGAACCCAGCAAATGATTAAATTTAGTTTATTAACCAAGTGAAATAATGTTAAATACACTTCACTTCTTTCTCATTTATGTCTTTTATTAAGTAACACTATAAATTGTATGATGAAGCACCATTATGGTGTGAATATGTGTTATGTTACTAACCTTTTTTAGACAAACGGTAATTTACCATTACCAGTGTAACGGTTACCAGAGTATCGGTATACCAATCTTCGGTATACCAGCCTATCGGTAACGGTAACGGTAAGCAATTTTCGCTTACCAGTAAAAATGGTACGGTAACGGTATTTGTGAAATGGTAACGGTAACCGTTACCATAACAGCCCTAGTTTTTATGCACTTCTTAGGCACTAGTTGATTTGAATTCTTGTCCGACCATTTATATGCTAGTTTTAGACAATCTTACCTTTACTCTCAAGTTTATCAAAAACCATAATTTTTGATTTCAATTAATTAGTAGCAAATCAAATCCTAAATTTTATAAACATTACATTAGTTTATCAAAAATGTTCAGCTTAGATAAACTTTGATTAATTCCTAGTTGGATAATTAGTCTCTAGTCTATACTCGTTGTCCATCGTCCGTCTAGCGATTTTTACTACCTCCAACGTAAGTGCATCGCTTGATATAATCATTTTATTCAAATATATTGAAAAATAAGCAAATGCTTATTCTTTCTTTGGATTTATGTCCCTCACCGTGTTAGTAGGGTACATATAGAAAGATGGTTGGGGCTTGCATCACTTAGTAGGTCCTCCTACTTTATACTTCTCAACAATCCAAAAACCAAAAATTTAAGTCATTTCTCAAAATTTTCCTCTTTCAATTTCGAAACCAATCTTTAATTGGAAATGCTGGAAATCCTAATTATGGCATCACAACCATGAATTCAATAGTCCTAAAGGACTTCGTTGCTAGATTTAGTTTCATGAGAAAGGAAATTACAACTTTACCCAAAACAAAATCAACAATTTCACTCGAAATAGAGATAAGAAGTAGGGACACGTGAGATTCGCAATTTTGATGTCTTTATCGAACATTTTCATACCTCCTATTTTCATGTGTTGTAGCATCATTCATGGAGAAACGATGGTAATATCTTGCAAAAGTACAGAGAAAACCTAATGTATGGATGCAATTGTTAGAGAATATCTTCGTGCTATTTAAGTTTTATACTATATTATAAGGTTGATTAGTCTTTGATTGTTCTTTATTTTTAAGTAATAAAGATGTAGTGATTAATGGTTATTTATTTCTTCTTCTTATCTCTCTCCCCTCTTTCTCTATTTCATTTTGTTTTGTTCAACAAATCTAGGAAGTTATCAGAGTGTGATGTTCGATTCTATGTATCAATTTCAGTTTGGATTTGATGTTCATATCAATTTTAATGTACATTTGGATGTTTTGTTCGCGTATCGGATCCAAAATCCTAACTGTTTTAACCAACTTCAACACTTTCTCACTTCAGTTTTTCACTGGCACCCATAACAAACCCTCACCCAACCTTGCCATCCGATCGTGATATGAAACTCCCAAACACAAGGTCGCAACTCCATCCAATGACAACTTGCATCCACCCCACAATAAAAAACTTGGTCCGTACCTGCTTCTAAAAAATAGAAATCGCGATTTGGTTGCCTCTTGACCTAGCATCTGCTTGCAACCCAGATCTTGTCTTATGCACCGCAACCCACTACATCCAATGATTGGACCTTCTCCACCTTATTTTTGAACCCGAACTCAAATACCTTGGAACTCCTCACTTGTGCAATTACTTTATCTATAATTTCACAGTTGTCCCCCGTATATTTTGGGTTACTAACTGAGCCGATTAAGGATACAATTTATGCAGTTCGATTAAAGGAGGACCCGGAAGGCATCATGTGATTGGAAAAAGTGTTGTCTGCTATTGATTGGTGAACCATGATATTGTGTTATATTTGTGTCAGACTATACACGCACACACAACATATATATCTACATGTATATGCATATATGTATATGTGTGTGTATATACATATACATACACGCACACACGCGTGTGTGTGTATGTATGTGTGTGTGTATGTATGTACGAGTGTGTGTGTGGGGGGTGTGTATATGTATATATGTGCGTGTGCGCACACACGCACACACACTTACACACACATGCACGCATGCACACGCAGGCATACACACAAGCGCGCGCACGCACACACATACATAGGAGCATTCAATGACACATCAAATAATGCAGCACCCATGCAACGATCCGAAATTTTATCGTTTTAATTTGTGAATATTTAATTCATTTAAATATTAAATTAATTGTTTTAATAATTAAATAACCCTCTTTGAATTTATAACTAATGATGGAAAATTCATTTTTTGAATTTTGTTTACAAAAATTGGTTGTTCAATGAAAAACGGAAAATGTGACTGAAACCTGTTTTTTGGATTTTCAGTTTTTTATCGGAAGGCAAATCGTACAAAGTTGTAAGACCTTTGCATACACCTTTAAACAATATTTCAAATGTTAAGGTTAAGTTAAGGTAAGACATTTATTTTGAAATGTAATAATAAGAATTAATAAAAAATTAAATATATTTAAATTTAAGATTTGAATTTGATTTGATGGCTTGAGTGTTAAATTGGACAAAGGTACATAAACCCTTCCTAATATCCATCATGCTTCCAAGTGATTTAGTCCGTGGGTTGGCTTAGAAAAGATGGTAGGTTGAAAATGAGATAAGGGTATTTATGTCTTTTAACATTTATTATTATTATTGTTGTTGTTATTATTATTATTACTTATAAAAGCAATTGGTTTTGGTTATAAGCTTGTATACTCAACCTTCATCTTCATTTCACTTATCATTTCATTTTTTCCTCTTCCTTATTTTTCTTCCTCTGCAAATGAAAATAAACATTCCCTCCTCCTTTCAAAATTCAACACCTCACAAACCAATCAAAATTAGCCAAAGTCACCAACATGAAAGTTGTTCGTTTCCTCCTCTAGTATATTAAAAAAAATGATAGCTCAAAGTTTTGCCGACCGTAGTGGAGGTATTTGCCCGAATACAGTGGAGGTCAAGATATAGTGATTTTTCGTCGAGCTTGGAATGGCGAGCGGAGAGCATGGGTGTGTTCGTCTAGTCGATTTGTGAATTTTAGTGGTGTTCGCCAGATTTTTAGTGGTCGAAATCAATGACGGTGGGGAGATGTACCATTTTCGTTCATATGGAAAATTCTGGCAAGGTGGTGGTCATGGAGGTGAACGGCGGTGACTCGGAGCATGTTTGGGTCAAGGACGAGGCGGGGGGACCGGTCGGAGGAAGTCCGGTGGCCTGTGGTGATGTGGCGAGGTGGATCTAGGGTTTCGGAGCCTTGAGTGTTGGTGGTCAAAAACTTGGATACTAGTAGTGTTGGGGTGCATCAGAGCTGGAGGGGTGGGGCTTGAAGGTGTAGCAGGTAGTGTCGAAGCTCATGGTGGTAGGGTCGATGGCTATAGGTGGTTGTGGGGGTGGGGCAAGGTTGTTTTTTTAATTCCTGTACGCGATTGCTATTTGGGAGGGTAGTCGGAATTTGCTAGGTGGCACTGGAAGTGGAGGCAGAGGTGCGATTAGGACGAGGCAGTGGAGTGGCGTTTATAGGTGGTCTCCGATATTCAGATGGGTGAGCGGAGGGGTGGTGCACGTGCACAGGCATGCATGTCTCTATGGGTTCAGGAGTTTTGTTTTGGTTTGGGGAAGATTTGAATTGAAGAAGAGGGAAGAAAGGGATTAGCGGGTTTTGGGTTTGTTGATGCTATTGGGCATGGACCTGAGTGTTGGGTGAGAATCACTTCTTTGGGTTTTTTTGTTAGTTTAGTTATTTAATAATTTAACTTTGAAAAATCATATCTCGCTCGTTTTAAATCCGTTTGATCCGTGGATTTTTATGTTAGATTCGTATTGACATCTAGAGCATTATGGTATAACTTGATGATAGTTTGGATGAAGTATAATTTTATGATATAATAATAGTAGTTGAACTTTAATTACGTTATTTTAAATAATAACGTGGTTAAATTAATTATACTTCATTGGTGTTATCTATTTGGCCAAATAAAAACACTGTTCTGCTATAATTAAATTGAATAGATTATTGATGACCTCCGCTTAGTAGAATAAATCCCCGTTCTGCTGTTATATTTATTTGGATATTTATTTATATGCCAATTAATTAATATGTGGATTAACTAATATTGGATAAGTGATGGATTACTTAGTGATTGCTAATTTATTTTATTTACATATATACCTGCTTATGTAAATACTAGTGATATGACTTGGAAAGTGAATAAAAGAATAAATGGTAGCTTGTTTAAGTACCATTGTGGTCGCTAAGCATCTTTTCGAATTTGAAAGATTATGGATTTAAATTAACTTCAATTTCATAACAATTTGAGGTTAAGTGTTTATTTAATTATAAATGATTTAATTATTCTATAAATATGTTTAAGTTAATTAATTGTTTTATTAATGTTGTTTTGAACTAAGTTAATTAATTATATTTTTAATGTTGTTTAAAGTTATTTAATTATATTAATAATGTTATTAAAAGTTATTTAATTTAAATATTAATGTTGGGTTAATCAATTGTTTTAATTATGGTTTAAGTTAATTACTTATTTATTGATAATGTTTTAAAGTTAATTAGTTATTTTATTTATGATGTTTAAAAGTAATTAATTAATTTAATAAAGGAAGTTTATAAGCGATAAATTATTTTATAAAAGGGATTCTATCTAATAAAATGGATGTATTCAAAGGAGATTTACAAATGATAATTTGTAAAGGAGTTTTATAAGAGATATTTTGCAAAAGAGACTTATAAATGGTATTTATAATAAAGAGAGAGATTGATAAATGTTAACTTTTAAATAGAAAATGGATTTATAAGTGATATTTTAATAATAACAATGATGGGTGTTAAGGGTTAAAGGATTTTTATAAAGGAGTTTATAAAGAGAGATTTACAAAAAAAATTATCAATAGAAAGAGGTTTATAAATAGAAAGGAATTATATAAATCAGTTTAGATATCTATGAAAGAAGTTTTATAAATTAATTGGAAGATCCATAAAGGGATTTGTAAATATGAAATGAGCTTATAAAAAGGGAATTTCATAAAAGGAATAAGATTTGATTTTGATAAATAATCCTTCTTAATTATGGTGGTATGGAAAAATTCTTTTCATACTTAATCGAATGATAGTGGTTTGGTTTATAGTAAGTAATGTTTTAAATGATATTTGTCTTGGCCCATTTAAAAATGAATTTGAAAAAGATAAAATCTTCCTTATGTTTTGTTAATATACTTATACCGGTGAGATAAGTTTATGGACGTTTTTTTCAAATATTGAAGGGAATATAAGGGGTTTATGAAAACATCTTTTGTGAAGGTTTTTAAATCAAATAATTAAAAGAGATTTAATTAATGAAAGATTTATTAATAGAGGCTTAGTGGATTCCACATTGAATTAAATCTATATTTGGTTATTTGTTTATTTGATAGTTAAATAACCGACTATCAAATTTTGGTCAAAATATAATTCTGGAAATTTCTAGAAGAAATATGTGAGTTATATGGCACATTCATCTTCGATGATACAATATTATTGTGCATATAAATCTCGTTTTGTTCTCCTATGACAAATTATAAGAAAATCTGTCCACTTAAACGGTTAGGAGGTGATCTCGGCTCTTATGTATCGTCTAATTATTTCCAAAAAAACTGGACTTGAGTTTAGTGGAACTACCGATTTGGTTTTGGAGTGACTGGTAAGCGGGAGAGTGTACTTATATGAGATGACTCGAAACTGTAACCACTCCAAAACCATATGCGCGTTCGACGCTTTAGAAGAGGTTCAAGACTAGTTCGAGATGATCGAAGATGAAGTTCTTTGAAGTGCAAGGGCTACTTGTTATTAATCCTGAGGGTGATTCCAAAATGTATGTAGTAGAAGTAGCGCCTTTGGTTTGTTCTTATCCTAAACAACTTGTATGGACAAATGCTAACATTCATTGTTCCTGGAAGGCAGTGTTAGCAATGCAAGTGGGATTTGCTAAGAGAGGAAAAAGATAGTCGTGACTTCACAAGCCTCACAACCCGGTAATGACTAAAACATGAGATATGTTTCAAAGCTATGTGCTTCTTTACCATTAGGAGTAGTCATTCCTCGATCTATAATCATATTTATGGGTTTGGTATGTGTGCGCATGGAAAAAGTGAGGCCATGGTCGGTGCACATTGTTTAGTAGCCTTTGTGCCCTGGGAATGATGTAATCCGACTTGTCATTTTAAAGGGCTAGGCCGGCTCTGATATGAAGGGGGTCCAAGTGAGGCACTTGGTACATTTTTCTAGAGGTGTACTGTGGCCGATGGTCCAGTAGCCTTGTCATTGATGGAAATCCAATCTCCAATACGTGCCTTTACGGGTTTATTTGTATACCTATTATGCTGGAATGTAATTAATGTAACCATTTCGGCTAAGGTTAATATTTAACCCTAGACATTATTATAATATCATAAGAATTTTATAAAATGGTTTGGTTATCGTAAGGTAAAAACCCGTCCGTGTTTATGTGCGGCATGGTCTTACGAGATACCATTATTTCGAAAGGTTTTATAATGATAGAAATCCATTTGATTGTGTTTCTCACGCTGTTTTACAAGACTGATTCGGGCGTTATTTTCTTATAATGCTTGGGTTTGTCCGACCATATTTTCTAGATTTAGCTGGACACTTTGGAGCCTCAGGAGAGGAGCTGGATCCTCCAAGATGTATTTCCATATTTTATCTTCCGTTGTTTGTTCTTGTTTGTATTTATCAGACATTGTAAGGACATGCTGTTATAACTGTCCAAATTGACGACATGTTAGTTGCTCTTATGATAGTATGCATTTTAAAGTCATTTCTTTTGTAAAGATCTGTGTATGTTATATATTCTCGTCACGTTGTGTGATTATGTTCTATCTTTTTCTTTCTTTCACCCCACCGACTTTCCGACACTTGGATGTTTGGCATGTGAATACTATGGGTATATTAGTGTCGACTTCTAAAGATCGAAAATGCGGGTTGTTACAAAACCCATGTAGCCCTCTGATTTTCATCACAAAATCTTAAATAATACGGCTTTGTCTCTCTTTCCACTAGCCATATTATTTAATACGGACTGCGTGGTTGAAAATAGGGGCTACAGGGGTGTTGTAAAACAGAGGTGTCATTGAGTGCTACTCATACACACACAATATATATATATATATATGTATATATATACACCTATATATATAGGTATGTATGTACGTATGTGTGCATTGTAACACCCTGCCTCTATACCCATACTACCAAAGAGTATAACTAGGTAATAATTCTGATAATACGGAGAATGAAACAATATTGGGATGTTACACATGAATATTCCCTTGGGCTAACACTGGTATGTATTTCAAAAATCATGTACAACTCACATATACATACACAGTATCGACACAAAGCAATAAACATGTGCGTCTTTAGGATCGTACAATACACAATATAAAATAAATGATATAAAATACAAGGCCATCCACGCAGCGGTAACATATAATAGTAAATATACACGATTCCAAGTGGGTTTATAAAAAAATATTCAAATACCCACTAACATCAAAAATATACATAGTATGTCCAATATATACATCTCATCAACATACCATGACATGTAGCTACAAAATACAAAATGATATACAAATACTCTATCCTCCATCTATGCCCAACATTCACAAACGGTCAACTCGTCCCTGAACCTGAAATGTCTCGGACTAACTCGAGTATTATATAAATAACACACAGGTCAGATTATATCTAGAATGTAGATGTCGGTATGAAGTAACAACGGGCATGGTATAAACAAGTGCAACACAAGTGGCATGTGCGTATCCCAAGTGTTAACATATCTCAAAACCATGCGCACAAAAGACAACCCATTTCCAAGCAAAGTCGATCAACACACCAAACAGGCATACAATCAAGTGGATGAAACAATCATCATTTAACTATCATCAAGTATAGGAACTCATCAACACTACAGAACATACTCTCAGTAATGCCCAAGATTATCTCTCAGATAATCGTAAAGTAGACATACCTGGGATCGTCTCACTCAATAAATATACATAACACATAATAATCACCCCAAATCAAACATACATGAAATATGAATATGGCATACCCTCGGTAGCAAGGGTCATCTCTCAGATAACCATGTAAAAGATAAATACAGGATCCAACTCCATGCTCTCAGTATTTCTAACTATCCTCGATAGCGGTATAACCAATTGTATAACACCCCTAGTTTTTGTTTAACATTATTCAGGGGATTTAATTAGATAAATTAAATAGAATAATGTGAGGTGATAAGGAGAATGAGATTTGTTAACTAATTTGGATTAGGCCTCAATTAATCAATTAATAAGATTGCTTTAACCACAAAATAGAAAGGAATTAATGAGAGGGGCATAATGAGAATAATTCCTTATTTCATTCCCTAAACCCTTCCTCTCTCATTCATTCTCATTTCATTTTCTAAAGCCGAAATAAAACATAAGAAGAGGCCGACCATTACCTAAGGAAAAAGAAGAGCTAATCTAAGGAATTTAAAGGAGAAAGCTTATGGGAATTAATCTACATCAAATCTCAATCTCTCTTATCCAATCTAAGGTGAATAATAATTACCATCTCATTCATAATGTTTTATTTTTCAGTTTATAATTGATTTCTGAATTTGTTGTGATAATATGTCATGCTTGGACTGATAATATTATTGTTAGATTGAATGATGATTTGTTGGAATTTTATGGAATTGTTTTAATGGGTTTTAAAGGCAAAACCTAAGTTTTTGATCTTCTTTTGCATTGAAATTTGAATATGTTGTGTAAAATATTATTTTGGAGATGAGTTTTCAATTTCATAATTTTCCAAGTTCATATAAATATTTTCTGAATTTCCTAGAAGAAAAATGTGTATATTTTGAGTTTTTAATTATTAAAAATAATTAAATTAATATTTTAGTCTCGAAATTTTTGTATAAGGAAGAAGGAAATACATATTTTTAATGATTTTTTGGGATTTTTCCCTAATTGTTACGTTTTTCTATGAATTTATTATTCTAGAAAAGTTGATAATTAATATGAGTTAGTAAATATTAATTATAAGGTTTTGCAAGTTAATTGGGAAGGTAGAACATGATCTACTAGAATTTCTACAAAGAAATTGAAAAGTATTTTATTATCAAATGAAAATTTGACATGGGGCAAGAGTCAGTGGAAAGTTTTAACTATAAAAGGAAACAATTTAGTTTTTAACTTAATTACAGAAGTGCCATCGTTAGGGGCTCGATACCTCTATTTCCTAGAAGTTCAATACCTATAAGAGCTGATACATGTGTTAGATGCTCAATATTTAAGTGATATATCCAGTTTTATAAGGACTCGACTCCATGTGTTTTTCGGGGCTCGAGATCTCAAAGTTTTTAAAGGCTCGAAATCCTTATGTTTTTAGAGACTCGAAACCCTTACATTTTAAAGAATCGAAACCTTCATGCTTTTATAGGCTCGAAACCCTATGTGTTTTAAAGGATCAACACTTTATGTTTTTAAGAACTCGACATCCTTGTCTTATTGTGACTCGATAGCCTCCTTATAGCTACTTGATAACTATGTATAATAGGCTCGATAGCCATATTTTTGCAAACCAGATAACTATGCTATATAGGTTCAACATAGAGACTGGACAACCATATTTTGGAGACTCATAGCCGTATGCTTTATAACCAAATAGCTATGTTTTAGAGGCTCGATAGCCATGTTTTCTAGAGGCTCGATAACTCTGTTTTATTAATAAGTGTTTTAAATTGCTATGTATGGTTTAGAGGTTCGACAGCCATGTTATGTAGAGGTTCGACAACCCTATTTTGGTAGCGAATGTTTTAAAAGCTATGCAAAGATGTGCTTTGGCACAAGATTTTGGCTAAGTATTTGGGCTATCTTTTCCTTGTTTATAAAGAATGGTTTCAAGTGATTTATCATTTTAAAGATAAATAATGTTTTCAAGGAAATGAAATTGTGTTTTAGCCCAATTTTATATGAATTTTGCCAAAGGAAATTGTTACATAACATTTAAGTAATTTTGTGATGGATGTGCCTATTGATTGAACATATTTTGATGAATGGTGTTAAATGTTCCTGTTATCATTTGATAAGTTAATTTGCATACTTTATCATTGTCATACTCGCATTTGCATTACCCAGCATTGCATCTTGGGATTTGGGAATAGAATTACCAGTTAGGTTGTAACGACCCAGAAATTTTTGGACATTTGAAATAGAATATTTAATTGATTTTAAATATTTGAATAATGGTTTAACTTGAATTTCAAATGTAAATATGAAATTGACAATTTAATTAGTAAATTTAATTGTTAAAATTTGGGTAAAAATTTGAATCTACAATTTTAAACCTGTTAAAAATAATATGAAGTCTTGGAAAATTCATATTGATTATTCTGAAGATAATGAAAGCTTCAAAATTGAATTTGAAACTGCTTTGTTCAGTTTTGAAATTTTGTCGTTTAAATTGAATTTGAAAATAGCGTTCCGGGGCAGAGTCTTGGAATTCGACAAAACAAGTTTCATTGGATCCGTAATATTGTATTATTATCGGATTTCAATTTTCGTAATGTTTGGAGTGATCGTTTGGCCGCACGATAAGCAAACGTGCTGAAATTAAATCGAAAATTTAATATTATAACTGGTTCAAAAAGCTATCTTCTCCACACGATCGAATTTGGAGTCGGAACCTTTTCCATTGCATTCGGAATAGGCGTATAACATTATGAACGCCTGGCGGCACGTCTCGTTGGGAGGTCGGAAATTTAAGCTGCAAATTCGAGACGATTCGAAAACAATTTAAAATTTTATTTGCTTATTCTTATTCCGACAATACGTACAACTAGCACACCAACGTTCCATCGTGTTCCCTCTCTTCCTTTTCAAAAATCAGCTGAGCCTTTCATTTCAATTTCAAAATCAAATAGAACGAATTAATTTCAAACGAAGAAAATAAATGGCCGAGCTCCATTTTATCAATCTCTCGTTCGAATCAGGCAAGCACGCGAAAGAGAAAAGGGGGATAGCCTGTTCGAAACCCCTCCTCCATATTTTTTCCAGTTCAAACAAGTCATGACGTTCCCCTCTCCACTATTTCAACTCGCGAGGCTAGGGCTTGGGAAGGCGAACTCAAAGGCGACAACACTGGGGTCGCGTGCGATGTCGCGTGGGCGACGAAGGCGCTCGCGAGGGAAATCGTGATCGATTTCCGAGTAGGCGGCGCTTGCTGGAGAGTTTCGCGAGCAGTTTCACGACTGAGGAAGTGGAGGCGATCTGGCCCAAGGCGCGCGAGGCGATGATCGATGGGATCTCGATGGTCTCAAGTCTGGTGTTGGAACTTCGCGAGAAGGATCGGGATGCTGTCGATTTGACGTTGGTTCGTGGGCAACTAGAGGCGACGTTGGTTTAGCTGTGATGGTAGTTGCATCAATTTATCAGGCAACGAGGTATATTCAGTTTTTTTTCAATTTGATTTAAATTTGAAAATGAGTTTAAACCCTATACAGATTATTTTAAAATCAAAATGAATATTCCAGTGCGTGTTTGAAATATATATATATATATATATATATATATGTATACATAGTTTGAAGAAAATGTAAAGGATGTTATCCACTATTTCTGTTAATTAGAAATAAATTTTATCTAAAATTTTGAGTGAATGAATTTTTGAAATTGTTAAAGGGAATTAGTTGAAATAAATCATTGGTTAATAAAATCTTATTAAATGGAAAATTTATTTATTCGATCAATTCAAATATTAATAAATTGTATAAATTGTTTTATACAAGGGCTAAAATCATCGTGAAAACAAACTGGGATTGGAAATGGATTGCGAATAAAAGCGAAGGTGAGATCTTCTCACTCAAACAAAGGTCTTTGTTTAATTTTAAATAGTTATATTTAAAATTGCTGATTGTGTTGATTGTGTGCTTGAATGATACTATATATAGTAGTATATAGCAATATATATATATATATATATATATATATATTGGTATATGTATATATTGGAGTTGTGATTTCCCGCATTATATAGCGGATGAGACCCTATTGCGCCGCATAATAGCGGATGATATTTTTTTAAATCCCATATACCGCGATATTCCACCTCGAAGTGGAATTGGTATTGTGCTAACATCTGTGGATGCAGGGAAACAGGTTGGAGGGATCCAACTGGATTCCTCAAAATTGTTTGAATATTATTACATATGTGAATGATGTGATTTATTGATAATCCATGGATGATTTATTGATAATTGAAATTGTTGAAGGCTAAAATTTAGCCGAACGTATTTTTGGTATTGCCGGATACCAGAATAAATATAAATTGGATTTTTAAATTAAAGTGGAAAATTTTAAATGACTTTATTTTTAAGAGTTGAATAAATTTAGAAGAAAGAACTTAACGGTAAAAAGAGATTTTTGTAATCTCATCGAATAAATTTCCAAAATATGGCAAAGGATTTTAAATAAAAGGATTTTTAGTAATATTGTTTAAAAGTTAAAGAATTTATGGAACATGGAATTTTAAATAGTTTGGAAAGAATAAAGGAATTTATTAAAAAGGGGATAAATATCTAGAAATCAATTTGATAAATGATTGGGTATTTGAAAATAAATCTTTGGGAAATCGACATGAGAACTTATTTGGTGTTGAATTAAAATGGATTTTTGTGTTGAAATAAATTCGGAAATCGATTTGTAAAATGATTTGGCATTTAGAAATAAACTTAGAAATCAATTTGAAATTGATTTGTGTTGAAATAAATTTTGAAATCAATTTGTAATCGATTTGATATTGAAATAAAATTAGAAATCAATTTGGAATTTGATTTTGGGGTTAAAAGTGAATATTTGGGAATGTAAATTCAAAATGGAATTTATGAAAGGAAAGGGAAATTTGTTTTAAAAATAAACACTGATTTATTTTAGATGTGTGGAAATAAATTTACCGATTTGGGACGTAAATTTAAAATAAATCGATAAGGATTTATTTAATTGGTTTAAATGGATTGTTTTGAAGTGAAAGTGTATTCTCACTATAAAGCCGAATATATTTCCAAAGTAGCTTTTAAAAATATAAATTAAAAGTTCTAAAGTTGGTTTTTTAAAAGAAATATTTGGGAATATATTCCGCGTGAGGGAATTGATTTGAAATTTATTTTCAAAAGTTGAAAGGTGAAAAATGATTTGAAATTGTTTTCAAAGTGTTAAGTGTGGAAAAATATATATCTTGTGAAGATATTTTGAAAATAAATAATTTGGGAAAATTATTTAAATCTGATGATTGTTGTGAATATTGTTGATAGTTAAATCACCGACTATCAATATTGCCTTTGAAATGGCATTTGAATTTGTTTTTAAAACAAACGCTTATTATTCGGTTTAGCCGGGAAAAGACCTTTGTGTCAGATAACCCATTCCGAATAATAATACGACGTGTATGAATTGAAATTGAAGACCGGTGTGAAGACCGGGTATTTTCGAAAATGAAAGGACAACCTGTCGAATGTCTCTGCACCGAGTTGCTCCGGTATAGAGATTTATATCACTCTTTTTGTGATGGGAAGTTCGATCGGGATTGTGAATACCCGGATTGCAAGGGATTCTTTGGAAGTGCCTTCGGTTCTGTTCGAACCGGAACAGACTTGTATGGTTACGTGTCTGACATTACATTTTGAGATATAAAGCCGATTTCTTTCAAATACATTTCTGTTGGTCGTGGAGAATTTATTCTCTTAGCTTAACACCCTTCTCTGAGACATACGAGCTTAGAGGTTATGTAGTTGAAGGTTATCAGCGATATATTCCCAATTTGGTAATGTGGCATGCTGAGTGTTGCTGTATGATGATCATTTATTGATCATTTGTGATCAAAGCACGGCTTTGTGAAAAAGCGTAGCTTTGTGCACGAGACTTCGTCAGACCTCACACCCCGGAAATGGTCGAAACAGGAATATGCGGCAAGGTTATGAGGGTCGCGCCCTTTAGGGTATGTCATTTCCTTCTGGAAAAGGGTGGTATCAGGTATGGAGCCCTGGTATTTAACCTATGTGGATACTCCGATCTCATTTATTGTGTGGTTGTGTGTTTATCGAGGCGCCTCGGATAAAGGTCCCAAAGGACCGGGGGATGACATATTCGTGAGTTACATGTTACAGGGGTAACCCGACCTTGTATTGACAGAGAGCAGTTGTCTCTCGGGACGTCCAGCCAGAGGCGTACCCATGTGGCGGTAGGAAGTTCCTTAGCCTGACCATTTGTTGGAAATCCATTTCCCAATATGAAACTTGTACGGTTTTATTTGTAGAACCTGCCATTTTCTTATGGTGGTCACCACTGTTTAGATGATAGCTATAGTAGGCATACAATAATGGTTGTATGCTGACTAAGATTAATATTATACTTTCGAAATGTTTTCCACACTAGACATTAATAATAATAATCCAATGATTTGCGTAGTAAGCATCTTTGACTATCATAAGAAGAAATCTCCTCCAATTCTGCGTTTGCATTGTGTGTGGCGGGAGGTCTTATGGTAGTTTCATTTTCCAAAAGCATTGCGAATTAATTTTATTTTCTTTGTGAAAATAACTGTTTTACGATCTCACACCAGTCACCATGACTGACTCGGAGTTTATTGTTTCCTTTCTAAACTCTAGGTGCCCATAATTTTCCACACGGGCAGCCTAGAGTTATGTTATCAGGATATTCTGGAGCTTTGGAAGCAAGCTGGATGGCGAGACGTACTCTCGTACTTGTTTATTTATTCCGCTGTGTATTCTGTATGAGGACAAGTTTATATAACTGCTGTCCATTGTTGTATTGAGTTGTATATTGACTCTGATTGATGTATGTATAAACTGATATAGTCTTTTGTTTTAAAGATTATTGATTCATCTATTATATATTGTTCCGCTGTGAATGTGAGATTCTGATATTGTTTCTGTTTCTGTATTTTTCTTCTGTCTTCTTCTACCTCTTCTTTTAACCCTAATGGTTCGGTTTTCCGGCATTCGATTGCGCGGCATTTGATACAGTGGACGTATTAATGTCGACTTTCGAGCGTCCAAAAGTCGTATCGTTACATGTGGTATCAGAGCAGCCGGTTAAGCGATAACCTTGGCTCTGTTGGGTGTTACTCATTAGAGATAGAGTCAGTAGTACTCTAGAATGAGTGTGAGTGTAATAATAGATATGAGCGCGTATTTGTTAGTGAATATGAAATTTGTTTTGTATTGTGTTGACTTATCGGTTGATTGTTTATAGATTCTGGTCGGTGCAGTCTGGCCAACTGTAATCGATAGGGGTTTCTAAACTCTTAAACAAGATGAACTGACACAGTATTGTTTTAAAATGGATAAATGAAATAATTTTGCCCAAACTATTTTTGTGTATAGAAAAGAAGTGATTTCCTATGAATTATCATAGTATATGTATGCTTGGTTGTTAGGAAAAGATAATATTGAATTATTATCATTGTTATATGGAAATTGAATAAGGAATAATGGTATAACCAAAGATTTGGAGATAAATTCATCTAACAAATGAAATTTATAAATATGAATTGAAAGTATAAGGAAATAAAATCCATATACAAATAGAATTTGTGAATATAAAATGTAAATGTGATTTATAATTTGAAATAGAGTTTCAGAAAAATATTTGAAATAAAATTCAACTTGAGTTGACTTGAATAAAAGGAAATTGAAGAAGTGGGTCTAATAGACTAAATGATTGGAATAAGATTATTAAGTTGGAAAATAAATTGTGAGTGAATAAATAAATTTGCAGTTGCAAGTGCAAGAAAATGAAATTGAATGTTGAAATTCATTTTGAATTTGTAAGTAAATAGAACTGGAATTGAATTTGATTTGTGAAAAAAAAAACAAAGTGAAGTATTAAACTAAAATTAGTAAGTGAAGCTAATTGAAGATTGACCAAATGAATAAGGTTTAAAATGAATTGAATTCAATAATTATAAATGAAAGATTGAATGAAAATGGAAATGAAACTGATATGAATTTAGTTAGAATCAATTTAAAATGGTTATGAGTTCAAGTGATAGTTTATTTACATAAATTTCGTCGAATTGCATAAAAATTTGTTTGTCGTTTGATGTAAACTAGATATATAAATTCTATGGCTTAATAAAAACAAATAGAATTGATTTTGGAATCGATTGAAATGAATATGAGTTGTTTGGACATAAAAAATGAATTGAATGGAAGGAAGTGAATAGTAAATCACTTGAATTGAATAGAAATGGTATGGAATGTAGTTGTAAGCAATTTAATTTGTATTGAAACTTTATGAATTGCAAATGGAAATGATTTTGGATGTATTGCTAATGAAATCTATATATTTGTTATTGAAAATAAGTGAATTGTTAAATAGATTTCCTATATTTGTCACTTACATGTTTAAATTGAGTAAGTACAGGTTTTTGGGAGCCGTTTGGCTGCATTTTGGGTTGCGCAAATGTTTAAAAATAACCGCTTTGCTTAAAAATGCTATAAAGGTATGCCTACGCAATAAAAATAGGAAATATGAACTGTTTTTCTGCTTTTCCGACCGAGTGGGTCGATGTATATATATTTATATCTTTTGTCAAATTGCAAAAGCTACTCCGTACAAAAGAGACTCCGCCAAAATTTTCCGAAAATTTTGGGAGTTAGAATTTTTTTTAAAATGTTTGGAAAATTTTCACTAACGACAAATGATTTCAAAATTGAAATTGATATAAGGAAAGTAAGATGCAATCTTCGAAGTAGATGATGAATCGAATTCAAGTAAAATTCGAAATGAAAAATCTGAATGAAAACTTTTGGAAATAAAAGTATTGAGATTTGAAATGAATTCAAATGGAATTGAAAATGCAAAGTTGAATGGAAACGAATATATAACTTTGTTTGTGAAGTGAAAAATGAATATAAGAAATAATTGTATTGAACTTAAGAAATAAATAATGAAACTCTTAAGTAAAATGGGTATTCAGAATCCAATAAGTGAATTTGGATATTGTTGTTAAGTAAAGTATACAGGGTATTTGGAATTGGATTTTGATTTCGGAAATAAATTCGAATTTGCTCGACAAGAGGTATGTATTTAAATTTCAGTATGAAATTTGATCTTTTCTTGTCTAGCTGCTTGGCTTTCCTTTCTCTTTTTGAAATCTGAGGGTTCGTAAGGACATTTTGTAGTTGTACCGAGCTAGCCGCGCAAAGTAGATGCTGGCGAATTTTTTCGAAAATTTAAAGAGTTAGAGAATTTTTGAGAAATTTTGGATAATTTACAATTTGAATTTAAATTTGAATTGTGAAGTAAAATGAAGTTGTTTGAAAACTATGAAAGTGTTTAGAAAGTTAGCTGAAGTGATAACGAATCTTTAATAAAAAGATTTGTTTTGAAAATTTGATAAAACTGTTTGGTTTGGGGAAATGATAAACGGGTATTGGAGCATTCTTCTTAACTTGTAATTTCGGGACGAAATTCTTTTAAGGGGGGAAGATTGTAACGACCCAGAAATTTTTGGACATTTGAAATAGAATATTTAATTGATTTTAAATATTTGAATGATGGTTTAACTTGAATTTCAAATGTAAATATGAAATTGGCAATTTAATTAGTAAATTTAATTGTTAAAATTTGGGTAAAAATTTGAATCTTCAATTTTAAACCTGTTAAAAATAATATGAAGTCTTGGAAAATTCATATTGATTATTCTGAAGATAATGAAAGCTTCAGAATTGAATTTGAAACTGCTTTGTTCAGTTTTGAAATTTTGTCGTTTAAATTGAATTTGAAAATAGCGTTCTGGGGCACAGTCTCGGAATTCGACGAAACAAGTTTCATTGGATCCATAATATTGTATTATTATTGGATTTCAATTTTTGTAATGTTTGGAGTGATCATTTGGCCGCACAATAAGCAAACGTGCTGAAATTAAATCGAAAATTTAATACTATAACTGGTTCAAAAAGCTATCTTCTCCACACGATCGAATTTGGAGTCGGAACCTTTTCCATTGCGTTCGGAATAGGCGTATAACATTACGAATGCCTTGAGGCACGTCTCGTTGGGAGGTCGGAAATTTAAGCTGCAAATTCGAGAAGATTCGAAAACAATTTAAAATTTTATTTGCTTATTCTTATTCCGACAATACGTACAACCAGCATACCAACGTTCCATCGTGTTCCCTCTCTTCCTTTTCAAAAAGCAGCTGAGCCTTTCATTTCAATTTCAAAATCAAACAGAACGAATTAATTTCAAACGAAGAAAATAAATGGCCGAGCTCCATTTTATCAATCTCTCGTTCGAATCAGGCAAGCACGCGAAAGAGAAAAGGGGAATAGCCTGTTCGAAACCCCTCCTCCTTATTTTTTCCAGTTCGAACAAGTCATGACGTTCCCCTCTCCACTATTTCAACTTGCGAGGCTAGGGCTTGGGAAGGCGAACTCAAAGGCGGCAGCACTGGGGTCATGTGCGATGTCGCGTGGGCGACGAAGGCGGAGGCGCTCGCGGGGGAAATCGCGATCGATTTCCGAGTAGGCGGCGCTTGCTGGAGAGTTCGCGAGCAGTTTCGCGACTGAGGAAGTGGAGGTGATCTGGGCATCGGCAAGGCGCGTGAGGCGATGATCGATGGGATCTCGATGGTCTCAAGTTTGGTGTTGGAACTTCGCGAGAAGGATCGGGATGCTGTCGATTTGACGTTGGTTCGTGAGCAACTAGAGGCGAAGTTGGTTTAGCTCTGATGGTAGTTGCGTCGATTTATCAAGCAGCGAGGTATATTCAGTTTTTTTTCAATTTGATTTAAATTTGAAAATGAGTTTAAACCCTATACAGATTATTTTAAAATCAAAATGAATATTCCAGTGCGTGTTTGAAATATATATATATATATATATGTATAAATAGTTTGAAGAAAATGTAAAGGATGTTATCCACTATTTCTGTTAATTAGAAATAAATTTTATCTAAAATTTTGAGTGAATGAATTTTTGAAATTGTTAAAGGGAATTAGTTGAAATAAATCATTGGTTATTAAAATCTTATTAAATGGAAAATTTATTTATTCGATCAATTCAAATATTAATAAATTGTATAAATTGTTTTATACAAGGTCTAAAATCATCGTGAAAACAAACTGGGATTGGAAATGGATTGCGAATAAAAGCGAAGGTGAGATCTTCTCACTCAAACAAAGGGCTTTGTTTAATTTTAAATAGTTATATTTAAAATTGTTGATTGTGTTGATTGTGTGCTTGAATGATACTATATATAGTAGTATATAGCAATATATATATATATTGGCATATGTATATATTGGAGTTGTGATTGTGATTTCCCGCATTATATAGCGGATGAGACCCTATTGCGCCGCATAATAGCGGATGATATTTTTTTAAATCCCATATACCGCGATATTCCACCTCGAAGTGGAATTGGTATTGTGCTAACATCTATGGATGCAGGGAAACAGGTTGGAGGGATCCAACTGGATCCCTCAAAATTGTTTGAATATTATTTCATATGTGAATGATGTGATTTATTGATAATCCGTGGATGATTTATTGATAATTGAAATTGTTAAAGGCTAAAATTTAGCCGAACGTATTTTTGGTATCGCTGGATACCAGAAATAAATATAAATTGGATTTTTAAATTAAAGTGGAAAATTTTAAATGAATTTATTTTTAAGAGTTGAATAAATTTAAAAGAAAGAACTTAACGGTAAAAAGAGATTTTTGTAATCTTATCGAATAAATTTCCAAAATATGGCAAAGGATTTTAAATAAAAGGATTTTTAGTAATATTGTTTAAAAGTTGAAGAATTTATGGAACATGGAATTTTAAATAGTTTGGAAAGAATAAAGGAATTTATTAAAAAGGGGATAAATATCTAGAAATCAATTTGATAAATGATTGGGTATTTGAAAATAAATCTTTGGGAAATCGATATGAGAACTTATTTGGTGTTGAATTAAAATGGATTTTTGTGTTGAAATAAATTCAGAAATCGATTTGTAAAATGATTTGGCATTTGGAAATAAACTTAGAAATCAATTTGAAATTGATTTGTGTTGAAATAAATTTTGAAATCAATTTGTAATCGATTTGATATTGAAATAAAATTAGAAATCAATTTGGAATTTGATTTTGGGGTTAAAAGTGAATATTTGGGAATGTAAATTCAAAATGGAATTTATGAAAGGAAAGGGAAATTTGTTTTAAAAATAAACACTGATTTATTTTAGATGTGTGGAAATAAATTTACCGATTTGGGATGTAAATTTAAAATAAATTGATAAGGATTTATTTAATTGGTTAAAATGGACTGTTTTGAAGTGAAAGTGTATTCTCACTATAAAGTCGAATATATTTCCAAAGTAGCTTTTAAAAATATAAATTAAAAGTTCTAAAGTTGGTTTTTTAAAAGAAATATTTGGGAATATATTCCGCGTGAGGGAATTGATTTGAAATTTATTTTCAAAAGTTGAAAGGTGAAAAATGATTTGAAATTGTTTTCAAAGTGTTAAGTGTGGAAAAATATATATCTTGTGAAGATATTTTGAAAATAAATAATTTGGGAAAATTATTTAAATCTGATGATTGTTGTGAATATTGTTGATAGTTAAATCACCGACTATCAATATTGCCTTTGAAATGGCATTTGAATTTGTTTTTAAAACAAACGCTTATTATTCGGTTTAGCCGAGAAAAGACCTTTGTATCAGATAACCCATTCCGAATAATAATACGACGTGTATGAATTGAAATTGAAGAACGGTGTGAAGACTGGGTATTTTCGAAAATGAAAGGACAACCTGTCGAATGTCTCTGCACCGAGTTGCTCCGGTATAGAGATTTATATCACTCTTTTTGTGATGGGAAGTCCGATCGGGATTGTGAATACCCGGATTGCAAGGGCTTCTTTGGAAGTGCCTTCGGTTCTGTTCGAACTCGGAACAGACTTGTATGGTTACGTGTCTGACATTACATTTTGAGATATAAAGCTGATTTCTTTCAAATACATTTCTGTTGGTGGCAGAGAATTTATTCTCTTAGCTTAACACCCTTCTCTGAGACATACGAGCTCAGAGGTTATGTAGTTGAAGGTTATCAGCGATATATTCCCAATTTGGTAATGTGGCATGCTGAGTGTTGCTGTGTGATGATCATTTATTGATCATTTGTGATCAAAGCACGGCTTTGTGAAAAAGCGTAGCTTTGTGGACGAGACTTCGTCAGACCTCACACCCCGGAAATGGTCGAAACAGGAATATGCGGCAAGGTTATAAGGGTCGCGCCCTTTAGGGTATGTCATTTCTTTCTGGAAAAGGGTGGTATCAGGTATGGAGCCCTGGTATTTAACCTATGTGGATACTCCGATCTCATTTATTGTGTGGTTGTGTGTTTATCGAGGCACCTCAGATAAAGGTCCCAGAGGACCGGGGGATGACATATTCGTGAGTTACCTGTTACAGGGGTAACCCGGCCTTGTGTTGGCAGAGAGCAGTTGTCCCTCGGGACGTCCAGCCAGAGGCGTACCCATGTGGCGGTAGGAAGTTCCTTAGCCTGATCATTTGTTGGAAATCCATTTCCCAATACGAAACTTGTACGGTTTTAGTTGTAGAACCTGCCATTTACTTATGGTGGTCACCACTGTTTAGATGGTAGCTATAGTAGGCATACAATAATGGTTGTATGCTGGCTAAGATTAATATTATACTTTCGAAATGTTTTCCATACTAGACATTAATAATAATAATCCAATGATTTGCGTAGTAAGCATCTTTGACTATCATAAGAAGAAATCTCCTCCAATTCTGCGTTTGCATTGTGTGTGTGGCGGGAGGTCTTATGGTAGTTTCATTTTCCAAAAGCATTGCGAATTAATTTTATTTTCTTTGTGAAAATAACTGTTTTACGATCTCACACCAGTCACCATGACTGACTCGGAGTTTATTGTTTCCTTTCTAAACTCTGGGTGCCCATAATTTTCCACACGGGCAGCCTAGAGTTATGTTATCAGGATATTCTGGAGCTTTGGAAGCAAGCTAGATGGCGAGACGTACTCTCGTACTTGTTTATTTATTCCGCTGTGTATTCTGTATGAGGACAAGTTTATATAACTGGTGTCCATTGTTGTATTGAGTTGTATATTGACTCTGATTGATGTATGTATAAACTGATATAGTCTTTTGTTTTAAAGATTATTGATTCATCTATTATATATTGTTCCGCTGCGAATGTGAGATTCTGATATTGTTTCTGTTTCTGTGTTTTTCTTCTGTCTTCTTCTACCTCTTCTTTTAACCCTAATGGTTCGGTTTTCCGGCATTGGATTGCGCGGCATTTGATACAGTGGACGTATTAATGTCGACTTTCGAGCGTTGAAAAGTGGTATCGTTACATAGGTTGTCCCAGTAGTGAGTATAGTTAGACTAAACTTCTGAGTGAGTAGAATTGCATCCAAAAGATCTGGTAGATCAATTGTGGCTGGATTCCTTGAACTGATCAAAAAGATATGACTCATGGATTTGAAATTAGATAAGATTTTGGTGGGACTGGTGTAGGGTCGCATCCTACATTTCAGCTATATCCCCCGATTGGTAAAGGTCCGCGATTCCAATGCATAGGGCTCTGTTAGTAGTGAGACTAAATGATGCGTACACATAGAAAGGAACTCATAGCTCTATATGCTTACTATATTGTTTAATTGGATTTCCTCCTAACATATTTGGAGATTTTGGGACATCTGGTTATGTTTTGGTCCGAGTCAGCCTGATAGGTTAGTAGTTGGCCTAAGAAAACAAATAGGTTCATAGTGATCGTAAGAAAACTATGATTTGAGAGAGATAGTCAATTTTATGGGACGGGTAAACCTTGGAAAGCATAGTACTTTAATGACAGACTAGTCATATTTACCCATATTGGATGTATATGATCATATCATTTTTTTAACCATTGTGGTTTCATGTACATGATTTACGTTCAGATTGACATATTTTGATAAGATACTAGCAAGGGGGAAAACCGTTCCGTTCTGCGGCATGGACTTGCTAGATATTTGTTTTTTGTTCGGGATGGTATATTATTATTCAAACTAGACTTTTTGTCTGACCTAAAGTTTTTGTTTTTCCCTTTAAACTCTCGAGTACTCATTTGAGTAGATCGAGAGTAGTGTTTTTAGGTTTGACAAATAAGCTTCCAGAGACGTGCAGAAGGTAAACTAATATTAGGAATTATTTCCGCTGTGTTGTTTGAAGTTTTACTTTGTTTGAATTGATGTAACAACATGATTTGTAACTGTTAAGTAGTTAGACTTTGATCATCCAAGTGGGCATCTTCATATGTCGCTCTTGGAACATATTTGTAATTATTATATTTTCTCTGAACATGGAATCAATGGGATTATGTAATGAATGTGAAAGATTATTAATGAAATGTGTTTTGAAATTTTTATATTCATCTGCGCTTGATGTTTTAAATACAATTAACTGATCTCATTTTGTCATCAGGAAATAACACTATAGATGATTGTAGCATCAATAGCGCTTATTTTCAGGTCTCAAAATAGGGGATGTTACAACTTGGTATTAATGCATAGGTTTATGTAAAACTTAAAAGATTTTAAAAACATAATCCAAATAAATTAGAGAATAAGATTAGGATATGGGATAACATTATAGTAACGTACTTTTTATTTGCTATATATAAATATGTATTCTATCTCTATGCTTCCCTCTCTCTTTGACCATTCTTCGGTATCTTAAGAAAACTCGTATGCAAATTACAAGAAAGAAATACGTGGAAGCAGAAAATTGAATGGTGAATCTAGGTGGAGGAAGCATCACAACTAATGGAAATGTCCGACCCAATACTAAGAGGAATCCGGGTCGACAAGCATATGGTAACCCCAAATGCAAATGCTAGTGTGAGTGCTGGAACCCCACTAGTAGATACGGGGACTATGTATCAATTCTTCGTGAATATGATGCAAGATGGAGCAACAGTTGATTTGGCTGGAGGAAACGCTGATAACGCGCGAGGTGCTAATCCCGGGGTACCTGCTCATAATAATTATGCTAAGTTGAGCCATGATTATACCAGTCCTGGAGGAAAGCCTTTTCTTGGAATATTGAAGTTGAGAATTGATTGTTGCACTATGAAAGGTTTTTTACTAACTTAGGCTTGATTGATAAGTAGAAGAGGAGGTTGGCATCTAGACAGCTGTAAGGAGCTGCTTTGTATTGGTGGAAAGTTGTGACTGTACGAGTATTGAAGGAGAATTTGACTTAGGCTGAATTTAGGAAGAGATTTGAGGAAAAGTTTTTGTCTGAGATAGCCAAGTCAACTTTGCTTAGGAAGTTTGCTGAATTGGAGCAAGGAGAGATGTCTGCATGGAGCATGCAACTAAGTTTGATGAGTTATCCAGATACAGATATGCTACTATTGATATTGTGATAACAAGGAATGAGAAGTTCTGTAACCATATATATTTTTTTTCATCTTTTTTTTCTTATATATATGACAAATAAGTACTCTCTCGTATATAAGTATACTCTCGATTCAGTCTAGGGTGAGAACTCTTGTAACGACCCGTAAATTTTAACTGTTTTAATAGCGTAATTAGTTGAAATTTTGTGAAATTTTAAACGATAAAATTTTGAAATAAAAATTTGATATTTGGAATGCGTCTAATTAATCATAGCAACTGGTAAATTTTCATCAGATAATTTGGAAGTTTATTTTCTAGTGTAATTTTATTCCAATTTATATCAGTTAAAATTGATGATAATAAAATATTTTCCAAACCTGAATATTTTTACATAGAAAAATTCTAATTCATCTTTTGATTAAGACGTCATTTTTCGTTTTTTCAAATTCAGACTTCTTTAGCTCCGTCGATCTTATTTTTCTGCGTTTTTGCTGCATTTTCCGCTAGTAGAAAATTCGAATTTTTATAATTCAATCATACCACTGATATCTGTATACCGTTTTGATCGTCTCGTCGTGCTGATCTCTACGGTATATTTATTTCTGTATTTTGAGAACCGGTATGCGATAGAACGATAGAAGCGGTGCGTTGTATCGGTATCATAAATGGTCACTTTACATTTTTCTTTCGGTTTCAGATTTGAAACTTGCCGCCTAAACAAAATTAATTGATTTAATAACTTTTCCAGAATCAAAGCATTGGACCGTTGCTCTTTCATTATTTCCTATGTCTTATAGCCGACTGTTCACTATTTGAAACAAAATTTTCGGTTTCAATATTTATTAGTGGCTCGTCCAGATCTCCTTCTTTTTTCCTTTCAAACGACATCCATCAGATTTTATTAATTTTCTTGAAATAAACCCCGACTTCTGCATTCCCTATTCCAATTTATTTCCTGCTGGTTCACTTTCGTTCTCTATTTCTTCCTCTGCCTTGCCTATCTGTTCTTCTCCTTTGAGATAAAATCATAATATATCTTTGTTTTTTTTTCTACCTAAAGCGTATAAAATTCAAAGCTTCTCCCTTTGCTGCTCGGCCACGTCTCATCACCACACACCCACCCAACACCGTGCCTCCGCCTCCGCCATACAATCTCCCACCGAAGCACTACCCAACACCATCCTCCATCTGCCGCAACCATAGCTCCGCCGCCGTACTTAGCCTCACCCCGCCCTATACCATTTCCGTTCGCCTTCTCTTTCGAGCAGCTCCCTCAACCAAGCTAGCTTCGGCCATTTCCCTTCGTGCCTTCATCCCAACCTCCTGACCTCGGCAGCCGCACCACCTCTTCGGCACCCTGTGCAACCCGAGTCAACCATCACCATGCCTGAACCCGACCTCTACCTTATCTTCTCCTCTTCAATTATATTCAAACGAAGGTATATACTAGTTATGATTGTAAACTGTTAATATATCAGTTATATATACATATATAAAGTTACAGTATAGATTTTTATAAGTTTTGTTTGTATAAGTTTTGTTTTATAAAACATATGAAATAAAGTAGATTTATATATGTTTTATATAATGGTTTTCTATGGTATATATAGTATATAGATTATATTTTACAGCCATATATACATTGCGGCTATCCTTGTTTATACAGAGGGTTGTTTTGTTCGTTTCCGATGCTTTTATATGGTTTGAGGGTTATTTTGTTTTACAACAGTTTTGATTTTAATATATAAAATGTTTTATATATATGAGTATATATAAGATTTTCGGTTTATATTGTGTATATTATAAAGTTATACATATATGTTAGGATTTGTTTTGCTGGAAGGAAGTTTATATTGGAAGTGTGTGTATATATATATTGTGCTTAAGCCTCAGCTATTACAATAAAGTACATTATATTATACTATATGTAAGTTATATAAATTATATAATATATCCATACTGCTTTAGGTACGATAGTACATATTTATATGTAAAGTATTAGACAAGTTTTCGACAAGTATATAGTATATATTGTTTTAATGAGTCTATATGAGAAATATTATATACAACAGTTTATATAGGGATGTACGACCTATTTTGCCGTATATATATAAGGCATGCTTAGTCTTATACAAGTTTTTATTTGTTATAGGACCTGTTGATGCATAAATCCAGTAAGTTATACATATAACCTGTTAATTTGTATAAGTATACAGTGAGATTTTTAAAAGTATATTAAGTTACAACCTGGTTTGCTTATTGTTATATATATATATATATAGAAAAATTTATATTTGTTTTATATTAATTATTAAAGATATATGCCTATCTTATATTATGTTGTACATTCTCCGTGTATCTTAGTTTATGTGTTAGCTATACTATATATGTTTTCAATCGTCTGTTATACTTATACATAGATATACTTTTATATTATATACTATCTATTACATATAAAAGCTTATAAACCATATGTTTTATATATATATACAGATTGTAAGTACAAGATATATTGGTTTGAAATGTAAGTTTTATATATTTATATGTTAGCTTATATATGTTATAATATATTTATATTTTTTTAGTTAGCAGTTATACAGATTTTACATATTAAGATGTTGATTTTAGTTTATGCAGTTTAATGTATATAAAGCTTTATAGATTGTTGTTTTATTAATATATATAGGTTATGTATGTTAATATATACTGTGTTTAGTATATTATAAATAATATGATACATATTTGATGGTTGTACATTTATTTTATTTTAATATTTATCTTAAAATGAAATATTGATTTCAAGGAAATAATAAAATATATTTCTGTCTCTATCAAGCCGATTCTAATCATCTCATCGATTTCTGTTATCAGCTCTATCCATCGAACTCGTGCCAATCTTGCTTTGTTTTGGAATCTCGTGCTTGGATTCGCGACTCATTTCATTCTCGTCCATCTCTAGCCTCGAAAGGTGAGCAATCACTCACGATTAATGTTCTTTTATTTATTAAATTTGATTTCAATTGAAACGACAATTGAAATATGCTTATGTTAGTTATTTACACTGATATATATATATGCTATTACCTGTATCAGTTCACCTGTGACATCTGACACCATTATCTGCCAATTGAAATATGCTTATGTTAGTTATTTACACTGATATATATATGCTATTACCTGTACCAGTTCACCTGTGACATCTGACACCATTATCTGCCAATTGAAATATGCTGATGTTAGTTATTCGCACTGTTATATATATGCTATTGCCCGTATCAGTTCACATGTGACATCTGACACCATTATCTGTTATTTATATTGATGATATATGCCTATTATATTATTATCATATCTGTTACCACTCTGCAAGTTCCCTGTTAGTATAGAATCACTATGGGTTGAAATGATACATACTCGAACGGACTTTAGAATAGGAGAAAATCGTTATGGGTTGAAATGATAAACCCAAGTGATTTTCAATTGAATTGAATTTGGGATTACGGGTTGAAATGATATATATATACCCGTATATATTTAAATTACGGATTGAAATGATAAATATCCGTATCACTTGACCATAGGGTAGAAAATTTTATACAGACACCGTTGGTCTATATATATAAATATTTTGAAATTGATTTCTATGGTTTTGAAAAGAAATATACGGTTTTAATAAATATTGATTTTTAAGATTTATTAAAGTTGATTTAATAAAGTCGATATATAATATGTTTAAGTATTTATTTAAAATATATATTTCAAACATAGAATTTATATTGATTTAGGTTGGAAAGATAAATTTAAAATTGATTTGAAATGTTATTTATTTAAGAATTTTACTTAAATAAGTTTGATTTGAAATTTATTAAATTTGAGATTTTAAAGATATATTATATAACTTGAATTTGATTAAAAATGACTTAAATGAATGTTTCAAATTTATATAAATTTAAATAGGATATTTTGTTTATTTAAATTTGTAAATTGAAGTTGTATTTAGATGTTATTGAAATGATTAAGTAAATATTTCAAAACTAAATAATAGTAAAGTGAATTTGATATGTATATATGAAATTATCGAATTTAGTTTTGAAATGTTGAATATTTAAAGCTTTGAAATATATTGAAATTGAAATGGCTTATTTTATGGTTCAAATATGTATTTGAAATTGATAATTTGAAATGGTCTATTTAGAAACTGAATTGAATTGAAATTGATGATTTGAGATTTTATTAAATTTGAATTTTGGAATCCGAGTTGAGTTGAATCGATTTGTGAAATTTGAGGAAACTATTTTATTATATAAAGTATTTTAAAATTATATTTAAACTATTTTATATTATTTTATAAACTATTTTTAATATAAACGATTTTAATATAACTATTTTTAATATAAACTATTTTAAATATACTAATTATTTTAATATAAATTGTTTTAACTTATAAATATTTTATATAAATTATTTTATTTTGTAAACTATTTTATTTTATATACTATTACTAATATCTAAATTGTTTGAAGGAAAGTGTTATGATTCCAAAGCATTGTGATTTCTAAATTTTGATTTCCAAAGAATTATGATTTCCAAAGTGTTTGATTTAGAAAGTGTTATAACTTTGAAGTACTAAGATTTGTAAATGGATATATTTGAGATGGATATATTTGAAATGGAAATGATATCATATTTGGTTTTGAAATGGAAGTGATATCGTATGGGTATGGTTTTGAAATGGCAATGATATTTCGGTTTTGAAATATACTATTTTGAAAGTTTATTAAATGACCAATCGGTGTAATAATTACGTAGTTATTAAAGAGTTCGGGATCGGTTAGGGACATACTCTCTGTCCAAACCGAAAACCACTTTAATAACTATTATACGCGGAGTGTGATCCAGAATGAAGTGGTTGGAATGATGACGTTGCTGGATTTGAAGAAAGAGAACGATAATGGATGACCTTGACACTTGTGTCAAATTGGAAATGACTTAAACGGAGCCGTGCCGGGCTAGTGAGGTTAGCTACCTCTAGCGGACTCACTTCTTCATAAACTACTCATTACTTGTTATTGATTGGTGCACACCCTTGATTTGGGAGTGTTGTTTCGCGGTGTTGCGATCGTTGCGGCGATGCGTTCTCACCAGTCCGGATCAGGCAAACGGTAGTTTCACTACCTTGGGTATTGCCTCATGTGCCTTGTCATACTTGTATCCCTATACGCGACCACTACGATTTGTTTTGTGTTATACCTATGGAGTACTCCCTGATAGCCCACCAGTTTACGGTGGAGTTTACAGTGCTGTATAGACTATGACGCTTATATAAAATGTGTTAAGGGGGATAATGGTAACGCCTTAACACTATTTTGATACTTTATATTACTGATAGGCATTATCTACTTAGCGTACACTACTACATAGTAGATAGTTTAACGGATCCTTAGAGGATGGTTATCCCAAACATCCTTTGAGTTACTTGTATTTCAGTCGTTATTTCACTTGAGTTGGATTTATTGATATAAGAATGTTAATCCTGACTCGAGTGTTTTGTGTTTTCTTTACGCTCGGGTCAGACTGAGTGATACAGTATTCGAGACTCACCTTTGGAGTTGGAGCTTCGCTTGGAGATCCATCTATCTATCCTGCTTTCAGTTGTTCAGTTGATTCCAATGATGTATTCAGATCTTGTATTTGATTATTGTATTGAGACATCTATGTATTCGTGACTTCTGTTGTATCTTGTTTAACTCTGTTATATATATAGTAGCTTCATGAACCACTATTCTTTTGTTTTCGCTGCATTATTGTGATATTACTCTATGTCTGTGATTATTTTATTTACTATATATGCTGAGTTTTGCCAAATTTTATTTACAATCCATTGTTTTGAATTATTCAAGTCCGGCATGTGTGGATTTATTGTCGATTTGAATGGTCCAAAATAGTGGGTCATTACAACTCTTACCCTATCTCTACTGAATTACGGTATCAACTTAAGTTAATCACGTAACCTAAGCTCTGATATTAAATGTAACGACCACCCTACACCTATGATGTAGAACGGTTATCAAAGGAAAGAAAAGAAGAAAAGAAGAGGAAACAGAAGAGAAGAGAATGGAAAAGAAGAAAAAGGAGACATCAAATAGTCACATAATCCGTCGTATATCTCATATCACATCAGATAAAATATAATAGCCAACACAGATATAAAATAGTCGAGACAATAATAACTACATGAACCATAGAATCAAAGTAAACAGGCTCATATAGTTAAACAAAACAGTGATAGAGTTTATACAAATGATAACTAAACTCAATTGACAAACTGTCTCTAATAATAATAAATCAACACTGTCAAGGCTCCACAGTGTTATATAGCAGAATACACAATAATAACCTCAGAGTATAGGTATGAGAAAGCATCACCTCCTGCTAATCCATCTGCATAGCTCCAATTGCTATTTACACCTACTATCTAATCTACTCATTTATGAGCACCCGAGATAATAAGAAGCAAAACATAAAACCTCGAGTAAGATAACTGTTTGGTATGAGCGATAAACAATCTTAAAGTACTATAAAAGTCGATATAGTATGTGGAACAAAGGGTATACTAATCATACCTAACATGTCCCTGCAACCAAAGAGTTAGCACATAACATCGATAATATGCTACTCTATAAATTTTATAAAAGGATACTCCATACTCAGTAAACTATCAGGGTGTCTAGGTATCTCCATCCATAATACCTACTCCATACTAAGTAAACAATAAGGGTGTCTAGGTATCCCTATACTCAATACCTACCTCATGTGACATCCCTAGAGTGACAGGTGGCTAGTGAACAACCATAACAAACATATCATCCATCATACAATACTAACTGTCACTTATTATGCTTCAGATCTATGATAGCTCGTATGACCATTCTTCTTCCAGGGATTAATGAATAAATATCCTAATTTTCAATTGTACTCTCGTATCTTGCAACGCGAAGATGGATACGTGACCCAAATCTACCGGCCTAGGGTATACGAATCCAATCAACCGATCCATGGGCATCTCCAAAAATAATACCCTATTTGAGTATAAAAGAAAACACTCCAAGTATGAACGATCCCTTAGCACACATCTTCATGCTCTTCCTTGCTTCATCCATTTCTACGATAGAACCATACTACATCTTATACATGGATCACCCTCAAAGAACCTGCTTACGTGGAACTCACCACGATGCAATCAACATCAAGCCTCCAACCTTGGAACCTAACTTTATGCACTGCCGAGCTACTCATCCGAAGAACTAGACCATCATATCGAAAACGTCACATCATCGCGATCATTGAAAGCACATGTTGAAGAGAAATATCATCAAGACGCAGAGTCGACCGCATGAACTAATCATCATATCGCGCTCCCCGAAGCCTCCTTACCATCCATGTCAAAGTCTGAGCAAATGGACCATCAGCAATAGTGATGGGTACCGACCACTCCACGGTGGTCAATACCAACCACTCTGCTCCTGCACTTAGCCAAAAATGGATAAGTACTAACTAACTAAAAATGTCCGGCATCCATCCTGAAGTCTGAAGCTTGTCCAAATCCATCGTCTTCCATCCTCAGATTCATCAGCACACATTCGAGATCAAGGGGACGAAACCCTAATGCATAGAATATTCCCTAATGCTGGATCGTCAATAAATCTATGTTTTTAACCTAACAACCATACTAACATACATACATCCAATGAGCATATAAATGTCTATAATAGTATAATATGTATAATCCATCCATATTAACAAATATGGGAAATAATATCAATAATAGCTCAAGTCTAATGGTTCCTTAACTATGGAACATCGATGGAAAATATGTGATATTATTTATAAATCATTTTATTTTCTTTTATAAAAATCTAACAGACATATAAGTATAGGAAAATCATTTTTTAAAATCAAAAACCATTCCAGAAAGTCAGTCTAATTCTATACAACCAATCATGGTATGGTGAGAGACAATATCACTCATCTTAACCAAATCTAACCAAACCATCGCCAATCGTAACGCTCTCTATCACAAGTGCAATGTAAGAAACAACGTCCAAAATGGACCACGTATGCGAAAGATATGAAATATATAAGTTATCGGTTTATTTAAATAGTTAATTAACTAAAACAATAATTAACTTAAGTTAATTACCCTTCATTTTCTAATCCCGCTTCTTCCCAAACTAGTGCTTGTATGTGCACATATCTCTTAATCCATCAGACCGTGTGCAAATCTGGAGTGATACAGAGTTCTACTCAATGAAATCGAGCGTCGTTCGCACCAACGCGTTTCTCTTTGAATACCTATCATGCTGACACCAAAAACTTTAAATCTAACGTCTTCCCTAAAATGCGTTGCCTGGTACAGTGCTTAGTCATGTCCAGATCGCGATTTGATTAAGGAAATCAGATCTCAAATCGACAACATGGGAAGATGCACTTCGATGCTAGAAACACAACGGCGATCTCCATTCGCTCCTCGTCGCCTCTACCTCCCGTGAAACCAAACCCTAGCTCGACATTGCTAATGACCATTACCAAAACCATCACCGCACGCTACAAAGTGGATATGGGTGCATAGATCTCGTCGATAGGAGTTGAACGAGCTTGGTTTCGAAATTTATCGTGGTGATGATCGAGAGATATTGATTTTTGAATGTAGAAAATAGACGACGACCATATTTCTTGTTCTATGCAATAGTGAATGGGAAGATAAGAGAAGGGTTTTGATTGGCCTATATTTAAATAATATTATTTATTTTATTTGAATTCTCAAATAAAACGTTGAACGTTTTAAGCTTGCACGATCAGACTGTGAGCCCGATCGTGAAGAAACTCGTCTACGTGCATCTTTTTATTTTTCCAGTCCCGATGTTATAAATTTTGTCGCTATCCGAGACAGTACTCCAGAATGATAATTTCATTCTTTTCGAGACTGTTTCGGACATTGGATCGTCCGATCTTCAAATATAGCGATTCTTATACTCATTTTAATTCGCAACGTCGATACTAACTCAAAGGAGTGATCCCGAATCCCGATTCGATCGTATGCGAAAAATCACTTTTTTGAGACCGTTAATTAATTAACAATTTAATATTTAAATATCTTACCATTAAAAATATGGGTCGTTACATTCTCCCCTCCTTAAAAGTATTTCGTCTTCGAAATCCCAAGGACAAAGCAACAAAACCCAATACCCTCACATAAGCAACGATACAAGAGAAATCGTCACTTATCAACTCTCGAAATGATCACTGAAAGCGATTACAACAAACGGAATAGACTTAGAATCAGCTGGAGCCATCATCTTCATCCCTAAGTATAATCATTATCAAATCCAAAATCAGTGTGGCTAAACCAAACATCTAAGTTAGGCACTAATTTTCAAAGAATTGACAACGGAAAACAAAAGCGCCAACTCACTAATCAAAAGGCAAGTCAACTAAATATCGTACATTATCGAATTCTCAACTATTGGCGATGTCTAACATCCTATATATTGATTTTTCTCTCGATTTTGGCTAATATTATAGAATATTTCGGCAGTACCTCCTTTGTGCAGCTAGGTGTGGGAAAAATTCCGATATAACATAAACATATATACATCTCATATCTGAGGCATCTCGTTTACAAGGACAACCAAACATATATACCTAAATCTACACTACATATTTTACATTCCTCTTTTATAGCAAGAACATACCATTCAGATGCGAATAAAAGCAAGTAGGCATCCAAATAGTTAACACTTTCTTCCATGTACCTGATCAAGTACTCAACAAAGAGGATTAAGCACTATAGTAACATCACCATGTAAATAAGCATAGTATATCATATATATGGAAATCATCTCAAATAAACACGCAATATCAAACCATAACTATCCCACATGCCTAATAACCATATAAGCAAAAGTAATCGTATCAAGTGCTAACAATCGGACATCAAACAGCCACATATAAGGTCCAACATCAAAAAGCAACATCGATGCCTATCCTAGCATGTGGATTACTAAATTATCTATTATAATACATTGAATGTGATATCTAATATTCAAGCCGACGATAAAAATAAAATCACATCTCCCAAAGAGCTCCGGATAAGCGATCCTCATGCTCTTCCTGGTGTCCCATATCATATCGTCTTCTCTTTCACTCCACTGAACCTCTACTACTCCACTGCTGATGCAGCGCGATCTTCTTATTGCTTAGGTCGCCAACGACCTAACTCTCCTGAACTACGACCTAGCACGTTAATCCTTAAGTCACGCCATTTTAGGTCGCAAACGAGCTATGAAGACCGACCAAGCAAGTTGATAAGCCGTCCAAACGATCTACGACCTACCAAGAAACGACCTACCAAGATACGACTTAACGAGTCAAATATTGGTCGCGTGAAACTGATTTCCTTAGGTCGCTCATGACCTAACGAGTCACGAGATAAGGAGTTGCGACCTAACTCTATCTGCAAGCTACGACCTAAAGAGTTACGACCTAAAGAGCTACGACCTAAAGGGCTACGACCTAGCGAGTCAATCCAGAAGCCAGTCCTTGAAGCGCAGAATCCTAGGTCGCGAGAAGCATTAAGTCGCTCAGGACGTACGAGCAAGCTACGACCTATGCTAGGTCGCTCACATATACCACTTCATGTTAGGTCGCTCAAGGGCTTAAACCGTTCATCACTTAGGTCGCTGAAGATGTTATTCCTTAGGTCGCAAGAAGTTATGTCACTCCTTCTTATGTTGTTATCTTCTTTATGTCACTGCCGTGTTTTTTATGTCGCTCCTGCCTTGAGTCGCTCGACCAAGCATCAATCTTAGGTCACTCAAGCCTAGGTCGCTCAACTCCTTAAGTCGCTCGTCCTATAGGTCGCATAAGTCGTTCTAGAAGCTGATTCTCCTCATGTCGCTGAAGCTTATGCCGCATGGTGTTGTATTTTTAGGTCGTTATGTTGTAATTCCTTATGTCGTTTGTATGATTGTATTTGTTATGTCGTTATGTGTTGTTGAGTCGTTGTTTTTAAGTCGTCTTGTATTTTTTAGGTCGTTACCGACCTATGTTAGGTCGGTCATGTATGTTAGGTCGTGATGGCCTTGTAATGTGTTGTGATGTAATGTGTTGTATTGTATTTGTTTGTTTTTAGGTCGCAGGTGTTAGGTCGTTCACGACCTATGTTTGGTCAGGTGTTGAGTCGTGTAAGTGTGTTGTTGTAACCCTATAAATAGGGATGGTGGTGTCATTTGTAAAATTAGTTGATTTTGAATAAACTTTTGTTTAAGTGCTTTGTGCCTCTTTGAAATTGGTAGTTGAGTGTAATCTCCTATCTCCACCTTCGGCATTCGAGTGCGCTCGAATCAACGATTGTTGAAGCCGATTCACGGAATCTAGTGCGCTAGATCAACGTTCGAAGAATCGTAGATCTTCTTTCACGGCATCGTGCGCGATCAACGTGACGAAGATAGCTAGAATCCGGTATCTTTGAGATCAACGGATTTGGGCGTTTGGTATTTTCAATCCACCGATTGCTACTTTCACCGTTTCATTCATTTCTGTTATCCGCCGCTGTGTCATTTGGTATCAGAGCTAGACTTAGCCAATCATAGCTAAGCCGAGTCTTTGGAGCCAATTCTTATTGAAGAGTTAAAGCCGAGGGCTAGAAGTTGAAGTGTAGAAGGCCGTGCATCACTTTGTTGTTCAAGGCCGAGAGCAAGCCGAGCTAGTTGAAGTTGAGCCGAGTATAGAGTTTAATCTAGGCCGAGTGTTGAAGGTTGCATTAGTTTGGTTTGTTCAGAGCTAGACTGAAGCCAAGTTTTTGAAGTTTGTGTTAGAATTTTTTTTTGAAGATTTGTTGAAGATCAATCATGCATCCGAGAAGAGGTAATCGTCATAAGAATATTGCCGATGAGTATAGAAGAGAAGATGCTAAGGCAATGGAGCAACGAATTAGTGATAACCTCGAAGCGAAGTTCAATAAAGGTTTTGGGAAGTTGGAGAAGTTGATGATGGATTTGAATCAAAGTCAAAGAGGAAGGTCACCAGTCTTGAACCATGGAGGAAACAGAGTTTCACCATCGGTTACGGAAGCAAGGAGGGTGTCGCCACAATCTTATCAAGATAAAAGAGGATCATCAATTTCAATGAGACGAGATCACCATGGGTACAGAGATGTAGAGAGAAGAACTCCACGTGAATTTGACAATGAACCATGTCGTGATGTCAAAAGACCGAGTAGAAGAGATTTGCATGATCATAGAGACATACGTGGTCATAGAGACGAAGGGTGTAATTTGCCAAAGCATGAGAATGATTCTATTTGGCTAAGGACCGATATTTTTCAGTCTACCTGTACTATCTTGGGAAAGGTTTGTAAATTCATTATTGATGCGGGAAGTTGCGATAACCTTATTTCTGAAGAAGCCGTTATGAAGTTGGGGCTGAAGACTGAAAAACACCCTAGACCGTATAAACTGACATGGATAAAGGAAGGGGAAGAAGTGACGGTGGGAAGACGAACATTGGTTACATTTTCTATTGGGAAAAAGTACAAAGATGATATATGGTGTGATGTTGTCGATATGGATGTATGTCATCTACTATTGGGAAGTTCATGGCAGTATGATAGAGCTGTACAACATAATAGTCACGCCAACAGCTATAGTTTCATGTTCGAAGGAACAAAAATTACTTTAGTTCTTAAGAAGCGTGAACAAAGTGACTACAAGCCAGAGAAGAAGGTAGAAGCAACTAATTTAATATCTTCGAAAGAATTTGTTGAAGAAGTGAAAGGTGGTGTTGAAGGGGAAGATAAAGTAGATTCTTCTCAACCCGCGAAGTTTGATGACCATAAAGTTGATTACTCACAATCCGCAAAGTTTGATGAAGATAAAGTTAATGATTTTCAACCAACAAAGTTTGATGAACATGAAGTTGAAAATTCACAACCAGCGAGGTTTGATGAGGATGAAGAAAGTGTGTCAAGAGACGAGGGGGGTAATTTATCAATGAAGAAGGTGGATTCGATTAGTCTATTATCTACAGAAGAGTTTGTTAAAGAAGTGGAGGATAGAGCGGAAGTGTTTATGTTGAATGGGAATGAAACCAGTAAAGATCTCGAGACTTCTGAGGAGGATGAGCCAGTAGTAAATGAATTCGAAGATGTACTCCCTGCAGAGTTGCCCAAGGAGGTACCGCTACTGAGGGACATACAACATCATGTTGATCAAGAGCCAGATGCTATTGTACCACATAGGCCACGTTATCATATGTGTCCGACAGAGCAGGAAGAGTTGAGAAAACTGGTTGATGGGTTGCTAGTCGAAGGAAGTCAGTTGTCTACTACAGATTGCAGTTGGCAAATGAAATTTATCAAAGACTTACATGTAGGAAGACACTTGAGCTGTGATCGTACTATGCAGTTAATCTCACAGTCTTATTTTGAATCGTCACTAAGAAAGGAAGTTGAAAGTTCTGTTCAGAGGAGCCATAATCGACAAGTTTCAAAGAAGACCACGACAAATGCAAGTTTATGTTTGTCGTTGCATATACATGCTAAATTACGAGAGGATGTTAGTGTGGACTTTGTTTTGGAAGTGCCGCGAACGCAACATGGCAATGATTCTATTTATGTGATGGTTGACCGGTTTTCAGAATTGGTTCATTTCATTATCTATGAGAAGACTGCAGAGGCCGTTAATGTCGTTCAGTTATACTCCAGAAAGATCTATCGATTTCATGGATTACCTGAATCTATTGATTCGAATAGAGATACTCGTTTTCTGAACCATATCTGGATGAGTCTATGGAAAATGGTTGGGACTAAGTTGAAATCTAGTAGCGCTAATCATACACAGACGGATAGACAAGCTGAAGTTGTGAACATATCCCTAGGTAATCTATTGCGATGCCTCGTGGATGATAATTTGAAAAGTTGGGATTCGAAGTAATGTCAAGCAGAGTTTGCACACGACCATGCAGTTAATCGTAGCATTTGGGCATTTGCATTTGCACACAACCACGCAGTTAATCGTAGCACTGGGTTCAGTCCAGTCCAGACTGTTTATTCAACAATTCCTAAAGGACCGTTAGATTTATCAACAGTGCCACCGTAGAGAGGGGTGATTAAACGGGCTAATGTTTTTGTGAATGAGTTGCAAGGATGCTACAAAGTTGTACAGGAACGATTTCTTAAGGCAACTGAGAAATATAAGCAATCAGCAGAGATTAAGCGACGAAGCATCGAATGCAAGGAAGGAGATTTTATGTATGCAGTGTTTACCAATGATCGATTTCTTTTTAGTTCTTACAACAAGCTAGGAGCTAGGAGGATTGGTCGTTTGGAAGTCGTGAAGGGAATTAATGAGAATGCGTGTCAGTTAAAATTGCCAGAACATATCTATACTGCTGACGTTGTCAACGACAAACCCTTGATTCCATTTTATGAGGATAAGAACGTTGAAGAAGAGGAAAGTGTTAATTCGAGGACGAATTTCTGTCAACAGGGGGAGGATGATGCAGCGCGATCTTCTTATTGCTTAGGTCGCCAACGACCTAACTCTCCTGAACTACGACCTAGCACGTTAATCCTTAAGTCGCGCCATTTTAGGTCGCAAACGAGCTATGAAGACCGACCAAGCAAGTTGATAAGCCGTCCAAACGATCTACGACCTACCAAGAAACGACCTACCAAGATACGACTTAACGAGTCAAATATTGGTCGCGTGAAACTGATTTCCTTAGGTCGCTCACGACCTAACAAGTCACGAGATAAGGAGTTGCGACCTAACTCTATCTGCAAGCTACGACCTAAAGAGTTACGACCTAAAGAGCTACGACCTAAAGGGCTACGACCTAAAGGGCTACGACCTAGCGAGTCAATCCAGAAGCCAGTTCTTGAAGCGCAGAATCCTAGGTCGTGAGAAGCATTAAGTCGCTCAGGACGTACGAGCGAGCTACGACCTATGCTAGGTCGCTCACATATACCACTTCATGTTAGGTCGCTCAAGGGCTTAAACCGTTCATCACTTAGGTCGCCGAAGATGTTATTCCTTAGGTCGCAAGAAGTTATGTCACTCCTTCTTATGTTGCTATCTTCTTTATGTCGCTGCCGTGTTTTTTATGTCGCTCCTACCTTGAGTCGCTCGACCATAGGCCGCATCAATCTTAGGTCGCTCAAGCCTAGGTCGCTCAACTCCTTAAGTCGCTCGTCCTATAGGTCGCATAAGTCGTTCCGGAAGCTGATTCTCCTCATGTCGCTGAAGCTTATGCCGCGTGGTGTTGTATTTTTAGGTCGTTATATTGTAATTCCTTATGTCGTTTGTATGATTGTATTTGTTATGTCGTTATGTGTTGTTGAGTCGTTGTTTTTAAGTCGTCTTGTATTTGTTAGGTCGTTAACGACCTATGTTAGGTCGGTCATGTATGTTAGGTCGTGATGGCCTTGTAATGTGTTTGATGTAATGTGTTGTATTGTATTTGTTTGTTTTTAGGTCGCAGGTGTTAGTTCGTTCACGACCTATGTGTGGTCAGGTGTTGAGTCGTGTAAGTGTGTTGTTGTAACCCTATAAATAGGGATGGTGGTGTCATTTGTAAAGTTAGTTGATTTTGAATAAACTTTTGTTTGAGTGCTTTGTGCCTCTTTGAAATTGGTAGTTGAGTGTAATCTCCTATCTCCACCTTCGGCATTCGAGTGCGCTCGAATCAACGATTGTTGAAGCCGATTCTCGGAATCTAGTGCGCTAGATCAACGTTCGAAGAATCGTAGATCTTCTTTCACGGCATCGTGCGCGATCAACGTGATGAAGATAGCTAGAATCCGGTATCTTTGAGATCAACGGATTTGGGCGTTTGGTATTTTCAATCCACCGATTGCTACTTTCACCATTTCATTCATTTCTGTTATCTGCCGCTGCGTCAAATGCCCTCCTTCTAACTTGATTTGTATCTCATCTCTCGGTACAAATAGGCATACAAGGTCTCAAAGTCCATGGTCCAATCTCGATGTCATAAAATTGGTCCAATGCTAAATATCCAAATGCCTCATGTAAGTTCTTCCAAAACCCACCATCTAACAATGGGTCTCGGCCACTTACAATGCTCTAGGTATACAATGGAATCACACTATCCATCCCACATACAACTTATCAACCACGGATGCCATTCTACTGGGCTTATGGAATATAAATCTAGCATTATTTGTCAACTAATTGATTGTGACTCAAACGCTATCACGCTATCCTCTGTCATCGGCAATCTATCGATGTAGTCTATAAATATATGTTCCCACTACTCTAGAACAAACAATCCCAGTCAGGTCCGCACTACATCACCTATACAGACACTACTTACTCTTCTAATTTAGCCATGATCTCCACTAGTCTAGCCTAACGCCTCTGACTAGTGCCAATCCGCTAAATCAAAGTAGGTCTGATGGTCAAATTAGCCATCATCTATGGCTATAGCTCATCGAGTTCTGAAGTCATAACCAGTGATAAGCTTGAGCAATGTCCACTCTAGGAATATCGCTCCCAAACCGGTATGTATTTCACTCGAAACATCGACAAGTACATTTCCCGCATGAACGTATAGGAAATGTCAAAGTCATAGGAGGCTAAGAACTTTAACCATCGCTAGTGGCAAAGGTCAAGATCCTTCTCGGAAAAGAGATACTACAATGATATAGAATCACTTAACAACTTAAACTCCTCTCCTAATAGACAGTGCCTCTAAATTACCGAAGCAAACTCTATCGCCTCCAACTCCAAACCAAAAGTCGGATACTTCCCCTCGTGTGGTTTTAGTCATCGACTAACACATGACAACCTTACCTTTCAGTATCAATATAGCATCCAGTTAAGTACCACATGCATGTGTGTACTATCGTCTCCTCATTCCCGCTCGGAATGAGTAACATCGGCGCCTTCATCAACCACTCGGTTATGTTGGAACTTGGCCAGCCCACAGCGGAAGAAAAGGGTGAATTTCAAAAAATTTACCATTTTTGGATCATTAATGGGCTTGTGAAGTCTAAATGTATTTAGATCTTATCTAAATTTCTTTTAAATAAAATCAGTATTTTATTCAATACCATATTTTATTTATAATTTAATTCTAAAACAATCAAGAATGGGGTATAAAAATAAGGTTTGAATATGTCAAATATATTCATTCTTAATTGTGTGATAGAATAGTTAAACATAAGGCAAGTATGATCAATTTGTTAGTTCCTGAGATGATGGTTTTGATGACAACAACCTTAGGACTTGTTATAAAATATAAATACTATTATCTTTGTCTAGATATATGTATATGCAGGATATATATATGTAGGTATTGAGAACGAAGACTGTACAGTATAGAGATTCAAGACTGACGAATTCAAGACTGTAGAAATCAAGACTGAAGACTCATGAGTATCAAGATTATCAAGAGTTCAAGGTATCAAGATAAGTAATAGAGTCTAGATTTATGTTAAAAAATCATAATAGCACTAAAATCTTTATTTGGATTTTAATTATGGAATGGAATCCACCTTCTCACTTTAATAAGTAGGATGGAACCCACGACCTTCTCTAGTGGAATGGAATCCACGAAATTTCAAAATGACTTATTTTTAGATTTTTTCAAAACTATCTTTTTAAAAAGACATCTCTCTCTCTCTCTCTCGGTTTAAATATTTTATCCTTAATTCAAAAACTATTTTTAATCATATTAATTTCAAAATTATTTCTTTTTTTTAAACTATCTCCTGGTTTTAATGTTTTAGCTTTAATCTCAAAATATTTATATATTTAGTTTTTATACTTTTATATTTCGTAAGATCACTTTCCAAAGGTTTTTATCAAATAGTTTACAAAGTTCTAAGATTGTTTCAACAAACTTTAGAAAGAAAATCTCTTTTAAAAAAAATTCAATTTTCAAAAAATACTAGGGGATGTCGACATACCTATACCCCCCATGTCGACATGGTAGCCGTAGATTTTAAAATTCGAATTTTCAAAAGAAGTGTCTATTCGTCATAACCTTTCACGAATGGACATGATCGTTATTCTCCTATATATACCAGTAGTTTTCAATGAATTTTCACTTAAGATTTCTTTGTTTTCTCTCCTCTTTCTCTTCCATTCTTATTTTCAAGCATTCTTAACAGAACTCTATTGAAATCCTAAGTGAATCAAACTCGATCGTCTCTAGTTTGATTCTCTGCCACTCTCTCTCAAAAATCTCAGTGCTATTCAAAGTTATAGGATCATTTGTAATCAAAGATCGAAGTGTATCGAGTCTCTCTCTATCAAAGTGTGATTGGAAACAGTGTGATTGTGGCTCATAAATCAATTGGGTGTGACTGTAGCCCGTAAATCAATTAGGTGATCTTGTAGCCTGGTTAAATCAAGAGAGTTTGCCCTGGACTCGGAGACAGGAGGGTGTATCTCGTGGCCTTGAAATTGAGGTTGTAATATCAACATTATATTTGAAAAGAAATCTGCACAAGAAATTGTGTGGAACTGGATGTAGGGTAACTCCGAACCAGTATAAAATTCTGATGTGTTCTTTCCTTTACTTCTTTTATTTGCTATTTGAATCTGTGTCTAGTGCTGTGATTGTCTCTGTGTTTGTGAATTGCATCTGTTTGGGTTTAATTTGAAAAGATTTCAAAAAGATTCATAAAATTAATTAAACACTATTCACCCCCCCTCTAGTGTTAATTCTGCCTTAAGATCTGTAATCCGCATTTCCTACATTTGGTATCAGAGCCTTGGTTTTCAAAGTGATCATAATCTGATTTTTGAAAAAGTTTAAAATGACAATTTTTGGAGATTCTATTAACACTAGTTCAAAACTGTCCAAATCATCATTATCACATAAGTCTGTATATTGTTATTATAGTAAATCAAGTTATCTACCGAATTGGTGTATTGTGGAGGAACATATGTGTTATATGGCTTTTGAAGAATCAACACTCGATTGACAAATAGTGCAAATCAAGAAAAACAAATGGATACTTAATAGTGGATGTTCAAGCCACATGATTGGTAATCCGGAGATACTGAATGACATAATTTATGAAGATGGAGGAATGGTCAACTTTGGAGACAATTCAAAAGGATATGTGATTGGCACGGCAATGTTGGTAACTCTAAAACTCCTACTATTTTTTATGTTCTGTTAGTTAGAAATCTAAAACACAACTTACTTAGCATAAGTCAACTATGTGACAAGGGCTACAAAATTAAATTTGAAAAGGATAAGTGTCACATCGAAGATAATAAATCAAATATTATCTTTGAAGGAATTAGGAAGAAAAATATTTATATTCTCAGTATGAAAATCTCAAATGATAACCTATGTCTTTTGGCTAATACAAGTGACCCTTGGATTTGGCATAAAAGATTTGGGCATTTGAATTTCACACTCTTATCTAGACTTTCAAAACTTGATCTAGTAAGAGGTCTTCCTAAAATGGATTTTAAAGTAGATAATATATATGATGCTTGTCAATTAGGAAAACTTAGGAAGAGTTCATTCAAATTGAAAGATATGATTTCAACTTCAAAACCTCATGAGTTACTTCATTTAGATCTATTTGGTCCATCTCAAATTTAGTCAATAAATCACAGTAAATATGTTTTTGTAATTGTAGATGGTTATTCTAGATTTACATGGACAATTTTTCTGGAACATATAAGTGATGCTTTTGATTTATTTAAAATTTTTGTAAAAAGAATTCAAAATCAACTTTCTTTAAAAATCAAAACTATTCGTAGTGATCACGACAGAGAATATGAAAATGAAAATTTTGAGAATTACTGTAATAAAAAAGGAATAACTCATAATTTTTCTTTTCCAAGAACTCCACAACAAAACTGAGTGGTAGAGCATAAAAATAGGACGATTCAAGAGTGTGCAAGAACTATGCTTTCAGATAGTAAATTACCAAGAAATTTTTGGGTTGAAGCAGTCGCTACAGCTTGTTACATTTTGAATAGGATTTTAATTAGACCTCAAACCAATAAAATACCATATAAACTTCTTTTCAATAAGAAACCAAAGGTATCTTATTTTAAAGTTTTTGGAAGTAAATGCTTTATTCTAAATACAAAGGACAATTTGGATAAATTTGATCCTAAATCTGACAAAAGGAATCTTTATCGGATATTCTAATAGAAGTAAAGCATACAGAGTTTTCAATTTAAAAACTAACACCATTGAAGAAACAATGCATGTATCTTTTGATGAAAATTTCAAAGATTTTGTTCAAATAAATGATGAAGATGATTTTGTTACTTTAAATAATGAATCAAATGAAACAAATTGTGAAACTGTTCATCCTAATAAAAGGATCAGGATTTTAAAAGATCATCCTATAGAAAATATACTAGGAAATATTGAATCTGTTGTTAGAACTAGAAATCGACTAAACAAGATGAGTAATGTAGCTTTTATATCAACTATTAAACCCAAAAATCCAAAGGAAGCATCATCTGATGATTCATGGATTCTTGTTATGCAAGAAGAACTGAATCAATTCACCAGAAATGATGTATGGGAACTTGTTCCTAGACCTAAGGACAAAACTATAATAGGAACTAAATGGGTTTATAAAAATAAAATGAATGAACAAGGTGAGGTCGTTAGAAATAAAGCTCGGTTAGCCGCGCAAGATTATTGTCAAGAAGAAGGAATAGACTTTGATGAAACCTTTGCACCCGTAGCAAGATTAGAAGCCATTAGAATTCTACTTGCTTTTGCAAACCACAACAATTTCAAATTATTTCAAATGGATGTCAAAAGTTCCCTTTTAAATGGTTTTGTTAAAGAGGATGTTTATGTTGAACAACCTTCACTTTTTGAAGAAGAAAAGTTTCCAAATCATGTTTACAAATTAAAGAAAGCTTTATATGGTCTGAAATAAGCTCCTAGAGCCTGATATGACAAACTAAGATCTTACCTATTATAATCAAATTTTGAAATTGGTAGAGTAGATAATACTCTTTTTATTAAAAGAAACAAAAATATATCCAATTAGTACATATTTATGTAGATGATATCATTTTTGGATCAACAAACAATGAAATGAACAAAGAGTTTTCTGAAATAATGAAAAAAGAGTTTGAGATGAGTCATATGGGTGAACTTACTTTCCTTTTAGGATTGCAAATAAAACAATTAGATAGTGGTATTTTGATTAGTCAAGAAAAGTATGTTAGGGATCTAGTTAGTAAGTTTGGTATGACCAATGCGAGTGGAAAACCCACTCCTATGGTAACCAATGAAGTCTTGAACAAAGAAGACATGTCAAAAGATGTTGATAAAAAAACTATATAAAGGAATGATTGGATCGCTACTCTATATAACTGCGAGTAGGCCTGATATCATGCATAGTGTCTGTCTCTGTGCAAGATACCAATCTCAACCCAAAGAAACCATTTAAAAGCTGTTAAACGTATCCTAATGTAATAGCCCGCTTTTCCGTACCCTTTTTAATCGACACTAATCTCCATCGATTTACTCAAGGTGAACGAAAAACCGAACCATTAGGGTTTTAAAAGAAGAGGTAGAAGAAAAGATAGAAGAAAAAGAAAAAAAGAACAACAGAACAACATCAGAACAGAAACAATATCAGAATCTCACATATCGCAGCGGAACAATATATAATAGATAATCACTAGTCTTTTAAAACAAAGAACTATATCTTTTTATACATACATCAATCAGAGTCAATATACAACAATGGACAGTTATATAAACTTGTCCTCATACAGAATACACAGCGGAATAAATACTATCAGATACAAATACTACGTCTCGCCATCCAGCTTGCTTCCAAAGCTCCAGAATATCCAGAATATCCTGATAACATAACTCTAGGCTGCCCGTGTGGAAATTGGTGGGCACCCAGAGTTTAGAAGGTAACAATAAACTCCGAGTCAGTCATGGTGACTGGTGTGAGATCGTAAAACAGTTATTCTTTAAAAATAAACAGCAGAGAATTTTAATGTCAAATTCGCAATGCTTTTGGAAAATGAAACTACCATAAGACCTCCCGCCACACACACAATGCAAACGCAGAATTGGAGGAGATTTCTTCTTATGATAGTCAAAGATGCTTACTACGCAAAAATAAAATTCTTTTTGATATTATTATTAGTGCATAGTGTAGAAAACATTTCGAAAGTATAATATTAATCTTAGCCAGCATAGACATTCCGAACTATGCCTACTATAGCTACCATCTAAACAGTGGGGCGCCACCATAAGTAAATGGCAGGTTCTACAACTAATACCGTACAAAGTTCGTATTTGGAAGATGGATTTCCAACAAATGGTCAGGCTAAGGAACTTCCTTTCCTCCTGCCGAATAGGATCGCCTCTGGCTGGACGTCCCGAGAGACAAACTGCTCTCTGCCAAAACAAGGCCGGGTTACCCCTGTAACAGGTAACTCACGAATATGTCATCACCCGGTCCTTTGGGACCTTTATCCGAGCGCTCGATATCCAACATCACACATCATAAAGAAAGTGTATCCACATGAGTAAGTATCTGGGCTCCATACCATGATACCACCCCTTTCCAAAAGGAAATGACATACCCTAAAGGGCGCGACCCTGATAACCTTGCCGCAACATTCCTGTTTCGACCATTTCCGGAGTGTGAGGCTCGACGAAGTCTCGTCCACAAAGCTACGCTTTCTCAAAAAGCCCTGCTTCGGGTCCAACAAAATGATCAACCTATGATCACAAAGATATAAGATCAAACAAATGATCATATCACAAATGATCAAACACTGATCATTTCACAGCAACACTCAATATGCCACGTTACCAAATTGGGATATATCGCTGATAAATTTCAACTACATAACCTCTGAGCTCGTACGTCTCAGAGAAGGGTGTTAAGCTAAGAGAATAAATTCTCCGCCACCAACAGATATGTATTTGAAAGAAATCAGCTTTATATCTCAAAGTGTAATGTCAGACATACAATCCATACAAGTCTGTTCCGGGATCGAACAGAACCGAAGGCACTTCTTACGAAGCCCTTGCACATCCGGATAATTTTCAATCACGTCGGGACTTCCCGTCACTAAGGGTGATAAAACCTCTAAACCGGAGATCAGCCGATGTAGAGTAACTCGACGGTAATCCTTCCGTTTTCAAAAATATCCGGTCTTCAACACCGGTCTTCGAATGCAATTCATAACGACGTATCACATATTCGGAATGGGTTATACGACCCCATGGTCCTTTCCCGGCTAACCCGAATAGTGAGCGCTTATTTAAAAATAAGTGTGGCATTCAAATTCATCCAATTCACAACAAATACCTACTCAAGGTAATTATTGATAGTCGGTTATTTAACTATCAATAAAGATGCGCAACATCATCAAATTCCAAATAATTTTCCAAATAATTTATCTTCAAAAATATCTTTACTAGATATAAAATTTCCACACTTAACCGTTTGAAAACAATTTCAAATCAATTTCCACATTTCATTTTATCTTTAAAAGACAAAATCTCAAAACAGTTCATTTCATATTGGAAAAGCATTTCCATACTTATTTAATAATAAGTATTTCACAAAACGTTTATTTTCAACACTTGGAAAATATTCTATATACTTAAACCAGAGTTAAGTATATATTTCATTCTTTAAGGAAATCATTCTCTTTCATAAATTTTATTTGAGTCAAAACGAATGTTACGTAAAACATCGTTACGACAACTCAAAATCACTAGTATAGGGATTCAAAATTTAGATAGATATATAATCCCAATACTACACAAAATATTTCCCTTCGGAAACCATTTACTATAACAACAGTGTTATAGTCCATCATTTCCTTATTTTCTCGAGACGTCTATTTCAACAATAAATGTTGAAATCTATAGTTTCGATACTTAATACGTTTTAAAACATCTTTTAAAACAATTACTTCATTTCGTAATATCGCTTTCCCAAAACATATCCATTTTATTTAATAATATATTCACTGTCCAAAATCGTGAATATAATTCCTTAAATTAACTTCTGCAATTCACTTATCAAAATAAGTGATTTCGGATTTATAAACAACGTTTATAAATCACAATTTTATATTTTATAACAATTTCCACTTATAAATTCCTTTTATTATCCAATTCAATTTATAACTCAATTTTCTAACAAAAGTCCATTCTATAAGTTAAACACTTATAATTCGTTTATTTACAAAAATCGTTCTTTTAGGACTTCACAAATCATTTATTCTGTCCTTTATAAAACCCATTTTAACATCATTTAAAACGTCTTTAAAACTCCTTTATAATTTCATCACTTTGATTTATAAAAATCAAATTTTATAAATCTTATATATAGAGCTTTCATAATAAATTCAAAAATCTCTATTTAGACCATTTTATAAATAAATCGACTTTTATTTCAAAAACGACACTTCGGTTATATTTCACTAAAAATTATAACTTTTAAATTTTACGTTTATAAATCGATTCAAAAATTCCATAAAACGTATATTTTCAAAAATCACTTTAAAAACCCTTTTTAAAATAACAGTCGTTATTTTTACATTTCAAAACTGAATCCGATGATGCAACAACACCAATCAGTCCATCACAACAGTCAATATCATATATCATCATATGATAACAGAATATATCACAATATCTGTAAATAAATAACTACTAGTGAGGAATCCAGTTGGATCCCTCCAACCTGTTTCCCTGCATCCACAGATGTTAGCACAATACCAATTCCGCTCCAGTACGGAATTATCGCGGTATATAGGTTTTATAAAAATCCGCTTACTAACGGCGCAATAGGGTCTCATCCGCTATACGAGGCGGGAAATCAATCAATCCAGTATATACATATGCCAATATGTATATACTGCTATATATATAGATATATCCTATCATATCTAATATCACACATCCAGACAGTCAATCAAATCAATAACTGAAAATTTCCACTTTTCAATGTGAGTGAGAAGATCTCACCGTGATTTCATTCTGATTCCAGCGTCTGTTTCGAATAAAATTAAACGCGCGTTTTAATTTTACCCGAAATTCAAACTAGCTCCAACTGACTCCAATTCTGTTCCATAGCGTAGTGCTCGACAATACGAACGCAACGCAATTCGTTTCGTTCGATTCCGACCTCGCAGCAAAAAGATATGCATTTTTAAACATCGTACACATTTTAATATAATTAATTTACAATTCTTTTTAACTTTTAAAACCCTAAGCTCACATCTGCCGTTAGATCTCAGGAAAGAAAATCTGGCCGTGACTTTCGTTTCTTCCCTAACGTCCTCTTCCCCAGGATATTCACGTACACACAAAACCCATGGCCGCCGCTTAAACCTAATTGACGCGACCACCTACCGACCTCCAGACCTCATCAAACCACCACCACTTCGTAGCCCATCACCAATCCCACCCATGCCCAGAAGAGCACGAAGCTCGGTCGCCTCCTCTGGCCGAAGCACGAGCACAAACGTCCATCATTTCGGCCCCAATTGCCGATGGTTCACTTGCTTAAAATAGATCATACCCGTATAGATTTCGAGATCTCATCACACTCTATCGTTTTGTAGTTGAAGATTTTAGCTATAAGTGGATGGATTGGAAACGATTGAGAGGAGAAGGGCGTGCATTTCTGGCCGTTCGGTTATGAAGTGGCGGCTGAGACGTGATGAAACCCTAATTTTTATTTTTCTTATTTTGTGATAACAAGGGGGGTATTTATAGAGAATAAAACGACACTATTCATTCCGGTTTTCCGGAATCCGATTTACGCGCGGTCACTATCGTTCCTAGGGTTTATCCCGCGTTCCGAACGCAATGGAACAAGTTTCGAAAGCTAATTTGATCGTATGTGTGAGATATGACAATAAACGATCAATTTAAATTAAACCGATTTAAATCGATTTCGAGGCGTTTTGGCTTGCCCCGGACAAACGATAAATCCAAAAATTACGAAATTTGAAATCTTACAATAATATCACATTACGGATCCGATGAAACTGGTTTCGTCGAAATCCGAGACTTTTTGAAAAATGACTATTTTAACTCGACGATTTAAAATTAAAACGATATCGATGCGTTTCGAGTTGCCACGGTCAAACGACAACTCCGATTGATACGAAAATTGAAATCCGATAATAACTAACTATTACGGATCCAATGGAACTGGTTTCGTTCAATTCTGAGACTGTTCGAAAATTGGCTATTTTTACAGTCGATAATTAAATATTAAAATATTCAATTTTCCTAGATTAACTCCAAATTCAATTTTAAATGTTCTATAACATCACTATAACTCCAACATGATTTAATATAACTTTATAAATCATTTTCATTCACATTAAATCCAAATTTCAATTATTTTTGGAATTTCACTATTTAATTTATCGATTTAATTATCAAATAAAATCCAATATTCGAAAAATAAACCATTCGACTCCTTAATTCCACTTATTAATATTTAAAATTAATTAAATATTCGAATTTTAATTATCAAAAATCCTGGGTCGTTACACCTAAGATATGTTAAACACACTTTAGACTTTGGCCTATTTTACCCTAAAAATGATTAATTTGATTTAATCTCATATTGTGATGCTGACTAAGCTGATGGTAAATCAGGCCGAAAAGGTACAAGTGGAACTTGTCACTTTTTAGAACATTCTCGGGTTTCCTGGTTTAGTAAAAAGCAAAATACTATCTCACTATCAACAACTGAAGCAGAATATATCTCTGCTGCTTTGGCTTGTTCTCAAGTTATCTATATGCAACAGACCTTAAAGGATTTTGGATTAAATATTTCAAAATCATCAATTTATTGTAACAATACAAGTGCAATAAATTTATCCAAAAATCCTACTCATCATGCTAGAACTAAACATATTGATATCAAATATCATTTTCTTAGAGATAATATAAGTAAAGAGATTATTTCTTTTGAATTTATCAACATTGAGAATCAAATAGCTGATATTCTGACCAAACCCTTGAATCAAATAACCTTTACTAAATTAAGAAGAGAACTAGGTATTTGTTCTATAACTGAGATATAGAATATATATAGTAACATATATATTAAAATAAATAGAGAAAAACAAAATTGTCAAAATTTTCAAAAGGATGTCGACATGCCCCTACCCCCCATGTCGACATACAACGGTCAGATTTGAAATTTTGATTTTCCCTCTAAAATCATTTTGGTGGTTATATAACCATAATATTTTGAATTCATCTGTCTTTTCACTTCATTTTCTCTGTAATAAACTTCTGAAAATACAAATTATGGTCTCCTCTTCTAAATCAAACCAAAACGCAACCATTTCCTTCCCTTCTCCTAATTCTGGTCCATTCCAACGTACTACATTGGCTCGAGTAACGAAGATCGAGGAAATTATGAAGGATCCTCTACAAATGCTGACTGAATTACAAGTCATGCAAATAAGGATGGCAAAGGAACAAGAGAAACTAGGCAAGATTCTTCGAAATTTGCAAAAATTTCTAATGAATAATCATGCAGACCCTATTGTGATTGAAGGCGATTCCTTTAACATACGTATTCATAATCCATTAGAGGACGACAAAGAAGAAGAAAAGGAAGAGGAAGAAGCGCAAATGGACGAGGACGATAATGTTGTTTGCGTTGGAGAAGTCTGTTTTGACAAAAATGGTAATTTGGTCGAACAACATGGAAACTTTTGTCTCCATTACCCTAATTGTTCGATTCACAAGTCACAAATTGTCAAGGACTCTCGTTAGATTATTATTATATTAATGTTTTTATATTTTGAGTACTTGTATATATTTGTGTCTATGTTTCATATATATGTGTAATGTAACATCATATATAATAAAATTAGATTTATGTTTCGCTTATTATACTTCGTTATGTAGTTTAGGCTTAGTTATTGTTGATGACAAAGGGGGAGAATTATAAAATAGGATAGTTAGGCTTTTAGTTAGGCTTAGATTAAGGGGGAGTTAGTAGATTAAGAGGGAGTTGTTGGAATAAGGGGGAGTCAGAGTAGAATCAGAGTTTGGTGGAGTATATTTTATAAACATAGGTTGTCATCATCAAAAGGGGGGAGATTGTTAGTTCCTGAGATGATTGTTTTGATGACAACAACCTTATGACTTGTTATAAAATATAAATACTAATATCTTTGTCTAGATATATGTATATGCAGGATATATATATACATACATATATATATATATATGTAGGTACTGAGAATGAAGACTGTACAGTATAGAGATTCAAGACTGACGAATTCAAGATTGTAGAAATCAAGACTGAAGACTCATGAGTATCAAGATTATCAAGAGTTCAAGAGTTCAAGATATCAAGATAAGTAATAGAGTCTAGATTTATGTTAAAACTTCATAATAGCACTAAAATCTTTATTCGGATTTTAATTGTGGAATGGAATCCACCTTCTCGCTTTAATAAGTGGGATGGAACCCACGACCTTCTCTAGTGGAATGGAATCCACGAAATTTTCAAAATGACTTATTTTTAGATTTGTTCAAAACTATCTTTTTAAAAAGACATCTCTCTCTCTCTCTCTCGGTTTAAATATTTTAGCCTTAATTCAAAACTATTTTTAATCATATTAATATCAAAATTATTTCTTGTTTTTAAACCATCTCCTGGTTTTAATGTTTTAGCTTTAACCTCAAAATATTTATATATTTAGTTTTTATTACTTTTATATTTCGTAAGATCACTTTCCAAAGGTTTTTATCAAAATTAGTTTACAAAGTTCTAAGATCGTTTCGAAAAACTTTAGAAAGAAAATCTCTTTTAAAACAACATTCAATTTTTAAAAAATACCAGGGGATGTCGACATGCCTATACCCCTCATGTCGACATGGTAGCCGTAGATTTCAAATTTTGAATTTTCAAAAGAAGTGTCTATTCGTCATAACCTTTCATGAATGGACATGACCATTATTCTCCTATATATACCAGTAGTTTTCAACGAATTTTCACTTAAGATTTCTTTGTTTTCTCTCCTCTTTCTCTTCCATTCTTATTTTCGAAAATTCTTAACAAAACTCTGCCGAAATCCTATGTGAACCAAACTCGATCGTCTCTAGTTTGATTCTCTACCACTCTCTCTCAAAGATCTCAGTGCTATTCAGAGTTATATGATCATTTGTAATCAAAGATCGAAAGATCGAAGTGTATCGAGTCTCTCTCTATCAAAGTGTGATTGGAAACAGTGTGGTTTTGGCTCGTAAATCAATTGGGTGTGATTGTAGCCCGTAAATCAATTAGGTGATCTTGTAGCCTGGTTAAATCAAGAGAGTTTGCCCTGGACTCGGAGACAGGAGGGTGTATCTCGTGGCCTTGAAATCGAGGTTGTAATATCAACATTATATTTGAAAAGAAATCTGCACAAGAAATTGTGTGGAACTGGATGTAGGGTAACTCCGAACTAGTATAAAATTCCGACGTGTTCTTTCCTTTATTGCTTTTATTTACTATTTGCATCTGTGTCTGGTTCTGTGATTGTCTCTGTGTTTGTGAATTGCATCTATTTGAGTTTAATTTGAAAAGATTTCAAAAAGATTCATAAAATTAATTAAACACTATTCACCCTCCCTCTAGTGTTAATTCTGCCTTAAGATTCATAATCCGCATTCCCTACACAACTAATAACATGATGTATATGAATAAATAATAATAAGTTTAAAGGCAATCATATAAGGGACAAAAGGGAAAGAAATAAAAGATGACAAAGATGATTGATTCATCTTCTCCTTTTTGACAAACTTGATTTAAGCAGCATTCAATTAGCAATCAATGATTCATTATGACATAAGAATTGGAATATCTAACAATAATTCATATGCATGTAATAATGCCTCATTTAAAATTGTTTGATATTAATAAAGAATTTAAATTATACAATTTGAAATATAAACATTAAGTTTTATATGTAATATACATATAGATGTAATTATTTGTATATAAAGATTAATCCAATACTTCTTAATTAATTCAAAATAAACCACATTGCATTTAAATTTTCTAACGTATTTATGAATTTATGTAAACTTAAATTAGTTAACAAAATATATATGTATACAATTAAATCAAGAGATTTAACCTATATGAATTTTTTTTTAAAAAACAAAGTGAAAAACACTAAACTGAGCAATATATTAACAATCCTTTGAATACTTAAAGAAAGATATTAGTCATGCTAAATAGGGTAATAAATTTATAAATTTATTGTAATCAATTTATTATCACAGCATCCTTCAATCATGTGTGTGTTTCAATTACAATAAGATGCAGATAGTAAGAACAAATAAACTTTCAAATATAAGGAGATTCAACCTATATAAATAAATAATTTTATTATTATTATAATAAAACAAAAGGTGATATATACTGAACTAAACAATGTGTAAAATCCTTTAAATAGTTGAAGAAGGATAATTGTGATGTCAAATAGGGTAGCAAATTTATAAATTTATTATAATCAATTTATTATCAAAACATCATTTAACCATATGTAAGTTTCTATTACATTACAAATGCAAACAATAAGAACATACAAACATTCAAATCAAATGATTTATACTTTGATTTTAATGTTTAAACATAGGTCTAAAATTAAAATTTGTCTAATCATATACAAGTTTCGGTTTTGATTCATCTAAATAAAAAAACAAATCAATTCATATAATAAACAATTCGAACTACATAAACCACTTTCAAATCAAATGATACAATATTATACACATATAAATTATGATATTCAATTTTATTCATTAAAACATTATATCAAAATTATTAGAATAAAAAGATCATACCTTAATTTCAAAGCCTTGAAGTACACCATGAAACATTGAATTTTTCCTTTAGACGTAGCCAATGAATTATACGTTGAATAATGAATCAAATCTCCTAAATTCATAAATCAGCCCTCAAGATGTTGCAAGGATCAAGAGAGAAGAACCATCTTGAATTTTTTTGTTTTGTTTTATGAAATTTTTATTTTCACGGAGGCCATTAAGGGAGAGGAGGAGAGCTTAAGAAAGAAGGAAGGAAAAATTGTCCGTCTAAAACAAAACGTGAATAAGGATGAGAGAGAGAGAATATGTTTTAAAAGAAAACATTAAAATCTTTTCAATTTCCCTCCTTTAAACCTTCCTTATTTAATTCCAAAATTAAATCACCAAATCCTCTTCTATTCTCTTCATATATTCAGCATAATAAAATAAAAAGAAAAGGACAAAGTTCATTACATAAATGATATTTAAGTGATTCATAAAAAGGAGATTTATTTCCTTTTTTTAATTTCGCCTTTAGATTTTCAAATCACATTTGAAACCTATCCCCTTTTTTCATCATGCATGTGGGCCTCAATGAAAAATTCCAAAAAACAATTAGCAATTAATCTATTTAAATCCAATTTAATTATTGTTTTATATCGAATATCAATACGCGCGTTTATAACTGTTATAGACGCACTTTATTAAGAACTAATTCAAACAAATCAAATGTAGTTTAATATTTAATATTTCATAAATATTAATTAATTTACAATAATTTATAAATTAATTAAATCAAGTGGTTCATTCGGAATATTCATCATTATGGTTGTACGACTCAAAGGTGTAAATTCAGTCAGCGATTAATATCAAACTATACGAATATTAATGTTCACACGTCACTTAGCAAATTGTGTGACATTTTGGCTAAATTTATCGCTTACACAGCTTTTGGTAAAATCCAATTTTACTTATTATAAGTGGTACCTGATAGTGACAATTATTTACACCAATTCTCTTCATCAAAACTATATCACATTATGACTTATGGAATTTGGTAATGGTCAAAGTTCCAATATCGTCCACATTCAACTTTTTAACGACCCGTAAATTTTTAATAATTTTTGTTTGTTTTATTAATATAAATAATTGAATTTTTGTGAAATTTTAAACAATAAAATTTTGAAATAAAAAATTTGATATTTGAAATGCGTCTATTTTAACATAGCAACTGGTAAATTTTCATCAGATAATATGAAAGTAAATTTATTGTGTAATTCTATTTCAATTCCAATCAGTTAAAAATTGATGGTAATAAAAAAAATTCCAAACCTGAATATTTTTCTATAGAAAATTTGTAAATCATCTTTTGTGTGAGACGCATATTTTGTTTCTCCAAATTTTGACTTTTATTGCTCCGTCGATCTTATTTTCGGCAAAATAGCAGCATTTTGGTACCGATATTGGCTTTTGATCGAATGATCGTACCACTGATATCCGTATAACGTTTTGATCGTCTCGTTGTGCTGATCTCTGCGGTATATTCAATTCCGTGTTTCAGATTTTCGGTACCCGACGATATCTGTGAAACGGATAACCGCACCGGTGCGTTTCTAGAGTCTTTTGGTTGCTTGTGTCCTTTTATTTTCCTTCGTGATTACCAACAACTTTTAAAATTCTCTAAATTTAATTTTCGGCATTTGGTCATCTTAACCTTTCATTTTATCTCATTTGTTCATTTTTTGGTTCACGCTTTTGAGAAAGAAAAAAAAGAACAGTCATTTTCATTCCATAGCCGATTGCTCCAGAACCCATTCGCCTTCCACCAGAACCCATCACCCACCATCCTCCCCTGTCACTCCAAGTTAGCCATGCCCATTGACCTACATCACAGCGCCGATACCACTCACCACTCACGTTCGCCGACCTTCCCCACGGCCTCCTATTAACCCAGCCCATGCAAGCTGCCATCAGCTCCTCCCCCTCCAACCCCTTCTCTCACTTCGCCTACACAACTTCAACCTGCCCCTCTCTTCCTCACCGACCCGAAGCCTCAACCTTGCCAAGTCCAAGCCTAGGTTCCCCGACCTTCCTCCACCCACCATCCCACGGCTACGCCAAACCAAACTTGCCTTGCCCCTTCCATTGCCGTTGCCGTCGAACCACCTACCAGCTCGTCCGCATTCTCATAGATCCATTCCTGGAAGCATTCGGGTGCATGTGTTTGCTTGTGTACTAGTGTGGCTTGCCAGCATGTCCCCTCTGTTAGTATATAGTAAGTATTATATATTATCTACAAAAATATAGATAGCTTATACAACTAGTTTGTATATATATTACTATAAGCTGTTTATATATATACTATTGTATATTTTACTTACCGTTTATATATATAAGAGATTTGGTTTCAATATTATAGTATAATGGTATTTTATTTATGCAAGTTGGAAGTAGTTGCTGTATGTTAGTTTATTTGCTAATGTATGTAATCAAATAAGTTTTGTATTATTAGTTTTATAAGTTCCGTTTCACAGGTTTTATAAGTTTTATAAGTTGTTTATTTATGCTGTTTTCGTATATATGTTGTAGTTTTTGATATTGATTTGATCCGTGCCTTGTTTGATTTCTATTTTAGTAAAAAGGTATATGTGACAGCCTATATATATAAATGTATAGCTTGTTGTGCAATGTGTACTTGTTTTATATTGTTTTGTGTTGTATATATATATATATATTGAAATAGATTTGACCACGGTATGATATATATAGATATAGATAATAATATGTTGACAGTAACTTTTCTAATATATATATTGTTTTAAATAATAATGTATGGAAGTTGTATATATATATGTTATATACAATATGTTTTAATTAATTGTTCATAATATATAAATATATATAGTTGCTTAGGATATAAGTTGTATAATAGATTAGTTTATATATGTGTTTATGTAGGTTATGTATAGTCTGTAGTTACATACACAGATATATATTATATTTATGTAAAGTATACAGAGGTTTACAGTACGAAATATAATGGTTGTATATATATATAATAGCTTACGTATATATGATCTGTTTGGGTGTTTTATATAAGTTTTGATTTTTTTTAAAATTTATGTAAAAGTTTTATTTTATTTCTTTAGATGGTTAGTTATATATAGTAATATATATAAGCTCACTTATACTATTTATACAAGTGATAATTAGATATTTGTTGATATGAGTTCTGATTATCGTTTTTGATAATCGGATATTTGTTGTTTCTAATTATCGCTTGTGATAATTAGATATTTGTTGATATGAGTTCTGATTATCGTTTTTGATAATCGGATATTTGTTGTTTCTAATTATCGCTTGTGATAATTAGATATTTGTTGATATGAGTTCTGATTATCGTTTTTGATAATCGAATATTTGTTGAAATTTAATTATCGCCTTTGATAATTAAATATTTGTTGTTGATTTGAGATTTAATTATCGCTTCAGATAATTAAATATTTGTTGATTTGAGATTTAATTATCGCTTCAGATAATTAAATATTTGTTGATTTTAGATTTAATTATCGCTTGAGATAATTAAATATTTGTCGATTTTAGATTTATTATCGCCTTTGATAATTAAATATTTGTTGTTGATTTGAGATTTAATTATCGCTTCAGATAATTAAATATTTGTTGATTTGAGATTTAATTATCGCTTCAAATAATTAAATATTTGTTGATTTTAGATTTAATTATCGCTTGAGATAATTAAATATTTGTCTATTTTAGATTTATTATCGCTTTTGATAATTAAATAATTGTTGATTTTAGATTTAATTATCGCTTGAGATAATTAAATATTTGTTGAATTTGAAATTTTATTATCGCTTGTGATAATCGAATATTTGTTGAATTTGAAATTTGATTATCGCTTGTGATAATCGAATATTTGTTGAATTTGAAATTTGATTATCGCTCGTGATAATTGAATATTTGTTGAATTTGAAATTTGATTATCGCTCGTGATAATTGAATATTTGTTGAATTTGAAATTTGGTTATCGTTTTTGATAATCGAATATTTGTTGATTTGAGAAATTTGATTATCGTTTTTGATAATCGAATATTTGTTGATTTGAGAAATTTGATTATCGTTTTTGATAATCAAAATATTTGTTGATTTGAGAAATTTGATTATCGTTTTTTTTGATGATCGAATATTTGTTGATTTGAAATTTGATTTTTGTTGTGATAATTGAACATTGTTGATTTGAATTTGATTATCGCTTTTGATAATTGAATATTGGTTGAGTTGGAATTTGATTACCGTTTGTGGTAATTAGATATGTGCTGATTTGTTTTCTGATTATCGTTTGAGATAATTAGATATTTGATTGTTTTTTGATTATCGTTTGAGATAATTTGATATTTGATTTGTCTTCTGATTATCGTTTGAGATAATTAGATAAATTGATGTTTGCTGATTTTGCTGGGAGATGGGAACCAAAGGACTGTGTCCGGGCAGGTTCGAATCCCAGCGCCAAACCATCAGTGGGAGTTTCAACGTTAAGCATCCGTGTGCGACGACTAAATAAAAGCGGGGTAGACACACGGCGTGGGGTTTACTTAAGTGAGTATCAATGAATACCATGATCTTAAGGTTCCCCATGATCTCAAAAAAAAAACTCTTATTTTTCTAGCTTAACCAGTTTATGTTAGAAAAGTAATTGTTATTGACACCTTTAATCATGAAAATTGCGGGGACGCAATTTTTTTATAAGGAGGGGAGTCTGTAACAACCGGGATTTTTGTAATTTCAGTTATCGTCAAAATGACGATTTAATTCAGTTGATAATTGTCATTGGAATTCAAATCGAATTTGAAATGTGAAAATCGTTTGATAGCAATTGAGATTTATTCGGGTTAAAATTCTTTAATAAAATTGTTAACCGTTGTTTGAGATTTTAAAAATCCAATTTGAAGTTTTCTTTAGGTTGTGAATTCCTTTAATAAAAATTCGTTAAATGCTGGTTGGTTTTTAAAATGGGGAGAAATTCTTTTGATAATTTGCTTTGTTTGTGTGGGCTTTAAAATATATTCTTGGCCCACGTTTTCAAATGTTGAAGCCGTGAAAAATTTGCGAAGCAAATGTACCCGTCCCCTTTTATCTCGATGCCGTCCCCCTTTCTTTCATTGAACAACCCTAAAACAAGCAACGAGAGAAAATAAATAGCGACATTTTCTTCGTCCTCGTTCCCTCCGCTTCGTCTAAATTAGGGCTTCTGCCAATCGAAGATAGCAACCCATTATGCTCGAGTGAGGTTCGTCTTCGCTTCGTTTGAGCGCCGTGCAAAGGCGAGCAAAAAGAGATGCTATCGGCAGCAATTCGAGCTGGGTTTTTCGACATAAGGTGAGTGATCTTTATCACTCACATCTATTCGCTCTATTGTTTGAACTTAATTCGAGGTTCTTGACCGTTCGATTTGTTTTGCTATGATTAAGTGGTTATTGTTCGATTTTGATGGATGATTGTCTAATTTTGTGACTTGTTCGATTTTGATAAAACGTAGCATTGATTTTTGAGCTTGCGATTTCGTGTTTTCTTAGTTCTGAATTGATGTCGACTTTGGCCAGTTGTGTGGTATTGCCTTGAGCTCTTGTTACTTCAATGTATACGGTTGTTGTATTCATGGCTTTCTCTGTAATCTGGTTTGGAGTTAGGTTCACTGTACTTGATCCTCTGATTGTTTATGCATTACTTGTTGTGTCCAGTTTACAGTAGTATGGGTGTTGCATTTTGGTGATTCACTTGATTACTGTCAGCTCATATACGTGTATACATATATGTACATGTACGTATACATGTTGTTGAAGTGTTAGCTTTTGAATTGAAATTCTCTTGTCGTTTTAGTGGTCATCACTGCTTCGACTTTTATTTGGCAATAGCGATTTTTGTCTTGTGATTGGTAATTTCTGATTTGGTTCGACTCTGTGATACTTGTGGCATTGTTCTTGTTTTGAACTGTATACTATTGTGCTATACTGTTTCGTGTTGTTCGTTTTCATCACTAATCGAATTTGGGTTTGACAATATTGAGATCGTTTGTAGATACCACGATTTTGATTTCTGTTGACTTTGGTTTTGGGATTTTGTTATTCGAACTGGTACCCTTTTGCTTGTCCCTAGTATGAGTGACTTTTATTTCACTCACACATAATACGGCATGAGTATTATGCCTCGACAGTTCGATTTGTTCTGACGTTGATTTTGGGTTGTTCGTTTTCTGGGTAATTTCGTTTCGGTGTTGATTTTTGAACTTCATGTAGAGGCTGCACTTGTTCTTTTGAATCCATTCGCCAATCTCTTTATTTTGGCAGTTCGATTTTGCTGATGTTGATGATTTATATGACTTTGTATATTTGGAAAGGTGCCTGGACATTTACATTTATCTTGACCTGGTATAGAGACATTTTTGCTTGATCACTGTGCATTACATTTGAGTCTTGTCACCTGTTGTTTTCACTTGTATTGGGGTACATTGCATATTGAACTGAGTGTAGCTTCGACTTTGTTCACTGTTCTATATGTTCCCTTCAAGCTACCTTGTGTCTAGTTGCACATGAGTCTGCACTGGTATTGATCACTGATGCATTTAGTTGTACATCAATAGTTTGCCTCTTCTATGGCCTGTTTTCGAGGCATGTTATCATGAGTATTTGATTATGGCTCCTTCATTGTCACCTGACTTTTGTTTCACTTGAAATAGCACTGTCCCTGTTTTGATCAAAACTACCATTTGATTCTGGTTTTGTATTTAGGATGACATTGGCCCAGTTCTTTTAGCATGATGTTATAGTTGCATTTGAGGGTATTATGCGTTCATGTGCTTGCTTGGTTGCCCTATTGGCTTCATTACATCTTCCTCCTACCTGTACATTGTTGCTAGTTACAGTTGTAAGTATTGTGCAGACTTTATTTTTTATGGCCCTTAGGCACTGGGTAGTTGTGTAGGAACATGGTGCATTGTTTGAGTTGTATCACTTGAAATTTACTATACTTGTGTTGTCACTGCTGCATTTCGTCGCTGAAACTATACTTGTACCGTCCACTGTTTCTAATTGGACCTGCACTGTCCATTGTTGCATTTACTTTGACTTGGCCTTGCATTCTGGGGTGGCTGCAGTACATCTGATTCAGTCGTTGGCACTGTATGAGTTCTTTGTTGAGTTTCTTGAAATCTCCATTGCATACTAGTCTGTCTGTAACAGATATTTCACTGTTGCACTTGTTGCCTTTTTCATGGTGGCAATTAGTTTGCAACTGTATTCGTGTTGCCTTCTTTGACCTCACCTTTTTTTTGATACTGAAGCTTTGCCTTGTGGTTTTCTCTTTGCAGTTGTGTGAGGTAGCTTGTATATAAATTAGCTGTTTTGACCACTTGAGATATTTGGATTTGTTTTCGAACTTCCTTGAGTTGAACCCGATTTCAGGGTTTGACCTCGTGATCAATTGTGATTTTCTCTGAGCTTTTGTGTATCTCCTGCGATAGTGGCGAGGCAGTACACGCATGCGTGTACTGCAGCCCTACTAGGTTGACAGTTTTAAATTGATGTTTCGATTTGTTGAATTGTTTCGTTGGTTGATTTCAAGTGGTTTGGAGTTGTATTCTGATTTGGATTGTTGGTTTGTCATTTAACACTGTTTAGTGTAATATCTGCCGTTATCCAATTCTCGTATCGAGAGTTGGATATACGAGATTTCTGTGATTATCGTCTATTTGACTATCTGATTATTATTGCTGCTATGCACTAATAACTGAGTTTGAATTAGACTGACCCGTGTATTATTTTCTTTTGAATTTAATACTCGGGTCAGACCCGAGTTATTTCAGGTTGTAGATTTCCTTCTTTGAGTTGCTGTTCGGGATTTGAAGACTTTTCACATCTTCTGAAGTCGTCAGTGTCATTTTATAGTAGTCGTGTCATTGTATAGAACGATATGTATTCATGTATATTAGTCGATAATGTACTTGTATATATAACTTCTAGAGTCGACAGTTGTAGTTGTATCATATGTATTGTGTCAACTATATTGTAACTGACATCGGTTATATATATATGAGATTTTTGTTAATCTGTGTTCTGCATTTATATTATCTGTGTTATTGTTATATCTAATGTCCTAAACTATTATGAACTATCGTAGTTTGTTTTATACTGATAATTGGATATGTCGATGGGAGTAAATAAATAATATATGAAAAATAAAAAGTATATACCACTCCTATCGAGATAACCAATATTAGTGTAAGGCAAATTACGGATGGTCGCTCCTATCCAGCCTTATTCTTCGTAATAATAGACAGTATTTCATTTAATACTCTTTGTTATTATGAGCATAGAGGTGGGGCGTTACAGTTGGTATCAGAGCTTGGGGTTTATGGACATAATATAAAACATAACTTGGATGGAACATATGTTACAACTATTGGTCGATGTTTTATCTGTGATTTGAGTCAAAACTAAAGTTTTGAAATTTTGATGAAATTTTTAAATATCTTTATTTAAAAATAAAAGTGGAATTGTGTTTTGTTGTTTTGATGAAATTGTGTTCCGATGATTTGATTGATTTGTGTTCTATTTATCAGAGTGCGCAGCGGAAACAGTGAAACTGTCCTCGCTAAGTACAACTGATAATCTTTTCGATTTACAAATCGAAATACGAAATTGATATGAATTTCATTTGTTGTTTACATAGCTGTAATTATTTTGTTTCTTTGAGAATTTTGAATCCGAATTGAGGATTCGAAGAAATTGCAGATATGTGATTTTTGTTGAAATTTCCGCTGGCTTTCTTTTGTAATAATCATATATTGATTAGATTTTTGCTGTTTTGAATTATCTTCATTGAAGATACCTTCGAATAATTTCTTTGTTCATTTTGTAGTACGTGCAAAATTTGAATTGCACGTTATTGCATTTATTTTACGTTGAACCGATGCTTGGTTATGAAACGTATTTTGTTGCCGTTATTTTTATAACGGGATTTTTACACCAATGCTAAATTTTTGAAGCACGGTGTTTTGTGGCATTTTGATGAATGAAAATTCTCTGATATTACATTTTGATGTAAATTGTTTTGATGTGATTTTGACGTTTTAAAATTACTGTCGCTTTGGCTTCAGTAACCGTCAAATTTTAAAAGTGGATTTTCAAGCGGTTATTCCGCAATGCTGTTTTGTGACCGTTTTTACGGTATTTTGAGAAGTACAATTTCCTTATCGAAATTGTTACTGATTTGCTGTTTTGATCACGTGATTGGAAAATCGTTTTAAAAATGAAAATTGTTTTATAAATTTTTAACAGTTTGCGTTTTCAAAAGAATGAGAAAGCGATTTAAACGTTTCAGCAAAATCAAGGATTATGACCCCTTTCTTTTACTGATTCGCTTAACTCCGGACTTGTTCAGTTGAGAATGTGAATTGTTATTTTTACAAAATAAATAAAATTGTTTTCAAGAATTTTAACAGTTTGCGCTTTCAAAAGAATAAGGAAGCGATTTAAACGTTTCAGCAAAATCGAGGACTATGACCCCTTTCTTTTACTGATTCGCTTAATTCCGGACTTGTCCGTTTGAGAATGTAAAGTGTATTTTTACAAAATACACAATTTTGCACTTTCAAGGAAACGATGAAGTGATTTAAACGATTTAGCAAAAGTGCGGAGTATGGAACCACACTTTTACTATTTCGGTTAATTCCGGACTCGTTAATTGAATATATGTTGTTTTGATGATTTTGATGATTTCACACTTTCAAGGAAACGACGAAGAGAATTAAACAATTTAGTAAAACTCGTGGTTATGGGACATGTGCGTTTGCTATTTTGGTTAATTCCGGACTCGTTAATTGAAATATTTTGATGTTTTCGTGTGCTTTCGAGCCACTATGAGGACCTTCGGGTCATTTGTTGGACCTTCGAGTCATTTGTTGGGCTTTCGGGCCACTCTGATGGACCTTCGGGTCAAATACCAGTACTAGACCTTCGGGTCACTCTGCGGACCTTCGGGTCATTTGTTGGGCGCCAAAATTATGTTGAGTACTTGGTAGGCTTCGGCCATTTGTTGATGCACGTGCGGCGAATTAAAAACTCGCCATCTGATTGGATCGATCCAAGCTTTTATGTTGATTTTCTAGTCTTCTTAATTGATTTCTAGATATTTGTTGTTTCCAATTATCTGTAGGTAATTGGATATTTGTTGATATGAGTTCTGATTATCGTTTTTGATAATCGGATATTTGTTGTTTCTAATTATCGCTTGTGATAATTAGATATTTGTTGATATGAGTTCTGATTATCGTTTTTGATAATCGAATATTTGTTGTTTCTAATTATCGCTTGTGATAATTAGATATTTGTTGATATGAGTTCTGATTATCGTTTTTGATAATCGGATATTTGTTGTTTCTAATTATCGCTTGTGATAATTAGATATTTGTTGATATGAGTTCTGATTATCGTTTTTGATAATCGGATATTTGTTGAAATTTAATTATCGCCTTTGATAATTAAATATTTGTTATTGATTTGAGATTTAATTATCGCTTCAGATAATTAAATATTTGTTGATTTGAGATTTAATTATCGCTTCAGATAATTAAATATTTGTTGATTTTTGATTTAATTATCGCTTGAGATAATTAAATATTTGTCGATTTTAGATTTATTATCGCCTTTGATAATTAAATATTTGTTGTTGATTTGAGATTTAATTATCGCTTCAGATAATTAAATATTTGTTGATTTGAGATTTAATTATCGCTTCAGATAATTAAATATTTGTTGATTTTAGATTTAATTATCGCTTGAGATAATTAAATATTTGTCGATTTTAGATTTATTATCGCTTTTGATAATTAAATAATTGTTGATTTTAGATTTAATTATCGCTTGAGATAATTAAATATTTGTTGAATTTGAAATTTTATTATCGCTTGTGATAATCGAATATTTGTTGAATTTGAAATTTGATTATCGCTTGTGATAATCGAATATTTGTTGAATTTGAAATTTGATTATCGCTCGTGATAATTGAATATTTGTTGAATTTGAAATTTGATTATCGCTCGTGATAATTGAATATTTGTTGAATTTGAAATTTGATTATCATTTTTGATAATCGAATATTTGTTGATTTGAGAAATTTGATTATCGTTTTTGATAATCGAATATTTGTTGATTTGAGAAATTTGATTATCGTTTTAGATAATCAAATATTTGTTGATTTGAGAAATTTGATTATCGTTTTTTTTATAATCGAATATTTGTTGATTTGAAATTTGATTTTCGTTGTGATAATTGAACATTGTTGATTTGAATTTGATTATCGCTTTTGATAATTGAATATTGGTTGATTTGGAATTTGATTACCGTTTGTGGTAATTAGATATGTGCTGATTTGTTTTCTGATTATCGTTTGAGATAATTAGATATTTGATTGTTTTTTGATTATCGTTTGAGATAATTTGATATTTGATTTGTCTTCTGATTATCGTTTGAGATAATTAGATAAATTGATGTTTGCTGATTTTGCTGGGAGATGGGAACCAAAGGACTGTGTCCGGGCAGGTTCGAATCCCAGCGCCAAACCATCAGTGGGAGTTTCAACGTTAAGCATCCGTGTGCGACGACTAAATAAAAGCGGGGTAGACACACGGCGTGGGGTTTACTTAAGTGAGTATCAATGAATACCATGATCTTAAGGTTCCCCATGATCTCAAAAAAAAAACTCTTATTTTTCTAGCTTAACCAGTTTATGTTAGAAAAGTAATTGTTATTGACACCTTTAATCATGAAAATTGCGGGGACACAATTTTTTTATAAGGAGGGGAGTCTGTAACAACCGGGATTTTTGTAATTTCAGTTATCGTCAAAATGACGATTTAATTCAGTTGATAATTGTCATTGGAATTCAAATCGAATTTGAAATGTGAAAATCGTTTGATAGCAATTGAGATTTATTCGGGTTAAAATTCTTTAATAAAATTGTTAACCGTTGTTTGAGATTTTAAAAATCCAATTTGAAGTTTTCTTTAGGTTGTGAATTCCTTTAATAAAAATTCGTTAAATGCTGGTTGGTTTTTAAAATGGGGAGAAATTCTTTTGATAATTTGCTTTGTTTGTGTGGGCTTTAAAATATATTCTTGGCCCACGTTTTCAAATGTTGAAGCCGTGAAAAATTTGCGAAGCAAATGTACCCGTCCCCTTTTATCTCGATGTCGTCCCCCTTTCTTTCATTGAACAACCCTAAAACAAGCAACGAGAGAAAATAAATAGCGACATTTTCTTCGTCCTCGTTCCCTCCGCTTCGTCTAAATTAGGGCTTCTGCCAATCAAAGATAGCAACCCATTATGCTCGAGTGAGGTTCGTCTTCGCTTCGTTTGAGCGCCGTGCAAAGGCGAGCAAAAAGAGATGCTATCGGCAGCAATTCGAGCTGGGTTTTTCGACATAAGGTGAGTGATCTTTATCACTCACATCTATTCGCTCTATTGTTTGAACTTAATTCGAGGTTCTTGACCGTTCGATTTGTTTTGCTATGATTAAGTGGTTATTGTTCGATTTTGATGGATGATTGTCTAATTTTGTGACTTGTTCGATTTTGATAAAACGTAGCATTGATTTTTGAGCTTGCGATTTCGTGTTTTCTTAGTTCTGAATTGATGTCGACTTTGGCCAGTTGTGTGGTATTGCCTTGAGCTCTTGTTACTTCAATGTATACGGTTGTTGTATTCATGGATTTCTCTGTAATCTGGTTTGGAGTTAGGTTCACTGTACTTGATCCTCTGATTGTTTATGCATTACTTGTTGTGTCCAGTTTACAGTAGTATGGGTGTTGCATTTTGGTGATTCACTTGATTACTGTCAGCTCATATACGTGTATACATATATGTACATGTATGTATACATGTTGTTGAAGTGTTAGCTTTTGAATTGAAATTCTCTTGTCGTTTTAGTGGTCATCACTGCTTCGACTTTTATTTGGCAATAGCGATTTTTGTCTTGTGATTGGTAATTTCTGATTTGGTTCGACTCTGTGATACTTGTGGCATTGTTCTTGTTTTGAACTGTATACTATTGTGCTATACTGTTTCGTGTTGTTCGTTTTCATCACTAATCGAATTTGGGTTTGACAATATTGAGATCGTTTGTAGATACCACGATTTTGATTTCTGTTGACTTTGGTTTTGGGATTTTGTTATTCGAACTGGTACCCTTTTGCTTGTCCCTAGTATGAGTGACTTTTATTTCACTCACACATAATACGGCATGAGTATTATGCCTCGACAGTTCGATTTGTTCTGACGTTGATTTTGGGTTGTTCGTTTTCTGGGTAATTTCGTTTCGGTGTTGATTTTTGAACTTCATGTAGAGGCTGCACTTGTTCTTTTGAATCCATTCGCCAATCTCTTTATTTTGGCAGTTCGATTTTGCTGATGTTGATGATTTATATGACTTTGTATATTTGGAAAGGTGCCTGGACATTTACATTTATCTTGACCTGGTATAGAGACATTTTTGCTTGATCACTGTGCATTACATTTGAGTCTTTTCACCTGTTGTTTTCACTTGTATTGGGGTACATTGCATATTGAACTGAGTGTAGCTTCGACTTTGTTCACTGTTCTATATGTTCCCTTCAAGCTACCTTGTGTCAAGTTGCACATGAGTCTGCACTGGTATTGATCACTGATGCATTTAGTTGTACATCAATAGTTTGCCTCTTCTATGGCCTGTTTTCGAGGCATGTTATCATGAGTATTTGATTATGGCTCCTTCATTGTCATCTGACTTTTGTTTCACTTGAAATAGCACTGTCCCTGTTTTGATCAAAACTACCATTTGATTCTGGTTTTGTATTTAGGATGACATTGGCCCAGTTCTTTTAGCATGATGTTATAGTTGCATTTGAGGGTATTATGCGTTCATGTGCTTGCTTGGTTGCCCTATTGGCTTCATTACATCTTCCTCCTACCTGTACATTGTTGCCAGTTACAGTTGTAAGTATTGTGCAGACTTCATTTTTTATGGCCCTTAGGCACTGGGTAGTTGTGTAGGAACATGGTGCATTGTTCGAGTTGTATCACTTGAAATTTACTATACTTGTGTTGTCACTGCTGCATTTCGTCGCTGAAACTATACTTGTACCGTCCACTATTTCTAATTGGACCTGCACTGTCCATTGTTGCATTTACTTTGACTTGGCCTTGCATTCTGGGGTGGCTGCAGTACATCTGATTCAGTCGTTGGCACTGTATGAGTTCTTTGTTGAGTTTCTTGAAATCTCCATTGCATACTAGTCTGTCTGTAACAGATATTTCACTGTTGCACTTGTTGCCTTTTTCATGGTGGCAATTAGTTTGCAACTGTATTCGTGTTGCCTTCTTTGACCTCACCTTTGTTTTGATACTGAAGCTTTGCCTTGTGGTTTTCTCTTTGCAGTTGTGTGAGGTAGCTTGTATATAAATTAGCTGTTTTGACCACTTGAGATATTTGGATTTGTTTTCGAACTTCCTTGAGTTGAACCCGATTTCAGGGTTTGACCTCGTGATCAATTGTGATTTTCTCTGAGCTTTTGTGTATCTCCTGCGATAGTGGCGAGGCAGTACACGCATGCGTGTACTGCAGCCCTACTAGGTTGACAGTTTTAAATTGATGTTTCGATTTGTTGAATTGTTTCGTTGGTTGATTTCAAGTGGTTTGGAGTTGTATTCTGATTTGGATTGTTGGTTTGTCATTTAACACTGTTTAGTGTAATATCTGCCGTTATCCAATTCTCGTATCGAGAGTTGGATATACGAGATTTCTGTGATTATCGTCTATTTGACTATCTGATTATTATTGCTGCTATGCACTAATAACTGAGTTTGAATTAGACTGACCCGTGTATTATTTTCTTTTGAATTTAATACTCGGGTCAGACCCGAGTTATTTCAGGTTGTAGATTTCCTTCTTTGAGTTGCTGTTCGGGATTTGAAGACTTTTCACATCTTCTGAAGTCGTCAGTGTCATTTTATAGTAGTCGTGTCATTTTATAGAACGATATGTATTCATGTATATTAGTCGATAATGTACTTGTATATATAACTTCTAGAGTCGACAGTTGTAGTTGTATCATATGTATTGTGTCAACTATATTGTAACTGACATCGATTATATATATATGAGATTTTTGTTAATCTGTGTTCTGCATTTATATTATCTGTGTTATTGTTATATCTAATGTCCTAAACTATTATGAACTATCGTAGTTTGTTTTATACTGATAATTGGATATGTCGATGGGAGTAAATAAATAATAGATGAAAAATAAAAAGTATATACCACTCCTATCGAGATAACCAATATTAGTGTAAGGCCAATTACGGATGGTCGCTCCTATCCAGCCTTATTCTTCATAATAATAGACAGTATTTCATTTAATACTCTTTGTTATTATGAGCATAGAGGTGGGGCGTTACAGTTAATATGTGTAAATAGCTTTCTCTAAATTGTTATCTAGAATTTTCTATCTCAATACATATGTACCAAAACACTAAGTCTTATCAAGCGATAATTTTGTGAGTAAATCCGAATTGGCTTGAGCATGTTGAATACTGAATCTATTATGCTATTTTCAAAAATTGAAATTTGCAGTATTATTCTTATTAACATTGCTTATTTAATTCCAACTGCATTAGTCTTGCTCATAAAGACATAATCGCGGCTGATGGATCACATCCCTTCGGTTATGACCACCAAAATCATATTTTGATAGCTACTTGGAATTCTTTCGGATTTGCACATCATACCATATAGAGTCAACACTCTTAATGGTTTAATTAAACAACCGAGGATTATATATTTTAGATATTGATAAGAAACTCATAGTTTCTCTTTAATGTGCGAGAATACTTATTAGACACTCTAATGCGATGTGTTCATTTAGGTTAGTTAATTTCATTTCATCTAATTAGTTCTATCTATGGATCATATCCAATTCCATTTCGTTACCAATAATTCATCAAAGAAATTTATTCAAATGAAGTTGGTATTTCTTGAAACAACAATTGTTTCTCAGTGCAATAGAATAGCTATTCATAAACATTATATGAATTTATTTATTTATAAAAATGATTTGGTTTTAGTTTACGAAACTTATGTTCATAACATGAATATGCCATCCAATGACAGTCTTTCCCAAAATCCTTCTGGGGAAATTCATACAAGATCCCTCATGAACAATTATTATGGGCAATCTTTCAACTCGCATAACCTACCAACTCCTTAGCCAAGGGCATGTTGGAGTTTCTTATAAACCATTATCTTGTGTGATTTTATAAATTGTTATTTAGATGAAACAATACTAACCTTCTGTACTACTCTTAAGTACATGACCTTATAGAAAGAAACTGGCTCAACTTCACTCACAATAAATCATGCACTGTCCAACAAAGTTCGATTACTCCTTATCGATGCATCATTATGTATCACATGGAGAAGTGACTTTTGAGATTGAATCTTTATTCATTTTAGGTATGTTCGGAATGTTTTCCAATATACTCACTCATTTGATCAAATCAAATCATTTCTATCGCATGTTATTTTATTTACTTATGTTTTATACTCTATGAGTTTACCATGGACATACTACATATGTATCGAATACAAATGTCCATGTTGGTGATAACTCATCGGTAAATGTGACAAAGTACGTGGAACCGTTTTGGTATTAATATACGATTACATACATCTATATGTATCAATCCGAAGAGTTCATCAACTCTTATGATGCTCCCACTGAATGGGTGCAAAGCCCTTCAATTGTTTGAGATATAATTAAGCAATGTCATATGATTCATAATCATATAATAAAATTATTTCTCAAAACTACGACTTAGTCTATAATTTCAAAATAACTGTAAATAATATTAGATACTTCTGTATTTTCCAATGCATCACTTTTGTTTTTAAAAAACCACATTATAGTTTTATTTCATTACAAATATTCATAATATTCATATCGAAATATAGCTATGTCTATTTCTCAGTCGATATCGAAAATAGTCATTATTTCATAAATAATGTTTAGTACGTTTTACGAAAACAATTTTCATAATATGATGCATTCAATAAGTGCTATATAGCATGCTCCCACTGTTTCCACCATTACTATAATAACGTATTAAATTCAGTCCATCATTCACTTAATATAGTTTATTTATTTCATATAATGTAACTAGTTTACAACAAAAAATTCTTTGATCAATTATCCTGAACTCAAAGAAATAAATCTCATAGAAAACTACTTTCTATATGAAAATAAATTTCAGAATAGAAATCGTATTTTTATTCCAATGTTAAATATCAATCACTATTATCACAATTCTTGTTTCCAATGATTCTTTATGAACTAGAAGTGATCATTCACTCTCTTCATTCCAACTGTACCTTAAATCACATATACCCTTGTATATTCGTTTTCCTTTCTAACTGGTCAAACCATTCAAAAGAAAATCCTTACTACAATATCATGATGAACTCTTTACAAAAGCGCATTTGATTATCCTTAATATTTAAGGACATTTAATGTATTGCACTTTATGTACACTAATGAAACTAACATTTCAGCGATGAAGTTCTTATATTTATATTGTAGTTTTGGTCTTATGTTACATTTAACACAATATGATCTTTTATGTAATCAATCAAATTGAACACTCAATCTCATTGTACAGTTTATCGACTTATTTCGAATGAACTATATTCATTGAAGTATTGTATATTACAAATTGTGACTGTTCACCAAATAACATTTATGTGTGATAGTATATGGATCAAATATCCATAGTCTTGTATTGCTTTTAAAGTTCGAAACTCATGAAATGCAATAACGATCTCAACCAAAAAAACACGTAAATGCCCATTTCACGAATGTATTAAGTAGTTGTAAAAATTAGGCACTTCCACAGGTATAGAAAACATTAACATGCAATGGGAATTTGATAGTGGGTATTATATTTCCATTTGTCAACTTTCAATTCAGTTCATTTGTATATGTTAATTGATAAATGTTTTATCAATCATATTAAATGCACAAGTTTATCATTGTAGATAATTTATAACATTATTTAGCATATGTTCTTACAATATTAGAAATTTTAAATGTTACCATTTCATTTTTCTAATAAGGCTCCCACTAGTCTTTTATGTTTTTCCAAACCTTAAGATGAAACATAGAAGTCTTTCGACTTCACTGGTGGGTGTTAGGACTCGTTTGTCTTGGTATTCTGACCTTGAATTTGCTCAACAAATCATAGCCCCACAAGCGATGGATAACTCCTTATCGGTTGTATCACATACAACTCCTAACCCATGTTTCCTTGTCCTAATCTTATTTCGACCTTGAGTTTGCTCAACAGATCGTAAGAGATTATTCACTCGTACCTACCATATCGCGACGGCCTAAGTATAGTATATGCACCTTGAGTTTTCTCAACAAATACGTATAGTTATCTTACCTCGTCTATTCAATAAATTAATAATACTACACATAACATCCCTAGCTTGAGTCAGCTCAACAACTAAGGAGTATGCAAGTATTATATTGATATATATATATATATGGTAGAGGACAACATTATATTGAGTGATATCGACTTATGGACTAATGTATTTCTTGTGAAATACCCTCATAGTTCAAACACACCAGAAATCAGAATATACATACATTTACGTATGTATTTATTTGTTAAGTCTATTTGGGTTTCTTTAATGTTCCACCATTAGTTTATACATTTATATCATATAATTTTTATTGTTATATACATATAATTATGTTACTTTAGTACATACATACGTACATACATACATATGTACATACATATATATCTTAATATATATATACATAATATTGAACTTATATCTTATATGTGTGTATGTATTTATATTATTTAGCACTATAAAATTTACGTATAATTATATCTACAATATTTTCTCATAATATACTTATATATATAGATATACACACGCATATACATACATACATACATATATTTACTTTTGGTTTTATATATAATAAGCATAAATATATACACATATTTGGACAACATACAATATATATATGATGAGCTAACTTGTCTGTTTTGATGTAAATCTCAGCATCTATGTACAGACATGTTATAACCTTCATGGAATATCATGTTACACATGCACATGCATACACATATGTATATGATACATATGTATACTTATATGTAAATTGAAAATAAATTAAATAAATTTCTATCAACAATTTATGAATTCAAATGAAATATATGATTTTATTTAAATTAAATTTAGAAATGTTCTAAATAAATTAGACTTCATATGCCCAACAAAGATCCAGTAGGGTAAAAAAATTTGAAATTCATCCAAAACTTCCATTGTGAGCTGGTCCAGTTCCAACAATGGTATCAGAGCCAATAGCCTATGCGGTCTAATTAGTCATGTTAGGGTTAACTAATTAAAGCTCACCCATATAGTAGGATTTCTAGAAAAGTAGTGTCTAAGGTTGAGTTTAGGTAATCAAGTACTCTGCCCTACTGGGCTACAAGCCTGGCTCGAAATGATGAGGTAAGCCCAAAATGTTATCCCTAACCGAAATGACCTAATTTGAATTGGGCCTTGGACTAATTTTCAACATTGTTCGAAAATTTAAAATATAAGCTTCTAAATTTAAAAGTTAAATTTAGATAAGATGTACAAATATTATAAAAGTTATAATATAATAAAGTTTTTCAAAATGTTTGAAAAATAATAGAAATTGATTTAAAAAATTAAAAATTTATTAATATGATTAATAAAATAAATTAATTAAATAAGTTAATTAATAAATGAATACATGTATTATATATATTATGATATATGTTATGTTATTTTAAAATGCTTAAAATAACATAAGTATACATGTATATATATATGAATTGGATTTTGAAATTAGTATAATTTAATTAAAATTGTTTAATTAAATAAATTAATTAAAAGTTAATTAATTATATAAGTAATTAAGGTCTAATTGATTAAGTAAATTAACTAAAGGTTAATTAATTAAAAGAATATACATATATATATGATATATGTGTAATACTATAAAGGCTATAGTATGTAATAATATTTAAATGTTATATTAAAATAATATAAAATTAATTAAAATATTAATGAATTAAATAAGGTTTAGTTGATATAATATTATACGTAAGACTATTATACAAGTGGTATGAAATATAAAGGTTATATAATAATAAAATTGTATGATATAAATGTATAAACTAAATATGGAACATTAAAGAAACCCTAAACATACTTAACTGATAAATGCATACGTGTACCACGATTTCAGATGTGTCCAACACTTGAATCTTGAGGGCATTTCATAAGAAATACATTATTCCATAAGTCGATACCACTCAATATAATATATTAAAGATTATGAATCTACAATATTATGTTGTCCTCTGCCATATATATATATATTAATAAATTATTTGCATAATCCTTAGTTATTGAGGAAACTCAAGCTAGGGATGTTATGTGTAGTATTATTAATATACTGAATAGACAAGATAAGATAACTGTATATATTTGTTGAGCAAACTCAAGGTACATATATTATACTTAGCCCGTTGCGATATGGTAGGTACGAGTGAATAATCTCTTTCAATTTGTTGAGCAAACTCAAGGTCGAAATGAGATTAGGACAAGGAACCATAGGTTAGGAGTTGTATGTGATACAGCTGATAAGGAGTTATCCATCGTCCGTGGAGCTATGAATTGTTGAGCAAACTCAATACTAGAATTCCAAGACTGACGAGTCCTAATACCCACTAGTGAAGTCGAAAGACTTCTATGTTTTGCTTAGGGTTTGGTGAAACATAAAAGACTAATGGGAGCCTTATTAGAAAAATGAAATGATGAAATTTAACCTTTCTAATATTGTACGAACATTTGCTACATAATGTTAATAATAACCAATAATGATAAATTTGTTCATTTAATATGATTGATAATATATTTATTAATTAAGATATACAAATGATTTGAATCAAAGATTGACAAATGGAATATAACATATACTTACTAATAAATGCTTCTTGCACGTTAATGTTTCAATACCCATGTAAGCATCTGATTTTACAACTACTAAATACGTTTGTAATTTGATCACTTACTTATTTATTTTTTCAAGACCGTGTATTGTATTCTGTGAGTTTCAAACTCTAAAAGTAATACAAGACTATGGATATTTGATTCATAAACAATCGCAAAGTGTTATATGGTAAATGATCATAGTTCATAATGTATGATATTTTGATGAATTAGTTCATTTAAAACAAAAGGATAAACTGTATTGTAAGATAGAGTATTCAATTAGATTTATTATAATAAAGATCGAAATGTGTTAAATGTAACACTAGATCGAAACTACAATATAAATCTAAGAACTCGATCGCTGAAATGTCAGTTTGATCAGTTTACATAAAGTGCAACATATTTGAAGTCCTTAAATGTTAAGGATGATCGAATGCATTTTTGTAAAGAGTTTGGGGATATTGTAATGAGATTTCCTTTTTAATGGTTTGACCATTGAGAAAGGAAAATGAATGTACAAGAGTAGATGTCATTTAAGATACAGTTGGGATGAAGAGAATGAATAATCACTTCTGCTTCATAAAGAAACATCAGAAACGAGAATTGTAATAATTATTGGTACTTAATATTGGAATAAGAAATATGATTTCTATTCCTAAATATACTTTCATATAGAAAATTGTTTTCTATAAGATTTATTTCTTTGAGTTCAAGATATTTGATCAAAGAACTCTCCATTGTAAACTAATTGCACTATATGAAATAAATAAACTATATTAAGTGAATGATGGACCTTCAAATTTAATATGCTATTATAGTAATAGTGGAAATAGTGGGAACATGCCATATAGCACTTATTGATTGCATCAAATTACAAAAATTATTTTCGTAAAATGTACCGAACATTGTTTGTGAAATAATGGCTATTTTTCAATGTCGACTGAAAAATAGACATAGTTATATTTCAATGTTAATATTATAAATATTCATTATAAAATAAAACTATAATGCGGTATTTGTTTTCATAACAAAATGATGCACTGGAAAATACATAAATATCTGATATTATTTACAATTATTTTGGAATTATGAACTAAGCCATAGTTTTGAGAAAGAATGTTATTATATGATTATGAATCATATGATATCGGTTAATTATTTCTCAAATGATTAATGGAAATACACCCACTTAGCGGGAACATCATAAGAGTTGATGTACCCTTGGGATTGATACATATAGACGTGTGCAATCGTAAGTCTATTAATACCAAAACGATTCCATACACTTCGTCGTATTCACCGACGACTTATAACCAACATGGACATGCGCATTTGACACATATATAATATGTCTAAGATAGATTCATAGAGTATAAAATGAAAGTAAATAATATAACATGTAATGGAAATAATTCGATTTGATCAAATGGGTGAGTATATTGAAAAGAGTCCCGAACGTATCTGAAAATGAATAAAGATTCAATCTCAAAAGCCACTCCTCCATGTGATACATAATGATGTGTCGATAAGGAATAATCGAACTTTGTTGAAAAGAGTAAGATTAATTGTGAGTGAAGTTGATTTAATTTCTTTCTTTAAGGGCATGTACTTAAGAGTAGTACACAAGGTTGATATTATTTCATCTAAATAATAGTTTACAAAATCATACAAGATAAGGATTTATAAGAAACTCCAACATATCCTAGTTCAAGGAGTTGGTAGGTTATGCGAGTTGAAAGTCTGCACACAATAATTGTTCGTGAGGGATCTTGTATGAATCTTTCCAAAAGGAGTTTGGGAAGGACTATCATTGGATGACATATTTATGTTTTGAACATAAGTTTTGTAAACTTAAATTAAATCGGTTTTAAATAAAAGGCAATTCATAAAATGTTAATGAATACATATTCCATTGCATCGAGAAACAATTGTTGTTTCAAGAAATACTAACTTCATATTGAAGGAATTTCTTTGAGAAATTATTGGTAGTAAAATGGAATTGGATACGATCCAATTATAAAGTTGATTATGTGGAATGAAATGAAATTAACATAACCTAAATGAACACATCGCATTAGAGTGTCTAATAAATATTCTCGCACACTGAAAAGAAACTATGAGTTTCTTATCAATGTCGAGAACAGATAATTCTCGATTGTCAATTAAACCATTAAGAGTATTGACTCTATGATGTAGTATGATGTGCTAATCCAAAGGGATTCCAAGTATGTTATCAAAATATGATTTTGGTAGTCATATCCAAAGGGATGTGATCCGTCAGCCGTGATTGTATCTTTAAGAGACTAATGCGGTTAGAATTTAATGAGCAGTATTGATAAGAATAACCTTGTAAATTTCAATTGTTGAAATTAGCGTAGTAGATTCGTTATTCAACGTACTCAAGTTAATTCGGATTTACTTACAAAATTATCACCTAGTATGATTTTAGGTTTTGGTATATATGTGTGTTGAAACAGAAAGTTCTAAATATAGATTTAGACTAGACTGTTTGCACATAACAACCAAAGTGTCTGAAGTCAGTGGGAGTGATAATGAGTTTGTGAGTCTTTGGATATGATCCAACAAATGATAGAAAGTATCAATTTATAAGCATCGGAACTAAACAAATATTTTGATAGAAATATCAAATAGTTTGATTATCCATCAAAATGCAAAGGAAGCGTGTGTTCATAAGAAAGAAAATTAAAAGGTACATTGATATTTATAAACAGTAAGTAAACAACACATTGCTGTTTTTTAACAACGTACTTGTGTTAAATCTATTTTAGTAGTTTTAATACTCGATTTTGGATTTATAAATAATGTCTTTTATAGTAAGTATAAAAGATATTGGGAATGTCCTAAACGATATGTAAGGACTCCTTATTAAAATGTTTAATACGGAACATATAAGATGGATTCCTTATGCACTGGTAGGAATTATCATACATGTTGTGTTATCTATGATGTCATGATTTGTTTATGTATTTTATACATGAAACAAATATTAAATCCAAATTGATATTACTGAATGATAGTTTGAAGTGTTCTCGTTTATTTGTGAAATACTATAGAATTGTTTATAGAAACAATGAACTCCTTGAAAAGAAGTGTTCGGACTCAAAGTTTCATAAGTGATACTGAGTATGATATGTTAATAAAAATTAAAGTTTAGAATCTATAATTTGGAAATGTTTCAAATGAAGGACTGTGGTTGATTCAATGAAAAAGGCTAAGTACATTGCCTTGAATAGCACCACAATTAATTGAAGTATATAAATATAAATGCACAAATTTATAACTGTGCTGAGGGTAATTCCAAATGTTGAGAATCTCGTAACATTGTTATATGATAACAATGCTATGACATAGTTCGTAATAGCACTTAGAGCTAACTAGAAGTCGAGAGACATACACCTAATTTTCCACATGATAATGGTAGTTTATCAATGTCGGAGGGAGTTAATCGATAGAGTAGATGATTAAAACATAATAACATACATGTTCGCTAAGGTACCGACCCAATTGGTTTTCAGGAAACCGATTGGAGAAGTTGGAATAAGATTCCATAATTGACCTCAAGTGCAAGTAGGAGATTGATAGAGTTAGAGGTATGCCCTAGGGGAAATTATATAATTTGTTATATATATCTAACTCGATAACCAATCTTGTTTGAAATAAAAGGCATTTTCTTTCTATTATATAATTGATATAATGTGTTATATTAATTAATTAATTTAATTAAAAGTATATTTAATAGAAAATCCATAAATGGTATGTTTTGTGATAGTAGTTACAAAGTGTTATAACTGTGAGTAATTTATCATAATGAAAACAAATATATACCATTTTAAATGTTCCTAGTCAAGATGCATCGAGATTGGATATCGATGTGTCTGTTAAAACTAGAGTACGTAACGCTCTTCAAATGTTGGACAGTGTATTACTCACGACTGCTAGGGGCACCTAGAGGTTACGTGCTGATGTTACTGGATAACTATGAAATGAATCACTCGATAGTTTTCTGTTGGTTTATATAACTAAGTTCAAATAAAAATATCGATGTGACTGATATACACAATTCTCTCAACTTGAGAATACTTGGATCTTTAATATGAAAGCTTCGCTTTGTTTATAGTTAAATCATGGCATGGCATTCTATCGAGCGACTATAGTTGGGTCGAGTGGAAGTATTGGAAGTGAAGCACTAGTCAAGAGAGGAATCATCTACTCAGTTATATAGGGTTAGTATCACAGTCAATTTAAGTCAACTCAAAGTCAAAGTCTCTGGCCAAAGCATTTCGGTTAATAATAATTGTTATTATTAAACTAAGTACTTTGGGTTTGGACTATATAGTTGAATATGGATGACAGTGGAATTTTGACCATTACCAAATTTCTTAAGTCTAAAGTGATATAGTTTTGACGAGAAGAATTGGTGTAAATAAATGTCACAACCAGGTAACGCTTAATAAAGTGAAATTGGATTTTACCGAAACCAAGTAAGCGATAAATTTGACCAAAATATCACATCACCCGCTAAGTGACGTATGGACGTTAACATTCAAATAGTTCGATGTTAATCTCTGATTGAATTTACACCCGACGAGCCACATGATTGGAATGATGAATTTTCTTTACGCCAAACGATTTAATTAGTTTATAATTTTTATAAATTAATTAAATAAACTAATATTTATGAAATATTAATTATAAAATTTTGAATATGAATTGAGAAATAAATATTATTGTATAATAGTTATAAATATACCGATCGATATGCGATATCGATAAGCAATTAAATTAGATTTAATTAATAATATTTATCTGGGCTTAAAATGGGTTTAAATCCCATGAAAGGGGATGGAAATATCGACCAAAATGAGGGAAATATGAACCATAAGATGGTGCAATAAAGGCTTGGATATGGAGGGCTAAGATGGAAGTGAATTGGTAAGAGATGATGTAGGATATTGATCCAAAAATATCTCCAACTTCTCATCTATAAAAGCATCTCTATCCTCAATCTTCAGAAGGCTTTTTGGCTGCCTCCTCTCTCCATTTTGCCGGCCAAATTATACCTCCTAATGCTCCAACACAACTCAAATAAAGTCAATTCAAATTAATAGCTATTCGATAGCAAATGGTCTGTGATTCAAAGACTTGCAATCTGACAAATCAGGAAGGTTTCAACATGAACATAACTCATCATTACAAGGTGTACTTAAGGGCATTAGTTTAGGTAAGTATTTAGTTTTACATATGATGCATAATCTTTATATATCTCTATATTGTTCGTATATATATGTACTGTTATTATTGAAATGTTAGATATATGAGATTCCTAATGGTATTGTTCTTGTCACATGTATTAATTGGTTATGTGTAAAAATATATATATAATATTTGATATACACTGCTGAAATTATTTTATTTAATTTATTATTATTTTATTAATTTATTTATACATAAATTAATTAATTTATTTATATGATTAATACTAATCTATATATAACCATATCATATAAAAACTGAACCAATATTTTTAAAATGTATATTTATATCAATTATAATTTTCAGTAACTATAAATAATTTTTAGTAATTATTCAATATTTTTAGTATTATTTAATCATTATACAATTAAAAAATTATATAAAATAAATTATATTTCGAAAATTAGATCTTAAATTTTCTAAATTTAATTTATTATTATAAAAGCTTTCAGTCAAAAAATTAGATTTTTTTCAACAGTTTTTAATTTTCTTTTAAATTATTTTTTATTTAGGTGTAAAAAATTAATTAATACAACAACAACAACAAAACCATTATTCCCAAACAAGTTGGGGTCGACTAGAGATGGAACCCAAAACTAAATGAAAAATGAAAAATGAAAAAAAAAATCAATTTAAAAGTTATAACAATAATAAAATAAACTCAAAAAAGTCAATTAATAATAATAACTAAGTAAAATAAAATAAAATAAAAATATATATGTGTATATATACATATAGAAGATGAATGATAATAATACTACTAGTAGCGATAATGATACTAATAGTAGTATTGGTCAAAGACCAGACCTACGTCTTAGGCTCATGTTCCCTAGTCCTATAATCTAAAACTTATAAAACTTAACGCTCATGGTTCTGGTACGTGAATCGCTAACTTCCACTCGCTCTGATCCGTCACCAGCTCTTCGGATATACCTCAATCCTTCAAATCCCTTTTACTACTTCCTCCCATGTCAATCTTGGTCGACCTCTACCTCTCTTTGAGCATTCAACACGGCCTATAATTCCGACACGCACAGGTGCCTCGGGCGGCCTTCGTTGGAGATGTCCAAACCATCTTAAGCGATGTTGAATTAGCTTCTCCTCAATTGGTGCAACTCCAAGTTTATCACATATATCATCATTTCTAATTCGGTCTCTTCTTGTATGACCGCAGCTCCATCATAGCATACGCATCTCTACTATGCTCATCTTTTGGACGTGTTGGCTTTTAGTAGGCCAACATTCTGCGCCATACAACATCGCAGGCCTGATTGCCGTTTTGTAGAACTTTCCTTTAAGCTTTTGTGGGACCTTCCTGTCACAGAGAATCCCTGACGCTTGTCGCCATTTCACCCATCCCGCTCGGATTCTAAAACTAACATCTTCATCAATCTCACCATTATACTGCAACATTGATCCTAGATATCGAAATGATTCCTTCTTGGGAACTATTTGTCTGACCAAAGTGACATCTCCATCATCCAACCTGACACCGCTGAACCCGCACTTCATATACTCTGTTTTAGTTCTGCTAAGCCTAAATCCCTTTGATTCTAAAGTCTATCTCCACAGCTCCAGTTGTCTATCAACCCCAATCCTACTTTCATCAATTAGCACAACATCATCAACAAATAGCATACACCAAGGAATCTCACCTTGTATACCCTTCGTAACCTCATCCATCACTAAAGCAAAAATGTGGGGACTCAAAGCTGACCCTTGATGTAATCCTATGTTAATAGGAAAGTCACTGGTTTCACCATCGCATGCTCTGACATTAGTCACAACACCATCGTACATATCCTTGATAAGTGTAATGTACTTTGTTGGGACTCTCTTCTTTTCCAGGGCCCACCACATCACCTTTCGCGGTACCTTGTCATAAGCTTTCTCCAAATCGATAAATACCATGTGTAGATCCTTCTTTTGCTCCCTAAAACTCTCCATAAGTTGTCTTATCAAGAAAATCGCCTCCGTGGTCGACCTCCCAGGCATGAAGCCAAATTAGTTTTTTCAAACACTTGTCATTCTTCTTAGTCTATGCTCAATGACTCTCTCCCAAAGCTTCATTGTATGACTCATAAGCTAAATTCCTCTGTAGTTTGTGCAACTTTGGATATCTCCTTTATTCTTAAAAATTGGAGCTAGTATGCTTCTCCTTCACTCATCTGGCATCTTGTTTGATTTGAAAATATTATTGAACAACATAGTTAGCCAGGCTATCCCTGCATCTCCAAGGCATCTCCACACCTCAATGGGGATGTCATCAGGCCCTAATGCCTTGCCTGCTTTCATCCATTTTAGTGCCTCCTTTACCTCGGATTCTTGAATTCTTCGAACAAAATGTCTATAGGTGTCATCAGAAGAGTCGTCTATCTCAATCGTAGTGCTATCACCTTCTTCATTAAATAGCTTGTCGAAATAATCTCTCCATCTATTTTTTATCTCCTCATCCTTCACCAAGAGTCTATTATTGTCATCTTTGATGCATTCAACTTGGTTGAAGTCGCTTGTCTTCCTCTCACGGAGCTTAGCTATCCTATAGACATTTTTTTCACCCTCCTTCGTACTTAGGTTATGATATAGATCTTCGTACGCCCGACCTTTTGCTTCACTCACCGCTCTCTTTGCGTTCTTCTTTACCACTTTGTACTTTTGCATGTTGTCCTCGCTCCTGTGATGATGTAAGCACTTGTAGCATTCCTTCTTCTCTTTGATAGCCTTTTGCACATCACTGTTCCACCACCAAGAATCTTTAGGTTTGCGTTTATTTCCTTTCGCTATCCCAAACATCTCGGTAGCCACTTTCCGAATGCGTCTTGCCATCTCATCCCACATGTGATTTGCTTCTCCTTCCATATTCCATGCCCCTTCTACCATCACTCTATCCTTAAACACCCGTGAGGCATCTCCTTTGAGCTTCCACCATTTCGTCCGACTAGTCTTGGCTCCTTTACCCTGTTGAACACGTATTCGGAGACGAAACTCAGATATCAAAAGCTGATGTTGTGAGACGACACATTCTCCAGGTATGACTTTGCAATCTACACAAGCTCGTTTGTCGTCTCTTCTAGTAAGGACAAAGTCAATCTGACTAAAGTGTTGGCCACTACTAAAAGTAATTAAGTGTGACTGTCTCTTCCTAAATAAGGTATTAGCTATCATGAGGTCATAAGCAATAGCGAAATTCAACATTTCTTCTCCTTCTTGGTTCCTATCGCCATATCCAAAACCACCATGCACTCTCTCAAACCCCCCACTAGTTGTACCAACATGACCGTTGAAATCTTCTCCTATGAAAAGTTTTTCGCTACTAGGCACATCTCTAACCATGACATCTAGCTCTTCCCAGAAATTCCTCTTGACGGCTTCACTTAGACCTACTTGTGGGGCATAAGCACTAATGACGTTCAGAATCATATCACCCACTACCACCTTAACTAGGATGATCCTGTCCCCTTGTCTCCTAACGTCGACCACTCCGTTTCTAAGGTTCTTGTCAATTAAGATACCTACCCCGTTCTTGTTATGCTCTTTTCCCGTGTACCATAACTTAAAGCCTGTGTCCTCCACCTCCTTCACCTTTTGGCCCGTCCATTTGGTCTCCTGAACGCATAAGATATTTACACGTTTCCTAGTCATAGTATCAACTATCTCTCTTAGCTTTCCTGTTAATGATCCTACATTCCAACTACCTAACCGAATCCTACTTTCATTGACTAGCTTCCTTACCCTTCGCACCCGCCGAGTAAAGTGCGAAGACCCTTGCTCATTTATCACTACATCGGGGCATCGATGCAGCGCGCCACTAAGGGAGTGACGACCCAGCCCTTGCATATTTTTCACCATACCCGAGCCTCGATATGGCGCGCCACTAAGGGAGTGGCGACCCAGCCCTTGCTCACTTTTCACCATACCCGAGTCTCGATATGGCGCGTCGCTAAGAGGGTTACGCCCCAATGAAATATAATTAGGTTCCATTTCCATAAGAGAGGCTGGGGTTTTTACGTTGGCTCGCCAAGCCTATCACAACCCTCCTCTTTTATCCTGGCTTGGGACAGGCTGCATAGAAAACTACACAGGCGGAGTTTGTAAAAAATTAATTAATAAAAAATAATATTTTGACTCAGAAAAATCTCAAAATTTTCCCTAGGCTATAAAATATGATTCCGTATTTTTTAGAAATTTAAAATTCGAAATATATATATTACATATTTTCTATTATTTATTTATTATCATTTAACTAACTAATTCACAGTATTTATATATTAATACAACAAAATTATAATTAAAACTGTACCTACTGTGTATTCGATCTAGAACATTAAAAAATGAGATTTTTTTATTTTGTAATTTATTTATATACATATAAACCATTCGAAATCATATTTACATTTAAGTAATATATATATATATTATACATATAATTATGTTATTTAGTACATACATGCAAGCATATATTTATCTTAGTATATATAAAAAGTTGAACCTATATCTTTTGTGTATATATATATATATGTATGTATTTATATTATTTAACACTATACGATTTACGTTTAAATATATCTATAATATTTTCTCATAATATACTTATATACACATATATATATACACATACATACACACACACATACATACATATATATACACACACTCTTAGTTTTATATATAATAAGCATAAATATATACACATATTTGGACAACATACAATACATACAAGATGAGTTAACATGTCTGTTGCGATGTAAATCCCAACATCCATATATGGGCATGTTATACCCTTCATGGAATATCATGTTACACATGCACACCCATACACATATGTATATGATACATATGTATACATGCATATAAATTAAAAATAAATTAAATAAATTTCTATCGATAATTTATGAATTTAAACAAAATTTATAATTTTATTTAAATTAAATTTAGAAATATTCTAAATAAATTAGACTTCATAGGCCCAATAAAGATCTAATAAGGTAAAAAGATTTGAAATTCATACATAACTTCCGTTGCGGACTGGCCCAGTTCCAATAGTTAGCAGGCCAAGAGAGGAGAGTCTGGCCCAATGAAAGCCAGCATAATTGATTTTCCACTGGCCGCAAAGGCTGGCCCGAGCCTATGTTGGTCACAGACCAACCTTTCTACTCAGCAAAGCACCAAGATGAGGCCCGACCGACTCATCCCAAAGCAATATTCACACTTAGACAAGACCTGGATCAGGTCTGGCTTGGTCCCGACCTGTGACAAACGCCCTACACCTGTTGTACCCAATAGACCTATATAACGCGCTATTAGAGGTACTAGATCGATGCAAAATGGTAGCCAAGACTGTAAAGTAGAGAAAATCCAAGCACGGAACCTGTAAAACATCTCACGGCTCATAGAGAAAATATAATATAATAACATAGATGTAAAACAGGCAAGACAATGATATAATCAAATGAACCATAAATAAGAACATCAGAGTGCATCAAGTTCACAAACTGTACAAAAACCGAAATAAAGAGTTTATACATCACAAGCCTTCAAAATAAGCTCTATAACTGTCTCTCAAAATACAAGTACTAATATAACTCCACAGTACCGCACAACGGAATATAAGCGATAGTAAGCTCCAAAGTATAGATATATGAAAGCGTAACCTTCTGCTCATACTCCATACAGCTCCATGCACTATCCAGACCTGTTATCCCTAATCTACTCATTTAAGAGTATCCAAGATAATAAAAAGCAAAACATAAAACCTTGGGTCAGACAACAGTCTGGTGTGAGCGATACATCATCTCAAAATACTATAAAATAGTATATAGTAAATATGGTATAGGGTATGGACAACCATGCATGACCTGTCCATGCATTCAAAGAGTTAGCACATAAACACAGTATATGCTAAACTACTATCACAAGAGAAAATATGGGTATAAGGGTATCACACAACATATCAAGCATACAATAAACATAGCATCCATCACACAATCTCGCATCTTTCACTCAAGTGCTTTAGATATATGATAACTCCCACATATTCTCAATCATTGCCCATGTAGATGGCTAGGGACTGGACACAGCAGATGTCCCAATATATGGGTACACGCAGAATACCTTGGGTACACACTGACTACCCTATCCCAAAAATGAGCATCACAATTACAAAGTCATCCATTAATCCCTTAGCACACATACTGATAGTAGAGTGCCTCACAGATGCTCAACTCATACCCACTCAAATAGCAAAGGAATAGACACATGCAGACGTCCAAACACATGGGTACACGTAGACTACCCATGGTATATGCAGACTACCCTATCATATTCACGAGCATCACAACCTCATATTCTACCCTATGAGCTATCATGCAGAACTCATCCTTTCAGTCCATCACCAGATTCCATAGTCAATCGTTACATCGAGTCTTCAAAGTCATCGCACTTCATTGGTTGCCATCCCAAAGTCATTTAGAGTCATCCTGGGGTTCTCCTCCTCTACCTGAGCCAACTTTCAAGACCACCAAGCAATCCCAAGTCTTTCCCCGAAGCCAATACCCCAAAAACTTCACCCCAGGTTTTGTTCGACATCCCTCCTATAGCCGAACCCACATAACCCGAACAACACTTCATATTCGGCTCCTCATCGCCGAACTAAGGATCTATCGAACAAGATTTCATGTCCGGCCCTCCACTGTTGAAACAAATGCTACCAGATAGGATTTTCTGTCCGATCCTTCCCCTACCAAGGCAACCACCTACCGGACAGGAATTCCTATCTAGTATTCCACCGTCGGACCGCCATGGACCCGAGCCAATGCCTTCTCTTCCTAAAGTCAACAACCGAGCCATCCTATACCTAACCAAGCCCTATCGAACTATCTTATACCAACCAAGCTCTACCAAACTAGAAATTATAGCTCCTTCAGCATATCAACATCACGCCGATTCCATCGCTACACTCAACACTTCGACCCTCATGCATTGTCTACACAACGATACGACTCCAAACGCTCTAGAGCCTATCTATTGAAGTCTGATTTCACTGTTCCTACCTCTAGTTCGCTCTGATGAGCATTTTTAACGGTACAAGCAAACACCATAAATGCAGTAAACAACATTCACATATGTAAATCACTCAATCAATTATAGCAATCATTATACAAGTTGTCTACCACTTAGCCTAACATATATCAAGGTAAACACATATCCAGATAACATGACTGGAACACTAAAAATCCATTTATTTATGTTTTTACTACAAGTTGAGTTTTAAAACAGCATTAAAACTTAATTTTGACTTTAAAAATGGATCCAAAATATGTTAAAACCTATAGATACATATATAGAAAGGGGAGAGATGATAAATCACTCACCAAAACCTCCAAAGTTCAAGTTTTCCATGCAAATCCAAAAGTGAACAGCAAAGATGTAATTTTTCCTTCCCAAAAATGCGGATTTGAAGAACTTTAATGAATCCACTTGCTAATCTACACTTAATATATGATTTAGATATGATTTGGAGGAGAAAAGAGAAGATTTTCAGTGGAAAATGGGTTAATGGGAGATTAGATTGATTTGAAAAGTGGTAAAAGTGATTCGAAGATGATGGTTTAGCCTAAAATAGCCTTCGAACCCAAATTTGAGTTAGTGGGCTTGCCCCCAAACTCATTAATTACCCACTAAGCTGCTTCAAAAACTGCCAACCTTCAAACAGCCATATCTCCTAGCTAGAAAGTCCAAATCACAAATATTACCACTCTACAGAAAGGGAAACCATCATATCTTTCCAATGGAAGTGGTCTCGGATTCTAATTCGGCTTCTATCAAAAGTTATAGCCGTTACAATTTTTCAAGGATAAAAACGTTCGGAAAAATCCTAAATATAAGAAATGTCACTAATAAGCATGTCCCAAATTTATAGAGTCATACGGCCTTATATGAATTTAAAACTAATATTTTACAATCCTTCAATACGTAAAATACGGATCTTACACTCCCCCTTTAGGAATTTCAACCCCGAAATCCCCAACACAACCAAGGTAGAATCAAACATAGCTATCCCACATGCCTAACATCCACAAACAAATATATCAAACATCAAACATGCACATAGAAGCACGTAATGATATCTATACCTACCCTAACAAGTAGGATACTAAACCATTCTATATGATATAGAAATTGAAAGTAAATGCAATAAACATAAGTCTCACCAAGTAAAGAGCTTCAGATAAGCAGTCCTCATGCTCTTCAACAGTCTCCCAAGTACAATCACCTTCACTCTCACTCCACCGAACCTTCACGGGCTCTATCATCTTCCTTTTAAGTTGCCTCGTATCATGTCCGACAATAAGAATAGGCCTACGAGGTCTCGATACTTCTAGTTCAATCTCAATATCATCAAGCTAATTCGGTTTAACTATCACGCCTGAACCATGCACAAACTTCCATAAGTGAGAGACGTGGAACACGTTGTGCACATCCACCATCTTCTGAGGTAAATCTACTTTGTAAGCTAGGTTCCCAATCCCCTCAAATATCGGAAAAGGATCAACGAATCTCGATGCCAACTTTCTCTTAGTACCGAATCAAACAACATTATTTAGCGGAGAGATCTTGACAAACACCATATCGTCGATGGAGAACTCTAAATCATGTTTTCTTCTATCAGCATAGCTCTTTTACCTATCGCAAGCAGCTTTCATTCATTGCTTAATGATCTCGATCTTCTTTGAAGTCTCTTTAATCATATATGGCCATGTTGGATTTATGTTTTGATTAATGACAAGAAATTCAACCGACACGAAGATTCATGAATCTACGACAAAGAACTACAAAGACCGGTCTCAACAATATGAAGTATGGTTCATATATATGTTGTTTAGAGTCGAAGTCCAGTTTTAGCTATGTTAAAATCTATCCTCAAGTAGTTCACAAACACAGACAAGCACGACAAATTTTATTTTTAGAAATAAGCTTTTATTTGCATGAAACTTCCAGGTTAGTCGACAAATTAACCCACTCAATGCTGTGTACGTGCATATATATATATATATATTTTAAATTACTCTTAGTCGACTAAATATTCAAAGAGCCGAATTTACAAAATATTCAGTCGACTAAATCAAAATTTCATTCGACTGAATATGAATATTTTTGCACTATTTTTTCTCTATTTTAATTTAGTCGACTAACTTTGAATATTCAGTGAACTGAATATTTTCCAACTGTCATATTTTCAAATTTTCTTAAAAGACACCACTCTTCGCGAAGAGGAATCTCTTCCATGAAGAGTTGCAACGATTACCTTTGATCATAACCCTTAACCAAGAATTGCAACTCTATATTCTCTATAAATACATTCTCAATTCAAGATCAAAGAACTTAACTTACTTAATTTTCAATTCTCTACTCTCTTGAATTTCAAAATCTCTTATTGCTTTAAGTTTTGCAATCACACTTTCAATTCTCCATTTCTAAAGCAATATATATCTTTCTTATCTTCATATATACACAATTATATATATTATAGTTGAGGAAAAGATTATAAGAAGGGTGTACTACAATTGACAAATCTGTGTTGTTAACAAGAGCATGCAAAGTCAAGATAATCAATTTCATTTGTATCAAAGTTCTGTTTGGTTGCTCAGGAGGGAAAATCCTGTTCGGTTGCTCAGGTGGTCAAAGTCTGTTCAGTTACTCAAGCGGTGTAAACATATTCCTCCGGGTTAAGTGAGGGTTGCTAGTTAGAATTCCAGAAGGAGTCTAGGAATGGATGTAGAAGGGGAGTTCGAACCAGTATAAAAATATCTGGTGTCATTTTACTTTTCTTTACTGCTATTTTTATTTTATAGTTACTTTCTGCACTAGTTAATAAATTTAGTATATATCCCATATTACACAATCTTATAGCATAGTTACTTTCAGGCCCAAGTATCAATTTTTTCCCACTTTCCACCAACATGAAGGATCATTGCACGGTCGGCCATATAACGCCTCAAATTGTGCCATACAGATGTTGGACTGATAATTGTTGTTGTATGCAAACTCTACTAAGTGCAAATAATCATCCTACGAGTTACCGAAATCGAGAATGCAAACTCATAAAAAATCCTCTAAGATACGATTCATCCTCTCAGTCTGTCTATCAGTTTGTGGGTGGTAAGCTATGCTAGATGCAGCTTTGTCCCTAACGCCTCTTGTAAGCTCTTCCAAAATTCGCTAGTGAGAAAAGGGTCTTAGTCGTTCATAATGCTCTTTGGCACACCATGGAATCGCACAACACACTTCACATACAACTCATCCAATTTAGATGTCGTTCTACTATAGAGTTATAAAGCAACATTAAAACTTAGTTTTGACCTTAAAAATGGATCCAAAACATATTAAAACCTATAGATACGTATATCGTAAGGTGAAAGATGATAAATCACTCACCAAAACCTCCAAAATCCAAGTTTTGCATGTAAATCAATGCAAATCCAAAAGTAAACAGCAAAGATGTAACTTTTCCTCCTCGAAAATGTAGATTTGAAGATCTCTAATGAATCCCCTTGCTAATATACCCTTAATATATGATTTAGACTTGATTTGGAAAAGAAAAGAGAAGGTTTTGGGCGGAAAATGGGTTAAGGGAGCTTAGGTCGATTTGAGAAGTGGTAAAGATGATTTGGGGATGATGGTTCAACCTAAAACAACCTCCAAATCCGAAATGGGTTAGTGGATTTGTCCCCAAACTCACTAATTACCCACTAAGCTGTTTTAAAAACTGCCAACCTTCAAACAGCCGTATCTTCTAGCCAGAAAGTCCAAATTGCTAATGACAACTCTACGGAAAGAGAAACCATCATATCTTTCAAATGGAAGTGGCCTCGGATGCTAATTCAGCTTATATCAAAAGTTATAACAGTTACAAGTTTCCAAAGGTAAAATCATCCGGAAAAATCTTGAATATATGAAATGTCGCTAATAGGCATGTCCCAAATTTATAAAGTCATACGACCTCATATGAATTTAAAAATAAAATTTTACGATCCTCCGATATGTAAAAGACAGGTCATTCCACGATCGGTTCCTCTATATCAAACTACTTCAGCAACTGAAAGCCAACACAATTCGCTCGGTATCACATCAGCCAGCGGTCGGTTCCTATCTAAGCCCGTCCCAATACACAGCACATCAGGCAAGAATGGCCCAAACATGACCAATCTTTAGCGTGGCCTCAGTACAACCAACTCCAACCGACATTAGGACTCCCCCCCTTGGCCGCCTCATGCCCGGTCATTAACCGTCTTCCCCATAAGATCCTCTACAATATTCCAAGTCTCTTCCCTATTGCCGACAGCCGGTCGACCAGCTCAATCATGTGAACACTCAAGTGAATGACAAAGCTGTCCATCCATCCATCATAAGCACCATGGTTGGGCGGTTGAACTGATGTGGCTTATCATCAACATTAAATGCACATTTAATGCAAGCCCATGCCTGGTGCAGAGAGGAAATGAGTACATTCACATCCACCACACATTTTCTGACACATTTTATAGCTGTCGACCATCCACCTCTACAGTCAGACCAATGGTCAAGCACTTTTCCCACCAGCTCTACCGCATGATCTCAATTGTCTATCATCCACTTTGGTTACTATAATTATGTTAGTACCTGAGATATTGGTTTTGATGACAACAACTTTAGGAAATCATATAAAATATAAATACTAATGTTTTATCAAGGTATATAGTATATAGTGCAGGATATTAGATAGGTAATGATTTAAGAAGACTGAACAATATCAAGTAAAGATTGAAGAGATTCAAGAGGTTGATATAGAGACTCAAGGGCTAGAGAATAAAGACTCATGAGTATTGAAGAGTTCAAGATTTCAAGATATTCCACATAAGATATAGAGTCATAAATTTATGTTAAAATTCTAATAGCACTTGATCTCTCTCTCATCTCTGTCTCTCTCTATTTTTAAATAAGTTTTTAAATATTCTTTTCAAAACAACTTTTAATAGTTTTCAATTTCTTATACTTATAAATATTATTTTAAGTTTTTGATATTTTTCTAAGTTATTTTGTTTATTAAATTTTGATTTATATTGGTTTATTTTTCAAAAATCTTATCATATAATTTTACTCAGGTTTTATTATGATTTAAAAGTGTATAAATTATATTTAAGCACGTTTACAAAGTATCAAATTATTTTACAAAGCAATACATTTTTAAAATAATATTTTATAGTGATTTTCAAAATTACAAAGAGTATGTCGACATACTCTACCCTTATATGTTGACATATTAGTCGTGATTTTCAAAAATCAAATTTCAAAAGAAGTATCTATTCGTCGTATCTCTTCACGAATGGATATGACATTATTCCTCTATAAATACCTGTCTTCCCAACGAATTTTATAATTAATTTTCATTCTTCTTCTCTCCTCCTTAACCTCTTTCATTTTCTAAACAAAAATATAACCATCTCTGCCGAATTTCAACCAGAATCAAACTCAATCACCGTTAGTTTGATTCTCTATCATTTACTCTTTGATTTATATCATCTCTCTCACTCCAATCAAGATCAAAGTGCTGTTCAGGAGTTATAGGATCATTTGTAATCAAGATTGAAGATCCGAGTATGTAAAATTCTATCAAATCAAACCGCTATACTTGTGGGTGAGATTGTAGCCCGTAAATCAATTGGGTGAGATTATAGCCCATGAATCACTTGGGTGTGCTTAGTGGCCTATAAATCTAGTAGGTGTGCTTATGACCCGAAAATCAAGTGGCTCTACCCAGAGGCCAAGATTCTGGAGGGTTTGTCTCGTAGCCTTGAAATCGAGATTGTATTTGCATTTATTAGTTGAAAAGAAATACATACAAGGAATTTTACGGGACTGGATGTAGGGTAACTCCGAACCAGTATAAAATCCTGGTGTGTTCTTTCCTTTTTACTTTTACTGCATTTACTTTTATCTGTGTATTGATTCTGTGATTGTTTCTATGATTGCTAATTGCATAATTTCAAGTACACTCTTAAAAAGTTTAAAAGTATTCATATAATTCATTAAACACTATTCACCCTCTCTAGTGTTAATTTTCGAGCCAATTTTAGCTCTTATGAAAATTCCACCAATTTTCGAGCCATATAAAACACTTGCGGAGAAAGAAGAGAAGTTAGCACATAAAGATGAGGAAGAAATGCAAGAAGAGGAGGAAGAGGAACAAGGGGAAGAAATGGATATCGAAGAAGAAGAAGAAGGGAGGAGGAGAAAACCTCCTTAGAAAGTATTGAATATCCACTCCGTCCAACCAACCAAGACCTTCTCAACAATCAAAAGAAGATTGTTGAAAACCAAAGATTCTTAAGCGTTCCATGAGTAAGAAGTTAAACATTATCTCCAACAAATAGACAAATTCTTTGGAAAAGTGCAATGCAAGCTTGGAATCTCTTCATCATCTTCTTCATCCACATCCTTCTAGTTAATATGCAGTTGTTTAAGTATGTTATATTTGGTTGTTTTAGTTTAAGTGTAGTTTGAATCTATGTATCTTTTCATTTTCTTATGTTCTATGTATTCTCTACCTTGATATTAATGAAAAATCTGTTTCCTTATTGTTATACATAATCATCTCTGGAAATTATAACTAGTATAATAGTATAAGTTGAATATATTAGAATATCAAAACAAAACAGTTTTGCAAATTTGTATGTATATATCGACATACCTAGGTATGTATGTCAACATACAACGGTAAGTTTTCAAAAAAATTAATTTTGAAGATTAAATGGACAGCAAATGTCTATTCAATTCCAATGACTTTCCACCCCTTTAAATGCACATTCAAACCAGAAATCATCCATTTTTCACTCTCTTTCTTCTTCCTTTACATTCCTAAACTACAAATCACAAATAATGGCTTCTTCTATTCAAAAATTAACCGAAAACCTCGGACAAACGCTTGAGTCTTTCAAAAACATTCTTTCTTTCATCCTACGAAACTGGGGACACTTAGAATTGAGTCAAATACAGATGATCAAGGAACAAGAAAGACATTTCGATGCGATTCGATGGATGATCTCAGACTTAACAAAGAAAAACCAACCACTAATCCAGAGTGCACCATCAACAAAGATGATGAAGATTGGGAGGCTATTAAAGCGGATCCCATCTTCGGCACTAATGAATGAGTTCAAGTCCCACAAAATGTCTAGTTTAAAAATAAGATTGATTGTATATATAAAATAAATTTGATTGGCTTGGTTTGTTTGGATTTAATTGCTTTTAAATTTGTTTGAATTTGAATATTGTTTGGTGTGTGACATTATGTATGCTTGGAATTAATTGAAATATTGAATAATGTTATATCGTATTACATATCATATTTCTTATATATCATTCTTGTCATTTTATATTTCATGATCATATTACTTATCACTTCTATATATATTTATATCATTATGAGTATATAGTGTTTTATTTAAGGGAAGTTAGAATTAATATTAAGAGATAGGGTTAGAGTTATAGTTATAGTTAGTTATTTTTTATTGATGACAGAGGGGGAGAAATATATAAAATACTAGGCATAGATTAAGGGGGGTTTTTATTAGGCATAGATTAAGAGGAAGTTATATTATATTTTATATACAAAGTTTTCATCATCAAAAAGGGGGAGATTGTTAGTACCTGAGATATTGGTTTTGATGACAACAGCTTTAGGAAATCATATAAAATATAAATACTAATTTTTTATCAAAGTATATAGTATATAGTGCAGGATATTAGGCAGGTAATGATTTAAGAAGACTGTATATATCAAGTAAAGATTGAAGAGATTCAAGATGTTGATATAAAGACTCAAGAGCTAGAGAATGAAGACTCATGAGTATTAAAGAGTTTAAGATTTTAAGATATTCTAGATAAGTTATAGAGTTGTAGATTTATGTTAAAATTCTGATAGCACTTGATCTCTCTCTCTCTCATGTCTTTCTCTTTCTCTCTCTATTTTTAAATATTCTTTTCAAAACAACTTTTAATATTTTCAATTTCTTATACTTATAAATATTATTTTAAATTTTTGATATTTTACTAAGTTATTGTTTTTATTAAATTTTGATTTATATTGGTTTATTTTTGAAAAATCTTATCATATAATTTTACTCAAGTTTTATTATGATTTAAAAGTGTATAAATTATATTTAAGCATGTTTACAAAGTATCAAATTATTTTACAAAGTAATACACTTTCAAAATAATATTTTAAAGTGTTTTTCAAAATTACAAAGAGTATGTCGACATACTCTACCCTTATATGTCGACATACTAGCCATGATTTTGAAAAATCAAATTTCAAAATAAGTGTTTATTCGTCGTATCTCTTTACGAATGAACATGACCGTTATTCTTCTATAAATACCTGTCTTCCTAACTAATTTTATAATTATTTTTCATTCTTCTTCTCTCCTCTTTATCCTTTTCATTTTCTAAACAAAAATATAATCATACTCTGTCGAATTTCAACCAGAATCAAACTCAATAACAATTAGTTTGATGCTCCATCATTTGCTCTATGATTTCTATCATCTCTCTCACTCCAATCAAGATCGAAGTGCTATTCAAGAGTTATAGGATCATTTTTTTTCAAGATTGAAGATCCGAGTCTGTAAAACTCTATCAAATCAAACCGCTGTACTTGTGGGTGAGATTGTAGCCCGTAAATCAATTGGGTAAGATTGGAGCCCATAAATCAATTGGGTGTGCTTAGTGGCCCGTAATCAAGTGAGTGTGTTTATGGCCCGAAAATCAAGTGGCTCTACCCAGAGGCCAGGATTCTGGAGGGTGTGTCTCGTAGCTTTGAAATTGAGATATTATTTGCATTTACTAGTTGAAAAGAAATTCGTACAAGGAATTGTGCGGGACTGAATGTATGGTAACTCTGAACCAGTATAAAATCCTGGTGTGTTCTTTCCTTCTTACTTTTACTGCATTTACTTTTATTTGTGTTTTGATTCTATGGTTGTTAATTGCATAATTTCAAGTACAATCTTAAAGAATTTAAAAAGTAGTCATATAATTCATTAAACACTATTCACGCCCCCTTCTAGTGTTAATTTAGCCTTAAGATCCATATTCTGCTAACTCACAAAATACCCCTTACTTTGCAACTTTAAAGGGGTTGACTATGGTTGAAACATTCAAGTATCCTAAAAACTACGCACAATTAGCACCCTTGATACCACATAAGTCCTTAAGTTTACATAGCTTTGTTAGTCTTAAGTGCCCTTTTTTCTTACTATTCTCTTATAATTCTCTGCAATTGTAAGAGAAATATATGATGGAACAAGGCCAGCATGCAGCAAGTTAAATGGGTAAATTTCAAAGTTTTTTCCATTTTTATCTTATCGGGCCTATAAAGTTATAATTTCATTTATTAGATCTGATCTAATTACTTTAAAAAAATCCAATTTTATTTAATTTTCCGATTGAACAATCAGTGAATTTAATTCTTAGGTGTTTTGTATACTATATGAGTACATCATAATATACTCATGTGTAAATATAGTGCATGTTTAACATATAATAAAGTGTGCACATATAATGTGTTCGTATATAGATGTTGGGATTTACATCTATAACAAACACATTCGCCATCCATATATGCAAATGTTGTCTCAAAAATATTATTTAAATATATATGTATGCATTTAATTATATATGTTAAGATATAAATTGAAAGCATATATGGTTTTAAAATAAAGGGGATTAAGAGACAAACTCTCCTTTCTTTATTACCATTTACTAGATCTAGATCTAGCAGTTCAAATGCCTCTTTGACTATTGGTAAATTTGTATACATGTATATATCAAGTTTCCAACCAAAAGTTTTTTCTATTTGACAAAGTCAAAACTATATAATTGAAATTAAATATCAATAAAATATAACTTCTTTTTTGAAAATAATTTATAAGACAACTTTCCTTAATTCACTATTACATTCATTACCATTTATGAGGTCCAAATTCAAAATTCAAATGCTTGTAATTACAACTTATATATATATATTTGGTAAAAATAACATTTTTGAATGTGATTTTAATACAATAAATTCAAAACATTTGAATCATAACCACCACTTATTAGGCTATCTGAAATCATTAATTGTATACTTTAAGTTTAAGTTCAACCATGGATATAGAATCAAACATTTTGTAAAACAACATATTGAACACTAGTTTTGAAATTCAGATTAAAATGATGATTTGAGATATTGAAATATATTCTTAATGACTTTTAAAATACAAAATCATATACATATATATTTCTATATATCAGTCCAAATACAATTTCTTTTAATCAAAGATGTATTATTCAATATTACCTAAGAGTAAAATATATCAATTTAATTATAGATAAATGGGTAAGAAAAAATATGCAATATACATCCTCCTAGTATAGTGCATCATGGTAAAGTCATTCGCCTTCGGCTTATCCACTTCTTCCTTCAATATTGTGGATTTCTCTAGTTCCATACTAAGCCTTTTTTTCTACGTAGGAATGTAACTTGGGTTCACATTCAGCGCATAACACACCAATTTAGGTGATATACTACACACGTATCCAAACAAACACATTCGTTCTTGCCTAGAGAAACCCTATCAACTAATTTCTCATCTTCAAGCTAAGTTGAGATCCGACTTCAAGAATATTTGAAGGAACATCATCATCGATCGGGATATCAATCATTAACACCATCGGGGCTACCCTTGCCTCTTTTGGCTCCTTCCATGGGTTATATATTTTTAGAATTTGCTACTGGACCCAACCCAAGGCTTGGGTTGTAGTTTCTATGCACCAACAGATTTGATGCAAAGAGGCTTCCATGCACCCTTTTCCTTCTCCCACCGCTTCGCCTCTCTAAGCTCAGCGACATAGCACTCACCTCCAATGCACTGGTCTAGTTGAATCACCCCCACTTCGTTCTCTATTGGGAACTTCATCATTAAGTACTACGGAGTGGGTGAGATTTGAAAATATCAAGGGCCAGTCGGCCCAAGAAAGCATTATAGGCCAAAAAATCCGTCAACACCATGAAATTCTGTTACTACACCATCTTGCGGTCTCCTTCTCCATGTTCAACAGACAATTTGATGCATCCGATCAGATCTTTGGCCTCTCTGGTAAATCCTTGGATGCGGGATTTACATGGCTGCGAATCTTTCTCGTCAAGATGCATCTTATCAAAGGTCTATTTGAATGAGATATTCATCGAACTCCCACAATCAATAAGGACCAGGTGCATTGTAGCCGGCTTTATCGTGACCGTAATCACCGTTGGGTCAAGCATTGGTGCCCCCGTCAACGTCTCTATTTCTATAGACGGTGTCATCATCTATCCTTTTCTATTGCTTCATCGAAGCACCCTCTTCTATGCCGTAGCAAATCTCCTGGGTGCATTCCTCAAAGAACTACCATAGCGCCCCATTTCATTCCAACTTCGTTCCCCAGGATGTAAATCTCTAGATATGGTGTTAATAACTATACCCCTATTTGGCTGTCTGGGTCCTTCTCCACTGGACCCAGCCTAATTCCAATGGGCAGGTTGCCTTTGGGGTTGGTTATTAGCTGTGTAGTTAATGCCCCGCTATTACCCCGTTATAACCCCGCTATATCTCATAGCGGATTTCTACCGATACGATTTTTCCATATAGCCCCAAATAGAGCCTTTCCGCTTTAAGCCCTGCTATTTCCGCTGTATCCCGTTATTCCCGCTAAATTCTGATATTTCCGCTATATCTTCTTTAAAAGAAATGAATTGAAAAATGACATTTATACATTATAAAAATTATGAAATTAATTTATTTAACTAAAATTTTAATATATTTTCAGAAAAGAAAATATTCTAATATTCCACTAAATTTAATTATGTTATATAACAGTTTTACGTTTATTTACAGTATATTTGCACATGTTTTTATTTAAAATTATTTATGTATTAATTATAATTCAATTGAATGTTAATTTTTCATTTAATTACCATTTATATTTTTTTTAAACATTAAGTACGAGTTTTATATGTTATTTTAGAGTCATCCGCTATATCCCGCTATATCCTCGTTGTATCCCCGCTATGACTTTTTGCACCTCCGCCGCATTGAATCTGCCGAGCGCTTTAACTGCACAGGTTATTAGCATGCCCACCCACCTATGGGTTTCGAACATAATGTTGCAGCTTCCTTTTCCTGACCAAATTATCTATGACATCCTTCAAATCCATATACTCATTTGTATTGTGCCCATGAGTTTCATGAAAGTGACAATACATTCTACAACATTTATCCTCCTCGATAGCCTACCTCAGGGTGGCACCTTGTAATGCACCGTACCTTACGTAGCAGTGTAAATATTTTCAATAGAGTTCATCAACTCTTTATAATTTCCATCAAGGACATATTTAGAACACTTCTTCGTATCTTCCTTTTTCCCTCCAACATTCTATTTCTTCCATTGGTTACTAGTATTTCCAACATTCACCGTAATATTTTCAATGATGTCCTTGCTTGACATCTATTTTGTTTTGAATCACGCTACATGACCCTTCCTGATTACCAACAGCTAATCCTGCCTCAAAATTTGCCTCTTTCAAGCATAGATATTGAGATGCTTTTTGATAAACTCTTTCAAACAAGCTGGCTCCTTCCTACTGAGTCGTCTACCCAAGTTAGTATGTGGTCATAAGCACCATCAGCACTATATCTTCCCTAGAGTTACTCACTTTTTTCACAGCAACATTAAATCTTTTCAAAAAACTTTTAAGGGTCTTTTTGGACCTCTAATGCACATTTGATAATGATATGGCATCCTTTGGCTGAATAGTAATCGAACTATTCCATGAATTGTATTGCTAGCTAATTATATGACGATATGGACCTGGGCTCAAGCCGGCTCAACTACATCGTTGCCAGTCCTTCAAGAAAAATGGGAAAGCACCTACATCTGACAACATCTGTTGCATGAGCATTATCAATGTGTCATCCATACTTCCACAAATGTTGTCTAGGACCAGTTATGTCATTGTAGCTTAACATGGCTGGCATCACAAACTTCTTAGGATACCTTTCCTTAAGAATATCTTTGGTGAAAGTTCCAATGAACCCCATTCATCATTATGTCACTGTTGATTTTGACTCGTCGATCTCTTAATCATATCGGCAATGTACTCTTTGTAGAATATATCAGTCTATGATTTTGTTTGATAATTATAAACATGTGTGTGTGTGTGTGTGTGCATTAAATGTGTTTATTGTAGTACTATTACAATATCACAGATAGAAATAAGCAAATAAATATTTTATTTCGATAAAAATATTAATAGATACACAATTACAACTTCCACTATTTTTATACATGATTTGATACTCCTTTATATACATTAATTTGCACTCTCTCACTCATAAAATTTTCTATACAATTATCACTCAACATGTTTTCTTCACTCACCCAAATATATTTTTGTATCTTCTTGCTCCAGCCTTTGTCCAAACAGAACTATGCTTTACCTGACAAATAATGAAGCGGTAAAAAGAAAAAGGGAAAATTTGAAACTGCAAAAATATAAATATATTTAAGCCGCACATTGCCTCAGCTTATTCATTTTTCTCTTTTTATTTTTTAAATAGGCACCAAAAATAACGAACATGGACAAGTACAACAAGGATATACAAAGACTAGTACAACATGTTTATGTGAGATAGAAATTTAAAATCAAGTCAAGAATGTGCACAAGTAACTTAAGGCATGCATAGTGTATCACTGTACATGCCTTAAGGCCGAACAACTTGAAATAAATAAGCACATTAATTTCAAGCACTTTATTTTCAAAAGGCAATGCATACGCACATGTGCACATGATAAACTTGTACACATGCACAAAGCACATTAAAAATCAAACCAATAAGGTCAAGCCTAAATGCTTTTAGATTCAAAAAAGTGCATAAGTGCAGGAGCAAGTGGAAGTGTACACAAGGCAAGCACACAATTTAATTTAGGCCCAAAATAGTACATCAAATTCAAGTGCACAAACTAGAAAGCGCACAAACCAAAAATTGCATAGATCAGGCTTAAATGCAAGTACAAAAAAGGATGTAAAAACAAGTTCAGTTTTAAAGTATAGGAGCAAGCGAAAGTGCATAAAAGCAAGCTCAAAGTGCCCAGGCATGCAGAAAATAAAACCAGCATCCAAAATAGTTTCAGTAAACAAACCAAACCAGTAAGGTACACAGTCAGAAGACAAGACCAGCAAAAACATGCACACAAGCACATGTAGCAACACACTCAAACAAGATAGGGATGCATATAAGGAAATGTGCATAACTCAGAGATGCAACAACATAGCTAAGCCTTGCACACAAACATACACACACAAAGGGTTTTCAAACGTATAGGAACACAACAGCACTCAAAGTCAAGCTTGAAGTCAAGCACACCAAAGCCAACAACAAACACTCACACAATCAAGCGCACAGGCAAACACAAGCACACAAGGGAAGCACAAGCGAGATTCAAATGTAGTTCAGATTTTAAGAACAACATTCGAAGGAAGATAGGCCAACAAAGTACACACACAACACCAATTCACAACTCAGAAGTTCTCAGAGATGCAACAAGTCAGTAGAGTCATGCACACACATGGCAAGTAACAAGAAATATAGTTTAGGCAACGTGCACAAGTCCAGACAAGCGCATAAAAAAATCAGACCATAAAGTGTGCATTCGTCCAATTACATTTAAGACAACCAAAGATGAAGGTTTCAAAAATAATTAAGTGCATTCACAAGGTCAAACTAATCAACAATGTCATGCCAAGACAACTAATTACTTCAATAATGAACAAGTCTACATTGTCAGGCCGAAGCAATCGCATCTCAGGAGCAAACAAATCAATAATCTCAAACCGAAGAAAAATCAAGAAACCAATCAAAATTCATGCACCAGAAAAATCAAAAGCCAGAGAAAAATTCAAGGGTTGAAATATTCGAAACAAAAATTATGAAATATATGAAAGTCTAGGAAGATTTTTCTCAAATCAATCACTATTTAAACCAATTCATCATCGTTATTTGATTCAAGTCGAGAAGGAACAAAATATTCTCAATAATCAAAAAATCAAACCATACCCGATTAATCAATCGCGTAACTTCTCGACCAAGGAAGCAACTGCACTTACCAATCGCCTGAAAATCAAAGATAGTAACAAAAAGTGGAGTAAAGGGGCTAACACAGTGATGAATTCGCAAAGCAGCGGTTTCAAAGGAGGAACCCTAACAGAGAGCAAAAGGGGATTGGCTGAAATAAGAAGAATAACAAAAAAAGTAGGATCGACGTTGTCAATAAACTTGGAAATATATTAGGCAGGTATTTTTGTTTAGGGCCTTTGATTTTATTTATTTTTGTACTTTATTTTTATTTTTAAAAGTCTTTTTTTAACTAGGATTGAACTACGGTGTGTGGTTTGGGAAATTCTTGGCTCGAGCCCTCGAGAACAGAGTTGAGGCAGGGTTTCTAGGCTTAGGGTTAGAACAATCAGGTTAGCGATAGTCGCAAGTTTACATAGTGTTTGTAAGAGGTCGATTGTTTAATCTTACTAGAAATTTTAGAGGTAGCAATGGGCAGGTTTTGTCGAAGCTGGATAAATTTATATGTTGTTTTTATTTTCGCATTTACTTTATTATTATCTGTGCTGTGATTTTTATTATTTTGTGAATTTATAATAAATATTATTCACCTCCCTCTAGGGTTAATTTGATCATACACTCTTCACTACCTTAGCCCATCAGAGGGTGATCATCATGAATATCCTCGAGTGTTTGGTTCGACAAATGCTCACGGTTAGTTCTATGACATCTAGGTTCCTTTATCTCTGGCGAAACCATTCATCCCGGCCCTCCTTGATGCATGGTTGGATTTCATCTCCTTCTAGCTGGCTTACTACTATTAACTTCAACACCACTAGCATGAGGACCAGTATCTTGCCATTCCTTTGTGTTATCCTACTGTAAATCATTCTCCCTATCAGAAAAATTGAGCATCTCAGCCAACCAGTCGGTACCGATCAATCTTGACCTATCGGTGCCGATCGATAATTTACTTTGGCTGAGTGCCTCTGTCTTTTACTATCTTCTTCTGCATCGCCCTAGCCCTTTTTGCATTGGTCTTTTATCATGTCTCATGTTCCTCTCTGAGGAAGACAATCTGTCTTCACTAGAATCAGAAGACGATGAATCTCTTCTACTCTTCTTTTGCCTATGAGATTCATGTTGTTGCAGGGGTTGAGTCAACGCCTCTAGTTGCTCTTGCATCTTTTTCATTATATCCATCTAAACTTGTTACTGCTACTACATCTTTAAGTTTATATATGACATCATTTTCTCTATCTCGGCTTTTTTCATAGTCACTTTCTGAGATAAAGATCCAGAAAAGGCCACCGGCTGATTAGTTTTTTCTTCATTGTGGCGTGATCCTTCGTTATCCCTTTCAATGATAGCTTCAGATCGAGTAGCCTTCTTCGAAGCCATTATCTTTTGGATCTACTTGTATACTTTCTTTGGATCTAAATAAAAGCAACAAATCAACGGTTGAGTTCAATTCTCGGTGAAAGCACCAAAAAATATATGCTTAAAATATGGGCAAACACTCCTAAAGTATGGAAAATTAAAATTAAAAGATTAAAAATCGAAATTAGAAAGAGAAAACTTAAGATTTTTAAAGTGGTTCAACTAGAATCATATGCCCACTTCCACTGTCAATTTTACTACTAATTTACTCTTGCAACTACAATCAAATTAATTTTAAGGTTCAAATCGATGCGTTACGAATTTGATAGAGTTCTCTTGCAAAATTAGTAGAGAATCCATTTCTATTTGTTTCTGTATTTTTAGACGATTCGACCACCAAAATCGCTAGAGTTGGTTTGAACGAGCAAATATTTTTATATCCGAAAGTTCAGCATGAAGTACGAGTCAAAACGCACAAAATTCAGCATCAAATATGGTTTGGTATGATGGATACCGATCCATTACTTTAACTTTTCCATGTATTCTTCTATGATGCAGTACATGTCTTCAAGTTCAATAATGGAATCCTCAAAGATCAAATATGGTTCAGTATCGATTGATACAGATCGATACCGATCCATGTCCAAAACTTGCATGTGTCTTCTTTCTTTCATTTTCTTGCACTGAATCTTGTCCAAGTTAGGTAGGCCTATAACTCATATAGTTCGGTACCGATCCATTTTCACTTCTCCATAATTAGCCAAAGCACATGTATTCTCTCATCTTGATATCTTCCTAGCTTCTTGATCCATTTATTCATCATTCCATAGTCTTGATCTATCGAAATGTCTCTTGGTCCAAGTACATGATAACATGTATAAAACATTTTACAAATTGCATCTTGTATATAATTTCTAGCCATATATTTATTTTGCTCCTAATCGTCTTTATGACCTTGAGGGTGCTCAACAAATCAAAAAATACATTAAATACTCCAGACCCATCATTTCATGATAGCATAAGGGTAATTATGTAACCCTTAAGGGCGCTCAACAAAGTTACATAAAATTCTTATCAATCTAGGGACGATATAAACATCATTATAGATATTCTATGGCTTGATGGTGCTCAACAATCATAGATATGTATAGTACTATATTTATATTATAAATGATGGAGAACAACTTTATTTTAAATCATTGTTTAAAATAATATTTATTTAGTACTGTCGACATTTCAAGGGAGATGTGTATAATCTCATGACATCATATGTCTCCACATCCAAATGTATATTCCCTTAAGTCTATGTGGGTTTTAGTTCATTTAAACCTCCCTTTTATTTATATATACGAGTATATATGCACATCCACATGGATTCACTTATAATCATTGGGCTATTTGGACCTTTTCATATGAGCAATGGGGTTACCTTGTTCGCTTCATCGAAAGAACTAAATGTAAAAACTCATATCAGTTTTCATGTTTTTTGTATATAAATGCTTAGCATACAATAATAATCCAATGAATTAACTTTTATCATCTATAGATAGATCAAAGCATGTTAAAACCGTAAGAAGAAATACTTGTGAAATAAACTGCAAATAGTTTTTGTTTCTCAACCAATAATAACGTAAGCAATTCTGGTGAATAATAGTTGGAACATGCGATATATAATGTACATTCAAACCATTATAGCAAATAATATATATCATGTTGTTCGATAAAAAACAACTCAAAAGATGAATAATGCTTGCAATGAATAAATATATTACAAATTTTTCTTCACACTTAAATTTTTTCTTTATCAGCCTTATATTTGAATAACCACTGCACAAAAAATATATTGACTGCAATAGAGAATGAATAAGAAAAACATATCTTTTGTTTGGACTTTACTAATGTCCAAAAAGATGTTAAAAGGTATGTTTGCTTTACCTATTTGTATTAAAAAATATAGTTAAGTATTCACACGATGAACATGGTTAAAGAAGCATTGGCGAAATGTTGGGGATGATTAAACCTTGAGTATAAAAAAATAATGAGGCAGGTACAAACTTGATCTATAGTTGTTATCCAACATTAAATGGTTAGGTAATTTTCCATGAATCAAAATTTCAAAGGTATATTTTGCATCTTAACATAGCTTGAATACAAAAAGTATTATGTCGAACCAAATGGTTGTATATATCACACTAACATACGATGATTCATTCTTTATTATATTAGCCACCCGTTATATTTTGATGTAATTTCGGACTTGTTTCAAATATAATCTCTTTTAATAGCTTAACATCACTGAAACACTTAAAATTGAACTTCAAAGGTAATTTCTATTTTTATTCTTATAGATTATATAATAAGTTTGTTTTACTCTTCATTATGTTATAGCTTAAAGCCTTGTATGTATGTAAACTTGAGTTGGTAAACAATTTTCATGGCTTCCCGTGCACAAAATGAATTACCATCACCTAATCCAATCGTTGACATAGAATCTCTCTAATCATTCATCAACCACCTCATTATCTGGTAGCATCGAAGACAGAGATTTAGCATCACCCTACTCTTATTTTCATGCTTAATAAAACCAAAACATAAAGGTAAGAGTCACCCAAATACTATAAAATATCACTTAATAAAACCAAAGCGTCGAAGACAGAGATTTAGCATCACCCTACTTTGAAGTGTGCCTTTTAATCTACTTAGTCACCGCGTTGATATAATTTCTACGGATTAAGAGGATTTGTATATCAGTACACGAAAGGTGTGCATGTTTTCGTATATAATTTTAAACATGCGCATGCGCACACACACACAAATGTGTGTATGTATATATATATATATATACACACACACACACATTGCATATGATAATTTGTTGATTTTATAAACCATGATATGGTTTGTGAAAATGATGTAGTGGGAAACCCAAACCCAACATACAAAACAATATAGCAACAGAATGCTTTTATGATCACACTATGCATGCAATGTATATAATTATTATATTAAAACACCAGGATTTATCAAGGTTGCTTATTAATTTTCAATATCAATCTAGAATAAAGGATTATCATAATAAATGATCAAGAATAATGCATCAATGATGTCTATCAAAGTGAACGTTGCATATATTAAGGGATCCAAGAAGCAATTGAGAGCACGGGGAGGAGAAGAAAACCTTAAAGCTGTAGAGAATATTGTTGCTCCCTATTTTTTTCTTTTGTAAACTGTCCCACATCGCCAAAATATTGTAATTATGGTATAATACATACCAAGTTCCACACATCCTTAGCAAATTTTTATGATGTACTGTGTGAAGAGTGAGTATCATAGAGCTTATCGTTATGTTCAAATCACATTGGATCCCATGTATACAATTCATATTGAATTTTGTTCCCACTAAGTGGCCAAAAGATACATCATTCTTCACTCTTCATAGATCTAGTTAACTTATGCTAAGGTGGTTTTACTAGCAAATATATCCTTATGTAACACTTTGATCACAAAAGGGTATTTTCGAAATTCCAGAAAGACACGATGGATCATATTTATTGAATTTTTTTTATTAATAGTAAAGATAAAGGTAATATATATTTAATTTATTTTAACGTTCATAATTCATTAAGTTTTATATATGTGTGTGTATCAAACCTTTTACTAAATTATATATAACGTTTATATTTATGTAAAATTTAAAATAATTTTAAATTTACATTTAAATATAACATTTATTTCTATGCCGTTTGATTGTATTGGTATATGTAAATACTTATATGTTTGGTTACATTAAAGGCAACGAAAACCGGTTTGATCCTATGTTAACACGGGCAATTGACAAGATTGTATTGAACATACCTTACAATGTAATATAGCAAATTAGAAGCTCATAAAGTTGATCACAATTATGAAGTTGCATATATATCCTAGAGAGCGAGAGATTGATGAAAATTTAACATGTGGGGCTAGATATGTAAATTTAAAATGTGTCGTGCTATCTTTTATCGATTAAGCCTAAAGTTCTAAGGGTAAATTGTCATGTAAACACTGTGTAGATACTTAAGCATTCCAACTTGCTAAAGGATCAAATTAGACGTCAACATTATAAATAAAGGATTATTGTCCCCAACTTACCCAAGCTTCAAAATATTCTCTGAACCATCTTTTAAAGATACTCAAAGTTACGGTTTACAAAACTAAATAATCCGTTCACAGCATTCTTGATTAACCCGCTGTGCGCATCACGATCCCAATTTATGAACAAATAGACAAGCTACACGTTCCTCATAAACATGAACCCCATAAATTATGGATACAAAGCCACATCAATGAGGGCAATGCAGTTTTACACGTGACACTAATATTAGCACAAAAATGTACATCCTCCACGTTTTTTTTCCTCCGATTCTCAGTAGATTATGTAGCTAGAAAACTCCTAAAAGCGTGGCACCCGCAAAAATAAGGAATAGTCCTCCACCCAAGTAGCCAACCTACATATAAGGTTTTCATTCTTATATATAATTCCGTGGCAGCAGACTACAGTTATACTAGAGAGATAAATCATATAGTATGCAAGTATATAAGTAATATATACCAATTTTTCAGAAATGTATTTGGCAAGCAATGCGCCACCTAAAACTGCAATAATAGTTGCACCCAAATGCCCTGTAATTGCTCCACTAGCTACGCCCCATGGCGACTGCATGAAAAAAATGCTCATCACATGCATCATTTATTATGTATCATTTATCATTTTCCTTGGAAAAATAATAATTTCTTTTATCTTTTGTTCTTAAAGCTAATTATTATGAAGTGTTATACTAGAACTTGTTATCTTGGGCTGAGAAACTCTTCAGCCTAATTTCTTGCAAGATATACCTGTGCAGCACCCAAGGCAATGGTAGCTAGCATAGAACGATCACCCCATTCCTGAAACACGTCAACCATACAAATCCAATTGTTATCACAAGACAAGACTATTGAATTCAAATAAAAAACTGCAAACAATTTTATCAATCACAGAGGGTTGGAATATGATAAGCTGGAAACTCACTGCAAAGAAAACAACACTGAAAGACTTCCAAATAATCTCAAGAGGATTGGTCAGTTTCTCGGATATCTGGAAAAAGGAAGGGAAATGACAATGCAAGGGTATTAATTGTCAGTAATAATCACTAGCATTAATAGGACTAGCTATCTAATTTTCAGCATCATCTGTATGAGGATGAAACTTATGTAACCAGTATTGAACATATAGAAAGACACAAAAGCGCCGAATGGACATTTGGACATCTGAAATCAACAACAATGAACATGAAGTTCTGTTTTCTACCTGGGTTCGACTGTTATTTTGGCAAAAATTAATTTGTTAGCTACATACTAACCTTTTCCTTTACAAGCTCCTCAGCCTCAACAAATTCTCCAAGTTCTGTATTCTCTTTGTCATTCTTGTTAGCATTTGATGGGAGCTGCCATGCATTTTTTATCGAATTTATACCAAAGAACGTAAGAAGTGCCACAGCTGCGTATTCTCCGATAGGTAATGCTACACAAAATGAGGATTGGTCAATCACAGTAACCTTCTCAACAGAACAACTATGACATTGGTTAAAAGGTGAAATCTTTAATTTTAAATCTTATCAATTTTAAAGCTTACCAAAACAAACCATTAATTGAATCAAAAATACATAAATAGCAATAAACATGGATTTTCAAAATAAAAAAGGGGGAAAGGAAGGGAAAAAAAAAGGTTTAAGCTTCAATTTGAATGACATTAGCCCATGCTATTCTCATAGGTTTCAAATATTAAAGAACCACTTATTATCACAAAATTAATTGGTAATGTGAAGGATGAGCTCTTAGATTTATGCATGATTCATTACATTGATTTCATTATGTGGAATTATTCTGAACGTGTCCTCTCCCATGTTCTGCATCTTTGAGCTAGATCATGAGTTGGTTTGGATGATGCAGAGTGAGTCTGCTCTAATACCATATTAGATAATCAGTTGTCATCACAAAATCAACTTAGTGATCTGAAGTGTGATATCTAATATGATATTAGAACTAGGCCTAATTTGTGTGTGCTTAATGTCCAGACATGCTCCGCATTATCCAAATTAACACATGACCTTGCTCAAGATACATTACATGTGATGGGTGTGTTGAGAATAACAACACAATCGACCCTCTACAAATATTAAGAGATCACTCTCCACATCATTAATTGGTTATGTGATAACAAGTGTTCTCTAATATCCAAAAGGATTGATTCTGCGATTTTTGGTTTTCCAACAAGATTTAAAAAATCAAGAACTTAGTAAAGCATATACACATGATTTGTTTACATACGCATATATCAAACCAACATGAAAGATTTTAATATCCAAGCCTTAGTAATAAATACAAAATAAAAATTAAAAAGCTCAAATACTTATAGGTAAATATTAAGTAAAGAAAATAAACTTGCTCGTTTGAAACTGAGAAGGGACAGAGTGAAATATCCGTCCAATTACAACAGATAATACAGTCATCAGCGAGAGGGCACCCATAGATCCCAACAGAACCTGTCCATTAAATCCAGAAGAAAATAAAGATCAACAACCATCGGTACTTCTATGTGTAGGAAATAGTGATCCACCAAGTCATATATTCATTGATTATGAGTATAGGGTGATATTCTTGGGAAAGTTCAACATATGGGGTCATGCATATAAATTTAAAATATGTCATGCTATCTTTTATTGACTTTAGTCAATTTAGGAATAAAGTGTTACAGTTTAAGAGTATAATCATCATGTAAATAATGTGTAGATGCCGGGGCATTCTAGTTTGTTGAATGATCAAATTAGAAAATGTCAACATTATAAATAAGGGGTTATGATAATTTGGAGAAAATATCAGATTTAGGGTTTGTGTCAATTTAGAAGATCGGACAAATTCTTCCTTTTTTAATCATTAATAATGGATTCAGGTACAGCTTGCGCTAATTTATTTACTTTACTCAAGTTTCTTCTTAATTAAATCAAAATGGATTATTTGTTCAGGTCTAGGGTTTGATTATAAAGTCCCTTTTGAACCCTAACAAGTGATGTCAAAGAAATCCATCATTGATTTTAAATACTTTGCTTTTATGATTTAGGAACATACTTTTTTTTTGGATTAAAAGAAAATTTACTGAGAAATTGAGTTGTAAAGATCTGGAAGTTTTATGTTATGTACAAGGTTCGGGATTACTTTAGAAATATGGGTATGTAATAATTAAGATATATCTCAAGAATATGTATTTCCATTTAAACATGTTTTTTGGCTAATATGCAAAGGGGGTACGCATCTTCAATCCTACTACATGAAATGTTTAACTATACGAGGCTGTCAAAAAAAATTCATATATTTTTGGCTCAAAGTTTTAAACCATGGCATTGTATTCCACCAAAATTTGACTAATAGAGCAAATGTCTGCCAATAACTTGAACAATTTAACATAATGAAAGTAAACCATTTCGATTCAGGAATCTTTGAATTTCTGATTATCTGTGTGAAATAATAAGTATATTTAAAAAACGCATAGGGTTGTAAACTATTTCCTAGAATATCCGATCCTAACGACTTAGCCATTTATAAATAGCAATTTAAAGGAACTTTTTTTTTCTTTGGAAAATTCATTTGTAACCTTACTATGCTCCATAAAAGCTGAACATAAAACGTCATGTATTATTAGTTTCCTGCGCTCTCAATGAATCGTATAATGGATAGTTCTAGGATAATGGGTGGTATTACAGTAATGTATGTGTTGTTGTTTTTTTCTCCATATGAAACTTAACCGATATTAAGAATAACCCAAGTGGCCAGTACCTGGTAAGGATTATATTAATTATGTCAATTGATTAAATATGTTATAAATTGTTGCTAATGGCATAGAACCATCATACGAGATATTGTGTATAAGTACCACATATTATACTAGAAGGGTCTAACAAGAGTACCACATATCTTCTTTTTTTCCCGTTAAAGAAAAAAAAAAGCTTGTTGTGCATTAGTAGAACCTAAGCTAATTCAAATTAGGAAAATAAATTGTTGCTTTGTGAAACTGTTGATGTTGTACAGGTGGATCAGTTGGTGTACGCACTTTGGACTATGGTTTTGTTTATTTGGTCCAAACATTTATCATTATGTAGCAGCCAGAAACACTTGTTATCAGATGTAATGGATAAATCATAGTAGTATCAGTTCGGTATTTTTTATGCTCTGCTCATGGAAAATACAAATTGTGAATCGATATTATGATAAAACTCATACGGTATGGATAAAAGGGGAAAAGTTGCTAAGTAATATTTTATATGACCTTAAAAAGTTATAATGATTTAGAAGTACCCAAACAAATATAAAGTAATTTCAAACCTTGTCAGCTGATATAACTGAACTTTCTGAAAATAATATTAGTAGTTATATATGCTATACATTGTACATCCTTATGTGTTTCACCTATATGGGTTTCAAAATTTGAATTTTGAGATTACCAATAAAAAGAAGAAGAAAACGGTAATTTGAAATAAATTCAAATGTTATTGGTGCCTCTTTGCAAATTAATTATGATTACCGTACATTTAAAATGAACTAATTTAAGCAAAATGTCACCAAAGTGACCTCTCTAGTATAGACTGTTCATAAGGTTTGATATAATATATATATATATATATTTGGTGTATGCAATTCATGTGAATATTATCTGTTCAAAGAAAGTTTAATATTTGACCGCATTACTTACATGTACATGATGGTAAATATGTAACAATTATAAAATTTTACAAATGAATAATTAATCGGTTCAAAGGAAGATTGTTAATTGACTTGAATATATCATCGGTGTTTGATCATTATAACAACAGTACCACTTATAATTAATATAATTGTTCAAAGACTTGATGTTAATGTTGTACTAGGTATTTAAGAAGACGTTTACAAATTATCAAATTTACTATTCTTTATTTTTTTATATGAGCATATATGGTTAATCTCATTGTTCCATTTTCGGCTAATTTTAGTATAATATCTAACCCATCTTTAAAAATATTATCATTTTATTTGAAACCAACCTTAAGGATTAGTAAGAGAACGTGTTTGTTCTTGAATGCGTGGATATAGATCTTGCATTTAGGATGAACACGTCCGTCCCCATCTTACGGTTGACTGTCCTTATACCGTTGCGAAGGACATTGAAATGTGAGATAGTTCAAGCCATAAGGATCTAAGGATCATAAAATGCAACATTTTGAAGGCTTTCAAGGGTGTTGTATGCCTCTATCCGCAGGGATAACCAATTTTAAAGAGTTTTTTGTTAAGATATAAAAGCATTTATACAAAATCAATAAGGGGTAAAAAACGCTTTTGCAATGCTTGATTTCCATAAAGTATCAAAGAAAGAAAACATAAAGGAGTATTATATGGATATGTCTAATATTGCTTCAAAATTTATGGTACTCAAATTTGATTATTTGGGTAATTTTTCTTTATTCGCTGCACAACCAGTTTAAGATTCTTATTGTGTTAAAGAGAAATGACCTTTTATTCAGCTCATTTCATATTTTGCACAACAAAAAGTGATATAAGCATGACAATGTACAAAGTACTCACTAAGCATATTATTTAAGGATTTGATATGCAGGACTATAAATCGATTTACATCCTTTTTGCCAAAGAAGATAAATTGTCCCAAATAATGACTTGAATATCTTTAAAGCTAAAGAAATATGTAAGGCTCGTTGTACATTTGTTTTAGGGAATTCAATATATGCTTAGGCGTTCGGATGTTGCATACATTATTGATGCTTTGTGCGGAAATTTTAGTGACCCAAAAAGTGGATTATCGTAAAGTAGCCAAGAGAATTATGAGATGCGTATAAGAAACAAAGGATTATATGCTTATGTATATAGTATCAGATTAGTTGGAGATCTTAGTATTATGGTCCGACTTAATTTGTTCGACGCCAAGAGAGCAAAAGATTCACTTCAAACTGCATCTTACCATAAGATAGTGGAGCTACATAAGTGTTTGCACTAAAATGTGGCACAAACACCCAAATGAGTACAGTAGAAAAAAGAAAAGAAAGTAAGCAAAAACAAGAAATAACAAGACACAGAAATTTTATGGTGGTTTGGCTAATTGTTGCCCATGTTCACTTAGCTTTGTTATTGATTAAAAATGTTTTTCTTATGGATCGATAATAATCATCGGGATTACAAGAGATTATAGAGAAAATTGTTAGAAGAGCCAAAGATCCCCGAAATGATGTCTCTCCTTGTCTATTTATAGCCGAGGGTCGTCGGAAATCCTTCATCCATGATCTTGCCCACATTCTCCACTTTCAAGTTATGCTAACCGAAACAGGATCGTGGCCACGTTATCAAAGTTCATGGATCGGTGCCTATGGATCGGTACTGATCCATAAGATGGATGACAAATTCCTCTTTCAGTTGATGTAGTGGCTTGCTTGGCATGTGCCTTTGTCCTTGGTATCTAATTGTGTTGATGTGGGATCGAGTTTAAGTGAAATCCTTGGTTTGAATGTTGGTTGATAGCATCTAGTTTGTCCAACGATCGTTTGAGTTGCACCTTGCTAGTGAACCATCACCTAATCGCACATTAAAGTTGATGGATGTCTTAGCATTGCACACCATAACAATCGAAGTAGTTTAGGGCAACTACCATGGATCGGTACCGATCCACAATTTCGATTGATATTCGGGCATTGGACTTTGCATTTGTATTTGCTTGGTGTATTAGCTATTTTGGGAGCCTTTGACATGTTCATACCTTCATTTATCGTTTCTACTCAATATCCGAGTTTGACAGTTATTGCTTTGGATTCCTGCTTGGTAATTTCTCTGTTAGATTGTTCTAATTGGTCCATATGTGGCTTGATCACAAAGCTAGATAACATTTACCTCCCAAAGCATGCTTTGTGAATAGAAGTTGTGCTTTGCTCGAGAATCGAAGTCGATGAATATTAGTAGCCGAATTTTCTAGCCATCAACCGACCAAACAGCGGCGAATCATCCAGTTCCATTGGATTCACATCATGAATCAGAATTGTCCCGAGTTCATCCAGGATTTAACAACCTCGTATCAACATCAGTGGCTCAATTCGATAATCTCCATCGAATTGTTTCAAGGTCAAGTGGTGTTCAAAACCAAAGTCTAATTTTCAATTTATCTGGTCATGTACTCGGTAGCCAAATCAATTTCTGATCACTTCGGATCGTGGATCAAATCTTCGACCTTTCTGGGCGGCAAGCCCATTATCGATCTCTCTGAATCGTTCTTGATCTCTCCGGATCTCTGATCCAACCATCAACCTCTCCGGATTGTCAACTCAATCATCGATCCCTCTGGATCGTTGGTTCCATCACCGATCTCTTCGGATTGTTATTTCAATCCACAATCTCTCAGGACCGTTCAACATCCAATCCAGGGTTCGATCTTTCTAGATCCTTGTTGAGTCTAATCTGCTCGATCTTCGATAAAGTGACCCAACAATTAAGTAAGTTCATTCTCTCACTCTCCAGTGAGGGGGCTTAACTTTGCACAAGCCCAATCCATCTGCTCTCTGGTAAGGGGCTTGCACCTTGTGGTTATCACTCTGTTTCTTCGAACAAAACTATCATGATCAATGTCCGTCATCACGCTTAAGTGGTTTATAAAATCTTAATCACTTTCAGGAGGTAACCAATCTTTGTTGGTATCTCGAAATTAATATCAGTTATCACGTTCGAGTGATTTTCCAAGTCTGGTGTTCATTCACGGAATTCAAATTCAAAACATCAAACAAACAACACATCATTCATCCCAACAAGCACTGCGGTCTAGCATCTAATTTAGAGCGTGCCTAGAAACCGATCGAAATCCCATACATGAGTAAATGGCTTGGCTGCAATGTCAGATCATTTACTGAAAGCAAAGGCAAAATAGGAGAGTCAAACATGATTCTCTACCGTCCCGACCATGAGATAACTATCTTCGACCTAAATCTTAGACCGTTTCCATTTGCTGCAGATGACGGCTGCTCATGTTCCACCGCTGCAGCTCGTCCTCGTATGTATTGTTGCAACTGGTTGTTCCTAACATGTTCCTCAATTAGGTCGCGAAGGTTCTTGCAATCGTTTGTTTCATGCCCATCCAACTCATGGAATACAGTATTTTCCCGATTTTCTCTCCTGATTGATGGATTCTCTTCTTATTGGTTTTCGATAGGGAATCTGCGGTATCCAAATAAATCCTCTTCGGGATTTCGCTCTGTGTAGGAAGAGAATTTATGTTCCCGTCTCTGCCGCTTTGGTCCCCCAAAGCCGTATCAGCCTTTTGTTTTCCTTTATCTTTGCCAAGTCCTGCTCCGGACAGTCCCTCATCATCCTGGGCATTAACCTCTGCCTTTTCAGTTTCGACGTCTTTTCAGTTTCAGCCTCCTGGTAGAAAATTCTGCAAGATCTGCCGGTGGATCCCTTTCCAAAGCAATCTTAAAATCTGTTTTACTAGCAACTCCTGAAACCGCCGCCATTAGAACAACCGATAGATCCGACTTATGAACCGCAACAACTGCCGCATTAGAACTAGACAAATAACTTCTCGGGGTCTCTCTGACCTTTGCTTCACGCTCGATAACGTCACGTCGTGAAATATACACTATGAAGTGCCTCATGAATCTGTTCACTAGCTCGGTCCACGTGCTGATGAAACTATTCTCCAATTGTCTAAACCACATCGCCGCTAAATCTGTTAAATACAAGGGGAAAACACGACCACATTACTTCTTCAGATGCACCCAATACCTCCATATGTCGGATGCATCTCATTAAATGAACCATTGAATCAATTTTTCCATCGTATACTTCTGGTGTCGACATCTTGAAAGTAGACGGATTCCTTACGTACCGGATGTTAGGAGTGAATGGATTTCTATTTACATCCTCTAGACTCTAATCTGGCGGTCCACATCTCATTGATCATCAAACTATCTCAGCGATTCTATCATCGTCATCTAAAGTCTCCGCTCCACATTTTCGTTCTATCCTCATTCTTAGGGCTGCAGAGAGTATGAGTTGGGTCGTATTGGACCAAATACTTCACCCAACCCGTGTAGGTATGTGTTAAAGATAGTTCAAACCATATCCGATCTCATATGAGGTTGGATATGAGTTGGGTTGAAATATGGAGTGGGTCGAGTTTAGTAGGGTTGGGTTAGGTTGCATAAGCATAATACGAAAATGAGAATACGAAAGAAAAAAATCAAAATTAAAAATCAAAATATTTAGCTCAAAAATAACAGAATTTAGCTAGCATAATGCACTAAATATAACTGATTCACTACAATGATTATTTCATTAGAGTTTAAAATTTTACTATAAAAGACATTACATAAAATTGATTCACTATATAATTAGGGTAAAAATTTCATTACAAATTACGTAAAAAATGCTTCCAGAATACTCCTCAAAATCTCTTAGTCAATCCTATTTTTTTGATCGCTCTAATTTTACTTGGACTGGCATCAAATATGATTTTTTTTAGCATATTTATTCTAGAATACATATACTTTATTATAGATTTTAACTATTCTTATTTTACATAGAATGATATCAATTGAGTTTTTTATGTAAAGTTGGGTTGGGTTGAATAAAATATTGCACCTAATCCGTATGTGGTATGGGTTACAAATTATAACTCATATTCGATCCAAATTAGATTGGGTTGGATTAGGTTTATGTGGATCGGGTCGGGTTGGTGGGTTGTGTACACCTCTACCCGTTCCTACGGAGAAACTCTGTCATGTATTCTTCTGGTCGCGCCTCTGTATCCTGATTAAGTTCTGTTGTCCAACAGCATCCCTCAAATAAGTGTTCCCAAGTCCTAGAGTCAAGTCAACGCCGCCCCATGAATCCTTGGTCTGGTGCCGATCCAAACCTCTAGGTCGGTACCGATCCCTGGCATTTCTGCAGGGGTTAGTCTGACTTGCTCCGCTTCGATTCCAACTATGTTTGCCTCATTTCTAGCCTCTAGTTTTGGCCTACAGTAATTCCGGCTGTTCCCGATTGTCCTATCCTTCTAAAGAATCCATCCATCATCTCTTCCTGATGGGTTACCATCTTGTTTTGCATCTCTGTCATTATCATCTCCATCTCATCTCTGGTTATAGATGGAAGGGGGTTAGATTCTAATGACATTTCCCGATTGCCCCCATGTTCTTGTTGGCTTCCTCCAGCAGTGGTTTTCCTGGTTGATGGTCTCGTCGTCCTTTTCAATCTCAAGTCTCAAATCGTTGAATTCAAGTATCTTTCGATGAAGGCACCAAAATGTTGGAACCAAAATATGACAAACACCCAAACGAGTATAGTAGAAAAAAGAGTGAAGAAAATAAGCAAAAACAAGATATAACAAGACACAAAAGTTTTATAGTGGTTCGGCTAATCATTGTCTACGTCCTCCTAGCTTTGTTGCTGATTGCAAATGTTGTTCTTATGGATCGATGATGATCCTCGAGATTACAAGAGACTATAGAGAAAATTGTTAAGAGAGCCAAAGATCTACGAAATGATGCCTCCCCTCTCTATTTATAGCTGAGGGTCGTCGAAAATCCCTCATCCATGATCTCGCCCACGTTCCCCACTTTCAGGAAGTACTAACCGAAAACAGGATTGTGGTCGCATCATCAAAGTTCATGAATCGGTACCGATCCATAAGATGGGTGACAAATCCTTCTTCGAGTTGATGTAATGGCTTGTTTGGCATGTGCCTTTGTCCTTGGCATCTAGTTGTGTTGATGTAGGGTTGAGTTTAAATTCCTTGGTTTGAATGTTGGTTGATAGCATCTGGTTTGTCCATTGATCGTTTGAGTTGCACCTTGCTAGTGAACCATCACCTAATCGCACGTTTAAGTTGATGGATGTCTTAGCATTGCACGCCATAACAATCAAAGTAGTTTGGGGCAACTACCATGGATCGATACCAATCCACGATGAAGGATTGGTACCGAACCATGACTTCGATTGATATTCGAGGATTGGACTTTGTACTTGTATTTGTTTGGTGTATTGGCTATTTTGGGAGCCTTTGACATGTTCATGGCTTCATTTATCGTTTCTACTCAATATCCGAGTTCGGCAGTTATTGCTATGGATTCCTGCATAGTAATTTCTCTGTTAGATTGTTCTAACTCGTCCAGATGCGGCTTGGTCATAAAGTTGGATAACAATAAAGGAAAAGGTGTCATGCAAACACTTATAGCTTCCTTCACTTTATAAATATTGTTTATAACTAGTTGAGGCATTCAATTATGGAAAATAAATGTGAAATTTTATAAATGAGATCCATTGTTGGTACTAAAAAATCATATTTGCAGTAAGGCTGCAATTATTTCATATATTTGCAGAGAATGCTGCAATTTTTCAAAAACATCAATTTTTCTTCAAATGTCAGCAATTATTCTATATAATTGCAAACTTTTATGCAATTATATTGAATAATCGCAGACTTCTCTGCTATTATTCCATATAATTGCTGACTATTCTGCAATTATTCCGTATACTTGTCATTTTCTGCAATTACATGAAATAATTATCAATTTTTCTTCAAATGTCAGTAATTATTCCATATAATTGCATACTTTTATGCAATTATATCGAATAATTGTAGAAAAGTCTACAATTATTCCACGTAATCGCAGAAAAGTGCAACTATACCATATAATTGCAGACTTTTATGCAATTATTATATATAATTGCTGAATTATCTGCAATCATACCATATAATTGCAAAAAATTTGAAAATCATAAATTTATGCATATGCATATAATTGTCGTGAATAACTTGGTATGCCGTTGTTTTTACATATGCATAATGCCACTCATTAGAAAGATAATAAAATTTGTGATTTAATGGTGAAAACGGTTCGTTGATCCGTCGTTTTTACAAAAAGTTGTCGCGTTTTAAAGATTGATAAGTAATGGGGTGCAAATTTTAATTATGGATGTGAAAATAACATCCACATATGAAGAACCAACGTTCAGCCATGAAGCAGAGTGGTATTTTAGGAAAGAAAATTGCAGTATTTGAAAATAGGGATGTAATTTATATCTTTTTTGGAGGATGTTTTGTGTATTAAGTTTGATTTTAGGGATGTGTCCCTTATTTTCATGTTGATTAATTCGTTTGCTTGTATTAGTATACGTTATCATTGATGTGTTTAGTTACACTAAATATAATAAAAGTTGCTTTAATCCTATATTAATACATTAATGGACGAGATTTTTTGGATATGCCTTATAGTAAAATGCAATTCGAGAACTCATAAAGTTAACACATTTATAAAGTTATATGTGTAGCCTAGGGGGAGATTGTTGAAAAAGATCAACATGTGGAGTCATACGTGTAAATTTAAGATGTATCATGCTATTTCTTATTGGCTAAGGATTAACTGAACCGGTCAATTTAGCGAAAAAGTTTTACGGCTATAAGTCATGTAAATAGTGTATAAATAGCGGGGTATTCTAATTTGTTGAAGGATTAAATTAAAAAATGAAAACATTATAAATAAGAGGCTATGATTCTCAGATTACATAATCTCTAGTTATTCTCTAACTCTCTTCTATGAAGATAATATCATATCTATGATTTTTGCCAATTGGAAAACCAATTTTTTTTTTGAATCATTAACGATGGATTCATGTACATCTGCTGCTAATTTAGTTTCTTCTCAATTAAATCGGTATGAGTAATGATTTATAATTCAGAGTTTAATGATTAATCAAATCTAAAGTGTATTAAATCTTAACAAATACATGTGGTGCTTAAACCGCTGTTTTGCTTCTGTATGCATGCATATTCGCGTTTGTCTTTAGACTATTTCTTTATTCAATCATTGAGGCATCCAATGTTTTGAGACTCATCATCATCACCACCACCATACCAGTGCACTAGGCTTCCCCTTGAGTAAGGTTTAGAATGGGCAAGTCGGACGCAGACTTGTTCCATCATAGAAGAGACCATTTTCGAAACTTAGTCATTGTGTTTTGAGACTATTTGAAGTGTAAATGCATGACACGTTAAATGTGGACCATATTCTTACTTGGGCTCTACCTTGGAAATCCTATTATTCATCGATATCATTGATAAGAGAACCATAGAATTAAGAGCAGATTGAAATACGTACCAGTAGTTTGTCATATTGCATAGCCAACAAAGCGGCAATGAAAAATGTCTGCAGTAGAAAAGAAAAAGTAAATTTGCTGGCAAACAAATAATTAAAAGAAACAATTTAGTTACAATTGATTGACGCAATGTCCATAAAACAGTTGAGCAACTACAAACTGTACTAAAGCTAACAAGAAAAAATCTTTTTGCTATAAAAGAATGAAACAGACAATTAAATAGACATTGTTTGATATTAAGAACTATGATGCTGCATCTTATTATATAAGCATGACTAAGTACATCTAATTTTACTCTGATTTCTTTTTCATTTCTCCATGTCACCCACTCATCTACAAATTGAGAGAGAAGTAAATAATAATAATAATAATAATAATAATAATAATAATAATAACAACAACAACAACAATAACAATAACAACAACAACAATAATAATTTGTGGAAAGCCAGGGAAAAAAGCAAGTTTATATTTCAATGTTACCGGGCAACATAAAAAATGGTAAAATGAAATATAAAATCATGTGTATTTAGTAGTTATATTCAATTATTAAATGTTTCATGTGACGTTGGCCATGACACAAACGCCTAAGGCTCCGCTTGAAAGTATTTTTTTCTACCGACTTTGACCGATTTTGGATGACTTTGTATTTCAGGGATTGTCATAACCCTTATTTGCAAGTTTTTTTTTCTCTCATCGGTTCTTACTGATTATAAAAACGGTGAAAAAAAGATGTAGGGTAATTTTGATGGTAATTCTCAACCAATCAAATTGAAATGTTTTGAGAGGTTCTAATTTTTTTTTCAATTATATCTCTAGTAACATTGAAAAATTAATCTTCACATTCAAAATCAAATTAAAGAATAAATAAAATAATATATGTAATATTACTTCTATAGAAAATTCTTACAGCCAGTGTGTATTAAACTCTCAAATGTGTATCGATAGACTATAACATCACTTCATATAAACCAATTAAAACTGCTACGATCATTGACTGTCAAAATCGATACTCTCAAAACCTTTTAAGTGGTGATACAAAACTCACAAATGGAGCCTAAAGTATCAAAGGCACAGACTCATTTAGAGTAGTCACCTTGTCTCCAATCTCAGAAACAAATATCAATGTGAAAGCTGCAGTAAACCCTGATTTCGCCAAAGCAGATATAATTGCAGAAGGGCCTCCCTTGAACGAAACAATAAGTGAAAATGCTAATGTACATACAAGCAGAACTCCAGCGATAGACAGAAGGTAATTAGTTCCCAAAAGTGATTTTCTTCTGCCAATGAAAGAAACATGGATGAGCTTATTTTTCAATTTGGGATAAAAATGATGAATACCCATCCACTAATACTGTGCCTGTGAGATCAGTTTTAACTAACTATCTCAGTTGTGTTTATGTTGAGAGTTCATTTAAGCTACATATGAAACATAGAAAAGAGCATTTGTATATACACCTCAAATGCCAAAAAAACTTCTTTTTTACTCAACAAATAAATAAAACACCGATTCAAGTTGTACACTTTTCATTACCCAATGAGATCAGCATGTAAATATCATATTTTGTCACTTTTCTACTGCTGACCAAAGTAACATTTATTTTCTTGTTTGGTCCAGATTCTACTATTGAGCAAATGCTGCAGCAATACATTTTTTATACTGTGATCAAAATTTGGTAATTTATTGTTGCGTGAAGAGTAAAGTGTACTTATATATTTGGGAAATTTTCAGATTAGATAAAAGAAAAGGAGTGTTTTGGGGGTACATATAGCAATGCTCTCAAAAATGGATATGTTACTTAAAACATAATAGCTATTACTGTAACAATAAGTTGAGAGTAGAACATACAATTCGGGCAGAGTCTGGCTCAAAGGTTTCTTGGTGATATCTTTATGTTCATCATCTGGAGCATCATCATAACTCCCAGATCCAATATTCACATTTGATGCTTGTGCTTTGATGTTCTTACTATTCAAAGATTTTAGCCTTGGTAAATGTCTGTATTGCACTATCAAAAAGTAAGCTTTTTTAGACCATTAAAATGAACGTTTAACACAAATCACAGCAAGCATTATAATTTATATTATGGCGTATAATTGTACTCAAATGAAATCTTATTTTAGTTTACTACAGCAAAAATTATAAGTTTATGCTGCAGTAACATTTCGTAAATTGTCATGGTAGCTTCTTGACGATATGGTCTAAATTAACACAGCTAACTGAATTCAACAAAACTGCATTACTAATTACCCTAATCAGTCAGTTTGAACTTTTAAACATCGACAGCCATTCAGTAAGCTAAAAGCTGAAATCTTTAGTAGAGGATTCAAATACTAAAAACATCAGGAAAATTTACACTTACAATTAAACCGATTTTTTGCCAACCTAGCGTAAAACGATGGCGGAGATCCTGAAATTGCAAGAGATGGCAATCTCTCGCATGAAAAAAGTTTGCAAGTTTGCATCTTCTGCACCAACAATTATCGCAGCAACTTTTTCATCTCAATTTGGAGAGAAAGGAAAATGAAAATCGATATGTTTCTTTTAGAACTGAAGTGTGCCGTGCTCTGGACTTGAACAAGATAGAATGGAAAATGGCACACTTTTTCAATCAAGAGCACCTCTCAAAGTTTGACACGTGTGTAAGATAAAATTTAACAAGATATAAGGGCATCTCAAACCAAGGATTATTGCGAATATGAAATAAGGATTATACCTCTGTGTTGAGATTTGTAAACTGTAGACGCTTAAGCGGTGAAAATGGAAGATTCAGATTGTATTTGGTCTCACTTGAACGGATTAACACACCAAACGTAAACAGTTTAAGCTGAAAGCTTATCCAGCTAGTGACCAGTAGTTTGTCCCTACCAGGGACGTGAACGTAACCATAGTCAAGGTCGGGTAGGCAACCGTCCGGTCCAATAAAAAATATTTACCCTAGAAAATTAAGCAGACTTAATTATTTTAAATTTCCACCTCACATCTATTAAATAATAGTAAAGCGGAAGAATTTCAGACTCTCTTGTTAATTCTAGTAGTTTTCTCCACTCTCCTTAATCCTCTCAAGATATTTTGTTTTCAAAATTTTATAATTTATCATTTTAAAATTATTCTAGTAAATTTTTTACACTACTTTACATTCAAAACCAATTTTTTTACAAAATTTACAATTGTTGTATGGGAGAATTAATTTAAATGACAAAAAATTGTATATTTTTAACCTCAAGGACACGACCTCAATATTTTTACCAAAAGGACAAACATTCTCCTAAAAATTATTCATAAGGACAAACATTCTTCCAAAATTATTCATAAAGACAAACATTCTTCCAAAACTGCTACCGAACTAAAAACGGATACCTAAAAATTGCTACCGATAACTACAAACTGATACTTAAAAACTGCTATCAATAACTAAAAACTGATACCTAAAAAAGGTTGTCTTCAGGCTAAAATATTGAAGGTCTGTCCTTTGAGGCTAAAATGCTGAGAAATTTTGTCCTTGACAATAATTTCCTGTTATTATAAATCTCTTCACACTTCTGTTCTAATATTTTACATTCAAGCCCATAAATTTAAATTAACTACATAATTCAAAATTTAAAACGTTTGATAAACTCACCAAATATTTAATCCATCAAATAAATCCTAAAAGACGACAATTTCAATGCGTATACCTTAGTCGTGTCAACAAATCGATAAAATTAATTTTTCATTTAGATACAAAGCATATAAATTATATACATTAAAAATAACAATAAATTTATTTTATAATTCGTTTGTCTAAATGTAGTTATGTACTGCACTAAAAATTTCTATTTTTAACTTCAAATACTTACATTTTTTAAATTTTCTACAATTACTACAAACTCTTCTCAACTCTCTACTAATATTTTATATTAAAGTCCATATATTTAACTAATTTGTAATCTTAAATCCAAGGTATTTAAATAAATTCACTTAACTAATATTCATTAATTCATCTAACAAATCCTAAAATATAATTTAAATATATATACAGTACTCGTATATATGAGCAAAAATGATATAATTATTTTTTTATTTCGATATAAAGACATATAAATCACATAATATAAAATGTATACATAAATAATAACAATTTTTTGATTTATAATTCATTTATCTTAAAAAACTATCATATATTACATAACTAAATTTCGTTGTTAACAACCTTTAAAGGATAAATTTATATTTTTAAAAAATTGCAATGTAAACGCACGTATTACACCGTAAAAATTAGGTTATACAAAATTATCTTTTAACATGATATTAAACCTTACCGAATTCATAACTCAACTAATGCTACATAACAATTATTTTGCAATTATCAAAATTATAAACATGACCCCTTACAACAAAATGAAATCCATGGCTGGTAGCAAAGTTAAAATTGTTTAATAATTAAAATCTCAACTAATGGATTATGATTCACATATAGATAAGCTAGCCATAAGATGCTCCTCTCATCTACAATTACGTACGGAACTATTCTCAATTTTCTCCTACTTTTTTACATTTAATTCCTTATAAATTATTTAAATAAATTCAATTATGTAATATTCATTAATTCATTTGTAAATCCTAAAAAACAATCTAATATATATGCAACATTCATATTAATAGAAGTGGTAAAGTTTTTTTTCATTCATATATTAAAAATATGCATGTATAATACTACATATTTGAGTTAGAAAATTAATTCTCACATAGATATATAATTAGCAAAGATTTAAATTTCAACCTTACATCTGAACGTCGTATGCCATTTTAATTCGAAATTCATCTATCTCAATAAATTGATAATGTATTGCATAATAAAATTATGCTTTTAACAATAACTAAAATATAAATATCATTTTATTAAATTACCGTGTGCAACGCACGGGTTACACACTAGTAATCCTTAAAACCAGAAAATGGTTGCCATCAACCAATAGCGAATGAAAATCCTAGATTCTCTACTCCTCAAATCATCTTCTCCAATCGAGTGCTTCTTCAATCAGCTACTTCAATAATTGACCGTGCATCTGCTGCTGATTTACTACTTAATCCCTAATTCTCTGCTATTGCTAGCTGCTAGTGAGTTAATTATAAAAACTACTTTTTCTTTCTCCTTTATTGCCTTTAGCTAAGGCAAAATATGCTTGTTCAATATTATTCTACTCTTTCTTCTCCTTTGAAAATGCTAGTAAGTTATTGGCTGATAGTTCATCAACCATACATGTTTGCTATTTGAAACCTCAAAGGTCGACGAATTGTTTGGTAGTTTTGTAGATAATAAGCTAGGGTTATTTATTATTTGGGATAATTGATAAATATGTCAATATAAAATTACTGTTAACCGTTTTAGATTTGATATACATTTCTTATTTTTCTATTTTGGACTTTTAGTAGTTATAGGTCCAAGTTTGAAAGAATGAATTACTTTGAATCAGTTGCAACATTATGAGCAAGATGTACGTCTTGATTCTTACTTTTGTAATATTACCACACTCTGAAAGTTAAATATAGACAACATAAAAAAAGCTGAAAGATACCCTCGTGTTCATAGATTGATTGCTACCACTGAACGAGCATTTTCAGCTATGAAATTGATCAAGACACCACCACGCAATAAAATGAGTGATAATTTGCTTGGAAATCACATGATAATATACAATGAAAGAAAAATAGCCAAAAATATTTATGTTGAGGCGATTGTAGATGAATTTGATTTCCATGAAGTTCGTAAAGCATGACTTAAGTAGGATTTTAAGTAATCTTTGTTACCTTGGGTGTAAATGTTTGACATTACTCTTTGTTAATGTAATTAGTTAATTTTAGTTGTTATGATGCGCATGAATGTGATGCAATTAATTATACTAAAGTAGTTTTGTTATTTTTTTAATTGACCACTTAAATAATCCGCCCATTGTAAGTCAGATTCATGGTGACGTCCCCGGTCCCAACACAACATAGTTCAGACGCATATTAAACATGCGCACACATGGACGAGGCTTTGGTTTACCATAGGCATTTAAGAAAGGCGAACAAACCCGATTGTACATCATTTTAATCTATTTTGTTTCTAAATTTTATTCAAAAGAAAAAAGGGATGATGCCTTCGAGATCCACTAAAATCAATAGATGTTTTTTTTATCTCGGTAAAGCAACCATATGGAAGTCATGTCATCGAAGTTTGACCATAGAAGATAAACCATATTGGTAAGGCTACTCAAATATTTCACTAACCCATCTACTAAAAGTTTATCTTCGACGGCGTGACAATCATATGCAAGTGGAGGTAAGGCATAATGCGGTCAAAGATTAACCTCGTCAGTCCAACGCATTTAGGCTACATTGATCATGTTTTCTCTTCGACTAACCTCCACTTACATCCTACTTACGTTCATCTTCGGGGTGGATCTTTTACCATTTAGTATTTTTTTCCCCTATTTTGTGTTTAAAACAACCATATGCAAGTGCTTTTATAATTTTGATTATTGAAGTGAAACATGTTATAATAAATTTAATATATAGGGCACATACATATATTTATGTGGTATTTGTTATACATGTATTAATGACTATTTTACTACACTACCTAAGTCGATTAGAGCTATATTAGTTGTTACACCATTTGTCTTATTCTTCCAGATAGTCGCTTGTATATATGCTGATTGTTGCTTGGTAGAGGCACTTACTGAGAGATTGTGGCATGTAGGAAATGCGGATTACGGATCTTAAGGCAGAATTAACACTAGAGGGAGGGTGAATAGTGTTTAATTTATTTTGTGAATCTTTTTGAAATCTTTTCAAATTAAACCCAAACAGTTGCAATTCGCAAACACAGAGACAATCACAGAACCAGACACAGATGCAAATAGTAAATAAAAGTAATAAAGGAAAGAACACACCGGAATTTTATTTTGTACAGTCTTCATTCTCAGTACCTGCATATATATATCTTGCATATACATATATATCTAGACAAATATATTAGTATTTATATTTTATAACAAGTCTTAAGGTTGTTGTCATCAAAACCATCATCTCGGGAACTAAAAATCTCCCCCTTTTTGATGATGACAACCCATGTTTATAAAATATACTCCACCAAACTATGATTCTACTCTGATTTCCCCTTATTTCAACAACTCCCCCTTAATCTACTAACTCCCCCTAATCTAAGCTTAACTAACAGCCTAACTATCCTATTTTATAATTCTCCCCCTTTGTCATCAACAAAAACTAAGCCTAAACTACATAACCCCCCCTTTAAACTAATACTATGGAACTAAATGTTAATAACGAAGTATAATAAGCAAAACATAAATCTAATTTTATTATATATGATGTTACATTACACATATATATGAAACATAGACACAAATATATACAAGTACACAAAATATAAAAAAATTAATATAATAACAATCTAGCGAGAGTCCTTGACAATTGGTGACTTGTGAATTGAACAATTAGGGTAATGAAGACAAAAGTTTCCATGTTGTTCGACCAAATTACCATTCTTGTCAAAATAGACTTCTCCAACGCAAACATTATCGTCCTCGTCCATTTGCGCTTCTTCCTCTTCTTCTTCTTCTTCTTCTTCATCATCCTCTAATGGATTATGAATACGTATGTTAGAGGAATCGTCTTCAACCACAATAGGGTATGCATGATTATTCATTAGAAATTTTTGCAAATTTCTAAGAACCTTGCCTTGTTTCTCTTGTTCCTTTACCATCCTTAATTGCATGACTTGTAATTCAGTCAGCATTTGTAGAGAATTCTTCATAATTTCCTCGACCTTCAATACTCGAGCGAATGTAGTACGTTGGAATGGACCAGAATTAGGAGAAGGGAAGAAAATGGTTGCATTTTGGTTTGATTTAGAAGAGGAGGCCATTACTTTGTATTTTCAGAAGTTTATTACAGAGAAAATGAAGTGAGAAGACAGATGAATTCGAAATATTATGGTTATATAACCACCAAACTGATTTTAGAGGGAAAATCAAAATTTCAAATCTGACCGTTGTATGTCATCACAATATGAGATTAAATCAAATGAATCGTTTTTAGGGAAAAATAGGCCATAGTCTAAAGTGTGTTTAACATATCTTAGGATATGTTTAACAGCTTTTAAATGAGTTTCTTTGGGTTAAGATTGGTATCTTGCACAGAGACAGACACTATGCATGATATCAGGCCTACTCGCAATTATATAGAGTAGCGATCCAATCATTCCCCTGTATAGTTTTTGATCAACATCTTTTGACACGTCTTCTTTATTCAAGGCTTCATTGGTTGCCATAGGAGTGGGTTTTCCACTCGCAGTTGTCATGCCAAATTTACTAACTAGATCCCTAGCATACTTTTCTTGAGTAATGAAAATACCACTATCTAATTGTTTTATTTGCAATCTTAAAAAGAAAGTAAGTTCACACATATGACTCGTCTCAAACTCTTTTGTCATTATTTCAAAAAACTCTTTATTCATTTCATAAATACCTATATTTTAGGATATGTTAGGATATGTTTAACAGCTTTTAAATGAGTTTCTTTGGGTTGAGATTGGTATCTTGCACAGAGACAGACACTATGCATGATATCAGGCCTACTCGTAGTTATATAGAGTAGCGATCCAATCATTCCCCTGTATAGTTTTTGATCAACATCTTTTGACACGTCTTCTTTATTCAAGGCTTCATTGGTTTCCATAGGAGTGGGTTTTCCACTCGCAGTGGTCATGCCAAATTACTAACTAGATCCCTAGCATACTTTTCTTAAGTAATGAAAATACCACTATCTAATTGTTTTATTTGCAATCCTAAAAAGAAAGTAAGTTCACCCATATGACTCGTCTCAAACTCTTTTGTCATTATTTCAAAAAACTCTTTATTCATTTCATAAATACCTATATTTTCAAAATTGAAGTATTTGTTATAGTTTTGTTTTTATCTTATACTATTATACATTTATGACTTCTATATACTAATTAATAGTATAGAACATTAATAGATATTTTTCATTACTTAAAATTTGAATAATACATGGATTTCATTTGAAATAAAGGAAAATACATACGAATAACATAAACTTCAAACTAAAAACACACAAAAAGCTATATAACATAAGCAAACAACTAGTTAAGTTTAAAAGGATGTAAATGATGATAATGAAGAGCCACCAAGCTTGCGAATGACCTTTCTAAAGAATTTGTTCATTTTGTTGAAAAGAGAAAGAGAAGTGAACTTTTTACTAAAAGAATGCTAAAGCTTCTTTTGGTCTTTAAGAAGCTTCTCTTGGTTCCTTGGTATTTCTTTGTTGGTAAGGTTGGATGGTTTTTCGAAACTTTCCAAAGAAGAATCCATTTCTTCCTCCTCCTCATCCTCTTCTTCTTCCACTTCCATTTCATCCCCTTCTTCCTCCTCTTCTTGTTGAATTTATTGTTCTTCTTCTCATGCCAATCTTTGCTCCTTTTCGGAAAGAGTCTCATATGGTTTGAAAAATGGTGGAATGTGCATAAGAGCGATATTTGCTTTATCGAAAACTTTTCGAGGAATGGATTTTTAGCCTCTTAAATCTACACCAAAATATAAGAAAATTCTACTAAGATACACACCATGAAAGAGTGTGTTCTCATGTCTTGAAACGTTCCTTTGAACGAAGTCATCTAAAATGACTTGTTCCCAATTTATGTTATAACGACCGTAAACAGCAAAAATAGCTTTAAAAACTTTTTGAGTAGGGTTATTATAATTACCCGTCCTCGGAGTAATACTTTGTTATAAAATAAGACTCATAAGTCCCATTTTGGATGAAAATTTTTGTGTTTAAATTCAAAATCATCATCATTTTTGAAAAGATCATGAAAACTTCACGGTTTTGAACATCAATTTGAAAAGTGGAGAGGTCTATTCTACTAGATTTACAACCAAGAATATGACCCAAAAGTTCATAATTTAAAACTATTTGGGTGCCATTAACGCTACTCCAAACTTGACCTTCTTCTCCTTGATAAAATTTTTCGTTTAAATTAGCATAAACGTTTTGACCAAATCGGGGTAACAAACAAAATCATTTTGAGAAGATTCAATCAAGCTAAAAATATTATTTTCAAAGCAGAGATCATGTAAACCATAAGAAGAAAAATCTTCAAATTTAGCAAACCCTTTGGGGGGAACTTTTCTAGAAGTAGTATATTCCATATAGACTTCAATTGCATCTTTCTCATTGAAGAGAAAGTGTTTTGTTTTCTTAGAGAACCTAATGGTTTTTGGATTTTGACTAGAGGAAGCCATTTTTGACTTTTTGAAGAGATATGAAAGCGAAATGATATTTGAATTTTGAAATAAAGAGAATGAAATGATAGGATAGAGATGGAGTAAATAAGCAGATAATCAAAAGACATATTCTCTGGTCAAAAAGGCGTATTTCAGAACATTAGAGTAAGTGAAAAGAGGAGAGAAGTTCAAATTTTGAATTTGAAATGAAATTTCAAATTTCATTTTTCTGGAACATGTGTTGACAAATAGGAGGGGCATATCTCGACATATAGCCCTAAAATTTCAAAACTAAACTTTGCATAAATTTTTCCTATATACTTATGTATATATATACATATATATATATATATATTCCTAATTATCCTAATATTACTTTTAATTTATGGGCTATTCCTATCAATCAAAAGCAACCAAAAATTAAAATGTAAAGCGTACCAAGTTTTGTCGCTTTTTATTGATCAGCATTGATTAGTATGTTGTTGCTGTAAAACACATAATCACATCTTTAGTATTAGGTTCATTGTCTCTAGAAAAAGTGTCTGAATCATCTGAAGTTAATGTATAAGCCCTTTTTCTTTTTTTGGATGAATCATTTGTTGGTAAGATCTTTGATTTATTCGGATATGGACAGTCTCTTTGAAAATGACCAAGTTCACCACAGTTGAAGCATCTAGTCGTAGTTCCAGTTTCATTTATCTTATTTTGATGTTTTTGAAAGTTGTTCATTTTTCTATACTTTAGGAATTTTCTGAAATTTCTGGTCATGGAAGCAATTTCTTCATCATTGTCATCTCAGAACCTTGATCATCATTTATTGCATTTAAAGTGATGGATTTCTTTACCGTTCCCTTGCTTTCCCTTCTACCATGCATTTGTACTTCATAGGACATTAAAATACCTATTAATTCTTCAATTTTTAGAGTATTAATATTATTAGCCACTTCAACTGCAAGTGTCTTTTGATCCCACTCTAAAGAGAGTGAATTTATGATTTTTCTAACTTAATCCTTTTCAGCAAAGTTTTTCCCTAATGCAACTAATGAATGCACCGTATCTTGAAATCTACAGTACATGTCAGAAATAGACTCATTTGGATTCAATTTAAATAATTGAAACTGATTAGTTAACATGGAAACTTTAGTCTGTTTAACTTCACTAGTGCCCTCATGTGTAACTTGTAATGTTCTCCAAATTTCATATATAGACTTACAAATAGACATTCTATTAAATTCATCTTTATCCAGTGAACAAAATAGAATATTCATGGGTTTAAAATTATTATGTGAAAGTGCCTTTTAATCAGCGGTCTATTATGCAAAATTAGTTTATGGTTCAGTGTACTTATTTTGTGTAACATTCCAAATATCTAAACCACTAGATTATAAATAGATCTTCATCTTACATGACCAATAAGTGTAATTACTGCCATTAAAAAGTGGGGATCTTGTAGTAGATTGTCCTTCGACAAAATACTTAAAAAATGTACTAACAGTGTTGTTAGCCATTAAATCTTTCAAAAAACAAATTATGAATTTTTGAAAACCTAATGCTCTGATACCAAGTGTTGGTTGTGGAATTATGGATCTTAAGGCTAGTTGAACACTTGAGGTGGGGTGAACAGTATTTTCTAATTTTTATGAATATTTTTAAAGTTCTTATAAGATTATTATTAATCAATACAAAATGAACAATCATAAATGCAAATACAGATAAGTATTAATGCAATAAAGTAAAAAAGTAGAGAATTAGAGAGATCACACCAGGAATTTTTATACTGTTCGGAGTTACCCTACAACCAGTCCCGTACAATTGCTTGTATAAATTTCTTTTTAAATGTCAACCTTTAAATAGGAAAAAACAAACCCAATACAATCTCGATTTCAAGGCTACAAAACACACCCTTCAGATTTTCCCAGCTCTGGGTACACTCCTTGATTTGGACAGGACACAAGCATACCTACTTGGATTTCCGGGACACCAAGCACACCCAATTGATTTGAACGGGCTACAATCACACCCATGCAAATACAACTAGAGTTTAATGGTTTTACCAAAGATAATTTCTCGATCTTTGGTTACAATTGATCCTATGGCCTCTTGGATAACACTTTGATCTTTGATTGAGAGAGAGATGACAAAACCATAGAGCAAATAATAGAGGATCGGTAAATGAAGATTGAATTGATTTTGGTATAAATTTGAGAAGATTTAAATAAATTTCACTTATACATCATCGGTATTCACGTGCCGCAAAACCAAGTACTGGAAGGACGAATAGTAAAGGGTAAAAAAACAAAGACAGAACATAATCTTACATGAATGAAATAATATATATTATTTTAATATATATGATCTTTACAGCGGAAATTTTAAATACATTTATTAGAGTTTATCCTATAAACCAGCCTGGACAATTATAAATATATGTCCTTATAAATGCCGAATACAATCAATGAACTAATGCAGCAGAAATGGAAATGGAGAACTATCTGCAGGAACATATTCAGCTCTAGACTTCAAGCTCTACCATAATGCCCCAAGTTAAACCTAGCTACTTGACTGCCCAGAAAAAAAAGGCATCCAGAGTTTAAGGGAAAAGAAACTAAACTCCGGGTCAGTTATGGGACTGGTGTAAGAAACTCAAAAATACGGGTATTGGAAAAGGGTATCTCATAAGACCATGCTGCACGTAAACACAGAACAAGTTTTTACCTTATGATAACCAAAATATTTCATACGCAAAATCAGGGATGTTATCTTTAATGACATTCTTTGGAAATACTTTCAAATGACATATTAATCATAGTTGTAATTATTACATGTTAAATTTGACGGCATAATAGGTTTACAAATAAAACCGTAAAGGCTCGTATTAGAGAATCAATTCCATACAATAATAAGGTAATGGACTACCTTTAGACAGTACATCTCTAGAAAAATGCATCGAGGCACCAACAGATGGTCCTCTAACAACATAAGACCGGCCTACCTTTACCACAACTAGTACCGAATATGACATCACCCCGGTCGTTCCCGACCTATCTGAGAGCTCTCATATCGTATACAACATATCTGATATATATAGAGTAATCTAGAAAAGTGATGACCATATCCTAATGGGTGTAACCCACATAGCCTTGCCGCATCTACCATATTTTCATCATTCTCGGGTACAAGTAATAAGGTCACGTTTTACCATGCATAGAATCGTCAAATCCTACTTAGAATGCCCCATTGCCATTTCCATCACACACTATTGATTTTCACAAATGTACAACCTCTAAGCTCGTATGTCTTAGAGAAGGGTGTTACGTATAAGAGAGGTTACCTCCTACACCACCAAACAAATGTACGTTTATAGAGATCAATGTATGTGTATTTTAGAAATGCAATGTCATACATTCGTTCATACAAGTTGTCCAGGAACAGGACAAACCGAAGGCACTCCCCTACTACATCATGTTTTGGGAATCACCCCTTGGAGTAGTTGCAAGAAGTCCTTGCATCGAAGATTTTCAAAATTAAGTATCACCGCCACCATATGTATATAATATGGAAATTGAGGGGCTAGTGGCAGGTAGCCTTTCATTATGAAGATCTCTGTCTTCAAAATCATTGCCTTTATCATGTTTTCACTTTCGAACGTACATTGGTTCGAAGTGGTTTTCAAATAGGAATCACCCAAATCCGATCCCGGTTTCTCCGAACCAATTATCGATAAAACATCTTTTAGTGATATATCATTTCTTTTTCAGTATATACGAGATTATTAAACCGCTCTTTAACTTTGGAAAACACCAAATCATTTCTCATAAATCATGTTAGAAAACATTATTGAGTAAAAAGGATTCATAGAAATTATACTACTTTTACTCAATATTAATTTCTGTATTCAACAAGTACTATTCGTTGAATAACAGTAATATCACTTTTTAAATTCACATGAATAGTATGAGTTCCCTCATCGGAATTTAACACTAAGTATAGGAAGATTATTTCTAGATAACCCAAGTTAAGGAATTAGTTATGGAAAGTAAATCTTTTATACTTGTCTCGTTTCCGACATTTCGACCTTATATATTTCTCATCCAAGAAGAAGCCAAGCGAGCCAGGGCACTGGTTGCTCCTGAACATCTCCTTAGTTTAAGCATCCTATATCCGGATCTCACGAATAGAAGAATCAAGTCTACTCATTGGCTTTTAGAGCCAAGATTTAATCATTTATTTATAACAGCATTTATTTTAATCATTTATTTAAACTCTTATTTTTTTTAAAATTATAAAACTTCCAAATTATCTTTAGAACACTTATTTGTTTATTTGAATACGTTTATAAAAGATTCGGGAAAGAATAGTTAAGTTAAAACTGTAATTTGTATAAGTTATTAAAACTGCTACGAAAAGTGCTGCAAATAGTGTTTTTAAAGCCTATTTGATCAAAACAACCATTCTATCATTTGAAAGTCCATTTTTATAACTCAAATCCTTTTTTAAAACATTTTAGTATATTTATAAAATTTATTCCCTATTTTTAAAGACTTAAAAATATCATTTCAAAGAAATTTCCTTTTTGGATTACGAACTGACAAACGACGACTATTTTGAAAACTTATTTTGCTCATATTTCAAAATCTACTAAATGAAATCTTGATTGTTTTCTTTTATTTGAAAACTATGATTATAAGAGTTTAGAAAATTCTTATTCCAAAGAATTTCGACACTGATTCCATCATATAAATGGATTTAAACTATTACGGTGCGAAATCGCGAACTGCCATTACGCGACGTGCCTATTTTTGACATAGCATTGGTTTTTAATTGAATTCCGAGTGAAGATAGTGCCAATTCCAGTTCTTTTCAAAACTTCACCAAATTGAGTTTTATGATTTTAAACCAATTTAAAGAGGTTTAATCATCTCGTAACACATTTATAATTCATTTTGAAAAGTGATTTCCGTTATGTGATTTCGACGTGTATTAAATGTGAATTGTTTACACATCCGAACAACCATATTTTTATGACCAGAACATTATGATCAAAACATAACAACAAATCATTCCAAACATATCATATCATCATCCATATCAAAATCAAAACAGAGTTTTCTCACCTTAAATTTGATCATTCTAACTTTAAAATGACCATAGCTTCGCTATCTCAAATTAAAGCTCACGAAGCTTGCACTAATTCTTCCTATGGGGCTCGGCCGTGGATGGTGGGGTGTGTGGCCATGGGTTTGCAAGGAGGAAAGGAAGAGTTTGACTTTGGTTTTGAGGTGTTTGATAATATATATGTACTATATAAATTTTAATTTCTTTTTGCAGTAAATTTGGCCATTATTTTTTTGTAAGGGGCCATTAAAGTGGAGAGAAGAAGGTGAAGAAATCTTAGGAAAATGAAAAGGAAAATGTGAATGGAAGTGAAGATGGATGGTGGGTATTTATAGGCAAATGGAGGTGATAAAATATTATGATATTTAAGTGCAAACACATCATCATTTCTTCACAACCACACCCTCCTCCTCCATTACCGTTTCTGTCGAAGTACCCCCCATGTGGCTACTCCATGTGCATGTACTTGTGTGTAAGAGGTTGACTTTGGTTTAAAGAAATATCATGATATTTATAAATAAAATCATGATATTTTCTTTTATCCTTTATTATTAATTTTGTATATATATTCATATGTCACAAACGATCCACAACGTTGCACAGCTTCTCTACATTCAACCGTTATGAATTCTAATTTCGATTTCCAATCATATTTTCACTTCTTAGTCAATATACATATATTTGTTAACAAAGTTTGAAAATAATATTTTATCAATATATAATAATTAAAAGGTGTAACAACCCGATTTTCCATGCCCGAAAAATCGAACCATCAGGGTTAAAAGAAGAAGAAGGTAGAAGAAGAAAAAGAAAACCACATCAGAATCTCACATCGCAGCGGAATAAAATATAATAGGTAATAACTGATCTTTACACAAAAGAACTATATTTGTTTTATACATCTCATCATCAAAGTACATCACAATCAATAATACAATACTAGACAGTTATGACAACTTGTCCTCATAAATCTGACTATACAACTTATGATACACAGCGGAATACATCAAATACGTGTGATACGTCTCGCCATCCAGCTCGTCTCCTGAGCTCCACAACATCATAACCTATATCTGTAATACTCGGTCTGACCCGAGCATTATAATAAAATAACACCCGAGTCAGTCTGGAAAACCAGCGTGAGAAAACACACTCAATTGGATTATTAAAGTTTTCCAAAACCCTTTGAAATCAAAAGCATCTCGTAAGACCACGCCACAAATAAACATGTCGGGTTTTACCTTACGATAGCCAAAACACTTTTTTTATCAAAATCCTCTGATATTATACGTGTCTATATACAAATACTTATTCAAATAGCCGAAATTGTTAGATCTATTAAATTCCAGCTAATAGGTATACAAACAAAACCGTAAAGGCACGTAGGGAGAATGGATTTCCAACTAATGACTAGGCATTGGGGTACCACCTGTCACAGTACCTGGTCTAGATCAGCGTACCGAGGACCACGCCCGATCCCCTGCAACACAAGACCGGAACTACCCCTTACTAGATAATTCCGAGTAAGATCACTTCACGATTGGGATCAGCAACCACACCACACAGCCGAAATAAAAGGGACATCTATACAGGGATGACCTCACCCTAATGGGCGCTACCCACATAGCCTTGCTGCATAACCCCTGATTTTCAGTCATTCCCGGTTGATGAGGCTTGAGGCTAAGCGTTACCTTTATAGAACATTTCACTTAGAATGCCCACCGTCCACCTGACGATGTTCCGAAAGCGTTCATCCATATAAGTCCGTTCCGGGTTCAAACGGAACCGAAGGCACTATTCCTACTACATCCATTTTGGAATCACCCTCAGGATTAGTAGCGACTAGCCCTTGCACTTCACTGTACCATCTTCGATTCCAAACTCGTTTCCCCACGAAAACGTACAAACCGGATCGAAGTGGTTTTCGAGAAATTAATCCCGATCCCAGTCTCTTCGAAACGATCAGCGCATTGTCCAATATTGATAGCCGGTTATTTAACTATCAATTAACATTCACAAACATCTATCAAACAATAAATAATTTTCCAAATTATTTATTTACCTCACAAATATCTTCGCAAGATATATTCCCACTTTCAAACCTTTTTGAAAACAGTTTTCAAACCACACTCTTCTCATGGAATAAATTCCCAAATACTTATTTCCATTGAAAACACCAAGTACAAATACTTTCGATTTCTAAAATAATTTTAAAAACACTTTATTATAAAATACACTTTAAAACATTTAAATTAAAACTACTTTAATACTTTATTTAAAAATATATACTTTAAGAATATTTAAAATAAAGCTACTTTATAAAATATAAAACTACATTTTTATCCTTTTAAAACACAATACCAAGTTACCTTTAAATAATTACTACTAAATTAAATTTGAGAAATACTTACTTTCAAACTTTAAACATTTAAAAATAATAAATTTTCTAAAACATACTTTAAAAACAACTTTAAAACCTTTAACTCATACTTAAAAGTTTGCTTTGGAAACGTACTTGGCTATCCAGGGAAATACACTTCCCTTTCACATCTTTAAAATAAATCACTATTTATTTTTAAACAAATTTACCCATTTCTTTAATAAATTCTCACTTGAATTTATGTTTCCAAATATCCACTGATATTTTACTTCACTTCATAAACCCAGTTTATAAATTCCAAAATCTCACTTCTCTTTAAAATTCCAATTCCAAACACTTGAATCAATTTACAATTGATTTCCAATTTACTTCACTTTGAAATAAATTTTCTTACTTACTCCATTTATTTCAAAATCCATTAACTTTCAGATTTTATTTCTTTATTATGATTTAAAATCTTTAAACTGAAAATTTAAATTCCAGATTCCTCGAATTCCTTCTTTTTCCTTTTAATTAAATTTAAACCTTGAATTAAAATAAATTCTTTATTCTTTTAAATAATATCACTTAAGTTTTTAAATTCATTATTCCTCTGTTTATTCAAATTCCCTCTTCCATACTCGAAATTTTATTTATTAGAATTTTAAAATCACTTTTATTCTTTTCCAATTCATTCTTAAATTTATTCAAATTCTCTATCATTATCTACTTAAAAATCTTCTCTTATATTTCCTTTTCAAAAATCCGATACATATATTTTTGGTAACCCGGTATACCCAAATATATTCAATCAACCTGTTGCATCCAATATTCCAATCATCAATATAATTCATCACAGGATATCAAATAATCATAACAGAGAACATTAAACATTCTAAATAAATTTTGAGGAATCCAGTTGGATCCCTCCAACCTGTTTCCCTGCATCCACAGATGTTAGCACAATACCAATTCCACTTCGAGGTGGAATATCGCGGTATATGGGATTAATATAATATCATCTGCTATTATGCGGCGCATAGGATCTCATCCACTATATAATGCGAGAAATCAATCACTCCAATATATATACTACTATATATAATATACTACACCCAATCAATTCAATCATTCAACCAAATATTTAAATTTAACTATTTAAATTTAAATAACCCATATGAGTGAGATTAACTCAACTTTGATTTTTTTTTCGAAATCCGATCCAATCTTGACCTGGCTTCACGTTTTTCCGACCTTGTATAAACATTAGGTGATTTATTAATATTCGGACAAATCGAACAATAAATTTCCTTTTTAATGAATTTAATTTTAACTAATGATTTATTTTAAACAAATAATTAAATTTTAAACTAATTCTCCTTTTAAAAAAATCCTTTAGTAACTAAATAATTAAATAGGTTAACTGAATAAATTTATCACCAAATCCATTATTAAAAATAAACCTAGCAAATTAAAATATGTAAATGTATATTTATTTTCTTTAGGACTACATATATATATTTACAAAATAGCTATATGGATTCAAAAATCAAATTTTAAATAACCTCTTCAACATTTAAAATTTCTATTTCCATAATCTAATATATATTTCTGTTTAAACCTTATATACATATATGCATATTCATTAAATTCTAATGAAAAATAATATTTACTTCTAACAAGAATTATCTTATACTTTACTGTACCCAACAAACAGTAATTCCTTTACTTTAAAAATCTTATTTTTCTTTCTTCCCTGTTCTCTATATATACACATATATTAAAATTAAGTCAAGGTTAACTTAATATTTAAACAACTACTTAACAGATCAAGTTACTTTACTGTAAAAACTTGTTTTTTTAACAAAACTTTAGCTTATTGTAAATTATAATTTCTTCATTTTTCTGTTTTCTAACCCAAACGCATATATACATATATATATTAAATTGATAAAAATAAGGACATTCAGTACCTTCACTAGCACCACCTCGAAGAGCCCCCAGAACCCTATCCCCAAATCACACGACGAGCCATCATCAAGTCGTCGCAGCCCACCCTACTTCGCACTTCTGCCACGTGTGCTCGTCTGACCCCGACACCAGATCGCAAACCCTAAACCATGCCACCTCCTCGAGTTCGAACCCCTCCTCAGATCTTTCCATCGCCGCTTCCCTGCGTACGCAAGCTCAACCAATGTGATGCTGGCGTCGCCAAGAACCAACCACTCGAGCGCGATGCTCGATCGCCGCAGCCATTCCTCTCTTTTTTTTATTTTTTTAATAATTGAACGAAAAGGAATTCGATTTCGTTTCTGTCCATTGAATAGGGAAGAAAGGAACGGGTGGTTCAATCCGAGGAAAGGAGCGCGATTTAATTTTTATTTCCTCTGAGCTTTACTCTTTCGGCCATTATTTCTTTTGAATGGACGAGTTGATTTCAAAAAGGAAACAGCATGATTTCAGTTTGAACGAGATGGCAGCGTGATTTCAAGATAGTGGGTAGCGTATGGAAGAAAAAAAACTACAGTGACTTCGAAAAGAAAGGGAAAAGTTGTGATGTGATTAGAATTCAGCTGGGTTCTGACTGGATGTATAATAATATACTTAATTAAATTTCAAATTTTAAATTTTAAATTAACTTGAATTACGCAATTCAAAATCTCGACCTCCTATCAAGGCATGCCACTAGGCGTTTATAATGTTATACCCCTATTTCGAACGAAATGGAAAAGGTTTCGAGTCCTAATTCGATCGTATGGAGAAGATAGCTTTTTGGACCTAGTTATTATATTGAATTTTCGATATAGATTTTAGCGCGTTTACTTACCGTACGATCCCACGACAACTCCAAACCCTACGAAATTTGAAATCCAATAATAAAACACTATTATGGATCCAATGGAACTGGTTTCGTCAAATTCCGAGACTATGCCTCGGAAGGCTATTTTTAAATATCAATTTAGACGATATATTTTTAAAACTGAACAAAACACTTTTAAATTCAATTTTATCACTTCTATTATCTTCAATATTATCAATATAAATTTTCTAAGCCATCAAATCATTTTTAACAGGCCCAGAATTCCCGATTCAGCAATTTACTCTATTTTCAATTATTAAATCCAAGAATTAAATTATCCAATAATTAGTTATATTTGAAATTCAAGTTAAAATTAACCTTTTAAATATTTAAAATCAATTAAATATTTCAATTTCAAATGCTAAAAAATTCCAGGTCGTCACAAAAGGACTTTATTTGATATTTAAAATAATTATTAAATCATTTAAAATCCATTTAAATTCAAAAGTTAATTATTCCAAAATAGTGATATCGATAATGATGTCATAAGGACATTTTATTTTCAAAAATAAAATAAATAATTTTATTACATATTCCATGCATATAGAAAAATGAATATACGTATCCAGCTCCATGCACAACTTCTGATAATTATAGAGTTGTTTATTGATAAAATGATTTTCGGCCGTTTTATCGATATTCCTTCAAAGTTTATATTTTTGTAAATACTTATTCAAAATAAGATTACCATCATTATTGTTCAAAACATCATAATCTATGTTTTCAAAAGCTTATATTTGAATATTTAAAAATAAATATAATTTACCAAATTGATAAATTTATGGGTCATCACAAAATTGATGCATGTATGTCGTCATATGATCTGCCTATATATCAACATAGGCTAGTGTATTTTGAAAACCTGTTTATTTTAAAATGTTTTGAACATCTTATACTTTGCAAAATATTTTGATCTTCGTAAAATAGTTTAAACATAGTTTAAAAACATTTAAGCTTTGAAAAACATTTATAAAATATTTTTAAATATATTTTAAAAATATATTTTGTTTTAAAAATAAAGGATAAGAAAATGGGAAATAGAGATCAGAGATTGCTATCAAGGACTTTAACAATATTCTATGACTCTATATACTATACCATAGCCTTGAGATCTTAATATCTTGATCTTTATACTCATGAGTCTTCATGTTCATTTCTTGAGCCTCTATACTATTCAATCTTCGATTCAATACATGTATAATATCCTACATTATATTCTATGTAACCTAACAAAAACATTAGTATCCATATTTTATATGAATGCATTATTGTTACTAAGGTTGTTATCATCAAAATCAATAACCGAGGTATTAACAATATAATCCAATTCAATATACAGGAGAAGAATGATCAGAAATGTAATTTGATATCCCGCCTTTTGGCAAGGCCGTGACACCAAGGACTTAGCTAGCAACCGGTGACAGATCGTCTCGAAGATCAGCTACGCGCAAGGATCGCTATGGATATCGATGAAATTTGCCCGAGTCCAGATCGGGCTGCAATCGATAAGGCACATCAAGCAGGGTAGTAGAAACCAATGTTCCAAATTTCGGGGCAATCCGAGTTCGTATGCTCAAGATATCACCAACGAAAAATGGAGTAGACAGTCCTTAGTTCGAATCCATAGGCGAAGCCTATATTCGAATCCATGAAACACGTATCCATCAAACCGGCATCACCTCAGCATGGTCGAATCCATCAAACGTGTATTGCTTCGAATCCATGAGGAACACCTTTGCTTCGACTCCATCGAGCAAGCCCATGGTTCGAATCTATCCAAATAGCCGTGCTACGAATCCATCCTCACATTCCCACCTTCGAATCCATCAAGGAGAAACCCTTCGATTACATACAGTTGAGGAAGCTTCGACTCCATACCACTATTGTCTTCGAATCCCAAAGACAAAGGATGCTTCGTATCGATCAGTCATGACTTTCCACGATCGATACGAAGGAGCACGAATTCAATCGGTTCGAAGAAAGCGCGTCTTCGAATCGATAGTCTCGAATCCACCTAGTCTACGCAGCTAAAACCCCGGGTACGACTCAGTAAAACTCGGAGATAAAAGAGGGTTGACCCGAAGCATGCGCGCCACGCCATTGTCTTCGCGCGCAGGAGGATCGATTCGTACGAATCGATTCGAACTAAGATCGATTCGAACCAGGCTAGTCAACCAGAAATGCAATCTTGAATCGATCATAACTTGAGATCTACGCATCCAAATGCTATGAAATTTTCACAGAAGCTTGAGCACATGTTGAAGAATGTCCATACCAAATTTCAGCTCGATTGGACAATTTATTGATCGATTCGAACCAAGGGTCGAATCGATCCCAAAGTGGGCCCGGATCTCCAGATTTCGGCCATGTGGGCCCCCTGACGTACCAGAACTGGTCTCCCTGGATTTTAGGCAAAATATCAGCCTCTTACACCTATAAATAGAGCCCCTGGTCATTCAGAAAAGGGGTCGGACAATTCTAAGCACTAAAGAGCGCCCAGATTCTACCAGATTTACTCCAGAACACCGCCGCTGCTTTAGTTGAGACTTAGCATATAAATTCAGTTGTATCACATTATAAACTACTGTAATCTTCAAGTATCGAGCAATAAAATCATCAAACTTCATAGTGGACGTAGGCAAAACGCCGAACCACTCTAAATCGCTTGTCTTTGCAACTTATTTTCTGTTATTTGGAGTTTTTGTTAGATAACCCACAGTTTTAATTTTCATTCTTCACTTTTATCTCTTCAAAAACTTCCGAAGAGTGTTGTGCCCATTTTTGGTACAAACACTTTGGTGCTTTCACTGAGAAAAAACCAGCTTTTTTCTCCTGCTCCTTGGATCTACCATCGATACCGGATTGCACAAATCCAAGAGGAAGATCCAGATCTCTAATTCATAATCCTTCCATTCTATTCAGATTTGCATAAAGTGTAGGAAAAGGATTCATCATTCAAAATGGTTAGCACAAAAACCACTTCTACAGCTGCTGGACAAGAAGGTAGGGATGGGCAGAATCCTGCTCAACAGCAGCCATCCAACCAAGACAATGTCGCTCATTCAGAACCGTCTGGACCAGTCACCAGGCAGGAGCTCCATACGTTGCTCCAAGAGCTAACTCAAAGTCGGCAACAATTGGCCGAACAGTTGCGTGCTAATATTGAATTAACAAACCAACTGAACCGCCAGGGCCGTAGGAGGTCCAGAAGGGATGATGTTTCCCGCTCATCCACTGAAAGCTCTGCCTCATCTGACTATCATCATAGATCTACCCGTCCCCGATTGGACGGAAGTCATGCTCAAGCTGCTGGATATCAACCCGCCCTGACTGTCGGACAGTTGAGGGCAGGACCGTCAACCAGCTTCCAAGCTGGGCCATCAGCACGAGGTGGTCGTACTCCACAATATACTACGGACAATCATGTCGCAGCTGCCACAGTAGAAACAAGGGTTGATACCCGACATCTTCCAGATTCAGGTAATCAACAGCGGGGACGTACTTCTGAACCATACGTCCCAGAAGATGCTAAGCCAAGGAGGCGAAACTTGGACCGTCGACAGCGCCCGGTCCAAACTCGCACTGTGGAACCCGACCACACCTTAGCTCAGCATGCTCAAAATGTAGCAATGCCAGACATCTCGACTATGATACGTCAGATGATCCGCGAAAGCCAAGGTCTTACCAACGACGATTGGGGGATTTCTCGAAGTCATACTCCTTTCACGGACGAGATACTATACGCTGAACCTCCTCGGCGATTAAGAATGCCAACTCTCCCTATGTACGAAGGAAATTCTGATCCCAATCAGCACATATTGAAATATGAATGGTCAATGAGCGCCGCAAGGGCCGACGATGCAGTGAAATGTCGAAGTTTCCCCATCTCACTGGGAGGAATTGCAACAATGTGGTTTACAAGATTACCTCCAAGATCTATCTCTTCATTTGACCAATTGGCTAAGAAATTTGTTGAACAATTTCGCATGCATGTCGCTAGACCCAAAGATGTTAACACCCTGTCCAGCGTTACCCAAGCTCGTGGGGAAACACTAAGACGTTACTTGGAGAGATTCTATGCGGCATGTGTGGAGATTAGTAATCCCAACGACAACTCAATTTTAATGGCATTGACAAAGGGAATTGATCCCGATTCCGAATTTGGAAACTGGTTAGCCGGAAAACCACCCGCATCGTTGGACCGTTTCTACTCCAAAGCCGCTCAATTCTTACGGCAAGAGGACGCGAAACAGTCTAGGAAGCAGGACGATGCGAAGCCCGGAAGTGAGGGAATACAAAGCAATGTAGCAGTTAAACAGTCCGGTGACAATTCCGGAAAAGTTCAGTTAAACATACAGAACAAACAAACTCAGCCAAGAGGTAGCAATGGTCAAAATAAGAAGAGAGATCCGAATCCAGGCCCATGGCGTAGGGCTCCGATGTTCGAAAGTTATACACCATTAAATACATCGTTGGAAAATGTGTACCTACAAACTTACAACACCGAACAATATAAGAAACCCGCTCCGAAGAGGTCATCGGAGAGGCAGATTCAAACAGGAAAGTTTTGTAGATTTCACGAGAGTTATGGCCACAATACAAATGACTGTCGACATTTGCAGGACCTCATAGAAAAGCTGATCAGGGAGAGGAAGTTAGATCAATTCGTGCGGGCACCACAGTCTGGTGGTGCGGGCTCGTCAAATCCAAACCGTACACAGGATCAAGAAAGACAAGAGGAACCCGCTCGTACAGGCGGGAAGCTAGTTATCAATACCATAAGTGGTGGTCCTAATCCAGCGGACAGAAGCTGGAGGGAAATTGAGTCGTATGCTAGCTCTATCAGGCATGCGAGCTTCGAATGCTGCAGTAATTGTGAGGATGGAACCCCGGCTAAGCAACAAAAGACGATGTCTGACGATATCATATTTAGAAGCAGAGATGCTGACAAAATCGAAGCTCCAACAATTGACCCACTGGTCATATCTGCCCAGGTTGGTCCTGCTTGGATGAAGAGGATCCTGGTTGACAGTGGGAGTTCTGTAAACATTCTATTCAAACGAGCTTATGATTTGATGAAGATGGAAGCAAAAGACTTGAAACCCTGCCAATCTCGAGTTCACGGCTTCAATGGGAGTGCAACAATACCCACTGGGATAGTGGAACTACCAGTGGAACTGGGGATTGGGGAACGCAGGAGAGTCCGACTGCTGCAATTTGTTGTTCTTGACATCGCTTCACCGTATAATGCATTCCTGGGTCGACCAGCCCTTGCTGAATTCAGGGCAGCCATTGCCCCGTGGTGTTTGACTTTAAAATTCCCAACTGACCATGGTATAGGAATCGTTCAAGGAGATCAGGCAGCAGGAAGATCCTGTTACGTTGCTGAGTTGCGTGAAGCACAGAAGAAGGAGAAAGGAAAGGGTGTAGAGGAATCTCTCTGCGTCCGTTTTACTGATAATTGACAACTAGTGCCTGGGTCCCGGCCCGGGCGCCACTACCAATTCCTTAAAGATCTTGACCCTAGAGATAACGAAGATAAAGAGGAAGTTAAAGAGAATCAAGCGTCTCCAGCCGAACTGACTGTGGACGTCCCGGTCAGTGAGGATGACGACTCAAAAGTACTAAAAGTTGGGTCTCAACTGGGAAAACAAGTACAACAGGAATTGGTTGAATTTCTCCAAGCGAATCTCGATGTCTTCGCCTGGACGCACTCTGACATGTGCGGAATCTCACCGAACATTGCAAGTCACTCCTTGAATATTGATCCGCGACATGTTTCGGTCAAGCAAAAGAGGCGTGGTATGGATCCAGAGAGATCTGCCGCCCTTAAAGAAGAGATTGACAAGTTGCAATCAAATGGTTTCATCCGAGATGCTCTATACCCGGAGTGGGTGTCAAATCCGGTAATGGTTCGAAAACCGAATGGGAAATGGAGAACTTGTGTCGACTACTCCGACTTAAACAAAGCTTGTCCAAAAGATAGTTTTCCACTTCCTCGAATTGACCAACTCGTAGACTCAACCGTAGGCCATGAATTGTTATCCTTTATGGATGCTTATTCTGGTTATAATCAAATACCTATGCATCTACCCGATCAAGAACATACCAGTTTCGTGACCGATCTGGGACTCTACTGTTACAGAGTCATGCCTTTTGGTTTAAAGAATGCCGGAGCAACCTACCAACGCTTGGTTAATCGAATGTTCGCTGACCAGATCGGGAAGACCATGGAAGTTTATGTGGACGACATGTTAGTAAAGTCCCGATTTTCTACAGATCACGTCAGGGATTTAGATTCAATGTTCCGCATCCTACGAGAATATGGAATGAAGCTTAACCCGTTGAAGTGCCACTTTGGCGTTGCATCCGGAAAGTTCCTCGGTTTCATCGTCAACGCTCGTGGGATAGAAGCAAATCCCGAAAAGATCTGGGCAATAAGGAATTTGCAAACTCCGAGGACCATAAAGCAAGTCCAGAGTCTCAACGGGAAGGTAGCAGTGCTAAGCAGGTTCATTTCAAAATCCACTGATAAATGCATTCCTTTCTTTGATCTAATCCGGAAGGGAAAACGAAACTTTGAATGGACCATGGAATGTGAAGGCGCATTCCGATCGCTGGTTCAGCATCTCTCTACGCCATCGATCTTGTCAAAACTGATTGATCACGAGCAATTATATCTTTATCTGGCAGTATCAGAGCATGCGATCAGTGCTGCTCTGGTCCGAGAAGAAGATCGAGTGCAGAAACCGGTCTATTATGTTAGTAAACGATTGACCGGAGCTGAAAGAAATTACCCCAGGTTGGAGAAACTGGCTTATTGCCTGGTCATTGCCTCAAGAAAGCTTCGTCCTTATTTCCAAGCTCATCCGCTTACTGTGTATACCGATCAGCCGTTACGACAGGTCCTCACGCGGCCTGAGACGTCTGGAAGGTTACTCAAGTGGAATATCGAACTGAGTCAATTTGACATTACTTATGCTCCGCGGAAAGCCATTCAAGGGCAAGTCCTAGCTGACTTCATAGCTTAATTTACTGTTCTAGACGACTTACCCGAAACCAGCGAATCTCCTGAATATGTCTGGAAACTTTATACAGATGGTGCATCAAACAATCGGTGTTCGGGCGCTGGTGTTGTACTAGAAACCCCCGAAGGTCGATCCATATGCTATGCTTTGAAGTTTGATTTTCACGCAACCAACAACGAAGCCGAATATGAAGCTCTATTGACTGGGTTAAAACTTGCCAGAGATCTGAGAATTATCGCTATAGAAATTTATTGTGATTCACAGTTGGTTGTGTGCCAGGTACGGGGAGAATATCAAGCAAGAGATCGAAGATTAGCTGCTTATCTAGCCCGAGTTCAAGAAGCACTGGATCAGTTTGATTATTATGCCATTTACTATATACCACGAGACCGCAATCAAAAGGCCGATTCATTGGCAAAGTTGGCCAGCACAGGTGAGGCACAGAAAATGGGGCTCGTCCCCGTCGAAACTTTGTCCTCCCCAAGCATTGATCAAATAAAAACGAGCGATGTGTTTGAAACCTCTCCCTGCAGAGAATCATGGATGACTCCATATCGAAGTTACATTGAGAATGGGATATTGCCTGAGCACCGGAATGAGAAAAGACAAATTCTACGAAAAGCTTCACGATTCATCATACATGATGGGATCATGTATAGAAAAGGTTACTCTGTTCCACTCCTCCGGTGTATCGCTCACGACGAAGTCAAACGAGTGTTACAAGACGTACACGAAGGAGAATGTGGCGATCACACCGGTGGACAAGCGCTTGCTAAGAAAATACTCCGATATGGATATTACTGGCCGACAGTGAACCGAGATGCAGCCAACTATGCCAGAAAGTGCGACAAGTGCCAAAAACACGCTCGAATTCCAAGGGCCCCACCTACCGAGATAACTCAAATGGTCAGTCCCTGGCCGTTCGCTATGTGGGGTATCGATATCATCGACGCTTTACCTCTGGCAAGAGGTGGTGCGAAGTACGCCATCGTCGCAGTTGACTACTTCACGAAATGGGCCGAGGCCGAAGCTCTCGCAACGATTACGTCGAAGAAAGTAATAAACTTTGTAGTCCGCAATATCATTTGTCGATTTGGACTCCCGCATACCATCATCACCGATAATGGGACCCAATTCGAAATTTCGGAGTTCAAGAATTTCTATCAACGGTTTCATATTCATAAAAAGTTCTCTGCAGTCGCACATCCACAAGCAAACGGTCAGGTCGAAGCTGTTAACAAAGTTATCAAATCCATCTTAAAGAAACGACTGGAAAAGGCTGGGGGCAAATGGGTTGATGAACTCCCTATGGCATTATGGGCTTATCGAACAACTCACAAGACCGCAACTGGACACACCCCATTTTCCTTATCTTATGGCTCGGAGGCCGTTATTCCAGTCGAGACAGAAGTATTTTCTCACCGCGTAACTTATTACGATCCAAAAACAAATGCTATATTACTCACTGAATCTTTGGACCTGTTAGATGAGAAACGGGAAGAAGCTGATTTGAGAGCGGCCGCATACCGAAGTCGGGTCGCCCGGTTATATAACGCCAAAGTTCGACCCCGAACCTTTGAACTCGGTGATCTTGTCCTCAAGAGAATCTACCCGGTTCCTTCACACATGAAACCAAATTGGGAAGGACCGTACGTGATTACACAAAGACTTGGAGATGGCACATTCAAACTATCAACCGTGGACGGTCTAGTTTTACCAAGGGCCTGGAACAGCGAGAGTCTCCGTCGCTAGTACATATGACAGGCTTTATTTATTTCATTATGTTTTTTATTCAGCAATTTACTTTTGCATTTCGAAATTAGAATTTGTAATAAGGCAACTAACTTGCCATATTTTCTTATTTCAGCAATAAAATGCCATCTCTTCGAGCCAGAGCTGTGATTCATTAAATACAATGTACAACATCACGATGCACGAAGAGCTAAATTCCATCACATAGTGGGATTTATTCAAGTAGGGAGTGGCTATGAAGCAATCAACCACTCACTAAATGAAACCCGAGCTCGGGGGCAAGCCATCACATCAGGCCAGGAACGGGTTGATACACGACAACCCTTCGCTTAACTCCGTACTCCCAGAGCGCGAGGCGGAGTATAAACATTTCCTAACTCTGTACTCCCAGAGCGCGAGGCGGAGTATAAACATTTTACTTAACTCCGTACTCCCAGAGCGCGAGGCGGAGTATAAACATTTTACTTAACTCCGTACTCCCACAGCGCGAGGCGGAGTATAAACATTCCTTAACTCCGTACTCCCAGAGTGCGAGGCGGAGTATAAACATTCATTCAACTCCGTACTCCCAGAGTGCGAGGTGGAGTACAAACTATTTACTTAACTCCGTACTCCCAGAGTGCGAGGCGGAGTATAAACATTTACAAAATCCCAGAGTACTCCGAGAGCGCGAGCCGGGTACAAACTTTTTACTTAACTCCGTACTCCCAAAGTGCGAGGCGGAGTATACACATTCCTTAACTCCGTACTCCCAGAGTGCGAGGCGGAGTATAAACATTCATTCAACTCTGTACTCCCAGAGCGCGAGACGGAGTATAAACATTCACAAAACCCCAGAGTACTCCGAGAGCGCGAGCTGGGTATAAATATCAACAAACTCCAGACTCCGAGAGCGCGAGCTGGAGTATAAACATTGCTCAACTTCGTACTCCCAGAGCGCGAGGCGGAGTATAAACATACGTCAACTCCACACTTATCCCCAATGCTGGGGGCAGAACCATAACACATAACAAGTTGAAGACAAAAGGGAATAAATTTTCATTTCCACTATCAACAAAAAGAATCTGATTACAAAGTGGTTCAAAAAATTGCTACTAGTGGGAGCCGAATCCACGTCTATACACGGCTATAGAAAAAATCAACAAAATACTACCCTATGCAACAGAAAATTAAAGAAAGAGTTCAATCTTTCTTCTTCCTTATTTTCTTCTTCGGGGTAGCTCCACCAGATCCGCTGCCTGATTTTCCCCTCGACCGTTTGCTCTTTTCGGGCTTGTCCTCCGACAGCGACATAATATCGACGTCTTCCTCAGAGCTTGAGATGACGGAAATTCTTCTTGGAGGACGAGTTGAAGGCATGGGAGCAGTAACAGAGAGTGGGGCAGGAGCAGCTTCAATAACTACAGTACCGCCCGGTGAGATCACCATTAATGGGGCAGGCCTTGACGGATTCATACCAGCAGTCCCTGCTGCCATCTCGGCATCAATCTCAGCAAGAACTTCGTCCTCGCGGGATGCTTGGGCCGCGTCGGATGTACCAGTAGCTAGCATAGATGAACTAACGGCCAGAGCAGCCCCACTCATTGCATCGGACGGATTAACCGAGGGATTGATGGGTTCATTAAGAAGTTCCTCAATCATTTGAGCACTAAAAGAAAACATGTTTGCATCTCCCTCTTCGCCAACCAAGGTAGAAGTCATGATGGCTTCAGTAAGAACAGCCCCTTGTGTTTGATATGGAACTGATAGTGCAAGAGGCGCAGAAACAACGACTTCAGTCACTGAAATGCGACAAAGCGAAGATTGTTAGCCAAGTGCGTTGCTTAAGGTTCTTCACTACTAAAATGCGGGAAGCGTTCAAATACCTTCCTTAGTCTGGACCGGGACATGGGCAGAATCATCGACGGAAGATAATAGCGGTTGGTCAGGATTATATGCAGGAACAGACTGGGGATCTACCACACCAGTGGTTTCGGGCAATGTTGGAATTACAGCTTCAACACTTGCCTCATGATGCGCGATCCCCGAGCCTTCGCCTGTCTCTAGAGATTGAACACCAAGCTTTTCTTTCGCCATAGAAATCACCGCCTCATGAAGGACCTTCCTCTCATCCTCGGTGAGCAAACGCATCTCCAACTCAAAGTCGTCAAGTGTTTCATCTGGATGCGCTGCTCTCTTTTCATCCACCAGCCGGGTCCAGGCGTTGTACAGGATCATGGAGTCATCTCCCAGCCACGCTAAATTTCTGTGCTCCAGAACATTAGCGTTGTACGTGACCAAGAGATCATCAAACTCAGCATCAAGCCTGGACCTCTCCTCCAAAATATTTTCTTGGATTTCTGCTTCCGCAGACTTAGTCTTGACCGCCGCCGCAGCAAGTTCGGCCCTAAGAGATGCTGCTTGGTCGCAAGCCTCTTGTGCAGTGGCGTTTGCGTCATCCTTCTCCTTCACTATTTCGGCAAATTTGGCCTTGAGCTCATTCAGCTCTTTAACGGCTAAGTCTCGCTCAGCTGCAATGGTGGTGTTACGGTGGCCCATCTCTTCTACCGTGGCGCAGTGTTCCTGTTGCATCCTCGCCATTTTGGCCACGACATCCTCATGTTTCTGAAGTGCTTCAAGCTCTGACTTTCGGAGCGTCTCCATTTCAGATTGAAGAACCTGAATAATACGTTTCTGTTTAACAATGTCAGCATCACGCTCAGCAATAATCCTCGCCCGGTCAAAAGCTACCCTCGATGCTTTCGCTGCCGCTTTGTACCACTCCTTATACTGAGCATAGAAGTCACGGATATAATTATGAGCAATGTTCTCAACATCCGGAAGAATTCTTTTAAGATTAGGAGGGAAGACATAAGCATCCATACAAATTTCAGGAAAATCTCTTTTCATTTGCGCAAGTTTGATGGCTCCCTCACTTGTCAACTCAGCCGGAGCTTGTTCTATTATAGCGGCTGTTGTCGGTTCCATTCTTGGCTGCTGAGTATCAGGCCGAGAGGATTGAGAAGGCGGCTGTTGCTGTTGAGAAGGCCCGGGAAGATCAACTGGGACCCTAGGAGGCGGAGGAGAGCGAGATCGGGGTCGGTACTGGTATCCTCGGTCTCTGTCGGAGTAATCATGGCCAGAACGGCCACGCGAGTAATCTCTATCTCTATCATAACGTTCTTGACTTGAATAGCCTCGCCCATGATCCCTATCTGTCTCTCTCCTGCGGGAATCATAAAATGGAGAAGATTGACGCACGTTCCGGAGCCTATCCAAAGTGGAGCCTCTGCCTGACATTTCACCTGCGATAAAAAAGGATTACGGGTTAGGATCCGATAAAGCAATGTTTACTATGCAAAAGTCATGAAGTGCTGTGAAAGTGTGTGTAAATGTGTAAACCCCCAAACCGACCGGAAGTGTTAACCGCACTTAAAGGAAAGGGCTCGTTCATATTTAGGACATCTCGAAATCCCTCCAACCCAGGATTATGAGAAATCGATATATAATCTGGGATAGGAATATCGTCAAGCCCTTTGAAAGAATCTCTCGAATGAGAAGCGGTGGCCTCAGAAATCGTGACTCCGGAAGCAGGAGGAAACACATCTACAGATTTCCCCCCTTGGACTTAAGTTTTTTGGAAACGGCGGCCTTGCCTTTTTGTTTTTCTCCCGATTCTTCAAAGTTTCCCGAGAGATCAGCCATCGGCTCCGAATCTATATGGGTTCTTTCTTCATCACTCGCTTCGGTTATGGTGATTCCGAGCGGTTTCTTCGCCGTTTTCTTCTTCGTTTTCTTCTTGGTTTTCTTCTTGTTCTCCTTCTTGGAGGCAGGCTTTGCCAACCCTTCGATAACTATACTTTGATTGATTTCGATTAGACCGAGAGTTCTTAAGTTATAGTCATCCATCACCGAGTCAATATGTCTTAGCTCACTCGGAACGTCTTGAAGACTTCGGACTATACCCCTGAAGTACGCGCCATCGGGTCTGGAAATAATGGTTGTGAGAGAAATAAGATGTCAATACTAACGCCAAAAAGCAATTGGTCAAGAGAACAGGTTAAGGCACTTACGTCTAGACAACCATCGCCTAGCAAAACCCGGAGGGCATCGAACATAGAACCATTCGTTCTTGAAATAACTCAGTCGGGTCCAGGCTCCGACAACAACTTGGCAATTCCTAACTGCCTCCAAGAATGTAAAAGACGGGCTGTCACCCCTACTCTTGAAGTTAAATATATGTCTAATCTCAGTTGGCCTTGGCGGGCGAAAGAGACAGTCCATAAATATGACGAAGGCACTGTTCAGCAACGCGTGCCCGTTGGGATGAAGTTGTGAAGGAGCGATTCCTAAATATGATAGCATCCCTCTGATATATTGATTGAAAGGAGGGAGAGTTCCGGCCGCGCAAGCATGACGATAGAAAGCTATATATCCTTCGGGCGGATTGTGCGGTCTATCAGCGGCACTGGGTAATAACACATCGTCCAGAGATATGTTATGTTTCAAGCAAATTCGGCCCAATAAGGATTCGGAAATGTTAGATTGGACAGAGTCAACGGGGTCCTTGATAAATATTGCCTCTGGCAATTCATCTGGAGCCGGATCGATCGCATCGGCAGGAATATCGGGAATCTCAAGCACCGGAGGAGTCGAGCTCTGTACCTCTTGTTGTTGGGAGCTCGAAGATTCCATAATTAACTAACTCATCAGAAAGCAATGTTAAGTTCATAAACAGCCCGTGCGTTCCCCAGTGTAGTGTGTATGGATGTGTCGTATAGTACGAGTGCTGTGCGTTACTTAAGCAGATTTTACAGATTGAAACAAGATGTCCATACCTCTGAATCCATCATTGTCGAATTCATTAAAGCTTCGAGTCCATCCGGGCAGCATCGATGCGAAACCCCATCAATACAAACTCCATCGAGTCGAAGCTCCATCGATTCGAGGCAATTGACGGAAAATGAATCAAAGTCACTGAGTCACATCAATTCGAAGTGCCGACTTTAAAACCATCGACTCGTGGAGATATCAAAGATAATCGATTCGAATCATCACCCCGAATCCATTGAAAACAATCGGATGAGGATAAACGCATCGCTCCAAATATAAAAATTACTGCTTGTCTATCTTGTGCAACGATTCAGGAGAGGATCGATACCAAGGGATAATCATAGACAATCATAAAAGCAATGTTTTAACTCGAATCTCAAACCGGTCCAGGAGAGGACCGATGCAGAATTCGATAACAAACCGAACTAACAACGACTTGCGATCACGCAACGTTAACCAAAGTCAAGATAATACATGTATGCACATATCTCTGACTAATGTTCGATCTTTGTCATTTACAGGGATCAAATGTTCATCTCGTCATGACTCAAAGAACTAACACCCAGTCACAATTATACGACGATCAATTACAGCGATACAGAATGCAACTTTCGGTAAAGCATGTCATAGCTGTCCAATGAGAGACTGCAGCTTTTCAAAGCACGTCATGTTTACCCTAGACATACTTTGGGGGGCAAATGTTATCCCGCCTTTTGGCAAGGCCGTGACACCAAGGACTTAGCTAGCAACCGGTGACAGATCGTCTCGAAGATCAGCTACGCGCAAGGATCGCTATGGATATTGATGAAATTTGCCCGAGTCCAGATCGGGCTGCAATCGATAAGGCATGTCAAGCAGGGTAGTAGAAACCAATGTTCCAAATTTCGGGGCAATCCGAGTTCGTATGCTCAAGATATCACCAACGAAAAATGGAGTAGACAGTCCTTAGTTCGAATCCATAGGCGAAGCCTATATTCGAATCCATGAAACACGTATCCATCAAACCGGCATCACCTCAGCATGGTCGAATCCATCAAACGTGTATTGCTTCGAATCCATGAGGAACACCTTTGCTTCGACTCCATCGAGCAAGCCCATGGTTCGAATCCGTCCAAATAGCCGTGCTACAAATCCATCCTCACATTCCCACCTTCGAATCCATCAAGGAGAAACCCTTCGATTACATACAGTTGAGGAAGCTTCGACTCCATACCACTATTGTCTTCGAATCCCAAAGACAGAGGATGCTTCGTATCGATCAGTCATGACTTTCCACGATCGATACGAAGGAGCACGAATTCAATCGGTTCGAAGAAAGCGCGTCTTCGAATCGATAGTCTCGAATCCACCTAGTCTACGCAGCTAAAACCCCGGGTATGACTCAGTAAAACTCGGAGATAAAAGAGGGTTGACCCGAAGCATGCGCGCCACGCCATTGTCTTCGCGCGCAGGAGGATCGATTCGTACGAATCGATTCGAACTAAGATCGATTCGAACCAGGCTAGTCAACCAGAAATGCAATCTTGAATCGATCATAACTTGAGATCTACGCATCCAAATGCTATGAAATTTTCACAGAAGCTTGAGCACATGTTGAAGAATGTCCATACCAAATTTCAGCTCGATTGGACAATTTATTGATCGATTCGAACCAAGGGTCGAATCGATCCCAAAGTGGGCCCGGATCTCCAGATTTAGGCCATGTGGGCCCCCTGACGTAACAGAACTGGTCTCCCCGGATTTTAGGCGAAATATCAGCCTCTTACACCTATAAATAGAGCCCCTGGTCATTCAGAAAAGGGGTCGGACAATTCTAAGCACTAAAGAGCGCCCAGATTCTGCCAGATTTACTCTAGAACACCGCCGTTGCTTTAGATTGAGACTTAGCATATAAATTCAGTTGTATTACATTATAAACTACTGTAATCTTCAAGCATCGAGCAATAAAATCATCAAACTTCATAGTGGATGTAGGCAAAACGCCGAACCACTCTAAATCGCTTGTCTTTGCAACTTATTTTCTGTTATTTGGAGTTTTTGTTAGATAACCCACAGTTTTAATTTTCATTCTTCACTTTTATCTCTTCAAAAACTTCTGAAGAGTGTTGTGCCCATTTTTGGTACAAACATAATTTAAAATAGATTATTCAATAAATAAATACATAAAGCAACAAACAAATCAATATTTAATAATGGATCATTCACATTATATAATCTTATATAATAAAATAAATACATAGAAATGGATAATAAATAGTGTGTATATATTACAGCGAATCATCATCAAACATAGTAAATATTATTTGATGATTCAAAATAGGGATTTACTAAATCTTTATAAATTTTCACATGAATCGTAATATTATTAAAGTACTTTCAACAATTAATGAATATCTCAAAATAACTTGTAAAATCAAATATTACTCAACATAATTAATTCATATTTTTATATAACTAAACACTATATTAAAATAAATATTAACTTTTAAGATAAATTCCAATCTCTTCAAATTATTAAAATATAGATAATTCCAATCTTTCTCTATATATATTCAAAATCATTATTAATTATATTAATATTTCTTAACAACATTTAAAAGTCATTTCATAATCTATTCTTAATTTAATGATTAGGAACTATTTTAAAATAAATATATATAAATAAAATAGATTTGTAGAATGGAAACTAAACACTAAATCATAATAGCTTTCATCTGCATAATAAATAACTCTCAGAAAGTTCGTACTATAATATAAAATAAACATTAAAACCATTCATTAAATACAAATGAATAAATAATGTAAAATTATACAAAACAATGATTCAAAAAATCAAATAGTACAAATTCAGTCGACTGGAATATCACCTCGGTCGACTAGTCTAAGTCGATTGAAGCCATAAAGAAGTCAAGCCATAAAGAAGTTGACTAGTGTTGCTCTCAAATTTTTGATTTTGTACTAGTTCGGTCGACTGAATTTGTTGCTCAGTCGACTGACTCAGGATTTAGTCCACTGAATTTTCCTATTTAGTCCGCTGAATTACTAAAAGTCAGAAAATGACTTTCATGACTTCTTCCATTCGATTCAACTCGAAATCTCTCACTTATTGGTGTTATTTCTCTCTTGTTCACTCATACTTCTACTACATTATGACCATTAGTGATCAATCATATCAATGAAGCACAATTCATGGATGAAGAGGTAGGATTACTACATTGCTAATGTGTAACTTGATCATTGACCAATGATCACTAAATTAAATCAAACATAATTGTGAGTAGGAGAACTCACCTTGATTTGATGATCACTTAGCTCCTATTCCATCCTTGCTTCCCTTTTCATGGTCACCTTACAAATATTTTTCAATTTATTAAGATGATCAACTTGCTTCTCTTGATTACTTGGTGTAGATGGTTGTCAAGATGACTTGATTTGATTTGTATCAATTGTTGTAATTTAATGCTAATTAATTTCAAAAATTATAGTGATGGAGTGTAATTAGAAAGTTAAAAAATTTCTTGTTTTGAAAAATGGAGGGGTATGCTTGTATTATAAAAGTGGGAGAAGGCTCTAGAATTTGAAAATTCTAGAGTTTAAGCTTAACGAAGGCAATTTTTCTTGGGTTTGTATACTAACTAATTGAGCTTGCGAACATTTCTTTTGTTACTTGCTTATATGAAAATAATATTTATGCAACCAAACTTTCGTTCTTTACACGAAAGCTAATTGGGTTGGGTTTTGTATACTAGTGGGCCTTTATATTTATTTCTTTCATATTTAAAATCATATCGAATTAAAATTTAAAGTCTTTTAACACTATAAAATCTTTCTAACCTCTAATTAAATTCCATCCTATTTATTTTAATCTCCTTTATTATAAAATCCCCTAAAATTTTATTTTATCAATTTATTTCAATTTATAATTCAAATTTTCGTATTAAAAAAATATCTAAATAAATTATTAAATCAATTTTCCTTTCAACTAAATTCCTTTCTTTTTAATAAACTATTCTCCATCAATTTCTATAAATAAATTACTTAATTTCATATTAATTCTATTCGAATCTCCATTAATTCATTAATAATTATTATTTAACCATTAATTGATAGCTTCGACAATGGGTTGTTACAGACTTTACCCCTTAAGAAAATTACGTCCTCGCAATTTCTACATAGGGAAATCTATAATCAACTGGACTAATTCTAGCTCATTTACACCATTGGTTAATTTATAATTTACCTCCATAAAATTCAACTCTAAAAAAATCAAATAAAATCAACTCATTTCAAAAATATTCACTTCCAAATTCATTTTAATGAAAAGCCATTTCTAAAATCTATATCTTCTAAAGAATAATTTATAAACTTCAAAATCTCCAAAACAATTATATTACCAAAAGCTTATTTCATAAACTATTTCCTTTCGGAAAAAATTCTCAAACTTTCAGTTTCTAATTAACTTTTAAATTTTCAATTCAAAAATCATAATTAAAAAGGCTTTGACTGCCTAGGGAAAGTACAAGAATATTAACATTAATAAAAGTATATTTCGTAATCAAAACTATCTCAAAACATCAAAACATTATACATATCTACACAACACATGCTTTACTAAAACATTATTTCAAAACTTTATAAACATTTGAAAACTTCTCAAAGCATTTTTAAATCTCTCTAAACTTCTCACATCTTTTCAAAACTTATGACCATATGTCTCGTTCCAATGTTTACCATATCGATAATGTTGGCCAGACACATCTACCAGAATTCATAAAACTCTCAACAAACAAATTAACACTAATTTATTTTCAAAATTTGCTCAAATATTTTGTATACATTCTTTTTGTAAAATCTTGCTTTATAAACAATCATTTTGATAAATCTTCATAAAATACCTCATCTCTAAACATAGATTTTTATCAATAGAGTTTCTAACGAAAATATTTATTTACCTCTATAAAACATTTCCTAATTCCATATATAAATTTTTAAAACCATAAACTTGCTGTAACGGTTCGCTTTTTCGACCCCCCGAATGTCAACACTAATACATCCACGGTATTCACGTGTCGAGCACCTAAGTGCTGTGTAACGACCCGTAAATTTTTAATATTTTTTATTTGTTTTATTAATATATTTAATTGAATTTTGTGAAATTTTAAATAATTAAATTTTGAAATAAAATTTGATATTTGGAATACGTCTAATTAAATATAGCAACTGGTAAATTTTCACCTGATAATATGGAAGTTTATTTTCTAGTGTAATTCTATTTCAATTCCAATCAGTTAAAAATTGATGGTAATAATATGTTTTTCAAACCTGAATATTTTATATAGAAAATTTGTAAATCATCTTCTGAGCAAGACGTCATCCTTCGTTTCGTCAAATTTGGACATCTATTGCTCCGTCGATCTTATTTTCGACGAAATAGCAGCATTTTTGTACCGATTATCGACTTTTGATAGGATGATCGTACTACTGATATCTATGTACCGTTTTGATTGTCTCGTTGTGCTGATCTCCGCAGTATATTCATTCGTGTGTTTTGGTGCCTGGTACGCTGCGGAACCCGTGAAACGGGTAACCGTATCGGTGCGACTTTTTGTTTTGTGACCATTCAATAGCCTGTAGCTTTTCATATTTCTCAGAAATTATCTACCGACATTTATCATTCCAACCCTTTAGCTTTTCGTATCCCCACAAATCAAATTTTTCTTAGCATTATAAAAAAATAAAAATAAAAAATATATGTTAAAGATTTCAGAGCGTCACTCTATTTTTTTTCCTGTAGCAAGCCTTTCTTCCTCCTGTATCATTCCTTGTTTCAAATTTAAGAAACGCATCACCTTCTTCCCCTTCAAGCACCATTCCCTTTGACCGGACCTCCACCCTGTAAATTTTTTTTCCCACCGAGCTCTGCCCCATCCACGCTGCTGGTAGCCGAACTAACTTAGGCGAATGCACACACACCGAACCCCTTCTTCTTACCGAGACTATGTTAGTTTTTATATTGTAAGGTATATATATATTTTGTGTTTACAGTTATTATATATATTTTGATTTTATTTTTGGCTTCAACATGTCATATATAAAAATTTGATTTTTAAGTCTGCTTTGTTTATATATATACCGGTGTACGCATATATATTGTCATGTTTTGCTATATGCAGAAAGGTGTATCCATATATCCAAGTATTGATTCAGAAATGTGTATACATGTATATGTTTTGTTAGCACTGTATATGTTTAGGCAAGCTGCTTCGCATATATTAGTTACGGTATTTTATATATTATAATATATTAGTTGTCCTTGTATTATTTAAAGTACATTTACAAAATGGTGTAGGCTACTCTATTATTATATATATTCGCTTGATATAACAGCTATATAATATGTTCTAATTTTCTGGAATGTTACAGTAAGGTATGTATTGCTTTATAAAAGAAATTATATTTATAATATAATTGAAGTATAATGTCTATATATGTATATTTGTTTATATATACGTATGATTGTTTACAATAATGTAACATGTTAGTATTGATATTTTAATAACAGATATTTTTAAAATATATATAATAAGTTGTATATGATTTGGGTAATAACCTATATATATTATAATCCATATATGTTTATATTTTTTTTAGACCTTGTATGTAGGCACTGTAAGCCTAAGGTATATAATATAAGCAATGTTGTGCAGATAGATTAAAGATATATGTATATATATATATATATATATTTGTAAAAGCATACATGAATCCCACTTTTAAAGCATGTGTATATGAGTTTATAGGCAGGTTTATGATTGCTTTTGTCTTCAAATATCTATATGTTCTTATGTACAGTTCCATATATGGTATGGTGTATTTAGTCTTGTTATACGTGAAAATATATATATATATATATTTAGAGGGTATAATTATCATATGTTTAAGTATAAGTTTATACATATTAGTTTATATATATTCTGTTGGGTATCATATAAATATATATTTCAAAGTTACTGTGTACTGCTCATTAGAATATATATATATGTGTGTGTGTGTGTGTGTGTGTGTGTGTGTGTGTGTGTGTGTGAATAATGTGTTAAGCTATTTTGGTCCCTTTTGTTTACATTACTTACATTCTTTGATATACATAAGTATTCGATTTTGGTTATACCTTTTGATTATAAGTATTGATCTTTAAAAATAATATACATATATCTTTGATTTGAATAATTGCGTTTTAAGAATAATGATTTCGAATTGTATATATATATACTTTATTTTAATATTTTTCATAACTCAAAATATTAATTTTATAATAATATGTATTTTTCCATTTTGAATTGATTTGTTCTCATCAATTCTAATTTATCAGCTTTGTTCGTCGTATTCGTGTCCATCGTGCTTTGCTTCGAAATTCGTGCTTGGATCCGTAACTCATTCCATTGTCTATTCTCTCTGGCCTCGAAAGGTGAGCAATCACTCACGATTAACATTCTTATATTTATTAAATTTGATTTCAATTGAAATGATAATTGAAATATGCTGATGTCAGTTATTTATATTGTTATATATATGCCATCATCTGTATCTGTTCACTTGTGACATCTAACACCATTATCTGTTATTTATCACTGATGATATATGCATGTTACCATTGTTATATTATTATCATATCTGTTATCACTCTGCAAGTTCCCTGTTAGTATAGAATTCACTATGGGTTGAAATGATACATACCCGAACGATCTGTAGAATAGGAGAAAATCGTTATGGGTTGAAATGATAAACCCAAGCGATTTTCATTGACATTGAATTTGGGATTGCAGGTTGAAATGATATATACCCGTATATATTTAAATTGCGGATTGAAATGATAAATATCCGTATCACTTGACCATAGGATAGAAAATTGTATACAGACACCGTTGGTCTATATATAAATATTTTGAAAATGATTTCTGTGGTTTTGAAAAGAAATATATGGTTTTAATAAATATTTATTTTAAATATTTATTATAGTTGATTTAATAAAGTTGATATATATAATATGTTTAAGTATTTATTATATATATATTTTTCATATATAGAGTTTATAATGATTCGGGTTGGAAAGATAAATTTGAAATTGATTCAAAATTATATTTATTTAAGATTTTACTTAAATAGGTTTGATTTGAAATTTATTAAATTTGAAATTTTAAAGATATGTTTTATAACTTGAATTTGATTAAAAGTCACTTAAATGAATATTTCAAACTTATATAAATTTAAATGAGATATTTTGTTTATTTAAATTTGTAAATTGAAGTTGTATTTAGATGTTATTGAAATGATTAAGTAAATATTTCAAAAACTAAATAATAGTAAAGTGAATATGATATATATATGAAATTATCGAAATTAGTTTTGAAAATGTTGAATATATTGACTTTGAAATATATTGAAATTTGAATGGATTATTGTGTGGTTCAAACATGTATTTGAAATCGATAATTTGAAATGGTTTATTAAGAAACTGAATTGAGTTGAAATTTATGAATTGAGATTGAATTTAAATTGAATTTTGGAATTCGAGTTGATTTGAATCGATTTGTGAAATTCGTAGAAGCTATTTTATTATATAAAGTATTTTTAAACTATATCTAAAACTATTTATATTTTACTTTATAAATTATTTTAGTATAAACTATTTTAATATAAATCATTTTCTATATAAATTATTTTATTATAAATTATTTTTAACTTATAACTATTTTATATAAACTATTTTACTATATATGCTAATTTTAATATCTAAACTGTTTAAGAAGAAAGTGTTATGGATTCCAAAATGTGATGATTTCAAGCTATGATTTCAAAGCTTTATGAATTTCAAGGTTGTGAATTCCAAAGTGTTTTGATTTTAAAAGACTTATGATTTCGAAAGCGTTATAACTTTGGAAAGTGATATGATTTTGGAAATGATATATTGAAGTGAAAATGATATCATATTGATATGGTTTTGAAATGAAAATGATATTTTGGGTATGAAGTATAAACTATTTTTAAATGACCACGGTGTTATAATAACGATTGGTTGTTAAAGAGACCAGGATCGGATATGGGCATACTCTCTGTCGATACCGAAAACCACTTTAACAACTGTGTACGCGGTGGAGATTCCAGAATGAAGTAGGATGGTGGCGACGATCCTATATGAGGTATATACATGGACCCGACTCCCGTGAGTTGGCATAAGGTGGCTAAAACATGAGCAATTGACGGGCTAATGAGGTAGCACCTCTGATCGGACACACTCCATCGTATGCCATTCTATTACTTTGTGATTGATTTGGTGCGCACCTTTGGATTTCGGGAGTGTGGATCGAGGTGGACGGTAGTGGCTGCTATGCGTTACCACCGGCCCGAAAGTGTAATTGGTATATCTACCCTGGCATTGCCTAGTTGTGCCGTGTCACCTACCCTAGCATGCCTTATACGAGTTTGATTTGTGTCGTACCTATGGAGTATCCTCTAGTAGCCTCATGATCTGGAGGTATTACGGTACTATATAGACTATTGGCACTATAAAATGTGTTAAGGGGGATATGGGTAACGCCTTAACGCTATTTTTAAATAGTTTACTTTACTTTAGACATTATTATAATAGCGTATATTACTACATAGTAGATAGTTTAACGGATCCTTAGAGGATGGTTATCCCAAACATCCTTTGAGTTACTTGTATTTCAGTTGATATTTCACTTGAGTTGGATTTATTAATATAAGAATGTTAATCCCGACTCGAGTGTTTTGTGTTTTGCTTTACGCTCGGGTTAGACTGAGTGGCACAACATTTGAGACTCACCTTTGGAGTTGGAGCTTCGCTTAGAGATCCATCTATCTATCCAGCTTTCTGTTATTTAGTTGATTCCAGTGATGTATTCAGATTTTGTATTTGACTATTGTATTGAGGCATCTATGTATTCGAGACCTCTGTTGTACCTTATTTAACTCTGTTATATATACATAGTAGCTTCATGAACTACTATTCTTTTGTTTCCGCTGCATTATTTTATATTACTCCGTGTTTGTGATTCTATGATTATTTATGTACTGTATATGTTGAGTTTTGCCAAATATAAATTAACAATCTGATATTTTGAGCAATTCAAGTCCGGCATGTGCGGATGCAAATGGTTGAAAATTTCAGGTCGTTAGTTGGTATCAGAGCTTTGGTTTTAGGCAAAACTCTACATATGGAGTAGATATAATTACAGAATCACTTTCGTTCGGTCTTGAATTCCTTCTTCTTCGATTCGGTTTTCTTTGAATTTTGGAACGTTCCCTTCGGTTCCAAAGTCCATTCTTGTCCCCTTATTCGTGTCTTCTTGATTCTGGAGTATCCCATAACTCCACTTCGAATGATCTCTGTAATAAATCGGCGGTCTCTCCAATATTTGAATGATTTGTAAAGGGGTGAAACTCCTTTACAATCAGTATTGATTCACCGGAGATTTCTGTATCCTCGGTTTACGATGTTGTTATCTTTTGCTATACTCAAATTCTATCTCTGGCAATCGAATGTCGATTTGCCCCAGAATTCTACCTCGATCTTAATTTTTGAAGTCACGGTTGACCCGGTTAAGGTTTCCCGCGATTTATATAAGTCTATCCATTTCCCTATTTCGCAATTTGATTGTCTTATCTCCCTTTCGAGCCTATCTATATTTAGTTAGAATTCTCTTTGATTAGAGTCCCGTTGATTTTGAATCTCTATCCTTGTTCTAGAATTTATTCGTGAATAATCGAGTGAGGGAGTGTATTTGTAATTAATATTAAAATGTTTAGTGTGTTGTTTGAGTTGTTGATGTTGATTTGGATTTTCGATCGATTCGTTTGATCAACGCTATCGATAGGATTTCCAAAACACTTGAACTGAGCAAACTGACACAATATTATTTTCAAATTTGGTAAATGAAATAAATTTGTATGATTATATTATAAGTATATAAGTAAAATTTTCTGGAATTTAAAAAGTTAATAAAATTGGTTGTTTGAAATGATAATATTTGATTATCATTTAGTTCTATAAATGAATTTATAAACATGGTTTATAAATTGATTTGGAATTGAAATGAATTTAAATCAGGAATTTGGAATTTAATTTCTGGTAATTTCAACTTTGGCTTTAAAGTTTTAAAGTGTATATTATTCAAAGTATTTTCAAATAGAAATGGTTTTCAAGAATTTTTAAGTTTAAATCAGTACTCTCCTATTTTATCGGTGGAAAATAATTTCGGTGATAACTGCAGCATCATCGACATTTATTTTCGAGTTTCGAGTGGAGAGACCATTCAGTAGCTTTGCTATACTTTTGTTTTGAAAATAAATTTGATTTGAATTTCTTTAGTATAACTTGATTTATATACATATAGATATCTGATTATAGATTTGATATATGTATATATATATATATTTATCTCTAAATTACTTGAAGTTAATCAGAAATTTAATTCTTAAAATTATGTTAAAGGTGATTTTAATTATAAATGAAGCCAAAATTTTGAATAAATATTTAAATTTGAAATAATTGAGTTAGGAAAAGTTTATTTTTATAATACCCAATTTCATTCTAGTACAACTTACCTAAATTATTCAAAAGTTGAATATGTAATTGGATAATATATAATATGAAATGTTTTATAAATAAATTTGAGTGTTTATAATAAATGTTATACACTTGACTTTTAATTATAAACTGTTAATAGAGATAAATAAAATAATAAGTTGATTGAATAGTAAATGAGACAAATTAAATAAAATTTTGTTTTAAAAGAAACCTTTTTGTATCAAATATTAATAAACTGAACCTAAATCAACTTAATGTAATACCATGAACTTAAAATCTGCTGTTGAATATAAATTAATTTAAATTGAAATTTATATGGATTTAAAGTAATTATTTTTATTTTCAATCTATTTTCTTTCTGGTTGTTTCTATTCTCCGACCACCTTCCTTTTCGGGGACGAAAAGTTTTGAGTGGGGGAGAGTGTAACGACCCGTAAATTTTTAATAATTTTATTTGTTTTATTAATATATTTAATTGAATTTTGTGAAATTTTAAATAATTAAATTTTGAAATAAAAATTTGATATTTGGAATACGTCTAATTAAACATAGCAACTGGTAAATTTTCACCTGATAATATGGAATTTTATTTTCTAGTGTAATTCTATTTCAATTCCAATCAGTTAAAAATTGATGGTAACAATATGTTTTTCAAACCTGAATATTTTTCTATAGAAAATTTGTAAATCATCTTCTGAGCAAGACGTCATCCTTCGTTTCGTCAAATTAGGACATCTATTGCTCCGTCGATCTTATTTTCGACGAAATAACAGCATTTTTGTACCGAGTATCGACTTTTGATAGGATGATCGTACCACTGATATCTGTGTACCGTTTTGATCGTCTCGTCGTGCCGATCTCCGCAGTATATTCATTCCTGTGTTTTGGTGCCCGTTACGCGGCGGAACCCGTGAAACGGTTAACCGTATCAGTGCGACTTTTTGTTTTGTGACCATTCAATTATGTGACCATTCAATAGCCTGTAGCTTTTCATATTTCTCAGAAATTATCTGCCGACTTTTATCATTCCAACCCTTTAGCTTTTCGTATCCACACAAATCAAATTTTTCTTAGCATTATAAAAAAATAAAAATATAAAATATATGTTAAAGATTTCAGAGCGTCACTCTATTTTTTTCCTGTAGCAAGCCTTTCTTCCTCTTGTATCTTTCCTTGTTTCATATTTAAGAAACGCATCACCTTCTTCCCCTTCAAGCACCATTCCCTCTGACCAGACCTCCACCCTGTAAAATTTTTTTCCCACCGAGCTCTACCCCATCCACACTGCTGGTAGCCAAACTAACTCAGGCAAACGCATACACACCGAACCCCTTCTTGCCGAGACTATACCAGTTTGTATATTATAAGGTATATATATATATATTTTGTGTTTATAGTTATTATATATATTTTGATTTTAGTTTTGGCTTCAACATGTCATATATAAAATTTTGATTTTTAAGTCTGCTTTGTTTATATATATACCAGTGTACGCATATATATTGTCATGTTTTGCTATATGTAGAAAGGTGTATCCATATATCCAAGTATTGATTCAGAAATGTGTATACATGTATATGTTTTGTTAGCACTGTATATGTTTTGGCAAGCTGCTTCACATATATTAGTTACTGTATTTTATATATTATATTATATTAGTTGTCCTTGTATTATTTAAAGTACATTTATAAAATGGTGTAGGCTACTCTATTATTATATATATTCGCTTGATATAACAGCTATATAATATGTTCTAATTTTCTGGAATGTTACAGTAAGGTATGTATTGCTTTATAAAAGAAATTATATTTATAATATATTTGAAGTATAATGTCTGTATATGTATATTTGTTTATATATACGTATGACCGTTTACAATAATGTAACATGTTAGTATTGGTATTTTAATAATAGATATTTTTAAAATATATATAATAAGTTGCATATGATTTGGGTAATAACCTATATATATTATAATCCATATATGTTTATATAGATTTTTTTAGACCTTGTATGTAGGCACTGTAAGCCTAAGGTATATAATTTAAGCAATGCTGTGCAAATAGATTAAAGATATATATATATATATATATATATATATATATATTTGTAAAAGCATACCTGGATCCCACTTTTAAAGCATGTGTATATGAGTTTATAGGCAGGTTTATGATTGCTTTTGTCTTCAAATATCTATATGTTCTTATGTACAGTTTCATATATGGTATGGTGTATTTAGTCTTGTTATACGCGAATATATATATATAGAGAGGGTATAATTATCATATGTTTATGTATAAGTTTATACATATTAGTTTATATATATTCTGTTGGGTATCATATAAATATATATTTCAAAGTTACTATGTACTGCTCATTAGAATATATATATGTGTGTGTGTAACTCAAAATATTAATTTTATAATAATATGTATTTTTCCATTTTGAATTGATTTGTTCTCATCAATTCTAATTTATCAGCTTTGTTTGTCGTATTCATGTCCATCGTGCTTTGTTTCGAAATTCGTGCTTGGATCCATAACTCATTCCATTGTCTATTCTCTCTGGCCTTGAAAGGTGAGCAATCACTCACGATTAACGTTCTTATATTTATTAAATTTGATTTCAATTGAAATGACAATTGAAATATGCTGCTGTCAGTTATTTACATTGCTATATATATGCCATCATTTGTATCTGTTCACTTGTGACATCTGACACCAGTATCTGTTATTTATCACTGATGATATATGCCTGTTACCGTTGTTATATTATTATCATATCTGTTATCACTCTGCAAGTTCCTTGTTAGTATAGAGTTCACTATGGGTTGAAATGATACATACGCGAACGATCTGTAGAATAGGAGAAAATCGTTATGGGTTGAAATGATAAACCCAAGCGATTTTCATTGACATTGAATTTAGGATTGTGGGTTGAAATGATATATACCCGTATATATTTAAATTACAGATTGAAATAATAAATATATGTATCACTATTTTACTATATATACTAATTTTAATATCTAAACTGTTTAAGAGGAAAGTGTTATGGATTCCAAAATGTGATGATTTCAAGCTATGATTTCAAAGCGTTATGAATTACAAGGTTGTGAATTCCAAAGTGTTTTGATTTTAAAAGACTTATGATTTCGAAAGCGTTATAACTTTGGAAAGTGATATGATTTTGGAAATGATATATTGAAGTGAAAATGATATTGTATTGATATTGTTTTGAAATGAAAATGATATTTTGGGTTTGAAGTATAAACTATTTTTAAATGACCATGGTGTTATAATAACGATTGGTTGTTAAAGAGACCGGGATCGGATATGGGCATACTCTCTGCCGATACCGAAAACCACTTTAACAACTGTGTACGCGGTGGAGAATCCAGAATGAAGTAGGATGGTGGCGACGATCCTATATGAGCTATATACGTGGACCCGACTCCTGGGAGTTGGCATTAGGTGGCTAAAACAGGAGCAATTGACGGGCTAATGAGGTAGCACCTCTGATCGGACACACTCCATCCTATGCCATTTTATTACTTTGTGATTGATTTGGTGCGCACCTTCGGATTTCGGGAGTGTGGCTCGAGGTGGGCGGTAGTGGCTGCTATGCGTTACCACCGGCCCGGAAGTGTAATTTGTATATCTACCGTGGCATTGCCTAGTTGTGCCGTGTCACCTACCCTAGCGCGCCTTATACGAGTTTGATTTGTGTCGTACCTATGGAGTATCCTCTGGTAGCCTCCCGATCTGGAGGTATTACGGTACTATATAGACTATTGGCACTATAAAATGTGTTAAGGGGGATATGGGTAATGCCTTAACGCTATTTTTAAATAGTTTACTTTACTTTAGACATTATTATAATAGCGTATATTACTACATAGTAGATAGTTTAACGGATCCTTAGAGGATGGTTATCCCAAACATCCTTTGAGTTACTTGTATTTCAGTTGATATTTCACTTGAGTTGGATTTATTGATTTAAGAATGTTAATCCTGACTCGAGCGTTTTGTGTTTTGCTTTACGCTCGGGTCAGACTGAGTGGCACAGCACTTGAGACTCACCTTTGGAGTTGGAGCTTCGCTTGGAGATCCAGCTATCTATCTAGATTTCTGTTATTCAGTTGATTCCTGTGATGTATTCAGATTTTGTATTTGACTATTGTATTGAGGCATCTATGTATTCGAGACCTCTATTGTACCTTATTTAACTTTGTTATATATACATAATAGCTTCATGAACCACTATTCTTTTGTTTCTGCTGCATTATTTTATATTACTCTGTGTTTGTGATTCTATGATTATTTATTTAATGTATATGCTGAGTTTTGCCAAATATAAATTAACAATTTGATATTTTGAGCAATTCAAGTCTGGCATTTGCGGATGCGAATGGTTGAAAATTTCAGGTCATTACATGCTGGGAGAATAGTACGTTAGGGTAAAGAAGAAAAATAGAAAATAGAACAAGAAAGAAGAACACAATATCAGAATCCCACATGCGGAACGATAATATATAATATCTCAAAAAGTCTTTACCAAAAAGAAATTTTTTATATACGTATATCAATTAGAGTAAACTAATTTACCATCGGCCTTGATAGTATAACAGCCTGTCCTCACAAATGCTAATAGATACAGATCAAGTAATGCAACGGAAAACAAATACGGTAGTAAATCATCCAGCTCCTCTCCAAGAGCTCCAATGAACCACAGCTAAATCTGAAAACATACTCGAGCCGACACGAGCATTATAAGAAAATAACACCCGAATTAGTCTAGTAAACCTGCATGAGAAAACTCAAATCATATGGATTACAATATTTGTAAACCCTTCAAATGTAAAGGTATCTCATAAGACCATGCCACCAATAAACGTGGATGGGCTTTCATCTTACGATAACCATACCATTTCTATTATAAAATTCAGTATATTATAATAATGTCTAAGATGTGAAATATAAATAATCACGTAGCTATGATGCATATGTACATCACAATAATAGGTATACAATCCAAACCGTTAAGGCGCGTTCGCTAATTGTATTGGATTCCACGGAGATGCCCTCAGTATTTCGAGATGGGTCCCTCTACAAAAGGATAAGAAATATCCTTCTGAGCATTGTATATCTCTAGATCAAATATACTATAGGAAAAACATAGCTGGTCCACACCCGAGCAAACGGCATGGGTCACATCACTCCCGCATGCATATTCGTAAGTGTCACTAGAATGGAGTGTGTGCACCCTTTAAGTTAGCTAAACCTTATAGGATATGTCTCACATCTCTGGTTTCTGTAATTACCGATGGTAAAGTCACATTCAACATCCCAACACATGAGTCACGACTCAAATAGATCTCGACACACGAGTCCCCAACTCGAACAAATCTTGGAACCACACAAGATTCTCATATCTCAATAGATCTCAGAATCACACATGGATTCCTCAATAGATCTCGAAATCACACATGGATTCCCACATCCTGAATAGATCATGAACAACTACATGTATTCGAGCATCTCAAACAGATCTTGAATCTCCACATAGATTCTAGCATCTCAAACCAATCAAGAACCTCATCTAAAGCATAGAAAATGTATATGGTTTTGGAGTGGTTACAGTTTCAAGTAATCTCATATAAGTACACTCCCCTGCTTACTGGGCACTCCAAAACTAATCGATCGATTTTTGGTAAACTCAACTTCGGTTCTATGGGAAATAAAGACAATACATAAGAGCAAAGACCACCACCTAACCGCTTAATCAAATGGGTTTCCTTATCATTTGTCATAGAGGAGAAAAACGAGTTTATACGTACAATATAACATCACCGAAGATAACTGTACCATATAATTTTCGTGTTTCTTCTAGATATTTTCAGAGTTATATTTTGGTCAATTTCAATAATAATGAGAGTGATAACATACGAAAACTAAGTCCCTTATACTATCCATAAACAAGTAACACACAAAATACGATCAAAACACACAAGCATGGTCAAGTCATGTAAATGACTTCCAATCCCCTTTTTAATTAATCTTCCTTTATTAATTAACAACCACTTGTATTAGTAAAACTCCTTTTTACTCAGTAAACTTCTTTATTAACGAAACCTCATTTATTGATTAAACTTCACTGTTTAATTAAACTTCCATATTCATTTCTACACATTCCAATACCTCTTAAAAGTATTTATGTACTTATCTCAACCATATGAGTATATTTACAAATCAATTTCAAAGGGCTTAAGATAAATGTTACTAAAACATTGTCACTACAAACCCAAAACCATTTCACTTATGATTACCATTAAGATATTCTTTTCAAAGATCTATTTACATTCATAAGTATAATCAAAACGAGTTAAAGACAAATGTTATTAACACATTATAATAACAAACCCAAAACCAATTCTTACTTGTTATTCTCTTTAAAATTCCATTATTAAAGATCTAAGTATTTTCCAAAAATATTTAACAATATTTTACCTTTTTAAAATATTATTCAAGGGTTTAAAAATGAATGTTACTAAAACATTGTTTATAACAAACCCAAAACACTTCACTTAATCATTATCTTTAAAATTCCCTTTTAAAGATTCAATTACTTTTCAAAAGTATAGTTATATGGGTTAAAAAGAATGTTGCCCAAGCATCATTACTATAACCCAAATCGCTTTTGTACTTGCCATAAGCTTTGAAACATTAATTTAAAGCTCAAAGTACATCTTCACTTAAATAAGATAATATACCCTTTTAATCAATTTTAAAAAACCATCCATTATAACATAAGTGTTATAATCTAAAAACTCTTTTATATTCTTTTATAAATACTAAAATACCTTTCCAATTTTCTAAATATACTAAAATACCTTTAAAAAGATATATACATACATGCATATTTATTTATTTATAAAACAAAGATATTTAATAAAATACTATAAACAATTTGAAAGATATTATAATATAAAAGTCTTTTATTTCTTAAATAAATTCTTTAACAAATTTTTTCAAAACTATATATACCAAAATATACTTTTAAAGTACTTATACTATACTTTAAAACATTTATTTAGAACACCACTTAAAATACTTATTTTATAATTTATTTAAAAACCATAAAAACCTTTTATAATTTAAAACCGTTACCTTAAAAATCCATAAATGATCATCGGCAATATATTTAAACCTTGAGATTTTTCGATAATGAGTATGTTTACAGTACTTATTAAAAATATGGAGAAGCCTTAGGACGTCATCCAAAGTTAATTTTAAAATTTGATTACAGCGATTTCAAAGTGCACCTATAGCAACCTTTTCGCTTCCACCGTTTACAACATCCATTTCCAATTCCTACGAATGTCCAAACCAATTCCTCTATGTCAAACACACCGAAACGTATGTAGCCAAGCATGCATACATACATACATACATACATACATACATACATATATATATATATGCATAATATATCACAATTTATCCAATTTAAAATATATCAAATATCAGGAATTTCAAAGCATATTTAAAATGATTATATCGCTTCAAACATTCATAATATAATTTCCAACTTAATTAAATAGCAATATCAAACATAAAAACAAGTAGTCTGGGCCATGATACATGTTATAGATGATTACAAGGGAGATTATACTACATAAGAATGTTTTCACATGTTTTACAAAACAAGGCGGGGTCTAAAAGTAATAACTTGCATTGTTCGTTATACTATTTCTGTTTTAATACAACAACAATTATATACACAACAGTTTTCAATCACCTAGCGAGTAAATTCACCAAAGTTCTAGTCAATGCTTACGCATTTGGAATAATCCAAACTCGAATGCCATTCAATTTTAGCTAAAAATTCCATTAGCTCCAAACTCGACGAATCCAACTCCATTGTGTAGATATCATTGATACGAGTCCAACACAAAAGACCGCGTTCAAATCCGACCTCGTATGAACAAAATACGAATTAATGATCATCTTGAAATTAATTAATTTATAAATCACTTAAACAATTAGGTAATTAACATAATTACCCTTGCTAACCATGTTTTAAATGCTAATCTTTCCTTATTCAAACCTAGGCTGCAATTTTCAACTCTTTACCTCCATTCATTCACATGCCGCCGTCGCCATGTTGCTCCAGCCACCGCCGCTCGCCTCTTGCCGACAACCCTCGTCATCCTCGACCCAATGCCACCAACCTTGCCTCCTCCCATCGCATCTAGCTCCCCGATGAACCCAACATTGACGCCGCCGATGGACCCAGATCCTCGTCGCCTTGCTCCATCATTCGACGATCCATCACCGGCGATGAACTCCCTAGGCCACGTTGCAACCTTTTCATGTTAGACCCCCACCTAATTTGGCCTCTAGTAGCCAAAGCAATCTCAGCCATTGGATTTATGGGCTATTGTTAGGGCATGGATTCTAAGTATGGGGAATAAAAGAAAAATGGAGTCCTTTTATAGAAAATATCTCCGACACTATTCACCTTTAAAAATCATGAACTCCAGACCAGGCATGCTCAATGGCATTCTCAGCCAAATACCCATGTTCCGAACTCAAAGGACTATTCCCAGGACCTAATTCTATCGAACACAAAAGTTAGCTTTTCGAGTCGCTCAATTTACGAACTGAACTCGACCCTCTAACTCAAAATCAAACAGTCGGAATATATCGATGCTACTACTCATTATGGCTCGCTCGGACCATCCAGACCCAATGGGAGTGGTCTCGAGTCCTAAAAAGTCCGTCTGCGAAAATCGAATTTTTAGCTCATCGATAAATGAATCACTTTAATAGTCTAAATATTTTCCCAATTGAAAATTATGGAAAAATCCTATATATTCATTTAAAAATATGTCATTAAAACTAGGTCATTTTATTAACAAATGATTTCTTAATTTTTATTACATTTGAATCAAAATTGAATATTTAAACATATTAAATATTCCTATTCGAAACGTTAAAAATTTTCGGATCATTACATTCTTCCCCCTTAAAGAATTTCGTCCCCGAAATTCTCAGAGGAAGAAAATGTCTTCTCACCCTTAGGCTTTTAAAATCAATTAGTTGAAATGGGTTATTAAACTTTTAAAATCCCATTTCTTCAGAAAATTTCGGCAACACCTCCTTTACGCGGCTAGGTCCAAAAAAAATCACAATATTAATATAAGCTCATATCTAAAAACCTCCCATATTTGGAGACATAGAAAACATACCCATTAAGCATAAACACGTATCATTTGTCAAGCAATCAAACTCTATTCATGAAACCAAAAGCAACAAGCTAGCATTTGTTCCCATATGTCTGAATTTCACTTACATAACTCAAAAGAGAGTCAGGCTGAAAAGAGAGCAATACATAGGTATTTCTATCATAAGCACAAGCAACATAAACAATATAACAACCATATGCAATAAAAGAAATCATCACACATCCATACTTAATAGTGTTTAGGATTACTGGTAAACAAAGCTAACGAAACATATCATACAAACATATTAAAGCCCGTACGATGTGCATATATCATCCATACACAATATCAAATCCGATCACTAACTCGATCGCATAAATTCCACTTCTGAACTAGTATATCTCATTTGACCCCTCTAGAGCGGACTCTGATCTAGTTCATTGATTAGAAACCTCTATTCTCCTCACATAGCCATATATCATGATAGAAAAACTTAAGATCATATCAAAAATTCGTATCAATTGTTTTCCATCAAAATTCGAGTGAAAAAAATCCTAACTTGGACTGGTGTAAATCACCCCGAAATCCATGCACTCGAATCCTAGATCAAAAACCGATATGCAAATAAAATGATCTACGTACAACTTACGTACTCTATTTAATTGGCTTCTTAACTATACCATTTATTTTCATATTTTTTTCCACATTCAATTTCACTTAGTATTCCTCATTAAATACTAAAATCATGTATGAATCATTTCATAAAATTAACTTTAACTTATTAAACATTGTATAACTTAAATTCATATTCGTATAATACTCAACCACATCCTTAGAGTATATCTAGAAACGTCCAATTCATTTTACTTAACATGGATATTCAATCAATTTAAAACTAGTTTAAGTTCTACTATCTCCATTAATGACTTAAAAAAACTCATCTTTTATATTTTCACAAAATACTTAGCTTTAAATTCTATAACAAATTTCGAAGTTTTGACTATCCAGAATCATCGAAAATTCCATTTCATTTCAACAAATGAAAATATTGAATATCGTATCATAATGAGATACACAAATCAAACTACTCTAATGCATAGAATACATGAGTCCATAATATATCTGAACGGAAAACTTAAGAACTAAACACTCGATTTTTATTTCAAATTATTTGAAATAATAATATATACATCTTTTGTAACAAATCGCACTTCCGGGATTTAAACAAAAATCTGTTTTACCAAAACAACTTGATAGCATAGCTACTATAGTAGCATCCCCCACTTTGAAACATGAAAATAAACGTCGATGATGCTATAGTCATCACCATAATTATTTTCTAGCGACAGAAGTGAGTTCGATACATCCAAACCATGCCTTTTGGACTTAACCAAAATCATCACCAAAACGGTATCAAATACTTTGTGAATATCACTAGTACCTGATATCAATTACATAAACCAATTCCCAAATATTTACTTTCAAATAATACTAATATTATTTTTCAGAAATCTTAGAAAATCAATTTCTAAAACAATGGGATTTAAGTTCTCAAATTCTCGGTTTAAATCCTTTTCATATTTATAACTATACTCATTAACCATACTTATATAAGTCACTTTCCTATATAAAACTATTGCACAAGTGTTTATTTTAAAATATCTTATCTTTCTCAAAGTCTTTTATAAACAACTTTCATTAAACTCAAATTTATCCCAACATTATCACCGAATACCTTACATTCAAACTATGAAACTAAATTCACAATTTATTTATTCCAATGTTCCAACATTTACTATCCACCCAGCCGATGCAATGAAAAGGTAAAACTACTTATTAAATGGTCGACTACAACTAATTGAACAATAAATGATAATGATCGAATATTATCATTTCCTAACAAACAAGCACATTATTAATAACTACATAAATTTTATGAAAATTATTCTTTTATGCATAAAATATAATCCTGGGTAATTATTTAATTTATCAATATCAAGAAAATATTGTGTCGGTATTCCTTGTTTAAGTGTTTGGAGATCCCTATCAATAACGATAGCAACTCGTATTGATCATAATCCATAAGCCACTCAATAGACCAATCAACACAATATAAAATATTTTTATAACAATAATAAATACGCACTCTCTTTTATATACTACACTCGAATCATAATAAGGCATTCCATTACCCTATCTCTGAATAAGTTAACCCACCAAAACCAAGGTTCTTGCTTAACCTTCAGCTCTGACACCACAAGTAACGATCCTCCTTTTTGACCCCCAAATGACACTAATACATCCACAATATTCATGTAACGAGCACCCAAGTGCCGAAAAGATAGAACGTTAGGGTAAAGAAAAAGGAAACATAATAAGAAAGAAGAATACAATATCAAAATCTCACATGTAGAACGATAATATATAATATCTCAAAAGGTCTTTACCAAAAAGAAAACCTTGATATACGTAAGGAAACGGAAAATAAGTACGGTGGGAAATCATCCAGTTTCTCTCCAAGAGCTCCAACAAACCACAAATAAATCTGGAAACATACTTGAGCTAACCCGAGCATTATAATAAAATAACACCCAGATCAGTCTGGTAAACCAGCGTGAGAAAACTCAAATCATATCGATTGCTATATTTATAAATTCTTCAAACGTAAAGGTATCTCGTAAGACTACGTCGCCAATAAAAACGAATGGGTTTTCATCTTACGATAACAAAACCATTTCTATTATAAAATCCAGTGATATTATAATAATGTCTAAGGTGTGAAATATAAATAATCATGTAGCTGTTATGCATGTAAGTGTACATCACAACAATAATAGGTATACAATCCAAACCGCTATGTAACGTTCGCTAATTGTATAGGATTACCCGTGGTGCTTTGAGTATTTCAAGAATGGTCCCCTACACAAGGATTAGAGATATCCTTCCGAGCATCTATATCTCTAGATAAAATATACTATAGGAAAAACATAGCTGGTCCACACCCAAACACATGGCACCGGGTCACATCACTCCCATATGCATATCCGTAAGTATAACTAGAATGGAGTGTCTGCATCCTTTAAGTTAGCTAAACCCCATAGGCTATGTCTCTTATCTCTGGTATTATTACCGATGGTGAAGTCACGTTCAGCATCCCAACACATGAGTTACGACTCAAACAGATCTCGACACACGAGTCACCAACTCGATCAGATCTCGGAACCACACATGGATTCCCATATCTCAATAGATCTAGGAATCACACACGGATTCCTCAATAGATCTCCATGGATTCCTCAACATATCCTGAAATCACACATGGATTCCCACATACTGAATAGACCACGAACAACTACATGTATTCGAGCATCTTAAGAAGATCTCAAATCTCCACATAGATTCCAACATCTCAAACCAATCAAGAACCTCCTCCAAAGCAAAGAACATGTATATGGTTTTGGAGTGGTTATGATTTTAGGTCATCTCGTATAAGTACACTCTCCCGCTTTTCGAGCACTCCAAAACCAATTGATCAATTTCCAGTAAACTCAACTCCAGTTCTGTAGGAAATAAATAGACAATACGTAAGAGCGGAGATCACCTTCTAAGTGTTTAAGCGGATGGGTTTCCTTATCGGTGTCCTAGAGGAGCAAAACGAGTTTATACGTACAGTATATCATCACTAAAGATAACTGTACCATGTAATTACTATGTTTCTAGAGTTATATTTTGTTCTATTTCAATAATAATGAGAATGATCACATACGGAAACTAAGTCCCGAATACTATCCATAAATAAGTAACACACAAAGCACGATCGAACACACAAGCACGATCAAGTCATAAAAACGACTTCTAATCCCCTTTTTAATTAATCTTCCTTTATTAATTAAAAACCACTCTTACTAGTAAAACTCTTTTTTACTCAATAAACTTCTTTGTTAACGAAACCTCATTTATTAATTAAACTTCACTATTTAATTAAAACTTCCATATTTATTTCTACACGTTCAAATACTTCTCAAAAGTATTCATATACTTATCTCAACCGTATAGGCATATTCAAAAATCAATTTCAAAGGACATAAGACAAATGTCACTCAAATATTGTTAGTACAAAAACCATTTCACTTATGATTATCTTTAAAACATTCATTTCAAAGATCTATTTACATTCATAGGTATAATCAAAATGGGTTAAAGACGAATGTTATTAGCACATTTTCACAACAAACCCAAAACCAATTCATACTTTTTACTCTTTGAAATTAAAGATCTGAGTATTTTCCAAAATCGTTTAACAATATTTTATCTCTTTAAAATACTATTCAAGGGTTAAAAATGAATGTTACTAAAACATCGTTTACAATAAACCCAAAACAGTTCATTTAATCGTTATCTTTAAAACTCCATTTTAAAGATCCAATTATTTTCAAAAGTATAGTTAAATGGGTTAAAACAAATGTTGCCCAAACATCATTACTATAAACCTAAATCACTTTTGTACTTTCTATTAACTTTGAAACATTCATTTAAAGTTCTAAGTACATCTTCTCTTATTAAATAGGATAATATACCTTTTTAATCAATTTTACAAAACCATCCATTATAACATAAGTATTATAATCTAAAAGCTCCTTTATATTCTTTCACAAATACTAAAATACCTTTCCAAATTTCTAAATATACTAAAATACCTTTAAAAGGATAGATATACACATGCATGCATGCATACATACCTATATATATATATTTATTTATTTATAAACTAAGATATTTAATAAAATACCATAAACAATTTGAAAGATATTGTAATATAAAAGCCATTTATTTCTTAAATAAAATCTTTAACAAAATTTCCAAAACTATATATACTAAAATATACTTTTAAAATGTTATACTATACTTTTAAACATTTATTTAAAACACCACTTAAAAATACTTATTTTATAATTTATTTAAAAACCATAAAATTATTATTTAAAACCATTACTTTAAATATTATAAATGATTATCAGCAATATATTTAAACCTTGAGATTTTTCGATAATAAGTGCGCTTATAGTACTTATTAAAAATATGAATATGCCATAGGTCGTCTTTCAAAGTTAACTTTAAAATCGCCGATCACAATGATTTCAAAGTGCATCCATAGTGACCTTTTCGCTTCTACCATTTACAACTTCAATTTCCAATTCCCACAAATGTCCAAACCAATTCCTCTATGTCAAACACACCTGTGTAGCCAATATACGTATATATATACACACATATTTCCATAATATATTATAACAACCCTGTATTTTTTTTATTATTTTAATTGTATATTTTAATTATCTTAACTGAATCTCCGATTTAAAAACTTTATTTTATTTATTAAATGGATAAATTTTGTTATTTTAAATATAAATTTATGTGAATTAGAATTCCAAACATGAATAAATATAATATTTTCCAGAATGTGAATTTTGGTTAATATGGTCAAACTTTGACTTTTAATTTAAAAATATAAAATGATGAAATTTTGAATTTTATCTTTTATTATGGAAGTAAATAAAATTCCAAGAATACTACTATTCGTTTCGTTGAAATCGGATTTATATTGTGAAAGTTATGCTTTTTACAATATTGTGTGTAAATTGTTTTATTTAACAAATTTGTTTATTTTAATTTATATAAATAATATTTTTGTTTGTAAAATCATGTTCTAATTTGTGTAACATGATATGTTATGTATATATTTTGGTTTTAAAACATTTTTAAAAATATAATTGACATTTTCCAGTGTCAGTTGTATTTTGTTTACAATTTCTAATTTCCAGTTTCAATTAATTAAAGGAATTCTTTATTTATTTCTCTTTTTCCTTAAGATCTTATTTTATTCTCATTACTACTTTATTTTGTTCAGCATTTATTGTATTTACTTGACTTTTATTTATTTAGAAGTGTTGTTGAAGTTTTCCAAAGTCAGTTGAATTGTATTTACAATTTTTAATTCTAGTTTCCATTAAATAGAGTATTTTCTTTATTAATTTCCTACTTTTCCTAAAACTATTTATTTATTCTTCATAATATCTATCTCTACATTATCTTTCTATTTTAATTATTTATACATTCATTTAGTAATTAAATGGATAAGTATTTAGATCCATATTCATTTCTTGGAAAGAAATTTCAAATATATATACACGTTATTGTTTTAAAAGGCATACCTTTAAATGTTTATTTTAATTAATACAAGTAATATTTTGGGTTGATATATCATGTTATAATTGTGTATATATATGTAACATTTCATGTTATGTATATATTTACAACATTTGTCCGTTTTGTTTCATTTGGATATGTACTTTGTAAATTAAGTAACATACAAAGATGTAAATAGCAATTAATTTATACGTTTCTATAACCGTTTCCTTATTTATTTATATAGTGTTTATATAAACGGTATGTATTTATCGATTGTTAGCGCCAAAATTGGTCACTAACCCCCAAATGCAAATGAAAGCACCAAATAACAATCACCGCTCACAGATAGAATGTATGTAGAGGATGTTAATATGAAGAATAACAGAAATTAAAATGAAAGCGGTAAAGACAAAGAATGTATAGTGGTTCGGCTGACTCCGGCCTACGTCCACTCTAGAAATTTCCTTTTTATTGATGTTCGAATCAATTACAGTTACAAACTGGTAGGATAGCCTTAGCCTTAGGAAATAGAAAGTTAGAGAGTAGGAGAGAGGATCCCCTTTTACTGTGCCCCTGCCTCTCTATTTATAGACAAAGATGGGTTGGACTTCCCTGGTGGGCCTGGTAGCCGAGTACCTCAGCCCAAATGGAGTGGTCTCCATATGCCGAACCATGGATGCCGAACGCTGAATGCCGAACGTTGGGAGGTGCGAGGTACCGAGGTATGGAGGTGCGAGGTACTGAGGTATGGAGGTGCGAGGTACTGAGGTATGGAGGTGCGAGGTGCAATGCCGAGCGATCCTTAGTGCCGAACCTCCATCATGCCGAACGTCTCCAGATGCCGAACGATACTGGGGTGAGGTGTGCCGAACGGTCTTGGAGTGGAGGTATGCCGAACGACATTAGAGTGAGGTGTGCCGAACGATACTGGGGTGAGGTGTGCCGAACGGTCTTGGAGTGGAGGTATGCCGAACGACATTAGAGTGAGGTGTGCCGAACGATACTGGGGTGAGGTATGCCGAACGGTCTTGGAGTGGAGGTATGCCGAACGACATTAGAGTGAGGTGTGCCGAACGATACTGGGGTGAGGTGTGCCGAACGGTACTGGGGTGATGTATGCCGAACGGTCTTGGAGTGGAGGTATGCCGAACGACATTAGAGTGAGGTGTGCCGAACGATACTGGGGTGAGGTGTGCCGAACGGTCTTGGAGTGAGGCCGGACGCTCTGCATGCCGAACGACCATAAATACCAGTTGACCCATTCGTGTCGAATCGTAGAATAGCCGAACGTTCATGGATGCCGAACGTTCCTTATATGCTGAACAAAGCAGTTGTGCCGAACGTCATTTGAGTGAGGTGTGTCAAGCGACACCCGGGTGAGGTGTGCTAAGCGACACCTGAGTGAGGTGTGCTAAGCGACACCCGAGTGAGGTGTGCTAAGCGACACCCGAGCGAGGTTGATTCCTGAAATTTGTATCGATCATAACTTGAGCATATGAAGTCCGATTGACTTGAAACTTGCAACTTTGGCTTCCTCCTCTTTGATCGTCGTGTCATATCAATTGTAACTTGATTTGGACTTGGACAAAATTCATCGATGTCTATAGTGAACCTACGGTATACAACTAATATTCGGAACAAGTAATCATTGATTTTTTGCTAATTCCTTGATATCTCGACCTTGCCAAAAAGTGGGTTAACACTTTGCCCCCCAAAACATGCCTTTTGGTAAAAGGTGTGTTTTGAATAGCTTCAGATCGAATGCAGTGAGCTTATGTTCTATTTATTTCTTTAGTATTGTCAATCAGATTTATGGCTGTTCGAAGCCGAATCAGTATCTACTTCCACTTACGGAAGTCAGTAACCAAATTCTATAGCCTCTCTGAACTATCGATGGTCACTCCGGACCCTTGCTAAGTCCATTCCAGACTTAACGATTGAATAGAAAGATCATGTTGCACTCCGGCGTTGCTTTCTATCTCTTGCACTCCGGCCCCAGTTAGGGCATATAGCGATGTCTTGGTTGTTCTAAACCGATCATAGCCTCTTCGGGCTCTTGCTGGATCCCATCCTATCACTCTCCGGTGAAGGGGAAACAACGTTGAGTGAGCCGATCCTGTCGCTTTTCGGCGAAGCGACTCACTTCTTGCACTCTGGTTCAGTGTGTCTGAACATTAAGCGATATCTTGGCCTAAATCGTCGGCCGATCATAGCCTCTCCGGGCCCTTGCTGGATCCCATCCTGTCACTCTTCAGTGAAGGGGAAACAGCGTTTAAGCAAGTCGATTCTGTCGCTCTCCGGTGAAGCGACTCACTTCCTGCACTCCGGTTCAGCGTTTCTGAACATTAAGCGATGTCATGGCCAAAATCTTTAAGCCGATCATAGCCTCTCCGGGCTCTTGCTAGATCCCATCCCGTCACTCTCCGGTGAAGGGGGAAACAGCGCTCAAGTGAGTCGATCCTGTCGCTTTTCGGCGAAGCGACTCACTTCTTGCACTCCGGACCCCGTCTCTCCGGGTAGGGTCATAAAGCGATCATCATTTTGTATCAGTACGTAATATTCGTCCTTTAACTCTCCGGTCAAAGGCTTATTCAGGAAATTCAAGTTTATTTATTAAATTCAGACCCTAGATGTTCAATCTCAAACATCAGGGAAAAACTAAACAACGCCTCTCCGGGCTGAACGGTCTATACCATCTCAGAGCATGCCTAGGAATCTCTCTGGTTCCCATACATGAGTGAGTGGAATAGCCGTTTTATTTTGAAAGCAAATCTAAGAAAAGTGATTGACCAAAGTTCATATCTTGAACTTGGCCCTTGCCATCATGATCAGTTGATGACGAGTCGTGATCCCGATCCTGGATCGTTCCTGTTACGTGGAGGCGGTGGCTGTTCAGGCCTTACCGCTGCTGTCGGTTCTCTGACATATTGTGGCAATCTAACACTCCTAGCATGTTCTTCCACCTCATCCTTTAGGTGGCGGCATTCATCGGTCGTGTGCCCATCCAGCTCATGGAATAGGCAATATTTTCCAGTTCTGCGTTCCCGCTCTGTGGGATCTCTTCTCGGCGGCTTTCGATAAGGGAGCTGCCCCCGAGTTTCAGTGTAAATTCGTTCCAGGCTTGCCATCAAACCGGTGTATTTCCTGAATCTGGGTTCCCGGAATTTCTTCCGTTTATCAGGACCGTCCTGTGCATCGTCCTGCTTTCTCTTTCCTTTGTCTGCTCCAGACTGTCCTCCTGCGGTTCCTTCGCTTCGTGTAGTGTTTATTTCCTGCCTCTCGGCTCGTGATTCCTCTAGTCGAATGAATTTTTCAGCTTCATGATAAAACTCTCCTAGATCTTGCGGTGGGTCTCTGGTCAGAGAATCTTTGAATTCGGTGCCTTCTGCAATTCCTGCTACTGCCGCCATCAAAATCATTGATGGATCCGGGCGATCTACAGAAGCCACCGTTGCATTGAATCGCAATAGAAAATCTTTTATGGACTCTCCGGTCCTTTGCTTTATCGAGGCTAAAGTCATCACACTCTTGGGTCGCGTCACATGGACCCTAAACTGTCTCATGAAGCATTCCACTAGCTCACCCCATGTCCTGATTGATCCAGTCTCTAGTTGTCTGAACCAAAGCGCAGCCAAATCTGATAAAAATAAAGGGAAGCATCGTGCCATCACTTCCTCAGATGCCCCCAGCACTTCCATATGCCTGATGTATCTGGTAATGTGCATGGTCGGGTCAGACTTTCCATCATAAGTATCCAGCGTGGGTAACTTGAACTTTGGAGGATTCCTCGCATTCCTGATATTCGGAGTGAACGGGCTCCGACTGACATCCTCTAAGCCTCCGCTTGACAATCCTCCTCTCATTATTCGCCGCACTAATCCAGCCATCCTTTCATCTCCATCAAGGGGTTGTCCCCTCAACATGCCTTTATCCTGCCCCCTAGGTGTCGAAGGGTATTCTGGGTAATATTCTTCATGTGGTTCATTAATGTTGGCGTTAGCTCTAGCCTGCTGAGCTCCGTCTGTGGGTCTTCCAATGTCAGATCCTGAGGGTCTGCCCCAAGCCCTTGTTGATTGCCTTCAGGCACTGCATTCTGTTCTTGGTTCTGACCTTCAGCGTTCTCTGTAGCTCTAGTCTCCTGCCCCATATCGGCAGCAACTGCAGCCGGTCCTAAGTTCTGTGCTCCGGCTGTTCTCATCTGTTCAAAGAAGCTCTGCATCGCTTCTTGTTGGCTCTTCATCAATCTTTCGTGAATCGAGTCCATCATTGCCTCCATCTCGTTTCGAGTGATGTAGATCGAGGCTCGGCCCTCTCCAGCTCCAGAGGAAGCTTCTTGACTCCCTTCCTGATTGCTCCTTCCTGTCGCTTGCTTCCTAGTTGATGGCCTGGCCATTGCTTTCTAGAATCCAAGTTCCTAGCTCCAAAATTCCCAAGTGTTTGCGTTCTCAGTGAAAGCACCAAAGTGTTAGCGCCAAAATTGGTCACTAACCCCCAAATGCAAATGAAAGCACCAAATAACAATCACCGCTCACAGATAGAATGTATGTAGAGGATGTTAATATGAAGAATAACAGAAATTAAAATGAAAGCGGTAAAGACAAAGAATTTATAGTGGTTCGGCTGACTCCGGCCTACGTCCACTCTAGAAATTTCCTTTTTATTGATGTTCGAATCAATTACAGTTACAAACTGGTAGGATAGCCTTAGCCTTAGGAAATAGAAAGTTAGAGAGTAGGAGAGAGGATCCCCTTTTACTGTGCCCCTGCCTCTCTATTTATAGACAAAGATGGGTTGGACTTCCCTGGTGGGCCTGGTAGCCGAGTACCTCAGCCCAAATGGAGTGGTCTCCATATGCCGAACCATGGATGCCGAACGCTGAATGCCGAACGTTGGGAGGTGCGAGGTACCGAGGTATGGAGGTGCGAGGTACTGAGGTATGGAGGTGCGAGGTACTGAGGTATGGAGGTGCGAGGTGCAATGCCGAGCGATCCTTAGTGCCGAACCTCCATCATGCCGAACGTCTCCAGATGCCGAACGATACTGGGGTGAGGTGTGCCGAACGGTCTTGGAGTGGAGGTATGCCGAACGACATTAGAGTGAGGTGTGCCGAACGGCATTGGAGTGGAGGTATGCCGAACGGTCTTGGAGTGGAGGTATGCCGAACGACATTAGAGTGAGGTGTGCCGAACGATACTGGGGTGAGGTATGCCGAACGGTCTTGGAGTGGAGGTATGCCGAACGACATTAGAGTGAGGTGTGCCGAACGATACTGGGGTGAGGTGTGTCGAACGGTACTGGGGTGAGGTATGCCGAACGGTCTTGGAGTGGAGGTATGCCGAACGACATTAGAGTGAGGTGTGCCGAACGATACTGGGGTGAGGTGTGCCGAACGGTCTTGGAGTGAGGCCGGACGCTCTGCATGCCGAACGACCATAAATACCAGTTGACCCATTCGTGTCGAATCGTAGAATAGCCGAACGTTCATGGATGCCGAACGTTCCTTATATGCCGAACAAAGCAGTTGTGCCGAACGTCATTTGAGTGAGGTGTGTCAAGCGACACCCGGGTGAGGTGTGCTAAGCGACACCTGAGTGAGGTGTGCTAAGCGACACCCGAGTGAGGTGTGCTAAGCGACAACCGAGCGAGGTTGATTCCTGAAATTTGTATCGATCATAACTTGAGCATATGAAGTCCGATTGACTTGAAACTTGCAACTTTGGCTTCCTCCTCTTTGATCGTCGTGTCATATCAATTCTAACTTGATTTGGACTTGGACAAAATTCATCGATGTCTATAGTGAACCTGCGGTATACAACTAATATTCGGAACAAGTAATCATTGATTTTTTGCTAATTCCTTGATATCTCGACCTTGCCAAAAAGTGGGTTAACATCGATGTATTTCTTTGGTATATATTCTATTAAATAGATGGGAAACAAATCAAATTTAGATACGTTACCTATTTTTAATTAAAAGCTTATGTTACGTTTTGATTTATTACCTTTTTATCTTCCCATCCCTTGATTTTCTACCATAACTTCTCCTTGTTTGCTGTAACTTTTTCTTTATGAAATTCATGTGAAAACATCTCTTCTTATTTTACTTTACACACCTATTTTCAGATCTGAGAAAAAAGGTAATGGCTTCCTTCTCTTTTCTCCACTTTTCTTCTTTGTTTTGCCTTGTTTTTCACTTGATTGTGCTAGATCTTCACATATGGTTCTCGGCCTAACCCCTTCACCATCACCTCCACCAACCACCACCACTTCTTCCCCACCTAATCCACGGCCTAACCACCATACTCCTCTGACCTGAAAGTGACATGGCCTCCCCTTGAACAAAACTTCACAAAAACTATGAAAAATCCACAAAACCAGGCTAACCGAGCCCTATATGCAACACCACCTTCATTGCTTGCCACAGCCACCTCCTTAGCCACCACCACCATCAAGCACCACCTCTGAACACCATTACTAACCTCTGACCTGACCTGTAGCAGCCTATGGCTAAGCCCAAATATGCCTTTGACCGAGCCCAAGTTGAACCAAAACCCTTTCTAGCCTTGCCTTTTGACCTAACTTCCAAACCCTTCCTATTCTTGACCAAGCCCTGTTATTTTCAGTCCAAACCTGATCCTTTACCACCTGAAACATGTCATGGTTGAACCAATTTAGCCTTAAGGCCGAGCACATGTTGAGTCAAGAGCAAGCAAAACTTGTTTGAAACTTGGCGATGTCTTTGTTTATCTCTATTTCAATTTGTTTCAATAATTTTGGTATTGTATTTATATTTATGTATGGTCTTGTTTTATTGTTTACATACAAGATATATATCTTGGCTCTCTTCCCACTTGAATCAAATCGTGCTATCGTGCTTTCGGGATTCTCTTTTGTGTGTGTTGTTTGCAAACTCCAGCTTTAAAGAGGTGAGTAATCTCACCTGACATTTATACTTATGCAAATGTGAATTGACAACAATTGAACGTGTAGAACTATTATATTATGTTATAATTGCCTGTGTTATAAGTTATATGATGTTAACCCTATATAGTAACCTATCATATTATCTGATACTGCTATATGTTGATATATTGTTTATTTTATTCTGTTCTCACACTGCAAGTTCCCTGTAGAATAGAATCACTATGGGTTGAAATGATACATACCCGAACGGCCTTTAGAATAGGAAAAATCGTTATGGGCTGAAATGAGAGGCCTGAACGATTTTTATTTTTTTGTATTTGTATTGGGATTGCGGGTTTGAAATAATCAAAACCCGTAATTTTACTGATTACGGATTTAAATGATATTTTCCGTATCACTTGATTTAGGTGTGAAATATTATCCGGACCCGTGGTTGATTTCAAAATATGTTTTCTTATAAATTTTATGTATTGTAAATGGAAGAATATGAAATTGACTTATATTGGATATAAAATGTTAAGCAGTGATTTTCTAAAAGGGTTAAATTGTATAAGTTAATAGATGGTTTGAGTTGTAGTGTGGAAGTTTGATTTAACTTAATAATGGGAATTTAAATAAAAATGGAATTATAAGCTTAACTTGGTAATTGATAATTGATGTATGAATTGCATAAATTTAAGGTAAAAGAAAACATCAAGTTATTGTAAAGTAAAGTTAAGCAACTTATAGTACTGTATGTAAGGGAATTATAATTAAAATTGGATGTTCATTTAATTAAGATGTAAATTAATAAAATTATAGGTTAAATGGTATCCAAATAATGAATTTTGAAAGGTAAAATAAATTTGATAAGTTAAAGGTGAGAAAAATTGAATTGGTTTAAAATGTTAAATAAATGGATAGTTAAATGGAAATTTGGAATATAACTTAATTTGGAAATTGGTGATTTATTTTAAATTGGAAGTTTAAGTAAATTAAATAAAATGGAAATTAAGTTTAATTTATGAAATGGTAGTATAAAAATTTAAGTGTTAAATAAATTGTTAAAATGCAAAGAATAGGAAAATTGTACACTTGAAGGTAATAAGTGAATTATTGAAATTTGATATTTATTTGTGAAATTTACTTTATAAAAATCGTAAGTTAAAGGGTGTTTAAATGACCATTTTTAAAGTGGAAAATAGGAAATTTTATAAGATAAAATGGTTTAAATTGAAGTTTATTTGTTGCTGAATTGAATTAAATCCTTTAATTTGAACCCTGAACTATTACAGCAGTCTTTAAATGCTGTCTTTGCTAAATTGAATTGTTTTGAAATGTAACTAATAGCAGCATTTTCTAAGTGCTGCGAAAGCTGAAATTTAAATTGTTTTTAAAGTATTTAAGTGAATAAATGAGCTCAGTAAAGGTTAAATTTTTGGAAAGTGATTATTTGATTTGTAAGTATAATGACTTCACTTTTTAATGGTTTAAATGAATGATTTTAATTTGGAATTATAAATCATTTTGAAATTTATAACCACGGGTACATTTACACTGTTATTTGCATTGTTTATTTTAATATGGATATTTCTACGATAGTGTTTATTACTACTTAATTGATGGTTTGACAGATCCTTAAAGGATGGGCGATCCCAAGCGTCCTTTAAGTTATTGTGCATTACTATTACAGTTCACTTTCGTTGGTTTACATTGTATAAGTATGTATGTCCTGACTCGAGTGTTTGTGTTTTACTTTACGCTCGGGTCAGCCTGAGAATCACAGCTTTGGATTCACCTTCTGGAGCTAGAGTTTTGCTGGAGCTTATCTATCTATCTATTCGTCTACTTCTTCTAGTTATTTCCTATTCAGTATTGTCCCTGTATTATTGATTTATGTATCCAGACTTCTGTTGTATCCATTTTTAAACTATGATATTTTATATATGTTTTGAGAATATGTTGATAGTAGCTTCATGAACTACTATGGTATTTTATTTCCGCTGCGAGTTATTCTGTGTCTGTGATTCTGTGTCTGTGATTCTGTGTTTGATTTTATTTGCTCCAAATTTTATTACAATCTATTATTTTGAATTATTCAAGTCCGACAGGTGTGGATTATTGTCGATTTGAATGGTCCAAAATAGTGGGTCGTTACATTTGGTATCGAAGCTTTGGTTTTAGGCAAACTTTAGCCTGCGAAGCAAAAACTCATTAGAGATAGGGTAGAAATACCCTAGAATGAGTGAAATCAATCTTAGAATCATTCTTTTGTGAGAGAACGTATTTTCGAAGTATAAAATGATTTTCAAATGATTTTCAAAGGATTTTTAAAGATTATTTTGATATAAAATTTTCTTGTTTTGAAAGAAAATTTTCTGGACTTTATCCCTTTCGTATCCACCTTGTTAGTAATTTCTTTGATTTGGATTTCCTTAAAATTCTGAACTTCTATCTTAGTTGGGATTTCTTCGATTAGGATTCCTTTGAATTTTGGAACGCTCCCACTTGTTTTGAAATCCATTCCTGTCTCCCTTAATTGTATTCTTTTGATTTTTGGAGCATTCCATAACTCCACTTTGAATGACCTCTATAAAGACCGGCGATTCCGCCAAACTTTGAATGATTTGTAAAGGGGTGAAACTCCTTTACAATTGGCATTGATTCACCGAAGATTTCTGTATCCTCGGTTTACGATGTTTTCTATCTTCTGATATACCTGGATTCTATCTCTGGCGATCGAAGGTCAATATGCCTTAGATTTTCGCATCGATTATATTCCTGAAGTCACGGTTGACCCTGTTAAGGTCGCCCGCGATTTATATAAGTTTATCCATCTTCTATTGGTAATTTTATTATCTCATCTTTGTTCGAGCTTATCTTCAAATCAGAATCTATTTGATTAGGGTACCTTTAAAATTTGAATCTCTATTTTGTTTTGAAATCCATCCTTGAATCATCCCTTGGAAAATTTGTGGTTGATTGTCTTTTGAAAATTGTGCATTCATCGAAGTTGTTATTTTGATAAGGATGACCATATGTTTATATAAAGGTGAAATGTTTTCGATAAGGATTATATACCATTTTAAAAATTGAAAATTTAAAGTTTTGAATGGATTTGAATTTTATATTAGAAATGGTTTCATATAAAATGATTTATAACTGAAGGTTTTGAATCTGAATTTGAGTGATTGGACTCCGGCATTTTGGAACTGGTTTTAAGATTTTGAAATAATAAATAATATGATTTGAAAGTATTTTTCCAAATATGAAATGTTTCAAATGATTTCGAAGAAATTTCAAAATAAGTTTGAGAAAATAGAAGTCCATAACCCACTTATGTCGTTGGAAAATAATTTCGGTGATGAATGCATGCATCATCGACATTGATTTTCGAGTTTCTGAGTAAGGGAGAGGCCACTCTAGTAGCTTTGCTATGCGAGTGATTTTATGAAACTAATTTTTGATTTCAAATTCCGAAGTATGATTTGATATTCGAAAGATATATGTATATATATTTGAAACATTTTGAAATGAGTCGGTGTTCAGTCCTTGAGTTTCGGATTTGATTGATATAACCCTATCTTTTGGAATTGATTTTTCTGATTTGTTGGTGATTTCCAACTCTTGGATTGAAATATGATTTCTTCGACTATTTTGAAGGTTCGAGCACTTCCAAATCATGGTTAACTTTTCAAAAGCTAAGAAATTTTGAAGTATAAAGTATATAAGTTTGGTATGTATGTTAAAGTATGTAATAATATGATTTAAATAAGTTGAAACTGTTTTGATATGTAAACGAATAAGGCTATTTTGAATTTTCTAATACGAAATTTAGATTTGAAATGTTTTGAAATTAATTTGGTCTTCAAAATATTTTGAATAAAATTTAGTTTAAATGTTTTAACTGGGTAACATCTTTATAAAACTATATATTGAACAAGTTGAAATAGATACATAAGTTGTACATATGCTGTTTTATTCGCATAATTAAATTGATCCAAGTTTGAGTACACAAGTTCGAGGTGAATTACACCATTTCGTGTTAGGATTTTTCATTTGATTCTTGATGGCGAATATTTGATGTGGATTTTGGGCTTGATTCTAGAATTCTCTATCATATTATATGGCTATGCAAGGAGACTGATGGTTTCTAGTCGAGAAACCATATCGAAATCCGCATTAGGGAAGTCGAATGGACAATACTAGTTCGAAAGCGAACTTGTGTGATCGAGCGAGCGATCGAATGTGACTTTGCGAAATGATGACATATGTACATCTTATATTCTAATATCATTGATATACTTGCCGCTGAAATTGGAAGTTGTTGGGTTGGATATCTTTGCAATTGATTGGAATTCTTTCTTTTATGAAAAAATACTATCAATTTAAGACCATTTTTCAAAACTATTTTTCTTTTATTCTTCTTAAAACAAACTATTTTAAACTATTTTATTTACAAAACTATTTTACAAACTATTTTATATACAAAACTATTCTAAATTCAAAACCTTTTATAAAGTAAAGATGTTCAATCCCATATGGCTCTTCATGCAGCGAAATTTATTTTTGAAATTTTTTGATCCTGATATAAGATGGACCTTATGTAAGTATAAGATGATTTTGAAAACCCTTGATTTTGGAAATGAATTGGTTGACTTAAATTATATTGATTTAGAAACTTGGATTATTCTCCAAACCTATTATTTTGGAAACTTTGAACTTGAAGATATTTGATTTGGAAGAATAATTTGGTGAAGCGTATATGATTTTGAAAATTGTATTGATATTTAAACAAATTAAAATTTTAGAACCTTGTGTTACTAAATACTTGATTTGGGAGTTATCGAACTTATATAAAAATTGGTTTGTATAAGTACGATGTTGATTCGAAAACTATGGATTTGAAAAGGTACTCAATTTGAAAAGTGAAATCTTATATAATTGAAGTCTATATAAGTGTGATTTGATATACTATTGATTTTGGAAAGGTATTTGATTTGAAAATAAAATCTTATATATAATGGACTTTATATAAGTACGATATTTGAAAGTGATTTGAAAAGGTACTATATGATACATATTTTCGAAGTAAAGATATGGAAAGTGCCTTCTGCTTGATATCCGCTTTGTGGCCACATTGTGGATTCATTCTATCGATATTTCTCTGATTTTTGGTTTTTCGGATATGATACTCGAGTGTCCATCAAATTCCATGGCGTTACCCATGGTCTTACGAGCGCGACTGCATAGCGTAATTCACCTAGCTGGATGGCCCAGGGGTATGGATGTTTCCTGGGGGATTCAGGTGTAACCATTGTGTATCCTGTGATCTATGTAGGTCGCATTAGTAGCGAAATCTGCAGGGCTGAGAAAGCTTACGGATACAGATGTTTCCTGGGGGATTCAGGCGTAACCATTGTGTATCTGCGGTCTACTAGTCATCATGGCGCAATTCGCAGGGCTGAGAAAGCTTACAGATATGGATGTTTCCTGGGGGACCCAGGCGTAACCTTTGTGTATCTACGATCCATGGTTAGACAAAGGTTTTGTTTGTTTGTTTTTTGTTTGGATTGTACTTTCCATATCTGTTTTTAAAAGTTTTCTAGTATTTTCGCTGGGTGTTGAAACAAGTCTACTAAGTACCTGGAGAATTCTAGCTTTGCGCCTGATCAACGCACTGCCAGAGTCTGCAGGAATGAGGATAAACTTGTTAAGACATCGAGTTATAAAGTATTTTGATAAAATATTATATAAAGGATATTTTGATCAGTTATTTTCCTTTCTAAAGGATTTTAAAAGGTTTTAAATATTGTTTACCTCTTTAACTAACAATTTTAATTAATGGGTCATCCTTGTCTTTCGTCCTATTTTCCTTTCTAGCTATTCCTATTCTCCACCTTGTAAAACTTACCTATAACAACAGTTATCAAGTATAATTTTAATCTTCTTGTCATCTTGTCTTAATCCTATATCATTCTGTCTTTTTCTGTGCTTTCCCGTACCTCATTCCTTTTCGGGGATGAAAAGTTTTGAGTGGGGGAGAGTGTAACAACCCTGTATTTTTTTAATTATTTTAATTGTATATTTTAATTATCTTAATTGAATCTCCGATTTAAAAACTTTATTTTATTTATTAAATGGATAAATTTTGTTATTTTAAATATAAATTTTGATTTGCATGTGAATTAGAATTCCAAACACGAATAAATATAATATTTTCCAGAAATGTGAATTTTGGTCAATATGGTCAAACTTTGACTTTTAATTTAAAAATATAAAATGATGAAATTTTGAATTTTATCTTTTATTATGGAAGTAAATAAAATTCCAAGAAGACTGCTTTTCGTTTCGTTGAAATCGGATTTATATTGTGAAAGTTATGCTTTTTACAATATTGTGTGTAAATTGTTTTATTTAACAAATTTGTTTATTTTAATTTATATAAATAATATTTTTGTTTGTAAAATCATGTTCTAATTTGTGTAATATGATATTTTATGTATATATTTTGGTTTTAAAACATTTTTAAAAGTATAATTGACATTTTCCAGTGTCAGTTGTATTTTGCTTACAATTTCTAATTTCCAGTTTCAATTAATTAAAGGAATTCTTTATTTATTTCTCTTTTTCCTTAAGATCTTATTTTATTCTCATTCCTACTTTATTTTGTTCAGAATTTATTGTATTTACTTGACTTTTATTTATTTAGAAGTGTTGTTGAAGTTTTCCAAAGTCAGTTGAATTGTATTTACAATTTTTAATTCTAGTTTCCATTAAATAGAGTATTTTCTTTATTTATTTCCTACTTTTCCTAAAACTATTTATTTATTCTTCATAATATCTATCTCTACATTATCTTTCTATTTTAATTATTTATACATTCATTTAGTAATTAAATGGATAAGTATTTAGATCCCTATTTATTTCTTGGAAAGAAATTTCAAATATATATACACGTTATTGTTTTAAAAGGCCTACCTTTAAATGTTTATTTTAATTAATACAAGTAATATTTTTGGTTGATATATCATGTTATAATTGTGTATATATATGTAACATTTCATGTTATGTATATATTTACAACATTTGTCCGTTTTGTTTCATTTGGATATGTACTTTGTAAATTAAGTAACATACAAAGGTGTAAATAGCAATTAATTTATACGTTTCTATAACCGTTTCCTTATTTATTTATATAGTGTTTATATAAATGGTATGTATTTATTGATATATTTCTTTGGTATATATTCTATTAAATAGATGGGAAACAAATCAAATTTAGATACGTTACCTATTTTTAATTAAAAGCTTATGTTACGTTTTGATTTATTACCTTTTTATCTTCCCATCCCTTGATTTTCTACCATAACTTCTCCTTGATTGCCGTAACTTTTTCTTTATGAAATTCACGTGAAAACATCTCTTCTTGTTTTACTTTACACACCTATTTTCAGATCTGAGAAAAAAGGTAATGGCTTCCTTCTCTTTTCTCCACTTTTCTTCTTTGTTTTGCCTTGTTTTTCACTTGATTTTGCTTGATCTTCACATATGGTTCTCGGCCTAACCCCTTCACCATCACCTCCACTGACCACCACCACCACTTCTTCCCCACCTAATCCATGGCCTAACCACCATACTCCTCTGACCTGAAAGTGCCATGGCCTCCCCTTGAACAAAACTTCACAAAAACTATGAAAACTCCACAAAACCAGGCTAATCGAGCCCTATATGCAACACCACCTTCATTGCTTGCCACGGCCACCTCCTTAGCCACCACCACCATCAAGCACCACCTCTGAACACCATCACTAACCTCTGACCTGACCTGTAACAGCCTATGGCTGAGCCCAAATATGCCTTTGACCGAGCCCAAGTTAAACCAAAACCCTTTCTAGCCTTGCCTTTTGACCTTCCACACTTTGTAACTTCCAAACCCTTCCTATTCTTGACCAAGCCTTGTTATTTTCAGTCCAAACCTGATCCTTTACCACCTAAAACATGTCATGGCTGAACCAATTTAGCCTTAAGGCCGAGCACATGTTGAGTCAAGAGCAAGCAAAACTTGTTTGAAACTTGGTGATGTCTTTGTTTATCTCTATTTCAATTTGTTTCAATAATTTTGGCATTGTATTTATATTTATGGTCTTGTTTTATTGTTTACATACAAGATATATATCTTGGCTCTCTTCCCACTTGAATCAAATCGTGCTATCGTGCTTTCGGGATTCTCTTTTGTGTGTGTTGTTTGCAAACTCCAGCTTTAAAGAGATGAGTAATCTCACCTGACATTTATACTTATGCAAATGTGAATTGACAACAATTGAACCTGTAGAACAATTATATTATGTTATAATTGCCTGTGTTATAAGTTATATGATGTTAACCTTGTATAGTAACCTATCATATTATCTGATACTGCTATATGTTGATATATTGTTTATTTTATTCTGTTCTCACACTGCAAGTTCCCTGTAGAATAGAATCACTATGGGTTGAAATGATACATACCCGAACGGACTTTAGAATAGGAAAAATCGTTATGGGCTGAAATGATAGGCCTGAACGATTTTTATTTATTTGTATTTGTCTTGGGATTGCGGGTTTGAAATAATCAAAACCCGGAATTTTACTGATTACGGATTTAAATGATATTTTCCGTATCACTTGATTTAGGTGTGAAATATTATCCGGACCCGTGGTTGATTTCAAAATATGTTTTCTTATAAATTTTATGTATTGTAAATGGAAGAATATGAAATTGACTTATATTGGATATAAAATGTTAAGCAGTGATTTTCTAAAAGGGTTAAATTGTATAAGTTAATAGATGGTTTGAGTTGTAGTGTGGAAGTTGATTTAACTTAATAATGGAAATTTAAATAAAAATGGAATTATAAGCTTAACTAGGTAATTGATAATTGATGTATGAATTGCATAAATTTAAGGTAAAAGAAAACATCAAGTTATTGTAAAGTAAAGTTAAGCAACTTATAGTGGATTTTACTGTATGTAAGGGAATTATAATTAAAATTGGATGTTCATTTAATTAAGATGTAAATTAATAAAATTATAGGTTAAATGGTATCCAAATAATGAATTTTGAAAGGTAAAATAAATTTGATAAGTTAAAGGTGAGAAAAATTGAATTGGTTTAAAATGTTAAATAAATGGATAGTTAAATGGAAATTTGGAATATAACTTAATTTGGAAATTGGTGATTTGTTTTAAATTGGAAGTTTAAGTAAATTAAATAAAATGGAAATTAAGTTTAATTTATGAAATGGTAGTATAAAAATTTAAGTGTTAAATAAATTGTTAAAATGCAAAGAATAGGAAAATTGTACACTTGAAGGTAATAAGTGAATTATTGAAATTTGATATTTATTTGTTAAATTTACTTTATAAAATCGTATGTTAAAGGGTGTTTAAATGACCATTTTTAAAGTGGAAAATATGAAATTTTATAAGATAAAATGGTTTAAATTGAAGTTTATTTGTTGCTGAATTGAATTAAATCCTTTAATTTGAACCCTGAACTATTACAGCAGTCTTTAAATGCTGTCTTTGCTGAATTGAATTGTTTTGAAATGTAACTAATAGCAGCATTTTCTAAGTGCTGCGAAAGCTGAAATTTAAATTGTTTTTAAAGTATTTAAGTGAATAAATGAGCTCAGTAAAGGTTAAATTTTTGGAAAGTGAATATTTGATTTGTAAGTATAATGAATTCACTTTTTAATGGTTTAAATGAATGATTTTAATTTGGAATTATAAATCATTTTGAAATTTATAACCACGGGTACATTTACACTGTTATTTGCATTGTTTATTTTAATATGGATATTTCTATGATAGTGTTTATTACTACTTAATTGATGGTTTGACGGATCCTTAAAGGATGGGCGATCCCAAGCATCCTTTAAGTTATTGTGCATTACTATTACAGTTCACTTTCGTTGGTTTACATTGTATAAGTATGTATGTCCTGACTCGAGTGTTTGTGTTTTACTTTACGCTCGGGTCAGCCTGAGAATCACAGCTTTGGATTCACCTTCTGGAGCTAGAGTTTTGCTGGAGCTTATCTATCTATCTATTCGTCTACTTCTTCTAGTTATTTTCTATTCAGTATTGTCCCTGTATTATTGATTTATGTATCCAGACTTCTGTTGTATCCATTTTTAAACTATGATATTTTATATATGTTTTGAGAATATGTTGATAGTAGCATCATGAACTACTATGGTATTTTATTTCCGCTGCGAGTTATTCTGATATTCTGTGTCTGTGATTCTGTGTTTGATTTTATCTGCTCCAAATTTTATTACAATCTATTATTTTGAATTATTCAAGTCCGACATGTGTGGATTATTGTCGATTTGAATGGTCCAAAATAGTTGGTCGTTACATATATCACAATTTATCCAATGTAACATATGACAAATATCAAGGAGTTCAAAGCACATTTATAACGACTATATCGCTTCAAACATTCACAATATAATTTCTAACTTAATCAAATAGCAATCTCAAACATGTAAAAAATTAGTCTCGGCCACGATACATGTTATAGATGATTACAAGGAAGATTATACTACATAATAATGTTGTCACTTGTTCTAAAAAACAAGGTGGGGGTCTAAAAGTAATAACTTGCATTGTTCATTATACAATTTATATTTTAATACCAAAACAATTATATACACAACAATATTCAATCAACTGGTGAGTAAACTCACCAAAGTTCCTACCAATGCTTATGCATTTCTGAATAGTCCAAAATCGAACGCCGTTCGATTTTAGCTAAAAATACCACCAGCTCCAAACTCGATGAATCCAACCCAATGCGTAGATATCATCGATACGAGTCTAACGTAAAAGACCGCATTCAAATCCGACCTCGTATGAATAGGATACGAATTAATGAACATCTTTGAATTAATTAATTTATAAATCACTTAGAAAATTAGGTAATTATCACAACTACCCTTGCTAACCACGTTTTAAATGCTAATCTTCCCTCGTTCAAACCCAGGCCGCGATTTTCAACACATCGCCTCTGTTAATTCACACGCCTCCACTGCTACGTTGCTCCATCCACCGCCACTCGCCTCCCGCTGATAGCCCTCGTCATCCCCGACCCAACGCCACCAACTTTGCCTCTTCTTGTCGCCTCTAGCTCCCTGACGAACCCAACATTGCTACCGCCGATGAACCCAGATCCTCGCTGCCTCGCTCCACCATTCGATGATCCATCACCGGCGATGAACTCCCCAAGCCATGATGCAACGTTCTCATGTTGGACCCCCCCACCTAATTCGGCCTCTAGTAGCCGAAGCAATCTCAGCCATTGGATTTAGGGGCTATTGTTAGGGCATGGATTCTAAGTTTGGGAAATAAAAGAAAATTCGGGTTTTTTTATAGAAAACATCTCCAACACTATTCACCCCTAAAAATAATGAACTCCAAACCAGGCATGCTCACTGGCGTTCCTAGCCAAATGCCCTAATTCCGAACTCAAATGAATTAGTCCGGGACCTAATTCCATCGAACACAAAAGTTAGCTTTTCGGGTCACTCAATTTATAAACCGAACTCGACCCTCTAACTCAAAATCAGACAATCGGAATATATCGATGCTTCTACTCATTCTGGCTCGCTTAGACCATCCAGATCCAATGGGAGTGGTCACGAGTCCTAAAAAGTCCGTTTGTGAAAATTGAGTTTTCAACTCATCGATGAAATTAATTAATTTAATTATCTAAGTATTTTCCGAATTAAAAATTATCGAAAAATCCTATATATTCATTTAAAAATACGTCATTAAAATTAGGTCGTTTAATAACAAATGATTTTTCTTATTATTTACTAAATTTGAATATTTAAATAGATTAAATATTCCTATTCGAAACGTTAAAAATTTCCGGGTTGTTACACTTGCTTTCGTTGAAATATTTACCAAAACTCACTTTTAGAACCAATACCAAATTACTTTCAATAATTCAAACATCTCACATCATCAAACAATATCGTAGTTACAAAATTTACATTACATACTAAAATCTAAATATAAAATATTATGCTGAAAAATACAATCTCTAAAATTTCCTAGCGGTAACTTCACCACCGAAGGCACCGCGGGTATTATTACCAATAATTATAAATTTGACATAAGTAATCATCAACTAACAAACATACATAAAAACAAACAAGCAATTCAACCAAATGAAAATAATTCTTCAGATTCCGTTGTGCACTCTAATCATTAACGGATCATGATTCAATAATTTATTCCTAGCCACCATAGGACAATCACTTTATAGTTCATATTCAATAAATAATAGTAGAATAAAATGTTATATTGACAAAATACAAATATGCTCTTAGATGATTACCTCGGTAATAACCATGTATAAATATTTATAATCCTATTATCTCTTACTATGAACCAACTACCCCAATGCTCCCAAGGGGACAGGGACACTAAATCTCATCTAGGCCAATGACTCATGTCTCTTATATATATAATGTATTGTAATGAACCTGGCTCTGATACCAAATTATGACACCCCCACTTCTATACCCATACTATCCAAGAGTATTACAAAGTAATACTGTCAAGTAATATGAAGAATGAAGTGATATATGGCACACTGTGAATATTCCATTAGACCAACATCGGTATTTATCTCAAATATCAATATAACTTACTATATTCGTACTCGATCTCTGTACAAAGCAATAAACATGTACGTCTTCAGGATAGAACAATACATAATATAATATAAGTAATAGAGAACCTAGAGTCAATCAACGCAGCAATAATATATAATAGTACATATACACTATCTTCTAATCTATTATATCTGAATCAAATTATACTTCAATGGTGTATTATTATTACATAATATAATAAAGACCTATCCTTTTTCTATGCCTAAGCACTTGTAAATGGTCAACATGTCCCTGAACCTGAATGTCTCGGACCGACCTGAGTATTATGCATAACACACGGGTCAGACTATGTCTAAATCAAAAGTTAATATCTTTATGATTCAATGTACTAGTGTATATTTATACAATAATATCCATAATGTTAATAAATACAGAATAATATTTATACACACACACACATATATATATATATATTGAGTATTTAATCACAACATCATAAATAATCTCAAGTGTACTATATAATTCAAAATTTCATAAATCATACATATCGATGTCATCGCCCATCTCAAAGTAAAACAAATAAAAAATCATTGAATCAACTACAAATGGGTGAATCATCCAAATCCAGAAAACATCATCATCAAAATCAAGAAATCATCGATAAAGAGATATCATTAAATATAGTTGGGTTAATTCTCAACAATTCCCAAACATATCTCTCAATCTCGACAATAAAAGTATCATCATCAATATACCAAAATAGGATAGGTTGTCTATCAATACATAATAAAGATATGAGGATCTAATGTACTCTGGATGCCTATCCAGATATAATCTCATCTCCTCATATATGAGTAAATCAAAATGATATGGATATACGGGGACTGGCTAGACTTTAGACTTGCCCAGTCTCAAGTATAACCAACTCATCATAGGGAGGGGACACATATGAAAATCCACTACAAACACAAACCCTGAACTATACGAGAGGCTGATGGTCGTATGCTCGCTCTAGGGACCCATGGTCTACTAACCTCCCACTAGTAGCCAGACCAGTTCCTACACCCTTTAGTTACCTCGACGAACATCATGACTCTATCCGCCAATGGTTCATCAATGTAGCCTCTGTCACGACACTACTTTGCCCCTAATGGTAACAGACTGCTAGTCTATGCGACACAAGGGGCTATAAGGCACCTACCTTACCAAACCTGTGATGTGCATCAAATATAATATACAACAACGGGGTGGCGTATCTGGGGTGCGACCCTACGATTATGCCACCAGGGTGGATACTGGCCAATCTGGTTCACTCCTGAAATATAAATGGAGCTGGACACAATGTGGATGGTCATATAGTACTCATACCCTATAGCTACACATATCTCTAATAGTAGGCCGACAGACAGCTCACATAAGTTACCACGTGACTATAACATGCTTACTGCAGCGAGTATCACCACATACACATGAGTGTAATCCTTGTTTGAGTGACATTTATTTGCAAAGAATAATCAAAAAATAATATAATGACATCCCATACCACCGCATGTTATTCGAATAATTATTCAATGCTCATAAACAACGCTCAATCCACACTAAACATCTCTATATGACAAGTCCGATGAATAATCAGAAAAATGTCACTGAAAGTCTCATACCAGATGGTATCACTAAACTGTTTATTTAAATTTCTCATCACGTAGAAATGAAAAACATCTTAAACATAATATCACAATAATAACAATATCATGAATCTATATGGAAGGATGCCATCACTGTATCATATCAGAACACCAACAAAAACCATATTGACGGTGAATCATTCATATAAACCAATACAATATATAAGAGAAGAATGATCAAAAATGTAATCTAAACTAGATTATTCAATAAATAAATAAATACATAAAGCAACAAACAAATCAATATTTAATAATGAATCATTCACATCATATAATCTTATATAATAAAATAAATACTTAGAAATGGATAATGGATAGTGTGTGTGTATATATATATTATATTTAAATTCTCTAATAATGCTATACAAGAAAAATGATTCAAAAGTAATATCCAAATAATTATTTAAACATCATACTAATAATAATTTCATAAGTCTATTATATAACTTGGATTCGTAATTATTTGATGATTCAAAACATGGATTTACTAAATCTTTATAAATTTCCACATGAATCTTAATATTATTAAAGTACTTTCTAAAATTAATGAATATCTCAAAATAACTTGTAAAATCAAATATTACTCAACAAAATAAATTCATAATTTTCTATAATTGAACACTATATTAAAATAAATATTAACTTTTAAGATAAATTCCAATGTACTTCAAATTATTAAAATATAGATAATTCCAATCTTTCTCCATATATATATATATATTGAAAATCGTTATTAACTATGTTAATATGTCTTAATAACATTTATAAGTCATTTCATAATTTATTCCTAACTTAATGATTATGAACTATTTTCAAATAAACTTATATTAAATAAAATAGATTTCTGGAATGAAAACTAAACATTAAATCATAATAGCTTTCATATGCTTAATAAATAACTCTCAGAAAGTTCTTACTCTAATATAAAATAAACATTTAAACCATTCATTAAATACAAATGAATAAATAATGTAAAATTATACAAAATAATAATTCAGAATACCAAATAATACCGGTTCAATTGATTGGAATTTCACCTCAGTCGACTGGTCGAAGTCGACTGAAGCCATAAAGAAGCCATGAAATGTTGTGTTGCTCTCGAATTTTGGATTTTGTACTAGTTCATTCGACTGAATTTATTACTCAGTCGATTAAATCAGGATTTAGTCTACTGAAATTTTTTATATATTCTACTGAATTCCTGAAAGTCAAAAATTGACATTCACGACCTCTTTCATTCGATTCAACTTGACATCTATCACTCATTGGTGTTATTTCTCTCTTTTTCACTCATTCTTCTACTACACTATAACCATTAGTGATCAATTATATCAATGAATCACAATTCATGGACGAAGAGGTATGATCACTACATTACTAATCTGTAAATTGATTATTGACTAATGATCACTAAATTAAATCAAACATAGTTGTGAGCAGGAGAACTTACCTTGATTTTATGATTAATTAGCTCCCAATCCATCCTTGCTTCCCTCTTCTTGATAACTTTACAAATATTCTTTAATTTAATAAGAAATCAACTTGTTTCTCTTGATTACTTGGTGTAGATAGTTGCCAAGATGTCTCCATTAAATTATTAAATCAATTTTCCTTTCAATTAAATTCCTTTAATTTTAATAAACTATTCTCCATAATTTCTCTAAATCAATTACTTAATTTCATATTAATTCTATTCAAATCTCCATTAATTCATTAATAATAATTATTTTACTATTAATTAATAGTTTCTCGACAATGGGTTGTGACAAATGTATTTTTATAACCTCATTACGATTTGGGCTGCTTTATTAAAAGTATTTCATTGAGTGGCAATTTAGAGAGGAACAATTTTGTTGAAAAATATTTTAAAACTAAATACTTTAAGATTTGTGGCGTATTTATTTAAATGCAATTTTATGGGAATAATATTTTAGTGGAAGTATCATGATTTAAAATGTTTTGTTAAAAGTGCCTTATTAGAGAATGTTTAGCTAGAATCCTTACTTGAAAGAGAGAAATACTTTGTTGAAACATTATTTATAATAAATATTATATGATTTGAAAAAAATCTACTTAAAATGTTTTACAGAAAGGGTTTTCTGATCAAAAGATATTTGATTCTGGAAGAATATCTTAGGGAATCATTTTATCAATGGAAATATTTGAAAATATTTTGATGGAAATATTTTTATTTGAGATATCTCTATGTGAGAAAATTGTTTTATCCATAAAATCTATTAAATAATAGTAAAGCAGAAGATTTTCTGACTCTCTCATTAATTCTAGGAATTTTCTCTCTTCTCCTTAATTCTCTCTTTAGATATTTTATTTTCAAATTCTTTAATTTATTACTTTACACTTATTTTACTAATTCTCTTCTTTTATTTTACATTTTGGTACATATATTCTAAAGTTTATATAATTATTTACATATAATTTATCAGCTACCTTCTAATATTTTATATTTAAGTCCGTACATTTAGGTTAATTAAATAATCCAAAATTTAAGCTATTTAAATAAATTCATTTAATATTTCTTATAAATACTAAAGAACGACAATTTAAATATGTATAACACTTAAACAACTAAACCATAATATTAATTTTTCATTCAACTATAAAGATATATAAATCACATAAACCAATAATAAAAAATTGTAGTTAATTTATTTCAATAAATTTATCATACATTTCATTGTAAATTCTACTTTAACTTCAAATACCTACATTTAAAATTACCATAATTATTCACAAAATTTACCTCACTTTTCTTCTAATATTTTACTTTTCACCCTATATGTATCAATTAATTATGCGATCTAAATTTAAACTAATTAGATAAATCCAACTAACTAATATTCGTTAATTCGTTTACTAATTTATGAAAATATCAATATGTACACCATATTCATATTAACAAAATTTATAAAAAAATGATTAATGTAAAGATACCTAAGTTACATAACTTAAAGAACTTAAAGTGAATACATAAATAATAATAATAAATCCTTTTTTCACATTTCTCTCAATAAATTTATCATGAAATGCATTACAAAATTATATTTTTTATACTCCAAATACCTACATTATAAATTTTCTATAATCATTTACAGCCTCCCCTCAATTCCTTTACAATATTTTACATTTAAGGTCATATATTGTAATCAATTACATAACTTTAAAACTATTTAAATAATTTCGCTATACAATTTTTCACCAATTTATCAAATAAGTATGATCAATATGAACCATATTCATATTAACAAAAATGATAAAAAAATTCATTCAAATATATAAATACATCAATCACATAACATAAATTATATTCATAAATAATAATTACAAGTTTAAAGTTTTATTTATTTATATCAATATGTCTATCATGCATTACATTGTAAAACCCTTTTTTAACGTCAAAAACCTACATTTTGAATTTATCCAATTAGTTACAAAACACTTCACAATACCACCTACCATTGTATATTAAAGTCGATATTTTCAAATTAATTATGTGATCTTGAATTTAAATTATTTAAATAAATTCAGTTAATAAATTTTTGTTAATTCATCTAATAAATGCTAAGATATAACGGTTTCAATATGTATACCATATTCATATCACGCGCAAAGGTGATAAAATTAGTTTTTCATTTAAATACAAAGATATATAAGTCACATAACATAAATAATATGCATAAGCAATATTTCCAAATTTAATATATTATTCATATATCTAAATTTATTTATATTGTTTAACATTGAAAATTCTATTTTTAGCTTCAAATACGTACATTTTAACATTTTACAATTATTTTCTAAACCGCCCTCAATTATTTCCTATTATTTTATATTTAAAACCATGTATTTAAACTACTTTATGAAATCTCAAATTTAAATAATTTAAATAATTTCAATGAATATTTAGTCTATTCTTCTAATAAATCATAAAAATATATGTCAGTTTTAACACACACACACTCACATTATGGAAAATTGTAAGACTATTTTTTTATTCAACTATAAATATATATATATAAATCACATAACATAAATTATGTACATAAACATCATAACAAATTAATTTGTAAATAAGTTATAATTCCTTTATATTAAGAATTTATCATACATTATATTACAAAATTATGTTTTAGCTTCAATATATCCACATCAAAATTATACAATTTTTTACAAAATTCCTCTCGATTCTTCCTATCGTTTATTTTCAAGTCCATGTATGTAAACTAATTACATAATTTTGTATTTGACTTATTTAAACAAATTTCGTTAAATAATATTTTTCAGTTCATCTAATAAATTACTAACATACGTCAGTTTCAGCATGTATGTTATATCCATATTAACAAAACTGAATAAATTACTTTATTATTATAGATATGTGTGTGCGCGCGCGTGTGCGCTATACAACATAAATTATACACAAACATAATACCAGTTTTAATTTATAGTTCATTTATTTCACTAAATTTATCATACATTATATAACAAAGTTCTCATTTTAACATTATAGATATAATATTATATTTTACAATATTACCGTGTACAACGCACGGGTTACACACTAGTATCTTTAATTTTAGAAACCTTTTTGTTTGAAAGTTGATTTTGATTGTAAGAACTTTTATTTAAAGGGCACTCTTTGGTAAATGATGTTTTGAATGGAAAACAATTTTGGGTACAGGGTTTATATTGGAAAATACCAAATTTGAAAAAAATGTGCATTAACAAAAGTATTTCAGAAATATTTTTATTGAGAAAGGATGTATAGTAAAATATCTAGTTTTAAAATACTTTGTGAAAATATTTTACAAAGATGAGAATGATTTGATTCAAAAAGTAAATAGTTAAAACTATAAAATATTTTATTTGTATAACAAACATTGTAGGTGTTTGTCAAAAAGTATTTTAGTAGAAAGATATTTTATTGAGGAATGTTTTGAGAACCATGAGACTTCACCAAGTGGCATGTGATATGGGGCGACTGAGTGATATGGGATTTTAGTTTGCCCAGTGCCCGTTATGATAATGCAAACTATATGTCTATCATGTGTAACTTTCTCTAATGTGTTGTAAGGATGTCAAGTTATTCCCTTCCACCGAGAGAATTGGGATATGAAGTAATGATTACCCATTTCCACAATATGAGAGTGATATTTTACTTTGTATCTATTTTTTTGCTTTGGTTGAATTATCACATTATTCTATTGCCGTTAAGTTACTATTTGCATTAATTTGACTGTTTCATTTCACTGTGTTTGTTTTATGGTCTATGGCATGTTTGCTTGAATCAGATTCTTTTATTTGCGTTGTATTATTGTTGTTTTCTTGTCTGACTAGACTTTTATTTGTTTGGTTGATTGCTTGTTTTGTTATGATCTGTTTTCATTGTTTATTTGATTGCTTTACTACCTCATTGTGGTTTCATGATTGGTTATATTCCTTGTTATTGAATGATAATTGTCCATAAGGTGGTTATCCAATGTTGACTTTTAAAGGAGTGTACATTGGAGAAACTAGTGGTGTATTGAGTAACATATTTAGTTTAGTAATAGTGGGTTGACATAGTTTCCTTAGCTGAGGAAATTAGGTTTTCGAATTGACTAAGAGATGCGACGATGTTCCTTTAGGATGTGCAACAGTGGCTGAAGTGTTTTGGTAACGAAAGGCTTAGTGGGTACCACTAAGGGATCAAAGCGACGGTTGGAGCTTCATTACATCTTTAATAATCCATAGGGTTTTAACATGCACGCACGCATATATACATAAATATATACATACACACATACATATATATATATATATTATATACGTACGTACGTTTGGATGTATGTATGTACATTTCAAAATCTATTTTTATACAAGCAATGACCAACTTTCATAAGTGTTTTAAAATCAATAAGAACCGCCATTTCGATTTTTGGAGGAGTTTATATGGTATGAAATTTTTACAAAATGGTGTTTTCACAAAAATATTTAAGTTGATTTTGAAAAACAATTGTGATAATACTTTGAGAAAATTATTTTATAAAACTATAATGATATTCTGAGAAGAAATTTTTGTTAGAAAAGAAAATGGTTTAAAATAAAAATATTTTGGCAAATGTTTTGATCGAAAGATGTATTAGAACTCCCATTACCATAAATGGTCATTAGATCCCTTTTTGGTATTTTGGGTGAGTGATCTGTGGGTTCTAATGTGGATAGCCTATGTGTATCGCTGATGACAAAAAGGCATTGATGTGCGCTCATAAAGAGGAGGAACGTGAGAATGCTCACCAAGGCTAGTTTGTGTGTACCCTGGGTAGTCTATGTGTAACCATATTTCTGCATATCTGTGCGCGTCATGAATAGGCATCCAGATGTCACCTATGGCTTGACACTAGATCTCTCGTTTTACGTTATGAACAGAAGTTCAGATGCCACTTATGGCCTCACACCAAATCCATCGTTTAATGTCGTGAACCGCCATTCAGACAACATATATGGACCTAGTCCTTCATTTAATGTTGTGAATAGGCTTTTGAATGCCACTTATGGTCTCACACCAAATCCATCATTTAATGTCGTGAATAGACTTTCACATGCTTCTTATGGCCTTATACTGGATTCTTTGTTTAATGTCGTGAACATGCTTTCGAATGCCACTTATGGTCTTATGCTGAATCCTTCGTTTAATGTCATGAATAGGCTTTGGATGCCATTTATGGCCTTATACCGAATCTTTGTTTATCCAAAATTCACCTCTTGTCCATCTCAAGCCTTAGTATTGACTTCCCTTCGGAAGTCAAAAGATCTTAATCTAATCTTTATCGAGAAATAACACTACCCTATGTCTCATTTAAGGAAGCCTGGTTAATTCCTAGTTTTGTTTCATCACCTTGCAACGTTCCCATTTTAGATCTTGATACCTCTCTTTCGTCTTTCGATAACCCCGGCCTTCGTATATTGCTCACACATTGGTCTTGAAACTCATCCTCCATCGTCAATCACCTTAGACTTTCTCTTTTATAATTTTCTAATTTATTATATTTAGACTTTATTTAGTCTTTCACTAGTTCATTTTAGCCTCCAATTCTATAAATATATGCTCTCATTTGCCACATCGGCTCTACTACAGGCAGTAAAGCCTGACATTTGTAACATGTGCCACTTCCCATTATCTATTTCACTTGATGATTCATTTTTCCACCGCTTTTCATTAGTGATAGTTTCCTTTATATAATTTTTACAACACTTTTATAGGATCATTTCCTGTAATAACCCACTATATACAAATCCCTGATTCATGCATAAAATGACGCGATCATCGTAGACCTCGTAGACGACGGATCTTTTTGTGGTAAAACATATAACATAGGTCACAGATCTATCTACAGTATTATACACTTTCTAAAACTCACAGCGTAAGGAATAAAATATAATAATCAATAATACAATAATCCCACATGGACAAAATAATACAGTATCAGCTACACTTCACTTACAACTAGGGGTAGGCGCGGGTCGGTTTGGTGCGGTTTGAAGTCCAAACCGCTTCCACACCACATCAAACGGTTAATCAAAAATACAAACCATTATACTAATCTTTTAAACGGTTCGGTTTCGGTTCGGTTTGAATATAATACGGTTCGGTTTCGGTCCGGTCTGATTTGAACTCATATTAAATATGAAGTAAGATAATTACTTCCATCAACAATCAATTTACGAAGGCAACTGTGTGAAGCTTTTACACTTAAAGGTTAAAACACACAATGTTATACTGAAATGAAAGATTAGTTCTTAACTGTATGAATATTTCAATTTGACATTTAGCTACAAGGGAGATTTTTTTGATGGATTAACCAAACATCAACATTAATCAATGCATAATTATCAAAGAAAATGACTAGAATAAGATTATAATTAGCATTTATCCAAAATAAATGAGATAAAAAATATTATACCAAAACTATAAGTTCTTCCTTTATGACAGCAAATATTATTAATATAATAACATACGCTAAAAATTGAATATACATCGTTAGATTCTAAAATAAGATAGGAGTTGCTTATATTTTTATTATAAGATTACTAGTGAAAATATTCGGTTCGGTCCGGTTTAATACGGTTGGTTCAATCGTCCAAACCGCAACCGAACCGTATCGATGCGGGTCGGTCCGGTTTGGAGTATTTTCTTTGGTTAGAAGATTCGGTGCGGGTTTCCGCACCGTTTTTGCGGTTCGGTGTGGGCGGTTTCCGTATAGCGGTGCGGTTTATGCCCACCCCTACTTACAACATTTTTCTACCATCGAGTAATAAATAAAATAGCCTAATCTATGGGAATAACTAAGAAAAATAGTAGATAACTAATAGACAAATAAATGCTCATTTCCTTTGTACAATCATGCCTTCAAGCCACCACCACTCCTCTCTATTGACTTATCAGGGTATAATTAAAAAATGATTGAGGGGGTCAGATATACGTCTGGTGTGTTTAAGGCATCATATAAATGCACAATACTAATAAGCTAGTAAAACAACACTTATGCTCGAAAACCATACCTTAACCCGTGTTACCTACAACATGTTAGCTAAACATAATATATAATACTATAGTGACAACATATGATAAGGTTTCACTAAAATTTTAATAGAGCCAGGGGTATGCCCTAGGGGTAGTTATGTAATTTATTATAAATTAATTAACTCTACAACCAATTCTCATTCGTAATAAAGATGTTTTTCTTTATATTATATATTTGTTATAATGTGTTGTAAATAATTAAATATTTAATTAAATATGTTTAACATAAAATTCATAAGTGGTGTGTTTGTGATATTAATTACAAATAGTTGTAATAATGAGTATTTTGTCACAAAATATAGTAAACACATCATTTTTAATATTCCTAGTCGAGATACGTCGAGACTGGATATCGATTTATCTGTTGAGACTAGAGTACATAATGTTGTTCATATGTTGGGAAGTGAACTACTCATGACTGCTGGGGGCATCTAGGTATTACATACTGAAGTTATTGTATAACTATAGAATAATCCACTCGATAGTTTTCTATTAATATAACTAAGGTCAAACATAAAATATCGTTGTGGCTAGTTTACATAGTTCCCTCGACTTGAGAATACCGCTGATCTTTAATATGAAAGCTCCACTTTGATTAGAGTCAAATCATGGCATGACGTCCATCGAGTAACTATAGTTGGGTCGGGTGGAAGTTTTGGAAGTGAAATACTATTCAAGAGAGGATTCCTCTCCTCGGCTATATAGAGTTAGTATCACGGTCAACTCAAAATCAAAATCTCTGGCTAGAGTAATTCGATTAATAATAACTGTTATTATTGAACCAAGAACTTTTTGTTTGGACTATAGAGTTGAATATGGACGATATTGGAATTTTGACCGTTACCAAATTCCACAAGTCCAAAGTGATAGTTTGATGAAGAGAATTAGTGTAAATAATAGCCACAATGCTTAACAAAGTAAAATTAGGCTATCGAAACCATATAAGTGATAAATTCAGCCAAAATGTTACACCACTTGCTAAGTGACATGTGAACGTTAATATTAGAATAGTTCGATATTAATCGCTGGCTAAATTTGCACTAACGGGTCATACAACCAAAATGATAAATACTTCTCTAACCAAACGATTTGATTAATTTATAATTGTTGTATATTGATTAATATTTATGAAATATTAATTACAAATTATTATTTTAATTTGATGAACAAATATTATTGAATAGATATATATATATATATATATAATAGTTATAAATATATTAATCAATATACGATATCGATACGCATTAATTGAATTTATATGCAAAATATTTGTTCGGGTATTAAATAGGTTTAAATCCCATATGAGGGGCTGATTGGTTCAGCTCTAATAGAGGTGGTAAGTGAGGCCATATGATGGAACAAGAGACTTTAATTGGCATGGCTAAGAAAGAAGATAATTAGTAATAGATAAAGGTGGATCTAGATCCTAATTTGTCCATAAACTCTCCTCTATGTAAACACCTCTACACACACTTGTTAGAAAAATTTTGAACCTCCAAACCCTCTACATTACTGGCTGAACCCTACCTCCTCCATCCTCCATTAATTCAAGTTTAAATCCAATCAAATTAAGTTCTATTCGATAGCTGGTGGTCATCGGTTCAGGGACTAGCACTCTACTGGATTGAAAATCAGTTCGAGGAGCAGATCTCATCATTTCAAGGTGTACTTACAGAAATTGAGCATAAGGAATTGTCCTAACATATTTATGAATATACATATACATATACATATATATATATATATAATGTTTATATCATATATTATATTGTTAGTTAGGTGTTCCAATATATAAATATATTATCACAATTTGATTAGTCGTATGTATACAAATGATTTTATGTCTAAATGAATTTGTCATGTATACACCTATATGTAGCATGGCTCACAATAAAAAGACCAAATTTTTTTATTTTAAATAATTTAATATACAATATTTAAATATATGTATATATAGTTTATAATTTAAATACTACATTAAAATTTATAAAAATATGGTTATATAATTTCAATATAAAGTTTAATCGATAAAATGTTTTTGGCAATTTTTTTCAATATTTATATATTATGATTAAAATAATATTTAGACCAATTAATAATATAAACTAATTATATCTATATACATATATATATATATTATAAATTATGTTTTATATTTTATAAAATTAGATTAACACATAACATACTCTTGGTAAAAAAATGAAAAACATTTTTTTATGATTAAAAATATTTAAATATAAGCTGAGAATTAAAAAATAGATTTTAAAATTGTTTTAGATTATAAAGTTATATAATAAATATTCAGAATACAAAACTATTATTTGGAATTTTGCTCGAAATTTAAAATTCAAAATAAGTTTTAAAAAATATTTTTTATTAATATTTAAAAATATATGTACATATATTTTCAATAAAATATATTTTAAAATTCTAAATAAAATATGATGACCCGTCTCCTCGACCCTCAGGAATCGACACTAATACATCCACGATAATCACGTGCTGTAAACCCATGTGCCGGGGAGGCAGATTATCAGGGGTAAAGTAAAGATAGAAACACAAATTCTCACATTCAATTGATTATACAGATAGATAATACATACAACCACTCTCACTAGGGTACATTGGGGTTATGGTATGAACTAACCAAGCCAGGAACAGTTATAACTGCCTGCTCCTACACTTGTTGGTACAAACAACTAGACACAACGAAAAATAAAAGATAGATAGATATCCACATCAGACGCTCTAGCTCCATGCTCCAAAAAACTCTTCCAAAATGCTTCTCCAAAATGCTTCTAACACAATCCTGACTACTTGGCTGTACGGAAAAATAGGGCACTTGGAGTTTAAATCCGGGTGCCTTATTTTCTGGGCAGCCAAGTATTCAGGATCGTGTTAGGAGCATTTTGGTGAAGCATTCTGGAGGAGTTTTTAGAACATGGAGCATCTGATGTGGATATCTATCTATCTATTTTTATTTTTCGATGTGTTTAGTTGTTTGTACCAGCAAGTGTTGGAGCAGGCAGTTACAACTGTTCTCGGCTGGGTTAGTTCATACCATAACTCTGATGAACCCTAGTGAGAGTGGTTGTATGTACTTTCTATTTATATATAATCGAAATGTGAGAATTTGTGTTTCTATCTTTTATCTTTACTTTATTCTACTCTTGATAATCTACCTCACCGGCACTTGGATTTACTGCACGTGAATACTGTGGATGTATTAGTGTTGATTTTCGAGGGTCGAGGAGACGAGTCGTCACATAAAAGAATTATTATTTACGCCGTGTGCATGACCAGGTAAATACATAATTATTATGAATATATTTTGTGCATTTTATAAGTATTAATCTATAGTTATTACTACTACTGCTGCTACTATTAGATATACAAGTATTTAATATATATATATATATACGAGTATGGTGGCACGTCCGTCAGACGTGTGCCAAGAAGGAAGTGTGAAAATTTTGTGTGTGCTATCGTTATGGTGGTGATATACACACACACAGACACACATACATACATATGTACACAAATATATATATATATATGTGTGTTTGTGTATGTGTGTGTGTTTTATATTTTCCCTTCTTTTCTATATAGTTGCAGTAGTGTACAACTATATATTAATTTTGGTCTAATTATATAGGCTGGCCAGCACCGAATAAGAAGTTTGAAGCAGCCAGAAAGTAGATTGATGCAGCAAGGAGTGCAATAAAATGAACACCTTTCTACAAAATTGATTGTGAGGATTATATAAAGGTACCCTAAGAATACCTTCCAATAGGTGCTTGCTTCCATGACATGCTTTAATGGAATTAAGTTTGCAGAGACCTTAAGCATTATATAAAACGCAAAAATATAGAGGTCTCCACTAACTTATTCTATGAACATTTTATACTGGTACAATACTATTAGCCTCTGTAGAGAAGACATGTGAATCCATTCAGCAATTCTTCAACACAGGTAAATCCATGCAAATCTCCACATAATAGGAACATGTCGCTGTGAAATGATTTAAAACTCCCTAGCCATGCTATATACGACACATCGATGCTATATTATTAGCAATGATTTGAAAATTTATTTCAGTAAAATAATAAAGATTTCTTTTGATGAGAATACATTTAACACATTTTTTCGTCTTCCGTATAAATGGACAGTGGTCACGATAGCTCAGCGGCGATTCCTTATGGACATGTTTCATGCGAAGGCTTCTAATATAAAGCACAGTGACTTAAAGGTACTCACGAAAGCATTCAATTGGACAGGGAAATGTTATTGCATGCACAAAAAGTAATTTACGTACAAAATAAAAAGTTATTAGTATGTATGTCAAGAATGTACACGACAACAATGCTCACACTATTACATGATAGCGCGTGACAGCTAATTACACATAGAAGAATGCAAACACACAGCATACGAAGTGAACAAATATCAGCACATGAAATATATATAACCTACATGTTAAGAAACAAATGTTCAGGAAGCAGCACATGAAATAATTGCATATATTTTAAGTAAATGAAATGTACATTGTATTGTACAGGACGATATAATACACGACTGCAAATATGTAGGTAATGACTCACGAAAGCATGGTTAGGTGGATCCAAAGCAAAGTCTATACTATTGCGGTTGGCAATATAAGATTAGGTGAAAACAAATTAAGTAAAAGATTTAGCACGAAAGCAAGCAAGGGAACAAAAACAAAATTATATAATGCATAGATAAGTAAATAGCACTGCATGATAACTAAATTATTTGTACTACAAAAACTTTTGATAATCTATACAATATGGATTTTAATTGAACTTCATGTCTAACAATTGTTCGAAACATAAAACCAAAACAAAATCTAAACTAATATAATCAGTCCTAAAATCAAAACTATATCTAAAGCTTATAAGAATTGTGAAAACATGCCAGGGTAAAGAAATGAATTCAAGATTCCATTAACATTATATTTTCTGTTACGCAAACTTTAAGGTTTTTCGTTATAGATCATGACTTCAACAACCAAAGTTGAACATGTACCGTCTTTGTTGTAGTATGCCTCCGCCAACTTAAGCTTCTTTATGATTGAACACATAGGCCAAATTCTTCAAGTCCTCGTGCTTGAAGCTCCTCTGTAAATCTACTCAAAATGATTTTATACTGATTGTAATAAAACCTGTGAACAAATGAGAGTATTTTGAGTTAATTACATGCCTTCTGTAACCATGCATATGAGAGTAGTGATAATTTAAAGCTAACTTACAAAGTCATGTTACTATACCATGGATAATGAAGTTTGTTATATTGTTACTTTAACATTCATGCTTAGAACTGTCAGTTCGGTATTTTTTACCTCACTATTCCCAGTATGATGGCAGGCCGTCCATAGACGATAGTTAATTGCCGATACTAAATCGGGTTGAACTTCGATAGCAGCAATCTCCAAATAGGTATATCAAACTCTCTAGCCGTGCTATATATGACACATCAAAGCCAACACGTCTGTTTTAAGGACCTGGAGATTATTCAGTAAGAAAGGAATAAGTACTGCTAGCATATTTTAGCTTTTGCTCTGCCTTTCACTATCATGTTTCATATTATGAATTGGCTATAGTATGTATTTTTATAGCCTATATTCCCATATGATCATCAACCTCTGTAGATAATGATGTATTGACAACTTCAACCTATTTCTGGCAAGTTTGATCATAATCTAGGTCTAAATCGTGATAATAGCATCATATGTAAATATTTTTCTAAATGTAATAGAAGAGAAGTTAAAAAAAAGTAGCAGTGAAAAATAGTACCGTACTTTTGGTTCTATGTCAGTGCACAGAGTGGTTTTGGTCAGGTATAGGTGTAGATCAGGCTTTAGCGTTAACATTTAATGTCAGACAAACAAAGAAAGGTAATGTCAATAAATATTTGAGTTAAAATAGATCAGTCAAAGATTCACATAAAGTACAGAGGAATTAACAAAACTGGAAGGCCTTGATTACAAACTTTAAAATAATAGATATGGACACATAATAAAAAGAAAATGTTCTTCTTAAATACTCACTTTTATGAACTAATTATAAGTAAAAGTCTTCTATTTTAGAGTTATTTACTTTTTTTTTACTGCAAACATGAGTGTGCACTGTTGTTTATAGTTTAGTCTTTCTTCTCATGGTATCTATTAGTATGTATTTACGAAATATAATTGTGAGTGTTAGGTCGGCGGGATTATGAGTTAACATCGTATGTACATCTTCTTGTTTTGTTTGTGCTATGTGGGGAATACCTGGCCTATGGTAGCTGTTACATTATTTTTGCTAAGTGGCTTTGCTTCTTGCATGCTCCTTCAGGCATTTGCCTAGGTGCTTGCATATGTAGTGCATGTCTTATTGTTTTATTATTTTTGTTTTGTTCTATTTTCTAGTCTCCGTTTTGTAGTAAGCAAGTATAGTTTTCTGTTGGAGAAATTTAGAAGGAAATAATCAAGTTACTTGAGTCCAGGCATAAAAGAATAAAAAATAAATAAATAAAAGCATGCATGAGAACCGATGTGTATGACAGAGTGGATACGCGTTCGTATCGGTGGTGCGGTATTATGTATGTGTTGAAGGGTACTTTTGTACATTTTAGTTAGCCTATATTTTTAGCATGTATCCTAAATAAAATATTTTGTGTCTTGGTACCTTTCATTTATTTTATACATTTAGCATGCACTATTGGGGGACACACTTTTTACGTGACTGTTAATAAAACTAAACTATTGGCCTCATCACTCTTCCAGTAATATATAGGTGCATTGTTCTTTTTGTAAGGGAGTGTTTTATATGAGTGAGCAGACTGTTTTTGACTGTGTAGATGCATGGGTATGTGTGTGTTTATGTGTGATATTGAGTGTGTTCGTACGCTTGTGTGGTGTGTGTTTCAGATGTGCAAGTTGGTGAATATAAATAAGGCCTGGGTGTTATCTTTATATGTAAGAAGTGTGTCCAAATATCCTATACATCATATAAATAGACAACCACTAATTACTAATACAGTAAATAGGACAATATATTTAATTTATACAAACAACTAAACCTTTCAATTTAAAATATTGAGAGGATGAGAAACAAAATGCATGCTTATTACTAATCAAAACAAATTAAGTTGAAGCACGCGTACATTTTTATATGTAAATATACAATCAAATAATCTTGGAAAAGCTGATAATACGAATAGCCAAAGCTGTTAATACGAATAGCCTATATCTAAAATTCATGATGAGAACACATTACATACAAAAGTTGTGAGCATTTAAATCTTTGCTATATCATCAATTATACACTATTTCAACCAATTAGAATATAGTACGGAAAATGTACACTGATACTACATAGAAAAATAATTCAAAAAGAATAGTCTGACAAAACATTACCTCACAATTAACTTGAAAATCTCATCTATCATCTTTTCCTTTGTCAAGTATATACCTATGCCTTAACTTCTCTCCAACTCCTTTCCACTTTGTCCCCAACAACTCCCTGTGTTAAAGGTAGAAAATGAAAAAGAATACAATAGACAACACACTTTTCGAGGCTGTTATACAAAATCAAATAGATAAATGATAACTGAAGTAAGAAAATGCAAGTTTGAGATAATGAATAAGATAATTTTTATACTCGTTCACTTTGCTAATTAACTACAAAAAATTGACATGGCACAGTACCTTCAAATTCATTTATTTCATTAAAAAAAATTCATCGCTTTGATTTAGGGCATAAATGACAACTCCCTTCGATGAAACTGTAAAAAAAACTCGTGCCAAAAGGTCTAGTGGTAGAGTTGATTAGCATTAACAGTAAATAAGGTATAGAAAGTAAATGATTATGATTGTATAATTAATATACAAACTGATAATCAGCTAAGAGCTTTTACAATTGAAATTGTGTATTTATTATACCTTCAAAGCCAAATAGATATGAATGGATAAAGTCTAAAACTTTCCGAAAGCTCGCTTTCATGTACATAGGAAACTCTACATTTTGAGAAAACTGGTATGTACCATACACGTTTGATGTTTGATGCATTTGGAAGCTTATGTGTATATATGAATTTATTTACATATTAGAAATCACATATGCTTAAAACTGTTTGTTTATTCAAAACTTAAATATTCAAAGCCAATTCGTATTTGTATATGAGTAACTAAATCAAATGTACTTGAAAACTGTGGTGTACAAATCTAACACACACATACACTCTAAAACAGGGATATGTATATACTTAAGAATCATATGTTTAATACGTAAAAGATGAAATCCATGGTTTTGAGATGGAATCAAGTGATTTATGAAACCAAATTTCTCACTTTTAAAATCAATTTCCTTTGAAATCAATAAGTTTGAAACTTTTTATACGTTTAGTTTCAGTAAATTTTCGTTTTAAAATATAACAGTTTTGAGATCAACTTTACAGTCATTTTCAAAGCTCAAAGTATTACTTTTTCCAAGATCCTGAAACGTTTGAAGACTTATCTTTCACAATCGATTTTTAAAACTTGTAGAATTTTTAAAAGAATTAGAGTCCAATACCTTGACTTACATGTTTTGGTGCAGAAACGATGACTTTATTACACAGCAGTGGGCCCTGACCTGAGTTATCATCGATTGGCGGAGTCAGGCTCTACAGAAATTGGCGGAGGCATCCTCTCCGTCCATTGATGAAGACAACTCCTTTCGAACACTGGCGGATCCATTTTAATTTGAATATTGGCAGAACCGTTTCCTTCGAACATTGGCGAACCCATTCTAATCTGCAAATCGGCGGAGATAATTCCTTCGTCATTACTGAATTTCCAAAATAGAAAAGAATGTAAGATAAAAAATTATGGTTTGGATCTATTGATCTAAATGAATATGCCCCTTAACAGATAGGATAAAGGGGAGAAAGATAACTTACAGTGAATAATTCAAAAATCTCAGCTTTAATTGATTTTCTCTTCTAGCTAGAAATTCGTAGGAAGTACAGATCCAAGCGTCATGATTCTGGAAACTTTCATCATCACTCCTGACTGATCCCGGTCTACTACTATGATCATCCAACACCTAACATGGTTAGAACTACTGAAATTTTACCTCTATCAACATCCAATTAGCAAACAAACATGTAAATAAAAAATTTAAAAGCTAAATTTGGTAGAATACCACAAACTCCAAACTCGATCCGTGGCGTTCGAAAACCCTAGATCCACAGCCATCGCCTATTTTCGACACCATGCCTCTTCTTCAGCGATCTGCATCTTCCATAGAGTCAAGTAAATATAATAAAAGGGATAGATTAATTTAATTGATGGTTAGAATGTTGAATTTGGTTTTGAGGTTTATTTTTTTTTCAACAGCAGCGATGAGTATTAGGAGAAGAGTGGGTGGTTTTAGGAGAAGTAACCGCATAACTGTTGTACGTGTATGTGTTGAAAATGACAAAATTAACCTTAGACAAACATTGGTGATTTAATTGTCAAATAGGGTATTTTGGTCCATGCAAAAAAGGCTTCACTTTGACTGGTTTGACCAGGGTTTTGCTTTATAGTATATATATATATATATATATCTATGTGTGTTTGTTTAAAAAAATATTTATACGAAAACTATTTTTAGCTTTGTAGATTAATTTAATATAGTTTATAAATGATTTAAATATATTCATATTGTTATAAATATATACAATCCTAATATATAAGTAGTTTCTAACCCTTGTCAGGAGGCTGGCCTTAATATATCTCAGGATGTCTCCAACGGAAAATCCATATGCGAATGTACCTCAGCGGTTTTTGATGTACCTCTAACATTGTTGTGTTCTGAGATGCAAGTAGTACAGCTATTTTTTGATTTATATTCTACACCCTAGACATTATATATTATATCGTTTTATTTACTTCTTAGATAGTTTGGTTTCTTTAAGGGGAAAACTATTACGGTGATTCATACGGTCTCACAAGTTATTATTATATGGACACATGTATTGTGGGTTTTCCATACCACACTTATGTCTTAACATGTGGTTTTTATTTTCCTTAAATTCCTTTTGTACTCCTTTGAGTAGTTTGAGTAAAGCAGATTTGACTTTGGACACTTTAGAGCTTCAGGAAATGAGGTGAAGGCTTCCATTCATCTATCTATTTCTATTTCTGTTGCACTATTATTATTATGTATATATCAGCATTGTGAGAACTTGCAGTTATAACTTTCTAGGATGATAGTACTTAGTTTTTATAACTCTAAAATTCTCTATATTTGGAGTCACTCTTTGTACTATCTTTTTGGATATTGTATTTTATCATTCTACTTGTTAGATTCTGATATTGTGTTCTCTTTCTTGTTCTGTTTCTTTTTCTTTTTACTTTATCCTAATAATTTGTCTTTCAGCACTTAGGTTCTAGACACATGAATAATATGGATGTATTAGTGCCAACATTCGAGGGTCGAAAACTCAGGTCGTTACATGTATGACCCAAAGCAAACTCACAAAAACCCCCCACCTTATTATCGCACCATTACTATAGCTTGGATGGATACTCTTTTCATCATAACTCGAGATCCAACCATCAAATCGACTTACGATCGATTACACAGGCTCTATGCATCACCACGAACCTCCCATATCGATCGCACCTCCATATGATCAATGATGATTGATTGTCCTTAAACTTAGCCACCTTTTAACTTACATGAGTATCCCCGAAGCAACTCAATGTTTTCCTTGCACGAGTCTTATGACCCTCCATCAAAACACCATCGATCCTCTTTTAGCTATTTCTCACCAACCATCGCCGCAAATCACCAGTGATCAATCATGGCACCTCCTAGCACCACCTTGGACCTCCCTTATTCCATTGTGCCTTGATTAGAGCAAGGGTTGATTGATTAGTGGTAATCGATCGGTGGTGATTGATCACCTAAATTTCCTTCGCATTTTCTTCTACGTGAACCAAAGTAGACTCCGCACATGCCTCATTCACTCCTCAAACAAACTTCAACTTCCATTTAAAGTGGAATTTACACTTAAGTCCACCCTATATTGGTTGGTATTGACCGAAGGGATCGATCGGTGCCAATCGATCAACTTTGATAGAAATATGCCAAAGTCATTTTGTGACCTTTATGCATTGACCATCGTCTGAATTTCTACTCTGAACTGAATGTAAGCTTTAATATCCATAAATATGCCTTCAATCGCTCTAGAATCGATCCATCTCCAAAAATGCACATCGATACATTATTATCCAATCTAAGCATCCAAACAAGACAAAAACAACTAAGCAAGCATCATATCCATAAAATAGGCATCATATCAATTATAATCTAATCTACCATCTATATACAAATCAATATATGGATTTATACGTAAAATTAACATAAAATCATTTAAATTAATTTATAAAACATTTATATATATCAAAATCAGCCAAAGGCCTCATTTTTAACTTAAAAGAGGTTTCAAAAATACATTTTTATAAAATCATTTAAAAGGTTGTGAGATGATAGGTCACTCACCTAATCTACCAATTTTATCGTAAACGAGGTAGATCCAATGTAGATTGCCCTTCTATGAATCCCAGTGCATGTAATTTTGAGATTAGTTGACCCCTTTGTCAATCCCTCTTTAATTGCTTGTTTAAAATAGTTTCATTAAAAATTAAGGATGGTTTTGCTAATAGGAGGTTTAATGAAGGTTAAGAAATGTTTAGGAATAAGATAAATGACTACTGGCTCTTAGAGATGCTGCAATCGATCCTAATCCCAAAATCATAGCAGGCCTAATTATGGGCTTAGGTTGATTATCCACTAATCTGTGTGGAACTATCAAACTTAAAATGGTCATATCTTCAAAACCATAAGTTTATAAATTTATTATGACCACTCTTGGAAACCATTAACTCTTACATTTTGAAATGGTTTAAAACCCTAACTCAGCTTCTAATTCAAAATTTATAGCTTTTATAAGTTTCAGAGTCAAAATCGTTGACAACTAATTTTAGGGGTTATAAAATGTCAATACTCAACATTCTCCAAACTATAGTTCATTTGGACCCAATTTGATTATGAAAATAATATTTTTATAATCCGCTGATACGTAAAAAATGTGGGTTGTTACATCATATACGTAATTTGATATGAGTATGTTATAAAATCGTTTATGTTTTTGAACAAAATAATTCCTGCCAAGTATCTATAAACTATATCACTCATATTTAGTCAAAAATAATGATTTCTTTTGCTAGAGTTATATTATACACACACACACACAAATATATATATATATATGCATTTATATAGGTATACTATTTAACGTACTATATGCATGATCATGACTACATGTAGAGGAAAAAAATTACTTAATTGCATGATCAGATATTTTTCAATAGGAGATTCACTGCCCATAGTCAACATCATACCTTTTGTTGACTGGTGTAGCATTATGTGTGATATTATTTTCTGTATAGGTTGATTTAAAATTTATTATGTCAAATAGGTGTTGATGACATGATTTTAAGCTGGTATTTAACAATTTCATGCGTTTTGTAATTTATGTGTACTTTGTTAATAATTAATTGTATGTGTTATCAAAATAATATTCAAATATAGACCGTTCATCGTAAATTTAGTCAAATATAAGAAGGCTAAATTTGTTTTCTTTCCCATAATATAAATAATAATTCGATTAGGAAAAAAAGAATATAATAAAGAAATGAAAAGTAAACTTTTAAAACCCTTCAAAAATTATAAAATTAAATGGATACGTTTTTTATCTTTGCATCAGGGTTTTAAATTATATATATGAATGTAACTGCTTTTACCTTGAATATTTAATTAACAACTCTATAAACATATATTTTAGGTTTATAGATTTGCTGTTTATAGCTATTATTCTAAGGTTTAGCTAACCTAGTTCATATACAACATATGTTTATCAAGGACTATAGAAGCGCTAAGTCACAAGAAGTAATTACCATTTACATTAAACTATTTTTCATAAAATACATATTTTATTTATAATTATGTCTCTATAACCTATAGGAATGACATCACATAAAAACTACAGATGCAAATTTGTGGAAAGTGAAGCAAATGTAGCTTATAAGAGTACAAATGGTTTTACAAAAAATCCTAAAATGGAAAGAACTTTTATTAAGTTATGCATGAGATAAGTTAGTAACTACGGATATAAAGGAATTTCACCTTCTTCTATATTCATAGAAAAGATTACAGAAGGGATTCAATATAAAGTGCGATTTCATCTATGAAAACACATAATTTGTAAATCACTATACTTCTTTAAGAGAAGATTATGTACTTTGGATAAAGATGACAAGATTGTCTAAACATGGATTTAGTGGTGATATGAATACCAAACTTGGCCCTCTAAAAAATGAAATGAGACCATACGGGATAGTCCATTACATATGCTTTCAATTATTGTTAAAAATAATTTGGTTAATTTTCTTATATTTGTATATTAGTTTATCAGTTGTACTTCCATTGAACAACAACATCCTAAAGTACGTATAAACTTTTTGAAATAATCCTTTAGAAAAAAGTCAAAATGCAATAGGTGGGTTTTGAAGTTATGTTTGCAAAAGGAGGAAATGCATAGTTATCTACATTAACAGAACAACCCTTAATATAGAAAATACCCAACCAGGTGATAATATTGTAACATATGCTAGTAAAAGTAGAGGAAACTCATCTGCATACCTATGTGGAATTTGAGTTTTTGATGGGACTGGGGTTAATGAAGGATGTGATAGATTAATGAAGGGACTGATGATTGTTGTCCTTCTAAGTTTACACCTTGTCCCTCAAACTGAAAATGCGTAATAGTTCAGAAGGTGAACCAAAAGATAAATAGTTTCAAGATTTAGTTGGAGTTCTAAAATAACAAATTGGCAAGGAGGAGGCTGATAAGGTACCTTCACTAAATGATGTAATTATTGTTTGAAAGAATTGAAAAACAAGATTGCTTTATCTCAATATGAATACATCAAAGGTAAAGTGTTATTTTGTGATAAACTAGAATTAATAATAACATTCATGGATGAAGAGGGAACAATTAGCAAAATTGAATTCTCGAATTAAGTATCAGGCATTTAATATTATATAAGGTTTCCTTCCTACTTCAAGGAGGATGAACTTGTTATGATAGCCATGTGTGCACAATCAACATGCTGTATGCACACAATTATATTTTCGTTTGTTTTAGTAAATAGAATGTGTTGCCAATATTTTCTTATATCTTTCATCTTTCATATTGGATAACATATTGATATGTTTGAACATTTTGAGAGTATGTATTTCTTTCATAATTGGAACAAAATTGGTATTTTTATATACAATTTCAAGTAGAGATAAGAGAAAGACCTTCTAAAACTATGGTTACGACTTTAAATTGCACTTTAATAGAAGAAAATATTGCAATCTATTTCTATTTGGAGTCAAGGAACATGGCAACTGTTAGTATAATATCATTGAGGTGTGTGATTTTGATAAGAAATTTATATATAATAGTAGTGGAATGGGAGAAAATAAATCATGATTCAACAGTTCTTGATGAAATAATTTGTAATCTTGCTAACAATTTTCCAATTAGTGATAAATTTAGAATGGATAAATTACCATTTATAAAGTTATGTTGCTACTTTCAAGAAAAAAAACTAGCTTTGAGATAGTAAACATATAGGTGTTGAAAAGAAAAAGCCAAATTTTTTATCCATTACAATTCATAATTGTAGAAATCATATTTTAAGATGTTGTTACTAATATTCTGGTCAAATGATCAACAAGTACCTTAATGAAGTGTAGGCAACCATTTGGCTCGAGAAAAGATAGTTCCACTAAATTTTGAAAAACCTAATGAACTATATGATCTCATGTAGAGCTAAGAGAAAGACCTTAGAAAAGTACGATTAAGACATGATTAATTACCATTTGGAGGCAAGGGACAAGGTAACTATTAGTAATATCACGGTGGTGTGTGATTTCGATATGAAATTTATGTATAAACAGTGGTGGAATGGAAGAGAATAATTCATGATTCAACAGTCCTCGATGAAACAATTTGTGATCCCACTGACAATTTTCTAATATTCTTCCTCTATGTAAGTAAATTCAAATATTTTAGTTACATTGATCGTGTTAACATGTTGAATTACCTTTGTATCTTAATATAAATATGCATTTCCTTTATGATGCGGTTTAAACTAACACTAGGTGTTTTCTATTTCCTTATCGCAACATATGTTACTAGTTGAAAGTTATAGTAATAACATCGATGCAACTAAGAAAGAGAGCTTTAACTATGCACAAGCACGATTAAAAAATGTTAATGAACAAAGGTAAACGAGAGAAGATTTTTCGTATCAATTAAAACGCCTCCATAAAAATTTTCCCATCTAAAGACATAATTATTATATGTATGAGATATATAATTTTCTATGTCATGTTTCACTTCATGAGGAGTTATTTTTGGAAGATGAACAAGAATGTGATACTTTAGATGTTTACAAGGAAAGAAACTACAAAATATATAATCAAGACTCACTATAGGCTCCACCAAGTCATTGTGAATTGTTTTCATATCAATCTCAAGCTCCTATGACAAATTTTACATGATCAGATTACTAATCTTCTGTAATTTATGTTGAAATTATTAGTATTGCTAATAAATGAGTGAAACCATGTTTTTATTTTACTTTAGAAGATGACTAAATATTTCGTTTTTAAATTTGTAATAATTCAGTACATGTATATATCATAACTATTCAAATAATAAATGATATTAACAATGATTCACCATTCCAACATAGTTATTAGTGCATGATTCTTCTAGGTGGTGGCGTTATTCCCTAAAGGGACATGTTTGAGTCTAATGGTATCAAACAGTAAAGGAAAAATTATCAAATAAGAACATATATTATTAAAAAATCCAAACAATAAGCAATCAAACCATTCTAATGTATGAACACTAAATTATTTGAGGTTAAAAGAGCCTTTAGAATCAAACCTTAAATCTAAATATATAATATGTTTTGATTCCATTGAGAAGAATATGGAAAAGATAAACATAATTGTAGAAGCCATTGCTGAATCCATTATTTGAAGCTTAAAAGAGAAGAATTGGGTTGATCTTCCAAAATGATACAAAACCAAGATCTAAAATTATCTCCATAGAAGTGGTTAAGAGAGTAGCTAGAATTTATGTAATTTGGGAATCATAACCCCTTATTTATAATGTTAGCATTTTCTAATTTGACCTTTCAATAAATAAAAAGCTCCGGTATCTACATATTATTTACATCAATTTATCTCTATGTTGGTCACTTTATTTAGGCTTAGTCAATAAAAGATAGTATACTATTTCTTTAGAATAAGAGTGAGTTCAAACACATGACCTTCAGAACCTTATTCTAAATTTTCATATGAGGACCCATGGGTTGGAAACATCTCTCATCGAGCTATATATAGAACTTTATAAATGTGTGTAACTTTAGGATCTCCCAAATTATTACTTACAATATAAGGTATATCCAAGGAAATCCCGCTCATTGACTATATTAACGTAGGATCAACACAGCTTTTATCACCTTTAGTGTATTAAACCCATATGTGGTCATATATAGCACCACGAACAAATGACATAGACCAATCATGTATGCATAGCATTAAAATTACATAAAATGTGATTAATAAACGTCTATTTTCATTTGGTCCTATTTTAGCAAAAATTAAAAATTCAACATTTAAACATGAAGTGAACATAAAATCTTATGGTTTATTTTTTATTTGAAAAAAAATGATCGAAATATGTCTATAACCAATGTAATGATCAATGCCATATGACCATGCCAAATACCTTGAGTAATAGTCGTTCTGTAAGTGGACTGCTAACAAGGAATTTGTTCAAATATGCTATATGGATTTCAATGAGTTTTGCATATATGCCTAAGAATGCATTAGACTCCCCACCACAATTGTGTTAGGAATCTTTTACTTTGTTAGCTTAAAGGCTGTTCTTACGCCACTATTTTTGACGAAATTTGTCTCCATTTAGCAAAAAGAGAATCAACTAGTTTGCAACTTTACATGCCAGTTCTTTTAAAGACTTATCCTTATATCACTTTTGTGATGATCCAAATATCACCCCATAAGTAATAATGGTGTAACTGTATCCCTAAAAGAGAAGATCCATCACCACGATCTTTTATTAAAAAATCAAAAGAATATATTGATTTTGTACAATACACCTAAATGGTAGTTAGTAAGCAATATATCATTAACATACAATATCAAGAATATAAATTTCTTACGCTGAACTTATGCTACACATACTTGTTTGTAATGTTTTGCCTGAAATGCAAATGAGGTCATTACATGATGAATATTGTGGTACCGTTGACGAAAAGTTCATTTGGCCCCATAAGTGGATTTCTTAAGCTGTTTCCTCAATGTTTCCATTGAGAAACACGACTTTAACATCATTTAATATTTCTCAAAAACCAAATCTTCAATAAGTCATAGAATGATTCTAAAAAGTCCTTCATTATCACCAAAGGGATTTAAAAAAAATCATTATTTTCCTTCTGAGTATAATCTTTTCTACAAGGCAAGTCTTATATATTTCCCTGTTAACTATTGAACCCCTCTTAGTTTTCAGTATTCATTCATAACCAATGGTCATTATACCTTAAGGTTAGAGGAGAGATCCCAAACTTTATTATTCTACATAGATTTATACTATATACAGATATCATAAATCTACTTTTAAAATAGATATCTTGCATGGATTGATGTAAGTTCACTAAATCATCTTCACCAATCCATTATTTCCTTTTATAGAGAAATAGTATTTCTTCCTTTCTAAGTGGAGCTTCTTAGCAGTATTGCAGCTTCAGGTAGTTGAGTTTGTTTCCTAAAAAATTAATCTTAACTTGATGAAAATGGTGGGGGGTTGTGTTGTGTTTGCAGAATTATGGATCTTAAGGCTAATTAAACACTAAAGGATGGTGAATAGTGTTTTCTAATTTTTGTAAATCTTATTAAATTTGTTTTATGATTATTATTAAATAATGCAGAATGAACAATCATGGATGCAACATAGATAAGTATAAATGCAATAAAGTAAAAAAAATAGTGAATTAGAGAGATCACACCAGAGATTTTTATACTGGTTCGGAGTTACCCTATGTCCAGTCCCATACAATTGCTTGTACAGATTTCTTTTCAAAATTTCAATCTTTCAACGGTAGAAGGCAAATCCAATACAATCTCGATTTCAAGGCTACGAGAGACACTCTCTTGATTTTCTTGGCTCAGGGTACACCCACTTGATTTGGATGGGCTACAAGCACGCCCACTCAGATTTCCGGGCTACAAAGCACACCCAAATGGTTTGAACGGGCTATAATCGCGCCTAAGCAAATACAACTAGAGTTTGATAGTTTTTCTAAAGAAAATTTCTTGATCTTTGGCTACAATAGATCTCATAGCCTCTTGGAGAGAACTTTGATCTTTGATTGAGAGAGATGATTGGAATTAGAGAGTAAATAGTAGAGAATCAATACAATGAAGATTGAATTGATTCTAGTTGAAACCGAGAAGATTTGGATAAGTTTTTCACTAGAAATTTTGGTAGCATAAGAGGAGAGAGGATAATAAGAAAGTAGTTGTTAAAAAATTCATTTGAAACCCCATATATGTAGAGTTTAAATAGGCAAGTCCATTTGCAAAGAGTTACGATGAATAGACATTTCATTTCAACATTTGAATTTCAAATTTGCAGCATGTATGTCGATATACTATATGTGGATATCTCAACATGTCCTTATGGAAATTGAAGATTCTTTTGTTTTAAAATGTTTTAAAAATCTTATGCTTTGTAAAATATTTTGTACTTTATAAAATAATCTAAACATAGTTTATAAACATTTTAAACTTTGGAAAACATTTATAAAATAATTTTAAAATTATATTTTGTTTTTAAAATTAAAGGATAAGAAAATGAGAAATAGAGATCAAAGATTGCTACTGGGGACTTTAACAATATTCTCTGACTTTATATACTATACTATAGCCTTGATATCTTCCTATCTTGATCTGTATAATGTTGAGTCTTCGTGTCCATCTTTGAGTCTTTATACTATACAATCTTCGATTCAACACCTATTTAATATTCTGCACTATATACTATATAACTTGGAAAAATATTAGAATCTGTATTTTATACGAATGTATTTTTGTTATCAAGGTTGTTATCATTGAAATCAATAACCGAGGTATTAACAATCTCTCCCTTTTTGATGATGACAACCATTAATATCCTATATATAATATGATATAACTCCCTCGGAATATATGCATATGTATATTTTGTATTTTTCTCCCCTTTGTCATTAACAAAAATGGGTGAAAAGGTAAAAACTCCCCCTATATGAAATACTTTTAGAAACTATAGATTCAAAATCAATAACTTAGATTAAAATGGTATATATGATTACTATATGATAAACAATACACTATTCTATATTAAACATGATAATGTATGGTAATAAAGTAGATTTTATTTATGTAATTCAAACTATACATAAACATATCCAATTATGTATAAGCCAATCAAACCAAATCAAACATACAAATTCAGACACTCCAAACCAATCAATTTCAATCCAAAATATTCAAACCAATTCAAACAAATTCTTAGGGTATGTTCATATATTTATATATATATAAGTACATATATATACACATATTTAAATCCAAACCTAATAACTAGACATTTCATAGAACTTCAACCCAACCATCGGACCCAAAGATAGGATCTGCTTTGATGACATCCTAATCTTCATTATCCTTGTTAACAGTGCACTCTGAGTTGTTGGATGGTTCATCTTTGATTAAGGAAGAGATCATCCATCGAATGGCGCCAAAATGTTTTTCTTTTTCCTTGATCATCTACATTTGACTCAACTCTAAATGCCTTTGATTTCTTAGGATAAAAGAGACAATATCTTTGAAAGATTGAAGAGTTTGATTAAGATTTTCACATAATTTTTGATGTGGAGAAGACAAATTTGTAAAAATATGTTTGAGAATGAAAAATGATAAGGGAGTTTTGTGAAAGAAATAAGCATATATTGGAGTAGAAAGTTGTTTGGAATGAATGGATGTAATGGTAGTTATTTATATTTTAAAATTTTAAAATTTTGCAATCTACCCGTTATATATCGACATATATGTATTTGTATGTCGACATATATACCTAAATTCAAGACTAGTATATTTGTTATAGTTTTTGTTTCTATCTCATACCATTAATATTTATAACTTCCAGATATTTATAAATAATATGGAACAGTAGTAGATATATTTCATTACTTGGAATTGAAGGATACATGGATTTCTACGATTAATAAAGGAAAAGACATAAAAATAACATGAACTTAAACTAAAAACACATAATTCAAAGCTAGTTATCATAAGCAAACAACTAGATAGGCTTATAAGGTTATAGATGATGATGATGAAGTGCTGCTTAGTTTGCGAATGATCTTTCCAAAGTATTTATCCACTTTGTTGGAAAGAGAGGTGAACTTTTTACTAAATGAGCACTTAAGCTTCTTTTAGTTTTTAAGAAGCTTTTCTTGATTTCTTAGGATCTCTATATTGGAGGGGTGGGATGTTTTGTAAAATCTTTCTAAGGAAGTATCCCCTTCCTCTTCCTTGTCTTCTTCTTCTTCCACTTCCATTTCATCGTCTTCTTCTTCCTCCTGAATTTCTTGTTCTTCTTCCCATGCCAACCTTTGTTCCTTTCTGGGAAGTGTCTTATATGGTTCAAAAAATGGAAGAATGCGCATAAGAGAGATATTAGCTTTGTCAAAAACTTTTCGAAGAATAGAATTTTTCTCCTCTTAAATCAACACTAAGATATGCAAAAATTCTAGTAAGATACACACCATAGAAGAATGTGTTCTCATGTCTAGAAATTTTCTTTTGAACAAAGTCATCTAAAATGGCTTGTGCTCAATTGATGTTGTAATGACTGTAAATGGAGAAAAGAGCTTAATTTTTTTTGACTAGGGTTATTGGTAGTTACCCATCCTTGGAGTTATACTTTGTTGTAAAATGAGACTCATAAGTCTCAATTTTTATCAAAGATTCTTGTGTTTAAATTCAAATTCTTCATCACTTTCAAAAATATCATGAAAAACTTCATGATTTTGTTCATCAATTTAAAAAGTGAAGAGGCCAATTCCACTAGAGTTACAACCAAGAATATTACCCAAAAAATTCAGTTCAAACCAATTTGAGTAACATTAACCCTATTTCAAACTTGACCTTCTTCTCCTTGACAATTTTTTTTTGTTTAAATTTGCATAAAACATTTTGACCAAATCCAGATAACAAACAAAATTATTTTGAGAAGATTCAATTATACTAAGAATTTCATTGTAAAAACAAAGATCTTGTAAACCATAAGAGGACAAATCTTTGAATTTAGCAAAGCTTTGTAGAGAAACTTTTTGAAAGTAGTATGCTCCATATAGGGTTCGATGACATATTTCTTATTGAAGAGAAAGCTTTTAATTTTCTTAGAGAGCCTTATGGTTTTAGGATTTTGACTTAAGGAAGCCAATTTTGAGTTTTTGAGGAGATAAGATAATGAAGAGATATTTGAAATTTGAAATAAAGTGAGTGAATGGGTAGATAGAGATAGATTTAATTAATAGATAGTGATTGTTCTTTGGTCAAAAAGATGCCTTTACTGAACATGTGAGTAAGTGCAAAAGAGAGGGAAATTTGAATTGAAATTTGAATTTTCAATTTTCTGGCATGTATGTCGACATATGACGTGCGGGTATGTCGACATATATCCCAAAATTTTCAACAATAAAACTAAGCTAATATAATCCTATATACATATCCTTATATACTTATATTCATCTAATATTATTATTAATCTATATCTTATTCCTAAAAACCAAAATCAACCAAAAAAATAAATTAAAAATTATTAAATAAAAAGTATCGTTTTTGCAGCTTTTAGTTGATATGTTCTGACTAGTCTGTTATAACAGCAAAACACATATTCACATTCTCAGTATCTGGTTCAATGTCACTTGAGGAAGTGTCTGAATCATCTAATGTTGTTGTATAAGCCCTTTTTCTTTTTCTGGATGAATCATTAGCTGGTGAGATCTTTAATTTATTCGGATGTGGACAGTCTCTTTGAAAATGCCCTGGTTCATCACAGTTGAAGCATCTAGTTGCAGTTCTAGTTCTAGATGTCTAATTTTCAGGTTTAGAAAAGTTGTTCATCTTTCTGTACTTCAGAAATTTTCTAAAATTTCTGGTCATGAAAGCAATTTCTTCGTCATTGTCATCGTCAGAATCCTGATCGTCATTTATTGCATTGAAAGCGATGGATTTCTTTTCTACTGTCTTGCTTTCCCTTCTTCCCTGCTATTGTGCTTCATATGACATTAAATTACCTATTAACTATTCAATTTTCAGAGTACTAATATCATTAGCCTCTTCAATTGCAAGCGTCTTTTGATCCCATTCCGAAGAGAGTGAATTAAGGATTTTTTTTTAACTTGATCCTCTTCAGAAAAGGTTTTACCTAACGCTACTAATGATGCACTATATCTTGAAATCTATAGTATATGTTAGAAATGGACTCATTTGGATTCATTTTAAACAATTGAAAGTGATTAATTAACATGGAAATTTAGTATGTTTCACTTTACTAGCGCCCTCATGTGTAACTTGTAGTGTTCACAAATAGAGACTATTAAACTCATTTTTATCTAGTGAACAAAAAAATATATTCATGGCTTTAGAATTATTTTGTGCAAGTGCCTTTTGGTCAGCATTTATTGTGCAAAATTAGTCTTGGGTTCAGTACTTATTTTGTATGACATTCCAAATATCTAAACCGCGAGATTGTAAATGGATCTTCTAACTACATGATCAATAAGTATAATTACTACTAAAAAGTTGAGGTCTTAGGTTGTCCTTCAACAAAAGTATTAACAAATGTACTAATAGTGTTGCTAGCCATTAAAACTTTTCAAAAATAAATTACAAGTTTTTGAAAACCTAGTGCTCCGATTCCAAGTATGGGTTGCGGAGTTATGGATCTTAAGGCTAATTAAACGCTTGAGAGAGGTGAAAAGTATTTTCTAATTTTTGTAAATCTTTTTAAAATTATTTTAATATTATTATTAAATAATGCAGAATGAAAAATCATAGATGCAAACACAGATAAGTATAAATGCAATAAAGTAAAAAATGGAGAATTAGAGAGATTACACCAGGGATTTTTAAACCGGTTCGGAGTTACCCTATGTCCAGTCCCGTATAATTGCTTGTACAAATTTCTTTTCAAAATGTCAATCTTTCATTGTGCAAAAGGCAAACCTAATACAATCTCGATTTTAAGGCTACGAGACACACCCTCCTGATTTTCCAGGCTCAAGGTGTGCCCACTTGAATTGGATAGGCTACAAACACACCCACTTAGATTTTCAGGCTACCAAGCATACCCAATTATTTTGAACGGGTCACAATCACACCGAAGCACATACAACTTGAGTTTAATGGTTTTTCCAAAGACAATTTTCTATCTTTGATTACAATGGATCCTATAGCCTCTTGGATAACACTTTGATCTTTGATTGAGAGGGAGATGATTGAAATCAAAGAGAAAATAGTAGAGAATCAATATAATGAAGATTGAATTAATTATGATTGAAATTGAGAAGATTTGAATAAGTTTTTCACTAAAATTTTTGGCAGAGTAAGAGGAGAGAAGATAATAGGAAAGTAGTTATTAAAAAATTCGTTTGAAACCTCATATATATAGAGAATAGACAGACATATCCATTCGCGAAGAGTTACGATGAATAGACACTTCATTTCAAAATTTGAATTTCAAATTAGCGGCATATATGTCATCATACTGTATATGGATATGTCGACATATCCCTTTGAAACTGAATTTTTTTTATTTTAAAATGTTTTGAAAATCTTATGCTTTGTAAAATATTTTGATACTTTGTAAACTAATTTATACTTTATTTATAAACATTTTAAATTTTGGAAAACTTTTATAAAATAATTTTAAAATTTTATTTTGTTTTTAAAATTAAAGGATTAGAAAATGAGAAATAGAGATCAAAGGTTGCTACCAAGGACATGAACAATATTCTAAGACTTTATATGCTATACTATAGTCTTGAGATCTTCATATCTTTATCTTTGTACTCATGAGTCTTCATCTCCATTCTTTCTGTCTTTATACTGTACAGTCTTTTATTCAACATCTTTATAATATCCTGCACTATATACTATATCACTTGGAAAAATATTAGTATTGGTATTTTATATAAATGTATTTTTGTTATTAAGGTTGTTGTCATCAAAATCAATAACCGAGGTATTAACATATCTGACATTGTTTCATTAAGTATCTACATGTGATGTTACTAATAAGAAGACTGAAGCACACTATTAGAGGTAATAACTAGAGCAGGAATCAAAAGATGGTTTCTTCTAAATGAGAATGTTCATTACTTTATTTCTGTTCCCAAACTCAACAACCTCAAAAAACTGTTATAATTCCTATCTTAAAAAGTTTCCTTAGTGTGGGATCATAAAGCTATATTCACTAAAACGCACGGAATATCAATAAAGTATTTGCTATCTTCAACTCCTTATCCTATAGTTATTTAGTAAGATGGAATAAATAATCATATTCCTTAACATATCTAAATCAGAGGCTTCATTCTGAAAGGTATTAACATCAAGTAAATGTAAGTTATTATCAATAATAAGGGATTCAGTCCTCATAATATTTGAACTTATTAATAATTTAATCTTATTATTTCCAACTTAAAAATGGTAACCAAATTTGCCCAGTTCAAAAATGATAACAAATTTTTTTCTAAATGAAAAAACAATAGAAGTATCAAATAAAAACAAATAAAAATATATGAGTTTTAAATAATAACTTAGGATACCCAACATATTTTACTTTTACCTACATTCCATTACCCTTATTGTGATGATCCACCTCCTCGCACCTCAGAAATCGACACTAATACATCCTTGGTATTCACGTGCTGCAAATCCAAGTGTCGGAGAGGCAGATAATCATGGGGTAAAAGAAAATAAAGATATAAGACAAAACAATAATAGAATATCACATTGTATTTAACAACCTGTAATCATATAGATAGTATATACAATCACTCTCAAAATGAGATATCAGAGCAATAACAAGTACTAACCTAACTAGGATAGTTATAATGGCATATCCCTACAGGTGCAGGTAGATACTTATACATAATACAGACATAGCGGAAAATGATAGATAATCTCAACAAAAAGATCCAAAATGCTCCATGCTCCATCCCAAAATGATCCAAATAATCTAACTACATGGCTGCCCAAAGGAATAGAGCACCAAGAGTTTAAGGGAAAAGAAAAATAAACTCCGGGTCAGTCATGGGACTGGTGTGAGAAACTCAAAATACGCATTTTGAAAGCAAAAGGTATCGCATAAGACCATGCCACACATAAACACGGAACATATTTTTACCTTATGATAACCAAAACATTTGCTACACAAAATCAATTGGTAATATCTTTAATAACATTCTTTTGAAAACATTTGCAAGTAAACTTATTAATCTTAACCGAAATTGTTACCATTAAATTTCAGATATGTTAGGCTCTATAAACAAAACTCTTACAAGGTTCATTCGGAGAATGGATTCCATACAATGGCAGGTAAGGGAGTACCTTCCATACAGTACACCTCTAGAAGGATGTACCGAGGATCAACGTCTTCGAAACCTCTGTACCTGGCAAGATCGGCCTACCCATGGACCCACCTGGTAGTGGATAGAACTGAATATGACATCACCCTAGTCGTAACCGACCTATCCGGGATCCCATAGCATACACAACATACTCGACATATAGAGAGTAATGTAGAAAGGTGATGACCACACCCTACAAAACGTGATCAACTTAGCCTCACGGGATGCCCTGTTTAAGCCATTTCCGGTTGATGAGGCCTGAGGTAACGATTATCTTTAACATAGCACATTTTGCTTTGAATGCCACATTGTCATTCCTTGATCACACAACTGATTTCTACAAACGTATAACTCCTGAGCTCGTACGTCTCAGGAAAGGGTGTTAAGCTAAGAGAAGCTGCCTTCTCTACCACCAAATAGATGATACATTCCTAGAGATCAATTAATGTAATTAGAAATGCAACGTCAGACATCCGTCCATACAAGTTGTCGAGGAACAGGACAAACCGAAGGCACTCTCCTACCACATCCTATCGTGGATTACCCCTAAGATTAGTAGCATGAAGTCCTTACATCGAAGATCTCAAATGGAGAACTACTGCCACATAAATATGATATAGGAAATTTCCCCCGAGGGTCAGTGACAAGTAGTCATACATTCCGTCTTCCAAACCATTTCATGTCTTTACTTCGAATGCGTAAATTGGTTCAAAGTGGTCTTCAGATAGGAATCACCCAAATCTGACTGCGATTCCTTCGAACCAATCATCAATAAAAAGATGTTAAGTAAATAGGGAATTATTCTTTGATTGATTAATCAAAATATCTTCAAGATATATATATATCTTAAAAACATTCTTTTCGGTACATACGGAATTATTAAACCTCACTTTTAAATTGGAATTACCAAATAAATTTCATAAATAATTTTAGAAAACATTATTGAGTAAATAGGATCATGGAAATTATACTAATTCTACTCAATATCAATTTCTTGTATTCAACCTTTACTTTTCGTCGAATAACGGTGAGATCACATTTTAAATTCTCATGGATAGTACGGATTCCCTCCTCGGAATTTAATACTAAAAACAAGAAGATTATTTCTATGCAATCCATGTTATTTAAATTTGGAAAATTATATCTTTTATACTTTGGGAAATTTGATCCGAGTAAATCAAATTTACTATTCCCTCCGTCGGGCCAATCTGGGTAACTAGGGAGGGCATGCAACGGGTTTCCCAAACCCAAGCCTAGAGACTACCTCTCTATCATCCATAAGGTGGTCAAGTTATTTAATCGACTCTAAATATTGTAACATACTTAATAAACTTGTAATTATTTTAGAGCATTCGGGATTTCCCTTCGATTTGTTCCATTCCTCGGTCGGATTTTCTGTAACACTCATAAATGGAACAAATGTACTAGTCGTTTCCGCATACTCATTTTTAAACCTCTTAATAATTTTTAAATTACTTAATTATTTATTTGAAAGCATTTATAAAAGATTTGGAAAGGAATTGTTAAGTTTAAATTCGTATTTCAAAAGTTAGTAAAAAGTGCTGCGGGACTTTTTTAATTTTTGGAAATGCATTTTTTAACTTAAATCTATTTTAAAACATTTTAAAAGATTTATAGAATTTATTCCATAATTTTAAAAAAATTAAAAATATCGTTTTTAAAGAATTCGTCACTTTGGTTTTCGAACTACCAAACCACGACTATTTTGAAAACTTGATTTGCTCATATTTCAAAATCTACTAAATGAAATCTCAATTTTCTTTCTTTGTTTGAAAACTATGATTATAAAGGTTTTGAAAATCCTTATTACAAAAAAATCGACTTCGAATCCATCCTATAAATGGATTTAACTTTTAAGACGCGAAATCGCGAACTACCGTTACGCGACGCGCTTATTTTTGACTAAATTTCCAATATTTATTTAAAATATTCCAAAATACTTTTAAATATTTATAAAATATTTTTAAACCATATTAAATCATTTTTAAGTGGTTTGAACATTCCTGTATACACAATTTCATTTATTAAAAGAAAGTAATTTCCTTTGTGCTTATCAACGTGTCTTTAAAAGTGACTTGTATATATATTCAAAAATAATATTAAACAACCAAACTTGATGATCAAAACATAATAAACATCCATTGCAAACATCATATCATCATCCAAAAATATAATATAAGTATGAGTTTCTCACATGAATTTTGATCGAACCAACTTTAAATCGGCTATAGCTCCACTAACTCGAATTCTACGCTTACGAACACTCGGACCTTTGTCTTGGAAGGCTCGGCCTTGACCTTAGAGAGGAGGAAGGCTCACGACCTATGGTTGCAAGGATGTGGCCATGGGTATTTTAAGGGGAGAGGATGAGTTTGCTTGAGTTTTTGAAGTGGTTTGATATGTATATGTATATACTATATAATTTAGTTTTCTTTTGTAGATATTTTTGCCATTATTTCTTTAAGTATGGAAGACATGAAAATAGATAGAAAAACTTTAGGAATATAAAGAAGAAGTGAATGGAAGTGAAAAAGGATGTGGGGGTACTTATAGGTAAATGGAAGGAAAAAAATATCAATTTTTAAGTGCAAATGCACCACTACACCACCATCACACCACCCTCTGTCATCATGATGTTCGACCGAAACCCCCCTCCCATGTGCAAGGCCGTATGCTTGTACTTGTGAGTGTAAGTGTTGACTTTTGGATGCTTAAGGGTTAAGAAAAGTGAAAAAAATATCTTAATATTTTTGGTTATTTTTTATTAAAATGTATATGTATATATATGTGTATCCATGTGCATGTGGATATTGTAACACCCCTAATTTTTGATAACATTATTTAGGAGATTTAATTAGATAAATTAAATAGAATAATGTAAATATCAGAGTGATTAGGGGATTGAGATTTGAAAATTCAAAATAGAGGCCAAGCTAAATTAATAAATTAAAGAAATGGCTTATAAATGGTTTTATATGTTAATTAGAAGAGTAACTAATGCAAGGGTATTTAGGGTAATTGTGCACCATAACCCTTATATATCTCGTTTCCTTCATTATGCACGTTCATTTTTTAAGTTTAAGCTGGCCATTACTAAGAAGTAAGAAAAGTGGGAAACCAATCTAAAGCCAAGGAATTAAAGCAAGGAAGATTAATCTCAATCAAATCTCAAAGTCCTTATCATAACCAAGGTCAATAATACTCTAAACATTTCTATTTTTTTATGATCATTTGATTTTTGGGTTTAAGATTAAATCCATTATGATGATTTTTGATGATGATATGCTTGGATTTTATAACATATTTGATTCAAACAATATTGTTTGATAATTGTTTGTTCGGTTTAGGGGTGAAACCGATTATATTGAATTTTGAATGCCACGAGAAAATTATATGTTATGTAAAACATGATTTTGGATATGGGTATTAATTTTTATAATTTTCCAAGCTATGGAAGATTTATTATGAATTTTCAAAGGAAAATATGAACAGTTGAGTTTAAAAATTTATTTCAGCTATAGTATAAAGAATTTGGGTCTAAAACTTTTATATGTTAGGCAATATATTAAAGCGAATTTCTATGATTTTTGGGGATTTTTCCTAAGTAATTTATTATGTTTGGCTTAATGGAAGGGCTTATTTGTTAAACTAATCCTTGTTTAGATCTGAATTATGAGGCAGTTATTTTTGTAAAGAACTTGAAAAGTTATGTCAACTAATCAAATGTTTACAAACAGGCAGATTAGTTATAAAGTATTCACTTTAAATGACATTAAATCAGACTTTATTTAGAAAATACGTTCCGCCTCTTTCAGAAGCCACCTTTCAACCTTATGCTTCCGCCTTCAACCAAGTCAAAACCTACTAGGTTGAAACCAACCAATGACGAAACCAATACACAAGGCATCAATATGATTGGTACGTAGTAGATTTGAGAAGGGCGGAAGGCATGGTGTCGAAAACCTTGCTTTCGATGGGGTCGAACCCTTTGTTTTATTTTCCAAAGAAATGCACTTGCTTGTTTTACTAAATGCTTTCGAAGGGTCTTTTAAATTGCTTTCGAAGGGGTTGCCGTATATTGTTTAAATTGTAGCTTCCGAATGAGTTACTTAGTTTTAAAATCAATGCTTTTGAAAAGGGTAGTTTTGACAAAGTCAAAAGCCTTCTGTCGTTCCTATGCCTTTCAAATGGATTGAAGTCATCAACCAATTTGAAAGGTAGCTTTTGTTTCAAACCTGTACTAAGCCACTTGCAAAAACTATTGAAGGATTCAAGGGTTTCGAAGGCAATGGCTTCGAAAGGGGTTTCGAAGCTATCCTTCAAATGCTTTGCTGAATTGTTTTGAGCTTTCGAAAGGATGGTGCTGAAGCCATCTGTTTTTCCCCCAAACTCTTTTTAATGGCTTCGAAAGGGGTACTTTCACTTGTATTCACTTAGACCCAATAAGATATGTTTTGAATTAGACCCAATGGTTTCGAAAGGGGTACTTTCAAACGGTTTTGAAGCTATGCTTCTATAATTGAATGGTAATGCTTAAATGTATTCGAAAGGTTTTGAAAGAAAGGTTTTAAAGTGTTTGGAAAGGCAGGTGCCTAGTGTTTTGAAACGAAGATTTGAATGCTTTCGAAAGGAAGTTTTCCAATGGTTTTGAAAGAAAGATTAAAGGTTCAAGCATTAGTTTTCAAAACAAAGAACCCAATCTCAATTTTTAAAGGTAAAACCCATGGCATTATAAAAGAGCTTTTAAATGTTTTTAAATTGGAGTTTTTGAAGAAGCTTTCCTTGATAAAATAATAGGTTACAGGGATTAACCATGTTTTATATGAAATTGATTTCAAGGATATTAAACTACAGGTGTTGGTATTATTATTATGTTAATATGTTTGCTTCTTCTAATATACATGCGCACGCGCGCACACACACACACACACACACACACACACACATATATATATATATATATATCTATTCACATTATAATGGACTCATAACTGCATTTTAGGGAGAAATGGAAGAATAACCAGCTAGGTTGACCCAGTAGTGAATATAAATTGAATTAACTTCTGAATGAGTACAATTGCATCCAGGAGGTCAGATAGACCAGAATGTAGGATGCCTAAATGGTGAAGTTGTCAGATAGACAGGTTCATAGTAAACCCATGAAAACTATGTTTATGAAAAGTTATTGGCAGATGCAAATAGGTTCATAGTAAACCCATGAAAACTATGATTAGAAAGAGGTATTGGCAGGGGTCAATAGGTTTGTAGTGAACCCATGAAAACTATATCCAGATTAAGTTATTGACAGAAGTCAATAGGTTCCTAGTCAACCAACGAAAATAAGGATACGAGGGAACTTATTAGAGATACCAACAGGTTCAGGGAGAACCCATGAATGATGAAGTTATTGGCAGGGGCCAATAGGTTCTTAGTAATCCCATGAAAACTATAAAAACCGGACAGGGAGTCCATAAGTATTAAACAGGTCATTAGTAAGCCCATGAAAACTAATAGGTTAATAGTGATCCTAGAAACTATAGATGAGATAGATAGTCAGAAATGAATGGGGATGGAAAATCCAGAATTGATTTACTTGTTTGCATATCATCATAATATTTTGAATTGCTATGTTTTAACCATTGTGGGGACGCAGGAGCACAGTATATGGTTTTATAAAGTTTTGAATATGATACTAGTAAGGGGAAAACCCCTTCCACTAAGCGGCGTAGTCTCACTAGATATCTAAATGGTCTGAGATGGTGGATTATTATTCATACCAGGCTTTATGTGTGACTCGAAGATTATGTTTTCATCTTAAAATCTCGGGTGCTCCATTGATTTTGAGTAGTTTGAGAGTTGAGGTTTTCAGATACCTCTTTAGACGAATAAGCTTCTGGAGACGTACAGGAGGCATGATAGCTATTTAGAGTTCTTTTCTATTTTGATTCCACTGTATTTTGTTGTAAAGGCAAAGTTGTTTAATTGCCTAATTATATACTCTGATCATCCAATGGGGCATCTTCATATGTCGCTCTTAGCGTATGTTGTAATAATTATATTTTCTCTGAAAGTGATTCTCGAATCTGGATTATGTAATGAATTTGAAATGATTTGAAATGGAATGCGAAATTTGTTTTGTGATTTTAATTTTTTTACATATCCATGTGCTTCTGTTATATCAATGTATCTAACATTACCGTATTTGGTCACCCAGGATTAATAACTATGGATGACAGCAGCATCCGTAGACGTTAGTTTTGGGCCTCCAAGTAGACGATGTTATAGATATCTTCATGTATGTGTATATGTATTTGTGCATATGTATGTCACATATAATCCATAACTTGCATAACTTCAACATGTTGAATCGTTACGAATTCCGATTTCGATTATCGGTCACATTTTCACTTCTTAGCTAATATACATATATTTGTAAACAAAATTTGTAAATAAATTTCTCATCATTATTAATTAATTAAACCGATCTTATTTGAATTAAAAAATCATATAAATTAATATGAACAAATATTTACAAAATTGCTATTATATCGATAAAGCGATACGAATTTTCTTATATTTTCAAATCAAGTATATATCTTCATAAAACTATTACAAATGATTTATTATCAGTTTATAACTATTTAAAATGAATTATCATTCATTTTACAAAACTTGATTATTTGTTGAAAATTTATTTAAATATTTAAAATAAATTAAATATTCTTAAGTAAAGCGATCAAAAATTCAGGTCGTTACATGCTTCCCCTCTTAAAAGAATTTTGTACCCAAAATTATGGATAAGAAGAAGATAACTAAAAAACAAATATATATATATATATATATATAACAAGATGAAATATATATATATATGATATGATATGGCAAGTGACTACACCACAGGTCAGCGAGTACACTACATTGATACAACATATAGCTATGTATCAATCCTAAACTCATGATATGCTTCCTGCATTCTTCTGTTTCTAATGTGCAATCTGCTGCATCACCACTCCATTGGACTTTAACCAACCTTACAAACTTCCTCCTTAATCGCTTCTCATCGTGATCTGTGATTCGCATTGGTCACCTGATAACTGCCAAATTTGGTTCAACTTCTAAATCTTCTTGGGCAGCCATTTCTATAATTTGCTCTAGATCATGCATATATTTTTGTAGGTAAGATACGTGTTGCCTGAAGGTTTGACCAGCCAACTAGGCACTCGACACTTGCATACCGTTCGGCTTGGAGAGTCGCTCGATATTGTACATGGATCGGCATTCTAGAGTGATCGGCATACCTGGATCGTTCGGCACTCCATACTGCTCGGCATCCACACTTCGTTCGGTATTCAGTCTGTTCGGCGTCAGTCTGTTCGGCGTCAGTCTGTTCAACATCAATCTGTTCGGCATCAGTCCACTCAGCTCATCAGTCTGTTTGGCACATCAGTCTGTTCGGCATCAGTCTGTTCGACATCAGTCTGTTCGGCATCAGTCCACTCAGCACATCAGTCTGTTTGGCACATCAGTCTGTTCGGCACATCAGTCTATTCGGCATCAGTGTGTTCGGCATTAGTCTGTTCGGCATCAATCTGTTCTGCATTTATGGTTCGGCACACAGAACTCACTCTTTCTGAGCCGAGGTATTCAGCTACCAGGCCCACCAAGGAAGTCCAACCCAACTTTGTCTATATATAGAGAGGCAGGGGCACAGTGAAGAGGACCTTTTTTTGGAGAACACCGGGGAGACTCTGCCACTTTTCAGACTCATTCTCTTTACTTAGCAATTGTATTCAAGTGGTTGGTATACGGATTGTATCTGTAATCAATTATCAAGTAAAGCAATAAAGATTAACCTTAAAGTGGACGTAGGCAGTTACGCCGAACCACTATAAATCTGGTGTTCTCATCTTTGCATTCAATCTAGCATATTGTTCTTTGTTTAATACTTTCATCATTTATCTCTCTACACAATCTTTCTCAACGAGGTTAGTGACCAATTTTGGTGCTAACACTTTGGTGCTTTCATTGAGAATCGAATTCTCATACCTCAAGGATCTGCTTTGAAGCTACTGGATTGAATAAATCCCCCAAAGAAGATCTGATTCATTCGTAGGACGTCCGTTGATTCTACTCTGAGTTCATACCAATAACTCTACAATGGCAAGGCCACGTACCAGATCAGCCTCACATAATGCGGACGCCCACGAGACTGCTAGCATACAACAAGCAGGGCCTAGCAATCAGCAAGCAAATCTAGGTGCAGGCACTACCAGCCAGGACCAGATGCCAGTTGTCACCAAAATAGAGTTCAACGACTTGATGAGAGAACTCAGGGAAAGCAGGAGACAACTCAAAGAGCAGATGCAAGCTAACGCCAACCTCATGGCACAAATCACTCAACAACAGCATCAGAATGCTGGGGGCAATCCAGCTCCTTATTCTTCATCCGACGGCTCGACTTTGTCCAATGAACCTCCCAGGCGTAGACGCCGCAAGACTGAAACTACGCAGGCAGGTGCTGCTTTCCAAACAGCTGGGGACCATTTACACCTCGGAGACCATGACCGAGCAGGAACTGGAAACTTAGGAGCTAGAGTGCAGGTGGAGGCTGGACGCCCGGCTCATCAAGATGCTAATGATATCGAACCTCAAGAGGCACGTTTGGCAGATAGCCAACAGAGGAGGCATCAGCCTGATCAATCCCGTAGGACAAACTCCAACCTTCCACCTTCCATACAAACCCCAGACCTGACAGCCATGATCAGACAGTTGATGAAAGAGAATCAAGGCTTGAAAAACGACGATTGGGGAGTGTCCAGAAGTCATACTCCATTCATAGACGTCGTTCTACAGGCGGAGTACCCCAGGAAGTTCAGCATGCCAACTATCCCGGCTTATGAAGGAAAGACTGATCCTAGGCAGCATGTAATAAGGTACGAATGGATGATGGATTCAGCTAGAGCGAATGATGCAACCAAGTGCAGGTGCTTTCCAATAACTCTATCTGGGATCGCAACCATGTGGTTCACCCGACTTCCTCTGCGGTCTATATCCAGTTTCGAGGAGTTGGCAAAGAAATTTATAGAACAGTTCAGGATACATACTACTCGTCCAAAGGACGTGATGTCTCTATCAAGTGTAATCCAAGCTCCTGGGGAGTCATTGAAGGAGTATTTACAGAGATTCCATGTTGCGGCTATTGAAGTCAGTAATCCCAATGATCATGCAATTCTTATGGCTGTGATGCGAGGTGTGGATCCGGATTCAGAGTTTGGAGATTGGTTGGCAGGAAAGCCTTCAACCACGCTAGAGCGTTTCTACTCAAAGGCACATCAGTTCATAAAAAGAGAGGAAGCCAGGTGGATAAGGCGAGATAAGGCACCGGGGCCTGTTTAGGAGTCCGTAAAAAGCAACATTGCTGTGAAGCAGTCCGGAGACAACTCGGGGAAAGTTCAAGTCAATGTCCAGAACAAGCCCGGGCAATCTAAGGAATCCGGAGGAAGAAATCAAGGGAAGAAGAGAGAAGCGGGGAAATGGAAGCCGAGAATTCCAACCTACAACGAGTACACCCTGCTGAATGCGTCTCTTGAGAACATTTACCTATCAACCTGCAATACCTTTCAGTACAGAAAGCCACATCCAAAGGAGTCAACCGAAGAACAAAAGCGGACCGGGAAGTACTGCCGCTTTCATGAGACTTATGGGCACAATACCGAAGAGTGCAGACACCTACACGACGCTATAGAGAAGTTGATTAGGCAGAAAAAGTTACAGGAATTTGTGAAAAATCCGCAGGAAGGTGGACATGGAACATCCAATCTAGGTCGTGCACCAGCTCCACGTCATCCCGAGGAGCCTGCTCGGACCGTGGGCAAACTAGTCATAAACACGATCATCGGCGGACCTCACCCTGTGGATAAGAATTGGCAAGAGATGGAACGGTATGCTAATTCCCTAAGGCATGCAGACTTCGAGTGATGTTCCAGCGTAGAGGATGGGACTCCTGCAAAGCAGCTGCGCATGATGACAGACGATATAGTATTCAGGAGTAGAGATGCTGACCAAGTGGAGGCTCCTACCATTGACCCAATGGTCATATCTGCGACAATTGGGCCAGCTTATGTGAAAAGAATCTTGATTGATTGTGGAAGTTCTGTCAATATCATCTTCAAGAAGGCTTATGACCAGATGAAGATGGAGACGAAGGATTTGAAGCCATCTAAAGCTCGTATACATGGCTTTAATGGCGTAGCGACTGATGCAGTGGGATATGTTGAGTTGCCAGTTGAACTAGGACAAGGTGAGCGATGGAGGGTGCGAATCCTACCTTTCGTAGTTTTGGATGTAGATTCTCCATACAACGTGTTTTTGGGCCGACCGGCCCTGGCTGAGTTTAGGGCAGCATTAGCCCTGTGGTGTTTGACTTTAAAATTTCCAACCGACAAAGGAGTAGGTATTGTTCATGGCGACCAGGCGACCGGTCGTGCATTTTATGTGGCTGAGCTCCGAGAGTCTCAGCGGAGACAGAAAGGAAAGGTTGCGGACAATTCTGTCCTCATCCAGAATACCGACAATTGACAAATAATGCCCGAGCCCTAGCTCGGGCAAAATTCTTGGATCTACAGAGACATAGATCCGAGAGACGACGATGAGGAACCCAGGGAAGAAAAAGCAGCCCTGGCTGAACTGACGATTGACATTTCAGTCAGTCGAGACGATCCATCGCGAGTACTAAAGATTGGATCATAACTCGGCCCCGCAATGACTGAAGACCTTAGTGATTTCCTCCGAGCGAATCTTGATGTTTTCGCATGGACACATTCTGACATGTGTGGGATTTCTCCCGTTATTACGAGTCATATGTTGAACATAGACCGAAGTACGTCCCAGTTAAACAAAAGAGGAGAGGAATGGACCCGGAGAGGTCCGCTGCTCTCAGAGAGGAGGTGGACAAATTCAAAGCCAATGGGTTCGTCCGCGACGCCCTCTACCCTGAATGGGTATCGAACCCCGTGCTGGTGAAAAAGACGAACGGGAAATGGAGAACTTGCGTAGATTATTCCGATTTGAACAAGGCATGCCCCAAGGACAGTTTCCCATTACCTAGGATTGATCAGTTGGTCGACTCCACTGCAGGACACGAGTTGTCGTCATTCATGGATGCGTACTCGGGATACAATCAGATCCCGATGCATATTCTGGACCAGGAACACACCAGTTTTGTCACAGACGTTGGGCTATATTGCTATGTAGTAATGCCTTTTGGATTGAAAAACGCGAGAGCGACCTATCAGCGTTTGGTGAATCGAATGTTCAAAGACCAGATTGGTAGAACGATGGAAGTCTATGTGGATGACATGCTCATGAAATCACGACAGTCAAACGACCACATTCGAGACTTAGCAGAGATGTTCGGTATACTCAGATATTATGGGATGAAGATCAACCCTCTAGAGTGTTCCTTCGGCGTTGCATCGGGGAAGTTTTTGGGATTCATTGTTAATGCCAGGGGAATTGAAGCTAACCCGGAAAAGATTCAAGCTATTCAAGATGTGCAAGTGCCCAGAACTATAAAACAGGTGCAAAGCTTGAATGGAAAGGTGGCTGCGCTAAGTCGATTTATATCCAGAGCCACGGACAAGTGCATTCCCTTCTTCGACATAATAAAGAAAGGGAAGAGGAATTTCGAATGGACATTCAACTGTGAGGAAGCGTTCCGAGATCTGGTGAGGTGTTTGGAGAGTCCTCCAGTGCTGTCGAAACTAGTAGACCAGGAGATGATGTACGTATACTTGGCCGTATCCCCGCATGCTATAAGTGCGGCTTTGGTCCGCGAGGAGGACCGAGTCCAAAAGCCGGTGTATTATGTTAGTAAACATTTAACGGGGGCAGAAAGAAATTACCCAAAAATTGAGAAATTGGCATATTGCTTGGTGATTGCATCACGTAAGCTGCGTCCATACTTTCAAGCGCACTTAGTCAGTGTCTATACCGATCAACCCCTATGGCAGGTACTCCAACGACCAAAAACCTCTGGAAGGATGTTAAAATGGAATATCGAGTTGAGTCAGTTCGATATTACCTACCTGCCACGCAGAGCCATACAAGGGAAAGCATTAGCAGATTTCATCGCTGAGTTTACTGTATCTGACGAACCAGATGGTCACAGTGTCGTTCCCCCCATTCGATGGAGATTGTACACCGATGGAGCGTCAAACGACGGTTGCTCCGGAGCCGGTGTAGTTCTCGTGACTCCAGAAAATCGATCGATTTGTTACGCTTTGAAGCTCATTTTCCCGGCTACGAATAATGAAGCAGAATATGAAGCACTGATTGCGGGCTTAAAGCTCGTTGGAGAACTCGGGGTTAAATCAGTTGAAATCTTTTGTGACTCGCAGCTAGTGGTGTACCAAGTGTAAGGAGACTACCAAGTAAGGGGACAAAAGCTTGCTCCATACCTTGCTCTGGTCCAGGAACTATTGGCGAACTTCGAACATTATGACATTTCGCATGTCCCATGTGAACAAAACAAGGAAGCCGACTCGTTGGCCAAATTCGCAAGCACTGGCGATGCGCAGCAAATGGGATTAGTTCCCGTCGAAATCTTACACGCTCCAAGCATAGATGTGATGGAAGTTGATTTTGCGTTGGAAACGGAAATCGAGGAGGAGTCATGGATGACCCCATTCAAACAATACCTGCTAAACGGGACTTTGCCCGAAAGAAGAAGCGAAAGACGACAGGTCATTCGCAAAGCCGCGCGATATGTGATGCAGGGAGGAGTAATGTATCGGAGAGGATTCTCGGCCCCATTACTACGGTGCATTGCCCGTGATGAGGCAAAGCGGGTCTTGGAGGAGGTTCACGAAGGAGAATGTGGCGACCATACTAGGGGGAAGACACTAGCAAAAAAGATCCTTCGCTACAGATACTATTGGCCAACTGTGAATCGGAATGCTGCAGATTACGCAAGAAAATGTGACAAGTGTCAAAGATATGTGAAAATCCCGAGAGCTCCACCAACAAAACTCACACAAATGGTTAGTTCCTGGCCGTTTGCAATCTGGGGAATCGACATAATCGGTTCTTTGCCTATATCCAAAGGTGGTGCAAAATACGCGATAGTTGCAGTCGACTACTTCACAAAATGGGCCGAGGCAGAGCCTCTAGCCACAATCACCTCCAAGAAGGTCATTAATTTCGTTGTACGAAACATTATATGCCGCTTTGGCCTCCCGCGAACCATCATTACGGACAACGGAACGCAGTTTGAAAGCAGGGAATTCAAAGATTTCTATTTAAAGTACGGTGTTGAGAAAAAGTTCGCCGCCGTTGCACATCGAAAGCTAACGGACAAGTCGAGGCCGTGAACAAAATAATCAAGTCCATATTGAAGAAGCGTTTGGAAAAAGCCGGAGGCAAGTGGGTAGATGAACTCCCAACAGCGCTATGAGCTTATCGAACTACCCACAAGTCCGTGACTGGCCACACTCCATTCGCATTGGCATACGGCTCTGAAGCTGTTATACCCGTGGAGCTTGAAGTTCCATCGCATCGAGTGTCACATTATGATCCTAAGACGAATCAGGATCTCTTGTTGGAGTCACTGGATTGCGTTGATGAAAAACGTGAAGAAGCTGAACTAAGGGCGGTAGCATATAGGCATCGAGTCAAGCGATATTATGACGAGAAAGTCCGCTCAAGGATCTTTGATGTGGGTGATCTCGTTTTGAAACGAGTTTTCCCGGTACCATCGCATATGAATCCCAACTGGGAAGGTCCATATGTCGTTGAACGGAAGCTTGGAGAGGGAAATTTCAAGCTAGCGACCGTTGATGGCGTGACACTCCCCCGAGCGTGGAACAGTGAACATTTGCGACGTTATTACATTTAGCCTATTTCTTTCCTGTTTTAGGTATAATTGTTTGATGTATGTTTTTATTCCATTGATTCTTAGTTTCCTTTTTAGCGTGTAATCGGACAATTTAGTTTGTTTCATTAATAAAGGCTTGAAGCCATCTTTTCCATGAATTATTGATGTTTCTGTACCTTATAATCTGGTGATGAACTGCTGGAGTTACATTATTTCATATGATGTACGAACTCGCATAAACAACTCCAATCTCCGAGTCCCCTAAGTGTGGACTGGAGCACTCTAAGTCCCCAGAGCACGGACTAGAGTATAAACGACTTCAATCTTCGAGTCCCCTGAGTGCGGACCGGAGCACTGTAAGTCCACAGAGCGTGAACTAGAGTATAAACGACTTCAATCTCCGAGTCCCTTGAGTGCGGACCGGAGTACTCTAAGTCCCTAGAGTGCGGACTAGAGTATAAACGACTTCAATCTCCGAGTCCCCTGAGTGCGGACCGAAGTACTCTAAGTCCCCAGAGCGCGAACTAGAGTATAAACGACTTCAATCTCCGAGTCCCCTGAGTGCGGACCGGAGTACTCTAAGTCCCCGGAGCGCGAACTAGAGTATAAACGATTCGATCTTCGAGTCCCCTGAATGCGGACCGGAGTACTCTAAGTCCCTGGAGCGCGGACCAGAGTATAAACGACTTCAATCTCCGAGTCCCCTGAATGCGGACCGGAGTACTCTAAGTCCCCGGAGCGCGGACTAGAGTATAAACGATTCAAATCTACGAGTCCCCTGAATGCGGACCGAATTACTCTAAGTCCCCGGAGCGCGGATTAAAAAATATTCTAAGTACCAAAAATGTGAAACGAGAAATGTACAATTCCAAAGAACATCCGAACAATATAAGAATGGATTGGGAATTTATGCAACTCATAAGAACTTGAGTTTCGACCACAGTTATACAGAAAGCTAAAATGCAAAAAATCGTTCAAATGACAAAGAAACTAAACTTTATTCAATAATCCAAAATGGGGTTATACAACCACTCCTCCAAAACTTGGAGTCAAAAATCTATCTACATAAACTACGAAAACGAAAAAGCAAAAGTAGTTACAGGACCTAAGAAAAATCTCGTTGAACGAGTATAGTGGCTATTTCTTCGGCTTCTTTTTCTTGTCCTCCTTTGTTTTCTCAGATGACTCCTCTCCCTCACGCTACCTCTTGGACTTTTTGCTTGCCAAAGAAGCGGAGTCAGGAGTGGGAGGAGGAACATCCAGTGGTTTGGATTTGCCGGGAAGGATGACTTTCAGAGGCCTATTCAGCGGGTCGGTGAGTTCTAGTACTTGAGACTCGACCTTGATCTCGACCTTCTTCTTCTTCTCTTCCGCGAGTCCCTCCTTCATACTCACCTTCAAAGTGTGTTCACAGGCGCCCGTGATTTCAATTTCGTAACTCCCTTCAACGGGAGATGAACTGTCAGACTTATCATCATCTAGCGCCCCGATCACTTGAGCATCAGGACCGGGAGTTACTCCCGCGTGAGTAGCGTCGCTTGTTTTCCCCGTCTCCTCCTTGGCGTCATCGCTCCTCGGAGTCGGTGCGGGATCAGAGCGGCCTGTATAAAAACATAAAGAACGAACATTAGAACCAATAACCAATCGCAGAAAGCGACAGATCTTTGCACTTCTAGAAGAAGAGTTTTATACCGATTTCTTGCTGGCTTTCAGCTGTGCGCGGAGTCTCACCCTCTAGAATGGGAGATAGCACGTGAACGCCGAGACCAAGGTCTTCCGGATCATAGCCGATGTGCTGCTCAAATGGGTCAAGTGCTGGCCGATCGGCCGATTGAGTAGAAGGAGGAGCTGAAGGCCCAGTTCCAGACGGGCCAGCTATGTCACTTTTCTCCTTAGATGGAGGAGAACCTTTGCTGAAAAGAGCCTTAGCTGCAGACAAGTCTGATGGCTTGTTTCCCCTGAGGAACTCTTTCACTAAAGCGTCCTTGTTGACCTCCTCGGTGCCTGACTCTGTATTAAAGTCTCCCAAGCCTCGACCAAAGATTCAAGGTAGACCTCGCCTAAAAAGGTCAAGTCCCGGTGCATGAGGACACGGACATTGTATTCGGCTATTAGTGGGTCGAACATACACTTGATTTCTTCTCTGCCGGCCTCTACAGCCGCTTCAAGGCGGGACTCGATCTCCGCAGAAGCTATTCACTTGCCCTCCTCGCGGGCTTCATCTTTCATTGTCCCAACCTTAGAAAGCTCATCCTCGAGCTTTGCCTTCAAGAGACATGTATCGACAATCTCATCACAGTACCGTTGAGACTCCTCTTGAGCCGTAATCTTCTCTTCCCTCTCCTTAGAGAGTAGCTCCTTCAACTCTTTGGCCTGCAGGGTGAGTGCATCCCTTTCTTTTTGAATAGAATCTTTTTCTAAAGCTAGGGCCCCACTGTGTTGGACTGCGACGTCAAGTTCTTTCTTAGGAGTCGTCTCTAGACGAGCGACGGCCTCCACAGTCTCCTTAGCACTTTGTTCTACAACTTCAAGTTTAGACTTGTATAAAGCGAGCTCTTCGTCCTGATTTTTGATGATGTCTTTATCGAAGATAGCTTCAAGCTTCAAGCATTCGATTTCTTGTTGACGCTCAACGGATACTTCCGAGACTTTTTCGACCAAATGAACAAACGCGTCATGTTGAACATAGACGTCGTTGTTGCAAGCGATGGCACTCTGCTTGACGTGTCTCGGAATGTGATGAATGGCCGGGAGGAACTTCAGACCATCAAAGCAGATTTTGGGAAATTTAGCTTTAAGTTCAACCAGCTTCTCTGATATTGTTGGGTCTACCGCAGGAGTGGGGGGAGGAGGCTTTGAAAGTTCTGTTCTCTTACGATGTTCCCGAGGTTGCCGTGTGCTTGAAGAGCCAGAATGTTGATCTCGAGAAACATCGGGTTCGGACCCCTTCAGCGAAGACTTTTCTCTGTTTTGCTCTGTTTGAGGAGGAGGATCGCGAGAGTATGAAGATTGGGAGTGTGATTTCTTTCGATAAGACGACTCCCGGGGACGGTTGTCTCGATCTCCGTAATCGTCCCTGTCCCAGCTTTTACCGGAGCCCGAGTCCCGGCCAGGATGGTGAAATATAGAAGAGCAGTGGAGGCGATCGAATCCGTGGGAGCGTCCCATGTCACCTGCATAGAATGAGAATAACGACAAGTTAGAAAAGATCAAGGTGACGGTAAAAATTGAACTGTATGGTGAAGTGCATGTGTGCGTGTGTGTCCTAGTGTTCCCCCCGACGGACCAGTTCCTTTATCTTTACTAATTGGAGTATTATCTCCTTGGACTCGGGCTTGAACTCCCGTGTCGCCTCTAGCGGGCGAATGAAACTTAAGGGCCTCTGGATCGTCGAAACCGTAGTTGAGTAGATCATCAGGAATGGTAAGGTTCGACAGGCCCTTCAGAGAACTTTCTAAATGTGATGAGGAAGCTTCCTTCTCCGCTGGAACAAGGGTAATTTTAGAAGTTCCACCAACTTTTTCTTTCCTCATCTTGTACGTCGGTCTCTTTTTCCCCTTAGAAGGGGAAGATGACGTTTCGATGTCGTGAACCTCGACTGTTGGGTCTTGAGTGTGACCGACATTCTCATCTTGTGCTTCGGGTGTCTCAGTCTCCTTAATTTCCTCCTCTTCTGGTGTATTAGGAGCGTTGCGTGCTGAAGACTCAGCTTGTTTTTTCCCTTTACCAGAGCCAGGCCTAGGAATGGAGACGCCTTGAGGAAAGCTTATCCGACGGCCTTCTGCCAACAGTTCGAGCCTTGTAAGTGACTCATTCGAAATGAGATTTCTAATGTCACGTTCTCCGGCAGGAAGGGCTCGAATAGCTTCGATAGCATCAGAGTATCCGCGGCCGTCAGGACGTGGAGTGATACCTGAAAAGATGGGTAAAAGTTAGAAGAGGTACGGCTACTGCTAAACACAGGTAACAGTTCAAGAAAAAGACTTACTTCCTTCAACCCATCTCCTCGCAAAGCCGGGAGGACAACGCACATAAAACCATTCCTGCTTATACAAGGCAAACTTGGTCCACGCTCCAGTTAAGATTTGACATTTGTTGTGCGGCTCGAGAAACATGAATGATGGGCTATCCTTCCGCTTCTTGATGCAATATATGTATCTGATATCGCTCGGAGTTGGAAGCCTAGAGAAGACATTCATAAAGAGGATGCAAGTGCCGTAGAGGAATGCATGGCCGTTCAGGTGCAGTTGCGATGGAGCAATGTCGATGTATTGCAGCACATCCCGAAGAAACGAGTTGAATGGTGGCACACTGCCAACCCAGCACATGAATTTGTTACAAGCTGTGTATCCGACTGGGGGCAAGTGTGGACGGTCATGCCTCGATGGGACTAGCACGTCATCAAAAGGGATTCCGTGGACAGAGCATATCCAGCGGAGTGTACTTTCATTAATCTTTGAAGCGAGTGAATCGACAGGGTTGTCCAAGAAGATTGCTGCCTCCAACGCATCGGGAGCTAAATCATGTGCAGGAGAAGTTGACGGATTTGAAGTATTTGCGACTTCTCATCGGGAGGACGGCCCAGGCCTGTCCGAAATCGTGGCGGAGCTAGATTTCCGAGACATTGTTGATAAAGATTGAATCTAGCAAAGTACCTGTTTGAACTATACTTAAAAAATAATCGACGTTAGACTTAACAATACGAATATTCCCCCCGTGTAGTGTGTGAACTAGTGCGATCATTCGGGTGTAAACGCTGAGAAATTATAAGTCACAGAATCGATGGTATGAAGTTGAGCATTGAACTGTCATCTTCGAAGACCATCATCGCTGACCGTCTCCGAAAGCCAGCATTGAAATATTTTCAATCTTAAACTCGGACATTGGCACTGCATGTTAAAAGATTTAATCCGTTATTATTGGTTTAAGTTCAGGCTTGTGATTATTGAAACTAAGAAGTTATCAGTCCAGATTAGTTTGATATGCTGGTATGCCTAAGCCCATGACTTTGTGTTTGATGTTTGATTAGGCAAGATGAATAGAGTCCTAATCGGCTTAGGTTTTGTTTGGCTTAGATTCTGTTCGGCTTAAGTCATGTTCGGCTTAAGTTTTGTTTGGCTTAAGTTCTGATCGTCTTAAGTCATGTTCGGCTTAAGTTTTGTTCGGCTTAGGTTCTGTTCGGCTTAAGTTCTGTTCGTCTTAAGTTCTGATCGGCCTAAGTTCTGATCATCTTAAGTTCTGTCTGGATTAAGTTCTGTTCGTCTTAAATTTAGTTCGGTCTAAGTTCTGTTCGGCTTAAGTTCTGATCGTCTTATGTCATGTTCGGCTTAAGTTTTGTTCGGCTTAAGTTCTGATCGTCTTAAGTTCTGTTCGGCCTAAGTTCTGTTTGGCTTAGATTGTGTTCGGTTTAAGTTTTGTTCGGTTTAGGTTTTGTTCGGCTTGAATTTCGTTCGGCCTTCGTTCTGTTCGGCCAAAAAATTCTACTCGGCCAAAGATTCTATTCGACCAGAATTCTGTTCGACCTCTCTTCTGTTCGGCCTGAAGACAAGTGCACGCAGCAGGTCATGCCGAGCTGATTCACTCGGCCTTCTGCCCTTAACATCATTTCTCTTCTTTCCCTCCATTGCTCGACATAAGGAGGTCATGCCGAGCCACATCAATACGTCTTCCACCAACTCCCTCCTTCAAACACCTCTGCCATCCTCTTCTCTTCTATCGTTCGTCTAACCTTAAACTCCTTTAAAACACCCACACTTCACCCTTAACTCCTCCTGCTCCACGCAATTATTTCTGACTTTGATTTTGCAGAGATTTGCGAGTTCGAATCTCATGCTAGATTTCCTAATCGGAGTGAAGTATTTAAGGAAAAGTTTTTTACCTAAGAGATGAGTCGAAGCTCGGGGAGATTCTGGAGTAGGGAACGTGGTTCTAATTGGATTCAGTTGGTTGGGGAGGGAAGTGAGGCAACAAATGATGTTTGAGAAGGGAAAGGAAAAGTAGATAATTCTCTGAAGTCCGTTGAGAGGAAAAGTTCATAAATACTGAAAAGCGGAGGTAGAAGTAAAAGTGAGAAGAAGAAGGAGCATCGGCTTATATAGAGAGAAGGGGAGTCGAAGAGACTATAACCGGTTGAACTGGTCAAATCGACATTTTTTGGCATCCAGGGTGCTCGACATCGGCTATGTTGTTCGGCATCCAGGGTGCTCGGCTTCGGCTGTGTCTTTCGGTATTTGCATATCTTTCGGCATCCGGGGTAATTCAAAGCACACCACTTTTAACCACGTGGTGTACTTTGGGGGGCAAGTGTTGCCTGAAGGTTTGACCAGGCAACTAGGCACTCGGCACTTGCATACCGTTCGGCATGGAGAGTCGCTCTGTATTGTACATGGATCGGCATTCTAGAGTGATCGGCATACCTGGATCGTTCGGCACTCCATACTGCTCGGCATCCACACTTCGTTCGGTATTCAGTCTGTTCGGCGTCAGTCTGTTCGGCATCAGTCTGTACGGCATCAGTCTGTTCGGCATCAGTCTGTTCGGCATCAATCTGTTCGGCATTTATGGTTCGGCACACAGAACTAACTCTTTCTGAGCCGAGGTATTCAGCTACCAGGCCCACCAGGGAAGTCCAACCCAACTTTGTCTATAAATAGAGAGGCAGGGGCACAGTGAAGAGGACCTTTTTTTGGAGAACACTGGGGAGACTCTGCCGCTTTTCAGACTCATTCTCTTTACTTAGCAATTGTATTCAAGTGGTTGGTATACGGATTGTATCTGTAATAAATTATCAAGTAAAGCAATAAAGATTAACCTCAAAGTGGACGTAGGTAGTTACGCCGAACCACTATAAATCTAGTGTTCACATCTTTGCATTCAATCTAGCATATTATTCCTTGTTTAAATTTACTTTCAACATTTATCTCTCTACACAATCTTTCTCAACGAGGTTAGTGACCAATTTTGGTGCTAACAATACGTGAAAGACATTGTACACACCAAACAACCTCTCAGGCAATTCCACATGATAAGCTAATGGGCCAATCCGCTCGAGAACGGGAAAAAGTCCAATAAATCGAGGTGCCAACTTCCCTGCTCGACCAAATCGTACCACTCCTCTCATTGGAGAAACTTTTAAGAATACATAATCTCCAATGAGAACTCTAGATTTCTTCACCTTTGATCAACATAGCTCTTCTGCCTGCTCTGGGCTTCTTTAATCTTCTTTCTGATCATGTCAACCTTTTCTGAAGCTTCTCTAATCAAGTCAGGACCTAGTACTAATCGATCTCCGATCTTGATCCAACATGCTGATGATCTACACGGACGACCATACAAGGCTTCATACAGGGCCATGCTAATACTAGCCTGATAGCTATTGTTGTAGGAGAACTCAACAAGATAAAGATAATTTTCCCATGATCCTTTAAAATCTAAGATACAGGCTCTCAGAAGATCTTCCAACACTCGATTTACTCTCTCAGTTTTCCCATCCATCTGGGGGTGATATGCGGTGCATATGTTTAGCTTCGTTCCCAAGGCTGTTTATAATGCCTCCAAGAACTTACATGTAAAGATTGGGTCTCGATCACTGACTATGCTGCTTGGGACACCATGTAATCAAAAAATTTCCCTCATGTATATTTCTGCAAGACTTGCACCAGTTTCTGTTGGCTTTACAAGGATAAAGTGTGCCATTTTAGTTAACTGATCTATGATAACCCAAATGCCTTCATTTCCCTTGCTCAATCGAAGTAAGCCGTCGATGAAATCCATCGATATTTGGTCCCATTTCCAAGTCGGAATCTTAAGAGGCTGGTGTAGTCCAGTAGTCTTTTGTTGATCACTCTTGATCTGCTGACAATTCACACATCTGCTAAGATGGATGGAGATGTCCCTCTTCATGCTTTTCTACCAAAATGTCTGTTTTACATCCTTATACATTTTGTTAACTCTTGAGTGTATAGTCAGTTTAGATTGATAGCATTCTGTCAATACTTCTTGTCTTAAATTGTCAACCTCTGGCACACAAATTCTCCCTTTTAACTGTAATATCCCACGGCTATTGATTTCAAAGCTTGAACTCTGCCCTAGGCGCACTGTTTTAAAAATCTCTCTTAGTTGTCGATCTTCTTTTTGCTTGCTGGCGATTCTTTCTAGAAGAGTCGGGGTAACTACAAGATAAGCTATAATTGCATGCTTTCTGCTTAATGCATTCGCTACGACGTTGGCTTTCCCGGATGTATGTAAGGTATCAAGGTTGTATGATGTGAGGAATTCTAGTCAACGTTGCTATCTCATATTCAAGTCCTTCTGAGTGAAAAGATACTTCAAAGATTTGTGATATGTGAAGAGTTTGAACTTTTCACCTATTTAAAGAAGGAATACTATTTACTTGCGTCAATTAAAGTTCATTAAATTAAACTATAAGAAATTCTTACCTAGCAAATAATGTCTCCATATTTTAATGCGAACACCATAGCTAATAGCTCCAAGTCGTGTGTTGCATAATTTCGTTCATGAGTCTTTAATTGCCTACTGGCATAAGCAATAACCTTCCCATGTTGCATTAATACAACACTTACTTCTTCTCTACAGGCATCATTATAAATGGGTAGACCACCACTTTCATCAATAATAGTCAAGACTGGAGCGATAGTCAACCTCTTCTTGAGTTTCTGGAATGCTTCTTCACATTTCGGGGTCTATTCAAGTTTGGCATCTTTCATAGTCAGCTTCGTTAGGTGATAGGAAATATTATAGAAGCCCTGTATAAATCTTCGGTAGTATCCTGCTAATCCTAAGAAATTGCAAATGTTCTTCGGAGGTTGCTTCCAATCCAAAATGGCTATAATTTTCCCTGGATCAACTCAGATTCCTTCCTTTGACACAACATGCCCAAGGAATCTTACCTTCTCTTCCCAGAAATGGCATTTTGAGAACTTGGCTTTGAGTGCATTTCTCTTCAATATTTCTAGCAAAATCTCTAGATGCCTCTCGTGTTCTTCTTCGCACTTGGAATAGATAAGAATTTCATTGATAAAAACCAATACAAACTTATGCAGCACTCCTCTGAATACCTTATTCATGTGGTCCAAAAAATAAGCCGGCGCATTGGTCAAACCAAAAGGCATAACCAACCATTCGTCGAAATCGTTTGGTCCCCTAAATGCGGTTAAAGAAATGCAGTCTTCTGCAATCGTTAATTAGTGAAATCCAGTTGCTAGGTCCATTTTGGAGAATACCCGAGCACCATAAAGACGATCAAACAAGTCACCAATACGTGGTAGAGGATACTTGTTCTTAATTGTTTGTTTATTTAGGTCTTGGTAGTCTACACACAGTCTCAAGGAGCCATCCGACTTCACAATGAAAACTACCGCTGAGCTCCAACTTGAGCGGCTTGGACTTATTAGTCCTTTCTTTAATAATTCATCAATTTGTTTCTTTAATTCATTTTCTTCTTTGGGTGCCATTCTTCGAGAAGACTGAAAAACAGGTCTTGCATCGGGAATCAAATCGATTCTAAACTCAATTTCCCTATGCAGGGTAAACCTTTAACTTCCTCAAAAACATCTAAAAATTCCTTAACAATTGGTTTTTCTTCTAGACGTTTTTGAAACGAATTTAGGGCATACAAAACCATCCCTTATTGGACTCGGTCCTTCACAAGTTATTTTAGAAGGTTCACCTCTTTTATTTTGTAATCGTATTGTTCTTTTGACGCAATCTAAAATAGCTTTATACTCAAACAACCAATCCACACCGAGTATAATATCAAATCCAATAAAATCGAGGACGATTAGATCACATGAAAGGTTTTGGGAGAGGTAGGCAACTTGTACTTGTTCACAAACTATACTGAGATTAGTTTTACCACCTATAGGGTTGGAGACATAGATCGGGGTGTCTAATATTTTTATGGTAAGTTTCAATTTATCAACCAAATCTTTAGATATAAAACTATGGGAAGCCCCATCATCAAATAATACTCTAACTATATTTCCATTAATGCATATATTACCTTATAGGACTCTCTTGCCTTTCATATCGGTCGAAGTTGAGGGTTTATCTTTGATATCAAAAACCCAGACCTATTATCTTTTCTTTATCAGTGGGCAATCCTTCTTCTGGTGTGTTGACTTGTGTCAATTGCAGCAGGTTCCATCCTGTACAATAGGATTCTTATAGGTGTTGGAGTAGTGGCCCTTCTGTTGGCAATTAAAACAAGTCACATCTTTCAACCAATCTCCCTGGGATCCTCCTTCTGGCTTTCCTTTCCCTGGCTTCTTCCCCTGCTGATTAAACTTCCTCTTCTTCCAATTATTGTTGCTATTCCGAGTCGTCGATGGATTCTTCTTGTCTAGAGTTTCATATCAGAAACCCATGTCTACTAAATCTACAAAACGCCCATTAATATGCGTCGTCATCCTTTCCTGATATTGTTCCTTCATTCTGAAGATAAACATTTCATTCTTCTTCAAAGGAGTGTCTATCAGACTGTAACATCCCCCTATTTGGAGGCCCAAAACTAACGGCTATGGATGCTACAGTCATCCATAGTTATTAATCCTCGGCAATCAAATATGGTGATATTAGCTACATTGATACACAGAAACACAAGAACATGGAAAAAAATTAAACAGTAAACAAATTCCATATTCCATTTCAAAATATTCCAAATTGATTACATAATCCCAGTTCGCAGACCACGTTCAAATAACATATAATTAATACAAAATACGCCAAGAGAGACATATGAAGATGCCCCTTTGGTTGATCAGAGTATATAATAAGGCAATAAAACAATTTGCCTTTATAATCAAACACACAACGGAAATAAAATAACTCTAATAACAGTTTGCCTCCTACACATCCTCGGAAGCTTTATTCGTCTAAAGAACACCTGGAAACCTTAACTCTCAACCTACTCAAAGTCAATTAAGTACCCGAGAGTTTAAGGGGAAATGAAGAACCTCGAGTCAGACATAAAGCCTGGTATGAATAATAATCTACCATCTCAAACCATTTGGATATCTATTGATACCACGCCGGTTAGCGGAACTGGTTTCCTCCTCACCAGTATCCTATTTTTTTTATAAAACTATATACCGTGCTCCTGCATCCACAATGGTTAAAACATAGTATTTCAAACTATTATGATGATATGCAAACCAAGCAAATAAAATCTAGATTACCCATCACCATTCATTCTAACTATCTGTCTCAATTATAGTTTTAAGGGTTACTGTTAACTTATTAAATGCTTATGGACTATCTGTATGGTTTCATAGTTTTCATGGGATCACTATGAACCTACTGGTAACTCCAATATCTTTTCTTTTATCCTAGTTTTCATGGGCTAACTAGGAACCTATTGATTGTCTATCAATATCTTAATCTGGATATAGTTTTCATGGGCTAACTAGGAACTTATTGACTGTTTTTCAATATCTTAATCTGGATATAGTTTTCATGGGCTAACTATAAACCTACTGTCCCCTACCAGTATCAAATCATAGTTTTCATGGGCGGACTATGAACCTATTTGCCCCTGCCAATATCATACAGTTTTCATAGGCTGACTATGAACCTATTGGCCCCTGCCAATATCTTTAGCCTTATGGGTTTAACATTTCTTAATTTTATATTCACTACTGGGTCAACCTAACTGGTTATTCCGCCCTTCCCTAAAATACAGTTATGAGTTAATAACAATGTGAATAAATATATGAAGAAGTATACATAACAACAATTAATACCAATAACTATGGTTTATTATCCTTGAAATTATCTTTATGTATATATATCCTGGTCAACCCTCTAACCTTTTTAATCAAGGTAAACTTCTTCATTTTGAAACTCTTTATCTGTTTATGCCATGACTATCACTTTAAACTGAGATTGGGTTTATGTTTTGAAATCTTAAAACATCTCTTTCGAAACCTCTGGATGACTTCCATCGAAAGCAAAAACTTACTTTCAAAACATAGTAGACATACCTTTCGAAGCCTTTGATAATTAATCTCGTCCGAAAACAAATATAACTTTCGATGGTATCAAAACGTCCTTCAAAACATAGTGTGATGACCGCCCATGACCCCTGCACTGAACCTAGAGATAGTGCACTGTAAAGTGTGCCAGGCGACCATGGACGATTGCCAGGGTAAATTAAAACAATAGAATCTATCGTATTACTCACAGCGCATGGACAAAATACAATAGAACATATATATATATATATATATATATATATATATAGTGAAGCTTCACATAATAGAATTTCATCAATAAAACTTCATAATAGTTGAATACAAACATCTGAATAGTCAATACAACAAGCCTCACTACATATCACTCAGAGAATACAAAGCAGTGGAACATCCAGTACATATAGTAAGAAGTAATATGCAATACTCCAGCTCGTCTTCGATATCAGCACCGTGGAAAGCATGATCAGCACCTGTCACCTGCTACCTAGTCTGCCCGTCCCAAAATGGACGAACAGCCCAAGGCAATAAGAGTTAAAACATAAAGCCTTGAGTCAGACAACAGTCTTAGTGAGCAGTAAATTAACTAATAACATACCAAAAGAGCATAAAGGAAAAGGAATAGGAATACAACCCTCCCACTCCAACCTCTTTCTACAGTGATAGCCCCCAGACACACACTAAGCAGAAGCAAACATAGCAGAGCATACAATGTAAAGTAAAGAAATTATCACTCGAGTCAAGGGCGATGTTTTCCAAGCACAAACCCCCAAAGCCTAAACCAAGATCAGATAAGCACCCAGAAAACACTGCTCTTGAGACCGAATGATGACACAGCCAAACATCCATGACTCTGGCTATCACTGTTATCATTGCTTCGATATCACCGTTAATTGAATGACCGGCACATTCTTTCAGCCGTCCGTCAAGGGCTAATGGAAACCCCGGTTCTAGACATAACTCCCGCACGTCATCGTGACCCGTGCCTAGGACTATCGAATCTGCCCAGAGTACTTGACTACCAATCCGTAGCCTTCAGGGACTATCGAATCTGCCCAACGTACTCTTGCTTTGAGCATGCTAGAACCTTCAACAACGATGGGATCTCAGCCTTCTAGTCATCCTCCTCGACGACTATTTCCATACTAGCTCAAGCACCTCTCGAGCATCCATTATCCTCAAACTCGAACCATATCACCGAGTTATCAACCTGCTTGGAATGATCCCATCTGGATTAGACCAAGACTATCTCATATTATGCCTCTCTTCATCACATCCTCGCAAAGCTTCATCTCAACATCATCGTCATCGAATCTATGCATAAGAGCTTCACCATCCGCTACATATGCCACAAGCAGCTTTTCCAATTCAAGAGCCTTTCCCTTAGCTTTTGAATCATCTTCGGTCTAAATCAAATCATCAATTATCTAATTCATAGCAATCAACCAAGTCAAACATTAATCCAAGAAATCAAGCATTCAAATATGATCTAAGTAGACAATTATAACAATAATGGCAATTTCGTAATTAAAGAGTCGAAAGTCAAATAAGCATGAAAACATGAGCAATGTCTCTATAATCTTGATGAATGAACTTGCACAGGTTAACATGTAGTAAAATGGTTGTCAAATCATCATGAACCATGGATCTATATGGATCTATACTTGGGATTAAGAAAATGCATGGAAATCACTACTTTAACACAAAATCAAGCCAACGATCCGATATACTCCTTTGGATCCGTGTGAGAGATAATCACCACTCACCAAATCACCTAAACAACCCAAAAGCAACACACTTCAGATCTGGACAGCGAAGGATCTAACTCGATCTATCACAAATCCGCTTCAAACGATGAAATCTCTCTTCGAAGAATGTAGATCTTCAATCTAAGCTCTTCGATCTTCGATTTGATCTTCAATATGGATGGAAGGAATCACTAGATTAGAGTGGAGAAAAGAAGTGAAGAAGTGTAGAAGTCGAGCTCTCAAAATGGCAGCACTTCGTCGCTTCGAAATCCGGATCCCAAAAAGTGAGAAATGGACGAGTATTTATAGCTGAAATCCCTTAACTCGTCTGCCTTCTTAGGTCGTCTCCGACTTAAGCCTCCCTCTGCCTTACGACCTACGACTCAGCAACTAACTCCTAAGTCGGTAACGACTTAACACATTGCGCCTAAACGACCTAACGAAGATACGTCTTAACATATGCGCGCATTCTCACGTCCCACGACTTAATGCTTTGCCGACCTACGACTTAACAAAACCCACTAGTCTACGACTCAACACATTGCGCGACTCAATAGAGTCTCCGACTTAAAACCCACGCGACTTAATCAGGGGATACGACTTACGACTTAACTTATGTGCGCGACTTAACACTGGCCGAGTTAACTTCGACCTACGACCTATCGCCTCATGACATAACAACTTACGACCTAAAATCCTTAAGTCGTCTACGACCTAAGCCTTATAAGTCGTCCTAAACTGTCAAACGACCTAAACCACTACGCCTCTTCCTTAGGTCGCCAACCCCTATAAGTCGTCTACGACTTAACTGTTACACGACCTAAGCTCCAAACGATCTAAGCCTCAACATACGACTTATCCCAATCCTTAGGTTGCCTACGACATACTCCCCTTAAGTCGTCCCCGACTTACCACTTCTACACTATAGATGTCAAGATGCAACGCTTCAAGTAAGTCGGAGCTGAAGCATCATAAGTCGCACACGACTTACGACATACCCTAGGTCGTTCACGACCTAATACCTAAACTCTGGACAACTTATTAACAATGCAACCAAATGTCAACTATTTTACGATGTTTCGATCCGTAAAATACGGGTCGTTACATTCTCTCCTCCTTAGGAATTTCGCCCCCGAAATTCCAAACAAACAAAGCAATCAAAGACTATTCTGTACGCCTATCATCCATAGCAACCAACAAACCATGTATCCAATTCTAGCTTAGCGTACAGAATTTTAACGCTAGAACAAGTTACAATATCGTGAGATGACACGACACCTTAGGGCCATACCTTGAAGAGTTCAGGATGAGCTGCCTTCATCCTCTCTTCCACCTCCCACGTACAGTCGTTATCATCATCACTCCATTGTATCTTGAGCAACTTAACTACCTTCCTCCTAAGCTGTTTCGTGTCGGTTTCCACAACACGAAGCGGCTTACGAGGTCTCTCATCGACTGGATCAACTTCGAAGTCTTCACAGCTATCAGCAGAAACTACTGTATTCGAGTCGTGTACATACTTCCGTAGATATGATACGTGAAAAACATTGTGCACACTCGACATTTTCTCTGGTAACTCTAATCTGTAGGCGAGCTTTCCAATTCGCTCGATGATCGGGAATGGTCCAACAAATCTCGGAGTCAATTTTCCTTTCTTCCCGAATCGAATAACATTCTTTAGTGGAGAAATCTTCACAAAAACCATATCACCTATGTCGAATTCCAAATCCTTACGACGCTTATCGGCATAACTTTTCTGACGGTCTTGGGCTGCCTTCATTCGCTGCCGAATGATCTCTATGCAATCCGAAGTCTGTCGAATCATCTCTGGCCCAAGCATCAACTTTTCTCCGGTCTCTAACCAACATGTCGGAGAGTTACACGGTCTTCCATACAATGCCTCATACGGTGCCATACCAATGCTTGACTGATAACTGTTGTTATATGAAAATTCCACCAAATGAAGATGATCTTCCCATGATCCTCCGAAATCCAAAACACAAGCTCTGAGGAGATCTTCCAAAACTCGTTTGACTCTCTCGGTCTGACCATCTGTTTGAGGATGATAAGCTGTACTCAAACATAACTTGGTTCCCAAAACTTCCTGAAAGCTCTTCCAAAATCCACTAGTGAACAATGGGTCTCGATCGCTCACTATACTCTTCGGAATACCATGGAATCGAACTATCCACTTAACATACAACTCAGCCAACTTTGATGCAGTCCTAGTCGATCGAACAGGAATGAATCTTGTGCTCTTAGTCAGACGATCTACGATGACCCAAATTCCTTCATTTCCCGTTCTGGTTCTAGGTAGTCCATCAATAAAATCCATCGACACTTGTTCCCACTTCCATGTAGGAACTTCTAATGGCTGAAGCAATCCACTGGGCTTCTTCTGCTCAGCTTTCACCAACTGGCAGTTCATGCACTTGGAAATAAAATTTCCAACATCCTTCTTCATACCTTCCCAGTAGTAGGTTCTCCTCATATCCCGATACATCTTGTTTCCTCCTGGATGAATTGTCAACTTCGAGTGATGACTTTCCTTCAGAACTTCACTTCTCAATTCATCTATATCGGGAACAACTAGTCGTCCTTGCTTTCGAAGCCAACCCTCTCGATCGACCTCGAATCCTTTATCCTTTTCTGGTTCCAATCCAGATTCCAAATCACGGATAATCTTGACAAGCTTATCGTCTCGCTTTTGGCTCTCGCCAATCCTTTCCACAAGAGTCGGTCTTATCGATAAGTTTGCCAACATTTCAGGTTCCAATTCGCATGTGGGCCTGAAGTCAAATCCAGCTAAATACTCGAGATTCTTCCATTCCGAAAACATGGCTCCCAATCCTGCATGTCTTCGACTTAACGCATCTGCCACAGCGTTACCTTTTCCCGGAGTATAAGCTATACCAAAATCATATGATGCCAAAAACTCTAACCAACGTTGCTACCGAAGATTCAAATCCTTTTGGGAGAAAAGATACTTCAACGACTTATGATCTGTAAACAGCTCGAATCGAACTCCCAATAGATAATGTCTCCACATCTTCAGAGCAAAAACAATCGCTGCTAACTCCAAATCATGAGTCGGGTAATTCCTTTCATGCGGCTTTAGTTGTCGACTGGCATACGCAACAACTTTATCCCTCTGCATCAGCACTGCTCCAAGTCCAGTACCACATGCGTCGGTGTAAACCACCATCTCATCATTCCCACTTGGAATAGTCAAAACAGGAGCACTCGTCAATCGCTCTTTCAGGATTCCGAAAGCTTGCTCACACTTAGCATCCCATCTGAACACTTGGTTCTTTTTCGTCAATCCTGTTAACGGTGCAGCTATCTTGGAGAAGTCTTTGATAAACCGTCGATAATATCCTGCTAATCCCAGAAAACTTCTCACATCCGATGCATTCTTAGGTCTAACCCAATCCTGGATTGCTGCCACCTTAGCGGGATCAACTGCTATTCCATTTCCAGAGATAACATGGCCTAAGAACCTCACTTCACTCTTCCAGAAGTGACACTTCGAAAACTTAGCCTTCAGCTAATGTTTCCGCAAGATTTCCAAAACAATACGCAAGTGTGTCTTGTGCTCTTCTTCAGTTCTGGAATAAATCAGAATATCATCCACGAACACAAGTACAAACTTGTTCAACTGATCTCTGAACACTCTATTCATAAGATCCACAAAATATGCTGGCGCGTTAGTCAATCCAAACGGCATTACCAGCCACTCAAAGAAACCGGATGGTGTTCGAAAAGTAGTCTTCGGCACACTATCCTTAGCCACTCTCAACTGGTGAAATCCCGTTGTCAAATCCATCTGAGAAAACACCTTGGCTTCGTGAAGCTGATCAAACAAGTCATCTATTCTCGGCAATGGATACTTGTTCTTCTTAGTCACCTTATTCAGCTCACGATAATCCACACACAATCTTAATGACCCATCTGCCTTGGTTGCAAACACAACTGGTGCACCCCACTCGGACACACTACGCCGAATGAATCCTTTCTGTAAAAGATCATCAACCTGCACCCTCAACTCCTGCTGTTCCCTAGGCGCCATCCGCCTAAGAGGCATCACAACACGTCTGGCTCCTTCAACTAGATCTATACGAAACTCGATCTCTCTATGCGGCGGTAACCCTTTGACCTCGTCAAAGACATCCTCGAATCCATTTGCGATTGGCACCGATGACAGTCCATCCCGTGGAACAACTAGCGAATACATGAAGCTCATGAAGACGCCTTCTTCATGCTTACATCGTATCACAATCTTTCGCTCCTCCACATTCTCAACTGTCACCTCCAACCTTTCGCAATCAACCTTTGCCGCATACTTCCTAAGCCAGTCCATACCCAAAATAATTCTGAACCCCGCAAAGTTCAGAACAAAACAATCACAAACAAAAGAGCAACCATGACTCGATACAATCAGACCACGGCATAACATACACAAACAAGACGAACCCCCAACTGGATTAGTCACAACCAATGGCCTATCAACAATATCCGGTTCCAAACCTAACCGGCCTACAAGATCACTACAAACAAACGAATGCGACGCCCCAGTATCAAACAACACTCTAACTGGAACACCACATATGGAAAGAGTACCTTGAACTACCACACTCTTTCCTTTCTCTTCAGCGGTAGGAGCTTTTGAAGACGACTGGACAGCTCCCAAAGCATAAGCTGGCACAATCTGCTTGTCCTTCCGCGGTTCTGGACAATTCTTCCTGATATGCCCCGGCTTGTCACAGTTGTGACACTTCATCGGTACCTTCGGATTCTTACAATCTTTAGAGAAATGGCCCTTCTGCTGACAATTGTAGCAGGTCACCTCACCTTTCGGCTTCTTCTGGCCATCCTTACCCTTTTGCTGTTGCTGCTTCCTCTTCTTGTTTCCACCCTGCTGGGGTTTAGACTCTTCCCTGGTCACAGCAACAATAGATCCTTCCTTAGGAAACAGACTCTCATGCCTGAGAGCTTTCTCCACAAGCTTCTCAAATGAATCATCCAGATGATCCACCAACTGCCTCCCAAGATAACTGTCCAAGCCTGTCACAAACTTCTCATTCTTCTGATAAGCAGATTCAATATACGACCGGGCATACTTGGACAAAGTTTCAAACTCAGAAACGTACTCAAGAACTGGTCTTCCACCTTGCTTGAGCTCCACAAACTTTTTGAACAGAACAGACTTCTGAGCAGTAGAAATGAACTTAGCTTCAAATCTGGCTTGGAATTGCTCCCAAGTAATCTCTTCCTCCGGAGTATTGATGGTAATAGAGTTCCACCAATCAGAGGCTCTCCCTTGAAGCTGTCTTGATGCTAACTTCCTCTTAGTTGCATCCTCAATTCCCAAATCTCCAAAAATCCTTCTACAAGCATCTATCCACCTCTGGACTTCAATGGTTGATTCTGTTCCCAAGAAAACCTTCCCTCCAAGAGCAGTGTAGTCTTTGCACAGCTTAGCAAAATCCACCGATTTTGGAGTTTGAACTTGAACCCCAACATCTACTGCTGCCCCCGGAACTGGTATCCTTCTCATGATCGAAGTCATCATAGCTTCGAACATAGCTGCATAATCAGCAGCCCCTTCAGTAGCACGGCCTTCCCTAGCAGCTGGTCTCCCTCTTCGACTCATTCTCAATATCTATAAAAAGGAATGGTCAGAACATCTTGAGAAACAACTGCTTAAAGGACTCAAACTCTTCTAATCTACTATATTATATATAGTAATCATCCATCAAAATACAATTACGTCTCTCATACTTAGTTACGTCAGCGAGCGTTGGGTAAAATCGATTAACCAATGCTCTGATACCAAATGTGACGACCGCCCATGACCCCTGCACTGAACCAAGAGATAGTGCGCTGTAAAGTGTGCCAGGCGACCATGGACGATTGCCAGGGTAAATTAAAACAACAGAATCTATCGTATTACTCACAGCGCATGGACAAAATACAATAGAACATATATATATAGTGAAGCTTCACATAATAGAATTTCATCAATAAAACTTCATAATAGTTGAATACAAACATCTGAATAGTCAATACAACAAGCCTCACTACATATCACTCAGAGAATACAAAGCAGCGGAACATCCAGTACATATAGTAAGAAGTAATATGCAATACTCCAGCTCGTCTTCGATATCATCACCGTGGAAAGCATGATCAGCACCTGTCACCTGCTACCTAGTCTGCCCGTCCCAAAATGGACGAACAGCCCAAGGCAATAAGAGTTAAAACATAAAGCCTTGAGTCAGACAACAGTCTTAGTGAGCAGTAAATTAACTAACAACATACCAAAAGAGCATAAAGGAAAAGGAATACAACCCTCCCACTCCAACCTCTTTCTACAGTGATAGCCCCCAGACACACACTAAGCAGAAGCAAACATAGCAGAGCATACAATGTAAAGTAAAGAAATTATCACTCGAGTCAAGGGCGATGTTTTCCAAGCACAAACCCCCAAGGCCTAAACCAAGATCAGATAAGCACCCAGAAAACACTGCTCTTGAGACCGAATGACGACACAGCCAAACATCCATGACTCTGGCTATCACTGTTATCATTGCTTCGATATCACCGTTAATTGAATGACCGGCACATTCTTTCAGCCGTTCGTCAAGGGCTAATGGAAACCCCGGTTCTAGACATAACTCCCGCACGTCATCGTGACCCGTGCCTAGGACTATCGAATCTGCCCAGAGTACTTGACTACCAATCCGTAGCCTTCAGGGACTATCGAATCTGCCCAACGTACTCTTGCTTTGAGCATGCTAGAACCTTCAACAACGATGGGATCTCAGCCTTCTAGTCATCCTCCTCGACGACTATTTCCATACTAGCTCAAGCACCTCTCGAGCATCCATTATCCTCAAACTCGAACCATATCACCGAGTTATCAACCTGCTTGGAATGATCCCGTCTGGATTAGACCAAGACTATCTCATATCATGCCTCGCTTCATCACATCCTCGCAAAGCTTCATCTCAACATCATCGTCATCGAATCTATGCATAAGACCTTCACCATCCGCTACATATGCCACAATCAGCTTTTCCAATTCAAGAGCCTTTCCCTTAGCTTTTGAATCATCTTCGGCCTAAATCAAATCATCAATCATCTAATTCATAGCAATCAACCAAGTCAAACATTAATCCAAGCAATCAAGCATTCAAATATGATCTAAGTAGACAATTATAACAATAATGGCAATTTCGTAATTAAAGAGTCGAAAGTCAAATAAGCATGAAAACATGAGCAATGTCTCTATAATCTTGATGAATGAACTTGCACAGGTTAACATGTAGTAAAATGGTTGTCAAATCATCATGAACCATGGATCTATATGGATCTATACTTGGGATTAAGAAAATGCATGGAAATCACTACTTTAACACAAAATCAAGCCAACGATCCGATATACTCCTTTGGATCCGTGTGAGAGATAATCACCACTCACCAAATCACCTAAACAACCCAAAAGCAACACACTTCAGATCTGGACAGCGAAGGATCTAACTCGATCTATCACAAATCCGCTTCAAACGATGAAATCTCTCTTCGAAGAATGTAGATCTTCAATCTAAGCTCTTCGATCTTCGATTTGATCTTCAATATGGATGGAAGGAATCACTAGATTAGAGTGGAGAAAATAAGTGAAGAAGTGTAGAAGTCGAGCTCTCAAAATGGCAGCACTTCGTCGCTTCGAAATCCGGATCCCAAAAAGTGAGAAATGGACGAGTATTTATAGCTGAAATCCCTTAACTCGTCTGCCTTCTTAGGTCGTCTCCGACTTAAGCCTCCCTCTGCCTTACGACCTACGACTCAGCAACTAACCCCTAAGTCGGTAACGACTTAACACATTGCGCCTAAACGACCTAACGAAGATACGTCTTAACATATGCGCGCATTCTCACGTCCCACGACTTAATGCTTTGCCGACCTACGACTTAACAAAACCCACTAGTCTACGACTCAACACATTGCACGACTCAACAGAGTCTCCGACTTAAAACCCACGCGACTTAATCAGGGGATACGACTTACGACTTAACTTATGTGCGCGACTTAACACTGGCCGAGTTAACTTCGACCTACGACCTATCGCCTCATGACATAAAAACTTACGACCTAAAATCCTTAAGTCGTCTACGACCTAAGCCTTATAAGTCGTCCTAAACTGTCAAACGACCTAAACCACTACCCCTCTTCCTTAGGTCGCCAACCCCTATAAGTCGTCTACGACTTAACTGTTACACGACCTAAGCTCCAAACGATCTAAGCCTCAACATATGACTTATCCCAATCCTTAGGTGCCTACGACATACTCCCCTTAAGTCGTCCTCGACTTACCACTTCTACACTATAGATGTCAAGATGCAACGCTTCAAGTAAGTCGGAGCTGAAGCATTATAAGTCGCACACGACTTACGACATACCCTAGGTCGTTCACGACCTAATACCTAAACTTTGGACAACTTATTAACAATGCAACCAAATGTCAACTATTTTACGATGTTTCGATCCGTAAAATACGGGTCGTTACACATAGTTTCGAAACAATTGAAAGTATCCCTTTCGAAAGCATTGGGTTTTCCCTTTAAAAACATCCTTTGGGTTAAAATGGTTATGTACGAAAGTATCTCCTTCAAAACCAGCTAACAATTTTTTTTAAGGAAAAAGTTGATGGTGTCGGAACCATCTAGTCGAATGCAACAATCTTTAAATTGAATTTCAAAGGATAGAGTCGAAACCCCCTTTCGACTCCATTGCCTTCAAAACCCTCAACCCCTTTCGAAAGCATTCAGAAAAAAGGCTTAGTTTAAATTAAAACAGGGGTAACCCTTCAACAACATAGAGGGTTTCAATGCAGTCGAAAGGAAGATTAGCGGCTAGGTCTTGACTTGGTCGAAACTAATTCTTTCGAAAGCTCTTATTTAAAGAAAAAGGTATCCCTTCGAAAGCTATTTATAAGTACCCTTTCAAAAGCATGAATTTCGACTATGTAGAAAGCTTAAAGTAAACAAAGCATGAATTTGACTTTTACAAACAAGCTAAGGTTTCGACCCTATAGGGTATCGATTGGGTTGAAATCCCTTCAAAAACTAGGCAGGCGATTTTCTTTTAAAAGTAAACCTAGGTACGACTCTGATGAAAGCATCGCTTTCAACACCCTAACTTCTGTTGTTTACCAATTCACTTCGTACCGATAACTTTGATACCATGTGCATTGGTTTCAACTCTAACGGTTTTGACTGGGTTGATGCGGAGGTAAAGGATAAAGGTACCTCCGAAATAGACAGAACCACCTTTTTCTGAAAGATGTTGGATTTTAACTAAATATGCTAATTATTTTATACTAACCTGCCTGCTGTAATTCCTTAATCGGTTACTGTAAAACTTTTCAAATACTCTACCATTTAAAACTGCCGCATTTAATTAAATCTAAATCAATGAATTGTAACGTTTAAGCCCTTCCATATAACAAAAGCTCTATTCACAGAGAAGTCCCTCTTTTAAAATAATTTATTTTCCATAATAAATCAAATGGGAAAAATCCCCAAAAATCAAAGAAAATCTCTTTCATCATGTAATTAAACATATTAAAATTTCGGACCCAATTTCTTCCTGAAATACTCAAAATAAATTTTAAACCCAATTATATTATATTTTTCTTTAGAAATTCATAATAAATTTTCTATAACTCAAAAAATCATGAAAATTGAAACCCATCTCAAAAATCATGTTTTATTTAACATGAAAATTTTCCATGGCATTCTAAAATCCTAAACTTTTGGTTTTACATCAAAACCGTGCAAATTCATATGTGAATGAATTAAAATAAATCAAACATAACATAGTTCATGCATATCATCATCTATATCATCATAAAAACGAATTCAATCATAAATCTGAAAACAAAGAATCATAGAGTAAAATAGAGATGGTATAAGATCATTATTCACCTTAGATATGATAAGGAATTTGAGATTTGTTGTTAATTAACCCTTCCTAGTTTTGAATCTTATCTTTAGATTGAATTTTCCTCTTTTTCCTCCTTGGTGATGGCTGGCTATCCTTTTGTTTTAATTTGCGTTTGTGAAAGTGAGAAAGATGAAACATGAATGGACAATAGTGAGAGGTGTATATAGTCGTGTTCAATATAACGGCTATTTACTAATATGCCCATGTGTAATTTAATTATTTTATCAACCAATTCAAACCCAATAAATTTTATTATTGAGCACGGCCTATTATATAATTTATTTAAATCTCAATCCCCTTATCATCATTATTCTATTTAATGTTATCTAATTAAATCTTCTGAATAATGTTATCCAAAATCAAGGATGTACAGGCCCCCCCTTAAAGTATTTCGTCCTCGAAATTGAGTAAGGACTAAATACTAAATATAACAATCATCTGTCACAACTCCTAATAGCCATACTTGTCTAACCGACTACCAACTATCTATATAAATCTAATATAGACATATCCTCAAAGCAGATCATGATAAGTATCTCTAATCCTGTCTTCAGACTCCCATGTACAGTCCTTTTCGTTGTCGCTCCACCAAACTTTTACCAACCTAATAGTCTTGTTTCTTAATCTTTTCTCATCTCTAGCTACAACCCAAACTAGTTTTCTAACAATAGTCAAATTAGGCTTTACCACTAAGTCATCCAACCCTGTCGGAGGAATAGTGCTCTCTGGATCATGCACATACTTACGAAGACGAGACACATGAAATACATTATGGGCACCTACTTTACTGCTCGGCAACTCTACTCTGTATGCAAGCTTTCCAATCCTAATTATAATCTGGAATGAACCAATACATCTCAAGGCTAACTTCCCTGACTTTCCAAATCGCACTACACCCTTCATAGGTGATATCTTAAAAAAACCTTATCTCCAATTGAGAATTCTAAGTCTTTACGCTTCTTATCCGCGTAACTCTTCTGTCTGGACTGAGCCTCCTTCATCCTTCCTCTGATTAACTCAATCTTCTCTGACGCCTCTCTAACCAAATCTGGACCTAAAACTAATCTGTCTCCAGTCTCTAATCAACATGCGGGTTGTTTGCATAGCCTTCCATACAAAGGTTTAAAAGGCGCCATTCCTATACTAGTCTGGTAACTATTATTAGAGCAAAACTCAACTAAATGTTGGTGATCCTCCCAAGATCCACCAAAGTCCAGCACACAAGCCCTCAATAAATCCTCGAGTACTTTATTGACTCTCTCTGTCTGCCCATCTGTCTAAGGGTGATATGCAGTACTCATATTAAGCTTGGTACCCATCACTTCCTGTAGACTCTTCCAGAATTACTAGTAAACGAAGCATCTCTATCATTGACTATACTATTAGGAACTCTATACAGTCTAACTATGTTCTTCATGAACAACTTAGCTAAAACAGGTGCATGCTTGGTTGACTTAACTGGAATGAAATGGGCACTCTTGGTCAATCTGTTCACTATAACCCATATACTTTCATCACCCCTGTTTGTCCTTGGCAACTTGTCTATAAAATTCATAGACATCGAATCCCATTTCCAAACTGGAATCTCTAAAGGCTGAAGCAGCCCACTCAGTTTCTGATGTTCAGCTTTCACTTGTTGACAGTTTTCACACAGCCTAATCCACAAGCCAACATCCCTCTTCATGCCTACCCAATAAAAGCTCCTCTTCATATCCTGATACATCTTGGTTCCTCCAGGATGAATCGTAAACTTGGATTGATGACATTCTCTAAGAACTTCCTTCCTCAAGTCCTCCACATTCGGAACATACAACCTCCCTTCTTTCTTAGCCATCCTCTCTGGTCAAGGCTAAAATCCTTTAAATCATTGATCTCTGTTCCTACCTCAAGTCTTCTGATCCTCTCAGCTAGTACTACATCCTCCTTCTACTTAGAAGCAATTCTCTCAATAAATATTGTCAAACTTCTAAACAAGACAACTTGGCGGAACTTTGACTAGAACCGACAGTTGGCCTTAGTTTTACACCACAAATGGCTAAAGTTTTTGAATCCTTCCACTCCGCCAACTTAGCCAACACCACATTCTGATGTTTTCTACTAAGAACGTCTGCTACCTTATTACCTTTCCCTAGTGTATAGTCTATACTAAAATAATAAGCTGCCAAAAACTCCAGCCACCTCTGCTGTCTCATATTCAGCTCCTTCTGAGAGAATAAATACCGTAAAGACTTATGATCGGTATAAAGCTCAAACCTCTCCCCTAAGAGATAATGTCTCCATATCTTCAATGCGAAGATCGCTGCTGCCAAATCAAATCATGAGTAGGATCTTCATGCGGTTTAAGCTGTCTGGATGCATAGGCAATAACTTTACCATTCTACATCAGTACTGCTCCTAATCTAGTTCCACATGCATCCATGTATACCACCAACCCTTGGTTTCCATCTGGAACTACTAACACGGGTGCATTGGTCAACAAATGCTTTAACTTAAGGGATGCTTCCTCACATTTGTCAGACCAAACAAACTTCACCCCCTCTCCGGTTGGCTTAGTAAAGGGTGTTGCTATCCGCGAGAAATCCTTAATGAATCTCCGGTTGTAGCCAACAAGTCCAAGAAAACTTCTGATCTTAGTCACCGTCTCTGGTCTTTTCCAATTGTTCACAGCTTCGATCTTATCTGGATCGACTAACAATCCTTTCTCTGAAACCACGTGACCAAGAAATTTTACCTCTTTCTTCCAAAAATGACACTTGGTAAACTTCGCCTTTAGCCGATTCTACCTTAGCATCTCAAGTACCACTCTAAGATGAACTTCATGCACTCTCATCATTAGAGTATAATAATTTGTCATCTATAAACACCAGTACAAACCTATCCAAGTACTCTTGGAAAACTCGGTTCATTAAATCTACGAAGAAAGCAGGTGCATTCGTTAATCCAAACGGCATCACCAACCACTCATGTGAACCATATCTAGTCCGAAATGTTGTCAAAGGAATACTGTCTCAACCACTCTTAATTGATGGAAACCTGTTGCGAAATCCAACTGGGAAAACACTCCAGCTCCATTCAACTGATCGAACAGATCATCTATTCTAGGAAAAGGATACTTATTCTTGATCATCCATTCGTTTAACTTACGATAGTCGATGCACATCCTTAGCGACCCATCTGATTTCTTTACAAATACCGTGGTCGCTTCCGAAGGCGAACTGCTTGGTCTAATAAAATTCCTTCCTTCAAGATCCACTAGCCGCACCTTCAATTCCTACATCTCAGAAGGTGTCATCTTACTAGGTGATCTACTCACAGGTTCGGCTCTGGGCACAAGGTCTATTCTAAACTCAACAGCTCTTTTAGGTGGTAATCCAGTGACTGGCTCAAAGACATCTGCAAACTCTCTTGCTACCGGAACCTAACTTTACTCATCTCCTATCTCCATAGCACTAAGCAAAGCACTAACACTTAGGTCGGTATTCTCTACTAAGAATATCACTCGGTTATGACTATCAGGGTGTCTCAGTGATATTTCCCTATCTTGGCAAAATATTCTAGCCTTATACCTACCCAACCAATCCATACCCAAAATGATTCCAAAATCTATGAAATCAATAACATACAGACTGCATGCAAATTTATGACCTAACAAATCAAGTTCTAACTGGTAACATATCAACCCTAGAGTTGCATACCCTCCTATTGGATTCACAACTCTTAAGGAAATAACAAGGTAGGTGGGTTCTAAACATAATCTATCAACCAAACACTGAGATATAAATGAATTTAATGCACCGGTATCAAAAAATACTCTAACTGGAATACTCTGAATCGCGTCCCTTCCATCACAGTCTTTCCCTTATCTGCTGCAGTTGGCCTAGGTGGTCCGATAGCAAAGACCTTTCCTTTATCCGCCTTGACTGGATTTGGACATTGATTCTTGTAATGCCCAACTTGATCACAGTTGAAGCACTTCACATTCTTCTTGGTCGCAGCTTTCTTCCCATTTCCTGACCGACATTCATTCGCAAAGTGACCCTTCTTGTCACACTTATAATAAACTACCTCATATTTTGACTTCTTAGCCGTATCTCCCTTCTGGGCTCCCTTCTTTTTAAAGAACTTCCTCTTTTTCCCTTGAGAACCCTGAGTTTCCATTAGTTTCTCTTTAGCAAATTCATCAAGTAACTCCTCATGGAGAAAGGCCATCTCCACCACCACATTACACAGATCACGGACATGTGTCATGGTCATTCTAGAAAGCTCAGGCCTTAATCTCCGATTGAACCTCTCATTCCTTCTGATGTCAGTATCTATAACAGCATATCCATATCAAGATAGCTCTTCAAACTTAGTAGCATACTCGACTACCGACATCTCTCCCTGAACTAAATCCATAAACTTCCTCATCAGCTCAGACTTAGCAAACTCAAACATAAACTTCCGCTCAAATCTCGTTTTAAAATCAGCCCAAGTAATCTGCTCTTTCGGCACTCCGGCAGTAACTCTATTCCACCAATGTAATGCTGAATCCTGTGACTGTCTAGAGGCCAACCTTATATTTTGCCTATCATTCAGATCCAAATCAGTAAATATACGCTCACATTACAACAGCCAATTCTGAACCTCTATGGCACTTTCCATTCCCAAGAATGGTTTCCCACCTAAACTTGTGTAATCTCTATTCAGCAAAGCATAATTATTCCCAACTAGAGCCATGGGATTAGCTCCTCCTACATTTCCAGCAACACCAGCAGCAGCTCTTGCTTGCATCAAACCAACAAAGAACTAATAACTCGCCCTCATATCTATTGTTGATATCCAGCACCCACATTGGCATCAGCATTTTGATTACTTGCATTAGTCGATCGACCCAGGTTTCTCCTGGTAGTAGGTCAAGCATTTCCACTAGTTGTGGTGCTTTTTTCACCGAGATTTCCTCTTCCGTTTCCTGCTTCCATATCTCCTTTCTCGTAAATCTGCATACAAGCCTTGGTAAGATACAGAAGAACGGTCTAAGAGAACGGGGAATACGTACTTACGTATATATAACTATGTGTCAAATACGTACGTTAACATAGCGTTAACCCAAACCCCCAATCTTATTATCCGATTCATTGGATTATGTTTGAAAAATCTTTTAGGTTCAAGTTTCTTTTAAAGTTTCATGAACCTATGCTCTGATACCAACTGGTAAAATCCCTTATTTGGAGGCCCAAAACTAACGGCTACGGATGCTGTAGTCATCCATAGTTATTAATCCTCGACGACCAAATACGGCGATATTAGCTACATTGATACATGAAAACACAAGAATATGGAAAAAATTTAAACAGCAAACAAATTCCATATTCCATTTCAAAATATTCCAAATTGATTACATAATCCCAGTTTGCAGACAACGTTCAGATAACATATAATTAATACAAAATATGCCAAGAGCGATATAAGAAGATGCCCCCTTGGTTGATCAAAGTACATAATAAGGAAATAAAACAATTTGCCTTTACAATCAAACACACAGCGGAAATAAAACAACTCTAATCACAAGTTTTCCACCTACACGTCCTCGGAAGCTTTATTCGTCTAAAGAACACCTGGAAACCTTAATTCTTAACCAACTCAAAGTCAATTGAGTACGCGAGAGTTTAAGGGGAAAACAAAAGCTTCGAGTCAGACATAAAGCCTAGTATGAATAATAGTCTACCATCTTGAAACATTTGGATATCTAGTGAGACCACGCCACTTAGCGGAACGGGTTTTTCCCTCACTAGTATCCTAAAACATTTATAAAACCATATACCGTGCTCCTGCACCCACAATGGTTAAAATAAAGTATTTTAAAATATTATGATGATATGCAAGCCAAGTAAATAAAATCTGGATTACCCATCCCCGTTCATTCTGACTACAGTTTTAAGGGTTACTACTAACCTGTTAAATGCTTATGGACTATCTATCCGGTTTCATAATTTTCATGGGATCACTAAGAACCTATTGGTAACTCCAATATCGTTTTTATCCTAGTTTTCATGGGCTAACTAGGAACCTATTGACTGTCTGTCAATATATTAATCCGGATATAGTTTTCATGGGCTAACTATAAACCTACTGGCCTCTACCAGTATCAAATCATAGTTTTCATGGGCTGACTATGAACCTATTGGCCCCTGCCAATATCATACCGTTTTCATAGGCTTACCGTAAACCAATTGGCCCTGCCAATATCTTTAGTCTTATGGGTTTAACATTTCTTAATTTATATTCACTACTAGGTCAACCTAACTGGTTATTCTACCCTTCCCCAAAATACAGTTATGGGTTAATAACAATATGAATAAATATATGAAGAAGTATACACAACAGAAATTATTACCAACACCCGTGGTTTATTATCCTTGAAATCATCTTTATGTATATGTATCTTGGTCAATCCTTTAACCCTTTTAATCAAGGAAAACTTCTTCATTTCAAAACCCTTTGTTTGTTTATGCTATGGTTATTACTTTAAATTGATATTGGATTTATGTTTTTAAAACATCTCTTTTGAAACCTCTGGATGACTTCCATCAAAAGCAAAAACTTCTTTTCAAAACACAGTAGACATACCTTTCGAAGCCTTTGATAATTAATCTCTTTCAAAACCAAATATAACTTTTGATGGTATCAAAACGTCCTTCAAAACATAGCTTCGAAACAATTGAAAGTATCCCTTTCGAAAGCACTGGGTTTTCTCTTTAGAAATATCCTTTGGGTCAGAATGGCTATGTACGAATGTATCTCCTTCGAAACCAACTAACAATTTATTTTAAGGAAAAAGTTGATGGCGTCGGAACCATCTAGTCGAAAGCGACAATCTTTAAATTAAAACTTCAAATGATAGAGTCGAAACCCCCTTTCGACTCCATTGCCTTCGAAACCCTCAACTCCTTTCGAAAGCATTCAGGAAAAAGGCTTAGTTTAAATTAAAACAAGGGTAACCCTTTGACAGCATAGAGAGCCTCAATGCAGTCAAAAGGAATATTAGCGGCTAGGTCTCCACTTGGTCGAAACAAATTATTTCGAAAGCTCTTATTTAAAGAAAAAGGTATCCCTTCGAAAGCTATTTATATGGACCCTTTCGAAAGCATGAATTTCGACTATGTCGAAAGCTTTAAGTAAACAAAGCAGGAATTTGATTTTTAAAAACATGCTAAGGTTTCGACCCTATAGGGTATCGACTGGGTCGAAGCCCTTCAAAAACTAGGCAGGCGCTTTTCTTTTAAAAGTAAACCTAGGTTTCAACTTTGACGAAAGCATCACTTTCGACACCCTACCTTCCGTTGTTTACCAATTCACTTCGTACCAATAACATTAAAACCATGTGCATTGGTTTCGATTCTAATGGTTTCTGGGTTAATGCGGAGGTAAAGGAGTCGAAAGGTACCTTCGAAATAGACGAAACCACCTTTTTCTGAAAGATGTTGGATTTTAACTAAATATGATAATTACTTTATACTAACCCGCCTTTTGTAATTCCTTGATTGGTTACTTTACAACTTTTCAAATACTTTACCATTTAAAACTGCCGCATTTAATTAAATCTAAATAAAAGAATTGTAATGTTTAAGCCCTTCCATATAACAAAAGCTCTATTCGTAGAAAAGTCTCTCTTTTAAAATAATTTATTTTCCATATTAAATCAACTGCGAAAAATCGCCAAAAATCATAGAAAATCTCTTTCATCATGTAATTAAACATATTAAAATTTCAGACCCAATTTCTTCCTAAATTACTCAAAATAAATTTTAAACCCAATTATATTATATTTTCCTTTAGAAACTCATAATAAATTTTCTATAAATCGAAAAATTATGAAAATTGAAAACCATCTCCAAAATCATGTTTTATTTAACATAAAATTTTCCATGGCATTCTAAAATCATAAACTTTCAGTTTTACATCAAAACCGTGCAAATTCATACATGAATGAATTAAAATAAATCAAAAATAACATAGTTCATGCATCATCCATATCATTATAAAAAGGAATTCAATCATAAATCCAAAAAATACAATCATAGAGTAAGATAGAGATGGTATAAGATCATTATTCACCTTAGATGTTATATGGAATTTGAAATTTGTGTTTAATTAATCCTTCTTAGCTTTGATCCTTAGCTTTAGATTAAATTTTCTTTTTCCTCATTGGTAATAGCTGGCTATCGTTTTGTTTTTAACCTACGTTTGTGAAAGTAAGAAAAATGAAACGTGAATGGACAATGGTGAGAGGTGTATAGCCGTGTTCAATATAATGGCTATTTACTAATATGCCCATGTGTAGTTTAATTATCTTATTAACCAATTTAAACCCATTAAATTTTATTATTAAGCATGGCCCATTATATAATTTATTTAAATCTCAATCCCCTTATCATCATTATTCTGTTTAATTTTATCTAATTAAATCTTCTGAATAATGTTACCAAAATTTAGGGATGTTACAAGCTCCCCCCTTAAAGAATTTCATCCTCGAAATTCTTTAAGGACTAAATACTAAATATAGCAATCATCTGTAACAACTCCTAACAGCTATACTAGTCTAACTGACTAGCAACTATCTATATAAATCTGATATAGACATACCCTCAAAGCAGATCAGGATATGTATCTCTAATCATGTCTTCTGTCTCCTAAGTACAATCCTTTTCGTTGTCGCTCCACCAAACTTTTACCAACCTAACTGTCTTGTTTCTTAATCTTTTATCATCTCTTGCTACAACCTGAACTGGTTGTCTAAAAATAGTCAAATTAGGCTCTACCACTAAGTCATCCAACCCTATCGGAGGAATCCTCTCTATAATCTGGAATGGACCGACATATCTCGGGGCTAACTTCCTTGACTTTCCAAATCGCACTAAACCCTTCATAGGTGATATCTTAATAATAGCCTTATCTCCAACTGAGAATTCTAGGTCTTTACGCCTCTTATCTGCTTAATTCTTCTGCCTGGACTAAGCCTCCTTCATCTTTCCTCGGATTAACTCAATCTCCTATGACGCCTCTCTAACCAAATCTGGACCTAAGACTAATCTGTCTCCAGTCTCCAACCAACATGCGGGTGATTTGCATGGCCTTCCATACAAAGCTTCAAAAGGCGTCATTCCTATACTAGTCTGGTAACTATTATTATAAGAAAACTCAACTAAATGTAGGTGATACTCCCAAGATCCACCAAAGTCCAGCACACAAGCCCTCAATAAATCCTTGAGTACCTTATTGACTCTCTCTATATGCCTATCTGTCTGAAGGTTATATGCAGTACTCATATTAAGCTTGGTATCCATCACTTCCTGTAGAATCTTCCAGAATTCCCTAGTAAACAAATCATCTCTATCACTGACTATACTACTAGGAACTCCATGCAGTCTAACTATGTTCTTCATGAACAACTTAGCTAAAATATGTGTCGTCCTGGTTGACTTAACTGGAATGAAATGGGCACTCTTGGTCAATTTGTCCACTATAAAACATATACTATCATTACCCCTGTTTGTCCTTGGCAATCTGTCTATAAAATCCATCTATATCGAATCCCATTTCCAAACTGGAATCTCTAAAGGCTGAAGCAACCCACTTGGTTTCTGATGTTCAGCTTTCACTTGTTGAAAGTTTGCACACTGCCTAACCCACAAGCCAACATCCCTCTACATGCCTACCCAATAGAAGCTCCTCTTCATATCCTGATACATCTTGGTTTCTCCAGGATGAATCGTAAACTTGGATCATTGACATTCTCCCAGAATTTCCTTCCTCAAGTTAGGGGTGAGCAATATTCGGTTAGAACCGAATTAACCAACCAAACAGGTTCATTTCGGTCGGTTCGGTTCGGTTTTGAAATTATATCGATTTGAATTCGGTTTGTAAAATAATTTTATTTTGGTTATCGGTTTAACCGAATTAACCGAAATTTTATTATATTATCCAAATACATGGCATTGTAATACTCTAAACAATTGGTTTAGTAATAAAAAACAAACCTTATATATTAAAAATAGTTTAATTTTTCTTATAAACTTAAAATAAACACTCAAAATAGTTTATATAAACATGAATATACGTTTTCCATTGACTAAATCAATTGTTTGAATAATAACATATAATAAATTCTCTTACTTGCTTTCTTAGTTCGGTTAAATCAGTTACCGACGGAATTTATCGAAATTAATTCGATTCGGTTCGGTTTTGATTTTTTCTGTTCCAATTCGGTTTGACATTTTTAGCTCAAAATCGACCGAATCGACCAAATGCTCACCCCTACCTCAAGTCCTCTACATTCGGAACACACAACCATCCCTTCTTTCTTAGGCATCCTCTCCGGTCAAGGCTAAAATCCTTTAAATCATCGATCTCTATTCCAACCTCAAGTCTTCTGATCCTCTCAGCTAGTAATGGATCCTCCTTCTGCTTAGAAGTAATTCTCTTAATCAATACTGGTCGAAATTCTAAACAAGGCAACTTAACGGAACTTTGACTAGAACCGACAGTCGAACTTAGTTGTACACCACAACTGGCTAAAGTTTCTAGATCCTTCCACTCTGCCAACATAGCCAACACCACATTCTGATGTTTTCTACTAAGAGCATTTGCTGCCTTATTACCTTTCCCTGGTGTATACTCTATACCAAAATCATAAGCTGCCAAAAACTCCAGCCACCTCTACTGTCTCATATTCAACTCCTTCTGAGAGAATAAATACCGTAAATACTTATGATCGGTATAAAGCTCAAACCTATCCCCTAAGAGATAATGTCTCCATATCTTCAATGCGAAGATCACCGCTGCCAGTTCCAAATCATGAGTAGGATATCTTACTTCAAGCGGTCTAAGCTGTCTGGATGCATATGCAATAACTTTACCATTCTGCATCAATACTGTTCCCAATCTAGTTCCACATGCATCCATATATACCACCAACCCTTGGTTTCCGTTTGGAACTACTAACATGGGTGCATTGGTCAACAAATGCTTTAACTTAAGGAATGCTTCCTCACATTTGTCAGACCAGACAAACTTCACCTCCTTTCTGGTTAGCTTAGTTAAGGGTGTTGCTATCTGCGAGAAATCCTTAATGAATATCCAGAAGTAGCCAGTAAGTCCAAGAAAGCTCCCGATCTCAGTCACCGTCTCCGGTCTTTTCTAATTGTTCACAGCTTTGACCTTATCTGGATCGACTGACAATCCTTTCTTTGAAACCACGTGACCAAGAAATTTTACCTCTTTCTTCCAAAAATGACACTTGGTAAACTTCGCCTTTAGCTGATTCCACCTTAGCGTCTCAAGTATCACTCTAAGATGAACTTCATGCTCTCTCTCATCCTTAGAGTATACTAAAATGGCATCTATAAACACCAATACAAACCTATCCAAGTACTCTCGGAAAACCCGGTTCATTAAATCTACGAAGAAAGCAGGTGCATTCGTCAATCCAAATGGCATCACCAACCACTCATATGAACTATATCTAGTCCAAAATGCTGTCAAAGGAATAATGTCCTCGGCCACCCTTAACTGATGGAAACTTGTTGCCAAATCCAACTGGGAAAACACTCTGGCTCCATTCAACTGATCGAATAGGTCATCTATTCTAGGCAAAGAATACTTATTCTTGATTGTCTGTTTGTTTAACTTACGATAGTCGATGCACATCCTTAGCGGCCCATCTGGTTTCTTTACAAATACCGTGACCGCTCCCGTAGGCGAACTGCTTGGTCTAATAAAATTCCTTCCTTCAAGATCCACTAGCCGTACCTTCAATTCCTTCATCTCAGTAGGTGTCATCCTGCTAGGTGGTCTACTCACAGGTTCGGCTCCAGGCACATGATCTATTCTAAACTCAAAAGCTCTTTTAGGTGGTAATCCAGTGACTGGTTGAAAGACATCTGCAAACTCTCTTCTACCCGAACCTGACTTAACTCATCTCCTATCTCCATAGAACTAAGCAAAGCACAAACACTCTAGTCAGTATTCTCTACTGAGAATATCACTTGGTTATGAACATCAGGGTATAGTTCTTGCATAAGGTAGCAAAGTTAATTTGAGGTTGTATTGGAACCATTACTTCTTCAATAACTGTAGCAGTTGGAGTGCGACCATTTATAGTCGTGGCACTACTACCACCCCTTCCCTTACCTTGTCCTCTTCTTCCTCTCATCTCCTACTATCTGCATATAGTTAGGAAAAAATCTTTAGGATTATAGACGAGATTATCTTAGGGAATGGCATAAAATTCGAATATACTTATTTGGAAAAAAAATTCAAATGTGCGCTCTCTTAGACTAAACTCGTTCTAGGACATTATCTCTAATGGGTTGACCCCATCAAGGCTTAGGTATTCGCTCAACCATAAGCTCTGATATCAAATGTGACGACCCGCCTCCTCGAACCTCGAAAATTGACACTAATACATTCTCGGTATTCACGTGCCATAAATCCAAGTGCCGAAGAGGCAAATTATCATGGGGTAAAAGAAAATAAAGAAGATAAAATAATAATAGAATCTCACATCATATTTAACAATTTATAATCCTATAGATAGTACATACAATCACTCTCAAAATGAGTTATCAGAGTCATAGAAAGTACTAACCCAGCTAGGATAGTTATAACGACCTATCCCTACATGTGCTGGTAGATACTTATACATAATACAGACACAGCAGAAAGTGATAGATAATCTCAACAAAAAGATCCCAAATGCTTTATGCTCCATGCTCTATCCCAAAATGCTACAAATAATCTAATTACTTGGCTTCTCGGAGAAATAGGGCACCCAGAGTTTAAGGGAAAAGAAAAATAAACTCCGGTTCAGTCATGGGGCTAATGTGAGAAACTCAAAATATGCATTTTGAAAACAAAGAATATCTCATAAGACCACGCCGCATGTAAATATGGAATGGGTTTTTACCTTATGATAACCAAAACATTTGCTACACAAAATCATTTGATATTATTTTTAATGACATTCTTTTGAAAATATTTGCAAGTAAACTTATTAATCTTAGTTGAAATTGTTACCATTATTAAATTCTTGATATGTTAGGCTCTATAAACAAAACTCTTACAAGGCTCGTTCAGAGAATAGATTCCACACAATGGAAGGTAAGGGACTACCTTCCGTATAGTACACCTCTAGAAGGATGTACCGAGGATCAACGTCTTCTAAATCTCTGCACCTAGAAAGACCGGCTTACCCATAGACCTGCCTGGTGGTGGATAGAACCGAATATGACATTACTCCTGTTGTAACCGAGCTATCTGGGATCTCATAACATACACAACATACTCGACATATAGAGAGTAATGTAGAAAGGTGATGACCATACCCTAACGGGCGTAACCCACTTAGCCTCACGGCATGCCCTGTTTAACCATTTCCAGTTGATGAGGCCTGAGCTAATGATTACCTTTGACATAACACATTTTGCTTTGAATGCCACATTGCCATTCCTTGATCACACAACCGATTTCTACAAACATATAGCTCTTGAGCTCGTACATCCCAGGAAAGGTGTTAAGCTAAGAGAAGTTGCCTTCTTCTCCACCAAACAGATGATACGTGCATAGAGATCAATCAATGTAATTAGAAATGCAACGTCAGACATTCGTCCATACAAGTTGTCCAGGAATAGGACAAACCGAGGGCACTCTCCTACCACATCCTATCAGGGATTACCCTTAGGATTAGTAGCGAGAAGTCCTTGCATTGAAGATCTCAAATGGAGAACTACTGCCACATAAATATGATATGGGAAATTTCCCTCGAGGATCAGTTACAAGTAGCCTTACATTCCATCTTCTAAACCATTTCACATCTTTACTTCAAATGCGTAAATTGGTTTAAAGTGGTCTACAGATAGGACACCCAAATCTAACCTCGGTTCCTTCGAACTAATCATCGATAAAAAGATGTTAAGTATAATTATTTTTTGATTGATTAATCAAAATATCTTCTAGAGATATATATCTTAAAACATTCTTTTTGGTACATACAGAATCATTAAACCTCTCTTTTAAATTGGAATTACCAAATCAATTTCATAAACCATTTTAGAAAACATTATTGAGTAAATAAGATCGTGGAAATTATACTAATTCTACTCAATATCAATTTCTGTATTCAACCTTTACTATCCGTCAAATAACGCAGATAGTACGGATTCCCTCCTCGGAATTTAATACCAATATAAGAAGATTATTTTTATGCAATATAAGTTATTTAAATTTGGAAAATTATATCATTTATGCTTTGGGAAATTTGATCTCAGTAAACAAATTTACTATTCCCTCCATCGGGCCAGTCCGGGTAGCTTGGGAGGGTAGGCAACTGGTTTCCCAAACCCAAGCCTAAAGACTACCTCTTTGTCACCTATAAGATGGTCAATTTATTTGATCGAATCTAAATCTTTTGACATACTTAATTAAATTTTAATTATTTTAGAGCATCCGGGCTTTCCCTTCGATCTGTTTCATTCCTCTAATGCATTTTCTATGACACTCACAAATGGAACAAATGCACTAGTCGTTTTTGAATACTCATTTTTAAACCTCTTAATCATCTTTAAATTACTTAATTATTTATTCGAAAACATTTATAAAAGATTTGGAAAGGAATTGTTAAGTTTAAATTCACATTTCAAAAGTTAGTAAAAAGTGCTCGGAAAGTGCTACAAATAGTGTTTTAAAAGCTATATTTGTCAAAACGACCTTTATATCTTTTGGAAACCCATTTTTATAAATCAAACTTTTAAAACATTTTAAAAGATTTATAGAATTTATTCCATATTTTTATAGAATTTAAAAATATCGATTTTAAAGAATTTGTCGCTTTGGTTTCCGAACTACCAAATTACGACTATTTTGAAAACTTGTTTTGCTCATATTCAAAAATCTACTAAATGAAATCTCGATTTTCTTTCTTCATTTAAAAAATATGATTATAAGGGTTTGAAAAATTCTTATTACAAAGAATTTTGACTTCGAACCATCCTATAAGTGGATTTAATTTTTAAGACGCGAAATCGCGAACTGCCATTACGTGACGCGCTTATTTTTGACTAAATTTCCAGTATTTATTTAAACTTTGCCAAAACACTTTTAAATATTTGTAAAACATTTCAAAACCATATTATACCATTTTTAAGAGGTTTAAACATTCCCATATACACCATTTCTTTTATTAAAGGAAAGTGATTTCCTTTATGCTTATCGACGTGTATTTAAATGTGACTTATATATATATACATATTCAACAACAATATTAAATAACCAAACTTGATGATCAAAGCATAGTAAACATCTATTGCAAACATCAAATCATCATCCAAAATTATAATATAAGTAAGGGTTTCTCACATGAATTTTGATCGGACTAACTTTAAATCGGCTATAGCTCCGCTAACTCGAATTCTACGCTTACGGACACTTGGACCTTTGCCTTGGGAGGCTCGGCCTTGACCTTGGAGAGAAGGAAGGCTCATGGCCTATGGTTGCATGGGTGTGGCCATGGGTATTTTGAGGGGAGCGGAGGAGTTTGCTTGAGTTTTTAAAGGGGTTTGATATGTGTATGTATATACCATATAATTTAATTTTCTTTTGCAAATATTTTTACCATTATTTTTCTAAGTATGGAAGACATGGAAGTAGATAGAAAAGGTTTAGGAATATAAAGAAGAAGAAGTGAAGAAGGATGTAAGGTATTTATAGGTAAATGAAAGGAATAAAATATCAATTTTAAGTGCATATACATCATTACTTCACCACCATCACACCACCCTCCATCATCATGATGTTCAGCTAAAACCCCCCTTCCCATGTCCAAGGCCATGTGCTTGTACTTGTAAGTGTAAGTGTTAGCTTTGGGATGCTTAAGGGTTAAGGAAAGTGAATAACATATCTTAATATTTTTATTATTTTATATTAAAATGTATATGTATATATGTGTGTATCCACGTGCATGCGGATGTCTTGATGTATGTCCACGTGTATATGTGCATATGTAGGTCACTTATAATCCACAACGTTGCACAACTTCTACATGTTGAATCGTTACGAATTCTGATTTCGATTCTCGATTACATTTTCACTTCTTAGCTAATATACATATATTTGTAAAAAAATTGTAAATAAATTTCTCATTATTATTTATTAATTAAAATGATCTTATTTGAATTATAAAACCATATAAATTAATATTAACAAATATTTACAAAAATCGTTATTATATCGATAAAGCGATAAGAGTTTTCTTATATTTTCAAATCAAATATATATCTCATAAAACTATTACAAATGATTTATTATCACTTTATAACTATTTAAAATAAATGATCATTCATTTCACAAAGCTTGATTATTTCTTGAAAATAATCCATATTTGAATATTGAAAATAAATTAAATATTTTAATTAAAGTGATCAAAAATTCGGGTCGTTACACTTATAGATGTGTCTTTCAACATCATCTGGATTTTGTTACTTTAAATAACCCTCTTTTAGGTGTCCACGTATATTATGAAATAAATAATTATCAACCTCTTGTGTTGTTTCTTTTATGTTAAACCTATAACAACTTCTTTATTCCGTTTTATGCGTAGTTTTCCTAATGATTACGTTTTAACTTGTTATACTCCATCTCTCTTTATTCTTGCACATAATACAAAAATGCTCTCTCTAAAATATTATTTCTTCTTCAGACTGCAATGCTAATTTTAAACTTATTGTATTGTAAAGAAAAAAGTTTAGTGCTAACTGTATGAGAAAATTGTCTGAAAGCTCGAACTTTAATGTATTAACTTTTGAAGCAATAGTCATTTCCGTATTGTACTTCTTACATTTCCATTTTCCTTAATACTTATGGAATTCAAGCATTCTAAAAGCATGCATGTCTCCACCTTACCGTTATTAGCAAAGCGCTTTTTAGTCTCACTGTTATCCCGCTTTATGGCAAGGCCGTGATACCAAGAACTAAACTGGAAACCGAGGAAAGTCCATCCCGAAGATCGGTTATACGCAGGCTCACTATGGATATCGATGAATTTCATCCGAGACCGGATCGAGCTACAATTAACAAGACATGACAAGCAAAGCTATGAAAGCCAACGTTCTAAATTTCAAGTCAATCCGAGTTCATATGCTCAAGATATGATCGATACAAGTCAAGGAATTCAACACAATCGCATCCATCTATCCGTGTCCATCAAGTCTCGGCATCATCTGTTGTTCGTATCCTTCAGCGAGTATCTCTTCGTATCCATCAAGGTTCACTACTTCGTGTCCATCGAGAGAAGCAGCCTTATTCGTATCGATCATGTTCGAATCCATCGGCATACAAGCGCACTTCATATCGATCAGCAGCCAGAGAGAGTATACTTCGTATCCATCCGGACCCTCCTACTTCGTATCCATCGATTGTGACACGAATATACATATCGTATCGATTGAGCTTCAGACATGCTACGTATCGATCGACCACGGATCGATACGAAATCAACGCTTCCCATCGATACGAAGTGCAATTCAATCGATCGATACGAACAAGAACATTGCAGTCGATCGATACAAACAAAGCAATGTAGTTGATTGATACGAACAGAACGGTTACGATCGATACGAACAAGACCAAGTCTGATCGATACGAACAGAACAACTAAGGTCGACATGAACAAGGCCAAAATAGATCGATACGAACAAGTCTTAGACGTTGGATACGATGAAGGAAGCAGTCAACACGGCACGAAAAGTGGATCGATCCGAGAATTTAGAGCCACGTCAACTTACAGGCACGTGCCCGGACCGATACGAATAAGAGCGATACGAGGGGTATCGATACGAACGATGCAACCTAGAGAAAACACAAGTTTGCGTCGATCATAACTCACAATCTACAAGTCCAAATGCTACGAAATTTTCACAGAAGCTTACGTACATCCTCAGCAACACTAACAATCGATCCCGACCCAATTGGATGAATTTTCGATCGATAAGAATCTCGTTCGTACCGATCCTATATCGCATGAAAATCATGTGGGATCGATCGCGTGGGCCCACTCACGTGCCAGAAGAAGTCTCCCGAGATCTGAGCGAGATATTTGTAGCCTACGCCTATAAATAGCAACCCAGGACCTATAGAAAATGGATCTTTTGGCTCTTTAACGTCCAGACTCTGCCGAATTCACCATTGTATTCGAATTTCACTGTTGTACTCGAAATTTACTGTTGTAATCAGCTGCAACCAGTAAGAAAAAGTTAATAAAGATCAATCATTTCATAGTGGACGTAGGCAACACGGTGAACCACTCTAAATCTTTGTGTTCTTTGCTGTTTTTCTGATTATTTTCTAAAGTGTTTGTTAGATAATCCTCTTTTTACATTTACTTTCTTCATTTTATCTCTTCAAACACTTCTGAAGAGTGCTGTGCCCAATTTTGGTACAAACACTCACCAAGAAACTGTTTGGTATTGGCTATCCTTACCGATGTTGCAGCTTTGAAAACTTTGAAAATATTACACATTATGATCATTAGACTAATGGGATTTGGACTAAACTATCTCTCAATGTTATTAGAAATACTATAAGAACATTCAACCATGAGAGGGACAAATGTATTCCCCTAAATTTAAAATCTAGATCAATGGCCAAGAACAAACAATATTTTCTCCTATTAATTCTTAAAGTTGACCCCAGATAAAATGAGAATATTGTTAAATTAGCAGATATTATATTCAAATTAGGTGGAACTATAACAACCCACCATCTATGACACCTCAATTAATGCATAAAGTGATGCGGACATCACGAATCATGCAAATGGAGGATCGTTTTAAAGCAAAATATAAAAAAATCACAAAGGTATCTATAATATTCTACACTTTTTGAAATTCACAACGGTAGGAATAAAGTATAATAATCAATAATACAATCCCAGATAATCAAAATAATATAGTATCAAATAAATCTAACTACAACATCTCTTTACTGGTAACAGACATAGTATAATTTCCAAGAACAAATGAAATACAATAGTAGATAGCTAATAGAGAAATGCGCTCTGCATCATACCATCATGCCTCCAAGTGACCACCAGTCCTCTTTATTGACCAATCAGAGTACACCTAAAAAGAAGAAAATAATGGAGGGGGTCGGACATACGTCTGATTAGTGAAACGCATCATATAAGTGTATTTTACCAATAAACTAGTAAAATAACACTTATTCTCGAAAATCATATCTTAATCTACGTCACCTGCACCCAACAAGTCAGCTAAATATAAGACTTTAATGACATCATATGCTAAGGTCCTACTAAAATCCCCACTATAGCTCATAGCACTCTTCGACCGCTATGCTATTTCAATTTAGAGTAAGCCCCGCCATTTTCTGCTATACCCACTAAATCAAGGTTTTTAGCACCTTCTTTAACAACATTAATATACAAATATTTATTTTGCTAGTTCTCTTTTATATCAAATCAACAAAGTTAGGGTAAAGACTAAATTTTAAGGCATAAGCTCTCAATATAAATTAGAATCTATTGTAATCACCAAATATAGTCCACATAAATTATGATATTCTTTGGTTTTATTACATATGATTAAGTAATATTTCTTTTTCCCACATAAATAATGAGAGAATAGGAATAAATTAACTTTATATATCTAGTTTATATCTAATGAAGCCATTTGCAATTCTGCTATTTTGTACTATATCCCCGCTTTATCCTCGCTATAACTTTTTGCACCTTCACCTATATAGAACCGCTAAGCGCTTTAACTGCACAACCCATATCTAATCATATGCACCAGATCAAATCCAAAGTTTCAACTCGCATGCCAAAGACCAATTTTAATATGATTGAGCTCAAACTTCCATCTTGTTATCACCGAAAATGTATGTGACTCACTATTGAGGAACTAATGTCTCAACCCACTATCATCAAATCATAAGTGATTTTCTACTGGGGAAATACATGTACCAACCCACTATCACCAAATCATAAGAGACTCGCTACTTAGGAACAAAATACCTTAGCCTACTATCACTATACAGCGAATGACTCGCTACTATGGAACTATAATTTTAAGATGAAGGAACTGGGTCAGCCCACAGCGGAAGAAAGTAATGGATTTTATTTTTTTTAACCGTTTTGTATCTTTAATGGGCCTATGAAATCTAAATTCTATTAGAAATTTTCTAAACTTAGTTTAAATAAAATCATATATTTTATTTAAATTTAAAAATTGTAGTTAGAGATTTATTTAATTTTGGTTTTACTAATATAAATATACCTATATATATATATATATGTGTGTGTGTGTATGCATATGTAACATAACAATCCATGCATGGTATAACATGCCTGTATATAGATGTTGGGATTTACATCGCAATAGACAGAATCCCTTACAACTGCCTCCGATTGAACAGAATGCTTCCGTACCATCAGATCCGCAAGGCCCTATTACCAGGGAAGAATTCCAGATGCTAATGCAAGAACTGACTCAGAGCCGCCAGCAGCTCACTCAACAGCACCGTGCAAATGTGGAATTGACCAACCAGTTAAACCGTCAAAGACGAAGGGGATCCAGAAGCGATCAGGCTTTCTATTCATCCACCGAGAGTTCAGCCTCTTCCGATTACCATCATAGATCCACACGCCCGCGACTGGATGGAAGTTACACACATGCCACTGGGCATCAGCATACATTGAGTCTTGGGCAACCGAGAGTTGGCCCGTCAACCAGCAATCAGACTGGACCCTCCTCCCAAGGAGGCGCTACCCCATACCATATTACTGATAACCGTACTACCACATCTACTGATTTGGGAGTTGACGCTCGGAACCGAACGGATCCGACCCGCCATCAACGCAACCATACTCCCAAGCCTTATGTCCCCGAAGACATAGAACCAAGGAGGCGAGACATGGACCATCGACATCGACCGACCCCTCCTCGCATTGTGGAACCCGACCACACCTTGGCCCAACATGCTCAAAATGTGAAAACGCTGGACATCCCGACGATGATCCGTCAGATGATCCGAGAGAGTCAAGGCCTCACTAATGACGACTGGGGAATCTCCCGGAGTCATACCCCTTTTACTGATAAGATACTTTATGCTGAACCACTTCGGCGATTCAGGATGCCGACTTTACCCATTTATGAGGGGAGCTCTGATCCCAATAAACACATCTTAAAGTATGAGTGGCTGATGAATGCTACATGAGCTGATGATGCAGTTAAGTGCCGAAGCTTCTCGATCTCACTAGGGGGCATTGCAACTATGTGGTTTACCCATTTTCCACCTCGATCTATCTCATGTTTTGATCAGTTAGCAACGAAGTTTATTGAGCAATTTCGTATGCATGTCGCAAGATCGAAGGATGTTAATACTTTATCTAGTGTCACTCAAGCTCCTGGAGAGACACTTAGGCATTATTTAGAGAGATTTCATGCTGCATGCGCTGAGATCAGCAACCCAAATGATAACTCTATTCATATGGCACTCTAAGGGGATTGACCCTGATTATGAGTTCGGCAACTGGTTGGCCGAAAAATCCCCTGCATCATTGGATTATTTCTATTCCAAGGCAGCCCCATTCTTGAGAAGGGAAGATGCGAAACAGTCTAGGAAGAAGGATGATGCGGGGCCTAGTATGGAAGGAATTCATTGTAATATTGCTGTTAAACAATCCGGGGAGAGCTCCGGGAAAGTACAGTTGAACATTCAGAATAAAAAAATTAGTAGAAAGACAAAGGTAACCAAAATAGAAAACGGGATCAGAACCGTGGTCCGCGACGTAGGGCTCCTATGTTTGATAACTACACTCCTTTGAATACATCGTTGGAGAATGTGTATTTACAGACCTACAATACTATTCAGTACAAGAAACCTGCTCCGAAACAGTCATCGGAGAAATAGATTCAGATAGGGAAGTTTTGTAGATTCCACGAAAGCTACGGCCATAACACAAATGAGTGCCGTCATTTGCAGGATCTCATTGAAAAGTTGATACGTGAAAGGAAGTTGGAACAGTTTGTGCGGGCACCGCAGTTTGGAGGTGCGAGCCCATCGAATCAGAACCATACACTGAATCAGGCAAGACAGGAGGAACCTACTCGTACTGGCGGGAGGTTGGTGATAAATACCATTAGTGGTGGTCCTCATCCGACAGAACGCGGCTGGAAGGAAATGGAGTCGTATGCCAGTTCTATTAGGCATGCGAGCTTCGAATGTTGTAGTAGTTTGGAAGATGGGGCTCTGGCCAAGCAACAAAAGATGATGAATGACGACATCATCTTCCGAGACAGAGATGCCGATAGGATCGAAGCCCCAACCATCGATCCACTTATCATATCATCTCAAATAGGTCCTGCTTGGATGAAGAGGATCTTGGTAGACAGTGGAAGTTCTGTGAATATATTGTTCAAGCGAGCCTATGACCAGATGAAAATGGAGACTAAAGATTTGAAACCTTGTCAGTACCGTATCCATGGTTTCAATGGGAGTGCAACTATACGCACTGGAGTGGTGGAATTGCCAGTGGAGTTAGGTATTGGAGAACGCCGGAGAGTCCGGATACCGCAGTTCGTTGTTTTGGATATAGACTTGCCATATAATGCTTTCTTGGGCCGACCGGCCCTAGCTGAGTTCAGGGCTGCTATTGCCCCTTGGTGTCTGACTCTAAAGTTCCCCACCGATCGTGGAGTTGGTGTTGTTCAAGGAGATCAGGCTGCTAGACGAGCCTGCTATGTTGCTGAGCTGCGCGAGGCGCAACGAAAAGAGAAAGGAAAGGGCATAGAGGAATCTCTTTGCGTCCGTTTTGTTGATAATTGACAATTGATGCCTGGGCCTAGGCCTGGGCACCCAAACCAATTCCAAAGATATCTTGACCCGAGAGACACCGAAAGCGAAGACAAAAGTAAAGACAGTCAAGCTTCTCCGGCCGAACTGATGATCGATGTCCCGATCGATGATAGCAATGATTCTAGAACGATAAAGATTGGATCTCAGTTAAGCCAACAAATGCAAGTGGAATTGGTTGAATTTCTTCGGGAAAATCTTGACGTGTTTGCCTGGATGCATTCTGACATGTGTGGGATCTCACCGGACATCGCGAGCCACGCATTGAACATTGACCCGCGGCACGTCCCGGTCAAACAAAAAAGGCATGGTATGGATCCAGAGAGATCTGCCGCCCTTAAAAAAGAAGTAGACAAGTTTAAATCGAATGGATTTATTTGAGATGCATTATATCCGGAATGGGTGTCAAATCCTGTACTTGTCCGAAAGCCAAATGGGAAATGGAGAACGTGCATCGATTACTCTGATCTGAATAAAGCCTGCCCTAAAGACAGTTTTCCACTTCCTCGAATTGATCAAGTCGTAGATTCAACGGCCGGACATGAACTCTTATCCTTCATGGATGCGTATTCCGGCTACAATCAAATACCAATGCACTTACTCGACCAGGAGCATACCAGCTTCGTAACCAATGTAGGACTTTATTGCTACAAGGTTATGCCTTTTGGACTCAAGAATGTCGGGGCTACTTATCAACGGTTAGTTAATTGAATGTGCGCTAACCAGATTGGAAAAACCATGGGGGTATACGTGGATGACATGCTAGTTAAGTCGCGATTCTCCACTGATCACATCAGAGACCTGGAGTCAATGTTTAATATTCTCTGAGAATTCTGAATGAAGCTCCGTTGAAATGTCACTTTGGGGTCGCATTAGGAAAATTCCTTGGGTTTATCGTCAACGTTCGAGGAATCGAAGCCAACCCTAAAAAGATCTGGGCGATTAGACACTTTGAAACTCCAAAAACTATAAAGCAATTCCAGAGTCTCAACGGGAAGGTAGCAGCACTGAGCAGGTTCATTTCAAAGTCTACTGACAAATGCATTCCCTTCTTCGATCTGATCTGAAAAGGAAAACGAAACTTTGAATGGACTACGGAATGTGAGGGCGCATTCCGAGCACTAATTCAACATCTTTCCACATCGCCAATTTTGTCAAAGCCTATCGATCACGAGAAGTTGTACATTTACTTAGCGGCACCAGAAAACTCAATCAATGCTGCCCTAATTCGGGAGGAAGACCGAATACAAAAGTCGGTCTACTATATTAGCAAGCAACTAACCGGAGCTGAGAGAAATTATTTGAAGCTAGAGAAATTGGCTTACTGTCTTTTTATTGCCTCGAGGAAGCTCCGTCCATATTTCCAGGCTCATCCTATCACCGTTTACACCGACTAGCCGTTACGACAGGTCCTTACCCGGCCTGAGACGTCTGGTAGGTTACTCAAGTGGAACATTGAGTTAAGTCAGTTTGACATTACCTACACTCCAAGGCGAGCCATTCAAGGACAAGTCCTAGCAGATTTCATAGCTGAATTTACCATCCCATAGGACTTGCCCGAAACCAGTGAATCTCCCAAGTATATCTGGAAGCTGCATACATATGGTGCATCAAATGACCGTTGCTCAAGTGCAGGGGTTGTACTTGAAACTCCTGAAGGTCGATCTATATGCTATGCGCTAAAGTTCAACTTCCGTGCAACTAATAATGAAGCCGAGTATGAAGCCCTACTGGCGGGATTGAAGCTTGCCAGAGATTTGAAAATCATTGCTGTGGAGATTTATTGTGATTCACAATTGGTCGTGTGTTAAGTTTGGGGGGAATACCAGGCCAAGAACCGAAGACTGGCTGCTTACCTAGCTCGGGTTCGAGAAATATTAAATCAGTTCGATTATTATGCCATTTACTGCATACCCCGAGAGCGCAATCAGAAAGTCGATTCATTAGCGAAGTTAGCCAGCACAGGTAAGGCACAACAAATGGGACTTGTTCCCGTGGAGACATTGGCTTCTCCGAGCATCGACTGAATGGAGACAGATTGGATATTTGAGGTTGTTCACGATAAGGAGTCGTGGATGACTCCGTTCAGAAATTATCTCGAGCATGGAACCCTGCCAGAGCAGAGGAATGAAAAGAGACAGATTCTTCGAAAAGCTTCACGATTCACTATTCAGAACGAAGTCATGTATAGAAGGGGATACTTTGTTCCCTTACTCCGGTGTATCGCTCATGACGAATTCAAACGCGTATTGCATAATGTGCACGAAGGGGAATGTGGCGATCACACCGGAGGGCAAGCCCTTGCCAAGAAAGTGCTTCGATATGGATATTATTGGCCGACCGTAGATCGTGATGCATCGGATTACGCCAGAAAGTGCGACAAATTCCAGAAGCATGCTCGAATTCCAAGGGCCCCACCTACCGAAATAACTAAGATGGTCAGTCCATGGCCGTTTGCTGTATGGGGCATTGACATTATTGGCTCTCAACATCTAGCCAAAGGTGGTGCGAAGTACGCCATCGTAGCAGTTGATTACTTTACGAAGTGGGCGGAAGATGAACCCCTTGCTACAATTACAACAAAGAAGGTGATCAACTTTGTAGTGCGCAACATCATCTGCCGATTTGGTCTCCTACATACTATCATCACTGATAACGGGACCCAATTCGACAGTGCTGAATTTAAAGACTTCTGTCAACGATTCCACATTCAGAAGAAATTCTCCACAGTCGCACATCCTCAAGCGAATGGACAAGTCGAAGCCGTTAATAAAGTTATAAAGTCTATTCTGAAGAAACGACTGGAAAAGGCCGAGGGAAAATGGGTCGATGAGCTTCCTATAGCTTTATGGGCTTACCGAAGAACCCACAAATCCGCAACCGACCACACTCCGTTTTCTCTTTCTTATGGTTCAGAAGCTGTTATTCCAGTCGAGTTAGAAGTGCCTTCTCATCGTGTGACATACTATGATCCGAAGACAAATGCTATATTACTTGCCGAATCTCTGGATTTATTGGATGGGAAGTGTGAAGAGGCTGATTTGAGGGTAGCCTCATACCGAAGTCGAGTCGCCCGATTATACAATGCCAAGGTCCGACCCCGAACCTTTGAACTCGGCGATCTCGTCCTTAAGAGAATTTATCCAGTCCCTTCGCATATGAAGCCAACTTGGGAAGGGCTATATGTTATCGAACGAAAGCTCGGAGATGGTACATTCAAATTATCGACCGCTGACGGTCTCGCTCTTCCGAGAGCTTGGAACAGCGAAAGCCTTCGTCGCTACTACACATGACAGGCTCTGTTTATTTGTTCAGTCTATTTTTCATTTGCAATTTGTTTCTGCATTTCGAAATTTGAATTTGTAATAAGGCAACTGATTTTGCCGTATTTTCTTATTTCAGCAATAAAATACAATCTCTTTGAGACAGAGCTGTGATCTATCGAATGCGTCATACAACTATCACAATGCATGGAGAGCTAAATTCCACCCGACGGTGGAATTTATTCAAATTGGGAGTGACTGTGATACGACCAGTTACTCGCTAGATGATACCCGAGCTCGGGGGCAAGTCATCACACTGAAGTCAAAAAAGGATTGATACACGACAATCCTTTAACCAACTCCAGGTTCCCAGAGTGTGAATTGGAGTATAAACTTACAAATACGATCTTGAAGAGGGTGGATCCGTCCACCTAACGACTTCGCTTGTATCTTGACCAAGTTTGAGGAGGATGGACCCGTCCATCTAACAACCTCGCTTGTTAACTCAGGTTGGATATGAACCAATCATCCACGATCCTAATAAATTCGTCGTTCCCAGAGTGCGAACGAAATCCTAAAGCCTGAACAGATGGGACTGACCATCTTTCGGCTAACTCCAATTTCCCAGAGTGTGAACTGGAGTATAAACATTAACTAACTCCGGATTCCCAGAGTGTGAACCAGAGTGTCAACATAAACACCAACTCCAAATTCCCAGAGCGCGAATTGGAGTATAAATGTTGACTTAAAATCCCCGGAGAGTGGATTGGAGTTTGAACACAAACCGGATTGGGATTGACCGTCCGTAAAACAACTCTAAGTCCCCGAAGCGTGGTTAGAGTGTAAATGCAAATCAGGTGTGACTGACCACCCACGAATCCATCTAAAGTCTCCAGAGTGTGGACATCATTACAAACATTAAGCGGGTGTGACTGATCACCCGTGAAAATGACTTAAATCCTCTGAGCGTGGACGTATCCTTGAAACTCAAGCAGGCGAGCCCGACCGCCGACGTACGAATGAAAATCCCCAGATCGTGGATACAATCATCAATGGATGAACGAGTGCGATTCAACCACTTGAATTTCTTTATTTCAGTATCAATTCGACGACGTTAAGCTCGATGAGTTGAAAGCGGAGTACAATTGCCACTTGATTTTACAATTCTTCCCTGAAACTGGGGGCTGAACTTAAGCGTCAATCACTGATTGAGACAGTGCAGAATCGGAGTCCAGCTCGGCGTTTGGTCATCGCTTATAGTCGTGATTTCAGGACTTAACAATTAAACTTGGATCCAATTCAAAGGTCGAAACTCAACAAATATACTAGACTGAAGTTCAAATGCTAAAAAAACTTAAGCAAATGAACGAGAATTGAGTTAAAGACAAAATGGAATTTCATTTCAACTATTTGTGGAAGAAAACTAAGTACACGTTTATCACAAAAATTCTACTAGCAGGGGCCGAACCCGCATCTATACACGGCTAGTAAAAAGAACAAAATAAATTCCTATCTACTCAATAACGAGCCAAAGAGGCATATCTACTCTCTTTTCTTCTTCGGTTTCCTCTTCGGTGTGGACTCGCTGGAGCTCTCACTTGGTTTTCTTTTCGAGCCCTTGCTTTTTGGCGGCCGATCTCCAGTCGGGGGCATTATATCAACATCCTCCTCTGAACTCAAATGTATTGGAACGCTTCTTGCAGGCCGAGTCGGAGGAACATGATCAACAGAAGGAGGTGGGGCAGGCGCGCTCGTCTCAATGACCGTTCCTCCCGGAGATATCATCCGCAAAGGAACCGGACCAGGTCCAGCCATTCCACCGCCAAAACCGCTGCCCCGCGCGGCTGCTTCCATCTCAGCGTTGATTTCAGCTAGGATTTCCTCCTCGTGAAGTGTTTGCGCACCGTTGGAGACTCCCGCAGTTGGAGCCGAAGAACTTGTCATTGGAACACTTCCACCCATAACGAACGGCAAGTCTGCAAAGGGGTCACTGTGATGGCCGAGGAGTTCCTCCATCATCTGCTCATCAAAAATAAGTGTGCTCCCCTGCGCTCCATCAGCCGGTGCCGTGGTCATTGTGGTGGTCGCTTCAGTTATAATAGCCTCCTACATATGATGTGGTTCTTGAGTGGCAGGAGGCACGACTGGTGTAACATCAATCATTGGATAAAAGAAAAGGAAGAACCGTTAATAATTACTTCGAGTGACGCTTCTGATTTCGGATAAGTATATAGAATGTTCAGAATACCTTCCTCAGTTTGACTTGTGGGCGGCTAAACGGCCTCAGAGATTTGCTCGCTAGCTTGAGATAACTGCGGCTGATCCGGGTTGTAAGCAGGAACGGATTGAGGATCAACCACAAGTGTGGATTCTGGCTGAGTCGGCACGGGAGTTTCATAACTTGTATCATAATGCTCGACGCTAGAACCTTCTCCAACTTCCAAATGCTGAGCGCCAAACTTCTCCTTCTCATATGAAATCATGGCATCGTGGAGAACTTTCCGCTTGTCTTCGCTCAACACCCGGTTCTCAAGCTCGAACTTGTCAATTGATTCAGCTTGCTGGGCAGCCTTTTCATCTCCTACCAATCGGCCCCAGGCATTGTATAGACGTGTCAGATAATTTTCGAGCCAGGCTAGATTCCTATACTTCAAGACGTTAGCATTATAAGTGATGAGGAGATCTTCGATATCAGCCTCTAGCCTGGACTCCGCCAATTGGACTTCCTCCTCGACCTTAGTCTCCACCTCCCGAACCTTAGCCGTTGCCGCATCCCGTTCACCCCAAAGCACCACTGCTTGCTCGCACGCCTCCTGGGCTGCTTTATTGGCATCATCTTTTTCCTTGATGATTTCTGAAAATTTGGCTTTTAGCTCGTTGAGTTCTTTCAGAGCAGCGTTTCTCTCAGCAGTAACTATGGTGTTTCGGTGGCCAATCTGCTCCACCAAAGCGAAGTGTGTCTGCCTCATCCTCTCCATAGCCAAGTTCGCCTCGTCAGCCTTTTTGGTGGCCTCTATTTCTGATTTCCGAGAGGATTCGGCTTCATCTTTAAGCACTTGAATGATCCGGTCTTTTTGAGCAAGTTCAGTTTCTAGTTTCTCGACCGTTTTTGCCCGCTCATAGGCCACCTTTGATGCTTTTTCTGTAGCTTTCACCCACTCTTTGTACTGGATATAGATGTCATGAATGTAATCATGCATTGTGTTCTCTGCATCCGACGGAATTCTCTTTAAGTGAGGAGGGAAGATGTAGCCGTCAAAGAATATATTTGGAAAATCTTTATTTAACTAAGCAATTCTAATAGCCCCTTCCCCAGTAGGATCAGTGATAGCTTGTTCAGCAACGACTGGAGGCTCAACCTCAGTTTTATGGTGCTGAGACTCAGACCTTGGAGCATGAGAAGATGGTTTTTGGCTTGGAGGCTCCGGGGGATGTGTGCCGTGAGTAGAAGGTTGTGTAGGGAGTCAAGGGGGTGGAGAACGCGATTGGGATCGATATCTCTGTTCCTTGTAATCTCTGTCTCTATCCCTCACGTAGCGTTCCTGACTAGAATAACCGTGATCGCGGTTTCTATCATCCTCTCTCTAACGGGACTCATAATATGAGCTCGATGATTTACACACGGAGCAGAGACTACCGAGTAGAGACTCTCACCTATTCATTGAATCTGTAAAAAGGGAAGAACAACAGAGTTAGCGATCTTTGGAAGCGAATAGCTCGGGACTGGAAATCGTGTAGTGTCGTGAAGTGAATGTATGTATGTGTAAACCCCCCGACCGATAGGTTATATCGGTTACACTTGAAGGAAGTGCTTCGCCTAAATCTAAGGCGCTCTGAAGCCCTTCCAATCCGGTGTCGTATTGGAGCGACACGTCATCCGGAATCGGAATGTCGGCAAGCCCTTCAAAAAGACTCTCTATTGGTGAGGGAGAGGCCTATGGGATTCTAACGCCGAAAGCCGGCAAAGACACCACTACTGATTTCCACCTCAAAGACTTAGGGCGTTTGTGTGCAACTGCCTTGCCTTTTCTCCTTCCCTTTGAACCCTGAAAACTGTCAGAAGGCCCAACCACGGGTTCGTCGTTTGTAGGCGTAAGTTCTTCATCACCTTCCTCAGCAATTACGACTTCTGGCTCTTTGCGCTTAACCCACTTCATCGGGACCGCCCTCAGCGTTCCTTCAAGCCTTATGCTTTGGTTTTGCTCGATAAGCCCAACGGTTCTCAAGTTTCGGTCTGTTAGCACCGAGTCTATGTCTCTTATTTTTCTTGGCACTTCTTGAAGGATCCGCACAATTTCTTTAAAATGCACGCCCTCAGGTCATGGAATTACGGCTGTAAAGGAAATAAGACATTAGTTTTAATATCAGCCATGGTTATCTCGTTAACTACTGGAAAAGATTGCAGCACTTACGTCTGACTAACCATTGACTAGCAAATCCTGTAGGGCATCGGACATAGAACCACTCCGTTTTAAAGTAACTCAGTTTGGTCCAGGAGCCGGTCATAACTTGACAATTCCTAACTACCTCTAGGAATGTGAACAAAGGACTATCTCCCCGACTCTTAACGTTGAATAAGTATCTAATTTCGATCGGGATCGAAGGTCGGAAAAGATGCTCCATAAATACAATGAATAGACTATTGAGCAGAGCATATCCATTCGGGTGCAACTGTGATGGGGCGATTCTAAAGAAAGACAGCACTTCTCTAATGTACTGATTAAACAGAGGAAGTGTTCCCGCTGTACATGCATGGCGATTAAAGGCCGTAAACCCCTCTAGAGGAGCATGCGGTCTATCATTCGTTCCTGGTAATAATATGTCGTCCAATGGTAGACCATGCCTTAGACATATTCGTCCCAGCATATCTTCGGAGACGTTAGACGACACAGAATCTTGTGGATTCATGATAAATGTGGCACCAGGCAGCTCATCTGGAGCTGGATCTATAACTTCGGCCGCGATGGCCGGTATCTCTAGGACAAAAGGGGATGAACTCTGAAGCTCCTGCTGTTGTGAACTTGTGGATTCCATAGCTAATCAACTTATTAAAAACCATCATTAGATGATAATAAGCCCGTGTGTTCCCCAGTGTGAAGTGCGTGAATGTGTTGTGTAGTGCAGTGCTACATAATACTCGAGAAATTCTACGGGATTAAGGGATGTTCGAACGACAAGACTTCGAGATTCAACCGGAGTGACCATCATCGCTGACCCTCCCAACCATGCCATTCTGACTTCGGAGAACGATCCATGATGGAGTTCGTTAAGTTTTTCAAATTACAGTTCCATCGACGAGCTTCGAAGGGCAGTCAAATATGCAGTTTAGTAGTTAAGTCCGGTTATGCAAGGCCGAAGCTCGTCGGAGTCAAGTGTTCGAATTTGCACGAAGTTCGTATTCATCAAAGTCAAAGCTCGGATCATTCGGTGCAAAAAGCCTCAATTTCGTATCGGTTAGAAAACCTAATTCGTATTGATCGAAAAATGTCAGTTTCATATCGATCAATATCTGTTAACTTCGTACCGATCACAACTCGGCAGCATCGTATCGATTAGGATATGCAATGATTCGTATCGATTGAAGATGGTGAGGTTCGCATCGGTCACCTACCCTGAATTTCGTATCGTTCATTTACCCTACGATTTCGTGTTAGTAACCTCGAATCGATACGAAATGCCTCCACTCTGGATCGATACGAACATCATCATTCATCAGTCAATTCTGCATCGGTACGAACTCTACGCCTTAAATCGATACGAAGCCAAGCCATTTCCTTCTTTTCATCGGTACAGAATAAAGGTCGAACAACCTTCCACCAATTCCTTTGTATCCCTCCTTATTCCTTCTTCTCCAATAAACACAAACACCATTGCTCTATCCTCAACCTTGCTCCAACCCAACTCCGGCATCAACGGCGCCGAATAGGCCACGACATTGGATGAAGTGGCATTGAATCTCGAGTCCTCTCAATTTCTACATGAATTCATCGATTGATTATCTAATTTAAGTGCTCAGTTCGGGGGATTAGAACTTAGATCGATTTGAAGGTGAACACAGTTTTTCTTGCTTTCAAAATCTGATCGATACGAAGGGCTGAAGGTAAAGTGAAAAATAAAAAAAATAATTCTAAGTACGAAACGGTATTTATATGGACCCAAGGAAAGAAGAAAAACGATTCGTCTCCCAGTCATTGCAACCGGTTTCGACAGGTTTCTCCTCAAAGCGATACGAAGGAGTTATTTGTATCCATCGACTCAGGTCTTATCAATACGAAACTTGCAACAAAGACTTATCTGAATCACTGGATCCTACCGATACGAAACGCGTACTTCGTATCCACTGCTTTTGAGCCTACAGAAATTCGAATCCACATGAAACGCATCGATACGAATTGCTCTATTCGTATCCATCAACACACAGCCCATGAAGACTCGTATCCATCGATATGAATAGTACCCAGAGGACCAACTGCTCTATTCGTATCCCTCATAAGTCCATCAATACGAAATTTACTTTCATTCATCCTAAACTGATCCAGGAGAGGATCGATACGAAGGGACATTTCAAAATGACCATCAAGCGTCATTACAACTTGAATTTCACATCGATTCAGGAGAGGATCGATACAGAATTCGATAAAAAAAACCTGATAACAACTCGTGAACGTACAAACATTAACGGGAGTCAGGCTAACCTACATTCATAATGGACTAACATTCCGTCTTTAAAGTTTGCAGGAATTGAATACTCGTCCGGTGACGATTACAACCACAAAGCACAGATTACTATCATACAGCACTCGATTACAACAGTACATAGTACAACAATTGGTAGTCTACAGTTCATGATTCATGTTTCTATGGATCAATCAAAGATCACAACTTTCAACGAAAAGACGATAACTATTTAACAAGTCAGATGGGACTTTTCAGAATGGAGATTGCAGCTTTTCAAAGCACGTCGTGTTTTCACAAGACATACTTTGGGGGATAAATGTTATCCCGCCTTTTGGCAAGGCCGTGATACCAAGAACTTAACTGGAAACCGAGGAAAGTCCGTCTCGAAGATCGGTTATATGAGGGCTCACTTTGGATATCGATGAATTTCGTCCGAGACCGGATCAAGCTACAATTGACAAGACATGACAAGCAAAGCTATGAAAGCCGACGTTCCAAATTTCAAGTCAATCCAAGTTCGTATGCTCAAGATATGATCGATACAATTCAAGGAATTCAACACAATCGCATCCATCTATTCGTGTCCATCAAGTCTCGGCATCATCTGTTGTTCGTATCCTTCAGCGAGTATCTCTTCGTATCCATCAAGGTGCATTATTTCGTATCCATCGAGAGAATCAGCCTTATTCGTATTGATCCTGTTCGAATCCATCGGCATACAAGCGCACTTCGTATCGATCAGCAGCCAGAGAGAGTCTACTTCGTATCCATTCGGACCCTCCTACTTCGTATCCATCGACCGCGACACGAATATACATTTCGTATCGATCAAGCTTCATACATGCTTCGTATCGATCGACCACGAATCAATATGAAATCAACGCTTCCCATCGATACGAAGTGCAATTCAATTGATCGATACGAACAAGAACAGGGCGGTCGATCGATACGAACAAAGCAATGCAGTTGACCGATACAAACAGAACGGTTACGATCGATAAGAACAAGACCAAGTTCGATCGATACAAACAGAACAACTAAGATCGACACGAACAGGGCCGAAATAGATCGATACGAACAAGGCTTAGACGTTGGATACGATGAAGGAAGCAGTCAACACGGCACGAAAAGTGGATCGATCCGAGAATTTAGAGCCACATCAACATACAGGCACGTGCCCGGACCGATACGAATAAGAGCGATACGAGGGGTATCGATACGAACGACGCAGCCTAGAGAAAACACAAGTTTGCGTCGATCATAACTTACAATCTACAAGTCCAAATGCTACGAAATTTTCACAGAAGCTTGCATACATCCTCAGCAACACTCACAATCGATCCCGACCCAATTGGATGAATTTTCGATCGATACGAATCTTGTTCGTATCGATCCTAGATCGCATGAAAATCACGTGGGATCGATCGCGTGGGCCCACTCACGTGCCAAAAGAAATCTCCCGAGATCTGAGCGAGATATTTGCAGTTTACGCCTATATATAGCAACCCAGGACCTACAGAAAAGGGATCTTTTGGCTCTCTGACGTCCAGACTCTGCCGAATTCACCATTGTATTCAAATTTCACTGTTGTACTCGAAATTTACTGTTGTAATTAGTTGCCACCAACAAGAAAAAGTTAATAAAGATCAATCATTTCATAATGGACGTAGGCAACACGCCGAACCACTCTAAATCTCTGTGTTCTTTGCTGTTTTTCTGATTATTTTCTGGAGTGTTTGTTAGATAATCTTCTTTTTACATTTACTTTCTTCATTTTATCTCTTCAAACACTTCTGAAGAGTGCTGTGCCCAATTTTGGTACAAACACTCACCAAGAAACTGTTTGGTATTGGCTATCCTTACCGATGTTGCACCTTTGAAAACTTCGAAAATATTGCACATTATGATCATTAGACTAATGGGATTTGGACTAAAATATCTTTCAATGTTATTAGAAATACTATAAGAACATTCAACCATGAGAGGGACAGATGTATTCCCCTAAATTTAAGATCTAGATCAGTGGCCAAGAACAAACAATATTTTTTCCTATTTATTCTTAAAGTAAACCCCAGATAAAATGAGAATATTGTTAAATTAGCAGATACTATATTCAAATTAGGTGGAACTGTAACAACCCACTATCTACGACACCTCAATTAATGCATAAAGTGATGCGGACATCGCGAACCATGCAAATGGCAGATCGTTTTAAAGCAAAATATAAAAACTCACAGAGGTATCTATAATATTCTACACTTTTTGAAATTCACAGCGGTAGGAATAAAGTATAATAATCAATAATACAATCCCAGACAATCAAAATAATATAGTATCAAATAAATCTAACTACAACATCTCTTTACTGGTAACAGACACAGTATAATTTCCAAGAACAAATGAAATACAATAGTAGATAGCTAACAGAGAAATGCGCTCTGGATCATACCATCATGCCTCCAAGTGACCACCAGTCCTCTTTATTGACTAATCAGAGTACACCTAAAAAGAAGAAAATAATGGAGGGTGTCGGACATACGTCTGATGAGTGAAACGCATCATATAAGTGTATTTTACCAATAAACTAGTAAAATAACACTTATTCTCGAAAATCATATCTTAATCTACGTCACCTGCACCCAACAAGTCAGCTAAATATAAGACTATAATGACATCATATGATAAGGTCCTACTAAAATCCCCACTATAGCTCATAGCACTCTTCGACCACTATGCTATTTCAATTTAGAGTAAGCCCCGCTATTTTCTGCTATACCCACTAAATCAAGGTTTTTAGCACCTTCTTTAACAACATTAATATACAAAGATTTATTTCGCTAGTTCTGTTTTATATCAAGTCAACAAAGTTAGAGTAAAGACTAAATTTTAAGGCATATCTCAATATAAATTAGAAATCTATTGTAATCACCAAATATAGTCCACATAAATTATGATATTCTTTGGTTTTATTACATATGATTAAGTAATATTTCTTTTTCCCACATAAATAATGAGAGAATAGAATAAATTAACTTTATATATCTAGTTTATATCTAATGAAGCCATTTGCAATTCTGCTATTTTCTACTATATCCCCGCTTTATCCTTGCTATAACTTTTTGCACCCTCACCCCTATAGAACCGCTAAGCGCTTGAAGTGCACAACCCATATCTAATCATATGCACCGGATCAAATCCAAAGTTTCAAATCGCATGCCAAAGATCAACTTTAATATGATTGAGCTCAAACTTCCATCTTGTTATCATCGAAAATGTTTGTGACTCACTATTGAGGAACTAATGTCTTAACCCACTATCATCAAATCATAAGTGATTTGCTACTGGGGAAATACATGTCCCAACTCACTATCACCAAATCATAAGAGACTCGCTACTTAGGAACAAAATACCTTAGCCTACTATCACTATATAGCGAATGACTCGCTACTATGGAACTATAATTCTAAGATGAAGGAACTGGGCCAACCCACAGCGGAAGAAACTAATGGATTTAAATTTTTTTTAACCGTTTTGTATCTTTAATGGGCCTATGAAGTCTAAATTCTTTTAGAAATTTTCTAAACTTAGTTTAAATAAAATCATATATTTTATTTAAATTTACAAATTGTAGTTAGAGAATTATTTAATTTTGATTTTACTAATATAAATATACATACATATATATATATGTGTGTGTGTGTGTGTATCATATATATATATATATATATATATATCTGTGTGTGTATGTATGTGCGCGCGCATATGTAACATAACAATCTGTGCATGGTATAACATGCCCGTATATAGATGTTGGCATTTACATCGCAATGGTCACATTAGCTCGTTTTGTATGTATTGCATGTTGTCAAAATGTGCATGAACATATAGTTATAAATTTCAAATGATTATTTGTATATATAGATATTTGTGTATGTGTAAAATATGTTTTATCATTAAAATATTACAAAAAGTATTTATTTATTTATATAACTATATATTGTACCATAAATAAAAATAACGATATATGTATATGGATATACATAATAAAATATTTTTTTTTAAATTTACTAGTTAGAAAACACATCAGATCTGAAGTTACAATGATTTTAATATTTAATATATATATATTATAATGAATTAAATATTTTCGACCATAATAAATTAATATAAAATAATTATATGAGAAAAATTCAAGTTTTATATTTTTAGAAATTTGGAAACATATTATAGGCATAGGAAAAATTTCTGGAATTTTATCAATTAAAATAATATTTCTAATTAAATAATTGATAATAATCCAAAATTAAATTAATTTTAAAAAATATAAAATTAAGTTGAAAAAATTTGATATTTTTTCGAAGACACCTGACATAATGAATGAATTTAAAAAAATATAAAATTGAATTTTAGAAACATGGATTATTTTATATTAATTTATTGAATCCGATAATTATTAAATATTAATAATATATATATATAAATGAAAAAAATTATTTTCAGCACTTATAATTCATAATAAACATAAACAAGTGTTTACATTAAATATGAAAACATATATATTTTAATTCAAATTGTATGTGAATATTAAATCATAAATTTATATATATATATGTATGTATGTATGTATGTATGTATAAACATATATAATTTTAAACTAAAATTTATTTTAATATTTAATAACTGATTACAAACATATGAACTAGGTCTTCAAATTTTATAAACATTTCCAATCTCTACCGTGACAACAACAGTACATATAGAAATCTCACATACCTAATGAAATAACAATAATGTGATTATATACATAAGTTTACATAATTAACAAATCCACAAACATAATAATATGATCAATATATAAATAAATATCACCTGGAATAGATGCCCTAAAGTCCACGTTGAAATAATGAATTCTCTTTCTCTAAAATTCCTTGATCCGTTAGATTGCCAGTCTAGAATCAACGACCTTTTACTATCAAATAACTTCTTGTTTTAACTTGAATTGGATTTCATATTTTGGGATTAACCTAGAGAAAATTTATAGCCATAAAAGAAGAAGGAGATGGGGGCTTAAAGGAATGAATTAGAATTTGATTAGGGTTTTGAGATTAGTATTTATAATGGTAAATAAGAAAGGAAACTATGTAAGTTTCTCACTAGATCTTAGCCACACATCTCCAATCCATAATCCTATGTTGTAGCCGCCTCTAACCCTAGCCAAACTATTTGCATTTTTCTTTAATCATCATGGGTTGTGAGCCCATTTAACCAATTTAAATATATACAATTATATTTAACTTATTTAGTTATCGATATCTCATATCGATCAATATATTCATAACTATTGTGAGTATATGCAACAATTTTATTTCTCAAATCATATTAAAATTTCATAAATACTAATTAATTTAAGTAATTTATAAAAATTATAAACTAATTAAATCACTTAGTCTAAAAAGAATCCATCGTTTCCGTTGTGTGGCTCTTGGGTGTAAATTTAGTCACCGATTAACATCAAACTATTTGAATGTTAACATTCACAGGCCACTTAGCAGGTGGTGTGACATTATGGCTGAATTTATTACTTATTCAGTTTCGGTAAAATCCAGTTTCACTTTATTAAGCATTACCTAGTTGTTACAACTATTTATATCAATTTTCTTCATCAAAACTACATCACTTTGGACTTATTGAATTTGGTAATGGTCAAAATTCCAACATCATCCACATTCAACTCTATAGTCCAAACATAAAGTCCTTGGTTCGATAATAACAATTAGTATTAACCGAACTACTTTGCCCAGAGATTGACTTTAGTTTGAATTGAGTTGACCGTGATACTAACCGTATATAACCGAAGAGATGAATCCTTTCTTCAATAGTACTTCCCTTCCAATACTTTCACTCGACCTAACTATAGTCACTCGATGGACCCTGTTCTATGATTTGACTATAATCAAAGCGGGGCTTTCGTATTGAAGATTCACAGTATTTTTAAGTCGAACGAATGGTGTAAATTATTCACATCGATATTTTCTATTTGACCTTAGTTATATTAACCAATAAAAAACTATCGAATGAGTCATTTCATAATTATCCAATAACTATTAGCACATAACACCTAGGTGCCCCCAGTAGTCATGAGTAATACACCGTCCAACATTTGGAGAGTGTTACGTACTCCAGTCTCAATGGATACATTGATATCCAGTCTCGATGCATCTTGACTAAGAACATTTAAAATGATGAGTTTTGTTACATTATGATCCAATACTCATGATCACAATTATTTGTAATTACTATCACAAATACACCATTTATGAATTTTCTATTAAATATATTTTAATTAAACATATAATTATTCATAACACATTATAACAAATATATAACAGAAAGAAGAAATGCCTTTATTTCAAACGAGAATTGATTTCCGAGATAATAAATTTACAATAAATTATAGAATTGCCCCTAGGACATATCCCTAACTCTATCAATCTCCCAATCGCACTTGGGGCTAATTATGGAATCTCAATCCCATCCCTTCAATCAGTTTCTCGAGAACTGACCGAATCAGACCTTTACATCGCTTCTTCGAACTCTTCAAAGATGATACACCATCCTTTACATCAAGTACAGCTCCTAAATCCTTAGATTGTGACTTAGGCATCCTCAACATATTAAGAAGCTCCACGGGATTCACATTTAATTGGTTCATGTTATATTTTAATATGAACGGCTCATGCAGGGGAGTAAGAGATCCAAGGATCAAGTCTACTTGCATTTCGTTGCTTATCTCTACGCCTAATTGTGCAAGTCTATCAATATAGACTTTCATCATTAGAACATAATCGTCCACATTTTGTCACTTGGTCATTTTGGTGTTGAACAGTTTCTTCGAAAGTTTGTACCTTACGGAATGAGACTGTCCACCAAAAAGAGCTTTGAGACTATCAAAAATATCATGGACAGACATGTTCTCATGTTGCCTCGCAATGGTTTGTCTAATGTAGACAACATGGAAACTTGGGCAATCTCTAGGTTTAACACCCATTTTTCATAAGCAAGTCGTAGTTCAAGGTCCGCATCCTCGGTGGGTTGTTCTTTAGGTTCACATTTAATAGCGTCCAAAGGTGCTCGTAAGTTAATGCTATCTTAATTGCTCTTAGTCAGTCTGTATAGTTAGGTCCAGTAAGCTTGTCGCTTTCAGAAAATAGTTTTGGAGTTGTCATCTTCTGCAAGTTTAAGTGGTAGATTATTGGGGTAAATCATAGTAGATGCTCTTATAATATTAGTAAGGTTAAACTTTATATTTCGTTTTACTAATAAGCTCTCACTGGTCTTTTATGTTTCACCAAACCCTAAGTCGAAACATAGAAGTCTATGGACTTCACTAGTAGGTCTTAGGACTCGTCCATCTTAGAATTTTGACCTTCAGTTTGCTCAACAAGTCATAGCTCCACAGACGATGGATAATTTCTTATCGGTTGTATCATATACAACTCCTAACCCTCGGTTCCTTGTCCAAATCTAACTTCAACCTTGAGCTTGCTTAATAAATCGGAATGAAATTATTCACTCGCACCTATCATATCGCGATGGCCTAAGTATAGTATATATACCTTTAGTATGCTTAACAAATACATATAGTTACCCTACCTTGTTTATTTAGTATATTAATAATACTACACATAGCATCCCTAGCTTGAGTTTGCTCAACAACTAAGGAGTATGCAAGTAATATATTAATATACATATGATAGAGGACGACATTATATTGAATATTCATAATCTTCAATATATCACATTGAGTGATATCGACTTTTGGAATAATGTAATTCTTACAATTTACTCCCATGATTCAAGTATCAGACACATTGGAAATCGCGGTATATGTACATTTACGTATATATTTATACTGTAAATCTATGTAGGGTTTTGTTTAATATACCACCTTTAAATTCATACATTCATATTATATAAGTCTTATGATCATATAACTTCTATACTTCATATTACTTATACAATAGTCTTATGTACAGTATCATATCAATTAATTCTTATTTAATTAATTTTATTAATTAACACCTTAATTAATTTAATATTGATATAACATTTATATCCACTAATTATTATACTTTATAAATATTATAGTATAACACATATATCATATACATGTGTAAATTATTTAATCAATTTATTTAATTAAACTATTTTATTAAATTATATTAATTTCAAACTTCAATTCATATACATACATGTATACTTATGTTATTTTAAACAATTTAAAACAAAAAACATATATCTCAAAATATATTACATGCAATTGTTCATTAATTAATTTACTTTAATTAATCTTATTAATAAATTTAAATTTTGAAATTAATGTGAACTATTTTTGAAACATTTTGAAAAATTACATTATATTATAAATTTTATAATAAACATATTTTAATTTCAAATTTAACAATTAAATTTAAAATCTTTTTAACTTTAATTTTCAAAATGATTTTGAAAATTAGCCCAAGGCCCAGTTTAAGTTGGGTCTTTTCTATTAGGGGCAAACTTTTGGTATCACTTCACCTTTCAGGCCAGGCTGGTAACTAGGTAGGACAAGATACTTGATTACCCAATTCCAATCCTAGACATTACCTTATAGACACCGTGCTAAGTGGGCAAGATTAATTACTTAGCCCTAATATAACTAATTTAGACCGCATAGGCTATTGGGCTCTGACATCATTAAAGTAACTGGGCCAACCAGCAGCGGAAGAAATGGATGAATTTCAAATTTTTTAACCATTCTGAATCTTTAATGGGTCTATGAAATCTAAATTCATTTAGTATTTTTCGAAATTTAGTGTAAATAAAATCATATATTTTATTTAAATTTACAGATTGTAGTTGGAGATTTATTTAATTTTGGTTTTACTTATATAAATATACCTATATATAGATATTTATGTATCATATAAATAAATGCATACATACAAACATACATACATACATGCATACATATACACACACACACATATATATATATATATATCTTCGTGTGTGCATGTGTAACATATCAATCTGTGCAGGGTATAACATGCTCATACATAGATGTTGGGATTTACATCGCAACAAACACATTAGCTTATTTTGAATCTGTTGTATGTTGTCAAATATGTGCATGAACATATAGTTATAAATTTCAACTGATTATTTATACATATATGTATCTATATTTGTGTGTGTATAAAATATGTTTTATCATTAAAATATTATAGAAAGTACTTTTATTTATTAACTATATATTGTACCATAAATAACAATAAATAAATATATATATATATATATAATAAATCAATTTTTTATAACTTACTAGTTAGAAAATATATCATATCTAAAGTTACTATGATTGTAATATATATATATATATATATATATATATATATTATAATGAATTAAATAGTTTCGGCCATAATAAATTAATATAAAATAATTATATGATAAAAATTCAAGTTTTATATTTTTAGAAAATCTCGAAACACATTTTAGGGCTCAAAAATTTTTTCTAGAAATTTCTAAATTAAAATAATATTTTTAATTAAATTATTGATAACTAGCCAAAAATAAATTAATTTTAAAAAATATAAATTAAGTTGAAAAAGTCTGAAACTTTTTTCAAAGGCACCAAACATGATGAATTAATTTTAAAAAATATAAAATTGAAGTTTAGAAAGTAGATTATTTTATATGAATTTATTGAATCGGATAATTGTTAAATATTAATAATATATATATATATAAACGATAAAAAATTATTTTCATCACTTATAATTCATAATAAACATAAAAATGTGTTTGAAAAATTTCAGATCAATGTTATAAATTAAATATGAAAACATATGTTTTAATTCAAATTGTAAGTGAATATTAAATTATAAATTAATACATATATATGATTAAACATATAATTTTAAACTAAAATTTATCTTAATGTTTAATATCAGATTACAAACATAAATCATGAACTAGACTTCAAATTTATACACATATCCAATCTCTATTGGGACAACAACAAGTACATATAAAAATCTCACCTAACTAATGAAATAATAATAATCTGATTATATACATAAGTTGACATAAATAACATATCTAAAAACATAATAATATGATGAACATATAAGTAAACATTACCCGAAATAGATACTCTAATGTTGAAATAATGAATTCTCTTTCTCTAAAATCTCATGATCCGTTAGATTTGTAGTATAGAATCAATGACCTTTCACTATCAAATAACTTTTTGCTTTAACTTGAATTGGATTTGAGATTTTAGGATTAATTTAGAGAAAAGTTACAGCCATGAAAGGATAAGGAGATGGTGGCTCAAAAGAATGAATTAGAATTTGATTAGGTTTTGAGATTAGAATTTATAATGGTAAGATAAAAAAGGAAACTATGTAAGTTTCCCACTTGATCTTAACCCCATATTTCCAATCGCTAATCCTTTGTTGTAGCCGCCTCTAATCCTACCCAAACCAGCCTCATTTTTCTCTAATCATTATGGGTTATGAGCCCATTTAACCCAATTTAAACACAGAAATTATATTTAACTTATTTTATTATCGATACCTCATATCGATCAATATATTCACAACCATTATGAATAAATGCAATAATTTTATTTCTCAAATCATATTCAAATTCATATTTAATATTTGATAAATATTAATTTATTTATTAAAATTATAAACTAATCAAATTAATTGGTCTAAAGACAATTTATCATTTTGGTTGTGCTACTCTTTGTAACATCCCTCATTTGGAGGCCCAAAACTAACGGCTACAGATGCTGCAGTCATCCAAAGTTATTAATCCTCGGTGACCAAATATGGTAATGTTAGATACATTGATATAACAGAAACACATGGATATGGAAAAAATAATTTAAAACAATTTTAAGCAAACATCGCATTCCATTCCAAATCACATTTCAAGTTCAGTACATAATCTCAAATACATTAACCACGTTCAGAGAAATATAATTATTACAACATACCCCAAGAGCGACATATGAAGATGCCCCGTTGGATGATCAGAGTGTGCATATGTATGTGTATATATATAGGCAATTAAACAACTTTGCCTTTATAACAACTGCACATCGGAATCAAAACAAAAGAGAACTCTAAATAGCTATCATGCCTCCTACACGCCTCCGAAAGCTTATTCGTCTAAAGAGGTACCTGAAAACCTCAACTTCCAAACTACTCAAAATCAATTGAGCACCCTAGATTTTAAGAGGAAAACATAAAGTCAGATATAAAGTCTGGTATGAATAAAAATCTACCAAATCAGACCATTTAGATATCTAATGGGACCACGCCGCTTAGTAGAACGGGTTTTCCCCTCACTAGTATCCTAAAACTTTATAAAACCGTATACTGTGCTCCTGCATCCACAATTGTTAAAACATAGCAATTCAAAATATTTTGATGATATGCATAGAAATAAAACATTTCCCATCCCCTATTTAATTGACTACCTGTCATATTTATAGTTTCTAGGGTCACTATTAACCTATTGGTTTTCATGGGCTGACTAATAACTTGTTCAATAATTATTGACTCCCTGTCCAGTTTCATAGTTTTCATGGGCTTACTATTAACCTATTTAAATCTATGGACTCCCTATCCTCCTTCATAGTTTTCATGGGATCACTAAGAATCTATTGGCCCTTGCCAATAACTTCATTGTTTCATGGGTTCTCCCTGAACCTATTGGTAACTCCAATAACTTTCCTCTTATTCTAGTTTTCATGGTTGACTAGGAACCTTTGACATCTGTCAATAACTTAATCCGGATACAGTTTTCATGGGTTCACTACGAACCTATTGGCTCCTGCCAATAACTCAATCTAATCATATTTTTCATGGGATGGCTATAAACCTGTCTAACTGACAACTTCACTATTTAGGCGTCCTACATTCTGGTCTATTCGACCTCCTGGATGCAATTCTACTCATTTAGGAGTTGATTCAATTTATAGTCACTACTGGGTTAATCTAGCTGGTTATTCTACATTTTCTCCCCAAAATGCAGTTATGGGTCAATTACAATGTGAATATATATATATATATATATATATATATATATATACACACACACACACACACGAAGAAGTATACATAATAACATACTAATTCCAATACCTGTGGTTTAATATCCTTGAAATCATTTTATATAAAACTTGGTTAATCCCTTTAACCTATTAATCAAGGAAAACTTCTTTAAAAACTCCATACTTAAACCATTTCAAAACTCTTTTATTATGTCATGGTTTCCCTTTAAAATGAGATTAGGTTATTTATTTTGAAAACTTAGGCATTCGAAACCTTTATACCTTTACTCTCGAAACCATTGGAAAACTTCATTTCAAAAGCATTCAAATCATCTATTCAAAACACTAGGCACCTGTCTTTTGAAACACTTTAAAACCTTTCTTTCGAAACCTTTTGAATCTATTAAAGTGAAACCATTCAATTATAGAAGCATAGCTTCGAAACCATATGAAAGTACCCCTTTTGAAACCATTGTGTTTATCTTTAAAATATCTTTTGGGTCAAAGTGAATACAAACGAAAGTACCCCTTTCGAAACTATTATTTATCACATAAAAGTTTTTGGGGAAAAACTTGATGGCGTTGGAACCATCCTTTCGAAAACATCCGCCTTTAAGTTAAAACAACAAGAAGGATAGCATCGAAACCCCCTTTCGACACCATTACCTTTGAAACCCTTGATCCCTTTCAAAAGCTTTAGGAAGTGGCTCATATTTACAAAACAAAGGTTACCTTTCGAAAGCATTAATATCTTCAATTCCTTCGAAAGGCTTAAAGTCGGCAGAAGGGTTTCAGCTAGGTCAAAACTACCTCTTTTGAAATCATTAGGTTGGAAAACTACGTAACTCATTTGAAAGCTATACTTTAAATAATAAGGCCGCAACCCCCTTTCGAAAGCTTATTCAAAAGACCCCTTCGAAAGCATTTAGTAAAACAGGCAAGCACATTTCTTTAGAAAGCAAAACAATGGTTTTGGCCCCATCGGAGGAAGTGCTTCGATACCATGCCTTCCACCTTTCTCCAATCCACTTCATACCAACATGTTGATACCCTATGTATTGGTTTCGGCTTAGTTGGTTTCGACCTGGAGGGTTTCGACTTGATTAAAGGTGGAAGCTAAGGGTCGAAAGGTACTTCTAAAAGAGGCGGAACCCACTTTTCTGGATAAAAGCTGATTAATGCCAATAAAAGCAATAACTTTATAACTAACTTGCCTACTTATAATCATTTAATTGGTTGCCACAAACTTTTCAAATTATTTTCCTAATAATATTGCGGCATAATTTTTGATCTTAACCAAGATTAATTTAACAAATAAGCCCTTCCATTAAACAAAACAATTAAATCATTTAGGTCCTCCTTTCAAAATAATTTAGTTCTCATAATAAATCACTTAGGAAAAATCCCCAAAAATCAGAGAAATTCACTTTTAATATGTTATCTAACATATCTAAATTTCAGACCTAAATTCTCAATATAATTTCTGAAATAAAATTCTAAACCAAATTAACCATATTTTCCTTTGAAAATTCATAATAAATTCTCTATAACTTGAAAAATTATGAAAATTAAAACCCAACTCCAAAATCATGTTTTACATAACATATAAATTCCTCATGGCATATGAAAATCATTATAATTGGTTTTACCCTTAAAACTATATAAAATCGTATTTAAACAATCTTGTTTAAATCAAACATATTATGATCCAAGCATATCATCATCTAAATCATAATCTAAATCATCATAAAAATGGATTTAATATTAAACCCAAAAGCAAACAATCATAAAAAAATAGAGATGATATAGATTATTATTTATCTTGATTATGATAAGGAATTTGGTATTTGTTGAAGATTAATTCCCCCTAGCTTTGATCCTTAGCTTGATTTGAGTTTCTCTTCTTTTTCTTCCTTAACAACGGCCGGCTCCTCTATTAATTTGTGTTTGATTGTTTTTGTGAAAAATGAGAGAAATGAACGTGAATGGGTGCTATAACCGTTAATCTAAGAGTGCGGCTATTTCCTAATATGCCCATGTTTTAGTTAATGACATAAAAGCCATTTTAAGCCCATTTAATTAATTAATTAATTAAGCACGGCCCTATATTGGTTTATTCAAATCACAATCTCCTTATTATTCTAATTCTTTCATTATTCTATTTAATTTATCTAATTAAATCTTCTGAATAATGTTATTAAAAATTAGGGGTGTTACAGGCTCTCCTCCTTAAAGAAATTCGCCCTCGAAATTCAGAAAGGACTAAATACTAAACTTAGCAATCATCTGTAACAACTCCTAATAACCATACTAGCCTACCTGACTAGTAACTATTTATATAAAACTAATATAGACATACCCTCAAAGCAGATCAGGATAAGTATCTCTAATCCTGTCTTCCATCTCCCAAGTACGGTCCTTCTCGTTGTCGCTCCACTGAACTTTCACCAACTTGATTGTCTTGTTCCTCAGTCTTTTCTCATCTCTCGCTACAATCTGAACTGGTTTTCTAACAAAAGTCAAATTAGGCTCCACTATTAAATCTTCCAACCTTGTCGGAGGAATAGTAGTCTATGGATCATACACATACTTGCGAAGATGAGATACATGAAATACATTTTGGACACCTGCTATATGTTCGACAACTCTAATATGTATGCGAGCTTTCCAATCCTTTCTATAATCTGGAATGGACCAACAAATCTCGATGCCAATTTCCCTGACATTCCAAATCGTACCAAACCCTTCATCGGTGAGACATTAATGAAAACCTTATCTCCAACAGACAATTCTAGGTCTTTACGTCTCTTATCTGCGTAACTCTTCTATCTGGACTGAGCTTCCTTCATCCTTTCTCAGATCAACTCAATTTTCTTAGTCTCCTCTCTAACCAGATCTAGACCTAAGCCCAATCAATCCCTAGTTTCCAACCAACGTACCGGTGATTTGTGCGGCCTTCCATACAAAGCTTCAAAAGGCGCCATTCCCATGCTAGTCTGATAACTATTATTATAGGAAAACTCAACCAAATTAGGTGATCTTCCTAAGATCCACCAAAGTCTAATACACAAGCTCTTAGTAAATCCTCGAGTACCTTATTGACTCTCTCTGCCCACCCATCTGTCCAAGGGTGATGTGCAATACTCATCTTGAGCTTAGTGCCTAGTACATCCTATAGACTCTTTCAAAATTCGCTAGTAAACAAAGCATCTCTATCGCTGACTATATACTAAGAATCCCATGTAGTCTAACTATGTTCTTCATGAACAATTTAGCTAAAACAGATGTCATCCTGGTTGACTTTACTGGAATAAAATAGGCACTCTTGGTCAGCATGTCCACTATAACCCATATACTTTCATTTCCTCTATTTGACATTGGCAACCCGTCTATAAAATCCATGGATATCGAATCCCATTTCCAAACTGGAATCTCTAAAGGCTAAAGCAACCCACTCGGCTTCTGATGTCCGGCTTTCACTTATTGACAGTTTACACACTGCCTAACCCACAAGCCAACATCCCTCTTCATACCTGCCCAATAGAAGCTCCTCTTCATATCTTGATATATCTCGGTCCCTCCAGGATGAATCATAAACTTGGATCGATGACATTCTCCAAGAACCTCTTTCCTTAAGTCTTCAATATTCGGAACACACAACCGTCCATTCTTTCTCAACCATCCCCTCTAGTCAAGATTAAAATCTTTCAGATCATTGATCTCTGTTCCAACCTCCAGCCTTCTAATCTTCTCGGCTATTAATGGATCATCCTTCTGCTTAAAAGCAATCCTCTCGATTAGCACTGGTCAAACTTCTAAACAGGACAACATGGCGGTACTCTGACTAGAACTAGCAGTCAATCTTAACGCACACTACAGGTAGTCAAAGCTTCTAAATCCTTCCATTCTGCCAACATAGCTAACACCACATTCCGATGTCTTCTGCTAAGAGCATCTGCTACTTTATTTTCTTTCCCAGGAGTATACTCTATACCGAAATCATAAGCAGCCAAAAACTCCAGCCACCTCTGTCGTCTCATATTCAACTCCTTCTGAGTGAATAAGCACCTTAAAGACTTATGATCGGTGTATAACTCAACTCTATCCCCTAAGAGATAACGTCTCCAAATCTTTAAGGCGAAGATCTCCGCAGCCAACTCAAAATCATGAGTAGGATATCTCACTTCATGCGGTCTAAGCTGTCGTGAAGCGTAGGCAATCACTTTGCCCTTCTACATCAACACAACTCCTAATCCAGTTCCGCATGCATCGGTATACACCACTAACACTTGGTTTCCGTCTGGAACTACTAACACAGGTGTGTTGGTCAACAAATGCTTTAACTTAAGGAATGCTTCCTCACATTTGTCGGACCAGATAAACTTCACATCCTTTCTGGTTAACTTAGTCAAAGGCGCTGGTATCCAAGAGAAATCCTTGATGAATCTTCGGTAATAGCCAGCAAGTCCAAGAAAACTTCTTATCTCAGTCATGTCTCTAGTCTTTTCCAATTATTAATAGATTCGATCTTATATGGATTGACTAACGAGCCCTTCTCTGAAACCACGTGACCAAGAAACTCAACCTCTTTCTTCTAAAAATGACACTTGGAAAACTTCACCTTTAGCTGATGCTGCCTTAGCGTCTCAAGCACCACTCTAAGATGATTCTCATGCTCTCTTTCATCCTTAGAGTACACTAAAATGTCATCTATAAACACCAACACGAACCTATCCAAATACTCTTAGAAAACTCGGTTCATCAGATCCATAAAGAAAGTAGGTGCATTCGTTAAACTAAATAGTATTACTAACCACTCGTACGAACCATACCTAGTCTGAAATGCTGTCAAAAGAATACTGTCCTCTGCCACTCTTAACTGATGGAAACCTATCACCAATCCAACTGGGAAAACACTCTGGCTCCACACAACTGATCAAATAGATCATCAATTCTCGGCAAAGGATACCTATTCTTAATCGTCCTCTCGTTCCACTTATGATAGTCGATATACATCCTCAACGACCCATCTGGTTTCTTCACGAACACTGCGACCACTCCCTAAGGCGAACCCCTTGGTCTAATAAAATTCCTTCCTTCTAGATCCACTAGCTGCACTTTCAATTCCTTCATCTCAATTGGTGTCATTCTGCTAGGTGGTCTACTAACATGTTCAGCTCCTGGCACAAGATCTATCTGAAACTCAACAGCTCGTTTCAGTGGTAGTCCTTTGACCGGCTCAAAGGTATCAGCAAACTCTTTTGCTACACGAACCCGACTTAACTCTTCTTCTACTTCCATAGCACTTAGCAAAACACAACTACTCCGGTCAGAATTCTCCACTCAGAATATGATTCGGTTATGACTATCAGGGTGTCGTAGTGATATCTCCCCATCCTAGCAAAATATCCTAGCCCCATATTTACTCAACCAATCCATACCCAAAATGATTCTGAAATCTATGAAATCGAAAACATATAGACTGCACGCAAACTTAAGACCTAACAAGTCAAGTTCCAACTGGTCACATCTTGTCCCTAGAGTTGCATACCCTCCTATTAGATTCGAACCCTTAAGGAAGTAACAAGGTATGTGGGTTCTAAGCATAACCTATCAACCAAACACTTAGATATAGATGAATGTGATGCGCTAGTATCAAATAGTATCCTAACTGGTATACTCTGAATCAAAAGCATACCTTCCATCACAGTCTTCCCTTTTCCAGCTGCAGTTGGCCTAGCTGATGAAGTTCCAACTGCAAAAACCTTTCCCTTGTCCGCCTTGATTGGTTCTGGACATTGATTCTTATAATGCCCAACTTTATCACAGTTGAAGCACTTCACATTCTTCTTAGCAGCCTTCTTCCCCTTGCCTGACTGGCACTCATGAGCATAATGACCTTTCTTATCACACTTGAAGCAAACAAAATCAGCCTTTGCCTTCTTGGCAGCATCTCCTTTCTGGGCTTCCTTCTTCTTAAAGAACTTCCTCTTCTTTCCTTGAGAACCCTGGATTTCAACTGGCTTCTCTCTAGCACAAACAGCAAGCATCTCCTCATGGAGAATTGTCATCTCCAAAACCACATTACCAGGATCACGAAGATGTGGCAGGGTCGCCCTAGTAATCTCGGGCTTCAGTCCCCTAATGAATCTCTCATTCCTCCTGACGATGATGTCTATAGTATTATATTCATAATGGGACAACTCATCAAACTTAGTGGTATACTCAACAACCGACATCTCTCCCTGCTCCAGATCCAAAAACTTTCTCAGCAGCGCTGATTTAGAAACCTCAGACATAAACCTCTATTCAAATCTCCTTTGAAAATCAGCCCAAGTCAATTCTTCCTTTGGAACTCCAACAGTAACACTGTTCCACCAATGAAATGCTGACCCTTGCAACTGCCTAGAGGCCAGCCTCCTCTTCTGCTCATCATATAAACCCAAATCAGCAAATATTCTCTCACAATGTAACAACCAATTCTCAACTTTGATAGCATCTTTTGTTCCCATGAACGGCTTCCCACCAAGACTGGTGTAGTCTCTACTCAGCTTAGCATAATTATTCCCAACTGGAGCCACAAGATTAGCTCCTCCAACATTTCCAGCAACTCCAGCAGCAACTCCTGTTTGCATCATATTGATGAAGAACCGATACATCGCCCCCATATCCACTGGTGGATTTCCAACACCCATATTGGCATCAACATTTTGGTTAGCATTAGCCTGTCGACCCGGGTTCCTCCTGGTATTAGATCGAACATTTCCGTTGGTTGTGGTGCTTTCTCCATTGAGATTTCCTCTTCCGTTTCCTACTTCCAAATTTTATTTCTCATAAATCTACATACGAGCCTTGGTAAGATACAGAAGAATGGTTTAAGAGAGAGGGGAATACATACATACATATACATATATATATATACACACCAAATACAAGTACGTTTCTATAGCATTAACCCAAACCCCGATCTTATTTTCTGATTCATTGGATTATGTTTGAAAAAAATTTAGGTTTAAATTTCTTTTAAGTTTCATAAACCAATGCTCTGATACCAACTTATAGCATCCCCTATTTGGAGGCCCAAAACCAACGGTTATGGATGCTGCAGTCATCCATAGTTATTAATCCTTGACGACCAAATACGGTGATGTTAGATACATTGATATAACAGAAACACATGGATATGGATTTTTTTAAACAATTTTAAACAAACATCGCATTCCATTCCAGATCACATTTTAAGTTCATTACATAATCCCAAATACGTTAACCACGTTCAGAGAAATATAATTATTACAACATACGCTAAGAGCGACATATGAAGATTCCCCTTGGATGATCAGAGTATATACATATAGGCAATTAAAAAACTTTTCCTTTATAACAACTACACAGTGGAATCAGAACAAAAGAGAACTCTAAATAGCTATCATGCCTCCTGCACGTCTCCGGAAGCTTATTTGTCTAAAGAGGTACATGAAAACCTCAACTCTCAAACTACACAAAATCAATTGAACACCCGGGATTTTATGGGGAAAACATAAACTTCGAGTCGGATTTAAAGTCTGGTATGAATAATAATCTACCATCTCAGACCATTTAGATATCTAGTGAGACCACGCCGCTTAGCGGAACAGGTTTTCCCCTTATTAGTATCCTAAAACTTTATAAAACCATATACTTGCTCCTGCATCCACAATTGTTAAAACATATAAATTCAAAATATTTTGATTATATGCATACAAATAAAACATTCTGGATTTCTCATCCCCTGTTTAATTGACTACATGTCATATTTATAGTTTCTAGGGTCATTATTAACCTATTAGTTTTCATGAGCTGACTAATAAACTATTTAATGTTTATGGACTCCCTATCATGTTTCATAGTTTTCATGGGCTTACTATTAACTTGTTTAAATTTATGGACTCCCTGTCCTTTTTCATAGTTTTCATGGTATCACTAAGAACTTATTGGCCCTTACCAATAACTTCATTGTTTCATGGGTTCTCCCTGAACCTATTGGTAACTCCAATAACTTTCCTCTTATTCTAGTTTTCATGAGTTGACTAGGAACCTATTGACATTTTTCAATAACTTAATCTGGATATAGTTTTCATGGGTTCAGTAAACCTATTATCCCATGCCAATAACTCAATCTAATCGCAGTTTTCGTCGGATCGCTATGAACCTTTCTAACCGACAACTTCGCTATTTAGGCATCCTACAATCTGGTATATCTGACCTCCAAGATGCAACTCTACTCATTCAGGAGTTGATTCAATTTATATTCACTACTGGGTCAACCTAGCTGGTTATTCTGCCCTTTCTCCCCAAAATGCAGTTATGGGTCCATTATAATGTGAATATATATATGAAGAAGTAAACATAATAATACCAACACATGTGGTTTAATATCCTTGAAATCATTTTATATAAAACTTGGTTAATCCCTTTAACCTATTAATTCAAGGAAATCTTCTTCAAAAACTTCATACTTAAACCATTTTAGTATACTATGGTTTCCCTTTAAAAGGAGATTGGGTTATTTGTTTTGAAAACTAAGGCATTTGAAACCTTTAAACCTTTACTTTCGAAACCATTGGAAAACTTCCATTCGAAAGCATTTAAATCATCTTTTCAAAACACTAGGCACCTGCCTTTTGAAACACTTTAAAACCTTTCTTTCGAAACCTTTCGAATGTATTAAAGTAAAACCATTCAATTATAGAAGCATAGCTTCGAAACCATATAAAAGTACCCCTTTCGAAACCATTGGATTTATCTTTAAAATATATTTTGGGTCAAAGTGAATACAAACGAAAGTACCCCTTTCAAAATCATTATTTATCATATAAAAGTGTTTAGGGAAAAACTTGATGGCGTTGGAACCATCCTTTCGAAAGCAACAGTCTTTAAGTTAAAACAACTAAAAGGATAGCATCGAAACCCCTTTTCGACACCATTGCCTTCGAAACCCTTGACCCCTTTCGAAAGCTTTAGGAAGGGGCTTATATTTACCAAACAAAGGCTACCTTTCGAAAGCATCGATATCTTCAATTCCTTCGAAAGGCTTAAATTCGGCAGAAGGGTTTCGGCTAGGTCAAAACTACCCCATTTGAAATCATTGGTTTGAAAAACTAAGTAACTCATTCGAAAGCTTATTCAAAAGACCCCTTGGAAAGCATTTAATAATACATGCAAGCACATTTCTTTAGAAAGCAAAACAATGGTTTCAGCCCCATCGGAAGCAGTGTTTCAACACTACGCCTTCCGCCTTTCACCAATCCACTTCGTACCAACGTGTTGATACCCTGTGTATTGGTTTTGCCTTGGTTGATTTCGGCCTGGAGGGTTTTGACTTATTTGAAGGCGGAAGCTAAAGGTCGAAAGGTACTTCTAAAAGAGGCGAAACCCACTTTTCTGGGTAAAAGCCGATTAATGCCAATAAAAGCAATAACTTTATAACTAATTTGCCTACTTGTAATTATTTAATTGGTTGCCACAAACTTTTCAAATTATTTTCCAAATAAAATTGCCGCATAATTTTAGATCTAAACCAAGATTAATTTAACAAATAAGCCCTTCCATTAAACAAAACAATAAATCATTTAGGTCCTCCTTTCAAAATAATTTAGTTTTCATATTAAATCACTTAGAAAAAATCCCCAAAATCACAGAAATTCAATTTTAATATGTTATCTAACATATCTAAATTTCAGGTCCAAATTCTCAATATAATTTCTAAAATAAATTTCTAAACCCAATTAACCATATTTTCCTTTGAAAATTCATAAAAAATTCTCCATAACTTGAAAAATTATGAAAATTAAAACCCAACTCCAAAATCATGTTTTACATAACATATAAATTCCTCATGGCATATGAAAATCATTATAATCGGTTTTACCCTTAAAACCGTATAAAATCGTATTTAAACAATCTTATTTAAATCAAACATATTATGATCCAAGCATATCATCATCCAAATCATCATAAAAATGACTTTAATCTTAAACCCAAAAACAAATGATCATAAAAAAAAAATAGAGATGATATAAATTATTATCATCTTGATTATGAAAAGGAATTTGGTATTTGTTGAAGATTAATTTCCCCTAGCTTTGATCCTTAGCTTGGTTTGAATTTCTCTTCTTTTTCTTCCTTAACAATGGCTGGCTCCTCTATTAATTTGCGTTTGATTGTTTTTGTGAAAAATGAGAAAAATGAACGTGAATGGGTGTTATAGCCGTGAATCATAAGGGTACGGCTATTTCTTAATACGCCCAGTTTTAGTTAATGACATAAAAGCCATTTTAAGCCCATTTAATTAATTGATTAATTAATTAATTAAGCACGGCCCTATATTGATTTATTCAAATCTCAATCTCCTTATCATTCTAGTTCTTAAATTATTCTATTTAATTTATCTAATTAAATCTTCTGAATAATGTTATTAAAAATTAGGGGTGTTACACTCTTGGATGTAAATTTGATCAGCGATTAACATCGAACTATTCGAATGTTAACATTTACACGTCACTTAGCAGGTGTTTATGACATTATGGCCAAATATAATGCTTACTTAGCTTCGGTAAAATCCAATTTCACTTTATTAAGAATTACCCAGTTGTGACAATTATTTACAACAATTCTTTTCATCAAAACTAGATCACTTTGGACTTATTGAATTTGGTAACGGTCAAAATTTCAACATCGTCCACATTCCACTCTATAGTCCAAACACAAAGTTCTTGGTTCAATAATAACAATTATTATTAGAATCACTATTCTACGGTTTCGATGACAACAACTATACACATATATATAGTCTATTTACTTGTAGGAAAAGCCTTCAGAGATTAGATTAAAGATAGTTCGACAAAGGAGAAGAATCATCAAAGCTGATATAGTACTATTACTTACCTAGATATAATTGTAAAATCTCCTTTTAGCAGTATCATTTTAACATAATCATTTGCACACAACAAGTTTAGAAAATCTTAAAATCTGCAAATGTCAGACGTTTGACATTTCAATTCAGGCGTCTAATATAAGTCTATGTTCTTACTTCTAAACTTAACTCAGACATATGTCTTCTTTCTCCAGACGTCTAATTGTGTTTTCTGTTTGAAAAATATGCATCGGCTCAGACGTCTGAGCATATGCCCAGACGTCTTTGCTGGGTAGCGGGCTTCATTTCTGAATAGACATCTTCTTCAAACAAAAGAGTATCTTCACAACTCTTCAATATATCCCTTCTCTATCAACAGGTGCAACCTTTAGAATGAATAAGCAAAGTCAAAAGATACTACTCTTCTCATAACTCTTCGTTCTCTATAAATATGCAAAGATTTTTAAGATTAAACTTACCTGAATTTTCTGAATCTCTTATCTATATTTTTTGCATATTCTGATTTCAAAAGCAAACAATATTCATCCCTTTTTACTTCCTAAAATCAAAGCCTCACATACACATATTACTAAAAGGAGATTATAGGGAGATTTGTACTAAGCAGTCAAAATTCGTATTTTCTAGAATACATTCTTGTCATAGAAAGAAACTATTGTATCTAGCCTATTCCTTCGGGCGAAGCAAGGGTTGTTTATTAGTGAAAGCTGAAGAGGAGCTTCGGGACTGGACGTAGGATGGGAAGTCTAAACCAGTATAAAAACTCTGGTGTGATTGTTTCTTTACTGCTATTTATTTTACACTATTATTTATAACTAGTATTTGACTACACTTGCATATTAGAATAATACACGATCCATACACTCTTTCAATTATTATTATCCAAACTATTTTGGCTAGAGATTTTGACATTGGTTGACTTGAGTTAACTGTGATAATAACCCTATATAACCAAGGAGACAAATCCTTTCTTCAATAGTGCTCACTTCCAATACTTCCACTGATCCAAAAATAATCAATCGATGGACACCGTGACATGATTTGACTATAATTATAGCAGAGCTTTCATATTGAAGATTCACAGTATTCTCAAGTCGAAAGAACAGTGTAACTTATTCACATCGATATTTTCTGTTTGACCTTAGTTATATCAACCAGCAAAAACTATCGAACGAGTTGTTCCATAGTTATCCAATAACTATTAGTACGTAACTCCTAGGTGCCCCAACAGTCATAAGTAATGCACTGCTCAACATTTGGAGAGCGTTACATACTCCAGTCCTGTGTAGTTAAAGCGCTCGACAGATTCAATGCGGTGGAGGTGCAAAAAGTCATAGTAGGGATACATCGAGGATATAGTGGGATATAGTGGATGACTCTAAAATAACATATAAAACTCATGTTTTTACAAATAATAAATGGTAATTACATGAAAAATTAACATTCAACTGAATTATAGTTAATACATAAATAATTATAAATAAAAACATGTGCGAATATACTGTAAATAAACGTAATATTGTTATATAACATAATTGAATTTAGTAGAATATTAAAGTATTTTCATTTCTGAAAAATATATTAAAATTCAATTAAATAAATTAATTCCATAATTTTTATAATGTATTAATTTCATTTTTAATTCATTTCTTTTAAAGAAGATATAGCGGAAATAGCGAAATATAGCGGGAATAACGGTATATAGCAGAAATAGCGGGGCTTAAAGCGGAAAGGCTATATTTGGGGCTCTATGGAAAAATCGTAGCGGTAGAAATCCGCTATGAGATATAGCAGGGTTGTAGCGGGGTAATAGCGGGGCATTAACTGCACAGCTCCAGTCTCAACGGATATATCGATATCCAGTCTTGATGCATCTTGACTATGAACATTTAAAATGATATGATTTGTTACATTGTGATCCAATACTCATGATTACAACTATTTGTAATTACTATCACACAAACCATTTATGGATTTTCTATTAAATATATCTTAATTAAACATTTAATTATTTATAACACATTATAAAAAAGAAACATGTTTATTTCAAATGAAAATTGATTTCAGAGATAGTTAAATTACAATAAATTATAGAATTGCCCCTGGGGTATACCACTAACTCTATCATCAGCCCGTTATCATCAAATCGTAAGCGACTCGCTACAAGGGAACTACATATCCAAACCCACTATCGCCTAATCATAAGCATCTTGCTACTGGGGAACTACATGTCCCAGTTCACTATCACCAAATCGTAAGCAACTTGCTACTAATAAACAAAATGCCGCAACCCATTATCGCTCAACTATAAGAGACTCACTACCGTGGAATAAAAAGTCGAAGCCCATTATCGCCATATCTAACAATGTATAATGAATTCTACTAAAAACAAAACACTTTTTGAAAGTGACTCAAAATACAGCAACCAACATACCAAAACGCTCCCCGTCTCATCATGATCCTGATATTGCCAATCGTACGTGAAACGGAGGTCATATGTGAATGTTGTAAGCGTTTAATGTAAGGGCAATATCACAGTTTATAATTTAATTAGTATTAATATATATTTTTCAATTTTATTTTTCTTTCTTCGTTTTCGCATATTGAACTGACCATAAAATCAAACAACCAGATCCACCATCCCCTTTGCATCGTTGTCGATACCACCTCAGGCCAAACCACGCCTATCCGACCACATGGCTGTGATCCCGAATCCAAGCTGCCCACCCCACCACATCCTACTCCACTGTGCCAGTCTTGATCTCACCTCAGACGCTAACACCTCCATAGAAATTTCTGGCTGCCACCAAAGACGATCAGGAACCACGGAGAACATCTGCTCGTTGTCCTCTATACACCCATGTTTCCCGATCGACGTATGGTCACCATTTCACAATTGAATAGAAATGGACAGCCCATGTTTATCGAACTTAGGTCGCATTTTCCGATCAATCTGTACATCTAATTGACAAACAAACACCACCAGTGGATTTATGTCATCAAAAACTATAATTTTGATACAATACGTCTGATTTGGGACACGTTTATATTTAGCACTTTTTAATTGGAGAGATTAACTTTTGCTAGTCGCAGTCGATAAAAAATTAGATTTATATAAAAATGAAACCATTTTTTGATTTCAATTACATTGTTTATAACGTGATTTACGAACTTAAGGGATGAATTACTAGATCTTACAAATATATACACAAATAAGATAAATACCATCACCCATTAGATTTGATGTAGATCCTCTTTCTCCTTCTTTATCCAAAAATTCCTCGTGTTGAAAATGCTAAATTTCTCGATAAACTCGATTTATTCGTGTAGCTCTCTTTGTGGCGATCGATTTCGTATATTAATTTATTAAATTTCGATTTGATTTAGTGGATTTGGAATTAATTTAGGGATTAGGGATATATAAGTGGAGGCAAAATATATTTATAGGCTGAAAAACATAATATCTAGACTAAAATCACGTAATCAATATATTACGAAAATGTCACTGGATTTGTTTTCTTCTAATTTCTAGTTCGTTTAACCAAATATATCAAGTTATATGTTTTCTGCCTATAAATGACACTCTAGACGCAATGGAATAGGCCCAAAGCATAGTTCTAACTTTTGTAAAAATTTACTATTTTGCCTTTTATTTAAAAATTATGATTTTACCCTTTTAATTTAATTATTTAATTATAAAAAATTATGGGATATTACAAAAGATGGAATGAAAGAATTCACCAAATGTGCTCACATTAAAATTCGACCATAGTAAATTCAAATAATTGATAATTCTCTTCTTAAGATGCCAAGTACAACATTAATATCAAGTCTTTGGTAATATTAACTGTAGATGGTTCTTTGTAGTAATGATCAAACATTGATAATAAATTCAAGTTAAATAATAATCTTCCTTTGGATCAACCAATTATTTACCTACAAAACCTTATAATTGTCACATATTTATCATCACATGTATGCAAGTAATTCAGTTAAATATTAGCATTTCTTTGGACTGGTTAATGTCCCCATAAATGTACGTCAACATACCAATATCGAACATCTTCATGAAAAATCTACATAAGAAAGATCATTTTGTTGACATCATGTTTTAATTAGCTCACTAGGAATCTAAAATAAACATAATTAATTTTATAGAAAGATATTAACGTATTTGAATTTATTTTAAATTACCCTTTCTATTGTGCATTAAACAATGTTTGTTAGGATTTAGATAACTTTACAAACTCTAAGGGTGAATATAGTTTATTTTAATATTATCAAATTTATTGCTCACTAAATAAACCAAGGAACAACAATGTTGTTTGGTAATATATTACATTACTAAAGGATGTTATATTGGTTATCACTGGATGTGTGTGCATGCCGGGTGGGAGGGGAAGAGAAATGCCCAGTCATAATAAACTTTTTTTTGAGCTAAAGGATGCGTAACGTGAAGCTGGGCGACCATATCGTAAAACATCAAAACAAAAAGTTTTTATATCGGCTAACAAGCATGGTCAATAGCCCGAAAATATTCATTAAGAAACATAAAATTGCATGCAGTCCACGTAGTAATGTACATAAAGTTATATAAAGCACAGAAAGCCATAAAGCAATAGAATTAGTTAAAAGGAAGCTTATTCTAGATCCATGGCTACACACACACACAAATTAGTTAATATGGCAACAAATGTGTACAAAAAGTATAATTTAATGTTTATGATACAAGTATATTTCATTTTGACACCGTTCTTTTATATGGACTAGAAATTCGAAGTCACTTTAAACAAATTATTTAGTGGTTGCTTAAAGCATAACAAAGCACTATTAAAATATTAACCATAAGTATAATAAGTGCCAATGGTCAAAATCACACAGAAAGATGTTTTGTTAGAGCAACCCCTTTAAAAGGATAATTAAAGCTTTCAAACTGGTCAAAATCGTTCTCAACTAAGAGGATTTCCACATCAATTCGCAAGTATGTTTTCGGAAATTACCTTCCGCATTGAAACCCACGGTATTTCAATAACTTCGAAACCCCAAAGATGCACCTGTTGACAGAGTCAAAAGCTCATGTCCCTTCTTACTTGCAACAACAAATCAGCACAAGGTGGAAAGGCGCACCTACCCTTTTCGACGAAGATGAAAGCACTCAAGTCCATTCAGATGCAATGTAGAAGAATCCCCAAACGTTGACGGCAACAAAGGTATATAAGGCCGCCTTTCGACTAGGTCGAATGCACTGAGTCGAAAGGTACCAACCCACACCTATAAATAAGACCCTAGGGGTCTGGTTTCGGGGATCCAAATTCATTCACTCTATTCTTGTACTTTCTTAAATTTGTAAACCCTAATTTTGAAATCAAATTGGGGACTTGATCAATTTTTACAACATTAGCTTAATGAAAGCAAGGTTATGATACTTTTGAACATGTAGCTGTTTTGAAACTCTTAGTGGATTCAGTTATGATCTGCTTGTGTCGAATTAGTCGAAGGGTCATCTTTTAAATGAGTCGAAACCCATAGCTCAACTAATATTCTTAAAGTTTTAGCTCCTAACGTCAAGATACCAAAAGGTAACCTTTCGAGCGAGACGAAACCTTTACCTCAACCTATTTCCTTAGATTTATAGGACAAAACCCAAGACATCAAAGAGGCCAGCTTTCGACGTAGTCGGAACACATCCATTTAAACCATATCCTTGAATCATTAGAGCCAACCTTTGGGACATCACAACTGTTTTGAAAGGGGTTTCAAAAGGATAATTAAACCAACTAAGCAAGATTGAAAGACTTAAAAGAAAGGGATATAGGAGTTTCGGCTGAGTAGAAAGGTTGAATAAAGAGAAGTTTTTACTGCAACGACCTATTCGAACGGTAGATTAAAGGTAGTAATAACATTCTAACTACCTCTACTTAATCAAAAAGGGGGGTTTTGAAGGAGACTACTACGGTTAAAACTCTACTTTGGGGTGTTGACAAGTTTTCTTGTTAATATTTTTGGCGCTAGAAGGAGGGCTTGAACCTTCGATCTTATTGAACTTTTGACTCCACGTACCTCTAACCCAATTTTATTCCAAACTGACCTAGTTTAGACTTTACTTCATCATGATTAGCAAAGTCAAAAGATTCGAGCAAGGATCCTCGGAGCCACATCCAATTGGATTCTCCCATGTAACAGTTAATGATTCAAATCTACATGAAGAACAGTTGTTAAGAATGGAGGCCTTAAGGATCATAAGGAAAAAGAAAGTTGAATCCTATGATCTAAATAAATGGAGTTTAAACCCTTTTCATATTGGCCCCACCCCTATCTTTGACTTAGGGGAAATGGAAAATGAAAGTGATAACTTATTTGATTAAATGAGAAAAACAATTCAATTCTACACTAAAGGCACAATCTTTGAAGAGGAAATGATGGCTGATTACAAACCTTTGCACACAAATGGCATCAAGCAACGAGTGGAACACTGCCTACAAAGGAATTTCAAAGGGTTTTAAAAAGAAAGCTGATCATAGAGGGTGAAGCTCTAGAACCAAGTAATAAAAATCCAGAAACCATCCTCAAAAGACAAGCTACAAGTCAAAACTCCCTAAGGAATGCAATTTGACAACATCAATTGGGAATGTTTACCTGCTAACCAAAGAAGAGCTCAACTATTGGCCATCACAAAAGAAAAAACCTAAATATGAAAGGAATCTGGGAGGATCCTATTGTCCCTAGCACATGATGAATGGACATGAGACAAATCAATATAGATCATTGGAAGGAATGGTGATCAGTTTCTTCTAACAAGGCAAAATCAATGAGTTCGTAAAGAGATTTCAATTGGATTCAATATATTTTACTAAGAAAACTCTACATGGTCGGGAGTATAATTCTCCTTCGCTTGGACATTACCTTAAATGGTTAAAGCCTTTGTCCGCGTCGAGTTGGCCAGGTCAAAGCGCCTCTTGGAGGAAAGTTAGAGTAAGCCTTTATCCACGCCACACTATGGCCAGGTTAAAGCATCGACAAACCCTTGACCACGCCACGCTATGACCAGGTCAAGGCGCCTCCTGAAGGGAGGACGGAGTAAGCCCGTGGTCCCGCCATGCTATGGACTGGCTAAGGCACCGAACAAGCCCTTGATCGCACCACGCTATGGCCAGGTCAAGGCACCTCTTGGTGGGAGGACGGAGTAAGCCCTTGGTCCTGCCATGCTATGACCTGGCCAAGGCACTGAATAAGACCTTGATCGCACCATGCTATGGCCAGGTCAAGGCGCTTCCTAGAAGGAGGTTGGGTAAGTCCTTGGGTCTTGCTTGTGGATAAGTTTACCAAGCGCACCAGATAATAATGGACTAAGATGTATAAGCTCGAGAAGCGGCATATCAAACAACGGACTAAGACGTCCAAGCCCGAGAAGTGGCATATCAAACAACGGACTAAGACGTCCAAGCCCAAGAAGCGGCATATCAAACGATGGATTAAGACGTCTGACCCAAGAAGCGGCATATCAAACGATGGACTAAGACTTCAAAGCTCGGGAAGCGGAAAATCAAACATCAACTACATACAAGGCCTAAAGGGTTAACACATGTCAAAAGGGTCAAAACCCAATGAGCGGTACTATTCAAAAGGCTTAAATAAGAATCTACAGCCTCCAATTAATCATCAAAGAAGAATTTCTGAATTTCACTTACTAATACTCGAATCTGGGTTTCGGATCTTTCATCATTAAGTTTGGGACTTCACTTATTATGACTCGAATATGGGTTTCGGGTCTTTTAATCTTTGGTCTTCTTCATACCCGAATCAAATTTTTTGGGGCTATCGCTATTAATTACCGAACTTCACTCATTAATGCCCAAATCTGGGCTTAAGATTTCTGTTAAGAAGATTATTATTATGGACTTCTGGTTATCATCCACTAATACCCAAATATGGTTTTCAGATTTTCTAACTTTTAAATTTCATTTTTTAGTGCCCGAATCTGAGTCACTGGACTTCTACTACAAACTTTCAGACAACGATTTCTGGACTTCTATTTCACGACCAGTATCGGCTTTCTATCAGCTATCTTCATAAGATGAATTTCTAAACATCTATAATTAAATCCTTAGTTGAATTTATGGCTTTTTACCATTGGATTTCTGGTATTCCACCAATATAATTGAAGTTGAATTTCCAGTTCTCTCTTATCATTGCCAAAGATGGGTTTCATGACATTCAACCGTATTCACTTATATAATTACTTTTCACTTACTATCATATATTAACTAATGATCTGTTAACCTCCGCAAGTAATGTGGATAAACTTCAGTATATATTTCAAGTAAACGATAAATAATACTGTTTACTTCGTGCTTTTCAGGGAAAAGAGATCAATAAAGAGGATTGAAAGATCCAGCAAATACAAAAATCATAACACAAGTTATCAGAAAGCTGATTCAAAAACAACATTATAAGAAAGGACTACAGACCAAGTGATATTTACAAAATTTTCATAATTTACATAATTTATGAAATTATTTACAAGTATAGGTACAAATATATATGTCACAAATCTTGAATTGCCTTCTCTTGATTCTTGGCAATTAAAGGATCAATGATGTGACAAATTGCAATACGAAGTACTTCCTTAAGCTTCTTCTCTTTTTTCCTTATCTTATCGGTGTCATCAATAGATTCGATATGGGTCTTTAAAGCACGATTAAAGGCTTTGTTTTCACCTTTGAGAGTTTTATTTTCCCTTTCTAAATCAGCAATACGCTTTTGAAGAAGATACTTTTCATGTTCAAATTTCTGAATCCTAGCTGTATACTCATTTATGCGTTGCGAGTACCTCACTTTCTGTTGTTCATCAAAATATTTAATCATCTCAAATTTGACTTTCCTGCACCATTCTCCTAACACCTTCTTATCTAACGTAGGAGGAGGATTAGTCATATTAAGAAACTTTTGGATGGCAAGGGAAGTAGACCTTGTTGATTTTACGACAGATGAAATAATAGGGGAAGCTGGTAAATCGATATTTGAAATGTTATTCCCCATAATGAATTCTAGTGATTCACACCAAGCTTGACTATCTTTTAACTTAATCTCCAAATCACTTATTTGGTGGAGAAGTTCAGACATCTTATGGTCAAAATCAATTGAAGGAATTGATTTAATTTGGCACTTCAATATGGAAATTATTTCATTCTTACTCTTAATGTCCGCTTCAAGATTGGCGATTCGATCATTGAGATTTCTAACGATCTTCTTTTGAAGCAAATATCTTATGTACCATTCTAGAGCTTCGATATTGTTTTGAAAGCGAGTAAATAAAGGATCATTAAGGAGCTTTCTCTTTTTAATGTCTGCTATCGACCTATCTCTGATGCTCATGAAATGAGATGGTGAATCTAATGAGAGTGGCGTGATAGATAACTGTAACTCCTATTTAAACAAACAAAAAAGAAAATAAAGCCAAAACTTAAATAACCAATCTCTTTTATTATAATGATAAAGGTTTACAACTTAAGTAGAAATGAAACAAAAAGTACAATTTCATGGGACACATGTTTTACATTTAAAGTTGAGAAATGGCCTTTTTGACTTTATTCAAGGTGTCACGTACGGGATTTTCGACTTTCGAAAATTTGACATCGATACTCACTTTATCGACTGCCGAGCAATCGAGTGCCGGAAACTCCAGTAGTGAGGGTTTTAGAAAGAAGAAAAAGGTAGAAGAAGAAGAAAGAAAGAAGGACAACAGAACAACATCAGAATAGAAAACAATATCAGAATCTTACACATCGCAGCGGAACAACATATAATAGATAAATGAATAATCTTTAAACAAAGAACTATATCATTTTATACATACATCAATCATCAGAGTCAATATACAACTCAGTACAACAATGGACAGTTATATAACTTGTCCTCATACAGAATACACAGCGGAATAAATACTATCAGATACAAATACTACGTCTCGTCATCCAGCTTATCTCCAAAGCTCCAGAATATCCAGAATATCCTGATAATCTAACTCTAGACTGCCTGTGTGGAAATTGGTGGGCACCCAGAGTTTAGAAGGGAACAATAAACTCCGAGTCAGTCATGGTGACTGGTGTGAGATCGTAAAACAGTTTTATCTTTAAAACAACAAGAAGATTTAAAGTCAATTCGCAATGCTTTTGGAAAATGAAACTACCATAAGACCTCCCACCACACACACAATGCAAACGCAGACTTGGAGGAGATTTCTTCTTATGATAGTCAAAGATGCTTACTACGCAAAAATCAAATCATTTTTGATATTATTATTAGTGCATAGTGTAGAAAACATTTTGAAAGTATAATATTAATCTTAGCCAGCATAGGCATTCCGCACTTATGCCTACTATAGCTACTATGTTCAATAGCAGGTTACCGCCACATTCCATAGCAGGTAATACAACTAAAACCGTACAAGTCACGTATTGTTTCTTTGGATTTCCAACAAATGGTCAGGCTAAGGAACTTCCTTTTCCACGATGGGTACGTCCCTGGAATAGACGACCCGAGAACCTAACCGAATCTCTGCCAACACAAGGCCGGGTTACCTCTGCAAAAATAGGTAACTACTGACACGCGTATGCCATCCCCCGATCGTCACCGATCTTCCCGAGGATCCCCAATTTCCAACAAACCACATAGAAAAATAATGCAGTAACCACATAGGTTAAGTATCTGGGCTCCATACCATGATACCACCTTTATCCAGAAGGAATGACATACACTAAGGGGTGCTACTCCCTAGAACCTTGCCGCATTCTTCCTGTTTCGACCATTTCCGGGGTGTGAGGCTCGACGAAGTCTCGTCCACAAAGCTACGCTTTCTACAAAGCCCTGCTTCGGGTCAAACAAAATGATCAACCTATGATCACAAAGATATAAGATCAAACAAATGATCATATCACAAATGATCAAACACTGATCATTTCACAGCAACACTCAGTATGCCACGTTACCAAATTGGGACATATCGCTGATGAATTTCAACTACATAACCTCTGAGCTCGTACGTCTCAGAGAAGGGTGTTAAGCTAAGAGAATAAATTCTCCGCCACCAACAGATATGTATTTGAAAGAAATCAGCTTTATATCTCAAATTGTAACGTCAGACACACAATCCATACAAGTCTGTTCCGGGATCGAACAAAACCGAAGGCACTTCTCACGAAGCCCTTGCATATCCGGATAATTTTCAATCACGTCAGGACTTCCCGTCACTAAGGGTGATAAAACCTCTAAATCGGAGATCAGCCGATGTAGAGTAACTCGACGATAATCCTTCCGTTTTCAAAAATATCCGGTCTTCAACACCGGTCTTCGAATGCAATTCATAACGACGTATCACATATTCGGAATGGGTTATACGACCCCATGGTCCTTTCCCGGCTAACCCGAATAGTGAGCGATTATTTAAAAATAAGTGTGGCATTCAAATTCATCCAATTCACAACAAATATCATTCAAGGTAATTATTGATAGTCGGTTATTTAACTATCAATAAAGATGCGCAACATCATCAGATTCCAAATAATTTTCCAAAATTATTTCATCTTCAAAAATATCTTTACTAGATATAAAATTTCCACACTTTAAAAATAAATCAACGTTTATTTTTCTAAACAGTTTCCCTTTCCTTTATAAATTCCATAGTGAATTTATATTTCAAAATATCTACTGATATACGATTTCGAATCGATGTCAATATTCACTTCCAATTTATTTTTACAAAGATAAATTCTAAAACGTTTCATTTTATTTTGGAAAAGCATTTCCATACTTATTTAAAAATAAGTATTTCACAAATCATTTATTTTCAACACTTGGAAAATATTCGATATACTTAAATCAATACTAAGTATATATTCATTCTTTAAGGAAATCATTTACTATAACCACATTTATCTGAGTCAAAACGAATGTTGCGTAAAACATCGTTACGACGACTCGAAATCACTAGTATAGGGATTCAGAATTTAGATAGATGTGTAAATCCCAATACTATATAAAACATTTCCTTCCGGAAATCATTTACTATAACAACAGTGTTATAGTCCACCATTTCCTTAAATTTCTCGAAAACATCTATTTCGACAAGTACTGTTGAAATCTATGCTTTCGATTCATAATACATTTTAAATCTCATTTCTTTAAAATGTTTAACTTCATTTTTAAATATCATTTCTTCAAAAATAAATCCATTCTTACTTAACAACATATTCACTGTCCAAAATCGTGAATATAATTCCTTTAATAACCTTCTATATTTAATTTATCACATTCAATCTATTTCGAATTTATAAAACAACGTTTATAAATTCTATTTGTATTCATTTACATATTAACAAAATTCCTTTAAAATTTCATCACTTTGATTTATACAAAATCAAATTTTATAAATCTTCTATAAACTGCTTTTATTTCACAATGGTCCATTTAAACCAATTAAATAAATCCTTATCGATTTATTTAAATCTTTATTCCAAATTCGTAAATCTATTTCCACAATTTAAAAATAAATCAATATTTACTTTCACACCAATTTCCCTTATTTCAATTTAATTCATTTTCCAATTCTTCACTTTAACCCCAAAATCAGATTCCAAATTAATTTCTAATTCTACTTCAATACCAAATCAATTTCAATCTTCATTTCTAAATAAATTTCCCATCCCAACTCATTTTATATTGACTTTCCAAATTCGTTTCAATTTGCCAATTAAATTTATAGTTGGACTTCCAACTTATTTCCTTTTAAATAAATTCCCCTTAAAGAAAATAAATCTCTTTATCTTTTTCAAACTATTTAGAAATCCAAATTTTAATTAAATTCTTCAATTTAAAATCACTATTATACGAAATTCATTTACCTAACATTTTCACTTGATCCTGGAATTAATTCAATAAGATTTTAAAAATCAACCTTTATTCTTTTAAATTCTTTTCTTCAAATTTATTAAATTTCTAAAAAATCAATCCACTTAAAATTTTCTGCTTGAATTACCAAAAATTCAATTTCGTTTATTTTTGGAATCCAATGATATCAAACATCCATTCAGCTAAATTTTAGCTTTCAAGCAAATTCCAGACATCAATATGATCAATAACATCAATATAGTTATTCACAGATTCATATCACAGTAGAAATAAATCCAATCAATGTGAGGGGTCCAGTTGGATCCCTCCAACCTGTTTTCCTGCATCCAAAAACGTTAGCACAATACCAATTCCGCTCCAGTACGGAATTATCGCGGTATATGGGTTTTATAAAAATCCGCTTACTAACGGCGCAATAGGGTCTCATCCGCTATACGAGGCGGGAAATCATCAATCCAATATATACATATGCCAATATGTATATATTGCTATATATAGATATATATCCTATTATATCTAATATCCCAATCAATAGCAATCAACACAATCAATAACTGCAATTCAAAATATATTTTTGAGTGAGAAAAATCTCACCTTAGCTTTTAATTTGCCATCCATTTCCATTTCTTCTTTTGTTTTCTCGACTTTAACCTTGTATAAATAATTTATACACTCTATTAATATTTGAATAAATCAACAATAAATTACCATCTGTTAATTTATTTAAACGAATTATTTAATTTTATCGAATGATTTACTTAAACAAATTTTTTTATTAACTATTCAAATTGACCGAACAATTCATTTCTATTTCTTTTTATCTGTATTTTTATTTGAAACACATTTCGATTATCCAACGCTTTTATTTCAAACCAATTTCTTTTAATAAATTTGCTTAACTAGAAATTTACTTTAAAACTAAATTCCCCTTTAAAAATTTCTAAGTAAAAATAAAAATAAGTTAAAACAAATTAGTCTCCTTAATATATTATTTAAAATTGTGGCTATGTACTTTTCCCTATTTAAGAACCACATATTATATAAAATAGTCTATATAGATTTCCTAACAACCTAATTTATCTAAACTGTCAAATGCTTTAAAATTCTTATTATCATATAATTTTCTCAAAACCTTTAATCTGTTTCTAGTTTTTATCTATATAGGGTAAAGCTAAACAGCAAGACTGACATATATTTCATTACATTTTTAAATACTAAGAATGAAATGTTATATCTATAAACTAAAATAGATATATCCAGAAATATAATCCTATACCTCGACAGCGCCATCTCAACGATCTGCCCAGCGCACTAGGCAATGACTCGAACGCGAGACCTCCATCTTCTTCACGCGCTACCCTCCAGAGCCGACAATGACGAGATACTCTCCTCGATCGTGATACCCTACTCGACGACCCACATCAAGTCGTCGTCGCCGCCATGTCACGCGAAGTCATCGCGATCTGGAATCACGACCCATCGATCTCGCGGCTCTGCTCAATACGACATCGTGATACCCTGCTAAACTCGAGCGCAACCCAAAGAAACCCTACCCAAATCGATTGATGCTGCGATACCCTAGACAGCCTGCGAGTTGCTCACGTCCAGGCTTCACTCGTTCATCGCGCGACTGGATTTTAGGTCGCGATTTGATTTAGGCTTCTAGGGATGGGAAGGAAGAGAAACTCGTTGGTTTCGATTTTGAACGGATTCGAATTTAAGATTTTTGAACGAGGATGTGAAGGATGAGGGGGGTACAAGCGACCATTCTTTTGATTACTGTCGCCATTTCATTAGTTTATATTTTTGTTTGATTGCTGAGAAATTTGAAAGATGGAAGGGAAAGTATGGTACGGGGGAGACAATAAAGGGGCGGGTTGTACGAGTTGTTTGTGGGAGTTGAATAATATATTCTTTAAATTTTCTCGCTATAGACACCATCGCGTATATCCATCGTACAACCACACGTCAACTCCGAATGCCACGAAATTTGAAATCCGATAATAATACACTATTACGGACCCAATGGAACTAGTTTCGTCGAATTCCGAGACTGCGCCTCGGACGGCTATTTTCCAATATAAATTCGAACGATTAAATTTCAAACTGAACAATTCACTCCCAAATTCGATTCTGAAACTTCTATTATTTTCAGAATTATCCATACGAATTTTCAAAGCCTTTGAAATATTTTTCTTCAGCTTATGATTGAAGATTTAAATTTTTATTCACCTTACAATAGATTAAATTTTATAATCTAATCGTCAAATTCAAAGTTATTTCGGGGATTCAAATTAAATCATCGTTCAAATATTTAAAATTAATTAAATATTTTCAATTTAATTTGGTCAAAATTCTGGGTCGTTACACAAGGAATTAGCCGAAAGAATAACTGTTGAATCAAAAGGGGCATTAAATCCATCTAGGATAATAATTGAAGGATATTTGCAATAATCCCATTCCCTAGCAGGAGGACTATCATGACTATATATTAATATAATGTGATATGTTCGAATTTCCTTAAGAAGTTTTTCTTTGTATTCGACAAGAAAATCGAAATGAAGGCGAGGATGTTCCTTGTAAAGTCTCTAAGAAAGCAGTCTCTGGCTAATTTTGAATATTTCAAAAGCGAAGCCTTTTCTAGATAATCTCTTCTTAGTTTAACATACTTGCTTAAATAGTCTCTAGAAACTAGGCTGCTTAGGAAACATTTATTCTATGATAACATAATAAAATGCAACTAAGTATAAAAGGAAGCTAGAATAAGAAATTTACAAGTTGATTTTATTAAAAAATTATAAGTGTTCATCTGATTCATAAAAAATTGACTTTTTGAATAACTCTAAAACAAATTTCTCCTTATAATATTTAATTTTTTCAAGAGGCAACTCATGAGGAGTCGATTTGACTTGTGGTAAATTTCAGCAGGCTCTCGAATGTGGATCAAATCCAAATTCATCCAAATATCTCTTGGGTAAACGCCTAAGTAGATCCTACTAAAATCACCTAAGTATGAAAAATCTAAAATTAGGTGTCTACAATAGGCTTTGTATAGGAAGTCTACAAGGATGTTCCTCTCTTCAACCAACATCCAAAAGAGCGTAATTAACTCTCGATTCTCTTTCAAAAGGTTATCATATCGAAAGTGTGCCCTCCTCAGTCATGGGGTAGCTTCTTGATCTTTGAAAAACGCTAACACTGCCGCACTTTTGTTAAGCCTATGGTACTTGTCGGAGAGGGTATTGTATTCTTTTAACTGCTTACCTAACTCTCTATACAAGCCATTTATTTCTGCTTATTCTCTTTCAAGCTTGGTTTTATAAAGGTTAATGGATTTCCTTCTTATCTAAAATAAAAGATGCAAACTATTATTATCTTGGAAATGGAAGCCATTTAGACAAGGAATCCCATACATGAGAAATGGGGATTTTAGTCTGAGAGACCTACTTTCTCTCTCTTTGTTCTTTAACATTGATGTTCACAGTCTCTTCTTGAAGGTCAGAAGGCTCTGGGGGTTCAAGTGGGCTTCCTTCATGGATACCTAGATCAAGGTTGAAATTTTCTGAATCCCCGGTAAGGTCATCATCGTCTTTTTCGTGAACATCTGTGCGACCACCTCCATTACCACCTAAACTCTGACCTCTATCTTCGTTATCATCATTGTTATCATCATCATCATCACTATTATCATTATCATCATCCTCATTGCTGCCTTCTTCCTCGACGGCTTCATCTTTATTGTCTTTATCATCATAATCATAATCTACTTCGAAGGAAGGAACTTCGAAAGATAAGATTTTGAAGGCATCAATCCCTTGTCTTTCAGGGACTTCAACTCCTTACTCCATTTCTTTGACTTTGTCCATAAATCTATTGACAAGAGCAGGGTCGAGTGAAGGAAAGCTCAAATTTAGGCATTTCTCAATATTGTTGACATAGGCAAGCATCAGGGCGTCTTCATAAGAGTTTACAATGATGTCATCGAGGGAAGTATTTAGAAATTGTGGCACCCATTACATAACATCAGAGATAGTATTGATAGCCAACTTTAGAGAATTTTTCTTTTTCTCCAACTTTTTCATGAGAGTGGAATGTTTAGCCACCGTTTGAGCTTTTTCGTCTACAGACTCTTTCAAAGCCAATTTCAAGGCTAGATTTTCATCAGCTAGAAGCTAATGTGATTTTCTTTCCTTGGAAATAATAGACTTCGATTGAGGAAGAGAGGCTCTTAATCTCTCCAGTTCCATCATAGCTTTAATTTTACCAGCAGATAAGGTGATGGCTTGGCTGTTCAAGTTTGAAGTTTCCTCTCGAAGCCTGGATGTTTCAACGGAAGATTTTAATGTGTTTTCTTGCAGAGAGAGCCAGCTTTTGGAAATCTAAGAGGAAAAGTATGATGCAAGTCAGCATTCAGAGAGAAACAATAAAAAGAAGGATAAATAATGTAAAATGTACCAGAAGTTGTTATTCTATTAGAGATCGACAGTGACCCGCCGGGTCAGGAATGGAAGAAGCTGGGTGAATAGAAGCAAAGGATGAATAGTTCAAGATAGATTGAGCTATCTTTTAAAAATCACTTGTTAGCAGGGGTGGCGTTGGTCTAGAAGGGTTCAACTCCTGGGAGGAAGTTGAATTTCCTAAGTCTTTTTGCATATGCTCAATGACGTGAGGAGAGCAGGAAACAACGATGTGAGATAATGGATCGTCCTTTAAGGGAGTCATCTTGGGTTGATCAATAGAAGCTTCAACAATTGGACTCTCCAAAATTTTGCCCATATCAATACTCTCACCCTCTTCTAGTGGTGGAGAATCTGGAACTTCAACAATTTTGGCCTTCTTGAGGGATGGACCCGCAACAGCCACCTTGTCCGGTTTTCTTTTAGCAATCATCTTTGACCTAGCAATGGCCTAAGTCAAAGGTGATGCACGAGATGTAGAGGTTAAGATAGCTGGATCACGTGTGATTGGTTCAACCTGAGGAGCGATTGCTGAAGATTCAAAAAAATACAAGTCAGTAAAGTTATTTAAGAAGTAACACAACAAAAAATTTCAAGTATTGTGTTTAAGCCTACCAGATCGGGGCAAATTGGAGACATAGGGGAGAAGTTCTTCGGATCATCCAAAGATAAGAAGCGTTTGCTCCGAGAAGTGTGTTGAACTAGGGGAGGTTGACCAAGTACCCTTTGACCAGCAGGTAGGAGAGAATGCTTTTGAAGTTTTGAGGGATTCAACAGAGTGAGCCTATTTCCAATGCTACTCGAAGCAGCAATCAATAGCTTGAGAGTTTTCTTATCCTCTTCATTTAGATCATTAGCAGAAGGACCTGACAAAGAAGCATAGATTAGCAAAAGAAAGTAACTATAAAGATAAAGACTGTGATCAACTTACGAGGGGAAGGGAAGACTTCACTGACATTGGGAAACCATTTGACGAAGAAGAATTGCATTTCCTAATCTCTAAATTTGTTTACCTCCTCGAAAATTAGCTTTTTGGGGGGATTAGCTCTAAAAATTTGGTTATTCAGGTTGCCAAGTTTAACTAATCGAACTAGATAGTTCAGTACTTCAGCATTTAGTGACAAAATCCCTGACTCCAAAGCCATAAGTTCCAAGAATAGAATATATGTATACACATTAGGAGATAGCTGGATGGGAGCAATGCCCAGGTAGGTCAAGAATTTGGTCAAGAAATTCGGGAAAGGCAGGAAGCCACCGTGCTTAATATGGATAGCAGTATAGGCGAAGAATCCTTTAGGAGGACTCTAAATGGTGTCGCTATCGCTTGGGGGAATGCTTTCTACCCCAGTGATGCTGAAGTCATTTAGAATAGCGTCCACCTCATCTTAGGAGGATATTAAAGAATGTTTGGAAACTTCTTCAATCTTCTTTGGAGAAGATTCCATCACCGGTACTATATCGTTTTCTAGTTTCTGAGAGGTCTTTTTCACGCCCATGATTCTTCCAGGTGAAATCATTTCAGTAAAAGGTTATAATTTGTTATATTATTAACATTTTTCAAGGATATTGAAAACCTATTACAACAATTCAAATATCAACCAAAATATGAAATTTCATATCCTTGAAAGAATGTTAGAGTTAGTTTAGAAAAATGAAATTCGTTGAGCTTCCAACAGTGTTGAAAGGGAAAATGGAATAGGAACTCCAACAAATACCCTTCGACAATGTCGAAAGCCCAGGAAAAATTATTATTGAAAGAAGTAGTTAAAGCCTACACAACTAGTTTGAATATAAATATACACTAACAACATTTAATAAACAAGACAAATAAACTTTTCGACACCATCAAAACCCATGAACTTTTTTTTACTAAGAGAATGTGAATGTTATCGAAACCCTATATGCCAATTGAGTCGAAAGGTTTGGGTTTGAGAAATATCAATATTAATGAAAAGGCTTTGGGACTTTTCGACAATATTTGCATAAAATGATGGTCAAATCCCAATTAGTTACAAAGGATGTCGAGAAAGTCGAAAGGAGTATATAGTTTCGAAGGCATTCCAACAACCAAACTTGATTCAATATAGTAGGTTTTGATCAAGTCAAAAGGTTTGATTTGATTCTCAACTTAAACAAAATATCTTTTCCTCAATCTAATTTATGAAAAGAAGAATGAATTTCTAACTTCCAACATCTCCTAAAATAAAGTAAAATTAGGCATGTACTAGAGGTTTCGAAACCTATAAAATAAAAATTATGCTTTCGAAAGTATGTATTATGTAATCATTTAGTGAAGCACATTAGCCAACTTCTTCGAAAGGTATCGGAATATACTAAAGAAAACTTATGCTTTCGAAGAAGTCCACTTCATATTAACTACATCAACGCTTTCAACGATATCAATTAAGAGATAGACGCTGGACTTCCTTTCGATCCCATCGAAAGAGGTTGGAGAAGCAAAACAAAGTTAGCCGTCTTAAACCCTTTCGAAGGGGTAGAAAGGTAAAATTACAAAGTCAAGTTGCGATTCATACGGCTTAAACTTCTCTATGAAGTAACTAAAAAAACCTTTCTTCCCCAAATTCAATTTTAACCTAATACTTCAAAAAAAAACTTAAATTATCTTTATGAAATTAGAACGGTAATTCAAATGCAAACCTAACGAATTTTGAAATAAAAATTTAGTGTGGAAAGTTGGTTCGAAAAGCAGGATAATAAGAACTTACTTTGAATTCGAGCTTCTGTTTACTGGAAATAGGAGTTTATTAAGAAATTAAGAATTTTAATTCTTGCTGGAAGTTTCTTTCAATCGTAGGTAAATGAAAGAGGGGAAGAATGAAGCGTGATTTATAAGAAAAGTCAGCATGAAGAATATACCGTACGATCAAATTTAAATAAACGGCCAGGATTTATGGAAGAATATGAAAAGGCAGGAAATCTCAATGCTAAAGTAAAGAGGAGTATCGAAGCAGATGACTGGAAAATTCAAAGGCATCCTTTCGCAAGGGGGGCAAGTGTGACCACCGATTCTCACTTCAACCTTGTCGAAACCAAAATAAATAGAAGAGGAGGATGTATAAGAGATGATGGCATCAACAAAGCTTTTTGAAGGAGTCGAAGGATGCTACAGCCAAAAGTCATATGTGTCACAAGCTTTTGAAGGGGTCGAAAAGATCGAAAGCACTCTTTCGCTTCAAGTGCTTCCTTTCAAAACAAATGCTTTCACCTGCATGAAGACGTTTCGAATAAGTTGAGAAATATCTATCGAATGTAGCAAATAAAAGCTACTCACATGCACGGCAAACCTTTCGAAACCGAAGGTTTCGCCTTCATTCAAATCACTCAGAAAGATGTTTTGTTAGAGCAACCCCTTCGAAAGCATAATTAAACCTTTTGAACTGGTCGAAACCATTTATAACTAAATGGGGTTCCGCATCAATCCGCAAGTATGTTTTCGGAAGTTACCTTCTACATTGAAACCTACAGTATTTCAATACCTTCGAAACCCCAAAGATGTACCTGTTGACAGAGTCGGAAGCTCATGTCCCTTCTTACTTGCAACAACAAAGCAACAAAGGATGGAAAGGCGCACCTACCCCTTTCGATGAAGACAAAAGCACTCAAGTCCATTCAGATGAAAATGTAGAAGAATCCCCAAACGTTGACGACAATGAAAGGTCTATAAGGCCATCTTTCGACTAGGTCAAAAGCACTGAGTTGAAAGGTGCCAACTCGCACCTATAAATAAGACCCTAGGGTTCTGGTTTAGGGGATCCAAATTCATTCACTCTATTCTTGTACTTTATTAAATTTGTAAACCCTAATTTTGAAATCAAATTGGGTACTTGATCAACTTGTACAACATTAGCTTAATGAAAGCAAGATTATGATACTTTTGAATATGCAGATGTTTTGAAACTCTTAGTGGATTCAGTTATGATCTGTTTGTGTCGAATTAGTCGAGGGGTCATCTTTTAAATGAGTAAAAACTCATAGCTCAACTAATATTCTTAAAGTTTTAGCTCTTAACCTCAAGATACCAAAAGGTAACCTTTCGAGTGAGACCTTTACCTCAACCTATTTCCTTAGATTTATAGGACAAAACCCAAGCCATTAAAGAGGCCATCTTTCGACGAAGTCGAAACCTATCCATTTAAACCATATCCTCGAATCATTAGAGCCAACCTTTGGGACATCACAACTATTTCGAAAGGGGGTTTCAAAAGGATAATTAAACCAACTAAGCAAGATTGAAAGACTTAAAAGAAAGGGATATAGGAATTTCGACTAAGTCGAAAGGTTGAATAAAGAGAAGTTTTTACTGTGACGACCTATTCAAAAGGTAGATAAAAGGGAGTAATAAGATTCTAACTACCTCTACTTAATCAAAAAAGGGGTTTTGAAGGAGACTACTACACTTAAAACTCTACTTTGGGGTGTTGATAAGTTTTCTTGTTAACACTATCTTTGCGGGAGATATTTTGGCTATTGAAGATGTGAAGTCGGGTCTTTTATCTGAGGACTTGAGTGATCAGATGAAGGAGATGGGTGAAGGTAGAGGAGGAAGTAGTAGTCAAGGCCTATTTGCTGAGAGAGGGAGAGAGGAGAAGAAGAATTGGAATTCTAGGGGGCATTCCAAATCCAGAAAGCGGTAATAATTATAGAGGAAAGTCTAAGGATGGAAAGTGCCACCATTGTAAGAAACTAGGCCATTGAAAAAAAGACTGTATGGATTGGAAGAAGAAGAAGGAAGAAGATAGTTCTTCATCATTTGCGGTGGAGAAAGTAGTATCTGATGATGCGTTATTTGCAGTGGTGTTAGATGTATCAAACCATTGGGTGCTTGATTCAGGGGCGTCTTTTCATATGACGCCTAATAAGGATAACTTATGTTCTTTAGTCGATAGAGAGAGAAGTGCAATCCTTATGGGTAATGCTGCTAGTTTTAGAGCCATAGGAGAAGGTATAGTGCAGATTAGGATGTTTGACGGAGTGATACACACTTTGAAAGGTGTCCGGTATGTTCTGGGTCTTCGGAAGTCCTTGATTTCTTTGGGGCAGTTGGCATCCATGGGGTGCAAGGTCACTTTAGAGAAGGATGGTTTGAAGGTTTCGAGGGGTGCTCTTGTTTTTATGAAGGGAGATGTGTTTCAAAATCTATATTTGCTTAAGAGGACCACAGTTCTTGGAGAGTCATGTGTTGGAGTTGATAGCTCTCATGCTTTGGATGCCACTAGACTTTAGCATCTCAGGTTGGATCATATTTCTGAGAATGGCTTAGAACTGCTTCATGGACGGAAGATGATCAAAGGCGACTTTTACAAGTTGGATTTTTGCCAGGAGTGTGTGTTAGGTAAGCAGACTAAGGTATCCTTTGGAGTGAGACTCCATAGATTAGAGAGGGTACTTGATTATGTTCAAACAAATGTTTGGGGACCAGTTGCTACTGCTTCCGCTGGGGAAGCAAATTTTTTTATCTCTTTTATTGATGATTTTTCTTGGAAAGTTTGGGTGTATGTGATAAAGGCCAAATTAGAGAGCTTTGAGAAGTTTAAGGCTTGGAAGGTGCTTGTTGAGAACCAATCTGGTTCTAAGTTGAAGGCGCTAAGATCTGATAACGGCGGTGAGTTTGTCTTTGGGGAGTTCCTCAACTTTCATTGACAGCATGACATTGAGAGACATTTCACTACACCAGGTGATTCGCAATCCAATGGGATTTCTAAGAGGATGAATAGGACTTTACTTGAGAAGGCTCGTTGCTTGGGATTGACAGCGGGCTTATTTAGAGGCTTTTGGGCTGAGGCATTATCAACTGCGGCGCATATTATTAATTGGATTTCGTGCTTAGCCATAGAAGGGAAGATTTTAAAAGAGAAGTGGAGAGGTAAAGCCGTGTACCTTGGTTATTTTCGTATTTTTGGTTGTCCTGTGTATGTTCGCCATACAGGTGATGATAAGTTGGAGACTGGAGCATACAAGGACATCCTCTTGGGATACGCAAATGGTATCAAAGGGCATCTAATTTGGCACCCTGTTGATAGGAAGATCGTTCATTCTAGACATGTTATTTTTGATGAGTCGGTAATGTTAAATCCTAAGAAAGACTTACCTACCACATTGGATGTTTCTGTTAGGCCTAAGGAGATGGAAGAGGTTCTTATTTTATAGCCTAGTAGTAGAGTTATTGATGTTGTTGAGAGTGAGATAGATGCAATTGATATGACATCATAGAGTAGTCTATATGTGCCGTCTAGTAGTGTTGGTGATGTGCATGAGACTAGAGGAAGTTCAGTTCAAGGTGAAGCTGAAAGGAGTTTAGGTGAAGTTGTACCTACACAGGCCAGTCGTAGGACTATTAGGTCGCCTGAGAGATATGGTGATTGGCAGTATGCAAACCGTAGCCTTAGTGATCAGTTTGATCTTGCCCTACATATGGTTCATGAGGAGCCGCTTGATCTTAATGAAGCTTTGAAGTCATGTAACAGTTCGAAGTAGATGTGCGCTATGGAAGAGGAGTTAGAGTCGTTGAAGAAGAACAAGACTTGGGATTTGGTACCTCCTCCTCAAGGAAGCCGAGCCATAGGTTGCAAGTGGGTGTTCAAGATAAAGGATGATGGAAGATACAAGGATAGACTTGTTGCTAAAGGGTTTTCACAGAGGAAGGGATTGGAGTATGATGAGATTTTTTCTCCTATAGTGAGATACACCTCCATCCGTATTTTGCTTGCTATAGTTGCCACTCATTACTTGGAGTTGGAGAAACTTGATGTGAAGATCGCTTTCGTGCATGGAGACTTGAATGAGACCATTTACATGAAGCAGCCAAATAGATATGTCGTTGATGGAAAAGACAATTGGGTTTGCAAGCTAAAGAAGTCATTGTATGGACTTAAGCAGTCGCCTAGACAGTGGTACAAGAGGTTTGACTCTTTTATACTTTCACTTGGTTTTGATCGTAGCACCAAAGATTCTTATGTGTACTTCAAGCATTTGAAGAATGGTTATTGGGTGTATTTACTCTTGTATGTGGATGATATGTTGATTGTTTCCATGGATAAGCTGAAATTGATAGTTTGAAGTTGAAGCTTAATGTGGAATTCGAGATGAAAGACTTTGGAGGAACAAGGAAGATTTTGAGTATGTAAATCCAAAGGTATAGGAAGCTTGGATTTTGAGGCTCACTCAAAAGGAATATATTCTGAAAGTGTTTGCTCGGTTTAGCATGGAAGGAGCAAAGGCAATTAGCACACCCATTCCTTTGCACATACATCTTTCTAGTATAGGCTCTCCAATCTCGGAGAAGGACAAGGCTTACATGGAGAAGGTTCCATATGTGAGTGCAATTCGTAGTCTGATGTATGCCATGGTTTGCACTAGGCCTGATATTGCATAGGCAGTTGGATTGATGAGTAGATTCATGTCAAATCTAGAAAAGATGCATTGGGAGGCAGTGAAGTATATTTTCAGATATTTTAGAGGGACTCCAGACCATGGGCTTGTCTTTGGTGGCAGAGATAGAGATTTCAAGTTGGTTGGATTTTGTGATTTTGACTATATCGATGATAGAGATCGAAGGAAGTCAACCTCAGGTTATGTGTTCACCATTGGTGGGACAGCTATTAGTTGAAGAGCAAGATTGCAGACGATTATGGCTTTATCTACTATAGAGGCAGAGCTTATAGTTGCGGTTGAAGCGGCTAAGGAGGCGCTTTACTTGAAGCGTTTGTTGTGTGACTTGGGCTTCGTATGTGAAGGTATAGAAGTGAATTGTGATAGCCAAAGTGCAATTCACTTAGTTGAAAATCTGGCTTTCTGCTCAAGGACGAAGCATATTGAGGTGAGAGAGTCGTTTCTTGTCTCTATGGATGAAGAGAAGCTTGTACGTCTTCAGTATCAAGTCGTTACCCATTGTAAAGTTCGAGCATTGCTCGAACTTTATTCGCTTAATGAAGTGCTAGGTGCCACATGGTGGCATGGGGGAGAGTGAGTTGGTAAATGGAAACATTTGTTTTCGTTGTGGAGATTGATAGGTTCTACTTGGAGAGAGTACTTTCAACACTTTGTGAGCGGGCAGTGGCCTTGTCGGATTTCGTTGATAAAGTGCAATGGGTGATGGCTATGCCCAAGCTTATTGAGAAAGTAGCTGCGGTGTCTTGTCCGAGAGCTACTTGGAGTAAGAGGATGCAGGAGGAGTTGATAGGCTTGCGGGGAAATACAGTATCAAGGTGGTGGTTGTAAGATTTCAGTGATACAATATTTCCAATTGCAGAAGATTTGAAAGATATTTGAAATAATTACTCAAATATATATTGCCTCTTTTATAGCATTAAAGAGAGTAATAAATAACCTACGCGTGAAGAAGAATTATTTTAGGAGATTGAAATAATCAATTAATTCTGTAATTAGTTGATTAAAGAAGGAATCTTATCAAGCGCATGTAAATTAGGGGAAACCGGAAAACCAAACGGATAAATGTTTCCGGTATGAATAGAAGAGCTAATGAGACATTGATTTATAATCATAAATCAATTACTTCAACCCCAAATAATAATCTCTATATAAAGACAGAGATTAGCATGAATAGAATTATCTTTCTCAGTTGTATTTCTTATTCTTCTTCTCATTATCAATCTTGTAAAATTTTCTCCTTTTAGAAAATAATAAAACTTTCTCTCCTCAAGTGGATGTACACTACTTTGCGGTAGTGGAACCACTATAAATAACGTGTGTTATTTTCTTTTATTGTTTGATCTATGATTGCTTTTAGCTGGTGACTATCTGTTATTTGTTTTGTATCACCATCAATTCGGTTCTATTTGTTTTTCCGCAAGGTTGGATTTTTTGTTCCTAAGGCGATCTTGAAGGATTTTTCCCCAACGGTTCCTTCACGAGAAGATCGTATATCGGCTGATACTCTGGCTTGCAGCGAACGATGCATGAAGTTGGATCGATATAGCATTACTGAGATTACAAAATTATCTTTCGATAGCAATTTTTAAAAAGATTTGAAAATGTTGGACTGTGATGGTGCAGCAGCAAGTGTATTGAAACAGAAACGTGGGTGTTGCAAGGACGTCTTTGAAATTGAGTTACTAGGCTTTATATGTATTACATATTTGAATTTTTGTTTAAATTTGTAGTTAAATTTGAATCTGATTTTGCATTATTAATTTTGAACTATTAACTTAATTTTTGAGTATTAATTAATAATTAATAATTACTGCAAATATAAAATAATCACTTTACATTAATAATTACTGCAAATAATTACTTCACGTTCGGTCTTTATTCAATTTTTTGTACGCAAATGTCACAGCTTCTGGACTTTAATCTCTGGCCTTAATCTTATTTATCTTCGAAGGCATCCTTTATACATAATCATTAATCGGAGTAGAAATCCTCCAATACTTTTGTGTCATATATTCATTGTAGCAACCGTTGGGTGATAAAGAGCCAATCCTAACACTTTTACATGGCTGTTAATTGCAGTGAACTCCTCTGATATATCCTAGTCTTTTGTAACTTTGTTTGATCAGTGTGAGTGCCAATGATAGCAGACAAAAGTTATCACGTACACACATCATTCCTTTATAATCCACAAATCAGACCTCCCACCCACACATTATAATCAATGGCATCCGCAACTTGTTCATCATCACCTATCTCACTCTCCAACCGTCCCTCATCCCACTCCTCCCCTTCTCTAACTTCGTTCATCCTCAACCTCCGCTCCTCCTCCTTCTCCTCCTCCCACTTCACATCCCCGTCATCTCTTTCTCTTGCACTACTTCACCACATCAAACCTACCTTCATCACCTCAGCTCCAAAATGCACCATCAAAGCTTCTTCCACTACTGCAACAAACAAGAAGAAGGTCCTCATTGTAAACACCAACAGCGGGGGCCATGCAGTCATTGGCTTCTACTTCGCCAAGGACTTACTTTCTTCTGGCCATGATGTCACTGTCCTCACTGTTGGGGATGAGTCTTCCGATAAGATGAAGAAGCCTCCTTTTACCAGATTTCACGAGCTGGTCACTGCTGGTGGAAGCACTGTTTGGGGCAGTCCTAATGATGTCAGGACTGCTGTCGGAGGCCACAAGTTTGATGTTGTCTTGGATAACAATGGCAAGGATTTGGATACTGTCAAGTATACGCCCTTTTCTTTTCTTTTTTTAAATTCAATAATAAAGTACTTCGAGCTAACGAAGTACGCTTTCATTCTGAGAGAAATTTATTCACAAACTCATTTTGGATATGATTTTTGTACGTCTGTTTTTGTTCATGATAATAATTATTGCAGGCCTGTGGCAGACTGGGCGAAATCATCAGGAGCTGAACAGTTTTTATACATCAGCAGTGCTGGGATCTACAAACCAACGGATGAAGTTCCTCATGTTGAAGGGGTATATGAACCTAGTTTTTCTTATATTACACCATTGAAATATTTATAGTTACTTATGAAATGATTTCCTCTTGTATCTCAAGTGATTAAATCACAGTCATACATCATAATTATTTAATTGATGTGTGGAACTTACAAAAAATAAAATTACAAATGATGATAATACTAAAAATCAATGATTGAGATATAGTTGACAGGTGAAGATGACTAGAATGGATACAAGGAATAAGTGTCCACCTACTTGAATTTCACTTATTTTTAAATGTACATTTTTGTCAAATGATTATATTTTAGTACACATTTCCTCTTGTAGTTCTTGGATTATGCTTAATTTTTCTCTTTTTTTTTTGTTTGAAATAATAAAAATAACAAGCTTTTTATGGAGTTATTTTTCCTTTGGTTTTAAAGAAAAGGTTTTTATGGAGTTCTACAGTTCACATCTACGATATTCCAAATTCACTCTCAACTTTCTCTGTTCTTCCATCTCTATACATAACAGTACAATTTTGCCATAAAACAATGAAACGCATATAACTGCAGGATCCAGTTAAGGCAGAAGCGAGTCATGTCCCAGTGGAAAAATACATTTCAGATCTATCCTTCTCTAGCTGTGCAATATTTCGCCCACAGTACATGATAGGTTCTGGAAACAACAAAGACTGTGAAGAGTGGTTCTTCGATCGTAAGTTCTTCATGCATCAAATGTCTTATTGTTGGACAATGTTCACTTTGTCTGGATGCTTAAAGGCTAATTCAATGTCATGATTGTGATAAAATGGATGCAGGGATAGTCCGTGATAGGGCAGTGCCAATTCCAGGATCAGGAATGCAACTGACCAACATTTCACATGTGAGAGATTTATCGAGCATGCTATCACAAGCAGTTGGAAATCCAGCAGCCGCAGCTGGAAAAATATTCAACTGTGTGAGCGACCGTGCTGTCACTCTAGATGGATTTGCTAGGCTGTGCGCAAAAGCTGCTGGCAAAGAAGTTAAAATCATTCATTATGACCCTAAGGCTGTTGGAGTTGAAGCAAAGAAAGCGTTTCCTTTTCGTACAATGGTAATTGAATAAATCAAGCTCATTCTCATGCTTGGTGTGATATTACAATGCATTTTTGTACGATGATGTTGTTTATTGATTTTATTGATGGTTTAATGCAGCATTTCTATGCGGAGCCAAGAGCAGCCAAGGAGATATTGGGGTGGACGAGCAGTACTGAACTTGCTGTGGATTTGGTAGAACGGTTTGAAGAGTATCTGAAGATAGGAAGAGATAAAAAGGATATGAAATTTGACATCGATGATAAGATATTGGAGGCTGCTAAAATAGTGCAAGTAGCTGTATGAGTTACATTGATTAATATGATAAAAGAATTGGTTGTTTTGTATGAGTCGATTATTTTTCTACTGAATGACACTGAAATTCAAAATGCTTCCCTTTTTCTTAATATTGTATCATATTTATATTCTCAATGATGAGTAGCATTCTTGAGATACATCACCTATTATTTTTATTTTTATTTTCCTAATCAATTTTCTTCCATATTTCACTCCATCTATAAACATTTCAGAAGTAATCAACAAGTTCCTCTTTTTTTACTCGGTCAATTAATTGCTTAATCAATACCTCTCGATAGTTTTCTCTTAAAATTCCTTCAATCACTCACCATCACGTAAGGGGGTCCGGAAGGAGAGGAGCTCCTCGTTGGAAAAATGTAATATCTCATCTGCATTTGAATTTGAATTTGAATTCAAATGCCAACATTATAACTGTTGGGGGTGTCTATCCGTTTTCGACAAACATCGTCAATAGTCGTTCTCCTTATTATATATAAAACACAACAACCATCTTTTATTCTTGTTCTCGCATTCCAAAACCTTAAAAGCATCATCGGTATAAATCGAGTGTCTTTATGATCTATGCAAGTGTTCACAACTTGCGCAAATAATCTTCATTGTATCATGAAAGAAGGATTTTGTTCTATCATGTGTGATTTGTGAAGGGGAAAATATTTTTTTAGAGAACGTGACGAATCGTGCTTTGGAACAATAGTTCTATTCAATCATTCAATAGTTTTAAAAATGTCTTCCGTAGAAGATCATTCATTTTCCAGAACAACAGTGCAATCAGTTCAAGTGATGAACCAGGATCTCACCCGCCTTGAACAATTCAATGAGAAATTGTACTTCTTCTCGTTCTTCCTCACTACCATTGGTCTAAACCATATCATAAGTGATGACATAGAACTAGTTCGTTAAGATAGTGCTCCCGATTCAGAGAATCAACACAGAGAGTTGAAGGAAGTAAGGCAGAAGCAAAAGAATGAAGACTTTCCTAGAGTAAACACTCAATGCACTTTCGACTCGGTATACAATGTACATGGCGATATTGATGGTGCAAAGGCTTTATGGATGATTATGGATGTCAAGTATCCCATCAAGTAATCAGAAATTTCTAATAAGTAATTATATTGATTATAAGATAAATAATTATAAGATGAATAATAAACCTGTTGTATCCCAATCTCATGAATTATATCTCATTGTTAAGAAGATTAAATATATTAAAATAGAACTTCCTGAAGCATTTTAAATTAATGTTCTAGTTGCCATTGTTTTATATGGTTACTATTTTACTATCAGTCAATCAATGTGTGCAATATTTGAATAATGTAAATATTTTATATTATGCTTCTTTTAATCTTTGATATTGATTTTATATGCTACTCTTCCAAATTTCCGTAATCTAGCGTGAAACATCAATCTGGTTAGTACATATTTTTCATATTCTTTAACCAATGAGATGAAATAAGTTCACGTGGAGCTTTACTTTTTTCTTCTTGGTCTTGTCATACACCGATAGCTTATTTGGAACGGTTTTGAAGAACCAAAGAACTTCGCTCAAAAGAATTTTGTTTCATTACGTAATGTTTTTGAAGAAGCCGATATCCGTAGATTCTATCTTATATTATTACTAATTTCAATTATGTCAGAACTAAATGCAATAACTTATAGGCAACAAATCAAATGCATAACCCACAAAGACACCACCTACTAACTTCTAACCCAACTTGGTTTAATCTCTAAGAGTAATCAAAGTCATCTTAATTAAGTATGCACACAATTTTAGATAATTAAAGTGGGTTTGTTGAAATATATTACAACATCCGCATTTCAAGACCAGAAAATCAATGCTAATCATCTACAGTAATCGTTGGAATTATTTTCAAGCGATAAAATTAGATTCATTTTTTTCACAACAATGTTAAATCGAGCAACTAAAAACTTTTTCATTACACAATTATTTTACAATGTTTTTCTCAAATTATTCCTACGCTGGACAAATGTGATATACATAAATAATAAAAATGTGCGACACATGAGGATATTGAGATGTTATACAAACTTATTTATAATCAGCCACAAACTGTGGCTTTACATAGAAAGCAACATAACACAACATTCTAAATAGATAATATATACTGCATGCATCATCTTAGGAAGCTTTATTCACACACGCGAAAGCAAACATGTACTACATCATAAACCCAGTCTACTCAAATAAGTACCTATGAGTTTATAAGTAAAATAAAATAAACAGCACGAGTAAGATATAAATTCTATTATAAATAATATTAATCTCTATATAACGAAATACATAGTGAGACCATGCTGTAAAACGAAATGAGTTTCCCCTCACTAATATTTGGAACAACATGGATAACATAGTATATAACACTAACTTCAATATAGGATTCATATAAATTTGACTGTTTGCAAGTTAAGGAGGATATCACTCAGTCCTTATCCTACCCCATTTTATACTCATCACTTATGTTCATTTTTAGGAATTCAAGTCGAAAAATACTGATACAAGCCCATACCATTTAGTTGGCATCGGTTAGTAGTTAACAATCTTTCACCTAAATTTATTTTGATATTTCAGTTTATTAGTATCATCAACTGTTTCATTCAGATTAATTAATTTAATTAATGTAATGACACTAATCAATGTCATCTAGTTCACTTGGGGGCCACATTAGTCAAGGTAGGATTAACCTTCTAAAGAGGTGAATGCAAACAACAATACCATATTATACTTAGTGTCCCTACTAAACCAACAACTTCTCATGATCCCAAAACATTTGATATCTCGTTGCGCAATTTTTCATTATAAAAGGGTTATTACATCCTCTTAGATTTTCATGACCTCTCGAATGCAAAACTACTCACTCGATAGTCATACAACTATATCCACTATTATAACAACTTCATTAGTTATTAGATATCAATCCTAATGTCATCCCATTGACGATCCCAAATCAGATGAGTGTTATACAATATTTTGGATAAACTATAATAGCCGTGCATCCAATTCATTTACAATATATCAAACTAAATAAAACATGGGAACCTTTCATTAAGGTTATGATATTATTTTACTACAATAGTCCGATCACCAATGTATCAGTCGGTCATATGGGAGCCATTTAAACATTTGTTTAATTTAGATTAATTAAACATATACCGGCCGTTTCGCAACCCCCGAAGGCGGAAAATTTGCAACGGCTCTTAGCCGTTGCTATTAAGCAACGGTTAAAATCCGTTGCAAAATCTTATAATACGGCTCATAGCCGTTCTAAATTTTGGAACGGCTCTTACGCGTACTACATTTTAGTACAGCCTTCCATACCCCCGTTCCCAACTTGCTACGCCCTATTCTATCATTATCCACTCCGATAAAAAAAACGATAGATCCAGATCAAGATCCACTTCGTCCATCATTTACGTGCTTCTTCGTTCAAATCTACCGCCTCGTGCTCACATCTTCTCAATCGACTTGGAAGCTCTTCGCTCTCCTGTAGGTCCGCCTTCGTGCTCAGGTCATTCTGTTTAGGGGTTTGAAAGTTTATTAGGTAACTTTTTTTTCGTTGGTTTTCGAATAAAATCAATAAATGTAAATCGAGCTTATCTATTTTTGACATCAAGGTTTTTTTTCGCACCCAAATCGAGCTGAAATTCGCAGATTGAAATCTTTCCCCCTTCTTTTTTTTCTTTTGGTTATTGGAATCGGTTCGATTACACGCGCGGGTTGCTGTGATGGTTGGAGAATTGGTCGCGGGTCTGATTGGAGTCACGGTGGTTGGCGAGTGGTGATTAGTTTGGGAATAAGTGTTGTGCTAGAGTATAATGTATTGAACTGGATGTTAAAAGCGGGGTTACCAACAGCTGCATGGAACATTAGGTGGGATAGAAGACAAAATCTGACCAGTGCATCTACCGCAGAACTGTAATAGTGGACTGACTGCAAAACTAACAGAGGAGGAACAGAACGAGAGCAGGGTAACGTGAGCAAACAGTTGGGAGATCACATAACATGGACCAAGGCAGTCAGAAAAGTGGGAAGATCGGTAAGGCAAGAAAGAACAAGAATCAATTGTGCATGTGCAGTAATGAGAGCGAAGACCGAAGGAGCATGAGCTAATAAGATAGCGTACGGCAGCTGCATATAACAGTGAGGAGAAAAATGTGTGTAGTACTCTCAGTTGAGAAGAAGGGGCTGCTCCGACCTTGTGTTCAGGGGATCCATGAATAAGTGAAAGTTGCACACAATGCATTTGGGGTGACCTTCCCATTCGGGGTTCTTTCTGCTTCCCTTAATAGATTTTGAAATGATGAATTTCCAGTTGATTTGTCAAACATAAAATAGTTCCTCTTAGTGCAAAAAAAGAATTTTTGGTTGATTTCTTAATTGATTTTTTCATGTACTTAGCGTTAATGAGTTACCATAATTCTGAAAGAGTAAAATGAAATACCATAATGAGTTATCATAATTTTACCGTGAGTTACTACAGTTTTTACAAGTAAATACGTGTTTGTACCAAAAATGGGCACAACACTCTTCGGAAGTCTTTGAAGAGATAAAAGTGAAGAATGAAAATTAAAACAGTGGATTATCTAACAAAAACTCCAAATAATAGATAGTAAATTGCAAAGACAAGCGATTTAGAGTGGTTCGGCTTTGTAGCCTACGTCCACTATGAAGTTTGATGATTTTATTGCTCGATACTTGAAGATTACAGTAGTTAATAATGCAATACAACTGAATTCAAATGCTAAGTGTCAATCTAAAGCAGCGGCGGTGTTCTGGAGTAAATTTGGCAGAATCTGGGCGCTCTTCAGTACTTAGAATTATCCGACCCCTTTTCTGAATGACCAGGGGCTCTATTTATAGGTGTAGGAGGCTGATATTTCGCCTAAAATGAGGGGAGACCAGTTCTGGTACGTCAGGGGGCCCACATGGCCAAAATCTGGAGATCCGGGCCCACTTTGGGATCGATTCGACCCTTGGTTCGAATCGATCAAGAAATCATCCAATCGAGCTGAAATTTGGTGTGTACATTCTTCATCATGTGTTTGAGCTTCTGTGAAAATTTCATGAGATTTGGACTTGTAGAACTCGAGTTATGATCGATTCAAGTTGGTGTTTTTCGTATTCTGGAGTCGTTCGAATCGATATGCTCGAATCGATCCTCCTGCTCGTGGAGATGGTGACGTGGTGCGCTTTCTTCGCATCGGTCCGCTTTGCATTCCGCATTGACTGGGTCGAATCCACGACTTGGATTCGAAGATGATGGAGTCGAGGTAATGGATTCGAAGGACCCCTTCCTTCGAATCGATGAGACTAATGTTCGTTCGAATCGATTCAGACTCGTAGTTATGGACCGGTTCGAAGTTGTCTTGGCCTGGGGATTCGAATGCATGGATTCGAAGGTTCCTTCCTTCGATGGATTCGAACTATGGTGTACGTGAGGGTGGATTCGAACTCAAGGCACATGAAGACTTGCTTGATGTAGTCGAACGTAGTGAATGCCTTGATGGATTCGAAGCTACCGGTTCCGCCTGATGGAGTCGAAGCAATGGAGAGCTGATGGAGTCGAAGCAAATGGAAGTTCGATGGATTCGAACTGGTCCCTGGCCAATCGATTCGAACCAAGGGTGGCCTACTCCATCTTTTGTCGACGATATCTTGAGCATACGAACTCGGATTGACTTGAAACTTGGATCGTTGGTTCCCACGGCTTTGCTTGACGTGCCTTATCAATTGTAGCCCGATCCGGACTTGAACAAATCTCATCGATATCCGTAGCGATCCTTACGCGTAACCGACTTCCGAGGCGATCTGTCACCGGTATCTAGCCAAGTCCTTGGTGTCACGGCCTTGCCAAAAGGTGGGATAACATTTGCCCCCCAAAGTACGTCTTGTGTAAACATGACGTGCTTTGAAAAGCTACAGTCCCTTGTTGAACAATGATCACATGCTTTGTCGAAAAATTGTCTTCTTTGCTGTCGTAATCAATCGTTGTATGATCATGATTGACTGTTAGGCTTTTGAGTCATGACGAGATGAACATTTGACTCCTGTTGATGATAAAGACCAAAACATTAGTCAAAAATTACGCGCATGCGTGTATTTTCTTGACCTTGGTTAACGTTGCGTGATCGCAAGTTGTTGTCCGTTCGGTTTGCTATCGAAATCTGCATCGGTCCTCTCCTGGACCGATTTGAGATTTGAGTTAAAACACTGCTTTTATGATTGTCTGTGATCACCCTCTCGTACTGATCCTCTCCTGAATCGGTACAAGAGTGGACAAGCAATTTTTATATGGGAACGATTCGCCCATTTGACCGGCGGTATTTAATGGATGCGAAGCAATGTTTCTGGATCCGCCTCGAGTTGATGGTTTCGAAGTGGACACTTCGAATCGATGGGGCGTAGTGACCCAGGTTCATCTTCTGTCGACAGCTTCGAATCGATGGTTCTTCCAATCGACACTGTGTGGATTCGATGCTTGGATGGATTCGCAATTGAGGGATTCGAACTTGGCTGTTCGAATCGATGGAGTCGAACGTCCCCCCTAGCTCCTCTGACGCCGTGCTTCGAGTCGATGCTGCGGATTCGAAGGAAAAGTCTCGAAGTCGTCTGGTGTAGATATTCGAGTCCGAGTCGACGAGGTCGCCTGGTCAGCTTCGAATCGATTTAGACTCGTAGTGATCGATTCGAAGACACTGCTTCGAATCGATGGGCTAGACCCGTTATTCCCGGTTGCGCTTGACCGGGAGACGAATGGTCTCGTTTCCCCTATATATACCGGGGTCCTGTTCACTTTTAACTTTTTACTTTTTACTGTTACGAGAGCTCCTTCTTCGAATCGATTTCTCCTAGGCCAGGACAAACGTGCTTTCCTCAAAACGATCGATCCTTTCCACGCCTTCACTCGAAATCAAAACAGGTATTCAATGGATCGATTCGAGATGAGAAGAATAAACTATTCTCGCCTTAGAAATTCTCTAAGGAGTGACAAGATCTGAATGAAGTGGGTCGACTCGAAGGAGTCGAGGAGTGATGTCTTTTGGGTTCCAGCGATTAGAGTGTCGTTTCCTGTTGCTTTGCATTGATCTAGGAACAAACGATCTTCGAATCGATTCCATGGGCAAGGTTTCGAATCGATGACTTGAAGGAAAAGGGCATCGATTCGATCGATTCGGAGTAATGCTATCTAGATCGATTCGAAGGAACCGAACATTGATCGATTCGAAGTAACTTGGAGCTCACGGATTCGAAGGGCTCCTCCATCATAAGGTTACACCGAGTCGAACCATGTGGATTCGAAGCGCCTGGAATCAAACTTCATCGATTCGACCCTCATCAATTCGTGTCGATGGATTCGAAGGCCTTCATCCCCTGAGACCATTGTTCTTATGATTTGCTCCATCATCCGAACAACGACCAACTTCAGGTTGTACTCCGACGAACATAATGGACTTTAGCATACTTGACTCCGACGAGCTTCGGCCTTGCATAATCGAACTTGACCAACAGATTTGAACCTGAATTTCCTTTGAAGCTCGTCGATGGAACTATGACTTAACCAATAATACAACTGATTTATACTTGAAGTTGGTCCGTAGCGTTTGGACGGTGCGGAAATGACGGTCAGCGATGACGGTCATTTTCTTTCTCAAATTCCCAAGTTACGTTGTACGAACATCTCGCTTCATTCTGTTAAATTTGCTCGAGTGATGTACAATACTTGCACTGCACGACACGTTCACACACACTACACTGGGGCATGCACGGGCTTGTTCATGAACTTAATGTTGCTTTCTAATGAGTTAGCTAATTATGGAATCTTCGAGCTCTCAACAACAAGAGGTACAGAGCTCGACTCCTCCGGTGCTTGAGATTCCCGATATCCCTGCCGATATAATCGATCCAGCTCCAGATGAATTGCCGGAGGCGATATTTATTGAGGACCCTGTTGACTCGGTTCAGTCCAACATTTCTGAATCCTTATTGGGACGAATATGCCTAAAGCATAACATATCTCTTGGTGACGTACTATTGCCCAGCACCACCGATAGACCGCACAATCCGCCTGAAGGATACACAGCATTCTACCGTCATGCTTGTGCGGCTGGAACTCTTCCTCCCTTCAATCAATATATCAGAAGGATGCTATCATATTTAGGGATCGCCCCTTCACAACTTCATCCCAACGGGCACGCGTTGCTGAATAGTGTCTTCGTAATATTTATGGACTGCCTTTTTCGCCCGCCGAGGCCCTCCGAGATCAGACACATATTTAACTTCAAGAGCAGGGGTGATAGCCCGTCGTTTACATTTTTGGAGGCAGTTAGAAATTGCCAAGTTGTAGTTGGAGCTTGGACGCGCCTGAGCTATTTCAAGAATGAATGGTTCTACGTTCGGTGCCCTCCGGGTTTCGCTAGGCGATGGTTGTCTAGACGTAAGCGCCTTAACCTGTTTCTTTGACCAATAGCTCTTCGGTGTTAAAATTGACATTTCATTCCTTTTTCAGCTATTATCTCTAGGCCCGATGGAGGGCGTTTCAAGGGTACCGTCCGGAGTCTTCAAGAAGTCCCAAGTGAGCTGAGGCATATTGACTCGGTGCTGAACGACTACAACTTAAGAGTTCTGGGTTTGATCGACATTAATCAAAGCATAGTTGTTGAGGGATTTTCAAAGTCCGTCTCCAAGAAGGAAAATAGGAAGAAACCCAAGAAGAGAAAAGCGAAGAGGTCACTCGGGATCAGAATAATCGAGGCGAGTGACGAAGAAAGAACCCAGACGGATTCAGAGCCAATGGCTGACCTTTCGGGAAACTTGGAGGAATCGGGAGAAAAACGGAAAGGCAAGGCCGCCGTTTCCAAAAAACTTAAGTCAAAGGGGGGAAAATCTGTAGATGTGTTTCTTCCCGCTTCCGGAGTTATGATTTCTGAGGCCGCCCCTTCTCATTCGAGAGATTCTCTCAAAGGGCTTGACGATATTCCTATCCCAGATTATATATCGATCTCTCATAATCCTGGGTTGGAGGAATTACAAGATGTCCTAAATATGAACGAGCCCTTTCCTTTAAGTGCGGTCCACACTTCCGGTCGGTTTGGGGGTTTACACATTTACACACACTTCCACGGCACTTCATGACTTCTGCATAGTAAACATTGCTTTATGGGATTTTAATCCGTAATTCTTTCTTATCGCAGGTGAGATGTCAGGACGTGGCTCCACTCTAGATAGGCTTCGGAATGTGCGTCAATCTTCTCCATTTTATGATTCCCGTAGGAGAGAGACAGATAGGGATCATGGTCGAGGCTACTCGAGTCAAGAACGTTATGATAGAGACAGAGATTACTCGCGTAACCGTTCTGGCTATGATTACTCTGATAGAGACCGGGGATACCAGCACCGACCCCGATCTCGTTCTCCTCCGCCCCCCAGGGCTCCAGTAGACCTCCCAGGGCCATCTCATCAGCAACAGTTGCCTTCTCAATCTTCTCGGCCTGACGCTCAACGGCCAAGAGTGGAACCAACGGCAGCCGCTATAATTGAACAAGTTCCGGCTGAGTTGACAAGCGAGGGAGCTGCTAAACTCGCCCAAATGAAAAACGACTACCCGGAAATTTGCATGGATGGCTATATCTTCCCTCCTAACTTCAAAAGAATCCCTCCGGAAGCCGAGACCACTGCTCATAATTACATCCACGACTTCTATGCTCAGTACAAGGAGTGGTATAAGGCAGCCGTGAAGGCTTCTAGAGTAGCTTTCGACAGGGCGAAAGTCATTGCTGAACGTGATGTTGACATTGCAAAGCAGAAACGCATCATTCAAGTTCTTCAATCCGAAGTGGAAACGTCCCGAAAGTCAGAGCTTGAAACACTTAAGAAACACGAGGATGTCGTGGCCAAATTAGCGAGGATGCAGCAAGAACATTGCGCCACAGTGGAAGAGATGGGCCATCGTAATACCACCGTTGCAGCTGAGCGAGACTTAGCCGTTAAAGAGCTGAACGAGCTCAAGGCCAAATTCGCTGAAATGGTGAAGGAGAAGGACGATGCGAACGCTACTGCTCAAGAGGCTTGCGACCAAGCAGTATCCCTCAGGGCCGAACTTGCTGCGGCGGCGGTCAAGGCTAAGTCTGTGGAAGCGGAGATTCAGGAAAAAATCTTGGAGGAGAGGTCTAGGCTAGATGCTGAGTTTGACGATCTCTTAGTCACGTATAATGCTAATGTGCTGGAACACAGAAATCTAGCGTGGCTGGGAGATGACTCCATGATCTTGTATAATGCCTGGACCCGGCTGGTGAATGAGAAGAGAGCAGCGCATCCAGATGGAGCACTTGACGACTTTGAACTGGAGATGCGTCTGCTTACTGAGGATGAGAGGAAGACCCTTCATGAGGTGGTAATCTCTATGGCGAAAGAAAAACTCGGTGTCCAATCATTAGAGACAGGCGAAGGTTCGGGGACCGTGCATCACGAGGCAAGTGTTGGAGCCGTAATCCCAACATTGCCCGAAACCACTGGTGCGGTAGACCCCCAATCTGTTCCTGCATATAATCCTGACCAACCGTTATTATCTTCCGCCGATGATTCCACCCATGTTTCGGTCCAGACTAAGGAAGGTATTTGAACGCTTCTCGTAGTTTAGTTGTGAAGGACTTTAAGCAACATACTTGGCTAACAATCTTCGTTTTGTCGTATTTCAGTGACCGAAGTTATAGTTTCTGCGCCCCTTGCTTTATCAGTTCCTCATCAAACACAAGGGGTAGTTTTTTCTGAAGCCATCACGACTTCTACTTTGATTGGCGAGGAGGGAGATGCAAATATGTTTTCTTTCAGCGCTCAGATGATTGAGGAGCTTCTCAATGAACCCATCGATCCCTCTGCCAACCCGTCCGATGTTGTGAATGAGGCTGCTCCGGCCGCTAGTTTATCTATGCCAGCCATTGGCACATCTGATGCGGCCCAAGCATCTCGTGAGGACGACGTTTTAGCTGAGATTGCTGCCGAGATGACAGCAGGGAATGTTGGTTCTAGTCCGCCCGGGCCCGCCCCGTTAATGGTGATTTCGCCGGGTGGTACTGTATTGATCGAGACCACTCCTGTCCCTCCTCCTGCTACTACTCCTATGCCTTCAACTCGTCCTCCTAGAAGGACTTCCGTTGCTTCCAGCTCTGAGGAAGATGTCGACATTATATCGCTGCCGGAGGGCAAGCCTGAAAAGAGCAAGCGATTGAGGAAGAAATCGGACAGCGGATCAGGTGGAGCTACTCCGAAGAAGAAGATAAGGAAGAAGAAAGAATGAACTTCTTTCTCTAAATCTCTGTTGCGTAGGGTAGCATTTTGTTGATTTTTCTATAGCCGTGTATAGATGTGGATTCGGCTCCCACTAGCAGAATTTTTCATAAACACTTTGTAATCAGATTCTTTTTGTTGATAATGGAAATGAAAATCTATTCCCTTTCTGTCTTCAACTTGTTATGTGTTATGGTCCTGCCCCCTGTATTGGGGAGAAGTGTGGAGTTGACGTATGTTTATACCCCGTCTCGCGCTCCGGAGTTCGGAGTAGGATGAATGTTTATACTCCGTCTCGCACTCTGGGAGTACGGAGTTAGATGAATGATTATACTCCGTCTCGCGCTCCGGGAGCACGGAGTTGGAAGAATGTTTATACTCCGCCTCGCACTCTGGGAGCACGGAGTTAGAAGAATGTTTATACTCCGCCTCGCACTCTGGGAGCACGGAGTTAAGTAAAAAGCTTGTACCCAGCTCGCGCTCTCGGAGTACTCTGGGGTTTAGGAAAAATGTTTATACTCCGCCTCGCACTCTGGGAGTACGGAGTTAGATGTGAGTTTATACTCCGCCTCGCGCTCTGGGAGCACGGAGTTTAGTAAAACGTTTATACTCCGCCTCGCACTCTGGGAGTACGGAGTTAGATGAGAGTTTATACTCCGCCTCGCGCTCTGGGAGCATGGAGTTTAGTAAAATGTTTATACTCCGCCTCGCACTCTGGGAGTACGGAGTTAGATGAGAGTTTATACTCCGCCTCGCGCTCTGGGAGCACGGAGTTTAGTAAAATGTTTATACTCCGCCTCGCACTCTGGGAGTACGGAGTTGAATGAAGGGTTGTCGTGTATCAACCCATTTTCGTGGCCTGATGTGATGGCGTGCCCCCGAGCTCGGGTTTCATTTAGCGAGTGGTTGATTGCTTCACAGCCACTCCCTACTTGAATAAATTCCACTGTGTGATGGAACTTAACTCTTCGTGCATCGTGATGTTGTACATTGTATTTAATGAATCACAGCTCTGGCTCGAAGAGATGGCATTTTATTGCTGAAATAAGAAAATATGGCATTTCAGTTGCCTTATTACAAATTCTAATTTCGAAATGCAAAAGTAAATTGCTGAATAAAAAACATAATGAAATAAATAAAGCCTGTCATATGTAATAGCGACGGAGACTCTCGCTGTTCCAGGCTCTCGGTAAAACTAGACCGTCCACGGTTGATAGTTTGAATGTGCCATCTCCAAGTCGTTGCGTAATCACGTACGGTCCTTCCCAATTTGGTTTCATGTGTGAAGGAACCGGGTATACTCTCTTGAGGACCAGATCACCGAGATCAAAGGTTCGGGGGCGAACTTTGGTGTTATATAATCGGGCGACCCGACTTCGGTAAGCGGCCGCTCTTAAATCAGCTTCTTCTCGTTTCTCGTCCAACAGATCCAAAGACTCAGCGAGTAATATAGCGTTTGTTTTCGGATCGTAATAAGTTACGCGGTGAGAAAATACTTCTGTCTCAACTGGAATGACGGCCTCCGAGCCATAGGATAAGGAAAATGGGGTGTGTCCAGTCGCGGTCTTGTGAGTTGTTCGATAGGCCCATAATGCCATAGGAAGTTCATCGACCCATTTGCCCCCAGCCTTTTCCAGTCGTTTCTTTAAGATGGATTTGATAACTTTGTTAACAGCTTCAACCTGACCGTTTTCTTGTGGATGTGCAACTGCAGAGAACTTTTTATGAATATGAAATCGTTGGCAGAAACTCTTGAACTCTGAACTTTCGAATTGGGTCCCGTTATCGGTGATGATGGTGTGCGGGAGTCCAAATCGGCAAATGATATTGCGGACCACAAAGTTTATCACTTTCTTTGATGTAATCGTTGCAAGAGCTTCAGCCTCGGCCCATTTTGTGAAGTAGTCAACTGCGACGATGGCATATTTCGCACCACCTTTTGCCAGAGGTAAAGCGCCAATGATATCGATGCCCCACATAGCGAACGGCCAGGGACTGACCATTTGAGTTAACTCGGTAGGCGGGGCTCTTGGAATTCGAGCGTGTTTTTGGCACTTGTCGCACTTTCTGGCGTAATTGGCTGCATCTCGATTCACTGTCGGCCAGTAATATCCATATCGGAGTATTTTCTTAGCAAGTACTTGTCCACCGGTGTGGTCGCCGCATTCTCCCTCGTGCACATCATGTAACACTCGTTTGACTTCGTCGTGAGCGATACACCGGAGAAGTGGAACAGAATAACCTTTTCTATACATGATCCCGTCCTGAATGATGAACCGCGAAGCTTTTCGTAGAATTTGCCTTTTCTCATTTCGGTGTTCAGGCAATATCCCATCCTCAATGTAATTTCGATACGGAGTCATCCATGATTCTCTACTGGGAAAGGTCTCTAACACATCATTCGTTTTGATTTGATCGATGCTTGGGAAAGGCAACGTTTCGACCGGGACGAGTCCCATTTGCTGTGCTTCACCTGTGCTGGCCAACTTTGCCAATGAATCGGCCTTTTGGTTGCGATCTCGTGGTATGTAGTAAATAGCATAATAATCAAACTGATCCAGCGCTTCCTGAACTCGGGCTAGATAAGCAGCTAACCTTCGATCTCTCGCTTGATATTCTCCCCGTACCTGACATACAACCAACTGTGAATCACAATAAACTTCTATAGCGATAATTTTCAGATCTCTGGCAAGCTTTAACCCAGCCAACAGGGCTTCATACTCGGCTTCATTGTTGGTTGCGTGAAAATCAAACTTCAAAGCATAACATATGGATCGACCTTCGGGGGTTTCTAGTACAACTCCAGCGCCTGAACATCGATCGTTTGATGCACCATCTGTATAGAGTTTCCAGACATATTCAGGAGACTCGCTGGTTTCAGGTAATTCGTCAGGAACAGTAAATTCAGCTATGAAGTCAGCTAGGACTTGCCCTTGAATGGCTCTCCGCGGAGCATAAGTAATGTCGAATTGGCTCAGTTCAATATTCCACTTGAGTAACCTTCCAGACGTCTCAGGCCGCGTGAGGACCTGTCGTAATGGCTGATCGGTATACACAGTAAGCAGATGTGCTTGGAAATAAGGACGAAGCTTTCTCGAGGCAATGACCAAGCAGTAAGCCAGTTTCTCCAACCTGGGGTAATTTCTCTCAGCTCCGGTCAATCTTTTACTGACATAATAGACCGGTTTCTGCACTCGATCTTCTTCCCGGACCAAAGCAGCACTGATCGCATGCTCCGATACCGCCAGATAAAGGTATAATTGTTCGTGATCAATTGGTTTCGACAAGATCGGTGGCGTAGAGAGATGCTGAACCAGCGATCGGAATGCGCCTTCACATTCCGTGGTCCATTCAAAGTTTCGTTTCCCTTTCCGGATTAGATCAAAGAAAGGAATGCATTTATCAGTGGATTTCGAGATGAACCTGCTTAGCGCTGCTACCTTCCCGTTGAGACTCTGGACTTGCTTTATGGTCTTCGGGGTTTGCAAATTCCTTATTGCCCAGATCTTTTCGGGGTTTGCTTCTATCCCACGGGCGTTGACGATGAACCCTAGTGTTATCCCACCTTTTGGCAAGGCCGTGACACCAAGGACTTGGCTAGATACCGGTGACAGATCGCCTCGGAAGTCGGTTACGCGTAAGGATCGCTACGGATATCGATGAGATTTGTTCAAGTCCAGATCGGGCTACAATTGATAAGGCACGTCAAGCAAAGCCGTGGGAACCAACGATCCAAGTTTCAAGTCAATCCGAGTTCGTATGCTCAAGATATCGTCGACAAAAGATGGAGTAGGCCACCCTTGGTTCGAATCGATTGGCCAGGGACCAGTTCGAATCCATCGAACTTCCATTTTCTTCGACTCCATCAGCTCTCCATTGCTTCGACTCCATCAGGCGGAACCGGTAGCTTCGAATCCATCAAGGCATTCACTACGTTCGACTACATCAAGCAAGTCTTCATGTGCCTTGAGTTCGAATCCACCCTCACGTACACCATAGTTCGAATCCATCGAAGGAAGGAACCTTCGAATCCATGCATTCGAATCCCCAGGCCAAGACAACTTCGAACCGGTCCATAACTACGAGTCTGAATCGATTCGAACGAACATTAGTCTCATCGATTCGAAGGAAGGGGTCCTTCGAATCCATTACCTCGACTCCATCATCTTCGAATCCAAGTCGTGGATTCGACCCAGTCAATGCGGAATGCAAAGCGGACCGATGCGAAGAAAGCGCACCACGTCACCATCTCCACGAGCAGGAGGATCGATTCGAACGAATCGATTCGAGCATATCGATTCGAACGACTCCAGAATACGAAAAACACCAACTTGAATCGATCATAACTCGAGTTCTACAAGTCCAAATCCCATGAAATTTTCACAGAAGCTCAAACACATGATGAAGAATGTACACACCAAATTTCAGCTCGATTGGATGATTTCTTGATCGATTCGAACCAAGGGTCGAATCGATCCCAAAGTGGGCCCGGATCTCCAGATTTCGGCCATGTGGGCCCCCTGACGTACCAGAACTGGTCTCCCCTCATTTTAGGCGAAATATCAGCCTCCTACACCTATAAATAGAGCCCCTGGTCATTCAGAAAAGGGGTCGGATAATTCTAAGTACTGAAGAGCGCCCAGATTCTGCCAAATTTACTCCAGAACACCGCCGCTGCTTTAGATTGACACTTAGCATTTGAATTCAGTTGTATTGCATTATTAACTACTGTAATCTTCAAGTATCGAGCAATAAAATCATCAAACTTCATAGTGGACGTAGGCTACAAAGCCGAACCACTCTAAATCGCTTGTCTTTGCAATTTACTATCTATTATTTGGAGTTTTTGTTAGATAATCCACTGTTTTAATTTTCATTCTTCACTTTTATCTCTTCAAAGACTTTCGAAGAGTGTTGTGCCCATTTTTGGTACAAACACTTTGGTGCTTTCACCGAGAATAAACCAGCTTTTTCTCCTGCTCCTTGGATCTACCATCGATACCGGATTGCACAAATCCAAGAGGAAGATCCAGATCTTCGATTCACAGTCCTTCCATTCTACTCAGATTTGCATAAAATCTAGGAAAAGGATTCATCGTTCAAAATGGTTAGCACGAGAACCACTTCTGCCGCTCCAGGACAAGAAGGTAGGGATGGACAAAATCCTGCTCAACAGCAGCCACCCAACCAAGACAACACTGCCCACTCGGATCCGTCTGGGGCGGTCACTAGACAAGAATTTCAGATGTTACTCCAAGAGTTGACTCAGAGTCGGCAACAGTTAGCCGAACAGTTGCGAGCTAATATTGAGTTGACAAATCAACTGAATCGCCAGGGCCGTAGGAGGTCCAGGAGGGATGATGTTTCCCGCTCACCCACTGAAAGTTCTGCCTCATCTGACTATCATCGTAGATCTACCCGTCCCCGATTAGACGGAGATTATGCTCAGACTACGGGATATCAGCCCGCCCTGACTGTCGGGCAATTGAGGGTAGGACCATCAACTAGCTTCCAGGCTGGGCCATCAGCACGAGGTGGCCGCACTCCACAATATACTACGGACAATCATGTCACAGCTGCAACAGCAGAAACAAGGGTCGATACCCGATATCTTCCAGATTCGGGTAATCAACAGCAAGGACGTACTTCTGAACCATACGTCCCGGAAGACGCTGAGCCGAGGAGGCGAAACTTGGACCGTCGACAGCGCCCGGTCCAAACTCGCATTGTGGAACCCGACCACACCTTAGCTCAGCATGCTCAAAAATGTAGCAATGCCAGACATCTCGACTATGATACGTCAGATGATCCGTGAAAGCCAAGGACTTACCAATGACGATTGGGGAATTTCTCGAAGCCATACTCCTTTCACGGACGAGATACTATACGCTGAACCTCCTCGGCGATTCAGAATGCCAACTCTCCCTATGTACGAAGGAAGTTCTGATCCCAATCAGCACATACTGAAATACGAATGGTCAATGAGCGCCGCAAGGGCCGACGATGCAGTGAAATGCCGCAGCTTCCCCATTTCACTGGGAGGAATTGCAACAATGTGGTTTACAAGACTACCTCCAAGATCTATTTCGTCATTTGACCAGTTAGCTAAGAAATTTGTTGAACAGTTCCGTATGCATGTTGCCAGACCCAAAGATGTTAACACCCTGTCCAATGTTACCCAGGCTCGTGGGGAAACATTAAGGCGTTACTTGGAGAGATTCCATGCGGCATGCGTGGAAATTAGTAATCCCAACGACAACTCGATTTTAATGGCATTGACAAAGGGAATTGATCCCGATTCTGAATTTGGAAACTGGTTAGCCGGAAAACCCCCCGCATCGTTGGACCGTTTCTACTCCAAAGCCGCTCAATTCTTACGGCAAGAGGACGCGAAACAGTCTAGGAAGCAGGACGATGCGAAACCCGGAAGTGAGGGAATACAAAGCAATGTCGCAGTTAAACAGTCCGGTGACAATTCCGGAAAAGTCCAGTTAAACATACAGAACAAACAAACTCAGCCAAGAGGTGGCAATGGTCAGAACAAGAAGAGAGACCCGAATCCAGGCCCACGGCGTAGGGCTCCGATGTTTGAAAGTTATACACCGTTAAACACATCACTGGAAAATGTGTACCTGCAAACCTGCAACACAGAACAGTATAAGAAACCCGCTCCGAAGCGGTCATCAGAGAGGCAGATTCAGACGGGAAAGTTTTGTAGGTTTCATGAAAGCTATGGCCACAATACTAATGACTGTCGCCATTTGCAAGATCTCATAGAAAAGCTGATCAGGGAGAGGAAGTTAGATCAATTCGTGCGGGCGCCACAGTCTGGTGGTGCGGGCCCATCGAATCCAAACCGTGCGCAAGATCAGGAAAGACAAGAGGAACCCGCTCGTACAGGCGGGAGGTTAGTTATCAATACCATAAGTGGTGGTCCTCATCCAGCGGACAGGAGCTGGAGGGAAAAGGAGTCGTATGCTAGCTCTATCAGGCATGCGAGCTTCGAATGCTGCAGTAATTGTGAGGATGGAACCCCGGCTAAGCAACAAAAAACGATGTCTGACGATATCATATTCAGAAGTAGAGATGCTGACAAAATCGAAGCCCCAACGATTGATCCACTGGTCATATCTGCCCAGGTTGGTCCTGCTTGGATGAAGAGGATCCTGGTTGACAGTGGGAGTTCTGTAAACATTCTATTCAAGCGAGCTTACGACTTAATGAAAATGGAAGCAAAGGACCTGAAACCCTGCCAATCCCGAGTTCATGGCTTCAATGGCAGTGCAACAATACCTATTGGAATAGTGGAACTACCAGTGGAACTGGGGATCGGAGAGCGCAGGAGAGTCCGACTGCTGCAATTCGTTGTTCTTGACATTGCTTCACCGTACAACGCATTCCTGGGTCGACCAGCCCTTGCTGAATTCAGGGCAGCCATTGCCCCGTGGTGTTTGACTTTAAAATTCCCAACCGATCATGGTATAGGAATCGTTCAAGGAGATCAGGCAGCAGGAAGAGCCTGTTATGTTGCTGAATTGCGAGAAGCACAGAAGAAGGAGAAAGGAAAGGGCGTAGAGGAATCTCTCTGCGTCCGTCTTACTGATAATTGACAGCTAACGCCTGGGCCCCGGCCCGGGCACCACTACCAATTCCTTAGAGATCTTGACCCTAGAGATAGCGAAGATAAAGATGAAGTAGAAGAGAATCAAGCGTCTCCAGCCGAACTGACTGTGGACGTCCCGGTCAGTGAGGATGACGACTCGAAAGTACTAAAAGTTGGATCTCAACTGGGAAAACAGATACAACAGGAATTGGTTGAATTTCTTCAGGCGAATCTTGATGTCTTTGCCTGGACGCACTCCGACATGTGCGGAATCTCACCGAACATTGCAAGTCACTCTTTGAATATAGACCCGCGACATGTTCCGGTCAAGCAAAAGAGGCGTGGTATGGATCCGGAGAGATCTGCCGCCCTTAAAGAAGAAATTGACAAATTGCATTCAAATGGTTTCATCCGAGATGCTCTATACCCAGAGTGGGTGTCAAATCCGGTAATGGTTCGGAAACCGAACGGGAAATGGAGAACTTGTGTCGACTACTCTGATTTAAACAAAGCCTGTCCAAAAGATAGTTTTCCACTTCCCCGAATCGACCAACTCGTTGACTCAACTGCAGGTCACGAATTGTTATCCTTTATGGATGCTTATTCCGGTTATAATCAAATACCCATGCATCTACCCGATCAAGAACATACTAGTTTCGTAACCGATCTGGGACTCTACTGTTACAGAGTCATGCCCTTTGGTTTAAAGAATGCCGGAGCAACTTACCAACGCTTGGTTAATCGAATGTTCGCTGATCAGATCGGGAAGACCATGGAAGTCTATGTGGATGACATGTTAGTTAAGTCCCGATTTTCCACAGATCACGTCAAGGATTTAAATTCAATGTTCTGCATCTTGCGTGAATACGGAATGAAGCTTAACCCGTTAAAGTGCCACTTTGGCGTCGCATCCGGAAATTTTCTAGGGTTCATCGTCAACGCCCGTGGGATAGAAGCAAACCCCGAAAAGATCTGGGCAATAAGGAATTTGCAAACCCCGAAGACCATAAAGCAAGTCCAGAGTCTCAACGGGAAGGTAGCAGCGCTAAGCAGGTTCATCTCGAAATCCACTGATAAATGCATTCCTTTCTTTGATCTAATCCGGAAAGGGAAACGAAACTTTGAATGGACCACGGAATGTGAAGGCGCATTCCGATCGTTGGTTCAGCATCTCTCTACGCCACTGATCTTGTCGAAACCAATTGATCACGAACAATTATACCTTTATCTGGCGGTATCGGAGCATGCGATCAGTGCTGCTTTGGTCCGGGAAGAAGATCGAGTGCAGAAACCGGTCTATTATGTCAGTAAAAGATTGACCGGAGCTGAGAGAAATTACCCCAGGTTGGAGAAACTGGCTTACTGCTTGGTCATTGCCTCGAGAAAGCTTCGTCCTTATTTCCAAGCACATCCGCTTACTGTGTATACCGATCAGCCGTTACGACAGGTCCTCACGCGGCCTGAGACGTCTGGAAGGTTACTCAAGTGGAATATTGAACTGAGCCAATTCGACATTACTTATGCTCCGCGGAGAGCCATTCAAGGGCAAGTCCTAGCTGACTTCATAGCTGAATTTACTGTTCCTGACGAATTACCTGAAACCAGCGAGTCTCCTGAATATGTCTGGAAACTCTATACAGATGGTGCATCAAACGATCGATGTTCAGGCGCTGGAGTTGTACTAGAAACCCCCGAAGGTCGATCCATATGTTATGCTTTGAAGTTTGATTTTCACGCAACCAACAATGAAGCCGAGTATGAAGCCCTGTTGGCTGGGTTAAAGCTTGCCAGAGATCTGAAAATTATCGCTATAGAAGTTTATTGTGATTCACAGTTGGTTGTATGTCAGGTACGGGGAGAATATCAAGCGAGAGATCGAAGGTTAGCTGCTTATCTAGCCCGAGTTCAGGAAGCGCTGGATCAGTTTGATTATTATGCTATTTACTACATACCACGAGATCGCAACCAAAAGGCCGATTCATTGGCAAAGTTGGCCAGCACAGGTGAAGCACAGCAAATGGGACTCGTCCCGGTCGAAACGTTGCCTTTCCCAAGCATCGATCAAATCAAAACGAATGATGTGTTAGAGACCTTTCCCAGCAGAGAATCATGGATGACTCCGTATCGAAATTACATTGAGGATGGGATATTGCCTGAACACCGAAATGAGAAAAGGCAAATTCTACGAAAAGCTTCGCGGTTCATCATTCAGGACGGGATCATGTATAGAAAAGGTTATTCTGTTCCACTTCTCCGGTGTATCGCTCACGACGAAGTCAAACGAGTGTTACATGATGTGCACGAGGGAGAATGCGGCGACCACACCGGTGGACAAGCACTTGCTAAGAAAATACTCCGATATGGATATTACTGGCCGATAATGAATCGAGATGCAGCCAATTACGCCAGAAAGTGCGACAAGTGCCAAAAACACGCTCGAATTCCAAGAGCCCCGCCTACCGAGTTAACTCAAATGGTCAGTCCCTGGCCGTTCGCTATGTGGGGCATCGATATCATTGGCGCTTTACCTCTGGCAAAAGGTGGTGCGAAATATGCCATCGTCGCAGTTGACTACTTCACAAAATGGGCCGAGGCTGAAGCTCTTGCAACGATTACGTCAAAGAAAGTGATAAACTTTGTGGTCCGCAATATCATTTGCCGATTTGGACTCCCGCACACCATCATCACCGATAACGGGACCCAATTCGAAAGTTCAGAGTTCAAGAGTTTCTGCCAACGATTTCATATTCATAAAAAGTTCTCTGCAGTCGCACATCCACAAGCAAACGGTCAGGTTGAAGCTGTTAACAAAGTTATCAAATCCATCTTAAAGAAATGACTGGAAAAGGCTGGGGGCAAATGGGTCGATGAACTTCCTATGGCATTATGGGCCTATCGAACAACTCACAAGACCGCGACTGGACACACCCCATTTTCCTTATCCTATGGCTCGGAGGCCGTCATTCCAGTTGAGACAGAAGTATTTTCTCACCGCTTAACTTATTACGATCCGAAAACAAACGCTATATTACTCGCTGAGTCTTTGGATCTGTTGGACGAGAAACGAGAAGAAGCTGATTTAAGAGCGGCCGCTTACCGAAGTCGGGTCGCCCGATTATATAACACCAAAGTTCGCCCCCGAACCTTTGATCTCGGTGATCTGGTCCTCAAGAGAGTATACCCGGTTCCTTCACACATGAAACCAAATTGGGAAGGACCGTACGTGATTACGCAACGACTTGGAGATGGCACATTCAAACTATCAACCGTGGACGGTCTAGTTTTACCGAGAGCCTAGAACAGCGAGAGTCTCCGTCGCTATTACATATGACAGGCTTTATTTATTTCATTATGTTTTTTATTCAGCAATTTACTTTTGCATTTCGAAATTAGAATTTGTAATAAGGCAACTGAAATGCCATATTTTCTTATTTCAGCAATAAAATGCCATCTCTTCGAGCCAGAGCTGTGATTCATTAAATACAATGTACAACATCACGATGCACGAAGAGTTAAGTTCCATCACACAGTGGAATTTATTCAAGTAGGGAGTGGCTGTGAAGCAATCAACCACTCGCTAAATGAAACCCGAGCTCGGGGGCACGCCATCACATCAGGCCACGAAAATGGGTTGATACACGACAACCCTTCATTCAACTCCGTACTCCCAGAGTGCGAGGCGGAGTATAAACATTTTACTAAACTCCGTGCTCCCAGAGCGCGAGGCGGAGTATAAACTCTCATCTAACTCCGTACTCCCAGAGTGCGAGGCGGAGTATAAACATTTTACTAAACTCCGTGCTCCCAGAGCGCGAGGCGGAGTATAAACTCTCATCTAACTCCGTACTCCCAGAGTGCGAGGCGGAGTATAAACGTTTTACTAAACTCCGTGCTCCCAGAGCGCGAGGCGGAGTATAAACTCACATCTAACTCCGTACTCCCAGAGTGCGAGGCGGAGTATAAACATTTTTCCTTAACCCTAGAGTACTCCGAGAGCGCGAGCTGGGTACAAGCTTTTTACTTAACTCCGTGCTCCCAGAGTGCGAGGCGGAGTATAAACATTCTTCTAACTCCGTGCTCCCAGAGTGCGAGGCGGAGTATAAACATTCTTCCAACTCCGTGCTCCCGGAGCGCGAGACGGAGTATAATCATTCATCTAACTCCGTACTCCCAGAGTGCGAGACGGAGTATAAACATTCATCCTACTCCGAACTCCAGAGCGCGAGACGGGGTATAAACATACGTCAACTCCACACTTCTCCCCAATACAGGGGGCAGGACCATAACACATAACAAGTTGAAGACAGAAAGGGAATAGATTTTCATTTCCATTATCAACAAAAAGAATCTGATTACAAAGTGTTTATGAAAAATTCTGCTAGTGGGAGCCGAATCCACATCTATACACGGCTATAGAAAAATCAACAAAATGCTACCCTACGCAACAGAGATTTAGAGAAAGAAGTTCATTCTTTCTTCTTCCTTATCTTCTTCTTCGGAGTAGCTCCACCTGATCCGCTGCCCGATTTCTTCCTCAATCGCTTGCTCTTTTCAGGCTTGCCCTCCGGCAGCGATATAATGTCGACATCTTCCTCAGAGCTGGAAGCAACGGAAGTCCTTCTAGGAGGACGAGCTGAAGGCATAGGAGTAGTAGCAGGAGGAGGGACAGGAGTGGTCTCGATCAATACAGTACCACCCGGCGAAATCACCATTAACGGGGCGGGCCCGGGCGGACTAGAACCAACATTCCCTGCTGTCATCTCGGCAGCAATCTCAGCTAAAACATCGTCCTCACGAGATGCTTGGGCCGCATCAGATGTGCCAATGGCTGGCATAGATAAACTAGCGGCCGGAGCAGCCTCATTCACAACATCGGACGGGTTGGCAGAGGGATCGATGGGTTCATTGAGAAGCTCCTCAATCATCTGAGCGCTGAAAGAAAACATATTTGCATCTCCCTCCTCGCCAATCAAAGTAGAAGTCGTGATGGCTTCAGAAAAAACTACCCCTTGTGTTTGATGAGGAACTGATAAAGCAAGGGGCGCAGAAACTATAACTTCGGTCACTGAAATACGACAAAACGAAGATTGTTAGCCAAGTATGTTGCTTAAAGTCCTTCACAACTAAACTACGAGAAGCGTTCAAATACCTTCCTTAGTCTGGACCGAAACATGGGTGGAATCATCGGCGGAAGATAATAACGGTTGGTCAGGATTATATGCAGGAACAGATTGGGGGTCTACCGCACCAGTGGTTTCGGGCAATGTTGGGATTACGGCTCCAACACTTGCCTCGTGATGCACGGTCCCCGAACCTTCGCCTGTCTCTAATGATTGGACGCCGAGTTTTTCTTTCGCCATAGAGATTACCACCTCATGAAGGGTCTTCCTCTCATCCTCAGTAAGCAGACGCATCTCCAGTTCAAAGTCGTCAAGTGCTCCATCTGGATGCGCTGCTCTCTTCTCATTCACCAGCCGGGTCCAGGCATTATACAAGATCATGGAGTCATCTCCCAGCCACGCTAGATTTCTGTGTTCCAGCACATTAGCGTTATATGTGACTAAGAGATCGTCAAACTCAGCATCTAGCCTAGACCTCTCCTCCAAGATTTTTTCCTGAATCTCCGCTTCCACAGACTTAGCCTTGACCGCCGCCGCAGCAAGTTCGGCCCTGAGGGATACTGCTTGGTCGCAAGCCTCTTGAGCAGTAGCGTTCGCATCGTCCTTCTCCTTCACCATTTCAGCGAATTTGGCCTTGAGCTCGTTCAGCTCTTTAACGGCTAAGTCTCGCTCAGCTGCAACGGTGGTATTACGATGGCCCATCTCTTCCACTGTGGCGCAATGTTCTTGCTGCATCCTCGCTAATTTGGCCACGACATCCTCGTGTTTCTTAAGTGTTTCAAGCTCTGACTTTCGGGACGTTTCCACTTCGGATTGAAGAACTTGAATGATGCGTTTCTGCTTTGCAATGTCAACATCACGTTCAGCAATGACTTTCGCCCTGTCGAAAGCTACTCTAGAAGCCTTCACGGCTGCCTTATACCACTCCTTGTACTGAGCATAGAAGTCGTGGATGTAATTATGAGCAGTGGTCTTGGCTTCCGGAGGGATTCTTTTGAAGTTAGGAGGGAAGATATAGCCATCCATGCAAATTTCCGGGTAGTCGTTTTTCATTTGGGCGAGTTTAGCAGCTCCCTCGCTTGTCAACTCAGCCGGAACTTGTTCAATTATAGCGGCTGCCGTTGGTTCCACTCTTGGCCGTTGAGCGTCAGGCCGAGAAGATTGAGAAGGCAACTGTTGCTGATGAGATGGCCCTGGGAGGTCTACTGGAGCCCTGGGGGCGGAGGAGAACGAGATCGGGGTCGGTGCTGGTATCCCCGGTCTCTATCAGAGTAATCATAGCCAGAACGGTTACGCGAGTAATCTCTGTCTCTATCATAACGTTCTTGACTCGAGTAGCCTCGACCATGATCCCTATCTGTCTCTCTCCTACGGGAATCATAAAATGGAGAAGATTGACGCACATTCCGAAGCCTATCTAGAGTGGAGCCACGTCCTGACATCTCACCTGCGATAAGAAAGAATTACGGATTAAAATCCCATAAAGCAATGTTTACTATGCAGAAGTCATGAAGTGCCGTGGAAGTGTGTGTAAATGTGTAAACCCCCAAACCGACCGGAAGTGTGGACCGCACTTAAAGGAAAGGGCTCGTTCATATTTAGGACATCTTGTAATTCCTCCAACCCAGGATTATGAGAGATCGATATATAATCTGGGATAGGAATATCGTCAAGCCCTTTGAGAGAATCTCTCGAATGAGAAGGGGCGGCCTCAGAAATCATAACTCCGGAAGCGGGAAGAAACACATCTACAGATTTTCCCCCCTTTGACTTAAGTTTTTTGGAAACGGCGGCCTTGCCTTTCCGTTTTTCTCCCGATTCCTCCAAGTTTCCCGAAAGGTCAGCCATTGGCTCTGAATCCGTCTGGGTTCTTTCTTCGTCACTCGCCTCGATTATTCTGATCCCGAGTGACCTCTTCGCTTTTCTCTTCTTGGGTTTCTTCTTATTTTCCTTCTTGGAGACGGACTTTGAAAATCCCTCAACAACTATGCTTTGATTAATGTCGATCAAACCCAGAACTCTTAAGTTGTAGTCGTTCAGCACCGAGTCAATATGCCTCAGCTCACTTGGGACTTCTTGAAGACTCCGGACGGTACCCTTGAAACGCCCTCCATCGGGCCTAGAGATAATAGCTGAAAAAGGAATGAAATGTCAATTTTAACACCGAAGAGCTATTGGTCAAAGAAACAGGTTAAGGCGCTTACGTCTAGACAACCATCGCCTAGCGAAACCCGGAGGGCACCGAACGTAGAACCATTCATTCTTGAAATAGCTCAGGCGCGTCCAAGCTCCAACTACAACTTGGCAATTTCTAACTGCCTCCAAAAATGTAAACGACGGGCTATCACCCCTGCTCTTGAAGTTAAATATGTGTCTGATCTCGGAGGGCCTCGGCGGGCGAAAAAGACAGTCCATAAATATTACGAAGACACTATTCAGCAACGCGTGCCCGTTGGGATGAAGTTGTGAAGGGGCGATCCCTAAATATGATAGCATCCTTCTGATATATTGATTGAAGGGAGGAAGAGTTCCAGCCGCACAAGCATGACGGTAGAATGCTGTGTATCCTTCAGGCGGATTGTGCGGTCTATCGGTGGTGCTGGGCAATAGTACGTCACCAAGAGATATGTTATGCTTTAGGCATATTCGTCCCAATAAGGATTCAAAAATGTTGGACTGAACCGAGTCAACAGGGTCCTCAATAAATATCGCCTCCGGCAATTCATCTGGAGCTGGATCGATTATATCGGCAGGGATATCGGGAATCTCAAGCACCGGAGGAGTCGTGCTCTGTACCTCTTGTTGTTGAGAGCTCGAAGATTCCATAATTAGCTAACTCATTAGAAAGCAACATTAAGTTCATGAACAAGCCCGTGCATGCCCCAGTGTAGTGTGTGTGAACGTGTCGTGCAGTGCAAGTATTGTACATCACTCGAGCAAATTTAACAGAATGAAGCGAGATGTTCGTACAACGTAACTTGGGAATTTGAGAAAGAAAATGACCGTCATCGCTGACCGTCATTTCCGCACCGTCCAAACGCTACGGACCAACTTCAAGTATAAATCAGTTGTATTATTGGTTAAGTCATAGTTCCATCGACGAGCTTCAAAGGAAATTCAGGTTCAAATCTGTTGGTCAAGTTCGATTATGCAAGGCCGAAGCTCGTCGGAGTCAAGTATGCTAAAGTCCATTATGTTCGTCGGAGTACAACCTGAAGTTGGTCGTAGTTCGGATGATGGAGCAAATCATAAGAACAATGGTCTCAGGGGATGAAGGCCTTCGAATCCATCGACACGAATTGATGAGGGTCGAATCGATGAAGTTTGATTCCAGGCGCTTCGAATCCACATGGTTCGACTCGGTGTAACCTTATGATGGAGGAGCCCTTCGAATCCGTGAGCTCCAAGTTACTTCGAATCGATCAATGTTCGGTTCCTTCGAATCGATCTAGATAGCATTAATCCGAATCGATCGAATCGATGCCCTTTTCCTTCAAGTCATCGATTCGAAACCTTGCCCATGGAATCGATTCGAAGATCGTTTGTTCCTAGATCAATGCAAAGCAACAGGAAACGACACTCTAATCGCTGGAACCCAAAAGACATCACTCCTCGACTCCTTCGAGTCGACCCACTTCATTCAGATCTTGTCACTCCTTAGAGAATTTCTAAGGCGAGAATAGTTTATTCTTCTCATCTCGAATCGATCCATTGAATACCTGTTTTGATTTCGAGTGAAGGCGTGGAAAGGATCGATCGTTTTGAGGAAAGCACGTTTGTCCTGGCCTAGGAGAAATCGATTCGAAGAAGGAGCTCTCGTAACAGTAAAAAGTAAAAAGTTAAAAGTGAACAGGACCCCGGTATATATAGGGGAAACGAGACCATTCGTCTCCCGGTCAAGCGCAACCGGGAATAACGGGTCTAGCCCATCGATTCGAAGCAGTGTCTTCGAATCGATCACTACGAGTCTAAATCGATTCGAAGCTGACCAGGCGACCTCGTCGACTCGGACTCGAATATCTACACCAGACGACTTCGAGACTTTTCCTTCGAATCCGCAGCATCGACTCGAAGCACGGCGTCAGAGGAGCTAGGGGGGACGTTCGACTCCATCGATTCGAACAGCCAAGTTCGAATCCCTCAATTGCGAATCCATCCAAGCATCGAATCCACACAGTGTCGATTGGAAGAACCATCGATTCGAAGCTGTCGACAGAAGATGAACCTGGGTCACTACGCCCCATCGATTCGAAGTGTCCACTTCGAAACCATCAACTCGAGGCGGATCCAGAAACATTGCTTCGCATCCATTAAATACCGCCGGTCAAATGGGCGAATCGTTCCCATATAAAAATTGCTTGTCCACTCTTGTACCGATTCAGGAGAGGATCAGTACGAGAGGGTGATCACAGACAATCATAAAAGCAGTGTTTTAACTCAAATCTCAAATCGGTCCAGGAGAGGACCGATGCAGATTTCGATAGCAAACCGAACGGACAACAACTTGCGATCACGCAACGTTAACCAAGGTCAAGAAAATACACGCATGCGCGTAATTTTTGACTAATGTTTTGGTCTTTATCATCAACAGGAGTCAAATGTTCATCTCGTCATGACTCAAAAGCCTAACAGTCAATCATGATCATACAACGATTGATTACGACAGCAAAGAAGACAATTTTTCGACAAAGCATGTGATCATTGTTCAACAAGGGACTGTAGCTTTTCAAAGCACGTCATGTTTACACAAGACGTACTTTGGGGGGCAAATGTTATCCCACCTTTTGGCAAGGCCGTGACACCAAGGACTTGGCTAGATACCGGTGACAGATCGCCTCGGAAGTCGGTTACGCGTAAGGATCGCTACGGATATCGATGAGATTTGTTCAAGTCCGGATCGGGCTACAATTGATAAGGCACGTCAAGCAAAGCCGTGGGAACCAACGATCCAAGTTTCAAGTCAATCCGAGTTCGTATGCTCAAGATATCGTCGACAAAAGATGGAGTAGGCCACCCTTGGTTCGAATCGATTGGCCAGGGACCAGTTCGAATCCATCGAACTTCCATTTGCTTCGACTCCATCAGCTCTCCATTGCTTCGACTCCATCAGGCGGAACCGGTAGCTTCGAATCCATCAAGGCATTCACTACGTTCGACTACATCAAGCAAGTCTTCATGTGCCTTGAGTTCGAATCCACCCTCACGTACACCATAGTTCGAATCCATCGAAGGAAGGAACCTTCGAATCCATGCATTCGAATCCCCAGGCCAAGACAACTTCGAACCGGTCCATAACTACGAGTCTGAATCGATTCGAACGAACATTAGTCTCATCGATTCGAAGGAAGGGGTCCTTCGAATCCATTACCTCGACTCCATCATCTTCGAATCCAAGTCGTGGATTCGACCCAGTCAATGCGGAATGCAAAGCGGACCGATGCGAAGAAAGCGCACCACGTCACCATCTCCACGAGCAGGAGGATCGATTCGAACGAATCGATTCGAGCATATCGATTCGAACGACTCCAGAATACGAAAAACACCAACTTGAATCGATCATAACTCGAGTTCTACAAGTCCAAATCCCATGAAATTTTCACAGAAGCTCAAACACATGATGAAGAATGTACACACCAAATTTCAGCTCGATTGGATGATTTCTTGATCGATTCGAACCAAGGGTCGAATCGATCCCAAAGTGGGCCCGGATCTCCAGATTTCGGCCATGTGGGCCCCCTGACGTACCAGAACTGGTCTCCCCTCATTTTAGGCGAAATATCAGCCTCCTACACCTATAAATAGAGCCCCTGGTCATTCAGAAAAGGGGTCGGATAATTCTAAGTACTGAAGAGCGCCCAGATTCTGCCAAATTTACTCCAGAACACCGCCGCTGCTTTAGATTGACACTTAGCATTTGAATTCAGTTGTATTGCATTATTAACTACTGTAATCTTCAAGTATCGAGCAATAAAATCATCAAACTTCATAGTGGACGTAGGCTACAAAGCCGAACCACTCTAAATCGCTTGTCTTTGCAATTTACTATCTATTATTTGGAGTTTTTGTTAGATAATCCACTGTTTTAATTTTCATTCTTCACTTTTATCTCTTCAAAGACTTCCGAAGAGTGTTGTGCCCATTTTTGGTACAAACACCTAGAAACTTTCCGGATGCGACGCCAAAGTGGCACTTTAACGGGTTAAGCTTCATTCCGTATTCACGCAAGATGCAGAACATTGAATTTAAATCCTTGACGTGATCTGTGGAAAATCGGGACTTAACTAACATGTCATCCACATAGACTTCCATGGTCTTCCCGATCTGATCAGCGAACATTCGATTAACCAAGCGTTGGTAAGTTGCTCCGGCATTCTTTAAACCAAAGGGCATGACTCTGTAACAGTAGAGTCCCAGATCGGTTACGAAACTAGTATGTTCTTGATCGGGTAGATGCATGGGTATTTGATTATAACCGGAATAAGCATCCATAAAGGATAACAATTCGTGACCTGCAGTTGAGTCAACGAGTTGGTCGATTCGGGGAAGTGGAAAACTATCTTTTGGACAGGCTTTGTTTAAATCAAAGTAGTCGACACAAGTTCTCCATTTCCCGTTCGGTTTCCGAACCATTACCGGATTTGACACCCACTCTGGGTATAGAGCATCTCGGATGAAACCATTTGAATGCAATTTGTCAATTTCTTCTTTAAGGGCGGCAGATCTCTCCGGATCCATACCACGCCTCTTTTGCTTGACCGGAACATGTCGCGGGTCTATATTCAAAGAGTGACTTGCAATGTTCGGTGAGATTCCGCACATGTCGGAGTGCGTCCAGGCAAAGACATCAAGATTCGCCTGAAGAAATTCAACCAATTCCTGTTGTATCTGTTTTCCCAGTTGAGATCCAACTTTTAGTACTTTCGAGTCGTCATCCTCACTGACCGGGACGTCCACAGTCAGTTCGGCTGGAGACGCTTGATTCTCTTCTACTTCATCTTTATCTTCGCTATCTCTAGGGTCAAGATCTCTAAGGAATTGGTAGTGGTGCCCGGGCCGGGGCCCAGGCGTTAGCTGTCAATTATCAGTAAGACGGACGCAGAGAGATTCCTCTACGCCCTTTCCTTTCTCCTTCTTCTGTGCTTCTCGCAATTCAGCAACATAACAGGCTCTTCCTGCTGCCTGATCTCCTTGAACGATTCCTATACCATGATCGGTTGGGAATTTTAAAGTTAAACACCACGGGGCAATGGCTGCCCTGAATTCAGCAAGGGCTGGTCGACCCAGGAATGCGTTGTACGGTGAAGCAATGTCAAGAACAACGAATTGCAGCAGTCGGACTCTCCTGCGCTCTCCGATCCCCAGTTCCACTGGTAGTTCCACTATTCCAATAGGTATTGTTGCACTGCCATTGAAGCCATGAACTCGGGATTGGCAGGGTTTCAGGTCCTTTGCTTCCATTTTCATTAAGTCGTAAGCTCGCTTGAATAGAACGTTTACAGAACTCCCACTGTCAACCAGGATCCTCTTCATCCAAGCAGGACCAACCTGGGCAGATATGACCAGTGGATCAATCGTTGGGGCTTCGATTTTGTCAGCATCTCTGCTTCTGAATATGATATCGTCAGACATCGTTTTTTGTTGCTTAGCCGGGGTTCCATCCTCACAATTACTGCAGCATTCGAAGCTCGCATGCCTGATAGAGCTAGCATACGACTCCATTTCCCTCCAGCTCCTGTCCGCTGGATGAGGACCACCACTTATGGTATTGATAACTAACCTCCCGCCTGTACGAGCGGGTTCCTCTTGTCTTTCCTGATCTTGCGCACGGTTTGGATTCGATGGGCCCGCACCACCAGACTGCGGCGCCCGCACGAATTGATCTAACTTCATCTCCCTGATCAGCTTTTCTATGAGATCTTGCAAATGGCGACAGTCATTAGTATTGTGGCCATAGCTTTCATGAAACCTACAAAACTTTCCCGTCTAAATCTGCCTCTCTGATGACCGCTTCGGAGCGGGTTTCTTATACTGTTCTGTGTTGCAGGTTTGCAGGTACACATTTTCCAGTGATGTGTTTAACGGTGTATAACTTTCAAACATCGGAGCCCTACGCCGTGGGCCTGGATTCGGGTCTCTCTTCTTGTTCTGACCATTGCCACCTCTTGGCTGAGTTTGTTTGTTCTGTATGTTTAACTGGACTTTTCCGGAATTGTCACCGGACTGTTTAACTGCGACATTGCTTTGTATTCCCTCACTTCCGGGTTTCGCATCGTCCTGCTTCCTAGACTGTTTCGCGTCCTCTTGCCGTAAGAATTGAGCGGCTTTGGAGTAGAAACGGTCCAACGATGCGGGGGGTTTTCCGGCTAACCAGTTTCCAAATTCAGAATCGGGATCAATTCCCTTTGTCAATGCCATTAAAATCGAGTTGTCGTTGGGATTACTAATTTCCACGCATGCCGCATGGAATCTCTCCAAGTAACGCCTTAATGTTTCCCCACGAGCCTGGGTAACATTGGACAGGGTGTTAACATCTTTGGGTCTGGCAACATGCATACGGAACTGTTCAACAAATTTCTTAGCTAACTGGTCAAATGACGAAATAGATCTTGGAGGTAGTCTTGTAAACCACATTGTTGCAATTCCTCCCAGTGAAATGGGGAAGTTGCGGCATTTCACTGCATCGTCGGCCCTTGCGGCGCTCATTGACCATTCGTATTTCAGTATGTGCTGATTGGGATCAGAACTTCCTTCGTACATAGGGAGAGTTGGCATTCTGAATCGCCGAGGAGGTTCAGCGTATAGTATCTCGTCCGTGAAAGGAGTATGGCTTCGAGAAATTCCCCAATCGTCATTGGTAAGTCCTTGGCTTTCACGGATCATCTGACGTATCATAGTCGAGATGTCTGGCATTGCTACATTTTTGAGCATGCTGAGCTAAGGTGTGGTCGGGTTCCACAATGCGAGTTTGGACCGGGCGCTGTCGACGGTCCAAGTTTCGCCTCCTCGGCTCAGCGTCTTCCGGGACGTATGGTTCAGAAGTACGTCCTTGCTGTTGATTACCCGAATCTGGAAGATATCGGGTATCGACCCTTGTTTCTGCTGTTGCAGCTGTGACATGATTGTCCGTAGTATATTGTGGAGTGCGGCCACCTCGTGCTGATGGCCCAGCCTGGAAGCTAGTTGATGGTCCTACCCTCAATTGCCCGACAGTCAGGGCGGGCTGATATCCCGTAGTCTGAGCATAATCTCCGTCTAATCGGGGACGGGTAGATCTACGATGATAGTCAGATGAGGCAGAACTTTCAGTGGGTGAGCGGGAAACATCATCCCTCCTGGACCTCCTACGGCCCTGGCGATTCAGTTGATTTGTCAACTCAATATTAGCTCGCAACTGTTCGGCTAACTGTTGCCGACTCTGAGTCAACTCTTGGAGTAACATCTGAAATTCTTGTCTAGTGACCGCCCCAGACGGATCCGAGTGGGCAGTGTTGTCTTGGTTGGGTGGCTGCTGTTGAGCAGGATTTTGTCCATCCCTACCTTCTTGTCCTGGAGCGGCAGAAGTGGTTCTCGTGCTAACCATTTTGAACGATGAATCCTTTTCCTAGATTTTATGCAAATCTGAGTAGAATGGAAGGACTGTGAATCGAAGATCTGGATCTTCCTCTTGGATTTGTGCAATCCGGTATCGATGGTAGATCCAAGGAGCAGGAGAAAAAGCTGGTTTATTCTCGGTGAAAGCACCAAAGTGTTTGTACCAAAAATGGGCACAACACTCTTCGGAAGTCTTTGAAGAGATAAAAGTGAAGAATGAAAATTAAAACAGTGGATTATCTAACAAAAACTCCAAATAATAGATAGTAAATTGCAAAGACAAGCGATTTAGAGTGGTTCGGCTTTGTAGCCTACGTCCACTATGAAGTTTGATGATTTTATTGCTCGATACTTGAAGATTACAGTAGTTAATAATGCAATACAACTGAATTCAAATGCTAAGTGTCAATCTAAAGCAGCGGCGGTGTTCTGGAGTAAATTTGGCAGAATCTGGGCGCTCTTCAGTACTTAGAATTATCCGACCCCTTTTCTGAATGACCAGGGGCTCTATTTATAGGTGTAGGAGGCTGATATTTCGCCTAAAATGAGGGGAGACCAGTTCTGGTACGTCAGGGGGCCCACATGGCCGAAATCTGGAGATCCGGGCCCACTTTGGGATCGATTCGACCCTTGGTTCGAATCGATCAAGAAATCATCCAATCGAGCTGAAATTTGGTGTGTACATTCTTCATCATGTGTTTGAGCTTCTGTGAAAATTTCATGGGATTTGGACTTGTAGAACTCGAGTTATGATCGATTCAAGTTGGTGTTTTTCGTATTCTGGAGTCGTTCGAATCGATATGCTCGAATCGATTCGTTCGAATCGATCCTCCTGCTCGTGGAGATGGTGACGTGGTGCGCTTTCTTCGCATCGGTCCGCTTTGCATTCCGCATTGACTGGGTCGAATCCACGACTTGGATTCGAAGATGATGGAGTCGAGGTAATGGATTCGAAGGACCCCTTCCTTCGAATCGATGAGACTAATGTTCGTTCGAATCGATTCAGACTCGTAGTTATGGACCGGTTCGAAGTTGTCTTGGCCTGGGGATTCGAATGCATGGATTCGAAGGTTCCTTCCTTCGATGGATTCGAACTATGGTGTACGTGAGGGTGGATTCGAACTCAAGGCACATGAAGACTTGCTTGATGTAGTCGAACGTAGTGAATGCCTTGATGGATTCGAAGCTACCGGTTCCGCCTGATGGAGTCGAAGCAATGGAGAGCTGATGGAGTCGAAGCAAATGGAAGTTCGATGGATTCGAACTGGTCCCTGGCCAATCGATTCGAACCAAGGGTGGCCTACTCCATCTTTTGTCGACGATATCTTGAGCATACGAACTCGGATTGACTTGAAACTTGGATCGTTGGTTCCCACGGCTTTGCTTGACGTGCCTTATCAATTGTAGCCCGATCCGGACTTGAACAAATCTCATCGATATCCGTAGCGATCCTTACGCGTAACCGACTTCCGAGGCGATCTGTCACCGGTATCTAGCCAAGTCCTTGGTGTCACGGCCTTGCCAAAAGGTGGGATAACAATACGACTATGTGCACTTTTTCATAAAAGCTTTAAACTACTCCTAATTTCGTTTCTAATAAACAATATTTTGCAAAAGCCAATTTGAAGAACACCATTTTTAGAATAAATCAATTCTACAGCCTGAACCTTCTTATTTTCGCATGTGTAATTATATCTTCTTCCCACTAAACCCTTGCTAAGATATTAAAGCGTTTTTAATGTCATCTCCGTTATCTATTTTGCCTTATAAGAAATCATCATCTACCTTATGAGTTATAGCAAATTATGACTATCAGTAGTTGATATCCATAAAATCAAAAATAGATAGTTATGCCCCTTGCTTCTTTCCTCTGCATTCTATCACCAGTAACTTCTTCATTGGTTAATTTAGTGCATTCTCATTTTTATTAGGTATATTATATATAGTAGATTCTGCACTTTTAATTTTCAATGTTTACTTGAGTTTGTCAATGTATGAGCACTTGAATTCCACTCACTACACCATATAAGCATGGGCTAACTACATGAGTTTGCCAGCCAGCTAGTGTTTGATTATCTTTTTGTTTAATTAGAAGCTAAATTTATTTATTTTATATTAAATGCTTAATTTGTTTATCCTTGATTTAACTCTTGTTTTGTATTTTTGTTCAAGATCTTGTTATCTTTTTGTAGATCGTCTATGTTGGATACTTTGCTCTACCTGTTTCAATTGTTGCATATGTGAAGATAAAAGATAACTTAAAAAACAATAACTATCAATACAAGTTCAAATTATTTTATTGTAACCATACATTTATTCATTAACTATCAAAATATTATTACTAGCCCGAGATGAGACGACTATAGCGTCGCAGTAGTGTAGACATATTATGGTTATGATCTAATATTAGAGTTCTTGATTCATTCCAGGGAATTACTTTGAAGTTAAAACCGGACTCAAAGGTTGCACTTGTTGGACCAAGCGGTGGTGGAAAAGTAGTTATTCTTACTGAATTTATTTTATTTAACAATACCATTTATAGTTGTTATATTTCACTATCATTTGCAGACTACAATAGCCAATTTGATTGAACGGTTTTACGACCCTCTCAAGGGAAAGATTTTGCTTGATGGAGTTCCCTTGGTTGACATTTCACATCAGCATCTCCATAAACAGATTTGTCTTATTTAAAACTAGCACATAAGCACTCATAATGCATGCAACTACATAAATAATTTGCTGCATCTTATCCCTTTTACATTTTCCTCCACTTCTCCATTTTTTTAAATTTCCAATTCCATGGAAATATAGACATTTAATCAGCGTTTCTATCAAATTAATTTTTTTTTATTTTCATGACCTTTTTCAACAACTTTCAGCTATTTATGAGAAAAGATAGTTTCGGCATATTCGTGAATCACAGTTGAAATCACGAATTCTAGTTATTAATAGCATGTGTATATATTACATATACATACATGCATGATATATATATATATAACACGTGTGCGTATAGATATATTAAAAATCTACCACCACTTTTGCTTTGCGCCTCAACCTACTCTAATGAATTTGCATAACCAACTACTATTGTTAATATCAACCACATCATTAATTATCATTATTAATTATTGTCATATCAGCATCATCAACTATTATTTATTAATTGAATTCAATATACCACATTGCTGTAAATTCTTGCTGTCATATCCTCCAATTTACTTAATTTATGCTAGGATTAGAGACATTTAGGTAAATTCTAAGTGTTTACAAGATAATCTTGTTTATATATTTTGAGAAATACGTTACCTTTACAATACTGCGTTCATTAATTATACACTAGTATGTGCAAAGGATGTGCTAATTTCCAGTATAATAATACATCATTATATCCCCAAATATAAAACTTCTAAGAATACTATTTGGAAACATAATGTAACATGTAAAAAACACAGGTTAGCATCGTGAGTCAAGAACCCATTCTATTCAACTGTTCAATCGAAGAAAACATTGCATACTGCCTAACCGGTAACACTAGCAGTGCCGACATCGATAATGTTGCAGTAAGTTCTCACTTATCTTTTTTCACACTACATCAAAAATCATCTTGATTTTGTTATTAACAATGGTGTGTTGTAAATGGCAGAAAATGGCAAACGCTCATGAATTCGTATCAAAGTTTCCTGAAAAATACAAAACTCATGTTGGAGAAAGAGGGGTAAGGCTATCGGGAGGTCAGAAGCAAAGAATAGCCATTGCTCGAGCTTTGCTTATGAATCCACGTGTTCTTCTATTGGATGAGGCTACCAGTGCTTTGGATGCCGAGAGCGAATATTTAGTACAGGTATGTATGCATATTGCATATTCATACAATTTTCAAAACTAATTACAAAAGCTTATCGCTTTCTGCATACCATACTTGTCAAATACGAAACCACAGTCTCTACAGCATAAGTAGGAAGCTTTTTTTAAAAAAATAAAATAAAATAAGAGTGGTACTTTATTCAAAAAGAACACTCATTTTTGGTGTTTTGCGAGTTCGAATTCATGACCTCTTGAGGTAGCGGTTCTTGATGAAAATTGTCATTGTTATGATTAGTGTTCAAAAGGGTTTAAACCTGTAATAATTTTTGAAAATTGACCTAAATATTTTAAAAAATGAAAAATCCAAATTTTGAATTTGAATTTTAAAATGAAATGAATTTGGTAGGATGCGATGGACTCATTAATGAAAGGAAGAACAGTGTTGGTGATAGCCCACAGGCTTTCGACGGTTAAGAGTGCAGATACAGTTGCGGTGATATCGGATGGTCAGATAGCAGAGAGTGGGACACATGATGAACTTTTGAATAAGAACGGCATTTACACTGCGTTGGTGAAGAGGCAGCTTGAAGGTGGTGGTCCTAAAGTTGAAATCTGAAACAAGTAATGTACTACACTCTATTTTTACATTTTGAGGAGGAAAATATATACTGGTCACCTTAAATATTCATTCTTACTACTGCTTTGTTTTGTTTCATTGCTAGCTTAAGACTTGAAGTAATCTGAAATTTTGTTAGTTGTTCACTTTTATAAGACGCTCACTCACTATCATTCGCTTCTGAAAGAAAAAGTAACTTAAACATTTCGAACCGTACTTCAATTTCCTTGTATTTTTTAAATTAAAGTATACAGAATGACTAACTAACAATGTAAGCAAAAATATGTTGGTACATTGATACTGTGAGGCCACTGCCTCCAGGTCTCTACTGAGTTAAGCTTAGTACAACTAGTCACTGTACTTCAGTTTATGCTATTTTTTGTTCACATTACTACTGAAAATAGGTTGTACACCTAGTCACTGTACTTCAGTTTATGCTATTTTTTTTCTTACAATAATATTCGATGTTCAAGTTTTAATAGGAAATCAGACTATCTTGATTTTTTTATGCATTAATTAAAGAAAAAGGTTTATTATGATACATGAAACGCATAAATGTTTAACTAGCCTTTCTAAAAGAACTTGCATTGTATGTGAGGTAATAAACATTCACTTATTGTAGGTATTGTACATCATGTATACTTTTCTTCTTTATATATACACGTGAAGTTAGCATAGATTCCAGGACTCAGTGCTGTAAACATTTTTATTCCATTAAAATAGTATTGATCACGTGTTAAGAGTTCCACCATAATAGTAATGATTACGTTTATAGCTTGAACGCGCGTTTAAAGGAAAAAGAAAAAAAGAAAAAGGTGAAAAAGAAATCTAAAGTAGACATGGAAAAATAACAGGGAGCGCCTACAAATTGCATGTTAGAAAACAAATCTAGTCACCTGTCACTGTTTTGCATTGTTTTTGAGAACCGGTACCGACCATGGTTGCTTGACTGGTTTGCTGTTGAACTAAAAACAAATATAAGTTCAATATTAAGTCAAATGATTTTTTTTCTTAACAAATAAAAACCCCAATTTTGTTAGAACTCCCGTTTTGATCCGTGAGGTCATAGACTCGAATCTTGCATAACAAATGATTCGAACCAAATAGTACATAAGTACTCAATTATAAAAAGAAATATGAAGAAAATGAATTATCCTCAAATATTTGATGCAAAATGAAAAATGAAATTTCCTAAGAGAGAACCAGATAGATCCAAAATGTAATCTTAAAATTTTTAACTAAAATAATTAACTAAATCGCAAATTATTGTATAAAAATAATAAATACTTAAGACCAATGATAGATCATGTAACCCTTTTATGACAAGGGAATTTATGTAGATCCATCAGGCTACAAGGGCAAGCAGCTTACTTCAAAGAAACGAACCTTATGAAGAGATACAGAAACACTTTCATATTTTGAATAAATGCACAAAAAACAGATTTATGTTCATGATATAAAAAAGTTATAATAACCTTCATATTTTAGCCGTACACGAGAGAAGGATGAGAAAGTTAAAAAAACCAAATAAAAAACAAAACCAAACACCTAACCGTCTCAATTTATAATTGATCGACTTTCTCATGATTGAATGTTGAACCGGTACGTACCAGTCACCTATCACTGTTTAGTTGCTTGCTGTAGGGGGAGTGGATGCTATCGGTCAGTGGTATGAAGTAAAGGAAGTATGGCTGAAGTTTTGTGGTTGTGCAGTTGCATGCTGTGGTTTGATACTGATAGCAGATGAAGGTATAGGAAGTTTGGAGGAGTTAAGGTAGTGGTGACAGATGATGTAGATGTTAGTGTTGAGGAGTTTAAAGTTGTTTGTGAACATAGGCAGTGGGATGGTTTGTAGGACTTTGAATATGTAGATACAGTTCGTGGTGTAACTTCTGAAGACTCCGCCCTGTCGGAATTTGATTTACAGTTAATTCCTTCACACGTTCAGAATAGTAACTGCATTTTTCAAATCCTAGATTCTAATACATAAATTGCTGAATCCAAATGGCGGAACTCCTTGGTTGCCTATGTTTGCTCAAAATTGTTGTTGGTGCAGTTTGGAAATGGTGATGATGTTTTTGATAGACTGAGGTTGGACAGGTTACGGACAGTAGCATGCTGGAGGTTTTGGTGGTTATGTGATGGTCTGGTGCTGCAATAAGATGTTGATATGGTGTATGAGATGCTAGAAGCAGTGGTAGGTTATGGAAGAGGCAAGGTTAAGAGATGGTGCAGTTGTTAATGTTATGGCAGTGGGTTACATGATGTAGTGAATGTTGTGATGACGTGGAAAAGGGAAGGCAAGGTAGTGTTGATGGAAAATGGGTAGTGGTGGAGGTTGTATGTTGTTTGAGGGGTAGTTATCTGCTGTTGTAGATGAAGATGGTTAGTTGGCAGATGGTTATGCAAGCAGGTTTGTTTTGATCAGTGAAGTAGTTATGTGGAGTGGTTTGATTGATGGTTATGTTGAGCCGGATATAGCTTTTTAAGATTTAAGAACCAAGAAGCAGAGATAAGAGGAAAGCCTGGTAGGCATGAACAATAAACGTTTCCATTTTCTTTCAATTTCCTTACATATATAAAAACAAATGCGGCTACTACTCACAAATGTACACATCGACCAATCAACCCTGGATTGATTGACCAACCCTCTATAATCACCAAACCGGACCGATCAGCCGGTTGCTCCTTTTCTTTTCTATTTTATGTGATAAAACACTCAACCCAACTCTTGATTTTCAATCAAAAATATATTCTGGATTTGTGAACCCAATTGCAAGCATAAGACAACGCGATCAAACAAACAACGACAATGCTTGCCCTTCTTAACATAAAAGCATAAACAACAAAAGAAGCCAACATTAACTTAAAATTGTCTTATATTTACACACAAGAATCAGTTCTTTTATTCCGGATGTGAAACTAAACAGAATCACTCTTTTTTCTAGTTCAACTCTCTCCTCCAAATCAAAACAAGAAATGACATGAAATACAAACTAAACACAAACTTTCATTAATTTGCATTGCAACCTTGTACATTACACCCAAACCAGTGAAGCAGTGCACTGTGTTTCATTTAAACCAGACCCATGTTTTACACTTTGCAGTTAAACATTACAACAACGCAAGAAAAGCATAGTCCATGACCGTTATTTCATATATTTTAATAACAAAAATAGATCGGTAGTTTCCCTCCTTTCTGGGTAATGGAATCAAAAAATATAAATAAATCAATTGTTACAACCTGTAGATCATGGACTCTATATTGAAAATAGTAAATTGCTAGTATAAATAAATATAAAAAAAAATACAACAAAATTGGGTATATCTGTGTAATTTAGGGTATCAAACTTCTGTATCATCACCTGTTGTAGATGAAGTGGTTGTATGGATAGGCAGTTGAAGTGTAGCAAACGAACAGAAGATGTTGTGTAGGAACAGAAGAAGATGAAGTGTTTCAGGTTGGTGGTAGTGATTATAATATATTGACAGTGGATGGAAATAACACGTAGGCAGCAGTTTGAGTGCATAGGGAAGTAGATTGCAATTTGTAGGTGTTGTGGTTTAATCATGGATAGAATTGATGTTTGCTCAAAATTGTCGTACATATGTTTGCACAAGTGACCTCTTTATAAACAAACATCAATTTCTTGTTTTGTGTGCAGGCATGAAACTTATGCTGGCGGGAGCATTAGACGATTGGAGGAAGACGTTATGTACCGTATGTATTGTACTATGCATGTAGTATTATGTAATGATGTCGTTGTTGTACTATGTATGTTATGTACACTTGTTGAACTATATAGTGGTATGTGTTGATGTTGAACATTATAATTCAAACATTTGTTATGTTCGGTTTTTGTGTTTAATCTATGAAAAATATTTGGTTTAATAATCTTTCTTTTGTGATACTGTTAAATTTGCAAATTTTTGTATTAATTATGATAATGAAATGACTGTCGCTGGTGTAGGGAAAAATTTCGACTATTTTTTTTAAAAATTAAATATTAATTAGCAACGGATTAAAGCCGTTGCTAATATTTAAAACATCAGTTATACATCTACATTTAGCAACGGCTTTAATCCGTTGCAAAATAAAATCCAAAACGGCTACAAGCCGTTGCTAAAGTATATTTTGCAACGGTTCTTAGCCGTTGCAAAATTTATATTTCGCAACGGATTTGAGCCGTTGCAAAATTTTTACCACTGCCCATTTCGCAACGGCTCAAAGCCGTTGCGAAATTATTTTGCAACGGCTTAAAGCCGTTGCGAAATGGGGATTCTGGTGTAGTGTCAAGTCGAAAAATACTGATACAAGCCCATACCATTTAGTTGGCACCGGTTAGTAGTTAACAATCTTTCACCTAAATTTATTTTGATATTTCAGTTTATTAGTATCATCAACCGTTTCATTCAGATTAATTAATTTAATTAATGTAATGACACTAATGAATGTCATCTAGTTCACTTGGGGGCCACATTAGTCAAGGTAGGATTAACCTTCTAAAGAGGTGAATGCAAACAACAATACCATATTATACTTAGCGTCCCTACTAAACCAACAACTTCTCATGATCCCAAAACATTTGATATCTCGTTGCGCAATTTTTCACTATAAAAGGGTTATTACATCCTCTTAGATTTTCATGACCTCTCGAATGCAAAACTACTCACTCGATAGTCATACAACTATATCCACTATTATAACAACTTCATTAGTTATTAGATATCAATCCTAATGTCATCCCATTGACGATCCCAATTCAGATGAGTGTTATACAATATTTTGGATAAACTATAATAGCCGTGCATCCAATTCATTTACAATATATCAAACTAAATAAAACATGGGAACCTTTCATTAAGGTTATGATATTATTTTACTACAATAGTCCGATCACCAATGTATCAGTCGGTCATATGGGAGCCATTTAAACATTTGTTTAATTTTGATTAATTAAATGATATATATTAAAATTGTTCCATTTCTCACTTTAAAATGATGTACCTCTATTTTTTCATACATTCTAAGGTAAACAAGTTATTACAAAAGATATCGCAAGTTGACTTAATTGTAAGCACTAAAGGTTGGTTCATTTAGGTACCATGAGTTGAAGTATATGTAAGGCTATCACAAGTTATTCCAAAATCTGTCACAAGTTAACTTAATTATCAGTGTCGAAAATTGGTTCTATTAGCTATTGCAAGTTAAAATATAAACAGGCTATTGCAAGTAAAATATTTTATCATCTTCTGATGGCATTTTTCATAATTATCTTAATCCATTCAAACCTACATTTTACCTAACAGTTCAACATGTCAAATGTTATATTTCAACACTCTAACACGTCCTCATATATGTGCGCTTCATTGTTTGTAATAACGTCACCCAATAAAGCTTCCAATGTACTAGAGTCTCGATTGAACACCCCTTTTATCGTCTTTCAAAATTAGCAGATACATGGTCTTGGCAACACCTGTTTGTAACAAAAGGAATTCCTAATGTTACGTGCCACTGATCCCACATATATACCACGTTATGCATCATATTTCTTGCGATATGTGACTTACGTGTTCAATCCACACACTTTGAAATGTGAGCCATACCTAATAAATCTTCACCTTGACGAGCATTTCCTCTAACCTTCATTTGGAGCATACTGAAGAAGCTTTGCAGTTGGGCCAGGCTGCTTTCACTTCTTTATGAATTTATCTGCGTTACCAAATCTCCAACTTTAAGGTGAGTACTTTCCACTCAAGTTATCGTGGAGATCATCTGTCCTCAACGTAGTGGAGAGCGGGTTGCGTATTCATAAGTCCTTTTCATAATAGTGGGACATGCTGCTTTAAGCCATAATGCAGGCTGCTTAATCATATATCTCCACCGTGACGAGTCATTGTCTGCTCAAGCCTCTAAAGGAGTTCAGCTTCGGTCACTCTTGCATCGTCTAATGTTCCCTCGAACCATCGTATTTATTAAGTGTGGCTTGCATTTGAGAGTGCGTGGATTGAAAAAGTAAGTCTCACATCGTAAGAAACATGGCGCATAACGTGGTATATATGTGGGATTGGTGGCCCGTAACATTGGAAATTCCTTTTGTTATAAGAAAGTATTGCCAAGACCATGTATGTGCTCATTTTGGAAGGCGGTGAAAGGGATGTTCAATCGAGATACTGACACATTGGATGCTTCGTTAGGTGATGCTATTAAAACAACGAAGCACGTGTATATGGAGACGCATTGGAGTGCCGAAACATAACATGGTATCAAAGCATCTAGGTTAATTTATATAAGGTATAAGGAAGTATGGTAGAAGATAGGGCTACCCCTGTTGTAATAAAACCTTATGTTAGAGGTTCCAATATTGCATCTGGATCTCAGTTGGCAATAGAAAGGAGGAACGTGGATAAAGAATTTGAGAAGCGGCAATGGAGGATGATAGCTATTCTAAAAAGGAATATGGTTCATTGGGTAGTTTTTGACATAGAGGAGTTACCAACTGAAATTTCTACCATGGAAAAGAATGAGATGGAAGAATGGGCATTTACTACTCTACAACTGCCATAGGAGAAAATGTTATCTCGGAAATTAGCATGGAAACCACTGCTAAAGGAATTTAGACTAAGTTGGAGAATCTCTATCTAAAAAATCACTCACTAAGCGTTTGATTCCGTTAAAGACGTTTTCCACTATGAAGATGAGAGAGGAAGCTTTAATGAAGGAGAATCTTAGTTTCTTAGATGATCTTGTAATGAAGATGAAGACTGTGGATTTGAAGGTGGATGAAAAGCAGAAGACAATGGTTCCTTTATGTTCCCTTCTGGAGCATCACATAGGTTTCACTAACAGCCTGGTTTATGGGAGAGACACCTTAACTATAGATGATGTGAAGTCGGGTCTTCTATCTAAAGACTTGAGGGATTAGATGAAGGAGATGAGCAAAGGAAGAGAAAGAAGTAGTAGTTAGGGCCTATTTGTTGAAAGAGGAAGAGAGGAGAAGAAGAATTGGAATCCAAGGCGGCGTTCCAAGTTAGGAAGTCCCGAAATGGTTGGAGAGGAAAGCCTAGAGATGGAAAGTGTCACTGCTGTAAGAAATCAAGCCGTTGGAAGAGAGACTATCCAGATTTGAAGAAGAAGGCCGTGGAAGGATCTTCATTGATTACGGTGAAGACTATCTAATGATGTGTTGACTGCACCAGTATCTGATGTAACAGACCACTGGGTGTTTGACTAAGGGGCATCGTTCCATATGACGCCAAACAAGGATTATTTCAGCTTTTTTGAAAAAGGAAAGTGCAATCATTACAAGAAATGATGCTAGTTGTAGAGCGATGGAAGATGGTACAGTTCATATTAGGATGTCTGATGGAGTGATATGCACTTTAGCAGGTATCTGCTATGTTTTAGATCTTCGGAAGTCATTGATTTCTTAAGGGCAATTGGCATCGATGGGATGTGTAACGACCCGGATTTTTCGTCATTTGATTTTGAATATTTAAATTATTTTGAATATTGGATTTAGAATATAAATTGATTTTTAATATGAGGATTTTGGTTAAAATTATAGAATGAATTTAAATTTCAAATATAGTGATTTATCGTAATATGGGAAAGGTGGATAATTGAAATTTGAGTTGAATATGAATCGAAACAATTTCTAATGTGAGTATAAATTCCACTTGAATTAGAATTGAGTTAATAAGTTTTTAAAACTGAAACTTCAAGTAATTTCGTCGATTTTGAAATTGTCGATTTAATCGACACGTTAAAATAGCCTTCCGAAGCACAGTCTCGGATTTCGACGAAACTAGTTCCATTGGATCCATAATAGTGTATTATTATTGTATTTCAAATTTTATAGTGTTTGGAGTTAACGTTTGGTCGTATAGGATAGAAACGCGTTGGAATTAATATTGAAAATTTAATAATTTAATTGGGTTCAAAACGCTATCTTCTCCATACGATCGAATTAGGCCTCAGAACTTGTTCCATCATGTTTGAAATAGGGGTATGCGTTTGGAACTTCAGGTGGCACGCCTCAATAGGAGTTCGAGATTTCGAGTTATGTTATATGAAATATTTTGGATATAAAATAAAATTTATTTATAAAGCCAAACCCTAATGTCTCCATCAGCCACCCTACTCTGTGAAGCCGTCCCTCCTCTATGAAACTTTTTCCCAATTTAAAAATCGAATGCGTGCCTTCCTTCCTCCTTCAGTTCGAACGAATGAGACACAGGAAACATTTCCAGAAATTAGTAGTTGGATATATTCCCACCGATTGGAGCGGATGAGACACTATGTTCCCCGCATAATAGCGAATGACCATATATTACCGCGATATCCCGTCTCGAAGCGGGATTTGTATTTTATGTTATATAACATTTGTGGATGCAGGAAAACAGATTGGAGGGATCTAACTGGATTCCTCATATATATTGATAGTTTTTCATATATAGTGATATATGATGTGATTGAATTGTCTGTTATGGATAGTTGTGTGATTTGAGATATTGGATGCTATAGTGGCACTGGCCTTAATGTTGGTATTTTAAATAACATAAATAATATTTTTGAATTTAAAAAAGAAATTAAAAAGGCAATTTTGGAATTTAAGACATTTATATAGAATCGGAGTATTTTATAAGAAATGGATTTGAATTAAATAAAAGATTTGATTTTTTTTGGAAATTTGTTTAACTATTTTATTAAATGTTTCAAATAGAGAAGTTTGAAAATAATTTATACAAAGGAATTTTTAACAATAAATTTAATGATATCTATTAAATATGATTTGGAAGTTGAAATCGAGTTTTCAAGTGGATTTGGAATATTAATTGGATTTATTGAGGAATAGATTTCTAAATGGTATTTTAAATAGAAATTGAATTATAAATGGACTTTTGAAATATGGATCTGTTGTTAAATAGATAAAACAAGAATGAGTTATGAATTTATAAACAATATTTATAAAGGGAATGAGAGGATTATAAATTGATAATTATAGAAAAAGAAATGAAATAGATATTGGAAATGAATTTTAGGCAATTAAATGACATTATCAAGGAATAGTGTTAATGAGATGATTTTATAATAAGGATATTTTAAAATCGGGAATATAACCTAGATGAAAATTTAAATTTATAACCAAAGTTATAAATTAGTAAAAATGAATATCGAGTGATAATTTGGAATTTCAAATCCACTGCGTGAATTTAAACGAGATATGGAAATTTGGATTAAAAGAGAGGAATAGACGATTCTAGTTTGGAAACTGGAATGGTTATGGAATGAGGAAGGTAATCGATTTGTTATGAATCAAGAGGGATTTATAAATTGAAATTTTTAAATATATTTTTATCGAGAAGTTAAGTTTTGGTTTAGAAAAAAAGAAATTTTTATTTATTGAACTATGTAATTTAAAGCTGTTTTAGTATGGAAATATTTCATAAAGTTAGCTTTTCAAATATTTAATATTAGTTGGAAAAGAATTTAAATTTTTATAATAAGTTTTTGTAAATTTATTAATTTATTTAAAAATGAACTGGGAATATGTTTATTTAAAAATGTTTTGATATTTTAAATAATTACTTAAACATGTTTTTAAAATAAATTATTATTCTTTTAAAAAAATTATTATTATTTGTATATATATGATTTAAAGGTAAGTGTTTGAAATTTATTATAAATCCTCTCGATATTTGTAAACCAATTTTATTTTACGGATGAAATTTGATAAGAGAAATCTTATAAGGAAATTCTGGAAATTTAAGAGAATTTCTAAATTGTTTAAATACAGGAACTTCAAAAATGAATCTGAATTCATTTAAGAAGTTATAAGTTGTTAGCTGGATTATAAATAAGTATAATCGATAATTTTTGGAAATTATAAAAGGAATTAATAAAATTCCGAGAAATTATGAGATAAGTACGAAATGTTTCCGAAGTATGGATATTAGGAATGATTTTTGGAAATAGCCTTATAATATTTCCTAAGTACTGAAATTAGAGGTTTGGGAATATTTTAGCGACGAAATGATTTATATAGAAATATTTTCTAAGTAATGAATTATAAGTTGGAATTGGAAATATTTCTAAGTGTCAATATGGGTTGAAATTTCCTGTTATGGATTTAAGAGTTTGAAATGGTTTTCATATATTGAATTATAAAAAGAAATTTGAATATATATATATATATATACATCTTTGAAAAGATATTTTGAAATGAAATGTTTGGAAATTCGCAATATGGGCCTAGTGGCTGCTTATGTGTGTAATTTGATAGCTAAATAGCCGACTATCAAATCGGGCCAAATTCGTTAATTGTTTCGAAGAGACCGGGATCAGATTTAATTATTCGAAAATCACTTCGATCCGATTTGTGCATTACGAATTGTGATATCGTGAAGATAATGAAGACGGTGATTTTGGAGATTCGGTTTGTTCAGACCCAGAACAACTTGTAGGGATGAATGCTATCATTGCATCATTGCTTGGAATAGCATTCCAAGTATATGAATGCTAAATCTAAGGTAATACGTAGCTTCAGGCTTCATCATCCGGGAATGACTAAAACAGAGGAGATGCAGCAGGGCTAAGTGGGTCGCACCCAAATAGGGTATGTTATCACTTTTCTAGATACCCTCGGATATATTATAATTGTGAATATGATTATGCATGAAAAAGAGAGCGCTCGTTAGAATGGGAACACCTGGGGTGATAACATATTCGGTACTATCCAGTAAGAGGTAGACCGGTCATGTGTTGGCACGGATTGTTAGGTATGATCTCGATACATTTTTCTAAAGATGTACTGTGACGGACGGTACCTAAATAGTACAGTCCACTACAGCAAAATACCCTTTTTACAACGGGCAAAACCCGTTGTAATAGGGGTTTTGCAACAGACTAGAGTTCGTTGTCTTATGCGATGTTGTAATAGACCTGAATAATTTTACAACTGGTATTGGGCATTGCAATAGGGTCTTTTGCCCGTTGCAATAGAGCCTTCTACAACTGTTTTTGTCCGTTGCAATAAAGCCTTCTGCAACTGTTTTTTCCCGTTACAATAGAAATCAAATAAAAACATATAAAACCATTGTAGTACACCAGTAAATTTAAAACTAATTTGCAATTGAAACCAAAATATTATAATAATAACAACCGTATCCACTCATATTTGCTAAAAATAGAAAAAAAATTCATATTTCAAAATACCAAAAAGATTCATATTCATACAATTCATAAAGTTTTACATAGTTACAAAACATCGTATTCAAGCCTAAACTCATAATATGTGGTACATATTAAAAATAACACAAGATTTCAAATTTAGACCAAAAGACATTAAAGAAAACCTTGAACCATAATACTTTAGTTAATCAAAACCCATATCAACCACTTTTTTCTTCAAGAATTCCTTAGCTTCTGCAAAGTCCTGCAATACATAGAAATATAATGTAAACTATAAATATAGTCGTATATAGATATGTCCTAAATGAACTAAATTAAAGAACCTTTAGCACCTTTTTTTTGCACACATCGGAAGTACTAAACGAACTAAATTAACCATGTCATTCGAAATTAAAGACCACTATATAAATTGTATAGTAAGTTTTTTTTCTCTTGACAATATTAAATCATACCTCTTTTAGCCGGAATGTAGAGAACTTTTCTTTTCAGGTATAAAAGCACACAACTTGAAATTCTGAAGTATTTGCAGCCTCCTCTATATATTCTACAGAGATGAATTAAAATGCGCAGGCTGCAACTCCTTTAACCATGTTAGTTCCTTTCAAATTTAGTATTGGTCACATTGGTATACTTTACTCATAAAAGAGTTTCAAATAACATTCCATATACAACGTATCTAGTCCTAGTAAAAGAATTAACACACATTGAAGTTTTTAGTTGGAAAGAAATGTATCGCCAATAATCAAAGGATTATCTGTTTATTTTTCTAGTGCCGCTGCATGATGCAGCAACTTGAGCAGTTCAGCGCTAGTGCATTACAAGCGGCTAAAAAATATTTTACCTGAAAAGAAAATTATATACTAGATACAGTAATGTTTGAACAGATGTTTTTGGACAGGATACTAAGAGCTATTCTGGTAAAACTTATTTTGAAACTCTTTTGTCGTTCTCAAATACTGCAACTGAGGTAAGTTGCTCCCAAAAAATTTTGATTACTTACAAAATATTTCAAACATGCTCTACATAGGGAGAACTCACAATTGGGTTAGCTCTACAAACTTGTTTTGAAACTCCTCAAACACTCGGTATATAACTTTTTTGCTCACTCACCAGTCACCACTCTTTATATTCATCTAACATGTCATTTAAACATCAACAACCATGCATTTCGTTTAAGGGTATTAAATTCATACAGTAAATGGGTATGCATAAAAAAATTTGCTACTTCGACCCTTCTAAAACGTACATAGTATGTACTTGGCCACATCTTCATGGGAATCAAGCTTACAACGTGAGTAGGAGAAAATAGTGTAAAGCTTGGCATTTATAAAGATTTCAGTGTACATTTACTAAAATATTCCTAGTAACAGAGAGTAACTAGTAGTCAATAGCAATGTGCAAAGCATAGGTTAAAATTGGTTAAACAGAATTAGATAATGTTGTAAAAGATAGAATTGAATAAATATAAAATTGAGAATCCAAGAAGAAATCGAACAATTAAGGGGAATCCATTTCATAATCTAAGAAAAATGCCTCAATTTCCTTACTTCCTTCTCAAGTTCTCTCGAAATTTCTATGATACACATTTCAATCACTACAGCATTTTCCATTATATAAACACTAGGCTGAAAACCTCAATACTTCTCTCCTAAGTATACATATTTTCTACATCTAAAAATTTAAAATTAATTTTAAACCTATCATCTTCAATATCAGAATTATGAAATGAAACCAACATATGTCAGGACAAAGTTTTCAAAGATAATTAAGTCAAACTCACCTAAACTTACATGAAAAACAGTATGAACCTTAACCTGATAAAAATCATTTTAAGAAGTATATTCTTTCGAAGCTTTTTATTTCATTATTAATCAATGTGTAATGATAAAAATCGGACATTAATGGGTTCAAAATATAGAATAGCATTATAGTCAAATCAGAAGGAATAAAAATATTTCATTGTAACGGTCACACGACTATATTGATATGTTTCAGAAAAATCTTTAAATGATGTTAATTACATTTAAAAGCAATTACAACCGTGAACCAATTGGCAAAGCAATGGTTATTGTTAAAACATGTTGACCATTATTTTTCTAATAAAGAATCAATGCATATGCAAATGCAAATGTAAGAATCAATACTTGTATAAGAAAATAATAAACAATAGGACTGACCTGTACGGAAATACAAGGAAAACTGATTCGTGCATTTCCTCGAACAACATGTCTACATTGGGAAGGTACTTGTGGGATTAGCTCAACGTGAGCATTTTCCTCATTCAAACCAACAGTATTATCGCCTTACACTGTAAACATCATCCGGCTCCAATTTCAATATGGACGACACCAAGATTTGAAACTAGCGTACCTGTTTTGGGAAAACAACAAAAATATTCCATCAAAGGGTTTCTTTTCAAATGCTATGGATATCAAAAATGAGTTCAAATAAGAAAGAAGCATAAGCTAATGTGTTTTTTGGTTGAATTTATGAAATAAGTATATATTACCTCTCTATTGCAAGCAAAGGCTCTAGCTACAGCGACGCAACTATCAAGGCTACGACAGTTGCAGCTAAGGCAATGGCGGTGCACCTAGCGAGGTAGAGGCTGGTGGCTATGGTGATTGTGGCTATGGTGATTGTGGCTATGAGGGTGGCATCTTGCGACGGGATGCGGTTGCGGGAGTTGTCGAAACCGCTCATATAGGTTGCAGGGAACGAAGGTGAAGATGTCGTACTTTGTGGTGCAGTTGTTGGCTTTGAGGAGCGGAGGGGGAGCGGAGAGAGCAGATGTCTAGGAGCAGGTAGCAATTTAGGGTTTGATTTAGGGAATTAGCATTTTTGTTTTGGAGTGGTGTATGAGGAGAGGAGGCGGCAAGAACAAATGTATTTCATGTTTTGTGAAAATGAAAATTAATTTCCCACCAAACCAATTGCAAAAGAGGGAAAGAGGAAATTTAAAGCTATGCAAAAAAGGGACTAAGAAATGAAAATATATGTAAACTTTAGAGGTTAGAGTTTGGAGTCAAAATTTTAGATTTTGGAGCCAAAATTTATTTAGAATACAATGATGTGTTATACGTTTTAAAGTAGACAATCGAACTAAACTTTTTAAAAAAGTACCGTATGAATATTTGTTCAAATTCAAATGAGATATATCATTTTTGGACATTTTGAACTGTCATATGTTTTATTATATTTTTTTCTAATTTTACCAAATAATGACATTATTCATTTATAATTTGATATTAATTTAAATATTGAACTTAATATTCAATATTAATTTATAATTTTATATCAATTAATTAATCCATACAAATACCTATTACAAATACAAATTATTAATTAATTCATACAAAGATTTTATTATTAATTATCATTTATATCAATTGTACATCATTACATATATATTATTATTTATAGGTTATTACTGTAAATCATAATTTATTAATTATTAATAAATAATTATATTAATTATTATTTACTAAAAATAATTATAAATCATATTTAATTATTTATTAAAAATAATTAAGACTAATTCAATATTTTATTAATTATCGTTATTTTTTAATTATCAATTAAATTCTTATTATTAATGCAATAAATAACAATATTTCTTATAATGTTTGCTATTATTAATTTCCAAAATTTTTATGAACTTTTAAGTTTCTGCTAACTGATGTACTTATAATTAAATAATAAACATTAAACATTAAATATTAAACTTTAAACATTATTTTTATTAAACATTAAATATTAAACTTTAAATATTAAACTTTAAACATTAATTATTAAACATTTAACATTAAATATTAAATAATAACGGAAAGTAACATTAAGTCTATTGGGATACTGATTAAATCCTACAACGACGTCTAAAATAATCGAAGGTAACAACGATCAGTAGGTAAGAGATGTTGAAAATTGGCATCTATTACAACGGATAAAAGAAAATAGTTGTAATAAGCATCTATTACAACGGGCAAATAGGGATGAAAACTGATATCTAGTACAATGGGTCGAAAACTACTATAATAGGACTATATTACAACGGGCCGAAAACCGTTGTAATAGAAATATATTACTACGGGCCAAAACCATTATAATAGAGCTGAAAACTGGTATCTATTACAACGGGCCGAAAATCGTTGTAATAGGACCATATTACAACGGGCAAGCAGACAATATTGTAATAGGTATACTGGATGATGAAAAGTTGCACCTATTACAACGGGCTTAGGAAAACCGTTGTAAAAGGTTTCTATTACAACGGTTATTTATGGCTCGTTGTAAAACAAGCGTTGTAAAAGGATAGTTTTGTTGTAGTGGTCATTGTATGGAATCCAATATCCACTACGAGCCTATACGGTTTTGATTGTGCCCAACTATGCTGAAATGTGAGATGCAAACATTTCATCTATTTTATAGTTTATTTTCTATAGACATTATTATAATACCAGATGATTTTGATATCAAATGTTTTGGTTATCGTAAGGTAAAAACCCGTCGTATTTATGTGTGGCATGGTCTTACGAGATACCTTTGTTTTTCAAAGGATTTTGATAATAGTAATAATTCAAATTGAGTGTGTTTTCTCACGCTGGTTTTCCAGACTGACTTGGGTATTATTTCATTATAATACTCGGGTCAGATCGAGTATTACAAATTCAGTTTAGAATGCTATAGAGCTCAGGAGCCGAGCTGGAGGATTTCAAACATATTTCACGTACTTGATTATATTCCGCTGTGTGTGTTATATTGAATCTTCAGTACTTGTAAGGATAAGTTATTATAACTGTCTAGATTGATTTGTTGATTGTTGTACTCTAATGATTGTATGTATATTAAAGTTACAGTTCTCTTTTTATAAAGATCTGTATTTATATTATATTTTGTTCCGCTGCGATTGTGAGATTTTGTGTTTTTGTTTCTGTTCTTCTTCTACCCTCTTCTTTCTTTTAGTTATTCGCCCTTTCGTACTATTTGGGTTGGACAAGTGTGGTTTATTGTCAATTCAAAGGGTACGGAACGTCAGGTCGCTATAGGATGCAAGGTGACTATGAAGAAGGATGGTTTAGAGGTTTCTAGGGATGTACTTATTTTTTGATGACGAGAGATGTGTTTCAAAATCTATATCTGTTGAAGGGAACCATAGTTCTTGGAGAGTGTTGTGTTGGAGTGGATAGTTCTCATGCTTTAGATGCCACTAGACTTTGGCATCTAAGATTGGATCATATTTCGAAGAAGGGCTTAGAGTTGCTTCACAGTCAAAAGATGATCAAAGGAGGAAGCTTCGACAAGTTGAAATTTTTCCAGGAGTGTGTACTAGAAAAGCATATGAAGGCAACTTTTGGAGTTGGACTTCATAGTTCGGAGAGAGTGCTTGATTATATGCATATAGATGTTTGGGGTCCAGTGGCTACTACTTCCATTGCGGGAGCTGCAATGACACGTCTTTTCAATTCTCAGAAGTCAACACTAATACATCCACGATATTCACGTGCCAGACATCTAAGTGTTGGAAAGACAGACCGTTGGGGTGAAAGAAAGAAAAAGACAAAACAGAATCTCACAAGATGATGAGTAATATATAATATACCAATAATCTTTACAAAAAACTGTGATATACATACATAAATTAGAGTAACTAATCTACCATCAGCCTGGATAGTTATAACAACATGTCCCCACAATTGCTGATAAATACAAACAAGAAAGTACAGTGAAAATGAAGGAAAATATAGGAATACATCTTAGAAGTATCCAGCTCGTCTCCTGAAGCCCCAAAGTCTAGCTAAATCTAGGAAAATATGCTCGGGCCGATCCAAACATTATAAGAAAATAATGTCTGGATCAGTTTGGTAAACCAGCGTGAGAAATACAGATCAAATGGATTTTTAATGTTAAAAAAACCTTAAAAAATAAAGGAATCTCATACGACCACACCGTACATAAACATGGACAGGTTTTTACCTTACGATAGCCAAATCATTTTATAAGAAATCTTGTAATATTATAATAATGTCTAGGGTTTTAAAATAAATATTACCATAGCCGAAATGATTACATTAATTACATTCCATTATAATAGGTATACAACTAAATCCGTAAAAGCACGTATTGGAGAATGAATTCCAACTATGGCAAGGTAAGCGACTACCTTCCGCATAATACACCTATAGATAAAATATACCAAGGCCGCAAACCTTGCACATATGCTAATGCGTAGGCCGACTTCCTTTATAACATAGCATACCAGATTACATCATCCCCTAGGCACAGAGGCTACAACCATTGCCCCCCTGATCGCCTCTGCACGCATATACCCAATCCAAAATTCCTGATTTAGATCGAGGAATGATGCTCCTAATGGTAGCAAACCACATAACTCTACCACATCTACCCTGTTTTAGCCATTACCGGGTAGTGAGGCTTGTGAGGTCACGATTATCTTTTTCCTCTCTAGCAATTCCCACTTGGAATGCTAACACTTCCCTCTAGGCAACAATGCAATGCTAGCATTTATTAAAACAAGTTGTTCAGGGTATGAATAAACCGAAGGCACTACTTCTACTGCATCCATTTTGGAATCATCCTCGGGATTAGTAGCAAGCATCCCTTGCACTTCAAAGAACTCTGTCTTTGATTCCATCATCTCGTACCAATCTCGAACCTTTTCCAAAGCATAGAACGCACATATGTTTTTGAGTGGTTATGGTTTTGAGTCATCTAATGTTCGGTTATTTAACTATCAAATAAACAAACAATCAAACATAGATTTAATTCCATGTGCGATCCATTAAGCCTCTATTAATTACTCTTTCATTAATTAAATTTATTTCAATTATTTGATTCAAAATACCTACACCAAAGATATATTTGCAAACCCTTTATACTCCTTTCAATACTTGAAAAACATTTATATGCTTATCTCACTGGTATAAGTATATTAACAAAAAATTATACTTTCAATACTTAGAAAATATATCTATATACTTATCTCAACGGTATAAGTATATTACAAAACTCAAGGGAGATTTCCTCTTTTCCAAATTCATATTTATATAGGCCAAAAACAAATATTATTTAAAACATTACTTAATCTAAACTCAAACTACTTTTCCTTTGGTGTTAAGTATGGAAAGAATGCTTCTATACCACCATAATTAAGAAGGATTATTTATCAAAACTTAATCTCATTCCTTTATAAAATTCCCTTTTTATAAACCCATTCCATATTTACAAATCCTTTTATAAATCTCCAAATTAATTTATAAAACTTCATTTATAAATCTCTGAAATTATTTATGAAATTTCTTTCTATTTATAAAACTCTTTTCTATTAATAAAACTCTTTTCTATTAACAAAAATCTTTAATAAATCTACCTTTATAAACTCCGTTATGAAAATCCTTTTTAAATCCAAAAGTCATTTTTATAAATCTTATATATTTAATACAGATCTTCGTTAGTTTTAAAATATCACTTATATATCCATTCTTTCATTTATAAATTACCATAATTATATCTCCCTTACAAAATATCATTTATAAATTTCCTTTAATACATCCTTTTCATTAAGTAAAATCCCATTTATAAAACAATATATTATTTATAAACATCTTTATTAAATTAATTAATTACCTTTAAACATCATAAATAAATAATTAATTAACTTTAAAACATCATTAAATAAATAACCAACTACTTTAAAACATCATTAAATAAAATAATAAATTAACTTTAAAACATCATTAATAAAATCATACTTAATTTAAAACATCATTAACAAAATAATAAATTTACCTCAAAGTGTTATAAAATTAAAGTTAATTTAATTCCATAACTTTTCAAACTTGAAAAGAGGCTTAGCGACTACTATTGTACTTAAACAAACTACCATTTATTTTAATACAACTTTCCAAGTCAATACCGGTATTTACATAAGCAGACATATATGTAAATCAATCCAGAGTTAACGATCGGTGGTTAACACATTATTTCCCAATATAAATCAACGGGCATATAAATAAATGTTCAAATTAACATAATAGCATAACAGAGATTTATTCTACTAAACATATTCATCAATAATATATTCAATTCAATTATAGCAGAACAATGTTTTATTTGTCTAAATAGATAACACCAATGAAGTATATTTAATTTAACTACGTTATTATTTAAACCACGTAATTATATTCAACCACTATTATTTTATCATAGATTTATACTTCATCCAAACTATTAACAAATTATACGAAAACATTGTACTTGTCAATACGAGTCTAACGCAAAAATCCATGGGTTAATCGAATTTAAAATGAGCAAGTTTGCTTTTTAAACTTAACTAACTTAACTTACATAAACAAACAAACAAATAAATATTTGTCTCACCCAAAAGAAAATGGGCCTAAGCCAAAACTTTCCTACCAGAATGCACCAACCCACCTGTGCTTCTCCTCCATATCCATTCAATTTCCTAAATTGATTTTCCAAGCTTCTGTACCCACTAACGTGCACGGATACATGCACGTTCACGTCCAACCCTGACCCTTAAACCCCAATCCACCACCACCAACAAATCCCAAACTCGAGCCCATCACATCGGCACCAACGTTAATGCTATTGGCGCCTCAAATTAAATTCCAACCACCTCATTTTCCATTCGAAATCATGTTTAGCGTATACACATGCACAGCTCGATCACCAAAGCTCTGCCTCTGACCACCTACTACCATCACCACCTAAGCCAGTGCAACTACCACACCGAGACACACCTTTAGCCACTGCCATGCCTATCTTGACCCCTCTATTCGTCGCCAGCAACCAAAGAAAGTCAACCCCAATAAAACATGGCATGAAACCCTAATTCGAGTTACACTACTACCTCCAACCACCGAACACCCTTCGACCAACTCCAATGCCATCGCCCAGTCACGACCTTCCTCCAAGTATAGCTGCTCCTCCCATCGACCACCCGATTGCAGAAAAAAGCAAGTTGATCGCAAAATGGTCAAGCATTAACTATGGCCAACGTCGGCCACCTAAAATCATGCGACCACCACCAAAAATCACGTCTTGCCGATATGAACCTAACCATACTCTCCATTCACCATTCCATGCTTGATGAAAAACTACCAATATTCGGCCACTTACTGTTTCAACTAAAAAAACTAGAGGTGATAACGAACAACTTTTATTTCGGACGATTTGGTTGTATATTAGTGGATTAGGGAAAAATGTTTTTTCAAGGGGAAGATGAAGTTTATCTTTTTACTTGCAGGAAAGAAAAAGGAAAAGGTAGAAGAATAAGAAGAAGGAAAGAAGAACGAGAGATGCAAAGTGAAGAAGTGAAGTAGAAAATGGAATGAAGTTATGAAGATGTACACTTATAATCAACGCATTACTTAAAGCTTAAGCAACCGTAAAAAATTCAAATCAACCATCATATCAATATCAAATACATTTAAATTTTGCTTAAAATGTTGGTTTTGATTTGATTTTGAAAAGTTTTGAAAAGAATATTTGCGGTACTCCGCTACACAATAATCCATTCGCGTACAGACTACGAACGATAAAAATAAAAATTTGATCATGCACAACAATGCGATACGATCCCAAAACAACAATAAAATACAATGGTTATTTTATTCTGTTAAATTTCAAAAATAGCATCGTTTGCTGTAAAATACGTCAAACGAAAATTTAAATATTTTCCAAATTAAAAATTATGGAAAATCCTATAAATAAAATTAAAAATACGTTATTAAAATCAAGTCATTTTATTAAATATATGATTTTCTTATTATTTATTATATTTGAATCAAATTCAAATATTTAAATAAATTAAATATTCAAATTCGAAATGTTAAAAATCCTGGGTCGTTTCATTTTTCCCCTAAAAGAATTCCATTCCTGAAATTGCATCACTATCAAACCCAGAAAGAAATAAACCCACATAAATATCTAACATTTTCATAAGCTCGTACGATGTATATTGATCTTCCATATGCAATATCTTATTCGATCACTTACTCAAACATATAATTTTCTCTTTCAAACTAGTATCGCTCACCTGACTTCCCCAGTGCGGACTCCGATCAAGCTCCTTGATTAGGAACCGTCGTTCTCCTTGCATAACCATAAACTACGACATAAAACTTTAGTTCCATATCAAAAACCCTCACTAAGTGATCGCCGTCAAGAATCGAGTAATAAATCCTTATTTGGGTTGGTGTGAATCACCTCAAAGTCATGTACTGGAATCTTGGATTGAGAATAGTTATGTGAATAAAATGATATACGTACAAATACGTACTTATTCTTATTGGTTCTTACTTATACAAGTTTCTTTTTACTTCTAAAATTATTTATGCAAATATTTCATAAAAAATTAACTTAAGTTTAAAACTTGTATAATCCATATTAAATCATGAGAGTATATATACAATATTAGATTTGTTTTTCTTAACCAAGATGTTCAACAAATTTATTCTTTTTTTAACTTACTATCTCCTCAAATTTATACGTTCAAAAAATTATTTTCTTATATTTTCTCGAAAAACTTAGCAATCAATTCGGAAGTTTTCGGCTCCCCAAAATAATTTAAAATTTTATTTCATATTTACAAATGAAAAATACCAAACAACATATCATAATAAGATACACAAACCTAACTACCCTGATACATAGGATACATGTGTCCATAGTATAACTTAACCAAAAACAAAAGAACTAAACACCCGAGTTTTATTTCAAATCAATTTGAAATGACAATATATATACTTATAACTTTAGCATATCAAATCATACTTTCGAGGTCATTAAAATAGAATTTGTTTTACCAAAACAACTATGAAGCGGAACTACTATGGTAGCATTTCCCAGTTAGAAACTCGAAAATGAATGCCGAAGATGCTACAATCATCATCAAAATTATTCTCCGGTGATCAAAGTGAGTTTGGTGCTTTCTATATCCTTTAAAATCATTTTAAAATATTTCTATTCATAAATACTTTCAAATAATACTATTATTATTATATCCAAAATTTTGAAAACAAATTTCGAACTACCAGAAGTTTATGTTCTCAAATTCTCAGCTTTAAGATCCTTTTACTTAGGAACCATATTTATATAATGTCACTTTCTTATATATATTCATTCCACAAATGTATATCTTTGTTTATTAACAAAAAACTTTTATTAATTAAATTTTAACCCAACATTAACACCGAACGTCTTATAGTCAAACCATGAAACTTAATTCACAAGGTGTTCAATTCAATGTTATCCAAAATTACTATATATCCAACCCATGTAATGAAAATGTAGAATTGTTCATAAACCGATCGAGCATGAATAATCAAACGATAAATGATAATAAATAAGCATCATTATTTCCTAACAAACAATCACCTAAAAATAACTATATCTATTTTTAAAAATTATTATTTCATATCTAAAATATAATCTTAGGTAAAATTATTTCATTTACCAATTTTAAAAAAATATTGTGTCATTTTTCCTTGGTTAAGTGTTTAGAAACACCTATCAATAACGCTGATTAGACGCATCAACCAAAATTCATTAACCACTCACCAGACCAATCAACACAATATAAAATATTTTTTATTATACTAACAAATACACACTCTTATATATAATACTCAACTCATAATATGGCATTTCATTACCGTATTTTTTATTATGAGTTTACCCCACAAAGCCAAGGTTCTCGCTTAATCTTCAGCTCAAATACCATTGTAATGACCCTTCTTTTTTATCCTCAGAAGTCAATACTAATACATATATGGTATTCAAATGTCGAACATCCAAGTGCTGGAAAGACAACCTATCGGGGTGAAAGAAAGAAAAAGACAAAATAGAATCTCACAACGTGACGAGTAATATATAATATACCAATGATATTTACAAAAGAAAAACTGTGACATACATATGTAAATCAAAGTAACTAACCCATCATCAGCCTAGACCGTTATAACAAAATATCCTCACAATTGCTGATAAATACAAACATGAAAGTACAGCGGAAATAAAGAAAAATATGAAAATACATCTTGGAAGCATATGACTCATCTCCTGACGCCTCAAATTGTCCAGTTAAATCTGGGAAAAAAGGCTCAGGCCGATCCGAGCATTATAAGAAAATAACATCCAAATTAGTCTGGTAAACCAGCATGAGAAACACAGATCAAATGGATTTTTAAAGTTAAAAAACCTTTCAAAGGTATCTCGTAAGATCACGCCGCACATAAATACGAATAGGTTTTTACCTTACGATAGCCAAATTATTTTATAAGAAATCTTATAATATTATAATAATGTCTAGGGTTTTAAAATAAATATTAATCATAGCCGAAATGGTTACAGTTAATACATTCCAACATAATTGTAATGACTCGCCAATTTATCACTTTGATAAATTGAATTTATTTATAAATTTATGCATATAAAAGGATGATAATACAGATAATATTGTTTCAAGTGATAATAAGTAATAGTAATCTTATTTTGAATAAATATTTTCCTTAAAATTTATATCGATAAAGTGATATTGTATTTAAATAAAGATTTATGAATTTAAATTAGGATTTAATGATTTAATAATTATTTTAATTATCCAAATAATTATTTTAAATGATGATAATTCATTTTGAATAGTTATAAAGTGATAATGAATCATTATAATAATTCTATAAAGATATATGTTTGATTTGAAAATATAAGGAAAAATCGATGACGCTTTATCGGTATAATGACATTTTTTGAAAATAATTTTTAATATTAATTTATATGGTTTTATAATTCAAATATGATCATTTTAATTAATTAAAAATGATAAGAAATTTATTTTTGAATTTTGTTTACAAATATATGTACGTTAATAAATAAGTGAAAATTTGACCGATAATCGGTTCTCCGGATTTTAACGATTTAACGAACAAAAGTTGTTCGAAGACTTTCGAAGTGTTATGCACCTACATGTACATACATATATACATCACATGCACATGATAACATGCACATACATACATATACCTATATATATGTACACATATATTACAAAAATGATTTAATAATTTCTAAGCTTAACCTTTAAGTAACCATAAAGCAAACATAACTTCATTGTACCACACCATCACCTTACATCAACCATCACATCGCTTTGAGGGGTAGCCGTGCGCTAGGGGCAAGGGGAGGGGTGTGGGCTAGGGTTATTTAGGTAATTTTGCAATTGAATATTTTATTCCAAGGTTTTTCTATAAATACCACCCCTTTTCTCACAAAAATCCTAATACCATTCCACTTCTTTTAAAGCTTTCTAAGAACCTCTTTAATGGCTTCTTATTCATAAAAAAATATTTTATAAAATTTAGAAATAAACATAACAAAAAAAAAGAGAAAAAGGTATACACTAGCTTATAATATCAATCCACTTCAAAACTAGTCTGAAACACCTCCTCTTCACTTCCAAAACCCATGGCCACCACCACCATTCCCTTGTCCATGAGAACCATCACCATCAAGGCTAGTCCAAGCTCTCTCTTAGGTCGTAGGCTTGGTTTCGTTTGCTTTGGTTCGATAGTAGCGGAGCTATAGCCGATTTTCTATTAGCTCGAAGGGAAAATGAAGGTGAGAACTCATAAACAATTATATTATGAAATGATGTTTGTAAATGGGTGTTTAATATGCTTTTATCATCAAGTTTGGTTGTTTAAATATGAATATTGAATATATATACAAGTCACGGAAATATACGTCGATAAGCACAAAGGAAATCACTTTCCTGTATATTAATGAATTGGTGTGTATGGAATGTTCTTTAAAAAGGTTTAAAAAGAAGTTTGAAATGTTTTATAAACATCTAAAAGTGTTTTGGTGAAGTCTGAATGAGAATTAAAAATTTAGTCAAAAATAGGCGCGTCGCGTAATGGCAGTTCGCGCCATAAAAGCCAAACGAGTGTAAAAGATGAAATATAGCTTGGAATTCTTCGAGATAAGAATTTTCCAAACTATTATATCCATAGCTTTTCAGCTAAGAAAGAAAATTGAGATTTAGGTGAGTAGATTTTGAGATACGAGTAAAACAACCTTTTTGAAAAATCACGGTTTTGCAGTTCATAATCCAAAACTGGATTTCTTTGAAAATGTTGTTTTCAAATTATTTAAAAATGTGGAATAAATCTTATAAATCTTTTAGAATGTTTTTAAAGTGATTTGAGTAATAAAAATGAATTTTTAAATAATAAAAAGTCATTTTGATTAATATAGCTTCTAAAAGCGCTTTGCACAGCACTTTTCTATAACTTTTAAATTTTAGTTTTATACTTAACGATTCTTTTCCAAATCTTTTATAAACGTCTTCAAATGGATAATAAAGTGTTTTAATAATGATTTGGGATTTTTTATATATTGTTTAAAAGAGTTTAAATAAATGATTTGAAGAAAAGCTATTATAAATAAGTGGTTTAATCTTGGCTCTAAAAGCCGACGAGTGGATTGGATTTTTCAATTCGTGAGTTCCCGATGTGAAGTGCTTAAACTAAGAAGATGTTAAGGAGCAACCAGTGCCCTGGCTCACCTGGCCTCTTCCATGGGCGAGGGATAGATAAGGTCAAAATGTCGAAAATGAGTTAAGTATAAAAAGGATTTAAATTTCAAAATTTAAAATAAATACAACTTTGATTTTATAAGGATGATCTTCTTATACTTAGCGTTAAAGCCTGCAAAGGAAACTCGTACTATTAATGGAATTTAAAAGGTGATTTCGCCGTTATTCCACCCATAGTATTCGTTGAATACAGGAATTGATATTGAGTAGAATTAGATGATTTCTATTGATTCTGCTCACTTAATATTTACTGGTTTTGGATTAACATCCTAGATAACATGGTTTCAACCAAATCAAAATTATGAGTTTGAATTTAGAATCTTTGTCAAGATTTAAATGAAATAATTTAGAATTAGTTTAATTCCTATTACTTAAAATTTATTGGTTTGAATTTATAGTAAACGATGTCTTGAATAACATTGTTTTTGATCCATTTTAAAAGTTATGATTTGGAAATCTTTGTTAAGATTTAAATAATGATATGGAAATATTTTCCTAAAAAATGATGAAATGATTTAGAACTTATAAAGGGTTTTATGTAACCAAAGGATTTGATAAGAGAGGTTTAATAATTTCGTATATACCGGAAAGAATGTTTTAGAAATATATATCTGTCCAAAAGAGATTTTGATAAAAATAACTTAATCAAATAAAGAATGATTCCCTATTCACAAAACCACTTTTTATCGATGATTGGAACGAAGGAACCAGGATCGGATCTGGAGTAATTCCTATCTGAAAACCACTTCGAATCGATGTATGTGTTCGAAAAATGAAGACCTGATAAAGAAAATGAAGAATGAAGACCAAGGATTTTCGAGGTGAAAGGAATGCTTGTTGATAATTCTAGTTAGCTCCCAAATACTAAAGTAGCAGTGGTCCCTTCGTTTCTGAAACTCTTTGGGTTACAAGGACTTCTCACTACTAATCCTAGGGTAAATTCCCGACGGGATGTGGTAGAGGAGGGTGCCTTCGGTTTCGTTTAGTCCCAGAACGAACTTGTATGGATGAATGTCTGACGTTTCATTTCTAGTTACATAAGTGATCTCTACGAACGTATAATCTGCTTGGTGGCGGAGAAGACAACTTCTCTTAGCTTAACACCCTTTCCTGAGACGTACGAGCTCAGGAGTTATACGTTTGTAGAAAATCAGTTGCGTGATTATGGAATGGAAATGTGGCATTCAAAAAGGAAAGATGATGTGATATGTGAAAGGTAATCGTTACCTCAAGCCTCACACCCGGAAATGGTTGAAAGAGGATAGATGCAGCAAGGCTATGTGGTTCGCAACCATTTAGATATGATCATCCCCTTCTAGATATATTTATTCCCGCTATGACGTTTGGGTTTTAAATTATTGTGGATGTATGCTGTGAGGGCCCTTGGATAGGTTGGTAATGACCGAGGTGATGACATATTCGATACTATCTAGGAAGAGGTAGGTCGGTCTTGTGTTGGTAGAGGACCATTAGTTCGGCCTCGGACATTCCTCTAAAGATGTACTGCCGAAAGGTTGTCCATTCACCTGGTCATTTGTATGGAAATCCATTCTCCAATAAGTGTCTTCCATTTTGTTTGTACAACCCGCGTTTGTGGCTAGTATGCTGGAATTTAATAATGTAACAATTTCGGCCAAGATTAATAAGTTTGCACGCAAATGTTTTTAAAGGAATGTCATTAAAAATAACATCCCTTGTTTTTACATAATAAAGATTTGGTTATCATAAGGTAAAAACCCGTTTCGTGTTTATGTGCAGTGTGGTCTTATGAAATACCTTTTTGTTTTCAAAACACGTATTTTTGAGTTCTCACACCAGTCTCATGACTGACTCGGAGTTTATTTTCCTTTCCCTTAAACTCTTGGTGCCCTAATTTTTCGAGCGGCCTAGCAATCAGGTTTAGTTTCGAAGAAATCTGGATGGAGCTCAAAGCATGGAGTTAGAAGACTCATCTGAAGACTGTTATATGTTTCCACCACACTCGTGAAATATTGTATTCCTTATTTGTAAGGACAGGAATTTATAACTGTCCATGTTTTTAACTCTGATAAATGTATTTTAATTTTCGCTGTAATTTTTTTATTGAAATAACATATGTGAGATTCTATTCTGTCTTTATTTTTTTTTCTTACCCTTGAGAACCCGCTTCTCCGACACTTGGATTTACAACACATGAATACAGAGGATGTATTTGTGTTGATTTTCGAGAGTCGAAGAAACGGGTCCTCGGATCGTGGTATCAAAGCTTAGGTTGAGCGAATACTTGAGCCTGATAAGGGTAAAAGACTCATTAGAGATAGGGTTTGTAATGCCCTAGGATGAGTAACTCATTAGAGATAGGGTTAGTAACAGGTTAGAATGAGTTTGAGTACATATGAGTGCGTATTTGTTAATACATATACAGATGAATTTGGTTTTATGTGAAGAAATTTTACCTATATATATATATATTTGAAAAGGAAAAGATATTTTGGTATTCAAAAGAATTTTGAAAAGCTATCTTTAGGAATAAATCTCGAAACATTTTTCTAAGTATTGATCAAAACTCTCTACCTAAAAATACGCTAGCAATTACCTAATACTTATGTCTAAATAATAATTATTTACCTTGTAGAAACCGTATGGGGGAAATTACACATAAGGGGAGTCCTCTAGAGCGAGTTGGCGCACGAAGGATAGCCTCATTGTTCTCTCTAGCAATGAAGAGGAGCAACCCGAATATTCCACCTAGCAATGGTGGGTTCTCGATCGAAGGAGAATATGCCCCATACACTCAAAGGGGTGAAGATGGATATCCTATGGCTAGAATGCTTATACCGCCCCCAGCTCCAGAAGTAATTATGATCACTAGCGACGATGAATCCAGGTGGGCCTCGGGGGGAAATTGGATAGCATATCCCGCTAGCTCCATTTTGGAACCAATAGAAGAGATTGAGCCGATGGAAGAAGAATCAGAAACCATGGAAGAGGAAATAGAGCCTATGGAGGAAGAATTGGAGCCGACGGAAGACCCTGATGATATCATATCAAGCGAATGTAGCAATGTAGTATGGGATATGAACGGGAAGCATGTCCTATGGCAGGAGGGATCATTCAGTTCATACATAAACTGGAACGAGATAGAAAGCAAAAGTGAAGAAGCAACAGAAGAAGAGGAAGATGAGGGGGTCGAAGAATTTGAGAACCCTTGAGAGGAAAATGTGCATGGCTTGGAGGAGTTAGAAGAGGGAGGAGTCATTCCTGAAACACCAGTCGGTATGGGACATGTCCCATGGAACCAGCCATGGCTACCCCAAGTAATGGGAGAGATATCGAAAGAGGATGACAATGAGGCCGACGAAGAACTGGACAGTGATGAAGAAGGAGAAGGTGAAGTGATGATTGACCTGGGATGTTGGAGTCCACCATTATTTCCAGACTTGGAAGAATAAGAATAGCGTTTGGGGAATTGAGGATAATTCTAGTATGTATGAGTATGGATGGGATGTTTATTTTTGATTTGGTGTTTTGTATTGTATTAGAGTAAGGAAGGAAGGAGAATTTTTCTTTTTGGACCCAAGATTTCAAATTTTTAAATGATGTAAGCGTGTGAGAATTTATAATATGATGTTGTCCTAACTTCTCATTAGTACGGATCTTTAAAATAAATATTTAAAGTTATTAATGAATGGTTTTGGGTTGATAGTAAATGATGTTTTAGCATCAATTATTTTTAGACCCTTGAATGACACTTTGGAAGAAATCTTATGGGTATATTTAGATCTTTAATAATGGGACTTTAAAGATAATAACAAGTATTGGAATCTTTTATAAAAAAGATAGAAAATATTATAATTAACATGTTATAAAAAGAGAAGTTTATTATAACAACGTTTTGGTAATAATTGATTTAATCACTTTGATTGTATTTTGAAGTAAGAAAAACTTGTTAAATATACTTATAACATTTGAATAAGTATATAAATACTTTTTAAGTATTTAAACTGGTATAAATAAAGAGTATGTGTATATATATAAAGGAAGTTTTAATTAATAAAGGAATATTAATTGATAAAGAAAGTTTTAACTAAATAAAGAATGTTTTCACATTTAATACTGGTTAAAAGAAGTTTATGGTAATTTACTAATTTAATGAATTATTTTGAAAATAAGATTTCCAAAAAACCACTAAGATACGTCTAGAAATGTAATATAATGAAAAGATGTTTATCTTTTGGAAAGAAATGTTTTCTTAAAGTAGAAATACTTGGAAGTAAAAAAATGTAAAATGGTTATGTATAAAGAAGTATCTTTATAAAAGGTTTGAATAAAGAATGGAAGTTTTATGAAATGTTTTCATAAAAAATTCGAAGAGTTAATAAATACATATGAAGTATATAGATTGTTTCGTCACACGATTTAATCTAAGATTCGAGTATAGAACTTTGATGTGTTTGACACTTATCCGAAAAAGGACTTATTGCTTGATTGTTGACGACGAACATTGATGAAGGTTTGTGGTTAGATCCTTGAGTTTTCTATCACGGTTGAGAGCTATGTCAGGAAAACTAAAATTCTGATCAGAAAGCCTAATCGGAGTGCGCACTAAAGGATCGGGGGATCAATACTAGTTCGGAAGTAAAGCTGTGAATTCGAATAGAATATCGAATTTGATATTGCATACAAGTGATCTATATACATCGTACGGGTATAAATTTAAAAATAAATACTTTTGGGCAAACCTTTGGAGTTTTTTTTAGATAATTTCGGGGACGAAATTCTTTTAAGGAGGGGAGTCTGTAACGACCCGCCAATTTATCACTTTAATAAATTGTATTTATTTTTAAATTTATGCAAATAAAAGGATGATAATACAGATAATATTGTTTCAAGTGATAATAAGTAATGGTAACCTTATTCTGAATAAATATTTTCCTTAAAATTTATATCGATAAAATTGCATTATATTTAAATAAAGATTTATGAATTTAAATTAAGATTTAATGATTTAATCATTATTTCAATTATCCAAATAATTATTTTAAATGATGATAATTCATTTTGAATAGTTATAAAGTGATAACGAATCATTTATAATAATTTTGTAAAGATATATAGTTGATTTGAAAATATAAGGAAAAATCGACAACGCATTATCGGTATAATGGCAATTTTTGTAAATAATTTTGAATATTAATTTCTATGGTTTTATAATTCAAATATGATCATTTTAGTTAATTTAGAATGATAAGAAATTTATTTTTGAATTTTGTTTACAAATATATGTACGTTAATAAATAAGTGAAAATGTGACCGATAATCGGTTCTCCGGATTTCAACGATTTAACGAACAAAAGTTGTTTGAAGACGTTCGAAGTGTTATTCACCTACATGTACATACATATATACGTCACATGCACATGATAACATGCACATACATACATAAATACATACATACATACACATGTGTGTGTGTGTGTATTACAAAAATGATTTAATAATTCCTAAGCTTAACCTTTAAGTAACCATAAAGCAAACATCACTTCATTGTACCACACCATCATCTCACACCAACCATCACATGCCTTTGGGGGGGAGCCGTGCGCCAGGGGCTAGGGGAGGGGTGTGGGCTACGGGTATTTAGGTAATCTTGCAATTGAATATTTTATTCCAAGGTTTTTTCTACAAATACCACCTCTCTTCTCACAAAAATGCTAATAAAATTCCACTTTTTTTCAAGCTTTTTAACAGCCCCTTTAATGGCTTCTTATTCATAAAAATATATTTTATAAAAGTTAAAAAAATATAACAAATAAAAAGAAAAAAGGTATATGCTAGCTTATAATATCAATCCACTTTAAAACTAATCCGAAATACCTCCTCTTCACTTCCAAAACCCCGCCACCACCCACCATTCCCTTGGCCATGAGCACCATCACCATCAAGGCTAGGTCGAGCTCTCTCTTAGGTTGTAGGCTTGGTTTCGTTTGCTTTGGTTCGATCGTAGCGGAGCTATAGCCGATTTTCTATTAGCTCGAAAGGAAAATGAAGGTGATAACTCCTAAACTATTATATTATAATATGATATTTTTAAATGGATGTTTAATATGCTTTGATCATCAAGTTTGGTTGTTTAAATATTAATGTTGAATATATATATATATATATATATATATGCAAGTCACAGAAATATACGTCAATAAGCACAAAGGAAATTACTTTCCTCTATATTGATGGATTGGTGTGTATGGTATGTTAAACCTCCTTAAAAAGGGTTTAAAAATGAGTTTGAAATGTTTTATAAGCATTTAAAAACTGTTTTGGTGAAATTTGAATGAGAATTGAAAATTTAGTCAAAAATAGGCGCGTCGCGTAACGGCACTTCGCGCCATAAAAGCCAAACAAGTGTAAAAGATGGAATATAGCTCATAATTCTTCGAGATAAGAATTTTTCGAACTAGTATATCAATAGTTTTCCAACAAAGGAAGAAAATCGAGATTTCGATGAGTAGATTTTGAGATATGAGTAAAACAAGCTTTTTGAAAAATCACGGTTTTGCAGTTCGGAATCCAAAACTGGATTTCTTTGAAATGATGTTTTAAAATTGTTTGAAATTGTGGAATAAATCTTATAAATCTTTTAGAATGTTTTAAAAGTGATTTGAGTAATAAAAATGAATTTTCAAATAATAAAAAGTCATTTTGATCAATATAGCTAATAAAAGCGCTTTCCGCACCACTTATCTATAACTTTTAAATTTTAGTTTTAAACTTAACGATTCTTTTCCAAATCTTTTATAAATGTTTTCAAATGGATAATTAAGTGTTTTAATAATGATTTGGGATTCTTTATATCTTATTTAAAAGAGTTTAAATAAATGATTTAAAGAAAAGCTACTATGGTGCTTTAATCTTGGCTCTAAAAGCCGACGAGTAGACCAGATTTTTCTATTCGTGAGATCCGGATATGAGGTGCTTAAACTAAGGAGATGTTTTGGAGAAAACGGTGCTCTGGTTCATCTGGCCTCTTCCATGGGCGAGGGATAGATAATGTCGAAATGTGAAAACGAGTTAAGTATAAAAAGGATTTAAATTTTCAAAATTTAAATTAAATACAACTTTGATTTTACGGGGACGATCTTCTTATATTTAGTGTTAAAGCTCAAAGAGGGAACTTGTACTATTTGTGGAATTTTTTTGAGAAAAATGTGTGATCCTCTAAAATAGAGGAGAGCACAGATGTGTGTGTGTGTGTGTGTGTGTGTATATATACATATATATATCACAAGACAAGGTGCTGCCAACATGCCTGGCAGGCAGCTAATCTAAGTACAGGTATCAAATGAAAAACTCAAGTACCCCTAAAATGAGCTTCGGCATGGCGACCGCCTATTACACCCCAATACCGAGCTCCGGCATGGCCACCGCCTGATAATAAGGTGTTAGAAGTACTTAAAAACTATAGAATATCACATAGCCAATGAAACTGGAAGCCAGCTCTATTTAAGAAGGCAACTCCATGCCGCTGACTCGGAAGGAATGGAAATGCGAAAGATCTGAAATAGAACTACGAATGATCTGGACTAGAAACACCACTATGAAGACTCGATAAAACTGGAAGGAGTGCATAGTTGAAAAGTGAATCCTCCTGAAAACAAAACGTCATAATGAAGATGAAGAAGTACTGAGAAGAACCCCTCACTGCAATCAGCAATCCTGCAATCCGCAATCATGTGTACCTATAATAAGAACCTAACACCATATCTAGCTCAAACCTGAATCTGAAAAGGAACTAAAAAAATAGTTAGAATGATACACATATATGTATAAAAGAAATAGAAGTAAAGATACAAAAGTTAAGCTAATAGGACAGAATAATATAAAGATTAGAAAAATGACTAAAAGGAATCCATGATCAAATGAACTTAAAGATCTATAAACTAAAAAAACAAAAACAATAACTAAAACTAATCAAAAATATCCTTATGGGCCTTTGATCAAAGGGATATTATGATACACAGTGAAATCAACATTTAAGTTTGAAAAAATATTAATACTACAATTATTAATGTCAAAAATATTATTTTTATGTTTAAATAGTTTAATATTATTATTAACCTTATAAAGATGTTCTTTAAATAGATTATTTTTAGCTAATTTATATTTGTGATTAGATATCCAATTAAAACAAAATAAAAAAATTATAAAAATCAGTTTATTAAAATGACTATAATTATTTTTAAAAATTCTCTGATTTCTTTCAAACCAAATATACCAACAAATTATAATGAATAAAGTGTCAAGTAAAAATCTATTTTCCTTTTTGAACTTAAATCTAAAACTATTCCAATAATATTCACACTCATAAATTTTAGTTGTTAGATTAAAGTTAAAGATTTTAAGAGTATTATTCAGAATGAAATAAGTATCCATGCAATCATAGTATACATGTTTAATAACTTTAAAATGCAGATTTCAAAAATAACATTTATTATCAATTTGCATATTTTTTTCTTTTTAAAAATTCTATAGTATTTAGTTTTCCATGCATAATTAAGCACATGTGAATTTTAGATTTAGGAGGAGCATTTGATTCCAAATAAATTTAAAGGATTTATTGGTTAGACCCAAAAAGTTAATAAATCTATAAAAAGAATTAGAAGTATATTTCTTACTCTTATCCCATTCCCAACTAATATTATCATTATCATTGTCAATATTATATAGGTTTAATCATAAATCAAAGCAAGCTGCCTAAGAGTTGAACCTACTAAAATTCTGTTAAAACTAAAATTCCAAGGAGGGTCATTTTCGGGAGAAAAAACTTCTATAATTAAAGCATCCTTAAAATTACAGATTTCATATAGCTCGTTAAATTCTATCCTAAGAGGGACAACGGAGATCCAATGACCATGCCAAAAAGAAGTACTATTACCTGAACGAACTATAGTATTAGTGCCTAAGTTAAAAATCTCGTGACATTTTAAAATAGATTTTCAAAAATTGGACAATTTACATATAACCGTAGGAGTAGTTTGATATAAATTATTACTACCATTATAGTAATATTTAAAAATGATTTCTTTCCAAATTGGATTATCATTAATATCCTTAAACTTCCATAACCATTTACCTAACAACGACAAATTCATATTACGCAAATTAATGACTCCTAAACCACCGTCCTTTTTGGACTTACAAACAGTTTTCCAATTTACTAAACATTTAATACCGCTGTTAGATTTTTCCCCACTCCATAAGAAGTCCCTTCTAACTTTGCCAATTTTATCAATCACTCAATCTGGAAAAAGATGCATATACATCCAATAGATCGGGAGAGCTAATAAGACAAAGTTAATTAGAACTAATCTATCTGCTCTCGATAAAAATCTCCCATTCCAATTAGATATCCTATTTTTGATTTTATCTATGATAATAAACCAGTCATCATGTTTAATTTTAGTAGGTCTGATAAAAAAACCAAGATAGTCAAATGGAAAATTCATGGTTTTATAATTAAGCGTATTAGCAACTAAAATTTCAACCTTTTCAAAATCATTTAAAACTAAAACTGAACTTTTATCAAAATTTATTTTTAAACTTGATAAAAGTTAAAAGCTATATAAAATAAATTTAAGAGTGATAACGTGTCTAGGCAAGTGGGAGAAAAAAAGTAAGGTATCATCAGCAAATTGAAGGACAGATATACCGTTACGCGAGATATCGTTACCCACACTCCCCAACGATCCATTGTCAACCGCTTTTTTAATAATCTTAGCGAAAACATCTGCGGCTAAGTTAAACAAGAGAGGTGATAAAGGATCACCTTGCCTTAAACCTCGCTTAGATTAAATTTTATTACCTAAAATATCATTAACCATAATACTAGAGTTACCAGTTCTAAGTAAATTCATAATCCAGTTAATTCATCTATGACTGAAACCTCTAGCATGAAAAATATCAACTAGAAACTCCTAATCAACCAAATCAAAGGCTTTTGCAAAGTCTAATTTTAAAATTGCACAAGTTATGTTATTCTTACAACAGTGATTAATGTATTCTTAAACAACTGCCACACTATTGGTGATATTTCTCTCCTTAAAGAAAGAAGTTTGTGAACAGTCTATTAGATCGTTCATTCTTAAACTAAGTCTATTAGCTAAAACTTTAAAAATAATTTTAACCGAACAGTTAGTTAATGAAATAAGTCTAAAATCTTTTAAATTATTAGCACCTACTTTTTTGTGCAATAAAATAACATTTGCAAAATTAAATCTTCCTAATTGCAATTTTCCATTATAGAATTCATTAAACATGCTGATTAAATCGAATTTTAAAACATCCTAAAAGGTTTTAAAAAAGAAAATAGGGAACCCATTCGGACCCCCAGGGATTTATCACTTGGCATGTCATTAATAGCTTTCCAAATTTCCTCTTAACTAAAAGGATTATCTAACTCAGAAAGATCAATAGTAGAATCAGAAGGATAAAGATCATTCCATCTAGCATTAATTCTATGTTTATTTTTATTACCAAAAATATCTCTATAATAGTCTGTAAAAGCCTTATTAAGGTCTCTTTGATCGACCAATTCTTTGTTATTCACAAAAATAGAATTAATCATATTAATACGTTTTCTACCATTAGCCAAATTATGAAAAAAATTGGTATTATTGTCACCTTCATTTATCCATTGAATCCAAGCTCTCTGTTTCCACATAACCTCCTCCTTTTCTAAAATAGAATTAAGCTCTTCTTTTAGATTAGCGAGAACGTTATGCTCACCTAAATTTAGTTGTCTAGTTTCTTCTATCTTGTTTATTTTAAGCATCTCAGAAAGAATATTTTCTTTTTTAATTTTTATATTACCAAAAACATTTTTATTTCAATTTTAAAGAAAATTCCTAAGATCTCTAAGTTTTAAAATAATTTTTTTAGCAGATTATCCTTATTTCTAATATTATAATAACTCATAGAAATCTACTTATTTTTAATTAAATTCAAAAAATTGTATTCAAATAGCCCATAGTATTTGTTGAATATGGGAATTGATATTGAGTAGAATTAGATGATTTCTATAGATTCTACTCACTTAATATTTACTGGTTTTGGATTAATATCCTAGATAACATGGTTTGATTTTGAATTTAGAAATCTTTGTCAAGATTTAAATGAAATAATTTAGAATTAGTTTAATACCTATACTTAAAATTTATTGGTTTGGATTTATAGTAAACGATGTCTTGAATAACATTGTTTTTGATCCATTTTAAAAGTTATGATTTGGAAATCTTTGTTAAGATTTAAGTAAACGATTTGAAAATATTTTCCTAAGAAAATATGAAATGATATGGAATATAAAAAGGTTTTATGTAATCAAAGGACTTGATAAGAGAAGTTTAATAATTTCGTATATACGAGAAAGAATGTTTTAGAAATATATATATCTCTCCAAAAGAGATTTTGATAAAAAGAACTTAATCAATTAAAGAATGATTCCCTATTCACAGAACCTCTTTTTATCGATAATTGGATCGAAGGAACCGGGATCAGATCTGGGGTAATTCCTATCCGAAAACCACTTCGAACCGATGTATGCATTCGAAAAATGAAGACCTGATAAAGAAAATGAAGAATGAAGACCGAGGATTTTCGAGGTGAAAGGACTGCTTGTTGATAATTTTGGTTAGTTCCCAAATACTAAAGTAGCAGTGGTCCCTTCGTTTTTGAAACTTTTCGGGTTACAAGGACTTCTCGCTACTAATCCTAGAGTAAATTTCCGACAAGATGTGGTAGGAGGGTGCCTTCAGTTTCGTTCAGTCCAAGAACGAACTTGTATGGACGAATGTCTGACGTTGCATTTCTAGTTACATAAGTGATCTCTACGAACGTATTATCTGCTTGGTGGCGGAGAAGGCAACTTCTCTTAGCTTAACACCCTTTCCTAAGACGTACGAGCTCAGGAGTTATGCGTTTGTAGAAAATCAATTGTGGTATTATGGAATGGCAATGTGGCATTCAAAGAGGAAAGATGATGTGCTATGTGAAAGGTAAACGTTACCTCAAGCCTCACACCCGAAAATGGCCGAAACAGGGTAGATGTAGTAAGGCTATGTAGTTCGCAACCATTAGAATATGATTATCCCCTTCTAGATATATTTATTCCCGCATGACGTTTGGGTTTTAAATTATTGTGGATGTATGCTGTGAGGGCCCTTGAATAGGTTGGTAATGCCCGAGGAGATGACATATTCGGTACTATCTAGGAAGAGGTAGGCCGATCTTGTGTTGGTAGAGGACCATTAGTTTGGCATCGGTACATTCCTCTAGAGATGTACTGCCGGAAGGTTCTCCCTTCACCTGGTCGTTTGTATGGAAATCCATTCTCCAATAATTGTCTGCCATTTTGTTTGTAGAACACGCGTTTGTGGCTAGTATGCTGGAATTTAATAATGTAACAATTTCGGCTAAGATTAATAAGTTTATTTGCAAATGTTTTTAAAGAATTGTTGTTAAAAATAATATTCCTTCTTTTTACGTAATAAAGATTTGGTTTTTATAAGGCAAAAACTCATTCCGTGTTTATGTACGGCGTAGTCTTATGAAATACCTTTTTGTTTTCAAGACGCGTATTTTTGAGTTCTCACACCAGTCCCATGACTGACCCGGAGTTTATTTTTCTTTCCCTTAAACTTCGGGTGCCCTAATTTTCTCGAGCAGCCTAGCAGTCAAGTTTAGTTTTGAAGAAATCTGGATGGAGCTCGAAGCATGGAGTTAGAATATTCATCTGAAGATTGTTATCTGTTTCCACCACACTCGTGAAATATTATATTCTGCGCATTTGTAAGGATAGGAATTTATAACTTCCATGTTTTTAACTCTGATAAGTGTATTTTTTTCGATGTAAATTTTTTATTGAAATAACATATGTGAGATTCAGTTTTGTATTTATTTTTCTTTCTTACCCTTGAGAATCCGCTTCTTCGGCACTTGGATTTACGACATGTGAATACCAAGGATGTATTAGTGTCGATTTTCGAGAGTCGAAGAAATGGGTCCTCACAATAATAGTATACAACTAAACCCATAAAGGCACATATTAGAGAATGGATTCCAAATATGACAAGGTAAAAGACTACCTTCCGTACAGTACACCTCTATATAAAATGTACCAAGGCTGCAAACTTTGCACCTCTGCCAACACAGAGCCAACTACCCCTTTAACATGGCATATTGGATTACATCATCCCTCGAGCATCGAGGCTGCAAACATTGCCACTTGATCGCCTCGCACGCACATAGAAAATCCAAAAATCCCAATCAAGATCGAGGAATGATGCTACTAATGGTAGTGAACCGCATAGCTCTACCACATCTACCCTGTTTTAGCCATTACTGAGTTATATAGCTTATGAGGTCACGATTACCTTTTTTCTCTCTAGCAATTCCCACTTGGAATGCTAACATTGCTGTAATGACCCATAATTTTATCACTATGAATTGGAATATTTAATTAATTTTACATATTTAGATGATTGTTTTAAATGATAAATAACCCATTTTTATTATTACATAATGATAATAAGTGATTTATAATGATTTTATAAATATATAAACTTGTTTTATAAAGATATATAAACTTCATCGCATTTTGGCAGTTCGACATCGTATTTTTATAAATGGATTTTAATATTATTTAATATGGTTTTATAGCTTAAATAATCTTGGTTTAATTATGTAAAGATAATAAAAAAATTATTTTCAAGTTTTGTTTACATAAATAAAAAGTTTGATGAAAAACTGAAAATATGACCGAAAATCGGATTCCGGATTCACAACGGTTTGACAAATTGAAATTATTTTAAGTTTTAGAAACCTTATTTGAACATCACACAAGTTTATACATGCACATATACATATAAATATGTATCACAATTAGTCAAATCGAAGCCAAAAGAAATATCAAAACATATACATATAAACTCCTTATGTACAAACAAATGCAGCATGAAATAGCAAACTTAAAATCAACTACACATCACTTACACATGGCATATGGAAGGGGAGTGGATTAATCACATGGGTGAGGTGAAATGTGTCATGATGTGGGAGGGTATTCTTGGTCATTTACCACATGTCCTAACACTTTAAATACACACACACATACACATTCTCTTTATTTCCTAGAACATATCCACTTCTTCTTCACTTCTTTCTCTCCTCTCCATGTGTTTTCGGCCTTAGGCCGTGTGTACTTTGGTAGAGGAGGATATGGCCTTAGGCCGTGGGAATTAAGGAGGAGGAGGAGGGATTAGGCCATGAGCAAGTTGGGATGGTGGTGGAGGACATGAGCTAGAAGAGAGGTGGAGAAGGTGGATGTGTGCAAAGAAGAGGGAGGAGGCATGGCCGTGTGCTTTAGGGAGGTGAAGGAAGGTTGTGGTGATGCTTTAATGGAGTAGATGATGTTAAAGAAGTGTTGTTATAATTGAATGCTGGTAGGAAGTAAATAGGTTAAATAAACATGAGCTAACCACGCTTTGAATTGCTTGATAATATCACTTGATATTCACTTCTTAATCACTTGTTTAAATATTGCTTGCTATTAGTGATAATAATAGAAATTAACTACTTAAATTTATACCCTTGATCATATGCTAAAACGATTGCTTATATGGTTGCTTAAAATATCCGAATAAAGATTTGGATAAATATTGGTTGATTTGATTGGTTGATAACTTGGTTGTGATTGGTTGATAACTTGGTTGTGATAAAAAGAATTATTATAACGAATGATGTGAAAATCATATCCAACGGAATAGAAATGATTGCTTTAAATAGCCATGGTTAATTCATAAAAAATAATCCGTATTATACTTTGAAATAATATGTGTATGTGGAGTATTAAGCCTCTTTGATTTATAAATCAAGAAAGCATCATTTATTAAAGGTTGGAATTTGGTTTTGAAATAAAAGAAATTGGAAAGAAGGAGTTTTGAAATTATTTGTAAAATAATTTCTATAATTTGATTTTGAAAAATAATGGTTTTTATAAGATGAAAATGATATGAAAATATCATATGGATTATATAAAAGAACTGTAAATGGAAAATTAGAAAACTGAATATTATAATGATATAATATTATAATATTTAGAAACAAAGTGAAAATGGATTTTGGAATCAAGTAAAATATGGATTAAAATGGTTTAAAATGTTATATAAAAGTTTTAAAAGTGCTTCAGCGAATTTTGGAAATTATATATATAAATTAAATCAATGTGCAGAATGAAGTATAAGTCAGAATTTATTGAAACAAGAATTTTCTGGACCCTTATAACTATAGTTTTCAAATAAAAGAGAAATATCAAGATTTCACTTAGTAAAGTTTGAGATGTGTCTAAATTAAATTTTCAAAATCGTTGCGTTTTGGCAGTTCTTAAACTATTGTTTTCAACACTTTAAAAATAGATATTTTTAATATTTAAAAATATGAAATATATTTCATAAATATGTTAAAATATTTTAAATGGGATTTTAGCTATAAAAATGGACTTATATGTAATGGAGTAAGTGTTTTGATCTAAAAAGCTTTAAAATCATTATCCATTGGCAATTTAACAACAGAATTTGGTAATCTATGAAAATATGGTTTAAACTTGGGGTTTTTTCCAAATCTTTTGTGAATGTTTTTCAAATAATTACTTAAGTATTTCAAAGGCAATTAAGAAGTTTGAAAAATACTAAGGTTTAGAGTTGATCAAATATCTTGACTGCTTTATGGGTGATAGATAGATAGTCTCTAGGCTGGGGTTTGAAAAACCAGTTGCAATCATCCCATAGCTATCCAGACTGGCCCAATGGAGAGGATAGTTAAATTGATTTATTTAAGAAGATTTATCCTAAGATAAATTATAAGTGTTAATAATGTTTGATGAATGAAGTGTTGATTATCGTTTATTGTTATGTTTAATCCATTGATTGATTGTTTGAGTTAAGCTCAGCCAGTTTACAAGCAATAACCCTTTTTATATGCATGGGCTGGGTAGATAATAATTGAAGATGATTTAATGCAGACACATTGTGATTAAAATTTCACAGTTTGACTATAAGGTGTTGGATGAAAATATTGGTTAAGCAGATATTATGATAAAAGATGTTTATTATAATTTTGGAAATAAAAGATATTTTATATTTTGAATTAAAATGATTTCTTTTGGAAAGTAACAGAAACTAATACACACGCGTGCGTGCACACACACATATATACATACATGTATGTATGTATGTACAGAAGTACGTATCAAGTTTGGTAAATATATGTATCTTAAATGAAAATTTGGTTTAATGTATTAAAAGTTATTTTAAAGCTGAACATAGTTTCATCTTCAAATCAAAATTGCAATATACATGTCTCAGAACTTATACATGTGTGTGCATATATCTCTGTGTGTAGAAGAACTATTATACACACATGCGCGCGCGCACATGCACACATACACACACATAGATCAAAGCTACCGGCATCGTATGGACAAAATTTGAGTTCAATGTATTAAAAGTTATCACGTAACTAAGTATAATCTAATATTCAAGTTAGAAAGCTAGATATGTGCATCAATATATGAATAGCTGGGATCAATAACACCCTTTATTTAACACCATTTATAGCCCCTTGATATCAACCATAAGTTTATATTTAAATATTTGGTCCATATGATAGGAGAGAGAAAGAACAAATATTTAAATAAAAACTTGTGATGGATATCAATAGGCTACAAAATGGTGCTAAATAAAGGGTGTCGTTGATCCTAGCTTTTATATGTGTGTGTGTAACTGATATTGTTGCTATCATGAAAATTTGGTTTATAGTATCATATGACATTTTTAAGTGTGAGCGTAGTTTTATATTCAAATCAAAATTATTTTTTACATGTCTTAAATCTTATATATGTTTGTGTGTCTGTGTGTGTAAGCATGTATCAAGGTCGATAAATATAAGAATCATAAATGAAAATTTGGTTTAATGTATAAGAAGTCATTTCTAATTCGAACATAATTTTATATTCAAATCAAAATTGCTATATACATGTGTCAGAACTTATGTCTGTATGTGTGTATAGACACACACACATGTATGTATGTATGTATGTATCAAAGCCGATCAATATAACAAATGAAATTTTGATTATCATAATTTATTTTATAGCTAGACGTAGTTTTATATTCAAATTAGAAAAACTATATGTATATATATGTATGTATCAAAATGGTATACATACACATGCATACGTCAAAGCTGATAAATATCAATATCATAAATGAACTTTGGATTTAATGTTTTAAAAGTTAATATAAAGCTTAGCATAATCTAATATTCAAGTTAGAAATAGCACCATATACATGTATCGAGCTGATATACATATATATACACATATATTACATTTATAAATATATACATATATATTATCATAAGCAAAATTTTGGTTTATTATACTAGATGACATTTTTAAGTATGAGCATAGTTTTATATTCAAATAAAACTCATTCATTATGTGTCTCAAAACATGCATACATACATGTATGTATATGTATGTATATATATCTGTGCGTGTGTGTGCGCACAAACGCATCCCCCCCCCCTCTTTGTATGTATGTATCAAAACTGATAAATATTATTATCATACATGACTTTTAGTCTAACTTATAGGATGTTATTTTAAGGCTTCTGTCTTGTAATCAGGTGAGAACTTCTACATACATGAATCAGAACTGATACATGAACATATATATATATATATATATATTGATAAATATAGTACAATAAATGACATTTTGGTTTAAGGTATCAGATGTCATTTTTAAACTTGAGCAAAGTTTAATATTCGAAACTTAACCGTTCTATGCATACAATAGAAGTTATACATATAGACATACACACAGATACATGCGTGCACGTAAACACACATATACATACATATCAAAGTTGATAAACATCGGTATCATACATGAGATTTTAGTTTAGTGTATCATAAGTCATGGTAAAATTGAGCATAGTATCATATTCAAATCAAAATTGCTTTGTACATACAAAAGAACTGACACACACACACATTTATGTATGTATGTACGTATGTGTGTGTGCGTGTTTATCAAAATTGGTAAATATTAGTATTATAAATAAAATTGTACATTAGTGTACCAGAAGTTATTTTAAAGAAGAGTAAGATCTTATATTCAAATAAGAAACTAAGGTAAATTTTGTTGTAAATTTAGTAAACGCTTATAATGAATTACGAATATATAATGAAAATCATATGATATTGAAGATGAGAAAAATTAAAATATGATTTGATCAAATTATACATGATAAAATAACAATATGCAAGTCACTTTTCAATGAAAATATTTTAAAAAGTCAATCTCGAAGAAACTCTATAACTAATGGTTTTTTTTTGAAATGGTACTTTATATACAACATTTCACTGGGACAACACATCACATGTCAATAAACGTTCGAATCACGCTACGCAAGTTTCGAACTTGTGACCTCTCGCACCAAAATCGAATCACTTAACCACGTGGAAAATGGTGTTTGTCATAATTAGTGGTGTTGATTTGATTTAAATTGATTTAGAAATGGTAAAATATTTGTGTGTAACCATACAGTATTGTTGTAAAATGTAGTACTTATACTTTTCATGTCAAAATTAGAACTTTAAGTAACGTACAATAAATTTAGAGAAATAAATGAACTATACATTAAAATTGTTATTATTGCTTGTGTATAATATATGTTATAGAGCTTATACACACACGTGTATGTATGTATGTATGTGTGTGTGTGTGTGTGTATATAAGTGATAGCTTATATATATTATTATTTATATCTCATTAGCTGGCCTGTAGGAGATGCCACATGATGCAATGTACCTTGGATTGCCACTCATCGTAGCAAGAATCACTAAAGAGAAATGTCTACGACTATTTGAGAAGATCACTCAAAAGATGTTATCATGGCCTAATAATAAACTATCTCAAGTTGGAAAGCTTATTATAGGTCAATCCATAGCATCAACATTGACCTCATATTGGTCTAAGCACTATATTCTTCCCTCTAAGCTAGCATCCATGATTACAAGTGCCCTCAACAAATTCCTTTGGCATGGTGAATCGTTCTCCAAAAAGATTACTCTAATTGCTTTTAGTAAGGTAATGCTCTCCAAAAAATATGATGGTCGAGGGATTACTAATTTAAAATTATAGAACAAGGATGCGATATCCACCTTTATCGACAAGCTCCTATCTTAATTGACGACCTTTGGGTTCAATGGGTGAGTAAGAATCTAATAAAAAATATTCAATTTTGGACCATGCATGTAACTACTAATGCAAATTAGAGTTGGAGATCAATTCTAAAGCTTCGAAGTACTTTTCTTCCTATTATTCAATGTAATGTGCAAATGAACCCTAGGCTTCGCTTTTAGTTTACCCCTTGGGCCAAAACAGGATTAATTTTAGCAAACATTCTTGACTCCTGATCCGCCAAACCAGGATTAATTTTAGCAGACATTCTTGACTCCAAATAGGAATCCCTCTTGCTGCAGTGGCCGCTGAATATGTTGAAGATAATGATATTTTTTTGCCTTATTCCAGTTCCCTTCAGGTGAGTCAACTATAGGTTATCACCTCTACTCCCCGACCTTCATCAGAAGCTCCTATATCCTGGGCAAATAAGCATCACACTATTTCCCATGTATGCAACAATCTAATTCCTTATGACACCAAGCAAATCTTCCCATGGGCTGCTCGAATATGGACTATAGGCAGTCCTGCCAAGAGAATTTTAATCTATGGAAAGTTATGGCGAACGCTTTACAAACCACGAATATACTTGCACTAAGAGGAATTATCCCAGAAGACAGATGTGTTCTATGTCATAATCAAATTGAAAGTAATACTCATTTATTCATTGAGTGTGGGTTTGTGATCATGTATGGTTAAGAATCCTTACAAACAGCAATATCCATAGACCGTCTATAAATAGTAAGATGGAATGGCATAACATCTTTAAAGCAATGAGGTGCAAAACACCTAGAGCTAGGACCATCCTCATAATCCTGAAACGTTTTATACGAGTTATTTGGACCGAGAGAAATGAAAAAGTTTTTAACTCCAAAAGAAGCTCGATTATTGAAATCTATCACAAAGCTCATATGCCAATTTTGCAAAGCTTGAGAAGGGAAGGTCATGCTACTGGAGCGTATCTCATTAATTAGGTCACTTTGTAATTAGTTTTCCTTTTGTATGCAGTCATTGTGTATTCATTTTGGGCTGTGTATTTTGGTTTTTATATAATTCTAATATGGGCTAGGCACCCCTAGTCCGTTTACCTTTCAAAAAAATAGTAGTAGTAGTAATATCATTTTTATTAATATGATTATGGTAAACATTTTTAAACCGACGTATTTGGATGATTTCTTAAATGAATTAACAAAAATTATTTAGTTGATTTATTCTAATTATGTTAAATTAAATGTACGCAGTTTAAATATATGGACTTAAACATAAATAGTAGGAAAATTGAGAAGGATTTTATTAAAAAAATTAGAAATCTTAATGCGGAGTTACTTGAAGTTAAATTTTATAAACTTTTGAGATAGATAATACTGGTAAAGAATTACGGGGATTGTAAATAATTGTAGAAACGTTAACTTTTAGGTTTTTGAAGCTAATAACAAATTTTTACAATGAAATGTATGCTAAATTTATTTTGATAAATGAACAATAAATTAAATTTGTTAATATCGTTTATGTATATTATTTATATTTGAATGAATTTTTTTTACCACTGTTGATATGAATATGGTATACATATTGAAACCCTCATATTTTAGGATTTATTAGATGAATTAAAGAATAGCAGTTCAATAAATTAATTTTAGTAGTTTAGGTTAAAAATTACACAATGAATTAAAATATATTGACTTAAAATTACAATATTAGATGATATCAAAGAGGGTTTCGTTAACAACGGTAGAAATTTCAAAATCTAAATACATGACGTTAGAAAAGAATTTTACAATGCAATACATGATAAATATTTTGATATAAATGAATTACAAATTAACTTTAAACTAATATTTATGTATATAATTATGTTATATGAATTATGTATTTATATATCTAAATGAATGTTATACCATTCTGCAAAATATTGAAATTTTCATATTTTTATAATTTGTTAGACATATCAATGGATAATAATTTACTGAATTATTTAAATAATTTTAAGATTGTATATGGAGTTAAATGTGAAATATTAGAAGGGAATCGAGGGAGTTTTGTAAATGGTTATAGAAATTTAAAATGAAGGTATTTGAAGTAAAGAAATATAATTTCGTAATACACTATATGGATAAATTATCGAGATAATTGAATTATAAAGTGAATTTGCTATTATTATTTATGTATATACTATGTGTTATATGACTTTATGTATCCTACTTAAATGAAAAAATAATTTTACCATTTTTGTTAATATGTGATGTACATACTAATTTTTTTTATATTTCCATAGTTTGGTAGACGAACTAACGAATATCATTTAATTGTATTTAACTATCAGTTTATTTAAGCTCGTGTAATTAATTTAACTATATGGGACTGAAACATAAATAAGCACAAAAGTGAGGTGAATTGTGTTCATACTTTAGTAATTTTAGATGTAGGTATTCGAAGTTAAAAATAGAATTTTACAATGCAATTTATGGTAAATTTATATAGATAAATGAACTAAAAATTAAATTTGTTATTATTTTTTGTGTAATATATACATCGTAATCAAATAATTTTTTTTACCATTTTGGTTGATACAATACTGGTATATATATATTGAAATTGTCATTATTATTATTTTTAGAATAATAAATATTAGTTAACTTAATTAATTTAAATTGTTTAAATGTTTGATTATGTAATTAACAAAAATATATAGACTTGAATATAAAATGTTAGGAAGTAACCGATAAATTATTTGTACAATAATTTTACAAATTATTAAATGTACATTTCAAAATATAAAATGATGGGAGATTTAGTAAAACATGGGTGAACTGTAAAAATTGATAAATTAAAATTTTAATTAAAAATATCAAGAGAGAATTAAGAAAAAAAAACTCCTCAAATCAATAAAATGGCCAAAAATTCTTCTGTTTTACTATTATTTAATAAACTTATGCAAAAGGTATAAATGTCAGATTCTTAATATGAGTTTTTAACATAGGGTCTCTAATATTAAAAATCATGCCCTATTTTTAAATAACTCAGAACTACGGCCTAAAATTCAAGTACTTTACATTAGCAAGCCCTTTTCAAAAATTTTCCCAAAAATAAATATTGCTTTCAAGTGGACATCTATTCTTATATAATAAATAAATAAATGGGCTCGGTAAAAAAAATTGAATTAGCAAGCCCACCTATTTTTGATACTTATATCTAGTTTTGTTACCTGCGAGACATGTTGGCAGCGCCTGATATATATAATTGCATGTGTGCTCTCCTCTATTTATAGAGGATCACACATTTTTCTCAAAAAAAATTAGCAAGCCCACCTATTCTTGTATAATAAATAAATAATTGAATAGATGGAATGAACGTAAAAAACAAATGTCTGAAATAAAATGCATAACCTTCAAAGTGGACATGAAATTTTCAGTAGGGTTATAGCAGACTTTCAAAAACATGAAAAGAACAATAGAACCATGTAAGGAAATTGCAGAGCACAAATTTCAAAATATACAACTGCAGATATTCCCAGAAAATAAAGATGGAGAACTAAAATGCATAATTGTATCATCGGATCAAGTTTACAAGGGTTCATTAAACCAACAAAATAGAACACTCCGTTTCTAAGCAATGGATATTCATGAAAACTATGAAGTTCATGCACTCAAGTTTACAAGTTCAATAAACCAATAGAAAGACACCCCAAATTTTTACGCAATGGATATTGATAATAACTATATAATTTGTGTACTCATATGTGAATGAAAAAAAGGAGGAGGGAGGAAGGAAAGAAAGCATTTTGCCAACTTGCTGCCTTTGTATCTGCCAAAAACATATTTTCACAGTCAGCTGATAATATTTGATACATAAAAGAATAGAACAAAATCATTTTCCCGATTGACAAGTAAATGAAATGGTAGGTATTATCGGTAAGCCAAGTAGGTAAAACCTCACTAGGTAAGTGGGAAAGTCATTTGTACAACCTTTATCCAAATTTCCACAAAACTGAAAATCTCTACTAACTAATGAAACAATTTTGAAGTATTCCTTAAGATGCCGTATAAAGGACATACTATTTAGGAAAGTCTGCTATAACCCTACTGAAAATATACATACTTCGTTTTACCACCCACTCCTTTTCTAAAATATACATACTTCATTTTACCACCCACTCCTTTTCATTTTAGGAAATATACATACTATTTTTGCAAGTGAAATAATATGTATATTTGGGTAAAGGTTGTACAAGCTTTCCATAATTACAAAAGCTATGCAAAAATCGCTTCACCTAATAACCAATTTCCGGTCCACCACAATACAAAATGTTCAGATTGGATTGGATCAGATCTAAATTTAGATGGATCCAACGCTGATCAAAGACCTTACTATAAATTGGACCGGATCGGTTTTTGCCTAAATCCATTGGATCTGATCGTTGTGCAACCCTATCACACAATCATATGCAGCATTGACATATTGCCATAAAGGTAAGCAAGTGAAAACCAACAATATAAATGAAAAAGGGTTTATTAGCACTAGTATAAATGCACGCACTTGTGTGCGTTTAATAATGCAAGGAAACGGATTTACCACAATAATGTTGGTTTTATTATGTATGCGCTATAAGTGCAAAAGTCTTAATGGTCACATACGCAAGCAGTCTTGATGCTGGTGAAGGCTACAAATCGATAGTGAGATTCCATTGATTGGTGTGGTCAGGAAGGGGATGGTGGTGGAGGTTGCAAATCGATGGTGAGATTCCATTGATGGATGGTCAAAAGGGGATGCTATCTAGTGTAATTTTGGATTCAAAAGGACACGGTAAATTCTATTGATTGAATTTACATTTTAGCAATAGTAAAGATAAAAATATGAATATAAAATTTTGTTCATATGTCCAATAATTGGTTACCCAGTAAAACACTAAAACAATAATAACAACAATACGTAAAAATCAACAGCAACAATTATAATTATTATATTTATTTTAAGGCTGTTATGGTAACGGTAAATTTACCATTACCATATCATTACCAGTCAACCAGACACCATTTTAAAGTAAAGTCGGTATACCAGCATAATCGGTACGATAACGGTAAATTTATCATTTTTTACGGTAAAACATCGGTAATATTTTTTCAAACCAGCGGTAACGGTAATTTACCAGTCCATTCACAATACATTGATATTCGTGTAAGATGTTGTATTACGGGCATTTAGAAGCAAGAAAACAGTTCAATTTATTTCAGTAATTCAACTCAAATGATGATAAATACACTTCTTTTCTATGTCCTTTATTAAGTGACCTAATGTGATATATAATGAAGCATCATTCAGTGTAAAAATATATAAACTTATTATTTTTCTAGACAAACGGTAATTTACCATTACCAGTGTAACGGTTACCAGTTTATCGGTATACCAGTCAATCGGTAACGGTAACGGTAAACAATTTTAGTTTACCAGTAAAAACGGTACGGCAACGGTATTTACAAAATGGTAACGGTAACCATTACCATAACAGCCCTAATTTATTTATAGCCATAATAAAAATATAATATTAATAGAAATAATAAAAGAAGCCAGCATAAAAGGAAAAGAAAAGGGATAAGAGCAAACATACACGAATTGTTCCAATCAGGGAAGGAAAACCCTATGAACACTGGTTCTAGCTGTAAGTTTGAACCTGCAAGTTGGGCAGGTCTTCCTCTTTTTTAGGGACCGCTTGATGCAACCTTCACAGAATACATGACCACAAATGGTAGACCAAACTGCAGTTATTGTGCACAGGCAAATAGGACAGCTGTAATTGGACTCCTTTCCCGATACATTTTCCTGAATTGGCTGGCTTGTTTTTTCTGCCTGCCAAATCACAGCTCATTAGTCAGATGACAATTTGCGTAGGCATATGGTTAATAGTTTTGTTGGTTTTGAAATGGATTGCAAAATGTAGCAGACGCAACAGTAGCTACACATAATGAGTTGTGATACAATATTGGCATCATATTCCTATGAGTTTATTAAATAGTAATTAAATCGTTAATTAATCTGATTGTAGTGTAGCTAAGAGCTAAGGTTCATTTAGTCTGAAATTTGAGCTTCGTATTTTGCGTTTTTTCAATATGTATTTCAAAAAGCATGGAAAATGACGAGAGGGTGAAAAGCGATCAATTTGAAAAATGATTTTATGGTATCAAACTGAAAACAATTTTCTCTTGTTTTCCACCTTTTGGAAAATATCAAAAATTATCTTTTCTTTTACTCTTTGTTGTAGTAACGAGATTTTTCCACCCTTTTCTTCCCATGCCTTTTGAAATACATATTGAAAGACGCAAAAGACAACTCAAATTCTAGACCAAACAAACGCTAAGATTCTCAAAACAAGCTTCCAGCGGACATAAAACTATAAATTACCTTAATAATTGAACAAAATTCACCTATAGTAACTATAGGTTAAAGGTAGGTTTGATTTGAACATAAATTGTTTCATTCACCACCATGCTTAGAGAAGGGGAAAAAAACACACACACACAAGACAAGACAGTTCAAACAATGTCAAAGAACCAAAGATAAAAACAATGTTTGTGCGTTTTATTGAATAACCAACAAGCATCTTTAACAATAATTGGGATATGTTCACAATTTTTATATTTGATCACAAAATTTCTAAAATGATTATATATAGAGATGAATTCATGAGTTTGAATCTCAATCAAACCTTTATTTCCGATTTCACAAATTAAACACACACTTGTATGTATGTGTATAACTGAGATCGCGAATTTGAATCCAGTACCAACAAAAAGTGTATATTCGTTATGTGTGTGTGTGTGTTCTGTGTTTGTTTACTAAAACCACATGCAAAAATAGAATTTATTAATTTCGGATCACTTATTTTTTCTTAAGAAAACTTTTACAGACATTTGCTCCACATGTGCCAAATAACTCATTATAAATAAATAAAATTCCACAAAATGGAAGATGAATGACTAAATTGAGGAAGTAATCCAAACTGATAATGGATAAATCACCATATTCATAACTGGTTACTAAGAAGCATGGATAAATAAAAATTAGCAGCATACACGTAGCAAACACATGATTCCCCAAAATTACGTGTGATACCTCAAACTCATAATGTTATACCTTTGGACTCTGTTCTCGAGCCATGCATACAGATTTATTTGGTACAAACGTGCATACAACACAGATGTTTGACCATGTAAGGCCAGGTGCACACTGCATTATATGTAAACCTGTCAACGGATGCTTTCAGATGCGGATAATGCCATATCCGCATCCGAAATTATTTTCAGATATCGGATATCCGCATCCGCGGATACGGACGGATATCGGATAATTATCATATCCGCTAACCACCGATAAATGTAGAATTATAAAATGAAAATTCTAGTTTAACATTAATATTTTTCAATCTCATTGATTATAAAAGTGTTAAAAATTAACAAATATGATGATAAAAAATAGTTTCGAATGGTTAATAAGCATTAAATGCTTATGATATAAATTGTTAACTTACTAAAATAATAAACAAATATCTTTCACTGCACTAAAATGCACATAATTTGAACTATAATCTTGACAAAAACCGGATGGATAATTTTCGTTTCGTATCCGCATCCGTTTTTCCGGATATCGGATATTTATCCGCTTTTCAGATGCGGATGCGGACGGATTTCGGATTTTTCGGGTATCCATTGACAGCCCTAATTATATGTCGAGTTATCCGTTGTGCAAACGTACCTTTAGGGTATGTACGTGTTAAGTGTGCATTTCATCGTATGTGGATGGCTTTGCATCCATCACTAGTATCTTTCTTTTGTTTGTTTATTTACTACTATATCGACATTCATTATGTTGCATACATTTGCATTATATGCCTTTTATACTGAACTTTCTAGTCACTTTTGTACAGTAATGCAATACAAAAAGCACTCAGGAAGTATGTTTATTTATTCATATCAGCTACATTATTCTTAATTCTCTTAATAATTCTTATGATTGACATTTTCTTTTCGATTTACAAAATAAAAGCATTATGTTTTATAGATGGAAATAATTCGTTTATCACATTTAACAACAAATATAACATCAAATAACAAAATTAAAAATCACATGGGCAGTGGACGTCTCCAAAGTCAAAATGTTCAGGTTATCAATCTATATATCATTTAGCTCTTATCCATACCTGTAAGATATAAACATTTACTAAGAGGATAACAATAAATTTCTAAAAGGTTCGAACTTGCAGCCTCTAGTCAGCTGACTGTGTTACTTACCAACTAGCCAATCCCATAAGGTTTACAAGTTAAAAGTTTCATGATAAAAGATTATTGATAACCATTGTAACATCCTGAATGAACAAAACCATGTATATTTTATCTAATTCAACCACGTCCACCGAATGGACAAATTAAATATGTGATTTTGTTTCTTGAGACCTCGTGATGTTGTTTGAAGTGATCAATCATTGAACCTACTGTTTTCAAGGGACCCACATCCTTTTGGGATGCATGAACACGATTTCTTCTGGATTAAGACACACAAGTTATATTAATACTATCTTATTGAACGCACAAGCTATTACCATAACTAAATTTTGTGTTTGCATCCACCAAACCTGCTAATGTGCTAGTTCTTTGAACCTATGGTATTCAAGGGACCCAACATCCTTATTGTCTGAGCAAAGACGATTTCATTCGGATTAAAACACACAAGCATATATTAATACTCTCTTATTGAATGTGCACACTGTTGTCATACCTAAATTTTGTGTACACAACCACCTAACCAGCTGGTGTGCTAGTTCTTTGAACCAATCGTATTCAAGGGACCCAACATCATAATTGATTGCGCGAAAACTATTTCATTCAGATTAAAACACGCAAGTATATACTAATACTCTCTTATCGAATGCGCAAGCTATTATCATATCTAAATTTTGTGTACTCAACCACCTAACTTGCTACTGTGCTAGTTCGTCTATCAATTTGTACTTCAAGTTCGTCCTAACCATGTTATAGTTACAATTCTAATTGGAAAAAAAAAATACACTAATACAACTTCATATGTCTTCCTCTCTACAACACCACAAATATTGTTACCAAATTAAACTACCTTTGTCACATAGTTGAACTATAATCTTCTCACAATACTTTAATTTTATTTAACATTATCATTTATATATCACGTCAAATGTTCAACTTGACAAGATGAGACAACTACATTACTTAATCAAATCATATTTCGAATGTAGATGAGCATCAACATACTTCTTTCTGCATTTTTTTACATGTGTACAAAATTGTTAACGTTCAGTTCTACTTTATTAGCTTGAAATGTCATCGGTCCTTTTGCCATAAAACTTCAATTATATAATCCTATCTTGCTACGACATGTATAGTAAGTGTGTGTACATACATTGAAAGTGATTATGGATGTTTAGGAGACCTCCAGATCCACACTCTTCGAGGACAACTAGTAAAGTGGTAACTTACTTCCACTATACAGTGATAACTTATTTCAAGCGTGTATCAAGATGTCTTGCAATTTAATTTCTTGGACATCATCTACCAAATTTCATATACAAACATACATACATCTATATTATAAACAAACGGACCTATATTTTTATTTGTAATGCATCATAAATTGTTATAACAAAAATTTATAATAACCCACACTGAATATATGTTAAAAGTAAAAAATATCTACTTTATCCTTTATAGCATAATACGTTTATCTTTTAGTATACAACTAGTTTCAGTAATATACTAATAAGTAATATATTTTTTGATTCACATAATCGTTATTAATATGTAACCATTAAACATGTTAACATTACCCATAAATATGCTACTTCGTATGGTTATAGCATTCAATTATTAATTTTGCTTTCTACGATTGCACTCTGCACTCATCGATTAAACTCATATTCAAAAATATTCATGGTAAACAAAAGCCAAATAAAATACAACTTAACATTATTAAATATACATATCCAAATAAGTATATGTACAAATACATACACACATGTATGTGCGTATGTACATATGTATGTATGTGTATGTGTTATAATTATAACACTAAGTTTCACCTCTATTGTTGAACCCCTTAAAAGTATTATTAACTATTTACCAATCTTTAACGAACGGAAACCGTAAGTCTTAACGCTTAATGACAGTGAAACATCCTTTCTTTAACAATTATAGCACAACCTTAGAGTAACACCGTTGGAAACAATAATTTATCTGTTATGTAAGTCTCATGAGAAGTTAAAATGTAAAAGATGATATTTATGCTGTAACACTCTAAAGTCACTTCTTGTATGATAAGGATTTAAACCTACTTTGTAAATAAAGTGTGTTTAGGTGAATATTTCACTATCTTTATCTTCCTTTATCCACACTTTTTCTTATTTTGACTTTCTACTTACTCATTTATGCAATAGCTAAAATAGAAATGGAAACTGTGGTATATATTTTGGAGAATAGTCCTAGATGGAAAAATCAATATAATGAAACATGTAAAAAACATTTTAAAAATCACTACCCCCATAAGCAATGGTCTCAGAGCAATCCCCAATTCATGTGTGTTCAACCGTTACAGGTCTACATCATCATTTTATATAAATGCAATGCTTATGAATCAAAATACACTCCATGGAGAAAGCGTCTTAGTCTATCATCAAGGGATCAATATATTCAGTCCCACACAAATATATAGATATCACTCTTCACGTATCCAATTAGCTTTGTTATACTAAATGATTCCCCTATATATAATGCATTAACGTGGGATTATTTTCATGTTCCTTTTTAATATCGGTATTCCCTACACCAACGCATTGCCATTCAAGAATCCATAGTTGGGCAGTAGCCACAATGGAGTAGAATATTTATCAGTAATAATATTTGGACATAAAAAACAGTAAAATGTGTTGTCACCTAAATTGTACTTTTTAGTATAATTTTTAGATTCTACAATTAAAATGCTCCTATATGTTTGCAGCGCATTAAAGGAATCACTGAGTGTTAGCACTAAGAAATTTGAGTATTATTTATCAATTTGTCTTGCGAAATACACAGCAACAAAGCATCCTCATTAAGGTACATGGTAAAGTTTTCTATAATAATAATAAATAAATAAACCTTGTTAATTTTGGTAAATATTGATTTTTTTTAATAAAAAAATATTATGATGAAATTGTGTATTTATTTAATAGCATATCTATAAAATTAGCATATGAATATAGTTTGGAACATTAATTCCTTAATATAACTAACATAGTATTGAATGTTTTTACATATGATTTCCAACAACAGAAATTTATCGCTAAAGCGGTGATAAAGTCAATGTCATCAGGTAATATGAACGAAGACGATTAAAGAAGATGAGGACTGCTAACTAACTTAAAGTAAAAATATTCTAAACTGACGGCTATGAAAGAGAATGTTTCGTGTGGTAAAATCAATACTTTATTTGGTGATATATGACTAACAATAAAAGAACAAAACAGCTTAATTCAAAAACAAAAATCAACAATGTACATTATTAATTTGGAAGAAAGTTCGAATGGATGGAAAGGTATCATGTATATCTTACAAATAAAACACCAGTGTAACCAATAACCCGGTGAACTGGTAATGAAATGTTGTAAAATTGAGAGGAAAATAAGTGTATTTTTTTAAATTAAAGAAGACTACAAACACCTAGGGATTTGAGAGACCTGAAATAATGATGTTAAATAGGTGTGATTTAAATATTTACCATATATATATATATATATATAAATAGTAAATCAATTAATAGATTTCAATCAAGCAATTTAGCTATAGGAGGAAACAAATAGGGGAAGAAATTTAATCGATTGATTGAACAATTAATTGACTGTTTAATGAGGATAAAAAAAATTGTGAACAAAGATAATATGGAAATGGATATCACACGCAAATCAAATCATGTGAATACATAAAGCCTTCAAGATTAATTAATCAATCTTTAGTTCTTCTTCAACACATCGAAAAGAAAAAGAATCGACCATTATATCCCTCTTTTATAAACTTTAATTTGTAGATCCAAATTTGTTGAAGTTTTAAAGTATTCAAGCACGTTGGTGATATTTGTAATCTCTCCCCCCTCTCTTGTACTCTTGTTGAAGTTGAAGAATAAAAGTAATTATTAGATCCAAGGACGTAGGCATAGCCAACTTCGTTAAATCTTGTTCCCTTCTTTTCTCTATTTTATTCGGTGATTTATCGAATTTTCTTCGAGTGTTGTTAATAATCAATCAGCAAGCTTGTAACGACCCTGAATTTTAGTATTTGGAATTGGAATATTTAATCGATTTTAAATATTGAAAGATTAATTTTATGAACTAAATAACTTGAATTTCAAAATTTTATTGGATAATTTAATTGTTAAATTTAACAATTGAAATTGGTTAAATAATGGAATCTTGAGTTTTAAGCTAGATAAAAATAATTTCAAAACTTGTTTAATTTCTAGTTAATAAAAATGAAAACAAAAAAACTTTTAAATTGGATTTAAAGGTGATTAACTTGATTTTAAAAATAACTCGTTTTAACTAACATATAAAAATAGCCTTCCAGGGCACAGTCTCGAATTTCGATGAAACCAGTGTCATTAGGTCCGTAATACTGAATTATAATACGCCATCAAATTTCGTAGCGATCAGATGCATCGTTTGGTCGTACGGGATAGAAACGCGTTGAAATTAATATCGGAAATTTAATATTATAATTGGGTTCAAAAAGCTATCTTCTCTATACGATCGAGTTGAGTCTCGAAACTTGTTTCATTGCGTTTGGAAAGGGGGTATAACATTAGGAACGCCGGACGGCACGCCTCGATCAGGGTTCGGAATAAATATTTAGATATTTTGAAAATTTAAATTATATTTTTATCAACTTAACTTCACAACTCACCCTAACCCTGAAAAGCAACCGACCTACCCACTGCTCACCCTTTTTTCATCATTCACATCATATTTAAAAACCATGTGTCTTTCCTTTATCACGTGAAAATTCAAATTACCTCCTCTCAAAATCCTACGGCCCGTAATCGAAGGAGACATTAACGTCACTTTCAAGCGAGGTGATCAACTAGGAAGTTGTAGATCTAGGGGAGACGAGGCAAATGACCGGTGGAGATGGGTTTTAGCGTGGTGGATTGGTGGCAGTTTTAGGTTGAACGGCGCGGCAGATTTTGGGGTAGCGCGGCGTTTTGGATCGACGTTTTGCGATGAGGCCTGAAGGAGAAAAGTCAAGGAAGGCGAGAGCTTCCCTTTGGTGGTGGTGCGGCGGGGGACGTGGTCGAAGGTGGCTGGATTTTCCGGTTGAACGAAAAAGGGGTTTCGGCTCGTTCTCGAGCTACAGGTTGAGGTGGAGGACAAGGTCAAGCTTGTTGAGGCCGTGGTGGTCGAAAAAGTAATCTGGCAGAGTTTAGTGGCGTCGTCCGGTGGCGTGTGGAAGCAACGACGATGGGTGGAAGGGCAGCGTGTTTGGGTTCTTTGCGTTCGAAACAGAAGAAAGAGAGGGGGAAGAGGATTAGAGGCGGGATTGATTTTTTTAAGGGGTAATTATATATCAATGATGGAATTAAGGGATTTAATTATTATTAAATTCAATAAGTTTGTAAATTTAATATCTTGTTTGTCTTAGGTCAAAATCAAACGCGATCAGTCGCGTTGCACTTGTATCATCGAGATGTACGATTTGGAACTGAATTCGGAAAGATTCGAACTAGTTGAATTTTTAGTTTCGACTATAGATCAACCAGAATGCGAAAGCAACAATTGGAATTCTGGTGAGCAAATCTCACTAATTTGGATTACTGGTTTTAATATAAAATGTTAAAATTTATTATCTTGGCTGATTGGATGAATTGATAAATTATTATTATCAGTTGGATATTATATTATATATATAGTAGTATATATAGTAGTATATATATTAGTAGTTGGATATATTTCCCGCCATTGGAGCGGATGAGACACTATGCGTCCCGCACGATAGCGGATGATCCTATATTACCACAATATCTCACCTCAAAGCGGGATTGGTATTTTATGATATATAACATCTGTGGATGCAGGGAAACAAGTTGGAGAGATCCGATTGGAATCCTAAAAAATGTTGATTTTTTTATTTCATATATAGTGATATATGATGTGTTTGAATAATCTGTGATAGATTATGATGTAATTTGATTTATTGGATGCTCTAGTAGCACCGGCCTTAAATTTTGGTAATTTAAATAACATAAATATTATATTAGAATTCGAAGGAATTAAAAGGAGATTTTGGATATAAAAATATTTATATCGAAATTTGGATTATTTTAAGAAAATTGATTTGGATAAAACAATGACCTGATTTTGGATTTGTACTCAACTGTTCGTAAAATGTTTTAATTAGAGATCTAAAAATTATTTATATAAAGGATTTTTAACTATGGATTTTAAAGTTATATTTCTGGATTTATGGAAAAGAAGTTGAAATCGATATAAAAATAGAATTGAAAAATAAATGGGATTTATTAAGGAATGGATTCATAAAATGAGATTTTATAAATAAGATTAGTTTTTTTAAATATGTGAAACTCAAAGGAGTTTATAAATTCATAAACGATGTTTATAAATAAGGAAAATGATATCAGTTGATAAATTAGGAATATAAATTCATATCGAGATATGGAAATCGATTTTGGAAAAAATAGTGGATTCTATTTTTGAAATGTGAGAATGGTTAGGGAATCGAAATGAAATCGATGTGTTATGAATCGAGAGGGATTTATAAATTAAAATTGGTTATTGGAATTTTAAAAATATTTTTTTATCAAGAAGTTAAGTTTTGTTTTAAAAGGAAAATTTTATTTATTTAACTATGTAATTTAAAGCTGTTTTAGTATTGAAATGCTTTGAAGAGTGGATTTTTCAAATATCTAATATTAATTGAAAATAAATTCTAATTTTTTTAAAATCAGCTTTGTAAATCGATTAGTTTTATATAAACATGAATTGGAAATGAGTTATCGATGTTTAATTAAAGTGTTTTAATATTTTAATTAATTACTTAAACATGTTTTAAAAATAAATTATTATTCTTTAAAAATACTTATCATATATATAGAGTTTTGAAAATGATTGAAAATTATTTATAAATACTCTCGAGATTTGTAAACCAGGTTTTATTTAACGGATATAATTTTTATAAGAGAAATCTTGTAATGGAACTGGAAACTTAAGGAAACTTCAGGAATGTTGAAATACGAGAACTTCGAAAATGGATTAGAATTCATAAAAGAAGTTAGAAATGGATAGTTGGAATTATAGACAAGTGTAATCGATTTTGGAAATATTAAAGGCAATTAATGAATGAATTCCAGAAACTTATAGAATCCGTTATAAATGAGTTAAGGAATTTATAAATAAATTGTAAAGGATTTTGAGAAATAGAAAATAAATGAAATCTTTCCTAAGTATTGGAAATAAAATGATTTTAGGAAAATATACTTATAAACATTTCCTAAGTATTGGACAGAAAGGATTTAAAATATTTTAACTACGAGATTATTATCACAGAAATATTCTCAAAGGTTGAATTATAAATGGAAATTGAAAATTTGAAATATTTCTGAGTGTTGATATGATTCGGAAATATCCGTTATGGATATAAGTATTTGAAATTGTTCCCAAATATTGAATATACGGGAAGAGGTTTGAATATATATATATATCTTTGTAAAGATATTTTAAAATAAATATTTTGAAAATTTTATAAAATTGGGCCTGCTTATGTGTGAAATTTGATAGTTAAATAACCGACTATCAAATCTGGCCAAATTCGTTAATCGTTTCGAAGAGACCGGAATCGGATTTAATTATTCGAAAACCACTTCGATCCATTTTGAGCGTTACGAATTGTGATATCGTAAAGATAGTGAAGATGGTGATTTTGGAGATTCGGTTTGTTCAGACCCAGAACAACTTGTATGGATGAATGCTATCATTGCATCGTTGTCTGGAACGTAGTGTTAGCATTCCAAGTATGAATGTTATTCTAAAGGTAAAACGTAGCATCAAGCCTCATCAACCGGGAATGACTAAAACATGAAAGATGTAGCAGGACTAAGTGGGTCGCACCCAAGTAGGGTATGTTATCACTTTTCTAGATACCCTCGGACATATTATAATTATGGATATGGTTGTGCATGAAAAAGAGAGCGCTCGATAGGGTGGAAACACTTAGGGTGATAACATATTCGATACTATCCAGCAAGGGGTAGACCGGTCCTGTGTTGGCAGGGATCGATAGGTTCGATCTCGTTACATTTTTCTAGAGATGTACTGTGATAGGTGGTACCCCAGTGCCTAGTCATTGTATGGAATCCAATATCCACTACAAGCATGTACGGTTTTAGTTGTATACCAACTATGCTGAAACGTGAGATGCCAAGCATTTCAACTATTTTATAGTTTATTTTTTATAGACTATTATAATATAAGATGATTTTGATATAAAAAAATTTTGGTTATCGTAAGGTAAAAACTCGTCGTATTTATGTATGGCGTGGTCTTACGAGATACCTTTGTTTTCAAAAAAATTTGATAACAGTAATAATTCAAATTGAGTGTGTTTTCTCACGCTAGTTTTCCAGACTGATTCGGGTGTTATTTTATTATAATGCTCGGGTCAGACCGAGCATATTACAGATTAAATTGGATGCTTGGAGCTTCAGGAGACGAGTTGAAGCCCCAGAGACGTATTCACGTAGATAGTTATATTTTCTATTGTATTCATTGTTGTGTTATCAGCAGTTGTGAGGACAGACTGTTATAACTGTCCAGGCTGAGATATGTTGGTATACTAGTATACTCTGATGGATATCCGTATATACATATTACAGTTTTGTTTTGTGTAAAGATTTATGGTATATTATAGATTATTCGTTCCGTTGTGAGATTCTGTGTCGTTTAGTCTTCTCCTTATCTTCTTCCTTCTTTTTCCCCTAACAATCAGGTTTTCTGGCATTCAATTGTTTGGCATGTGATACAATGGACGTATCAGTGTCGATTTTCGAGGGTCAAAAATCTCGTTCTTACAAAGCTAGATCTTTCTCGTAGCTTCCACGCTAGATTTTACATAACAGATTGGTACCAAAGCGAGGTTGCTTTTGTTTAAGATTGGTTATTAATGGCAAGTTTTTCAAAACTTGAAAACTACGTTGTCACCGGATTTGATGAAAAATGAGATTTTGGTACTTGAAAGATGAAGATGGAGGCGGTACTGAAAAAGAAGAGGATTTTGCAAGTTATTTCTCAACCGGATAAACTGAACAAATTATCGTCTAAAGAGATTGAGAAGTTAGAGGAGGATGCTCTTACTACTACCAAACTCATGAAGTCCTTAAAGAGCTTTCTATCTTAAAACTGCAAAAGAATTGGCAAGCTTTTCAAAAAAAGTTCTATGACAAGTCTCTCACCAACCGCATCATCCTACAATTTTATTTATCCAAGATGAAGCCTGGAACTGATACACCTAGCTCATGTAAACGCCCTAAACACTTTCGCATCATCCTACAACTTTATTTATCCAATATGAAGCCTGGAACTGATACACTAGCTCATGTAAACGCCCTAAACACTTTGGTTATAGGTCTTCAAGTTATGGACATGAAGATTGAAGTTGAAGCATAAGCTGCCATTCTTTTATGTTCATTGCCTGCGGAGTATAGCACTTTTGTTAATCTATAGGCGCCTTCTATTTGCTTAGAGGATGTGAGGACAAATTTACATAACGAGACGTTGAGGGTAAAGTTAGCGAACATGAGTATGGAGAACAATTGTGAATGTCTTATTGTGCGGGGGAAAGAAGTAGAAGTAAAATTAGATATGATGAAGATAAAAGCAAATCAAGATCTCAGTCAAGCGGATCTCTAGAGGGAGTTTTTCATTATTGTAGTAAGCCTAGAAATTTGATTGTTGAGTTGCCACAAGTTGAAGAAGAAAAATGGTCATTTCCAAGAAGACTTCAGTATCTACATCAAAGACATTGGATACGGATTCAGAGAGTGACCTGATGCATTTACAGCTTCTGTCACTTCTAAGAAGAGTAGTATTTAGATTATTGACTCTGGAGCATCATATCATATGACACCTAATAGACACTTTTTTCCATTTTTGATGGAGAAAGGTTCTCATGAGCAATAACGTTACGTGTCGCATGATTGGCGTTGGAATAATGAAATTAGGATGTTTAATGGCGTTGTTCGTATTTGTGTGATGTTAGACATGTGTCAGATCTGAGGCATGGCTTGATATATGTTGAGACATTGTGTAACTTAGCTTGAAATATGTGATAAAGAAAGATTGACTGAAAGTTGCTAATGGCTCATTGATAGTGATGAAAATGGGTGAAAGCTAGAAATCTATATCTGCTTAAGGGTAGTACTTTTGTTGCAGTCTTCATCAGTTGTTGATTCTGATGATTCCGGTTCTACCAGGTTGTGACATTTTCGTATGAGACGCATTGATGAGCGCGACTTGGAGGTGTTGAGGAACAAGGTTTGATTGATGAAATTCATCATTCAAAACTTGGCTTTTGTGAGGCATGCGTATTTGGAAAGCAAATGAAAGTTCCTTTTGGCACTGCAAAGCGTTAATCTGAAGCCGATTTGGAGTATGTTCATACTGATGTTTGGAGTCTCGCACCATGTCTAGTATTTTATTCATTTGTGGATGATTTTTATGTAAGAGTATGGGCTTTATGAAGTCCAAAGATAAAACTTTTGATAGCTTTCGCATTTGAAAATCTCTTGAGAAACAGTCTGGAAAGAAAGTGAAGATTTTCCGTTCAGATAATGATGGTGAATTCACTTCTTAAGAATTCATTGAATTTTGCGAGTCTAAGGAAATTAAAAGGCACTACACCACAACAGGCAACCCTTTGTCTAATAATGTTGCTGAGAGGATAAATCAGACATTGTTGGAAAGAACTCGATGCCTATGACCGACTGCTAGATTAAAGAAGAGATTTTGGGCAGAAGCATTATCTACAACGGTTTTTCTCATCAGCCGTACACCATCTATCATCATAGATATGAAGGTTCCAAAAGAAGTATGAAAGGGGGCCATGTTCGTATTTCTTTCTCAGAGTATTTAGTTGTTGAGCTTATGTGCATGAAGGTCCTAGATCGCATAATTGTATTTTCTCGGCTATAGAAGAGAAGTTAAGGGGTATAAGTGGCGTCCTGCTACCCAGAAGATTGTTGCTAACATGCATATTACTTTGGATAAGAAGACTATGTTAAATGAGGATCTTTCTCATTCAGTTGATGATGATATTGAAAGGACATACTCAAAGTACCGGACATAGAGTAGATCATCAGACTTTCATATATATACAAATGGTGTTTCCGATGACACCGTGATTGATAAGGAGAAGACAGAGGATCGAACTTAAGATGAAGCTCAAATTCAGACTCGACCATTTAGAGAGAGGAAAATGCCTAATTGACTTGATGATTTTGTGGGATTGAGCATTGAGGACATTGATTTTTATGACACTGAAGCTTATGACTTAAGAATAGTTCGTGATGAGCCTAAAGACTATAAAGACAAGACTATAAAGACATTAGTTCAGCCGATAGTTCCAACTGGTTAGTAGCTATGGAGAAAGAAATTGGGTCTTTGCACAAAAATAAAACTTGAGATTTAGTTCCACTTCCTTCAAGTATGAGAGCAATTGAGTGCAAGTAGATCAAATAGGGTGAGAGTGACAATGGTGACTTGAGATACAAGATCAAATTAGAGGCAAAGTGATATATTCAGAAGAAAATTGATTAATCATAAATAAGGTATAAACAAAGAATATTGATTAATCAGGAATATGTACAAAAAAAATTATTTATTATTTCGTCTTTAACTTTTTATAGTTATATCATTTATATAATTTGTGAGGTGGAGCCTTGGCATAACGGTTAAGTCACCCACATGATGATCTGGACGCTCATGTTCGAGTCCAGAAATAGCCTCTTCGCAATGCGAGGGAAAGATTGCGCACATTATCGACCTTCTCAGAGCCCGCTATCGTGCAAAAGCCTCGTGCACTAGGTTCCACCTTTATCATTTACATATTTTGTGATTTTATGTTTCCTAAGTTAAAATTTCAAACTTCGAATATTCGCATATTTGAAAGAAATTAATTCTTTTTTGAGTTTCTTTTGTAACATTGGAAGTTTGATTATTTTTTTACTGAATTGAAGTTTCAATTTACTTTCATTTCGGCCCCTACTAGAAACAAAACAGAACGATCGAAGTTTCAATGTCTCAATCAAAACCTCAAACCTTGGAAGAGAGTTCCATCCATTCAGGTCAAAGAACCCATCGAGCAGTCGATGTTCATTCCCTAACATGGTCGTCAATAGTGTGGTGTTACTGGCTTTGATATCGACGTTGAAGTTGTTGCACATTTTGCACATTTTCCAAAAGTTCTCGATGTTGTTTTCACTTATTTACCGGATAACTCATTGTCAACTCGCCTTGGCCCATGGGTTCCCCTTTCTCGTGTTGCTTCATTTGGAACCTTCAAGAGCAAATTGATTTTTCCAACCAACGTTGCAGACCCTTATTCCTAATTGGATTTTTTTATTTTGGCTTCCTTTTGTAAACTAATTACAGAAATAGCCCTATTTACAAACTAATATCGTTTATACCCCTAAGCCATGTTTTGAACAAAGCAGTAAAACACACTGGCGCCTTTTGAAAAGGTGCCGGTGTGTTTTATTTTATTTTTATGCGGGAACGTATGGGCGGTTTTTGAAAAGTCGTCAGTGGGCAGCTTTTGAAAAGTCGCCCATACGTTCCCAGATAATGAACAGAACCAGCCCCTTTTTTTCTTAACTCTATCATTTTTTCCAAACTCTCAAAGAACGAAAATCCATTTTCCATTACACCAAAATTCTTTTTTTTTTGCTATTTTCGCAAATTCCTTCGCCAATTCAAAGCACGGCTTGCTCTTCATCACAGGAACCTTCCACAGGTATCGATTATACAATCAATCTTTATTTATTTAACAAATTAAGGTTTTGGTAAGTATGAAAAAATTAATGTTTAGTAATTGTAGATATAGTTGTGTGAGCGTGGAATGCAAAAGTTCGTTGCTTTTCCCCCGTTTAAGTACATATTTAACGTTGTTAGGTTCATAGTAGAAATAGGATTTGTGATTATCAAATATTTGTATGATGTGTAGATTACTCTGAGATGTTGCCGAGTCCGATAGACGGTAGCGTATTGTATTTGCAAGAACGTCATCGAACGAGCAACGACGCTTGAATGTAGGTAATACAATTTCATGTGTAGTAGAAATATATATTGGTTATACGTAGCAGTTATATTTTGTTGTTTTTCTGACAGCGCAATAATCCAGACGGGACTATTGATCACTCGTCTAAATTAAAAAGAGTGGCTTCTTCTCATCCTGTCGTGCTAGAGCTGATTGATACAGTCGGCTTCTCACTTGTCTTTCGACTGGGGTACACTCAATTGGATCATCATCTGACCATAGCATTGTTGGACAGATGGAGGCCGGAGACGTCTTCATTTCACCTACGGGTAGGGGAGGTGACCATCACGTTGGGTGATGTTGCTGTCTTGCTTGGCTTACCCATAGATGTTGCTCCATTGAGCAATCCAGAGCCCGGTAGATTACATGGAGTTGTGCGAACGACTCTTAGGTATATCCCCTCCTGCTGAACAGTGGTAGAGTGATGAGATGATAAAAACTGCATGGTTCAGAGAGGAGCTCGCCGATGACATTCCAACAGACGCCATGGACATTCAGATTAAGCAGCGTGCTCGAGCCATTATAATGCATATCATCACTTCACGCCTGATTTGTGATCATTCAAAGACGTATTTGGATCAGATGGCTTTCATTTCTAGAGGACTTCAATGTGTGCCGCCAGTATTCTTGGGGTATTGCAGTCCTAGCGTATACATACATGGAGCTGACGAGGTTTGTTTTGCTAGAGAACACATCTATGGGTAGTTGTCTAAGTCTAGTACAGGTATTAGCATTATAACCCTCCATATGAATTTATTCGTATGTTCCTATACAGTGCGATTATATGTGTATACACGTTTGCGGTTATGGTGTTGGACATACATTTCGGTAGGGAGTATATCGATGAAGAGTACAAATGTTGATTTATCTCTGCCATATGGTGCTAGGTATGTAAATAACGTTAGTTAACTATACACATTTTTCGATCCAATAGTTCAAGCTTGCATCTTGTCGTAGGTGGGTAGAACCAAAGAGCACGGCAAAATCTCCAAGGCGTAATGTTACATTCTACCGCAACGAGTTGGATGTACTTGATTATGATGCGGTGACATGGACCCCATATGCAAATGTGCTAGGAGATCTTCCAAACATATGCACCGTGTCTATTCAGTTGCGGACAGCACGGGTTCCACTCATTTGCTTCGGTGATGTAGTGTATCATCTTCCTGATAGAGTGATGCAACAATTTGGTATGACGCAACATTTGCCAGAGCAAGCTTCGCACTACAGGATTGATAATACAGCTGGGGAGTATGATATGGCGATTGAGACATGGAACACCGTCATATGCACACGCAACAGGAATGGGACCTCATGTTAACCGCCGAAGACTATTATACTTGGTACTGGAACATCATGCGCCGCTATGTTCTTCGTGCCAAAGAACATCCTATTGCGATGGACCCGTATACTCCTAGAGCTCCTCTTAAGAGGAATGTGGTATGTAAAGTCGTTGGTTAAGTTACCGTAGTTAATTTATGTGTTTTAATTACTATGTTTTGACAGGCGGACGGCATTTACCGTACGATGGAGTTGGTTGATAAGCTATCAGAAGAAGTGCCGAAGCGTTTGTAGGGGAAATGCTTTAGTGTGAAGCGCATTTTGGAATCAATCTCGGGGAAGAACAAGCTATCACGACCCAAACCGCCTCCTCCTCTCGCGCTCATCGAAGCTCCTACAACAGAGTTTGCTCCTCCTCCCCCGACTCGACAATACCAAAGACGTAAACATCGACAAGGTACTTCATCTTCTCAACCTTCGAAAGCGGAATTTGCTCCCGGGCCTTCACAACCTACCGAGGCCACGTAAGCAAGCGAGGAGAATGATTCACGAGACGAGGTTCCATTATCACGTACGAAGCCTAAAAGAACTCCTCAAGAACTCTGCAACCTACGAAAGTAGGTTAGATATGGATTTATTGGTTTGGCCGACATTGGTCGAATGTATAGGATGTATTGATGTAACAAATGTTGTGTTGTATGTATGCATGGATCAGATGGTTTGTTTTTTGATGCATCAGATTGTGTTTGATGTGTATGTTGTGTAGGCTGTAGTAAGGAATGAAAGTTTTCAGGTTTCTGTTTGAAACCTGGACAGACTGGGGCGACTTCTCAAAAGTCACTGATTGGCGACTTTTGAAAAGGCGCCTACTGGCGATTTTTAAGAAGTCGCCCCAGCATGTATAAGTTTCAACCAAAAACCTGGAAACTTTCATCCCTCCCTAAAACAACAATTTTATTACATAGACTCTTCTTTCTCTCATCTCATTCTTCATTTTACGAAATTCAAAACAAGAAAACCCAAAACGAAATCTACAAATCCTTACTACAATTCATCGTTTCTAATCTAAATCGAGTAATTTGTGAAGATTTGCGGCACAAGCAAAGATAATAGTCAACACTTATACTTGATTTTGAAATTTATAACATTTCTACATAGAAGTGCTTATTTACCTATAGGTGCAATGGATCAATAAGAAATTGATGATAAGACTTAATGAAATACTGCGGTCACTTGGAGATTGATTCGACTGTATACGTTGGTGACGTTGAATATGTACCCGAAACCCAATTATCACCACAATTAGCACATAATGAATTTGTACTCGGAACTCAATTAAATGTTGAAGCAAATCAACGTAGGAAGAGGGAAGAAGTTTGCAACGAACCAGAACAAGCATTTGAAGAACTGGAATAAGCAACTAAAGGCTATTTTGTCGCTACACATGATGGTAAGTGAAAGAATCATGGTAAATCACTAGCTATTGGAGAGGCTCGCCCATTGAGGACATGCTGGTGTAGATCCACCTGTAACGTGATCGTTACTGGAAATAAAACAAATACAGGTCGTAGGTTCTACGCTTGTGCACGTTATAAGTTGAGTAGAGAAATGTCTCAATCGTTCGACCATTGTAATTTTTTCAACGGATAGATCCTCCAATGTGTCGCAGAGGACTTGAGTATGCAATAGAGATGCAAGAAAAAGTTGAGCGGTTAGAAAGAGCACTTCAAATGCAGGTTGGGTATCCTACCGACTAAATTGTGGTATGTTCATGTTTGTTGTATCGTAGGGTGTATCGTTTGTTGTACTATAGTGTAATGTATGTTAATTCGGCATATGTTGTATCGTAGGTTATATCGTTTGTTCTACCATAGTGTACTATATGTTAATTCGGCTTTTGTTGTATCGTATGGTGTATCGTTTGTTATATCATACGGTGTATTTTGTATCGTATGGTGTATCATTTGTTGTATCATATTGTACTGTATGTTAATTCGGTTTATGTTATATCGTATGTTGTATCGTTTGTTGAATCGTATGATAATGTGGTGTACAGTAAATGTGGTTAAACAAACACATCTAATACCAACATAAACAACGTAAAGAACACAAGTTGTTATACAAACACATGTAATACCAGCACAAACAACACATCTACCACCAACACCAACACTAATAATACCAACACCAACACTAATAAAAGCTAAGTTGTTGTAGTACGACTCCTCTTATGTCCATGCGCTCCATATCTGTTGCACCTATTCGCCTTTAGAACCTGCATTTCGTCCATGGTGCCTTTAATTCTAGCAGACCTAGGCCTTTCGGGTGGTCTACGTGCTGTCGGTGGAAGAACCAACGGTCCTTCTTGTGCACTCCAGTACCGTTTATCGCTAAGGGGATGAAATTCTGATGTGTAAGCCGCAAGGTAGCTCTAAACCGTGTACCAAGTTGAGGCGAAATCATGATGAGCTCTATTAGCAACGTTAGCAACTGACGAACAAACAGCCATCACATGCACACAAGGCAACTTCTAAAGTAAATGAATGTTGCATGTACAAGAACAAGTATTACCATCGATTGTTACTTTAAATTCATCACCAAAATAGTGAATTACTAGCCATCTGACTTGACTGAATAGGACAATCCTTGAACGTCTTGCTTCACTTGCTCTCTCAGCTATCTTTGCTTCCCATTTCGGAGCTAATCTATATGTCGAATTCTTAGCAAACTCTCTTCTTTGACAAAAGTGATCCACCTACCGAAAGAAGGTACGGGCAACCAGAGCTCTAACAAGCAAGATCGTGCACCTCTAAGTACACCATTAAAGTTTTTTGATGCATTAGTTGTCATATCAAATCGGCTACCATCACCCTTGCACAAAGCCCAGTTTTCCTCATTCTCTACCAAACTTCTCTATCCAATTGTGCGCTCTAATGTTGGTGGTCTTAATTTCCTCTCAAATCTTCAGATACTCAACCTCCTCCGAAGCACATACTGTAGCATAAAATAAATCTGATAATCATTTGTCTCTAAAGTCTACGGCTTGAAAATTTGCTTTCAAGCGTCTGCCACAAAATCTATGCTTATGTGCTAATCCTCATTTGCTTTCTAATGCTGTCGGTATTCCTTTCATTCTATCAGAAATGAAAGTAATACGGCGATTGTTACCACTATGAATGAACCTTCGCATGCAACCAACCAAAAAACCAACCCTAACTATCACATGATTTTGACTCAACGATAGCATAAGTCAAAGGATAAAGTTGATCATTTGCATCCACCGCGGTTGCAACAGGTAAGGTACCTTTGTATTTGCCATATAGATGTGTGCCAATAATGCAAAGCAAAGGTCGACAGTGTAAAAATCCCTTGATACAAGGCCCAAAAGCCCAGAAAGCTCAATCAAAAACTTCATACTCATCGGTTGTAATGTGTCCAACACTACCTAGATTCGTTCTAGCAATTTCGACAAAGTATTGTCGAAGGTTGAAATATGACTCTGCCTAATCACCATATATACGTTCAATTGCCTTGTTTAATGCTCTCCACGCTTTCAAATAACCAATTTTAATAAAAGGTTGCTCGTCCATTAAAATCCAAACCGTTCAAGCTGTTATGTTCAAATCCGCTTTCACGAAAGGCATGATTTTCGAAACAAAAAAGGTAGATGTAGTTTGCCTATGATTGGAGTTAACTGTTGGGTTAACGCAAGCATAATCGCTTGGATATTTTAACCTACCATCCGGATTGTGATTTTTTTGAATCTATAGTATGTATTCTCCACGAACAATTTGAATAGACGTTGCAAATGGCGATGTATTTTGCTTTGTTTGACCTGATTGGCTTAAAAGAAACTGCATGTAAAATTGACCATTCACTTAGTTGTCGCAAAAATTTTGTTTTGCTCTCAAACACCATACCAACTTTGAAACCGTTTTGAACACTAAGTGACTAAAAGATGAGAATATTTTATCGTTGAATTGCAGATTTGCAACGACGGATCTAGCCATCAACTGTGCATTACACAAATCATCATCCAAAGGTATCTCCGGGTCTGATTTATCACTATCCGCACATCCCAGGTCTTCGCCTCCAAAATCATAGTTAAGTGGATCATTGTAGACTTGCATGTTATCTATACATGTTGTATCATTCTCCGATCTTGACACAACAGTCATGCTATCAACTGCAGCAACGTCATCAACTTGTACACGTTTATCGGCATCTATATCCATATTCTCATCAGCTGCATTAAGAACCCGTAATTTAGTCCTTGGTTGAATGTTCGATTGTGTATCGATGTCGTGTGCCTGAGAGCTGCAATATGAATATACAACGTTTTTAATACAGTATAAAATCCAACAATATTCATATAATTGCAAACCGTAACTTATTTTTGGCTCATACGGTATAGATCAAAAGCTGTGGGCTGCAGAAGAGAAGACATACAGCTGCCAGTTGGTCCATCAATATTTTGGGCCTGATGTTGCTTCGGAACAACGCTACGCAAGAAAATTAAATTATTTATCGCATCTGTTACATAAAATAATTTACGATTTGTATGTCCATATTGCAGCTACGTCCATATAACTCGACGACGGCAGTCCTTCCGAAGTATCCATGGTCTCCAACAACCTAGAATAATCTTCAACACCGAAATTAACTACAGGTGCCGGTATAGCTTGTTCTACCACCGATCTTCTATTTTTTCTAATATACAACTCTATTGATTTTGATACCACATAAAACATTAATTCAACATCATCATCGTCTACAATTTTAATTGCTTTAGACATATAATCAGTTGGCCAATTGCAAACTATATCAATATCATACTCCTCCAAATTTATCTTGGTTGCTTTATACACCGACTCTTTCAATTGTTGTAACTTAGATCCTTTACGAACTTTAGTCGGTTTGTACGAACCACCAACATATTTTTCACACATTAGATCATCAATAATCAATTCACAATCATAATAACATATAGTTCGAACAAAATCAGAAGTCATTCTAGAAAAATAACAGATACAACAATATTTCATTTTCAATTACAAACCTACCAAAAATCTACAGTTTACAAATTCATACCTTGATAGACCCGGATTGATGAGATGTTGGTATTCTTGAACTAGATCTTCCAAGTCACTATCTTTTATTGAATTCGATGCAACCAGTAGGAGATTTCAGAATGAAAAAATGGAGATTGGTTTGGGTTTTTTAAGAAAGATTTGGTAAAGTTTAGAATAAAAAAGAAAAGAAGGTTGCTGCCTTGAAGTTCAATAGATGGGCGACTTTTGAAAAGTCGCCAGTATGCGGCTTTTCAAAAGTCGCCCGTAAAGGCGTATGATTTGACGACTTTTGAAAAGTCGCTTATTGGCGACTTTTCAAAAGCCGCCGATACCATCCCACATAAAAAAAATTACAACACACTAGCGCTGTTTGAAAAGGTGCTAGTGTGTTTTGACCAGCGAATCAATGCGAGGGCTATAAACGACATTAGCTTGTAAATAGGGCTATTTGTGTAATTAGTTTGCAAAAAGAAGCCAAATCGAAAAAAAATCCTTCCAAATTAGGTGTTTTATTCATCTTCGTTTTGTTTTCCCTTAATTACTCCTCCACGGAATTCATGATTCTTCCTATTATTTCAACCCAGCAACTATTCTTATCACCATATTACCAAATGCCTAAGAACTAACTCTAATACGAGATGATAAATATTAAATATAGTGGTAATAAAAAATTGTAAACTAAAAGAAGAAAAATTATATTCTACGAAACATTAAAGAGGAATACAAACACTCAGGTATTCAAGAAATCTAAATGGTGAACTCTAGGTTTAATGGCAATGACGACTGTAAAATTGAAAGGAAAAGAAGTGTATTTTATATTTTTTTATTGAAATCAACGAGGAATACAAGTACCACAAGACCTATTTATCTCCTAGAGATGGTGCTTAATACAAAATTTTCAATCCTCCGTACATCATCCTTCTCCTTTCATAGCCTCTTTTTACCTCTACAACGTAGCTACATATCGACAATTTTAGTTAAAAGCTGCTATATAAAATTCCCCAACCATAAGGTATCTATTCTTCAGGAAATTATTGTTAATTGAGCTTTAAGAAAAGATGATACCAATTTTAAAAATAAAGAAGTACACAAAATTGTGATAATTATAGAGGAATTGAAGTAACGGCTATAAGAAATGGTAATGGTAATAAAAATTGACAAAAGAATTATTTTTATCAAATAACCAGTTTGATACTACGTTAATACAATTCCTATTTTGGCTATCGTATTTCATTTTGGTACGTGAGTTCCGAAATGCAATACATTAGCACACGACTTGGAACCTTGATTTCGACGGTCCTAAATGTCGAATTCGACGTTTCAAAACTTAAATTTTGACGTTTCAGAATATTCATTGTTACGATTGGTTGTGTATTATATTAATATGCTTTAAGTAATTTACTTCTAAAAAAATACAAATAATGAAGAATAATTTCGAATCAACCTTGAGAAGACACAAAGTCATGTCTTCTACTTGATTTAACTTTCAACAAACATAGTAATGTGACATGCCCTATATATACATTAATGAGATTTCCATTTATATCCAATCGTACTTTTAAATGTTTTTTTTTTCTACATATTTTTTTCGAACATAATTATTATGCTAAAACATAGAATTTGGAAATGGAACGATGAGTAAGAATTTGTTCAATGGTGAGGATGATGAGTAAATTCAGAAGACCTAATTTATTGCTCATGCAAACAAGACCATGTGTTTAATGAAATAGAGCTAAAAGGGGCAGCATACGGGAAGAATCTAGGTGTTAATTTCGTCGTCGTCGTTTTTGGTTGCTTTTGTTTATCTATCATTCATTTAAGTAAGCTAACTGCCTACACAAGGAAAGTTTGGTGCACACGTTTTTTATTTTTTGATATGCTAGTTCTCATTTTTCCGTTGTTGCCTGTCATTGACATTCAACGCAAGGGAGCATTAAACATGAAACAGAAGGGCTTGATCCAAGTTGAAGGCAATCTATCTCCATATCTTCTCATTAGTGCAGGATGACAATTCATCATTTATGCATCATGTCAAAAATGAATTAATTAATATAACAAGATCAAAATAAGCATGCATAAAGATGCATCATTATTGTCAAATTCTATGCAAAGTACATAATTTATTGCACATTGACTAAACAACATATACAAAAAGGTAAATAAAAAGCCTAAAATCATGTAAGCGTCCCCTGCATTAATAACTAACAACTAAGAAACAATTCAACCATTGTTGACTCTGTATTAGAGCAGAAGTGCATATTTCAAATCATTTACATTAAACAAGTCATCATATGTAATTTTAGTTAACTTATATACCTGAATCGCATTAGTGTCGACAAGTTGAGGCTGAAGGGACAGAACTGCATGGTCTGATGGAAGATGTGATGAAAAGAAAGAAGAACGGTTTGGTGGAAGCGCCATTCTATAGCTTCTGTACCAAGTAATCATTTTATGTAACTTTATTTGAAGTACTATAAATTTGCGCTCTAATGGAGTTGGTAGCTTGTCCTTGGGAAGTTGTAGCATTGTCATCATGTCTACGATTATCATCTTGAACTTTTTTAGGAGTTCAAGCTGCCGTAAGTGATGCCTGGGTACTAAATCATTGACCTCCTGGACCTAGAAGACCAGCATATAAAAGAAATTAAGCATACGGCTTGTAAATCGTCAAAGGTGCAACATTATAGTTTAAGAAGATATTTAACCATATTAGTCATCTCCACCACACAGGCCAAAACTAGTATATAAACTTTTGTGACATGATTTTATACTTATCAGCAGTGGCACATCCGTGTGTAACCAAACTCAGTGTTTAATGCAGGTCCAAATTTTAAACATTGGTATAAATCATAAATCTTTAACAAAAACCATCAATGTCGTACTGTAATTTATATAGCAAAGTTTGACACCTAGTCAGGGCAATAATGAATTCTTGGCTCTTTTTGGTGGAGACTGCGATGACAAGATTATCATTCTTTTAATAATAAAAGAAAAAAGAAGCTAAGGCATTTGCAAATTGGCATTATTATCAATTTTTAGTATATATAAGTACATAGAATTTATTTTTTCTAAAAAAAGAAGAAGAAAGAGTCAGATGGCAGTACCATCTGCATCTTCGCAACGATTCTCTGATAGATCTCAACAAGTTCAACAAAATAATTCTCCTTCATGACTTTTATCTGTATATTAAAATTGCATGCAATATTAATATACTAAAGAATTCAAAACACCTTCAAATACACTACTCACCTTTTGATAGATATGCTCTTGCACATCAGAATTGAGAACGCTTGCACGTGTTCCTTGAACACCGGTAGTTGTCATATCCATAGCTAATGCTGTACCAAAACAACTCTAATATAAGCAGAAATAACAAATGCAATTTTTGCCTTTGACATAAAAACTAACAGATTGTTAGTAGAACTAAAATATCCCCCTTCATAAAATATAATAGTGATGCAACAATAGCATAATGGTGTATGATTGAGAAATAATGACCATCCACCCTAGAAACGAATAAATTGTGACACACTAACATCATGTACAGAATACGCTTGGAAGAAAAAAGAATAGGAAAAGACGCTGCATAATGAAATTCAGTTTGAAACATGCTGATAGACCAGGGCTTATAATGCTGGTAGACTAGGCTTGATAATGCTGATAGATTAGGGCTGATGACGCTGGTAGACCAGAGCTGATATCTGATCGAGCATAAGACTCAAGTAAAGAACAATGAACTTGTCTCTTGACTGATCGACTAGATTGGATTTTGGACATAGATTTGTAGTGTATACTACATATACTCCTGATGACCTTAGTGTCAGAAATTGAACTCTGGAGAGAAGCTGCTAGTAATTGGCAATTTGGATCCTCACTTCGGAAAAGTTATTACAAAAAGGATTAATTTTCAAAAGTAGAACACCATCTTCAATCTGGAATATAACTCTGTGATTAACTCTAGTCAACTTTGATTACTGTAAAGAACTGATTGTAATATACAAATGGTGGTTCAGTAGAACTCTTATTTGTTTGTTATTAATATTATACTTGTGTTATTTGAATGTTGAAATCACCAAAGTTGAGTGTCCTCATGGCAGATTTGTTTTTATTTTTGTTCTATGGCTTGGCTGGTTTTATCCTTTTGTAAGGCTTTCACAACCTTTGTTTTAATTAGATTTCAACGTTTTGTGGTGTTATTTGATTTGTTTTCCATATTTGCTTCTTAACTAATGTTGCTTTCTTACTAAAATTGTCAAGATATTTGTTTTCCATATTTGATTCTTAACTAGTGTTGCTTTCTTACTAAAATTGTCAAAATATTTATTTTCTACGTGAACATCAACTAATGCAAGTCACGCGCGCGCGCACACACAAATTGACAACTCCATTTTATAAAACTCAATTGTTAATTTATTTGCGGATGCGAGACTAATCCATTTATCCAAATCCAACTGCTCTCCCTTCAAAAAGAAATGAGATGGATGTACACTATAGTGAGCTAGGGTTATTGCTCTACCTGAGATTGCAACTTCCATTTACAGAAAACTTGTATTTGCAGGTCAGCCCAATCAAAAATTAATGATTAGCCCTATCTATAAAAAAACAAAGCTCAATCTTAACTCATCCAACCAATGCATAAAAAACAAATGTGATCTTTTCACTACCGTATCACCCCAAAACACTCACATGTTCTAATTTATTAGCATGTACTATATTTAAAAGATTGGTACCTTACCACGAAAAGGGTTTTAAACATACATAATTTTTTTCTCCTTCATCTTGCTTTTATTATATATTTGTGGTTTGGATCTATAGTAAGTGTGTTGTATGTGAAACTATGTAGAAAGCCTCACTAAACTGCCGCTAAATCTTTTAGCGTTCTCTGTCCACTGCACTATTAAACAACAGATCTGCTTAAAGTTATGTTATTTACAGCTAAGCTTGCTAAATCTTTCTAGCACTGATTTAACGGTTTTAATATTAAAAAAATCGAATTAAATATTTTAAACGAAATCTAAAGATAGGGAATCTGACTAAGTTCAAAACTCAAGGGTTCAACATAAGTTAGAATATTATTTTCTAGTCCGCGAGTCCGCACTGCATCGATCAATGATTTTGTTGGATTTTGTCATATATAAGTAAACAATGTTTCTTTCTTGTATACAAATGATGTGAAATTGATAATAAATCCATTTTGGAAATCGGATTTTATCTCAATGTAGCTTTTCAAACCTTCATTATTTCTCGTAAAATCATCAATTTATCTCCGTTGCAGCTTTTTGCATCTCCATCGCTACAGAACCGCTAATGCTTTAAATGCACATAAATGAAACTTTACATTTATAGCGAAGAAAGCAATGCATTTTTCTAGGTATACATTGAAATTTTAATCTTCGTTTACTTTCCTAAAATACTGCATACGTTATCAACCTTCCCAGAGCCCGTTATCGTGCGAGAGTCTCGCGCACTGGGTTCCACCTTTTACTTGTGCATTTACTTTCCTATAAAACACTGCCCTACCTAAAATTATATGTTCGCTCGGTCGCTACTTCTCAATGATCACATCAAGTAAATCAAACTATTTATATTCTTTGCTCTTTAGACCAGAAGGACTGGCCTCAATCTGATAATCCCCATTTTAACTATTTACCCCTATGTATAACTATGTACATATGCATAATGTGTGTATATGTAAATTCATACATAACAAATCATCACCATCCTAATGCTAATTCGAAGAATACCATCATCATATACATACACCATATCAATGCATATAGTCTAATCTACACAAGCATAAACTTCTATTATATGATTTTGTATTAGATAACTAGCCATACTATCGAAAATATCCACCTTTCTAGTTGTTTTTCTGGGTTTCTACACTAATTAACAACAAGATTATCTAATGAATATTTTTCATGCTCCAACTTCAAGAATTCCCAATTTCTAAACTATAGCAGCAATCTAAATCATAGAAAATTCCCAAATTTAAAAATGTCATGCTAATTCATTAGCTGATTGCAATTGAAAAGGGGCATGGATCGATACTTAAAATAACACTGAAAATAGAAGATTAACTAAAATTGTATCTAAGGAACAATGTCAACATGAATAAAGACCTGATTGCAACTTTGAGTGACGATTACAAATAGATGCTTATAAAATCCATGAAATTTGAAGAAAACAAAATAATCACAAAACAGAACGACAGTAATCAGAGACAGAGAGAGAGCGTGCGCTCACTGATAGATTCGACGGGCAAGCAACATTTATGAAGAAACTGCAGAAGAGTAATCGAATCCTTCTCTTCATTTGCATATTTAAGCATGGTTGTCAATGAATTTGGAAACAAGGAAACTACCAGAGCATTCGGCGGAAAAAAATGCCCTCGTGAACGGATTTGGTAGTCTGTAATTTGGTGGGGGTTCTATGTATTTTCTGCAAATATCTTTCTGTCCGTAAATGCAAATAAAAAAGTTAATACGACTTGAGTGCAACTTTGTTGGGTACATAACATTGACGGCACGTCACCAAAGAAATCACACATGGCTCACAGAAACCACGCTTGTGCTACGTTGGGGGGCGAAGAGCAAAAATTGGGCACCGATAGTTTATTTGAAAATGTCAAAGGGGGCATAAGAAAATAAATAGGACCGCCAACTCGCCAAGCATGCAGCATGGAATTTGCTTGTCACGAAATTAACCTTTTGTCACGAAATAAACCTTTGTCACAAAAGTAACCCTGCTCGATTTTTTCACCATGACTCATTAGCAAGTTACTGGTCGGTGAATAAATCGCTTTTGTTAGCATGAGCAATCTTAGCCACGATTGATATTAATTACTTGTTGGATTACATGCGTGGAATAATCATGTTGTGACCGCTACAAATTTGAAATAACGAATCTATTGCTTAAACTTAAAAGCGTGAAACTAATCATGTTTATGTGTACAATCATCCAACTAAGCATTTCAAGATGCTTAGCTCTTGTCACTTTCCTTTTTTTAGAGTATTGCTAAAGACACCGTCGACCTTGCTAGTAGCATCATGAATTTTTTTCCTTTTTTAATTTGCGGTCGGTGGTAAACCGCTGACCGAACAGCGTGTTTGATCGGTGGTTTACCCAGCGGCAAACAGAGCAGCTCCTTTTGCTCCGTTCTTTCTTCGTACAAGCAATCTTCTATTAAACTCAATTCATTGCACAGTGCCTCTGTTAATACCGAATCTATTCAGATAACCTAGTCCCTAAATCATCACTTCCATCTCACCATTCTCTTCTTTTTTTTCTACCCCTAATACGCACATTCATCTCCATCTACCCATTGGATATACTAATTCGTTCGCACCATCGACTGCTTGTTCGAAGTTTCAACTTTCATGTTGTTGAAGTTCAGCCGGAGTTACAACGTACAATCTGTAGATGTGCAGTATTCAAATAAAGGAAAAACAGAATAATCTAACCGTATAACAAAAGAATTCTGAGGCTTGCCTTAGCAATTTCCTTAAAACTTTTATTTCCAAAGTTTCCCAAGATACAACAGAATGATTCTGCACGAAACTGTAACGAGCAATGTCACTCTGTAATGTTTGATATGGCAGCAGTAGTTTGGAGGAAGAAGAAGGCAGAAAACTGGAATTTCGAAAAATGGATAGAATGTGATCAGTATTCTGTCCTTTTTATAGTCCAGTTTGCATCCCTTCAAACAGTCGCGTCTGTTCGTTTGAACCGCGCATAACTGTTCGTTTTAAACGGGCCGCGTCCGTTTATATCCGTTGCTACCGTCCACCAGAGGTCACACCTCTTCAGAAAAACTTGTTCGAAACCGGCCTTGTTTTTCTGTGCAAAAATAAGATTTCATTTAGACCCAAGCCCAAGCCCGAGCCCGGCCCGGTTCGGTACGGGACGGGCAAGCGGCGCGCGCGCGTGTGTGTTTTTGGTCATCAGATATACGTCTTCCCCCTCGCACAAAATTACCTGACCCTAAGGGCCAATATAGGGTTTGAGGAATTGGTATATATCTATGAAACTTCTCTTATTTTTGGCAATGTGGGACTATTGTATATATCATTCAATTTTATATTTTTAAGGAATTCCAACAATCCCCCACATGAATGATAATATACATATCCCCCACACAAAGTGGAATATCACAGAGTACATATGGAATAATGCTATATCGAGGATAAGTAGATATTTCACTTTGAACTTTCCCTAGTTAAAACTCATCGGATATACTTGGCTAATCGGTGAATTATTTCATCTTGAACCGTCGGCCGTTATTGTATAACCAGACAATAAGTTTCACAAAGCATTGATTCCCTTCTCATCCAATTTCTTGGTTGTGTTCATTTTGGTCCTGAACAGTTATTGGTTCTGCGAGTGTTATAGAGAATTATAAGCCTGTAATAATCTCATAGAGCCGACCCAGCTCACACTAACATAGGTGATCGCATCCATGTAGAGTATCCTACATATACCCCACTTGTTTTTTTTTTTTTCAAGATATGGACATCATTAAAAAACATAGTTTTAACCTTTTAATACTTCTGTAGGCATGCATTTTATTTTGCATCATAGGAATTAGGTAGGACTAAGTCCAAACAAATGCATTACTTCTTGAGTTAATCATAACTGGTTTGCCTATTGAACCTAGTCCGTGGGATCTCCAGTCGCTAGGTTAGGTTTCCGTATAAGTTAACTCTTGTTGGTTAAGGCTTTTAAACCCATTCCCCTCGATGCGCAGTCAATTTTCTCTCTGGATAAACCTTTAGTAAACGGATCCGCTAGGTTATCATTTGTCCTCACATAATCTATGGAAATAGTTCCATTAGAGAGTAACTGCCTAACTGTGTTATGGCGTCGTCGAATATGTCGTGACTTTCCATTATACACAAAGTTGTGTGCTCTGCTTAGCGCTGCTTGGTTATCGCAGTGTATGCATATGGCCGGTACAGGTTTAGGCCAGAACGGAATATCTTCTAAAAAGTGACGAAGCCATTCTGCTTCTTCGCCTGCTTTATCTAATGCAATGAACTCTGATTCCATAGTGGATCGAGCTATGCATGTTTGTTTAGTAGATTTCCATGATACTGCTGCCCCTGCTAGGGTAAAGACATAACCACTTGTTGATTTTGATTCCTCTGAATCTGCAATCCAGTTTGCATCACTATACCCTTCTAAGACGGCAGGATATTTTCCATAATGTAAGGAATAGTTAGCGGTATTTTTTAAATATCCAAGCACTCTCATTAGTGCTTTCCAGTGTTCCTTTCCTGGATTGCTTGTATACCTGCTCAGTCGACTTACTGCATAAGCTATATCTGGTCTTGTGCAATTCATGAGATACATGAGACATCCTATTACACGAGAGTATTCCAGTTGCATTACACTCTCATTAGTGTTTTTATGCAGTACTTCTGATGGATTAAAAGGTGTTCTCACTCCTTTAATCTCATAGTCTTGGAATTTTTCAATCACTTTGTCTACATAGTGTGACTGAGATAATTCAATTCCATCAGGTGTTTTTATTATTTTGATTCCCAAAATAACATCGGCAACTCCTAAGTCTTTCATATCGAAATTGTTGATTAACATCTTCTTTATGGTCTCTATTACTTTAGTGTTAGGACCAAAGATTAGCATATCGTCAACGTATAGGCAGATCATTACAAATGATTGTCCAACTTGTTTGTAATAAACACATTTATCACATTCATTTATACGAAAACCATTTTTCATCATGACACTGTCAAATTTTTCGTGCCATTGTTTAGGAGCTTGTTTTAGTCCGTATAGTGATTTTACTAATCGACATACTTTCTTTTCATTTCCTTTGGAAATGAAACCCTCAGGTTGCTCCATGTAGATCTCCTCATCAAGATCTCCATTTAAAAATGCTGTTTTTACATCCATCTGATGAATCTCTAGATTATAGATAGATGCAATTGCTATTAACATTCTTATAGAGGTTATTCGTGTTACCGGTGAATAGGTATCAAAGAAGTCTACTCCTTCTTTTTGACGATATCCTTTGGCTACTAATCTGGCTTTATATTTATCAATAGAGCCATCCGGTTTCATTTTCTTCTTGAAAATCCATTTGCAGCCAATCGGTTTTATTCCAGGGGGAATATCAACTATTTCCCAAGTTTTATTACTTAGAATTGAATCAATCTCACTTTTGATTGCTTCTTTCCAACAGGAAGAATCAGAAGAAGACATTGCCTCTTTATATGTTTGAGGTTCATGTTCTAGTACGTAAGTTAGAAATTCCGAGCCGAATGACTTGGAAGTTCGTGCCCTTACGCTTCTTCTTGGTTCAACTTCATCTCTGTCTCGATGAGTTTCATTTTCATGTGGTTCATTTCTGTCATCTCTTGTCCTTTTTGAGGCAAGATTTCCATTATTTCTTTTATGTGGAAAAACATCTTCAAAGAATGAAGCATCTCTTGACTCCATGATTGTATTTACACAGATGTCATTTATATCAGACTTGAAAACTAAAAATCTATAGGCACTACTATTTTCAGCGGGGCCTAGATAGTAGCAGTCTACAGTTTTTGGTCCAAGTTTGACCTTCTTGGGAGGCGGAACTGGAACCTTTGCCAAGCACCCCCACACTTTGAGGTATTTGAAGCTAGGTAGGTGTCCTTTCCATAACTCATATGGGATTGTTCCTGTTTTGCTATGAGGAACCCTGTTTAATATATGGTTAGACATATTTAGGGCTTCCCCCCACAAGTTCGTTGGTAGGCCTGAAGTTAAAAGCATAGCGTTAACCATGTCTTTTAACGTTCTATTCTTTCTCTCGGCGATACCATTTTGTTGTGGTGAATATGGAGCTGTTCTTTGATGAATTATACCATTTTCGGCACATAATTGTTCAAATTGTGATTCATATTCTCCACCTCGATCAGATCTCAATATCTTGATCTTTCTATTCAGCTGATTTTCTACTTCAGCTTTGTATTTTATAAATGATGTTATTGCTTCATCTTTACTGTTTAAAAGATATATATAGCAATATCGTGTATAATCATCGATAAATGTAATAAAATACCTTTTCCCACCTCTTGTAGGTAAGTTTCTGAAATCACATAAATCAGTATGAATCATTCCCAATGGTTCAGTACTTCTATCAATAGTATGAAATGGTTTCTTAGCCATTTTTGCTTCTACACATGTCTCACATTTGTAGGTTTTATCTATTTGGAATTTAGGAATTAATCCTAAGTTTGCAAGCTTTTTCATTTTTCGAAAATTTACATGACCTAATCTATCATGCCATAATAAAATTTCATGCTCAACCAAATAAGAAACTTCAATTTTATTGATATCACAATCAGAATACATAGTATTTTTGCCAACTACGGCTACATTTGCCTTAAATAGGCCATCACATAAGTAACCCCTTCCTATGTAGATTCCTGCCTTAGACAGAACCATCTTGTCTGACTCGAAGACCATATTGAATCCCTTCTTTGAAAGCACGGATCCAGAAATGAGATTCTTGCGAATATCTGGAACATGAAGGACATCATTCAGTTTAATAGTCTTCCCAGAGGTGAACTTGAGGGTGACTGTCCCTTTGCCTTCAACCATGGAAACCGATGAATTGCCCATATAGAGTTTCTCATCTTGATCTAATTTGGTGTAGGTTGAAAATACGGATTTGTCAGAACATATATGCCTAGTAGCACCCGTGTCCAACCACCATTGTGCAGAATTCTGAATCAAGTTGCATTCAGATACAACTCCTGAAAAATTGGATTCATCGATATCCATATTTTCCACAACGTTTGCTTCAGAATTTTTCTGCTTCTTGTGTCGACAATCTCTAGCGGCGTGTCCCGTCTTACCACAAACCCAACACTCACCATTAAACTTCTTGGTTTGTTTGTTGTCTTTTGGTTTGTTTTCAGGAGCTTTTCTTTTCTTTGAGAAATTCTTCTTTTTGTTGAAGTGGCCTTTGTTCTTTGACCCTTCTGCTACAAACGCCTCCTCGGTTTGTTTTGTAACTCCACGGTTATCTGCCTCTATCTTTAAACGTACGATGAGGTCTTGTAGAGAAATCTCTTTCTTCTTGTGCTTCAGATAGTTGCGGTAGTCTCTCCAAGACGGTGGCAACTTTCCAGTTATTGCTTCCACTAAAAAGGATTCCCCAACTTGATGGCCTTCTGATTCCAGTTCGTGGATGATAATCTGAAGTTCTTGCACTTGTGCAGTTACAGATTTTGAGTCTATCATCTTGTAGTCCATGAATTTGTCTACGATGAATTTCTTCAGACTAACATTCTGTATCTTGTACTTCGTGGCAAGTGCATTCCAGAGAGCTTTTGCTGTCTTTAACGGTTGATATACCTTGTATAACACCTTATCCAGACAGTTTAGTATATAGTTTTTGCACAGGAAGTCAGAATGGTTCCATGCATCAATGGCAGAAAACACATCTTTGTTTTCCTCTCTGGTTTGGCCTGGTACAATCACTGGTTCGTCCTCCTCGAGATACCTTTGCAAACCTAGTGTGGTGAGATAAAATAGCATCTGACTCTGCCATGTGTTAAAATCGTCACCATCTCCTTTAAAGAGATCAGGTTTGTTGTGGGTAGCATTTTTGTTTTGAATTTCTACTGCTGCCATTTCCTTTTGCAACAGAAACAGTCTTAGGAAATGTATGATAGCAAACTGTACGCAGACAAGTTTGAATAGCAGAAAGTTCTGAGGCTTGCAAACGAACAGACGCGACTGTTTGAAGGGATGGCAAACTGGAAATAAAAGTTTTAAGGAAATTGCTAAGGCAAGCCTCAGAATTCTTTTGTTATACGTCTTCCCCCTCGCACAAAATTACCTAACCCTAAGGGCCAATATAGGGTTTGAGGAATTGGTATATATCTATGAAACTTCTCTTATTTTTGGCAATGTGGGACTATTGTATATATCATTCAATTTTATATTTTTAAGGAATTCCAACACAATCAACTGCCGCACATGTTCGGCATGGCATCGCTGTAAGAATTGCGAGGTAAAAAATACTCATCTACAAATCTAGGTAGTAATAGTTCGCTTAATCCATATTTATGTTCTCGATGGTATCAATAATGCAGTATCAAATTTATGACAGTTCAATCGTATTGCTGCCTAATTGATTATGTCAACAAATTTACTCCTACGTAATTCATATTTGAAAAATACTTGATGATTTGTTAATTGCAATGAATGACGCAATATCAACTGTTTAGAAGTAAAATTGCACTACTGCATAGTTGATGCTGTCAAAATTTTATTCTTAGGCACTAAAGTTTGAAAATTCATTAGCTTTGACTTAAAAAGCCGTTGCAATTTTGATCATGACTGCCATATTGACACCCTACTTGACGAGCATAATAGATACAGCACAATACAAAAAACATAAAAATAGACACAGAAGAAGTTGCAAAAAAATTTATTCTCAAAAACAACAAGTTTGTTTTTTAGTCTGAATGACATTTATTAATGTAAACAGAAAATGCTGTAATTTACACTAAAAAGTGTCATTTAGCCTAAAAGCAAACTTTTTGTTCCTGAACATAAATTTTTCTCCAACTTTTTGTCTCAGCCTAAAAACCCCGTACAAAAATTACCTGTTATTTTTGGAAGTATCATTGCCATGTTTTAACAATACTTCCATTAATCAACTTAGTTTCATTTATGTTTATGTTGTAATATTTAATTTTACGTTGTTGTGATGTGGGCAGCTCATATGTTTAATTCTATGTGACCAATATGACTATTCTGTTTTGACATTACTTCCATTCAACATCAACTTGACTAATAGTTTCAACTATGTTTATCCCCTAATATACAACTTACAATTACTACGACTAAGAGTCCAACAACTAATACGTTTAATTCTGTGTAAACAAAGTGATTTAAATTTTGTCAAATTATACCCTTTCTGACTGTCTTTTACACAATTAGTTAATTCTTTAATATCATTACTTGTTTTAATAGTACTTCCATTCATTGACATGTTTGCTGATATTTCAATTTGTTGATGTTGTAATATATAATTTTACGTTGCTATCGTTGATATTTGAGTAACTTATATGTTAAATTCTATGCGAACGATATGACTATTGCATTTTGACATTACTTCCATTCAACAACATCTTGACTAATAGTTTCAACAATGTTATATTCTAATACACAATTTACTGTGACGCTGTAACTATGACTGAGATTCGAACAAATATGTTTAATTCTATGTAAATAATCTAATTTTAAGTTTGTCAAATTATATCATTTCTGACTGATTTTTACACATTTACTTAATTCTTTAATCTGAGATTTGTAATGAATTGTTTTCCTGATTGATGTTTGTCTATTATTATCGTTCAATGCGATTACTAACACTCTTACATGTCATGGTCTCTCATCGTGATCGTAGATCTACAAGTAAAGTATTTATGTAAACCTTGATGTACCCATTTTCCCTCTACTACTACTGGACTAATGTGGTTTTCTGATTCTTAATTTGTTATTCAGCGATTTACTTACTGTTATGAATTATTTCCAAAATTTGATACTTCAATTAATATTATAATAGTTTTCTGAAAGCTGGCAACAATTTATTAACCTCCATTTACAAATCATTATCTTTCCGCGTTGAAAAAATATTGAAGAAAGTAATACCAAATTGCTAAGGGGTCGTTTGGTTTATTTTGTATTTTATTTTTTGAGTTTTCAACATTAATTACAAAATATGAGAAGAATGAAGTGAGGTCGGAAGGGATGAACGGAAGATTGGAGGGGACCACGAAGTGGATGGAGGAACGACGGAAGGATGAATTGTTGCTCGTGCTTCCGTTTTTCTCAAAACACGAAAAATAAAAAAAAGTTGTTTTTTATTTTGTGTGTTAAATTCGTTTTCTAAAATGGTCAATTTTCATAATATACATGCTTTGTGCGTATTTTTGTATGGACGAAAACTCAAAACTAAAAACGGTAGACCAAACATAGCCTAAATGTTTCATTTTCAAAACTTGCTTTAGTGTTTTAAATAGCAATTCACACCAGTGTCCATTTACGTTATGGCATAGTTTGTTAGATCAACTGAATTTTGTCGCATCTTGACTGTTGACGTAGATCTTTTGGGATGAGTTAAAATTTATTTTTCCTGTTATGCTATACTTAAAATTTTGATTTAATTTTAATCGGGACTGTCACATTGAGACCCCAAAAAAGACGAGGACATAATATCCAGTGCATTTAAAAATGGTAAGTTTCATTGTTCCATTTTGACAATTCTTCCGGTCAATAACATCTTGACTAATAGTTTCAACTCTATTTATAATTTAATATAAGAAATGAGCTACAAGTTGTACTTTTGATGTTGTTATAAGAAAAATCTTTGTAGAAATAAATATATAAATTTAGTCCCTATTTTTGAAAAATAGAAAACGAAGGTGTCTTGCACACTACAAGGGGAAATACGTTTTCCGACGGCCAAAAGCCGTCGGCGGCCGTCGGAACCCGTCGGCCGCCGTCGGAAATTGCCGTCGGAAATGGCGTTGTCGGGAAGCAGTATTTCCGACGGTTTCCGACGGAGGCTGCCGTATACATTTCCGACGGACACAGACGGTTCCCGACGGTTTCCGACGGATTCCGACGAGTGTCGGAATCCGTCGGAAACCGTCGGAAATCGTCTGAAACAGGCCGTCGTTATCCGTCGATAACCGTCGGGAATTTTGACCAATAAGCTGTCGGTAGCCGTCGGAAGCCGTCGGAAATCTGCTGTTTTTTTTTATAATTTGTTTCAGATTTAGCCTTCCAATCACATTTCTCTTCCAAACATTAGAATATCAATACTACTGCACAATCCAATAAACAATAGTCCAACCAAATATTCAAACCCAAACCACAGAATATTTAATAAACACACAAATAAATAAAATTACATCAAAATATAAATAACCATTCCAACATTAACATAATCCTAACAATAACTGTTCTACCATGTTGTTAATACACAAATTCATCAATATTCTCATACACGTTCTCATACTACCATAGAACCAAATGTGTCAAACATAATTATACATAAATCAATAATTACCTACGCCGTCTATCAAATCATTCTAAGTTAAAACAAAACATACCTGAACGAACAAGAAAGCAAGTAATGAATTAATCTCCTGCAGATCCAGAGCCAGCCGAGGAAGGAAAGTGACCACCACCCTGCTGCTGCTGCATGTACTCTAACAACTGTGCGGTGTGCATGGCCTGTTGGCGGTTCTGCTCCTCCAACTGGGCAACTCTAGTACGCAATTCTTCTATATCTGCAAGATCGCTCTGATGTCTACCCCGCCGTCCCCTACTCTGACTACTGGACTGCAATAATTGAAAAATAAATAAAATCCAAGTTTATTGTTTTGAAAAAGTGAAAATATCATATTTTAAGAAAAAGTAAATTATTTACCGCTAAATTGCCAAATCCGTATCGTCGACCATGCTCTGCTGGATCCATAACGGACTCAAATATAACGTCTTCCTCATTGGTCGTCAGCTGATCTCGACCCGTGTCAGCAAGGAGTTTCTGCCGCTGCTCCATAAACTTCTCCTGCATTAACAAATTAATAATATCATATCTTATGTCATCATAGTTTAACAATTAAAACAATTACTAATACTGAATAAAATAAAATATGCTTACATGGCTTTTGCTGGATTTATCGTCCTGCCATGTGTACGAAACAGTCCCGTCTGGATTAACATGCTCGACAGCATGCGTACGGGTGAACACGTCCATATAGCTGACAGGACCATGTGACTCGGCTTCCTGAAGTTGATTATTACATACAATTATTATACATTTAAAATCATATAATATAAACTATTTACATTGATTATTCAGTAAATTTACCAACTCCTGCCGATACTGCTGAAACGACTTCGATCCTCCGCGATGAGTGACGGGATTCTTATTTCTATTTGCAGAGTTTCTATCCGACTCTGCCTGTACATTCAAAATTTTATACGTTAATTTTCGATCACGTCAAATTAATAATTCAAAAAAAAAATAGTATACTTGCCTTCGCCTCGTCCGTCTCCCAGTATCTCAACCAAGCTTCCCACACGCTCTCTCCCATCCACCGTGGTTTCTTACCAGATTTCTTAATCTCAGATATCGTATCCCTGTAGTTCTTACGCATCTTCTTCATCCAGTATCATCTGTCTGTCTGGATGTCTATCTTAGTCTGTGTTAAAAAAAAAGATTACACTTTAAACGATATAAACAGTAAAAAAACGACAAAAACGAATTAAAAATGGAAAACAGAAAAATATGCATACTAGGACATCCTGCCATATGCACTCTATGATGTGAGGAGGGATGTTATCCCACTTCGGCCAGCAGGCACTCATCCTACTACGATAAGAAGCTCTAGAGACTTCCAACACAACCTTAGAAGGAAGTAGATCGAACCCCCTGTTTTTAAGTACGATATAGATAAGTACGTACTTATATCATAGAAAAAATAAGATGCTGAATAAAATTTAATTCTTACCCATCTACTCTAGGGACTAACGATACAACTGCACGTTGTGGCTCTTGCGATGGGCCAATGCCATCGCCTCCTGACGATCGGGAAGAGCTCCTACCTCTACATGACATATTGATAAACCTGTGACATATACACATCATTATATAAGAGAATAAAAACATGATAATTAATATATTTCATATGAAAATGACATCAACGGTATAAATTGCTTAATTAATAACTGAAATGGAAATAGAAATGGAAGTGTGTTATACCTGATTCATAATGGGTGTACTATTCCAACGATAAGCAGAGTTCATTGCATTTTCAATAAAAATTGCTAAATAAATGACAAATGGAAATAACATAAAACATGCAAAAAATAGTAAACGGATTTAAAATCATATAGTTACATCAATTTCATAATACATCAAGAATTCAACATAGTTACATCAATTGCAAAAAACATAATCAGATTTATATCAGTCATCATCGTCTTCTGATTCAGATTCGGTCTCGTTTTCGACGATATTTTCTTCCGCACTGTCAAACGCTTCTACCAAAACATTTGTTTCATCGATCAAAGGACCAAAATCTGTAAGATCGTCTGTAATTATTATTTCGTTATTTTGCTCAAGATCTGCCTGATAAGCTTGTTCATCCGGAATATTCTTCCCATCAAATGTGAATCTGGCCTTTGTTTTAAAAACTGCAGACCAATCTGCTTTATCTCTTTTTAGAGACGGATAAGGAGCGTAATAAACTTGCAATGCTTGTTTGGCTAGTACAAAAGGATCATACTTGTGATAGTGCGATGTATGCTTTATTTCGATAAGATTATAATCCTTGTGCACATTAATTCCAGAACCTGGAACATTGCTAAACCAATTGCATTTAAATAGAAACACCTCCTCCGCGGGTCGTGAGAAATATGTCAGTTGCAAAATTTGTGTCAGAACGCCATAAAAATCATTTAAATGATTTTCTGGATCGTCACTACCTTTAACAAATACACCAGTATTATTTGTTAATTTTTCTGCACCGTATTCTTTGGTGTTAAATTTATATCCATTGACGAAATATATTGGATATGTCTTGACCACTCTTTTTGGTCCCATCGCTAGATGTTTCAACCCTTCGTCAACAACACAATTTCTCGGCTCATAAACGTAATTTGAAAACCAACCGGAAAATTCTTTACTAAGATCTCCGTTCGGATGTTCACGTTCATAAATACTGTTTATATAAACAAATTATTACATTAGGTTATACACGCGCATGCATTATAGAAAAGAATAAAACACAAATTATTATTTCAGATTACCTAACAAACGGTGCAACCTCGGCACAATTTAGAAGAATATAAGTGTGTGCTACATGAAGATCTCTATCGTCTAACCATATTTCTACACATTTTCCAGAAGGTCGACCATATTGTCTAAAAATAGATAACATTGTTTGAGAGGACTCTTGTTCGTCGCCTTCGTCATTACGAGGAACACTTTGAAATGAAATATTCACATGGTCACTGAAATAGTGAGAGAAAAAGAACGAAGCTTCTTCTTCGATATAAGATTTACATATCGAACCTTCAACTCGTGCTTTTTGCCTCACTTTTTTCTTCAGATGATTCAAATATCTATGCAAAATTAATTTATATTAACTTCATCTTTCAAATACAATTAAATTACGTTATAACATATTACATACCTCTCAAATGGATACATCCATCCATATTGGACAGGACCTCGAAGTCGTGCTTCAGCTAGGAGATGAACAGGTAAATGTTCCATCACATTAAAAAAACCTGGCGGAAATATTTTCTCTAATTTGCAAAGCAATATAGGAATGTCCACTTCAAGTTTACGTAAACGTTGCACTTTTAAAGTAGTCGAACAAAGCTCTTTGTAAAACATACTAAGCTCCGTTACTACCTTCCAAACTTTTAACGGCAGTAGTTCTTTGAACATTACGGGAAATAAATTTTCCATCATTATGTGACAGTCGTGACTTTTCATTCCGCTCAATCTACCATTTTTAAAGTCAACACATCTACGAAGATTTGATGATATCCCATCAGGAAATCTTAACCCTTCCACCCATTTTAACACAGTTTTAACTTGATTATTATCTAATTCGTAACATGCTTTGGGTTTTTTACTATCATTTGGTTTCATATAAAGCTCAGGACGTTTGCATAATTCTTCTATATCACGTCTTGATTTCAAATCATCCTTCGTCTTCCCTTTCACATTCAAAATTGTGTTAAAAACATTATCAAATACATTTTTCTCATTGTGCATCACATCTATGTTATGGCGAAGCAGAAGATGTTTCCAATACGGCAACTCCCAAAAAATAGTTTGTTTGCACCAGTTATGAACAACTGATTTGCCTTGAATTTCTGTTTGCTCGCCCGTTTCATATATCTTTGGATAGTCCTTAACAAGTTCATATATGTCTTCGCTTAACCATATCGTCGGTGGTTGTCTGGTTTCTACTCTATTAGCTAAAAAGTTTTTCTTGTCTCCTCTGAAGGGATGATTTACATGCAGAAAATATCGATGACAGTCAAACCATGAAATTTTCTTACCATGAGGTAAAGAAAACGCTCGTGTTTCATCCATGCAATATGGACATGCTAGACGACCGGCAGTACTCCATCCCGAAAGCATTGCATAGGCAGGAAAATCACTTATAGTCCACAACAAAGAAGCAAACATACAAAAAAATTTCTTCTTGGACACATCGTATGTTTCTACTCCTTCGTTCCACAGTATTTTTAACTCCTCAATCAACGGTTGTAAATATACATCTATTCCTTGTGTCGGATCGTCGGGGCCAGGAACGACAACAGTAAGAAACATATATTGCGTTTTCATACACATCCATGGAGGTAAATTATAAGGTGTGACGATAATGGGCCAGGATGAATATTTAGAACCAAATTGAGAAAATGGAGAAAAACCGTCCGTACATAATCCTAATCTAACATTTCGACTCTTCGCTGCAAAATTTGGATATGTTTTATCGAAATGCTTCCATGCTTCTCCATCGGCCGGATGTGTCAATGTACCCTCTTCCTCTGTTCTCACACTATGCCACCTCATATTAGACGCAGTTACAGAAGATGCATATAATCTTTGAAGTCTTGGAGTTATGGGTAAGTAGTGCATACGCTTGTATGGAACTTCCTTCCCCTTCTTTTTTCTTGGTTTGTATCTCTCCTGCTTACAAACTTTACAATTTTTAAGGTTTACGTCTTCTTTCCAAAACAACATGCATCCTTTTAAACATGTATCTATTTTCTGATACGGTAAACCAAAAGCCGACATAAGTTTTTTAACTTCGTAGTGATTTTCACACATGTGATTATCGGGCGGCATATGCCTTTTTGCAGCTAGTACAACAGCCGTAAATCCAGCTTCAGTGATGTTGTATTTTGACTTCATCGCAATGTATTCTGCGATTACTGACAGCTGAGTGCCGCTTTTACAACCATCCCAAATAGGTTTCTTAGCTGCATCTAGTAAATCATAAATTTTTTTAGCTTCAATATTTGGTTCTTCAACATTTCCATCATCGTCGTCAACTTCAACCATAGGAAACATTGATCGTGCTGCATCTTCGACCATATTTTCTATACGGGTCGTTGAAACTATTTCGTTAACGACACTTTCAGACTCTACAGAAGTATTTGCTACAACTTCTCCATGCCGATCCCAAACATAATATTCGGGTGCGAAACCGTGTTTGCACAAATGAACTTTCACAACATCTGGTAAAAAATACTTCAAATGTCTACACCTACTACACGGACAACGAATTTCTGGATCGTTTCCGTTATTACTTAAAGCGAATTCAACAAACACGTTTATACCATTATAAAAATCTTCTTTTATTGAGCCACTCAGTCCTTTTCTTTGGTACATCCATCTGCTCCGATCAACAAAATAATCAATCATTTTTCCTATTTGACAAAATGAGAAGTTCAAACTTTAATATTTATTTTGAAGAATACAAATTCGAAAAAGATTATTTTCATGGTCGTATAATATTTTGAATTTAAAGAACAGCTTCACAAATTTAAAAATATTTTCAAATAGGGCACATTTTATTTTTTAACGTAACGATTTAAAAATATATATATATTTTTTTTCATTGGTCAGGCATCCTACTTCCCATTACAAACACAGTAAGCATTTACATTTCGTATATTACTTCGTCTCAAACGATTCAACAAAATTTCGGCAGCATTTCCCTTTTGTTCCCTGCATTGTACACAAATGCGTGTACGCAGGAAACAAAAAAGAAAAGTTAGGCCGAAATTTTATGAACCGTTTGAGACGAAGTAGTATACAAAATGTAAATGCTTACTGTGTTCATAACTTGTCCAATACAGGGACAAATCCGACAAACATTGTACCAGATGAATATAAATGGTCGTTTTTCGAAAAGAACGACTATTTATACAACGATCATGTACAACACTCGTCAGACGGGGCCAAAAACTCTCTAAGGGACATTTGTCAGTTACATGCGCGCATTTTACGAAAAAAAACAGTTTTACTCAATGTTCACATTTACAAAAATATATATTAATTTAACACATTTATTCAACGTATTACGCATCATTAACTAAAGGCTCGTTCGACGTATTTTTTTGTTGCATAAACTAACACAATACAATGATAACAGTGCTACACACATATATAATCAATATAAATTATACATGTTTTTCGCAATTTCACGATATCAGATGAAATAGGAATACCATGGAATGCTAGAAACTATTATAACACTATTGTAAACAATTTCAATCAACAATTACCCCTAATTTATCAAATTATGCAAATCTTGAATTAGGATAAAAACTGAAATTTTGGCTAAAACAAGAGATTATACCTGTTCTAGAGAGCAGTAGAAGTTAATTGCACAGCCGGGAAGAACCTGAAATCTCGAAATTGCTGATTGGAGGGTTGGGGAAGAGAATTGGGGGAAGGTGACCTAATTTTTTCGTATGAAAGTGGAGAAGAAGCAGGCTCGGCTGGAGCCAGATATTCGCGAATTTCCGACGGCTTCCGACGGCCCGTCGGAAGCCGTCGGGAGCCGTCGCCCTACCCTGCCGGTTTTTGAGCTTTTTCTAGTAGTGGCACTTTTTCGACAGAAAACACAACGTAACTTGCACTTTTATGATTTTGAAATTTTTTTTGAAATTTTTGAAAAGCGTAAGTTAACCTACACTTTCTATTGGAAAAGCGCAAGTTATTTTGTATTTTCTGATTTTGAAATTTTTGAAAAGTGCAAGTTATCTCGTACTTTTTGATTTTGAATTTTTTTTGTTGAAATTTTTGAAAAACACAAGTTGACTTGCGCTTTTTATCAGGAAAACACAAGCTAGTTTGCAATTTCTGATTTAGAAAAAACAAGGACCGAACTTATATACTCATTGTTACATGGACTTTTCTTGTAACAACATCAAAAATAGAGACCTTCTGTGCAAAGCCCCAATTTAATATACAATTTGATGTTACTATGACTGAGATCCAAACTACCGATACATTTAATTTCCTGTAACCAAGTTGATTTTAAGTTTGTCAAAATATACACTTTTTGACAGATTTGTACACATTTAGTTAATTCTTTGAACTGTGATTGGTATTAAATTGTTGTCCTAACTAATGTTTTAGTCTGTTAAAATCATTCAGTATTATTACTGACACTTTTGCATGCCATGGTCTCTCATCTCGATCGTAGATATACGAATGAAGTATTTCTATAAACACTGATCTTAAAAAATTTCCCCTTAATCCTACAGGGTTTACGAGGTTTTCTGATTCTTAATTTATTACTCATTAATTTACTTACAGTATGAATTAATTCCAAAATTTGATGTTGCTGTAGCCTTCTAAAAGTGTTGGAATAAGTGTGGATACCGTTGTCGTACTTCTGACTTTGAGGATCTGTTATAGATTCTTTCAAAAAATAGTTCAGCTCTATCGAGTACAAAAAGACTATCGAACTATTTCCGTTAGGATTCAACAAAGCCTTCTAACGATTTTACTTGATTTAAAGTTTTGTACCACTTTGATCAAGTCAAGAACACAATATAAAATTTCTAATAATTGCCAAGAGTCAAGAGAGAAGAAGATGATTTTATCATAAAATCTGATCGTTTTAAAAGCAAGGATTAACAATGCTTATGTAGATGATGGGGGATGCGAAGAGGATTTGCTTCTCTTCATAAAAAATGTTAGAAAAGGTACCAGATGAAGAGCAACATCCATCAGGAAGAATTGCACCTCTTCGAACAGACATGGCTGTTCGCGGCCTCTGTTCACTATGTGTTTTGTAGTACCACTGGTCGATTGGTGGTATCCCAACTGTGGACCGATGGTAATCCACCTATAGACAGGTGGTTTGAAATATACAATATTCCCCCTATTTTCAATGTTTAGAACATTCGGAATGGTTGCATCACTTGAGTAACTGCTTATGTACCCAAGTGGAATCAAGTCGACGTAGTTCAAGGACAAAATTGGCATTATTGTGAAAACCAACACCTAGGTGATGAGTGCCTTTTGGATTTGAACTCTTCACTTAGTGTAAACTCTTCAAAGCCATATCGAGGTTCAATGGTGAATGAGTCTTGAACCAAGAACCCCTAGTGATATAACCGAAAGAATCACACATATTGATTTTCATAGGTTACCGTGTTCTGTATGCTCCGCACATTAATGGCCATGTGCTCTAACCCTAATTTTTCATGAGTCTACTTAGAAAGCGGTATATTTTCTTAGGAAACAGCCTGATTTTCACACTCATATAGGTAAGTCTTTAAGTGCTTCTGCGATACACTTATGTATAGACTTATTAAGGAACCTAATCCATCCTCATTCATGTAGAATACCCAACACTACCTTATGGGAAATTTGGTGTAGTGTCCCATAATCATTCCTTTAACTTGTTGATACCCATTGAACTTTGTCTATCCTTTTCAAAACATAAGTTAGGTTGCCGTTAGTTGATGATCAACCTTCATTCACTAACCTTAATCTTATTTCTCTTGATTTTATAGAAACACTCGCTTTTGGAAGACTCTTTGTAAACGTGTCAGCCAAGTTCTTCTTAGTTTCTATGTAATAGATTGTAATTACTCCTCGCTTGAGTAATTGTCTTATCATTTGAAGTCTTAGACTCACATGTCTAGACTTCCCATTATATGTCTTAATAGACACATTATATATCGTAGCATGATTATCACAATTAACCATGACTACCGGAGATGGCTTGGTCTATACAGGAATATCTATTAAAAAATTCCTTAGTCATTTCGCTTCTTTACTTGCATATGCTAATGTGATTAATTTTGACAACATAGTTGAGTCAGAAACACAAGTCTACTTCTTGGAACACCAAGACACGACAGCTCCTCCTAATGTAAATATCCATCCAGTCATAGATTTAGATTCTACATTGTTCCAAGTAGCGTCACTATATCCTTCTAATACATTAGGATATCATTTATAAGAAAGACCATGGTCGATGGTACATTTCAAATAAGGTAGAACTCTTGAAATTGCTTTCCAATGTTCCGTTCCTGGATTACTCGTAAAACGACATAATACGCTAATGCATGTGTTATGTCTGGTCTTATGCAATGCATAGCATACACAAGACTCCCAATAATATTGGAATATTCTAGTTGAGAAATAGTATGTCCAGTATTATTCTCTAATTTAATACTAGGATCTAAAAGGGTCAGAGTTAGTTTGTCATTATAATGTTCATATTTACTGAGAAATTTCTCAATATAATGAGACTGTGTTAACACAAACTCCCCCGATTTTCTTAGAATCTTAATTCCTAAGATAACAACAATTTCTCCTAAATCTTTTATATCAAATTTTGAGAACAGAAACTTCTTTATTTGGTTCACAGATATATCAGACCCAAAAATTAGCATATCATCAACGTATAAACATAATATAACATAACCGTTTTTACCTGATTTATTGTATATACATTTATCACAATCCATTGACGTTAAGTCCATATGATAATGCTATTTCATCAAACTTCTCATGTCATTGCATAGGAACTTACTTCGGACCATAAAGAGATTTGACTAATTTGCAAACTTTTCTTCCTTGGCCTGGCAATATGAAACCTTTGGGTTGTTCCATATATATCTCTTCTTCTAAGACACCATTTAGAAATGCTGTCTTTACATCAATTTGATATATAATTAAATTATGTATGGATGCTAGCACTATCAAACAACGTATAGAAGTAATGCAAGCAACATGAGCATATGTGTCAAAATAATCTACTCCCTGTCTTTGTTTATAACCCTTTGCAACTAATCTGGCTTTAAATTTGTTAATGGATCCATTTGTATTCAATCTCTTCTTGAATACCTATTTACATCCTATTGGCTTAACACCAGGAGGTAGATCCATCAAAATTCAAGTTTGGTTTGACATAATTGAATTCATTTCATCGTTTATTGCCTCTTTCCAGAAATTTGCATCTCTGGAACTCGTAGCATCGGAATATTTTGTAGAATCATCATCGACATTTATTACATATTTAGTGATACTATGGATTTCATCCTTTATGCCTTCGATAAGGTATGTAATAAAGTCGGGACCAAAATTCTTTTCTAGCCTTGCTCTTTTACTTTTTCTTCGTTCAGTATCTTCTTCAAGTACTGAGATTTCCTCGTTGTTTTGGTTAGAGATATAATCATCGTCAATATCATCATTGGTCTCAGCATGTTCTGTTCTAGATGATATTAATGGTTCATCGCTATTTTGATCTTGTGATATATATATTTATTCTCAAAAAATTCTACATCTACAGATTCTCTAACTTCTAAGGCATCTAAAATAACGAATCTATTAGTACTACTATTTTGAGAATATCCTATAAAACACATTTATAAGCTCTATTTACTAACTTGGGTCTTTTAGGATCTAGTTTTCTAACATAAGCTAAACAACCTCAGACTTAAAATTTTGATATGCTTGGTTTTCGATTAAACCATAGTTCATAAGGCGATACATCCTCTTGTTTCGAAGGAACTCTATTTAGAATGTAACAAGCTGATAGCATAGCATCACCCCATAATGAATTTGGTAATTTAGAACTAATAAGCATTGCACTGACCATTTCTACCGATGTTCTATTTTTCAGTACCGCAATGCTATTTTGTTGTGGAGTATAAGGGGTCGTATATTGGTGAATCAAGCCATGTTTGCAAAATAAGGTGAATTCATTCGAAAAATATTCACCATCTCAGTCTGAATGCAATATTTTAATTTTAATTCCAAATTTTGTTTTCACTTCTGCCTTGTAAATTTTGAATTTATCGAACACTCCTTTTTTGGTTTCATTAGATATACATAGGCATATCTAGAGTAATCATCAATAAATGTGACATGGTATTTATGCCCTCCGTATGTTGTGTGACTTTTAAGATCACCAACATTGGTATAAACTAAGTCAAGCAAACTAGTATTTCTTTCAATGGATTTAAAAGATTTTCGATGAATTTTTGCTTGAATACATATCTCGCATTTATCAATGGATTCAAAATTGCAATCAGAAATTAATCCTAACTTATGCATAGATTTAAGGAAATTATAGTTAACGTGTCCTAATCTAGCATGCCACAAGTTAAAGGAGTCAACAATATACAAAACTATCTTTTATTATATTCAACTTAATCATGCAATTACAGGAGTATCGCTTGAAAGGGAGTGCGGATTAAGGATCTTAAGGCTAATTTAACACTAGAGGGGGGTGAATAGTGTTTAATGGATTCTACGACTTATATGGACTAAATTAAAATTATGACACAAACAAATGCAGAACTTAATCACAGAACAAACACATAATCAAACACAGATGCAGAAAGTAAATAAAAAGCAGTAAAAGGAAAGAACACATCGGATTTTATACTGGTTCGGAGTTACCCTACATCCAGTCATGTACCAAGGCAGAACACCTCATACAGATTTTTATTATACCAAAGTCGAGATTACAATCCTCGGTTTCTAAAGGCCTTGAGGTACCCTCCTGTCTCACGAATCCGGGGCAAACTCTCTTGATTTACGGGCCACAAGATTACCCAATTGATTTCCAGGCACAACCACTCCTTATAGAGAGACTCGATAAACTTTTGATTACAAATTGATCCTATAACTCTGAATAGCACTTTGATCTTCGAGAGAGGGCAGAAAATCAAACAAGAATGAGATTCTAATTTGATTCACTTGAGAATTCGGCAGAATTTCGGCACGATCTTAAAAATATGAAAATTTTAGAATATGGATTTGTGGAGAAGAAGGAGTGAAGAAAATATGAAAATAGTTAGTTAAAAAATTCGTTTATGGAGGCTATTTATAGACCAGTAACGGTCATAACCATTCGTGAAGAGATTTAAACGAATAGACACTTCTTTTGAAAATTGAAACTTTTGAATTCAATGGCCACCATGTTGACATGGGGTATCTCATGATGTCGACATCCCTATGTTAAAAGTAATATAAAATTTGTTTTGAAAATGGTATTGAAATGAAAACAAAATGAAATGACTTTGGAGTAAAATAAACTAATTTTACTATGTTTTAAAACACAAAAACAAAGAATATTTAAGGCTAAAACATCTATTTGAAAATCATTTGAAAAGATAATTTGAAGGCTAAAATATTTTGAAAAGAAGTTTTGAAAAACCATTTTGAAATAGTTTTGCAAGCTTCTTCCTGCATAATATCTCATCGCATCAGGACTCAAGAACTTGTACAAAACCAGGATGTTCGTGGGTTTGTAAGCCACTTGTCGTAGGTTTGTAAGCTACTTGTCGTGGGTTTGTAAGCCACTAAGAAGGTAGAAATGGGTTCCATCCCAAATGAAATTCGGAATGAAGATTTCCATGCTATTATGAAGTTTTAACAAAAACTAGACACATATCTTGAAATCTTGATCTTGATACTCTAGAGTCTTCAATCTTGAGTCTTTATACTGATCAGTCTTCGGTAATCAATACTTGCATATCTATATATCCTGCATATACATATCTATCTAGAAAATAGTGTTAGTATATCTATATATAATGGGAATACCCCCAAATGAAGCTTTTGAAATGTCTAAAATACCCTACTAACATTCTTTGGCGTGAGAAGGATGTTTATGTCATTTTGTATGCCGCACGTTCTTAAGCCCTTTGTTATTGCCACTATTCTTCCCCACTTTTCATTTGCAGATTCGTTTTCGCAACCGACTCCACTTTTTCCTATCCCGCACAAAATAAATGAAAATGGGGAAAGGTGAAGAAGAAGAATCCAAATTGTTTTTCTTCTGCAGCATTTTCGGTTCAAATTGTTGGAATTGGCTTAGACTCAGCGTTTGGACCTCCTAGCCACAATCGCCAAGAAAGCATAGTGCTTCGCATCGCTCGGTAATTATTTTGCCTACGAACTTTTCACATTTTTATGCGTACTATGTTTCTTATCATCGATTATGAGCGATAAAGCTAAATTGATTGTTGTTGTTTCCAAATTCGGGTCTAGGGCTAGGGCATGATTTCTGATGATAACAGTCATTTCTCTGTTCAAACATCTTCGACTGTAAGAAGGAGGCGAAGGTCTAGGGCTAGGGCTAGAGCGATGGCCCAACCACCGTTGCTCCTCGACTACCTGCTGCATGTATCTTGAAAGAACCACTCAAGCAAATGGAAGTGGCGTAAACTTCTAGGCGGCTGAGGTTGAAGCCATGCTCAGGTTTTATGCAAATCTCTCTACGTTATTGGTTTATTGCTATTTTTCATCTGTTTGACAAACTCTACTGTTACAGATATACTACTACCGATGGTGCTTAGGCTTCAATTTTTAACTAAGATAGTATTATGCAAATTCCCATCTATCATATTGTAGATTTGAGTATTTTGTTGAAATGGTTTAGTTATAATATGGATTGGAGTTATAATACCCCCCATGTAACATTTGATATAATTCTTCACACGGTCTTATATTCAATTATTTAGGCTTTGTTCAGTTTCTGATGAAACACCGACTAATATCAAGTCATTTTATTCACATTTTTTAGAAAGAATAAGAAGGAAAGCAAATAAAACGCCATTTGTTTACACATTAAAACATATAATTTTTGAAGTTGAAAGTGACAAATTTTTTGTTTTAGTTAGAACAACCTGATAAAATTGGTTAGTTTTTTTACAATGATTTGTGATCGTTTTTGCAAGACAACTCCTACATTGGTTTATGTAAAGTTAATCCTAATAAGAATCCTAAAATTGTGTTATTCTCTTATGTCCCAACTCACCTATTTTGTATATAGTTGAAATAAAAATATATAAGACAGTTGAATCGATATTATATTGTTCATATTTTACCAGATATAGAAGACTAAGAAGAATAGACTGAACTCCATGATAATGATAGTTGTATATACTGACAGAGCTTAGGTAGAAAGAAAGAAAATCGATTGCATGTTAAAATTGAAGGGTTTGGTGCAATATCATTTTACACTTAGCTATGTCCTTATATACATGCTTCTCATTCATGCATTTTGTATGTAACCTTCGGAGTTTACGATAAACTTGAAAATGCTAATACTGTGTTTATAACTTTCGGGTATATTATTCCAATTAACAAATTTAACTTTATGTATACACAATTTTTTCATTTTGGTCGCTATTACCACTATATTTTCTTATCCATTCTCTTTTTCGCAATTAAGAAGTAAGTTATGTTTTTAGTTTCTCTCAAGCTTCATACATGATGATTACATTTTTTACCGTAACTACTTTTGGACCAAAGTATTAATTGAATAATGACGTTTACATTCACATATACACCATCTCTTTTATAAATTAATTATATGGTAATTACTAATGTGTATAAATACATTGCTTAATAATTAGTTATTGTCCAGAACGATGGCTTATGCTACGTGAAGGTCAATTAATCTTGGCAGTGTATAATTTACTAATGTGTATGAGTACATTGCTTAATAATTAATTATTGTCCAGAACTCACTCATTATGCCACTAATCAAACACTCCTGTGTATGAAAGTCAATCATTCTTCCATTTTTGCATTGCACATATCCTATCATTTTTAAAACTGCTATTGCAATTGCATGTGTAAATACACTCATGTCATTTTCAGCCAAAATTTCATTGGCAGTTTTACAAATGATGTTGCTTCTATACCAAGCGTCTGTGTGTGTTTGTTTAAATATAATTAATATGTTACTATTAGGATATATTTGGGCATATGTATAGATAATCGAAGAATTCATGCATCATCAATATATAATATGTATGGATGCATGGTATTTTTGTAATTAAGTTTGTATGTGTATATATAATCTTAATCATGCATCATTCATTTTACATGCCTCACAAGTAACAAGGTAGAGATATAAAATTCTTTTTACATTAGGTATACATTAGAAACTTTAAAAGCTAGAGGAACATACATTTCTTTGGAGCTAATTAAAAGGGAAACCCAAAAAATTTTATGTATTTATTTTTATATTGATATATAAGCAAGCATAGAAAAAATAATGGTATGTATATTATCTGAAAAACAATATCAAATTAGACGAATGCAAAATAAAATATATAAAAAAGGTATATTAAAAGTTAAAACATGAATAAATACCTCGAAGTCGGCTTGATAATGCAGCCCCTTTGCAATGAACCGATGGTGTAGATCCTGAGTTGGACTTCCTGTATTGCTTAAAACCGTAACCTTTTTCCTCAATTCTTCAGCCATTAGAGAAAATAGACCTTCATCATGGATAACTATATAAAGTTTCTTAAACTCAGTAGAGAGCTCTTCATTTAGTGCATCCAAGTACTATTGTAAGTTTACATTTATCTCTTTTTTTTAGCTTCAACGTTAGATGCACTTTTTGAAGACTGGGCCAATGCATCTTCCAATGAATTTATTGCTGCGAAAGAATCTTCCAATCTGCTGATGTATAAAGATCTCTCTTCTTTTGATTTTTCAAGTTCTTTTAACTTAGCAAGTTGATCTTCCAAAGGTATTATAGTCGCATTTGCATCTTCCAATTCTATGGCCTGCATTGAGGTAACTTCCTTCATTTTTTCTACTGTATTCTCCTGTTCTTCCCTTTCTTGAGTAATTCTGAAAATATTATGTTCTGTCGTGGACAGCTCTTTCTTTAGATTTTCTATGGTTGCAAGTGCTTGCCAATCAACTGGAGCACTTATATGTGATTTTATTTTTCGTTTAGAACCATAGATTGTAAGAGCACTTATGTTGCTTTATTGGCTTTGTAGCTCTTCATTTGCAATATATATTCATTTCCATTAAATCAAATGGAGCAAATATGCCAAATATTCCAGATTGAAGCAGCGCAAAAATTTTCCTTTATCTATGAAGTTTCATCAGATAATTTTTGGCCTTAATGGCCACATAACTTAATTAATTATGTTAAACCATTATGGTAACTAATATTAACTATTTCCATATTGCTAACTTATTTTAGAAAATATACAATTGAACAGTTGGAGTTAAAATTATGATTTGACATTTATGGTCATAACATTACATTTTTTTATCAAAATTTAAAATACTTTTGATATTTGTTTAATTTTTAAGCTTTCAATTGCATAGAAAGTTACATTCTTTTTCCATTTCTAAGCTTGATTAATAATATTTCTATTTTACAATTGACTAAATCATCAGTTTCCCTGTTTAATCACTTAGCCAGAAAAGGCTGTTCCTATGCGACAAAACTAATGTTCAGTTGTAAAAAAATGTTTTTTTAGGTTGGTTTTTGTATCATTTATGATGGTATTAATTTTATAAACTAATGTTCATCATTTATATATGGTACCGTTTACAAGGCAAGATGGCTGTTTTTTTTTTAATTTATAAAAGGATTTATATGCGGTTTAGTTTATGTTATTGTTTTTCTTCAAATTCTTTTCAAACCACAAATTAAAAGAACACTTATATTGTTATGTGCCCACATCTAACTTTCCATTGAAAAGCTTTGTTAAACTCTCTTCCAAATTAGACGTGGAATAAATTGTTTGCATTTCAAAATGTATTAATAATTATAGCTAATTCGGATAAGGTGCTACTGTGCTAATATTGTGAGTCCACTTACTATCAACTTCATATTTTTATGTTCATTCAAATAGTTTTTTGTTAAATTATTATATGTTTTCTTAAAATAATGGGTTACAATCAAGGTTTCAAATCTCGGATTTTGGCCAATATCTCGGGCAAATATCTCGGCTATCTCGGGCGATATTTAAAAGACTTATAACTAACCAAGCTGCCAAATCTCGGATTTTGGCTAATATCTCGGATTTTCATCTCGGCTGATCTCGGGGAGATTTAAAACCTTGGTTACAATATCTTTTGTTAACTGCCCCGTTGGTCTGATTAATATGAAGTGATTCTTAACACCTCATCCAAATTAAGCTAAGTTTGCTGAAGTGTGGTACACTTTGCTGTAGTTTGGATTACATTACCTTATGTTAACATTCTATATTTCTTTTACTTTACTGACGTGTAGTACAGTTTTTCCATTTTTATAACTTAAAGATCGGTGGTGGTGTATTACATATGAAGTGATTGCAAAGTAAGTTTGTTTTCTCTAATGTTTCTCTTTGTAATTTCGCTTATATAAAATTAGTACTGCATAAAAATGAAGTTTCACCAAGTGTTTCTGATAGTTTCCGAGTTATTAGTGGTGATAGGTGATTCCTATTTTGAAGATTTTATCCTAATTTTCCTTCAATACAATAGAACAAATTAGGATATTGTACGTAGGAGAATGTTTAGTTACATGCAAAAGTATAAAATAGTTACCCTTTCTTCGAAGAAAGAACTCTTAACGGTAAGCTTCGATATAAATTATAAATCACATTAACTTCATCAAGTCATGTTCTACAATATTTGTTTTGTAATCCAACTATGCACATTCAGTATAGTTTATCATGGTCACAAATTAAATCATAAAGCATTTCATATATAATAATGATGTAACAGACAATAGATAAGTAAATGACTAAATCTGATGTACGTTCTCGCTGTGGACAGCCGCAAAATATTTAAATTGATTGAAAATTTTAAATTAAAATCATGGGGACATTGCATTTAGCGCTCCAGTTGAGATTTTATGGCCCATCGCTTATTTAGGATTTTATGGAGCTTTTTTATTATTATTTTATTTCAGATTGTGGCAAAAAGCTGCGGAAAGGTTGAGTTCAAATTTGCAACAAGTGTCTAGAAGTGTTGAACCGCAGGACCTAGCATGAAATCTGAAGCAGCACTAGCATTTGCAGTAGAGTGACTTTGAAATCATATCATTTTTATTGTTAACGACTTTGAGGGAGCTGAGCTTATTCAACATTCATTGGTTTATATTGTCTTCAAGTTCCTTCAGTTCATTCTTCATAAAGTTATTGATCAGTTCTTTTTATATTATGTGGACAAAATAATGAAGTTTATTTATTTGTATAAGTTCAAATTTTTTTTCTTCTGATTCTGAATATTTGAAGCATCATGTTTGTAACCTTATCTCTCACTGTATTTCGAAGGATTGATGAGACTTATATGTTCATAAGATACTTACAGTGTGTTAGTTTTAAGATTTAGGTGTTTCCAGTAGTGAATGAATCATGTCTGCTTGCATGTGTTTAATTATCAAATAGTATGGGCTTTATATTATTTGGTTCACTTACTCATCTATATATAGATAGACATGCATAAATGAATATATTGAATTTTGTGTATTTTGCACTGAAAAGAAGTTAACTTACGATTTTTTTAAAACACGCCCAAAGGGCGTGCCTTACGTACTGGTATTTTATAATAAGATAAGTTAAAAAGGTTGTTGTCATCAAAACCAACATCTCAGTTCCTAACATCGCTGACCCACAAAACTGCCATTCTTTGACAAAACTAGCTTATCAGACTCATGCACCATCTTGAATCCTGCCTTATTAAGGAGGTATCCAGATACAAGATTCTTACAAATATCAGGTGTATAAAATACATTGATCAAAGTAAGAACTTTTACCGAGGTGAATGGAATGTCAATAGTGCTTTTTCCAATGACTTTGCTACGAGTTTTATTTGCCCCGGTAACTTCATTTTCTTCCCTATTTGTTTCATCGTAGGTCTTAAAAATACTACGTTCTTTGCATATATGTATGGTTGCTCCAGTATCGAGCTACTAATCATTTTCAATGCCGCTAACAGAGTTTGCCTCTTGCACTACAGCTGTAAGCTTTTCTTCGACCACATTCACTTTTTGTTTCTTTCGTTGACGACAGTCACAAGCATAGTGGTCAGGCTTATTACAAAATAAACAAACATCCTTCTTTTTTTCATTCTTTGCTTTTCCTTTCTTATTTTCATTCTTTGGATTTGATGGATGAATTTCTTCAACATTGTTGGCCTTGGAATGAAATTCAGTTTGTTGACTATCGATTTATTCACATTTACATGAATCTTCTTATATGCGAAGATGATATTGTAAAGCTTCTAAATCATAGTCCACTTCGACATGTTTTAGTTTCTTCTTGTAACCATTCCAAGAAGAGGGAAGTTGGGATACCCAACTATGAATGATTGAGGAAGGTCCATATTGGCATCTTTAAGACGATTGACGACAAGTAAAATCTCATTTACTTGTTCGATGATCATTTTATTGTCATTCATCTTAAATTTCATAAAATTGCTAATAACAAATTTCTTGTTACCTGCCTTAGAAATGCGGTATTTGTTCTCCAATGCAGTCCATAGTACCTTCGCAGTTTCCAAGCTTCAATCTACATTGTAGACGGATGTAGATAGTGCATTCAATATGTGTCCTCTACACATGAAGTAATTCTCCTTTCACTTATGTCATTTAGATTTTAATTCAATAGTATCTGCTGGAGTTTCAATTGGTAATTCTTCCAAGTCATCCTTTAGTGTGTAGAAAAGTTTTACAGTGATGAAAAAGAACTTCATCGTCTCTTGCTAATGATTAAAGTTTTTGCCATCAAAACGTTCTAGCTTTGTTAAATGTTGATTCATGACTTAAAGTGCATTGTAGTTGTTTAAACCCTCCATTTGCTGATAATATTTTCTGAATGTTGCTAGAATATAGTGTGGATACCGTTGTTGTACTTTTGACTTTGAGGATCTGTTACAGATTCTTTCAGAAAATAGTTCAACCCTATTGAGTACAAAAAGACTATCGAACTATTCCCGTTTGGATTCAACAAAGCCTTCTAATGACGTTACTTGATTTAAAGTTTTGTGCCACTTTGATCAAGTCAAGAATACAGTATAAAATTTCTGATAATTGCCAAGAGTGGAGAGGGAAGAAAATGATTTTATCATAAAATCTGATCGTTTTAAAAGCACGGACTAATTATGCTTATATAGATAACGCGGGGGGGGGGGGGGGGATGCAAAGAGGAGTTGCTCCTCTTCAGAAAACTGTTAGAAAATGTACCGGACGAAGAGCAGGATCCATCAGAAAGAATTGCACCTCTTTAAACAGACATGGTTGTTCACACCCTCTATTTACTGTGCGTTCTATAATACCACAGGTCGACCGGTGGTATCCCACCGGTGAATCGTAGGTAATCCACTTGTGGATAGGTGGTTTGAAATATAAAACAAAAGGCCAGTAAAAGTTTGTTAACCTCCATTTGCAGCTCATTATCTTTATGTGTTTATCGTTAACTAAATAAACTAACGTATTTTACCAAATTGCTAAATATTTCATTTTCACAACTGCTTCAATATATATATATATACACATACCACTTTAACATGATATCCATCTATTGTATGTTGTAGTTTGCTAGATCAACTTAATTTTACCACATCTTTTTTAGTACCTTAGGTATTGGTTTTGGCGATAACAACTATATGACATTATATAAAATATATAAACTAATGTTTTATCAAGATATATATAGTATATAGTGAAGGATAGTAGACATGTATTGATTAAGAAGACTGTACTGTATCAAGATGTTGATATTATGAGTAGATTCAAGATATAAAGTTTCAAGAGTTCAAGAATGAAGACTCGTGAGTATTGAAGAGTTCAAGATTTCAAGATATTCTAGATAAGTTATAGAGTCATAGAATTTATGTCAAAACTTTAATAGCACTTTCCTGATCTCTCTTACCTTCTCTAATTTTGCTTTAAAATTGTTTTTCAAATATTCTATTTTTAAAATAATATTTTCAAAATATTTCCCAAAATGATTTTCAAATCTTATACTTATAAAGATATTATTTTAGTGTTTTTAAGTTTATATATATATATAATTTTTGTTTATACTCTAATAATTTATAACTATATTGATTATATATATTATTTACATTATATTGAATATTCTTATTAAATCTTTCAATTATTTTATAAAGTTTTATTAAGTTATATTTTGATTAAAATTTGTATAAACTATATTAATATGATTATGAAAAGTATCAAATTATTTTACAAAGCAAAGGATTTTCAAAATAATTTTTGTAAAGTTTTTTTTCAATTTTGTGAAGGATATGTCGACATATCCAATTCCTATATGTCGATATACTAGTCGTAAATTTCAAAATTCAAATTTTGAAAGGAAGTGTCTTTTCGTCGTATCACTTCGCGAATGGACATGACTGTTGTTTTCCTATATATACCACACTTCCAAACAAATTTTCATTAACTACTTTCTTATTTTTCTCTCCTCTTTTCACTCTCTTGATTTCTAAATCGATTTCTATCGAATCTCTGTCGAAATTCAACCAGAATCAAATTCAATTATTACTAGTTTGATTCTCTGTCATATACTCTTTGATTTTTCTCATCTCTCTCAAGATCAAAGTGCTATTCAAGAGTTATAGAATCAATTGTAATCAAGATCGAAGATCTAAGTCTGTAAACTCTATCAAATCATACTCTTATACTCTGCGGGTGCTTATTATCCCTGAAATCCAAGTAGGTGTGATTGTAGCCTGTTTAAATCAATTGGGTGTGCTTAGTAGCCCGTAAATCTAGTGGGTGAACTTGTAGCCCGAAAATCAAGTGACTCTATCAAGAGGTCAAAATTCTGCAGGGTGTGTCTCATTGCCTTGAAATCAAGTTGTATTTGCATTTACTAGTCGAAAAGAAATCCGTACAAGGACTTGTGCGGGACTGGATGTAGGGTAACTCCGAACCAGTATAAAATCCTAGTGTGTTCTTTCCTTTTTACTTTTACTACATTTACTTTTATATGTACTTCGATTCTGTGATTGATTCTGTGATTGTTAATTTCATCATTGCAAGTAAAATCTTAAAGAATTTGAATAATACTCATATAATCTATTAATCAATATTCACCGCCCCTCTAGTGTTAACTTAATCTTAAGATCCATATTCCACCGACTCGCATTTGGTATCAGAGCGTTGGTTTTCAAAGTATTCATCATCTGATTTTTGAAATTTTTTAAATGGCTACCAACACTGGTAATAGTACTATTAGTAACACTGTTAATACACTTGTTAGTAACTCATTTTTCGAAGGACAATCTATTGCTAGACCTCCCCTTTTTAATTGAAGTAATTACACATATTGGTCATGTAGAATGGAAATTTATTTAAAGTCAATTGGTTTAGACACTTGGAATATCACACAAACTAAGTACAATGAACCCGAGACAAATTTTTGCACAGTGGACTACTGAACAAAAAGCAGTTGCACAAAGTAACTCTACGGCTATGAATATATTATTTTGTTCACTAGATAGAAATAAATTTAATAGAGTATCTATATGTAAATCTGCATTTGAAATTTGAAGAACTTTGAAAGTTACGCATGAAGGGACAAGTAAGGTTAAACAGACCAAAATTTCCATGTTAACAAACCAGTTTCAATTATTCAAAATGAGTCCAAATGAGTCCATATCTGATATGTATAGTAGATTCCAAGATATAGTACACTCACTTATTGTACTGCGTAAAAGTTTTTCTAAAGAGGATCAAGTTAGAAAAATCCTCAATTCGCTTACTCGCTGTGCAGTTAAAGCGCTCGGCAGATTCAATGCGGCAGAGGTGCAAAAAGTCATAGCGGGGATACAGCGAGGATATAGCAGATGACTTTCAAACATCATATAAAACTCGTATTTAATGTTTTTACAAATATATAAATGGTAATTAAATGAGAAATTAACATTCAATTGAATTATAATTAATACATAAATAATTTTAAATAAAAACATGTGCTAATATACTATAAATAAACATAAAACTGTTATATAACATAACTGAATTTAGTAGAATATTAGAGAATTTTCATTTCTGAAAATATATTAAAAATTCAATTAAATAAATTAATTTCATAATTTTTATACTGTATAAATGTTATTTTTTTAATTCATTTCTTTCAAAGAAGATACAGCGGAAATAGCGGGGCTTAAAGCGGAAAGGCTATATTTGGGGCTATATGGAAAAATCATAGCGGTAGAAATCCGCTATGAGATATAGCAGGGTTATAGTGGGGTAATAGCGGGGCATTAACTGCACAGCTTACTCATGAATGAGATCAAAAGACTCTTGCAATCGAAGAGGCTAATGACATTAGCACTCTAAAAATTGAAGAGTTAATTGGCAATTTAATGTCTTTTGAAGCACAAATGAAGGATAGGAGGAAACTGCAACATTCGACACTTCCTTTTTCAAAAAATGGGGACCATCCCTCCTTCTGTCCTTCCTTTTCCTTCTCCTGTTCCTCCTACTGTCCTTCCTATTCCTCCCTTGTCTCATCACCATCCCGTCCTACTTTCAGCTACTCCTCCTATTCTTCCACCACCTAATCCTGACCCTCCTCCTCAAGCTGAACTTTTAACTCTTCCTCCTTGCCTGTCTCCCTCTGACTCCTTTTCACCTGTTATCCCTTCTTCAACTGCTCTAAATGCCTTGCCATGGACTTCTCTTTTCAAATCCAAGCCACGTAATGCGGGCTCTTACATCCCACAGGAAATTCTTCTTCAGTTCTCAGGTGATGTTCTGATGCCATCAAGTGAAATAATCAAGGCTGGAACTGAAGTCTGGAAGGACTTCCTTGTGGGTTTCTTCCTAGATAAACCATTACCTTATGCTACTGTAGTTTACCACCTGAAGAAAGTTTGGAAACTGAAAGGTGAAGTTAGTGTTAAATCTGATGGTTTTCTTTTTCTCTTTAGTTTTTCTTCTGCTGTTGACAAACTGAGGATTTCAGAGGCTGATCCTATCGTAATGAGAAACAAACTTTTTATCTTAAAGCCTTGGGATGTTACAGTTGGCAATAGTTGTGGAACAATTCGATCTGTCCCTGTTTGGATCAAATTATTCAATATTCCTCTTTATGCCTGGTCACATTACGGTATAAATTGGTTGGCATCAAGGGTGGGGAAGTTTCTGTGCATGGATCAGTCTACTGAACGGTTGGAAAGAATTACATATGCAAAATGTCTTGTAGAAGTAACACCAGACAAAAAGCTAGTTAATAATTTCCTAGTTAAACTGATGGATGGAAGTGACCAATTAGTAACAGTAGAATACTTATGGAAGCCGGAAGTGTGTGTTAATTGCAGGGAGTTTGGACATTTGGATAATAACTGCTTAGTGGCATCTAAAGTTTCTTAGGTCAATAATTATGAAGAAATAGTTGCTCATCCTGTAAATGAGTCTGGTAAAAACAAAAAGGAGGTGGTGAGCAAGACTAGGAACCAAAATATGGTGTGGAAAAAAGTATCATATAATAAAAACAAGAACAAAGAAAACAGTTTAACTGAAGTCAGAGATAACCAAAGAGAATCTGTGGGTACTGAATCTTTTCATTGTGCTAAGGGAAATCAAGGGGAAGGCTCAAATAATCAAGATTCTGTTGCCCATCTTCCAGATAAGAGTATGGAGAATAGTTTTCAAGTGCTTGCAGATGATCATAATGAGGTAGCTAAGGAAATAGATCTGGAACCAAAGGAAAAGGCAGTAGGAGATGACATTGGCATTGAGGAGGGAGAGTTTCTCGAAGTAGGTATGGTAAATACTGCAGAATGCCACCAAGTTGAAGTTAGTGGTAATATGAAAGACAAAACTTCTATGCATGGTGAATCTGCGGTGCATATGCACATTATCCCTGGATCCAACATACAAGAATCTAAGCAATTGCAACCTGAAATTGATCAAATTCAAATGAAAGAAACAAATGATACAAATATGCAAAGTGCTATTACTTCAGAAACTAGTATCATCAGCACATTAGCCAATAACATTTTTGAACTTGCCTGCTCTATGCAAAATGTTCCTTCAGTATCTTCCTCAAAACTCTCTTTTCAAACCTCTATTTCTCCTTTGTCAATTCCCCTAAACTCTACAAATCTGTCTTCTACTCCTCCTTTGGCTTCTGTGCAGTATCCATATGTTAATAATTCAATTATACCAGGATGGTATGACAAAGGAAAACAAAAGTGTGATGATCTAGACCATGGTAACAAGGAAAGTAATAGAAGAGCAACATCTAAGAAAACATCTAATTTCAAATCTAGTCCAGCAGATTCACATTCTCCTGCAACCAGGAGCAGAAAAAATATGATCCATCAATCTCTCTAGTTAATGATATTACAAAATATAGGTGCTTGGAACATTAGGGGTGCTCATAGTCACGTGAAACTTGATCAAGTTAAAAATCTTATTCTCTCTCATAATCTTAAATTAATCGCCATTCTTGAAACAAAACTCAACCTTTCTTTATCCAAAAGGGCTGTTGATTACATTAACCCTAATTGGAATCATCTCCATAATCTATCTGATTCTGAATATGGTAGGATTTTAATCCTTTTTGATCCCTCTGCCTTTTCCATAACCTCAATTCTATCCTCCAGGCAATATATTCATACTAAAATAATCTGTCAGCTAACTAAAACTTCATTCTACATAACTTTTATATATGCGGATAATTCTACTGCTTCAAGACAAAATCTCTTTGATTTCTTGCCTTTTCTTAGGCAAGATACTCATCCTTGGCTGGTCATGGGTGATTTTAATAGTTGCCTGCAACTTGATGATAAGTTTGGTGGCCAACCATTATACCCTAAGCATATCCTTCCTTTAAACATTGCTATTTCTGACTCTGATCTACTCAAAATTCAAACTTCTGGAGCTAGATTCTCCTGGAATAACAGAAGTAGGAGTGGAGTCAGAATTTTCTCAACTATTGATCATGTTTTCTGCAACTTAAAAGCTCTCACTGTTTGGCCCAGCCTCTCTGTCCTTCTTCCTCATCCAATCCTATCTGATCACTCCCCTTTGATTCTTTCAAGTGGTCCCTCTATGAAAAAGGAAAAAAGAAGTTTTAAATTTTTTAATGATTGGATTCAATCTCCGGAATTCAAACCAATTGTAAGTAAAGCTTGGTCCTCTCACTGTTATGGTAACCCTATGTTTATTCTTTGCAGGAAGCTAAAACTAGTTAAAAATCAACTGAGAACTTGGGCAGTAGAAATGTTTGGTGATGGTACTAAGCAGACAACTTTATTGAAGTCTAGGTACAAACAAGCTCAAGAATGTATGATGAATAACCCTCAAGACCCTGTTGCTGCTGAGGAGGAAGGAAGGCTTTACACTCTCCTTAACAAAGCCCTTGATATTGAAAGTGGTATGAAACAACAACAGCTTCACTGTAAGTGGTTCCAATTTGGTGATCGTAACACTGAGTTTTTTCATTCCTCTATCAAAATTAAGCAAGCTAAAGAAAACATTCGCACGATCCTTACTCATGATGGTACTCTTGTCTCCTCTCCTGAGAAAATTGATGCTGCCTTTCTTAGTTATTTTGTAGACTTACTTGGAAACTCCACTAACTTTAGTCCGGACCTTGATATGTTGAACGATATCCCCCTTCCTTCTATTTCCAGTTTGCAGTCTTCCATGCTTGTTGACCAGGTTTCTGATGAGGAAATTAAACTGACTCTTTTTGCCATGAATAGAAAATCGAGTGGAGGTCCAGATGGTTTTAATGTGCTCTTCTTTATTGTTTGCTGGGACATTGTGCAACATGATTTCTGCAAGGCTGTCCACAATTTTTTTAATAAATGCTCTCTCCTATCTGAAGTCAACTCCACAAACATTGTTTTAATTCCAAAATGTCCTGATGCTTGCTCTGTAACTTCTTTCCGACCCATTTCATGTTGTAATGTGGTGTACAAATGCATTTCCAAAATTATTGCCACTAGATTATTGCAAGTCCTCCCTAATATTATTTCACAGAATAAAGTTGCCTTCTTACCTAACAGAAGTATTTTTGACAACATACTTCTTACCCAAGATCTGCTTTGTGGGTACGCGAGATCAAATGCTTCTCCATCTGCAATGTTAAAGCTTGACATCACTAAAGCTTATGACTCGATTCACTGGACATCTATAGTTCGAATTATGGCATTAATGAATTTTCCTAAGCCTTTTGTTGGATGGGTTTATGAATGTATATCAACTCCTAGCTTCTCAATTGTCCTGAATGGTCGTCCTATTGGTTTTTTTAAGAGCAGGCAAGGAATAAGGCAAGGGGATCCCATCTCTTCGTATTTATTTCTGTTAGTCATGGAAGTCCTCACCAGTTTTATGAAAACCAAGTACACTTCTGGTCTGATCAGATACCACCCTAAGTGTAAGCGTACAAATGTTACAACTCTTATGTTTGCTGATGATATTATGATATTCACTAAGCCTCAGCTTCCTTCGATCCAGAGTGTTATTAGAACCTTGTCTGACTTCTACTCTATGACTGGTTTACTGCCTAACTGTTCAAAATCTAGTATTTCTTTTGCTGGAATTTCCTCCCAACTATCTTTGTCTCTGCTCCAATATTCAGGGCTTCAACGAATGGACTCTAATTTGACATATCTTGGCCTCCCTCTGTTATCTTCTAGATTAAAGTTTTCTGATTGCCTTCCACTGTATACAAAAATTGTTTCTTTGCTAGATAGGTGGGCAAACAGATACCTATCTCAAGCAGGAAGGCTTGTACTTATTAAATCGGTTGCCTTTTCGATGGTTGTTTATTGGTCAAAAGCTTTTATCTTGCCTGCCAAACTTTTACACATGATCAGAGGTGCCATGCTTAGATTTTTTTGGACTGGTTCCATTAATAATAGGAAGCCTCTGCCATGCTCTTTCAGTTTGTTTGAAAAAGATAGAAATTATGGAGGGCTGGGAGTTATAAATATTATGAAATGGAATATGGCTGCGTTCAGTAGTCATCTTAATTCAATAATTGCCAGGAAGAACAGTGAGTGGGTTAAATGGGTTTGGGCCCATAGAATAGGTAGAAATAGCTTCTGGTGTTTGCCTGTTCCTCAGACGTGTAGTTGGACGTGGAGAAAACTTCTAGGCTTGCGTGACACCTTACTTCCTCTGATTGTTCATGGGTTGGCAAACTCTTCTGTAGTGAAGTTTTGGTTTGATCCGTGGGTTTCCAATGGAGTGATATTGCATAAACTATTTAGCTATCAACAAGTTGAACAGTCTGGAATTCCCATATCTGCAAACGCAGTTGATTATATTAGTCAAGGAAAGATATTGCTTCCATACTCCTCTAATCAATATATCAGGGCTGTTTGGACTGAATTACAAAGTAAGAACATCCCTACTGTTGAGGTTGATGCTGTTCATTGGTGTGCCAAGCTCCATTCTGTCTCTCATGTGTACAAACAACTTAATCATTCTACTGGTTCTCATGCTTTTAAATGGAGTAAAATCATTTGGACTTCTGACTCAGTGCCAAAAGATAACTTAATGCTTTGGAAGGTTGTACAAAATGCACTGTTATCAAAAAGTAAGTTAATTGAAATGGGTCTTGACTTTGGTATTACCTGTGTATTCTGTTCTGACCTTCCTGAGACATTGCATCACTTGTTTTTTGAATGTAGCGCAAATCTGCTTCTTTTTCGCAAAATGATGCAGCTTGCTGGAAGTAACTTACTGTCCAACCTAAGGCCTACTGACTTGGATATGATTTATAAAGCTACTAGGTGGAGAACTCTGAAAGCAAGATGCCTGTCCATATGCCTCAAGAAGTACATGATCATTGTATGGACTGAAAGAAACAAAATCGTTTTTGAGGAAAAAAGGAGGGATGGTGAAGCTTTATGGAAAATCTTAAAGCATGACATTTTTGTTGCAATCAGGAACTTGCCTTCATTACCATCTGCTATGAGTGAACCTTGGAGGTAGCTGGTGTGTCTGCTCCTTGTTTTACTGTCTGTTTTTCTCCTTTCCTTTTTGTTTTGTTTTGAGTGTGCTTGTATTCTCTAGTTCTCCCTTGTGTGTTTGCATTTTCTTGCTTATTTTTGTGAGCAAGCTTTGTATTTTATTATTTTCTTGCAATAAAATCAGGTAGGGGCCCTGTTAACCCCGCTAGCCTTTGCTAAAAAAAAATGAAGGATAGGAGAGAAAACAAAGTAATAGAGAAGAAATCTATAGGTTTTAATGCAATGATGGATAATCTGGATTCAGACAACGACGAAGATGAAGAAATTGCTTTCATGATAAGGAATTTTAGAAAATTTCTAAAATATAGGAAGATGAACAATTTCAAAAGAAATGACAACAAAAATCCAAGAAGCAGAAACAGAAATGGCATTAAATATTATAACTGCGACGACCCTGGTCATTTAAAACAAGACGTCCACATCCCGATAAACTTAAACTACACCAAACACTGATTCATCCAGAAAACAGAGAAGAGCCTATACTACAACATTAGACGATTCAGATACATCCTCAAGTGCTAATGAATCAGATACAGAAATTGCTAATATGTGCTTCGCAACAATACATAATTCAGAACAAAATGGTGAAATGGATCAGATAAAGGTGTACATTTAATATATCAAAAAAAATTAATTTCTTGAATGAAATTTTCTTTTCTTTTGGTTGCTTTATTAGTTGTTAGGAATATCATATAGATTAATAATAATATTGGTTGAATATTATGTGATTATATTTTAAATATAAATATTTTATGTATTTTAATAATAAAATGATAATATAAAATATATTTAAAATTATTTTCCTGAAAATAGAATAACTATAAATAAATCTTTATAATAAAATAGGATATAGTTAAATAAAAACCATTTTTGCAAATTTCGACCTATATGTCGACACACCCCACGAGCATATGTCGACATATGTAGGCAGAATTTCAATTTCAATTTAATTTTAAAATTTGAATTTCCCTCCACCTTTTTACCAACTCCTATGTTCTAAAAAGTTGTGTTTTGACCAGAGAACATGTCCTTTGATTATCTATTTACTTACTCTATCTCCATTCATTCATTTCTCACTTTCATTTTCAAATTCAAAAATCATAAACTCTCTTATCTCTTCAAACTATTCTTCAATGGCATCCTCAAGCAATACTAAGGCAACCATGAGGCTTTCTAAGAAAATAAAAGAATATATTTTCAATAATCAAGAAGCCATTCAAGCCTATATTGAGTATTTATCTTTCGGAAAAGTCTTTTCCGGAAAATTTTCTATTTTTGAAGATTTTTCTACTTATGATCTTTTCAATCTTTGTTTGCAAAATGAAATTCTTGGTTTAATCGGTGCTTCAAAATAATTTTGTTTATTATCCAAAATTAGTAAAGATGTTTTATGCAAATTTAAAAGGAAAGTTTTATGAAGGTAGAGAAGGAGAAGTTTGGAGTAGTGTCAAAGGGACATAAATTGTTTTAAATTGTGCACTTTTGGGTCACATTCTTGGATGCAAATCTAGTGGAGTGGACCTTTCATTTTTTCAGATTGATTTTCAAAATCGTTAAGTAATTCATGATATTTTCGAAAATGATGATGAGTTTGAATTTAAAAACAAAAACGAGCGTCCAAAAGCAAGAATTTTAAACCTTCTTTTGCAATAAAGTATCACTCCTAGAACGGGTAATTATAATAACCTGACTCAAAAAGTTTTCAAAGCTCCTTTTGCAATTTATGGTCAATACGACATAAATTAGTCTCAAGTCATTGGATGAAATTTTTCCTAAGAATCTTTCTAAACATGAAAACACACTATTTCATGGCGTGTATCTTACTCGTGTTTTCAATCATTTTGGTGTTGACCTTAAAGGAGAGGAAACAATTCCTTGAAAAATATTTAACAAGACCAACATTTCACTTACGCATATTTCACCCTTTTTCGAGCCTTATGAAATGCTTGTGAAAATGGAACAAAGATTGGCTTGGTAAGAAGAGCAAGAAATAAGGGAAGAGGAGGAAGAGAAAGGAGATGAAATGAAATTCGAGGAGGAGGAACAAGAAGAGGAGGAGGATACTTCTTTGGAAAGTATCAATATGTCACCAAATCCATCGAACAAAGATCTCAAAAATCAAGAGAAGATCATCATAACCAAAGGAAGCTTAAGAAATCATTTTCAAAGAGATTTACTTCAATTTCCAACAAAATGGATAATTTTTTTGGAAAGATCATCCGCAAGCTTGGTGGTTCTTCTTCATCTTCATTCATATCTTTCTAGTTGTTTGGTTAAACTATCTTTGTATTTGGATTTTCTAGTTTTACTTTATGTTGAATCTTATGTATCTTTCTTTTATTTCTTATACTCATTATTATCATCAATGAAAATTCTATTTCTTACTGTTATATATTGTCAACTATCTCTGGAAAGTCTGAGGCTTTGGCGCAGTGGTAAAAATGCCAGGCTGTTGATGACAAGGTCGGCAGTTCGATCCCTGCCTCTGGCATATTAAACTGTGCGTTACCATGATTCTTGCGGACTTGTGTGCCGCCTACTTTGTAAATATAAGTACCCAGTTTCAAAAAAAAAACTATTTCTGTAAATTCATATAAATATAATAGTATAAGCCAAATACAATAGAAAAGTAAAACAAAGTTGTTTTGAAAATTTCTACATATATGTCAACATATAATGGTAATTTTTTCAAAAAAATTTAAATTTTGAAATTGAATAGACTGCAAATGTCTATTCATTTCTAACGAATTTCCACCCCTTTAAATATCTGTTAAGAACAAAGAATCATTATTTTCTATTCTCATTCTTCTTCCTTTGCATTGCTAAACTCTAAAACCAAAATAATGGCTTCTCCTATCTGAAAACTAACCGAAAACCTCGAACAAACTCTCGAATCATTCAAGAACATTCTCACTTTCATCCTAAGAAACCAGAGGTACTTAGAATTGAGTCAAATGTAGATTATCAAGGAGCTAGAAAGGCATTTCGATGCAATCCGGTGAATGATTTCTACCTTGAATAAAGAAGAACCAACCTTCAATCTAGTGTGTACCATCAATAAAGATGATAAAGATTGGGATGTTATCAAAGCGGATCCAATCTTTGGTGCTGATGGATGGGTTGAAGTTCCTCGAAATGTCTAGTTTAAATAAGTTTGATTGTATATAAATAACAATACTTGGTTTTGTTTGGATTTGATTGGTTTTGAGTTGTGTGGATTTGTTTGAATGCTGTGTGACATAAACTTTGTTTGATTAGATGAATATTTGAACTGATTATTTCATGATTATCTAATTTTACATATCACTTATTGTTTTTATATAATCTCTCATCATCATTATATATAATTCTTATATACATTTATCAGTATTTTATTTAGGGAAGTTAGAGTTAGGATTATGGTAAGAGTTAATGTTAGAGTTATAATTTTAGAATGTTATTTTTTTATTGATGACAAAGGGAGAGAAATATATAAAATCTAGGCATAGATTAAGGAAGAATTTTGTAACTCGAGGGGAGTTATAATATATTTTATATACAGAGTTGTGATCATTAAAAAGGAGGAAATTGTTAGTACCTTAGGTATTGGTTTTGATGATAACAACTATAGGGCATTATATAAAATATAGATACCAATGTTTTATCAAGATATATATAGTATATAGTGCATGATAGTAGACATGTATTGATTAAGAAGAATATACAGTATCAAGATGCCGATATCAAGAGTAGATTCAAGATATAAAGTTTCAAGAGTTCAAGAATGAAAACTCATGAGTATTGAAGAGTTCAAGATTTCAAGATATTTCAGATAAGTTATAGAGTCATAGAATTTATGTTAAAACCTTAATAGCAATTTCCTGATCTTTCTTACTTTCTCTAATTTTGTTTTAAAATTGTTTTTCAAATATCCTATTTTTAAAATAATATTTTCCAAAATGATTTTCAAATCTCTTATACTTATAAAGATATTATTTTAGTGTTTTTAAGTTTATATATATATATTGAATTTTTGTATATAATTTAATAATTTATAATATATCGATTATATATATATTATTTACATTATATTGAATATTCTTATTAAATCTTTCAAAATTATTTTATAAAGTTTTATTAAGTTATATTTTGATTAAAATTTGTATAAACTATATTTAAATGATTCTACAAAGTATCAAATTATTTTACAAAGCAAGGATTCTCAAAATAATTTTTATAAATTTTACTTTTCAATTTTTTGAAGGATACGACGACATATCCAATTCCTATTATCGACATACTAACCGTAAATTTCAAAATTCAAATTTTGAAAGGAAGTGTCTTTTCGTCATATCTTTTCGTGAACGGACATGACCGTTGTTTCCATATATATACCAGACTTCCAAACGAATTTTCATTAACCACTTTCTTATTTTTCTCTCCTCTTTTCACTATTTTGATTTCTAATTCAATGTCTATTGAAACTCTACCGAAATTCAACCAGAATCAAATCCAATTATTACTAGTTTGATTGTCGTTCATATACTCTCTGATTTCTCTCATCTCTCTCAAGATCAAAGTACTATTCAAGAGTTATAGGATCAATTGTAATCAAGATCGAAGATCTAAGTCTGTAAACTCAATCAAATCATACTCTTATACTCTATGGTGTGCTTATTATCGTTGAAATCCAAGTAGGCGTGATTTTAGCATATTTAAATCAATTGGGTGTGCTTAGTAGCCCGTAAATCTAATGGGTGAACTTGTAGCCCGAAAATCAAGTGACTCTACCCAGAGGTTGGAATTCTGGAGGGTGCATCTCATTGCCTTGAAATCAAGATTGTATTTTCATTTATTAGTTGAAAAGAAATCCATACAAGGAATTGTGCGGGACTGGATGTAGGGTCACTTCGAATCAGTATAAAATCCCGGTGTGTTCTTTCCTTTTTACTTTTATTGCATTTACTTTTATCTGTACTTCGATTCTGTGATTGTTAGTTTCATCATTGCAAGTAAAATCTTAAATAATTTAAATAATATTCATATAATCCATTAAACACTATTCACCCTCCCTCTAGTGTTAATTTAACCTTAAGATCCGTATTCTGCTAACTCGCAATCTTGACTGATGACATACATATTTACAAAACCATTCTTATCTGATTAAATAATCAAGACACGCGTAGACTTGCATGTTCAAAAGTATAACTTCTAATTTCATATTAGTGGTCTTTATTATATTTAGAAGTTTTCTTATAGGATATAATATGATTCTGGATTTGTACACGATTTTACAACATAATGTACCCAATCGAGCTGTCAATGCGATTTATTTTAACCCTTTACTTAATAATAAAATTCTACTAATTTGTTTATGGATAAACTCTTCTGTGACTATAGTGAATCGTATGATTGAATAATTTATTTCTGTGACTTTGGAAAATAATGTTATACCAGGAATTATAATGTTGAGATTGCTCATTGAAACTTCGTTGTCATCACATTTTTTGTTAACCTTAATTCAAAATCATAAATTGTATAATGATTTTAATATATATTGCTTTGGCTGGTGTTTTCAAAAAAAAATTCATTTCCAAACTGTGAACTTGATTCTCTTGTCCCAATGACTCGAATATTATGTTATGTACAAGAAAATAACTTAAGTTAAGCTCACCATTCCATTTTGATTAAAGGGTTGAACATGAACACCGTTAGCAAGTTGGGTTGAGTAGCAATTACTGTAAATCTAAATTTCATTTGACTTTCAAATTACTACAAGTTGAAATTTTTGTGACATAAAGTGCGATTTGTTATCTCAATTATAAAGGTTGATTGATACTGCTAAGTATTTTTGCAAAACCAAATATCAAATCTATAAATGATTTTATTAACTTGCATTACCAATGCAGTTAACACTTATGCTTTAACTTTACACATTGATCTAACAATGTCCAATAGTTTACCATTTTTTTTAATATTCCATACGCAGTAAATATGGATCTTACCAAAAATCATATCCAAAAAGTATCATGGAAAAAAGTTGGCTAGCATATAAATAAAGGGCATGATGTAGTTTGTGCACCACTTGCTAATATTCTAAATAGGTGATATTGTTAGCTAATTTCATTTACATGACATTGTACTTGGGATTGGCATGCCCAGACTGTTAAAAATAGTGTTAATTATTAATAGTACATCACCGATATTATTATTATTTAAAGTTTGCAGCCTTAAACATCTGGTTTTAAAACTTCAAGCATGCTCGGTGAGATTACCATTTTGGCTTAAACAACCCTTTTTGTACATCTTTTTTACTTAGACAAACATTTTTATATCTGCTGTCTATTTTTCCACAAAGTATTATTTCAATCAACCTTTTTCTTACATTTTTAATATAATACCATAATTTTTTAGTGCATCAAATTCTTCTTTAGATATGTAAGTTGTTAGACTTTTTTGATGGCTAAATAAATTAATGGTTTACAAGTAGATAAATGCATGCGCTCTAGATTTCTATCAAATTATGTTATGCAACTTCAAAATAAAAGAAATCAAGTTAGCCTTCTAAATACATTGGTATGTTTTCCAGTATCTACTAACTCCATGTTGTATTGTTATCGGAAAAGAATTGAAAATCAGGATGGTATATGTTAAATGGCCAAGACAATCATCTGTTTCATAATAATTCATAAGTTATACAACGTTAAGGTGTGAAGTATATATCCAAATATAATACATGTATATTATTTAATGGTAAGAATACACACACATATTTTTGGAATATAGTGTGGATACCGTTGTCATACTTCTTACTTTGAGGATCCGTTACAGATTCTTTCAGAAAATAGTTCAGCCCTATCGAGTACAAAAAGACTATCGAACTATTCTCGTCAGGATTCAAAAAAGCCTTCTAATAACATTACTTGATTCAAAGTTTTGTACCACTTTGATCAAGCCAAGAACATAGTAGAAATGTGTTTGATAATTGCCAAGAGTGAAGAAAGAAGAGAATGATTTAATCACAAAATCTCATGATTTAAACCGTAGGGCTAACGCTGCTTATATAGATAATGAAGGATGCAAAGAGGAGGTGCTTCTCTTAAGAAAAACTATTAGGAAAGATACTAGATGAAGAGCAACATCCATCAGGAAGAGTTACACCACTTCGAACGGACATCATTATTCGTGGCCATCATTCACTGAGCCTTTAGTAGTACCATCGGTCGACCGGTGGTACCTCCAATTTGAAAATATACAGCATTCTCCCCCTATTTTCAAAGTTTAAAACATTTGGAATGACTGTATCATTGGAGTGACTGCTTACGTACCCAAGTGGGATCAAGCCGACGTAATTTAAGGAAAAAATTGGCATTATTGTGAAACTAACACCTAGGTGATGAGTACCTTTTGGGTTTGAACTCTTCACTTAGTGTAAACTCTTCAAAGCCGTATCGAGGTTCAATGGTGAACGAGTCTTGAACCAAGCACCCCTAATGATATGACTGGAAGAATCACACATATTGATTTTAATAGGTCACTATGTTATGTATGCTCGGCACATTAATGACCATGTCCTCTAACCCTGAATTTTCATGAGTCTACTTAGAAAGAGGTTTTACTTTCTTAGGAAACTGCCTATTTTCCACACTCATATAGGTAATTCTTTAAGTGCTTCTGCGATACACTTGTATATTGACTTAATAAGGAATAAGTTCATTATTATTCATGCAGAATACCCAACACTAACTTATGGAAAATTTGGTGTAGTGTTCGATAATCATTCCTTTAACTTGTTGATACCCATTGAACTTTATCTATGCAACGACCTGTATTTTACATATCGAAGAATCGTAAAATATTTTTATTTTATTCGTATGATGTATGATTCTATAATTTTGGAATATGGCTCTTAGGGACATTTTACGTACTTGTGATTTTTTCCGAATTTCTATATGACTATTTTGATCCTGAAAACTTTGTTTGGACTATAACTTTTGATAGAAGTCGAATTAGGGTCTCAAAATATTTCCATTGCTTCAGGATGATGGTTTCCCATGAGTGGTCATAATAGAAAAAAGGACTTACGGTTAGGAAGTTATGACTGTTTTAAGTTTTAATAGCTGCCGGTCGGAATTAGTGTGTGACTAATTAAGCCTATTAGTTGGCCAATTATTCTAATTAGAGATTACTATAAATAGAGTTTGTATTAGTCAAATTAGAACTTTTCTCTCTCATTCCAAATTAGGTCAAAACCCTAACTAGCCCTAAATTCATCCTAATTCATCCAAATTTCTCTCTATATCAAACTAGATTGTTGATTAGAGATTAAATCCTCAATTAGAAAATAGAGATCATCGATTTGCTTGATTTTTACTTTTCTTCGCTGTCCAAATTAGATCTACACACAAATTGTTTGAATTTGGTAATTAGTGAGTAGTTTATGCCTTAACACTATTATATGCATGTTTATATGGTAGAATTATAGAATTTAACATGTTTTAAATTGGTTTTTGACCATAAAACCTTTTCTAACTCTAATTACATGTTGATCCATGCATATGATATAGGTTGATTAGACATAACCTTTTTTATGTTCACGTATTCATGTTATATGTAGATTAATGTTAGCGATTGACTTGTTTATCTTATTTCTATGGATTGTATGTTTGAATGGATGAAATTGCTTGTTGTTCTATGTTTGTATGATGTGATTTGATGTTGTTTCTTAGTGTTTTGGATGTTTAGAAAGATATGTAGGAGAATTGAGCATATAGGAGGCAAAGATGGTCGAAATTGGATGAGACTTAAAGGGGAGGCTCTGGAGTATAGGAAGAGCATAAGGTTCAAGTCATGAGCTCCAATTCATGAAGTACACATGTCGGCACCGACATGAAGAGCTTGACACCGACATGTTTGGGTTGGTCCTATGTGTCATTGATTTTGGGGAGAGTAAGAGCAAGGCTAGTGGAGGTTGCCCAAGGCGATGGATTGGTGATTGGCTAAGTGGTGGAGGCTACGCGACTCGTTTCTAGAACGAGGAGTTGAGTACTTTGAAGAGAAGACTTGTCCCTATGACGACTTGTTTTGGGTTGATAGGCCGGGGTCAAAGCCTCTAGGAATGGAGTATTAGAAGCAAGGATGTAGTGAATGAAAACTTAGCTATTAGTTGGCTAAGTAGAGAGTTCGACACCGACACCGACTTGTTATGATGAGTCCAATGTGATAGAGTTAGGGTTATGCCTTAGGGGCAATTATGTAATATGTTACATATATCTAATTCACTGAAAAATCTTGTTCATAATAAAGGTGTTTCTTTCTATTATATATTTGATATAATGTGGTTATATTAATTAACTAAATTTAATTAAATGTATATTTAATAGAAAATCCATAAATGGCATATTTTGTGATAGTAGTTACAAAGTGTTGTAACTATGAGTAATTTATCACAATAAAACAAATATACCATTTTAAATGTTCCTAGTCAAGATACATCGAGACTGGATATTAGTGTATCCGTTGAGACTAGAGTATGTAACGCTCTCCAAATGTTTGGCAGTGCATTACTCATGACTGTTGGGGGCACCTAAAGGTTACGTACTGATAGTTATTGGATAACCATGGAACAACTCACTCGATAGTTTTATGTTGGTTAATATAACTAAGGTCAAATAGAAAATATCGATGTGATTAATTTACATAGTTCTTTTGACTTGAGAATACTGTAGATCTTCAATGTGGAAGCTTCGCTTTAATTATAGTCAAATTATCGCACGACGTCCATCAAGTGACTATAGTTTAGTCGAGTGGAAGAATTGGAAGTGAAACACTATTCAAGAGAGGATTCGACTCCTCGGTTATATGGGGTTAGTATCACGGCCAACTTAAGTCAACACAAAGTCAAAATCTCCGACCAGAGTAGTTCGGTTAATAATAATTGTTATTATTGAACCAAGTTTTTTGTGTTTGGATTATAGAGTTGAATATGTATGATATTGGAATTTTGACCATAACCAAATTCAATAAGTCCAAAGTGATATAGTTTTGACGAAGAGAATTGGTGTAAATAACTGTTACAAAAGGGTAACGCTTAATAAAGTGAAATTGGATTTTACCAAAGTTTAGTAAACGATAAGTTTGGCCATAATGTCACACCGCCTGCTAAGTGATGTGTGAACGTTGACATTCGAAAAGTTCAATGTTGATCGCTGACCGAATTTACACCCAAGAGTCACACAACCGAAATAATTAATTCTCTTTAGACCAAACGATTTAATCGATTTATAATTGTTATAAATTAATTTAATTAATTAACATTTATGAAATATTAATTATGAAATTTGAATATGATATGAGCAAAAAATTTATTGCATATATTTATAATAGTTGCAAATATATTGGTCGATATAAGATATCGATAAGAAATTGAGTTAAATATGACTGTACATATTTAATTTAGGTTAAATGGGCTAACAACCCATGAAATTATGGAGTTGTAGGCATTGGTTTTGGCTAGGATTAGAGGTGGCTTGAAAAAATGGTTAAGGTTTGGAGATGTGTGGTTAAGATCTAGTGGTTTGCTCTCTTATCTTACCATATAAATAAACGGTCTTAAAACCCTAATTTTTAAGAAATCTTTCTGTTCATTTTTGAGCCACCACCCTCTTTCCTCTTTTATGGCTAAAACCCTCCTCTAATTCAATCCTAATATTCTCATATCAAATTAAAATCAAAACTAAAAGCTATTTGATAGTGATTGGTCGTAGATTCCAGATCAGCGATCCGAAGAATCAAAACATTTCAAAAGAAGGAATTGATATTCAAGGTGGACTTTGGGGCATCTAATTTGGGTACTTTGATTTTATTTTTATCATATTATTGTGCTTTCATAATTTTTTAATCATATGAACATATGTGTATAATTAGATTGATGTTTTGTTAGTTAGGTGAGATTTTTGTACGTATTTATGTTGTCACGATGGAGATTGGATATGTGTATATAATTAAAGATCTATTCCATGATTATGTTTTAGATCTGAAATTAAACATTAAAATTAATTTTAAGTTTGAAATTATTTATGTTTATACATATTGATATATGTGTAAATCTTATATGTTAATCTTTTGTGTTAAATCTTCACATACAATTTGGATTAAGAGATATGTTTTATTAAATGTTGTATATATAGATCTGAATATTTGAAAATATTTGTTTATGTTTATTATGAATTATAAGCGCTGAATTTTTTTAAAATATTTATATATTTTGGTAATTTTAATATTTAATGATTATCTGAACCAATAAATTCATATATAATAATAAACATTTCTTAACTTCAGTTTAATATTTTCTAAAATTCATCCTTCATGTCAGAAGCTTCAGGAAAAATTTCAGATTTTTTGAACTTAAAATAATATTTTTTAAAATTAATTTTATTTCGGACCTGAAAACAATTAATTGAATAAAAATATCATTTTAATTTGAAAAATTCCAAAAAAATTCCTAAGACCTAAAATCTGTTATAAAAACCTCAGAATTTTTTTTAGATTTTAATAACTTAATTTTTAATTTTAATAATTAATTTGATTTCGGGTCTACAATAAATTATATATTTAAAATATTATTTTATTTAAGAAAATTTCATAAATTTTTCCTGAGGCAAAAAATGTGTTTGTAGATTTTCTAAAATTATAAAATATATAATTTTATCATATGGTTATTTTATGATAATTTATTATTGCTAAATCTCTTTTATTCAATATATTAAATATATATGTATATTAAATAATAAAATCTTTGGAATTCCAAATTTAGTATATTTTCTAACCAGTAATTGTAAATGAATGGAATTTTTAATTCTTTTTTCCTTATATATATATATTGTTATTTATGGTTCAATATATTGTTATATAAATAAATAAATATTTTCTATAATATTTTAATGATAAAAGTAATTTTTTGTGACGACCCGGAATTTTTGAATATTTGAAATCGGAATATTTAATTAATTTTAAATATTCAAGGGTTAATTATTAACTTTAATTTCAAATATCATTATTGATTAGACAAGTAATTGTTGAATTTAAATTATTGAAATTGGTAAATTATTGAATCTGGAGCTTTAAGCCCGTTAAAAATAATTTGAAGACTTATAAAATTTATATAGATAATACTGAAATGGATAGAAGTGTTGGAATCAGCTTTAAAAATGGTTTGTTATGTTTTGAAATTTTATATCATTTAAATTGAATTTAAAAATAGCCTTCCGAGGCACAGTCTCGGAATTCGACGAAACCAGTTCCATGAGATCCGGAATATTACATAATTATCGGATTTCAAATTTAGTAGTAATCAGAGTTGTTGTGTGAGCGTACGGTAGATAAACTCGTCTAAATCTATATCAAAATTTAAATAAAATATATATTGTTGGGCTGGTCAATATAGTTCACATCAGTGTATTTTCATTCACTTCACATTGCTGTAGCAAAGCTTCTCCCCTACGCTACCCATTATCCTTAATTCACGCCGCCTTCCCGTTCAAATCAAATTTATTTACAAACAAAAGCCATTCTTCGTTTGAAATCCACATCTGAGAAAAATGGCCTCTCCTTTTCTTTCAATCCAAATAAAATAGCCGGCCTATTCTCTATCCTTTTCCCCAAAAATCAAATTGTTCAGCCTCATAAATCGCGAGTTGCCCAGTTCAAAGTCGAAGGCGGCGAGCACGATTTCAGTCGCGTATTCCCAGTTCGAGTTCTTTTTCGTCAAGCAGAGAAGGGGGTTAGTCGAATCGATTCTTGGAAGGAGATTCGCGAGTACGAATGGGGGAGTTCTCGCGGCGACGTGGGTGGCTTCGATTTCGAGCCCGAGGTGGTATCGCGGTTGGTGTAGGCGTGCGTATGAGGGAGTTAGGCATCGTGAAGCTGGGCAGCTCTTGTGGGCTCGTCGTCCAAGTAGTGCTCTCGGGGGGGGGGGGATGATGCTCGGCGGCGTCCAGAAACGAGGCGGTGGCTCGCGTGCGTGGCGCGTTCGAGCAGTTAGGGTTTAAGTTGGTGTGCTCGATCGAAGATGGGTTTTGAACTCGCGTGTTTGGGTAGTTTAATGGGTCGCGAGCACGGGGCAGGGGAGCAGCGATGCTTGGCTGAACTCCACGAGATCTGGTCTCGTTCCAGATAATGAAGTGGCAAAGCATTTCGAAGCACGCGTGGTTGCAGTGGCGTGAGTGTCAGAGCTGGGTCTCATTTTGTGGATTTTGAGCAACTCGTGATGGGGGATTCCGGTGCGTTGTGGAGAGGATTGCCGATGTGTTGGATGGGGCATTCTGATTTTTCGGCAGTAAGGTATTTTGTTAACCTATTTGTAAATTAGGTAATTAAATGAATGTATTATAGGATGAAATCTATAACAGGAAAAAATATATATTCATATGCAGTTTGGAAATAAAACATACAAGTTTACTTAATAATGTATATTAGTGATTTAGATGATTAATAAACTTCTTTAAAATTATTTAGTTACTGAAAGAATTGTAAGAGAAAAAAATATTTGGTTTAACTAGATTATTAGTTGAGTTATTTATTTAGTGGTAATTAAATTGTTAATAAAACGCATTATTTGTTTTAGTAACCAAATATTATTTTATTAAAGGAAAAGTAATTTGAATAAATAATTAGCTAAGTAAAATTATCAAAGAGAAGAAATTGTTCAATAAGTTCAAATATTAATAAAATGTAAAATGTTTATTCAAGGTCTGGAACCATGGAAAGACAGGCCGATTGGGATTGGTTTGCAAATAAAAGCAAAGGTGAGTTAATCTCACTCAGTTGAATTTAAATTTAAATGGTTAAATTTAAATCATTGATTGGATGATTGCATTGATTGATGTGCTATATATATAGTAGTATATACCAATATATACATATTGGCATATGTATATATTTGAGTTGTTGATATTCCCGCATTTATATAGCGGATGAGACCCTATGCGCCGCATAATAGCGAATGATATTTTATAAACCCATATACCGCGATATTCCACCTCGAAGTGGAATTGGTATTGTGCTAACGTCTGTGGATGCAGGGAAACAGGTTGGAGGGATCCAACTGGATTCCTCAAAATATTTAATTTTGTTAAATATTCTGTGATATGATTTTGATATCCTGTGATGACTTATATGGATAATTGGATGTTATGGTTTGGTTGGACCGATTTGGATATGCTGAGTTATCAAAATCTCTAGAATGGAATTTTTGAAAAGAAATAAAAGAGTAAATTTTTAAGTAAAATAATTATAAAGAGTTTGGAATAAATTTGAAAATAAATCTGATTAAGAATAAAAGTGATTTCCAAAATTCTAATAAATATGGAAAAGAGGAATTTTGAATAAATAGAGAAATATTGAATTTAAAGAAAACTTATGTGATGTTATTTAAAGGAATAAATAATTTATTTTAATTCAATGTTTAAATGTAAAAAAAAAAAGAAAGAAGGAATTTGGGAAATCTGAAACTTGTGTTTCGGTTTAAAGATTTTAAATCATAATGAGAAATAAAATCTGGAAGTTAATGAATTTGGAAATAAATGGATTAAGTAAGGAAATTTATTTCAAAGTAAATTGGAAAATCAATTGTAAATTGATTTAAATATTTTGGGATTTGAAATTTAAGAGAAATGAGATTTTGGAGATATAAACTGGGTTTATAAAGTGAAATGGAATATCAGAGGATATTTGAAATATAAATTCAAGGTGGGAATTTATAAGGAATATGAATTGGTTTAAAAATAAATGTTGATTTATTTTTAAAAGATATGAAGAGAAGTGTATTTCTCTGGATAGCCAAGTACGTTTTTCCAAGGCAATTTTAAATATAAGTTAAAAGTTTTAATATGTTTTAAAAAGGCATATTTTAGAAAATTGATTATTTCTAAATGTTAAAGCCTAAAGTAGTATTTTCAAAAATCTATTATTGTAGTAATTATATAAAAGTGATTTGGTATTATGTTTTTAAAGAGAGAAATTTAGTTTATATTTATAAATGGTTTTATTTTAAAGTATATATTTTAGTAAAGTATTAAAGTGGTTTTAAATTTCAATATTATAAAGTATATTTATAATAAAGTGCTTTTAAATTATTTTTAAATCTAAAGTATTTTGTACTTGGTGATTCAGTGGAAATAAATATTTGGAGAAATGTATTCCGTAAGCGGAAACTGTTTGAAATTGTTTTCAAAAGGAGTTTGAAAATAGAAATATATCTTGGAAAGATATTTGGGCAAGTAAATAATGTGGGAAATTATTTATTGTGTGATGGTTGCTTGTGGATGTTAATTGATAGTTAAATAACCGACTATCAATATTGGCCAAATGCGCTGATCGTTTCGAAGAGACCGGGATCGAGTTTCCGTATACCGGGATTCTAGGTCTGGAGACTCGAATACCACTTCGATCCGGTTTGTACGTTTCGTGTAACGTGTTCGGAGTCGAAGATGGAGCTGTGAAGTGCAAGGGCTAGTCGCTACTAATCCTGAGGATATTTCCAAAATGGATGTAGTAGGAATAGTGCCTTCGGTTCCGTTCGAACCCGGGACGGACTTGTATGGACGAATGCTTTCGTGACATCGTCAGGTGGACGATGGGCATTCTAAGGGATATGTTCTGAAAAAGGTATCGTTTAGCCTCGAACCTCATCAACCGGGAATGACTGAAAATCAGGGGTTATGCAGCAAGGCTTCGTGGGTAGCACCCACTTGAGAGTAAAGTCATCCCTGTCTAGATGAACCTTTATTTCGGCTTAGTGGTGCGGTTGCTGATCCCAACCGTAGGGTGATTTTATTTGGAATTATCCAGTAAGGGATGATTCCGGCCTTGTGTTGCAGGGGAGCGGGCGTACTCCTCGGTACTGTGATCTAGGCCACGTACTGTGACAGGTGGTACCCCAGTGCCTAGTCATTCGTTGGAAATCCATTCTCCCTACGTGCCTTGTACGAGTTTTGTTTGTATTACCCACTTTGTGGCTAGTATGCCGGAATTTAATAGATGTAACAATTTCGGCTATTTTAATAAGTACTTGTGAATAGACACTATTATAATATCAGAGGATTTTGATAAAAAGTGTTTTAGCTATCGTAAGGTAAAAACCCGACATGTTTATTTGTGGCATGGTCTTACGAGATGCTTTTATTTTCAAAAGGATTTTTGAAACTTTAATAATCAATTGAGTGTGACTTTCTCACGCTGGTATTCCAGACTGACTCGGGTATTGTTTTATATGATGCTCGGGTCAGACCGAGATAAACAGGTTCAGATTGTAGCTGTGGAGCTCAGGAGACGAGCTGGATGGCGATACGTACTTCCGTATTTGTTTATTGTTCCGCTGTGTATTTGGATGTATGTCATTGATGTGATGAACTCTGATGATGTATTCTGTAAATATATTGTATAAACAGATATATTTTTCTGTTTGAGTAAAGATCTGTTTTGTATATATTATATTTTATTCCGCTGCGATGTGAGATTCTGTTGTTGATTTTCTGTTTCTTCTTCTTCTACCTCTTCTTCTTTAACACAAAGGGTTCGATTTTCCGGGACTGGAAAGTCGGGTCGTTACAGTGGTATCAGAGCTTAGGCTGGCGACAACCTTGGCTCTGGTGGGAATTTTGAGAGTATTAATAGATATGAGCGCGTATTTGTTAGTGAATATAAAATTGTTTTATATTGTGTTGATTGGTTTATTGAGTAGTTTATGGATTCTGGTCGATGTGTGGGACGCCACAACATTGATAGGGATCTCTAAACACTTGTATAGAACAATTCGACACAGTATTGTTTTAAAATAGGGTAAATGAAATAATTTTACCCAAATTATTTTTTTTGTATAAAAAGAAAGGTTTTGTAAACTATTTCTAGTTAATATATATATGGTTGTTTGGATGTTAGAAGTGATAATATGGAATTATTATCATTAATATATGGAAACTTAACTAGAAATTGAAATTTATAACCAAAGCAAAGAATAAAATTTTATAATAAAATAAAATTTGAGATATAGATTACAAATGTAATTTATAAAATTGAAATAAACTTCATATACAAATGAGATTTGTACTTTAAAATAGAATTCCAGAGAAATGTGGAAAATAAATCGGAATGGATTTTAAGTTTGGAATTTTGGGAAAGGTTTGAAATTCCTTGAGATTTGGAAATAGTTTTCAAAGAGTTTGAGGAAATAATAAGTGGTATTATTTCAGGAATATTTTAGGTTGAGTTTGGAATCTGGAAAGATTTGAAATTTAAAAATATTTGAAATGGTTTAAAGAGATAAAAGCATTTAATTCTCTTTCGGTCGCTGGGAAATAATTTCGGTGATGACTGCAGCATCATCGATGTTCATTTTCGAGTTTCCAAAGAGAAATTGCTACCAAACCGTGTTAAATTGGAATTGATTGTGAACTGGGTTGGTTTTGAAATTCAAAGGGATAATTGAATTTACCAAAGGAGTTTGGATGTGGTTGATTTCAAAAGTGATTTTGAAATTTTGGGAAATTGTTAAAAAACTCTGGAATCTTATTTTAATTGTTTATAGAAAAACAAATAAAAAGAAATAAATATACTTGACTAAATTTAATGTATAATCCAGAATAAAGAGTAAAATGTGAATGGGATTGCTTTAATGGATTGAAGTGATGAAATAAACCAAATATTAGGTATAAATTGGAATAAATAACTTAATGGAGTAATGGATTATGGAAATAGAACCTTAATTGGCTGAAAGAAAGTTGATTTTGTAATTTGAATATGAAATGGGAAATGAACTTAGATTAAGTAGAAATTATTAATTGCAATCCGAGATAAAATACTAACAAATCGAATGTGGATGATATAAATAAAGCTCGACACATATATTTTGGATGCTGTTAAGTGAAATAAATTGGAACAAAATTAACTTAAGTGTGAATGAACTCAAGTATAAATAAATGGAATATGACCTTGAAATATTATCCAAATGAGTTTGGGTTATGGAATTTAAATTGGTTAAATAGAAATTGAATTGTGAATTAATAAAATTGGGTAGTGAATTAAAAATGAATAGTAGAATCAGAATTTGAGTTATTAATTAAAATTCGACTTGGAGTATCAACACATTAAATATAAGTGAAAATGTGTTAAACAAAAATGAAAATTTGAATTAAAATAGTGATGGTTTGTATTGCAAATGAAAATTCAAGTGGGTATGAATGAAAATGGCCTTGGATATTATTCAATGAACGGAATATTGAATTTAGAATTAAAAAGGGACAAATTGAATGAATTGGTGCAAACTGCAATGAAAATGAACTTAAGTTGTTAACTTAAGTAAATGTTAGATGAAGACTGTACTCAAATCGAGGTTGTTGAAATCAATTGAGAATTAATTATTGAATGAAATAGCCTGGATTGTTTTCGAGCTAAATAAATGGATGTGAATAAATTAAATGGAATGGGTTGAGTATTGTTTGGAAAAAAAAATGGGAATAAGGGTCGAAACATTTCATATGTGCTTATGGAAGTATATAACATGCATTGTTTGTAGAATCCATGTTTTAGCAATTTAAATTTTAGTGAAATGTAAATAAACTTTGTATATTTGGCACTTACATGTTGTAATTGAGTTAGTACAGGTTCAGGGCAGTCGGTTGGCTGAATCTGATGGCACAACATGCTAAAATAAATAACCGCTTTGCTTTAAAAATGCTAAAATAAGGTACGCTTACGCAAAAATTCAAAATAGGAGATATGAACTGCATATATTAATATATATTGTGATTTCCGGCCTGAGGCCGAGGTATATATATTTTTACATCCTGCGATATCGCAGAAGTTCCTCCGTACAAGGGAGACTCTGCCAAAATTTTCTGTAAATTTTGGGAGTTAGAAAATTTTTGAAAATTTTCGTTAACGATAAATGATTTAAATTTGTTAAGCAAATGAAATTGAAACTGGATATTGAAATCTAATTCAAATGTGAATGTAAGGTGAAGCGAATTTGAAGGAACTAAAGAAGTGAAGTTTGCGAATAAACTGTTAATCGAAATTTAAATTAATTAGTAAGTGCAACTAATTAAATATTCGAGTGGAAGCCAAATTGAAATCAAATGGAATTGTAAAGGCAAAAGTGAATAGAAAAGGATATGAACTTCAATAATGAAGTGAAAATAAGTATAAGCAGTATGTAAAATATTTATATTGAACTTAAGAAGTATGGTGAGATTCTTAAGTAATTTGATATTGAGGAAGATTATTCTAGATGAATAATTGAATGACGATTAAAATTTGAAGTTGTGAATAAGTGGATAACAATCAAAAAGGAATGTGAATAAAAGAAAATTGATATAACTGATAATCAATTGGAATTTTTATGTAAGATGTACGTATATTATTTTATTCGCATAGCTATTTGATCCGGATTCGAACACAGAATTTCGAGATAGATATATCGATCCGAGTTGGAATTTTTCACTCGATTTTCAACGGCGAACCTGGATATGGATTGTTGATTGATTCTGGAAATTCTCTATCATAGTTTGTGGCTATGCAAGGAGAATGACGGTTTCTGATCAAGAAACCAGATCTGAGTCCGCACTAGGAAGTCGGGTGGACAATACTAGTTCGGAAGTGAAATTGTGTGATCGATTGAGCGATCGAATGTGATATTGCGTACGGATAATATATGTGCATCGTACGGGCTTAAGTAAAACAAATATTGAAAATTTGTAAAGGAAAGTATAAAATGACTTTGGGATTGTGATTGAATATTATTGCTTAGAAGGATATACAGGTGTATAAAAGCAATGGATAAATTGGGATTTTGATTTTAGAAGATAAAATTTAATGGCCCGACAAAAAGGTATGTATTTGAATTTCTATATGAAATTTGATTGGGGTTTTGATCCAACCACTTGGCTTTTTGTTTTCTTTTTTTTGAGATTGGGAGGCCGTAGAGTCATTTTGTAGTAGTACCGAGCTAGCCGCGCAAAGGAGACGCTGGCAAAATTTTTCGGGAATTTAGGGAGTTAGAAAAATTTTGGAAAATTTTGATAATTCAAAATTTGAATTCAAATTTAGATTTGAATTGATAAGTAAGTGATTTGGGTTGAACTTATGAATAAGTTGGAAAGTTAAAAGATGATTAGTGTATCATGAATAAAAGAAGACTTTGGAAAGTTGTTAAAACTGTTTGATTTGGAAAATAGTTAACGGGGATTGAATCATTCTTCCTAACTAGTAATTTCGGGGACGAAATTCTTTTAAGGGGGGAGGAATGTGACGACCCGGAATTTTTGAATATTTGAAATCGGAATATTTAATTAATTTTAAATATTCAAGGGTTAATTATTAACTTTAATTTCAAATATCATTATTGATTAGACAAGTAATTGTTGAATTTAAATTATTGAAATTGGTAAATTATTGAATCTGGAGCTTTAAGCCCGTTAAAAATAATTTGAAGACTTATAAAATTTATATAGATAATACTGAAATGGATAGAAGTGTTGGAATCAGCTTTAAAAATGGTTTGTTATGTTTTGAAATTTTATATCATTTAAATTGAATTTAAAAATAGCCTTCCGAGGCACAGTCTCGGAATTCGACGAAACCAGTTCCATGAGATCCGGAATATTACATAATTATCGGATTTCAAATTTAGTAGTAATCAGAGTTGTTGTGTGAGCGTACGGTAGATAAACTCGTCTAAATCTATATCAAAATTTAAATAAAATATATATTGTTGGGCTGGTCAATATAGTTCACATCAGTGTATTTTCATTCACTTCACATTGCTGTAGCAAAGCTTCTCCCCTACGCTACCCATTATCCTTAATTCACGCTGCCTTCCCGTTCAAATCAAATTTATTTACAAACAAAAGCCATTCTTCGTTTGAAATCCACATCTGAGAAAAATGGCCTCTCCTTTTCTTTCAATCCAAATAAAATAGCCGGCCTATTCTCTATCCTTTTCCCCAAAAATCAAATTGTTCAGCCTCATAAATCGCGAGTTGCCCAGTTCAAAGTCGAAGGCGGCGAGCACGATTTCAGTCGCGTATTCCCAGTTCGAGTTCTTTTTCGTCAAGCAGAGAAGGGGGTTAGTCGAATCGATTCTTGGAAGGAGATTCGCGAGTACGAATGGGGGAGTTCTCGCGGTGACGTGGGTGGCTTCGATTTCGAGCCCGAGGTGGTATCGCGGTTGGTGTAGGCGTGTGTATGAGGGAGTTAGGCATCGTGAAGTTGGGCAGCTCTTGTGGGCTCGTCGTCCAAGTAGTGCTCTCGGGGGGGGATGATGCTCGGCGGCGTCCAGAAACGAGGCGGTGGCTCGCGTGCGTGGCGCGTTCGAGCAGTTAGGGTTTAAGTTGGTGTGCTCGATCGAAGATGGGTTTTGAACTCGCGTGTTTGGGTAGTTTAATGGGTCGCGAGCACGGGGCAGGGGAGCAGCGATGCTTGGCTGAACTCCACGAGATCTGGTCTCGTTCCAGATAATGAAGTGGCAAAGCATTTCGAAGCACGCGTGGTTGCAGTGGCGTGAGTGTCAGAGCTGGGTCTCATTTTGTGGATTTTGAGCAACTCGTGATGGGGGATTCCGGTGCGTTGTGGAGAGGATTGCCGATGTGTTGGATGGGGCATTCTGATTTTTCGGCAGTAAGGTATTTTGTTAACCTATTTGTAAATTAGGTAATTAAATGAATGTATTATAGGATGAAATCTATAACAGGAAAAAATATATATTCATATGCAGTTTGGAAATAAAACATACAAGTTTACTTAATAATGTATATTAGTGATTTAGATGATTAATAAACTTCTTTAAAATTATTTAGTTACTGAAAGAATTGTAAGAGAAAAAAATATTTGGTTTAACTAGATTATTAGTTGAGTTATTTATTTAGTGGTAATTAAATTGTTAATAAAACGCATTATTTGTTTTAGTAACCAAATATTATTTTATTAAAGGAAAAGTAATTTGAATAAATAATTAGCTAAGTAAAATTATCAAAGAGAAGAAATTGTTCAATAAGTTCAAATATTAATAAAATGTAAAATGTTTATTCAAGGTCTGGAACCATGGAAAGACAGGCCGATTGGGATTGGTTTGCAAATAAAAGCAAAGGTGAGTTAATCTCACTCAGTTGAATTTAAATTTAAATGGTTAAATTTAAATCATTGATTGGATGATTGCATTGATTGATGTACTATATATATAGTAGTATATACCAATATATACATATTGGCATATGTATATATTTGAGTTGTTGATATTCCCGCATTTATATAGCGGATGAGACCCTATGCGCCGCATAATAGCGAATGATATTTTATAAACCCATATACCGCGATATTCCACCTCGAAGTGGAATTGGTATTGTGCTAACGTCTGTGGATGCAGGGAAACAGGTTGGAGGGATCCAACTGGATTCCTCAAAATATTTAATTTTGTTAAATATTCTGTGATATGATTTTGATATCCTGTGATGACTTATATGGATAATTGGATGTTATGGTTTGGTTGGACCGATTTGGATATGCTGAGTTATCAAAATCTCTAGAATGGAATTTTTGAAAAGAAATAAAAGAGTAAATTTTTAAGTAAAATAATTATAAAGAGTTTGGAATAAATTTGAAAATAAATCTGATTAAGAATAAAAGTGATTTCCAAAATTCTAATAAATATGGAAAAGAGGAATTTTGAATAAATAGAGAAATATTGAATTTAAAGAAAACTTATGTGATGTTATTTAAAGGAATAAATAATTTATTTTAATTCAATGTTTAAATGTAAAAAAAGAAAGAAAGAAGGAATTTGGGAAATCTGAAACTTGTGTTTCGGTTTAAAGATTTTAAATCATAATGAGAAATAAAATCTGGAAGTTAATGAATTTGGAAATAAATGGATTAAGTAAGGAAATTTATTTCAAAGTAAATTGGAAAATCAATTGTAAATTGATTTAAATATTTTGGGATTTGAAATTTAAGAGAAATGAGATTTTGGAGATATAAACTGGGTTTATAAAGTGAAATGGAATATCAGAGGATATTTGAAATATAAATTCAAGGTGGGAATTTATAAGGAATATGAATTGGTTTAAAAATAAATGTTGATTTATTTTTAAAAGATATGAAGAGAAGTGTATTTCTCTGGATAGCCAAGTACGTTTTTCCAAGGCAATTTTAAATATAAGTTAAAAGTTTTAATATGTTTTAAAAAGGCATATTTTAGAAAATTGATTATTTCTAAATGTTAAAGCCTAAAGTAGTATTTTCAAAAATCTATTATTGTAGTAATTATATAAAAGTGATTTGGTATTATGTTTTTAAAGAGAGAAATTTAGTTTATATTTATAAATGGTTTTATTTTAAAGTATATATTTTAGTAAAGTATTAAAGTGGTTTTAAATTTCAATATTATAAAGTATATTTATAATAAAGTGCTTTTAAATTATTTTTAAATCTAAAGTATTTTGTACTTGGTGATTCAGTGGAAATAAATATTTGGAGAAATGTATTCCGTAAGCGGAAACTGTTTGAAATTGTTCTCAAAAGGAGTTTGAAAATAGAAATATATCTTGGAAAGATATTTGGGCAAGTAAATAATGTGGGAAATTATTTATTGTGTGATGGTTTCTTGTGGATGTTAATTGATAGTTAAATAACCGACTATCAATATTGGCCAAATGCGCTGATCGTTTCGAAGAGACCGGGATCGAGTTTCCGTATACCGGGATTCTAGGTCTGGAGACTCGAATACCACTTCGATCCGGTTTGTACGTTTCGTGTAACGTGTTTGGAGTCGAAGATGGAGCTGTGAAGTGCAAGGGCTAGTCGCTACTAATCCTGAGGATATTTCCAAAATGGATGTAGTAGGAATAGTGCCTTCGGTTCCGTTCGAACCCGGGACGGACTTGTATGGACGAATGCTTTCGTGACATCGTCAGGTGGACGATGGGCATTCTAAGGGATATGTTCTGAAAAAGGTATCGTTTAGCCTCGAACCTCATCAACCGAGAATGACTGAAAATCAGGGGTTATGCAGCAAGGCTTCGTGGGTAGCACCCACTTGAGAGTAAAGTCATCCCTGTCTAGATGTCCCTTTATTTCGACTTAGTGGTGCGGTTGCTGATCCCAACCGTGGGGTGATTTTATTTGGAATTATCCAGTAAGGGATGATTTCGGCCTTGTGTTGCAGGGGAGCGGGCGTACTCCTCGGTACTGTGATCTAGGCCTCGTACTGTGACAGGTGGTACCCCAGTGCCTAGTCATTCGTTGGAAATCCATTCTCCCTACGTGCCTTGTACGAGTTTTGTTTGTATTACCCACTTTGTGGCTAGTATGCCGGAATTTAATAGATGTAACAATTTCGGCTATTTTAATAAGTACTTGTGAATAGACACTATTATAATATCAGAGGATTTTGATAAAAAGTGTTTTAGCTATCGTAAGGTAAAAACCCGACATGTTTATTTGTGGCGTGGTCTTACGAGATGCTTTTATTTTCAAAAGGATTTTTGAAATTTTAATAATCAATTGAGTGTGACTTTCTCACGCTGGTATTCCAGACTGACTCGGGTATTGTTTTATATGATGCTCGGGTCAGACCGAGATAAACAGGTTCAGATTGTAGCTGTGGAGCTCAGGAGACGAGCTGGATGGCGATACGTACTTCCGTATTTGTTTATTGTTCCGCTGTGTATTTGGATGTATGTCATTGATGTGATGAACTCTGATGATGTATTCTGTAAATATATTGTATAAACAGATATATTTTTCTGTTTGAGTAAAGATCTGTTTTGTATATATTATATTTTATTCCGCTGCGATGTGAGATTCTGTTGTTGATTTTCTGTTTCTTCTTCTTCTACCTCTTCTTCTTTAACACAAAGGGTTCGATTTTCCGGGACTGGAAAGTCGGGTCGTTACATTTTTATGCATACATAAAATAGATATATAAATTTTTTCAAAATAATCACATGAAATTCATAGTTATATATTTACGCACATATTTGACAACATACAATACATACAGAATGAGCTAATGTGTCTATTGCGATGCAAATCCCAACATCTATATACGGGCTTGTTATACTCTACATGGATTGCTATGTTACAGATGCACACATGTATATGTATGTATATGATAAATATATATACACTAATATATAAGCAAAACCAAAATTAAACAAATCTCAAACTACTATTTGTAAATTCAAATAAAATACATGATTTTATTTAAATCAAATTTAGAAAAGTTCTAAATAAAATTAGACTTCATAGGCCCATTAAAGATTTAAAATGGCTTAAATTTTTGAAATTCACTCATTTCTTCCACTACGGGCTGGCCCAGTTCCAACAATGGTATCGGAGCACAATAGCCTATGCGGTCTAAATTAGTCATGTTAGGGCTAACTAATTAAGCTTGTGCACTTAGTACGGTGTCTAGAAAGGTGATGTCTAGGATTAGAATTGGATAATCAAGTACCATGTCCTACCTGATTACCTGCCTGGCCTGAAAGGTGATGTGAGCCCAAAGGTTTCCCCTAATAGAAAAGGCCCAATTTGAATTGGGTCTTGGGTTAATTTTCAAAATAGTTTTGCAAATTAAGACATGATTTTAAATTTAAAAGTTAAATTTAAAATAAAAACATGTTTATTATAAAAGGTTATAATATAACATAAATTTTCAAAATGTAATGAAAAAGTTTAAAATGTTTGAAACTATGTAAATATTGATTTCGAAATTTAAAATTATTAATAAGATTAATAATATAAATTAATTAAGCGAGTTAATTAATTAATACTTATACGCATGTATTATATATGTTGATATATGTTATGTTATTTTTAAGTGTTTAAGCATACATGTATGTATATAAGATAAAATTTTGAAATTAATATAATTTAATTAAAAAAATTTAATTCATAAATTAACTAAAGGTTAATTAATTAAATAAAAATACACATATATAAGATATATATGTTACGCTATAAAGGTTATAGTAGATATGTCCAATATAAAAGTTGTATTGGAATACTAATATAAAATTAATTAAAGAGTTAATTAATTAAAATTAATTAAATAAGATTTAATTAATGAAATATTATACATAAGACTATTATATAAGTAGTATGAAATATAAAGTTATTTTTAACAACAAAACTTATATGATATGAATGTATAAACTAAAAGTGGAACATTAAAAAAACCTAAATAGACTTAAGGAACCAACACATATGTAAATGTACGTATACTGTGATTTCTGATGTGTCTGACAGTTGAATCACAAGGGTATTTCATAAGAAATACATTATTCCATAAGTCGATATCACTTAATATAATATATTGAGGATTATGAATCTTCAATATAATGTTGTCCTCTACCATATATATATATATTAATAAATTACTTGCATACTCCTTAGTTGTTGAGCAAACTCAAGCTAGGAATGTTATGTGTAGTATTATTTATATATTGAACAAATGAGGTAAGGTAACTATATGTATTTGTTGAGCAAACTCAAGGTACATATACTATACTTAGGCCATCACGATATGGTAGGTACGAGTGAATAATCTCTTTCGATTTGTTGAGCAAATTCAAGGTCGAAATGAGATTAGGACAAGGAAAAATGGTTTAGGAGTTGTATGTGATACAACCGATAAGGAGTTATCCATCGTTTGTGGGGCTATGATTTGTTGAGAAAACTCAAGGTCAAAATACCAAGACAAATGAGTCCTAACACTAACTAGTAAAGTCGAAAGACTTCTGTGTTTCGTCTTAGGGTTTGGAGAAACATAAAAGACTATTGGGAGACTTATTAGGAAAATGAAATGGTAACATTTAACCTTTCTAATAATGTAAGAACGTATGCTAAATAATGTTATAATTATCTACAATGATAATTTTGTGCATTTAATATGATTGATAAAATGTTTATCAATTAACATATACAAACGAACTGAATTTGTAACAACCCGGAAATTTCGAACCCGAAAATTCCAGATAGTTAGAAGAAAAAGAAAAGAGATAGAAGAAAGAAACAGAAGAAGAAGAAGAAAACAGAAACACAGAATCACATATTCTCACATTTCGCAGCGGATCAAAATATAATATCACATAAATAACAGTTTTACAAAAAGAACTGTATCAATATACTTTTACATTTTATATCAGAGTTACGCTATTACACAACACAGGACAATTTGAAAACATGTCTCAGATAATCAACAATAATATATACAACAGATATCACTCCATACGTTCCTGCCATCCAGCTTGCCTCCTGAGCTCCAGAACGTCCTTACCTGAAATCTGTAATACTCGGTCTGACCCGAGCATTACATCAAAGTAACACCCGGGTCAGGCTGGAAACCAGCGTGAGTAAACCCATCTAACAAGGAATACTAAAGCATGCAACTTATATAAACCCGGGTAACTTATACTTTACTATAAGTAAATAACTTATATAATCAACACTTATTTTCACAAAACAATACCTAAGTATCCAACTTAGTTTAAATGGTCCATATTATCCCAAACCGTCATATTGATTTCACATATCAATCTATAAAGAATTATAGAAGATTTCAAATCGAAGTGGTTTCGGATATTAACTAATACCCGACTCCGGTCTCTTCGAATTCAAATGTGATCCTTTTTAAGCTAAGATGTTTAAGTTAAACAATCTAATTTAAATTCAGGATATCATATTCACATAGCAATTATCACAGATAAATAACTTACACTATCACAATTCATCTGAAGCATCTCATATCACAGAGCATCATAATCCCAAATCAGATATATCAAATAATCCAAAGCATTCAATATTACTCAATCATCCATAAGTAAGATCAATTCATTATCTGATTATAATTAACTTAAACCAGATTAATTACTTATAACTAAATTTCTAATCCAGGTTAATTAATTAATTTCAAACCATTTTAATTAATTATCCTTTAATCATTTATTAATTAATCTTTTAATAATAAGTTCATTAATTAATCAACCTTAATAAATAATTCAATTAACCTTTAATTATTAAATGATTAACTTTTATTTAATTAATTATCTTAATTAATTACATCACTTTAATTAATTGCTTTAATTAATTAACTTTTAATCATCAATAAATTTTAATTCCTTAATTAATTAACCTTTAATTTTTAATAAATTAATTAACTCTTAATTAATTATCCTTTATTAATTACACTAAGTAATTTATCCTTAATTACTTCTACTAAGTAATCCCCTTAAACCCAATTTAACAAACCTTAATTGCAGATTAATTATTCTTTAACTATTAATTAATTAATCCTTAAATATTAATAAATTAACCTTTAATCATTTAATTAATTAACCATAATTAATCTTTAATTACTTCCCATTAAGTAATTATCATTTAAATCTTATCACTAAACCTTTTGAAATAATCATCATTAACACATTAATTAACCTAAGACCTTTGAGTTGAATTAGAAAACATTTCATTTCCTCCGAGTCTAACCCTATTCGACCCCGAGCTCAACTCTGAGGCAAAGCCTTTCTGCCCAAACTCCTCAACGAACCCAGATACATCGTGTACGTGTGCACGTTGCACACCGCCCTGTCCACCTCCGGTCGATGCTACGACCATCTACAAATCGGCGATCATCAATTCGACACACCAAAACACCCAGCGTTAAGAAGCTTTGACGAATTTGAAATTGGACAGTACGACCAAAATTCGAACAAAAACGAACCACCATTAAACGCCTCGTTCTCCCTCCTCAGATCATCAACGGTTACGATACTCCACCCTAAGCTCCGCCAGAATCCACTCCCTCTTTTCCCATGGGTGCGATTGCTTCCGATCCACCATGGTTGTCGAAATTTACGCACTTCCTCTTCGAACCAGACTGGCCCCTTAAACCCTAAATCAGTCTTGCTCATTCTCCACGACGAACTCTAAAATCATCAACCATTTTTGCCGAGTTTCCCAGGCTTCCTATTTCCTCCAGCGAAGTTATCGTCCATCTCGAGACCATCGATCGCCAGAAAACTCTCAAGAACTATTTTCTGGTTAACTTATGATTACTCTCTCGATATAACATTAAAAATCAAGTTTTCTCTTTTAAAAATCATATTTTTCTGAGTCTATTCAAATTATATAATTGAAACATCGAATTGCAATTCTTGAATTTAACATGTTATAAAAATTTACACTGTATATTTCTTAATTCCAGCAGATTTCAAGCCTAAAATACTTAACCATATTTTTAAAACCTAAATTATAGTTAAACAATCCTATCTTGTTTGAAAACAAAAACTTAATAGAGGATAGATGAAGAGGTTTTGAATTTTTGATGTAATTTACACTCTGTAACTTGAAAACAGAGAATCACAGAAATGAAAAATCCAAATGCAAACAACATACAGATCTACACTTGTATATAAATATACATGCAGGCATAAATACATTGAGACAAATACTTTTCACAACTTTTCCATCGTATGAAATCAAAATTAAGTGGTTTACTCACCTGTTAGAGATGTAGAGCTTTGAAAAAGAACTGGATTGAAATCTGCATGCATTTGTATATTGATTCCAGAAAACTAAATACATGATTTGCTTTAAACAGAAATGCTTGAAATTTTTGAAATGGCCGTGATTTAAAAACTGGAGTACTTGCATGCATTTGAAAACATACTGCAGGCACGCAGTTTTGAAGGATGTTCTTGAGGAGTGTTTTGATCTTGTTATGATTGGTTTGAGAAGATTACAATTTTCGATTGAAGAGGAAGTGTTTATATGCCTTGCACATTTGATTTGCACATTTGATTTCATGTTTTGGTCTGCCATTATTTACTGGGAAGATTACAACTAGATTCACTCCTTTTGTTTTGACTAAAGATATTTTACCTTAGTTACTGATCAAAAGAAAAATGAGATATAGGGAGAGATGTGTATATAGATTTAATTTAGGATTTATTTCAAATAAAGAAAATAAAAATAAAAATGGTGACACTTGTTCAATCCTTAACATTTGTCATTTGCAAATATTTATTAACTTACACATGTTTTTATATTATGTCTTTAGCTTACATTTGTACATTTTCATGAGAAAATGTTTATATATATATATATATTAATTAATTTCAATATATATTTTATTTTATTTTTAATGTCTTATGTATTTATTTATTACTTAAATCAATGTAATACATTTATACATGTGTGTTTTCAATCTTTATATATTTACAAACTACATTTATTTCAAGTATAACCTTTTAAATAAATACATATACCTTTACCAAATTTTACTTTAAACTAGAATATTTTTTTTAAATTCATAAGTATATGCATAGTTATTATTTTAGTGTCTAAAATCTTTAAATAAACCTTGAAAATAATAATCTTGCCAATTGAATAATTATATTAGGAGACTATCAAATAGATATTTATTCACATATTTATAATTCAGCATTTATTATAATTCAAATTCATCTATATACATATCCATATATATTCTAATTATCAAAGTTTTATTTGTCCAACCAAATAAAATTAGTATCTCAATAGTTAAAAATCAGTTAATTATCCAATTAACAGCTGTTCAAAATCCGGGTTATCACATTCCTCCCCCCTTAGAATCTTTTCGTCCCCGAAAAGGAACGAAGCCAGAATTTATTAAATGCTTATTATCAGAAATTTTATTCTTTGATTCTTTTCAACTATAACTCTTTTATTTAAAACCTTTAAAACACCTTTAAAAATTTATATAATATTATCAAATAGTTTTATAAAAATACTTTTTATAACTCGATGTTTCAACAAATCCATCCTTGTTCTCACAAAAATTCGGTCATACGTTGATCAGGCGTAAGACTGAAAATCTATAAGTACTTGGTAAACTCGTTTTCAACACCCAGTGAAAATATTTGGAAAATAATTTATTGAAAATATAGAAAACATTTTTGAAATCGATGAAATATCTTTGGTGAGAATACTCTGGAAATCATCACTCCCATCCATGGTCGCAGTTAACCCGATGGTTACATTGCCGTCCCGGCAAAATCCACAGATAACTGTAGGTCTCCGCGCTCCTCGATTACGCCATGGAACCCGCTACAGATCGCAGTTATACCCGGGCCTTACGTTGCTATCACAGCACAAACCCATATAACTGTAGGCATCAGCGCCACCGAATTTCGCTGCCAAAAGAATGAAACTTCTCCCACATAGGTCGCAGTCTACCGATATAAAATCAAACGTAGACAGTTGGCTCTCAGCGGCACACACGACTTTCGCTATGTTACCATAGTGTCACAGTCTACCGATATAAAATCAAACGTAGACAGTTGGCTCTCAGCGGCACACATGACTTTCGCTATGGTCTGCAGTAGATCGCAGTGACATCGAGTTACATTGTCGTCACAAAATAACCCAAATGCCTCTGTGGGCACCAGCCCCTCGACTTTCGCTACACAAATAATCCTCAGGAACTAATTTTGTCCGGACTCCTCACAGGATCAACTTTAGAATCCCCCCTTGGGGTTCAAGGCAGTACCACCCAGTGGCACTCCTGAGAAGTTCATTTCAAGGGAGCGCCTTTTTCCCCAGAGCTATACTCAAAACATTTTATACTATATACTTATAGTATCTTCAAATCATACCCTTTATGATTTATCAAAATCTCCTTTACACAAAATCGATTACCAAAAATCGATAATTCTCAAACTAGGCTTTCCAAAATCCAAAATTGATTTCTCAAAAATCAAAAGCCCTTTCCAAAATCCATAGGTTCCCAAAACCTTTTCCAAAATCATTCTCATAAGATCCTTTATATATATATAGATATAGATATATATATACTTTGAAAATCTTTGGATCATTTCAAACTTTGTATAAAACCTCTTTTATACTTCAAATATTTCAAAACCCTTTTCTTTTAGCAATAGATTCAATAAGGGAAGATTTACCTTATATAACAAGGATATATAACTTTATTTTATTCTAAATCAAATATTCACATTTGATAAATCTTTTATAAAGTTATTAACCATATTTCTTTTCAAAAACCATTTTACAGTTCTTATCCCCAATCTTCAATATCAATTTCATTCAAATCCGTACGATGCACACATATCATCCGTACACAATATCAATCTGATCACTCAATCGATCACACAATTTCACTTCCGAACTAGTATCGTCCACCCGACTTCCTAGTGCGGACTCAGATCTGGTTTCTTGATCAGAAACCGTCATTCTCCTTGCATAGTCGTAGCCATGATAGAGAATATCCAGAACCAATCAACAATCCATATCCAGGTTCGCCGTCGAAAATCGAGCGAAAAATCCCAACTCGGATCGATAATACTATCTCGAAATTCTGTGCTCGAATCTGGATCAAATCACTATGCGAATAGAATAATATACGTATATCCTACGTATTTATCTTTATTGGTTATTAGCCAAATCAGTTTCCTTTTCTATTCATATTTCCTTTAATTTCATTCACTTAATCTCAATTGCTTCCATTTCCAATTGAGTTATTACTTCAATTACAAACAGTCTGAACTCTGACCTATTTAAATTTAAAAATAACTTGAAAAAATTTAAAATAGATAAGTAGTTGAAAAATAGTTATTAGTTTGTAAAATATCTGTAAAATAGTTAAGTAGATATAAAATAGTTAGATAATTGCAAAATAGATTTAAAATAGTGATTAGATGTAGGTAACTGAAAAATAGTAATTAGTTTATAAGACAGTTTCAAAATAGTTAAATAGTTCCAAAATAATTGTAAAATAAGTATGAGATAGTTTTAAGAAGAAAGATTATATAGTAAATAGTTTGGAAAAATATATTTGTATTAAAACAATTTATTTTGAAAATAGTCCAGAGCCAAACTGTTCAATTCTCATCAATTCAATTTAAATTTCCATCTCCATTTAAATTAACTCAATTGCAATTTAAATAACTTCAATTTCCATTGAAATTGATTTAATCCCAATTCAAGTTGAATTAACCTTAATTCCTTTCCAAATTCAAATCAAATTTCATTTGATTTTTAAACTTATACAACTTTAATCACAATTCCAAATTATTTCAAATCAATTTGGATTTATTTCAAATTGAACCAACTTCAATTTCCAAATTCAAATTATTTCAATTCTAATTTACCATTTGAATTTTTAAACTTATACATCTTCAATCACAATTCTAATTAATTCAAATCAAATTCAATTTGAACTAATTCTATTCAAATCTCAATTTAAAACTATCTTGAATTATATAAATTCGAGTTAAAATTTTTAATTATTGATTTAATTCCTTAAATTTTTAATTTTAACAAATTAAATCTTTAAACCTTTTAATTCTGAATTCAAATTTCAAAATTCCATTTTAAAATTATCTTTACTTAACTTATTACAAAGTTCAAATAAGAATTCAAAAACAATTTAATCTTCAGATTCTAATTTATTATCCATTTTCAATTTCCAAATCTCAAACCCATTTTGAGATCACTCATAACTCCCATTTAAATTAACCATTTAACTACCCAAGTTAAATTTAAATTTCATCTTGAAATTTCCAATTCAAATTATTTATTCAAACTTATTTAACTTCCTCCAAGTTAAATTTACTTAATCCGGTCAACTTTCACAATTTGAATTCCCATTCAAATTTTAAACCTTATATTAATAATCTTTCCCCTTTTTAAGTTTAAAAACTTAATTCACTTAGGTTTTCACATCACATTCCCAGGAAAAATTTAAAACTCAACACTTAGAGTTATTTCAAAGCATCTTTGATATTATGTATATCCTCATATATACATTTTCTTTATACACCAAGTTATACTTTAAATTTTTAAACCACCTTTGGTTTTAATTCAAAACAAACTTCTTTAAAACAATTTCAAGTTTTCTGGATTTAGATTTAAAATTTCACAATTTTAAATTATCTTCAATTCCAATTTATAAGTTATACTCACTTAAATGTTTACTTCTCTAAACATTTCATTTTGCTTAATCATTTACCACATTTCATTATCGACCATCTATGATAATAACCAAGATTATCATATCTGGAAACCAATTCATTATTATCTTTATTCTTAATAACACTTCTACAAATTCAAGATTTAATTTCAGTTTAAATTCATTTCAAACTTATCTTCATTCAATTTTAATTTCGTTGTATTTCTATTACCACTTAATTCTTATTATCTTATTTAATTCCAATGATTCAACACCAATTTCTTTAATATATTAAAAGAAATATTGCTTTATATATCAAATATAATCTTATATAAAAATCATTTGAAATCTTTATATATGAAAATAACAAATACGCTCTCATATATATATACACTCAACTCGTTCTAGGGTACCATTGACCCTATCCTTAACGAGTAATCTCAACAGAGCCAAGGTTCTCGCTTAACCTTGCTCTGATACCAAGTGTAACAACCCGGAAATTTCGAACCCGAAAATTCCAGATAGTTAGAAGAAAAAGAAAAGAGATAGAAGAAAGAAACAGAAGAAGAAGAAGAAAACAGAAACACAGAATCACATATTCTCACATTTCGCAGCGGATCAAAATATAATATCACATAAATAACAGTTTTACAAAAAGAACTGTATCAATATACTTTTACATTTTATATCAGAGTTACGCTATTACACAACACAGGACAATTTGAAAACATGTCTCAGATAATCAACAATAATATATACAACAGATATCACTCCATACGTTCCTGCCATCCAGCTTGCCTCCTGAGCTCCAGAACGTCCTTACCTGAAATCTGTAATACTCGGTCTGACCCGAGCATTACATCAAAGTAACACCCGGGTCAGGCTGGAAACCAGCGTGAGTAAACCCATCTAACAAGGAATACTAAAGCATGCAACTTATATAAACCCGGGTAACTTATACTTTACTATAAGTAAATAACTTATATAATCAACACTTATTTTCACAAAACAATACCTAAGTATCCAACTTAGTTTAAATGGTCCATATTATCCCAAACCGTCATATTGATTTCACATATCAATCTATAAAGAATTATAGAAGATTTCAAATCGAAGTGGTTTCGGATATTAACTAATACCCGACTCCGGTCTCTTCGAATTCAAATGTGATCCTTTTTAAGCTAAGATGTTTAAGTTAAACAATCTAATTTAAATTCAGGATATCATATTCACATAGCAATTATCACAGATAAATAACTTACACTATCACAATTCATCTGAAGCATCTCATATCACAGAGCATCATAATCCCAAATCAGATATATCAAATAATCCAAAGCATTCAATATTACTCAATCATCCATAAGTAAGATCAATTCATTATCTGATTATAATTAACTTAAACCAGATTAATTACTTATAACTAAATTTCTAATCCAGGTTAATTAATTAATTTCAAACCATTTTAATTAATTATCCTTTAATCATTTATTAATTAATCTTTTAATAATAAGTTCATTAATTAATCAACCTTAATAAATAATTCAATTAACCTTTAATTATTAAATGATTAACTTTTATTTAATTAATTATCTTAATTAATTACATCACTTTAATTAATTGCTTTAATTAATTAACTTTTAATCATCAATAAATTTTAATTCCTTAATTAATTAACCTTTAATTTTTAATAAATTAATTGTGACGACCCGGAATTTTTGTATATTTGAAATTGGAATATTTAATTGATTTTAAATATTCAGAGGTTAATAATAAACTAAAATTTCAAATATCGCTGTTTATTGAGTAATTTAATTTTTAAATTAAATTTATTTGAAGTTGGATAAAATAGTAAATCTGGTATTCTAAGCTAATTAAAAATATTTTGAAAGCTCGTAAAATTCATATTAATAATACTGAAGATGATAGAACTTTTAAAATGGAATTTCAAAGAGTTTTGTTCAGTTTTAAAAATATATCATTTAAATTGAATATAAAAATAGCCTTCCGAGGCACAGTCTCGGAATTCGACGAAACCAGTTCCATTGGGTCCGTAATATTGAATTATTATCGGATTTCAAATTTCGTATTGATCAGAGTTGTTGTGTGAGCGTACGATATATAAACGCGTTGAAATTTATATCGATAATTTATTTAATAACTGAATTCAAAAAGCTATCTTTTCCATATGGTCGAACTAGACCTTGGAACCTGTTCCAACGTGTTCAGAATAACGATATAACGCTAGGAACGCCGGTCGTTGCATTTAAATTGGAGTTCGGGTTTAGAATTATGGACCACGAGATATTTTGGATATAACAATATAAAATTTCAAATCTATTAGTACCCTATAAGCAGACCTAGCCTGTATCTATCGCCATCTACCACGTACGAAGATACCTTTCTTCTTTTTTTTATCGTACCTGCCTCCTTTATTTCAAATCGCTTTTCCATTCTCCCTTCATTCGAAAGAAAACAAATAATGGCCGAGTTCAGGGATCTTGTTCAACATTTGATTCTCGAGCCTATCTCCCCTCCAATTCCTTTTCAAGCCGAGTTTTTATTTCAAACTATTTCAGCGACCGAGCTCGTTCGTTCATCGATCGAAAGTGGCAACTTCGTGGAGGCTGGCGAAGCCGTGCTCGTGGAGGCAAGCAGGGGGACGATTCGCGAGGCGGATGTGGTCGCGTGGCTTCAGTAGCGCACGCGTGCGCGTTCGCATACACGGAGGGGGAATGTCATGAGAAATGGCGAGGCATACTCGAATGACGCGTTGGGCATCGAAATCTGGAGTTCGAGTTGACTGTTGTGTCACGCGTGGCGATGCTCGATCTGGTGGAGTACGTTCGCGAGTTGAGAGGTCGGCGTCTACGTTCATTCGACAGGATCGATGGCCGTGAGTTCGTGGATTCTGGGGTCTAGGGTTTCGCGTTGTCGACTGGAAGAGGCGATGGCTGCTGGGTCAATTAATTTTGCAGTTGTAGTGTGTCTCGAGCTAAGGTAATCATTTCTATTCCAATAATTTTGTTAACAGTAAAGTAACTGTTTATTTTTGGTTTTAAATGAAATAGAAGAAAATTATATACAGTAAAGATTTAGATTTTTATTTCGAGCCTTGTTCATGTACTGATATATTTAGGCCGCAAATTTAATTTACAGTAAGGTTTAAATTAAGATTTTTTTATATATACATCTCTACAGTTGAAAATCTAATTTAATTAAACTACAGCTAAATCTATATTTTACTGTTTATATATTTCAAAATTTTAATTATATATATTTTAACTTACTGTTAGGGTTTAATATATATATAAACAGAAAATGAATTGTTGTTTGGCTAGTTACATGAATAGATTTGGGAAATACAGAATGTGTAAATGTTGTGAAGTTTAAATCAAAGCTAGATTTCGAATCTAGATGAATTAAATTTTTAAGTAGGTAGTTTTCAAAGGAAAATTAGTTTAAATCAAATTATAATATAAAATTTAAAAAAAAAAGTAAATAGTGATTAATTGTTTGATTAAATCAAATAATAATAAATCATGAATTGTTTATTCAAGGTCAAAAATTGTAAAGAGGCGAGCCGGTTTGGATTGGATTGCAAATTAAAGCAAAGGTGAGTTAATCTCACTCAGTTAAATTATAATTTAAATTTAATTGGTTAAATTTAAATATTGATGGATGATTGAATTGATTGAATTGGTTGATTTGATTGATGTGATATATATAGTAGTATATATCAATATATACATATTGGCATATGTATATATTTGAGTTGTTGATATTCCCGCATTTATATAGCGGATGAGACCCTATGCGCCGCATAATAGCGGATGATATTTTATAAAACCCATATACCGCGATATTCTACTTTGAAGTGAAATTGGTATTGTGCTAACGTCTGTGGATGCAGGGAAACAGGTTGGAGGGATCCGACTGGATTCCTCAAAATATTTAATTTTGTTTAAATATTCTGTGATATGATTGTTGATATCCTGTGATGATTTATATTGGATAATCTGGTTGGATTGAATTTCCCAGTATAATGAGTTACCAAAAGCAATTGAATTGGATTTTTGGAAAGAAATAAAAGAGTAAAATTTAAGTTAAGTAATTCTAGTGAATTCGAATAAATTAAATAAGGAATTGTAAAAGAAATAAAGAAATTTCTTAATTCGAACAAATATGGGAAAAGAGGATTTTGAATTTAATAGTGAAGAAATAAATCTTTAACTAAAGTGATATTATTTAAAAATATAAAAGAATTGATTTTATTGGAATTTAAAGATTTAATTTAATTAAAATATTAATTGAAGAAGTTTGGAAATCCGAAATTGGTATTTTAGTTAAAAAGGGTTTTAACTCATAATAAGGAAATAAAAGATGAAAGTTAATGTATTTGAAATAATTGAAGTAAATAGGGAAATTTACTTCAAAGTAAAGTAAAATGGAAATCAATTGGAAATTGATTTAAGTGTTTAAAAACTTGGGTTTTTAAAAGAGAAATGAGATTTTGGAGATATAAACTGGGTTTATAAAGTAAAATAAAATATCAGTGGGTATTTGAGAATATAAATTCAAGATGGGAATTTATAAAAGGATATGGTTTGGTTTAAAAATAAATATTGATTTATTTTTAAAAGATGGGAATGAGAAGTGTATTTCTCTGGATATCCAAGTACGTTTTCAAAGCAATTTTTAATATAAGTTAAAAGTTCTAATTTGTTTAAAAAGGCATGTTTTAGAAAATTGATTATCTCTAAATGTTAATTTCCTAAGTAAGTATTTTCAAAAATCTATTATTGTAGTAATTATATAAAAGTGATTTGCTATTATGTTTTAAAAAGAGAAATTTAGTTTATATTTGAAAAGTGGTTTCATTTTAAATATTCCTTAAGTATATATTTTGTTAAGGTATTAAAGTGGTTTTTAAATTTCAATATTATAAAGTATATTTATAGTAAGTGTTTTAAAAATTATTTTAAAAATCTAAAAGTATTTTGTACTTGGTGATTCAGTGGAAATAAATATTTGGAAATGTATTCCGTAAGCAGAAACTGTTTGAAATTGTTTTCAAAAGGAGTTTGAAAATAGAAATATATCTTGGAAAGATATTTGGGAAAATAAATAATGTGGGAAATTATTTATTGTGTGATGGTTGCTTGTGGATGTTAATTGATAGTTAAATAACCGACTATCAATATTGGCCAAATGCGCTGATCGTTTCGAAGAGACCGGGATCGAGTTTCCGTATACCGGGATTCTAGGTCTGGAGACTCGAATACCACTTCGATCCGGTTTGTACGTTTCGTGTAACGTGTTCGAAGTCGAAGATGGAGCAGTGAAGTGCAAGGGCTAGTCGCTACTAATCCTGAGGATATTTCCAAAATGGATGTAGTAGGAATAGTGCCTTCGGTTCCGTTCGGACCCGGGACGGACTTGTATGGACGAATGCTTTCGTGACATCGTCAGGTGGACGATGGGCATTCTAAGGGATATGTGCTATAAAGGTATCATTTAGCCTCGAGCCTCATCAACCGGGAATGACTGAAAATCAGGGGTTATGCAGCAAGGCTTCGTGGGTAGCCCCCACTTGAGAGTAAGGTCATCCCTGTCTAGATGTCCCTTTTATTTCGGCTTAGTGTTGCGGTTGCTGATCCCAACCGTGGGGTGATTTTATTTGGAATTATCCAGTAAGGGATGATTCCGGCTTTGTGTTGCAGGGGAGCGGGCGTACTCCTCGGTACTGTGATCTAGGCCACGTACTGTGACAGGTGGTACCCCAGTGCCTAGTCATTCGTTGGAAATCCATTCTCCCTACGTGCCTTGTACGAGTTTTGTTTGTATTACCCACGTTGTGGCTAGTATGCTGGAATTTAATCATGTAACAATTTCAGCTATTTTAATAAGTATTTGTGAATAGACACTATTATAATATCAGAGGATTTTGATAAAAAGTGTTTTAGCTATCGTAAGGTAAAAACCCGACATGTTTATTTGTGGCGTGGTCTTACGAGATGCTTTTGTTTTCAAAAGGATTTTTGAAACTTTAATAATCAATTGAGTGTGATTTTCTCACGCTGGTATTCCAGACTGACTCGGGTATTGTTTTATATGATGCTCGGGTCAGACCGAGATAAACAGGTTTAGGATATGATGCTGTGGAGCTCAGGAGACGAGCTGGATGGCGAGACGTATCTCCCGTACTTGTTTATATATATATATTCCGCTGTGTTGATTGTTGTACTCTGTTGTATTGAGGACATGATATGGTTATTGTCCAGTTGTATGTTATGTGTTCTCTGGTGTATACTCTGATGCTATATTATATAAACAGATATAGTTTTGATTTGGGTAAAGATCTGTTGATATATATTATATTTTATTCTGCTGCGATGGTTAGATTCTGATGTTTGTTTTTCTTTTATTTTCTTCTTCTACCTCTTCTTCTTAACTAAATGGTTCGATTTTTCGGATCTGGAAAGTCGGGTCGTTACATTAATTAACTCTTAATTAATTATCCTTTATTAATTACACTAAGTAATTTATCCTTAATTACTTCTACTAAGTAATCCCCTTAAACCCAATTTAACAAACCTTAATTGCAGATTAATTATTCTTTAACTATTAATTAATTAATCCTTAAATATTAATAAATTAACCTTTAATCATTTAATTAATTAACCATAATTAATCTTTAATTACTTCCCATTAAGTAATTATCATTTAAATCTTATCACTAAACCTTTTGAAATAATCATCATTAACACATTAATTAACCTAAGACCTTTGAGTTGAATTAGAAAACATTTCATTTCCTCCGAGTCTAACCCTATTCGACCCCGAGCTCAACTCTGAGGCAAAGCCTTTCTGCCCAAACTCCTCAACGAACCCAGATACATCGTGTACGTGTGCACGTTGCACACCGCCCTGTCCACCTCCGGTCGATGCTACGACCATCTACAAATCGGCGATCATCAATTCGACACACCAAAACACCCAGCGTTAAGAAGCTTTGACGAATTTGAAATTGGACAGTACGACCAAAATTCGAACAAAAACGAACCACCATTAAACGCCTCGTTCTCCCTCCTTAGATCATCAACGGTTACGATACTCCACCCTAAGCTCCGCCAGAATCCACTCCCTCTTTTCCCATGGGTGCGATTGCTTCCGATCCACCATGGTTGTCGAAATTTACGCACTTCCTCTTCGAACCAGACTGGCCCCTTAAACCCTAAATCAGTCTTGCTCATCCTCCACGACGAACTCTAAAATCATCAACCATTTTTGCCGAGTTTCCCAGGCTTCCTATTTCCTCCAGCGAAGTTATCGTCCATCTCGAGACCATCGATCGCCAGAAAACTCTCAAGAACTATTTTCTGGTTAACTTATGATTACTCTCTCGATATAACATTAAAAATCAAGTTTTCTCTTTTAAAAATCATATTTTTCTGAGTCTATTCAAATTATATAATTGAAACATCGAATTGCAATTCTTGAATTTAACATGTTATAAAAATTTACACTGTATATTTCTTAATTCCAGCAGATTTCAAGCCTAAAATACTTAACCATATTTTTAAAACCTAAATTATAGTTAAACAATCCTATCTTGTTTGAAAACAAAAACTTAATAGAGGATAGATGAAGAGGTTTTGAATTTTTGATGTAATTTACACTCTGTAACTTGAAAACAGAGAATCACAGAAATGAAAAATCCAAATGCAAACAACATACAGATCTACACTTGTATATAAATATACATGCAGGCATAAATACATTGAGACGAATACTTTTCACAACTTTTCCATCGTATGAAATCAAAATTAAGTGGTTTACTCACCTGTTAGAGATGTAGAGCTTTGAAAAAGAACTGGATTGAAATCTGCATGCATTTGTATATTGATTCCAGAAAACTGAATACATGATTTGCTTTAAACAGAAATGCTTGAAATTTTTGAAATGGCCGTGATTTAAAAACTGGAGTACTTGCATGCATTTGAAAACATACTGCAGGCACGCAGTTTTGAAGGATGTTCTTGAGGAGTGTTTTGATCTTGTTATGATTGGTTTGAGAAGATTACAATTTTCGATTGAAGAGGAAGTGTTTATATGCCTTGCACATTTGATTTGCACATTTGATTTCATGTTTTGGTCTGCCATTATTTACTGGGAAGATTACAACTAGATTCACTCCTTTTGTTTTGACTAAAGATATTTTACCTTAGTTACTGATCAAAAGAAAAATGAGATATAGGGAGAGATGTGTATATAGATTTAATTTAGGATTTATTTCAAATAAAGAAAATAAAAATAAAAATGGTGACACTTGTTCAATCCTTAACATTTGTCATTTGCAAATATTTATTAACTTACACATGTTTTTATATTATGTCTTTAGCTTACATTTGTACATTTTCATGAGAAAATGTTTATATATATATATATTAATTAATTTCAATATATATTTTATTTTATTTTTAATGTCTTATGTATTTATTTATTACTTAAATCAATGTAATACATTTATACATGTGTGTTTTCAATCTTTATATATTTACAAACTACATTTATTTCAAGTATAACCTTTTAAAGAAATACATATACCTTTACCAAATTTTACTTTAAACTAGAATATTTTTTTTAAATTCATAAGTATATGCATAGTTATTATTTTAGTGTCTAAAATCTTTAAATAAACCTTGAAAATAATAATCTTGCCAATTGAATAATTATATTAGGAGACTATCAAATAGATATTTATTCACATATTTATAATTCAGCATTTATTATAATTCAAATTCATCTATATACATATCCATATATATTCTAATTATCAAAGTTTTATTTGTCCAACCAAATAAAATTAGTATCTCAATAGTTAAAAATCAGTTAATTATCCAATTAACAGCTGTTCAAAATCCGGGTTATCACAGAATTGAAAGTTGACAAATGGAAATATAATACCCACTATCAAATTCCTATTGCATGTTAACGTTTCAACACCCATGCAAGTGCCTGATTTTACAACTATTGAATAAAATTCGTGGTTTGGTCACTTATGCATTTATTTGGTCAAGACCATGTATTGCATTCTATGAGTTTTGAACTCTAAAAGCAATACAAGACTATGGATATTTGATCCATATACAATTGCATATAAATGTTATATGATAAATGGTCAAAGTTTGTAATGTACAATATTTTGATGAAATTAGTTCATCTGAAAAACCGAATAAACCTTAGTGCGAGATCGAGTATTCAATCTGACTGATTACAGAAGAGATCATATTGTGTTAATGTAACATAAGATCAAAAACTACAAGATAGATATAAGAACTCGATCGCTGAAATGTCATTTTGATCGGTTTACGTAAAGTGCAACATATTTGATGTCCTTAAATGTTAAGGATAATCGAATGCGCTTTTGTAAAGAGTTTGTTATGATATTGTAGTAAGGTTTTCTTTTGAAAGGAAAACAAATGTATAAGAATAGATGTACAAGGTACAGTTAGAATGAAGAGAATAAATACTCACTTCTGCTTCATAGAGAAACATTGGAAATATGAATTGTAAAAAATAATTGATACTTAATATTGGAATAAGGATTATGATTTCTATTCTGAAATGTATTCTCATATAGAAAATTGTTTTCTATGAGATTTATTTCTTTGAGCTCAGGATATTTGATTAACGAACTCTCCACCGTAAATAGTTGCAGTGTATGGAATAAACAAATTGTATTAAGTGAATGGCGGATCTCCAAATTTAAGACGCTATTATAGTAATGGCGAAAAGAGTGGGAGCATACCATATAGCACTTATTAATTGCATCATAGTACGAATTTTTTTCCGTAAAACTTACCATACATTATTTATGAAATAATGATAATTTTTCGGTATCGACTGAAAAGAATAGACATAGCTATATTTCAATATGAATATTATGAATATTCTTTGTGAAATAAAACTATAATGTGGTAATTTTTTATATATAACAAAAGTGAGGCATTGGAAAATACTAAAGTATCTAATATTATTTATGGTTGTTTTGGAATTATAAACTAAGCCGTAGTTTTGAGATATAATTTTATTGTGTGATTTTGAATCAAATGATACCTGTTAATTATATCTCAAACATTAAAGGGCTATGCACCCATTTAGTGGGAGTATCATAAGAGTTGATGAACTATTTGGATTGATACATATAGATGTATGCAATCGTAATTCTATAAATACCAAAACTGTTCCATGTACTTCACCATATTCACCGATGAGTTATCGTCAACATGACATGTGTATTTGATACGTATGTAGCATGTCTATGGTAAACTTATAGGATATAAAACAGAAGTAAATGAAATAACATGCGATAGAAATGATTTGATTTGATCGAATGAGTGAATATATTGGAAAATGTTCCTAACGTACCTAAAATGAATAAAGATACAACCTCAAAAGTCACTCCTCCATGTGATACATAATAATGCATTGATAAGGAGTAATCGAACTTTGTCGGACAATGTACGATTAATTGTGAGTGAAGTTGAGTTAGTTTCTTTCTATAAGGTCATGTACTTAAGGGTAGTACACAAGGTTAATATTATTTCATCTAAATAACAGTTTACAAAATTTTTATAAGATAAGGGTTTATAAGAAACTCCAACATATCCTAGGCCAAGGAGTTGGTAGGTCGTGCGAGTCGAAAGATTGCACGTAATAATTGTTTATGAGGGATCTTGTATGAATCTTCCCAAAAGAATTTTGAAAAGACTGTCATTGGATGACATATTTATGTTTCGAACATAATTTTTGTAAACTAAAACCAAATCAGTTTTATGAATAAGGAAATTCATAAAACGTTTATGAATACCTATTCTATTGCGCCGAGAAACATTTCAAGAAATACCAACTTCATTGTGAAGGAATTTTCTTGTGAAATTATTGGTAGTAAAAGGATTTGGATACGATCCAAAGATATAACTGATTAGATGAGATGAAATAAAATTGACTAACCTAAACGAACACATTGCATTAGAATGTCTAATAAGTATTTTCGCTCATTGAAGAGAAACTATGAGTTTCTTGTCAATATCGAATATATAATCCTAGATTGTTTAATTAAACCATTAAGAGTGTTGACTCTATATGGTATGATGCGCAAATCCGAATGAATTCCAAGTACGCTATCAAAATATAGATTTTGGTGGTCATAACTGAAGGGATAAGATCTATCGACCACGACTATGTCTTTATGAGTAAGACTAATGCAGTTGGAATTAAATGAGCAATGTTGATAAGAATATATCGAAAATTATAATTGTTTAAATTAGCGTAATAAATTCAACATTCAACATGTTCAAGTCAATTCGGATTTACTCACAAAATTATCGCTTGATAAATCCTAGTGTTTTGGTACATAAGCGTTGAAACTGAAAATTCTAAATAACGATTTAGTGTAAGCTGTTTACACAAATTAACCAAAATGTCTCAAAGTAAGTGAGAGCGATATTGAGTTTGTGAGTCTTTGGATATGATCCAAGAAATGATACAAAAGTATCATTTTATAAGCATCAAGATTGAATAAGTATTTTGATAGAAATATCAAATAGTTTGATTTTCAATCAAAGTGCAGAGGAAGCGTGTGTTCATAAGAAAGAATGTTAAAAGGTACATTGTTATTACTAAACTATAAGTAAACAACACGTTGTTGATTTTAATGATGTACTTGTGTTAAAATCAGCCTTTGTTGTTTTAATACTCAACATTGGATTAATAAATGATGACTTTTATAGTAGGTATAGAAGATGTCAGAAATGTCCCAAATGATATGCAAGGACACCTTGTCAAAATGTTTAATATGGAATATGTAAGATTGATTCCTTTGCATTGGCAAAAGGAATTATCATACATGTTGTGTTGTCTACGATATCATGATTTGTTTATGTATTTGATACATGAAGCAAATATTAAATCCAAATTGATATCACTAAATAGTTGTTTGAACTATTCTCGTGTATTTATGAAATACTAGAGAATTATTTACAGTAACAAAAATTCCTTATGAAGGAATTTTAGACTCAAACTTTCACAAGTAATATTGAGTATAATACGTCGATAACAAATTTTTTAAGTTGGAAATGTTCCGAATGAAATATCGTGGCTAATTCGATATAAAAGGCTAAGTACATCGCCTAGAGTAGTGCCACAATAATGACAATGTATATAAAAAAATAAAAGTGCACAAATTTATAACTGAGCCGATTTCAAATGTTAAGAATCTCATAACATTGTTATATGATAACAATGTCACGATATAGTTTGTAACAGAACTTATAGCTCACTAGATGTCGAGAGACATACTCCGAATTGTTCCACATGATAAAACATTTTATAACCATCGAAGAGAGTTGATTGACAAAGTAGATAATTAAAACGTAATAGCATACCCGTTCACAAAGGGACTGATCCAACTGGTTTTGAGAAACTAATTGGAGAAGTTGGAATAAGATTCCATAATTGACCTCAAGTGAAAGTGGGAGATTGATAGAGTTAGGGGTATGCCCTACGGGAAATTATGTAATTTGTTACAAATATCTAACTCGTTGAACAATCTTGTTCATAATAAAGGTGTTTCTTTCTATTATATACTTGATATAATGTGGTTATATTAATAAATTAATTTAATTAAATGTATATTTAATAGAAAATCCATAAATGGCATATTTTGTGATAATAGTTACAAAGTGTTGTAACCGTGAGTAATTTATCACAATAAAACAAATATACGATTTTAAATGTTCCTAGTCAAGATGCATCGAGACTAGATATCGGTGTATCCGTTGAGACTAGAGTATGTAACGCTCTCCAAATGTTTGGCAATGCCTTACTCATGACCGTTGGGGGCACCTAGAGGTTACGTACTGATAGTTATTGGATAACTATGGAACGACTCACTCGATAGTTTTCAGTTGGTTAATATAACTAAGGTCAAATAGAAAATATCGATGTGATTAATTTACACAGTTCTTTTGACTTGAGAATACTGTAGACCTTCAATGTGGAAGCTCCGCTTTAATTATAGTCAAATTAATTTTATTTTGGACCTGAAAACAATTAATTGAATAAAAATATCATTTTAATTTGCAAAATTCTAAAATAATTTCGTAAGACCTAAAATATGTTATAAAAACCTTAGAAAAAGTTTCAGATTTTTATAACTTAATTTTATAATTTTAATAATTAATTTGATTTCGGGTCTACAATAAATTATATATTTAAAATATTATTTTAATTGAGAAAATTTCAGAAAGTTTTCCTGAGGCCAAAAATGTGTTTCTAGATTTTCTAAGATTATAAAATTTATAATTTTATCATATGGTTATTTTATGATAATTTATTATGGCTAAATCTCTTTTATTCAATATATTAAATATATATGTATATTAAATAATAAAATATTTGGAATTCCTGATCTAGTATATTTTCTAACTAGTAATTGTATATGAAAGGAACTTTTAATTCTTTTTTTCCTTATATATATTTATTGTTATTTATGGTTCAATATATTGTCATATAAATAAATAAATAAATATTTTCTATAATATTTTAATGATAAAAGTAAATTTTATGCATACATAAAATAGATATATATATAATTTTTCAAAATAATCACATGAAATTCATAGTTATATATTTACGCACATATTTGACAACATACAATACATACAAAATGTGCTAATGTGTCCATTGCGATGCAAATCCCAACATCTCTATACGTGCATGTTATACCCTGCACGGATTACTATGTTACACATGCACACACGTATATATATGTATATGATACACACATATATATATATACACACACTAATATATAAGCAAAACCAAAATTAAACAAATCTCAAACTACTATTTGTAAATTTAAATAAAATACATGATTTTATTTAAATCAAATTTAAAAAAGTTCTAAATAAATTTAGACTTCATAGGCCCATTAAAGATTCAAAATGACTAATTTTTTTGAAATTCACCCATTTCGCTGTGGGCTGGCCCAGTTCCAACACAATGGGGGTGGAACTTCTGGGGAATGATGTAGAGGTTTCGTGGATCGTGCTGAAGGTGTTGGCTCATTCGCATCAGGGTTGGATGACGATGTAATAACTTGATGAAATTCTAGAATCTTTAGATATTGGCTTGTATGGAAGTAGATTCTGAAGATGGTGGCTCGATAATGGAAAGAGCAATAGGATCAGAAAAATATGGAAGGGTTCCTCTTGAATAATGGAAAATGGATTGAGCAAGAAGGGCTCGGTGTCCAAAAGTAGCAAAGGAGGGCTCATTAAGTATATGCTAAGGGATTGTTGATGCTCGGAGTGTTTTCTTGTGTACTCGAAGCAGGGGTATTATAAGTGGGGATGCCCATGGATTGGTAGCAAGGATCCAAATACCTTAGACCAATGGCTTTAGGTCTAGTGTCTAGCTTTAGGGCTACGAGACACGTATCGAGCCTTGGGCTGCGTGATACGAGGGTACATAGAGAACCAGATTTTCATTAGTCTCGGTAGTAAGGAGGCCATACGAGTTATCATATATTCAGAGCACATGGATGAGTGATAATGAGTCTTGTTTGATGGATGCTATGGTTGCTTTGGTTGCTTTTCTTTAGTGGGCCATCACTTAGGAATATCACTGGGAGTAGGTACTGGAGATAGGATATTGGACATCTACTATGGTATTCTATATTGTACCTTTATGATATATTAGAGTAGCATATTATACTGTTATGTGCTAAATCTATGGTTGCAAGGACAGGTCAGGAATAGTTTGTGTACTCTTGTTTTTTTACCATATTTACCTGCATAATACCTTGAGAATTATTTACCTGTAACGACTGCCCTACTCCTACAGTGCAGAACGGTAGTCAAAGGAAAGAAAAAGAAATAACATGAAGAAATAGAAGAGAAAAGAATGGAAAAAGAAGAAAAAGGAAGCATCAACTAACCAAATTACCTGTCGCATATCTCACATCGCATCAGAGTAAATATAATAATCAATACAGGTATAAAACAATAGAGACAGTAATAACAATGTGAAATAATAATCTGAATAAAGATCCACAAAGTTATACAACATCATAATAGAGTTTATACAACGGGAAAGTAAACTCAAATGGTACACCGTCTTATAATAGCCAATCAACACCGTCAAGGCTCCACAGTGTCACATAGTAGAAATATAATAACAAATGCACATATAAGTATAGATAGCCATCACCTCCTGTCCATCCACCTGTAGAACTCCATAATCACCCACATGCCCTCAATCTGCTCATTTAAGAGTACCCGAGATAATAAGAAGCAAAACATAAAACCTCGAGTCAGACAATATTCTGGTGTGAGCGATATCCTATCTCAAAATACTATAAACTCGATAATACATGGAACAGAGGGTATATAAACCATACCTGGCATGTCCCTGCAACCACAAAGTCAGCACATAAACATAAGTAATATGCTACTCTATAACATCGTAAAAAGGGTATACCATACTCAGTATCTGTCAGCGTGCCTAGGTATCTCCATGCATACCTACTCCACACTAAGTCAAGTTAGGGTATCTAGGTATCCCTACCACAACACCTACCTAGTGTGACATTCTTAGGGTAACAGATGACTAGTGAGCAACCATAACAAACATATCATCCATCGAACAATACTAACCGCCACCCAATGTGTCGGATATATGATGACTCATATTACCCTCTGCAACTGTCAAGGACTAGTGGAAATCCTGGTTCTCTGTCGTACACATGTATAGACGGGTCTGTTTAAACCCCAATACGCTGCGACATCCCAGTACTCTCCCTTACTTGCTTGACACTAGACCCCCTCAGGGAGGTCCTGGTTACACGACCATCGCTACCAGCCCTCGGGTATCACCCGCATATAGTACCCCTGCTCTAAGCACGATAGAAAACACTCTGAGTCATTAGCGATCCCTAGGCACAAACATATCCATCGAGCCCTACTCACTCGATACGTATTCGAACCCTACTGGCTCACTACAATTTCTAGGAACGAGCTCTAACACTCAACCTAGTCCACTATCCACAGCCTCACTACAATTCAAGATGCCATCCTGAATCCTACTCTCCGCTTGAGCTCTCGATCGTAGAACCCTACTATCATGCCATCCAAAGCCCGAGGTCCAGCATGTCCATACAGTCCTAATACTATCATCCCGAAGCCTACTGCATACATCATCGAGTCACTATCCGCAGTATTAGACTACCAGGTCGAAGCATCGCATCCCTTCCTCACTATCAAAATCACCAGGTCAAAGCACCATGTCACTGCCTTACCATCAATATCACTCATTGTAGGTTAATAACATCCAATCTCTAAACCGGTTGCATGAACAAACCATCACGTCGTGAGCCTTAATATCTCATTAACGTCCAAGCCACATATCGGCCAAATCGCCAATCGAAAATAGTGATGGACATTGAGCACTCTACTATGGTCAATACCATCCACATTGGTCTTGTACTTAATTGAACATTTAAGTACAGACCAAACAGAAACGTTCAGCATCCACTCTGAAACCCAGATCCATCGGCACATATCCTAAACCCTCTTTTATAGCTCATCTCATTCATTATATTTCCACATGTGTGGAACTCCAACATACAAGAAGCTACCTAAAATAATGAAATCACCACTAATCGGAATTTTCAACCAAAACAGCCAAATAACAAACAAGCCAAACAATCGAACATACATCCAAACATCCATACATCCAAACATCCATCCAAAACAACATACACACAACATAAACAATCCATCCATATCAATTAATGTGGGAAATAACATCAATAATAGATCTAATCTAATAATTCACTAACTATGGTATGACGATGGAAAATACGTGATATTCTTTATAAATTATTTTAAAATAATTATATATTCTTTTACAAAATATAGCTGTTTTATAATAAAATAATATCATGTTTAAAAACCAAAAGTCATTTCCAAACTTCAATATAACATTAAATAATTAACCATAGTAGAGTGAGAGACGATGTCACTCACCTCAGCTAAATTTTTCCAAACTAGTGCCAAAACGCAGATCTCGCCAATACGATCCAAATGTAAGAAACCACATCCAAAACAGACTTCATATGCAAAAGACATAGCCAAAATAAGATTCGGTATTTTTCTAAACAATCAATTAACTAAATTAAAATAGTTAATTACCTATTTAATTACTAATCCTCCTTCTCCTTCATATGCCAGTACACGCATGAAATATCCATGCATATCTGGTCCCCTCCTCCTTCAATTTCTCGGCTGATTCTCGTTGAAATCAAGATCCATCTTTGCCGATGAATTCTGCTGCACGATCTCTTCAATCTGGACTTGTTTATTTGAAGCTCGATCATCAAAATACAATCGCAACCTGACAGCCACGTCAGTCCAAGGCCATGGATGCGATTTAACTCAAATCGCTGGAAGAGCCGCGGTTATGGTGGAAGATGCTCGTCGTCGAAAGCAAGACAATGGTAACCTTCGATCTATCCCTCGTTGCCTCAAGATCCATCAAGGTCGAACCCTAAATCCAATGGAAATTCTTGAAGTCATCCAACGATGATCGCACCCCAAATCATCACCGCCATCTCGAAGCTCTCCTCACCCCAATCTCAATGGATCCAACCTCATATTTTATTATCAAGCGGATTTGGAGATATTAATTTTTGAAGATGGTTTAAGAAGTTCGGCCATGATTTTCTTTGAGGTGGATGCTACAGTAAAAATGAAAATGAGTTGGAGGGAAGATCCGTTTGGGTATTTAAATAATGATATTTTAATATTCCATTTATTTAATTTCTTAATTAAATGGTTGTATGTTTCGAGTCCGTACGATCACACGATGCGTCCGATCATCACGAAACTCATCTGCGTACATCACCTCATTTTTCTAGATCCAACGGTACAAATCTCGTTGCCATTTGAGACTGCTCCCCGGAATGCTAATTTCACGTATTTCGAGATCGTTTCGGCCATCGGATCATCCGATCTCCAAATATAGCGATCCTTGTACTCATTTTAATTTGCAACATTAATCCGAACTCAATAGAAGTAGTCTCGAGTTCTGATTCGGTCATATAGGAAAATCACATTTTCAGGCCTTTATTTAATTAACGATTAAATATTTAAATAAACTATTTAAATATCCAATCATTAAAAATATGGATCGTTACATTCTCCCCTCCTTAAAGAATTTCGTCCCCAAAATCACAAAGCAAAGAGAACATCTCCTAACCCATCGGCCCGCAAAAATCTGTCAGATTCTGGAAAAATTCGACAGAACCTCCTTTGGACGACTAAGTCCGAAAAACTCTACTACAACAAAGATATGTATACAGCTCATATCTTTAACTATACTAGATCATCTATAGCAATCATCAAACAAGAATGCTATACCAAATAATAACTATCCCGCATGCCTAATAACCATACAACATAAACTATCATCTCAAATGCTAACAATTAAATTAAACATGCATACATATGATCTAACATCCAAAAATACATCCATGCCTATCCTAGCATGCAGAATACTAAACCATCTAGTATAATCATCCAATATGATATCCATAATGAAAGATGATGATAAAAACAAAATCCCATCATCTAAAGAGCTCCGAACTAACGGTCCTCGTGCATCCCACAGTCTACTATACCCTATCGCTTTCACTTTCATTCCACTGAATCCCTACCACTCTGTTGTCCTCCTTCCAACCTGATTCGTATCACATCTATCGGTACGAATAGGCCTACAAGGTCTCAAAGTCTATGGTTCTGTCTCGATATCATCTAATCCATTTAGTGCCAAATATCCAAACGCCTCTTGTAAGTTCTCCCAAAACCCATTATCGAACAACGGGTCTTGGCCACTTACAATGCTCTTGGCACACAATTGAATCACACCAACTACCCCTCAATCAACACAACAAAAACGGATGGCGTACTATTGGACTTAAGGAATACAAATCTAGCATCATCTGTCAACCAATTGACTTTGACTCAAATGCTATCTGTCTATCCTTAGTCATCATCAACAATCCTTTGATGCAGTCCCAAAACATTTGTTCTCACTACTCGAGAACAAATAATCTCTACGGAACCGACAGTCACCGTCGGCTCCGCACTACGCCATCTCATCAGACATTACTCACTCTTCTAATTTAGTCACGATCTCCACTAGTCAAGCTTAACGCCTTTGACTAGTACCAATCGGCTATATCAAAGTAGGTCTGACGATCAAACTAGCCATCACACCCGACCAAAGCTCATCGAGTCCTGGAGTCGTAACCAGTGATAAGCTCGAGCAATACCCACACTAGGAATATCGCTCCCAAACTGGTACATCTCCTACTCGAATACCGACCACCACATTTCCCTTCAAATATCTAGGAATTTTCAAAACCATAGAAGGCTAAGAACTCCAACCATTGCTACAGACGAAGGTTGAGATCCTCTTAGAGAAGAGATACTACAATGACGTGGAATCACTGAACATCTCGAACTCCTCTCCTAACAGACAGTGCCTCCATATCCCCAAAGCGAACTCTATCGCCTCCAACTCCGAACCAAGAGTTGGATATTAACTCTCGACATCACTACCATACCTAGTTGAGTACCACAAGCAAGTGTGTACTATCGTCTCTTCATTCCCGCTCAAAATGAGTACCGTCAATGTACTCGTCAACCTCTCGGTCAGACTCACTAACGCGTGTCTACAACTCACGTCTCAAACAAAAGTCTGATCCTCTCCTATATAATAGGTCAACGACACTGCTATCCCGGGTCTATCCAGATTCTGGACTGTTGTAACTAAAGGATCTATAGCGACGTCCTACTCTAAAACGACATGACCCAAGCATCTCACTCCCCTCCTTTAGGAGTGATACTATCAAAATCTCATCATTAATCATGTCTTGTGCTCCTCATCTATATATGGGTAGATGAAAGTATCATCAACGAACACAAGCACAACCTACTCAAGTGACCACTCTAATCACGGTCCATGAGATCCACAACATATGCTGACACATTGGTTGCCTGAACGGCATAACCAACCTAAAATCAAGGTAGTGTGTGAAACACTATAATCGACACACTCACCCAAATTACTCTTAGTTAGTGCAACCTCATCGTAGGGTCCAAAAAAGAGAACATCCTCATGCTATAGAGCTGATCGAACAAGTCATCAACAAATGGGAGTACGAACATGTTCGTCATCTCATCCAGCTCACAACAACCAACAAACAACTCTAGAGAGCCATCCGTCCTACTAATGAACACAACAGGTGCATCCTACCCAAAATATACACCTATGGATGAAGCATCACCTAAACAGGTCATCCGCTCGCACATCTATTCTCCTAAGCTCTTTGGACACCTTATGCCTTAAAGGCATATCTACTGGTCCAACTCCTCTGACCAGATCGATAAGGAACTCTATTTCTATATGGTGCTAATCTGGTCACCTCCTCGAGATATTTGGACACTCTCCAGCTACAGGCACAGATGACATCCTATCATATGGAATATCGAGCGAATATATAAGGCTCCTCTACTAGCAGCCAATCACTACCATTCGCTCCTTCACAACCCTGATCGTCATCAACAGCCTCTCTTAGTCCACCACTATTATGTATCCCCTTCAGCCAGTCCATTCTTAAACTATAATACCAATCCAACTAAACCCCTAACAATTAATTTCAAAAAAAACAACCATGACTCAATAGGGAAAGGTCTCGACAAACCACATATAAGCTGGCTGGGCCCATAACTATGTCTGTTATGATCAAAGATAGGTAATTATCTTGAGTCTCTATCCCAATATCTAACCATCAGATCTAGATATAAAGTAATACCAAACCTCAACGTCAAATAAAACACATATGGAACCACCATATGTTAGGAACTGGAGATAGTGGTTTTGATGACAACAACCTTTGTAACTTATTTTATTATAACTTACATACTAACACTATTGTCTAGATATATATGAATGCTTTTATGCAGGATATATATAAGGCAGGTACTGATTATTTAAGACTGTACAGTATAAAGATCAAGAATGAAGAAATCAAGTTTGAAGACTCAGGAGTATCAAGATCAAGATTTCAAGATAAGTGTCTAGTTTTGTTAAAACTTCATAATAGCATGGAAATCTTCATTCCAAATTTCATTTGGGATGGTACCCATTTCTACCTTCTTAGTGGCTTACAAACCCATGACAAGTAGCTTACAAACCTACGACAAGTGGCTTACAAACCCACGAACATCCTGGTTTTGTACAAGTTCTCAAGTCCTGATGTGATGAAATATTCTGCAGGAAGAAGCTTGCAAAATTACTTCAAAATAGTTTTTCAAAATGATTTTCAAAACTGCTTTTCAAAATGTTTTAGCCTTAAAAATTATCTTTTCAAATGATTTTCAAAAAGATGTTTTAGCCTTAAAATATTCTTTGTTTTTGTTTTTAAATAAACTCTTGTTTTAAACTTCGTTTGTTTTTAAACTATCTTCTAGTTTTTAAAAATTCTTTTATAATATATATATATATATATATACTTGAGATTTAAAATCAAATTTATATATACATTCTAAAAATATATTTTTCTACTCTTCTTTATTTTAAATCATAGGAAAAGTAGTTTATTTTACTCCAGAATCATTTCATCTTGTTTTCCTTTCAATACCATTTTCAAAACAAATTTTAAATTGTTTTTAACTAAGGGATGTCGACATCATGGGATACCCCATGTCGACATGGTGGCCGTTAAATTCAAAAGTTTCAATTTTCAAAAGAAGTGTCTATTCGTTTAAATCTCTTTAAGAATGGTTATGACCGTTACTAGTCTATAAATAGCCTTCGCAAACGAATTTTTTAACCAACTATTTTCTTATTTTCTTCACTCCTTCTTCTCTACAAAACCATATTCTAAAATTTTCATATTTTTAAGATCGTGCCGAAATTCTACCGGATTCTCAAGTGAATCAAATTAGAATCTCATTCTTGTTTGATTCTCTGCCCTCTCTCGAAGATCAAAGTGCTATTCAGAGTTATAGGATCAATTTGTAATCAAAATTTTATCGAGTCTCTCTATAAGGTGTGGTTGTGCCTGGAAATCAATTGGGTGATCTTGTGTCTCATAAATCAAGAGAGTTTGCACCGGCCTCGAAGACAAGAGGGTACCTCAAGGCCTTTAGAAACCGAGGATTGTAATATCGACAGTGGTATAATAAAAATCTGTACGAGGTGTTTGCCTTGGTGCAGGACTGGACATAGGGTAACTCCGAACTAGTATAAAATCTGGTGTGTTCTTTCCTTTTACTGCTTTTTATTTACTTTCTGCATCTGTGTTTGATTCTATGATTGTTCTGTGATTAAGTTCTGCATTTGTTTATATCATAATTTTTAAATTAGTCCATATAAGTCTTAGAATCCATTACACACTATTCACCCCCCCTCTAGTGTTAAATTAGCCTTAAGATCCTTAATCCGCACTCCCTTTCAATTGGTATCAGAGCATAGGTTTTCATAGTTTTCATAATCTAAAACTTGAAAAGTTAAAAATGGCATTTTAGGAAATTTTGTTAATACTAGTTTGAATTTATGCATTTCATCAAAGTATCATAAGTCTGCATATATTTTTTATGAAAAATCAAGTTATCTACCGAATTGGTTTATTATGCAGGAACAGACATGTTACATGGCTTTTGAAGAATCAACAACCAATGGACAAACTGTGCAAATTGAGAAAGATAAATGGATACTTGATAGTGGCTGTTCAAGGCATATGATTGGAAATATCGAGATACTCAATGACATTATATATCAAGATGGTGGATTGGTTAACTTTGGAGATAACTCAAAAGGATATGTGATTGGCATCGGCAATGTCGGTAATTCTAAAACTCCTCTTATTTGTGATGTTTTGCTAGTTAGGAATTTAAAACATAATTTGCTTAGTATAAGTCAACTATGTGATAAAGGATTTAAAATTAAATTTGGAAAAGATAAGTGTCACATCGAAGATAATAAGTCAAATATTATCTTTGAAGGAATTAGGAAGAAAAACATTTACATACTTAGTATGAAAGTTTCAAATGATAACTTATGTCTTTTGACTAATACAAGTGACCCTTGGATTTGGCATAAAAGATTTGGTCATTTAAATTTCAAACTGTTATCTAGGTTATCAAAACTTGATTTAGTTAGAGGTCTTCCCAAGTTAAACTTTAAAGTAGATAGTATATGTGATGCTTGCTAATTAGGAAAACTTAAGAAAAGTTCATTTAAACTAAAAGATATGATTTCTACTTCTAAACCTCTAGAATTACTTCATTTAGATTTATTTGGTCCATCTCAAGTTCAATCAATTAATCCAATAAATATGTTTTTTTAATTGTAGATGATTATTATAGATATACTTGGACAATTTTTCTTAAACTTAAAAGTGATGCTTTTGAATTATTTAAGAATTTTGCTAAAAGAATTCAAAATCAACTTTCTTTAAAAATAAAAACTATTCGTAGTGATCACGGTGGAGAATTTGAAAATGAAAATTTTGAGAATTTTTGTAATAAAAAAGGAATTACTCATAATTTCTCTTTTCCAAGAACTTCACAACAAAATGGAGTGGTAGAACGTAAGAATAGAACGATTCAAGAGTGTGCTAGAACAATGCTTTCTGATAGTAACTTACCTAAAAACTTTTGGGCTGAAGCAATCGCTACAACTTGTTATATATTAAATAGGATTTTAATTAGACCATTAACTAATAAAACACCATAGGAATTACTTTACAATAAGAAACCCATAGTAGCTTATTTTAAAGTTTTTGGTAGTAAGTGTTTTATTCTTTATACAAAAGATAATTTAGATAAATTTGAACCTAAATCCGACAAAGGTATCTTTATCAGATATTCTAATAGAAGTAAAGCATTTAGAGTTTATAATTTAAGAACTAACACTATTGAAGAAACTATGTATGTATCTTTTGATGAAAATTTTAAAGATACTGTACAAATAGAAGATGAAGAAGACTTTGTAACTTTAAATAATGAACCTAATGAAACTAATTGTGAAATCATTCAACCTAATAAAAGAATTAAGCTATTAAAAGATCATCCTGTAGAAAATATACTAGGAAATATTGAATCTATAGTTAAAACAAGAAATCAACTAAATAGTATGAGTAATGTAGCTTTTATATCAACTATTGAACCTAAAAATCCAAAGGAAGCATCATCTGATGATTCATGGATTCTTGCTATGCAAGAAGAATTGAATCAGTTCACCAGAAATGATGTTTGGGAACTTGTTCCTAGACCTGAGTGTTAAAATTATAATTGGAACAATATGGGTTTATAAAAATAAAATGAATGAACTTGGTGAGGTCATGAGAAATAAAGCTCGTTTAGTCGCGCAAGGTTATTGTCAAGAAGAAGGAATTGATTATGACGAAACCTTTGCACCCATAGCAAGACTAGAAGCTATCAGGATTTTACTTGCTTTCGCAAACTACAATAATTTCAAGTTATATCAAATGGATGTTAAAAGTGCTTTTCTAAATGGTTTTGTAAAAGAAGATGTTTATGTTGAACAACCTCCACTTTTTGAAGATAATAAATTTCCAAATCATGTATATAAATTAAAGAAAGCTTTATATGGTTTGAAACAAGCTCCTAGAGCTTGGTATGAAAGACTAAGATCTTATTTACTACAATCTGGTTTTGAAATTGGTAAAATAGATACAACTCTTTTTATTAAAAGAAACAAAAATGATATTCAATTAGTACAAATATATGTAGATGATATAATATTTGGATCAACTAATAACATAATGAATAAAGAATTCTTAGATATAATGACTAAAGAATTTGAAATGAGTCATATGATTGAACTAAGTTTCTTCTTAGGACTTCAAATCAGACAATTAGATAAAGGAATTTTCATTAGTCAAGAAAAATATGCTAAGGATTTAATTAATAAATTTGGATTGACCACTTCTAGTGGGAAACCAACTCCAATGACAACTAATGTAGCTTTAAGTAAAGAAGATAAATCAAAAGATGTTGATCAAAACTTATATAGGGGAATGATTGGTTCGCTGCTTTATATAACAGCAAGTCGTCCTGACATCATGCATAGTGTCTGTCTCTATGCAAGATACCAATCTCAACCTAAAGAAACTCACTTAAAAGATGTTAAAAGGATTTTAAGATATGTAAAACATACTTTAGATTATGGTTTATTTTACCCTAAAAATGATGTATTTGATTTAATTTCATATTGTGATGCTGATTATGCTGGTTGTAAATCAGACCGAGAATGTACAAGTGGAACTTGTCACTTCTAGGACATTCTCTGGTTTCCTAGTTTAGTAAGAAGCAAAACATTGTATCCTTGTCAACAACTGAAGCAGAATATATATCTGCTGCTTTGGCTTGTTCTCAAGTTATATATATGCAACAAACTTTAAAAGATTTTGGATTAACTATAACTAAATCACCAATTTATTGTGATAATACTAGTGCAATAAACCTATCTAAAATTCCAACTCATCATGCTAGAACAAAACCTATTGATATTAGACATCATTTTCTTAGAGATAATATAAGTAAAGAAGTCATAACTCTTGAATATATTAATACTGAAAAACAAATTGCTGATATATTAACCAAACCATTAAATGAACAAAACTTTACTAAATTAGAAGAGAATTAGGCATATGTTCATTAACTGAAATATAAATTATAAATAATATAAGTGTAGTTAATAATTAATATGGATAAAAATTTCTCAAAAATTGAACTGGGCATGTCGACATGACCCATCCCCCTATGTCGACATACAGGCCGATATTTTCAAATTTAAATTTCCCTCTAAAATTAGTTATTTGGTTATATATTTATATATTTCGACTTTTACTCCTTTTCTCTGTTCTATTCTCTGTAATAAACTTCTAAAACAGTAAATTAATGGCTTCCTCTTCTAATAATGAACCTTCTTCACCCACTTCTCCTCATTCTGGCCCTTTTCAACGTTCCACACATGTACGAGTCATCAAATTACAAGAGAAGATGAAAGATTTGCTTTAAATGATGATGGAAATTCAAGTAAGTCAACTGCGAATGCCTAGAGAACAAGATAGGCAAGGCAGAATCCTTAGGAATTTACAAAACTTCCTTATGGATAACCATGTCAATCCCATTGTCATCGAAGAATCATCACAAGCCATGGATTCTGAAGAAGAAGAGCCTCTAGAAGAACCACAAGAGGATCAAGAAGAAGAACATCCTCTGCCGAATTCGGATGTTCATATGGACGAAGACGATGGCGTGATTTGCGTTGGAGAGGTCCTTTTTGACGCTAATGGGAACTTGGTTGAACTAAGTGGAAACTTTTGTCTCCACTATCCAAATTGTTCGGTCCATAAATTACCAATAGTTAAGGGTCCTCGTTAAGCATTTTTCGTTTTTCACTTTCTTGATTGTATATTGGTTTGTTAATTTGTATATAAATGTTATCTTAATAAAAATAATGTTCTTCTAAATAAATAATAAAATCTTTAGTGTAGAAATAATCTTGAATTCCATTTAATTTAGGATGCTATATTTTATATCGCTCATACATAGTTATTAACCTTTTGTCATATGTTTGTTTATCTTATTTTAATTCAAGGTTTATAGGTCTTTTTTTTGTTGATGACAAAGGGGGAGAAGTTATTTAAAATAGTAGGCTTGGAGTAAGGGGAAGTTGTTGGTGTAAGGGGGAGTTATGGTATGATCGAAGTGGTAAGTATATTTTCTAAGGTTGTCATCATAAAAAAGGGGGAGAATGTTAGAAACTGGAGATAGTGGTTTTGATGACAACAACCTTTGTAACTTATTTTATTATAACTCATATACTAACACTATTTTCTAGATATATATGAATGTTGTTATGCATGATATATATAAGGTAGGTACTGATTATTGAAGACTGTACGGTATAAAGATCAAGAATGAAGAAATCAAGTTTGAAGACTCATGAGTATCAAGATCAAGATTTCTAGATAAGTGTCTAGTTTTGTTAAAACTTCATAATGGCATGGAAATCTTCATTCCAAATTTCATTTGGGATGGAACCCATTTCTACCTTCTTAGTGGCTTACAAACCCACGACAAGTAGCTTACAAACCTACGACAAGTGGCTTACAAACCCACGAACATCCTGGTTTTGTACAAGTTCTCGAGTCCTGATGTGATGAAATATTCTGCAGGAAGAAGCTTGCAAAACTACTTCAAAATAGTTTTTCAAAATGATTTTCAAAACTGCTTTTCAAAATGTTTTAGCCTTAAAAATTATCTTTTCAAATGATTTTCAAAAAGATGTTTTAGCCTTAAAATATTCTTTGTTTTTGTTTTTAAATAAACTCTTATTTAAACTTCGTTTGTTTTTAAACTATCTTCTGATTTTTAAAAATTCTTTTATAATATATATATATATATACTTGAGATTTAAAATCAAATTTACATATACATTCTAAAAATATATTTTTCTACTCTTCTTTATTTTAAATCATAGGAAAATTAGTTTATTTTACTCCAGAATCATTTCATCTTGTTTTCCTTTCAATACCATTTTCAAAACAAATTTTAAATTGTTTTTAACTAAGGGATGTCGACATCATGGGATACCCCATGTCGACATGGTGACCGTTAAATTCAAAAGTTTCAATTTTCAAAAGGAGTGTCTATTCGTTCAAATCTCTTCACGAATGGTTATGACTGTTACTGGTCAATAAATAGCCTTCGCAAACGAATTTTTTAACTAACTATTTTCTTATTTTCCTCACTCCTTCTTCTCCACAAAACCATATTCTAAAATTTTCATATTTTTAAGATCGTGCCGAAATTCTACCGGATTCTCAAGTGAATCAAATTAGAATCTCATTCTTGTTTGATTCTCTGCCCTCTCTCGAAGATCAATGTGCTATTCAGAGATATAGGATCAATTTGTAATCAAAAGTTTATCGAGTCTCTCTATAAGGTGTGGTTGTGCATGGAAATCAATTGGGTGATCTTGTGTCCCGTAAATCAAGAGAGTTTGCCCCGGACTCGAAGACAGGAGGGTACCTCAAGGCCTTTAGAAACTGAGGATTGTAATCTCGACATTGGTATAATAAAAATCTGTACGAGGTGTTTGCCTTGGTGCATGACTGGACGTAGGGTAACTCCGAACCAGTATAAAATCCATTGTGTTCTTTCCTTTTACTGCTTTTTATTTACTTTCTGCATCTGTGTTTGATTCTGTGATTGTTTTGTGATTAAGTTCTGCATTTGTTTATATCAAAAATTTTAAATTAGTCCATATAAGTCCCATTAAACACTATTCACCCCCCTCTAGTGTTAATTTAGCCTTAAGATCCTTAATCCGCCTCCCTTTCACCATATGCAGAAATCATATCTCAAACGGTGATGCCATTTCCCTTCTCTTTCGTCGATGGAGCAATCGACGAAATCGAAACGACGATCGATACACATGCTTCCCGATCTATCCCTACACAACTGGTACGGGATAACTCTTCAATACTGGGTACTTCTCGATCATCCTCTCGAAGCCCTCGTCAACGTGACGAATCAATCGACCCCCAAGATGATCGCTCTACCCAATGATAAACTTCAATCCTTTCTGTGTAGAGTATTAACGGGAATAGACGGTACCTCGATATCATATTTGACCCGACCACATACTCTAACACAGTCATATCACCATACTTCAAATCGGCGAACTCTCTAACCATCACTGACTTCAGAAAAAGGAGAAAAAGGAAGCATCAACTAACCAAATTACCTGTCGCATATCTCACATTGCGTCATAGTAAATATAATAATCAATACAGATATAAAACAACAGCGACAGTAATAACAATGTAAATTAATCATCAGAATAAAGGTCCACAAAGTCATACAACACCATAATAGAGTTTATACAATGGGAAAGTAAACTCAACTGGTACACTATCTCATAATAGCAAATCAACACCGTCAATGCTCCACAGTGTCACACAGTGGAAATATAATAACAAATGCACATATAAGTATAGATAACCGTCACCTCCTATCGATCCACCCGTATAACTCCATAATCATCAACTTGCTCTCAATCTACTCATTTAAGAGTACCCGAAATAATAAGAAGCAAAGCATAAAACCTCGAGTAAGATAGTGGTCTGGTGTGAGCGATATCAAATTTCAAAATACTATAAAACTCGATAATATACGAAACATAGGGTATATAAACCATACCTGACATGTCCCTACAACCACAGAGTCAGCACATAAACATAAGTAATATGCTACTCTATAACATCGTAAAAAGGGTATACCATACTCAATATCTGTCAGGGTGCCTAGGTATCTCCACTTATAGTCCCTACTCCATACTAGTTAAACTTTAGGTATCTAGGTATCTCCATCCATACCTACTCCGCACTAAGTCAAGTCATGGTATCTAGGTATCCCTACCACAATACCTACCTAGTGCGACATCCCTAAGGTGATAGGTGACTAGTGAGCAACCATAACAAACATAACATCCATCAAACAATACTAACTGTCACCCAATGTGCCAAATATATGATGACTCATATGACCCTCTGCAACTGTCAAGGACTAGTGAAAATCCAAATTCTCTGTCGTACTCATGTACAGACGGGTCTGTTTAAACCCCAGTATGCTACGACGGCCCAGTACTCTCCCGTACCTGCTTGACACTAGACCCCCTCAGGGAGGTCCTGGTTACACGACCATCGCTACCAGCCCTCAGGTATCACCCACATATAGTACCCCTACTCCGAGCATGACAGAAAACACTCTGAGTCATCAACGATCTCTACGTAGAAACACATCCATCGAGCCCTACTCACTCGATACAGGTTCGAACCCTACTAGCTCACTATAGTTTCTGGGCACGAGCCCTAACACTCAACCCAGTCCACTATCCCCAGTGTAACAACCCTAGTTTTGATGATTACCTGTAAATATTAAATTATAACGGTGGTTATAATTTAATATTGTGAAACAAAAATAAATTGGAGATTTAAATTGTTTATTTTAAATAAACAATGGTTTTTGGAAATAAATTGTAAAATTAAAGTTTTAAAAACTTTATCTTGGTTGTTTGTGAGAAGTAAGAGTGAAATATGATTTTTATTTAGTGAAATGCAATAATTCTTGTAATTATTGCCAAGTGCTTTTTATTGATTTTTAAAGGAAGTATTTGATTTTAAAAGGTGTTTATTATAAATAAAAAGATGAAATTTGATTTAAAAAATAAGTTTTGATCATAAAAATGATGGAAAATTGTTTGTTGTATTTTATTACATAAGAAAATTATTTTCGTGTAATTTTTAGAGTTAAAAATGGTGATTTATGTGAATATTAGTGTAAATTGGTTATTTATTTAAAAATAAGAGTTTTTGATATAAAAATGTTATTATTACTAAATTATCTTTTTATTTGTTGTAAAATGTTTTATTAAACATAGAAATATGTCTGTACAATATTAGTGTGTTAAAATCTTGTTAGAATATGTTGTTTGGTTAATAACATATGTGTATATTAGTATAATTAGAGACAATTAATTTCCTTAAGCTAATTAATTAATTTTTGTTTTGGGTTCAAGCACATCTATTAACATATCCAGTAAAGAAATAAGAGAACATCTCTTCTTCTCAAAGTTCCTTACGTACACATTTCTTCTTTTACAGTAAAAGCAAAAAACAAAGAAGAAAATTATTCCTCTTTTAAACCTAAGTCAAATTTCCAAGTTTCTTCAATAAATTGCTGATTTTTATCAATCTAAAGCTAATTTCAAATAGGTAATCAACTCCAAACAAAGAGTATTTCATCAAAATCTAGCTTTTGTGTTTTGGGTTGTCTGTAATCTCTTTTGTTTGCTTTGCATGTTTCTGTATTCTGATTTTACAGGCTGCTGAAGCTTCCTTTTGCCCAAAGCTAGCAAATTTCTTCAGTTAATTCAAGTTGCTCTTCAAAATTGCAAAGGTGAGTATCAAAACTCATATTTTCTAGCTTAGATTGAGATTTCAAGGTAAGAAATCTCAATTTTGTTTGTTGCATGTTCATTTGTGAATCGCTGTCAGTAAATTGAGCATATCTCTTTCGTTTTAAATCAGAATTTGATTTCTTTGAAGTTCTGGAAAGCATGACAAGAGTGTGATAACTTTCATGTTAAACACTTTCGAAAATTTTGAGTATGGGGAGTCGAAAAATTCAATTCAAACTCGCTGCCCTGTCACTGTAAAATTGTGACTTTCTGTGCTAAATGTTGTTGGTAATTTGAGCACATCTTTTCCCTTTGGTGTCCGAATTTGGCGATTCTTGATGTTCATGAAAGCTTTGATTATCTGCTACAATTTTCATGATTTCGGTGTTGTTAAATTTTGATGTTTACATTGTCGAAAGTTCATTATAGTGTCGCTGTTCCGAAACTAAAACGACAGCTGTAGTGAACTTCAGATCTGAAATTTGTTTTAGTCCTAACCTTTTCGTTTCTTATCGGAATTCGATAATTCTTAATGTTCTGGAAAGCATGGATTTTGTGATAAAAGTTTTATGTTTCGAGTTTTCTAAAATTTCAAAGTTATCTTAGTCAAAACTATGTTTGTTTGTTGCTGTCCCGAGAGCAAAACGACAGCAATAACAATCATTGGCCTGAGAATTGTATTAGCTTATTTTTGCTCTCATTCTTGTTCGATTTTGATGTTGTTTTTGTAATGTTTTAAGAGTTATGATGCCTATCAATAGGCTAGCTATATTTGAAGAATTTGAAATTCAAATTTAAATAGAATTTGAATTGATTTTGGGTTAAATTTGAATTGAATTCGTATTGAATTCAAATTATCGATCTTGAGTTATCTTTCTTGTTTTTCATTGTTTTCGAGCACGGTTTTCACTAAACCATTTTGAAGTGATTTTTGAAATAAATGGACATTTCAAATTATTATTATATAGTATTTTAAAATTATTTTTCTAATATAAAATCTATTTATTTCCTATAATTAAGGAATTTCAAATATTGGTTTTATTAATCTTTTCGGGAAAAAGTTTTAAAAGCTTGTTTTCTCTAGTAAACTATTTTAAATATAAAACACACACTTTTGCACTATTCGAACGTATGAGAAAGAGAATTAAATGATTTATTAAAACACGTGATATGGGACATGTGCGTTTACTATTTCAGTTAATTCCGGACTTGTACGATCGAAGCTATTTGAGATTATTGATTCTGAGATGTTTTGCCATTTTATGGCGTATTTTGAGTTTTATAATTCCTATTTATTGGAATTATTTAAGATGGTCAATTATTTTGAGATTTATGGTTTATGAGGAACCATCACAATGTTTTCACTTTTTGATGAGATGAGACAAGTTACGAGGCCATTAAATACTTATCGATGAGATGAGACCAGTATGGTGTCTCTTTATCACTCGCCAATGAGACGAGGCGAGATATGATTTTCTGAGTTTTATGATGTTCCTAGTGTGGCATCGACCAGCGGCTAGTAAACCGCTAAGTGCGAACGTGTAGTATGGGACACACGTTAACACTTTTTGGGTTCCTATCCGTGAGTTTGTGACACATTCACAATGCTTACCTAATAGAACTGCTTGGAGAGGTGTCAGCGACCTTGTCATGAGGACGAACTGCTTTGGGAGGTGTTAGCGACCTTGTTAGGGCTGACAAAACGACTTGGAGAGGTGTCAGCGACCTTTTCATGAGGACGAACTGCTTTAGGAGGTGTTAACGACCTTGTCAGAGGCTTCGGCCGTTTGGGTTTAGCATGTGCAGCATTGCTTCGGCATTGCAATTGGGGATCTGGCCAATCCGGGTTTTCTGAGTTTTTCTAAGTTTTCTGCTTTGTTGTGATTTCAATATTTTACGATGTCTTGTTACATCGATAACCTAGCGCTATATGAGATGTTATACATATGGTGATTTCATTTATGATGTTTTGAACTCTTATTGAGTTCTTTGAAATATGAGATATCATTTAGATTTCGCCGATGATATGAGGCGAATATGATATTTAGATGGATTTTATCTTTAGAATCTCATTCTCGATGGCTTATATACTTAAGTGTTATTATGTCACTTAAGTTTTGGCTATACTCTTATTAACTCTTCTTCTTATTAAGACGAGTAATCATCCTTTTCTTATGATGGTAATATAATGCTTATGGGTATGGTATCTCTTGTGTTAGAGTATACCCTATCTTTCCTATGTTTTACCTTATCTATTATTGTTATTCACTGATTTGTTTAGTTAGACTGACCCGTGTGTTTTACACTCGGGTCAGACCGAGTATGTTTCAGGTTAAGCATTTCTTTTGGATATAGCTATTACATGATGCTTCTACATGGATGTTGGGTTATCTTCTTAAGATGTTATTGTCCTTATGAGTTGTATTGTATATTTTTTTGACTCATGTATATAGAGTGGTCGTCATACCACTTTAATGTATCATTGGTATTGTATTAAGATGTATCATTGTATATGCGAGTGTATTTATATTTATATATATATATATCTGTTGCCGTTCTGTGATGAGTTATTCATTTAGTTATGGTATTTTGTTCTGATAGATCCATTAGCCACCTATAGTTTGTATTAAGTATTTATTGGATATGTCGATCCACTTGAGTAGAAAAAAAGAAAAAAAGATAGCGATTGTCGACGTATTCAATAGATATTTAAGACAAGGCTATAGATGTCGCCCTTAACCAGCCCTATTCTCCGCATTAGCAGACAGGATTACTATGTAATTCTTTTTGTTAATGTGGGTGTCACGTATCGAAATTTTCGACTTTCGAAAATTCGACATCGATACTCACTTTATCGACTGCCGAGCAATCGAGTGCCGGAAACTCCAATAGTGAGGGTTTTAAGAAAAAGAAAAAGAGAAGAAGAAGAAGATAGAAGGAAGAAGAGAAGAACAACAACAGAACAACATCAGAATAGAAAACAATATCAGAATCTTACACATCGCAGCGGAACAATATATAATAGATAATCACTAGTCTTTTAAAACAAAGAACTATATCAGTTTTTTTATACATACATCAATCAGAGTCAATATACAACTCAATACAACACAGCACATCAATGGACAGTTATATAAACTTGTCCTCATACAGAATACACAGCGGAATAAATACTATCAGATACAAATACTACGTCTCGTCATCCAGCTTATCTCCAAAGCTCCAGAATATCCAGAATATCCTGATAATCTAACTCTAGGCTGCCCGTGTGGAATTTGGTGGGCACCCAGAGTTTAGAAGGGAAACAATAAACTCCGAGTCAGTCATGGTGACTGGTGTGAGATCGTAAAACAGTTTATCTTTAAAATAAATAGCAGAGAATTTTAAAGTCAATTCGCAATGTTTTTGGAAAATGAAACTACCATAAGACCTCCCGCCACACACACAATGCAAACGCAGACTTGGAGGAGATTTCTTCTTATGATAGTCAAAGATGCTTACTACGCGAAAATCAAATTCTTTTTGATATTATTATTAGTGCATAGTGTAGAAAATATTTCGAAAGTAGAATATAAATCTTAGCCAGCATAGGTACCATTATAGTATGCTTGCTATAGCTACCATATTAAATGGCAGGTTCTACAACTAAAACCGTACAAGGCTCGTATTGTTTCTTTGGATTTCCAACAAATGGTCAGGCTAAGGAACTTCCTTTTCCACGATGGGTACGTCCCTGGAATAGACGACCCGAGAAATAACCTAACATTACGGTTAGATCTCTGCCAACACAAGGCCGGGTTACCTCTGCAAAAGTAGGTAACTACTGACACGCGTATGCCATCCCCCGATCGTAACCGATCTTCCCGAGGATCCCCGATTTCCAACAAACCACATAGATAAAAATGCAGCAACCACATAGGTTAAGTATCTGGGCTCCATACCATGATACCACCTCTATCCAGAAGGAATGACATACACTAAGGGGCGCTACTCCCTAGAACCTTGCCGCATTCTTCCTGTTTCGACCATTTCCGGGGTGTGAGGCTCGATGAAGTCTCGTCCACAAAGCTACGCTTTCTCAAAAAAAGCCCTGCTTCGGGTCAAACAAAATGATCAACCTATGATCACAAAGATATAAGATCAAACAAATGATCATATCACAAATGACCAAACACTGATCATTTCACAGCAACACTCAGTATGCCACGTTACCAAATTGGGATATATCGCTGATAAATTTCAACTACATAACCTCTGAGCTCGTACGTCTCAGGGAAGGGTGTTAAGCTAAGAGAATAAATTCTCCGCCACCAACAGAAATGTATTTGAAAGAAATCAGCTTTATATCTCAAATTGTAACGTCAGACATACAATCCATACAAGTCTGTTCCGGGATCGAACAGAACCGAAGGCACTTCTCACGAAGCCCTTGCATATCCGGATAAATTTCTAATCACGTCCGGACTTCCCGTCACTAAGGGTGATAAAACCTCTAAATCGAAGATCAGTCGATGTAGAGTAACTCGACGGTAATCCTTCCGTTTTCAAAAATATCCGGTCTTCAACACCGGTCTTCGAATGCAATTCATAACGACGTATCACATATTCGGAATGGTTATACGACCCCATGGTCCTTTCCCGGCTAACCCGAATAGTGAGCGATTATTCAAAAACAAAGTGTGGCATTCAAATTCATCCAATTCACAACAAATACCTATCTAAAGGTAATTATTGATAGTCGGTTATTTAACTATCAATAAAGATGCGCAACATCATCAGATTCCAAATAATTTTCCAAATTATTTCATCTTCCAAAATATCTTTACTAGATATATAATTTCCACTTCAATCATTTGAAAACAATTTTCAAATCAATTTCCACATTTCATTTTATCTTTGAAGATAAAATCTCAAAACAGTTCATTTCATATTGGAAAAGCATTTCCATACTTATTTAAAATAAGTATTTCACAAATCTATTTATTTTCAACATTTGAAAATATTCGATATACTTAAATCAAAATTTAAGTATAAATTCATTCTTTAAGGAAATCATTTATTTTAACAACATCTTTTTGAGTCAAAACGAACGTTACGTAAAACATCGTTACGACGACTCAAAATCACTAGTATAGGGATTCGAAATTTAGATAGATATATATAAATCCCAATACTACATCAAAACATTTCCTTTCGGAAATCATTTACTATAACAACAGTGTTATAGTCCATCATTTCCTTATTCCTCGAAAACGTCTATTTCAACAATAAATGTTGAAATCTATGATTTCGATAGTTAATACATTTTAAAACATCCTTTAAAACAATTACTTCATTTTTAATGTCACTTTCCCAAAACAATATCCATTTTACTTAACAATATATTCACTGTCCAAAATCGTGAATATACTTCACTAACCACATTTCAATAATTTCTACACATTTTTATTTCAATAATTATCCACTATCCAAAATCGCGGATATATCTCCTTTATTAAACTTCTATGTTTAACTTATCAATTTCAATTGATTTTTGGATTTATAAAACAGCGTTTATAAATCACGTTCATACTTCATAACAATTTCAACTTGCCAAATCATTTTTACTAGCCAATTCTATTCATATTCCATCTAAGTGCAACAATCTAATTTATAAGTTTATTACTTATAAATCTTTTATTCTACACATCTATTCAATTTATACTTCACAATTTATAAATTTCATATCACTTACAAAATTTTATTTCGTCTTGTTCTAACACTTACAAAGCTCGTTTAAAATTCCAATGTTTTAGATTTATAAATATCGACTTTTTAAATCCTTTAAATAGACCGTTTATAATACTGTGAAAAACTCAATTTAAACCCTTTTTTTTTAATAAATCAACTATTTATTCAAAAATGACACTTGGGTTATATTTCACAAAAATTATAACTTTTATGACTTTAAAATCTGAACGTTTATTTATTTAAAATAAATCACTTCAAAAATTTAATAAAACGTTTATTTTCAAAAATCACTTAAAAAAAAAACCTTTTAAAGTAAAAGTCGTTATTTTTACATTTCAAAACTGAATCCGATGATGCAACAACACCAATCAGTCCATCACAACAGTCAATATCATATATCAATATGATAACAGAATATATATCAATATCTGTAAATAAGTAAATACAGTTGAGGAATCCAGTTGGATCCCTCCAACCTGTTTCCCTGCATCCAAAGATGTTAGCACAATACCAATTCCGCTCCAGTACGGAATTATCGCGGTATATGGGTTTTATAAAAATAATCCGCTTACTAACGGCGCAATAGGGTCTCATCCGCTATACGAGGCGGGAAATCAATCAATCCAATATATACATATGCCAATATGTATATATTGCTATATATAGATATATATCCTACTATATCTAATATCACATCCAATAGCAATCATCAAATCAATAACTGTAAAAATTCCATATTCAATTTGAGTGAGAAGATCTCACCTTGATTTCAATTCCGTTCCAGCGTTTATTTTCGAATAAAATTAAACACGCGTTTAATTTTACCCGAAATCCTCCCTAACTCCAAACGACTCCAAATCAGTTGCATCGTGTAGTGTTCGTCAAGACGGTTCCAACGCACTTCGTTTCATCATTTTCCGATCTCGCAGCAAAAAGTTACGCTATTACAAAGTTATACGAATTTTAATATAATTAATTTTACATTTTTATTTTTCTAACCCCAAATCAAATCTGCCGTTGATTTTAGTTGCCTCCATCAGGCCCGTTCGCCACTTTCATCTCCAGGTGATGTTCGAACGTAAGAAACCCATGGCTCGTTCGATTCTTTTGATCGCCGCACTCACAAACGACGACGAGAAGATGATCAGATACTCCCTCATCGAAGCCCAACGTCGACTCCATCACCGCCATTAACCACGTGCAGCTCGGCCCTTCATCCTGCTCGAGAAACACGATTGAACATCTCGCCTTTGAAACGAAATTTCCACCGATCCACCGCCTTGATCGCGATCATAACCGGTCGATTACTAGATCTCAACAATATCTACGATTGTCCAGTTAAAAGTTTATTGAATTGGTTAGTGGATTGCAAGAAATTTGAGGGGGAACGTGGGAGCTTTCTGGCCATAGAAAACAATGGTGGCGGCTGAAGCATTTAGAAGCCCTAGCTCAGTCTTTTTATTGCAAAATGAAGAATATAGGTCCTTATATAGAAAATAACGAAAAACACTATTCACTCCAAAATTTCCGAACTCCAAATCGAGCGTGTCGGCTGACGTTTCTAAGGTTTACCCCATGTTCCGAACACAATGGAACGGGTTTCGGAAGCTAATTCGATCGTATGTGCGAGATATGCAATAAAACGATCAATTTAAATTAAACCGATTTAAATCGATTTCGAGGCGTTTTGGCTTGCCCCGGACAAACGGTAAATCCAAAAATCACGAAATTCGAAATCTTACAATAATATCACATTACGGATCCGATGAAACTAGTTTCGTCGAAATCCGAGACTTTTTGAAAAATGACTATTTTAATTCGACGATTTAAAATTAAAACGATATCGATGCGTTTCGAGTTGCCACGGTCAAACGACAACTCCGATGGATATGAAAATTGAAATCCGATAATAACTAACTATTACGGATCCAATGGAACTGGTCTCGTTCAATTTTGAGACTGTTCGAAAATTGGCTATTATTACAGTCGATAATTAAATATTAAAATATTCGATTTTCACAATTTAACTCCAAATTCAATTTTAAAAGTTCTATAACCTTTCTATAACTCCAGTATGATTAAATAAAATTTTACAAATCATTTTCAATCATTTTAAACTCGTTTTTCAATTATCTCTGGAATTTCACTATTAATTTATCGATTTAATTATCAAATTAAATCCAATATTCGAAAAATAAATCATTCGACTTCTAAATTCCATAAATTTAATATTTAAAATCAATTAAATATTCAATTTTTAATTATCCAAAATTCTGGGTCGTTACAGTGGGTCTCGGGGTGGTGCGTCATAGCTTGGTATCAGAGCTGAGTTCAGAACAAAATATGATAAACACAAAACATAACATATATTATGGTACATCAAAGTACCATATAAGTGTTACATTTTCCCTAATCACCGTGTCCTTAACCTTTTCGAGTCCTTTGGGGTATATATAAGTTGGGAATATGTCTAGGAATACATTTTATTCCATAGTATTCCATAATTGAATTAATAATATCTTACCCTATGAGTAATCCTCGTCGTGACCGCTCTATTCGAGTTTTCTTCAATACAGATGCTTTACCCTCATTCGTATCGAAGGAGTTTGTTGAAGTTATATCATTGGATGTTTCTTGTCTTGTTACTTCTTTGAGGATTGTGAATCCTATTTAGGGGATCAACCAGTACTTGGCATGTTGTGTGAGAATATTGAGGGTGTTCCATGTAATTTTCTTTTCGTGCGAATTTGTACGTTATTTGCTCTCTTGGGTTTGATGTGAATTTGGGGATGAATTGGCTTGCATGTTATCAAGCCCAAATCCTATGTTTTGAAAGGATCCTATATCTTAGGTATCCTAATTCGGCTGATCTATTGTAACTTGTTCTTCGGAATGTAGATGGTTATTTCGAAGTATCTTTAATCGCTCTTGAGTCTCGAGATGATGATGAAGTATCTCGAATTCCTGTTGTTTGTGATTCTACCGATGTATTTGAGTCTGTTATGGGTTTGCCACCCAAATGGGCAATGGAGTTCTGTATTGATCTTATTCTTGGTTCTTAGCCTGTTAGTCGTTCTCCCACGAGGATGTTCACTAAGGAAATGAGTAAAGCAATAAAATTTAAATTGCAATTCGTTCTCATTGAAGATAAACTTATAAGAATAATTGGATTATTTTTTTAGGATAAGCTAAGAGTGTTTTGTAAAAATTAAATAAGAGGCATGTTTATCATTTAGAAAATGATTTTGTGTTAGATTGTCCATCGTGTGCTTTAAGAATTCTAGTCGATGTGCTCGATCAACGTTATCGATAAGAATTTCCTAAATGCTATGATGAGATAATTAGACACGATAAAAGTGAGTTGTAATAAGTAAAAGTATGAAAATAAATTAAAATGAATTTGAACATTAATCTTTTTAAATGGAAAATGCAGCCATTGAACCATAGTGAGTGTGAGATATAAGTGGCGAGGCAGTTTTGATCGTTGGCCAACTCTGCAACCAATAGATGGCGTTTTTCACTATAAACCAATGGCGAGGCAATGCCATTACATTATTCGAAATTTGTGAAATTGAATATGATTATGTTTTAATTGGTTGTATAAGTACATCATATTGGAATTTAAATAGAGATATCATATGATAATTTAAGTAAATAACGTAAATTAATCCTAATTAAGGAGATGTCTTAACTGGAAATCATGTAATGCTTTGATTAATTAAATGATGTATTCAAAATAAAATAATACATTGGTTAGAGAAAATTGAGATATCAATTAAACATTTTGTACAAAGCTATAAATGACGACTTTAAAAATTAGTTTTGGTATTCGGTTGTTTAAATAATAATAGAGGATAAGATTTAAAACTATATCTTGAGGGGAATTAATGAAATGCTAATTTTAGATTTTTAGCATGAATTTGTGAACAAGTTTGTTTTAAACTTTGATGGTATTAAAACTTGTTGAAATGAAATTTTAGAATTCTTTTGAAAACAAGGTTGAGTTAATTATCAACTTTAATTAATTTTATATTGACAAAAATATGGAAATTTATTTGAGACAAGAGAAAATATGAATTTAAATGGTTTACTTATTATAAAAGGCTAAAGTAAAGAAGGTAATGTATAATAAATAAATAGTCGTGAGATACAATCCTTTAAAATTGTGAGAACAATTTTAAAATTTATATTTAAATCCAAAATTTATTTTGGATGAATGATTCTCTCTTATTAATTGAAAAGATTAGTTATCTCTTTCAAAATGAGTCTTTTAAATTAATTGTTTGAAAAGTTGATTTAGTGAGTTAATGAGAATATTTCCAAGTAGTGAATAGTTTCTTTTAAAAAGATAATTACTTGAAGTTAATTATAAAATTTGAATGACTTAGCTTTCAGAAAGGATGATCTTGAATAAATGATTTCACATAAAGAGCATGTTTTGAAAATGTAATTTAAATTTGGAAAGGTTTGAAAATTCAAAATTTAAAATTTGAGTTAAAAGCTGAAATTTTATTTGAAAAAGTGTTGTACTAAAACAACATTAACTTGAGATTCATAACTCCAAATGAGCTCAATATTTTTGCAAATGAAATAGCTTTCAGTAAGCTATAAATTTTCTTTTTACCACTTTAAAAGATTTTGCTTTTTACCAAGTCTAAAATGGGTTTGAAAGTGGATAGACATTTCTGTCTTATTATGAAATTTTCAAGATTTAAGCTGAAAGTAAATTTAGCATAACTTTCAAACCTAAATCCGATTTTGATGATCTTTATATTGCTGGAAAGCACAGACTTAGTGGAACAACTTTCATTTTATAATTTTCTTCAGATTTTGTTGTTTTGTTTGTCAAAACTTGTCTTCTTTACAATAGGTCTGAAATGAAAAAAATGATCTATTTCCTTTAATAGTGAAATGTAATGCTTCTTATTTATGAATATGAACTAATATCATATAATTGAGTTAAGTACAGGTGAAAGAGGATAGTTGGACTATATTTTGAGCAAAAAGATTATATTTATAATCGAGCAAACTCGCTTTAAAATGCTAAAAAGAAAGGTATGGATTCAGATTAAGTTTTCAAGTATTAAATTGTTGATATATGTTGTGTTCTGACCTAATGGTCGATGTATATTATATAAATCATTTATGTAATATTGCAAACAACCCTCCGTGCAAAGGAGACTCCGTCGATTTTTCCAGAAATTTCTAACACTTAGAAAAATTTGAGAAACGAATTTGAAAAAGTGGAAATTAGCCACAAGGGCCTCTTTAGCTAGTGCAATTAGTTTCTAGGACGCACAACTGAAATAATTACTTTTAAGGACAAAATGCAAAATAATTAGTTTCTAAGGCCTAAAAACCTATGAAATTATGTCATTGAAAGTAATTGGAATGCTGACTTTGTCCTTAAAAGTAATTATTTTGCTGACTTTGGCCTTGAAATTAATTTCTATGGATGTGTGTCCTAGAAACTAATTGGACTGCAAAGTTTGTCCTTCTAATGAAATGCCCCTTTGAAAAATTTATGTGTTACTAATTAAAGTATGTTTATGGAAGAATTAGAGAATAAACAACTCAAAAATTTTATTTACTCTAAATAAAGAGTATTGAATTTAAATTAAAATCTAAGTAAGAAGCTTTGGGAAATTTTCAAGTGTTGAAAATTGAGAATTTAATTTTGAAGATAATGGGTTTAAAAACTCTAAAATTATTTGATTAGTAAAAGAGAGTATAAAAATATATTTCTTTTGTTAACTTGCCTTTATGCAATTATTTTACAACTTGCATTTATGCAGTCGTATGAGTTAGGTGGTATTTGGAGAAACCACCTACTTCTTATTGGGTTTTCTTTCCGTAATTGTTGTCAATCTAATATCGGCATGACTCCCTTCGTAGTGTTATATGGAAAGTTGTATCGATTATCATCTTGTGGGTTGGAGTCCGAGATAAAGTTGTGACTAAATCCCGACTCTATTCGTGAAGCTTCCGAGGAATCGATCTCACCCGATTTATCTATTGTGTAGCCTCCAATTCGTGTTCTTGCTTCAAAGGTGTAATGCCTTCGAAATAAGAATATTCTGCTCGTAAAAATTCAATGGTCCACTAATCCTAATAACTACACTTGGGAAACCATAGAATATATTGAGCTATCTTTTCCGAGTTTTCTGTTTGCTTGTGTCGAGGGTGAGAAATTTAAACTCTATCTTATCTATCTTCCTTTGCTTGATGAAATAATTGTGTTGAATACAAACACTTCTTTAGAAATTGCGAGGACGTAATTTTTATAAGGGGGGGAGTCTGTAACAACCCTGGTTTTGATGATCACCTGTAAATATTAAATTATAACGGTGGTTATAATTTAATATTGTGAAACAAAAATAAATTGGAGATTTAAATTGTTTATTTTAAATAAATAATGGATTTTGGAAATAAACTGTGAAATTAAAGTTTTAAAAACTTTATCTTGGTTGTTTGTGAGAAGTATGAGTGAAATATGATTTTTATTTAGTGAAATGCAATAACTCTTGTAATTATTGCCAAGTGCTTCTTTTATTGATTTTTAAAAGAAGTATTTGATTTTAAAAGGTGTTTATTATAAATAAAAAGATGAAATTTGATTTAAAAAGTAAGTTTTGATCACAAAAATGATGGAAAATTGTTTGTTGTATTTTATTACATAAGAAAATTATTTTCGTGTAATTTTTAGAGTTAAAAATGGTGATTTATGTGAATATTAGTGTAAATTGGTTATTTATTTAAATATAAGAGTTTTTGAAATAAAAATGTTTTTATTACTAAATTATCTTTTTATTTGTTGTAAAATGTTTTATTAAACATAGAAATATGTCTGTACAATTTTAGTGTGTTAAAATCTTGTTACAATATGTTGTTTGGTTAATAACATATGTGTATATTAGTATAATTAGAGATAATTAATTTCCTTAAGCTAATTAATTAATTTTTGTAAATTTTTGTTTTGGGTTCTAGCCCATCTATTAACATAACCAGTAAAGAAATAAGAGAACATCTCTTCTTCTCAAAGTTCCATACGTACACATTTCTTCTTTTATAGTAAAAGCAAAAACAAAGAAGAAAATTATTCCTCTTTTAAACCTAAGCCAAATCTCCAAGTTTCTTCAATAAATTGCTGATTTTTATCAATCTAAAGCTAATTTCAAACAGGTAATCAACTCCAAACAAAGAGTATTTCATCAAAATCAAGCTTTTGTGTTTTGGGTTGTCTGTAATCTCTTTTGTTTGCTTTGCATGTTTCCGTATTCTGATTTTACAGGCTGTTGAAGCTTCCTCTTGCCCAAAGCTAGCAAATTTTTTCAGTTAATTCAAGTTGCTCTTCAAAATTGCAAAGGTGAGTATCAAAACTCACATTTTCTAGCTTAGATTGAGATTTTAAGGTAAGAAATCTCAATTTTGTTTGTTGCATGTTCATTTGTGAATCGCTGTCAGTAAATCGAGCATATCTTTTTCGTTATAATTCGGAATTTGATTTTCTTTGAAGTTATGGAAATCTTGAAAAGAGTGTGATAACTTTCATGTTAAACACTTTCGAAACTTTTGAGCATAGAGGGTCGAAAAACGCAATTCAAACTCGCTGCCCTGTCACTGTAAAATCGTGACTTACTGTGCTAAATGTTGTTGGTAATTTGAGCATATCTTTTTCGTTTGTGTCCGAATTTGGCGATTCTTGATGTTCCTGAAAGCTTTGATTATCTGTTACAACTTTAATGTTTTGGATTTTGTTAAATTTTGATGTTTACATGGTCGAAAGTTCATTCTACTCACTGTCCCGAAACTAAAACGACAGCTGTTGTGAACTTCAGATCTGAAATTTGTTTTAGTCATAACTTTTTCGTTCCTTATCGTAATTGGATAATTCTCGATGTTCTGGAAAGCATGGACTTTGTGCTAAATTTTTTATGTTTTGTGTTTTTTGAAATTTCAAAGTTAGCTTGGTCAAAACTATGTTTGTTTTTTGCTATTCCGAGAGCAAAAGGACAACAATAACAATCATTGACCTGAGAATTGTATTAGCTTATTTTTGCTCTAACTTGTTCGATTTTGTTGTTGTTTTTATGATATTTTGAGAGCTATGATGCCTATCAATAGGCTAGATATATTTTAAGAATTTGAAATTCAAATTTAAATAGAATTTGAATTGATTTTGGATTAAATTTGAATTGAATTCGTATTGAATTCGAATTATCGGTCTTAAGTTATCTTTCTTGTTTTTCATTGTTTTCGAGCACGGTTTTCACCAAACCATTTTGAAGTGATTTTTGAAATAAATGGACATTTCAAATTATTATTATATAGTATTTTAAAATTATTTTTCTAATATCAAATCTATTTATTTCCTATAATAAAGGAATTTCAAATATTGGTTTTATTAATCTTTTCGGGAAAAAGTTTTAAAAGCTTGTTTTCTCTAGTAAACTATTTTAAATATAAAACACACACTTTTGCACTATTCGAACGTATGAGAAAGAGAATTAAATGATTTAGTAAAACACGTGGTATGGGACATGTGTGTTTACTATTTCGGTTAATTCCGGATTTGTACGATCGAAGCTATTTGAGATTATTGATTCTGAGATGTTTTGCCATTTTATGGCGTATTTTGAGTTTTATAATTCCTATTTATTGGAATTATTTAAGATGGCCAATTATTTGGCAAGTATTATGGTTTGAGATCTTCTATGTAGGAGTATGGTCGATGTGAACCATCACGCTGTTTTATTTACTTGCCAATGATATAAGGCACGTCTTGAGTATATGATTTCATATTTTGAGATTTATGGTTTATGAGGAACCATCACGATGTTTTCACTTGTCGATGAGATGAGACAAGTTACGATGCCATTAAATACTTGTCGATGTGATGAGACGAGGCGAGATATGATTTTCTGAGTTTTATAATGTTCCTAGTGTGGCATCGACTAGCGGCTAGTAAACCGCTAAGTGCGAACGTGTAGTATGGGACACACATTAACACTTTTCGGGTTCCTATCTGTGAGTTTGTGACACATTCACAATGTTTACCTAATAGAACTGCTTGGAGAGGTGTCAGCGACCTTGTCATGAGGACGAACTGCTTTGGGAGGTTTTAGCGACCTTGTTAGGGCTGACAAAACGGCTTGGAGAGGTGTCAGCGACCTTGTCATGAGGACGAACTGCTTTAGGAGGTGTTAGCGACCTTGTCAGAGGCTTCAGCCGTCTGAGTTTAGCACGTGCAACATTGCTTCGGCATTGCAATCGGGGATCTGGCCAATCTGGGTTTTCTGAGTTTTTCTAAGTTTTCTGCTTTGTTGTGATTTCAATATTTTACGATGTCTTGTTACATTGATAACCTAGCGCTATATGAGATGTTATACATATAGTGATTTCATTTATGATGTTTTGAATTCTTATTGAGTCCTTTGAAATATGAGATATCATTTAGATTTCGCCGATGATATGAGGCGAATATGATATTTAGATGGATTTTATCTTTAGAATCTCATTCTCGATGGCTCATATACTTAAGTGTTATTATGTCACTTAAGTTATGGCTATACTCTTATTACCTCTTATTCTTATTAAGAGGAGTAATCATCCTTTCCTTATGATGGTAATATAATGCTTATGGGTATGGTATCTCTTGTATTAGAGTATACCCTATCTTTCCTATGTTTTACCTTATCTATTATTGTTATTCACTGATTTGTTTAGCTAGACTGACCCATGTGTTTTACACTCGGGTCAGACCGAGTATGTTTCAGGTTAAGCATTTCTTTTGGATATAGCTATTAGATGCTTTCGCATGGATGTTGGGTTATCTTCTTAAGATGTTATTGTCCTTATGAGTTGTATTGTATATTCTTTTGAATCATGTATATAGAGTGGTGGTCATACCACTTTGATGCATCATTGGTATTGTATTAAGATGTATCATTGTATATGCGAGTGTATATATATATATATATCTGTTATTGTTCTGTGATGAGTTATTCATTTAGTTATGGTATTTTGTTCTGATAGATCCGTTAGCCACCTATAGTTTTGTATTAAGTATTTATTGAATATGTCGATCCACTTGAGTAGAAAAAAAAAGAAAAAAGGATAGGAATTGTCGACGTATTCAATAGATATTTAAGATAAGGCTATAGATGGTTGCCCTAAACCAGCCATATTCTCTGCATTAGCAGACATTATTACTATGTAATTCTCTTTGTTAATGTGGGTCTCGGGGTGGGGCGTCACAGCTTGAGCCTCACTCCAATCCGAACTGCCATCCTCAATCCTGCTCTCTGTCTGAGCTCTCGATTGAAGAACCCTACTGTCATGCCATCCGAAGCCCGAGGTACAGCATGATCCATACAGTCCTGATACTATCATCCCGAAACCTGCTCCATACATCATCGAGTCACTATCCGCAATATCAGACTGCCAGGTCGAAGCACCACATCCCCGCCTCACCATCAAAATCACCAGGTCGAAGCACCACATCACTGCCTCACCATCAATATCACTCGTCGTAGGTTAATAACATCCAATCTCTAAACCGGTCGCACGAACAAACCATCACGTCGTGCACCATGATATCTCATCAACATCCAACCTACATATCGGCCAAATTGCCAATCGACAACAGTGGTGGACATTGATCACTCTACTATGGTCTATACCATCCACTTTGGCCTTGTACTTAACCGAACGGTTAAGTACAGACCAAACAGAAACGTCCGGCAGCCACCCTGAAACCCAAATCGGCATCTACTATGGTCAATCACTGCTAATCGGCATTTTCAACCAAAACAACCAAATAACAAACAAGCCAAACAATCAAACATACATCCAAACATCCGTACATCTAAACATCCACACATCCATCCAAAACAATACATACAACATAAAAAATCGATCCAATCAATTAATGGGAAATAACATCAATAATAGACCTAATCTAATAATTCACTAACTATGGCACGATGATGGAAAATACACGATATTCTTTATAAATCATTTTAAAATAATTATATATTCTTTTATAAAAATATAGATGCTGTATAATAATAATATCACGTTTAAAAACCAAAAATCATTCCCGAACGTTAATATAACACTAAATAATCAACCATAGTAAAGTGAGAGACAATATCACTAACCTCAGCCAAATCTGTCCAAACCAGTGCCAAAACGTAGATTTTGCCAATACGATCCCTGAAACGACCCAACTTCCTACTACCGGAAAGTTGCATCATTCTTAAGAAAGAAAGGGGTGAGAAATAGAAAAGATAAAGAAGAAAGAAGAAACAACATCAGAATCTCAACAGCGGAACAAATAAATATAATATATCACATAAGAGAATACATAGTATACAATATCAATCAGAGTTACACAGAATATACATCACATAATAGACAGTTATAAACATCTGTCTAGTTATTACAACTCGATACATCTCAATACAACACAGAGACACAACACAGCGGAAACACAGATAACACTAACACAGCGGAACCAATATATAACTATATCGCTGAAGCCTCCTGCTCCATTGCTCCTCCACAAATCGTCAAAGCTAAACCTGAATCCCTTGGCTACCCGTAAAAATTTGGGTACCCGAGAGTTTAGGAAAAACAGAAATAAACTTCGGGTCAGACATGGGTCTGGTATGAGTAACAGGTTAAAGTTGCTTAACTTTGAAAATCCTTTGAAAACAAAGGGTATCACGTAAGACTTCCCACACATAAACATGGAAAAGTTTTTACCTTACGCTAACCAAACATTTGATAGGAAATCCAGTTATATTATAATAGTGTCTAGGGTTTTCAAGTAAATATGAAATAGCTGAAATTGTTACATGATTAAATTCCATCATACTAGCCACAAAGTGGGTAATACAATCAAAACCGTAAGGTCACGTAGGGAAAATGGGTTTCCATCAATGGCAGGGCTACTGGGGTACCGCTCGTCACAGTACGTGGCCTAGATCACCGTACCGAGAACCCACCCTAAGTTCCCTGCAATACAAGGCCGGAACCATTCCTTACTGAACAGTTCCAAACAAGACAACCCCAGCAGTTGTGGCCACAACTGCCCACACAGCCGAATATAAAGGGACATCTAGACAGGGGAAAATCTCGCTCTCAAGTGGGTGCTACCCACGAAGCCTTGCTGCACCTCCCCTGTTTTAGCCATTCCCGGTTGATGAGGCTTGAGGTCACGATTACCTTAACAGAACTTATCACTTAGAATGCTCATCGTCCACCTGACGATGTGCTGAAAGCATTCAATCCATACAAGTTCGTTCCGGGTTCGAACGAAACCGAAGGCATTATCTCGTTACACTCATTTTGGAATCACCCTCAGAGTTAACGATGATAACCCTTGCACTCTGAATCTTCGTCTTCACTTGAGATTCACGACCTATCGTTAATTTGGATCGATGTGGTATTCGGGTCTCCAGACCTAGAATCCCGGCATACGGAAACCCGATCCCGGTCTCATCGAAATCCAAACCGTATCTTTTAAGGCCAAGTTGTTTTAAAGTTAAAACAGTTCATTTCAATTATCTATATACACACAGATAGATAAATCACAATATAACAATGGATAATCAGATCATCATCATAAATAGATAATCCATATCACCAACTCAAACAGATAATCAATAACATCATACTTAAACAAGCATCCATATAACATATATATTATTCATCTCATATCTGAGATCACAATCAATCAAGGAAATCAATATCATCCATCATAAGCAACGATTAAAAATCACACCATTTATAATTAATTTAAAATGAATTAAATTAATTACTTATCTCTAATTAATTCAAAGTAAATTAAATTAATTATTTCATCCTTATAAATCTTGCTTACATAACCATTAATTAATTACAATCAATTAATTAATCATTCTCAAATTTCCTTTTTAATTAACCATCCTGGATTAATTATCCTTCAATTACATTCAAGTAATTATTCTTAATTAATTTCACAAATTAATTATCCATAACCAAATATAGTAATTAACCTTTAATTACTTCTTTTATTAATTAACTATAATTAATTACATTAATCCTTAATTAATTATATTAATTAATTACTCAAACACTTATTACTGATTAATTTATCTTAATGAATCAATCCTTTAATTATATCATTAATTGTATAATTTAATGATCCTTATTTACAATTTAATTAATTATTCTACTTAAATTAATTACATTAAGAATTTAATCTTTACACAAACCACATTTATTAATCACTCTTAATTAATCCCATTTCAGTAATTAACTACCCTTAATTACTTCATCAAATAAATTAATTACTCCTTAATTAATTATCTTAATTAATCCCTTGATTAATTATACAAAGTAATTCAATCCAAATTACTTTCATTTTTAAATCCTCTTTAATTAATTACATATAGTAATTACCATTAATTACTTCATTAAGTAATTTCACTTCATTAATTACATTTAAGTAATTATACTCATCAAACCATTCCATGATTAATTTAAATTAATTAAACTAAATTAATTAACTTAAATAAATCAAATTAAACTCGATTAATTACATTAAGCAATTGATCCTTTAATTACTTTCATTCAGTAAATATACTTAAACATTTTTAATAATTTATTATCTTTAATTAACCAATCTAATTATTTAATAAAATTTATCACATTGATTATTTATTAAATAAATCTTAAGTAAATGACCTTCATTTACTACTAAAAATCCCTTAATTCCTTTTCTTAAGAAATTTAACTTAGATAAATCAATATTACTTACAAGTTAATTTATTCTTAATAACCAATTTATTAACCACTAATTATTTAATTAATTAAAGTTATAACTGTAACTTAATTAACCTTTAATTACTTGATTAATTAATCTTTAATCATAAATTTAAAATCTATCTTATTTAATTAACCAATTAAATCTTAAATCATTTAAACTAAATTACTTTAAGATCAATAACTTATCCCATTCATTTTTAATTACCAGAATCATCTATATTTAACATCTCATCTTAATTTACATTTAATTTATACCACTAAATTAAGTTTAAATTACATAAAATAGTTTTAGCTTAACAATTTTAAGTTAACTAAATTACATAACTTATTAAATCAATGTTTAAGGAATTCATTTACACTTGGATTTTATTTTAAGAAAAGTCTTAAAACTAATTTATTTAAATTTCAAAACTGGTTTTTTTTTAAAACTTATAAAAGAAACAGGGCTAAGATCTTACTTCGGGTCCTACCCGAACTCCACTCGAAACTGCTTCGAGACAAACTGTTATTTCTACTGGACCTGCCCCAATTCCCTTTCTTCTACAATTAACTAAGTTTATATACTAAGTTTAAAACTACTGCTACGAAGAAACTCTCGAAATCACGAACTCAAACCCGAGCAAAACGATTGCTTACTCGAGAACTGCTTCGAGTCGACCTCGACTCAAACCCAGACACACAACCAACATCGCCTGAGTCTCCGTGCACGTGCACAACCGATCTGGTGAACTCCGACCAACTCCATCGCCTTCCACACATCAAACAACCCATCGTCATCGAATCCAACTCACTCGAGAACCCCCATTCGACCATAGTCGAAATCGTGCACCACGATCCAGATTTCCAACGAAACCAGGCTTCCAACATCGTCTCGTCCCCCCCTTCTCTGACCACCGGAGGCGGAGCAACTCCGGCTACACCACGACAACACGCCAACCTTTCATTTCCCAAAGCATCACAACACTCGATCCATTGATGGAGGCGAACGGATCGCAAAAGTGATCATCTTTAAAACTAGGTTTAAAATCTTAAATCTACCGCCGCTTCCACCACGACGAACTGGAACCGCTCCAGATATTTTTCTCATCACCTACGTAGGCTCGTCCACCTTCGCAAGAAACTCCGACCACGCTAGTGCCTCCGACCGCCTGAACTTGCCTAAAACCCATTCTCCGTTCAAACAAGAACTGCACTTGATTCCTATCACTAGAAATCATAATCTTTGTTTTAAAAATCATGTTTTGGTTATCGTATTCAAATTATAATCCTGGTTTCGTAAAATAATATATTTGAGTTTGGCTTAAATAAGAGATTTCCCTGTTCTTTTTGATTCCAGATATGTTCCAAGTTATTTCAACTTGCATAAATTATCCAACTTTAGTTTATATTTAAACAACAATCTTTAAATCCTAAGTTTAAACAACAATAGGTCACAAGATGATTGGATTTAAATTTTAAACTTAGCTTCGAAAACTAAGGACAGGGGATATCACAGAAATCACATAGTCACACACATATATTCATTCACACATATACCCAAACATGCACCATAAATATGTATACATACAACCATACGAATTCATAGATATGAACATGCAACTGGTTATTTTATTTAGGTTTTTTATAAAAAGTTACTCACAGATTAACCCAAACATTTAAACAATTCAAGATTTTAGTTTTTAAAAGCTTTTTTTTACTCAAATACTTAAACCTTTTAAGTTAAATATTACTCACCAGACATGAAATGAAGAACAGAGTTTGCACTTGAAAGGCTTTTGAAACTTTGAACACTTAAAAACTAGGAAAATGCTTGGCTCGAACTTCCTGTATCATCTAGCTTGCCCTTTAAATGTTGATGATGTTTTAAGTTGTAAAGATAGAAACTTGCTATTTGAAATTACTTTGAAATGCTGAGATGTTCAAGCTTTCAAAACAGAGTTTGAAGTTGTTTCTTTGCTTAGAAACTGCAGTTGCAAAGCTATTGAAATCCCTCTTTATTTTGATCTCCATTTTTGTTTTGAGATGAAAATAAGTTTCATTTGAAATACTTCTAGTAGGCTAAGTTTTGAACGAAAATGAATGAGGCAGATTAATATAAAAGAGTATGCAAGGTGGTGTTTATTTTCTTTTCTACAAGCTTCTTTTAATTTGGTCAGAGATTTTATCTATGGGGGCTGAGATAATCTGTATTGTACTAGAGATATGCTAACATTAAATGCTTGCCTCCTTATGTCTACACTTATACTTTATTTTAAATTTCGAATGTACTAGATATCTTCGTATATATCTTTTCTAAGTGTACATCCTGTACAACATGCATATTTATTTTCTTTGTCTTGCAGCCTTATCTTCAAACAAACAGATCTAGTTTACTTCATGTGCAAGCATTTAGGAAGATACCTATCCTTTTTATACTTTGTTTTATACTTGCCTTATTACAATTGCTTACAGCCGTGCAACATGCACATATATTTTTATCTTTATACTTCATGTAAATTAAAGTTGTTTTATTTATCTTGAGTATTTTGTTTTTAACTTAAGTTATTAAATATTTAGCCTACTCTTGTATTTTTATTTTACTTTGCTAATTTTTGTTTTGTTTTTAGCATTCTAGCTTATTAAATACTTAATCTACTATTGTATATTTTATTTTAAAACCTAACTATCCAATATTACATTTATTAACTATTACTTTATTTCATACTATATTAAACATTTATAAGGTTTATTTTAAATTTAAAACATTTTGAAAGATTTTATTTTAAACTTCAAACTATAGCTCTTCCAATTATATACATATACATAACAAATTTCTATTTATTTAAAAATCTATTCATAAAGATATTATATTATAAATAAAACTCAATATCAAATTAAAATAATTTATAAAGAGATTATTTCTATATAAATAAATTACTTATTTACCTACTATATTTAAAACAAGAACAAACAACCCTTTGTTGAATTTAAATTCAAGCTAAAATCATTTAAACCAGTTTAAACTTAATCTTTAGTATAATTTAAAGCCAATTTGTTATTTATTTCATATAGCTTAAATATATATATATATATATTAAATCAAATTATAATTACCAAAAATATTAAAATTAGAAACCATATCTTTATTTATTAATTTTAAAACAAAGCTTACCTATTCACAATATATATATACAAATATATATATATATTATAAATAGAAGACAATTTATTAGCTTTTAAAAGATAAATGATCAGTTAAATATTTATTAAAAAGAAGACTATTAAATCAAATTTAGATCTTATTAACAAATATTAACAAATCAATTTAATTTTAAATGCAGAGTATTAAATTGATATTGTCAAAAATTCCGGGATGTCACATTCCTCCCCCCTTAAAAAGAATTTCGTCCCCGAAATTTAAAACAAAGGTAATTTAATAATCTAGTTAATGATTTAATTTTAAAAACACAAGCATATATTAATTATATGCTAACAACCATAGCAACCAACTCATCCAATCAAACAAATCTAACTATCCAGACAAAAATAAGGATAGAACTATCTAGAGTTTCCCAAATATAAACACCGGGATACTCGCTCTACAGAATCCAAACAAAACTATACCACTAAGCTATAGAGCTCCTACTCCTCTAGATCTACCAAACTAGACAAGATATCAGACTATAGATAAGTCTGAATCAACATCCAAATCTCCCAGAACAGCTAGCTCTACTACCAGAGATAGATCTTACACGTACTCCCTCAGAGATACGTGAAACACATCGAATTCCAGTTATCCAAACTGACAATTCACTCCAGAAGACCAAACACTAATCCTCACAAACACAGAAAAGATTCAAGATACCTCGGAGCTAGCTTCTCAATCTTACCAAACTTTTAAAGCTCCTTCGATCAGAGAAAACTTACTCAAAATCAAATCTCCGTCTTCGAAATCCAAACTCCTCCATCTCTTATCCACAAAACTCATCTGACGATCCTGGGCTGTCTACATTCCTACTGATCAGCTCAACCTTTGCTGATGCCCCAAAACAACTCATCACAATGATCCACTCAAAATCAGTCCAAGAACACAGCCTCAACTATCATCAGTAGAAAACAACTTCCCCTATCCGGAAAAGAAAAATAGATGCACATCCAAACTGCTCCCGCTGCACAACTCTGATCTGAGTAGATGAAAATGCTGATGATACACCCGAGCACAAACCGGATAATACACCACAGAATATGGTTCAACAGATCCGTCAGGAGAAAATTCAGAAATACCGAAAGATCTCTGACAAACCAAGAGAACACTCAACTATCGCAAGCCACTTTTGCGATCAACCCAATCTAATATCCAAAGAAAACTGTTCTCTCTTTACCAATCAGAACAGCCTAAGCTTATCTAGCTAATCCACCGAAGAAATGGGTCCACACAGCTGCTTCTGAACTTCTCTTCTAGAAAACTGCTGACATATGACCTCCTTGCCTGCACACAGAACAAATCTGAACTGTGACGCTGCCACCGAAGCCAAAGACTTCCTAATCCAAACTCCTCGAGAAACTCAGGCCTCAAAGCCAAACACGAACACCCAACTGAACTCAGCCTCAGCACCGAAGCAGACACGCTTCCTTATACTAGTTCCAAAGAAACATCTTCGGAAACATCCATAGTCACTGTGTCTCATCACACAGCTACTAATTCCTGAGATATCAAGATACCATCACTAGCTTCCATCCAACCGATATATCCAAACTCTACTCAAAGATAGACTCCAAACCTTAACAGATTCCTCCAGAGATTTGGTGAAATCCTTACACCTCAACAAAAATTCACTCGAGACGGTACCGGGTCTACAGTCTCGGCAGATACACTTCCAACCACAACAAACTCCAACTATGGGTAGTCGTGTTACACACACTACTACCCTATCTACCTTTATAACATATATTGGAAAACCCGAACAGGTAGCCCAACAGATAGGTAGAAATAAATAAATATATATATATATATATATATATATCAAAATTACAAATACGCTCTCTCAAGATAGACACCACTCCAGAGCCTAGGTATTCACTTAACCTATGCTCTGATACCAACTGAAACGACCCAACTTCCTACTACCGGAAAGTTGCATCATTCTTAAGAAAGAAAGGGGTGAGAAATAGAAAAGATAAAGAAGAAAGAAGAAACAACATCAGAATCTCAACAGCGGAACGAATAAATATAATATATCACATAAGAGAATACATAGTATACAATATCAATCAGAGTTACACAGAATATACATCACATAATAGACAGTTATAAACATCTGTCTAGTTATTACAACTCGATACATCTCAATACAACACAGAGACACAACACAGCGGAAACACAGATAACACTAACACAGCGGAACCAATATATAACTATATCGCTGAAGCCTCCTGCTCCATTGCTCCTCCACAAATCGTCAAAGCTAAACCTGAATCCCTTGGCTACCCGTAAAAATTTGGGTACCCGAGAGTTTAGGAAAAACAGAAATAAACTCCGGTCAGACATGGGTCTGGTATGAGTAACAGGTTAAAGTTGCTTAACTTTGAAAATCCTTTGAAAACAAAGGGTATCACGTAAGACTTCCCACACATAAACATGGAAAAGTTTTTACCTTACGCTAACCAAACATTTGATAGGAAATCCAGTTATATTATAATAGTGTCTAGGGTTTTCAAGTAAATATGAAATAGCTGAAATTGTTACATGATTAAATTCCAGCATACTAGCCACAAAGTGGGTAATACAATCAAAACCGTAAGGTCACGTAGGGAAAATGGGTTTCCATCAATGGCAGGGCTATTGGGGTACCGCCCGTCACAGTACGTGGCCTAGATCACCGTACCGAGAACCCACCCTAAGTTCCCTGCAATACAAGGCCGGAACCATTCCTTACTGAACAGTTCCGAACAAGACAACCCCAGCAGTTGTGGCCACAACTGCCCACACAGCCGAATATAAAGGGACATCTAGACAGGGGAAAATCTCGCTCTCAAGTGGGTGCTACCCACGAAGCCTTGCTGCACCTCCCCTGTTTTAGCCATTCCCGGTTGATGAGGCTTGAGGTCATGATTACCTTAACAGAACTTATCACTTAGAATGCTCATCGTCCACCTGACGATGTGCTGAAAGCATTCAATCCATACAAGTTCGTTCCGGGTTCGAACGAAACCGAAGGCATTATCTCGTTACACTCATTTTGGAATCACCCTCAGAGTTAACGATGATAACCCTTGCACTCTGAATCTTCGTCTTCACTTGAGATTCACGACCTATCGTTAATTTGGATCGATGTGGTATTCGGGTCTCCAGACCTAGAATCCCGGCATACGGAAACCCGATCCCGGTCTCATCGAAATCCAAACCGTATCTTTTAAGGCCAAGTTGTTTTAAGGTTAAAACAGTTCATTTCAATTATCTATATACACACAGATAGATAAATCACAATATAACAATGGATAATCAGATCATCATCATAAATAGATAATCCATATCACCAACTCAAACAGATAATCAATAACATCATACTTAAACAAGCATCCATATCACATATATATTATTCATCTCATATCTGAGATCACAATCAATCAAGGAAATCAATATCATCCATCATAAGCAACGATTAAAAATCACACCATTTATAATTAATTTAAAATGAATTAAATTAATTACTTATCTCTAATTAATTTAAAGTAAATTAAATTAATTATTTCATCCTTATAAATCTTGCTTACATAACCATTAATTAATTACAAATCAATTAATTAATCATTCTCAAATTTCCTTTTTAATTAACCATCCTGGATTAATTATCCTTCAATTACATTCAAGTAATTATTCTTAATTAATTTCACAAATTAATTATCCATAACCAAATATAGTAATTAACCTTTAATTACTTCTTTTATTAATTAACTATAATTAATTACATTAATCCTTAATTAATTATATTAATTAATTACTCAAACACTTATTACTGATTAATTTATCTTAATGAATCAATCCTTTAATTATATCATTAATTGTATAATTTAATGATCCTTATTTACAATTTAATTAATTATTCTACTTAAATTAATTACATTAAGAATTTAATCTTTACACAAACCACATTTATTAATCACTCTTAATTAATCCCATTTCAGTAATTAACTACCCTTAATTACTTCATCAAATAAATTAATTACTCCTTAATTAATTATCTTAATTAATCCCTTGATTAATTATACAAAGTAATTCAATCCAAATTACTTTCATTTTTAAATCCTCTTTAATTAATTACATATAGTAATTACCATTAATTACTTCATTAAGTAATTTCACTTCATTAATTACATTTAAGTAATTATACTCATCAAACCATTCCATGATTAATTTAAATTAATTAAACTAAATTAATTAACTTAAATAAATCAAATTAAACTCGATTAATTACATTAAGCAATTGATCCTTTAATTACTTTCATTCAGTAAATATACTTAAACATTTTTAATAATTTATTATCTTTAATTAACCAATCTAATTATTTAATAAAATTTATCACATTGATTATTTATTAAATAAATCTTAAGTAAATGACCTTCATTTACTACTAAAAATCCCTTAATTCCTTTTCTTAAGAAATTTAACTTAGATAAATCAATATTACTTACAAGTTAATTTATTCTTAATAACCAATTTATTAACCACTAATTATTTAATTAATTAAAGTTATAACTGTAACTTAATTAACCTTTAATTACTTGAGTAATTAATCTTTAATCATAAATTTAAAATCTATCTTATTTAATTAACCAATTAAATCTTAAATCATTTAAACTAAATTACTTTAAGATCAATAACTTATCCCATTCATTTTTAATTACCAGAATCATCTATATTTAACATCTCATCTTAATTTACATTTAATTTATACCACTAAATTAAGTTTAAATTACATAAAATAGTTTTAGCTTAACAATTTTAAGTTAACTAAATTACATAACTTATTAAATCAATGTTTAAGGAATTCATTTACACTTGGATTTTATTTTAAGAAAAGTCTTAAAACTAATTTATTTAAATTTCAAAACTGGTTTTTTTTTAAAACTTATAAAAGAAACAGGGCTAAGATCTTACTTCGGGTCCTACCCGAACTCCACTCGAAACTGCTTCGAGACAAACTGTTATTTCTACTGGACCTGCCCCAATTCCCTTTCTTCTACAATTAACTAAGTTTATATACTAAGTTTAAAACTACTGCTACGAAGAAACTCTCGAAATCACGAACTCAAACCCGAGCAAAACGATTGCTTACTCGAGAACTGCTTCGAGTCGACCTCGACTCAAACCCAGACACACAACCAACATCGCCTGAGTCTCCGTGCACGTGCACAACCGATCTGGTGAACTCCGACCAACTCCATCGCCTTCCACACATCAAACAACCCATCGTCATCGAATCCAACTCACTCGAGAACCCCCATTCGACCATAGTCGAAATCGTGCACCACGATCCAGATTTCCAACGAAACCAGGCTTCCAACATCGTCTCGTCCCCCCCTTCTCTGACCACCGGAGGCGGAGCAACTCCGGCTACACCACGACAACACGCCAACCTTTCATTTCCCAAAGCATCACAACACTCGATCCATTGATGGAGGCGAACGGATCGCAAAAGTGATCATCTTTAAAACTAGGTTTAAAATCTTAAATCTACCGCCGCTTCCACCACGACGAACTGGAACCGCTCCAGATATTTTTCTCATCACCTACGTAGGCTCGTCCACCTTTGCAAGAAACTCCGACTACGCTAGTGCCTCCGACCGCCTGAACTTGCCTAAAACCCATTCTCCGTTCAAACAAGAACTGCACTTGATTCCTATCACTAGAAATCATAATCTTTGTTTTAAAAATCATGTTTTGGTTATCGTATTCAAATTATAATCCTGGTTTCGTAAAATAATATATTTGAGTTTGGCTTAAATAAGAGATTTCCCTGTTCTTTTTGATTCCAGATATGTTCCAAGTTATTTCAACTTGCATAAATTATCCAACTTTAGTTTATATTTAAACAACAATCTTTAAATCCTAAGTTTAAACAACAATAGGTCACAAGATGATTGGATTTAAATTTTAAACTTAGCTTCGAAAACTAAGGACAGGGGATATCACAGAAATCACATAGTCACACACATATATTCATTCACACATATACCCAAACATGCACCATAAATATGTATACATACAACCATACGAATTCATAGATATGAACATGCAACTGGTTATTTTATTTAGGTTTTTTATAAAAAGTTACTCACAGATTAACCCAAACATTTAAACAATTCAAGATTTTAGTTTTTAAAAGCTTTTGTTTACTCAAATACTTAAACCTTTTAAGTTAAATGTTACTCACCAGACATGAAATGAAGAACAGAGTTTGCACTTGAAAGGCTTTTGAAACTTTGAACACTTAAAAACTGGGAAAATGCTTGGCTCGAACTTCCTGTATCATCTAGCTTGCCCTTTAAATGTTGATGATGTTTTAAGTTGTAAAGATAGAAACTTGCTATTTGAAATTACTTTGAAATGCTGAGATGTTCAAGCTTTCAAAACAGAGTTTGAAGTTGTTTCTTTGCTTAGAAACTGCAGTTGCAAAGCTATTGAAATCCCTCTTTATTTTGATCTCCATTTTTGTTTTGAGATGAAAATAAGTTTCATTTGAAATACTTCTAGTAGGCTAAGTTTTGAATGAAAATGAATGAGGCAGATTAATATAAAAGAGTATGCAAGGTGGTGTTTATTTTCTTTTCTGCAAGCTTCTTTTAATTTGGTCAGAGATTTTATCTATGGGGGCTGAGATAATCTGTATTGTACTAGAGATATGCTAACATTAAATGCTTGCCTCCTTATGTCTACACTTATACTTTATTTTAAATTTCGAATGTACTAGATATCTTCGTATATATCTTTTCTAAGTGTACATCCTGTACAACATGCATATTTATTTTCTTTGTCTTGCAGCCTTATCTTCAAACAAACAGATCTAGTTTACTTCATGTGCAAGCATTTAGGAAGATACCTATCCTTTTTATACTTTGTTTTATACTTGCCTTATTACAATTGCTTACAGCCGTGCAACATGCACATATATTTTTATCTTTATACTTCATGTAAATTAAAGTTGTTTTATTTATCTTGAGTATTTTGTTTTTAACTTAAGTTATTAAATATTTAGCCTACTCTTGTATTTTTATTTTACTTTGCTAATTTTTGTTTTGTTTTTAGCATTCTAGCTTATTAAATACTTAATCTACTATTGTATATTTTATTTTAAAACCTAACTATCCAATATTACATTTATTAACTATTACTTTATTTCATACTATATTAAACATTTATAAGGTTTATTTTAAATTTAAAACATTTTGAAAGATTTTATTTTAAACTTCAAACTATAGCTCTTCCAATTATATACATATACATAACAAATTTCTATTTATTTAAAAATCTATTCATAAAGATATTATATTATAAATAAAACTCAATATCAAATTAAAATAATTTATAAAGAGATTATTTCTATATAAATAAATTACTTATTTACCTACTATATTTAAAACAAGAACAAACAACCCTTTGTTGAATTTAAATTCAAGCTAAAATCATTTAAACCAGTTTAAACTTAATCTTTAGTATAATTTAAAGCCAATTTGTTATTTATTTCATATAGCTTAAATATATATATATATTAAATCAAATTATAATTACCAAAAATATTAAAATTAGAAACCATATCTTTATTTATTAATTTTAAAACAAAGCTTACCTATTCACAATATATATATACAAATATATATATACATTATAAATAGAAGACAATTTATTAGCTTTTAAAAGATAAATGATCAGTTAAATATTTATTAAAAAGAAGACTATTAAATCAAATTCAGATCTTATTAACAAATATTAACAAATCAATTTAATTTTAAATGCAGAGTATTAAATTGATATTGTCAAAAATTCCGGGATGTCACATTCCCAATGCAAGAAATTGCCTTCAAAACAGACTTCATATGCAAAATATATAGCCAAAATAAAATTCGGTGTTTTTTAAAACAATTAATTAACTAAACTAAAATTGTTAATTACCTATTTAATTACTAATCCTCCTTCTCCTTCATATGCCAGTACACGCATGAAATATCCGTGCATATTTGATCCCCTCCTCCTTCAATTTCTCGACCGATTCTCGATGAAATCAAGATCCATCTTCGCTAATGAATTTTGCTACATGATCTCTTCAATCCGGACTTGTTTATTTGAAGCTTGATCATCAAAATACAATCACAACCTGACAGCCATGTCAGTCCAAGGCCATGGATGCGATTCAACTCAAATCGCTGGAAGAACCGTAATTATAGTGGAAAACGCTCGTCTTCGAAAGTAAGACAATGGTAACCTCCGATCTATCCCTCGTTGCCTCAAGATCCATCAAGGTCGAACCCTAAATCTGCTGGAAATTCTTGAAGTCGACCTGTAACGACCCAGTATTTCGAACCATTCGCATCCGCACATGTCGGACTTGAATTGCTCAAAATATCAGATTGTTAATTTATATTTGGCAAACCTCAACATATATAGTAAATAAATCAATCACAGAATCACAGGCACAGAGTATTACAACAATAAGCAGCAGAATAGAATAAATAGTAGTTCATGAAGCTACTATATAAAACATTAGAGTCTGAAACAAAATACAATAGAATATCTCAAATACAATATAGTCTCGAATACAAGCAGATGACAAGTCTGGATAGAACAACTGGATAGCTGAAAGCTGAATAGATGTAGATGGATCTCCAAGAGAAGCTCCAAACTCCAAAGGTGAGTCTCAAAGTTGTGTCACTCAGTCTGACCCGAGCATAAAGCAAAACACAAAACACTCGAGTTAGGATTAACATTCTTATATTAATAAATTCAACTCAAGTGAAATGTCTACTAAAATACAAGTAACTTAAAGGATAGTTGGGATTTCCATCCTCTAAGGATCCGTGGAACTATCTACTATGTAGTAATATACGCTATTATAATATGTCTAAAGTAAAGTAAACTATTAAAATAGCGTTAAGGCGTTACCCATATCCCCCTTAACACATTTTATATAATGTCGTAGTCTATGCAGATACTATAAACTCCACTCGCAAGTGGGCTATCTGGGAGTACTCCATAGGTACGACACAAAACAAACTTGTAGAAGGCGCGATAGGGCATGTGACATGGCACTCGAGGCAATGCCAGGGTAGATATACCGTTTGCGGATCCGGACTGGTGGTAATGCATAACAGCTACTACCGCCCACCTCGTGACACACTCCCAAATCAAAGGGTGCACCCAATCAATCACAAAAGCAATAGAATGGTATCGAAGAAATGTGTCCGATCGGAGGAATGACCTCACTTGGCCCGACATGACTCCTGTTTTAGCCACATCAAGCCGACTCATGGGAGTCAGGGCTACGTAAATACCATATAGAATCGTAACCAAACCATCCTACTTCATTCTGTAATCTCCACCACGTACATAGTTGTTAAAGTGGTTTTCAGTATTGGCAGAGAGTATGACAATATTTGATCCCGGTCTCTTTAACAACCAACCGTTATTATAACACCACGGTCATTTCATTTCAAATCATATTTCAAAACCCTATCAATACAATATCATTATTCACTTAAAATAATATTCATTTCCAAAATCATAACACTTTCCAAAATTATAACATTTCTGAAATCATAACACTTGGAAATCATAACACTTGGAAATCATAACACTTTGAAATCATTACACTTTGAAATCATAACACTTTGAAATCATAATACCTTCCACTCAAACAGTTTAGGTATAGAAATAGTATATGTAATAAAATAGATTATAAAATAAAATAGTTTATATAATAAAATTGTTTATATAATAAAATAGTTGTATATTAAAATAGTTATAAATTAAAAATAGTTTATATTAAAATAATCAGTATATTAAAATAGTTTTATATTAAAAATAGTTTATATTAAAAATAATTCATAAAGTAAAATGTTTATATATATTAAAATACTTTATATGAAATAGAAATAGTTTCCTCAAATTTCACAAATCGATTCAGATCAACTTGAATTCCAAAATTCAATTTTATTTAATCTCAATTCATCAATTTCAATTCAGTTCAAAACCAATTGTAAATTTAGATCGATTTCAAATACATATATAAACTACAATTTAAACCATTTCAATTTCAATAGATTTCAAAGCTTAAATTCATTTATATTTCAAATTCAACTTTACCATTATTTAATATTGAAAAATTCACTTAGTCAATCCAATATCATTTAAATAAAACTTTAAATTACAATTTATATAAACTAAATATTCCCTTCAATTTATTTACTTGCAATATTCATTTAATCACTTTAAATCAAAATCAAGGTATAAATCATATCTTTAAAATCTCAAATTTACTAAGTTTCAAATCGGTTTTATTTAAGTAAAATTCAAATTAATTTCTATTTCTCTTTCCAACTTAATTTATTAAAATTATTATAAAATCTATATTAAAAATATAATATTATAAAATCAATATTTATTAAAACCACATGTATTTCTTTTCAAAACCTTGGAAATCATTTTCAATATATATATATATATATAGACCAACTATGTCTGTATATAATTTTCTATTCTATGGTCAAGTGATACAGATATTTATCATTTCAATCCGCAATTTAAATATCTACGGGTATATATCTTTTCAACCCGCAATTCCAAATTCAATTCAATGAAAATCGCTTGGTTTTATCATTTCAACCCATAACGATTTTCTCCTATTCTACAAGATCGTTCGGGTATGTATCATTTCAACCTATAGGGAATTCTATACTAACAGGGAACTTGCGGAGTGAGAACATTTATGATAATAATATAACATATCAACAACAGAGATATATCATTAGTGATAAATAAAACAAAATATAAACAACGAGATATGGTGTCATATCCCACAGGTGAATAATTGCAGATAATAGCATATCATATATAACAACTAAATAATTAACAGTTCAAATTAGCAGCATATTTCAATTGTCGTTTCAATTGAAATCAAATTTAATAAATATAAGGATGTTAATCGTGAGTGATTGCTCACCTTTCGAGGTTAGAGGAATTCGACGATGAAATGAATTACGAATCCAAGTATGAATTCCAAAGCAAAGCAAGATTGGCACGAATCAAGCACGATAAGTCAGTTTGCTGCAACAAGCAAGGATAGATTTTAGTACGATGATGGAGTGAAAAAATATATATATAATTTCAGTATTATTATAATAAAAATCAATATTTAATTTAAAACCCTTATTAAAATCCAAAATATTTATATATCGTATTTAAAAGTCACTACCAAAAATCAAACAGTTCTTCAGCTATGGAAACAAACCTATATAATATAAGGATCAAAATATTTATACATTACATTTTAAAAATCTCTATCTCTATTTTTTTCTTCAAAACATAAATCGATATATAGTTAATGTATAGCCGATTCGTATATAAAACATATATGCGACCTACAACATATATGAGTGAATATCTACCCACAAAACAAATATAAAAGAACCGCATAAGTACAAGCTACTATCTAGACTATATATATATACCATAGATCATAAACACTGAAACCCTATCATACTTTTATACAATACGTGTTTATGTATTATAATTATACACTTATATGCACCTTTTGTATGCAACAGATCAAAAAAAAAAGAAATCAATATATATATCTACATATATATAGACTCATTAGAACAAAATTTTAATAACACAAATATGACTCACTTCCGGCCTCACATATATACATATACATTAAAATCCATACATAATATTTATAAACAGAATACGCAAATAACTATACAATATATATAACAGGTCAAGCGAGCCTAGGTAAAACAAAAGTAAGGTGGCAGGCTTAATTATATATACATTATACTATATTCATTATTATATATATAATAGAGATTAAGCTTCCTCAGCAAGTCATATGTGTTAAAAAAAAGACATATATAATAACAGAAAATACTTTAATATAAACGTACCAAACGTGTAAATACACAGTGTATATATATAGAAAAATATATATATTGACAGTGATAACATAAAAGTACCATGGTGGCCGTATGTCACTACTAGTGCTATATATACAAGAAACACGTATATACATGTTCCCAATTTTAAGGCACCTATAATTTTACCCTCATATTAACACTACCCTGTCACACTATCCTATACAGCAGCAACCGAGATTCTAGAATATGATATATATTTACGTACCATATATATACACCACTGCATACGAATTTTAAATCATCAAAAAGGGATGGTTTCGGCCTAATAACCTTTGATAACTAGAACTAAAACAAATAGAAGTTTAGCATTATCAAAGAGCAAACATGCCAGACAAAGAACAAGAGGCATAAAGCTTCATTCTATATACATACACATGTATATAGATCCAGGAACGAAGTCTTGTCAGGTGGAAGTGGTGGCTATGCGGCCGAGGCGAGGTAGTCGGTGGTCGAGCTACCTGACGCGGAGGCGAAGGCTGCGGTTTTGGCCCGTTGGCTAGGTGGTGAACACGGTGGGAAAGTGGGGTGGAGCGGCGAGTGGATCCATGGGTGGCGGCGGTCAGGCGGCTTCGGGTGTGGGTTGGAGGCGTGGATCCGGTGAAGGCAGAACGAAAGGAAAAGAAACGTACCTTATATAAAATGAACAGGTGAGCAGAGTGAAAGGAAAGAATAAATATAAAGTGAAATGAATAGCAACGGTCCCCTCTGATTCAGCTGACTCATTAAAGCAAATTATTATTCTGGTCCAGCTGTACGTTTCAAATTTGAAAAGTAAAGTTAAAAGTCACAAATTTTGGTACCGTTACAACGGATCGAAAATTTCGTTTTCGACACGTATCGGACCTCAAAATACAAAAGTAAATATAACACAAAGATCAGCACGACGAGGCAGATAGAATGACACATAGATATGAGCGGTACGACCGTTCTATCAAAAGTCGATATCCGGTACCGAAAATGCTGCTAAAATGCCGAAAATAAGATAAACGGAGCAATAGCAGTCCAAATTTGACAAAACGAAATATGACGTCTCACTCAGAAGATGATTTACAAATTTATTATATAAAAATATTCAGATTTGGAAAATATTTTATTATCATCTAATATTAACTGATTTAAATTTAAATAAAATCACACGACAGAATTAACTTCCATATTATCTGATGAAAATTTACCATTTTCTATGTTTAAGTAGACGTATTCCAAATATCAAATTTATATTTCCAAATTCAATTATTTAATATTTCACAAAATTTCAGTTAATTACGTTATTAAAACTATTAAAATTTTATGGGTCGTTACACTCTCCCCCACTCAAAACTTTTCGTCCCCGAAAAGGAAGGAGGTAGGAGAATATAAACAACCAGAAAGAAAAGATAGATTGAAATGCAGAACAAAACAATTAATTTAAAACCATATAAATTACATTTATTTTAAAATTGGTTTATATTCAATTAGTTGATTCCAATTCATTTTATTTAATAAATCAAATTTATTGCGTTCACATTTGATTGGTTTCCTTTCCATATATTTTTATTCAATTGATTTGTTTCAAATTCATTAACATTTATTGCAACAATTTCACAGCAAAATTTATTTTATTTTACTCTTCTATTAAATATATTTGATCAACCATAGTTAATTCCACCCCAACATTCAACTTCAACTATTCAAAACCATATAGATTTCAATTTTAAATAAATTAATATTCAACAATTTGGTTTAATCCATTTTATTCAACTAATAAATAGTCATTCAATTTAAATTTATTTTCTTTCAATTTATCGATATTTCTTTTAAACAATTTCATTTTTAGATTAACTCATTTATTTTATCCATTTATCTTTAGCTAAGTTGATTCCACAAAATTCCAAGTTCACTATTCTTAAGTTCCTATTTACATGCTTAAATAGTCTTTTCCTTTATTTATTTTATTTATTTCACTTAACATATTTTGCAACATATATTAGGTGTATCCAATTTATGATCATATATTATTCAACAAATAAATTTTCCTTTTTATTATCTATCCAATTTATTATCAGTAAATTTCCTTAACAAAATATCATTTTCTGATATCCTATTACTTATATCATAGTGTATACTATCCAATTACATTCCAATTACATTAAAACTTTTCTAGGTAAGTTATATTAATGTTTATGAATGCAATTAAACACTATACAAAATTTCTTTTATTTACAACATTTATATTAAGCCAGTTTCAGTTTGAACAATTTATTACTTAAGTTTTCTTCTTGTACAACCCCTTTATATATCCTAACATTTTAACCTTTTCAATATTTAGGCAAGTTATGTATATTAGAATGCAATTTAGTATTATACAAATAAGTTTTTATTCAAATTCAACTATTTCAAGTTGGTTAAATTTCATTTATCATTTTAGATATTCCACTTATTCAAAAATTTCACATTATTTCAATAATTGAACCCATTTCTTAATATAAAACCTAAGATTCAAATTTCCGGTTTTCACTTCATACTATTTTGAAATAATTATATATATACACACTTTATAAATCAATTTATATACAAGAAATTCAAACAAAATTCATTGTCCAAAACAAAGTGTAGCAAAGCTGCTACGTGGTCTCTCCACTTCGATACTCGAAAATGGATGTCGATGACGCTGCAGTCATCTCCGAAATTATTTTCCAGCGACAAAAGAAGAGAGTACTGATTTAAACTTTTTTTTAAAGTCTTTGGAAACGGTTTCTATTCAAAATATACTTTTAGAAAATATACTCTAAAAAATTTTAAAACCAAAATTTCTAAAATACCGGTAATTTAATTCTCAAATTCTCAATTTAAATTCATTTAAATTCCAAATCAATTGATAAACCATGTTTTATATTTTCATTGATTTATTTTATGTGACAAAAGTCAATGGTTTACAAACAATAAATGAAATCAAATATTATCATTTCAACAACCAATTTAGTTAACTATTTAATTTCAGAGAATTTTATACTTATATATAATATAATCATACAAAATTTATTTCACTTACCAATTTTGAAAGCAATATTGTGTCAGTTTGCTCTGTTCAAGTGTTTTGGAATTACTATCGATAGCGTTGATCAAACGAATCGATTGAAACCCCAAATCAACATTAACGACTCAAACAACACACTATAAAACATTTTTATTAATTACAAATACACTCCCTTACTCGATTATTCCAAAATGGATTCCAGAACAAAAATAGAGATCCAAATTAAGAGGGACCCTAATCGAAGAAAATCTAACAAGAAGATAAGCTCAATACGAAGATAAGATGATTAAATTACAAAATAGGAAGATGGATGTACTGATATAAATCGCTGGCAACCTTAACCGGGTTATCCGTGACTTCAAGAATAAGGTCGATGCGGAATTCTGAAGCAAATCGACATTTGATCACATGAGATTGAATTCGGGCATAACAAGAGATAGCATCATCTAAACCGAGGATATAGAAATCTCCGGTGAATCAATGCTCATTGTAAAAAAGGTTCACCCCTTTACAAATCATTCTAAGATTGGCGGAACTGCCGATTCATTATAGATATCAACCGAAGTGGAGTTATGAGATACTCCAGAATCAAGAAGAATACGAACAGGGAGAGACTAGAATGGATTTTAGAACGAGGTAGGGTTCCAAAGTTCGAAAGAAATCCGAATCAAAGGGGAAGGAATTCAAGCTTGAACGAAGGTGATTATATAATCAAATTCTACTATATATGCTAAGTTTTTCCAAAAACCTGGCTCTGATACCAACTGTAACGGGACAATGCCAGTAGGGTAACGCCCACGGTAGCATACAATGGTACCTGTGTTCTGCTTTTACGGCCAGCCTCTCGACTGCACCAACCCCGCGGGACATGTAGGAGTAAGAGCCATCCGCTCGCTACCAAACCCAAATGCGAGAACCCCCTATCATGCTGCACTTGCCAAGTGCATAAGCAGACACACATGTCGGACTTGAATTGCTCTAAATATCATATTGTTAATTTATATTTGGCAAAACTCAACATATACAGTAAATAAATCAATCACAGAATCACAGACACAGAGTACTATAACAATAAGCAGCGGAACAGAATAAATAATAGTTCATGAGGCTACTATATAAAACATCAGAGTCTGAAACAAAATACAACAGAATATCTCAAATACAATATAGTCTCGAATACAAGCAGATGACAAGTTTCGACAGAACAACTGGATAGCTGAAAGCTGCATAGATATAGATGGATCTCCAAGCGAAGCTTCAAACTCCAAAGGTGAGTCTCAATGCTGTGTCACTCAGTCTGACCCGAGCATAAAGCAAAACACAAAACACTCCAGTCAGGATTAACATTCTTATATTAATAAATTCAACTCAAGTGAAATGTCAACTGAAATACAAGTAACTTAAAGGATAGTTGGGATTTCCATCCTCTAAGGATCCATGGAACTATCTACTATGTAGTAATATATGCTATTATAATATGTCTAAAGTAAAGTAAACTATTAAAATAGCGTTAAGGCGTTACCCATATCCCACTTAACACATTTTATATAATGTCGTAGTCTATACAGATAATGTAAACTCCACTCGCAAGTGGGCTATCAGGTAGCACTCCATAGGTACGCCATAAAACAAACTCGTAGAAGGCGCGATAGGGCATGTGACATGGCACTCGAGGCAATGCCAAGGTAGATATACCGTTTGCAGATCCGGACTGGTGGTAACGCATAGCAGCTACTACCGCCCACCTCGTGACACACTCCCAAATCAAAGGGTTTACCCAATCAATCACAAAAGCAATAGAATAGTATCTAAGAAATGTGTCCGATCGGAGGAATGACCTCACTTGGCCTGACATGGTTCTTGTTTTAGCCATATCAAGTTGACCCACGGGAGTCAAGGCTACGTAAATACCATATAGAATCGTCACCAAACCATCCTACTTCATTCTGTAATCTCCACCATGTATACAGTTGTTAAAGTGGTTTTCGGTATTGGCAGAGAGTATGACAATATCCGATCCCGGTCTCTTTAACAACCAACCGTTATTATAACACCGTGGTCATTTCATTTCAAATCATATTTCAAAATCCTATCAATACGATATCATTATTCACTTAAAATAATATTCATTTCCAAAATCATAACACTTTCCAAAATTATAACATTTCTGAAATCATAACACTTGGAAATCATAACACTTGGAAATCATAACACTTTGAAATCATCACACTTTGAAATCATAATACCTTCCACTCAAACAGTTTAGATATAGAAATAGTATATGTAATAAAATAGATTATAAAATAAAATAGTTTATATAATAAAATAGTTTACATAATAAAATAGTTGTATACTAAAATAGTTATAAATTAAAAATAGTTTATATTAAAATAATTAGTATATTAAAATAGTTTTATATTAAATATAGTTTATATTAAAAATAATTCATAAAGTTAAATGTTTATATATATTAAAATACTTTATATAAAATAGAAATAGTTTCCTCAAATTTCACAAATCGATTCGATCAACTTGAATTCCAAAATTCAATTTTATTTAATCTCAATTCACCAATTTCAATTCAGTTCAAAACCAATTGTAAATTTAGATCGATTTCAAATACATATATAAACTACAATTTAAACCATTTCAATTTCAATAGATTTCAAAGCTTAAATTCATTTATATTTCAAATTCAACTTTACCATTACTTAATATTGAAAAATTCACTTAGTCAATCCAATATCATTTAAATAAAACTTTAAATTACAATTTATATAAACTAAATATTCCCTTCAATTTATTTACTTGCAATATCCATTTAATCACTTTAAATCAAAATCAAGTTATAAATCATATCTTTAAAATCTCAAATTTACTAAGTTTCAAATCGGTTTTATTTAAGTAAATTTCAAATAAATTTCTATTTCTCTTTCCAACTTAATTTATTAAAATTATTATAAAATCTATATTAAAAATATAATATCTTAAAATCAATATTTATTAAAACCACATGTATTTCTTTTCAAAACCTTGGAAATCATTTTCAAAATATATATATATATATATATATATATATGTAGACCAACGGTGTGTATATAATTTTCTATTCTATGGTCAAGTGATACGGATATTTATCATTTCAATCCGCAATTTAAATATCTACAGGTATATATCTTTTTAACCCACAATCCCAAATTCAATTCAATGAAAATCGCTTGGGTTTATCATTTCAACCCATAACGATTTTCTTCTATTCTACAAGATCGTTCGGGTATGTATCATTTCAACCCATAGAGAATTCTATACTAACAGGGAACTTGCAGAGTGAGAACAGTTATGATAATAATATAACATATCAATAACAAAGATATATCATCAGTGATAAATAAAACAAAATATAAACAACGAGATATGGTGTCATATCCCACAGGTGAATAATTGCAGATAATAGCATATCATATATAACAACTAAATAATTAACAGTTCAAATTAGCAACATATTTCAATTGTCGTTTCAATTGAAATCAAATTTAATAAATATAAGGATGTTAATCGTGATTGATTGCTCACCTTTCGAGGTTAGAGAGATTCGACGATGAAATGAGTTACGAATCCAAGTATGAATTCCAAAGCAAAGCAAGATTGGCACGAATCAAGCACGATAAGTCAGTTTGCTGCGACAAGCAAGGATAGATTTTAGTACGATAATGGAGTGAACAAATATATATATAATTTCATTATTATTATAATAAAAATCAATATTTAATTAAAAACCCTTATTAAAATCCAAAATCTTTATATATCGTATTTAAAAGTCACTACCAAAAATCAAACAGTTCTTCAGCTATGGAAACAAACCTATATAATATAAGGATCAAAATATTTATACATTACATTTTAAAAATCTCTATCTCTACTTTTTCTTCAAAACATAAATCTATATATAGTTAATGTATAGCCGATTCGTATATAAAACATATATGCGACCTGCAACATATATGAGTGAATATCTACTCACAAAACAAATATAAAAGAACCGCATAAGTACAAGCTACTATCTAGACTATATATATACCATAGATCATAAACACTAAAACCCTATCATACTTAAATACAACACGTGTTTATGTATTATAATTATACACTTATATGCACCTTTTGTATGCAACAGATAAAAAAAAGAAATCAATATATATATATATATATCTACAGATATATAGACTCATTAGAACAAAATTTTAATAACACAAATATGACTCACTTCCGACCCCTCATATATACATATACATTAAAATCCATACATAATATTTATAAACAGAATACGCAAATAACTATACAATATATATAACAGGTCAAGCGAGCCTAGGTAAAACAAAAGTATGGTGACAGGCTTAACTATATATACATTATACTATATTCATTATTATATATTATAATAGAGATTAAGCTTCCTCAGCAAGCCATATGTATTTGAAAACAGTATATGTGTTAAACAAAACAACATATATAATAACATAAAATATTATAATATAAACGTACCAAACGTGTAAATACACAGTGTATATATATAGAAATATATATATATATATATATATATTGATAGTGATAACATAAAAGTACCATGGTGGCCGTATGTCACTGCTATATATACAAGAAACACGTATATACATGTTCCCAGTTCTAAGGCACCTATAATTTTACCCTATATTAACACTACCCTGTCACACTATCCTATACAGCAGCAACCGAGATTCTAGAATATGATATATATTTACATACCATATATATACACCACTGCATATGAATTTTAAATCATCAAAAAAGGGAAAGTTTCGGCCTAATAACCTTTGATAACTGGAACTAAAACAAACAGAAGTTTAGCATTATCACAGAGCAAACATGCCAGACAAAGAACAAGAGGCATAAAGCTTCATTCTATATATACACGCATGCATATAGATCCAGGAACGAAGTCTTGTTAGGTGGAAGTGGTGGCTATGTGGCCGAGGCGAGGTAGTCGGTGGTCGAGCTACCTGACGCGGAGGCGAAGGCTGCGGTTTTGGCCCATAGGCTAGGTGGTGAACACGGTGGGAAAGTGGGGTGGAGCGGCGAGTGGATCCATGGGTGGTGGCGGTCAGGCAGCTTCGGGTGTGGGTTTGAAGGCGTGGATCCGGTGAAGGCAGAACGAAAGAAAAAGAAACGTACCTTATATAAAATTAACAGGTGAGCAGAGTGAAAGGCAAGAATAAATATAAAGTGAAATGAATAGCAACGGTCCCCTCTGATTCAGCTGACTCATTAAAGCAAATTATTATTGTGGTCCAGCCTGTACGTTTCAAATTTGAAAAGTAAAGGAAAGTTAAAAGTCACAAATTTTGGTACCGTTACAATGGATCGAAAATTTCGTTTTCGACACGTATCAGACCTTAAAATATAGAAGTAAATATAACACGAAGATCAGCACGACAAGGCAGATAGAATGACACACAGATATGGGTGGTACGACCGTTCTGTCAAAAGTCGATATCCGGTACCGAAAATGCTGCTAAAATGCCGAAAATAAGATAAACGGAACAATAGTAGTCCAAATTTGACAAAACGAAATATGACATCTCACTCAGAAGATGATTTACAAATTTATTATATAAAAATATTCAGATTTGAAAAATATTTTATTATCATCTAATATTAACTGATTTAAATTTAAATTTAAATAAAATCACACAGTAGAATTAACTTTCATATTATCTGATGAAAATCTACCATTTTCTATGTTTAATTAGACGTATTCCAAATATCAAATTTATATTTCCAAATTCAATTATTTAAAATTTTACAAAATTTCAGTTAATTACGTTATTAAAACTATTAAAATTTTAAGGGTCGTTACACGACCAACGGTGATCGCACCCCAAATCATCACGCCATCTCGAAGCTCTCCTCGCCCAGATCTCAACGGATCTGACTTGTATTTTATCATTAAGCGAATTTGGAGATATTAATTTTTGAAGATGGTTTAAAAAGTTTGGCCATGATTTTCTTTGATGTGGATGCTATTGTAAAAATGAAAATGAGTTAGAGGGAAGATCCGGTTTGGGTATTTAAACAATGATATTTTAATATTTCATTTACTTAATTTCTTAAATAAATGGATGTACGTTACAAATCTGTACGATCACACGACGCGTCCGATCATCACGAAACTTGTCTGCGTACATTACCTCATTTTTCCAAATCCAACGGTTTCTAGTCTCGTCACCATTTGCGACTACGACCAAGAATGCTAATTTCGCGTATTTCAAGATCGTTTCGGCCATCATATCATTCGATCTCCAAATATAGCGATTATTGTACTCATTTTAATTCGCAACATCAATTCAAACTCAACGTAAGTGGTCTCGAGTCCTGATTCGATCGTATGCGAAAAATCACATTTTCGGGCCTTTATTTATTTAACGATTAAATATTGAAGTAAATTATTTAAATATCCGATCGTTAAAAATACGGGTCGTTACATTACCGCTCACACCAGATTGTTGTCTGACCCAAGGTTTTATGCTTTGTTTCTTATCTTAGGTACTCTTAAATGAGTAGACTGGATACTAGGTCTAGGTGACTCAGTAGTTATTCAAAGGACGAGCTGTATGGAGCTATCTCGTATTATATACTTATATTGAGTCTATGCTTATTCCGCTATGCATTATTGGGGAGCCTTAGCACTGACTGCTTACTATTTGTATTTGAGACGATTGTTGAGTTTGTTTCCATTCTACAAACTCTACTATTGATGTATAACACTATGGATATTATGCTCTAATGATGATTTGTTCACATTGTTATTACTATCTCTTCTGTTGTATATGTAATATTATATTTTGTCCATGCGTTGTGAGATACACGACAGATTATATGTTGCATTTGTTTATTCTAAACCCTGACGATCGTCCTATATCGACATAGCACACTGCATCACACTAATTATACTCTGCTGGTGCCAGTGGTATAGGGCAGTCATCACATTTGGTATCGGAGTCTTGGTTGCGTGATTAACCTGAGCTGATATCGCGATCCAGTAGAGATAAGGAAGGAGTTGTCGCCTTAGACTAGATCTAGAGTGCGTATATACGAGAAAGTGCGTACTTGTTATAAGTTTGGTTTTCAAAACTATATAATAGTATAGTATAAGTCGCATGCACATAAGCACTATAGACACAGTTTTCTTTATGAGAGACTGATCATTCTTGTTACAGATAAGGATGAGCTGGCATACGAGAAATACTTTGAGATTGACTTTAGGATTGGAGGAAGGAGCGAGATCAGGAGCTGCTATGCCTGATTTCCAAGCTACGTTCAATGTTATGATGGATAATGTGATGGGAACTCTTGGATTTGTGGTTGGGGGAGATGCTCCAATGCAAGCGCCTAGGGCTGATTTCGCTAAATCGAGCAAGGATTACTCTACCATTGGAGGAAAGCCGTTCTATGGGATGGAGTCAGCCATAGAAGTGTAAGATTGGTTGGATACTTATGAGCGCATCTTTGGTGATGTAGAGGTGGAAGATGAAATGAAGAAAAAATTGGCTTCGAGGAAGCTTCAGGGTCGAGCTATGAATTAGTGGAATGCTGTCACTACTGCTACTCCAGAAGACCAATTTTCTTGGGTTCAATTTAAGATAAGGTTTGAAGATAAGTTCATTCCGACTGCTTAGAAGTCGGTATTGTTCAGGAAATTCACCGATCTCAAGCAGGGAGAGATGACGGTTTCTAAATATGTGGTAGAATTTGATGCTTTGTCTAAGTATGGGATGTCATTCATTGATGCTCCATAGGAAGAATGAAAAGTTCATCATAGGATTGGATGACTATCTTAAGGAGAAGTTAGTGGACTATATTGATGAGCCATTTGAGAAGCTGGTAGAGAAGGCGCTTCGCCATGAGGACTTATACCCCAAAGCTCGGACTGCTATTGTTGTTTCTGTTGAGAAGGAGGAGCCAAAGCTGCAGCAAGGTGGTGAAGGTAAGAAGAAGTGGAATGGAAAGAGAAAGAAGCCCCAGGGCAAGGGTAGCAAGAAGAAGGGTAAATGGAAACCTATTTTCTACGGGTGCAAAGAGAAATGCCATTTGATTAAGGATTGCAAAGTGAGTGATAAGAAGAAGTGCTACAACTGCGATAAACCAGGGCATTTGAAGAAAGATTGTCCAAAACTGGTTTAGGATAAGCAGATAGTGAAGGCATATGCTTTGGACGTAGTCCCTACTTCGTCGAGTGCTCCATCGGCGAAGGAGAAGGGGAAGGAGTCGTCATTCAATGTATGCTTTCTATTGGTGATGTTCCTGTTCGAGTTTTGTTTGATACCAGTGCTTTACATTCATTCATATGTAGTAACTTAGTAAACAGATTGGGATTGAGACCTAAGATAGTAGACTGGCCCTTGATCGTGACAAACCTTGTTGGAGGCTCCACTAACCTATCATGATTTGTAAAGGTTCAGTTTTATCAAGTCATGGATGCTCCTTTGTTTGTGATTGCTTTGTTTTGAATTTCGTTGGGTTCATAATTATCTTGGGAATGGACTGGCTAAAGAAGTATGCGACTGTAGTGGATTGCGAGAAGTTATTGGTGACAATCGGAGATGTGGATCGGCGAATGGTATTGATTAGCTACCTACTAGAGGATTGGGTGATGGTTTGCTTTCTATATTCGCTTGAGGTTCCACAGGAGGGGTCATCTGTGCCTGTCGCTAGAGAGTATCTGGATGTCTTTGAGGAAGTGACTAGATTGTCGTCGCATGGAGAGATCGAGTTTTAAATTGACTTGGTGAAGGAAGCCAGACCTATAGTTATACCTTTTAGGCGTATGGCACCCAGAAAGCAGAAGGAATTGGAGGTGCAAGTGAAGAAGAAGGGGTTCATTCGAAGAAGCAAATATGAGTGGGGTGCACCTATTGTATTCGCAACTAAGGCGGATGGCTTTTTGAGATTATGTATAAATTATCATGAGCTGAATAAAGTGATAAAGAAGAACAAGTATCCACTCCCATGCATTGATGATTTGTTCAATCAGCTGCATGTTGCCAAAGTGTCCTATCAAATGAATTTGGCAATGGGATTTCACCAACTTAGAGTAGTGAAGGATAGTGTGCCTATTACTGCATTTTGTACACCGTTAGGTTTTTATGAGTGGTTAGTGATGCCATTCGGGTTGACCAATGCTCTAACATACTTTATGGATCTCATGAATCAGGTTTTCAAAGACCAGTTGAATAAGTTCATGCTTGTGTTCATGGATGATATTCTGATCTACTCCAGAACTAAAGAGGAGCACAAGACACACTTGAGGATTGTGCTAGAGATATTGAGAAAGAACAAGTTGAGAGCAAAGTTCTCTAAGTGTCATTTCTGGAGGGAAGAAGTGAGATTCTTGGGTCATGTAGTTTCGAGACAGGGCATTGCGGTGGATCCTGTGGAGGTAGCAACGGTCCAAGATTGGAATCAGCCTAAGAATGCTATGGATGTAAGGAATTTCCTAGGATTGGCGGGATATTAAAGATGCTTTATAAAGGACTTCTCAAACATAGCTGCACCATTGATCCATTTAACGAAGAAGAATCAACCTTTTGTTTGGGATGCGAAGTGTGAGCATGCATTTGTGATTCTAAAGGAGAGGTTGAAGAGTGCACCAGTGTTGACCATTCCAAGTGGGAATGAAGAGTTGACAGTATACACAGATGCCCGTGGTACTGGATTAGGGGCGGTTTTGACGTATTAAGGAAAAGTTGTTGCTGTTATCCCGCCTTTTGGCAAGGCCGTGATACCAAGAACTTAACTGGAAACCAAGGACAGTCCGTCCTGAAGATCGGTTATACTCAGGTTTGCTATGGATATCGATGAATATTTTCCGAGTCCGAATCAAGCTATAATTGACAAGACATGACAAGAAAAGCTGTGAAAGCCAACATTCCAAGTTTTAAGTCAATCGGAGTTTGTATGCACGAGATATGACCGATAAGATCCATTAGAGCGCGTCATTTCGTATCCATCAGCTAAAGAGCCTTGTTCGAATCCATCAAGCATCGATAGTTCATATCCATCAAATAACCACTGTTCGTATCCATCATGTCACCGTTATTCGTATCGATCGGCTGTTGCCTACTTCGCATCCATCAACTACAACACGGAGGTATACTTTGTATCCACACAAAGGTGGCTTTCTTCGTATCGAACTTGTTCGTACCCATCAAATGATCACTACTTCGTATCCATCAAGTAACCACTGTTAGTATCCATCATGATACCGTAATTCGTATCCATTGAGTTAGAGCAACTTTGATCGATACGAATAGGGCCACGCAATTGATACGAACGGAGCCACTTCCATTGATACGAACAAGGCAACAACTATCGATACGAACAAGGCTACCGTCATCAATACGAACAAGGCAACGTCTAACGATACGAACAAGGAGAGAATCTTGGGAAGACTCGGTCAACTCGGCATCGAAAGTGGAGCGATCCGAAAAGCAAGCACCACGTCAACTGGCATCACGTGTGAAGTATCGATTCGAAGATATGATTGATACGAATTGCACAGCCAACCGAAAATGTTAAATTGCATCGATCATAACTCGCAATTCACAAGTCCAAATGCTATGAAATTTTCACAGGAGCTTACGTACGACCTGGAGAGTGTTCATGCCAAGTTTCGACTCGATTGGGTCAAATCTTGATCGATACGAAATTTATTCGTACCGATCATGGATCAAGTCGAAACCACATGGAATCGATCGCGTGGGCCCGCCCACGTGCCAGAAGGGGTCTCCCGAGATCTGAGCGAGATATTTGCGTCCTATGCCTATAAATAGCACCCTAGAGCTTACAGAAAAGGGATATTTTGGCTCTTTGACATCCAGACTCTGCCGAAAACATTTCTGCATTACAAGGCTGCTGTTATACTCGAATTTCATCACTGTAATTCGCTGTAATCCATTGTAATCAGTTGTAATCATCAAGAAAACATCAATAAAATCATCAATTTCATAGTGGACGTTGGCAACACGCCGAACCACTCTAAATTTCTGTGTTTCTACGTATTTTCTTATCTGTTTTTGAAGTGTTTGTTAGATAATCCTCTTTTTTCATGTGCTTTCTTCATTTTTATCTCTTCAAACCTTTTCGAAGAGTGTTGTGACCAATTTTGGTACAAACACTTTGGCGCTTTCACTGAGAAAAACCAGTTTTTTCCTTCTGCTCATTGGATCTACTGCCAATACCGGATTGCAAACATCCAAGGAGAAGATCCAGATCTTAATTTTAGAAGTTCTTCCATCCTATTTAGATTTGCTACAAATCTAGGAGAGAGCTTCATCATCCACCATGGTTAACACAAGGACCACTTCCACAGCTGTAGATCCTGAAGGACGGGACAGACAGAATCCCGTACAACTGCCTCCAACTGATCAGAATGTTACCGGACCGTCAGATCCGCACGACCCTATCATCGATGAAGAATTTCAGATATTGATGTAGGAATTGACTCAAAGCCACCAACAGCTCACTCAACAGCTCCGTGCTAATGTGGAACTAGCTAACCAACTGAACCGTCAGCGACGAAGGAGATCCAGGAGGGATCAAGCTTCCTATTCTTCCACCGAGAGTTCAGCCTCTTCCGATTATCATCACAAATCTACAACCACGGCTAGACGGAAGTTACACACAGGCCACTGGGCATCAGCATACCTTGAATGTTGGGAAACTGAGAGTTGGCCCATCAACCAGCCGTCAAACTGGACCCTCCTCCCGAGGAGGCGTTACCCTACATCATGTTACTGATAACCGTACCACAACAGCCACTGATTTGGGTGTTGAGACCCGAAATCAGACAAATCTGAACCATCACCAGCGTGAATACCATCCTGAGCCTTACGTCCCCGAGGACATAGAACCAAGGAGGCGAGACACGGACCGTCGATAGCGACCAGCCCCTCCTCGCATTGTGGAACCCGACCACACCTTGGCCCAACCTGCTCAAAATGCCCAAATGCCCGATCTGTCAGCAATGATCCATCAAATGATCCGTGAAAGTCAAGGGCTTAGCAATGACGACTGGGGAATCTCCCGGAGTCATACTCCTTTTACTGATGAGATACTTTATGCTGAACCACCTCGGCGATTCAGGATGCCGACTTTACCCGTTTATAAAGGGAATTCTGACCCTAATCAGCATATTCTGAAGTACGAATGGTTGATGAACGCTGCACGAGCTGACGATGCAGCCAAGTGCCGAAGCTTCCCGATTTCACTGGGGGGTATAGCGACTATGTGGTTTACCCAACTGCCACCTCGATCTATTTCATGCTTTGATCAGTTGGCAACAAAATTTATCGAGCAATTTCATATACATGTCGCAAGACCAAAGGATGTTAATACTTTATCTAGTGTCACTCAAGCTCCTGGAGAGACACTCAGGCGTTATTTAGAGAGATTTCATGCTGCATGCGCTGAGATCAGCAACCCAAATGATAACTCTATTCTTATGGCACTGACTAAGGGGATTGAGCCCGATTCTGATTTCGGTAATTGGTTGGCCGGAAAACCCCCCACATCATTGGACCATTTCTATTCCAAGGCAGCCCAATTCTTGAGAAGGGAGGATGCGAAACAGTCTAGGAAGAAGGATGATGCGAGGCCTACTGTGGAAGGAGTTCAGAGTAATATTGCTGTCAAACAATCCGAGGAGAGTTTCGGAAAAGTGTAATAGAATATTCAGAATAAACAAGATCAGCAAAAAGGCAATGGTAACCAAAATAGAAAATGGGATCAGAACTGTGGTCTGCGACGTAGAGCTCCGATGTTTGATAATTATACTCCTCTGAATACATCGCTGGAAAATGTATACCTACAAACCTACAATACTATTCAGTACAAGAAGCCTGCTCTGAAACAGTCATCGGAAAAGCAAATTCAGACGGGAAAGTTTTGTAGATTCCACGAAAGCTACGGCCATAACACAAATGAATGCCATCACTTGCAGGATCTCATTGAAAAGTTGATAAGAGAGAGGAAGTTAGAAAAGTTTGTGTGGGCGCCGCAGTCTGGAGGTGCGGGCCCATCGAATCAAAATCATGTGCCGAATCCGGCTAGACAGGAGGAACCCGCTCGTACTAGCGGGAGGTTTGTAATAAATACTGTTTGTGGTGGTCCTCATCCAGTAGATCGAAGCTGGAAGGAAATGGAGTCGTATGCCAGCTCTATCAGGCATGCGGACTTCGAATGTTGTAGTAATTTTGAAGATGGGGCTTCGACCAAACAGCAAAGAACGATGACAGATGACATTGTATTTCAAGGTCGAGATGCCGACAGGGTCGAAGCCCCCACTATTGATCCGCTAGTCATATCAGCTCAAGTAGGTCCTGCTTGGGTGAAGGGGATCATAGTAGACAGCGGAAGCTCTGTGAATATTTTGTTCAAACGAGCTTACGACCAGATGAGAATGAAGACTAAAGACTTGAAGCCATGTCAGTCTCGCATTCACGGTTTCAACGGGAGTGCAACTATACCCACCGGAGTGGTGAAATTGCCAGTGGAGCTGGGAATTGGTGAGCGCCGGAGAGTTCGGATACTACAGTTTGTTGATTTGGATATAAACTCCCCATACAATGCTTTCTTGGGACGACCAGCCCTAGCTGAATTCAGGGATGCCATCGCCCCATGGTGTTTGACTTTGAAATTCCCTACCGACAATGCTGTCGGAGTTGTTCAAGGGGATCAGGCCGTAGGGCGAGCTTGTTTTGTTGCTGAGCTCGCGAGGCGCAGCGGAAAGAAAAAGGAAAGGGCGTAGAGGAATCTCTCTGCATCCGTTTTGCTGATAATTGACAATTAGCACCTGGGCCCGGGCCCGGGCACCCCAACCAATTCCAATGAGACCTTGACCCGAGAGATACCGAAAGTGAAGATGAAGGTAAAGACACTCAAGCTTCTCCGGCCGAACTGACGATCGATGTTCCAATCGACAATAATGGTGACTTGAAGATGATAAAGATTGGATCTCAGCTAAGCCGACAAATGCAAGAGGAATTGGTTGAATTTCTCCAAGTAGACCTTGATGTGTTAGCCTGGATGCACTCTGATATGTGTGGGATCTCGCCGGACATCATGAGCCACACACTAAATATTGACCCGCGGTACGTCCGGTCAAGCAAAAAAGGCATGGTATGGATCCAGAGAGATCTGCCGCCCTTAAAGAAGAGGTACATAAGCTTAAGACGAATGGATTCATTCAAGTTGCATTATATTCGTAATGGGTATCCAATCATGTACTTGTCCGAAAGCCAAATGGGAAATGGAGAACATGTGTTGACTACTCAGACTTGGATAAAGCTTGCCCCAAAGACAGTTTTCCACTTCCACGAATTGATCAACTTGTAGACTCAACCGCTGGACATGAACTTTTATCCTTCATGGATGCGTATTCTGGCTATAATCAAATACCCATGCACTTGCCCGACCAGGAGCATACCGGTTTCGTAACCAATATGGGACTCTATTGCTATAAAGTTATGCCCTTTGGACCCAAGAATGCTGGGGCAACTTATCAACGGGTAGTTAATCGAATGTTCGCTAACTAGATTGGAAAAACCATGGAGGTGTATGTGGACGACATGCTAGTCAAGTCGCGATTTTCAACCGATCACATCAGAGACCTAGAGTCAATGTTTAATATCCTCCAAGAATACAGAATGAAGCTCAACCCATTGAAATGTCACTTTAGGGTACCATCCGGAAAATTCTGTGGGTTTATCGTCAATGCTCGAGGAATCGAAGCCAATCCCGAAAAGATCTAGGCAATCAGAAATATTGAAACCCTAAAAACTATAAAGCAAGTCCAGAGTCTCAACGGGAAAGTAGCAGCACTGAGCAGGTTCATTTCAAAGTCCACTGACAAATGCATTCCCTTCTTCGATCTGATCCGAAAGGAAAACGAAACTTCGAATGGACTATGGAATGTGAGGGCGCATTCCGAGCACTAATTCAACATCTCTCCACACCGCCAATCTTGTCAAAGCCTATTGATCACGAGAAATTGTACATTTACCTGGCGGTATCAGAAAACGCAATCAGTGCTGCCCTAGTTCGGGAGGAGGACCGAATACAAAAGCCGGTCTACTACATAAGCAAGCGGCTAACCGGAGCTAAGAGAAATTTTCCAAAGCTAGAGAAATTGGCTTATTGTCTTGTTATCGCCTCGAGGAAGCTCCATCCGTATTTCCAGGCTCACCTAATCACCGTTTACACCAACCAGCCGTTACGACAGGTCCTTACGCGTCCTGAGATGTCTGGTAGGTTACTTAAATGGAATATCAAACTAAGTCAGTTTGACCTTACTTACACTCTAAGGCGAGCCATTCAAGAACAAGTCCTAGCGGGTTTCATTGCCGAATTTACCATCCCAGAGGACTTGCCCGAGACCAGTGAATCTCCCAAGTATATATAGAAGCTATATACAGATTGTGCATCAAATGACCGTTGCTCCGGTGCAGGGGTTGTACTTGAAACTCCTGAAGGTCGATAAATATGTTATGCTCTAAAGTTCAACTTCCATGCAACTAATAACGAAGCTGAGTATGAAGCCCCACTGGCTGGATTGAAACTGGCCAGAGATTTAAGAACCATTGCGGTGGAAATTTATTGTGATTTTCAATTGGTCATGTGTCAAGTTCGAGGGGAGTACCAAGCCAGGGATCGAAGACCGTCCGCTTACCTTGGTCAGGTTCAGGAGATGTTGAATAGTTTGACTATTATGCTATTTATTACATACCACGAGAACACAACCAGAAAGCTGATTCGTTGGCAAAGTTAGCCAGTACAGGCGAGGCACAACAAATGGGACTTGTTCCTGTAGAGATATTATCTTCACCAAGCATTGATCAGATGGAAACCGATTGGATATTTGATGTCGTTTCTGAAAGGTAATCGTGGATGACTCTATTCAGAAATTATCTCGAGCACGGAACCCTGCCAAAGCATAGGAATGAAAAGAGACAGATTCTTAGAAAGGCTTCATGGTTCACTATTCAAAATGGAGTTATGTATAGAAGAGGATACTCTGTTCCTTTACCCCGGTGTATCGCTCACGATGAAATCAAACGAGTATTACATGATGTACACGAAGGAGAATGTGACGATCACACCGGGGGACAAGCACTCGCTAAGAAAGTACTCCGGTATGGATACTATTGGCTGACTGTAAACCGTGATGCAGCAGATTATGCCAAGAAGTGTGATAAATGTCAAAAGCATGCTCGGATTCCTAGGGCCCCACCTATTGAGATAACTCAAATGGTCAGCCCATGGCCGTTTACAGTATGGGGCATTGATATTATTGGCTCTTTACCTCTAGCCAAAGGTGGTGCGAAGTACGCCATCGTAGCAGTTGATTACTTTACCAAGTGGGCAAAAGCTGAACCCCTTGCTACAATCACAACAAAGAAGGTGATCAACTTTGTAGTGCGCAACATCATCTGCCGATTTGGTCTCCCACGTACTATTATCACTGATAACGGTACCCAATTCGATAGTGCCGAATTTAAGGATTTCTATCAACGATTCCACATTCAGAAAAAATTCTCCGCAGTCGCACACCCTCAAGCGAATAGACAAGTCAAAGCTGTAAATAAAGTTTTAAAGTCTATTCTGAAGAAACGACTGGAAAAAGCCAGGGGCAAATGGGTTGATGAACTTCCTATGGCCTTATGGGCCTACCGTACAACCCACAAGTCCGTGACCGGTCACACTCCATTCTCTCTCCAGTCGAGTTAGAAGTACCTTCTCATCGTGTGACATACTACGATCCAAAGACAAACGCTATATTACTTGCTGAATCTCTCGATTTATTGGATGAGAAGCGTGAAGACGCTGATTTGAGGGCAGCCGCATATCAAAGTCGAGTCGCTAGACTATACAATGCTAAAGTCCAACCCCGAACCTTTGAACTTGGTGATCTCGTACTCAAAGAATTTATCCGGTCCCTTCGCATATGAAACCAACTTGGGAAGGACCATATGTTATTGAACGAAAGCTCGGAGATGGCACATTCAAATTATCGACCGTTGACGGTCTCACTCTTCCAAGAGCCTAGAACAGCGAAAGTCTCCGTCACTACTACACATAACAGGCTCTGTTTAGTCTATTTTTCATTTGTCTGCATTTTGAAATTATAATTTGTAATAAGGTAACTGACTTTGTTGTATTCTCTTATTTCAACAATAAAATGCAATCTTTTCAAGCCAGAGCTGTGATTTACTTGAAATACTTCATATGATCATCACTATGCACAGAGAGCTAAGTTCCATCATACGGTGGAATTTATTCAAATAGGGAGTGACTTTGATACGACCGGTCACTCACTAAGTGAAACCCGAGCTCGGGGTCAAGCCATCACACTAAAGAAAAAAAAGGATTGATACACGACAATCCTTCACCTAACTCCAGATTCCCAGAGTGCGAACTGGAGTATAAACTTACAAATACGGTTTCGAAGAGGGTGGATCCGTCCGCCTAACGACTTCGCCCGTATTCGAACCAAGTTTGAGGAAGGTGGACCCGTCCATCTAACGACCTTACTTGTTAACTCAGGGTGGATGTGATCCGACCATCCACAATCCTGATACACCTTTCGTGCCCAGAGTGCGAGTGAAATTCAAAAACGTACAATAGATGTGATTGACCATCTGTTTACCAACTCCGGATTCCCAGAATACGAATAAACATCAACTAACTCTATGTTCCCAGAGTGCGAACTGGAGTATAAACATCACCTAACTCCGGATTCCCAGAGCACGAGCTGGAGTATAAACATCAAAATGATTCGGATTCCCAGAGTGTGAACCGGAGAATAAACGTCAACCAACTCCAAGTCCCCGGAATGTGAACTGGATTGTAAAATGTTAATCAACTCTAAGTCCCCAAAGTGCGGACGAAATGACAAGTGTCAAGCAAGCATGGCTGAACGCCCGTGAAAATAACTTAGGTCCCCGGAGCGTGGACGCATCCTTGAAACTCAAGCAGACGCGACCAACCGCCGACGCACTGGTGCAATCCCCAGAGTGTGGATGCAATCATCGACAAAAGAGCGAGTGTGATTCAACCACTCGGATTCTCCTTGTTCCAGCATCAACTCAACGACATTAAGCATGATGCACTAAAGGCGAGATACGACCGTTATCCAATTTTTCCAGTTCATCCCCGAAACCTGGGGACAGAACTTAAGTACCAATCATTGACTGAAGCAGTACAACATCGGAGTTCAACTTAATGTCCAGTCATGACTTGTGGCCGTGATTTCAGGACTTGACAGATGAACTCAATCGAAGTTCAAAAGTTGAAACTTCGCAAGTGTACTGAACAAGGAATTCAAATGCTGGAACACTTAAACAAATAAACACACATCGGATTCGAAGCAAAATAATGTTTCATTTCAGCTATTTACGAAAAGAATTTTTTTACAAAGTGATCCCAAAAAATCCTACTAGCAGGGGGTCGAACCCGCATCTATACACGGCCTACAAAAGAGAAACGAAGATAAATTCCTATCTATCTACCAAAAATAAACCGATGAAGCATGCATACTCTCTCTTCTTTTTCGGTTTTCCCTTCGGTGTGGACCCACTTGAGCTGCCACTTATCTTACTCTTCGAGCCTTTGCCTTTCGGCGGCTGATCTCCAGCAGCGGGCATGATATCGACTTCCTCATCCAAGCTTAAGTGTACGGGAATACTCCCGGAAGGTGGAGTTGGAGGAACTGGATTGACTATAGGAGGCGGGATAGGCACACTGGTATCAATAATTGTACCACCAGGTGATATCATCCTTAACGAAGCCGGACCAGGTGCCACCATCCCACCTCCAAAACTACCACCACGAGCCGCTGCCTCCATTTCAGCATCGATTTCGGCCAATTTTTCTTCTTCACGAATTGCTTGGGCCTCACTGGGAGCATCAGTGGTTGGCATTGAAGAGCCAGTAGCAGGTACACTCCACCCATAATAAACGGTAGGTCTGCAAAGGGGTCGCTGTGACGACTGAGGAGTTCCTCCATCATCTGTTCATCGAAGATAAGCGCGCTCCCCTACGTTCCATCAACCGACCCAGTTGTAGTTATGGTGGTCGCTTCAGTGATGATGGCCTCCTGCACTTGATGTGATTCTTGTGTTGCAGGAGGTGCAATCGGTGTAACTCCAGTCACTGGATAGAGAATAAAGGGAAGACTGTTAGTAAACGTTTCAAATCAATCTCCTGATTTCACACAAGTATACGGAATGTTCATAGTACCTTCCTCAGTTTGGCTTGTGGACGGCTGAACAGCCTCAGAAACTTGTTCTCTGGCTGGAGATAGCTACGGCTGATCCGGATTATAGGCAGGAATGGGCTGAGGATCAACTACATGTGCAGATTCAGGTTGGGTTGACGTAGGAACTTCAGCACTCACTTCATGATGCTCCACACCTAAACCTTCTTCGACCTCCAAGTGTTGGGTGCCGAGCCTTTCTTTCTCATGCAAAATCATCAACTCGTGGAGAATCTTTCGTTCATCTTCATTTAACATACGATTCTCAAGCTCAAATTCGTCGATTGATTCACCCAGATGCACCGCCTTCTCCTCCTCAACCAATCAGCCCTAAGTGTTATACAAATGTGTCAGGTAGTTGTCGAGCCAGGCTAGATTTCTATGCCTCAAAACATTGGCGTTATAAACAATGAGGAGACCTTCAATGTCAGCCTCTAGCCTAGACTCTGCCATTTGGAATTTCTCCTCGACCTCAGTCTCCACCACACGGACCTTGGCCGTTGCCGCATCCCGCTCGCCCCGGAGCACTACGGCCTGTTCACAAGCTTCTTGGGACGCTTTATTTGCATCATCTTTTTCCTTGATGATTTCAGAAAATTTGGCTTTAAGCTCATTAAGCTCTTTCAGAGCGGCATCCCGTTCAGCTGTGATGGTGGTGTTTCGGCGGCCCATCTGCTCCACCAAGGCAAAGTGTGTCTGCCTCATCCTCTCCATGGCCAAGTTCGCCTCATCGGCCTTTTTGGTGGCCTCTATCTCTGATTTCCGAGAGGACTCGGCTTCATCATTAAGCACTTGGACGATGCGGTCCTTCTGAGCAAGATCAATTCTAATTTCTCGATTATTTTAGCCCGCTCGAAGGCCACCTTCGACGCTTTCTCTGCGGACTTTGCCCACTCTTTGTATTGGGAGTAAATGTCATGGATATAATCATGCATCGTGTTCTCCACCTCTGATGGGATTCTCTTTAAGTGAGGGGGGAAAATGTAGCCGTCGAAGCATATATTTGGGAATCTTTCTTGAGCTGAGCAATTTTAATAGCCCCTTCCCCAATGGGCTCAGTGATAGCTTGCTCAACGATGATGGGAGGCTCAACCTCAGTTCTATGGCGTTGCGACTCGGGCCGAGAAGCATGCGAAGATGGTTTATGACGAGGGGGCTCTACTGGCTATCTGCCTTGGCCCGAAGGTTGTGTAGGGATTCTAGGAGGAGGAGAGCGGGATCGAGATCGATGTCTATAGTCCCTATCCCTATCTCTCTCATGATGTTCCTGGCTAGAGTACCCGCGATCGAGGTCTCTATCTTCCTCTCTCCTATGTGACTCATAATATGAAGAAGATCGGCGAACAGAGCGAAGACTCCCTAACATCGGCCCTCGTCCAGACATCGTATCTGTAAAAAAGAAAAAGAAGCAGACTTAGTGATTTCCTGAATTGGATAACTTGTGATTGGAAATCGTGCAGTGCCGTGAAGTGTGTATGTATGTGCAACCCCCGACCAACCGGTAATGTCGGCCACACTTATAACAAGCGACTCGCCTAGATCAAGAGCACTATCAAGCTCCTCCAACCCGGTGTCATGTTGAAATGACACATAATCCGGAATCGGAATATCGCCAAGCCCTTCAAAAGGACTCCCTGTTGGCGAGGGAGGAGTCTCTGAGATTCTAATATCGAGGGTAGGCAAAGAAACCACAACTGATTTCCACCTTGAAGACTTAGGGAATTTATAAGCAACGTCCTTGCCTTTTCTTCTTCCTTCAGTCACTTGAATCTGGCCGAAGGCCCGACAACAAGTTCATCATCCATGGGCATTCTCTCTTCGTCATCTCCTTCAGTTATTACGACCCCGGGTGTTTTGCGTTTCAACTTCTTCTTCTTCGGGGCTGCCCTCAGTGTCCCTTCAAGCCTTATGCTTTGTTTCCGCTCAATCAGACCGACGATTCTCAGATTTCTGTCAGTTAGAACCGAATTGATGTCCCTCATTTCATTTGGAATTTCTTGAAGGACCCTTACTATTTCTTTGAAGTACCCACCTTCAGGTCGTGAAATTGTGGCTGTAAAGAAAAGAAGATATTAGTTTACATCAACTACTATTATCTGGATAACTCTTAAAGAAGACTGTAACACTTACGTCTGACTAACCATCGGCAGGCAAATCTTGGAGGGCATCGAACGTAGAACCATTCTGTTTTAAAGTAACTCAGCCTTGTCCAAGATCCGGTTACTACTTGACAATTCCTGACCGCCTCTAGGAATGTAAAAGATGGGTTGTCTCCCTACTCTTGTTGTTAAAAAGATATCTAATCTCTGTAGGAGCCGGTGGCCGAAAGAGATGCTCCATGAATATAATAAATAAACTGTTTAGAAGAGCATATCCATTGGGATGTAGTTGCGATGGGGCAATTCCAAGGAAATACAACACTTCCCTAATGTATTGGTTGAACGGAGGAAGTGTTCCTGCTGCACACGCATGGCGGTGGAAGGCAGTAAACCCCTCTGGGGGAGCGTGCGGTCTATCGTTTGGCCCTGGTAATAGAACATCGTCCAATGACAAACCATGCCTTAGGCATATACGTCCCAACATGTCTTCCGAGACGTTGGACGGTACTGAATCTTGCGGGTTTGCAATGAAAGTTACTCCTGGAAGCTCATCCGGAGTTGGGTCTATAACTTCGGCCGCGATGGCCGGAATCTCTAGGACAAAACGAGATGAATCCTGAAGCTTTGGTTGTTGTGAACTTGTGGATTCCATAGCTAATCAACTTATTAGAAACCATCATTAGATAATAAAAACCCAAGTGTTCCCCAGGGTGAAGTGCGTGAAGGTGTTGTGTAGTGTAGTGCAGTGCTGCATTTTACTTGACAAATTCTACGGAATTAAAGAAAACATTCAAATGACAAGACTTCGAGATTCAGCCAGAGTGACCGTCATCGCTGACCGTCACAACCATGCCATCCTGACTTTGGAGAACGATCCAAGTTAGAGTCCGTAAAGATTTTGTTGAGTTACAGTTCCATCGACGAGCTTCGGAGGGCAATCAAATATGCAGTCCAACGGTCAAGTCCAATAATGCCAGATTGAAGCTCGTCGGAGTCAAGTGGTCAAATGCGCAAGAGTTTTAAAATCATCAAGGTTAAGCTCGTAGTCGATCTCCAAAGTTCAAATTCGCATCGATTGATGAAGTTGTTCGTATCCATCAAGATACTAGTTCGAATTCGTATCGGTCGCTTAAGCCGCCTTCGCATCGATCCACTGGCACGTAGTTCGTATCGATAAAATGCAACCTCTTCATATCGGTCAGCAAGTCTAAAGCCTTCGTGTTGATCATCTCGAATCGATACGAAAGCTCCATCATCAGTCGATACGAAGACCTCCACTTCACCGTTTCGAAGCCACATTATCCATATCGATTCGAACGGCCTATCATCCCTCCATCGATACGAAATCAAGTTTGTGTAACTCTTCATCAATACAAAGTTAAGGTCGAGCAGCCTTCCACCGATTCCTTCGTATCCCTCCTAACATCTTCTTCTCCAATCGGCACCAACGTCATTGACCCTTCCTCGACCTCGCTCCGGCGTAACTCCAGCAGCGGCATCATCGGAATCGGTCAGGGATACTAGAGGAGTGGCGCAAGGATTCGGGTCTCATCATTTGGAATTGATTCTAGTTGATCGATTACCTAATTAGAACAGTTGATTTAAAGGATTAATGGGTTAAGTGACTCAAAGATGAAGGAAGGTTTCTTTCTCTTTTGCTCTGATCGATTCGAAGGCAGTATATGAAAACGAACGCAAGTAGAATTTTTTTTTCTAAGTCCCAAATGCTTTTATATGGACCCAAGAACCGAAGAGAAACGATTTGCCTCCCAGTTGTCTCGACCGGTAGACACAGGTTTCTCCCATGATCGATACGAAGGGGGCTATTCGTATCCATCAACTCGAGTCTTATCGACATTCGGATCCATCTTAAATGCATCGATACGAACTGCGTTATTCGTATCCATGAATGTATAGCCCATGAAGACTCGTATCCATCGATACGAATAATGCCCAGAGGACCAGCTGCTCTACTCATATCCATCATAAGCTCCTCGATACGAAGATCACTGCTGAATTATATCTGGACAAATCAACTCTATCGATACGAAACGCCAATTTCGTATCCACCAACTTCGAGACCCAAGACTTCGTATCCATCGATATGAAGCATGCATTCCAAATTCTTGACTCGATCCAAGAGAGGATCGATGCAAAAAAAATTACTCAAAACGACTATCGATCATTGCTATAACTCGAATTTCACATCGTTTCAGGAGAGGATTGATACGAAATTCGATACAAAAAAAAACTGACAACGACTCGTGAACGGATTGAATACTCATCTGATGACAATTACAACAACAAAACATAAGTTTGCTATCATTCAACATTTAATTACAACAGTGCACAGTACAACAATTGGTGGTCAACAAGTCGGATAAAACTGCTTAGAATAAAGATTGCAACTTTTCAAAGCACGTCGTGTTTTTACAAGACGTACTTTGGGGGGCAAATGTTATCCCGCCTTTTGGCAAGGCCGTGATACCAAGAACTTAACTGGAAACCAAGGACTGTCCGTCCTGAAAATCGGTTATACTCAGGTTTGCTATGGAAATCGATGAATTTTGTCCGAGTCTGGATCAAGCTACAATTGACAAGACATGACAAGCAAAGCTGTGAAAGCCAACCTTCCAAGTTTCAAGTCGATTGGAGTTTGTATGCACGAGATATGACCGATAAGAGTCAAGAGAACACGTTGTTCGCATCCATCAGAGCGCGTCATTTCGTATCCATCAGCTAAAGAGCCTTGTTCAAATCCATCAGGCATCGGTAGTTCATATCCATCAAATAACCACTGTTCGTATCCATCATGTCACCGTTATTCATATCGATCGGCTATTGCCTACTTCGCATCCATCAACTACAACACGGAGGTATACTTCATATCCACACAAAGGCGGCTTTCTTTGTATCGAACTTGTTTGTACCCATCAAATGATCACTACTTCGTATCCATCAAGTAACCACTGTTCGTATCCATCATGTTACCATTATTCGTATCCATCAAGTTGGAGCAACTTTGATCGATACGAACATGGCCACGCAATCGATACGAACAGGGCCACTTCCATCGATACGAACAAGGCAACGACTATCGTTACGAACAAGGCTACCATCATCGATACGAACAAGGCAACGACTATCGATACAAACAAGGAGAGAATCTTGGGAAGACTCGGTCAACTCGGCATCGAAAGTGGAGCGATCCGAAAAGCAAGCGCCACGTCAACTGGCATCACGTTTGCAGTATCGATTCGAAGCGATCGATTCGAAGATATGATCGATACGAATTGCACAGCCAACCGAAAACGTTAAATTGCACCGATCATAACTTGGAATTTACAAGTCCAAATGCTATGAAATTTTCACAGGAGCTTACGTACGACCTGGAGAGTGTTCATGCCAAGTTTTGACTCGATTGGGTCAAATCTTGATCGATACGAAATTCATTCGTATCGATCACGGATCAAGTCAAAACCACGTGGGATCGATCGCGTGGGCCCGCCCACGTGCCAGAAGGGGTCTCTCGAGATCTGAGCGAGATATTTGCATCCTACGCCTATAAATAGCACCCCAGAGCTTACAGAAAAGGGATCTTTTGGCTCTTTGACGTCCAGACTCTGCCGAAAACATTTCTGCATTACAAGGCTGCTGTTGTACTCAAATTTCATCACTGTAATTCACCGTAATCCATTGTAATCAGTTGTAATCATCAAGAAAACATCAATAAAATCATCAATTTCATAGTGGAAGTGGCAACACGCCGAACCACTATAAATTTTTGTGTTTCTGTGTATTTTCTTATCTGTTTTTGAAGTGTTTGCTAGATAATACTCTTTTTTCATTTGCTTTCTTCATTTTTATCTCTTCAAACCCTTCCAAAGAGTTTTGTGCCCAATTTTGGTACAAATAGTTACCTATGCTAGTTGATAGATAAAGAAGCATGAAAGGAATTATCCAACCCATGATTTGGAGCTAGCAGCGATTGTCTTTGCTTTGAAGATGTGGAGGCACTTTCTATTGAGATAGTGGTTTGAGCTGTTTACGAACCATAAATCCAAAAGTACATTTTCTCTTAGAAGGATCTCAACCTTTGTCAACAACGGTAATTAGAGTTCTTAGCCTCTTATGATTTTAGTATTTCCTATACTCCAGGAAAAGGGAATGCATTAACGAATGCATTGAGTAGAAGACATGCTGGGTTGGGGGCAATGTTCTTCTTAGAACGGAAGAAGATAGAGTATATTGTTGGGTTTGATTTCAGGCCTCATTGTGAGCTAGAACCTGAAATGTTAGCTAGTTTGTCGATCAGACCTACTCTTAGAAAGGATTGGTACTTGATGTGCACGTAAATGTGCATATATTTACATCCATATTTTATCTCTTTTTATTTAAATAAACATCATATTTGGGCATTTGTACATGTTAGAACCAAAATTCAATTATTTTTCAAACCATCATATTTTCATTTTCATTCAGGGGAAAAATGGTCATTTTTGTGCATGTGTAAATTTGAGAATTTTTACTTGGACATTTTTGATGATTTTTATAGGAATTTGGATGCATATGGAAGAGGCTTATATGAAGATACATGCATGCACAAATGAATACAAAGGAAAGAAGAGGGAAATAATTCAAAGTGAAGATCATGAGGACCCCACCTACCCACCTACCTTAATGTACAAATTAGAGGCCAATGAACATGCTTACGGAATTAATGGCTTCATGTACACTTAAATTATGATTAGTAGAAGCTAATGATTACTTGGCCTCCACACTTCCTAAGGGGTATTTTGGGAATCCCCCTAAAAATATAATTAGGGTTTTATGCATGTATAAATAGCCCCCTTATGTACATGTAAATCATCATCTACCTTTCATATTTCTTAGGAAATTAAGAGATCAAAGTGTAAGCTCAATGTTCAATGAAATAAAAATGGCTTCTTAGCCTCTTTTTCTTCTCTTATTTACATGCTTTCATTTATTTTTCATGCTTTTATTTATGCTCTTTCCTTTTCTTTGTTAGTAGATTAGTTTTACATTCATGCAAGTAGTGTAGTTTAATTCCTTTTGTTGCAAGTAGTTTAATTACATTCTCTTCTTTGCTATTTTTCTATTTTCTTCTCCTTTTAATGTTGAAATTTACTTGTGTTGCTTCAATGCCACAAATGAGTAGCTAAACCCCTTCAATTTAGGGGTAATGAAGCTCTCAAATATTATGTAATTTCAACATTTGTTATGATTTATGATCTCTTTGTTTGCGCTTAATGAAAGTGAATTTTGATGCAAGTTTATACAAGTGGGTTTGATAGCTTATATTGCTTATGCAAATGAGCTATTCTTATTCAACATAAACACAAGTTGCATCATCATTTGCTAATCCATTTTTGATTGTGAAATTAAAGTAAAAATGAAATTTGATGATCTATATTACTAGTTACAATAGTAAATAGATCATACTTAAAATAGCTTTTGCTTTAGCTTCATTTTCATGAGAATTATAAGTGGTTTATTTGATGTATTATAGTTTGATGGTTTGAGTTATGTTAATTAATAACATAAACAAACCATACTTATGATAAATACAACAATATTTCACTTAATATCAAAATCTAGAGATCACAAATTGTTTGTTTGTTGATTTACAAAAATATGAGAGCTGATTTGCCTATAAATTATTCTCTAGTTCAATAGTTTTTAAATCACATTTTAATTCTAGCTTTAGCTTCTTTTTGTAGTTAACAACTTTCATCTCACTTTGGTCTAATTTGATTGAATAGATTTTTAATCTCTCACAATTCCCTGCGGATCGACCTGTATTCGCCACGTACTACAAAGTGTACGCCGTGCGCTTGCGGTAAATTTTAATTTGAAATTTTTCGGCAAATTTCTAATCCGATAGAAATCTTGTCGATTAACAAGTTTTTGGCGCCGTTGCCGGGGAATTGCTTTGATTTTTAATTTTCTATTCTTCGAATTATTTTTGTTTTATTTTCTTTTGTGTGTTAATTTCTTAAAAAAAATTGTATTTGTTGTTTGATTTTTGTGTGCATTTGTTGCTCTAGTTTCCTTAGTATTTGCATTTTATTTAAAAAAAACATACATAGTTCGAATGCACAAACTACAGAGGAATTAAACTTATGAGTCATACAATGAAGCTTTGGGAGAGAGTCATTGAGCATAGACTAAGAAGAATGACAAGTGTTTCAAAAAACCAATTTGGCTTCATGCCTGGGAGGTCGACCACAGAGGCGATTTTTTTTATAAGACAACTTATGGAGAGGTTTAGGGAGCAAAAGAAGGATCTACACATGGTATTTATCAATTTGGAGAAAGCTTATGACAAGGTACCGCGAAAGGTGATGTGGTGGGCCCTGGAAAAGAAGAGAGTCCCAACAAAGTACATTACACTTATCAAGGATATGTACGATGGTGTTGTGACTAGTGTTAGAGCATGCGATGGTGAAACCGGTGACTTTCCCATTAACATAGGATTACATCAAGGGTCAGCTTTGAGCCCCTACATTTTTGCTCTAGTAATGGATGAGGTTACGAAGGGTATACAAGGTGAGATTCCTTGGTGTATGCTATTTGCTGATGATGTTGTGCTAATTGATGAAAGTAGGATTGGGGTTGATAGACAACTGGAGCTGTGGAGACAGACTTTAGAATCAAAGGGTTTTAGGCTGAGCAGAACTAAAACAGAGTATATGAAGTGCGGGTTCAGCGATGTCAGGTCGGAAGATGGAGATGTCACTCTGGCTGGACAAATAGTTCCTAAGAAGGAATCATTTCGATATCTAGGATCAATGTTGCAGTATAATGGTGAGATTGATGAAGATGTTAGTTTTAGAATTCGAGCGGGATGGGTGAAATGGCGACAAGCGTCTGGGATTCTCTGTGACAGGAAGGTCCCACAAAAGCTTAAAGGAAAGTTCTACAAAATGGCAATCAGGCCTGTAATGTTGTATGGTGCAGAATGTTGGAGTAGCACCAAATGAGGAGAAGCTAATTCAACATCCCTTAAGATGGTTTGGACATCTTCAACGAAGGCCGCCCGAGGCACCTGTGCGTGTTGGAATTATCGGCCGTGTTGAATGCTCAAAGAGAGGTAGAGGTCGACCAAGGTTGACATGGGATGAAGTAGTAAAATGGAATTTGAAGGATTGGGGTATATCCGAAGAGCTGGTGACGGATCGGAGCGAGTGGAAGTTAGCGATTCACGTACCAGAACCATGAGCGTTGGGTTTTATAAGTTTTAGATTATAGGACTAGGAAACATGAGCCTAAGACGTAGGTTTGGTCTTTGACCAATATTACTATTAGTATCACTATCGCTATTAGTATTATTATTATCATTCCTCTTATATATATATACATATATATTTTTATTTTATTTTACTTTACTTAGTTATTATTATTAACTTACTTATTTGACCTTATTTTATTATTATTATTTCTATTGTTATTATTATAACTTTTAAATTGATTTTTTTCATTTAGTTTTGGGTTCCATCTCTAGTCGACCCCAACTTGTTTGGGAATAATGGCTTAGTTGTTGTTGTTGTATTCATTGATAACTCCTCAGTAAGAAGTTCATATTCAATGCTATATACTGAATACTTACAATTATATATAATGGACAGTATGAAAAGTATAGTTGCAGGCATTAATTTTTCAAATCGTTGTAATATGATAACAATTCATACACTATCATGCAATTTGCTCCATCTGCAGCTGACTTCAAACAATATTTATAGGACATCAAACCACTAGGAGCTCTCTATTTAATTTTCCCCTATGAAATTCAGTTTTTGTTTATTACTTATTTGAGATAAACTCACATGATTGATTTGAGTTCTCAAAAATTTCTATAATCTTTTAATTTTAGAAATTTCTTAGTTATCCCATTCTTAGATCTCACTATAGATTACCCCTCTAACTTGTTTAATGGATCTAAAATTTTATAAATTTCACCATCATTCAATCAAACAAAGGTTCTTAGTTGTAATTTCTAAGCAAATTTTTAAACCAAATTTCCCATCACTATTTTACTAAAAGTATTTTCTTTTAAATTTGCATCCTACTCATTTTTATATTGAGTAAACTCTTAATTAGTTTTTAATTTGAAAGGTTCAAATTATATAACTCATTCTAAAGTATTCATGTTATTTAACTAAATTTCCTTTATAGTCTTACACTACAAATTTCATACCAAAGAAATCCCATTATTTTGCTTTGCTAAATATATATTTCCCAAATAAAGAATCTTCCTTTAATTATTTCCAACTTAATGTTAAGTTTTGAAAACTTGAAGGTTTTCCAAAAGAGGCTTTTGTAGTTAAAGCCTATAAAGTTCAACCATTACTTTTACCTATGCACTTCGCCTTTATTGCATAGTATGTATTTAAATCGATAGGATCCTCCAATTAAATTTTATCCTATTTAAGAATTTACTAATTAAAATTTTCCATTTTATTTTATGATAAAAATAAAAGAATCGGCTTCCTAAGAAATTATTATTATACTAACCAAGTCTTCAAAATTCATTTTCCATCAGAAAATCATTAACATGGACTCTTTCCTTGATTTCATACTCCATTTTAATTTAGAAATAAAATTTCTAAATCTTTTAATTATTTACTTATCTCAATATTCAAAAAGCTTCTATTGGGTAAAAACCCTAAATATAAATCTAGTCTTATTCTTGGCTTTTCCATTTGTATTTTCTCCTCATTTGAAATTCCCAAAAATATTTCCAAATCCCTGATTATTATTGTTTTGAAATAGATCATTTCCTTAGTGCAAGTTTGAAACTTTAGACACTGCCTAATTTAAGGTTGAATATATATATATATATATATACACACTACAAAAGAAGCACTGTTTAGCGACGGCTATTTGCCGTTGGCGGCCGTCACTAGCCGTCGCTAAATTGCGTTGCAAATTATCTCGTTGCAACAAAAGAAAGCGATGGCTCCGTCATTATTTTTGCAACGGCTTGTAACGGTTAAGTGTACACGTGGAAGCAACCGTTGGGGTTGTTGGTTTCCCGGGTTGTTGATGCAAACCATTCCAAAGCGTTGCAATTTGGTTGTCGCTAGCCATCGCTATATTCGACCATTTGGCCGTCGCTAGCCGTTGCAAACCTGAAGTATATTTGCTGCCACATTGCATCACCTTCAACCCTCAATCCCAATCAATCCAAATAATATAATTCCATCATTACGCACATATAATACCATTCCATCATACCATATAATCAATATCAACACAACCAAATCATCAAATATTGCATATTCCAACATATATTCACAAAATCATATAAGAAAATCAACATAACCAAATATGAAAATCCACCAAACCAACCCACATAACTAAATTAAACGACCAGTACATATCAAGTGCCAAAGTATCAATGACAACAACCAAAATACCAAATCCACCAAAACACTAAGTATCAATCACAACATCCAAATGACCAAATGTCAAACCCCTCATAATATGTACATATATATATATAAAGCGTACCCGTCAAAACAAACCAACTAAGCATCATCATCATCTGCACCTCCTTCCCCGGGCATTGACCCATGCTCCTGATAGAAGGCAGCAATACACTCATCTATCTGCGTCGCCAAATGACTCTTCTGCCAATCATTGAGCTCATCCAATTGTGTTTGCATCCACGCAATCTCCTCCTCGTCTATGGATCTCTTATATGCTCTTTGGAAATTAAGAGCCTGTGAAATAATTCAACTGAATAAGAAGTTCATGGCATACAATAACAATAAGAAAACTCAAGTTATCGGTAATAAACTCAAATGAATAAGAAGTTCATGGAATACAGGTTTCTACTGTGTAAACGTTGAGTACATACCATATTGCCGAAACTGTAACGCCTGTTTCGACTTGCCAGTTCAATGATTGAGTCCCATATCCGATTAGACTCATCAACCGTAAGCGACTCCCGTCCACTCGCTTGTATCGCTCGTTCATGCTCTGCATTATATCTCTCCTACAATTACGAACAGATATTTGACACAATTGATATACAATTTACTTATTTACTGTGAAATAATCGATTATGAAATATTTTCATTATAGAAATAATCATACTTACCATTACAGAAGCAGCCTTGTCGTCCGACCAATCATACGAAACATTCCCATCATCATCTATATGCTCCACTGCATGTGTGACTCTGAAAACCTCAGCCGCTGTAGGCTCCCTTCCATACTTTGCCCACTGAATATATACAAGAATAGATTATATTGATAAATTGCATGAGTATATACAAGAATAGATTATATACAAGAATAGAATAGAATAGTTAATTTATTTACCAATTCCCTCCTATGTTGTTGGAAGGATTTCCAGCCACCACGATGTAAAGCAGGGGTTTTGTTCCTATTAGCCTTGTTTCTTGCCGATAATTCCTATTAATTTATACACACTATTAATTAAAATAATTCAACACATTTAAATGTAAAAATATAGTGACAATATAACTTACTTTGAATGCTTCAGATTCCCAATATTGTTGGAATCCAGCCCAAATATCATCCCCCATCCAACTTGCCTTTTTCCCTGAACTCTTAGCCCTTAAAAGAGTCTCTCTGTAATTTTTCCGCATCTTTTTATTCCAATGATTTATAAAAACATCCATATCCTGCGGATCCACACGTACAACTGCCTGCATATTGAATTATCATACGTGTTATGTAAAAGAGATTATATAATTAAAAAACAATGAACAGAACAGAATACATAAAACTGATATCATAAGGCATGATGGCATATTGTTTTTTGTTTCATATAAGGCATAATTATATATTACAAAGTTGTACTTACCATAAGATCAGCCCATATTGCGTTTTTTATATGTGTTGGGATGTTATCCCACTGAGGCCAACAGCCGGACATCCTACTTTTGTATGCTTCCTTTGATACTTGTAAAATGAAATCGGACGGCTCCACCTCGAACCCTCTGTAGAAATGTTGATGTATATATTCAATATATTTCATATAATATAATTAAAATAAGTTTGATACATACCCAGCACTTTTCGGAACTATCTCCGCAACTCGACGAAGATCTGGCTCAAAGCTACTCGGACCTGCTCTAAGTGAAGGTGATTGAGATGTACTACGTCGATAACGGCGCCTATTAGACATAGCTCCAAGTGAAGGTGACTGAGATGTACTACTTAGAAAAAAGTACTAATAACATAAGCATCACATAATCATCAATCAATATCACATAATCATTAATCGTCGCATAATCATCACATAATTATTAATCAAGTGGTAATCATCACATAAACATACTCTGCACATAATCATCGAAAAAGCGTACATAAAAAGAATAATGCATAACTCAGAATGATACAGATCATATATAGTCATCAGTATTATTACATAGCTCAGAATATTACATAACATAGTCATTATTGTTAATACATAGCTCATAATTATACAACAAGCGATGCCATCTATGATCAGTCTTCATCGTATTCTGATTCAGACTCGGTCTCGTACTCTATATCATTTTCTTCGGTACTTACAAATACATCTATTAAAACATTCGATTCATTAGTCAACGACCCTACATCAATGTCATCGGTTATCACTATTTCAGTATCTGGCTCGAGATCCGCTTGATACGCTGCTTTATCTGGAATATTATTTCCATCAAATGTATATCTTGCCTTCGTTTTAAAAACAGCCCACCAGTCTGCTTTATCTTTTTTTAAGGACGGATATGGAGCAAAATAAACTTGTAAAGCTTGCTTAGCTAATACAAAAGGATCATACTTATAGTAATGCGATGTATGCCTTATTTCAATTAGCTTATAATCTTTGTGCACATTAATTCCAAAGCCAGGAACATTGCTAAACCAGTTGCATTTGAATAAAACAACTTTCTCTGCAGGTTGTATATAATATGTCAACTCTAAAACTTATGTTCAGACGCCGTAAAAATTCTTTTATATGCTCCTCTGAATCATCACTTCCTTTGACAAATACACCACTGTTATATGTTAATTTTTCAGCCCCGTAATCTTTGGTGTTGAATTTAAATCCATTGACGAAGAACATTGGATAAGTCTTGACATTTCGTTTTGGTCTTATAGCAAGATGTCGTAATCCTTCGTCAATAACACAGTTTCCTGTATCATGAACGTAGTCTGAAAACCATCCAGCAAATTCTTTGCTGAGATCACCAGATGGATGTTGTGATTCGTATATGCTGCAAATATGTATTATATTCCTTTATAATTAATATATACATGTATAATTGAAATATATATGAATTCATAAGTACCTGACAAATGGTGCAACTTCAACACAATTTAGAAGAACATATGTGTGTGCCACATGGTAATCTCTATCATCTAACCTTATTACCACACATTTTCCAGCAGGTCTTCCATGTTGTCTAAAAATAGATAACATTGTTTCAGAAGAATCCTGCTCAATAGTTTCTTCATTACGGGGAACACTTACAAACGATAAGTTCACATCGTTACTAAAGTAATGTGAGAAAACAAATGAAACTTCTTCTTCAAGGTACGATTTGCAAATCGAACCTTCTACTCATGCTTTTTATCTAATTTTCTTCTTCAAATGATTCAGGTACCTATAACAAAATTAATTAAATTTATATGGTGCTACAAAAACCGAAATTAATTAAATTACCTCTCAAATGGATACATCCATCCATATTGCACAGGACCACGAAGGAGTGCTTCAGATGGAAGATGAACAGGTAAATGCTCCATTACATTAAAAAAACCAGACGAAAATATTTTCTCCAGTTTGCATAGAAGTACAGGGATTTCTGCTTCAAGTTTACGTATACGATCTACCTTTAACGTCGTAGAACAAAGCTGTTTATAAAACATACTTAATTCTGTTATAACACTTCATATTTTTGCAGGCAGCAGTTCTTTGAAAATCACGGGAAAAAAATACTCCATCATAATGTGGAAATCGTGACTTTTCATCCCACTCAATTTGCAGTTTTAAAGTCAACACATCTACGGAGGTTAAAAGAAATCCCATCAGGACATCTAAGTCCTTCCACCCACTTTAGAACGAGTTTTACTTGCTTGTTGTCTAGCTCATAGCATGCTTTGGGTTTCTTATTATCGTCGTATAATTGCAGTTCGGGCCGCTTACAGAAGTGTAATATATCACGTCTTGAATTCGCATCATCCTTGGTTTTCCCCTTCACATTCAAAATTGTGTTAAACACACTGTCGAACACGTTTTTTTCGTTGTGCATGACGTCAATGCTATGTCGGAGTAGGAGATTTTTCCAGTACAGTAACTCCTAGAATATACTTTGCTTGCACCAGTTATGAATGTCCGATTTACGTGGAATTTCAACCTATACCCCAGTTTCATGTATCTTTGGGTAGTCTTTTACAATTTTATATACCTCTTCACTTGTCCAAACCTTAGGTGGTAGCATACTCTCTACTCTGTTAGCTTTAAAATTCTTTTTATCCGTTCTAAATTTATGATTGGTATATAGAAAACACCGATGACAGTCAAACCAAGAAATTTTCTTCCCATACTTCAATGAAAATGCTTGTGTTTCATCCATACAATAAGGACAAGCTAGACGTCCAGATGTGCTCCAACCTGAAAGCATGCCATACGTGGGAAAATCACTAATAGTCCATAATAAAGAAGCAAACATACGAAAATTCCTTTTTCTTGAAATGTCGTACGTTTCAACTCCTTCATGTCATAGTGATTTCAACTCGTCGATTAGTGGTTGTAAATAAACATCAATTCCTTATGTCAGATCATCGGGACCGGGGACGGCAATCGTTAGAAACATATATGGAGTTTTCATACACATCCATGGAGGTAAATTATAAGGAGTAATAATAATAGGCCATGATGAATATTTACTACCAAACTGAGAAAATGGCGAAAATCCATCCATACATAAGCCAAGCCTAACATTACGGCTCTCTGCCGCAAATTCAGGATAAGTCTTATCGAAATGTTTCCATGCTTCTCCATCAGATGGATGTATCAAAGTTCCTTCTTCTGGTGTTCTCACACTATGCCATCGCATATGACATGCTATAGCAGAAGATGCATATAACCGTTGAAGTCTGGGAGTGATGGGTAAATAATGCATCCTCTTATATGGAACTTCTTTTCCTTTCTTTTTTCTGGGTTTGTATCTTTCCTCGTTACATATTCTACATTTAGTAAGATGAGCGTCTTCTTTCCAATACAGCATGCAACCTTTTACACATGTATCTATCTTCTGGTACGACAATCCAAAAGCAAACATAAGTTTTTTACTTTATAATGACTATCACACATCAAATTATTAGGTGGCATGTGTCGTTTTGCAGTTTGTACAACTGCTGTAAATGCTGCTTCTGTAAGATTAAATTTCGATTTCATAGTAATGTATTCGGCGGTTACAGATAATTCGGTTCCGCTTGTACATCCATCCCACAATGGCCTCTTAGCAGAATCCAATAAATCATAAAAGAATTTAGCTTCCGCGGTCGGCTCTTCGTCAACATTTTCGTTCCCATCATCACCTTGGTCAAAGGTAGGAAACATTGATCGTGCAGCATCTTGCACCATGTTTTCTATAGGATTGGTCATAGTATTATCGTCCTCTAACACTACAGGATTAGATGTAGGTTGAACAAGTTCTCCATGACGATCCCATAAGTAATAATTCGACACAAAACCAAATTTGTACAAATGTACTTCTACTACATCTGGTTTCCAATGCTTCAGATGTTTGCACTTACTACGCGGACAACGAATGTCTGCGTTATTTCGATTATTAGATTGAGAAAATCTAATAAATACTTGTACACCGTTACAGAAACGTTCTTTTATTGATCCTTTCATACCTTTTTGAGGTTCATACATCCAACTACGATCGAGAAAATAATCGAACATATTTCCTGATTTGTAAAATGTAGGTTAGAAGATTGAATAACACACTTCATATTAAAGTCTTGTAAAAATTCATATATAACCCTTTACTATTTTAACAAATTCAAATAAATATTGCATTCAAATTTTCAATTCTTAAGTTTATTGTTTTTTACTTTGACGACCGGTTATCCTACTTCCCATTAAAAACACAATAACGTAATCATATTTAATAAATCATTTCAAGTTAAACGATTCTAAAAAATTTCGGCAGCACTTCCCTTTATTCCCTGTATCGTACACAAATGCGTGTACACAGGGAAAAAGGAAGTGCCATCGAAATTTTCTGAACGTTTAAACTGAAATGATTTATAAAATATGATTACATTATTGTGTTTGTAACTTGTCCAAATACTAGGACAAATCCAACAAATGTTGTATCAGATGAATATAGATGTCCGTTCTGTGGAAAAACGAATATCCATATAACGATCATATACAACACTTGTCAGACTGGGCCAAAAATTCTCTAAGGGGTTCACATAAATAAAGCACAAATTAAAAAATATTAATATTGAAGTATTAGTGGTCTGTAGTGAAATAATGATCTTAATTTTTTTAGTAATGTAGCCAAATATAATTCGTTTAATGAAGAATCAAAATCCATGCGAACTATCAGTAACTCGGAAAATATGCCTTATCTCGCAAATGGGAACTATGAGTTACTATTTTAACAACTGCAAAAACTATTTTATAATTCATTTAACTACTTAAATATTTTATTAATTAAATCTAAATTTTTAAAACATATTTTAACTTTTGTTTAACTACATAAATTTTAATTAACGATTTTGTGAACTAAATAAGTAGTTAGCACTTACAATAGTATAACAAACATTCTCTTAAACTTATCAATAAACATATTATTCAATAATCATGGCCTATTTTTTGGTTTTTAAATTAGCCATAATTTTTAACAACATAGTAAACAATAAATTCACTAATTAATACCAGCAAATCAACACTAATTATCATCACCTAATACACAATAATCACCATTTTCAAACACACAATCAACTAATTTTCAAAATTAGGTTTACCATTATATACCCAATTCAAATAATAAACTATATATCATAAACTAATAACATATATTCATCATTTCCAAACCCCTAAATCATCCAATTCCAAATCCCTAAATCATCAACTAATTTAATTTAAACCTAAATTAAACAAAGATAATGGAAAATAAGACAAACCGGCAAGTTTGGAGAGGTTGAAATTAGCGACGGAAGCTTGCGACGGCTCCTGGTGGCGGACGGCGGCAGCAACTTGCGGGGGAGAGGGAACTGAGATGATTTGGGGGGAGAGTGTTAGCACCAAAATTGGTCACTAACACCCTTGAGTAGAGTTATGTAGAGAGATTAATGAAGAGAGTAAATTAAAACAGAAGAATAGTGTAATTCAATGCAAAAAGGACAACAAAAACAAGAACACCAGATTTATAGTGGTTCGGCGTAATTGCCTACATCCACTTTGGGTTTAATCTTTATTGCTCTCTCAATTACTTGAATACAGGTACAATCCGTAAATCAATCACTTGAATACAATTTCTAAGTAAAAAGAGGAGAGTATAAAAAATGGCAGAGTCTCCCCAGTGTTCCCGGAAAAAGGTCCCTTTCATTGTGTTACTGCCCTCCTATTTATAGACGAGATGGGTTGGACTTCCCTCATGGGCTTAGGAACAAGGTGCCTCTGCCCATAGTAGGTGAATCTGCGCACCAGGCCATGCAGGCCGAATGCTCTTGCTTTGTTGTGGGCCTGACAACTTGCTACCACCTCCAGTCTCTTCTTGATCAGAATCTTGTCTAGTGCTAATGATAATTTCTTCAACTGTCGTTTTGTAACCGGACCAAGATGTCGGTTAACATTTTCCCCCCAAAGTGTGTCGTGTGAAGCAACACAACACGCTTTGAATCAGCGAGTATTCCTTGTCTTCAGAAAGAAATCCACCATGTTTCTTGAATAGTCATTATCCTCCAATTTATCCTCCCAAGGTGTTGTATCCTTCTTTGGTCATCGTGATGCTTGGTCGATTCCCAATGTTATAAATCCAGGGTTGCAGTTCATCAGTGGCCATTCGTGTCTGATTCTGCAGAGCTAATAAGCTTCGGCTATCTGATCTAGTATTCTCTTAATAACCCTTAGTGAGAATTCAATTTTTGTTGATTTCAAGAAGTCAAACTTTTTCGGATGTACACATGCACGTTCGGGTACATGTTCTTGCCATTGGCTCTAGGATGCGTTTTATATGCTCATAAGTCGTCGCCAACTCCATCTAGTTTAATTGCAATTCAATCGCGAGTCCTTGTTTGTATTTTCTGTGAAATAAGGGTTGCAATCAGCCACTTGAGGAGTTTTCCAAACCTCTCTTCAGTACAGACTCTATGATTTTGTTCACAGCTTCAACCTGTCCATTTGCAGTTATAATGGATCATGGAAGGTCATAAGGACAGATGACATTATGGATAAAGAAGTTGATTATTTTCTTCATCTTGGTCGTGGTTAAGAGTTCTTCATCTGCCCATTTGGTGACGTAATCAACTGCTATGATGGTGTATTTCGCACTACCTTTAGGATCGACAAGAAGATGATTTCAGTGCCCCCAAGTGGCAAACGGCTATGAACTAGCCATTTGAATAATTTCCATCGGCGGGGTTCTTGGATTTTTTGCAAACATCTTGCACTCGTCACATTGTCTAGCATGATCAATCGCTTTTGGGTTGATAGTTGGCCAGTAATACCTGTAGCAAAGTATCTTCTTTATCATGGTTTTCCCCGTAATGTTATTACCGCATTCTTCTTCATAGACTTTGCTCAAGATATCATCATGGGCGATATGCCGAAGCATGGGGATGGATAAACTCTTTTTGACACACGACTTATTCTTAGATGATTTGGCGTGAAACTTTGAGGAGGATCTGTCGTTTTCCATTCCTCCGTTCAGTAAGAATTCCTCATTGTAGATAGTCTTTGATAGGAGTCAACCATGACACCTTTTCATTTTGTTCGCTGAGTACATGTGTAATGATGTAATACGTGAAGTCGGTTAGTAGCTCTTGGACTTGGCCAAGATAAGGAGCAAGACAATGCCCCCTAGTAAGATCAACTTCCTTAAATTTGTATACTACCAATCAAGAATCACAAAAGATATGTAAATTTTTCACTTCAAATCCTCTAGCAAGTTTGAGGCTGGCAGTCAAGGCTTCATACTAAGCATCGTTGTTTGTTACAGGTAAATTGAGTTTTAGGACGTAGCAGATTGATCGTTCCTCAGGAGTCATTATCATGACTCCTATGCCATAACAATGATCATTGGATGCTCCATCCGCGTACATTTTCCATCTTATGGTTAGTTCTCTGCTACTCTTCGAGTAGTCATCTGAGGTAGTGAATTTGGGTGTGAGGTTTGCTAATTTCCGTCCTTGGATAGCCCTTCATGGGAAATAAGTGATATCGAATTAGCTTAATTCGATATTCTATTTAAGTAGTCTTTCAGACGTCTCAGGTCATTGTATGCCCTGTCGCAATGGCTGGTAGGCATAGACGTTGATGGGGTGAGCCTAAAAGTAAGAGTGGAGCTTTCATGATGAAATCAATAGAGATTGTGCTAGCCTTTGTAGCTTCGGGTTGATATCCAATGCATGGCTCGCGATAGTTAATGAAATCACATATGCATGTCAGAATGGGTCCAAGGGAACATATCATCATTTATTCAGAAAAATCCAACTAATTCTTTTATCATCACTGCACTGAGCTGTGATCTGATATTCAGCACCCGGAAAGGGTCGCCATGGCTGGCTGTAATGTCGACCGTCAGCTTAGCAGGTGCCATCCCAGATTCTATGAGTAAAGATGTAACTATTTTGCATAACATTCAATGTGAAATATGGTTGGGACGGCCAATGTTGATGGTTACTCTAGTCGAATCCTAGAGTCTTGTCATGAGTTATTGAGTCTAATAGCGAAGGGCTCTAAATGATCTAATAGATTATCAGCAAATGGCCAAAAATCAAGCTTAAAAGCGCATTAAAGGAAATGTCGAGTGGGGGTCAGCCTCGAGTAGCGTGCAACTGCATAGCTGGATCTTGCTATGAGTTTGAATTTGCTTGTACATTCGAGTAACACATTTTCTATTCAATGCATTCATGATCCTTCACTCGCCCTTCGGGTTGGAGTGATAGTCAGTTGCCCACAAGATTTGGCATTGATTTAATGATTCTATCTCTAGGCATTCTTTTGGTCGTAGCCTTGAGTAACTGTAAGCACTATATATAAGTTTCAATATTGAGCTATAGTAGCTAGTCTTTGGATGATCACGCTTCTGCTCCCAGTCTCGGGTTGACAAATGTGCTACGTGGACGGTTGAGTCTCGCCCTAGCTATGTTTATATTCCCACCTAAACTCCAAAAACATAGAGTTGATCGGTGAATAGTCGGTTCACACTCATCCTACTTCTCACTCGTGCCCCCAAGCCTGGGGTATATACCGATAAGTAGGAAGGCCAACCATGCCCTCTTTAGATTTACTCTCTTTCCCCTTGAATTGTGGGATCAGGTCAGTTGATGAAAGGCTGAGTCTTGCCTATCCTGGATTTTATTATGGTTTTTCATTCCAAGGGGAATACTCCGATGCATCGTCGATGTATGGGCGTAAGTTGGATACTGGACGGTCAGCCACGTCCACTTTGGTTCATGTTCTGTAATCAGATCTTGGGGTAAAGTTGCCTCAAGAGCAGTCGGGTCATGCTCATCCAGTTTCATACTCCTCCTGATGGATCGAAGAAGGGTGCTGGAGAATTAATGACCAAGTCTTCATGGTTTACTCTCCTTTCCACACTCTAGTGGTCAAATTTTTCAAGGGACATTCGAATCACATTCGTATGTGCTTGGTGTGGATCGACATTGATCCTCGATCTGAGGTATGATATAGTCGGTCGTTCGTAGCTTTGGATGCCACTCCGATTGGCTTCGTATTGAGGTTTCCTTGCAGTTGTTGCCTTATGTTGTAGAGAACGCCAAACTAGAGCTACAATGAGATGTCGTATTTAGCGTTTAGTGATTTGTACTCTTGCTTCATACATTGATTTGGCCAGGCCACAAGTCGGATGGTCGAACTCCATCCCTAGCGAGTTTACACTCCTCCCGTCGATTTTAGGACGAAGTTTGCAGAATAGAGAACGGTTGGAATCCACTCATCTATTTATCAAAGTTTATACGCCACTCTGCATTCTAGTGACTTAGAGTTATTCTTCCCCCGGTCGGCTCGTGCCCAATTTGTGTTCATGCTTCGGTCCATGCTCCGAGGACGTAGAAATTTGTCGAATGGTTTATGCTCTAGTGCACAGTTCGGGACGTAGAGATTTTTGTCAAGTCATTTATACTCTAGTTCGCGCTCCGGGGACTCAGAGTACTCTAGTCTGCTTTAGGAACTTAGAGATTTTTCTCAAGCCGTTTATACTCTAGTCCACTTCAGGGAATTAGAGATTTTTCTGAAGTAAATTATGTTCTAGTCCGCGCTCTGGGGACTCAGAGTACCCTAGTCCGCTTCAGGGACATAGAGATTTTTCTGAAGTCATTTATGCTCTAGTCCGCGCTCTGGGGACTCAGAGTACTCTAGTCCGCTTCAGGGACTTATAGATTTTTCTGAAGTTGTTTATACTCTAGTCCGCGCTCTGAGGGCTCAGAGTACTCTAGTCCACTTCAGGGACTTAGAGATTTTTATGAAGTCGTTTATACTCTAGTCCGCGCTCTGGGGACTCAGAGTACTCTAGTCCGCTTCAGGGACGTAGAGATTTTTCTAAAGTCGTTTATACTCTAGTCCGCGCTCTGGGGACTCAGAGTACTCCAGTCCACTTCAGGGACGTAGAGATTTTTCTGAAGTCGTTTATACTCTAGTCCGCGCTCTGGGGACTCAGAGTACTCTAGTCCACTTCAGGGACTTAGAGATTTTTCTGAAGTCGTTTATACTCTAGTCACGCTCTGGGGACTCAGAGTACTCTAGTCCGCTTCAGGGACTTAGAGATTTTTCTGAAGTCGTTTATACTCTAGTCCGCGCTCTGGGGACTCAGAGTACTCTAGTCTGCTTCAGGGACTTAGATATTTTTCTCAAGTCATTTATACTCTAGTCCACGCTCTGGGGACTCAGAGTACTCTAGTCCGCTTCAGGGACATAGAGATTTTCCTGAAGTCGTTTATACTCTAGTCCGCACTCTAGGGACTTAGAGTACTCCAGTCCGCAATCTGGGGGCTTGGAGATTTTAAGTCGTTTATACTCTAGTCCGCACTCTGGAGACTTAGAGTACTCCATTCCGCACTCTAGGGACTTGGAGATTTTAAGTTGTTTATACTCTAGTCCGCACTATGGGAACTTAGCGTACTCCAGTCCACACTCTGGGGCTTGGAGATTTAAGTCGTTTATACTCTAGTCCGCACTCTGGAGACTTAGAGTACTCCATTCCGCACTCTGGGGACTTGGAGATTTTAAGTCGTTTATACTCTAGTCCGCACTCTGGGGACTTAGAGTACTCCAGTCTGCACTATGGTGACTTGGAGATTTTCAAGTCGTTTATACTCTAGTCCGCACTCTGGAGACTTAGAGTACTCCAGTCCGCACTCTGGGGGCTTGGAGATTTTAAGTCATTTATACTCTAGTCCGCACTCTGGAGACTTAGAGTGCTCCATTCCGCACTCTGGGGACTTGGAGATTTTAAGTCGTTTATACTCTAGTCCACACTCTGGGGACTTAGAGTACTCCAGTCCGCACTTTGGGGACTTGGAGATTTGAAGTCGTTTATACTCTAGTCCGCACTCTAGGGACTTAGAGTACTCCAGTCTGCACTCTAGGGACTTGGAGATTTTTAAGTCGTTTATACTCTAGTCCGCACTCTGGGGACTTAGAGTACTCCAGTCCACACTCTGGGGGCTTAGAGATTTTAAGTCATTTATACTCTAGTCCGCACTCTGGAGACTTAGAGTACTCCATTCCGCACTCTGGGGACTTGGAGATTTTAAGTCGTTTATACTTTAGTACGCACTCTGGGGACTTAGAGTACTCCAGTCCGCACTTTGGGGACTTGGAGATTTTAAGTCGTTTGTATTCTAGTCCGCACTCTAGGGACTTAGAGTACTCCAGTTCGCACTTTGGGGACTTGGAGATTTTAAGTCGTTTGTATTCTAGTCCGCACTCTGGGGACTTAGAGTACTCCAATCTGCACTCTGGGGACTTGGAGATTTTCAAGTCGTTTATACTCTAGTCCGCACTTTGGAGACTTAGAGTACTCCAATCCGCACTCTGGGGGCTTGTAGATTTTTTGTTGATAGTAGTCGTGTTTCCACCCGTTTGATTTGTATTTCATTTACCGTATCGAGGGTAATGTCATCGAATGAACGGTCGAACCGCGTTTGCTCATGGAATGGGACTTTGCCCCCAGCATCAAGGACGAAACTTGAAAAATAGAAGATTGATTCTCATCCGCTTGGTGATTATAGCTCTTCCAATCAAGTCAAGGAAGGAGGTATATGATAGATGGTTGGATCACATCCATGCTGGGGTTGGATAATCAAGTCTCGCACAATTTGCTTCGTATCTCTTTCTAGAAAACGAGGATGATGGATTACTGGGTAGACAAAGTAAGCTGCATATGTTTCAAGGTGCAGTCGCGTCCATGTATTGAGAGCGATGGTTAACGAGTAGGCAGTCTATCACAACGACTTCAAGTTGGGCTTTCAAACCACCTTTTGTGTCCAGGGTAGGATTTGATGTGTAGATGATCAAATCAGGTCCGCTCTAGTTAGATCCCAGCATCACTGAGCTCCATGAGAGACATATGTATTTTATCGAACTTTACTTTATGACCCGAGGATTGGATGATCGGGCCACATTCATTCCAAGCCTTGTGTAGATCTCCAAGGCAAATGTGGAGGTCGATGAATGGATGGTCGATCTTATTGGCTTCGTGTTGGGATCTGACCGTGATGAGCTTTTCAATCTCTAGTCGTTGGCCCCAAATCAAAGGCACATGGTTGATGATGAGCAAACGAATCATGCTCGTCTTGATGAAACTCCACAAATCCGATTAAGGTCTGCGTGGATTGGTTGGAAGCCAACTTTGAGTACTTGGTCACCTGCAGCATTTTGGAAGAAGTTTAGTTTAAGTCTGTTGCAATTCAAAGCACATTTCAAATTGAAATAGAAAATAATCCAAAGAAGTTTAGGATAAATCTCATTGATAAGTGGAGCGGCATCGTGTGCTTGCTGTTCAATTCTGCCCCTAGCCCCTTCTAGCGGGATGCCGACTGCCAACGGTTCAATTATTAATTATAGTTCTTTATTGATTAGCATCCGCAGTTCCTGGCTCGCCCTTTTATGAGGCTTGCATGTACTGCTGAAGCTTTCTTTTCCGAAAAAGCTTTTCGATCACACCTCGGAGGTGTTTGTAATCGCCAGTGTCAGGATCAGTGTGCATCTTGGAATATACAACATTCCTCTGATTTTCTCTGGACTTCGATAGGCTCTCTCGAGGTTGCTTTCCAGTACCAATTTGAGTCGTGAGCTTCCAAGTAGAGGCTATCGATTGAATCTATCAAAGAGCATATGAGTCGAATTTTGAGATCTTGTTTTGTCTACTAGAATCAATGTCCTTAGCCGACAGGCCTGCATTGTTATTTTTCCTAGTATGCTCCACTCCTCCTTACTTTAGTTCTGATTCATTTTGTAAAAGAAACGATCCATAGTCACAGGAGGCTCTTTAGCTAACTAGCTGCCAAAATATATCTGGAGGTCGACTTTCCTCAAACGCGATCAGTATGATACCCTTGTTAGTATTTGGAATAAATTGCTTAGAGCCAAACATTGGTTTGCTTGGAGTCACTAAATTCGAAGTGCCGGGTCAGCGAAGAATGGTGCTTGGAGTCATATCATCTATGTTCTCCAACCTTTGGGAGTACCGTTTGAATAGCGGTTGCTTGTCCGTTCCCTTGATGCCGTTCATAAGCTGCCACTAGATCCTCTATGCCATGGTCGATCATGGGATGTCAAGGAAGTGGATAGAATGTTCCTTTATTAAGTTGAGTTTTGAATTCACTATTCGAAGGCCCTGCGCTGCGGCTAGGGTTCGAGTTTTTTAGCCTCTTTTTTGGAAATTTGGGTCGTACCCGAATTTTTTTTAAAAAAAAATAGGGGTCGTACCCGATCCATATTTTTTTTGGAATAGGGACCGGTCAGATTGTTTTTTTGAGAGAGGGACCGGTGTAACTTAATTCCAGAGGTGTTCGGCATTCGTTCTCGTTCGGCGCAACCGAGCCGTTCGGCATACAATACCGTTCGGCATTACAGAGGTGCTCGGCATTCATTCTCGTTCGGCAGAACCGAGTCGTTCGACATACAATACCGTTCGGCATTACAGAGGTGCTCGGCATTCATTCTTGTTCGGCACAACCGAGTCGTTTGGCATACAATACCGTTCGGCATTACAGAGGTGTTCAGCATTCATTCTCGTTCGGCGCAACCGAGTCGTTCGGCATACAGTACCATTCGGCATTACAGAGGTGCTCGGGATTCATTCTTGTTTGGCACAACCGAGTCGTTCGGCATACAATACCCTTCGGCATTACAGAGGTGTTCGACATTCATTCTCGTTCGGTGCAACCGAGTTGTTCGGCATACAATATCGTTCGGCATTACAGAGGTGCTCGACATTCATTCTTAGTTGGCACAACCGAGTCGTTCAACATACAATACCGTTTGGCATTACAGAGGTGTTCGGCATAGAGGTATAGATCGGCTTGGAAGAGCGTTCGTCCTAGAGGTATGGTCGGCCTGGAAGGGCGTTCTGCCTAGAGGTATGGTCGGCCTGGAAGGGCGTTCGGCCTAGAGGTATGGTCGGCCTGGAAGGGCGGTCGGCCTAGAGGTATGTTCGGCCTGGAAGGGCGTTCGGCCTAGAGTGGCTCGGCCAAGGCGGATCGGCATACACCTTTCCTGCAGCGGTCGGCATAGACATTTCTGGAGCATTCGGCGCATGCCTTTCTTAAAGCGGTCGGCATAGACTTTTTCTGAAGCGGTCGGCATATGCCTTTTCTGGGGCGATCGGTTGAATTGCCTTCAGAGGAGGGTCGGCCTTCATTCAACTTGAGTGCAAACTTCAACATCCAATCACCAAATCTTTTGTACATCAGTGAATCCAATCTACGGTTATCAGCTTCCTTTAGATTTCTTTCAAATCTGAGTAGAATAGAAAGTTTTCTAGTAGACAACTGGATCTATCTCGTGAATATGGAAATCCACTAGTAGATGATGAGATCCAATCAAGCTGAGAATTCAATTCTCAGTGAAAGCACCAAAATGTTAGCAGCAAAATTGGTCACTAACACCCTTGAGTAGAGTTATGTAGAGAGATTAATGAAGAGAGTAAATTAAAATAGAAGAATAGTGTAATTCAATGCAAAAAGGACAACAAAAACAAGAACACCAGATTTATAGTGGTTCGGCGTAATTTCCTACATCCACTTTGGGTTTAATCTTTATTGCTCTTTCAATTACTTGAATACAGATACAATTCGTAAATCAATTACTTGAATACAATTTCTAAGTAAAAAGAGGAGAGTATAAAAAATGGCAGCGCCTCCACAGTGTTCCCGGAAAAAGGTCCCTTTCATTGTGCTACTGCCCTCCTATTTATAGACGAGATGGGTTGGACTTCCCTCATGGGCTTAGGAACAAGGTGCCTCTGCCCATAGTAGGTGAATCTGCGCACCAGGCTAGGCATGCCGAATGCTCTTGCTTTGTTGTGGGCCTGACAACTTGCTACCACCTCCAGTCTCTTCTTGATCAGAATCTTGTCTAGTGCTAATGATAATTTCTTCAACTGTCGTTTTGTAACCGGGCCAAGATGCCGGTTAACAAAGAGTGAGAGTGATTTTTTCTGTCTCGGCTAGCAGGTATGTATTCGTGATAAGCGACGGCTAGCGACAACCAAGCCGTCGCTAGGTGCTGTCGCTTTTCCAAGCGTTTCTTGTAGTATGGAACACTCCACCAATTGAACATAACATAAGTATGGAACAAGTTGCACCTTCATTTGGTCAAACCAAGCGGATTGCTACAGATTACAACTGGAAAAGGCTGAAAACTGAGGTTATACCTTATAAAAATGTTGCTTTTTTGATATATTACGGCAATGTTTTGCAAACTTGTTACTGTATATAACAAGAAGGATGATGATGAAGCTAACTGAACTGGCGTAGTTCAACCACACACTATTGCAATGCTAGAAAGATCAAGGAGACGAAAAAGGACTGTTATTGAAGCAAGTACTATTTCATATAACAAATGCAATAAACTAAATTTATCGTATTTATTCATTGATAACTCCTCAGTAAGAAGTTCATATTCAATGCTATATACTCAATACTTACAATTATATATAATGGACAGTATGAAAAGTATAGTTGCAGGCATTAATTTTTCAAATCGCTGTAATATGATAACAATTCATACGCTATCATGCAGTTTGCTCCATCTGCAGCTGACTTCAAATAATATTTATAGGACATCAAACCACTAGGAGCTCTCTATTTAATTTTCCCCTATGAAATTCAATTTTTGTTTATTACTTATTTGAGATAAACTCACATGATTGATTTGAGTTCTCAAAAATTTCTATAATCTTTTACTTTTAGAAATTTCTTAGTTATCCCATTCTTAGATCTCACTATAGATTACTCGTGTAACTTGTTTAAAGGATTTAATTTTTTTATAAATTTCACCATCATTCAATCAAACAAAGGTTCTTAGTTGTAATTTCTAAGCAAGTTTTTAATCCAAATTTCCCATCACTATTTTACTAAAAGTATTTTCTTTTAAATTTGCATCCTACTCATTTTTATATTGAGTAAACTCTTAATTAGTTTTTAATTTGAAAGGTTCAAATTATATAACTCATTCTAAAGTATTCATGTTATTTAACTAAATTTCCTTTATAGTCTTACACTACAAATTTCATACCAAAGAAATCCCATTATTTTGCTTTGCTAAATATATATTTCCCAAATAAAGAATCTTCCTTTAATTATTTCCAACTTAATGTTAAGTTTTGAAAACTTGAAGGTTTTCCGAAAGAGGCTTTTGTAGTTAAAGCCTATAAAGTTCAACCATTACTTTTACCTATGCACTTCGCCTTTATTGCATAGTATGTATTTAAATCGATAGGATCCTCCAATTAAATTTTATCCTATTTAAGAATTTACTAATTAAAATTTTCCATTTTATTTTATGATAAAAATAAAAGAATCGGCTTCCTAAGAAATTATTATTATACTAACCAAGTCTTCAAAATTCATTTTCCATCAGAAAATCATTAACATGGACTCTTTCCTTGATTTCATACTCCATTTTAATTTAGAAATAAAATTTCTAAATCTTTTAATTATTTACTTATCTCAATATTCAAAAAGCTTCTATTGGGTAAAAACCCTAAATATAAATCTAGTCTTATTCTTGGCTTTTCCATTTGTATTTTCTCCTCATTTGAAATTCCCAAAAATATTTCCAAATCCCTGATTATTATTGTTTTGAAATAGATCATTTCCTTAGTGCAAGTTTGAAACTTTAGACACTGCCTAATTTAAGGTTGAATATATATATATATATACACTACAAAAGAAGCACTGTTTAGCGATGGCTATTTGCCGTTGGCGGCCGTCACTAGCCGTCGCTAAATTGCGTTGCAAATTATCTCGTTGCAACAAAAGAAAGCGACGGCTCCGTCGTTATTTTTGCAACGGCTTGTAACGGTTAAGTATCCACGTGGACGCAACCGTTGGGGTTGTTGGTTTCCCGGGTTGTTGATGCAAATCATTCCAAAGCGTTGCAATTTGGTTGTCGCTAGCCGTCGCTATATTCGACCATTTGGCCGTCGCTAGCCGTAGCAAACCTGGAGTATATTTGCTGCCTCATTGCATCACCTTCAACCCTCAATCCCAATCAATCCAAATAATATAATTCCATCATTACGCACATATAATACCATTCCATCATACCATATAATCAATATCAACACAACCAAATCATCAAATATTGCATATTCCAACATATATTCACAAAATCATATAAGAAAATCAACATAACCAAATATGAAAATCCACCAAACCAACCCACATAACTAAATTAAACGACCAGTACATATCAAGTGCCAAAGTATCAATGACAACAACCAAAATACCAAATCCACCAAAACACTAAGTATCAATCACAACATCCAAATGACCAAATGTCAAACCCCTCATAATATGTACATATATATATATAAAGCGTACCCGTCAAAACAAACCAACTAAGCATCATCATCATCTGCACCTCCTTCCCCGGGCATTGACCCATGCTCCTGATAGAAGGTAGCAATACGCTCATCTATCTACGTCGCCAAATGACTCTTCTGCCAATCATTGAGCTCATCCAATTGTGTTTGCATCCAAGCAATCTCCTCCTCGTCTATGGATCTCTTATATGCTCTTTGGAAATTAAGAGCCTGTGAAATAATTCAACTGAATAAGAAGTTCATGGCATACAATAACATTAAGAAAACTCAAGTTATCGGTAATAAACTCAAATGAATAAGAAGTTCATGGAATACAGGTTTCTACTGTGTAAACGTTGAGTACATACCATATTGCCGAAACTGTAACGCCTGTTTCGACTTGCCAGTTCAATGATTGAGTCCCATATCCGATTAGAATCATCAACCGTAAGCGACTCCCGTCCACTCGCTTGTATCGCTCGTTCATGCTCTGCATTATATCTCTCCTACAATTACGAACAGATATTTGACACAATTGATATACAATTTACTTATTTACTGTGAAATAATCGAATATGAAATATTTTAATTATAGAAATAAACATACTTACCATTACAGAAGCAGCCTTGTCGTCCGACCAATCATATGAAACATTCCCATCATCATCTATATGCTCCACTGCATGTGTGACTCTGAAAACCTCAGCCGCTGTAGGCTCCCTTCCATACTTTGCCCACTGAATATATACAAGAATAGATTATATTGATAAATTGCATGAGTATATACAAGAATAGATTATATACAAGAATAGAATAGAATAGTTAATTTATTTACCAATTCCCTCCTATGTTGTTGGAAGGATTTCCAGCCACCACGATGTAAAGCAGGGGTTTTGTTCCTATTAGCCTTGTTTCTTGCCGATAATTCCTATTAATTTATACACACTATTAAGTAAAATAATTCAACACATTTAAATGTAAAAATATAGTGACAATATAACTTACTTTGAATGCTTCAGATTCCCAATATTGTTGGAATCCAGCCCAAATATCATCCCCCATCCAACTTGGCTTTTTCCCTGAACTCTTAGCCCTTAAAAGAGTCTCTCTGTAATTTTTCCGCATCTTTTTATTCCAATGATTTATGAAAACATCCATATCCTGCGGATCCACACGTACAGCTGCCTGCATATTGAATTATCATACGTGTTATGTAAAAGAGATTATATAATTAAAAAACAATGAACAGAACAGAATACATAAAACTGATATCATAAGGCATGATGGCATATTGTTTTTTGTTTCATATAAGGCATAATTATATATTACAAAGTTGTACTTACCATAAGATCAGCCCATATTATATTTCACACTCCATTTTAATTTAGAAATAAAATTTCTAAATCTCTTAATTATTTACTTATCTCAATATTCAAAAAGCTTCTATTGGGTAAAAACCCTAAATATAAATCTAGTCTTATTCTTGGCTTTTCCATTTGTATTTTCTCCTCATTTGAAATTCACAAAAATATTTCCAAATCCCTGATTATTATTGCTTTGAAATAGATCATTTCCTTAGTGAAAGTTTGAAACTTTAGACACTGCCTAATTTCAGGTTGAATATATATATATATATATATATATATATATATATATATATATATATATATATATATGTAACGACCCTAAATTTTCGACCCAATTTAAAATTTTAAATTCATCGTTTCAATAAAAAATTTGAAATTATAAACGATCTCAATTTATGTCCAAACTTTATTTATGACATACGTCTAGTTAGGTATGGAAATAGAAAAAGTTTTGTTGAAAATTATTACAGTAAAATCCGTTCGCGTTTTACTGTATATCAGTCCATATAAAGCTGCGTAAAATTTATCTTCCAAATCCAAATATTTTTACACAGTTATGTTGTAAAAATTATTCTGATCAAGATTATGTAATTCGTTTCGTCTAAAACTATCATCGCCTGCTCCGTTTAAATTGTTTTGCAAATTGTACAATTTAAGCGGCGTAAATGCAAATTTTATAAAATCATCGTATCGCAATAATCTGTGTACCGTTGGAAGCGCATCGTCACACTGATCATAACGGTATATTTATTTGCGCGTATCGAGGTCCGACATCATCCATCGCGTTAATTTAATCGCTACGCACGGTCCGGGTACACAATTGCAACCCAAAATTCTTTAACCCGTTTACAAAAGGTAGTTGAAAATAAAGTCAGCCCTGTATTTAATTGGGTAATTGGAAGCTAAGGGGTTACCTTGGAAATAGTGTGAACGTTGGAAATTAGGTGAGTAAATGTGTAAATAAGGAGACGCACCATTTCCCAAAGGGCAATTACTGTTCGTATCCATTAGCTGAGAATATAAAAATTGCTTTACTGTGCATACGCATGCCACTACTCCACTTTTTAAATTCCAACTCTCAGGTATACGTGCCTCCTTCCTTCTTCCCTTCCTCTTCTATTTTTTTTTCTTTCTCCCATTCACTTTGAAATAAGAAGGATAGAACTCTTCCAGCAAGTGTGACTCTCCCCTCCATTTCACCTTAGCCCACACGCGATGCCACCAACCAACCGTTCACCTCAACTCACCTCCCAGTCCACCGCCCGCTGACCAGCAACCACCACCCACACGCCCTACCAGCCACCGTGCCACCAACCGCCTTCCCCAGCCCAACCACTTCCATCCAGCCTCACGCCACCACCACCGTAACGCGCGCACACCTCCGCACTGCCCCAACCACCATCCTCCCACTGCCACATCGCCCCACCACCTCACGACAGTAACACCGCCTCCCAGACCCCGCCTGCACGAACTCCACCGCCTCCAACTCCACTGGCCAGCCATCCGAGCTGTTCCCCTCTCTCGTCTCACCCAGCCACCGTCTCTCACCACCACGCCCACAATTCCCCAGCCGTGACCAGCGCAGCCACCTCCGCACCACCTCACCCCTAAACAAGTCTGACTCCACCTCAGCACCACACCCCTTGAACTCCTTCACGCCATCACCAACAACCCTTGCCTAGCAGAGAGTGTGTGCGTGTGTGTACGTGGTGTGTGCTGGGTGTCGTGTGGCATGTGTGTATAGAATGTACATGGACGTGCATGCTAAAGGAAGGAAATGCATGCATACGAAATTTTGATTAAAAGTCTCAGTTTGGTTTGAGTAAAAAAAAAAGACTTTATGGTGTACAGTTGTTTTATGAAGGAAGTGGAAATACTATAGTTGTTTCCTTTAATTTGCTGAAGAATATATACTATGTGTATATATTTGGTTGCCGAATAATAGTAACCATTTTCTTCTTTGCTGTGTGCAGAAGCAACCGACTGAGCTATTCGCAGCAGCACAAATTTTCAGCTTCGTTTCTTTTCTTCGTTTCCGGTAAGCATATTTATATAAATTTAATATCATATACTAACGTTCATTGTATTAATATCGTTTTTCTTTGATCGATATTATAGTGTTCGTTGTTCGTGCTGTATCGACTCTATTCTTACTTCTTCGTGCTTCGCCGTCAATTTCTTTATCCACGAAAAGTGAATTAATTTTCACGACTATATTCTTATGCTAGTCTGTTTGATTTAATTGAATGTTGATTGCTAGTATAAAGTGATAAATAAGTTGCAAGTAAATTTGATATAGGATAGTTAACGAATTTAATTTGGATCATATATGTCGAACTTTGATTTGCTAAACCTGACCCCATCATATGTTAAATTCGATTAGTTAAATTGACCCTTTAATTGTAAGTTAATTGACACGTAGAATTTGATAAATGTCACTTTGGACCTTTGAATGTATATTGAATTAACTGTTGTAGTTGAAATTGAACGACAAGTGAAACCGTAATGTTATAATCTTTAATCTACTTGAAATGATAGGGTAGATTCTAGAAATAGTTATATTAATTTGCGTAAATAACAAACGCGAATTAATACGATTATTTTTGGATTATTTGAAAATTGTTGAATTGTTGTGAATGGATGCTATTGCTTGTTTATTTACTTTGACACCATCCCAGCTATCACACTGCAAGTTCCCTTTGTATGCTTTGATTTTGAATTGAAATGGAATCGGGTTGAAATGATAAATACCCAAATAACTTTGACTTAGGATAGAAAATTTAAATAAAACCCGATTGGTCAATGTTTTGATTTAAATAAAATAAAGTTTATTTGACTAATAACAATGTTTTGAATAAATTGGAATTTAAATTCGAATAAATGTAAATGTGAGTATTTGAATTTGAAAACAAATATTAAACGTAGTAATTGACAAAAGAATATTGTTTAAAATTTAATTATTTAATAATTAAATTTGGAATTATTTGATAATTAATTTTTGAGGTTATAAATATTTAAGTTTTGGAATTATTAATAATTAACTTTTGAGATTATTAATAGTTAAGTTGTGAAATTATAAATAACGAGGTTTGAAATAATTGATAATTAAGTTTTGAATTTAGTAATAATTAAGTTTGGAATTATGAATGAATGAGTTTGGAATAATTAATAATTAAGTTTTGAAATTATTGAAATTTGATGAGATCGAATTATAAATTAAATTGAATTGAATATCTTTATTAAGAGGAATTGAATTATTGAACAAGTGAAACTAAGTTTTTAACTAAGTTTTGAAATTTGAATGGAATTTCTTTGATAAGAAATAGAATGCGCTTTATCGAAACAAATGAAAGACTTGTAATTTAAAGAATTGGATTTGACAAATGTAATTGTAAATAAGTTGTAAACTTTGATAATGAAATCGAACTTAAGACGTAACGTAATGAAATGGAAATTTAATTGAAATTGTTTAATGATAAATTAATTTAATGAATATCGAATGAAAGCGATAATTGATTTAAATCGTTTTGAACGTTAAATTTAGTTAAATGATTTTGGAACGAACTTATATACAAAATGCAATGAATATTTGAATTGTTTTAATTGAAACTTTGAAATTGAATTATAGAAATGCTGAAATTGAAATTGGGAAGTTTGAAACGTAAATTTTGGAAATTGGTTTAGAAAGACTAACGAATTGTCGATTTACGAATTCCAATTGAAATTGAAATTGATTTGGTTTGAAATATATTAACGACCAATCGGTGTTATAATTACGAAGGTTATTAAAGGAACCGGAATCGGTTAGGGACATACTCACTGTCTAAACCGGAAACCACTTTAATAACTATACGCGAAGTGATGATCCAGAATGAAGTGGTTGGATTGACGAACGTGATGACTGAAGAAAGTGAACGATAATGGATAGCCTTGACACTTGTGTCAAATTGGAAATGACTAAAACAGGAGCCGTGCCGGGCTAATGGAGGATTAGCTACCTCAAGTGGACACACTTCTTCGTAAACTATTCATTTACTTTGTGATTGATTGGTGCGCACCCTTGATTTGGGAGTGTTGTTTCACGGTGTTGCGGGCGCTGCGGCGTTGCGTTCTCACCAGTTCGGATCAGGCGAACGGTAGTGTCACTACCTTGGGTATTGCCTCATGTGCCTTGTCATACTTGTATTCCTTTATACGCGACCACTACGATTTTGGTTTGTACCTTTAGTATATGGATTGCCCTCTGGTGACTTCCAGTTTTGGGGAAACTACGGTCTTGTATATGCTTTTGGGAATAAAAATGTGTTAAGGGTGGAATGGGCCATGACTTAACACTATTTTGATATCTTTATATTACTGATAGACATTATCTATTTATCGTACTCTACTATGTATAGATAGTTTATCGGATCCTGGAAGATGTTTATTCCATCCATCTTTGAGTTATTGTTATTTCAAATTTTGAACCATATTATCTGTATAAGAATATATGTCCTGATTCGAGTGTTTGTTTGTGCATAAGCTCGGATCAGACTGAGGATTTGCTGTTGCTGCTTACTTGGAGCTGAAGACCGAAGACCGAAGACTATCACTATCTTATCTTATTAGTATTGTTCTTTCTATTTGGACATCTATGTTGTTGTATTTCTTTTATTTGAGACATTGTTGTATTTATGGGTAGCTTCATGAACTACTCTATGACTCTGTTGTAATTCCGCTGCACTATTCTGTTATGTTATGCTTTCTGTGATGATTCTCATTTATATACATATACTCCATTTATGATTCGTGTTTTGTACTATTTAAGTTGACATGTGTGGATTATTGTCAATTTAAATGGTCCAAATATACGGGTTGTTACAGTTGGTATCAGAGCTTTGGTTCCCGATAACCTTAGCCTGTGGAGTTTAAAGCTCATTAGAGATAGGGTAAACATACCCTAGAATGAGGAGAATCATTGCAGAATCCACATCCTTTGATTCATCTTTCTTATTGAATTCGTTGAATAGAATTTCCTTAAGTTCTATAAATTCCTATCTTTGATTCATCTTGATCCTAAATCACTTTTGGTATTCCAGGATGGCTACCAGAAGAAATGTTAGAGGCAGGGGTGGAAATGCTCCTGGTCCACATGCTCCAGCTCCCGCAGTCCGATTCTCCACTCTTAGCAAGGAGTATACTCAGCTTGGAGGAGTCAAATTTACTGGCTCTGAGAGTATTATCGAAGCACAACAATGGCTAAAGAGTTTGGAAAGGATCTTTTCTGGCTTGGAGATCGCAGATGCTCAAAAGCGCAAGTTGGCCGCTTGGCAGCTTCAGGATGCTGCACAAGATTGGTGGGAATCAGTCACTTCTCGAACTGATGAGGAAACCATCACTTGGGCCCAGTTTAGGTAGTGATCTATCTAAATTCCTACTAAATAAATTTCTCTCTTATCTCGTCATAATTTTGATTCGTTTCATATCACTTGTAATAGGGATTCCTTTATGGCTCAGTGGATGCCAGCTGCTGGGAAGGCCCAACTCTATCGGTCTTTTATGGATCTCAAGCAAGGCAACATGACCTTCACTGAGTATGAAAGGAAATTCAACGAACTATCTAAGTTCGGACCCGGTTTGATTGACACACCTCTGCTTAAGAATGAGAAGTTCATACATGGCGCACGCCCAGAGTATTACGAGCTCCTCACCGCTCATGTACATGGAACTTTCACTGAGTTGATGTACTTTGCTCTTCGATACGAGGGAAAGCCTAAGGGAACATCTGTCCCCAAAGCCCCAGTTACTCAGACACCAGCTAATCAGTCAGGAAAGAGGAAGCAAAATTTTGAGCAACAGAAGAAGAATTGGCAACCGAAATCCAGGCTTGGCTATTCTCAGAAGAAGCCTATTGACTTATCTTCCATCACTTGTTTCAAGTGTGACCAGAGGGCTCACTACGCCAACAGCTGTCCAACATCTGCCGGTGCCGCTGTTCCGCCCCCTTAGAATACCAGGAACGACCTCTGTCACGTATGTCTGCAACCGGGCCATTTCAAGAGGGATTGTCCTATGTATAAAAAGGGAAAGACGGCTGGAGTATTTGCTATGACTTCTTCCACCCATGATCCACCTACCCCACCTGCTCCTACTGATAACCAAGGTACATTACAGAGTACTTTTATGTTGCATACTTTACCAGTTAAAGTTCTATTTGATACCGGAGCAACACAGTTTCATATCTATTGATTTGTGCAATAAGCTTGGTTTGGAACCCATCCTTTCATCTACTTTCTTATGTGTATCAAACCCTATTGGAGGGCCCGCTAACCTTAAAAGGGTTTGTAAATATGTCACTCTTATGCATGGCATTCACCACTTCACATGGGATTTCTATGTCCTTGGATTCGAGGCATTTGATATTTTATTAGGCATTGATTGGCTACGGAAGTTCGAAGCCAATATCTCATGCAAAGCTCGAACAGTCTCTCTCATCGATGACAAGAGTATGCCTTTGGTTATAAAAGGAAAATCACCTCAAGAATATGCTGGGAGTTTTATATTCTCACTTGACTCCCATCCAAATGAACTAAGCTCTACTCCAGTGGTCCAATCCTTTTCTGATGTGTTGGGAGAAGTCAATTCTCTACCACCTCCGTGGGAAATCGAATTCCGCATTGACTTTATTCCTGGTGCCCGACCAGTAGTTCTCCCTCCCCGGAGAATGGCTCCTAAGGAAAAAGCTGAACTGAATGCTCAAATTGAAGACTTATTTTCTAAAGGCTTGATTCGGCGAAGTCATTCAGAATGGGGTGCTGCAGTAGAGTTCGTCGCAAAATCGGATGGTTCTCTCAAAATGTGTGTGGACTATAGAGAGCTAAACAAGCTCACACACAAAAACAGATATCCGATGCCCCGCATCAATGACCTATTCGACCAGCTCCATGGAGCTAAAGTATTCTCTCAACTCGATCTGGCTACTGGCTTTTACCAACTCAGAATTGCTGAGGAGAGTATTCCTAAGACAGCATTCCACACTGAGAATGGTTTCTTTGAATGGCTGGTTATGCCGTTCGGTCTTACTAATGCTCCAGCTTATTTCGTCGACTTAATGAATAGAGTTTTCCGGGATGTTCTTAACAAGTTTGTTCTTGTTTTCATCGATGACATCCTCGTCTTCTCTAAGGATGAGGAAGAGCATAGGTCACATTTGGCTTTTGTTCTTGAAACTCTACGCAGTCATCAGCTTAAAGCCAAGTTTTCAAAATGTCACTTTTGGAAGGATGAAGTTCGATTTCTTGGCCATATTGTTTCAGAGAATGGGATTTCGGTCGATCCAGCTAAGATCGCCGTAATCAATGTAAGTTCTATTCTTACTTGTCAATTCTATCAAAAACAACTTATCAATTTCTTAATTCGAATCTTTGGAATTTGCAGGATTGGGAGACTCCCAAAACTCCTATAGATATCCGCAGTTTCTTGGGTTTGGCCGGCTATTATCGCAGATTTATAGAAAACTTTGCCCGTATTGCTGCACCACTTACCGCACTGACCAGAAAGAATGTGAAATTTATTTGGAGCGAAAAGTGCGAAGCAGCTTTCAATGAGATGAAGCGAAAGTTGACCTCTGCCCCAGTTCTTACAGTTATTGATGGTAGCGAAGGATTGACCATCTATACAGATGCCTGTCGAGATGGACTTGGAGCAGTTTTAATGCAGAAAGGAAAAGTTATTGCCTATGTGGGTCGTCAGTTAAAGACCCATGAAACAAACTACGCAACCCATGATTTAGAGCTTCTTACGGTTGTATTTGCTCTTAAGCTATGGAGGCACTATCTATTGGGAACAAAATTCGAGTTATTCACTGACCATAAGTCATTAAGGTATATCTTCTCGCAAAAGGATTTGAATCAGAGACAAGTCCGATGGCTCGAATTTCTAGCTGCATATGATCTTGATATTAATTACACTCCGGGAAAAGCAAATGCCGTAGCCGATGCTTTGAGCAGAAACCAAGCAATTGCATGTTGTAATTTGGTTGAAGGAATGTTATTCCAGCTTTCCGTCTCCCCAGCTCTTATGGATCATATTATAGCTAAGCAATATGAGGACACCTTGCTTTATCGCATCAAAGAAATAGTTCTTGGCAGAGTTGAAAATGCTGATAATAAATTGGGTGCACATGTTGATAGTAATGGAATCTTGAGGATTGATAATCGAATCTGTGTTCCTAATGTTGATGGTCTAAGACAGGAAGTGCTGAGAGAAAACCATAAGTCTTCACTTTCATTTCATCCCAGTGTCACTAAAATGTACCAGAATATGAAGAAGATATATTGGTGGAGTGGAATGAAGCGCGATATTTCTACCTATGTTAGCAGGTGCACCACTTGCCAACAAGTTAAAGCTGATCACAGGAAGACAACAGGATTGCTTCAACCTCTAGAGGTTTCAGGTTGGAAGTAGGAGCAAATTTCTATGGACTTTATTGATGGGCTGCCAAGGACTAGAAAGGGTAACGAAAGCATATGGGTGATTGTCGACAGATTGATGAAATCCGCACACTTTATCCCAGTCAAGACCACTCGTACAGCTTCGAGTTTGGCCGAGATATACATGAGAGAAGTTGTTAAACTTCATGGTGTATCATCTAGTATTGTATGCGATCGAGATCCTATTTTCACCAGTAAATTCTGGAAGGCATTTCAGGATACTTTGGGCACCAAACTGAATCTGAGCACAGCATATCATCCTCAGACAGATGGCCAAACTGAGAGGGTGAATCAGATTTTGGAAGATCTTCTCCGAGCTTGTATTATTGACTTTGGGGGATCTTGGGAAGACCATCTTCACTTGGTTGAATTCACTTATAATAATAGTTACCAGGTAAAGAAATTGAATTTCAAATTTGAATAAGTATATTTGAATTTGAATTAATTATCTTCAATAACCAGGCAAGCATTGGTATGGCACCGTTCGAAGCCTTATATGGACGCCCGTGCAAATCGCCAGCTTGTTGGATAGAGTCTGGAGATCGATTAGTGCTTGGTCCAGAAATAATTATGGAAGCATCTGAAAAAGTCGAAGAAATCAGAGAGAAGATAAAGACGGCACAGGATAGACAGAAGAGCTATGCTGACAAAAGGAGAAGAGATCTCGAATTCAGTGTAGGAGACAAAGTATTTCTGAAAGTGTTGCCTTTAAAGAATATTGTTCGATTTGGAAGGAAAGGGAAACTAGCTCCCAGATTTGTTGGTCCGTTTGAGATTACAGAAAGAGTCGGAACATTAGCATATAGAGTTGCATTACCAGAGAAGTTCGCCGGTGTGCACAATGTGTTCCACGTCTCACATCTTCGCAAAGTTGTACACAATCCATCTATGACCATCCCTACTGCCCAGTTGGAAGAGATAGTTATTGAGCCTGATTTGACTGTTGAGCGAAAGCCACTTCGGATAGTCGATCGTGAGACAAAGCAACTCAGAAGGAAGTCGGTAAATCTCGTCAAAGTACAGTGGAGTGCAGATGAGCGAGATTGCACATGGGAAACTGAGGATAGTATTCGGGATTCAAACCCCAAACTATTAATTTCAGGTATTATTCAAATTTCTTGAAATCTATCTTGACTTTCCTACTTATTTCATTTCTACTTCACTCGTCTCGTTCCTTTTCGAGGACGAAAAGTTTTGAGTGGGGGAGATTGTAACGACCCTAAATTTTCGACCCAATTTAAAATTTTAAATTCATCGTTTCAATAAAAAATTTGAAATTATAAACGATCTCAATTTACGTCCAAACTTTATTTATGACATACGTCTAGTTAGGTATGGACATAGAAAAAGTTTCGTTGAAAATTATTACAGTAAAATCCGTTCGCGTTTTACTGTATATCAGTCCATATAAAGCTGCGTAAAATTTATCTTCCAAATCCAAATATTTTTACACAGTTATGTTGTAAAAATTATTCTGATCAAGATTATGTAATTCGTTTCGTCTAAAACTGTCATCGCCTGCTCCGTTTAAATTGTTTTGCAAATCGTACAATTTAAGCGGCGTAAATGCAAATTTTATAAAATCATCGTATCGCAATAATCTGTGTACCGTTGGAAGCGCATCGTCACACTGATCATAACGGTATATTTATTTGCACGAATCGAGGTCCGACATCATCCGTCGCGTTAATTTAATCGCAACGCACGGTCCGGGTACACAATTGCAACCCAAAAATCTTTAACCCGTTTACAAAAGGAAGTTGAAAATAAAGTCAGCCCTGTATTTAATTGGGTAGTTGGAAGCTAAGGGGTTACCTTGGAAATAGTGTGAACGTTGGAAATTAGGTGAGTAAATGTGTAAATAAGGAGACGCACCATTTCCCAAAGGGAAATTACTGTTCGTATCCATTAGCTGAGAATATAAAAATTGCTTTACTGTGCATACGCATGCCACTACTCCACTTTTTAAATTCCAACTCTCAGGTATACGTGCCTCCTTCCTTCTTCCCTTCCTCTTCTATTTTTTTTTCTTTCTCCCATTCACTTTGAAATAAGAAGGATAGAACTCTTCCAGCAAGTGTGACTCTCCCCTCCATTTCACCTTAGCCCACACGCGATGCCACCAACCAACCGTTCACCTCAACTCACCTCCCAGTCCACCGCCCGCTGACCAGCAACCACCACCCACGCGCCCTACCAGCCACCGTGCCACCAACCGGCCTTCCCCAGCCCAACCACTTCCACCCAGCCTCACGCCACCACCACCGTAACGCGCGCACACCTCCGCACTGCCCCAACCACCATCCTCCCACTGCCACATCGCCCCACCACCTCACGACAGTAACACCGCCTCCCAAACCCCGCCTGCACGAACTCCACCGCCTCCAACTCCACTGGCCAGCCATTCGACCTGTTCCCCTCTCTCGTCTCACCCAGCCACCGTCTCTCACCACCACGCCCACAGTTCCCCAGCCGTGACCAGCGCAGCCACCTCCGCACCACCTCACCCCGAAACAAGTCTGACTCCACCTCAGCACCACACCCCTTGAACTCCTTCACGCCATCACCAACAACCCTTGCCTAGCAGAGAGTGTGTGCGTGTGTGTACGTGGTGTGTGCTGGGTGTCGTGTGGCATGTGTGTATAGAATGTACATGGACGTGCATGCTAAAGGAAGGAAATGCATGCATATGAAATTTTGATTAAAAGTCTCAGTTTGGTTTGAGTAAAAAAAAAGACTTTATGGTGTATAGTTGTTTTATGAAGGAAGTGGAAATACTATAGTTGTTTCCTTTAATTTGCTGAAGAATATATACTATGTGTATATATTTGGTTGCCGAATAATAGTAACCATTTTCTTCTTTGCTGTGTGCAGAAGCAACCGACTGAGCTATTCGCTGCAGCACAAATTTTCAGCTTCGTTTCTTTTCTTCGTTTCCGGTAAGCATATTTATATAAATTTAATATCATATACAAAAGTTCATTGTATTAATATCGTTTTTCTTTGATCGATATTACAGTGTTCGTTGTTCGTGCTGTATCGACTCTATTCTTACTTCTTCGTGCTTCGCCGTCAATTTCTTTATCCACGAAAGGTGAATTAATTTTCACGACTATATTCTTATGCTAGTCTGTTTGATTTAATTGAATGTTGATTGCTAGTATAAAGTGATAAATAAGTTGCAAGTAAATTTGATATAGGATAGTTAATGAATTTAATTTGGATATGTCGAACTTTGATTTGCTAAACCTGACCCCTTCATATGTTAAATTCGATTAGTTAAATTGACCCTTTAATTGTAAGTTAATTGACACGTAGAATTTGATAAATGTCACTTTGGACCTTTGAATGTAAATTGAATTAACTGTTGTAGTTGAAATTGAACGACAAGTGAAACCGTAATGTTATAATCTGTAATCTACTTGAAATGATAGGGTAGATTCTAGAAATAGTTATATTAATTTGCGTAAATAACAAACGCGAATTAATACGATTATTTCGGGATTATTTGAAAATTGTTGAATTGTTGTGAATGGATGCTATTGCTTGTTTATTTACTTTAACACCATCCCAGCTATCACACTGCAAGTTCCCTTTGTATGCTTTGATTTTGAATTGAAATGGAATCGGGTTGAAATGATAAATACCCAAATAACTTTGACTTAGGATAGAAAATTTAAATAAAACCCGATTGGTCAATGTTTTGATTTAAATAAAATAAAGTTTATTTGACTAATAACAATGTTTTGAATAAATTGGAATTTAAATTCGAATAAATGTAAATGTGAGTATTTGAATTTGAAAACAAATATTAAACGTAGTAATTGACAAAAGAATATTGTTTAAAATTTAATTATTTAATAATTAAATTTGGAATTATTTGATAATTAATTTTTGAGGTTATAAATATTTAAGTTTTGGAATTATTAATAATTAACTTTTGAGATTATTAATAGTTAAGTTGTGAAATTATAAATAACGAGGTTTGAAATAATTGATAATTAAGTTTTGAATTTAGTAATAATTAAGTTTGGAATTATGAATGAATGAGTTTGGAATAATTAATAATTAAGTTTTGAAATTATTGAAATTTGATGAGATCGAATTATAAATTAAATTGAATTGAATATCTTTATTAAGAGGAATTGAATTATTGAACAAGTGAAACTAAGTTTTTAACTAAGTTTTGAAATTTGAAAGGAATTTCTTTGATAAGAAATAGAATGCGCTTTATCGAAACAAATGAAAGACTTGTAATTTAAAGAATTGGATTTGACAAATGTAATTGTAAATAAGTTGTAACTTTGATAATGAAATCGAACTTAAGACGTAACGTAATGAAATGGAAATTTAATTGAAATTGTTTAATGATAAATTAATTTAATGAATATCGAATGAAAGCGATAATTGATTTAAATCGTTTTGAACGTTAAATTTAGTTAAATGATTTTGGAATGAACTTATATACAAAATGCAATGAATATTTGAATTGTTTTAATTGAAACTTTGAAATTGAATTATAGAAATGCTGAAATTGAAATTGGGAAGTTTGAAACGTAAATTTTGGAAATTGGTTTAGAAAGACTAACGAATTGTCGATTTACGAATTCCAATTGAAATTGAAATTGATTTGGTTTGAAATTGATTTGGTTTGAAATATATTAACGACCAATCGGTGTTATAATTACGAAGGTTATTAAAGGAACCGGAATCGGTTAGGGACATACTCACTGTCTAAGCCGGAAACCACTTTAATAACTATACGCGAAGTTATGATCCAGAATGAAGTGGTTGGATTGACGAACGTGATGACTGAAGAAAGTGAACGATAATGGATAGCCTTGACACTTGTGTCAAATTGGAAATGACTAAAACAGGAGCCGTGCCGGGCCAATGGAGGATTAGCTACCTCAAGTGGAAACACTTCTTCGTAAACTATTCATTTACTTTGTGATTGATTGGTGCGCACCCTTGATTTGGGAGTGTTGTTTCACGGTGTTGCGGGCGCTGCGGCGTTGCGTTCTCACCAGTCCGGATCAGGCGAACGGTAGTGTCACTACCTTGGGTATTGCCTCATGTGCCTTGTCATACTTGTATTCCTTTATACGCGACCACTACGATTTTGGTTTGTACCTTTAGTATATGGATTGCCCTCTGGTGACTTCCGGTTTTGGGGAAACTACGGTCTTGTATATGCTTTTGGGAATAAAAATGTGTTAAGGGTGGAATGGGCCATGACTTAACACTATTTTGATATCTTTATATTACTGATAGACATTATCTATTTATCGTACTCTACTATGTATAGATAGTTTATCGGATCCTGGAAGATGTTTATTCCATCCATCTTTGAGTTATTGTTATTTCAAATTTTGAACCATATTATCTGTATAAGAATATATGTCCTGATTCGAGTGTTTGTTTGTGCATATGCTCGGATCAGACTGAGGATTTGCTGTTGCTGCTTACTTGGAGCTGAAGACCGAAGACTATCACTATCTTATCTTATCAGTATTGTTCTTTCTATTTGGACATCTATGTTGTTGTATTTCTTTTATTTGAGACATTTTTGTATTTATGGGTAGCTTCATGAACTACTCTATGACTCTGTTGTAATTCCGCTGCACTATTCTGTTATGTTATGCTTTCTGTGATTCTGTGATGATTCTCATTTATATACATATACTCCATTTATGATTCGTGTTTTGTACTATTTAAGTTGACATGTGTGGATTATTGTCAATTTAAATGGTCCAAATATACGGGTTGTTACAATATATATATATATATATATATATATATATATATATATATATATATATAGACGCAATACATATATATCCTAAGGATTCAATTCACTAACCTCTTCTTAGGAATGTATTCAATTTCCTCTTAATATTTTAGCTAATATCCAAGAGATAAATAAATCCATAAAGTTATTTTCATAAATTGTTATTTCAAATACAATTAGAGATGGCATCTTAACTCATATATCATTTAACCTAAGCTTAAGCGTTCAGAATTTGTTCCCAATTGATTTTAAATAAAAGAATCATGCTTCTCTTTAGCTTTTGTTGATTTGGCTATTTAAGGATTTACACTTATGTGTTTATACTTAGATTATAATGGTTTTTCAAAGCCTATCCAAAGCATACTTCTTAAGGATCTATCGGCCCTCGGTTGAACACCAAAAGGAAATATACTCTAAAATGCCAAATACTATCACTTTCAGTAATCACTAGAACTTAACCAAAACATCCCATACCGCTTAGTGAAATTCAAGTATTTACTAGAAGCTAGTAAATCTCACTTGTTACAGATACCACTGGAAAACCTAAACTATATTCCCTTAAGCCTCTATCAGTCCCACCGAACATCGAAAGAGAATACAATCCTAAAGTTTTAAATACTTCCTAATAGCAATTACAAGAATTTAACCAAGGCATCCCATAGTAACCGGTGAAATTCGAGTATTCACTAATGGGCTAGTAAATTCCACTCAAACATTTTATTCAATGAGTTATACTATATTCGATGAAGTTTTACTTGAGAGCTTTTAAACCAAATGGTAACACTAAGTCAATCATTAGTACTTCCCCATGCTATAGAACTAAGGCTCTCAAAACATTTTCCTTATAAGATTATAATTTAGAAATCCAATAATATACTCTTTCATATAGAAAATGATTTTTAAATATTATTTATCTTTATTGATATTTCTATTCTATCTATATTATAGAAATACCCTTATATTTCCAAGACCTTAATATATAATTATAATTATAATTATATACCTTTGAATGCATATACCAATATCATTTTATTTTTAAACAACGTTAGTTTCAAAATGTTTTTTTTCCTTCTTTAATTATCATATTTCTAAAAAAATATGATTTTCTGAAACACTTATTTTAATAAAAGTGTATGTCCAATTGTCTCGTTTGAATGTTTAGGAATTCCGGTCAAGCACGTTGGCCAGACGTCCTTGACCAGAATCATTAGAGCACTTAAGGGCAATTTAACGCTCATAAGCATACATACATACATACATACATACATATATATATATATATATATATATATATATATGTGTGTGTGTGTGTGTATGTATGTATGTATATTTCAAAAGTCCTCTTTTAAATTGAAGAATACTTATATCTTTATATACTCTGATTTTTACATATGATAACAAGTTCATAGTCATCACCATTGAACATCTTATAGAAAACTCATAGGATGGTATTTCCTAATTAGTCGATGATTGTACCAAAATAATTCTTGACCAAACTCTTTGTTCAGAGTAAATAATAAATCATTTATTTTTGGTTAGTAGGTAATCAAATACCAAAATGTATCTCCATTTCCAATTGATTAATTTTTTTATAATTACAAGATTTGATCTTTGATTATTCTAAATCCATTCAATATCTCTTGCGATGATTTCCAATACGAAGATATCGTAAGGTTCAATTATTAATCATCAAATAGAATTATAATTATTAAAGTTTAACTCTTAATTGAATTTGAATTGTCATTAAGAATCTTATGCAAACAAACATCCAATCAACCCATCACACATTCACAAATACTAGATAATGTGCCCAACAGAACCATCCGTCTGCTTTTTCTTTGCAACTCTGATCATATAAAAATCGATGACAAAGTTCATGGTTTATTGGTTGGACAAAGTACTACATCTCAACTAGGTCGCTGAATTGCCAAATACTAGAACGAGTGACTCAGCCACCAGCCAACCACACTTCATGAATAAATAAGATTGGATCAAAGATTTCTTAGGGATCACATGATTCGATAATAGAAACATCAAAAAGTGGAACTGAAGGATAATGTTCCTAGAATCCCAAATTACACTATCTTATTCCAAAAGGGAATGATTCCTACTATCTACCCCAAGAACCCTAATGAATGGTCTTTAAGACTCATCTTGGCCAAGAATTATGTTCGTAATATCATATTTTGTTCTGAACTCAACTCCGATACCAAGCTATGACACCCCACCTTGAGATCCACACTAACAAAGGATATTATAGAGTAATACCATCTGCTAGTACAGAGAATAAGGTAGGTTAGGAGTGACCATTCATGAATTTTACTTTAACCGAGCATCGATATGTCAATTTGGGGGTTGTATATTTTTTCCTTCTCAAGTGGAATTGTAACAACCCTGTATTTTTTCAAATATTTTTAAATTGATTTTTCCAGATTCAAAGGCTTTATTTATGAAAAAGAATAAATTTTGTTATTTTAAGTATAAACTTTGATTTTGATGTGGATTAGAATTCCAAATATGACTAAATTTAATATTTCCAGAAAATGTGAATTTTGGTCAATAGTCAAACTTTGACTTTTAAAATTTAAATTTTAAATATTTGAAATTATAAATTTTATCTTTTATTATGAAATTAGATTTAATAACATGAATATTTCTTTTTGTTTCGTTGAAAACGGAGTTAAAATGTAAAAGTTATGTACATTTCAATTTTGAGTATAAACTGTTTATTTAACAATTTTGTCCATTTTAAATTGTATAAATTACTTTTTCTTTGTTATATTTTTTAAAATTGTGTCAATATGTTAATTTATGTATATTTTCATCTCTAAATATTTTCAAAAATAATAATAGAATTTTTCCAAAATTTACTATGATGATTTCCTATTTTTAAAGGCTGTTTTCCTATTTTCTGCTATTTTCTTCATTAGAAATTATATGTAAATTAAATTTTAAATATTTATTTTGTGAATATATTTTTATTTTATGTTATTATTTATGTTTAAAAATATATTACAAGCTCATATGAATTTTTCTAAAATTTATTCTATTCAATTTCAAATTTTCTAGACTAGTTTACTCTTTTTAGCTGTTTTCTTAATTTAACTTTATATAATTGATAAATATTTATATAAATTATTATATTTTGATAAAATTTCGAAATTTTATCTGGGATTATTATTATTTCCAGAAATATAAAGTTATATAATTAAAATAAAGAAATATGAAAGGTTTTAAACTATTGAAACTCCTAAGTCTTTTCCTCTTCCGCCTTTTCATTTCCTTGGCTTTTCATTTTCTCCTTGATAGCCGTTCATTTCCCATTGCCTTTCACGTGAAAATACTTCTCATCCTCTTCAACTCACGGCTATTTCTCATTTGAGAAAAAAATTTCCAAGTTAATGGCTTCTCTTTATTCTTTTCTACCTTCCTTCCTTGAATTTGCCTTGTTTTCTGCTTAAATTTGCATTGACTTCACATATGATTCTTGGCCTACCACCTCCACCATCGGCTCCACCATCTCTTCCACCATCTACAGCAGCAAACATCTCCCCCTCCTCTGACCATGACAAGCCTTGCCATCCAATTGAAACCATCACCACAAAAACATTGCAAAGCTTTGCCAAACTTCACCAAAACAAGGCTAGCCTAGCCCATACTCCACTATTACCTTCATAGTTGCCTTTGGCCACTCCTTAGCCACCACCACCATCATCTACATCACTTCTGGCTGCCACATGACCACTGACCAGATCTGGAACCCCCTATGGCCGAGCTCCAATTGACCTAAGCCGAGCCAAAAAGTTAAACAACTTGCCTCTTTTGCATTGTCTTTGGTATGCTTCATGTTAGCACCACTACACCTTCATCTCCACTTGTTTTGATGCCATTACCTGACCCAAACCTGACCTATATGGTGCCAAACCTGAGCTTAACACATCATTGGCTGAGCCCATGATCCACCTTGGTTGAGCATTCGAATGGTAAAGACAAGGTCTTGTCTTTATTGCCTTGTATTTCAACTTGTTTCTATATAATTATGTGTTGAATATTCATATGTTATATTGTCTTGTTTTGGGTTGTTTACAAGATAAATATCAAGGCTCTCCATTTATTCAAATCAAGAGTCATGCTATATCGTGCTTGTTGTGCTTTCTGGAATCTATTATGTGTGTTTTGATCGCTAATCTCCAGCTTTAACAGGTGAGTTATTCTCACCAGACAATATGTACCTATATAACTAGTAAATTGACACCCTGCGAATCTGTAGAAATATATTATCATGTTATATATGCTTATATTATTATCATATAATGTTCACACCTGTTATTACACTTGTTATATCATATGTTACTGTTATTTAATGTTATTCTGTTATTTATATCTGTTATCACCATTGCAAGTTCCATGTAGACTAGAATCACTATGGGTTGAAATGATACATACCCGAACAGACTTTAGAATAGGGAAAAATCGTTATGGGCTGAAATGATAGGCCTGAACGATTTTTATTTAATTTATTTTAACTTGGGATTGCGGGTTTGAAATGATAGAACCCGGATTTTTCTTTTTTAACTGCGGATTGAAATGATACATATCCGTATCACTTGACCTAGGTTAGAAAATTATATACAGGCCCGTGGTTATTTTATAAAGTGTTTTGGATATTTTTAAGTATTTTAAAAATTATAAATTTAAGAAATTTGATTTAAATAGATTTTGAAATGTTTTAAAATAAAGAAATTATGATTTTTTTCTATGTGTTAAAAATGTAATTAATGAATGGTTTAACTTGATTTTTGAAATATAACTTAAGTTGGAAATTTGGAATTTTGGTTAAAAATGATATTTAAGTTATATAAATAAAATGGATATTAAATTTTATTTGGAAATGGTAAATATGATAATTTGATTAAATTTGAATTTAAGTGATTTATTAAAGTATTATTGATTTTTCTATGAATTTAAGTGGTTAAATAAATGAATGTTTAAAAGTGATTTTTTAAAATATAACTTGACTAGGAAATGTGAAATTTGGTTTTAATTAAAGGTTTAAGTTAATTAAATAAAATTGGAAATTTTGTTAAATTGTGAAATGGTAATTTAAATTTGAAGTGTTAAGTCTATTTGTTGAAATGTGAAGAATTGGAACTTTTACACTTAAACTTATTAAGTAAATTGTTGAAAATTGGATTTAATTATAAGAAATTTATTGTGAAAAAGATATATGTTAAATGATATGTAAATGAACATTTTAAACGTTAAAATATGATTTTTAAAATGTTTATGTGTTTTAAATTGAAGTTATTTAATTGCTGGAAATACACTAACACCTGAAATCTACTTTTAATAGCATTCAGAAATGCTATAGATTCTGTTTTGAACTAAAATTGTGTAAAAAGAGCTATTACAGCATTTCTGAAATGCTGTAGTTGCTGTAGTTGAACTTATAGGTTAATATTGAACTCAGGCCTATTATAGCATTCTCAGGAAATGCTATAATGGTCTGCAGTCTTTGCTGAAACCAAATTTAACCCTTGTTTTGAAATCTGAACTACCGCAGCACTTCTGAAATGCTGTCTTTTCTGTTTTGAACTATAATTCAACTAAAACTGAGTTTTAACAGCAGTTTTAGGTGCTGTGTTTGCTGAATTAAAAATGTTTTCAAATATAACTTATAGTAGTTGTTTTTAAATGCTGTGAAATGTTGAAATTTTAATAATTAGGGTTTTTGACTTAGTAAACGAAATCAGAATGGTTTGAAACTTTGGAAATTGAATACTTGATTTGAAAATATAATAATTACACTTTTAAAAGGTTTAAATGAATTATTTTGATTGGAATATAAACTATTTAAAGGTGATTTGAAATGATAGTAAATGAACGATATCTTTGAATTTAAAAGGTATTTAAAGTTGAATATTTGGATTGAACTGATAGGATATTTTATTTTATTAAAATGATTTGAAATGAAGTTTTGTAAGGATATGATATTTTATTATACTAAAATGATTTGAAATGAAGTTTTGAAATGATATGAAAATTTAAATATATGGAAATGGTTTGGAATTGATTTAATCTTTATTTTGATAAAGATATGGTTTGAAATGATATTTTATTTTGAAGTAAAGTATTGTTTTTAAAAGTTATAACCACGGGTTATAATAACGATTGGTTGGCAAAGAGACCGGGATCGGATATGGACATACTCTCTGTCGATACCGAAAACCACTTTGACAACCGTGTACGCGGTGGAGATTCCAGAATGAAGTAGGATGGTGGCGACGTTCTTAAGGTATGTTACGTGGACCCAACTCCCATGAGTTGGCATAAGGTGGCTAAAACAGGAGCGATCTCGGACCAGTGAGGTAGCACCTCTTCTCGGACACATTTCTTCGATATTATACTCTTACTTGTGATTGATTAGATGGCCATCCTCCGATTTGGGAGTGTTGTTCGAGGTGGAACGATAGTGGCTGCTATGCGTATCCATCAGTCCGTGTGCGTAATTGGTATATCTACCCTGGCATTGCCTAGTTGTGCCGTGTCACCTACCATATCGAGCTTTACTACGATTATGATTTTAAGATCCGACCGCGTTAAGGTTCTCCATCCCCTTAACGCTATTTTCTATATGATTATACTTTACTTATTTAGACACTATTATAATATCGAATATTACTACATAGTAGATAGTTTAACGGATCCTTAGAGGATGGGCGGTCCCAAGCATCTTCTAAGTTACTTGTACCTTTATTACAGTTCACTTGAGTTGGTTTACATTATATAAGTATATATTGTCCTAACTCGAGTGTTTTGTGTTTTGCTTTACGCTCGGGTCAGCCTGAGTTATTCACAGATTTGGATTTCCACTCTCTTGGAGATTTGAATCGCTGGAGATTATCTGCTGGTCATGTCCTATCTATTTCAATTCCGTTGTTCTACTCAGCTTGTACTTGGTTATTTTATTGAGACTTTTGTTGTACTCTATTTCTTCTGTTGTATCTTATGTAACTCTGACATATTTAGATAGTAGCTTCATGAACTACTATTTCTTTTACTTCCGCTGCATTATTTTACTCTGTGTATGTGATCTGTGATTATATTTATTTACTGTATATTCTGAGATTTGCAAAATTTTAATTACAACGCGGTATTTTGAGAAATTCAACTCCGGCATGAGTGTCTACCTATACACTTATAATGGATGCGAATGGTTGAAAATACCGGGTCATCATAGGAATCAACGTATGCAATCTAGGCTTAAAACGAGACTATGGTGGCTATAATAACAATCTAGAACAATATATGATAAACACAAATCACAGAATCACATATCATAGAATATACACAGCGGAATACAAATAAATACAAAACCGAACAGACCCAAAATAGATACATGTATAGACTACAAGATACAAAAGTACTAAATCCCAAAGACCGAATATGTACACAAAATGAGTCTAGGTTAACATAAGGTACATTATAAACATGAACATATACATAGTAATGACAAAAGTAAACATCTAGCTATTGATAGGAAGTATACCCTAAAAGCATCAAGCTGAAAGACGTGAAACATCTCGGTCTGACCCGAGTATTATAAAATAATAAACGTGTTAGTCTAGACTAAAATAGATGAGTTAATAAGATAATTAATAGGTAAAATGAACTAGATCTCAAATATAGTCATCAAGTCAAGTATCGATAATACCAAGCATATTTTAATAACTTCAAGAATGTAATCACCAAATATCAAAACCCAAGATAGCTTCAAAAAGAAAAATCCCCGAAACCATTTGGTGATAACACAATAACATCGAAGAAATCTTAAATAGAAATCCAGAAATCACATCAAAAGGGAATAAGGCGCCAAACTCCAAGATTGGTGAATAAATTCACATACATGCATGTAAGTCCAAGGTAGACGTATACGTCTATAAGCTCCAAGATAGGTATAAATCCCATAATAACTCCAAGATGTGTATAATTCCCATAATAACTCCAAGATTTAAATAATTCCCATAATAACTCCAAGATAGGCGAGAGGCTATAAAACTCCAAGATAGGTGCAAGACGTATAAACTCCAAGATAGGTATAAACCTAAACTCCAAGATAGGCGAACGCCTATAAACTCCAAGGGTGAGTCAGAAACTCATCGATAATTGTCATATACCCCCGAATAGCAACCGAATAAATAACAACCGTGTGTCCCATACCACACAGGTTTATTTAAACATTTACTATATGTTAGTAAACTCCACTCGTGTGTATAAATGACTCAGTCGAACAAGTCCGAGAATTAATCAAAAAAATAAACGGAAGCGTTCCATACCACTCGTTTTATTAATCCGTTTAAATCGATTCCTCATTCGGTTGATGTCGTGCAATTTTATAAAAGTATTAAGCTTTGTAAAACCTTCTTAAAACTATATATTAGTTTATAAGCTAATATTTATATGAGAAAAAGGAGTTTGTTAAATTTTTACATTCATAAATATATTCAGACATTGTTTAGTAAGCTAATATATATATGTTGGAAAGCCTTTGCAAAATCTCTTTATACATAATTATAAATAGGAGTAATTTGGAATATTGTCCCATCTCAATATAAAATGTAACAACCCGCATATTTGTCGATTTTATATTTAAATATTTCATCGTTCGTTGGATTTTGTCCGAAAAGCTACTTTTTGCAAATAGTCGAATTAGGACTCGAGACCATTTCCATTGAGTTCAAAATGCCGTTTGCGACCTTTTTGAGTATAAGCTTCGATATGTTTGGAGTTAGTAGAATTTTGCTACTTTTTCACTTTGGACTTTGGGTTTGGTTCAGCCCATTTGCCCAATTCTGGTTTCATTAACTCAAGCTCCACTCCCTCTCCTCTTCATTACTTCACTTTCATTTCCTAACACTTAAGCTTCATCAAAAATGGAGAGTGGAATGGGAAATTAAAACTCCAAGCCCTATTTCATTTGCAAATCCTTCTTCTAGCTCCAAATTCAAAGAGAAGCTATTGGTAAGCATCCTCTTCATCTTCTCCAACTCATTCTCCTTTCAATTTCAGAAATTCCCTAAACCTAATTTAGGAAATGTTTCTCTTTTAAGCTTAGATTCAAGCTTGTTGAGTTGGAATTAAAGAGTGATTGTCCTTGCCATTGCTCTATAGCTTCTTCTTCATTGATTTTGTGAAAAGGTGAGAATTTTATCTCACATCTTAGTCTATAATTATCTTCGATTGTTAGGTATGAATTCCTAACACTTATTCATGTGCATTTGATTTTGGTTTGGATTGATTTGGTGTATATTCCAATTTTTGGTGTTTTGAAATCAAAATCTATGAAAATCCTATTACGGATATTTGGACATTGATATTCGAGGCATATCGAAGAGCCATTAAGACTGGGTTTTCGCTTGGCATAAATCCTTAGTCGTCGTTGCTCGTCCGATCGCTCTCGATAATCGTTTGGCCATTTTTGGCCTAGGTTCAGGGAATGCCCTGAACTTCAGTTTCAGACGTCTGAAACGTAGGGTTCAGACATCTGAATATTATACTGGGAATTTTTATTCCCCAGTATTCAGACATCTGAACCAAAGGTTCCGGACGTCTGAATTAGCTCGAGTGCAACCAGAAAGAAAATAGGCTTAAAAAGCCATTTTCAGACGTCTGAGATCTATGGTTCAGACGTTTGAATAACTGTTCTGGAAAACATTTAATTTTCCAGATTCAGACTTCTGAATCCTTGGTTTCAGACGTCTGAATCTGCTGTTTAGGCTCTATTTGCCTATATTGCTTGAGAACTCCCATCTTATCGATTCGTGATTATTCGATTTGTTGATTATCATCTATTACTGACGTTGATGACTTCTTCTTCGGGATTTTTGAGAATATCTATTTTGATGGATTTGGTATCTATTTCTTTCGAATTTATTCACGTCTTCGTATGTGAATTTTTATCATTGATTGTTTCTACAATTGTTTTTGTGATTTGTCACTTTAAAAATATAAAGGTTTTCTATACTAGTAGTAAATATTCAAACTCTTTCACAAAGATGAATTCAACTTTATTTTTAATACAATGTTCGTTTATAAAACCGTTTTCCAAACTATTAGTATATACAAACCTTTACCTCATTAGTATGAGAAAATCTAATTAAACGGCTTAGCAAAACAAGTGGTATGAAACGCTTGCGTTTACTTCGTCGGTTAATTTATGGACTTGTTCGATTGAAACTCTTGTGACAATTTTCTAGTGGAGACCTACAATTTGTTCGCAAATATTTAAGTTAAGCTAGTGGTTATGGGACATGAAGCTAAACTCATATATTTAATAGCTTATTGTAATTGACACTTCTTGATGATCGATGATGATCATTTTATGGTTTAAACTAGCAATGTGCGATGTCTCTTTGTCCACGTGGAGGACTGTTCCTCATTTTAATGAGCTTCGTCTCACTTCTCGCATGGGTCGTACCTATTTAGGTGCGTCGATGTTTATTTCACGCATGGGTCGTACCTATTTAGGTGCGTCGATGTTTATTTACTTCGTGGAGCAATCGGCTCAATAAGTCGGGGCATGGGGCGTATCTATTTAGGTGCGTCGATGTTCGTCTATGCATGGGTCGTATCTTTCTAGGTGCGTCGATGTTCGGCTTTGCATGGGGTGTATCTTTCTAGGTGCATCGATGTTAGACATTACATGGGGCGTATCTTTCTAGGTGCGTCGATGCTTATTTATGCATGGGGCGTATCTTTCTAGGTGCGTCGATGCTAGAGCATGGGGCGTATCTTTCTAGGTGAGTCGATGCTAGAGCATGGGGCGTATCTTTCTAGGTGCGTCGATATTCTACTTTGCATGGGGTGCATCTTTCTAGGTGTATCGATGCTAGACTTTACATGGGGCGTATCTTTCTAGGTGCGTCGATGTTCAGTTTATGGGATTGGCCATCCTCTTTTCTTATGATTTCTGGATTTCTCGTTGTGATTTCTGGAATTTATGTTTCACCACCTTTTTCAGTTGGCATTGATATGTATGTCATTTATTGTGGATTGGTGAATTAAATAAAGAATATGACATTCTTTTTATGCTATGAGATTACTGAGATATTTGTATGATTTTCCTTTGTTGATTTTCTAATGTATACTTGTCTAGGTATGACATTTTTGGTTATCATATGTTTTTATTATATCTCTTCTTATATCTCATTTTATCTAATAATTATAGCTAGACTGATCTGTTTATTATTTTCTTATTAAATAATACTCGGGTCAGACTGAGTGTTTACAGGTGCTTCCTCATGACTTCTTATCTGGGTCTATCATTTGACTTTTGGCTAACTACTTTAGCATTGTAGTTTTTGGTTGTATACATTCGATATATTGACTCATTGATGTATATATATTCTGTTGTCTAGCACTTGTATCTTTTCTTTTGTGATATTGTGGATCTTATTTGACCACTACTCTAATGTACACTTTCATGTGTTATATTCATATCTGTTTCCGCCTTTGTGATATGAATTCTCTGTGACTGATTTGTGTTATGTTATTTCTATATTTGTTTCCAAAGATTATATAGCCACTGTGTAGTAGCTTTGAGTTTACATCGGTATGTCGGATTTCCTCTTGAGATGAAATGTAAGTTATATTTTCTGACATATCGGTGCTCGCACAAAGCAATTACACAGATGGTCGCTCCTCAACAGCCTTATTCTTCGCGCTAGTTGACGGCATTACTCTGTAGTGTCCTTGGCTAGCGTGAGCATAGAGGTGGGGCGTCACAGTATGGTATCACAGCCAAACTTCGGAACAATGTAGAATAATCTAGCAAGGATCATTGTCCTAAGTCTTTCTTAGGAATCGTGCCATAGGATTTGATTCGGGTCTTCGTACCGTTCTATCCTATTTCGTTTTATGACTCCTTGTTTTATCAATCAAGTTTGTTTGATATTCATTCTAAGATTAACCTTTTTCTCTTTTCTTTCTTTCTTAAAGAAGAGAAATGGTTAGATCTGGTCGTACCAACGTCGGTCAATCCTGTGCTACTCCTCAGGAGGGAGTATTTATGTCAGCTCAACAACTTTTAGATCTTGTGAATAATGCCCAAGCTGCCGGACCCGCTCCAGCGCCTACTCACCATAAATCCGGGTTTGCACTCTTGTGCAGAGATTATACCGCTTTGGGTGGAAGGCCATTCAAGGGATCCGAAAACGTTATAGAAATTCAATCTTGGCTTAGATCATGCGATCGCATCTTTTCCCACATGGATCTTATTGATTCACTTCGAGTCCAAGTGGCTTCTAGCATGCTCCTAGAAAGAGCATTAGATTGGTATGAGCTTTTGGTTTCTGAAATTATCGAAGCGGATCTTACTTGGGAGCAATTCTGGGAAATGTTCGAATTGAAGTTTGTGCTGGAGGCTGAAAAAGTAACTTTAGCCCGACGCTTTATTGACCTTGTTCAAGGTGAATCTTCTGTAACGGACTACGTTGCATCTTTTGAATCTCTTTCTAAATATGGAGTCGAATATATTAATACCCCATTGAAGAAAAATCAAAGGTTTGTCTATGGGTTGAATAAGAACCTTAAAAAGCCTTTGCTTCTGAAACTAGAAGTTTCTTTTGATTAGCTTATTGATATCGCTCTTCGACTTGAAGAGGCCGATAGAGAAATTGATGTTGAAGTTGTGCATGCCAGACAAAACTTCAACAATAACATAAAGAGGCCTATTAAGTTCAAAGGCCCCAATCCCGACAAGAAAGGGAAGCAAGAAACTTCTGTAGCAAAGACTCCTACCACTAGTCGTGGACGATGCTACAATTGTGATTCTATGGACCACTATGCAAAGGAGTGTCCGCAACCCCTCTATTGTCGCTATTGCAAAAGTTCGAGTCATCATATATCTGTGTGTCCCATACTTCAAGCAAGAAGGAGGGAAAGCTAAAGGTTGTGCAAGCCTCTACTAGCACTTCTTTTGGTCAAGGTATTTTCTATCCTTGACGATATTTATTTTGTGATTATCTTATTCGAGTTCTTTTTTATATGGGTTTCATCTCATTATTTTTATACCAAAAGAACTTGTGATTCTTTTTCTTTAAACATTTCTAGGCTTGATGACTTCTTTGAGGATTGTGAATCCGGTTGGTGGATCCGCAACACTCAATTTGCTTTTATTGATGTCGAAATTATTTTATGTGATTTTTTTTCTTTTTCCGAGCCAATTTGCATGTTATGCGTTACTTGGGCTTTGGAAATTTATTTTTGTGAAAGGATTGGCTTATTGTGAAGCCATATCCTATGTCCCGAATGGACTATTCATCTTCGACATTTTCAATCTGTTAAGTAGATTTCTATTTTTTCTTTGTGATTTTGATTCCAATTGGATGGCATCATTTTTATTCTTTAAGCCCTCATGATGAGGAAAGTGTTATTTCTCTCATCTAAATAGTTGTGAAATTTCTGGTATTTTTGAGTTTGTCTTAGGATCATCACCTAAGCAATATCTTGAGTGGTGTTAAGGTCTTTTTAGCTCGACCTTACCACCGGTTTTCTTTAGCTATGAGTTGCGGAAGTTAGCATCCACTTACCACATTCCGCACTCGTTATGATTCTTATGAATGACTTATTATGTCATTCAGTTTATCCAGTTTATTTCATCCATTTTGTAAATCGAGTATTCTAAGAATATTTCGATGAGACCATTCTTGTGTTCATTGATTTTGGATGAAAATAGCGATTTAAAATTTTGCAAATCTTTTTCATAAGATTTATTTATAAGTACAATTTGATTTTGCTCTTAAAACGAACAAAGAATATTCTTAAGAGTTTTTTTAAGAGACATGTTTATCTTATAAAGAAGATGATTTTGTGATTGTATTGCCCGTTGAGTGCTTTAAGAATTCTGGTCGGTGCGCTTGATCAACATTATCGATAAGAATCTCCTAAACGCTTTGATGAGACAGTCAGACACGATATATTGACTTGTAAAAATGTAAATTTTTCTAGAAAGACTATTACATAAAGATAAATGTAATTTTGAAAGTTTTAGCTTTTCGGGAAAGTAGATTATTTAAAAGAAATTCTTTCTTTTCGATACTCTTATTCTTGTGATTCCCGAAGGGAACCAAGACTTTATCTTTTGTACCAATGCTAATCGTATTGGTTTGGATGCCGTTCTCTTGCAAAAGAGAACGTGCTATCACTTGTGCTTCTAAATCATTAAAGTCGATCGAGACTAGGTATGCCACTCATGATCTAGTGCTCGCGGCTATTGTTTTCGCTTTTAGAGTTTGGCATCACCATTTTTGGGGGAGAAATTTGTTCTCCACCTCGATCATAAATCTTTGGAATATTTATTTTCTCATAAGGAACTTCATGTTGACTCGAGTTCCTGGCATCTTATGATCTTGATATTCTTTTTATTCCCAGAAGGGAAATCGTGTTGCCAATGCGCTTAGTCGTAAGCAACAAGTGGTTGATTCTTTGATGATGTCTGAATGGAATTATCTTTATATCAAGTTCATCGGACATTTTGATATACTTCGTTTTATTGAGCTTTATTTCATTTCTTTTATGGACTAGCGTCCGATGTTCTTTTATGGTGTTCGGTTCATTGGACGTATCGTTTTTATACTACGTTAGTGTTTCGAAATTATTCGAGCTTTGGTTCATCTGGCGTACCGTTATTGTACTACGCCGTTGTTCCAAATTATTCGAGTTTCTCGCTTCTCGGGCGTACCGTTTTTGTACTACGCCATTGCACCGGCTAAATTTTCTGCTATTCTTGACGTTTTCCACGTCTTTTAACTATGGAAATGATTTTAGGTTTCCGATTTTTATTCTTGAGCCTGGTGTTATAGTAGGGATTGAAGTTTCACCAGATTTGACTTTTGAGCAACATTCTATTCGCATCATTTCCTCGGGGGTTGAGTGCCTTCGAAATAAAGATGTTCTTTTTGTGAAAGTCCGATGGTTCTTAAATCCTAAGGATTTCTCTTTGGAATCCAGAGAATTCATCGAGCGAACACGTTCAGACTAACTCTTTCGTGCTCTTTATGGTGAACTTCTTATTTCAAATTTTCTTTTGTGTTGATATGCTTTTATGGTTGTTACTTTTTATTTTTCTTCTTAAGTATTGCGATGACGCAATTTCTTTAAGGAGGGGAGTCTGTAACAACCCGCATATTTGTCGATTTTATATTTAAATATTTTATTTAAATATTTCATCGTTCGTCGGATTTTTGTCCGAAAAGCTACTTTTTGCAAACAGTCGAATTAGGACTCGAGACCATTTCCATTGAGTTCAAAATGCCGTTTGCGACCTTTTTGAGTATAAGCTTCGATATGTTTGGAGTTAGTAGAATTTTGCTACTTTTTCACTTTGGACTTTGGGTTTGGTTCAGCCCATTTGCCCAATTCTGGTTTCATTAACTCAAGCTCCACTCCCTCTCCTCTTCATTACTTCACTTTCATTTCCTAACACTTAAGCTTCATCAAAAATGGAGAGTGGAATGGGAAATTAAAACTCCAAGCCCTAGTTCATTTGCAAATCCTTCTTCTAGCTCCAAATTCAAAGAGAAGCTACTGGTAAGCATCCTCTTCATCTTCTCCAACTCATTCTCCTTTCAATTTCAGAAATTCCCTAAACCTAATTTAGGAAATGTTTCTCTTTTAAGCTTAGATTCAAGCTTATTGAGTTGGAATTGAAGAGTGATTGTCCTTGCCATTGCTCTATAACTTCTTCTTCATTGATTTTGTGAAAAGGTGAGATTTTTATCTCACATCTTAGTCTATAATTATCTTCGATTGTTAGGTATGAATTCCTAACACTTATTCATGTGCATTTGATTTTGGTTTGGATTGATTTGGTGTATATTCCAATTTTTGGTGTTTTGAAATCAAAATCTATGAAAATCCTATTACGGATATTTGGACATTGATATTCGAGGCATATCGAAGAGCCATTAAGACTGGGTTGTCGCTTGGCATAAATCCTTAGTCGTCGTTGCTCGTCCGATCGCTCTCGATAATCGTTTGGCCATTTTTGGCCTAGGTTCAGGGAATACCCTAAACTTCAGTTTCAGACGTCTGAAATGTAGGGTTCAGACGTCTGAATATTATACTGGGAATTTTTATTCCCCAGTATTCAGACGTCTGAACCAAAGGTTCCGGACGTCTGAATTAGCTCGAGTGCAACCAGAAAGAAATAGGCTTAAAAAGCCATTTTCAGACGTCTGAGATCTATGGTTCAGACGTCTGAATAACTATTCTGGAAAACATTTAATTTTCTAGATTCAGACGTCTGAATCCTTGGTTTCAAACGTTTGAATCTGCTGTTTAGGCTCTATTTGCCTATATTGCTTGAGAACTCCCATCTTATCGATTCGTGATTATTCGATTTGTTGATTATCATCTATTATTGACGTTGATGACTTCTTCTTCGGGATTTTTGAGAATATCTATTTTGATGGATTTGGTATCTATTTCTTTGGAATTGATTCACCTCTTCGTATGTGAATTTTTATCATTGATTGTTTCTACAATCGTTTTTGTGATTTGTCACTTTAAAAATATAAAGGTTTTCTATACTAGTAGTAAATATTCAAACTCTTTCACAAAGATGAATTCAACTCTATTTTTAATACAATGTTCGTTTATAAAACCGTTTTCCAATCTATTAGTATATACAAACCTTTACCTCATTCATATGAGAAAATCTAATTAAACGGCTTAGCAAAACAAGTGGTATGAAACGCTTGCGTTTACTTCGTCGGTTAATTAATGGACTTGTTCGATTGAAACTCTTGTGACAATTTTCTAGTGGAGACCTACAATTTGTTCGCAAATATATAGTTAAGCTAGTGGTTATGGGACATGAAGCTAAACTCATATATTTACTAGCTTATTGTAATTGACACTTCTTGATGATCGATGATGATCATTTTATGGTTTAAACTAGCAATGTGCGATGTCTCTTTGTCCACGTGGAGGACTGTTCCTCGTTTTAATGAGCTTCATCTCACTTCTCGCATGGGTCGTACCTATTTAGGTGCGTTGATGTTTATTTCACGCATGGGTCGTACCTATTTAGGTGTGTCGATGTTTATTTACTTCGTGGAGCAATCGGCTCAATAAGTCGGGGCATGGGGCGTATCTATTTAGGTGCGTCGATGTTCGTCTATGCATGGGTCGTATCTTTCTAGGTGCGTCGATGTTCGGCTTTGCATGGGGTGTATCTTTCTAGGTGCATCGATGTTAGACATTACATGGGGCATATCTTTCTAGGTACGTCGATGCTTATTTATGCATGGGGCGTATCTTTCTAGGTGCGTCGATGCTAGAGCATGGGGCGTATCTTTCTAGGTGCGTTGTAACGACCCGTAAATTCTAACCGTTTTAATAATATGTGTTATCCCAACTTTTGGAAAAGCCGAGATAACCAAAGATTAACTAAAAATCAATGATTATTAGTCATGAACATCGATTGTGCATCGCAGGTTCACCATGGATATCGATGAATTTTTTCCGAGTCCGGATCGGTCTACAATTGATAAGACATGTCAAGCAAGGCCATATAAAACAACATTCCAAATCTCGAGTCAATCCGAGTTCGTACGCCCAAGATATCATCGACGCAAGTGAAGGACATAGCCTTGAGTTCGTCTCCCTATGGTTCGAATCCCCTAGGGTCGAATCCATCAAACTCGACTCCAACGAAGTTCCCCTGATGGCCTCGAATCCATGGAAGTGCTTCAGCCTTCGACTCCATCAAAACACCTTCAACGTTCGAATCCATCAGCGCAGAGTCTTGGTTCGAATCCATCAAAGAACATTCGTTCGAATCGATTCAGACGAGCCACTTCGAATCCATGATGCCACCTCACTTCGTTTCCTTCAGGTTGAAGTCTTTCGAATCCATCCTATGACTTTGCTCCGATTCCATCCTGCAAGAGTAGCTTCGAATCGAGTGGGTAAGATATAGCGTGATCGATTCGAACGAGCATACGTTCGAATCCATGTACTTCGAATCCACTACTTCAAAGCGACTAAGTCACAAGAAGCTAGAAACGTGGACTCGACTCAGTCAACTCGGAGATAAAAACAGATCAACATAAAGATCGCGTGCCACGACAACCTGCTAGCGCACGCTTGGATCGATTCGAAGCAATCGAGTCGAACGTAATCGATTCGAACAAAGCACTGCAACCAGAAAAGCGACCTTGAATCGATCATAACTCGAGATCCACAAGTCCAAATGCTATGAAATTTTCACAGGAGCTTGAGCACATGATGAAGGATGTTCACACCAAATTTCAGCTCGGTTGGACACTTTCTTGGTCGATTCGAACCAAGGGTCGAATCGATCCCAAAGTGGGCCCGGATCTCCAGATTTCAGCCATGTGGGCCCTCTAGCGTACTGGAACTAGTCTCCCTTCAGTTTAGGCGAAATATCAGCCTCCTACACCTATAAATAGAGCCCCTGGTCATTCAGAAAAGAGGTCGGACAATTTCGAGAGCTATAGAGCGCCCAGACTCTGCCAGATTTACTCCAGATCACCATTGCTGCCTTAGATTCAGACTTAGCTCAGAAAATCAGTTGTAATACAACACACGAAATTGTAATCTTCAAGCATCGAGCAATAAAATCATAAAAACCTTGAAGTGGACGTAGGCCGGAGATAGCCGAACCACTATAAATCGTGTGTCACTATTCATTATTTCTTGATTGCTGCTTGTTACTTGCTTAGATCTGTGATTTGTGTGTGAATATTGTTGATCTGCATTCATACACTGGTGCTTTCACTACACTTGAGGTTTGTGACCATTTTTGGTGCAAACACTTTTGGTGCTTTCACTGAGAACGACTAGCACCCGCTACACCAAATTCAAAGTTTAGATTTAAAATTTTAAGGATTCAGATTTGACTCTACAATGACTCGACAAACAAGACAAAGAGTTGAGAGGAGCCAACAGGGAGGAAGTCAAGAGGCATCCTCTGGCGTTGGAGAAGGACAAGCTTAGATCTACATTACTAGAGATGAGATGGAGGCTATGAATAACCTAATGCAGGAAAGAATGATGAAAAGCCAACAAGAGATGCTGTAGAATTTCTTCAAGCAGATGAGAGCTGCAGGGACACAGAACCTTGGACCAGCTACAGCGGCTGTGAATGCGGAAGAAGGAGCTAGGGCTATGGAACCCAACGGAGGACAGAATGCAGAACCAGAAGGCAATCAACAAGGGCTTGGGGGCAGGCCCGCAGGATCCAACGCAGAAGAACCTTTGGAAGGAGCTCAACCGGCTAGGGCCAACACAAATGCTAACGAGCCACCCGAGGAGTACGTACCAGAATTCCCTACAAGACTCGGAGGGCAAGACAGAGACATGACAAGGGGGCAACCCCTGGATGGAGATGAGAGAATGATTGGCCTAGTGAGATGGATCTTGAGAGGGGGATTGTCAGGAGGAGGATTGGAAGAAGTTAGTCGGAGTCCGTTTGCTCCGAATATCAGGAATGCAAAGAACCCTCCAAAGTTTAAACTACCAATGCTGGATCTGTATGATGGGAAGTCGGATCCAACCATGCATATTACCAGATACATTAGACACATGGAAGTACTGGGAGCATCCGAGGAAGTGATGGCACGATGCTTGCCTTTATTTTTATCAGATTTGGCTGCACTTTGGTTCAGACAATTAGAGACTGGATCAATCAGAACATGGGGCGAGCTTGTGGATTGCTTCATGAGACAGTTCAGGGTCCACGTAACACGGCCCAAGAGTGTGATGACTCTAGCTTCAATAAAGCAAAGGACCGGAGAGTCCATAAAAGATTTTCTGCTACGATTCAATGCAACGGTGGCTTCTGTAGATCACCCGGATCCATCAATGATTCTGATGGCGGTAGTGGCAGGAGTTGGGGAAGGCACCGAATTCAAAGACTCTTTGACTAAAGATCCACCGCAAGATCTGGGAGAGTTTTTCCATGAAGCTGAAAAATTCATTCGATTAGAAGAATCACGAGCCGAGAGGCAGGAAATAAATATTGCACAAGGCGAAGGAACCGCCAGGGAACAGTCCACGGCAAACAAAGGAAAGAGAAAGCAGGATGACGTACATGATGGTCCTGATAAACGGAAGAAATTCCGAGAGCCTAGATTTAGGAAATACACAGATTTGACAGCAAACCTAGAAAGAATTTACACTGAAACTCGGGGGCAACTCCCGTATCGAAAACCACCCAGGTGAGATCCCACGGAGCGGGAACGCAGGACTGGAAAATACTGCCTATTCCATGAGCTGGATGGGCACACTACCGATGAATGCCGCCACCTGAGGGATGAGGTGGAAGAACATGCCAGGAGTGGTAGATTGCCGCAGTATGTCAGAGAACGTACAACGGCGGTTAGACCCGAACAACTACCGCCTCAACCTAACAGGAATGATCCTGGATCGGGATCACGACTCGTCATCAACTGATTGTGATGGCAAGGGCCAAGTTCAAGATTTGGACTCTGGTCGATTAGTTTTCTTAGATTTGATTTCCAAAATAAAACGGCTATCCCACTTACTCATGTACGGGAATCGGAGAGATCCCTAGGCATGCTCTAAGATGGAAATAGACCGCTCCGCCCGGAGAGGCGTTGTCTTGTTTTTCCTGGTGTTTGAGATTGAACACCTAGGATTTAAATTTAATAAAGAACATTTATTGAAACAAACCTTTGATCGGAGAGTTAAAGGATAAACATTAAATATCATTATAAAGATGATCACTTTATGATCCTATCCGGAGAGGCAGGGTCCGGAGTGCAAGAAGTGAGTTGCTTCGCTGGAGAGCGACAGGATCGACTCACTTAAGCATCGTTTCCTATTCACCGGAGAGTGATTGGATCAGGATTCGATAAGAGCCCAGAGAGGCTATGATCGGCCCACGATTTAGGCCATGGCATCGCTTAATGTTCAGATACACTGAACCGGAGTGCAAGAAGTGAGTTGCTTCGCCGGAGAGTGACAGGATCAACTCACTTAAGCATCGTTTCCTATTCACCGGAGAGTGATTGGATCAGGATTCGATAAGAGCCCAGAGAGGCTATGATCGGCCCACGATTTAGGCCATGACATCGCTTAATGTTCAGAGACACTGAACCGGAGTGCAGGGGGTGTAGCCGCTTCGCCGGAGAGCGACAGGATCAGCTCACTCATCGTTGTTTCCCCTTCACCAGAGAGTGATAGGATGGGATCCAGCAAGAGCCCGGAGAGGCTATGATCGGTTTAGAATGACCAAGACATCGCTTTACGCCCTAACTGGGGCCAGAGTGCAAGGAATAGAAAGCAACGCCGGAGTGCAAAAGGATCTTTCTATTCGATCGCTAAGTCTGGAATGGGCTTGGCAAGGGTCCGGAGTGACCACCGATAGTATGGAGAGACTGTAGAACTTCATTCTTAACTTCCATTGGAAAAAATTGATAACAATTCGGCTTCGAACAGCCATGGACTTGATTGAAAATGCTATAAGCTATGAGTAAAACATGAACTCACTGCATTTGACTTGAGACTGATAAAAACACGCCTTTTACCAAAAGGCATGTTTTGGGGGGCAAAATGTTATCCCAACTTTTGGCAAAGCCGAGATACCCAAAGATTAACTAAAAATCAATGATTATTAGTCATGAACATCGATTGTGCATCGCAGGTTCACCATGGATATCGATGAATTTTTTCCGAGTCCAGATCGGGCTACAATTGTAAGACATGTCAAGCAAGGCTAGATAAAACAACATTCCAAATCTCGAGTCAATCCGAGTTCGTACGCCCAAGATATCATCGACGCAAGTGAAGGACATAGCCTTGAGTTCGTCTCCCTATGGTTCGAATCCCCTAGGGTCGAATCCATCAAACTCGACTCCAACGAAGTTCCCCTGATGGCCTCGAATCCATGGAAGTGCTTCAGCCTTCGACTCCATCAAAACACCTTCAACGTTCGAATCCATCAGCGCAGAGTCTTGGTTCGAATCCATCAAAGAACATTCGTTCGAATCGATTCAGACAAGCCACTTCGAATCCATGATGCCACCTCACTTCGTTTCCTTCAGGTTGAAGTCTTTCGAATCCATCCTATGACTTTGCTCCGATTCCATCCTGCAAGAGTAGCTTCGAATCGAGTGGGTAAGATATAGCGTGATCGATTCGAATGAGCATACGTTCGAATCCATGTACTTCGAATCCACTACTTCAAAGCGACTAAGTCACAAGAAGCTAGAAACGTGGACTTGACTCAGTCAACTCGGAGATAAAAACGGATCGACACGAAGAACGCGTGCCACGACAACCTGCTAGCGCACGCTTGGATCGATTCAAAGCAATCGAGTCGAACGTAATCGATTCGAACAGAGCACTGCAACCAGAAAAGCGACCTTGAATCGATCATAACTCGAGATCCACAAGTCCAAATGCTATGAAATTTTCACAGGAGCTTGAGCACATAATGAAGGATGTTCACACCAAATTTCAGCTCGGTTGGACACTTTCTTGGTCGATTCGAACCAAGGGTCGAATCGATCCCAAAGTGGGCCCGGATCTCCAGATTTCAGCCATGTGGGCCCCCTGGTGTACTGGAACTGGTCTTCCTTCAGTTTAGGCGAAATATCAGCCTCCTACACCTATAAATAGAGCCCCTGGTCATTCAGAAAAGAGGTCGGACAATTTTGAGAGCTATAGAGCGCCCAGACTCTGCCAGATTTACTCCAGATCACCATTGCTGCCTTAGATTCAGACTTAGCTCAGAAAATCAGTTGTAATACAACACACGAAATTGTAATCTTCAAGCATCGAGCAATAAAATCATAAAAACCTTGAAGTGGACGTAGGCCGGAGATAGCCGAACCACTATAAATCGTGTGTCACTATTCATTATTTCTTGATTGCTGCTTGCTACTTGCTTAGATCTGTGATTTGTGTGTGAATATTGTTGATCTGCATTCATACGCTGGTGCTTTCACTATACTTGGGGTTTGTGACCATTTTTGGTGCAAACAATATGATTAATTGAATTTTCGTGAAATTGCAAACAATAAAATTTTGAAATAAAATTTAATGTTTGAAATGCGTCTAGTTAATCATAGCAACTGGTAAATTTTCATCCAAAAATATGAAAGTTTATTTTCGTGTGTAATTTTATTTAAATTTAATCAGTTAGTAATAAATGAAAATAGAACATTTTCGAAACCTAAATATTTTTAAATAGAAAAATTCTAAACTGTCTTCTGAGCAAGACGTCATTTTTTGTTTTTCAAAATTTGGACTTCTTTAGCTCCATCGATCTTATTTTTCTGCGTTTTTCTTGCATTTTTCGATAGTAGAAAATTCGAATTTTTATAATTCAATCGTACTGCAAATATCTGTATACCGTTTTGATCGTCTCGTCGTGCTGATCTACGCGGTATATTTGTTGTTTGTTTCGGCGTCCAGGGGACGGTGAAATCTGTGGAACAATTTCCGTATCGGTTTCGAAATTCGGGCTTTTGGTTATATGACCGTTCATTATCCACCGTATATTACCAATAGCCTCTTGCCATTATTATTCTCCTTGAATTCAACTTCTGACTTTTCATTTTTCCCAATGGTCAGTAAATTCTAGTTCGTTCTTTTGGTCCCTTCTTTATCTTTTCTTGGTTCTGCCATTCTACATAAAAGAAAATATACTGTTGTTATCTTCTCCCTCATTTCTCTCTTCCTTCTCTACATCTTCCTTCTGCAAAATTATTACAGTAAGATGCCTTCCTCTTTTTCATTTTTCCCATTCTTCTCTAATAATTTTCTTCACATATCATCATTGCCAGCCAACCCTTGCTCGGCCTTCCACTCTTCAATCACCGCCTGCGACTCAGCCACTTTCTCCTCATCCCGTGCAAATCCTCTTCACACCCGACTCTCCAAAGCATCGGCATGCCACACGAACCCAACCCCGCTCTGCCACGTCCTTCATTGACCAGACCACCACGTCCGCCTCTTCACTTCGCGTTCCTCCCTGGCAATCACCGATCCCATCAATCAACCCTTCCCCGACTTTGCCGCCAACTCACCTCCACACTCCGCCTACAACGCGCCGAGCGTAGCAATCATCCCTCTCTCTCTCTCACAGCCATCGGCCTCTGCTTCCCTTTTTCTCCCTTACCTCCACCACTGACCACCACGTAGCAGCCACCTCAACCTTCAAGCTCAATAATTCGCTGCTCCTTCCAGCGATCAAACCCGCATCGCGCCTCCTTCTTTTAATGTCTAGTATGTATGTTATATCTATAATCTGTAGTATACATAATATAATTTGTTCTTTATATGATATTATATCAACCATGGTTACTGTGATGTGTATAGGTGATATTTATATCATAGTTTGCTTTATAGTCTAGGCTACAGACTTTATTTATGCGATAATACTATGTATATTTACAAAGCTTTGGTTTTGAAGATAAGTATGTGAATTAAGTTTATATATATAAATATGTCTAGTTTATTTATATTTATCTATGGTTTGTATATACGTTACTTTGATTCGAATTTTAATAATATATTTTGGGTTGTGTGAGTATTTGTAGAGTACAAGCTAAGCTATATATAGTTAGTGTTTTCTTATACTTATAAGTGTTTTGTTATAATACATATTATGTTACGAACACAGTATCAGCATTTTTATTTTATATTTTGTTATATCTTTACATACGCAAGTTGAGTTATACAGTGTATGCATAGATTTATGTAAAGTTATATAAATGTAAGTTATGTATATATATTTTTCTCCAAAACTTATGTATAAGGTTTATATGTGTCTTGATTTCAAAGTGTATTTGAATATATGTTATAATTATGTTGATATAAATGTTATATAAATATATTTACAATGTATATTGGTTTATAGTATACTGCATAAAATATGTAAGGAAGTTACATAAAAGAATATACTCTAAGGCCTGTTACATGTATTAAGTTGTACAGCAGCCTGTACATAAATTTTGGAACTTAGAAAAGAAAAGAAGTGTGGATGACTCTATTTTGATTTGGCTTTTCAAATATATGTATGACAGATTGTTTAAATGATGTATAAGTGTATGTATGAGTTATGTATATATATATAAGTTTAAGCATGGTATTTTAAAATATATTAGATAAAGCTATTTGTAAAGTTGGTTTGAATTCATTAACAGGTATACTTGAGTTTGGGTTGACTATATACTAAGTTTACCTGTACATATATATTTGGTTTGATATAACAGTATATATTTTATGACCTATTTTGTAGTGTATATGAGTCTATATAAGTATATAAATAATTATAATGGAGCTGTACTACTTTTATTCTATATTCAGTATGGAGATTTGAATATATGTTTTATTTAATTCATCTGGATTGAGAAAGTATATGCTTGACTTAAATTTAAATGTAATATGTCATTTTAAAGGAAATAAATAATAATGTATACACTTTGTTCAGACTTTATCAAGCTAATTTGATTTATTTTTTTACCTATTCTATCTTCATCGGTCCAATTCTGATTTGATTTCGACTATTCCTGTTATCAGCTCTGATCGTTGAACTCGTACCAACCTTGTCTTGCTTCGTTTGGAATTTATGCTTGGATCCGTAACCAAATTGACTATCCATTCTCTCTAACATCGAAAGGTGAGCAATCACTCACGATTAATGTTCTTTTATTTATTAAATCTGATTTCAATTGAAATGACAATTGAAATATGTTACTGTTATTTATGCTATTAACTGTACTAGTTCACCTGTGACATCTGACACCATTATCTATTAATTATACGATGATAATCCCATTTGGTTGATAAGTGATTAATTGTTTGTTGTTTATATTGGAGGTTAAATTGTAATGTATAAAGTGATAAATAGTATGCAATTGAATTTGACGAAGGATAGTTAAAATTTTGAATCGACATATGTTTTGAATTTGATTTGTTAAATTTGTATAATATGACACCTTAAATGTTTAATTATTTGACACGTAGTAAAATAGTTAATTCCCCTTGAACCATTTGAATTTATGTTGTATTAACTGATGAAGTATGAAATTGAATAATTGATGTCATGTGTAGAATTGCATAGAATAATTTGTATAATATTCTTTAATCTACATGAAATGATAGTGTAGATTCTAGAAATAATTATATTAATTCGCACAAATAACAATGTGAATTAATACGGTTATTTCGGGATTATTTGAATTGATTATTGGATTGATATTGATTGTTGTTCTTGCTTGTTTATTTACTTTGACACCATCCCAGTTATCACACTGCAAGTTCCCTTTGCTATGTTTTGATTTTGAATTGAATTGGAATCGGGTTGAAATGATAAATACCCAAATGAACTTGACTTAGGATAGAGAATTAAATAAAACCCGATTGGTCAATAATTTGATTTAAAAATAAAATGAAGATTTTATTTGAATAAATAATATGTTTTGAAACGAAGTTGGAATTTGAATTTTAATGAAAGGAAATGTTAATATTTAATAATCTGAATCAAAATATTAACATAGTAGATGATGAATGAACGTTGTTTTAAAATTTGGAATTATTAATAATTAAGTTTGAAATAATTTAATAATTAAGTTTTGAAATTATTAAGTAATTAAATAAGATTGAATTATTTAATAATTAAATAAATTGAATTCTTTAATAAGTGGAATTGAACTTCTTGAATAATTGAAATTGAGTTTCTTTATTAATTAAGTTTGGAAAATTATTTAAGTAAGTAAATAAGTGAAATTGAATTTCTTTAACAAGAAATAAAATGTGATTTATTGAAATTAATGTAAGACTTGAAATTTAAAGAATTTGATTTGATGAATTTAATTTAATTCAATTTGTAAGTTTTGTTATAAGGAAGTTGAATTTAAATAATGGATTTAATGAATTGGAAATTTAATAGAAATTGTTTTGAATGACAAATTTACTTAATGAATATTGAATGAAATCGATAAATGAATTTAAATTGATTTAAATGTTAAATTAAATTAATTTAAATGATTTCGGAACGAAACTTATATACGAACTTGAATCAATATTTGAATTGTTTAAGTAGAAATTGAAATTGAATTATAAGATTTTGAAATCATGAATTTGGAAGTTTTGAAACGTAAATTATGGAAATTGATATAGAAAGACAAATGAAATGTTGGTTTACAAATTCTAATTGAAAATGAAATTGATTTGGTTTTGAAATTTATTAAACGACCAATCGGTGTAATAATCACGAAAGTTATTAAAGAGACCAAAATCGGTTAGGGACATACTCACTGTCTAAACCGAAAACCGCTTTAATAACTACACGCGGAGTGTGATCCAGAATGAAGTGGTTGGAATGATGTACGTGATGACTGAAGAAAGAGAACGATAATGGATAGCCTTGACACTTGTGTCAAATTGGAAATGACTAAAACAGGAGCCGTGCTGGGCCAAATGGGGGCAAGCTACCTCGAGCGAACACACTTCTTCGAAAACTACTCATTACTTGTTGTCGATTGGTGCACCCTTGATTTAGGAGTGTTGTTTCGCGGTGTTGCGATCGCTGCGGCGATGCATTCTCACCAGTCCGGATCAGGCAAACGGTAGTTTCACTACCTTGGGTATTGCCTCATGTGCCTTGTCATACTTGTATCCCTATACGCGACCACTACGATTTGTTTTGTGTTATACCTATGGAGTACTCCCTGATATCCCACTAGTTTACGGTGGAGTTTACAGTGCTGTATAGACTATAACGCTTATATAAAATGTGTTAAGGGGGATAATGGTAACGCCTTAACACTATTTTGATACTTTATATTACTGACAGGCATTATCTACTTATCGTACACTACTACATAGTAGATAGTTTAACGGATCCTTAAAGGATGGTTATTCCAAACATCCTTTGAGTTACTTGTATTTCAGTTGTTATTTCACTTGAGTTGGATTTATTGATATAAGAGTGTTAATCCTGACTCGAGTGTCTTGTGTTTTGCTTTATGCTCGGGTCAGACTGAGTGTACCAGTATTCGAGACTCACCTTTGAAGTTGGAGCTTTGCTTGAAGATCCAGCCATCTATTCTGCTTTCAGTATTCGATGATTCCAGTGATGTATTCTGATTTGTATCTGATGTATCGTATTACTCTTCCGTTGTATCTGGTTTAACTCTAATGTAATTTATATATTTATATAGTAGCTTCATGAACTACTATCTCTTTTATTTCCGCTGCATTTATTACTCTGTGTGTGTGATCTGTGATTTTTTTATTTACTGTATATGCTCAGTTTTGCCAATTTAAATTAACAATTCGGTATTTTGAATTATTCAAGTCCGACATGTGCGGATGCGAATGGTCCAAAATAGCGGGTCGTTGCATGCGTCGATGTTCTACTTTGCATGGGGTGCATCTTTCTAGGTGTATCGATGCTAGACTTTACATAGGGCGTATCTTTCTAGGTGCGTCGATGTTCAGTTTATGGGATTGGCCATCCTCTTTTCTTGTGATTTCTGGATTTCTCGTTGTGATTTCTGGAATTTATGTTTCACCACCTTTTTCAGTTAGCATTGATATGTATGTCATTTATTGTGGATTGGTGAATTAAATAAAGAATATGACATTCTTTTTATGTTATGAGATTACTGAGATATTTGTATAATTTTCCTTTGTTGATTTTCTAATGTATACTTGTCTAGGTATGACATTTTTGGTTATCATACGTTTTTATTATATCTCTTCTTATATCTCATTTTATCTGATAATTATAGCTAGACTGATCCGTTTATTATTTTCTTATTAAATAATACTCGGGTCAGACTGAGTGTTTACAAGTGCTTCCTCATGACTTCTTATCTAGGTCTATCATCTGACTTTTGGCTAACTACTTTAGCATTGTAGTTTTTGGTTGTATACATTCGATATATTAACTCATTGATGTATAAATATTCTGTTGTCTAGCACTTGTATCTTTTCTTTTGTGATATTGTGGATCTTATTTGACCACTACTCTAATGTACACTTTCATGTGTTATATTCATATCTGTTTCCGCCTTTGTGATATGAATTCTCTGTGACTGATTTGTGTTATGTTATTTCTATATTTGTTTCCAAAGATTATATAGCCACTGTGTAGTAGCTTTGAGTTTACATCGGTATGTCGGATTTCCTCTTGAGATGAAATGTAAGTTATATTTTCTGACATATCGGTGCTCGCACAAAGCAATTACACAGATGGTCGCTCCTCAACAGCCTTATTCTTCGCGCTAGTTGACGGCATTGCTCTGTAGTGTCCTTGGCTAGCGTGAGCATAGAGGTGGGGCGTCACATAAAACCATTATTATTATAATAAATAATAAAATATGTATAAAAACTTATTGTAGAAAATAAGTTTTACTTGAAGAGATTTGTATAAAGCACTTTAATTGGGAAATTAGCCTTTTTCAAATTCTGATTGGAATTGTGCTAGAAAACTTGTGTATAATCTCCATGAACCCATAGAGCATTTCTATGGTATAATAATTTCAAAATGAATTATCAAATTCATAAATCAAAATCCATAAATAACGCCGAACTCGTCATAGAAAACAGCACCAAAATAAAAAATTGGGTTCAAACAATCAAACGGGCGAACGTAGGAGCAAACGGGAGCAAATGGAGCCCGAAACTGCGTGACTTGGGTCTCAGCCCAGGCCATGACTAGTCCACGGTCATCATGACCGATGCACTAGTTGGCACTCCCGGGCTAACCCTTAGGCATCATCGGTGGTTCTCCGATTGCCCGTTGACGGTGATTTCTTTGCTGAATTGAACCTAGACTTCTACTACACTAAATTAGCTATCATGCAAGCAATCAAACAATTTCAAATTGATGATTTATAAGATCATTTGATAAGGATTTATAGCAAGCTGAGAAGGAAGTTTCATATAGCTAGAGATATCTTACAAAACTTGGATCCAAATTCATCATATGTTCAAGCAACACAACAACAACGACAATATCCAATGTAGTCTAGAAGTGTGAGGATTACTCACGTAATTAAGCTTGATTTGATCACTAAAGACCCATATTCACTTAGATTAGCATCCCTAACTGTTACCTAAGTATAACTTCAGCAAATTGGAAAAAAGAAAGATTGCAAATAAATAAAACTGAAATCAATAACTTAAATAGAGATAATAGAGGGTGTAGGAGATTACCCGTGGTTGGTTTCTACTATTATAGATCAAAATCCCTATGTTTAAGATTTGATTTAGGGCTAAATTAGATTAATAAGGTTTTAGAAATGGAGGAATTGATTTACTTGTTTAAAGCTTTGTTTGGCTGCAATGAGAATGAGGAGTAAGAAATAAACATATATGTTTATTTCCTTCTCTCCAATCTTCTTACTACATGGGCCTTGGGTATGCTACCAACCCAATAAGATAATGTGTTATCCTTTTCTTCTTATTTTCTTCCTTTAAACACTAAGTTACATTTTTAAACAATATTTTATTTATCATATATTGATTTCCTAAAATTTGACGAACTCTAAAATGACAAAAGTTACTATTTTTATCTATATTAATATGTTTAGAAAAATATTCCATAAAACCTTTGTAAATTAAAGCTTTTATTATTAATTTGAAAAAATGAATTATTAATTGCCAAAAATCTCATCTTTAATAATAAATATCAATATTAACATTTATTCCTAATCCTTGACTCATAAGTAATTAAATGGATAAAATATCATTATCATTCCCATTTTAAGTACAAATTATCAAATATATTCAATTACTTATTTTCGCTAAATTATCCATATAAATGAAATATAAGAATTAAATCACATAACTCAGTATTCCATTAAATTCTCAAACTAATTTATTCGATCCAAATCCAATTTAAGTTTAAAAATAGAAGCAGATAAAATTTCCTAAATCTTCCTCCAAGATTATTCTTATCTAAACAAACAAAAAATTTAAGTTACCCAAAAGGATATTTCATAAAATATCCAATTTAATTAAACCCAAATCTATTTAAATTTCAAAGTTAAAAATTAAAAATTCCCCAAATTCATTTTAAAATTGACTAAGATAATTTTGAATCATATTTTAAATTTAATTCCAGGTAATCTTGAACAAGGTTGTTACATATAAACTAATGGTGGAACGTTAAATAAACCCAAATAGACTTAAGGGATAAATACACATGTAGATGTACGTATACTGCGATTTCTGATGTGTCTGACACTTTAATCACGTGGGTATTTCATAAGAAATACATTATTCCATAAGTCGATATCACTCGATTTAATATATTGAAGATTATGAATCTTTAATATAAAGTTGTCCTCTATCATTTATATATTAATAGATTATTTGCATACTCTTTGGTTGTTGAGCTTTCCTCAAGTTAGGGATGTTATGTGTAGTACTATTAATATATTGAATAAACGAGGTAAGACAACTACAAGTATTTTTTCAGCTTTCCTCAAGTTACATGCATTATACTTTGGCCGTCATGAAATGATGGGTCTGAGTGAATAGTCTCACTTTACTTGTTGAGCTTTCCTTAGGGTAAAGGCAGGATTAGGACAATGAACTATAGGTTAGGAGTTTTAATGTGATACAACCGAAAAGGAGTTACCCACCGCATGCGGGCCTATGACTTGTTGAGCTTTTCTCAAGGTCAAAATCCAAAGGCATACTAGTCATAACACCTGCTAGTGGAGTCAAAAGACTTCTATGTTTCACTTAGGGTTTGGAGAAACATAAAATACTAGTGGGAATCTTATTAGAAAAATAAAGTGGTAACATTTAACCTTTCTAATATTGTAAGAATATATGCTAAATTATGTTATAATTATCTACAATGATGAATTTGTGCATTTAATATAATTTATAAAACATTTATCAATCAATATATACAAATGAACTGAATTGAAAATTGACAAATGGAAATATTACATATACTCACTATTAAATTCTTACTGCATGTCAATGTTTTCTTTACCCATGCAAGTGCCTAGTTTTACAACTATCTAAAATGTTCGTAATATGGTCACTTACGTGTTTGTTTGATTGAGACCATGTATTGCATTCTATGAGTTTCGAACTCTAAAAGCAATACAAGATTATAGATATTTGATCCATATACTATCATATATAAATATTATATGGTGAACGGTTACACTTTGTTATATGCGATACTTCGATGAAATTAGTTCATTCGAAATAAGCCAATTAATAGTACTATGAGATTGATTATTCAATTTGATTGAATACATCAAAGATCATATTATGTTAAATGTAACATAAAGCTAAAACTACAGTATAAACCTAAGAACCCGATCGCTAAAATGTCGGTTCGATCGGTTTACGTAAAGTGCAACACATTTGATGTCCTTAACTGTTAAGGACAATCAAATACACTTTTGTAAAGAGTTCGTTATGACATTGTAGTAAGAGTGTTCTTTGAATGGTTTAACCATTTTGAAAGGAAAATGAATGTATAAGAGTAAACGTGATTTAAGGTATAATTGGGATGAAGAGAATGAATGATCACTTCTGCTTAATAAAGAAACATCAGAAACAAGAATTGTAATAATAACGATTGATACTTAACATTGGAATAAGAAATACGATTTCTATTTTGAATGCATATTCATATAGAAAATTGTTTTCCTTTGAGTTCAAGATATTTGATCAAAGAACTCTCCACGGTAACCTTGTTGCAGTATATGAAATAAATAAATCTATATTAAGTAAATGACGTACCTCCGAATTTAGTACGCCATTATAGTAATGACGGAAATAGTGGGAGCAAACCATATAGCACTTATTGATTATGTGACGACCCGACTTTCTCTCCACAGAAAGTCACATCATCTTGAAGAAAGAAAGGGATAGAAAAGAGAAAAGAAGAGAAGAAAGAAGAAACAACATCAGAATCTCAACAGCGGAACGAATAAATTATATTAATAACATAAGATATTACATAGTATACAACAACTATCAGAGTTACACAGCTTATACAACACATACTAGACAGTTATAAACACCTGTCTAGTTATTACAACTTAATACAATACAGAGATCAATACAGAGATCAACACAGCGGAACTACTATATATATATATATACAACGCTGAAGCCTCCTGCTCCATTACTCCTCCAGAAAACTCGTCAAAGCTAACCTGAATCCCTTGGCTACTCGTAAAAATTTGAGTACCCAAGAGTTTATAAAACAGAAAATAAACACTTAGGTCAGACATGGGTCTGGTGTGAGTAACAGGTTAAAGTTGCTTAACTTCGAAAACATTTGGAAAGGAAAGGTATCTCGTAAGACTTCCCGCACATAAACACGGAAAAGTTTTTACCTTAAGATAACCAAAACATTTGATAGGAAATCCATTTATATTATAATAGGGTCTAGGGTTTTCAAGTAAAATACAGAAATAGCTGGAATGCTTACATCTCACGTTCCAACATAGTTGGGCACAACTAATACGTACGGCACTTATTGGAGTTTGGATTCCATACAATGGCAGGGCTACCGGGGTATCGCCCGTCACAGTACGTGGCTTAGATCACCGTACCAAGGATTACTCCCAATCCCCTGCAACACAAAGCCGGAACCATCCCTTATTGGATAATTCCGAACAAGACAACCCCACAGTTGTTTGTAACCAACTGCCCACACAGCCGAATAATAAGAAGGGACTTCTAGATAGGGATATATCTCGCTCTCAGTGGGCGCTACCCACGAAGCCTTGCTGCACCTCCCCTGTTTTAGCCATTCCCGGTTGATGAGGCTTGAGGCTACGATTACCTTTAATCAGAACACATCACTTAGAATGCTCATCGTCCACCTGACGATGTTCTGAAAGCATTCAATCCATACAAGTTCATTCCGGGTTCAAACGAAACCGAAGGCATTATCTCGTTACACTCATTTTGGAATCACCCTCAGAGTTAACGACAATAACCCTTGCACTCTGAATCTTCATCTTCACTTGAGATTCACGACCTATCGTTAATTTGGATCGATGTGGTATTCGGATATCCAAATCTGGAAACCCGATCCCGGTCTCATCGAAATCCAAAACGTATCTTTTAAGGCCAAGTTGTTTTAAAGTTAAAACAATTCTATTCTATTATCTATATACACATAGATAGATAATTCATAGATTCACAATAGATAATTAACATTATCATTATAAGCAGATAATCCATATTATCATCATAAACAGATAATCCATACTATCATCAAAATAGGTAATCCATATTATCATAAAATGCAACCAAAGCATCCACATAACATTTCTTATCTCATTTTTGAGATCTTAAACCATTCAAGGCAAATCAATATCATCCATACATAAGAAATGATTTATTCATTTTAATTAATCATCCTTGATTAATTAACATTTAATTACATTCAAGTAATTAGCATTAAATTAATTTCACTAATTAATTATTCTTAACCACTTATAGTAATTAACCTTTAATTACTTCATTAATTAATTAACTATAATTAATTACATTACTCCTTAATTAATTACATTAATTAATCACTTCATTTATTAATTATTTCTTAATTAATCAATTCTTAATTACACCATTAATTATACTAATTAATGATCCCTAATTACATTTTTTATTATTAATTACTCTAATTAAATTAATTACATTAAGTAATTAATCTTTAATTTAAACATAATTATTAATCACTCTTGATTAATCTCATTCAGTAATTAACTACTCTTAATTACTTCTTTAAATAAATTAATTATTCCTTAATTAATTTCTTAATTAATCCCTTGATTAATTCCATTAAGTAATTAACTACCCTTAATTACTTCTTTAATTACATCCAGTAATTTATCCATTAATTACTTTCTTAAGTAATTATACTTCACAAATCATTAAGTGATTATCTTAAATTAATTAAACTTAATTAATTAACTTAACTAATCAAATTAAACTCAATTAATTACAATGAGTAATTAATTTCTTAATTTCTTCCATTAAGTATTTATACTTAATTAAACAATTCCACAAATGATTAACCTTAATCAATTAATCTATTTAATTATCAAAATTAATCACATTAATTAATTACTTATTAAACCCAAGTTAATGATCTACATTAACTATTAACTACTTTAATTATTTTTCTTAAATAATTAAACTTTAATTAACCATTATTAATTACAAATTAATTAATTCTAATTACAAATAAATTAATCTCTAATTACTTAATTAATTAAGTCCCTAACAATAACTTAATTAATCCTTAATTACTTGATTAAATAAATTTTTAACCATTAATTTAAAATATTAACTTATCTAATTAATGATCCTTAATTACAAATTAATTAACCTTTAATTAATTTAATTAAACCTTAATTAATCAATTTAAACCCTTAATTACTAAATTTATTAACCCAAATCATAAGTTAATTAAATTGATTAATTAACTTTTAATTACCTTAATAATTTATTTTATCCCAAATCATTAAATCTTAATTATCTTTAAGATAAAAACATTCTTCTTTTTTATGACTTAATTGTCATTCACAAATGCATTTGAATATTTTACTTTGAATCTACTTTGAATTCCATTTTAAATTAAGATTTAAAATGATTTATCTTATCAAAATCTAAACAATTTAAAGTAGTTAAAACAATTTAGAAACTTTATTTATTTTTTTAAACTAAAATTCACTAACTTAAATTCCATATCTAAACTTTAATTTAAAACTTATTTAAAACTTTACTTTACATTTCAACTTCAGTTTTAATTTCCATTTTAAAATTTAAAAACCTAAACAAAACAGGTTTCTGTAAAACCTGTAATACCATTTCAACCCGAGTCAAAACTTAATGCTTCGAGTCAAAAACCCAATTTCCTCTAGAAAATTATCAGATTACTTCGAGTCAAATATAAATTAACTCGAGTAAACCAAATCAACTTCATCAGAAAGTAGAAAGTGCACCGTGCACATGCACGGTGGCACTGATCGTCTCCGATCATCAGTGATGATCTTCCCACAACCAAAATCACTTAATCACCCCAACTCGATCATCAGATCGAATTCTTAACCTCGAAATCGAATTCGAGATGACTCCTCCATACCTGGAAACAGAAACCACTGCACAGACCCAAAACCTGGCAACGCTTCAATCACGAAACGTCGATCACCAGAAAAACTGCTACTCCGGCCACGACTTCGCCTACGACCAACCTTCCATCTCCCAAAATTCCACTGCACTCGATCAACCCAAACGGTCGTAGTGATCGATTTATTATACCTAGTTAAAACTACGGTTCTAGAAAGAATCTCGTCACCGCTTCCTCCTCGATGAGATGCATCGCCATCCAGTATTTTTCCAAGATACTACGATCACTCCTCCATCATTAGGAAGAACCCCGACCCATTCAAACACATAGACCACTAGAAAACCCCAAAAGTTCCATTCCAATTCAAACCCAATTTACACCTTCATCTTATTTATAAAAATCTTGATTTTAGTGTTAAAAATCATGGTTTGGTTTATGTATTCAATTTATAATACTGAATTTACAAATTACACTGTTTTAATTTTGATTTATATTAAGCATGCACTGATGTTTTTAAATTCCAGAGACAACAGACTTTATTTTGACTAACTTAAATTTTTAAACATTTAACCAGGTTAAATCAAACAATATTTGTTTGATAATCAGATCCTAACAAGAACTAGATCATGTGGTAAGGACTTTAAATAAAAATTTTGAGCTTGAGAAAAACAATGTTAGAACAGAGCAATTATAAACAACATGCACACAAATAATATTCACACCAGACATTCACTTATATATACATGCAATACACATTTATATTCAACTATACTAACATACAACCAAATTATATTTTAAATTTTTAAAAGTTACTCACCAGATTTGAAGAAGACAGAGCCTCCAGATTAAATTTGAAAAGCCTTTGATTTTTGAAAACAGCACTTGAATCTTTAAAAATTGAGTTGCTGGCATTTGTCTTTTGCTTATGAAAACTTGAGTTGCTTCTTTGTTTTGATTTAAAAACTTGCATGCTAATGAAACTTGTTGAAGATGGCTTAAGACTTGATTACAGACAGCATTGTATTTGCTTGCTCTCAAAACAGAGTTGAAGAAATGCAGGTGTTTGTACAAAAAATGGACAAACACCTCGAAGTTGTATGATTTAGTAGATCTTATGTTATTCTTAGTGATTTGAGCGATTTATGCAAATATATAAAAAACAGGGGCTAAACTGTAAAAAGACACGCAGATTTATAGTGGTTCAGCCAGAATGTGCCTACGTCCACTTTATATGTTATTTCTCTTCTCTTATTCTGATTACAAGTACAAAGCTTTGATATCAGTAAAAGAAAGTTGTTTGAAAGTTCCTTCCGTGCTTGAGCTCTCAAACCTCCTCTCATTGCTGTACCCCTGCCCCTCTATTTATAGAGTGAGGCTGGGGGTAGGGGTCTAGGATGTGTATAGTTGCTGATGGGCCTGGGCTGATGTGATCTGGCCTGGTATGTCTTGGTTCGTCATTGCTTGGTTCGGAGGTGGTTGGAGTGTAGAATGGACCGGTAGTTGCTTGGACCGGTGGTAGGATAGTGAGGTTGGTCCGGTGTGGAGATGGTTCGGCATGGGTTGGTTCGGTTATGGAGTTGGCTCGGTGGTTCTAAGGAGGAAGGGTGGTCCGGTAGGAGCTAGGAGAGGTTGGTCTGCCGAATGGGTTCGAATGAGGTCTGCCGAATGGGTTCGAATGAGGTCTGCCGAATGGGTTCCTACGAGGCATGGATACCGAATGAGGTCTGCCGAATGGGTTCGAATGAGGTCTGCCGAATGGGTTCCTACAAGGCATGGATACCGAATGAGGTCTGCCGAATGGGCCCTGGAAAACGAGAATGCCGAATGAATCAAGCTTCTTGGTCTCGAGGCCTTCTGGGTGAGAACTCGCCCAACATTTGCCCCCCAAAGTGGGGCATATTCTCGAATATGGCGTGCTTTGTTTGACATTTTCATTTGGCCCTTGGATGCCGAACCAGATGGTCTGGTCGTGTCCTTTTGTCTATAAGTAGGGACCGTATGCCTTTGCTATTTCCTACCTGCCGAACTAAACATTTGCTCTTGCCGGATCAAACTTCGTAGCTGAATCGAACGTGGTAGCCGAACCAACGTGGTAGCCGAATCAAAGAGGTAGCCGAATCAAAGTGGTAGCCGAATCAAAGTGGTAGCCGAATCAAAGTGGTAGCCGAATCAAATTCCCTATTTTCACTGAATCAGGTGAGATCCTTTCTATGTTGGACGAATGGTTTATCGAAGGTAGTCGTATATCTGTATAAACGGATGGAGTTGGGAATGCCGAATGGTCATGAGAACTACCGAATGGCCTTGAGAATTTTGCATTTACTTTATCGAACGACAACGGGAGTTTGAGCATTCTGATTTTATAAGTGAAATTCCATATTATATACTTACTTTTTTACATCCTTTGTTCTAACAACATGTTTTTCCGGTGTTGTAGATAATGTCTCGCAAAGCAGAAACTCGATCAGACAAGAAGAAATCCGGGGGCGAAGGAGGTTCCTCTGCCGTGTTTTCTCGAATTATATAGTGATGTAAGTTTGTGACACTTGTTCTTCATATCAGGAGCAGGTAGGACATCCAAGGCCTCGGATCTTCGGCACAGGCTTGAGCAATACAAGCTTTCAAAAACCTCCGCCGAGCCGAAGCCTTCGACCCACCGCTCCGGGGATGTAGTCGGCTACCGCCCTCTTCTCGGGGTTATTGAAGAGGGTATTCAACGGAGAAAGAGGAGTCATCCTTCATCCGAACCTTCACTTGGTCCTCAGTTCCCGGCTCAGCCTCTTCATGATATCACGGGGGAGGATAGCGAGTTTGCACTCTCTCCGTGCCCGCCCGAAAACCCTACCGTTATTCATATCGACCGTCCTGACTTGGCTCGTAATCCATTTGCGGGTCATCCTGACCTGGATCCAAGCTCCCATGATATTACCTTTGACGAGGTCACCGGTGAACACCTTCTTCCCCGCAACCCCATGGTACGAGTACTTGATGAAGCTAAGTCCTTAGATCTCGATTTACTCACTACTCGTATAATCACTATGGGAGATGAGGCCAAGGCTAATATTGATCGGGTGGCGGAGGAGACTAAGAAGCTGATGGGGCATCATGCCCGGCTGGTTAAGGCCGGAGAGGAGATTGGGAGCGCCAACATCCGACTTCGATTGGTGGTTTCGGATCAGGCCAAACAGCTTGCGGATCAGGCTATTCAGATTTCTCAGCATGAGGCTGCTTCTGGACGACTAAGGAAAACCATGGAAGAGGCCAGTCGGGCCGAACTGCGGAAAATGGAAGCTACTTGCAAATAACGGATTGACATGGCTATTGCCACGGTGGACGAGGTTCGGAAAGCGGATCTTGAGCAGGTGGAGGAATTGTCCGGGAAACTTGAGGCTGCAGAGCTTGCTCAAGCCAAGTTGAGGGAGGAGATGGAGGCAATGCGGGGATCCCTTCTGGTTGACTGCTCGAGATACCGATCGGAGAGAGATGCTGCCGTTGGGAGGTTGTCGGCTTCCGAGGCTCGGATGAGGGAGTTTGAGGAGAATGAGGGGATGATGGACGAAATGCTTCAGGACATGTACTTCCGAACCTGGAAGCAGGGCAACCTATCCTGGATGGATGATTATCCCAGGGTCATGGCTAAGATCTATCTTCGGGCTTTGGAGGAGGCCAAGGCCGATGCGGATAAAGATGGTGGTGTGGCCTTCAGCATGGATGCGGTCACTGCCCAGTTTGCCAAGGGGGAGAAGGTGGCGGTGAAGGAGGGTATGCGGTTGCTTGCTACTGAGGAGGCAGGGGTGCAAGTGGATGATGACGACCAAGATGGCCAATAAGCTTATGCTGGTAAGCCTTCCTTTTTAGTTTCCCTATTAACTTGGTTGCTTATCACTAATGAATCCTTTCTTTGACTGGACAGGCGGTCAACAGGGCAAGGATAAAACTCCACTGCAGCCGGCCCCTTGATTGTACCTGGAAAAACTCTTTTTGTGGATTTGACAAAGTTGTTTATGTTAGTCGTAAAATAGTAAAGTAGCCTTTAGGTTGTAATATTCTGCCACTTGTAATAAATAGTCTTATTCTTGACGTGTAGTTTTTTAACTTAAGCTGATTTTATCGTCTTTTGAATGTTTGCCGTTATTTTGACATGCCGTATGAGAAATATAACTATGTATATTCTTTGTAATTAAATTGTGTTTGATGTCGGGTTCTGGTTTAAGACATAATTTCACGACCTGCAATGTTAGCGTGTGGCGCGAACAAATTATAGTCATGTATTTGTACATAAAGGAAGAAAATACCGCCTTTCATGTTTTGTTTGTTGATGGCAGTTTCGAATATCTTGTACGATCGAGCATGGAAAGCAGTTGAATGCCCTGTCATTCGATTGTGAATCCCCGCATCCATTAGCGAGTATCTCCTACTCTTGTATCCTGTACTTTAGGGATTGTTATAGTGGACAGGAGAAAAACTCTTGAAGAAAAACTTGAAATATGTGAAATAGTAAAACTTCCAATCACGGAAGGCCTTCGATGTGCTTAAGTTCGTGGCAAACGGGCTTTGTAGTCACTTTCCCTAGCCGTGGGTCTTGGAGACATTTGTCACCCATCTTACGCCTCCGCGGGGAGTTAATTCTTTTTTACCACAGCCGCACTTAAGACACATCAGAGCCGAGATCGCGCACAGTAACTACCCGAGCCATTATGGCCCGTAGTCGTGGGTATTATTCGATTTACTGTGGCCGGCTAGCGTGGGTGCCAATCGTCAACTGTGAACTGCCCCTGGCTGGCCACACCTTATGTTGGGGCTTATAGTCGGTTCACAGTTGCCGGCGAGCCTAACGCCATAATGAGCTGCCTCGGCTGTAGTCGGCCTTCTCGGTGGCTTATAATCGGCTCATTACAGTTGGCTTTGAGGGCCGTCGCGAGCAATGAGTTAACCCGCAGCAGAGGGATGCCGGAGCAAAAGTGTCTCATTGGCGAGGGCATAGATTCGCATAGTACCTGCAAGGTCTTGTCCAGGTGAAGTTGCATTGTGGAGAGCTTTGAATAGAAATGCTATATGCTCAGGATTTTGTTCAACAGAAAAGGATAAAGTTAACAAGCAGCCAAGATACAAAGGAACAAGTTAAAAAAGAGACAAGGTTTTTAAAGTGGTTCGGCACGAAAATGCCTACGTCCACTGATTCTCTTTGTTAATTCACTTCATATGGGCAATACAAGTTAAGAAAAGTATCGACGGAGGTGTTGGATGTTCCATGCCCTCTGGAACACCTCTCCGTCCACTATTGACAAAATATAGGCTCCGTTGTGGAGATCTTTATGAATTACATATGGTCCATCCAAGATTGGGTCTAGTGCTCTGGGACGAGGGAAGATTCGCTTGAGGACAAGATCCCCTTCCTGTAAGGTACGATGCTTGACTTTGGAGTTGTAGTGTGCCGCCACTTTTTGTTTGTGGGCTGCTGCTTTAAGGACTGCATCATTTCTTCTCTCCTCGACTAGATCCAAAGACATGTTGAGGAGCTCTTCATTCTCTTCTGGGTTATAGTGGATCCTATGGTGGGAAGGCACAATGGTTTCAACTAGGAGCATAGCCTCCGATCCGTATGCCAAAGAGAAAGGAGTGTGCCCTGTTGATGTTCTGAAAGATGTGCGGTAGGCCCATAGTGCCGTAGGGAGTTCATCCACCCAAGCGCCCTTTGACTTTTCGAGCTTCTTTTTTATCAGAGTTTTCAGAATTTTGTTGACTGCTTCGACTTGTCCGTTTGCCTGGGGATATGCTACAGATGAGAAGCTTTTATGAATTCTGTGTTCTTGGCACCAGTTGGCGAATTCCTCGCTGTCAAACTGAAGTCCATTGTCTGATATGATTTTGAGTGGGACTCCGTACCTGCATAGAACATTTTTGATTAAGAAGTTAATAACTTTTGCTGAAGATACTTTATTTAGAGGTTCCGCTTCCACCCATTTGGTGAAATAATCAACTGCCACTATAGCATATTTGGCCCCCCCTCGGCCCATTGGTAGCTCGCCGATTAAGTCAATTCCCCATATTGCGAAGGGCGAAGGGCTGGTCATCTGAGTAATCTCGGTTGTTGGTAGCCGAGGGATCTTAGCAAATTTTTGGCATCTGTCACACTTCTTGACGAAATCTAAGGCGTCCTTGCTTAAGGTGGGCCAGAAATATCCGTATCGGAGTATCTTTTTTGCTAATGTTTGCCCTCCGGTGTGATCTCCGCAGCTCCCCTGATGGATGTTGGATAAGATTTCCTTGGCTTCTCTCCCAGCGACACACCTTAATAACGGGTTAGAGAATCCGCGCCGGTAGAGGATGTCTTCTTGTATTGTGTAGCGGGATGCTTTCCTCAAGATTTTATTGACTTCGTTACGCCCGTTGGGTAGAGTGCCACTTTGTAGGTAGTCTCGGATGGGAGTCATCCAAGTTGCTTCTTCGGTTGCAGCTATCAGATTTACTTGCTCAAAACTTGGGGCCAGTTGCTTTGAGATGGTCACTGCCCCGAAGATGGTGATGTCTCTCACACTTGCTTGCTTTGCTAATTCGTCGGCCTCTCGGTTCTCCTCCCGAGGGATGTGTTTGACTAAGTAGTGGTCCAATCGGCTGAGAAGTAACCTGGTCTTCTTTAGATATGCTATGAGTCGTTCTTCTCGAGCTTGGAATTCTCCTAGTATTTGATTAACAATAAGTTGAGAATCGCTGTGAAGACACAAAGAATTGGCCCCGATTTCTATGGCAATTTCTAGTCCAGCTATCACTGCTTCATATTCTGCATCGTTGTTGGTGGCAGCGAACTCCAACCTTATAGCATAGTGCAGTTTGTTTCCCTTAGGAGTGATTACTACCACACCTGCCCCCGAGCCTTGTTCGTTCGATGCACCATCCACAAAGAGATTCCACTTGATATCTTCTGCTATTTCCAATTGCTCCTTACCTTCGTTGGTAGTGAATTCTGCAATGAAATCAGCCATGGCTTGTCCCTTGATGGCGGTGCGAGGGTGATAGGTGATATCATACTGACTTAGTTCAATGCACCATTTAAGTAGTCGCCCAGAAGTGTCAGGACGATGGAGTACCTGCCTCAGTGGTTGATCGGTCAGAACTTTGATGGAATGGGACTGGAAGTAGTGACGCAGTTTTCGTGATGTGATTAGTAAACAGTATGCTAACTTCTCAAGCTTAGGATATCTAACTTCTGCCCCAGTAAACCTTTTGTTGACGAAGTAAACTGGTCGTTGCGTGCGGTTGTCTTCCCTTACCAAGGCAGCGCTTAGAGCGTGAGATGACACAGCAAGGTATAGGTATAATTCTTCGCCTTCGCTTGGAGTCGAGAGTACCGGTGGTTTCTGGAGGTATTCGATTAGGTTATGGAAAGCGGTTAAGCATTCGTCCGTCCATTCGAACTTTCCTTTATCTTTCTTTAGAGCTTCGAAAAAGGGGACGCACTTGTCCGTTGCCTTGGAGATCTCCGCCACAACTTGGATGTATTCGCTTGGTCACACGCTGACATGACTGGAATCTCCCCCGACATAGCCTGCCACATATTAAACATTGATCCTACCAAGGCGTCTGTAAAACAAAAAAAGAGAAGTATGGGGGCAGAGCGATCAGCAGCACTCGATGAAGAAGTAAAGAATCTACTCGCCAATGACTTCATACGAGAAGCTATCTACCCGGAATGGATCGCCAACCCGGTGCTGGTAAAAAAGGCTAATGGGAAGTGGCGAACCTGCATTGACTTTTCCAACTTAAACGACGCCTGCCCAAAGGATTGCTTCCCACTTCCCAGAATCGACCAACTTGTAGAGAGCACAGCCGGGCACGAACTCCTATCTTTTATGGATGCATACTCAGGATATAACCAAATTCCTATGCATGCTCCCGACCAAGACCACACTAGTTTCATCACCGACCGAGGTTTATACTGCTACAAAGTAATGCCTTTCGGACTTAAAAATGCAGGAGCCACCTACCAGCGCCTCGTCAACAAGATGTTTGCAGGGCTAATAGGACAAACTATGGAAGTATATGTGGATGACATGCTGGTAAAGTCAAGGAAGGCCAAAGATCACGTAAGCCACCTAGGCAAGATGTTTCAAGTACTTCGGCAATATGGAATGAAGTTGAATCCACTAAAATGCTCCTTTGGTGTGTCGTCAGGGAAGTTCTTAGGATTCATCGTTCATGCCAGAGGGATAGAAGCAAACCCTGAACAAGTCCGAGCGCTAAGGGATATCAAGATACCTTCCACCCGAAAGGAAATGCAAAGCCTAAATGAAAAAGTGGCCGCCCTAAGCCGATTCATCTCCAAGGCAACGGACAAGTGCGTCCCCTTTTTCGAAGCTCTAAAGAAAGAAAAAGGAAAGTACGAATGGATGGACGAATGCTTAACCGCTTTCCATAACCTAATCGAACACCTCCAGAAACCACCGGTACTCTCGACTCCAAGCGAAGGCGAAGAATTATACCTATACCTTGCTGTGTCATCTCACGCTCTAAGCGCTGCCTTAGTAAGGGAAGACAACCGCACGCAACGACCAGTTTACTTCGTCAGCAAAAGGTTTACTGGGGCAGAAGTTAGATATCCTAAGCTTGAGAAGTTATCATACTGTTTACTAATCACATCACGAAAACTGCGTCACTACTTCCAGTCCCATTCCATCAAAGTTCTGACCGATCAACCACTGAGGCAGGTACTCCATCGTCCTGACACTTCTGGGCGACTACTTAAATGGTGCATTGAACTAAGTCAGTATGATATCACCTATCACCCTCGCACCGCCATCAAGGGACAAGCCATGGCTGATTTCATTGCAGAATTCACTACCAACGAAGGTAAGGAGCAATTGGAAATAGCAGAAGATATCAAGTGGAATCTCTTTGTGGATGGTGCATCGAACGAACAAGGCTCGGGGGCAGGTGTGGTAGTAATCACTCCTAAGGGAAACAAACTGCACTATGCTATAAGGTTGGAGTTCGCTGCCACCAACAACGATGCAGAATATGAAGCAGTGATAGCTGGACTAGAAATTGCCATAGAAATCGGGGCCAATTCTTTGTGTCTTCACAGCGATTCTCAACTTATTGTTAATCAAATACTAGGAGAATTCCAAGCTCGAGAAGAACGACTCATAGCATATCTAAAGAAGACCAGGTTACTTCTCAGCCGATTGGACCACTACTTAGTCAAACACATCCCTCGGGAGGAGAACCGAGAGGCCGACGAATTAGCAAAGCAAGCAAGTGTGAGAGACATCACCATCTTCGGGGCAGTGACCATCTCAAAGCAACTGGCCCCAAGTTTTGAGCAAGTAAATCTGATAGCTGCAACCGAAGAAGCAACTTGGATGACTCCCATCCGAGACTACCTACAAAGTGGCACTCTACCCAACGGGCGTAACGAAGTCAATAAAATCTTGAGGAAAGCATCCCGCTACACAATACAAGAAGACATCCTCTACCGGCGCGGATTCTCTAACCCGTTATTAAGGTGTGTCGCTGGGAGAGAAGCCAAGGAAATCTTATCCAACATCCATCAGGGGAGCTGCGGAGATCACACCAGAGGGCAAACATTAGCAAAAAAGATACTCCGATACGGATATTTCTGGCCCACCTTAAGCAAGGACGCCTTAGATTTCGTCAAGAAGTGTGACAGATGCCAAAAATTTGCTAAGATCCCTCGGCTACCAACAACCGAGATTACTCAGATGACCAGCCCTTCGCCCTTCGCAATATGGGGAATTGACTTAATCGGCGAGCTACCAATGGGCCGAGGGGGGGCCAAATATGCTATAGTGGCAGTTGATTATTTCACCAAATGGGTGGAAGCGGAACCTCTAAATAAAGTATCTTCAGCAAAAGTTATTAACTTCTTAATCAAAAATGTTCTATGCAGGTACGGAGTCCCACTCAAAATCATATCAGACAATGGACTTCAGTTTGACAGCGAGGAATTCGCCAACTGGTGCCAAGAACACAGAATTCATAAAAGCTTCTCATCCGTAGCATATCCCCAGGCAAACGGACAAGTCGAAGCAGTCAACAAAATTCTGAAAACTCTGATAAAAAAGAAGCTCGAAAAGTCAAAGGGCGCTTGGGTGGATGAACTCCCTACGGCACTATGGGCCTACCGCACATCTTTCAGAACATCAACAGGGCACACTCCTTTCTCTTTGGCATACGGATCGGAGGCTATGCTCCTAGTTGAAACCATTGTGCCTTCCCACCGTAGGATCCACTATAACCCAGAAGAGAATGAAGAGCTCCTCAACATGTCTTTGGATCTAGTCGAGGAGAGAAGAAATGATGCAGTCCTTAAAGCAGTAGCCCACAAACAAAAAGTGGCGGCACACTACAACTCCAAAGTCAAGCATCGTACCTTACAGGAAGGGGATCTTGTCCTCAAGCGAATCTTCCCTCGTCCCGGAGCACTAGACCCAATCTGGGATGGACCATATGTAATTCATAAAGATCTCCACAACGGAGCCTATATTTTGTCAACAGTGGACGGAGAGGTGTTCCAGAGGGCATGGAACATCCAACACCTCCGTCGATACTTTTCTTAACTTGTATTGCCCATATGAAGTGAATTAACAAAGAGAATCAGTGGACGTAGGCATTTTCGTGCCGAACCACTTTAAAAACCTTGTCTCTTTTTTAACTTGTTCCTTTGTATCTTGGCTGCTTGTTAACTTTATCCTTTTCTGTTGAACAAAATCCTGAGCATATAGCATTTCTATTCAAAGCACTCCACAACGCAACTTCACCTGGACAAGACCTTGCAGGTACTATGCGAATCTATGCCCTCGCCAATGAGACACTTTTGCTCCGGCATCCCTCTGCTGCGGGTTAACTCATTGTTCGCGACGGCCCTCAAAGCCAACTGTAATGAGCCGATTATAAGCCACCGAGAAGGCCGACTATAGCCGAGGCAGCTCATTACGGCGTTAGGCTCTTCGGCAACTGTGAACCGACTATAAGCCCCAACATAAGGTGTGGCCAGCCAGGGGCAGTTCACAGTTGACGATCGGCACCCACGCTAGCCGGCCACAGTAAATCGAATAATACCCACGACTACGGGCCATAATGGTTCGGGTAGTTACTGTGCGCGATCTCGGCTCCGATGTGTCTTAAGTGCGGCTGTGGTAAAAAAGAATTAACTCCCCACGGACGCGTAAGATGGGTGACAAATGTCTCCAAGACCCATGGCTAGGGAAAGTGACTACAAAGCCCGTTTGCCACGAACTTAAGCACATCGAAGGCCTTCCGTGATTGGAAGTTTTACTATTTCACATATTTCAAGTTTTTCTTCAAGAGTTTTTCTCCTGTCCACTATAACAATCCCTAAAGTACAGGATACAAGAGTAGGAGATACTCGCCAATGGATGCGGGGATTCACAATCGAATGACAGGGCATTCAACTGCTTTCCATGCTCGGTCGTACAAGATATTCGAAACTGCCATCTACAAACAAAACATGAAAGGCGGTATTTTCTTCCTTTATGTACAAATACATGACTATAATTTGTTCGCGCCACACGCTAACATTGCAGGTCGTGAAATTATGTCTTAAACCAGAACCCGACATCAAACACAATTTAATTACAAAGAATATACATAGTTATATTTCTCATACGGCATGTCAAAATAACGGCAAACATTCAAAAGACGACAAAATCAGCTTAAGTTAAAAAACTACACGTCAAGAATAAGACTATTTATTACAAGTGGCAGAATATTACAACCTAAAGGCTACTTTACTATTTTACGAATAACATATACAACTTTGTCAAATCCACAAAAAGAGTTTTTCCAGGTACAATCAAGGGGCCGGCTGCAGTGGAGTTTTATCCTTGCCCTGTTGACCGCCTGTCCAGTCAAAGAAAGGATTCATTAGTGATAAGCAACCAAGTTAATAGGGAAACTAAAAAGGAAGGCTTACCAGCATAAGCTTATTGGCCATCCTGGTCGTCATCATCCACTTGCACCCCTGCCTCCTCAGCAGCAAGCAACCGCATACCCTCCTTCACCGCCACCTTCTCCCCCTTGGAAAACTGGGCAGTGACCGCATCCATGCTGAAGGCCACACCACCATCTTTATCCGCATCGGCCTTGGCCTCCTCCAGAGCCCGAAGATAGATCTTAGCCATGACCCTGGGATAATCATCCATCCAGGATAGGTTGCCCTGCTTCCAGGTTCGGAAGTACATGTCCTGAAGCATTTCGTCCATCATCCCCTCATTCTCCTCAAACTCCCTCATCCGGGCCTCGAAGCCGACAACCTCCCAACGGCAGCATCTCTCTCCGATCGGTATCTCGAGCAGTCAACCAGAAGGGATCCCCACATTGCCTCCATCTCCTCCCTCAACTTGGCTTGAGCAAGCTCTGCAGCCTCAAGTTTCTCGGACAATTCCTCCACCTGCTCAAGATCCGCTTTCCGAACCTCGTCCACCGTGGCAATAGCCATGTCAATCCGTTCTTTGCAAGTAGCTTCCATTTTCCGCAGTTCGGCCCGACTGGCCTCTTCCATGGTTTTCCTTAGTCGTCCAGAAGCAGCCTCATGCTGAGAAATCTGAATAGCCTGATCCGCAAGCTGTTTGGCCTGATCCGAAACCACCAATCGAAGTCGGATGTTGGCGCTCCCAATCTCCTCTCCGGCCTTAACCAACCGGGCATGATGCCCCATCAGCTTCTTAGTCTCCTCCGCCACCCGATCAATATTAGCCTTGGCCTCGTCTCCCATAGTGATTATACGAGTAGTGAGTAAATCGAGATCTAAGGACTTAGCTTCATCAAGTACTCGTACCATGGGGTTGCGGGGAAGAAGGTGTTCACCGGTGACCTCGTCAAAGGTAATATCATGGGAGCTTGGATCCAGGTCAGGATGACCCGCAAATGGATTACGAGCCAAGTCAGGACGGTCGATATGAATAACGGTAGGGTTTCCGGGCGGGCACGGAGAGAGTGCAAACTCGCTATCCTCCCTCGTGATATCATGAAGAGGCTGAGCCGGGAACTGAGGACCAAGTGAAGGTTCGGATGAAGGATGACTCCTCTTTCTCCGTTGAATACCCTCTTCAATAACCCCGAGAAGAGGGCGGTAGCCGACTACATCCCCGGAGCGGTGGGTCGAAGGCTTCGGCTCGGCGGAGGTTTTTGAAAGCTTGTATTGCTCAAGCCTGTGCCGAAGATCCGAGGCCTTGGATGTCCTACCTGCTCCTAATATGAAGAACAAGTGTCACAAACTTACATCACTATATAATTCGAGAAAACACGGCAGAGGAACCTCCTTCGCCCCCGGATTTCTTCTTGTCTGATCGAGTTTCTGCTTTGCGAGACATTATCTACAACACCGGAAAAACATGTTGTTAGAACAAAGGATGTAAAAAAGTAAGTATATAATATGGAATTTCACTTATAAAATCAGAATGCTCAAACTCCCGTTGTCGTCCGGTAAAGTAAATGCAAAATTCTCAAGGCCATTCGGTAGTTCTCATGACCATTCGGCATTCCCAACTCCATCCGTTTATACAGATATACGACTACCTTCGATAAACCATTCGTCCAACATAGAAAGGATCTCACCTGATTCAGTGAAAATAGGGAATTTGATTCGGCTACCACTTTGATTCGGCTACCACTTTGATTCGGCTACCTCTTTGATTCGGCTACCACGTTGGTTCGGCTACCACGTTCGATTCAGCTACGAAGTTTGATCCGGCAAGAGCAAATGTTTAGTTCGGCAGGTAGGAAATAGCAAAGGCGTACGGTCCCTACTTATAGACAAAAGGACACGACCGGACCATCTGGTTCGGCATCCAAGGGCCAAATGAAAATGTCAAACAAAGCACGCCATATTCGAGAATATGCCCCACTTTGGGGGGCAAATGTTGGGCGAGTTCTCACCCAGAAGGCCTCGAGACCAAGAAGCTTGATTCATTCGTCATTCTCGTTTTCCAGGGCCCATTCGGCAGACCTCATTCGGTATCCATGCCTCGTAGGAACCCATTCGGCAGACCTCATTCGAACCCATTCGGCAGACCTCATTCGGTATCCATGCCTCGTAGGAACCCATTCGGCAGACCTCATTCGAACCCATTCGGCAGACCTCATTCGAACCCATTCGGCAGACCAACCTCTCCTAGCTCCTACCGGACCACCCTTCCTCCTTAGAACCACCGAGCCAACTCCATAACCGAACCAACCCATGCCGAACCATCTCCACACCGGACCAATCTCACCATCCTACCACCGGTCCAAGCAACTACCGGTCCATTCTACACTCCAACCACCTCCGAACCAAGCAATGACGAACCAAGACGTACCAGGCCAGATCACATCAGCCCAAGCCCATCAGCAACTATACACATCCTAGACCCCTACCCCCAGCCTCACTCTATAAATAGAGGGGCAGGGGTACAACAATGAGAGGAGGTTTGAGAGCTCAAGCACGGAAGGAACTTTCAAACAACTTTCTTTTACTGATATCAAAGCTTTGTACTTGTAATCAGAATAAGAGAAGAGAAATAACATATAAAGTGGACGTAGGCACATTCTGGCTGAACCACTATAAATCTGCGTGTCTTTTTACAGTTTAGCCCCTGTTTTTTATATATTTGCATAAATCGCTCAAATCACTAAGAATAACATAAGATCTACTAAATCATACAACTTCGAGGTGTTTGTCCATTTTTTGTACAAACAGCAGGCTTAGGTTTAAATTGTGAAAATGCACTTCCAGGTTTTAGTTTTGAAGAAGATTACAGGCTTTGATTTCAATTTGGTTTGTGGAGGTATGGGTTACAGATTTTAAAAAGGTTACAGGAAAAATGATTTGCATTTTGGAATGAAGAGGATTCTGATTTGTGAATGTTGTTACCAGATTTTATTTTTAAGAAGCTTGAGTTTTTCTTTGTTTAGAAATGAGATTAGAAAAGAAAAGGAAATGAAAGATGTTTGTTTATATAACTTTATTTATGGTTTAATAAAAATCAAAGAAAAATAAATAAAATAAAACATGACACTTGTCCTATATCATATTAATTATCTAACACTTGTAAAAATGAGGCCTTAGGAAAATAACATGTGTCTTTTTAATTAATGAGTATATATTTTAAATGTTAATAAAGATTTTTAACTTAATTAATAAATTCTTATGTAAATACATATATGAATTTTTCTTTTTAAAGAAAATGTAAATAAACAAATTATATATATAATTAAAGGCTTATTCAAATATTTTTAGAATGTCCATCTTTTGAATTTCTATTATAAATCCAAATTCATATTCAAATTGAATTTAAAATCCAATTTAAAATCAAGTTATATATATGCATATATATAACTACCATTTAAATTTAAAATAACAATTCTATTTCCATAAAATCTATTTATGTTTACAAAAACAAAGTATTATAATTATTATTTGAAAATATCAAATTTGACAATTTTAAATAATTTATAAAAGAGATTATAAATTACTTCTATTATTAAATGAATTAATACCATATGTAAATTGTATTTAAACTTCTATTTTTAAATCATATATATCAAGTAATATTTAAAAAGAAATAAAACAAACCTTTTATTTAAATTTAAACTTAATCTAAAAATCTATTTTTAAACAATTAACATTTATCTTATGTATTTTAAAACCATATTGTTATTTATTAAATAACTTTGAAAAGCTTAATATTAAATTAATCATGATTTCCAAACTACCAAATATGTATATTTATATTAGAAAACAAGATTTATTTATTTATTAAATTTCAAACCAAAGCTTATCTTTTTACAATATATACAAACATATATATACATTATAAATAGAAATCATTTTATTAACTTTTAAAAGATAAAATTCACCAACTAAATATTTATTTAATTAGATTATTAAATTAATTCAAATTTATTAACAAAGATTATCAATTCAATTTAATTTTAAATACAGATTATTAAATTGATATTGCCCAAAATTCCGGGATATCACAGATTGCATCAAATTACGAAAATTGTTTTCGTAAAACTTACAGATCATTATTTGTGAAATAATGACTATTTTTCGGTATCGATTGAAAAATAGACAGAGCTATATTTCAGTGTGAATATCATGATTATTCTTTATGAAATAAAACTATAATATTATATTTGATTTCATGACAAATTAATGCATTGGAAAATACTGAAGTATATACAATTATTTACCATTATTTGGAATTATAGACTAATTTGTAGTTTTGAGAAATAATTTTATTATATGATTATGAATCATATGATACTGGTTGATTATGTCTCAAACAATTAAGGACTATGCACTCATTCAGTAGGAGCATCATAAGAGTTGAAGAACTCTTCGGATTGATACATATAATTGTTTGCGATCGTAAGTCTATTAATACCAAAACGGTTCCACGTATTTTGTCATATTCACTGATGAGTTATCACCGACATGAACATGTGTATTTGATACTTATGTAGTATGTCTATGCAAATGCATAGAATATACAACGGAAGTAAATAATGTAACATGCAATAGAAATGATTCGTTTTGATCGAATCAATGAGTATATTGGAAAGAGTTCCAAATGTACCTAAAAAGAAATAAAGATTCAATCTTAAAAGTCACTCCTCCATGTGATACATATAGACGTATCGATAAGGAGTAATTGAACTTTGTTGAATAAATTACGACTAATTGTAAGCAAAGTTGAGTTAATTTCTTTCTATAAGATTATGTACTTAAGAGCAGTACACAAAGTTAATATTTTTCCACCTAAATAATAGTTTACAAATCATACAAGATAAGGGTTTATAAGAAACCCCAACACATTCTAGGTTAAGGAGTTGGTAAGTTGTCCGAGTAGAAAGTCTGCACATAATAATTATTTTTGAGGGATCTTGTATGAATCTCCCCAAAGGAGTCTGAGAAAGTCTGTCATTAGACGACATATTTATGTTTTAAACAAAAGTTGTAACGACCTGGAATTTTCGATCGCGAAATTTCCAGATAGTTAGGAAAAGAAGAAAGAGATAGAAGAAGAAGAAACAGAAACACAACACCGATTCTCACAAAACGCAGCGGATCAAAATATAATATCAAATAATAACAGTTTACAAAAGAATACCTGTATCTATCAATTATATTTTTACATCAGAGTTACACTCATACACAGACACTGGACATACACAAATCACATGTCTCAGATAAACAGAAATAATATCACATATCCATTTCCATTCCAGCCTGTATAATTTCACATATCCTAAAGAGTTTAGTTTACTAATCGAAGTGGTTTCGGGTATTACAGATACCCGACTCCGGTCTCTTTGAATCCAATGTCATCTTAAATCCAAGTTGTTTAAGTGAAAATAATTCAATTCATATTTAGAATAACATATTCACATAGCGATTCCATTACTGATAGATCATCCATATTCCAAACATCATATCATATAGCATCACAATCACATACTAGGGATAACAAATAATCCAAGGCATGAAATATCGTTTAATCATCCATAAAATAAATTGTTATAGAATAAGTATTGCGATTTTTAAAAAATCACACAATTTCACTCAATATTTAAATTAACTCAATTAATTACAATGAGTAATTAATCCCTAAATTACTTCCATTAAGTAATTACACTTAAACAATTTCATAAATGATTATCTTTAATTAATTAATCTAATTGGTTATTAAAACTAATCACATTAATTAATTATTAAATAATCTCAGTAAATGACCTTCATTAGCTATTCTTTAATTGTTTCTCTAAAGAAATTAAACTTACCTTAATTATTGTTAATTACAAATTAATTTATCTTTAATGACCTATTAATTAATCTCTAATTATTTAATTAATTAAGTTCTTACTGTAACTTAATTAATCTTTAATTACTTGATAAATCAATGTTAATGACAAATTAATTATTCCTAATTAATTAATCTTAAACCCTAACAAATTAATCTTAAAACTCTTAATTATTTAATTAATTAATCCAAATTATCAATAAATTAAATTAATTTATCCCTTTTAACTAACTTAATAATTTTAATGAATCACAAATCATTAAATCCTGATTATCTTTAAGATAAAACTTTATTCTTATTAATGATCAAATTATCATCAATAAATCATTTAAAAACAACCTACTTCTAAAATTTACCTTTAAATTTCATTATAAACTTAGGTTTAAAATGAAAACCAGTTAACTTTAACAAAGTTTAAAACCAATTTTAAAACCCTTAAAATCACATGTTAAAGTAATACTTTTCTTATAAAAGAGATTTTAAAAGAGTTTAAATCAAATTCCTTTTTAAATTCAAATCCTTAAAAATTCACTTTACATTCAAAGTTGTTTAACCCTTTAAATTTTATAAAACTTATTTTATTTCAAAACTAAGATTCAAATTTAGATTTGAATCGGATTTAAAACTTTGATTCAAACTTAAATTTAAACTTAATTTAAGTCTTCTATACATTTTAAAAATTCAGTTCAAAATCGAAAACAGACAGGCTTAAGAACCTGTAATCAGAACTTTGACCCGAGGCCACACTAAATTGCATCGAGTCACAAACCACCCAGCTTCGAGCAAAACACTCTATTTAATCAAGAATCACTCGAGACAAATCCCGGCTCAAATCAACAACCAACATCACCAGGACAAAGTGCACCGTGCACATGCACGGTGACTTGGATTGCCTCCGATCGACTTCGATGATCATCCCACAACGACAAACACCCAAACACCCTAACCTAACATCAGATCACCATCCTCATAACTCGAAATCGAATTCGAGTTCCAACCAAAACCTGGAACATCAACAGAAACCACCATCAAAACCTGGAACATCACCGTTCACGAAACTCCGACCACTAGAGGGTCTGTAACTCCGACCACACCATCACCTACCTCTATGCTTCCATCCCCTCGAGTTTGGTTAAACTCGATCAACCAGGGCAGGCGAACCATTCAAAACATCAGACCTAGCTAAAACTAGGGTTAAAATACTAATTCGATTACCGCCGTCACCACAGTGCTATGATTAACATCCTGACAATTTTCCCTTAGCCTCTGATCAATAGACTACCACCAGAAATTACCCCTTCCTTCCAGACCACATAGATCATCAGAAAGCCCCCAATTTCTATTTTCTGGTCAAACCAGAACTGCACCCTAAATTCATTTCTAAAAATTCAGATTTTAGTTTTAAAAATCATCATTTTGTATAAGGTTTTAAATTATATTCCTGAAACCATGAACTAAGAAAATTAAATTTTCACTTATATTCAACTTGGTCTGTTATTTTAGTTTCCAGAACCATTACCAATTTATTTTGACTTAAATAAAATTTTAAACAAAAGTTCATGATGAAACAACCAAGTTTTGTTTAAGTCTTAAATCCAGATCATGCCTAGATCAAAAGGAAATGATTTTTAAATCAAACTGATGCTTGGAACAAAGATCAGAATATCACAGAAGACAACTATGCACACACATCCATCATTCAAAGATACTCAGTGAATTCATACATACACAAACATACTTATTCACAGATATGAACATGCAACAGATTCATATTTTTTTAAATTTTTAAAAGGGATGTTACTCACCTTAATTTAAGAACAGAGGGCAGTACTTTTATCTGATCTGAAAACTGTTCTTGCTTTGATCTGAACTTGATTGTTGTGAGCCGAAGCTTGTGTTTGATTCCTGGGTTTTGATTGTTGTTGAGTTGATCTTGCTTTTTTTAATTGCTTTGAATGGAATAAATGAAGACAGGTGGAGGTATATAGAATAGAAGAATGAAGCTTACAGGGTAAGCCAAGGCTGAGATTTTTTTTTTCGGTTTGCTTTGAAAATGTTTTGACCTAACTTTGATTAAAGGTTTTGTACTAGGCATTAAATGCTTGTCTCCTCTTTTGTTTACATGCCTATCCATATATATTTTTTATTTTTTATTTTATACATATACCCATTTACATCTACTTACACTCATATATATACTTACTTATGCATATTATTTCGTATGAGCCTACATTCTTATACTCATATACGTATATACTTATATATATTATTTCAAACATCATAAAGTTTGTAAGTATATTTATATATATATTTTTATTTATTTATATGTATTCGTAGTTATGGTTATTTTATCTTAATTTTAAACGATGGAGTTTATTATTTATTTTCTATGAGATTTTCATATCCAGGTATTCTATAATCCAATATATAATATAGTTTTTAAACCAATTTATATATATCCCGATATTTTAATTAACAAAATTTTATTTGTTCGACTTATAAAATCAGTATTTTCAATGATTTAATTCACTTAATTACCAATTAACACACGTTAAAAATTTGGGTCGTCACAAAAGTTTTGTAAACTAAAAACTAAATCAGTTTTATATAAATGGGAATTCATAAAGTGTTTATGAATATCTATTCCATTACACCGAGAAACAATTGTTGTTTCAAGAAATACCAACTTTATTGTGAAGGAATTTCTTTTAGAAATTATTGGTAGTAAAATGGAATTGGATACGATCCAAAGATAAAACTGATTATGTAGGATGAAATGAAATTAACCTAACCTAAATGAACACATCGCATTAGAATGTCTAATAAGCATTCTCGCACACCGAAGAGAACTTTGAGTTTTTTTATCAATATCGAGAATAGATAATCCCCACCTATCAATTAAGCCATTAAGAGTATTGACTCTATGATATGGTATGATGCGCAAATCTGAAAGAATCCAAGTACGCTATCAAAATATGATTTTGGTAGTCGTAATCGAAGGGTTGTGATCCATCGGCCGCAATTGTTTCTTTATGAGCAAGACTAATGCAGTTGGAATTAAATAAGCAATGTTGATAAGAATCATATCGCAAATTTCAATTGTTGAAATTAGCGTAATAGATTCGGTATTCAACATGCTCAAGTTAATTCGGATTTACTCACAAAATCACCACTTAGTATTACTTTATGTTTGGTACATATGTATTGAAACAGAAAATTCTAAATAATGATTTATAGTAAACTGTTTACACATAATAACCAAAAATGTCTCGAAGTCAGTGGAAGTGATATTAAGTTCAAGAGCCTTTGGATATAATCCAAGAACAAATACGAAAGTGTCGTTCGACAAGCATCAGAATTGAAAAAATGTTTTGATAAGAATATCAAATAGTTCGATTATCATTCAAAACGCAGAGGAAGCGTGTGTTCACAAGACAGAGCGTTAAAATGTACATTGATATTTCTAAATTATAAATAAACAACACGTTGCTGATTTTTTAACGATACACTTTTGTTAAAATCAGCCTTAATTGTTTTGATACTCGATGTTGGATTTGTAAATGATGTATTTTATAGTAAGTATAAAAGATATTGGGAGTATCCTAAACGATATGTGCGGACAACTTATTAAAATGTTTAATAAGGAACATGTAAGAAGGTTCCTTATGTATTGACAATAGGAATTATCATACATGTTATGCTATCTATGATATTATGATTTATTTATGTTTTTGATACATGAAGCAAATATCAAATCCAAATTGATGTCACTAAATATGTTTGAAGTGTTCTCATGTATTTATGAAATACTAGAGAATTGTTTGCATAAACAACAAACTCCTTATGAAGGAGTGTTCTGATTCAAACGCCATAAGTGATATTGAGTATAATATGTCCATAATAAATTCAAGTTAAGAATCTTTTAACCCAAAAAATGGATCAACACCCTGGATTGAGTATGAAAGCACCAGCCTTGGTTTCAAGGCAAATAAAATAGAAAAAGCAATAGTAAATCACAAAAAAGAGTAAATGAACAAGAGATTTTTATAGTGGTTCGGCTATTAACAAAGCCTACGTCCACTTTATAACTTTTATTATTGACTGACCGTAATTATAAGTTGAATCTGATTACAATGTGGCTGAATCTTGTAAGTCATATCAAGTCATTAGTGTTAGAGTTCACTAGAGAATCACAGTGAACCCTGTAGATGACTGTTGTGTGGGAGGAAAAGAGTGAAGAGTAGTTTCTGTAGAGTTTTAACAGCCAGTCCAGAAGATCCTGTTTATGTTACAGGTAGGATTGTATTTATAGGGATTGGAGAGCTATTGGGCCAGGTCGCCATGCCAGAAGCTTGCCTTTGGAAATACGAAGGTGCATTGAAAGTTTCATAGCCAACCGAGTCAATTTGATGGATCGCTAGCGATCCATAAGCGATGGATCGTTAGCGATCCATAGTTTTTGGGTCGCTGATGATTCAACTGCTTGGGATGCTCTCCTTCATCCTTTCCTTTAAACTTTATGGCAATCTAACACAATCATACGGATCTCTAGTGATCAATAGTGCATGGATCGCTAGCGATCCATGTAGTTAGTGGATTTTTGGACTCCGTTTTTTGAATTGCATTTGTTGTCTCGTGTTGGTGTTCTCCATGTAAATTCATAGCTTGTCGCCTTATTTTTGATGATGATTCATACACTATTTGCATTGAAATGCTGATGGAATCAGACGAATGCTCATTTCTCGATCTAACTAGCTTGGAATTCTATCAAACTTAGCAATCATTCCTAGAATACCTATTGTATTAATGTGCAAGAGGATTGGAGAATCCACGAGCGACCCATATGGAACGCTAGCGATCCATAGGAAGTGGATCACTAGCGATCCATCACCTTAGCATGTTTTTGCTTTCTTTTCCTTTAGCCTTTCTTGGTTGGTTCTTCTACTCATTTTGGTTGGTTCTTGAGTTACTCTGACTTGATGTAGTTGCTCCGACTTCCTTTGAATCCTGTTGGGTTAAAAACCCGCATAACGTAATCTTTAAGTTGGAAATGTTCCAAACGAAAGATCATGGCTGATTCAGTGAAAAAGGTTATGTACATCGCCTTGAATAACGCCACAATAAATGCAATGTGTATAAAAATATAAGTGCACAAATTTATAACTGAGCCGATTCCAAATGTTGAGAATCTCATAACATTGTTATATGATAACAATATCGCAATATAGTTTGTAATCGAACTTAGAGCTCACTAGAAGTCGAGAGACATCCTCCAAATTGTTCTACATGATAAAACATTTTATCACCGTCGGAGAGAGTTGATTGACAGAGTAGAAAATTGAAACATAATAGCATGCCCGTTCATAGAGGGAGTGACCCAATTAGTTTTTAGAAAACCGATTAGAGAAGTTGGAATAAGATTCCATAATTGACCCCGTGCAAATGGGAGATAGATAAAGTTAGAGGTATGCCATAGGGACAATTATGTAATTTGTTATATATATCTAACTAGTTGACCAATCTTGTTTGAAATAAAGGTGTTTTCCTTTTATTATACTTGATTTAATGTGGTTATATTAATTAATTAATTTAATTAAAAGTATATTTAATAGAAAATCCATAAATGGTATGTTTTGTGATAGTAGTTACAAAGTGTTGTAACCATGAGTAATTTATCACAATAAAATTAAATATACCATTTTAAATGTTCCTAGTCAAGATGCATCGAGACTAGATATTGATGTATCCATTGAGGCAAGAGCACATAACGCTCTCCAAATGTTGGATAGTGTATTACTCATGGCTATTAGGGGCACCTAGAGGTTACGTACTGATAGTTACTAGATAACCATGGAGCTACTCACTCGATAGTTTTCCATTGGTTAATATAACTAAAGTCAAGCAGAGAATAGCGATGTGACTAATTTACCTAGTTCTCTCGACTTGAGAATACTGTTGATCTTCAATGTGGAAACTCTACTTTGATTATAGTTAGATCGTGGCACGACATCCATCGAATGACTATAGTTGGGTCGAGTGGAAACATTGGAAGTGAAACACTATTCAAGAGAGGATTCGTCTTCTCAGTTATATGAGGTTAGTATCACGGTCAACTGAAGTAAACTCAAAGTCAAAGTCTCTGGCCAGAGCATTTCAGTTAATAATAATTGTTATTATTGAACCAAGGATTTTGTGTTCGGACTATAAAGTTGAATGTGGACGATATTTGAATTTTGACCATTACCAAATTCCATAAATACTAATGTGATATAGTTTTGACGAAGAGAATTGGTGTAAATAATTGTCATTATCGGGTGCCGCTTATAATAAGTAAAATTGGATTTTACCAAAAGATATGTAACGATAAATTCAGCCAAAATGTCACACCACTTGCTAAGTGACGTGTGAATTCGAATAGTTCGATATTAATCGCCAACTGAATTTACATCTTTAAGTCGCACAACCATAATGATGAAGTCTCTGAAAAACCACATGATTTTATTAATTTATAAAATGTTGTAAATTGATTAAATTAATTGATATTTGCAAAATATTAATCATTATTTAATTTATTTGCTGTTTGGAAGTTGTTTGTAAATATTTTAATGCATATATAAAAGTTATATTTGCGCGCATTGATATACGATATTCGTATAATTTAAAGATAATTGCATGAAATGATTCATGGAAATTTTATGTCATTTGATGACATGATTCATGGAAATTTTATGTCATTTGATGACATGATTTGTTGAATTTTTTTGTTATTCGATCACGTATCACGTGTAAAGAAAGAACTGGATAGAGAAACAACCAGGGAAATTAATTAGGGAAGTTTTAATTAAAGAATGAGAAAAGTTTCATTCTTTCAAATAAAACATATTCTTTAATTCATTCTATATGTACAATTCATTTTTTCTCATTCATTCTTTTTCTTTCTCCCCTCCTAACTTTTCATGGAAGAAAACAAAATTCAAAATTTCAAAAATCTTTCAACTCCAAATAAAATATCAAAAAAAGGTGGTTAATCCATCTCTTGGCAACATCTCAAGGTTATAATTCTCATTTTATTTATTCATCATTCACCATGTTTATATAATTTGGATCTATCACATATTTCATCTCATCTGAGTATTTGTTTATTTGATCACATAAATTAGATCCCCTTTTGCTCCTTCTTAATTATATATGTTTACCATGTTATTTTGATTTGGATCCATTTTAAGGTACATTATGATTTCTTACCTGTTCATATTGTTATTATTAGATCTACTCATATGATTCCATATTTAATTAATTGTTCATATTTCCTATATAGTTTAGATCTGAATCCTTTTTTGATTGAAATTTAAGTCTTAGTTAATGTAATATTTCTATTATTGATTCAAATAGAAAATACATGTAGTTTATTAATGTTTGTATGTATGTTTTGTGTTCATTATTTTAAATCCAATCTTTTGGTTTTTGCATACTTTTGTTTAAAGTAAAAAAAAGGTTTTTTTTATAAACATAACTGGATTTTACTACAAAATATCACAAACCCTTGGATTTCCTTTTAAATTAAACTTAGACTTTAATTTGTTACCTTATATTAAAGCATATACTTAGTTATAAATTTTAACATAAAGATGTTGTATTAAGTTTAAAATATTATTTACAACGATTTGTATATACATAAATGTGTGTGTGTATGTTAATTTGACTTAAGATTTATAAGATGGACTTTTATGTAAATTCATAATTTTTAATCTTAAACCCTTTTAGTTTTGAAAGTAGGTTCAATATTGTTTCCTTTAATTTAAAACTTATAAAATAGTGAAACTTAATTTTAACACATTTATATGTATAAGTCTATTGTGTATATATATATATAAATATGTGTGTGTGTATGTATATATGTATTTAAATAATACTAGGGGCAATAGAGACACATATGAAGGAAACATCATTTTTGTACACAATCTGATATGTTGCACCTATATAATATATAGTTGAATACATTTGGACATAGTTTCATTTCATGCCATGAATAAATAGCTAGTTAATGACATTTAATGAATCAATCAATTTAATTAGAGAGAGAATGAAAGGTTTCTCTCTCCACATAATGCAAATTAAGCTCTCAATTAATTACTTGTTTTAGGAAAAGAAATGAAAAGTTTCTTTCCCTAAGTTAACTCTTATAAATAATTGTTGGATGTATTTGATATACTATACATTTATATTAAATTAATTTTAAATTTCCTTTTAACAAACTTTAAATAAAATCAGATTTTATTTAATGTTTTATTAGATTGGTTATAATATACCTTTAGACTACATAGGCCCGATTGATCCAAGATTGTAATTTTTTTTGAAATTCACCCGTTTCTTCCACTATGGGCTGGCCTAGTTCCAACATTTAAGCCCTTTACTCGTGTGCTTCTGATTTTCCTTGTGTGACTTCGAGCCGCCTTCTAAACTTCATTGCAAGTGGGCTTCTATCTCCATACCTTTGTTTCTCTATAAATACAAGCCTTGTTGCAGCCAAAAGGGGATCTTCTTCTCTTCACTCTGGATCTGATCTTTCTACATTAGAGACTTCTTCTTCTTCTTCACATCTAACCTCTCCTCCATTAAAGTTACATAGGAAGCTACTATTTGTTGTTCTAGGACTTAGATCAGCAAACTCTAGCACTAGTGACTATCAAACACTCTATAAACTCCATTGTAAGTCTGAGATCCACTAGATTGTGGTCAGATCTGAGATAATTAGTTGTAATCCAGAAGGAGAACGACAAATAAAAGAGATTAAAGTGGACGTAGACTGGATATTATGCCGAACCACTATAAAATTTTGCTTTCCTGTTTATTTTACCTGAACTGGCGCTTTCGCCTGATTTCTGGGTGTTGATCCATTTTCTGGGTAAATATTTTGGTGCTTTCACTGAAAGGAAACTTGATCTGAAGACTTGAAGCTTGAATCTGAGATTTGAAGAAGATGAAGGGGCCTAACACGAGATCTAAGGTTGGTGAAATTCAACCAGATCATGGAGGCAGCCAGGAGGTGTCCTCAAATTCTCACCAATCTATTTACGTGACCAGAGAAGAAATGGGAAGAATGATGAAAGAAATGTACGACGGAATGAATCGACAACAGGAAATGCTTAAAGGATTTTTCCAAAGGATAGGACAGCAAGGAATGGCTAGAGCTGTTGAAATTTAGAACCAAGGAGAAGGAGCTAATGCAGGAATATCTAGATTTGGAGCGGAACAAACTGGAACAATGCCCTCACAAACAAAACAACTCGATATTGACCTAAATCAACTCGGTACCAAGAGAACTATACTAGGGGCAATGTTGGTGTGACCCCTAGGATGCTAGAAATGGATAATGCTAGAGCTAGAAATGCAAATCAGAATGTGAATGAGCAACGACCTAAATAGTATATTCTGGAACCTCTCCGTAGGAACGGAGGACATAATGAAACCAGGGAGCAGGTCAGAATGCTAACGTGCTGTAAGAGGAGTATGTGCTTTAGTATGTGCCGGAGTTTCTCTACAGGAGCGGGGGTAGAATATTGCTTTTGGACGAAGACCATCATTGGACGGTAAAAACTAAATTGCTGAATTTGTAAGAAGAATAGTTAGAGGTGGACCCCCAGATCAAAGCTTAGAGGATGTGAATAAGAATCCATTCACTTCTAATATCCGGAATGCGAGAAGTCCTCCCGATTTCAAGCATCCGATGTTGGAAATGTACGATGGAAAGTTGGATCCGACGGTTCATCTGATGAGATACATCCAACATATGAAGGTATTAGGTGCTCTTAAGGAGGTAACGGGGCAGTGCTTCCCATTATACTTAACGGACTTGGTGGCGATATGGTTCAGACAACTGGAGAATGGGTCCATAAGCACGTGGACCAATTTGGTGACTAATTTCTTAAGACGATTCAGAGTTCATATCTCACGACCAAAGAATGCAATGACACTATCAAGCGTGAAACAAAGGCCCAGAGAGACATTGAGAAGCTATTTGACAAGATTAAATGCGGTAACTGCACCCGTCGATAAACCAGATCCACCTATAATCTTAATGGCGGCAGTATCTGGAGTCGCGAGCAAGACCGACTTCAAAGTTGCATTAGAAAGGGATCCACCGATGGATCTTGCAAAATTCAACCATGAAGCAAAGAGATATTTGCGTTAGGAAGACACCGAAGTTGAGGATGCTGAAATTAATGTTGTGAATGACAGATGACTATTTGGAGTAGGAAACAGAAAGGACAAAGGAAAGAGAAGAGCTGATGATGGCTTCGGGGAATCAAAACGATAGAGAAGAGACCCAAAATTCTCCTCCTACACCGATTTAATAGAGACTCCGAAGAGGATATATCTAGATACTAGAGGGTAGATCCTCTATCTGAAGTCTACTAGAAGAGAACCTACTGATCGAAAGAAAAGATCTGTAAAGTTCTGCATCTTCCATGAGTTGGATGGACATGAAACGAACGAGTGCCGACACCTTTGTGATCCGATATAAGAACTGATTCAGAGCAACCAGTTGCAATAGTATGTGAGGAACTGAACTGTAATGGTGCAGCCGAAGCAACCACCATCTGCAGTGAATGCATCAAGGAACAACCAGGGATCTAGTCCGAGACTCGAAATCTTATGATTAGGACGATTGGGAGTCTGAATTGACTCCTTTGTTTCGCTTTTTCTTGCTTTTAATAACTAGGATTATAATAACCTCAGGCCGCTTACACACGTACGAGACCAAGATTGGTCTCTAGACACATTCTAAGTCAGATGTCTGGGATGACTATTTAGGACAATAATAACCTCGGACCGCTTACACATGTACGGGACCTAGATTTGTCCCTAGGCATGCTCTGAGTTGGATGTCTAGTATGGATAATTAGGACTATTGCTTGTTTGCTTGATTTGAGTATTTGACTTTTGAAAAATCCACATTGAATGTGATGACTGATATTGATCGTTTTAAGTCCCGCCCGAAGAGACATGATCGGAGTGTAGGGTGCAAGTCCCCTCGTCAAAGAGGGAGTGGTTGGACTTATACGATATTAATCGTTTTAAGTCCCATCTGGAGAGATAGTAGCGAAGTGCAAAGTGAAAGCTCCCTTGCCAAAGAGCGAGTGGATGAGCTTGTACGAAAAGTAAGCCCCCTCATCAGAGAGTGAGCGGATGGGCTTGCTTGGTCATTGAGTTCCTTTATCGAAGAGTAAGCGGATTCGACAAGGATTCAGAGAGATCAAAACCCTAGATTGGGTGATAAATGATCTAGAGAGAACGAACCATAGATTGGAAGTTAAACTATTCGGAGAGATCGAATCCTAAATTGGATCATGAACGATTCAAATAGATCGCACGTTAAATTGAATGTAAAATAATCCGAAGAGATCGAACCTTAGAACGAAAATAAACTTGATAAAAAGATTTGAATGCCTTGTAGTTATAATAAAATAGATAAATCCGGAATGAACATAGGATAATTTTGATATGTTATGTAATAACTCCAAATGAAACCAGAATGATTATGATGTATGAACAATGCCTAAGTAAGAGATAGAGTCCTTAGCTATAACGGGTTCAGAATGACCTACGATTTGCAAGAGAATCCAAACATACTGGATGATTCACCAAGATTAAGATCAACTGATAGTCGGAGAGCTCAAACTGATTACTGGAACTTGTTCTTGAGAAAAACACACCTTACATTCGAAAAGTGTACTTTGGGGGGGCAAATGTTAACCTGCTTTAAAGCCAAAGTAGATTTCAACTAGACTTAGAAGATCAAAACAAAGATGAAACGACTTGAAAAATTGGAAGTATGTCGAAATGAAGTAGGGAAGCAACTTGAAGAAGTTTCACAATGGTTGGAGCAAAGTCCTTAACTCGGTACCAAGTTAAAACCCCTTAGGTCGGCACCGACCTATCCGACTCACCCCATTCTCCTCCAAAACATCACATAACTCATACTCTACTCCAATGACTCGGTATCAAGTGGTTTTCCCAGAGTTTGGACAACCATTTCCAAGATTAACGAGAAGAACGCTAAGAAACCAGGATAATCCATGTGTTATCGAGAAGATCGCTAGAATCAACTCAAAGCCGAAGGTAAAGTGCTTAGAACATCACAAATAGAAGATAAAAAGTGCAAGGAACTAAAATACTTCAACCCACATCCGCATTCTTAACTCGGTACCGAGTTGACTTGCTTGGGTCGGTACTGAGTTAAGCCCTTATCTCGTGTGCTTCTGATTTTTCTTGTGTGACTTTAGGTCGCCTTCTAAACTTCATTGCAAGTGGGCTTCTAACTCCATACCTCAGTTTCTCTATATATACAAGCCTAGTTGTAATCAATAGGGGATCTTCTTCTTCTCTTCACTCTAGATCTGATCTTTCTACCATTAGTTCTTCCTCTTCTTCACATCTAACGTCTCCTCCATTAGAGTCATCTAGGAAGCTATTTTTTATTGTTCTAGGATTTAGATCAACAAACTCTAGTACTAGTGACTCTCAAACACTCTAGAAACTCCATTGTAAATCTGAGATCCACTAGATTTTGGTTAGATCTAAGATATATAGTTGTAATACAAAAAGAGAATGACTAATAAAAGAGATTAAAGTAGACGTAGGCCAAAGATTATGCCGAACCACTATAAAAATTATCTTCTTTTACTGCTTTCCTGTTTATTTTGCTTGAATTGGTGATTTCATCTGATTTCTGGGTGTTGATCCATTTTCAAGATTAATATTGTTTGATTTTTAGAATTTGTAAAGAAATATCCTTTTTGAAGTATAATTTATAAAGAATATAAAGAAATATAGCTTGAGATATCATGGTTTGAAATATGACTTTTTAAACTTAGAAATAACTTTGTGATACGATTTTTGAAATATGCATATGAAATATAGTTTGAAATATGATTTTTGAATTCGAAATAACTTTGAGATATGATTTCTAAATATGCATATGAAAAAACATAAAGAAATATAGTTTGCTTTTTATAAGATATAAAGAAATATCTTTTTTAAATACAATTTTTATAAAGGATATAAAGAAATATAGCTTAAGATATCAAAATTTGAAATATAGTTTGAAATATGATTTGTAAAATATGATTTTTTAACTTTGAAATAGCTTGGAGTATGATTTTTGACATATACATATGAAATATTGTTTGAAATATAGTTTAAAATATGATCTTTGAAATATGATTTTTGAACTTTGAAATAACTTTGAGATATGATTCTTGAAATATAAACATGAAAAAAGATAAAAAAATATAGTTCGATTTTTTTTATAAGATAGCCGAGAAAACTTAAAATAAACATTATACGGTAACAACACTTACTTTGATAAGCCAAAACAAGGCTACTTAACCAATGATTACCATTTGGTGTAAGCTTATCAAAGCAACCTAATAAATAATATATTTATTTTAAAAAGCTATATCTAATGGCAACATCTACTGATCATTATGATTCTTCTTCCAAACTCCTTTCCATTGATGATTTACCCTCATCCATGTTCATCTCTTCCAATCCTTCATTCCATAAATCCTATGTTGAATCCCTTAGATCTGACATCGATCGAACTCTTCACATTAAAAATCCCAAAACAAAACTTTCATCCTACACTTTATGGATCTAGCATAGGAATAAGAGCTCTTCTTGTTTACGTTGTGGCGCTGTCGATCATCGCACATCCACTTGTAGAGACTCAATCAGCGGTTTCCATTGTGACGAATTTGGTCACAAGTAGTTCTTTTATTCTCATCGCTTTCCTAATCGGTCATCCACTGTTATATCAAAATCGTATACCAAACCTATTCCCAAATGTATAGTGCCGACTAAAGCTTTATCCGGATCCAAATCTAAGCTCGATCTCCAATTTATCTTCTATGTGAATTATCTCGAATTGCAAACTCTATCCATATTGGAGCTGGGCCAGTCGGAAGCGGGTTATATGGATTTCAATAAAAAAACTTCCATATTGATCTTAGTTAAGTCTGTGAAGCCAAAATGGATTTTAGGTCCAACCTAATATTTGCTTGTGCATCAAATGCACATGTTTATTTCTATGATAAGTCATCTATGAATTAAACAAAGTATGTGGATTCATTTTGGTATCATTAGACTTTTGACTACATACATCATTTTGTATCAATCCAAAGAGTTCACCAACTCTTTTGCCACTCCCACTAAATGGGTGTTTTATGCTTAATCTTTGAGATATAATTCATCTGTACCATATGATTCATCGTCATATGATTTAAAGAATTATTCCTCCAAGATATGGCTTAGTCCATGATCCTAAAATTAATTTTTAAAAATTTAGATACTTCTGTGCTACGTAGCTAATGCAACAAATGTCGTTACTCTAATAGATTCATTTCATAACGAATATAGAATATTCATAATAGAATAAAACTATATCTACTTTTAGTCAACAACGAAGATAATTGTTATTTCATAAAAAATATTTGGCATATTTAGGAAAATAATTTTTTTGTATCTTGATGCATCTGCTAGTAAGTATTATACGACATGCACCCACTATTTCCACCATTACTATAATAGCTTATGAAATATGAAGCTTTATTTAAATACTTATTATGAGCTATTTATTTCTTTTACTATAACTGGTTTGCAGTTAAGAGTTTTTTTATCAAATATCTTAAACTATAGAAATAACCTTTATAGAAAACAATTTTCGATATTATAACACAATTGGAATATAAATCAAATTTCTCATTCCATATTATCTTTTAGTATTTTATACAATTCTCATTTTCAATGTCCCTTTATGAAGTAGAGGTGACCATTCTATTCATCCCAACCGTGCCTATGTTACATCCATTCTCGTACATTCGCTTTCCTTTCCAAAATAGTCAAACCATTCAAAGGAGATCGTTATTGTAATCAATCATATTGAACATGCAAATTTGTATTATGATTTATTTGCTTATTTCTAATGAACTAATTTCATTGAAGCTTCATACATTAAGAACCATGACTATTCACCATGTTACTTTTATATGTGAGTGAACATAGATCAAATATCCATATTCTCTATTGGAGTTTTACAGTCATAAAAGATAATATACAGTCTTACTCAAATAAACAATTAAGCGACCGAGGTATGAAAGTTTAGTGGTTGTACAAAATGGCTCTTGCGTGGGTCTTGAAGCGGTAACATACCAAAGGATTTAAAGGTAAGCATATTTTATATTTCTTTGTCAATCTTTAATTTAGTTCGTTTGTATATCTTAACTGATAAACATTTTATAAATTTTATTAGTTGAATAAATTTATCTATGTTGATTATTTTAACTTTATATAGCAAATGTTCTTACAATATTAGAAAGGTTAAATTTTACCATTTTATTTTTCTAATAAGGCTCGCACTAGGCTTTTATGCTACTCAAAACCCTAAGAGGTAACTCAAAATCTTTTAATTTCTTTAGTAGGCGTTAGGACTTACATGTAGTAAGATTTTGACCTTGAGGAAAGCTCAACAAATCGTATGCCCGCATGTGGTGGATAACACCTTATCGGTTGTATCATATACAACTTATAACCTGTGGTCTTTGTCCTAATCTCATCTCGACCTCGAGGAAAGTTTCAACAAATTGAAAGAGATTATTAACTCGTACCCACAATTTCACGATAGCCTAAGTATAATTTATATACATTAAGGAAAGCTCAACAAATACATGCATGTATCTTACCTCATCTGGTCGGTATATTAATAGTACTACACATTATTTCTCTAGCATAAGGAAAGCACAATATTAAAACAGTATGCAAGTAATCTACTAATATATAAATGGTAGATAACAACTTATATTAAAAATTCATTATCTTCAATACATATTTTCTAGATGATATCGATCTAGGGAATAATGTATTTCTAATGAAATACCCTTGGGTTCATGTGTCTTACACATCTGAAATCATGGTATATGTACTATACGTATGTATTTATTCCTTAAATCTAGTTTGGATTTCTTTCCAGTTCCACTTAATTTTATACATGTATAGTTAAATAAGTATTAACTTATTTATCCTTTTATAATTTTGTTTACTTATATAATATATACATGTATCTTATTAAATGAATCTTATTTAATTAATTTTAATTCTTTTTAATTATATCATATTTAACCAGTTTAATTTATTTTACGTAAAATTTCTAAAATCTTATATTACTCATCTTAAACTTTAAGTTTATAGTTTATTGATGTGCACACATTAATATATGTATACATTTTAATTAATTAACTTTTAATCAATTTTATTTAATTAAACAATTTAATTAAATATTTTAATTAATTTTAATTAATTTTAATTTAATTTGTCATATAAATATCTAAGGTAAATAAATAACTACGACAATTATAGTTATAAACATATATCAACATATATGTTTTAATCAATTAACTTATAATCAATTATTTAATTTAATTCAATTAATCATATTTATTAAATTTTAAATTTCTAAATTAATTATTTAAATTTTCAAATCAATTTTGAAATATTTAAATGCATTTTATAATTTTAAATTTCCCTTTTATATTTAAAACATAACTTTAAAAATTTAAAATATCTTTTAAATTTCCAAATAGATTTTGGAAGTTAGCCCAATGTCCAAAATCTATTCGAGTCTTCATACCATGGATAACCTTTGGGCTTACTTCATCCTTTGGGCTAGGTTAGTAGACAAGTAGCCAGAGTATTTGATTACCTAAACCCAACCTTCGATGCATCTTTCTAGACACCTATTAAATGGGTAGGATTTAATTAGTTAGCCATAACATTACTAATTTTGACCGCATAGACCTTAGAGCTCTGATACCATTGCAAGAACAGGCCCAGTCAAAAGTGGGTGATATAGGTAGAATTCATTTTTTTTCCTATTTTTAGAACCATTGGGCCTATGAAGCCCAAAAGATTATTAATTCAATCTAATAAAGTTTAAAATAAAATCTTATTTTATTCAATTTGGTTAAAAGGAAGTTCAAATTTAATTTAAATTCAAATGTATAATAATTAATGTATTAAATGCATTCATATGTGTACAATGTAAGTGCAAAATATAAGCAAGTACATAGTTAATGTGTACGTACGTGTGTATATATATATATATATATATATATATATATATATGTGTGTGTGTGTGTGTTGGGATTTATACTACAACTGACATGTTGCCAATACTATTATTTTAAAACATGTATGTAAATAATAATAATATATGTATATGCAAAGTATACTTACACTTATACATAGTATGTGAAAAATATTATACTAATAGACATAAGATAACTTATATTTATAACATGGCAATTAGTGAATTAAAGTAGGCATATATAAAGAAGAAAAATATGGATGAAATTTCTCTTTCCTTTACTTATTCATTCAATCCCATTTCAAATCAACAATTAAACTCTTAAATATGTATGCATATAAAATTAATTTTGACCATTTGCATATTTTGGAATCTATAATTAACAAGTATGAATCAATTTTTAACTTAGAAAGAATTTTAAAGTAAATTTGTTGTAACGATCTATCTTTCTTACACCCAAAGACGACACTTAATACATCCACGGTATTCGTGTGTTGATCATCTAGGCAACCGAAAGATAGACTGTTTGGGTAAAGGAAAAGAAGGACAAGAAGATAAAAGCATAGAATCTCACAACGCATGGAAATCATATATAATAAAACATAAGATAATACATACAGTCAGTCCAAAATGAATCATCCGAGTTACACTAAGTACTAACTTCAGCCAGGAATAGTTATAACCGCCTTCCCACTATGCTGATACATAACTACATACAAAGGATAGCAGAAATAAATAGGTAACTAGATAACGGTGAAGCATCCTACTCTTTGCTTCTCCAAAATGCATCTGTAAGGGCCCGGACTACTTGGCTAATCAAAATTAGAGTACCCAAAAGTTTAAGGGAATGAAAGAAAAACTCCGGGTTAGACACGGGTTTGGTGTGAGTAAACTTAAATCATATGATTTGTTATAGTTATAAACCCTTTTAAAAAAAGGTATCTCGTAAGACTATGCCGCACATAAACATGGACCGGGTTTTACCTTACGATAACCAAATCATTTCAAATAGAAAATTCGATAATATTATAATAATGTCTAGGGTTTAAAAAATATATTTAATCATAGCCGAAATGGTTACGTCAATCACATTCAACAACATATTTAGTACACAAATAAGTCTTTAAGGAACGTGGTGGAAAATGGATTCCATACAATGACAAGGCTACTAGGTACCGTTTGTCACAGTACACCTCTAGAAAAATGTATCGAGGGTCTCACATTGACGTCATACAAATCAGGACCGGCCTACCCCTTACTGGATAGTATCGAATATAATCATCCCTCGGTTGTGATCAACAACCGTACTAGGCCCGTAGCATACATCCAAAAATAATATCGATCTAGATTGGGGATGATCATACCCTGATCGTAGCGAGGCACATAGCCCTGATGCATATCCTCTATTTTAGTCATTTCCGGATATGAGGCTCGAGGCAATGATTACCGTTTTTAGTAATCCCATCTTGGAATGCTAACACTTCCCTCTAAGAAACAATGCAATGCTAGCATTTATCTATACAAATTGTTCAGGATATGAACAAACCGAAGACATTACTTCTACTACATCCTCAGGATTAGTTGCTAGTAGCCCTTGCACTTCAAAGAACTCGGTCTTCAATTCCATAATCATCATGATGTCTCCAATTCGAACGCTTGTGTCGGTTCGAAGTGGTTTTCGGATAACTCATGCTTATCCAATCCCAGTCGCTCCAAACCAACAATCGATAGATCCTGGTTGACTTAATTGCTGTTCTTTCAGAAGCAAGTGAAGGATATAAAAGTCCCAAAGAGATCTCGAATATTCGCCCTTAAAGCCAAAGATGTTTCACCGTAATAATTTCTCCCAATGGAATCTCAAACCGTATGCAATGCGAAGCTTTCATATACTTTCTAAGTCAAAATAGGCCATTGTCTATAGTGGACAAACCACTATCTAGTGTAAGTATATAGTTTGCATAGGGAAAATCAGACATCATATACTTACCACTACTTTTCAATTTCAACCACCTGCTATCCCTCGATTAACAATGAAGCCGGGCAAGTTGGGATATTATTACCTCTCAAACCTTGACTCGACAACATTCTTAAGTTTACAGATAGAAACGGGCTTCCATACCTCGAAATTTAGTGTTAAATATAAGATGAAGTACCTTCAATATACTTAATTAATCATGACCTATTTATAGAAATTAACCGTCTTATATTTATCACGTTTCTGACATTTCGACTTCTCTATCCCTCACCTAGAATCAAAGCCAAGTAAGTTAGAGCACTAGTTACATATCAAAGCCTTGCCTTGAGCACTCCAATTCTATATCTTACAGATAGAAGAAAATCTACTCATTAGCTTTTAGTGCTAAATATAAGATGACTTACTTTGCATTAACATGTCAATGTTTTAGCACTACTTATCATATTTGTTTTATGTTACTTAATGGCATAGACAAAGAAAGTCCTTGTTTAAAACAAAGACTTTTTAAAATGAATCGGAAAACCAACTCCATAAACTTATTTCTAGTCTTTGATTTCAAACAAGTACTTTTCCTCAGTTAGAAATGAAGTCATTCAAGTTGGGTTTTTATTATCAACTAAAGTAACTTAAATCAATATCATAATTCCTTTAAATCAAAGAACAATTAACTTACTGTAAAATAATTAAAATAAACTAATTATACTCACAGAATAAGTTATACTCACATAATAAGTTATACTCACCACCTAAACTTTAAATCTTACACTACAACAAAAAGACCCTTTAATAGCGTTTATAAAACACTATAAAAGGCTTTTACAGCGTTTTTATAAACGCTGTAAATCAACATGTTGTAATAAATCAGTGACATATTATTGCAACAGAAGAAACGCTATAAAAAATAAGTTTTTTATAGCGTTTTGAACATGCTATAAAAAGTCTTATCAATGACGTTCTTAACATGCTATAAAAGGCTTTTACAGCGTTTTTATAAATGCTGTAAATCAACATGTTGTAATAAATCAATAACCTATTATGCAACAAAAGAAATGCTATAAAAAACATGTTTTTTATAGAGTTTTGAACATGCTATAAAAAGTCTTATTAGTGGCGTTCTTAACGTTTTAAAAATCATTTTTGCAGTATCCATTATCACATTATAATCGACAAATTTACATAAACACAGTGTATCATTTCGCACAATCATATATATATCACATTAAACGAAAAATAACTAACCATTCAACATTCACATAGAATAATGCATAACATATCATAATATTTAATGGACATTACATTAGAAGTGTAAATAATACAAGTGATAAAAAGATCGTACTACACATGACGATTAAATGTGCAAACCAAAGAAGTTGTTACTTCAAAAGAACTTCAAATCGCTAATATACAACATGTTGCCATTTGTATGCACCATAGATGGGTAAATACCTATGAAAAAGAAATTCAACAATTAGCAATTATAACTATACATACATACATGTGTGTGTGAAACTTAATTATATAAATTTAATTAATTTATATTGAACTTAATTAATTTATATTAAATTTGATCAAGTTATAAATTTAATCTATTAACAGCACCTCCTTTGCGTGGTTAGTACTTTCCCGCACACCCCAATTTGATATACATTTACACGTTCAAAACCAAATTGGATTTATATCGTATATAACAAAATATACTTCATAATAGCGTACACATTCAAATACATGAAAACATACCTTTTATTAGCAACTTTAGCTATCAATCTTCCATATAGCAAAGGAATGTTTTGTGTACCTATATAGTAAAGTAAAGGGAATAATCAGTAAAGATGGGCATCGCCAATTATTGAGCAAAATCAATGATCATATACAAAAAACTGCACATGCCTTTTACCACCAATGCATCATGCACTTGATCAGATTTCACTGGTTTACCATCCTCATTTCTATGCAAACTCTAAAATGCATCTATTGGCTGATGCATTCATAATCTTCAATTCACCATGGCCAAAACTGGCCTCTCAAAATATTGATCATTGTGGCTTACTGCTGTGACATCTTTGAGCCAGTCCTCAAAACAAGTCAAGATTCAGGAACTCATTTAGTGAAAACGACATATATATTATATAATTCCAAAAAGCAGAGTATGAGCAATGTCCAGTTGGGGGGCCGTTATAGTGGAGGCATAAAAAATGTTGCTAAGAGGTGCTTGTAAGACATAGTAGCAAGGGCTTTAGGAGGCCTGCAAGCTCATATCTAAACTGATAATGCTACAGAGGATAGTCAAAGGGATTGGGTGAAGCTGGACTCTGATGTACTTAAGTCAGCTTCATTTGTGTACTGACAGCAAGAACTTCTTGGGTGCACTTGTCCAAGAATATGAGCAATACTTGTTAGCAAGTCCAATAATTTATAAAATTTAATTAACTTAAACTAAGTTAATTTTATAAAACTTGTTAGCAATACTTTAATATATATTGTAGGGAAGCAGTTAAATATATATATATCATGGTTAATTTATATATCATTTATGTAGAAAAGGAATAAGCTCCTAATTACACATCTTGCTGATTTAGGTATTACTCGATTATGCTAAAATATTATTAATTAATACTTAGTTAACCAACTATTGATGTTGAAGGTTTTGTTAGAAGTATCAACTGCCGACCATAATAGCATGGTCACCACGGATAGTTACAGGTTTCCCCTCTGCTTCATCTCCTTGCCATGCTCCAGATCTCAATGATCAGCCCTACCTCAGTGCTAATGCGGCTATTACTCATCCTCACACTGCTGCTTCCCGACCACAAGCTCCTGCTATTTCTCATGCTCAAGATTAAAATGCACAGGCTGTGTGTTCTGTCCAACCATATGTAGACAGGCTTCATCAATTCTACCGCTAAGCATATTACACAATCAATATGAATCAAATCCAGTTAAGAAATTCAAGTATCTGCTCTGCTTGGTCAGGGACAAAGGTTATAGACAGATAAGAACCTGCCTATTTCATTGCAACAAAGTTAAATGTACAGTAGTATGAGCAAGTAAAAGTATTAGTTTCTTCTTGATCACAGTACTTACAAATTAGTACTGTTCCAAATATAATAGATACCTTCCCTTGAACTGTAACTAACCCTGCCATGCCCGTATTTTGAAGTTCAGCAGAGCCGATAGACTCATGTTCCAGTATGTCATTATAAGCACTGTTAACAGATTATAATTATCTTTTTCAAATGACATATTCTAGAACAGATATATAGAGTATTAGCAGGCTTTGTAGATCGAAAACCTGAAGTAATGCATGAAACCTTTTGGAAGCCTTGTTGATCGAGTTTGGAGGAGGCAGCTGCAGACCTTCGATAATGTAAAAAGAAAGAGTTCACAAGATATATGAGTATTTGTAGCAATATAAAGAGACATAAGTTCTTGATATTTCCTGGTTTTCTTTATGCACAAAAAATGTGATGATTTGAAAGTAATGGTTTTTGATGTGTTATGATAGCTTCATACAAAGGCAATGCTCTGCATTCTACTTTTTTGTCAACGATAACATGTTATCCCGTATCTGCTTAATGAGTTCATCTGCTAATGTAATGCTTATAAAATGAAATAAAAATATATCCAATAAGAACTAACCTTGATCCTTCTTAGCAAACAACTAACAATTTGGAGTCAGTGGAGAAATGATTCTTCACGGTTTGAACAAAATCAGAGTTTGGTTTTGTAAACGGTAGCCCAAAAAACAAACCTGAGAAGATGTTTTGACCTACGGCTTCTGGACCTTTCATGATCCTTAAACGCCTGCAAGGTTCTACAAACATCCTGCAAATTTAATACATCATAGATATATACACACACATACACAAAAATCTGAAGAAAAGCTAAATGATTAAATGAACTTTTAAGTAGGTAACTAAAGTAAAGAATAAAATCAAGTACTTACTCCTAGGGAACATCACCAAAGCATCCAATCCTCATCTCTATCTTCATAAGTTGGTACATACTCTGAACCATTCAGTAGATCATGCGACCCACAATTTCCTATATTGAAAAATTATTTAAATAAATAATATTGAAATAGATTTTGCATACCTACATAACTACTAGGGAAGCACTCACAGCCACAATAACGCAAAATTCAGTTTCTACTGCCTCTCCTTGGAAATTAGCGTACAAGTTGATTCACATTAACCAGGTTTTCTATTGCCCTTGATTTGCATCTACTGCACATTGATTATCTATGTACTGCCTTCATTTTGGATCCTATTCTGAGATACCTCTTCGACATAGGCATCTTTAACCATGCACCATTTTCTGCTATTCGTGCAACCTATGTGATAATCATGTTTCAGCTAAAATCATATGCACGCTTCAGTTCAGAACCCTCATGATTCAGCACTTGCTTTGGAAATTGCCATACTTCAGTTCACCACTTTCATGCTTAAGGACCTAATTATGATTTTTGGTCATGTTTATACTTCAGTTTAGTTCAGGCGGGCCTCTAAACATTTTAAGGCCTTTGATAGCACAAATGATATGAGTTACTTCCATCAATGAAGTACATAACCATCAATTCATTTTAATGCCATGTTATTTTGAGAATCATAATGAATTCTCTCTGAAACATCCCACAGTTTTTCCAAAAAATGCACAGGAATCATTTCTATATTAATCAAGAGTTAAAAGATCAATATGATACCTATATCATTCTGCCTCAAACTTAAAACACATAGCCATATGCGAATACAAGTTTGCATGCATGTTATACAACAAATATTTTAGTTCAGTTCCTGATAGTAATATACATGTATAATACATGTTTGCATGCGTGTTACACATCAAATGTTATACATATATATTACCTGGTCTCTATGCATCATATTGTGTCATGTCTCTAATTAATATGCAAAGTTTCAGCTGTTGGTCTAATATTAGGGTTGTAAAAGTAATGATGATAAAGTAACGTTGAACATGATCCAATGTGAAATTAGTATATATGGATTATAAGTTAAAATATGCAATATAAATATTGTTAGGATAATCAAGATGATTAAGGAGATTGGAAGTGTAAAAAATTTACCACATACATACTAAAATTTTGGAAACTTTACCAGTTTTTCTTTTCTTACTTCTTCTTCTTCATTTTTTTGGAGGTACATTTGTTGCTCGGATTTCTGACAATAAACATTGGACCTATCAACTAAGGGCCCGACACCACAAGCCCATATTAAACTATCTTTTATATGCTAAAATTAACTTGACACTGGCTAATCTTATTAAACTATCTTATCAATCCTAAGTCCTTTTACATAATACTAATCATATAACATAGCGAGTGACTGAGTGCATGTTATTTCATTGACATGTAGTCTTGACTTAAACGATCGTTGCTACAAGTTGTATACCTGCCATGTCTTGATCCTTGCACCGGTTTATCAAGTAAAACTTTCCACTCCAAACACCAGAGCAGCTAATACTTGCTTATGTTTACCAACACTAGCTTATAAGTGAGATGAGGTGCCTAGAAGTTGATATGTTATTAGCTACAAATATGTGCTTATGATTTTCACTATACTTATAAAACTACTTATTGGTACTTTTGAGTAGATATATAATGAGGTATTCTAATTTGACGACAAACAATGTATGGATGCTTATTAAGCTAATGGAATCCATAGAAATTCATAAAAGTGTACAAACACAATTATAAACAGTGTTAGTACATAAGAAATTAAAATAATGTGAGCTATCAATCTAGCTATAATAAAAAATAAAGTCACAAATTAATATCTATAGGTTCCATGATTCATGTTAAACCATGAAATAGATGAGCATACAATGATTAAGCCAAGCAATATTTTGTAGATATTTATATAAACTAAATCTATTGACAACTCTACCAACCACTCTACAGATATAAACAATACTCTAATCAGGGTACAAAAGTCACTAAATTAAACAGCAAAATTGAAATCATACCTTACAAGCAATCACAATTTTTAGCTTCCTCATTCATCGCCTATTCAGCAAAGATTACATCAAAACCATGGAATTTTCAAATGCTCAGATGTTCTGTTATAGAGTCCTGCGATTTAGAGATTTGATAATGAAGTATGGTTGGAAAAAAACTTTAAGATACTAAAACTTCTTCACTGAAAATAAATTTCAAAGTATTAATGATTATAATTATAGAATATGTGCAAGTGGAGGTTTACAAGCTGAGATGATGTAGGTCAAGCCTAAATATTTATTTCATCATAAACTGAAACCAAGAAAGATTCATTGAATCTGATTACTATGAATATCATATTACAGTAGGTTGCAAAGTTATAGGATAGCCAAGCACCATTTTACATATATAAAAAGAACCTAGTACATTTTCAAACGGTTGCGAATTAATTTGTTTACAAATATTGTCAATTCAACAATTATATGTAGGCATTATGGACTAAAAAACTGAAACCATGCTTCAGTTTGATACAAGTACAAACTGAGGCATTGCCTTTCATAATTATTTTATGAATTGAAGACTGTTGCTTTTTTGTTTGTTAAACTTCACCAACTTTAACTGAGCTAAGCTCAGTTTTCTAAACCAAGCAAAATGTGGAATGGGCTAGATCATGGTACTAACAGGTCTTGCAAAAGTGAAACGTATTTGTCATTACCCAAACTTCAAATATGTTATGACTTTTGTAAAAGAACTCCCCCATATCAAAAACTAATGCAATTCATCTTCGGTCCAATACATGATCTCCTTTGATTTCATTATCAATTTGAAGTATCATTATACTTTGGTTTCAGGTCAGTTTGGATAAAGCTAAAACAACCCTTAGTTATTAATTTTGTTAGTAAACTTTATTATCAATTTCTTTCTTAATTTATAACAGATACCGAATGTTTCTCATACCTTATAAACTTTATTATCAGTTTGTATATGTTTAATTCTTGTGTTATATGCACTGGACTCATCAAACAAATATAACTTTGAGTCTATAGCATGAAGAAGATGACCAATTTATGTAACAATATTCATTCATTTACTGATGATAAATGATACTTTCTATGTTTTGTATAGTATAAAATAATCGACTTTTGATTTAAAGCCAGTTATCCAATCTTATTCCTAGCTATATATAACCCTGACATAGAAATTTGCAAATATATGCATATTTTAAATTTTGTTGACAAAAATAAGAGATAAAGCATGTTGGTTTTGAATTAACCTATTAAGCAAAAAGGTCCAAACATGTATTTCTCGAATAACATGATAAACAACAAGTGGTATATAAATTTCGCTAAATGAAAGATGACAACTAACCTTTTATTTTTGTAAGATTCTTTATGCAGAAGTTGACAATAAAAATACAAATAGGAAGCAAATCGTTTGCCCTTCTGTTTTGGTCACTTCTTGTCCATGAAAGGAGGTTTAGGAAGCAACATTATTACCTAAAAATACAAAGAGAAAAATATACTGAAACAACACAACAATGAAATAAGCAAACAATGCAAAAATTATAGTTGATGTTTCAAGATTGTATAACCAAACAGTTAAAACACTTATTCCAGCAACAACTATTTTTTGCCAATAAAAATCCAATGACAGCAAATATTTTCATAGTGCAAAGCATTGGGTTAACATCTAGGGATTCAAATGTTATCAAACAACTGCAAAAAAAAAACCTAACCATGCATTGAAATCAACTCAAATTAATAAATCAATTTTTACATAAATTGAAATCAACTCAAATATACCTTACTGATCCAAATCAATTTTTCCATAAATTGAAATCAACTCAAATTGATAATACTTACCAATAAGAAAAAAATTACCTACAGATTTATGTGGCAGAAAACTAGTGAATAGATGAGGATTGACTTGCAAGTAGAAGGTCGAAGTCTCAACATAGTCGACGATTGAAGTACGTCCATGGAAGTGCGGTAGGAAATATGTAGGGATTAGTTAGGGTTCGTTTTTGTTTTGGGGTAGACAAGAAAGGAAAAAAAATAACAAGTGGGGAATGAAAATAAAATTTAAGCGGGAATGCAAAAATCTGAGCGGCCCTAAAAAAATTATTAGGCATAGCGAGTATGACCGCCATAGGTCCAGTCCCCGTGGTAAAACACGTTGTATCTATTTTAATCTAACCAAAACGACAGCATCCAACTTTGAAACGCTGTTTTCCATTGCAATTAAAAGGGATTTTTCTTGTAGTGCTTTTTGATTTGGTGAAGCAAATGGAAACCTTGGTTGCCTTGAAGACAAACATGGTATTTGGTTTCTTTCTTTAGTTTGTGTAATGAGTTAAAATGAGATATGGACTTGGGTATTTATAAATGAAGAGAAGGATACTTTAGTAATTATTTAACCTCCTATAGCCTAACCTGGTTCGAACAGATTTTGGTCTAATGGCAACCATCCGCATGGCATAACTTGATTCGACCACATTTGGTCCAATGGCAACCATCCGCATGGAATATAAGTTAAATGGGAATCATTATGCTATTTCGTTTTATTAAGAAGGTCATTATACTATTTTTTATTAGGTAAATTCTTTACTTAATTCCTAAGAAGTAACCGTTCTCATTTTTTTTATTACGCAAGGATAAGTTTAAAAAGTGTGGTCCAATTAGAGAGTTGAAAAGTTCAATTTTTCTTCTATTCTTAATTAAGTCAGTACCCCTAACCGCCTTATAACTCGAACCGTCTTCAAACTAATCTTCTACCTCCATTGAAAAAACCACTCTAGACATTTTATTAAAATTTTATTTAAGTTATAAAATCCATTATTTAATAATTTAAAAATATATTTAAAACTCGTATTTAAAGTGACTAATTATGGGTCGTTATATTTGTGACTTTACACAAAAGTCCATTTCATAAACTTTGAAATAAAACAACATACACACACATATAATTAACTACAAACTATGTTTTTAAATTAAAATAACAAATGTATATGTAAAGTTTGTAATTTAGTATATGCATTAAGTTTAAAAGTTAACAAATTAAAAGGCTAACATTAAATTAGGAAGGGTTTAAAAGTTTATGATAGTTTACAAAAAAGTCCACTACTATTTTTTTGAACAACTTTCAAACAAAAGTATACGATAATCAAAAGAATTATATTAAAACATAATCATATAAATACTTATATTTAGTTTCCAAATGATTTCAAATGAATAACAAATGAAGTTTATTCAAGTTTGTATATGTAATAAATAATAAAACCATATCAATTATTTTAAAATTAGGTTTCAATCAAATTGTTTTTTTTATTAAACAACAATTTGCAAAATAAGAACAAATGGATAGCTTAGGCACATATAAATTCATTCTAAAATTCAGATCCAAACAACAAGAACAATATAAACAACTAATTAAATAAGATGTAACATGTGATAGCCCTAATGTTAACAAGATAAACATGCAACCAAAAAGGGATACAACACAAAGTGGATCTAAATCAAATTGACATTATGAACACATATATTTAAGGAGATATGAAAAAAGGGGATATAGTTCAATTTAAGTGGATAAGCTTATATTCAGAAGTGGTATGCAAAAGATTTAAATCATATGAACAAGATGAATATAAGAATAAATGAAACTAGAATATTAACTTAAGATGTAGCCAAAAGAACGCACCTTAAATGCTGAATAAAAAGCTCCTTGATTCTTGAATCAACCTCTAAATTTTGCAAGATTAAAACGTATTAACCACCTTTATTATTTGATTTTGGAATTTTTCTAAGCCAAGGTGACCACGAGTTTTGGCCATGATAAGAAAGAGAGAGGAGAGAAAGAAAAGTGAGTGGTCTATAGAGAAAAATAAATGAATAAAAAAGAATTTGTTTTAAATAAAAAATTAAAACCTTTTAATTCCCTCCTTTAAAACCTTCCATATTTAGCCGCTCATCAAATCTCATCAAATCCCCTACCTTTTTATTATGTATGGCTAGCCATAGGTGCACATGGTGCTTAATTTTTTTTAGGATCGCCTAGTATTTAATCTATTTAAATCCAATTTAAATATTCTATAGATATCGTATGTCGATATGCGCGTTTATAACTTTACATACGCATGTTATTAAATACTAATAGTATTCAAAAAATCAAATAAAATTGAATAATTAATATTTCATAAATATTAATTAATTTAATTAATTTACAATGACTATAAATTAATTAACTCATGTGGTTTATTGGAGTATTCATCATTATGGTTGTGCAACTCAAAGGTGTAAATTCAATCAGCGATTAATATTGAATAATTTGAATATCAATGTTCACACATCACATTAGCTAATGGTTTGAAATTTGGGCTAAATTGATCATTTACACATCTTTTTGATAAAATTTAATTTTACTTATTATAAGTAGTACCTAGTAGTAATGATTATTTACGCCAATTCTCTTCGTCAATACTATATCGCATTAGGTTTATGGAATTTTGTTTCGGTCAAATTTCCAACATTGCCAACATTCAAATGGACTAGTCCGAACACAAAATACTTGGTTCAATAATTATAATTATTATTAACCGTACTACTCTGGTCAGAGATTTTGACTTGACTATAGTTGACCGTGATACTAACCTATATAACCAAGGAGATGAATTCTCTATTGAATAGTGTTTGCTTCCAATGCTTTAACTCAGACCTAACTATAGTCATTCAATGGACGCCATGCCATGATTTGACTATAACCAAAGTAGAGTGTCCACATTGAAGTTCAACAGTACTCTCAAGTTGAGAGAACCATGTAATATCATCACGTCGAGATTCTCTATTTGATCTTAGTTATATTAACCAATAGAAAACTCTCGAGCAAGTCATTCCATAGTTGTCCAAAAACTATTAGTATGTAACCCCTTCATGCCCCCAAATAGCCATGAGTAATACACTGCCCAACATTTAGAGCATTACGTAATTTAGTCTCAATGGGTGTATTGATATCCCATCTTGAAACATCTTAACTAGGAATATTTAAAATAATATGCTCTTTTTAGTGTAATAAATGATTACAACACATTATAATTACTATCACATAACATATCACTCAAGGATTTTCTAGTTAATATACCTTATATTAATTATATCACAATATAATAAGTATATAATGAAAGAAAACACATTTTATTTTGAGCATGATTGAGTATCGAGTTAGATATATGTAGCAAATTACATAGTTGCCACTAGGGAATGCCCATAACTCTATCAACAACATCAATTCAAGATCTCTTATTTGGCCCTAGTTTTTATAACCAACAGGAAACATTTAAGTGAGTCATTTCATAGTTATCTAATAACTATCAGTACATAACCTCTTGGTGCCTCCGACAATAACGAGTAATACACCATCTGACATTTGGAAAGCATTGCGCACTCTAGTCTCAACAGATGAATCAGTATAATTTCTCGAAACATCTTGACTGTAATGACCAAACAAGCAAACATGCAACCAACAGCCATACATACATCCAAAACAACATACATACAATATGTATAATACATCCATACCAACTAATGGGGAAATCATATCAAAAATAGCTCAAATTAGTAATTCCCCAAAAATGGCACGTCGATGAGAAATAGATATCCGATATAAAACCAATAAAATAATTTTCTTTTCTTTTAAAAATCTAGTAGGTGTCTAAGTATAGGAAAATCACATTTTAAAACCAAAACAAAATACCATTCCAAATCGTCGATCTAATACTATACAAACAATCATAGTATGATGAGAGACATTATCACTTACCTCAACAAAAGCTATCCAAACCCCTTCTAAAACGTAGATCTCTCCATCACGAGCGCAATGCAAGAAACCGCATCCAAAACGAACCTCGCGTGCAAAAGGTATGGCCAATATAAGAATCGAGATTAACTAAAACAATTATTTAACTAATCACATTAATTACCTAAGTGCCCTTAATCTTTCTTCCCCAAATCAACATATCCACTCATGTACATGCTGGCACACACCACATACATACACATTCTCTCTCTCCTATTTTCTTGGCCGTTACTTGAAGAAATTAAGATCCGTCTTCACTAACAAATCACTCTACGCAATTACTTCACATCCGACCCGAAAAGACAAAGCTCTATCGATCTAGGTAGAAAGCGACCAGGACATCATGAGGCCGACATGGTAACGAACGTGTTTTTCCATACTCTATTGGATCTAATGCAATTTTGCAGCTAGGCGCTATTCGCAAAGAGAAATCCAAGGCGATCTAGTTTCGTAATTTATCGTTGAGCAGATTGGTCGATTTTATTTTTTGAATTGAAAAGGGGAAGCATCCATGGATTTCAATGCAACAGTAAATGGATAAAATGAATTAGAGAGAGGGAAAGTGGATTTGAGTGATATTTATATTAATATAATATTCTATTTATTTATTTTCTTAAATAAATGATCGTACGTTTCGAGCCTGTACGATCACACGCGCGTCTGATCGTAACAAAACTCGTCTATGTACGTTACCTCATTCTTCTGGATCTAACAGTATAAATCTCATCGCTATTTGAGACTGCACCCCGAGATACTAATTTCATGCATTTCGAGACCGTTTTAGCCATCGGGTCATCCAATCTCCAAATATAGTGATCCTTATACTCATTTTAATTCACAACGTCAATACGAACTCAATGGAAGTGGTCTCGAGTCTTGATTCGGCCGTATGCGAAAAATCATATTTTTGGGCCTTCGTTTAATTAAAGATTAAATATTTAAATAAATTATTTAAATATCATATCGTTAAAAATATGGGTTGTTACATTCTCCCCTCTTAAAGGATTTCGTCCTCGAAATCACAGAGTAAGGTGAACATCTTCCCACCCATAGGCCTTCAAAAACCTCTCAGATTTTGGAAAAATTCGACAGCACCTTCTTTGCGAGGTCCGAGAAAAATCCCAATACAACAAAGATATATATACATTATATATTTAAATATACTAGATCATATATAGCAATCGTCTCAAATAAGTATGCTATATCAAACCATAACTATTCTACATGCCTAACATTCACATAAACATAATCTACCATATCAAATGCTAACAATCCAACATTAAACATGCATACGGAATATCAAACATCAAAAAGTAACGTCCATGCCCATCCTAGCATGCAGGATACTAAACTATCTAGTATACAGTATCAAATGTGATATCCAATATGAACGCTGACAATAAAAATGAAATCTCACCAAGAAAAGAGCTCCGAACAAGCGGTCATCATGCCACTCGGTCTCCCATATACATTCGTCTTCGCTTTCACTTCACTAAACCTCTATTACTCCATTTCCCTCCTCCTAAACTGTTCTGTATCATGTCTATCAATACAAGTAGGCCTATGAGGTCTCGAAGTCCCTCGTTCAGTCTCGATATCATATAATCGATTCAGTGCCAAATTTCCAATCGCCTCTTGTAAGTACTCCCAAAACCCACTACCGAACAACGGGTTTCAGCCACTTAAAATGCTCTTGGCACACAATAGAATCATACTATCCATCCTACATATAACTCAACAAATTCGAATGCTATTCTACTGGGCTTAAGAAATACAAATCCAGCATTCTTTGTCGATCAATCGACTTTGACTCAAATGCTATCACATTATCCTCAGTCATCGGCAATCCATCGATGCGGCCTATAGATATATGTTCCCACTACTCAAGAACAACCAATCTCTCATCTCTATGGAACTAATAGTCTCGGCCAGGTCTGCACTACATCACTTCTATAAACACTACTCATTTCTCTAGCTTATCCACGATCTCCACTAGTCTAGCTGCATGCCTCTGACTAGTACCAATCCGCTAAATCAAAGTAGGTCTGATGGTCAAACTATCCATCAACTTTGGCCATAGCTCATTGAGTTCTGAAGTCATAACCAGCGACAAACTCGAGCAATGCCCACTCTAAGAATATTTCTCCCAAATTGGTATGTCTCCTACTCAAAGCATTAACAACTACATTCCCATATGGACGAATAGGAAATGTCATATCCATAGAAGGCTAAGAATTCGAACCATTGCTACTGGCGAATATTGAGATCCTTCTTAGAGAAGAGATACTCCAATGATGTGGTATCATCGAACAACTCTAACTCCTCTCCTAATAGATAGTGCCTCCAAATCTCTAAACCAAACTCTATCGCTGCCAACTCCGAATCAAGAGTCGGACACTTCCTCTCATGGGGTTTCAGTTGTCGACTAACATGCAACAACCTTTCCTTTTGATACCAATACCGCACTTAATTAAGTACCACAGGAATGTGTATACTATTGTCTCCTCATTTTTGCTCGGAATGAGTAACATCGGTGCACTCGTCAACCTCTCAGTCAGACCCACTAACGCGTTTCCGCACCTCACGTCTCAAATAAAAGTTTGATCCTATCTCATCAAATAGGTCAATGATGCTGCTACCTTAGGTCTATTCAAATTTTGGAGTATTGTAACCACAAGATCTACAACAATGTCCTACTCTAAAATAACGTGACCCAAGCATTTCACTTCCCTCCTTCGGAAGTGATGCTCCAAAATCCCATCATCAATTAATGTCTTGTAAAAACCTACAATACAATCATCAATCGTGCCTTTTTCTCTTCTTTCGTCCATGAGTAAACAGAAGTATCATCAATAGGCACAAGCACATATTTACTCAAGTGACCCCTCGAAATACAGTCCATGAGATCAATAAGGCAAGCCGACACATTGGTTAAGCCAAACAGTATAACCAACCAATCAAAAATCAAGGTAGCATACAAAACACTATAATCGCCACTCTCTCCAAATACTCTCAGTTAGTGAAACCTCATTGCAAGGTCCAACTAAGAGAACATCCTCGCACTATAGAGCTGATCGAACAAGCCATCAATAATAGGAGTGGATACTTGTTCGTCATCTTATTCAGCTCACGATAACCAACAGACAACTTCAAAGAGCCATCCGCCCTAGTGGTGAACACTACAGGCGCATCCTACCCAAATATGCTCCTACGAATGAATCATCATCCCAATAGGTTATCCACTCGCACCTTTAACTTCCTCTGCACTTTGGGCACCACATGCCAAAAACCATAACTACTAGCCTAGCACCTCTAACCAGATCGATACAAAACTCTATCCTATATTATGGTAATCTGGTCATCTCATCGAATATGTTTGGACACCTCTAGCTACAGGCATAGATGACAATTCATCATGTGGAATATCGAGCGAATATAGAAAGATAACAATAACCCCATCCTCTGCACGCAGCCAATCATTACTGTTTGCTCCTCCACCACCCCAATTGTCACCAACGGCCTCTCACAATCCACCACTACTCCGTACCCCTTCAGCCAGTCCATTCCAAAACCATAATACCGAACCTAACTAAACCCCAAAAAAATCAATAGCAAACAAACAAACAAACATCTATGACTCAATAAGACAAATCCTTGACAAACCATGTATAGGCTAGTTAAGCCGTTAACTAGGTCTGTCTCAATTAAAGGTCGGTTAACCATCTTGAGTCTCAATCCCATTCTATCTATCAAATCCTTAGATATGAAGAAATGTAAAACCTCGATGTTAAATAAAACATGTATGGAAATGCCATATATGGAAAGCATGCCTCAAATGGTAATGCTATTTCCCTTCTCTTTCGTTGATGGAGCACTCGACGAAATTGGAACAACAATCAATACATATGCTCCTATGATTTATCCCTATTCAGCTGGTTTGGGACAATCCTTCTACACAAGATACAGGCTCTCTCATCATAAAGCCTTCTCAACCATCTCCTCAAAGCTCCATTAATATGACCAATCAATCGCTTCCCTAGACGATCACTCAATCCAATGATAAATTCTTCATTCTTCGAAGCGAACTATGAACTAATCCCAAGTAAATCGATCCTCGGGAATCGAAGCTACAGAGACACTCCATTTGTTCATTATTCATCCCTAGAGTTATCTAGAGGTCAACTTCTACCTCATTGCATCATCTAACTCCAAGTCATTTAAGATCCTCTTGTAAGCAACCATCCAACCTTGCATTTCAATAGCAGACTCCATTCCAAGGAACGATCTGCCTCCTAGATTCTCGTGGTCTTTATACAGCTCGACAAAGTCAACTCTAACCATTTGCACTTGAGCACCATAACCATTTAGAGCAACTTGGGCATTCTAGGAAAATGATTTACACCATCTCTACGGATATATCCTTTCTATCAGGGTTAGTGACCTCGATCCTGCCCAATTCTCAACTTTGAAGATGAAATCATTAGCAGTATTTCTCATATACCAGATCATTCCTACTCTATAATGAGAATGATCAGTATCTCACAAAGAAAACTGCATTAGTAGTGCTCATGTGTGCAATACAACTATATACTATATGTACTACTATATAGTTTTGAAAACCAAAATATATAACAAATACAAACTCTCTTGTATATACATACACTCTAGATCTAGTCTAAGGCGATAACTCCTACTCTATCTCTACTTGATCATGGTATCAACTCAAGTTAATCATGTAACCTAAGCTCTGATACCAATGTAACGACCAAACAAGCAAACATGCAACCAACAACCATACATACACCCAAAACATCATATATACAACATATATAATACAGCCATACCAACCAATGGGGAAATCATATCAAAATAGTCCAAATCTACTAATTCCCTAAAAATGGCACATCGATAAGAAAAATACGATATCTGATATAAACCAATAAAATAACTTTATTTTCTTTTATAAAAATCTAGTAGGTGTTTAAATATAGGAAAATCACATTTTAAAACCAAAACCAAAAAACCATTCCAGAAGTCGATCTAATAGTATACAAACAATCATAGTATGGTGAGATACAATATCACTCACCCAACGAAAGCTGTCCAAACCACTGCAAAAGCACATATCTCTCCATCATGAGTGCAATGCAAGAAACCGCATTCAAAACGGACCTCGTATGCAAAAGATACGGCTAATATAAGAATCGAGATTAACTAAAACAATTAATTAACTAATCAAAACATTAATTACCTAATTGCCCTTAACCCTTCTTCCTCAAATCAGCATATCCACTCCCTGTACATGCCATGCACACACCACACACATACACATCCTCTCTCTCCTCTTTTCTTGGCCATTACTTAATGAAATCAAGATCCGTTTTCGCCAACAAATCACTCTATGCAATCTCTCCACATCCGACTCAAAAAGACAAAGCTCGATCGATCTACGTAGAAAGCGACCTAAACATCACGAGGCCGACATGGCCACGTACGTGTTTTTCCATACTCTATTGGATCTAACGAGATTTTGTAGGTAGGTGCTATTCCAAAGAGAAATCCAATGGTGATCTGGTTTCGTAATTTATCGTTGAGCGATTGGTCGATTTTATTTTTTGAATGGAAAAGGGGAAGTAGTTATGGATTTTAATGCAATGGTAAATGAATAAAATGAACTGGAGAGAAGGAAAGCGGATTTGAGTGATATTTATATTAATATAATATTCCATTTATTTATTTTCTCAAATAAATGGTCGTATGTTTCGAGCTCATACGATCACACAACGTGTCCGATCGTAATGAAACTTATCTACATGCATCACCTCATTTTTCCGGATCAAACGGTATAAATCTTAAGACTGCACCTTGGGACACTAATTTTGTGCATTTTGAGATCGTTTCGTCCATTGGATCGTCTGAACTCCATATATAGTGATCCTTATACTCATTTTAATTTGCAATTTCTTACAAACTCAACTGAAGTGGTCTCGAGTCTCTGATTCGGTCTTACGCAAAAAATCATATTTTAGGGCCTTCATTTAATTAATGATTAAATATTTAAATCAATTATTTAAATATCCTATCATTAAAAATATGGGTCGTTCCATAGTTATCTAATAACTATCAGTACATAACCTCTTGATGCCCCCGACAACAATGAGTAATACACCACCTAACATTTAGAGAGTGTTGCGCACTCTAGTCTTAAATATGAATCAGTATAATTTTTCAAAACATCTTGATTAAGAATATTTGAAATAATATGTTATTTTTAATGTGATAAATTTCTCACGATTACAACACATTGTAAATACTCTCACTTAACACATTATTTAAGGATTCTTTATTAATATACTTTAAATTATTTACTTAATTAATTATATCATCATATAACAAAGTATATTATAGAAATCAGGCACCTTTATTATGAACAAGATTAGTTATTGAGTTAGATATATGTAACAAATTATATAACTCCCCTGGGGTATGCCCTAGCACATTCAGTCTCCGCTTGAACTTGGGGTCAATTATGGAATCTCATTCCAACTCCTTTCGATCGCTTTTCTCAAAAACTAATCGGGCTAGTCTCTTAGTGAACGAGTATGCTATATATTTTTAATTATCTACTCTGCCAATTAACTCTCTCCAATGTTGATAAACTACCTTTATCATATGGAACACTTCGGAGTATGTTCTTCAACTTCTATTGAGCTTTAGGTTCTTTTACGAATTGTATCATGACATTGTTATCATATTACAATGTCATGAGATTTTCAACATTTGGAATTGCCTTTAGCTCAGTTATAGATTTGTGAATTTATTCATACTTCCTACAATGCAACGTTGTTCAGGTGATGCACTTAGCCTTTGGTTAAATCAACTACTAATTATTGTTTGGAATATTTCTAACTTAAAGTTCTTAACATAAGATTGAACATGAATTTAGGATTGATATACTATAATCGACATTACTTATGAAATTCGAGTCAGTGCACTCCTTCATAAAGAGTTTGTTATCTCTATAAACAATTCTCTAGTATTTTGTAAATACTTGAGAACAATCCAAATTATCATTTAGTGATCTTAATTTGGATTTGATATTTGCCCTTGTATCAAATACATAAGCGAAATGCAAAACTGTAGACAATATAACATATACGATAATTCATATTGCCATTGCATAGGAAATCCACCTTTCATGCTCCATATTAAACATTTTAATATGATGTCCGTGTATATCGTTTTGGGACAATACCATCAGCCATTTATACTAATTATAATATATGTCAATTTCAAATCCAATATCAAGATTAAATAATCAAACCATAATTATTTTAACATGAGTACATCGTTAACAATTATAATTATGTTATTTACTCATAGTTTTGAAATATTTTAGTACATTTATAGTGCTTTCTTATAGACACACATTCCCTCTACATTTTGATTGAAATTCAAACCGTTTCATTTTTCTATCAAAATATTTGCCAAACTTTGATGCTTGTTGAATGATACTTTTGTATTAGCTCTTGGATCATATCTAATAAATCACAAGCTTTAAATCTCTTCCATTGACTTCAAGACACTTCAGTTATTTAGCGCAAATAACATGCTTTAAATTATTATTCAGAATTTTGTTTTAACTTATATATGCCGACACTTAAAATCATATCGAGTGATATTTTTGTGAGTAAAACCCAGATTAAATTAAGTACATTGAATGACAAATCTGTTATTTTAATTTCAACAATTGAATTTTACGATGTTATTATATCAACTTAGTTTACTATATTCCTACTGCATTATTCTTCTTCTTAAATACATTTTGTGGTTGATGGATCGTAACTCTTTGGGTATAACCATTAAAATCATTGTTTGGTAATGCAATCCATTTTCGATTTGCATATCAAGACATATGGTAGTGTGAATACTCCTAATGGCTTATTGACAACCGAGGAAATTCTTTTCCTGACATCGATAAGAAAACATATTTGCTCTTTAAAGTGCGAGAGTTCTTATTAGACATTTAAATTGGTTGTGTCCGTTTAGGCTTGGTCAAGTTTATATCATCCTATATAAACATATTTATTTTTTGATCTTATCCAAATCCATTTTTATACTGATAATTTCTAAAATATTTTTTTTCATGAAGTTGGTGTTTCTTGAAATAAATGTTTATCAATGCAATGGAATATGTATTCATATACATTTTATGAATTGCCTATACATATGTATAAAACTAATTTGGTTTTTAACTTTATGAAACTTATGTTCATAATGTAAATTGGCTAATCAATGTCAATCGGTCCCAAACTCATTTGGAGTGGTCCATACAAGATCGCTCATGAATAAGAATTACGTAGTCTCTCATCTTACATAACCTGTCAATTCCTTGACTTAGAATATGTAGGGGTTGTTTCATCAACTCTTATCTTGTATGATTTTGGAGGCTCTTTTTGATGAAATTAAATTTAACCTTATGTACTTACTCTTATGTACACATCCTAACAGAAAGAAGTTAACTCAACTTCACTCATAGTAATCATACTTTGTCCAATAAAGTTCGATTGCTCCTTATCGACACATCATTACATATCATAAGAAAGAGTGACTATTGACATTGAATCTTTATTAGTTTTAGGTACATTTGGAACTCCTTTCTAATAAGCTTACCTATTTGATCAAATCAAAGCATCTTATTTTCTTTTGCATGTCATGTTATTTACTTTAGTTTTATATCCTATGAAGTTATCATAGACATGCTACATGTAACAACCCTCTTCGAAATGAACCTAATTTTAAATCCAATAAAAGCCCATCGAACCTTAGGTTCATTTCAAAGTTGGTTGTTGGTTGGTAAAATTGATACAATGAATAATATACAGAGCTATCTATCTGTGCTTTCAGAATCTCACATAGGAAGAAAATAAAATATAATAACTGAAATAAGTACCCATTTCATAAAAATCCAAATATCAGAAATATAACATATCATCCCAAAATACACATAATACAATATCTCTAAATAACATCAATATGTATCAAACTGGGTAGATCAAAATATATGAAAAACATAAATAAATAGATAAACTGCTATAATTCTTCACGATCGCCTCTATCTTCTCCATCAGCATCGTTTACCATAACCTGTGGACTATAGTGAGGAGGGAGTCGAAATAACAATGTCTGGTGAATGAAAATCTCAAGTCTTACCATAATAATATTTGGGCAGTATCATTCAGATAAGTAATATGTCTTACGCATCCTATACTATAACCTACCAAGTATACCTCCAACCGTAAGTTTAAAGGCTCTTCTCGTCTAACTTCATAACTCAAATGTGGGTGCAACACAACTATCATCAATCATGCCCAAACGATGTGAGAGAAAGCATACGAGCAACTTAATACCTCGTTAATAGGAATCAGGCAAACTTTGACCATTTAATACATATACCCTAGGCAGATCTCCATCATTTAATACCTAAACCCAACTCAGATCCCTCTTTGGTACTTCCTAACTAATATCATAAGAAATCCCATACAACCACTCGATACTTCATTTATTGAAAGAGCAGGACCCTACAATAGCCACTTAATACTGCAATCCCGAAGCGGGCCTGTTTTGAGATTTCCCACTACCGTACCTAATAGATAATCCATGTTATGACCCATATCGAAACTGTGACGTCTCACATTAGTCCACCCATTCATAAGTACTAATAACCAAATCAACTGGGTAGAATTACCCTACAGAATTGGGACTAACCTCGCGTCGACTGCATATTTATTATAGGCGGTGTCTCACATCAGTCCTAAAGTCACACTACCGGTAGCCAGATTAGCTAGGCAAACATCTGTGTGCTTTTGATAGACCTCGCATCTTTACAAATTAGCATTTTCCCGCTCTTCTAACATACTACCATAATTACATAGTATGTATATGGTATACCTCATTTGCATTTACACACTAAGGCCACATAAGGAAAACCTTTTATTTCACCTTTAATTATGGACTAATCCCCACAATTATCCTTAACCTCCTTCATATGGGTTTAATTCTATTTACTAACCTATTTATTCTATACGATTAATACATTATTAATTATATGCTAATAATATATTTTTGTATTTACAAAATAATTAGGCTAACTAATACGTATATACCTAAGCGTGCATAAAATACTCCTATTTTGAAATTCTCACATCATATACTAATCGTTAAAATGTAAAAACTTCCAAATTCATACAAGTCTAACTCCATACAATAACTTACAAATTAGCTAATATCTTTAGCCAAACAAATAGACTTGCATTAATAAAATAGAATCAAATACCAAATTTATTTTATATTAATATAGTAGAATCAGCACCTCTATTTCAAGGAGAAAAAACTTATGATTTGAACCCTTCATATTCTGTTCAACTTTTACATATATGAACTTGAAGTGAAAGGGGGGATTCATATTTAAATTAAGGAAATAGGCAGTGCAATCTACAAATAGGAGAATTCATACTTGCACATTATTTTCTAACTCATTTTCTTTTTAGAACCCTTTAGCACATCAATAGATAGAATTTGGAAGTGAATAGAATATAAAAATTTGAAATTGCAATAACAAAACAAATTCTACTATTAACATAAAACAATTGAGATTCCAATAAACCTAAGAATTGACATTTTGTTTGAGGGAATTTTAGGGTTTTAGTTTCAGGGTTTTCATGTAAAAATTCCACAAGGCATAAAAAAAATCCAAACTTATATTAAAAGAATACTTAAATATGAAAAACTAAGATTTCCACTCACAGATAGTTTTCCTATCTTCCTTTGGATTCAATTCATGCCTTCTCCTAATTCCTTATTCGGATTTCTTCTTTTTGGAATATACAATAATTCAATTGTATATAGACTAGATTCAGAATCATAGATTAGGGAGGAATAGAACTAGAAAATGTATATATAAATATCTAAAATCGCTTACCTGAAAATCCAATTGATTCTAAATCGTAAGGTTGAAGAAGAAAACCGATAGAGTTTCGCTAGCGCTCCAAATAATTTATGAATATAAGTGAAGAGGCAAGCCTTTTATTTATAGTGGTTAGAATGTACTAGAACTATTGGATTTAGGTTGGTTTAAAATAATAAAATCTCCGCTGTTCGTGCCTAACCTAACTCTAATCGCCACACGCTTACCGGTCGATTGCTCACCCTTAAGTGACAGATCGCTGGAGGTCGACCGGTCAAGGGAAGGAGGTCGATCGGTCACCTATATTTGGTCGTGAATTTTTTCTTGGCGTTCTTTGTTTACTTATTCCCTATATTAAAACTAACTTTAACATTTTCTTAAATGTTAAATATTCCTTAACGTTAAAAATATCTATTACCCCATTTTGTAACACCCCGAAAAATTGATGACATGTAATAAATAATTAATAAGGCTCCAAAAATGGAATTCGAGCAAATGATGAAATTTGACCATGAAATACCATCGTGTTCTTAGCGATTTTCTAAGCAACTTTCATAGTTGGAGTTTAGCACTCAGAGTACAAACGGAAAAGTTATTAGCGTTTGAAGTTTTCAGAGCGAAAATAATTGAAAACGAAAAAAGGAAAATAAATAATAATAAATGCGGGCCCCACGGTCGACCCCCCTACTTGGACCGTGACCGATTGGGGATGGCGGCTAGGGTTTGAACCGTGGAAAAATATTCCAGATTTAATTATTTTATTCTAACGGTCATGGTTGATTTGAGCGCCAATATATATAGGCCTAACCCCTCACCGCTCTTCTCATATTTTCTGATCCAAGCAGCAAAGTTCTGCCATTTTTCCTTCTCCACTATTTTTATTAATTATAAAATATTATATACACACACATACATAAATTGGAGAAGGGCATAAAATAAAAGAGAAGAAGCGAATCACCGTTGTGAAAAAAAGGTAATTTCAATTATTATAATCTATATTCCCCTTACCACCAGTTCTCTCCAAAGATCTATAATTCTAATAGTATGTATATATCTTGTTACACATTCTTTTGGATTAGAATGGAAAAGGAGTCAAGTAAAGGAATGGATTCAGATTTGAGATATTGAAAGCTAGAATGGTAAGTGAGAAATTATATAATTTATTTATAACACTAAAATTTATATCATTGAATTTTGTTTAATTATTATTCCTGTATAAGACCTGATGAGTTGTGGCTTAAAACAAATATGTAAGATTATCGCCTACATATTCTATAAAAAAGGCAATTGAAATAGGAATAGTATGTGCAACCTAATCTAGAGATTTGGAATCAGTCCAAAGTAATTATTACTGAAAAATGTTTGTAAAATGGTAGAGTTTATTCCAGACCTATAATTGGGTTGTAAATTAGATTACCCTAGTTGAATTGGAATATGAATGTCTATATTTTAATTTATTTAGAGTGGGGTATAATTTAACTATATCTATTTTTGTGTAATTACAATAAATTTCCAATTCCAAAAATTAAAAGTGCGTCATTTGAATTAACAATGTATATACCAAAAAGGAAAGAGATGTGTAAACTATGGATATTATTCTCCGTAGTTTACACTGTCTATTTCAATAAAAGAAGGGAAATAATTCCTTGTAATTTCAAACGAAGCAAGGCCTCATTTTTGGTTAATTTAAGGAAAGCTATAACAGTAACCCTTTTTGGCAGGATAACTTTGATAAATTAAAACGTGGAAAGGAATGTTCGAGTTTAGGAATTAATAGTTAGATATAAGAATATATATATTTGTATAACCGCGCTTAATGATTACAATATATATATATATAACATAATTTACGATGATATTCGTATTAATTATTAATAATGTAATAATTATAGGACTAGCAGGTTGAAAAAGAAAGAATAGTAAAATTTATAGACAAAAAACTTAATGGGCAATAAAATTGTAGTTAATAGAGAGTAAATGGAATTAAATTAGGGCTGATTAGAGAATTTAATATGGCATTTATGGAGAAATTGAATAGGCACAATAAGTGGATTTTGAAATAGGTAAATAAATATCAGACTGTCAAATTTTGACATTAATGACCAATTATTACTGATAATTAAAATTTATTAGACTTAAGAAGGAAACGAGGAAACTAAAGCCTAAGTGTATTAAATAGGAATAATTACGTAAAGAATAAGTAAATATTAATACTATAAATACACATAGAAGACACTATAATTTTCATAGTAGAAAATTATATAGCTTCAATTATACGTTTAGAATGAGCATGAATTAGTGGACGTAGCCCAACACTTAGGCTTTGGGTGTTTGGTTTAGTGGGTTGGGATGCGAGGTCAGTAGAGTTGCACAACATAAGTCCGCCCTTTACCTAGAGGCTACCAGTAGTTGTGTATACTTACTATTGATGTAAGACATCTTCAACCATAGGACCCATGTGGAAGGGATATGCATTGCGGATAGGTGAGGGAAAATATACTGAGGGTTGCCTTGGACTTAAAGCATTAAATGGCCTATTACTTTTAAGGAAATGGTGTCTGCTTCACTTCCAATAAGAGGTATTAAGTAACCGGAAGGGGCATTTTCCTTGATTTACTTAGGTTAGTCTAAACGGGATATCAGCTGTGCAAGATCGGCGGGCTATGTTTGTATTTTGTACTGGTATTTAGAAGTAGGTCTGGCATATAGGTTATGACCACCAGCGGTCCCGAGCGGGCGGTAGCAAAGACTTTGGTTATGCCCTGATGGATTTTGCTTCCTACTAGTATAGAATCCATATGGGAGACACACATACCATAAAATAGATGGTTAGATGAATCTTTTTATTGGAGGTGGGCTAGTTAATCCTTAGATAATTCTTTGAGATGTGTTAGTAGTATGACAATTAAATTGTAAATTATAAAGCCATCTATAGGGGTTATCGGTCTATGTAGCTAGAGCTGATCGACTAGCGTTTATGTTGAGGAGGGCCCGCTTCGGGTACTAAGGTATTAAATAACTATTGGGTCTGCCTCCTCCATATTTAAGAAGTATTAAGTGGTCGATGTTTTTGGATAGTGAAACAGTTAGACATATATGCAGATAGGCATACACATATATATTTATACCTCGGAGGAGGTTAGCCATATTGTACACACACATAGGACTTAATGGATTAGCCCTAAGTAATAGACATAACACTTAAATGGAAATCAATCGGCATAAACTAATAGTATGCGTAAAGTATGTAATTTTTTAAATCACTATAATATTGTTCTAACCCTCCTTCTCGTTACAAATCACATGATAGGATTAGAAGGATATGATGTTGGAGCTAGACGGGAATGGTAGATGGAGAAGTCTTCCTATTCATGATTGGCTTTGAGAGGGAAATTATACATCCAACGAATAATATTGGTTTCAAGGTAGTAGCCTTAATCGATACGTATGTTCTATTATAAGTTGTTAAATTCCCCTATGAATTCATATTGATTGCTCTTTAATATGCTTGTGTTTATTACAGGTTACCAAAACCAATGATCTATACCCTAATGGACATGAGTTTTGATTTAGTCGGAATTCAGATCCATTAAGTTGCGGGTTGTTACATTTGGTATCAATGCTTAGGTTAGTCGATCATAGGAATTAGGATACGCTGAGAGAACGTATTTGTATTTTTACATATAATTATATATATATATATATGGTGTTTTTAGGCTCAAGGAAAAAGTGGGAGAAAAATTTAGTTTCAGGGACAAGAAGTTTGCTTTTTAGGCTAAAGGACACTTTTTAGTGTTAATCACAGAATGATAGTTGTAACTATCATTTTCTGTTTACACTAAAAAGTTTCATTCAGACTAAAAAGCAAACTTATTGTCCTTGAGAATAATTTTTTTGCAACTTCTTCCCTGTGCCTATTTTCCTGTATATATATTATATGCATTTTCAAATATATATATATATATATTATATGCTAAACTATATAAATTTCGACTATAGAAGTAGTTGCGACCATATTCCAAAAGGATGGACGATGCAACTATGAGTTGGGCCAATAAATAGAGTTAAATTTATACTCCTACCCCGATCCCATAAGGCCGAGGTCGTATCTTAAGGAATGGACCAAAAAGAGCATGAGCATGACATATAGAATAATCCTTGAAGCTATATGATACTTGACTCCATTGTTAGGCGTAGGCTGTCTTATGATTGTGGATTTTATGGATTACCGATGAAGATGCACATTTCATCTAGACAAATGGAAAGTATGAAACTATATGTTGCACATATCCGAAAATAAGGAATAATAGGAGTGGAGAAAGTTCCCGTAAGAAGGTGTACGTTAATCAACACTAGAAGACAGTTGGATTTTGATGAAGAAGAGTTAGGATGGAAGTCCAAAAGAAAGGATGATTAAAGACCATTTCTATGTCCAACCTCATGTGAAAGAATTTAATAAAAAGATTTTTTGGAAATTCTTTGAAATGTTTCGAATGGGTTTTTCAAAAAAATTATTGAGAAGTTGTAGTTTTGAAAAAGTAAGTAAAATTTGAAATTCTTAGTTTAAAATTAGTTGAGTCAAAAGTTTCATTTTTGAAATTAATGGAAAATAGAGTGGAGGTTTGGCTCGACAATTTTTCCTATTTTTGTAAGTTTGAAGATTTTTAAAATTCTTTCTCTAAGGGGTGGATAAATGGAAATGGTACTTGATAAAAATGGGGTAAAGAGAATAGAAGAGTAAAAATTCCTGATAACTAAGATATGAGGAATATATTATTAGAGAAGTGAAAGCCACTTAAAGGCAATTTAGGTAGGAAATTTTTTAATAGTAGTAGCATTAGAAATTTAGATAGAAGTAGCATTAGAAATTTATATAAAATAGGATTAGTAGTCCAGATAGAAATAATATAGGAGAGAGGCAATATGAATAGAATAGGAAGAATGGATGAATTCCATAGATATGTAGCAATTGCACATATATTTTAGATAGATGCAGCAATTGCACGTATCTTATAGAAGTCCACCTCATATGCTATTGTAATCTCCGTTAGAGGTAGAAGCGAAAATAGCATGAGCAAGTAAGAAAATAATAGGATGGAGGTTATCCTTGTCTACTCCACTTTTCATTGTTTAAAGTTATTGAAGATGAGGTTTAATATGACAGTTGGGTTTAAATGTGATAGATGTTTTGGGTTTAAAATCCTACTTTTGAAAGAAGTAAATTTATGTTGTAGAAAGTCTCTAAAAGGGTAAAGTTGGTAAGAAAAAGAAAAAATTTCATCGTTCGTTTTGGAAACTAAACAATTTTTTAATTCGATAAAAAGGTTTCCAAGTTTATGTTTTTAAAGATAAATTTTTTTGATCAAGTACTTCATGACCGTGAAGTTTTATTTTTAAAAGAGTTATGAAAAACCATACCAAATTTTGATATGGAGTAGATATGGATGACTATCGAGGTAAGATGGGGTAAAGGTTAGGCTATGGATAAAATAGCTAAGAATGCTCGTAGGTAGCAACAAGGAATCTCCGTTGAATATAAGGAATGTTGGTATGAACCAAGAAATATTTTATTAGAAATGTATGGAAGCCATTAGAAGAACCCTAAAAGAAATAGGGAATGATATTAAAGTACATTTTTGTGAGTCCTAGGGTACACTCACATGAAAGATCAAGGACAAAGAAAGTAAATACCAAAGTTTAAGGATACTGTCAAGTGATTGTGATTGAGAGAAGATAGTAATATGGTCAGAGAAGAGAGTAATAAGATGGCAAATACACGTAAAGGATGTTGATTGACTCAAGGTTAGAGAAGGAAAAATAGATGGTAGGTAAATTATTCCACCAAGCTAATTTTCCGAAGAGTTATTCTAAATGCGCATAGTTTATATTTCTTACATATTAGAAGTGATTATGTAAAGAAGAAGTAAGTATTAATACTATTAAATACATATAGAAGGCACTATAATTTTCATAGTAGGAAATTATATAGCTTCAATTATACGTTTAAAACGAGCGTGAATTAGTGTGCGTAGCCCAACATTTAGGCTTTGGGTTTTTGGTTTAGTGGGTTGGGATGCTATGTCAGTAGAGTTACACAACAGAAGTTTGCCCTTCACCTAGAGGCTACCAGTAGTTGTGTATACTTACTACTGATGTGGGACATCTCCAACTATAGAACCTATGGGGAACGGATATGCGTTGCAGATAGGTGGGGGAAAAATATACCGAGGGTTCACCTCGGATTTGAAGTACTAAATGGCCCAGTACTTTTAAGGAAATAGGGTCCGCTTCACTTCCAATAAGAGGTATTAAGTATCCGAAAGGGTTATTTTCCTTAGCTTACTTAGGTTAGTCTAAATGGGATGTCAGCTGTGGAATGTCGGCGGGTTATGTCAGTATTTTGTGCAGGTATTTAGTAGTAGGTCTGGCATATGGACTATGACCACCAGCATTCCCGAGCGAGCGATAGCAAAGACTTGGGTTATTGCTTGATGGATTTTGCTTCCTACTAGTGTAGAATTTTTATTAAATTATAAATTATAAAGTCTTATGTAGGGATCATCCATCTCTGTAGCTAGAACTGATCGACTAGCGTTTACGTTAAGGAGGGCATGCTTCGAGGACTGAGGTATTGAATGACTATTGGGTTTGACACCTCCCTGTTTAAGAAGTATTAAGTAGCCATGGTTTTTGCATAGTGAAACAGTTAAAGATATATGCAAAGAGTCATATACATATATAGTTATACCTCGGAGGAGGTTAGGCATATCATACGCACACTTAGGACTTAGTAGATTAGTTGTAAGTAATAGAAATAACACTTAAATGGAAATCAATCGGCATAAATTAATGGTATGGGTAAAGTATGTAATTTTTCTAATCAACAGAACCTTGTTCAGACCCCCCTCCTCATTACAACCCGCATGATAACTTTAAAAGGATAAGATGTTGGAGCAAGATGGGAACGACAGATGGAGAAGCCTTCTTACTTGTGCTCATGCTGACAGGGCAATTAGACATCCAAGGAATAATATTGATTCCAAGGTAGTAGTCTTATTTAGTACATTTGTTCTATTATATTTTTTAGTTCCGCTGTGAGTTCATATTGACCGCTCTCTAATATGCTTGTGTTTATTACAGGTTACTAAAACCAATGATTTGTACCATAATGGACTTGAGTTTTGATTTAGTCGAAATTCGAGCCCATTATGGTACGGGTTGTCATTTAATTTTTACGTTAACTTTATTTAAGTTCAAAATTTGAATTCGTTTGAATTATTTTATCAAAAACTTCAAATGTCGATAACTTTTCCTTTTGAAATATGATTACAAAACTTTATGTATGGAAGTTGATCGGAAAATCGCCACAAACACAATGATGTAACTTTCAAGACCAAATTCCAACATTTACAAAATTTTTGTTTTTAACCTTATTTAATTATTTATTTTCTTATTTATTTTTATCGGGGGTTACATTCTCCCCCCTTAAAAAGGATTTCGTCCTTGAAATCCCTAAGGGACGGATAGTGTAACACACACTCTACACCCATGTTATACAACATAGTTATCTACCCAACCATCTACTCAGCCAAAAGTCCAATATGATTATGTATACACCATACTATATATGAGCTCAATAAATGCAAGATCGTGACATATAGGAATATATGAAAGCATCCTAAATATGCATAAAATTCCATATGAGTGCAAAAATAATAGTAAAAACCATGGCAACCATCCCCTACCATCCGATCTAGCAACCAAGATGCAACCAAAAAAAAATTCTGGAGAGAGAGAGTTTACTAGAGAAAAGTTCAAGATGAGAAACCGTCATCTTCTCTTCAGTTTCCCACGTGCTTTCTGTTGGATTATCTCCCTATTGTACTCAGACCAGCCTAATTTATTTGTTACGAAGCTTCCTAGTTTCATGCTCCACTATGCGTGCGGTGGCATGGGGTGCTATCGACTCCATCTCAATATCTACTAATTGATAAGGCTCTACTATAGTAGTTGTGCTATGCAGGCATTTCCCCAAGTATGAAACATGAAAGACATCATGTACTCCCATTGGCTTGGCCGGAAGCTCCACCCGTTATGCAAGTTTCTCTACCTTTCCACGATTGAGAAAGACCCAACAAACCTTGGCGGCAACTTCCCCGACGTATCAAATCTCATAACCTTCCCAAGAGAGGGAAACTTAAGAAATACCATATCTTCGACTGAAAACTTCAATTCCTTTTTACGCTTATCAACATAGAACTTCTGACGGTCTTGTGTGGCCTTCATTTGCCGTCTAATCGTCTCTATGTTTTTCGAGGTCTCGCAGATCAAATCTGGTCCAAGTAGAATTTTGTTAGTGGTTTCCCACCAAAAATTTAATGATTTGCATGGCTTCTCGTATAATGCTTCAAAGGGTGCCATGCCAACCATTGCTTAGTAACTATTATTGTATGCGAACTCTACTAAGGGTAAGTGTTGCTCCCGGTGTTCTGCAAAATCCATGATGCTAGCTCTCAGCAAATCTTCCAAAACCTTGTTCACCCTTTTAGTATGACCATCTGTCTATGTGTGGTAAGCGGTGCAAAAATTCAATGTCGTCCCTTGGGCTGACTACAAACACCTCCTGAACTCACTAGTGAACAAGATGTCTTTATCACTAATAATGCTGACCAGAACTCCATGCAATCATACCAACTCATTAATATAAATTTGCTCTAGGGATGATGCAGTCCTATTAATTTTTACAGAAATAAAGTGGGCGCTTTTAGTAAACATATCCGCCCAAATAGCCTCATTGTCTCTTTGACTCCTAGGCAACCCATCTACAAAGTCCATGGATATATGCTCCCATTTCCAAGTTGGCACCTTTGGCGGCAACAATAGTCCTCTGGGCTTCCCTTGTTCTACCTTTACCTTTTAGCACCATAAGCAACTCGAGACATACTCTGCCACCCTTTTCTTCATCCCCAGCCAATAGAAAATCCACTTCATATCCTTATATATTTTATCTCCATCAAGGTGAATTGTCATCCTAGAATGGTGACTCTTATCCAAAACTTTCTCCAAAACATCCTCCACCATTGCAACACATAGAAGTCCATCTATCCATAACCATCCCATTTTTTACTACATATCTACCGACAAGGGAAACATGCTCTCCTCGACTTAGCTTGTCCAAAATTCTTACTATTGTCGCATCTTTCTTCTGTTCTTGCCCGATGCGGTCCATCAATGCTGGCCTTACCTCAATTGCTGCTAGATAGCCTAGAGTGGGTTTCGATGGCGGTTGGAAATTGAAATTTGAGAGGAACTCCAACTGCCTCCATTCATATATAGCACTTGGAGTAGAATTCCTTCGACTAAGGGTATCGTTAACAATATTCCTTTTCCTAAGGTGTACTGTATCTCAAAGTCATATGATGCTATGAACTCCATCCTTCTCTGCTGCCTAAAATTCTAATCATTTTAGGAAAATAGGTATGTATGGGATTTGTGGTCGATGAATAGCTCAAACCTTTCTCCCAAAAGATAGTGCCTCCACAAATTCAAAGCGAAAATGATAGTCGTCAACTCTAAGTCATGAGTTGGGTACCTCTTCTCATAGTCCTTCAACCGCCTACTTGCATATGCTATCACTCTACATTCTTGCATGAGAACAAGTCCTAACCCCATTCTACATGCGTCAGTGTAAATAGTGAAAGTCTTTATCCCATCCGGAATCGTAAGTACTGGTGCACCAGTCAATAGCTCCTTCAGCTTCTCAAATGCTCCCATGCATTTCTCATTCCATGCAAAAACTAGTTTTTTCTTAGTTAAGCAAGTCGGTGGGACTGCTATTTTTGCAAAGTCCTTGATGAACTTTCGATAGTAACCTACTAGCCTTATAAAACTCCTAACCTTCGTGGCATTCTTTGAAATCTCGTGGTCTTGAATAGCTTCCACCTTTGCAGGATCCATAGACAATCCTTCTTGGAAATAATACGACCAAGAAATCTCACCTCCTTCTCCCAAAAATAACATTTGAGAATTTTTCTTTTAGTTGGTTTCTTCTCAAGGTCTCTATTACCTCCTTTAAGTGATTTTCATGCTCACCTTCACTTCTAGAAAATACTAGGATATCGTCTATGAACACTACAATAAACTTGTTAAGATTCCCAATAAAGGCTCTACTCATCAAATCTACAAAGTACGCAGGGGCATTTGTCAACTCGAAAGGCATCACTTCCTATTCATATAGTTGTCTAGAGTGCGAAGCGGTCTTCTACTTGCTACCTTAGCTATTCTCAATTAGTGAAATCCAGTGGCTAAGTCCAATTGAGAAAAGATTTTGACTCCAACAAGCTAGTCAAACAAGTCATCTATCCTAGATAAGGGATAATTATTTTTCTTAGCCAGCTCGTTAAGCTCTCTATAGTCAACGCATAAACTCAAAGAGTTATTTATCTTAGTGGCAGAGACAACTGGTGCTCCCCATTCTGAAGTACTATGACAACTAAATCCCTTCTGCAATAGCTTCAAATTCTGCCTATCCAACTCTCGCCTTAGTAACAACGCGACAGGTCTAGCGTCCTGTAATACCCTAAAATTTTGTGAAAAATCATTTTGATAAAATGATTTAATTTTGAAACATTTAGATTTAAATATGGTGAAATTCTTGGGATTAAATAGTGTGCAAGGATATGTGTGCACATGCACATTGGAAAATGGCACAGGGGAAAATCCAAGAATTTGTGGAAAAAAAAAGATAGAAAATTTTTATTTTAATAAGAAAGTAAAATTCTTATTTGAAACATTAGAATTTAACTTAGGCCTAACCAAGTTAAATATGGGAGATATGTCTATACATATTTTTCTGTGAAGCATAAGGAATTAAATAAAGTAATAAAGAGGCAGAAAGATTTTATATGAATAAATAGGTAATTCTTACTTAGCATAGGGTTTTCTTTTACCAGATTGAACTCATTTAATTAGGATGTATGTGTATAATTTCTAAAAGGCAAGAGAGATCAAATAAATATATATATACACCCATGTGCATGTATATTTCCAGTGACCAGAAAGTATTAAAAGAAACATCAAAATGACATAAAATGTAATACAAGTCAATATGCTTGTGTAGGTAAAAATAGAAAAGGAAATTTTCCAGAAAAGAATAAAAATATAAAATAAAAACTGAATCACACATTTAGCATGACTTGGGTAAGTAATTAAAGATAGCCATTTTTCTGAAAAAAGTAAAAGGAAAAGAAAAGAAAAGAAAAGGGGCACTAACTATAATAGACTAAAGTGGCCGGGGCATTAAGGACGAAAATGTGAAAATGCAAAATACATAAAGATGGTTAGGATAGAAATGGAATTTTGTTGTAACAAAACCCTAAGAGAAAACACTGGTATAAATAGGCAGTTTTGGCCAGGAAAACATTTTACCCAGAGTTGTTAAAAAAAATAAGAAAGAAAGGAAAATATTGAAAGGAAGAAGAAAACACACACATAAGGATTTTCTGAAACAAGAGAAGGAAGAACTTAGGTGAGTAACCTCACTGAGTTCATGGCATTAAGACCTGAGATGAGGCAGCCACTTTTTATATTGCCATTTACATATTGCTGGTTTTGATGTATATGATTTCATCAATGCTTTTTGGATGTTTTATTTTAAATCTGATATGATTTAATATGGATGTTTTTGATGATCTTTGATTTGTTGAGACATTTGTCTTTGGATGTGTATCATACTATTTTATTTTTACTCAAAAATGTTAAAGTCCAGAATCTTAAAATTATATAGTGAATACTCTCAACTGTTATAGATCTATGGCATGGAAACTTTACCAAAGAAAAATGTTAGGAGCTGCATTATACTTGGTATAAGTGCTGAGGCTTGAGAGGAAAGATGTTAAGGGTGCAATAGAAATTTTCTAAGTGTTGAGCCCTTAATCAAATCAAAAAAAAAGCTCACAAGCTAAAATTATGATTGAACCAGATCATGAATCTGAATCAATCATAAAGGCTTGCAGATCAATATAATAAGAACATGCCATGCCTCTTTTACAGTTGAAAATATTCTTATATTTTACTGAGATCAAGACATAATGTCCACATTTTTGGAAATAACTGTCTACTAAATTTCTGAGTAAATTATGCTAGAAAATTTATGGGTGTTACCATGTTTGCAGTGACAAGTTCACTTAGCTATCTGATGATAATATTTAAATCAATGCACTAGTAAATAAACTAGGGAAGGGAAGGCCAAGAAGGCTGCTGGAATGCTTGTTATATTTGATGTATGCAAGTTGGCACATGGTTTGTTTAAGCCCTGAGATCTTTGTGCAATGATGTGAATTAGTTCATTGCAATGTGTCCCTGTGATTCCTTGATGGCAGATGAGGCAAGAATTTAAACTGAATTTACACAACCTGTTCATGAAGAGATAGGAATATGAATATTTCTTAGTTTGGTTGGTATGGAACCATGATAGTTCCAGTGAATGCCCATGTTGTAAATAGATGATTATGTTTGCTTGATTATGAATGCAGGTATAGGAATGATAGATGGAGTTATCATACCTGAGTCACTTTATTTACACAATGATATAATAAGTAATTGAAAAAAAAAATTCATTCAAATAACAAGTTATTACACTCCTAATTCTCTATTGCTTAATATCATGAATATACTGATGTTGCTCATACCAGATCATGGATCTGACCCTTATTTGCTCATGGCATATGGGGGTGTCTCACTTTAAAATGAGGCAGCCACCAATGCTCTTTCAGGAAATGCAGGAGCTAAGTAGAAAGTGAAGTATGGCAAATGAAAAGGGATTGAATGAACATGTAATAAGAGTCTAATTTGATTTTATCTGCATGTATTCATGAGACAGTTGTGTTTGAACTTGATGTTATGTAATGAACTTGCTATGTGTGATTGAACTGGTTGTTTATTTGTTGAATTATTGTTATGCATTAAGGTTAAAAAAAATTAAAAGAAATATCTGGGTTGAAAGCCAGAAAAATATGTTTAGGTATTAGATATGAAAGCCTGGGAAGAAAAAAATATACGTATATGTATGTGAGTAAATGTTTTGCATAATTTATATTATGTGTTGGTCAATTCTTGAGATGTAGCAATGCACTAAGTTTTTAGAATAAAATCTGAATTTAACTAGAGGTAAACTTATAAAGATTTGAATCTTTTTACTGTGAAACTTTGTAAATCAGTTTTAATACCACTTTTTGAATTGTCTTGAGAAAAGTAAAAATTTTGCAAGGCTTAAGATATAATGCCATTGCCTTGAACAAGTGTCTGTTAGACACAAGACTTATGGGTCAACCAGCTTCAAGTGAGTGAGGTTTTGGTCGACCATATTTGATGGTGTTCTGAATGTAAAATACCTTTCAAAAACTTTAGATTATTTAGAAATTGTTTCACCACAAACAACTTTTAAAAGCTATACCAGATATGCAATCTGGACAGGTCTGCACTATTAAAACCTGGAAACACACATTAATCTTTTAAATATTTTTAAGTTCAAATGCTTGTCACAACAAATCTTATGCAAATACTCAACTTACAATGTGTTATACAGGCTAAGATTGAAATAAGTAAGTCATATAGATTGAATTAAAAATAAGAAAGTTTCCAGAAAATAAATAAGTGGAAAATGATAAGAGAATATATCATTTTCTGGTCATAGCCAAATATCAATATATTTGAACTAAGAAAAAAAATCCCAAATACTTTGACCAAATATGGACAGGAATTATTATCATATTATAAATATTCAAAAGAACAAGGTAACACTACAAGAAAATCAGTTATTAGTAGCAAAAGATAGCAGCGTTTAATACCTAATTGCAACCATTGACTTAAAAGATTAAAAAAGTACAAGAAATCAACGCTACTAATCTAATCCCGCCCTAGAAACGGTGAATCTTTTTCCTTCCCGCTTTCCTTTCTTAATTATTTCGAATCCCTACCCAAAACCGTAAAATAAACTTCTCCTGAGTCTGAAACCAAAAAATTTCTCCGATTCATAAAAAGCATACCTCCTTTCTCTTCAACTTAGAACCTCATCCATCACCACTAGTATCTTGCCAACCGAATGCCTCCACAACATCGCTTCATTTCTCAGCCTTCCATGCCACGATGGTGAGCTTTCAATAGATTCATTGATTTATCAAATTCGTTCAAATTTGAATGAGATTTGAATTCATAATCTTGATTTGATGCTTCCTGATTTATTTTTACTTGTTATAAGGTTCGATCCAACTTTTCCTGCAATAAGTTTGGAATTTAAATTAAGTTCAATTACTTATTCAAAGATTGGTTAGGGTTAATTTTCATTTCAATATTTTTGTACATGGATGAGAATATTAATTTCTAAATAATGGCTTTTTTACTGATGTTTTCATGAATTTTTAGCTATAAAGCTTTCGCTGAGTATGAAGGAATTGAAGTTGCTTGGAATCAAGTGAAGCTTCATGATTTTATTCAATGCCCAAACGACATAGAAAGATTACATTTGAGAGATCCATTTGTTGGAAACTTTGAAACACAAAATATTATGAAGGTTTATTTGCCATGGGTGGATATTTCAAAGATGAACATCAATTTTGTCACTAATATGTTTACTTCTGGAATCATAGACAATAAGTTTATATGAATTTTCAATTTTAGTTTTGGGGTTTTGGAAAATAAATGTTTTTGATTAACCCATTTTATTGTTTTATTTTTTTCCCTCTTAGATTTAGACAGAAGAACAGAAAGGTTAATATTAGAGCAGTGAAAAATTGGTGTAGACAAATTTTGGATGGTCTTGCTTATCTTCATAGCTATGACCCTCCCTAATACACAAAGACCTCAAATATGACAATATTTTGATTAATGGCAACCAAGGCGAAGTTAATATTGGTGATTTAGGCTTAGTTGCTATTCTTCGGTAGTCATATGCTGTTCACTGTGTTGGTAATTCTTGATTATTCAATTTTTAAAATATCATGATGATTTTTTATAGATTAAGTTAATTGTTGTATTATTTATTGAAGTGAAGCAAACTTACACTTCTTATCATTATTATGACTTATGAGATCTAGAGTATTCTCTGAAAATATAATTACAAGCACTACAAGAAAATATGCTTTTAGATGCACTTAATGGCAGCGTTTCAATGGTAATTGCTGCCTATGTTTTTTGCTTATGAGGAGAGTGAGTTTGCAACCCCAATATATATGCCAACATACTGAAATGGATAGATTACCATCAGGTTGCAGTAGTATATCCCATACCTCATTTTATCTTTTCTTGCACATGTCCTTATCTACACATATATGCCAACAACAACTTAAGACAAATTTCAATTTATACTTGGATTTTATTTTAAGTCTGATAAACCTGGGTTCTTGTGTGCATCTGAGTGTGATGTATATTGAGAAGTTTGTGAATGCGCGAGCTTGTAAATTGAAAATAGGAGAACTGATCAAGCTATAAAATATGATACTATTTTCAAACATATAAATTTTGGTGCAAAGTTTTATACTATTATTTATAAAGAAATATTTTGATAGGGACACACTTATATTATGCGGTCTATAGGTCTGTAAACTAGGGTGTGATGTTATATGTATGAATTTATATGCTGTATATTTTCTTAGGTTATTGGCTTCATTAGTTCTACATTTTGAAGTGTAAACTATGTTATTGCTTTATAATTTGTATTTTGCTGTTTTTTGGATTGTAAACTATGTATACTGGACATAATTAGCTTTCTTTGCAATTTCCACTATTAGTGTACTAGTTACCATCCATCTCTTGTGTTCATATTCACTGAGTTATTATTCCTAGCGAGAGGTGTACAAGCTATGGCAATATATCATTACTCTGTCATCTATACTCTACCGACAATAATAGTTGAAATATTAGACAAAGATATAAGTCGAAAAACACTGCTAAAGTACCCTTAGTTATACGGATCTAGAGCATCTACAGAAATTGTTTTCAGTGGCAAAACTAAACCTGGTTTTATTTCTTCAGATGTCAATATTGAAGAGGTTTGTTTCACTATTTCTTATTTTTATTTTTATTTGAATTATATTACCATGTCCTCTAAACCCCACTTAGTCAAAGTCACACCAGTCATACAGTGGTAGATTTAGCTCTTATGTCTTTATCCAATTTTTGGAACATGCACATAGTTATCTTACCACTAGTAAAATGTAAACCAAAGAACATTCACTAAAGCAGCTGTTCTAAAAGTATATTAGTTTATTTACGATGGATTCCTCCCTTTTAATTCAATTTGGAAACCAATACATGTTAATTTTTATGAAGAGAATAATATACAGCAAAGAATCTTAAGATATATGTGTTTAATGTCAACATTTTGTGCGATACATGCTACATAGCAAGATGATTGCATTATATCATACTATTCTAACTGAAGTATTACAACTTAATCTAGATGCAAATCATAGTTTGGATTTGCTGGAGAAGAAAACATGCTATGCATGGCGAACATGAAGGTCTAGAGTTGCAGACTAGTACATTTACCCTGAGACAGATTAAAGCTGCCACCAACAGTTTTGATATCGGAAACAAAATAGGCGAAGGCAGATTCGTCCTGTTTACAAGGTAACGATTATAATCTTGTATTGATACGATTTGTACACTTCATCCTTTAATTCACGTTCTTAATTTTAATTTCTGGGAGTGCTGCGAGATGGTTCAAAGATAGCGGTGAAGCAACTTTCTTCCCGGTCAAGGCAAGGAAACCGTGAATTTATTAATGATGTTGGGTTAATACCAAATGCTGTGGATACAGCCATGTTCACGCCTGCGCCAAATAGACTCAGTTGTGATGAAATCGTAATTGTAGTAATTAGTAGATTGGTTTATCGGAAAGGTGCAGATCTACTTGTTGAAGTGATCCCGGATGTTTGCCGTTTATTTTCCAATGTGAGTCGAACGTTCAAATATTTTTGCTCTTTGGTTTAGTTGTAAAACTATCATTCCTGTCCCAATAACAGTAAATATTATCAAATTGGAAAATGTTGCAGCAACTACATTTTCAGTATATTCACATATTCAAGTGGGTACCTGCATATGTCATTATAAAAAAATTATTTCGAACATTAAGGTATATCCCAAGATATATTTGTTGTAGTGAGGAAGTAATGTGTTGTATTCTTACTCCAGAAAACTTTTGGTAAAAGAATAAACAAGATCCATACTGCATATCATTTTTTCTTTCCATCCATGGGAAACTTGTTAGCATGATATATGGACTTACTGTTCTGGTTCGGTGGAAGTTATAATGGTTGTAGATAATTAGATATTTTCTGTGATTATGTTTAGTCATTCTTCATAGTAATGTGATAGATACTTAATTTTGTAATCTTATCTTGTTTTAGTCCTTTATAATATCAGCATGCTGCAAATTTTTTTATACCATAATCTTATTTTATTGTAGTTTTCTTTGTAAGGTACGCTTTATTATTGGGGGAGATGGACCTAAACGTGTGAGGTTAGAAGAGATGAGAGAGAAAAATTCTCTCCAAGATCGAGTAGAAATGCTTGGTGCTGTTCCACATGCTAATGTTCGATCTGTGCTTATATCTGGTCATATATTTCTCAACAGGTATTATCTTGGCTCCCCTTTCATTATGTACACGTTGTTGGTTTTTTTCTCTTGCTCGAAATTATTCATGAGTTGTGAGATACATATATTCGCAACACGTACTTTAAAAGATGGGATTTCTGCTAAAGTATTTCCTACCAATGAGTTGTATCTATACATCCACTGATCTTTTTGTGGTAGCACATGTTTTCATTGATTGTTCAATTATCTCAAGGATCTTTCTGTGGTAGCACATATTTGAAACACGAGTTAGTTAGTAGTTTATATTGATATGCTATTTCTCCTTTTTAGATTCCTTGCATATGGAGTGGAAAAGACCTAGTATTGAGTAAAAAAAATCTTTGAAGGTTAGTGAAAAAATAATTTTGTTCCTAGAAATGCACATTTATAATCATGTGATAACATATGATGCAAAGTCAAAGTTATATTCAGTATTAATAAGTATAGATAAGTAGTTCATATAAAATTAGTGGGTGAAAATTATAATATCCTTCGTTAATCAAGTGATAATAAATGATGAAGGCAGTTGCAAATGGGAAAGCACAGAGGAGAGATGTAGTAGATTGCATTGCACGGTCATGGAATTATTGCAGCATAAGATGCCATGAAACTAAAGCAGGTGCAAAATAGGAAAGACCAAAATGAAGCAGCTCACGTTTCAAGGATTCAAAGACAATAGTAAATGCTTATCAAAAGGGAGACATGGCCGATCACTGAAACTGAATGTGGCTAGTCAGAAGACTTGACCGAAGTTTGAGTTGCACTGCACACATCCGAAGATAGGCTTGTCCGAAGGGAGAGGTTTATAGAGATCTGATGTGAAGCTGGCACTGAGCTGGCTGAAACTATTTGCAGGGATCTGATCTGAGGATAGGAGGTCGACTTTCTTTGATGTGTGATGGCTGATATGTTATATAGTTTGCTGAAACTAAGTTAGTTGAAGTGCAGTAACAGTGTGCTTGTTGGAGGTATACTACTAGCTAAGGGCGGATGCTGAGGTTAAGAACAGTGTGACTAGAGAATGTGGATATATGTTGAGGCACCAGCCATCTTGAAATGAGCAGTTAATAAAGTATGGTGCAAACATAAATGCTATTACGGATGCAAGCCAAGGTGAGAAAAAGCGAAGCTCAGTTGCGATGATTCCAATCCAGAAGAGGTGGTTGTTATGAGGTCCAATCCGTGTTAGCTGGAGAATAATCACAAGTGGGAGGGGGTATTGCAAAGTCTTTTGCAAATGTGGACTTATCTCTTTTAATACTTTGTTCTTTTGTACATGTACGTTTTTGCAGAACTATTTTCTAATATATATTGGTATATATATGCAGACCTTTCCATGTGGAAATCTCATCGGTGTGCTTGCAAATCGTACCAAGACCGAAGCATATTGATTTGATTCAAGAATACCAAGGTCATATTTTTTATCAAAATACAAAGTATTACATTATTACAAACATTATGTTGGTTTAGATAGGCAATTGAATTATTACTCTATCAATTTAAATAGCATTTTCACTCTATATTTTGGAGTTGATTGTCTCGTATCAAAAGATCAATACAAACAAAAATGTTTAGGGACACTTGGCTGTTGACTCTTGTTACTTGTTAAAAGTATACACTACAAGAAAAGCATGTATTTCAATATATATCAAAAGATATTCATTATTGATTCATTGCCTTGTACATATATGTACACCAAGTTTTATTTAGCTGAGTCATTGCCTTGTACATATGCAAACATTTTGACTTCTCCTTGCAAGGCTAAAGTAACTCCTCAGGTAATTATTGTTTGTTTTAGCCTGACATGAAAGCACTCTAAACGTACACTCCACTATGCAGTAAAGGTGGCATTGCCCCTACACTATGGAGCACATGCTATTGTACACAACATACAAATTTCCTTAATAATTTGGCCTACCTGCTACTCCTTTTACTTATGTAAATTGTGAGTTTGGTGAGATTTGAGATTCCTTAATAATTTTCATGAGTTTGGGTAAACTTTGTGAGAGTTAATGACGCATTGCTATGGCGACCTACATCTGAGTGTACGTACATGGAAGACGCCTTTGGTACTACGATAGCTTGGCCAGCAGCATATGTCATTGGAGAATCGAGTTCCAGTAAGTATTATTTTTCAGTACATCATATCTCAACATTAAGTTTTAGTTCTGTTTATTCGGGTATTAAAAAAAAAATCCGTATCACAACATTTAAGTTTTTATCTGCAAAGCCACAACATTTCAGTACATATCCTCTATGGTAAATGTGTTTATCTGCAGAGCCACAACAATTGATACACTTGAAACTAAAACTTAAATAAACCATTTTTCCTAAAACTGTCTACTCAGATTAATCGTTATGTCATTGCACATGTATTACACAAATGTAGTTATACAAGAGGGCTAACACAAATAAATGGAAGTAACTGACATTACAGTTGTTGCCTAATACAGTTATGGCAATGTGAATTTAGGGAATATTTTTGTTTTAGAGAACCCAATTGATAGAAAACGACAAGGGTAAAGAAAATTGTACATTTCAATTAGTGGATGGATGCATCATCGATGGATTACGGACGTTCCAGATACTTTTTCATATTTTATAAGATTTAACTTGACCATAGTACTGAATACACAATCTACTCATAGTACTGAATACACAATCTGCACATAGAATGAAATCCAGTCAGACTTCTAACCCAGTTTTGATCTGAATATCTGTGTAAATTGAAAATTGTGTATTCGTTGGGGAACTATATAGGATGCATATAAAAATAGAACAATTTTTGTTAATATGTGTTAATATAGAATATCGAGTTATAGATTACATGATTTTCATATATACATATATATATACACACATATATATATATACATATATACATACATATATATATTGTTGATTGTTAAACTCGTTTGCAGGTAATTAGCTATTTCGAAGCGAAGACTGTCGACCACAAAGAACTATTGGTAATCAAGCAAGGAACATGAATTTAATTGTTATATATGTTGTCGTATTTTGTTAGTACCATTTGTGGAAACTTGTCTGTGAATGCCTGTAGTATGTGACTTATTTTATTGAAAAACTACTATCGAATTGATTATGGATATTATATTTGATTGTGAGATTAGCATGTTTTTGCAATTATTTGAATATGATGATAATATGATTGATTGTTTGTATATGCTAATTATGTGATTTAATTGTTTGTTTGAATATATGAAAATTATGCGATTGATCGTTCGTTTTAATATGAATAGTATATAAGCGATTGCTGGAAATGGTATAAACCATCAACCATAAATAGAAGCATTTAAAAGTGACTTTTGGTAGCGTTTTTTAAATCCTACAGAAAATACCTATAGTTGCATTTAAAAGTGACTTTTGGTAGCGTTTTTTAAATCCTACAGAAAGTACCTATAGTTGCATTTAAAAGTGACTTCTGGTAGCGTTTACTACAACGCAACAAAAAGTTTTAGACTTTTAGTTGCATGTCGTATAACAGCGTTCTCTAAAACGCTACCATAAGTTATGGTAGTGTTTTTTCAACGCTACCAAAAGTCTTTTCTGGTGTAGTGTAATTAACTATATGCAAATTTCTTCAAATCCAAACTAATCCAAACCAAACAGCCTGCTCTTGTTTAACAAATGGAATTAAAAACATACTCTGATTTTAAACAAGAGGAACACATACATCTTCATATGTATGTGTATATCTTTAGGAATTAAACTGATATATTTATATTGGTGGAAAATATTGGATCCTGGATGAATTGTTTGAAAAGAAAATGACTCTGAGAATATTAAATTATGGAGATGTAAAAAAAAAAAGTAAGCATAATATTGAGGGTCATTTCAGTTGGTATCAGAGCAAATGGTTGCATTGATTGTTGAATACTATAGAAATGTATTATATCTGGTTGTTTTGGATGAAATAATTTAGATAGGAAAATATTAACCATAGAAAATACTTATAGTACACTAATACTATTTGCCCATGATTTGGTTAGCAAACCATGGTAGGAAGGGGATCACATCATGCAGGGTCAAGTGCACCACAGATGCTTGATATGCAAGAATTTGTAAGAGTTTTAAGAGATGGAATTGGGCATAGGCCTGAGAACCCACATGAGGAACTTTCAAAACTACTAAAGGCTTACACCAATTTGGGAGGCAAAAGTTTTGAAGGAACTGAGAATGTGATGGAAATTCAAGCATGGTTGAGAACACTGGATAGAATTTTCAATGACATGCAGCTTGATGATCAGAGGAGGAGGCAAGTAGCTTCAAGACAGCTGAAAGGAGTAGCATTAGGCTGGTGGGAGGTGATCATAGCTGGAAGAAATGAAAATGAAATCACTTGGAATCAGTTCAAGGAGATGTTGGAGGCAAGATTTGTACCAGCATCAGCCAAGACCACTTTGCTTGAAGAATTTATCAAACTTAGGCAGGGAACTTTGAATGTCACCGAGTATACTCAAAAGTTTGAAGGGCTATCTAAGTATGGAGCAATGTTAGTGGCAGATGAAGCATCCAAAAATGATAGGTATATAAAGGGTCTGAACCCAGGACTTAGCAGAGCTATGCTACCATATGAGATAGAACTTTTGATCAAGTAAATGATCTGGCATTGAAATTGGAACAACATGACAAGGAAAGGGAGAAGTATAGGAATTTTAAGAGCAACAACAAGAAGAAGAATAAGGGAAGATATCACCCTTATGATAAAAAGAAGGAAGAGACAGACAACAAGAAGGACAAAGACACTAAAGCTAATGATGCTAAGAAGAAATTGGTTTGCCATCATTGTGGTAAGGAAGGACACATCAAACCAAGGTGCCCAGAGTTGAAAGGAGGAGCCTTCAAATGCTACCTATGTGGGAAAGAGGGGCATATGAAGAGGAACTGTCCTGAGAATAAACAGCAGGGGAAATTGGCAACTTTGGAAGGCAAAGGTAAATCTGCAGTGAAAATTGATGCTGAAAATCATGGCCAAGTGGAAGGTAAATTACTCATTTGTGCCATACCCATAGCAGTAGTGTTTGTAAGAAAACATGATGGTACTTTGAGAATGTGCATAGATTATAGAGAACTAAATAAAGTAACCATCAAAAACAAATACCCATTGCCTAGAATAGATGATCTCTTTGATCAACTCAGTGAAGCTAAAATATTTTCTAGACTAGACTTAGCATCAGGATTTCATCAAATGAAGGTTGAAGACTCAAGTGTTAAGTATATTGCATTTAACACAAGATATGGCTTGTATGAAATAATGGTTATGCCATTTGGCTTGACAAATGCTCCTTCATATTTTGTTGATTTAATGAATAGAATATTCAGAGATTATTTAGACAAGTTTGTACTGATTTTTATTGATGACATTTTAATTTATTCCAAAACAGTGGAAGAGCATAAAAATCATTTGCATTTAGTTTTGTCAAGATTAAGGGAGAATGATTTAAAGGCAAATTTTTTAAAATGTGCATTCTGGAAAGAAGAAGTACATTTTCTTAGGCATGTTATCTCTGCCAATGGAATATCAGTAAACCCCAATAAGGTAGTAGCTATCCAAGCATGGAAAAGGCCTAGCACAATCAGTGAGATTAGATCATTTATGGGGATGGCAGGATATTATAGGAGATTCATAAAAGATTTCTCAAAAATATCATCACCACTTACCAATTTAACTAGAAAGAACCAAGCCTTTGTTTGGACAGAAAAATATGAGCAAGCTTTTATCAAAATAAAAGAAGCTCTGATAAATGCACCAGTATTGAGGGTGCCAGAAGGAAATGAAAACTTAATTGTGTACACTGATGCAAGTGGCTCTGGGCTAGGGGCTGTGTTGATGCAGTAAGACCAGGTGGTAGCCTATGCATGTAGACAATTAAAGCCACATGAAGCAAGATATGCAACCTATGATCTTGAACTAGCAGCAGTTGTGTATGCTTTGAAACTCTGGAGACATTATTTGTTAGGTGCCAAATTTATCTTGTACACTGATCATAAGGCACTGAAATATTTATTCTCACAAAAAGATTTGAATATGAGACAACATAGATGGGTGGAGTTCCTAGCTGCCTATGATCTAGATATACTTTATACACCAGGAAAGGCAAATAAAGTTGCAGATGCCTTGAGTAGACAACATGCTAAGGTAGCCATGTTGATGATGGATGATTTTAAGGATTTGTCTATACTTACTGATTTGGAGATTGAAGCAAACAGTGATGTACAGATGGTACCAATTGAAGAGGATGAAGGAAAAGGGAAATTGAGTATGATATCTCTGCAATCAAATTTACTTCTAAAAGTTGGGAAAATGCAGGAACAAGACTTAAACCTATTGGAGAAGAAAATGCTCTTATTAAAAGGGGAAGAAGTAATAAATTATCAAGTTGATAAAGATGGTTATTTAAGGAACAAGAATAGGATATGTGTTCCAGAAAACATAGAATTGAAGGAGGAAATACTAAATGAATACCATAGGAGTAAGTACTCCATACACCCAGGCAGCACCAAGATGTATCAAAATTTGAAAAGAAATCTTTGGTGGAAGGGAATGAAGTCAGATGTGGCCAAACATGTTGCAAAGTGTATGACTTGCCAACAAGTCAAGGCAGAGACACAAAGGCCATCAGGACTGTTACAACCCCTTAGCATACCACAATGGAAGTGGGAGGATATATCTATGGACTTCATAGATGGACTGCCTAGATCTAAGAGGGGAAACACAAGTATATGGGTAATAGTGGATAGGCTAACCAAAGTAGCACATTTTATCCCAGTAAAATCAGAAAGAAATGCCCCAAAATTGGCTCAAATATTCATGAAAGAGGTGGTAAGATTACATGGCATACCCAAAACCATTGTGAGTGATAGGGATACCATCTTCACCTCAAGGTTTTGGAAAAGTTTTCAAGAGGCCATGGGGAGTGAATTGTGCTTAAGCACTGCCTACCATCCACAATCAGATGGACAAACTGAGGTGGTGAACAAAGTTTTAGAGGACTTGTTGAGAGCATGTGCACTGGACTTTGGAGGCAACTGGGAAGACCATCTCCATTTAGCTGAGTTCACATATAATAACAGTTATCAAAGCACCATAGGGATGGCACCATTTGAAGCCTTATATGGCAAGCCATGTTTATCACCTATATGCTGGGTAGAGACTGGAGAAAGAGCTGTTCTAGGACCTGATTATGTAAAAGAAACTACAGAGAAAATTGGGTTAATAAGAAAAAGAATAGCTGCAGCTCAAGATAGACAAAAGAAATTTCCAGACAGGAAGAGAAAGCAAGTGGATTATGAAGTGGGTGACTTTGTTTTTATCAAAGTTTCACCTATGAAAAAGGTCTTGAGATTTGGCAAGCAAGGTAAGCTCACACCAAGGTATGTTGGACCCTATAAAATTCTGGAAAGGATTGGTTCATTAGCATACAAACTGGAACTGCCAGAGGAGATGAGAGCAATGCATAATGTTTTTCATGTGTCACAACTTAGAAGATGGGTACATGATAGAGAAGAAATTCTGGAAAAACCTACCCAAATTCAAATAAATCCTAACTTGGTTTATGAGAAAGAACCAGTGGGGATTTTAGCTAAAGAAGAAAAGAAATTAAGGAGTAAAACTTTGAAACTGGTAAAGATCCAGTGGAGTCTTGATCCTAATGATTGTACATGGGAGCTAGAAGACAAGATTAGGATAGATTATCCTAAGCTTTTTGCAGATTAAAGGTAATTTTAATTTTTTAGAAAATCTAATGTGTATGGTTGTCATGATTGAATTTGCTTGCTTATGCATATGTTTGATAGATTTTCAAAAAATAAGGTGATGCTTGTTATAAGTACTAGGAAAATTGTGAGGACACAATCCCTAAAAGGAGGGGTGAATGTAATACCCTAAAATTTTGTGAAAAATCATTTTGATAAAATGATTTAATTTTGAAACATTTAGATTTAAATATGGTGAAATTCTTGGGATTAAATAGTGTGCAAGGATATGTGTGCACGTGCACACTGGAAAATGGCACAGGGGAAAATCCAAGAATTTGTGGAAAAAAAAAGATAGAATTTTTTTATTTTAATAAGAAAGTAACATTCTTATTTGAAACATTGGAATTTAACTTAGGCCTAACCAAGTTAAATATGGGAGATATGTCTATACACATTTTTCTGTGAAGCATAAGGAATTAAATAAAGTAATAAAGAGGTAGAAAGATTTTATATGAATAAATAGGTAATTCTTACTTAGCATAGGGTTTTCTTTTACCAGATCGAACTCATTTAATTAGGATGTATGTGTATAATTTCTGAAAGGCAAGAGAGATCAAATAAATATATATATACACCCATGTGCATGTATATTTCCTGTGAGCAGAAAGTATTAAAAGAAACATCAAAATGACATGAAATGTAATACAAGTCAATATGCTTGTGTAGGTAAAAATAGAAAAGGAAATTTTCCAGAAAAGAATAAAAATATAAAATAAAAACCGAATCACACATTTAGCATGACTTGGGTAAGTAATTAAAGATAGCCATTTTTCTGAAAAAAGTAAAAGGAAAAGAAAAGAAAAGAAAAGGGGCACTAACTATAATAGACTAAAGTGGCCGGGGCATTAAGGACGAAAATGTGAAAATGCAAAATACATGAAGATGGTTAGGATAGAAATGGAATTTTGTTGTAACAAAACCCTAAGAGAAAACACTGGTATAAATAGGCAGTTTTGGCCAGGAAAACATTTTACCCAGAGTTGTTAAAATAAAAAATAAGAAAGAAAGGAAAATATTGAAAGGAAGAAGAAAACACACACATAAGGATTTTCTGAAACAAGAGAAGGAAGAACTTAGGTGAGTAACCTCACTGAGTTCATGGCATTAAGACCTGAGATGAGGCAGCCACTTTTTATATTGCCATTTACATATTGCTGGTTTTGATGTATATGATTTCATCAATGCTTTTTGGATGTTTTATTTTAAATCTGATATGATTTAATATGGATGTTTTTGGTGACCTTTGATTTGTTGAGACATTTGTCTTTGGATGTGTATCATACTGTTATATTTTTACTCAAAAATGTTAAAGTCCAGAATCTTAAAATTATATAGAGAATACTCTCAACTGTTATAGATCTATGGCATGGAAACTTTACCAAAGAAAAATGTTGGGAGCTGCATTATACTTGGTATAAGTGCTGAGGCTTGAGAGGAAAGATGTTAAGGGTGCAATAGAAATTTTCTAAGTGCTGAGCCCTTAATCAAATCAAAAAAAAGAAGCTCACAAGCTAAAATTATGATTGAACTAGATCATGAATCTGAATCAATCATAAAGGCATGCAGATCAATATAATAAGAACATGCCATGCCTCTTTTACAGTTGAAAATATTCTTATATTTTACTGAGATCAAGACATAATGTCCACATTTTTGGAAATAATTGTCTACTAAATTTCTGAGTAAATTATGCTAGAAAATTTATGGGTGTTACCATGTTTGCAGTGACAAGTTCACTTAGCTATCTGATGATAATATTTAAATCAATGCACTAGTAAATAAACTAGGGAAGGGAAGGCCAAGAAGGCTACTGGAATGCTTGTTATATTTGATGTATGCAAGTTGGCACATGGTTTGTTTAAGCCCTGAGATCTTTGTGCAATGATGTGAATTAGTTCATTGCAATGTGTCCCTATGATTCCTTGATGGCAGATGAGGCAAGAATTTAAACTGAATTTACACAACCTGTTCATGAAGAGATAGGAATATGAATATTTCTTAGTTTGGTTGGTATGGAACCATGATAGTTCCAGTGAATGCCCATGTTGTAAATAGATGATTATGTTTGCTTGATTATGAATGCAAGTATAGGAATGATAGATGGAGTTATCATACCCGAGGCACTTTATTTACACAATGATATAATAAGTAATTGAAAAAAAAATTCATTCAAATAACAAGTTATTACACTCCTAATTCTCTGTTGCTTAATATCATGAATATACTGATGTTGCTCATACCAGATCATGGATCTGACCCTTATTTTCTCATGGCATATGGTGGTGTCTCACTTTAAAATGAGGCAGCCACCAATGCTCTTTCAGGAAATGCAGGAGCTAAGTAGAAAGTGAAGTATGGCAAATGAAAAGGGATTGAATGAACATGCTAGCTAATTTTAATAAGAGTCTAATTTGATTTTATCTGCATGTATTCATGAGACAGTTGTGTTTGAACTTGATGTTTTGTAATGAACTTGCTATGTGTGATTGAACTGGTTGTTTATTTGTTGAATTATTGCTATGCATTAAGGTTAAAAAAAATTAAAAGAAATATCTGGGTTGAAAGCCAGAAAAATATGTTTAGGTATTAGATATGAAAGCCTGGAAAGAAAAAAATATATACGTATATGTATGTGAGTAAATGTTTTGCATAATTTATATTATGTGTTGGTCAATTCTTGAGACGTAGCAATGCACTAAGTTTTTAGAATAAAATCTGAATTTAACTAGAGGTAAACTTATAAAGATTTGAATCTTTTTACTATGAAACTTTGTAAATCAGTTTTAATACCACTTTTTGAATTGTCTTGAGAAAAGCAAACATTTTGCAAGGCTTAAGATATAATGCCATTGCCTTGAACAAGTGTCTGTTAGACACAAGACTTATGGGTCAACCAGCTTCAAGTGAGTGAGGTTTTGGTCGACCATATTTGATGGTGTTCTGAATGTAAAATACCTTTCAAAAACTTTAGATTATTTAGAAATTGTTTCACCACAAACAACTTTTAAAAGCTGTACCAGATATGCAATCTGGACAGGTCTGCACTATTGAAACCTGGAAACACACATTAATCTTTTAAATATTTTTAAGTTCAAATGCTTGTCACAGCAAATCTTATGTAAATACTCAACTTACAATGTGTTATACAGGCTAAGATTGAAATAAGTAAGTCATATAGATTGAATTAAAAATAAGAAAGTTTCCAGAAAATAAATAAGTGGAAAATGATAAGAGAATATATCATTTTCTGGTCTTAGCCAAATATCAATATATTTGAACTAAGAAAAAAATCCCAAATACTTTGACCAAATATGGACAGGAATTATTATCATATTATAAATATTCAAAAGAACAAGGTAATTAATTATATGCAGATTTCTTCAAATCCAAACTAATCCAAACCAAACAGCCTGCTCTTGTTTAACAAATGGAATTAAAAACATACTCTGATTTTAAACAAGAGGAACACATACATCTTCATATGTATGTGTATATCTTTAGGAATTAAACTGATATATTTATATTGGTGGAAAATATTGGATCCTGGATGAATTGTTTGAAAGAAAATGACTCTGAGAATATTAAATTATGGGGATGTAAAAAAAAAATTTAAGCATAATATTGAGGGTCATTTCACGTCCTTTTCCAAATCAATCCTAAATTTAATCTCCCTTCATGGTGGGTAATCGAAGACTTCTTTAAAATTGTCTAGAAAGTCTCGAACTACGGGTACAGATGAGAGCTCATCCTATGATAGGCTAAGAGAATATAAATAACTTAACTCGACTGAGTTTTGGGGTGTACATCGAAAATCTATCCCTCGTCCCCTACAACTCCTTAACCAAATAATCCTCCAATCACAATCTAAGATAGCCCCATAGTAAGATAACCAATCCATCCCTAGGATAAGTCCATGCCCCTCAAAACAATGAACATACACATCACATGTAAAGTCAACGCTATATATATCCACAACCGGGTCTTTACAAATTAAAGAAAGATGTGTTGACCTCCAATAGGATTTGACACAACTATTGAGTTGGTGACAACTTGAGTTTTTAGACTCATGGATTTGATTACATTTCTAGCTATGAATGAATGAGATGCTCCCGAGTCAAATAAGGTACAAATAGTATTTCCGGAGATAATAGTTGTACCTTCCAATACACCTTTTCCTTGATCTCTAAGAGGAGATCTACTTAACATAGGTACATCCTCAATGGTATAACCTTTCCCACTTTGTCCCTTCTTTACTAACTTTAGGTGCCGATTCTAGTAATGTCCCTCCTCGTGGCAGTGGTTGCATCTTCCCTTCAACTCCTCCTTCATCAAGTTCACCTTTCAATCCTAAGCAACATGTCCCTTTTTATGACATTTACGACATGTCACACCACTTTTCTTGATCTTTCCCTTGGCCTTCTTGTCCGCCCAAAATCCCCTTTTCTTAACTCCCCCTTAATTCTACGCATGTCCTACCTTCTCTTTCTCCTTAATATCAACAGTATAAGTATGCAACAAGGCCATTTCAACTATCATCCCATAAGTTGCACCTATAGGTACTTGGGTCAAAAGCAGCTCCCTAAGTGGAGAATTTAGGCCTTTAGCGAACTTCATAGCCTTCTTCATGAGAGTGTTAATCAGACTTAATCCAAACTTAGCTAATTCCATAAACTTATTGATATACTCCTTCAACATGGAGTCTCTTTTCCTTAGTTTATAAACCTATGTAATTGCAAAATTACTTTAGCTTTGGACATGAATCGCGACTCAAAGCGAGTTCTGAAATCAGACCAATTAATTCCTTCCTCAACATTCTCCTCAACTACTATGGTCCACCAGTCCAGCACCTCCTCTTTTAGATGCCATTCAGCCATCCTCCTCTTAATCCGGTCTTCCCATCCCAGCTCTCGAAATATGCGCTTACAATTGTCAGTCCAAGCCTTTGTCTCCATGAAATCTTCAGCCTCAGTATACACCCGTCCTCCCATATTTTGAAAGTCTTTGCATATTTTAGGGAAGATTATTGGTTGGGGTGCTGCTTCAGTGGGCGGACCAACTAGTGCCGTTGGTGCAACTTGTTGAGGAATGGAAACTTGCCCAACATGCCTTAGGTATTGCTTGAACCATTCTAGCATTCCTCGGATAGTGGGTATCTCTTGGGTAGAGGGCTTCCCAGCCTCTAAGCTGTTGTTCTTAGCTATAATATGCTATCTATGGGTTTGAGCTTTTAGTTGCAACTTCCAAAGATAGTATTATTTGTCAAAATAAAGATTTACCTAGTGTGTTTGCATATATTCATAAAAGTGTTTATATATAGCAACAACCTAATCTTCGATACCAAATGTAACAACCCTCCCCGAAATAGGCCTAATTTTCGACCCAATAAAAGCCCATCGAACCTTTGGCCCATTTAAAAGCTGGTTGTTGGTTGGTAAAATCGATACAATGAATAATATATAGAGAGCTATCTATCTATGCTTTTAGAATCTCATAGTGCAAGGAAATAAAACGTAATAACTAAAATAAGTACCCATTTCATAAAAGTCCAAATCTCAAAAATACAACATATCATCCCAAAATATCCATAATACAACATTTCAAAATAACATCAATATTTGGCCGTGAATTTTCGCTTGCTATTCTTTGTTTGTTTATTCCCTATATTAAAACTAAGATTAACATTTTTCTTAAACGTTAATTATCTCTTAACATGAAAAATATTTGTTACCCCATTTAATTTTAACGTTAACATTATTTAAATTTAAAATTTGAATTCGTTTGAATTATTTTAAATTTGAAAACTTTAAATGTTAGTGATTTTTCCGTTTGAACTCCAATTACGAAATTTTATACTTGGAAGTTGATCAGAAAATTGCCACGAATGCAACGATGTAACTTTCGTAACCAAATTCCGGCATTTACAAAATTTCTATTTTTAGCCTTATTTTAATTAATTATTTTTTTATAATTTTTACGAGGTGTTACACTACATGTGTTCACATACATATGTTTATGTTTATGATAACCAATCGGTGAATCTAACAAAGTATATGGAACCGTTTTGGTATCATTAGATCTATGATTGCACATATCTATGTATCAACTCTGAGAATTCACCCACTCTTATATCGCTCCTACTGAAGGGGTGCTTTTCCATTACTCGTTTGAGATACAATTCACTAGTACCATATGATTCACAATCATAAGTTAAAGAATTATTTCTTAATACTATGGCAAAGTTTTTAATTCTAAAATAACTATAGATTTTTTGATACTTCTGTATTTTCTAATGCATCACTTTTGTTATGGAAATAAATACCATCACTATATTTCAATCTTATAATGTATTTTCACAATATTCATATCAAAATAACACTATGCCTATTTATAGTCAATTGAAAACATTTATTATCTCATAAATAATATATGATATATTTACAAAAATAATTACTCGTAACTTGATGCGTCCACTAAGAAGTGTTATATCGAATGCTTCTACTATTTCCACCATTATTATAATAGCGTATGAAATATGAAGCTCCATTTAACCACTTATTATAGAATTTTAATTCACACACTATAACTAGTTTATAGTCAAGAGCTTGAGGTCAAATATCTTGACCTCGAAGAAATAACTTTCATAGAAAACAATTTTCTACATAAAAACACATTTGGAATAGAAATCACATTTCTCATTCCATATTAAGTACCATTTAGTATTTTATACCATTCTCGTTTCCATTGTCTCTTCATGAAGCAGAAGTGACCATTCACTCTCTGCATCCCAACTATACCTAAGTTATATCCACTCTCATGCATTCACTTTCCTTTCCTAATGGTTTAATCATTCAAATGGAAATATTTACTACAAGATCATAAAAAATTAGTTACAAAATTGTATTTGATCATCCTTAACATTTAAGGATATCAAATAAATTGTACCGTACGTAGATTGATCAAATAGACATTTTAGTAGTCGAATTCCTAAGTACATCTTATAGCTCTTAGTTTAGTGCTACATGTAATGTAACAAGATCATTATTGTAATCAATCATATTGAATATACAATCTCACATTATGGTTTACTTGCTTATTTCGAATAAACTAATTTCATTGAAGATTTAGACATAACGAATCATGATTGTTTACCATATAATTTATATATGATCGAATATGGATGAAATATCCATGTTCTTGTATGGCTTAAGAGTTCAAAACTTACAAAGGATAATATACAATCTCATACGAATAACCGGTTAAGGGACCGAGGCATAAATGTTTTATTAGTTGTATAAATTGACTTTTGCATGGGTCTTGAGGTGACAACATGCCAAAAGGTCTATTGGTAAATATATTTTATATTTATATGTCTATGTTAATTCAGTTTATTTGTATATTTTAACTGATAAACGTTTTATCAATTATATTAGTTGCATAAATTTATCGAAGTATATTATTTCGACCTGTATAGCATATTTTCTTACAATGTTAGAAATGATAAATGTCATAATTTCATTTCTCTAATAAGACTCCCACTAGATTTTTATACTTCTCGAAAGCCTAAGAGAAAGATAAAAGTCTTTCAACTTCTCTAATGAGTGTTAGTTATCACTTTCCTTGGGATTCAGACCTTGAACAAATCATAGGCCTACAACCAACTGGCAACCCTTTATCGATTGTATCAAACAACTCCTAATCATGGTCTTTGTCCTAATATCAATTTCGACCTTGAGTTTGGTCGACAAATTGAAAGATATTATTCACTTACACCCACCATTTCGCGATGACCTAAGTATAATATACATACCTTGAGTTTTAATGCATGTATGTATCTTACCTCGTCTAGCAATATATTGATCTTACTGCACATAACATCCCTGACTTGGGTTTTCTCAACAACTAATGAGTATGCAAGTAATCTATTAATATATAAGTGGGATAGGACAACTCTATATTATAGATCGATAATCTTTAATATATTTGGATTCATGTCGACTTAAGGAATAATGTATTTCTTATGAAATATCCTTATGATATAAGCGTCGGACACATCTGAAGCACAATATATGTACCATGCATATGTATTTATTCCAAAAGTCTATTTTGGGTTTGGATAACCCTATATCAATTGTATCACATATAACTCCTAATTGTGATCTTAGTCCTAATCTCAATCTTAACCTTGAATTTTCTCAGTACATCGAAAGAGATTATTCACTCGTACCTACTATTTCGCGACGGCATAAGTTTAACGCACATATTTTGAGTTTGCTTAACAAATACATGCATGTATCTTACCTCGTCTAGCAATATATTGATAGTACTCCACATAACCTCCATAGCTTGAGTTTTCCCAACAACTAAAGAGTATGCAAGTAATCTATTAATATATAAATGGTATAATGTGAGAAATGCGGATTACGGATCTTAAGGCTGGAATAACACTAGAGGGGGGGTGAATAGTGTTTTATGGATTTTTTAAATCTTTTTGAATTTTATTCAATTTAAACACCAAAAAATGAAATTCACAAACACAGATATAATCACAGAATCAGACACAGATGCAAATACTAAATAAAAGCAGCAAAGGAAAGAACACACCAGGATTTTATACTGGTTCGGAGTTACCCTACATCCAGTCCTGTACAATCGTACGGATTTCTTATCAAAATAATATCCCAGATTACACCCTCGGTTTCAAGGCTAGAGGTACACCCTCCTGTATTCGAGTCCAGGGCAAACTCTCTTGATTTAACCAGGCTACAAGATCACCTAATTGATTTCCGGGGCTACAATCACACCCAATTGATTTCAAGGCTCAACCGCACCTTTTACTCAACAGTTTGATTTATAAAAGATTCTATAACTCTGAATAGCACTGAGATCTTGTGGAGAGAGTGGCAGAGAATCAAACAAGAGAAAATCGGGTTTGATTCACTTGGTATTTTGGTAGAGTATAGTTTAGGTTTCTTTAGAATAAATGTGGAAAATGAAGATGAGTGAAAATAAATGAAATCTGGTAAAAATTCGTTTAGAACTTACTGGTATTTATAGTAGAGCAACAGCCATATCTATTCATGAAAGGATACGACGAATAGACACTTCTTTTGAAAATTAAAATTTGAAAATAACGGACACCATGTCGACATGGGGGGTTGAGGGATGTCGACATGCTTAAGGAAAAATTGATGTTTTGATTTTCTTATTAAAATTGGTTTCTATAATTTGTCAAAACAATTTCTAAACTTTGTAAATATATTTGAATATAGTTTAAACATATAAAAGAGTTTAGAAATTAATTTTTAATATATATAATCTTAATCTATAAAGTGATTTAAAATATGAGTATATAAATATTTTAAAGCTAAATATTTAAAATAAGAGATGGTTTAAAAACAAGGACAATTTTGAAATCAAAATATTAAAAATGATAAAAATAGTTTTGAGGCTAAAATATTTCAAACAAGAGAGATGTCTTTTTGAAAAGAAAGTTTTGAAAACATTTTTAAAAAAACAAGAGATATATTTTAAAAAAACATTTTTATAAATTAGTGGATATCAAAATAGGGCCACTATATGTTCCACTAGATATTGTCGTGGGTTCCATCCTACTAGGGTTCCATCCCTTTAACAGGCTCGAAGTGGATTCCATTCCATGAATAAATTTCGAATAAAGATGTAAGTGATTTCAAGAAGTTTTAACATAATTCTAGACTAACTACATTTTCTTGTACTGTTTGAAATCTTGAACTCTTGATAACTTGATTTCTTGATACTCATGAGTCTTCAATCTTGATATCTTCGATCTTTAAATTCATCAGTCTTGTATCTCTATATTGTACAGTCTTCATTCTTGGTACCTGCATGCTTATATTCTGCATATACATATGTATCTAAACCATAACGTTAGTATTTATATTTTATAACAAGTCCTAAGGTTGTTTTCATCAAAACCATCATCTCAAGGACTAACATATAAGACAACCCTATATTAGAGATTCATAATCTTTAATATATTTTGAGTTATACCGTCTTAACGAATAATGTATTTCTTATGATATACCCTCACGATTCAAGTGTTGGCCACATCTGAAATCACGGTATATGTACCATATGCATGTATTTACTCCAAAATCAATTTTGGGTTTATTTTAGTTCCACTTAAGATGATACATTCATATTATATAAGTTTAATTCATTTCTAGCTGATTATAATTTAACTAACTTATATAATATTCTTATGTATATTATTAATTATATCATATTTAATTAATTTTAATTATAATTAATTTAATTGATAAGTTAATTAAATTATTTTAAGATTCAAAATTTGATTTTATTCCTCCTAAACAATTTAAGATGCATGTAAACTATAACATTTATAGTTATATATACCTATAACATTATATAATCTTATTAATTGACCTTTAATTAATATATTTATCAAATAAATATTCATTTAAATTAAACATTTTTTAATTAAATATTGTTAATAAATTCAAAATTTTAATTTATTATTACCTTAAATAATTTAAGATAAATATATAAATACATATATCATTATATATGTTTTATTTTAATTTTTAATTAATTATTTTTTTAATTAATCCAATTAGTTAGTAAAATTTTCAAAATTATTAAATTTATTTTCAAAACAATTTTGTAATTATTTTATACCTTTTATAAAATTCCATTTTATATTTTAAATTTAACTTTAAAATTAAAAATATATTTTATATAAACCGAATTTTGAAAATTAGCCCAAGGCCCAAAATCAATTGAGCCTTTATACCAGGCATAATCTTTGGGCTTACATCGTCCTTCAGGCCAGGTTAGTAATGAGCATATCAAATACACACAAATGTGTATAGTGCAAGTGCAACATATAAACAATGTACATGATCAATTTGTACGTTTATAGGTTCCGAGATTTAAACCACAATCGGTACATTCACCCTTTATATATGCCTATACCTTTGTCGCCATAGTTTTATTTTGAAATCATATAAAATAATACACACACACACATAGTTTACTTATATATATACACATGTATGTATGTTATAAAATTACTTTAACTAATTGACAATAGTTTACTTATATTTATAGCATGATAATTAATGAGTTTAAGTAGGTATATAAAGGGAGGAAAAGGTAAAGGTTTTTTCTCCTTCCTTTACTTATTCTTTTGTTTGCATTTTCAAATCTCATTTGAACATTCAAACCCTTATACATATTAAAATTAATTATAACCAATTTTATATATTTTGAAATTTAAAATTAACATTTTGAAATCCAACTTTTCCTTTAGAAGAATTCAAAATTGGATTTATGTTTTAGACAAAATCTATTTTAGAATTTGAATTAGGACATTAGTAAAATAAATTGTTTAAACTTTATACAAGTTGTTAAAATTTAATTTTTAACCTTTGTGACCATTGTTTTAAAAAAATAGCTTTAAGACAAATTCAGTTGGTATTTAATGTTGCTTCCATAAATCTATTTTAAAATTTGAATCAGAATGGTTATTTAAAGAAATTATTTAAACTTTGTATTACTTGTTAAAATTTAGCATTTAACTTATAAACTTCATAACCATTGTTTTAAACGATTGCCATTAAAACAAATTCAATTGGAATTACAATGATTTTTCATAGATCCATTTTAAAATTTGAATTAAAACATTTGTTACATAACATGTTAATAAATTAAAACTTTTAACCTTTACCTTTACCTTTACAACCTTGTTTCAAATGAATGCTTTTAAAATAATTTTAATTGGAAAAAATGTTTTCATGTTTCCTTTTTTCTTTTATTAAATTTGAATAATTTGAATGTTCGAATTAAATTAGATAACACATGCATATATAAATTTGTTATAACATATATACGTTCTAATCTACATTATCAAATGATGTATACATTGGTGATAATGAAATTGATATATTACCTAAAGAGGTAGCCTATGATATGCACGTTGAATGAAGATTTCTCCTCAAATCCCTAAGATCCACACTCAATCCTTACAAGAGATAGATGAACCACTTAATTTTATTTTATATGATGTTTTTTTCTTCTGATTTGGAGTTGTTTTTGGCTTGGAAGGGAAGATGATAATTTCGGCCATGCTTGGAAATGGAGGCGAAAGATGAATGAAGGACATAACGATGAAAAAAAAATTAGTGGATTTGTTTTTGTAGAAATAATGGGAGCTTTTTAATTCTTTTAATTAAAACTTCCCTAAATAATTTCCGTGGAAATTAGCCACAAGGGCCTCTTTAGCAAGTGTAATTAGTTTCTAGGACACACAACTGAAATAATTACTTTTAAGGACAAAATGCAAAATAATTAGTTTCTAAGGTCTAAAAACCTATGAAATTTTGTCCTTGAAAGTAATTGGACTGCTGACTTTGTCCTTCAAAGTAATTATTCTGCTGACTTTGGCCTTGAAATTAATTTCTTTGGATGTATGTCCTAGAAACTAATTGGACTGCAAAGTTTGTCTTTCTAATGAAATGCCCCATAATTTCCTTAATTTTCTCTCATTCTCTCCACCCTTGTCATTTCTCTTGAATAGCCAGCCATAATTTTATGGGTTGCAGAATTATGGTCCTTAAGGCTAATTAAAATTATAAGGGGGATGAATAGTGTTTTCTAATTTTTATGAATATTTTTAAAATTCTTTCAAGATTATTATTATTAACCAATGCAGAGTTAACAATCACATATGCAAACATAGATAAGTATAAACGCGGTAAAGTAAAAAGTAAAGAATTAGAGAGGTCACACCAGGATTTGTATACTGGTTCGGAGTTACCCTACGTCTGGTCATGTACAATTGCTTGTACAAATTTCTTTTCAAATGCCAAACTTTAAACATGTAGAAGGCAAACCAAATTACAATCTCATTTCAAGGCTACGAAACACACCCTTCTTTGGTTACAATGAATCCTAAAGCCTCTTGGACATCATTTTAATCTTTGATTGAGAGAGAGATGATTGAAATCAGAGAGTAAATAGTAGAGAATCAATACAATGAAGACTAAATTGATTCTGGTTGAATTTGAGAAGATTTGAATATGTGGAAAATAGGCACAAGGACAAACTTTAAAAAAAATTAGGCTGAAGGACAACTTCATTTTTGGGTTGAAGGACAAACTTTGAAAAAAATTAGGTTGAAGGACAATGCTAATTATAAGTAGCATTATATTCAGTTTTTACACTATACAAAATGCTAGTTGTAACTATCATTATATTTAGTTTTACACTATAAAAAATGCTAGTTATAACTAACATTGTCCTTCGGCCTAATTTTTTTCTAGAGCTTGTCCTTCGTTCCAAAAATGAAACTTGATGTCCTTCGGCCTAATTTTTTATCTAAGTTTGTCCTTCTCCCTAATTCCCTCAATTGAATATATTTTTCACTAGAAATTTTGGCAGAGTAAGAGGAGAGAAAATAATAATAATATAGTTGTTAAAAATTCTTTTGAAACCCCACCATATATAGAGAATAATCATACATGTCCATTCGTGAAGAGTTACGACGAATAGACACTTCATTTCAAATTTTGAATTTTAAAATTGCAGCATGTATGTCGACATATCATCTGCCTATATGTCGACATAGGCTAGTACAATTTGACAACTTATTTATTTTAAAATATTTTGAAAATCCTATACTATTGAAAATAATTTGATACTTTGTAAAATAGTTTAACATAGTTTATAAACATTTTAACTTTTGAAAAACTTTTATAAAATATTTTAAAAATATTTTGTTTTAAAGATAAAGGATTAGAAAATGAGAAATGGAGATCAAAGATTGCTTCCAGGGACTTTAACAATATTTTATTACTCTACAAACTTTACTATAGTCTTGAGATCTTCATATCTTGATCATTATACTCATGAGTCTTCATGTCCACTCTTTAAGTCTTTATACCGTACAGTCTTCGATTCCACACTATATACTATATAACTTGACAAAACATTAGTATCCATATTTTATATGAATGTATTATTATTATCAAGGTTGTTATCATCAAAATCAATAACTGAGGTATTAACAATCTCTCCCCTTTTGATGATAAAAACCATTAATATCCAGTATATATAAAATATGATATAGCCCGTTGAGTTAGATTACTTCCCCCGAATATATGTATATGTATATTTTATATTTTTCTACCCTTTTCTCAACAACAGAAATGGGTGAAAAACCAAAAATTTACCCTACGCAGATGCTTAGAAAATATATATTCAAAATCAATAATCCAAGTTAAATTGATATGATGATGACATATGATGAGTATATAGTAAATATTGCAGTATTTTATACTAAATATGATAATGAAGACTTATAAGTTAAATTTTATTTCAAACTAAAGAAATTCAAGTCATACATAGAAGCCAATCCAACTCCATAAAATATCAAAACAATCCAATCATTCAAACCAAATCAATCAAATCAAATAATTCAAATAATCCGAACTAAATCCTAGGAGTACATATCACATCCAAACCTAATAACTAGACGTTTCATGGAAAACGTTGGACCCAAAGATTGGATCTGCTTTGATGGTATCCCAATCTTCATTATCCTTGTTAATAGTGCGCTCTGGGTTATTGGTTGGTTCATCTTTGATTAAGGAAGAAATCATCCATCATATGACATCAAAATGCTTTTCTTATTCCTTGATCATCTGCATTTGACTCAATTCTAAATGCCTTTGATTTCGTAGGATAAAGGAGAGAACGTCTTTGAAAGATTGAAGAGTTTATTCAAGATTTTCACATAATTTTTGATATGGAGAAGACATTTTTGTGAAAATATGTTTGAGAATGAAAAGAGAGTATAGAATAAAATGATGAGTGAGTTTTCCAGAAGAAATAAGCTTAAATAGGAGTAGAAAGTCATTTGAAATGAATGGATGGTTGGAAGTTATTTATATTTTGAAATTTAAAAAAATTGCTTTCTTCCCATTATATGTTAACATATAGGTAGCGTGTATGTCGACATACATACATAAATTTTCAAAAAAAGAATATTTTCTATCATTTTTGTTTTTATCTTATATCGTTATATATTTATAACTTCCAAAGTCTAATAAACAATATAAGATAGCGAGAAATATATTTCATTACTTAGAACTTGAAAGGATACATGGATTTCAACGATTAATAAAAGCAAATACATAAACAAGACATGAACTTAAACCAAAAACACACAATACAAAGCTAAATACCATGAGCAAACAATTAGATACGTTTTAGAAGGATGTAGATGATGATGATGAAGAGCCACCAAGCTTGTGAATGACCTTTCCAAAGAATTTGTCCATTTTGTTGGAAAGAGAGGTGAAATTTTTACTAAAAGAATGCTTAAGCTCCTTCTAGTTTTTAACAAGCTTCTCTTGGTTTCTTAGTATCTTCTTGCTAGAGGGGTGGGATGGTTTGTTAAAACCCTCTAAGGAAGTTTCCATTTCTTCCTCCACTTCTTCTTCTTCTTCCACTTCCATTTCATCCCTTTCTTCTTCTTCCTCTTCTTGTTGAATTTCTTGTTCTTCTACCTATGCCAACCTTAGCTTCTTTTCGAGAAGAGTCTCATATGGTTCGAAAATGGTGGAATGTGCATAAGAGAGATATTGGCTTTGTCGAAAACTTTTCAAGGAATGGATTTTTCTCTCCTCAAATCCACACCAAAATATAAGAAAATTCTAGTAAGATACATATATATATATATATATATATATATATATATGGAAGAGTGTGTTCTCATGTCTAGAAATGTTCTTTTAAACAAAGTCATCTAATATGACCTGTGCCCAATTTATATTGTAGCAACCATAAATAACAAAAGAAGATTTGAAAACTTTTTGAGTAGGGTTATTATAACTACCCATCCTCGAAATAATACTTTGTTGTAAAATAAGACTCATAAGTCTTGATTTTGGTCAAAGATTCTTGTGTTTAAATTCAAAATATTCATCACTTTCGAAAATATCATGAAGAAATTTATAATTTTGTATATCAATTTTAAAAGTGGATAGGTCAATTCCACTAGATTTACAACCAAGAATATGACACAAAAGTTCATAATTTAAAATGATTCGAGTACCGTTAACACTACTTTGAACTTGACCTTCTTCTCCTTGATAAAATTTTTCATTTAAATTCACATAAAACATTTTGACCATAACGGGGTAACAAAATCATTTTGAGAAGATTCAATTAAACCAAGAATTTCAGTTTCAAAACAAAGGTCAAGGGCAGCTTTCTCTTTCTTAGGGAGCCTAATGGTTTTTGGATTTTGCTAGAGGAAGCCATTATTGAAAGTTTGAGGAGATAAGAGAGTGAAATGATATTTAAAATTTGAAATAAAGTGAGTGAAATGATAGGATGGAGATGGAGTAAATAAGTAGAGAATCAAATGACATATTCTCAGGTCAAAAAGGCATATTTTCAGAACACATGAGTAAGTGCAAAGTGGAGAGAAGTTCAAAATTTGAATTTGAAATGAAATTTCAAATTTTATTTTTCTGGTGCATATGTCGTCATATAAACAGGACAAATGTCGACATATAACCCTTAATTTTCAAAACTAAAAATTGGATAAAATATTCCTATATACTTATATATCTATATATATTTCTAATTATCCTAATGTTATTATTAATTTATAGATTTTCCTATCAATCAAAAGCAACCAAAAAAATAAAATTAAAACTTAAAGCATACCGATTTTTACCGCTTTTTGTTGATAAGTATTGACTAGTCTGTTATTGTCGTGAAACACATATTCACATTTTAAGTTTATGTTCATTCTCGTTGGAAGAAGTGTTTGAATCATCCAAAGTTGCTGTATAAGCTTATTTCTTTTTCTGGATGAACCATTTGCCGGTGAGATCTTTGATTTATTAGGATGCGGTAAGTCTCTCTATAAATGACCGGGTTCATCACAGTTGAAGCATCTAGTCGCAGTTCCAGATGTTGTGTTTTAGGTTTTCGAAAATTGTTCATCTTTCTATACTTCATGAATTTTCTGATCATGGAAGCAATTTCTTCATCATTATCATCGTTAGAATCCTGATCGTCATTTATTTTATTGATAGCGATGGATTTCTTTTATGTTGCCTTGCTTTCCCTTCTACCGTGATTTGTGTTTCATAGGACATTAAATTGCATAATAACTCTTTAATTTTAAGAGTACTAATATCATTAGCCTCTTCAATTGCAAGTGTCCTTTGATCTCATTCTAAAGAGAGTGAATTGAGGATTTTTTTAACTTGGTCCTCTTTAGAAAAGTTTTTACCGAATACAATTAATGAATGCACTATATCTTGAAATCTACAGATGTCAACAATGGATTCATTTGGACTCATTTTAAACAATTGAAACTGATTAATTAACATGGAAATTTTTAGTCTATTTCACTTTACTGATGCCCTCATGTGTAACTTGTAGTGTCCTCCAAATTTTATATGCAGACTTATAAATATACACTCTATTAGATTCATTTTGTCTAGTGAACAAAATAGAATCTTTATGGCTTTAGAATTATTCTGTGCAAGCTCTTTTTGATCAGCAGTCCATTGTGCAAAATTAGTTTGTGGTTTAGTGTACTCATTTTTTGTAACATTCCAAATATCTAAACCATTAGATTGTAAATAGATCTTCATTCTACTTGACCAATAAGTTTAATTACTGCCACTAAAAAGTAGGGGTCTAGCAGTAGATAGTCCTTCGGCAAAAGTGTTAATAAATGTACTAATAGTGTTATTAACCATTCAAACTTTTCAAAAGCCAAATTACAAGTTTTTGAAAACCTAGTGCTCTGATACTAAATGTGGGTTGCGGAAGTATAGATCTAAAGGCTAATTAAACACTAGAGGTGGGTGAATAGTGTTTTTAATTTTTATGAATCTTTTTAAATTTGTTTCAAGATTATTATTAACCAATAAAGAATCAACAATCATAGATGAAAACATAGAAAACTATAAATGCAATAAAGTAAAAGGTAAAGAATTAGAGAGATCACACCAAGATTTTTATACTAGTTCGGTGTTACCCTACGTCCAGTCCTGTAAAATTGTTTGTATAGATTTCTTTTTGAATGCCAATCTTTAAACAGGTAGAAAGCAAACCCAATTATAATCTCGATTTTGAGGCTACGAGACACACCCTCCTGATTTTTCGGGCTTAGGGTACACACCCACTTAGTTTGGATGGGCTACAAGCACACCCACTTAGATTTTCGGGCTACCCAGCACAACCAATTGATTTGAATGTGATACAATCACACCCAAGCAAATAGAACTAGAGTTTGATGGTTTTTCCAAAGATAATTTCTTGATCTTTGGTTACAATGAATCCTATAGCCTCTTGGATAACACTTTGATCTTTGATTGAGAGAGAGATGATTGAAATTAGAGAGTAAATAGTAGAGAATCAATACAATGAAGATTGAATTATTTTTGGTTGAATTTGAGAAGATTTGAATATATTTTTCACTAGAAATTTTGAAAAGGTAAGAGGAGAGAAGATAATAAGAAAGTAGTTGTTAAAAATTCATTTAAAAACCACCTATGTATAGAGAATAAACAAACATATCCATTCGTGAAGAGTCACAAAGAATATACACTTCATTTCAAAATTTGAATTTCAAAATTGCGGCACGTATGTCAACATACCATCTGTGTCACGATCGAGATTTTCGACGCTCGAAAATCGACATCAATACGTCCACTGTATTACATGCCGAACAATCGAATGCTGGAAATACCAGATCGTTAGGGAGAAGAAGAGAGAGGTAGAAGAAGAAAATAAACACAGAATCTCACAATCGTAAGGGAACAATTTATAATAGATAACATCTGGTCTTTATATAAAAAGATCTATAACTATTTTATACATTACATCATCAGAGTACAACACAAATCAATAGCACTTATATATAGCATACCATACACAACGGAATAAAATCAAAATACATCTTCGCCATCCAGCTCGCCTCCTGAGCTCCCTTGCATCCTAACCTGTATCTGTAATACTCGGTCTGACCCGAGCATTATAATAAAATAACACCCAAGTCAGTCTGGAAACCAGCGTGAGAAAACACACTCAAATTGAATTATTAAAGTTTCCAAAATCCTTTGAAAATCAAAGGTATCTCGTAAGACCACACTACAAATAAACACGACGGGTTTTTTCCTTACGATAACCAAAACATTTCATATCAAATCCTCTGATATTATAATAATGTCTAAGTACAAATACTTATTCAAATAGCTGAAATGCTTGCATCTCACGATTCAGCATAGTTGGGCACAATCAAAGCCGTATGGCGCTTATTGAAGAATGGATTTCATACGAATGACTAGGCACTGGGGTACCACTCGTCACAGTACATTTCTAGAAACACTGTACCGAGGACCATGCCGGGATCCCTTGCTACACAAGACCAGACTATCCCTAACCTGGATTGACCGAATATGCTATCACCCCAGGTGTTCCCACCCTCTTTCGAGCTCCTTCCATATACCGTAGTAATAAATAATATCCGAGGTTATTTAGAAAGGTGATAAGCATACCCTACTTGGGTGCGACCCACTTAGCCTTGTTGTATCCCCCCTGATTTACAGTCAATCTCGGTTGATGAGGCTAGAGGCTACGCTTACCTTTTTAAGGAATTTTCACTTAGAATGCTCATTGTCCTCCAATGACAATGTTCTGATAGCATTCATCCATACAAGTCCGTTCTGGGTCCGAACGGAACCGAAGGCATTATTCCTCCTACATCCATTTTGGAATCACCCTCAGGATTAGTAGCGATTAGCCCTTGCACTTCACTACTGCATCTTCGACTCCATGCTCTGGTTTTCACATCGAAAAGGTACTCGTCGGATCGAAGTTGTTTTCGGATAACAAATCTGATCTCGGTCTCTTCGAAACAACGTTCGATATTTCTAGTAAACTCAACCCCGGTTCTTTAGGAAATACACAGACGAAAATAAGATCGGAGATCACCTCCTAACCGTTATGGACGGATTTCCTTATAAACGTCCTAGAAGAACAAAACGAGTTTATACGTATAGTATAGCACCTCGAACGGTAAGTGTACCATATAATCCTCGTGCTTCTTCTAGATATTTCCAAAGTTATATTTAGGTCCAGATTTGATAGTCGGTTATTTAACTATCAAATAAACAATCAATTCAACCAAACACTTCATTTCATTGAAAAACACCAAGTCTTATTTAATTTAAATTTTTAATAAATTAAATCTCTTTATCAAAGGTCATGTACTTATCTTATCGAATTCAGTATATTCACAAATTATCCTTTTCAAAAATAATTGAAACCCTTTTTATAATAAAAGTGGAAAGTACCACTGTGGTATCAAACTAAGGATTCACAGTTCAATGGTTACGTCTCTATCCCAGAGACACTTTAGACAAAACTACTTTTTAAATAAAAGCTATTATAAAAAATATAAATATTTAATAATTCTTCTTTAAAGTAATAATGTTGATTAAACCTTTAATAATAATTAACTACTATAACTAACTTAATTTATAAATACTTTTAACCATTTTTGAACAACTAAATAATAAATTTTTTGAAACATTGTTATAAACACTTTTAAAATTTCAAATTAATACTTTGAAATCTTTCCTTTTTAAAATAACTTAACTTCTTAGAAATACATTTTCAACTTCAATATAACCAGTCTAATCATTTATAAATCCCTCTCAATTTATCTCCAGTTTAATTTACGTTCCAATCCCGTAAATTTCCTTCCTCACATTTCTAAAAATAAAACTACTATTTATTTTTAAAATGATTTACCCATCTCCTTATAAATTCCCATCGTGAATTTATAATTTCAAATTATCCACTAATAATTTACTTCACTTTATATTATAAACTTCATTTCTAATTTCCATAATCTCATTTCCCATTTCATCACTGTTTCACAACACTTAATCGATTTTTCATCGATTTTCAAATTAAATTCCATTTGTAAATTAATTCCTTAGTTAATCCAATTTTATCCCAAAACCCACTAATTTCATATTCGCTTCCTTTTTATGATTTAAAATCTTATTTAAATCTGGAACATCAATTTCATATTTTATTTCCAAAATTCCCCTTTTATTTTTCCCAAACTATTTAAATCTTAAACTTAAAAATACATTCTTTTATACTTAAAACAATATCGCTTAAGTCCTTATTTTTAAAAACCCTTTTATTCACATTTATTAAAAAATATCTATTTTTCCATATTCCGGGATTGTTAAATAGGATTTTAAAATCAAACTATTTATTTTCTTCCAAATTCATCACTTTTTAATTTATCCAACTTTACTATAAATTTTTTACTTTAACATTCCTTTTTTATTTTCCTCTAAAAATTCAATATTCATATTTTTGATATTTTAAAATTCCAAGAATCTATCCAACAATACCATAACATCCAATAAATTGAATTTCCAATATAACCTATCACAGATTATTCAAATAAATTAATTTCAACATTTTTGAGGAATCCAGTTGGATCCCTCCAACCTGTTTCCTTACGTCCATAGATGTTAGCACAATATAAAAAATACCTATCCCACTTCGAGGGGGATATCGCGGTATATAGGGTCATCCGCTATTATGCGGGGCACATAGGGTCTCATTCACTATAAATATGTGGGAATATCAATCAATCCAATATATATATATATACACTACTATATACAATAACACATCCAACTGATAAAAATATATCAATTCAAACCAATCAATCAATCATTAATTTAATTGTTTAAATTTAATCATGGAAATCCAAAGTTGAGTGAGATTAACTCACCTTTATTTTTGAATTTGCCGATCGATCCAACTTTTGACTCTATTGCACATTCCGTTCGATTTTAACCTTGTATAAGAAAATTTGAAGTATATAAGTTATCGATTTCAGTTTCAATTATAATTAAATTTACTAATGACACTTAACTAGTAAATCATCTTATTTTAAATTAATTACTTATAAATGAAATTAATTAATCCTTAAATGATTTATTTATACTTAACTCAGTTTAATGTAAAAGAATTTAAAACAAAATCCTTACCTTTAACTTATAGTATCCAAGCCAGTGCACGCCTACAAAACAAGGTGATGTCCGCAGCATCAAATCCCAATCTCACAGCACAAGACATGACGCGGCACCCTATATTCTCCGACATAAGACACTACCTGCCGAAGCCTCCGTAGCTCTTACATCGATCAAGCAAACCCCCTAGTCTTCATGCGTGCAGAGTCGAGTTCGACCTCAACCCCATCTCCAGAACGACAGTCCAGATCCAAACGACAAACTCCTACCTCCCTAGTCGCGGCACAACCCATCAGCTTGCGAGTCCAATCACCATCGCGTCACGTCCCGACTATGCCGCTCCACTTGAATCACCGCCCTATTTACGTCGCTACCTTTCGTTCGCGAGCTCTGGCTTCCTGAGCGAGCACGAATTCAAAAGTCGACCGCCACGAAAGACAGGTTCCACAACACGTTGAGAAGTAGAACGGGCCTGGAATTGGCCCAATCTGACTGCCTATCTTCTAGCTGCTCCGCCGTAGCTTCCGGTATGGCAAGGGAAGGTCAGTTCATGCGGCGGCGGTTGTTGGCGATTGGAAGGAGCGGGAGGAAGTCAAGGTGGATTGGGCTTACTCCTATAGCTGCCATATTTGATTTTTGGGGATTTAGATTCTGAATTGGAATTTCGTTTGGAGGTTTGAACTGGAGTGTGCATAGAAGAGACGACCCGTATATTTTTTTTAATCTTTTATTTATATTTCTATTAACTGTTGCATGCAAATTTAAAATGGGGATGGTGGGAGATAGGATGTGATGTTGGCATGCACAAGGAAGGCTATAATGATTTGAAAAAGCAAAAAGCTGATGTGAAGGAATATCAGCTAAGGTTGACTAGAATATATATATATATATATATATATATATATATATATATATATATATATATATTAATTAATTAAATTCAAATTGTCTCGATTTACACAACATAAAATTTCGAACCCTTATCGAGGCATGCCGCTAGGCGTTTATAATATTATACCTCTATTCCGAACCCAATGGAAAATGTCTCAAATCCTAATTAGATCGTATGGAGAAAATAGCTTTTTGGACCCAATCATTATATTGAATTATCGATATAAATTTCAGCGCGTTTATATACCGTATGACCAAACGATAACTCCAAATGCTCCAAAATTTGAAATCTGATAATAATACACTATTACGTATCCAATGGAACTGGTTTCGTCAAAATTCGAGACTGTGCCTCGGAAGGCTATTTTTTAAAGTGAATATTAGGCTCAGGTCCCTAGTAAGTTTCAAAATACACAAAAACCCCAGTAAAAAAAAGTGTGTAAATTAGGTCCCTAGAATTAAGTTACTAAGTAATTGCATAAGTTATGCAATTTTTTTGGTGAATAATTGCGGAATTTTCCACAACTTTTTGAAAAAATTGCGTAAAATTCCGCAATTTTTTGGGTGAATAATTGCGGAATTTTCCACAATTTTTTGAAAAAATTGCGTAAATTTCCGCAATTTTTTGGATGAATAATTGCGGAATTTTCCGCAATTTTTTGATATAATTGCATAAATGTCTGCAATTATTCACTGAATAATTGCATAAGTGTATGTCATTATTCAGTAACTTAATTCTAGGGACCTAATTTACAAACTTTATTTTACTGGGGTTTTTGTGTATTTACTGGGGTTTTACTGGGGTTTGCTTGATCGATGTAAGAGCTACAGAGGCTTCGGCAGGTAGTGTCTTATTTAATTTAAATTTTAAATAAATTAAATCTCTTTATCAAAGGTCATGTACTTATCTTATCGAATTCAGTATATTCACAAATTATCCTTTTCAAAAATATTTGAAACCCTTTTTAAAATAAAAGTGGAAAGCACCACTGTGGTATCAAACCATGGATTCACAGTTCAATGGTTACGTCTCTATCGCACTGTGGTATAACTAACTTAATTTATAAATACTTTTAACAATTTTTGAACAACTAATAATAAATTTTCTGAAACATTCTTATAAACACTTTTAAATTTTCAAATTAATATTTTGAAATCTTTCCTTTTTAAAATAACTTAACTTCTCAGAAAAATACATTTTCAACTTCAATATAGCCAGTCTAATCATTTTTAAATCCCTCTCGATTTATCTCCAGTTTAATTTACGTTCCAATCCCATAAATTTCCTTCCTCACATTTCTAAAAATAAAACTACTATTTATTTTTAAAACAATTTACCCATCTCCTTATAAATTCCCACCGTGAATTTATAATTTCAAATTATCCACTGATAATTTACTTCACTTTATATTATAAACTTCGTTTCTAATTTCCATAATCTCATTTCCCGTTTCATCACTGTTTCATAACACTTAATCGATTTTTCATCTTAAATTCCATTTGTAAATTAATTTCTTAGTTAATCCAAATTTATCCCAAAACCCACTAATTTCATATTCCCTTTCTTTTTATGATTTAAAATCTTATTTAAATCTGGAACATCAATTTCATATTTTATTTCCAAAATTCCCCTTTTATTTTTCCCAAACTATTTAAATCTTAAACTTAAAAATACATTCTTTTATACTTAAAACAATATCGCTTAAGTCCTTACTTTTAGAAACCCTTTTATTCACATTTATTCAAAAATCTTTATTTTTCCATATTCCGGGATTGTTAAACAAGATTTTAAAATCAAACTATTTATTTTCTTCCAAATTCATCACTTTTTAATTTATCCAACTTTACTATAAATATTTTACTTTAACATTTTTTTATATTTTCCTCTAAAAATTCAATATTCATATTTTTGATATTTTAAAATTCTAAGAATCTATCCAAAAATACCATAACATCCAATAAATTGAATTTCCAATATAACCTATCACAGATTATTCAAATAAATCATATAACTAAATATGGAAATAATTTCAAGATTTTTGAGGAGTCCAGTTGGATCCCTCCAACCTATTTCCCTATGTCCACAGATGTTAGCAAAATATAAAAATATCAATCCCACTTCAAGGGGGATATCGCGGTATATAGGGTCATCCTCTATTATGCGGGGCGTATAGGGTCTCATTCGCTATAAATATATATACTACTATATACAATAACACATCCTACTGATAAAAATATATCAATTCCAACCAATCAATCAATCATTAATTTAACTATTTAAATTTAATCATGGAAATCCAAAGTTGAGTGAGATTAACTCACCTTTATTTTTGAATTTGCCGATCGATCCAACTTTTGACTCTGTTGCACATTCCGTTCGATTTTAACCTCGTATAAGAAAATTTGAAGTATATAAGTTATCGATTTCAGTTTCAATTATAATTAAATTTACTAATGACACTTAAATAGTAAATTATCTTATTTTAAATTAATTACTTATAAATTAAATTAATTAATCCTTAAATGATTTTTTTATACTTAACTCAGTTTAATGTAAAAGAATTTAAAACTAAATCGTTACCTTCAACTTACAGTATCCAAGCCAGTGCACGCCTACAGAACAAGGTGATGTCTGCGGCATCAAATCCCAATCTCACAGCACAAGACACGACGTGGCACCCTATATTCTACGACATAAGACACGACCTGTCGAAGCCTCTGTAGCTCTTACATCGATCAAGCAAACCCCCTAGTGTTCACGCGTGCAGAGTAGAGTTCGACCTCAACCCCATCTCCAGAACGACAGTCCAGACCCTAACGACGAACTCCTACCTCCCCATTTGTGGCACAACCCGTCAGCTCGCAAGTCCAATCACCATCATGTCACGTCCCGACTATGCCGCTCCACTTGAATCGCCACTCCATTGACGTCGCTACCCTTCGTTCGCGAGCTCCGGCTTCCTGAGTGAGCACGAATTCAAAAGTTGACCACCATGAAAGACAGGTTCCACAGCACGTCGAGAAGCAGAACGGGCCTAGAATTGGCCTAATCCGACTGCCTATCTTCCAACTGCTCTGCCGTAGCTTCACGTACGGGAAGGGAAGGTTGGTTCATGCGGCGGTGGTTGTTGGTGATTGGGAGGAGCGGGAGGAAGTCAAGGTGGATTGGGCTTACTCCTATAGCTGCCATATTTGATTTTTGGGGATTTAGATTTTGAATTGGAATTTCTTTTGGAGGTTTGAACTGGAGTGTGCATAGAAGAGACGACCTGTATATGTTTTGTTTTATCTTTTATTTATTTTTCTCTTAACTGTTGCGTGCAAATTTAAAATGGGGATGGAGGGAGACATGATGTGATGTTGGCGTGCACAAGGAAGGCTACAGTGATTTGAAAAAGCAAAAAGCTGATGTAAAGGAATATCAGTTGAAGGTTGACTAGAATATATAAATATATATATTAATTAAATTCAAATTATCTCAATTTACACAACATAAAATTTCAAACCCCTATCGAGGCGTGCCGCTAGGTGTTTATAATGTTATACCCCTATCTCGAACGCAATGGAAAAGGTCTCGAGTCCTAATTCGATCGTTTGGAGAAGGTAGCTTTTTGGACCCAATCATTATATTGAATTATCGATATAAATTTCAGCGCGTTTATATAACGTATGACCAAACGATAACTCCAAATTCTACGAAATTTGAAATCCGATAATAATAAACTATTACGGATCCAATGGAACTGGTTTCTTCAAAATCCGAGACTCTCTCGGAAGGCTATTTATTTAAATGTCAATTTAAACTATATATTTTTAAAACTGAACAAAACACTTTTAAATTCAATTTTAAAACTTTTATTATCCTTATTATTATCAATATAAATTTTATAAGCCTTTAAATTATTTTTAACAAGCTTAAAACTCAAGATTTAATAACTTACCCAATTCCCAATTATCAAATTCAATAATTAAATTATCCGGTAAATGGTTATATTTGAAATTCAAGTTAAAAATTAACTTTTAAATATTTAAAATCAATTAAATATTCCAATTTCAAAAATCCAAAATTCCGAGTTGTTACAATCTGCCTATATGTCGACATAGGCTAGTGTAATTTGAAAACTTGTTTATTTTAAAATGTTATGAAAATCCTATACTATATAAAATAATTTGATACTTTGTAAAATAGTTTAAACATAGTTTATAAACATTTTAACCATTGAAGAACTTTTATAAAATATTTTTAAAAATATTTTAAATATTTATTCTGTTTTAAAGATAATGGATCAGAAAATGAGAAATAGAGATAAAGATTGCTGCCAGGGACTTTAACAATATTCTATGACTCTATAAACTTTACTATAGTCTTGAGGTCTTCATATCTTGAACTTTATACTCATGAGTCTTTATATTGTATAGTCTTCGATTTAACACCTGTATAAAATCCTACACTATATACTATGTAACTTAGCAAAACATTAGTATCCATATTTTAGATGAATGTATTATTATTATCAAGGTTGTTATCACCAAAATCAATAACTGAGGTATTAACAAATTTATCATTTGCAGTGCAAAATATTCCAAAATCTTCAAGTTATTATTTCTCATTTAAACCTCGTTTAAAATTACACCGATATCGTACATCAATGCGTGCAAATAATAATTTTATATATGTGTTTGAATAATTACAAATAACTCCCAAACATCAAATAAATTATGCAATAATTAACATTTCTCATATATTAATTAATTTATAACATTTTATAAATTAATTAAATCGCATGTTTTTTTGGAGAATTCATCATTATGGTTGTGTGACTCAAAGGTGTAAATTCAATCGGCCATTAATACCGAACAATTCAAATATTAATGTTCACACATCACCTTAGCCAGTAGTGTGAAAATCTGGTTGAATTCATTGCTTACACATCTTTTTGATAAAATCTTGGTTATCGAGTTAGATATATGTAAAAAAATTACATAATTACCCCTAGGGGATACCCATAACTATATCAATTGGTAATTTTGTCAGCTCTAAGCGCATACCCCCTGGCATATCTCTAACGAAAAGAGAAACTATAATATCTTTCATCTAAAAGTGGTTTCAGACCATAATTCGGATCATATCAAAAGTTATAGACCTTACAAGCTTTCATAGTCACAAACGTCCAACAAAATTTCTAAGGGTCAAAAATTTCAATACCCAACATCGTCCAAAGTTATAAATTCATACGACCAAACTTGGATTTAAAAACAATATTTCATGATCCTTCGATATTTACAACATTACGAGTCGTTACACTATGTGGACTTTCCCAACACCCTTTTATACTTATTATAAAAGATTTCATTTCAAATCTAATGTCAAGGATTAAACAACCAAACTAAATTGATTTTAAAATGGGTACATCGTTATCATAACTTTGTTGTTTACTAATAGCTGGAGAAATATTTTAGTACCTTTAATATTCTTTCTTAAGGACTTACACTTCCCTTGCATTTTGACTAAAAACCAAACTATTTGAATTCTCTATCAAAATACTTGTTCTACTCTTATGTTTATCCCACGGCATTGTTGTACCCGCTTTTGGATCATACCCAAAACATACAAATCATATTATCGCTCCCACCGACTTCAAGACATTTTGGTAGTTATGTGCAATTTTTTTATTGTAAATTATTATTTAGAAGTTTTGTATCAGCATCAACGTGCCAGAACTCAAAATCAACCTATGCGATAATAGCATGTAGAATCTAAATGGTTTTGAGCATGTTAACCACCAAAATTATATCACTAATTTCAACATTTGAATTTGATGAAGTGATTTCCTATTAACATTGCTTTATATAATTTCAACTTCCTCGATTTTCCTAAAGATACACTTACAAATGATGGATCATATCCCTTTAAAAACAACTTTCATAATTGTATTTTGACAATTTACTTGGAATCCATTTCAGATTTAAAGCATTATGCCATATGGCAGAGTCTATACCCTTTATGGCGTATTAACAACTAAGGAAATTATTAGTGCTAACAATTTTTTCTCTCGACATTAGTGAGAAACTCATAGTTTCTCATTAATGTATGAGAATTATTTTTAGACATTTATTTGTGTTGTGTTCCCATTTTAGGCTTAGTTAATTTTATTTCAACTTATGTAATTAGTTTCTATGTTCGAGTCTCTGGATCGTATCCAATCCGTTGTACTACCACTAATTTCTAATAGAAATTCCTTCGATTTTAAAGGTAGTGTTTCTTGAAATGACAATTCTTTCTTATTACAATGGAAAAAATATTCAAAAATATTTTATGAACTACCTTTTATCTGTATATAAAACCGATTAAATTTTATGTTTACAATACTTATGTTCACAGCATAAATTAGACAACCACATATCTTAAACTGTTTAAAATCGGGGTTTCTTATCAATTCATATCTTATATGAATATGATCTCGTAAACTATGCTTCGGATGAGATCAAATTTTACTAATGTACTTACTCTTAAGTACTAGTCCTTACATAAAGAAGTTAACTCAACTCCACCCATCATTAATCATACTTTTTCAACAATGTTCAATTACTCCTTACCGACATATCATTATGTATTATAAGGAGTAGTGGCATTTGAGATTGAATATCGTTTTCTCTTAGGTACCCTTAGAAATTTTTTTTAACACACTCATCTCTTCGATCAAATGGAATTTTTTTCTTTTGCATGTAATGTTTTCTACTTTCGCTTTATATCCTATGAGCTTGTCATAGATACAATAGTTGTGTATCAAATACACATATCCAATTCTATGATAATTCATCGGTTGTTATCCAACATTTGAACTGACCAACTTCTTGATAGATCTGGACTTCAAGTTGATGAAGGAATCGGTCATGAACTTTATGGGATTGTCTAGAATAATAGAGCATAAAAGGTTGGAGCAATATTGGTGCAAGGAAAATATGGTCGGTACCGACATGAATGTGGTCAGTACTAAGATGATTTCTGTAACACTCCACATTTTAGATAATTAAATAATCAAATAATGATGAACAGTGAAAATAAGCATTTTTGGAATTGTCAGAATATGGCCTTGAAACTTATACCATTGTGTTCGTGGCGATTTTCTGATCAATTTCCATATATAACTTGACGAAACCCGAGTTAATATGAAGAAGTTATAAGAGAAACGAAAATCAGAAAAACAAAAAAAAACAAAGGGGTAGGTCGACCTATAGGTCAACCTATAGGTCGACTAGCAAAACACAAGGGTCGACCCTAAGGTCGACCCCCAAAGAACACAGGTCGACCTATAGATCGACCCACGTTTTGCCTTGGACATAAAATCGTCTGCGGACGTGCCGAAGACTCTAATTTGATTTTTGTGCCATCTGGAGCGTTGTTTTCTAGATCCAACGATTCGCAGCAAGCCTGTGACGTGGTTGCACTAGATTCAATCTTAAAATTCGACGGTCTGAAATCCCTAAACACCACTAAAAATAGAACCCTATGCCTAGCTATTTTCTCACAATCAGATTTTCTCCCAATTGGGTTCATTGCCTGAGGCTGAACCCTAAATAGAAAATATTTCTTGGTAGAATATGTTTTTAATAAAAATATTAGACGCCTTAGAAGGGGAACCAGGAAGGCCATGGAGCAAAGCTAAGGACGACAGGCGAGTGCATTTAAATTATATCTCTTTTATGTTTGTGATATATATTATCGTTAGATTCTCGTTAAATATTTAATTCAGTAATTAGTCTACTAATTAGTTATGTTGAAATTGTAAATTTTATAAGAGAAGTGTACTTATATTTAAATGTTATTTATCTAGAAAAAGAAAGTAATCCAATTAACTATAAGTAATATTAGGCTTAAAAGTTGTAGAGAAAGACATAAGCCTAAAAGTGAGAAATTTACAGTATATTATTTTAAAAGGGGAGAAATGAATTAAAAAGGAGAAAATCTAATAACTAGATTTGGAAGTGAGTGATAGATTAGTTGGTTGGTTTAGAAAAGGGAAGAAATTTCCAAAGTTTAATATTGTAAGAATAACGATAAACGTAATTGCAAGAATTAAATCAAGAAAAATAGAATTAGTGCAAAATAGAGACATTACTGTATTTTGCATTACCCAAAAATTAAAGGAACAATAAAAGAAATATCTTGCAGTTACGAGTTATTGTTTATAGCATTATTTAGTATTAAAATATGGAAATGGATTTTTAGCACAGTTTTTGTAACCAACCAAATAGAATAGGACTACTTACTAGAATAAAAGAGAATAACATGAAGCATTAAAGAAATTAAAGAAGAGGAAATAATCAAGTTAAATATTGGACAAGACTAGAAATAATAAATAAAAAATGTGACTAGATCTGCATTTACTGCACATATAGTAGAATAAAAAGTAAAGCAGTTATTATGATAAGTAATTTGTGATAGTTGGACGTAGTCCCAAGCTAAGACTGTCATATAATATAAGAGAACTAAAGAGAATTTAGTTTCATAATAAAAGAAGACAGACTAGAATAGAAAAGAGACACTTGCAATTACATTTATAACATGTAGGTTATAAAAGAAAGAAAAGAATATAAAAGAAACAATTGCAAGTATAATTGTAACACGAAGGTTATAATTAAAAAGAAAGAAATAGAAGAGGCTTATTTTATCAAACTTAGATCTTGGATTAAGTTAATAAGCAAAATAATAGAAGTGGCCCGTACCGGCCGCATTCCCTTTCAGGTCTAGGACTGATGGTCTCACACATATGTGGGGCTGGGCTTGCTGATTAGGGTAAATAAGTAGCCAACAGAATAAGAAAAGTAAACTAAATGCATAGTAAAAGATTAGACGTATGGTCTAATAAAATGGTAAGGTGCGTTTGGAGCATCCCGAAAGAGAATTTGGATAAAGAGCCTAACGAGGAAGTCCATCGTAGATTTTAGTACAGAAAGAGCACATCCAACTTAGTTAGTTTGGGCTAGAAGGAAGTACGGGACTTCAACAAGACGTGAGGATACTGTAGGATGGCCCTTTGGGGTAGGCCTAATGAAGCTGCACCCCTGAAGGCAGGTCTGTAGGTGTTCCATCAAGAGAGTATGTCTTGACTGCTTTTGCATTGCAGGCCTAACAAAGCAGACCTTTGTGGGCAGTCAAAAGGTTGATGATGGAGTAGGAGATTCATATGACACCATACTCTGGGTTGCGAGTTGGTTATAGTGGGCAGGACCCAAAAGGATAGTCGCATGCGGAGATCAAGTCATCATCAGTCAGAGCGAGTTCGGGAAAGACTAGAGTTAAACCAACAGGCCAATGATTCTTTCACTATCGAGACATTGGATGAGGGGCACAACCAATTGGATGTTTAGATTGTTTGTAGTAGGGCACAAACATTAGCTCTTGAAGGGTCTTTCGATTAGTTGAGGGGTGGTTGCAAGGGGCCATAGCCACACTGAGAAAAGAGACAGACCAAATAGAATATCTATATTGCAGGCCTAACAAAGCGGACCTTTACAGATAAAGAAAAACCCCGACTAAGTTCGGTACAAGGTAGACCTTTTTGGCAGAATTCAAGAAGTAGACAGAAAGATTACGTGTAGTCCTCATGTATGCACTGGGTGGTACATTGTGGATGTCCGAGCACTAGTATAAGCTAGTGCGGATGCAGTTTTACGTTTTCCTAGCAGACGACAGAACATCTGTATTGTAGGCCTCACGAAGCTGTCCTTTACAGATGTAGTTACAGTACGCTCTAGTAGCGAGACGATGGAGTCCTTTTCGAGGAGGATACAGAAGGTACTATGGGTGGTACCTAGGACCTACGTGGTCTTTGGGCATTTGACTACATATATATTGGTTATTAGGTCTTAATCTACTAGGGAGTAGATGGGTACGATTCACGCACAGAGGCGAGATTATTATAAACCCAATAAACCTAATATAATAGAAAATGGAAATAGAATGGTATATGTAGAATTATGCTTAGAAGTGTATAATTTGTCCATTCACCAAAACTTTAGTTATGACCCCCTCCTCATAACATCCCACAGGTTAGATAGAAGGTGGAGATTTTCCAGCTTTGTACCACTTGTTTAGAAAGTGTTACTACCTTGGTGAGTATTTACTTGCGATTATATTTTAGTCAGTTCCGCTGTGAGATATTTATTTGAGCTCTGATATATTTATCTTTGCCTATTTGCAAGATACCGTATACCCAACTCGGGCTTCAGTGGGCTTGGATTTTAACATTTTTGCGAAAAATCCAAACCCACTGGAACTCGGGTTGTTACATTTGGTATCAGAGCTTATGTTAGTAGATCCTAGGTAAATTAGAAAATATGAGTGAACGTATTTGTATTTTGAATAAAATATAAATATATTATGTACTAAAATCCAAATAGTCCCCAATTATAGATTTTAACATATGGAAAGTTTTTAGAAGTATATTTGTGCATAGTTTTCTAGTTGGGTTTGGGATGACCCAAGGATGTTGAGCCCTATGTTATTGCTAATTTATAGTGTACAATAAGCTATGTTTTGAGAGAAGATCGGTATCCATATGTTATAGGAAGTGGGAAAGTTCCCTAGGGATAGTAGGGAGAGTATTTTATTGAAGGAATAAGAGATTTTAGTAAGGAAATGAGATTTCCAAGGTTTAGGAAGGGTATTCCTAGGGTAGTAAGAAGAAAATCCACTTTATGTCTAGCCTAATAAAATGAAACTTTTGGAATTGAAAAGTTGAAAAATATAATTGTTAATATGTTTGAGGAAGTAAATATTGGGTTTTTGAAAAAAAAGTGGTATGAAATTTAAATTGGTTTTTATATAATGCAATTTTGTTAAAAGTGGAATTCTTTTTGAAGAATTATAGAGCATGTATAGCTCGCTAGTTTCTTTGTAAGTAAACAAAGGTTTTAAATATAAAAACCTAGAGTGTGTTAAGTATCGAAAATGAAGGTTACAACATTTATTGTTGTAATAGATGTTTTTATGAAAAATAAAGGAAGCATAGACTGTGACACTATTGTTATAGTAGGTGACTCCCAAAGGAAATGTTTTTACATAGCATATGGGATTTATTAATATTTATTTTAATTGAATCCATATACTGGTATTTTTTGGTTGTAGTAACGGTGTTTTATGCAACATCTGTTTTGACCCAAATAAAAATGTGTTTTGAATATAATTTCTAAGTATAGAATATAGTGGTTTGTAAGTACACTTATTATATATGGAAATGTTTTCTAGTTATGAAAATATTAAAACAGTTTTGAAAATGAGTTCTTTTGAAAAAGAGAAGATATAAGTTAAATATTAGGAAATTAATAAATTTCGTAGGAAATGTCTATTGTAAGTGAATATAGATTAAACATACTTTAATCTATTGGAATGAAATGAATAGTGATATAATTTTCTATGGATCACAAATAAAGATGTTTTGTGCAAGTTATAAGGAATATGTGGAAGAGATGTACAAGGTATGGAAAGCACCATATTTTGTATAGCCTATTTCGAAAAATTATAAAATAAGTTCCTTGTAATTTCACATAAACACGAAATTCTCTTTTATAGGATTCATAGAAGGTTTTAGCGTTAATGGCTTCTCATAAGAGAAAATTGTTCCAATACATTAAGGTATAAAACCATTAGGTGTAATGAGAAGTATAATAATTAGAGATAGTGTTAGTTAAGCGGGATATTATAGAGAGCCTTAGTAGGAAAGCTAAGCAATGGAAATTTCTTATTTTTCCATTGATTATGCGCATTGGTTGCTTGCCTTTGTAGAAAGTCCCCATTTGTAGTAAGTAAGAAACTCCTCCACGGTTAGGTAATTGGTAGAGTAGGAAAGTTAAGGGATTTTTGATAAAATAATTGTTCTTATCTACTCCAGTTCTCGTAAATTTGAAAATCTATGAAAAGAAGATGTTTTGAAAACACGTGAGGACATTTTTGGAAGTCAAGAAAAAAAATGTTTTAAGGACAATAAGGAATGTTTTAAAGAAAAATGGTTTGGTGAAAAAGTAAATAAGTTTTTGGAAGAGAAAAACTTAGCAAATAGTTAAATTTAAAAATCCAAATTTTTTTATGGAAAGCTGTATAGGTCTTTAAAAGGAATAAGTTTTGAACTTAGAATTTGTAAGTATTCCCCTCTAGGTTTAGGGGTAATTTAATTTCAAAAAAAAAACTGTAAAAATGTAAGTCTCGAAAGATTAAATGTTAAGTAACCAAGTACCTTTGAATTTAATAGAAACTTCGAAGTAACACTTTAAAAGGCAAGAATTTTGGGATTTGATGTTTCAAAAATTTAGACGCTTTAATTTTTGAAATAAAATGATAAATACCAAACCAAACTTTTAAATATGGAGTAGATAGGAATCATTTCCTAGGTGTGATGGGAAAAGTGTAAGGCTATATAGGAGATAGCAGTGATTACTTTTAGTAGTAATAATAAAAGTTCATGTAACGTGTATAGGACACTAGCGAGAACCTAGGAATGTTGCTTCATGTGTGTAGACTATAGAAGAATAGTGAAGTGATATTAGTAAGATAGTAAGACACACGTGGTTTGGATAGGTAGACCTTAGTTGGGGAAAAATGATAGGTAAAGAGAAAATTTCCCCAAGCATAGTTGCCTTTTTAGATAGAGACGACATAGATTGAAATCCTTACTCGTTGCAGTAAATGAGACTTGGTTATTCCTTTTTGAGTATGGAATGGGAGAGATGAATAGATCTTATTCATCGTGAGTATTACAGCATAAGTTAGTATCGAGAATAGGCGGTAGGAGGAGCATATGAGTTACTTGGATTCCTAGAGTAGGACCATTCTGTGTCAGAGTGGACATGGTCCTAGGCCTCCTAGCCCTAGAGGATAGCTGTGTTTAGCCGCTATATTAAAAGAAAAGTAAAAGCAGATAAAAGCAACTAAAAGGAAAACAATAAAATATAAAGAAAGCGACAGAAACGTCAATAAAATGAGAATTACAAAAGAAAAATACATTTTTTTTCCAAAAATTAAGCTTGGAAAAAAATTTGGAAAGGAATTTTTTCTTATGTAAACCGTGCTTGGGAAAGGAAATAGAGTTTTTATAGAATAGTAGCATAAGTTCCAAGTACGGAGAAAGAAATGCGCAAAAGTAAAACGGAGAAATGTGAGGTTTTCCCGTTTTCTACCTTTTTTCTGACATAAGGAATCGAGTTCAGAAAATTAGATTTTTCCAAAATTCGAATATTAAAAGTTGTGTGGTAGGATTTGGATGTAAAATTCATTGAACTACGCCCCTATCAGTAGGAGTGTGGGAAAAACTTGGTGAAAAATGTTTTGAGTTTTCAAAAGATTGCATTCATATAGAAATTGCAAGTATATTTAGGATGTGTGCATCATATTTTAAAAAGGAGTTTTTAAAGAAGAAAAGCATTCATATAGGAGGTAACGCTTAGAAATTCATGTGCATACATATATTTATGTTGAATAACACTTTGTACAAGGACACGGATGGTCGCAAAATTGGATGTACACAAAATGGATGTGATTGATGCGAGGAATTACATAGTTTTACCCTTATCGAATTTCGAGGATGAAATTTCCTAAAGGGTGGGAGAATGTAACACCCCGCATTTTTAGATAATTAAATAATCAAATAACGATGAATAGTGAAAATAAGCAATTTTGGAATTATCAGAATATGGCCTCGAAACTTATACCATTGTGTTCGTGATGATTTTCTGATCAATTTTCATATATAACTTGTCGAAATCCGAGTTAATATGAAGAAGTTACGAGAGAAACGAAAATAAGAAAAACGAAAAAAAAGGGTAGGTCGACCCGCAAAACACAAGGGTCCACCCTAAGGTTGACTCCCAAAGAACACAGGTCGACCCGAGTTTTGCCCTAGACGTAAAATCATCCATGGACGTGCCGAAGATCCCTAATTTGATTTTTTTGCGATCTGGAGCGTTGTTTTCTGGATCCAATGATTCGCAGCAAACCTGTGACGTGGTTGCACCAGAATCAATCTTAGAGTCCAACAGTCTGAATCCCTAAACACCACTATAAATAGAACTCTAGGCCTAGCTATTTTCTCACAATCAGATTTTCTGCCAACTGGGTTCATTGCCTGAGGCTGAACCCTAAATAGAAAATATTTATAGGGAGAATATCTTTTTAATAAAAATATTAGATGCCTTAGAAGGGGATCTAGGAAGGCCATAGGGCAAAGCTAAGGACGACAAGTGAATGGATTTAAATTATATCTCTTTTATGTTTATGATATATATATTATCGTTAGATTCCCGTTAAATATTTAATTCAACATTTATTTCAGTAATTAGTCTACTTATTAGTTATGCTGAAACTGTAAATTTTATAAGAGAAGTGTACTTATATTTAAATGTTATTTATCTGGAAAAAAGAAAGGAATCCAATTAAATATAAGTAATATTAGGCTTAAAAGTTGTAGAGAAAGGCATAAGCCTAAAAGTGAGAAATTCATAGTAAATTATGTTAAAATGGGAGAAATGAATTAAAAGGGAGAAAATCTAATAACTTGATTTGGAAGTTAGTGATAGATTAGTTGGTTGGTTTAGAAAAGGGAATACATTTCCATAGTTTAATATTGTAAGAATAACGATAAATGTAATTGCAAGAATAAAAGCAAGAAAAATGGAATTAGTGCAAAATAGAGACATTATTGTATTTTGCATTACCCAAAAATTAAAGGAACAATAAAAGAAATATCTTGCAGTTACGAGTTATTGTTTATAGCATTATTTAGTATTCAAATATGGAAATGGATTTTTAGTACAGTTTTTGTAACCAACCAAATAGAATAGGACTACTTACTAGAATAAAAGAGAATAACATGAAGCGTTAAAGAAATTAAAGAAGAGGAAATAATCAAGTTAAATATTGAACAAGACTAGAAATAATAAATAGAAAATGTGACTAGATCTGCATTTACTGTGCAGATAGTAGAATAAAAAGTAAAGCAGTTATTATGATAAGTAATTTGTGATAGTTGGACGTAGTCCCAAGCTAAGACTATCATATAATATAAGAGAACTAAAGAGAATTTAGTATCATAATAAAAGAAGACAAACTAGAATAGAAAAGAGACACTTGCAATTACATTTATAACATGTAGGTTATAAAAGAAAGAAAAGAATATAAAAGTAACAATTGCAAGTATAATTGTAACACGAAGGTTATAATTAAAAAGAAAGAAATAGAAGAGGCTTATTTTATCAAGCTTAGATCTTGGATTAAGTTAATAAGCAAAATAATAGAAGTGGACCGTACCGGCAGCATTCCCTTTCAGGTCTAGGACTAATGGTCTCACACATAGGTGTTGCTGGGCTTGCTGATTAGGGTAAATAGTAGCCAACAGAATAAGAAAAGTAAACTAAACGCATAGTAAAAGATTAGACGTAGAGTCTAATAAAATGGTAAGATGCGTTTGGAGCAGCCCGAAAGAGAATCTGGACAAAGAGCCCAACGAATCAGTTCATCGCAGATTTTAGTACAGAAAGAGCATGTCCAACTTGGTTGGTTCGAGCTAGAAGGAAGTACGAGACTTCAATAGGACGTGAGGATACTCTAGGATGGCCCTCTGGAGTAGGCCTAACGAAGCTGCACCCCCGGAGGCAGGTCTGTAGGTGTTCCATCAAGAGAGTATGCCTTGACTGCTTTTTCATTGCAGGCCCAACGAAGCGGACCTTTGTGGGCAGTTAAAAGGTTGATCATGGAGTAGGAGATTTGTATGATACCGTACTCTGGGTTGCGAGTAGGTTATAGTGGGCAGGACCCAAAAGGATAGTCGCATGCGGAGATCAACTCATCATCAGTCAGAGCGAGTTAGGGAAAGACTAGATTTAAACCAACAGTCCAATGATTCTTTCACTATCGAGAAAATGCATGAGGGGCACATCCAATTGGATGTTTAGATTGTTTGCAGTAGGGCACCGCCATTAGCTCTTGAAGGGTCTTTCGATTAGTTGAGGGGTGGCTGCGTGGGGCCATAGCCACGCTGAGAAAAGAGACAAACCAAATTGAATATCTATATTGCAGGCTTAACGAAGGGGACCTTTACAGATATAGAAAATCTCCGACTGAGTTCCGTAAAAGGTAGACCTTGTTGGCGGAATTCAGGAAGTAGACAGAACGATTGTGTGTACTCCTCAAGGTACGCGTTGGATGGTACATTATGGATGTCCGAGCACTAGTATAAGCTAGTGCGGATGCAGTTTCATGTTTTCCTAGCAGACGATGGAACATTTGTATTATATGCCTCACGAAGCTATCCTTTACAGATGTAGTTACAGTACGCTCTAGTAGCGAGACGATGAAGTCCTTTTCGAGGAGGATACGGAAGGTACTATGGGTGGTACCTAGGACAGACGCGGTCTTTAGGCATGTAGCTACATATATATTGGTTATTAGGTCTTAATCTACTAGGGAGTAGATGGGTACGATTCACGCACATAGACGAGAGTATTATAAACCCAATAAACCTAATATAACAGAAAATGGAAATTGAACGGTATATGTAGAATTATGCTTAGAAGCGTATAATTTTTCCATTCACCAGAACTTTAGTTCTGACCCCCTCCTCATAACATCCCATATGTTAGACAGAAGGCAGAGATTTTCCAGCTTTGTGACACTTGTTTAGAAAGTGTTACTACCTTGGTGAGTATTTACTTGGTGAGTATTTACTTACTATTATATTTTAGTTAGTTCCGCTGTGAGATATTTATTTGAGCTCTGATATATTTATCTCTGCCTATTTGCAGGATACCAAATACCTAACTCGGGCTTCCGTGGGCTTGGATTTTAGCATTTTTGCAAAAAATCCGGACCCACTGGAACTCGGGTTGTTACAATTTCATAGAGGACCCGCTTCTAAACAAATAAGTGAACTACTCGGTTACATTGTAGAAAAAATAAGTCTCGTGTAGGACAAATCATGTAGATAAAGACATGATTTGTAGGAGCAATTTTGCCAATGAAAGTTGAAAACTTGAAGATGTTAACAAGTATGAAGGAAAAAGGTGAAATGGCATCGTGCAAATATGCTCTATAACGACTATATTGTCGTCGGTACGGACATGATTTAAATCACAAAAATTACTCATTCTTCCTTCCTAATTCCATGGATCCAAGTTCTTATCTGGTCTTCCAAGAGCTGGCAACTTTAATGGATGGATTCGTCTAAAAATAATCACCTTAGAGCATCGAAAAGAAGGATCTCGTTTTCTATTTTCTTCTCTAATCTAATCTTGCCATGAATTGCTATCAAACTTATATTTGCCTTACTTTCTAGATCAGAAACATTGTAACTTATTCCGTATTCATGACAAAACTCTTGAAATAAGATTAAAGTGGACGTAGGTGGTGATTTGAGGTCGAAGCACTATAAAAATTCATTCGAGCAAGCTATTTACTCTTGTTTTATCTCTATTATTTTCTTTTTTTTAATTCATTGGGGTGTTGTGTCAAGTTTTGACCCAAACTTTTTAGCAATTTCACTAAGTAACGAGATTCCCATGCGTAGAAATTGGGATTTGAAGTATCCAAAAGGTAAGAATGTTCACTATAGATCTATAGTTATTTAGATTTGGATGATGAATTTACATCAGATCTGAAAGAAATTGCCCCTAGGAAGGCTCTCTCAAGATCTGCAGCTGATGATGGAGAAGAAGAAGCTTCTCAGCATAATGAAGAGACTAATCAGCTTATGAGTGCTTTTCCAGGACCTTCTTCCTTGCAGAAGATGGTGGCAGTGGCTGAGTTAGATATGGTGATGATTGAGATGAACAAGAAGATGTTGGATAGCTAGAATGACATCTTTGACAAAATGGAAAAGTGCTTTGCTATGTTGTGCCAACAACCTCAAAAGCACAATAAAAGCCATAGGGATTCACCAGCTTCATGTTTTGAGGAAGTAAGTTCATCTTCATCGAATCATAAAATAAGAGATGGCAAGTAGAAAATGAAGAGGAAGAGAATTGGAGCATCAATGAAGAAGGCTGTAGGAAAAAAAGTTGTTTTGACCAATGTAGATCAAGTCGCTACCGACCATAATCAGGTCGATACCGAGTTGTTTTTTGAAATTGGAAAGGGAAGACCACATGAAGCCTTGAATCTATTTGAGAGTGATGATGATATGCAAGATGTTGGTAATGATGTAGGACAAGGCAGACTGTTGGTTTTCAAACAAATTCCACATAATCTGTAAAACATCATAGCCGGTCTGGATGAATGGCTTTCCTAGAGAAATAGGAGCCTAGACATCATGTTATAAAATGAGAGCATTTGCAAATTCAAACACTCGAGGCTATGCTCGAAGGTGTCTAGCTGCCTAAACCATCAAGGAATATATTATGGATATAGCAAAAAGGTTGCTGAATGAAAATCAATGTAGAAGAAATAAAGAGTGGGGTTCATCACATAACCAGACCCCATTAACCGATAACATCCTGTAGAAGAGTTATCCAAAAAAGTTTATAACGCCAACGATGTCATTTTATGATGGAACAACTGACCCAAGACAGCATTTACTGAAGTATAGATGGCACATGGATAGTGCCTGTGTTACCTATGCAGTGCAGAGTGCTTTCCTATATTTTTTGATGGTATGGCGACAATGTGGTTTACTTGGCTCACATCGAGGTGCATATCATCATTTAACCAGTTAACAAAGAAGTTTATGGAGTAGTTTAAGCTCTACATAGCTTGATCAAAGGATTGATGTCCTTGTACAACGTACATCAGAATATCGACAGAACTTTGAAAATTTATTAAACAAGATTCAACACTGTAGTAACATAAGTAAACAATCGGAATTGATTGGAGGGTTTTATCCAAAAACTGATTTTGGTAGATGGTTGAAGAGAAAACAACTAACAACCATAGAGAAATTTTATCAAAGGGCACTCCAATTTCTATGCTTGAAAGTAGCGGATTTGACCATAGATTTGGCTAAAGACGGGCATGGTGGACCGAGTATTGTCGTGCAAAGCAACGTTGTTATCAACAAAGTGGTGATAGCACTGGAAACATTGCTATGAATGTTGGAAATAAAAACAGTAAAAGAAAAGGATAAGGCACTAACGGAAAGAAGCAGGACACCAAGAAGTACACGAGGTATAGGAGATCGGGAGATTAACTCCATTGATGATTTTGTTGAAAGCATCTACCTTGCTACACAAGGTACACAGAATTATAAGAAGTTTCCTTGAAGGGAGGCTGTTGAACAGGAAAAGCGTTTGGGGAAGTATAGTCATTTTCACGAGAATCATGGGCACAATACTAATGAATGCCAACACTTAAGTGATGTGATTAAAGATTTAATAAGAAAGAATAAGCTGCAGTAGTATGTTGGAAATTCACAGGCTGGTGGACAAATGAATGATAGACCCCAAGGGTAGAATGCCTAGGGGATCAGGGTAGAACCAGAAGGACTAAGACAGCTTGAAAGTAGAATTATGATCAATACTATATCTGAAGGACCTCATCTTGTGGAGAAAAGCCCAAACGAGATGGAAAAACATGGCAGTTCGTTGAGGCATGTGCATTAAGAAACATGCTTCACCATAGAGGATGGGACTCCAGCGAAGCAGTAGAGGATGATGAATGATGACATCGTTTTAGAAATAGTGGTGCAGATGGGCTGGAAACGATAAAATTTGACCACATTGTGATTACGGCCATTGTTGGGCAAGCAACTGTGCACCAAGTTTTGATTGATTATGGGAGCTTGGTTAATATTTTATTTAAGAAAACTTTTGATCATATGAAAATCAGTGAGAAGGATCTGAAATAGTGTAATTATCGTATCTAAGGATTTATCGAATATGCTAAAACGCCTGTTGCCTATATTGATTTGTCTGTGACGAAGGAGATCGCAAGATAGTGTGCGTGCATTTATGGTGGTCGATGAATATTCGACCTATAATGCTTTCTCGGGCCGACCGGCCCTTGCCAGTTTTAGGATAGCACCTACTCCGTGGTGTTTGATGGTGAAGTTACCTACTGAGAATGAAGTAGGAGCTATCCAAGGTGACCATAGTACTGGTCGAGAATGCTATGTCGCATAACCCAGGGAGGTGAAGCGATGTGAGAAAGGAAAGAATGCAGAGACAAGTCTCAACATCAAAACTACTGATGCATAGCAACCACCGCTGTATGGATTTGCCTTTCTTACACCTAAAGACGATATTTAATACATACATGGTATTCGTGTGCCGATCAATTCAGTGTCCAAAAGACATGTTGTTTGGGGTGAAAGAAAGAAAAACATAACAGAATCTCATAAAATGTGACGAGTAATATATAATATGAACAAATCTTTACAAAAAGAAATCATCTTTATTATACACAACATCAGGGTTCATTAACCTATTATCAGCATGGACATCTATAACAGCCCATCCTTACAATTGTTGATAAATATAGACAAGAACAAAACAAAAACATAAAAGTGGAAGAATATAAGGTATATGAATACGTCTCGGAGAATCCAACTCGTCTCCTGAAAGCTTCAAAGCATCCAGCTAAATCTGGAAAATATGCCCGGGCTAAACCGCGCATTATAGGAAAACAATGCCCGGGTCGGTCTGGTAAAACCAGTGTGAGAAACTCAAATCACAAGGATGAACTTTATTAAAACTTATAAAACCCTTTTAAAATCAAAGGTATCTCGTAAGACCACGTCGCATACAAACACAGATAGGTTTTTCCTTACGATAACCAAAACTTTTTTATATGAAAATCCAATGATATTATCATAATGTCTAGGTTTAAAATAAATATGAAATCATAGCCAAAATTGTTACATTATTAAATTCCAGCATAATAGGTATACAGTCAAGTCCGGAGGCACTTATTGAAGAATGGATTCCAACAGTGGCAAGGTAAGGGACTACCTTCTGTATAGTACACCTCTAGATAAAATGTACATGAGGCCAAACCCTGAACTTGATCCACACCTACCAATACAAAACTGGCCTACCCCTGAACTTGGATGGTATCAAATATGTCATCACCTCAGTTGTTCCTAATCTTTATCGAGAGCTCTCATGCACAACCAAATCCACAATATGATAATCTAGAAAGGTGATGACACACCATAATGGGAGCGACATACATAGCCCTGCTACATCTACCATGTTTTAGCCATTTCTTGGGTTATGAGGCTTGGGGAAACGCTTTTACCTTTCCTCTTAGCAGACCATCTTGGAATGCTAACACTGCCCTCCAGGCAAAAATGCAATGCCAACATTCATCCATACAAGTTTGTTCTAGGTCTGAACGAAACCGAAGGCATTACCTCCACTACATCCATTTTGGAATCACCTTCAGGATAAGTAGCAAGTAGCCTTTGCACTTCAAAAGCTCCGTCTTCACTTCCATATTCTTCAAGATTCTTTAGTTCGAAATGCATGAGTTGGATAGAAGTGGTTTTCGGATAACATATCCGATCCCGGTCTCACCGAACCAACAACCGATAATTTCTGGTTAACTCATTCTCGGTTCTTTCAGAAGTAAGCGGACTATACTAGAGTCCTAAAGGGATCTTTAATATAGCTCTCAAAGCTAGAGACGTTTCACCAGATTGAGTTCTCCTAAGGGAACACAAGCCGTACGAACATGCGAAGCTTCTATTTACTTTCTAAGTCGAAACTGGCCAAAATTTGATAGTCGGTTATTTAACTATCAAATACACAAACAATAACATTTTAGAGATTTAATTACCCATAGCAACCACTAAGCCTCAAAATAAATCTTTCATTTATTTAAATCTCTTTCCAAAATATTTATTTAAAATATTTATATACTTATCTTACTGGCATTAGTATATTCATAAAACATTATAAAAGATTCCTTACATCAAAATCATATTAAAAGGATTGCAACAAAAGTTATTTAGGTTGGAGACAAGGATGACCTCAAATGCTATTCCTTTGGTGTTAAGCGTGGAACGAATGTCCATACCACCAAAATTAAGAAGGTCAGTTAAAGGAAATCCAATCTCAAATTCTTTTATAAATTTCTTCAATAAATCCTTTTAATAAATCTCTTTCATTTTATGAAAATCCCCTTTACAAAATTCCAAATCCATTTATAAAACTCTTTATAAAATCTACAAGTTTATATATAAAACTCTTTTATAAATATCAAAATCATATATAAAACTTCTTTTCAAATTTCAAGATCTCCTTTCAATTTATAAAACTCCTTTTTACAAACTTCCCTTATTTAAAACAAAACTTCTTTAATAAACTTTAATCGGTAAAATTCCTTTAAAAAACAATCAATTATTTAAAACTCCTTTAAATAAACAATATATTATTTAAACATTCTTCATTTTATTATCTTTAAACCATATTAACAAATACTGATTTTAAACAATCATTTCAAAAGTAATAAATTAACTTCAAACATTTATTTTATAAAATAATTGCTTAATTATCCTTTAAATATCATATTTAAAATGACAATAAACTTTAAACCATTTTCAAAAAAGATAAAATTTAAATATTTGACTTCACAAGTTCGAAAGAGGCTTAGCAACCACAATGGTTCATATTTAATTAAGTTTGATTTTCAAGTTATAACATGGGTATTTGCATAACAAACAAATATGTAAAAGGGATCAACCAATAACAACCAATCAACATATAGGTAAATGCCCAAGTTACCAAAAGAGTAAAACTGTGTTTTTATTTTGCTTAAACAGACGTCAACATAATCCACTTGGTTAATTATGGAAAAACCATGATTTATTCTACCAAACAGATGTCAAATACAATTCAATTAGTAGAACGGTGATTTATTCTGCTAAACAGATGTCATTGGGTTTCATATTCAATTGGGGTTACTTAAGGGTAGTCGATAAAGAAATCCCTTGGATAAAAATATCCTTTTTAAAGAAAGTTACTTTAAAACAAAACCGATCTTCAGAAATAAAGTGGTTTAAAACTTTCAAACTGTATTTAGTAATTAAATAACATTTAAACCTTTATTTTAATGATAACTAAACCTTTAATTAGTAATTGAACAACAATTAACTATTTAATAAATAATTAAATAATAACTATCCCTTAAATAAATAATTAAGTAATAGTTAATCTTTAAAAAATTAATCAAATAAATAATTTTCTTAATTAGTAAGTAAACCATAGATTAAACCATTATTCAATAATAATTAAATCTTAATTAAGTCCTAATTAAATCTTAACTTAATTAGCAATTAATCAATGATTAAACCATTTTATAATAATTAATTAATTAATCATTAATGATCATTTAAATAATGATTAATCTTTAAATAATTAGTTAAATAATAATTAACCTTTTATTAATTAACTGATTATAATTAATTTACTTAATGATACTTAAGTACAAATTACCCTCTTAACCAATAATTAAGTACTAATTACCTTAATTGATTAATTAATAATTATAACTACTTTTTAATATTGAAAATACGTTTTGAAACATTTTTCAAAAATATCCAAGATAAAAAAAATTAATTTTCAAGAAGAGTTTGTTCTTACGAACTGCATTTACAGCGATTATCGCTATATAACCCATAAATTTCAAATCTTGCTTTATATTTCAAATCACTTTCACAGCCCTATCTTTTTATACTTTGACCACTTTATAAATCTTTGAATAAGGTTTTGAAAAAAAAGGCAAGTTTTTGAAACTTTATAAAACTTTCTAAGAAAGTAAAGTTAGAAAACAAGTTTTTAAAATCCAAAGGATCCTGATGTCGCAACTGCGACTTCGTATACTAACTTTTATTTTTCATACAACCACATATGCATGAACACAACCAATATACATGCTATCACAACATTCAACAAGCAAAAGTCATAACTTGAACTTTAAAATCCTTAACCTTAACTTCTATTTTCACGTTTATATCACAACATACCCAAGCACATACATATACGTACAATACACATTAAATTTCATTCAACAAGTAGCATACTTAGTAAGTGAGTAAACAACAAAAATAAAGTCTTTATTTCAAAGAGCGATCTTTACTCACCATAAACCTTAAAAAATATCTTTAAAATTTTGAAATGAAACTCTAGAACTTGATTTTCGAAAAAAAACACGACCTTTAGCCTAGAGAAGGCCAAGTAGGCTCGGTCAAAGGCCTTTAGGCTCGATCAAAGGGTGGATCGAGGCTCAGCCATGGATGGTAAGGGACGATGATGGCTATTTTTGTGAAAGAGGAGTGTTGAAAAGGAAGAAGGCAGCTTTAGATAAAGATTTAGAAGTTTTAAAAGTGATATAAACTAGGTTTCTAAACTTAGGAATTTCTTTTGGAAGCCATTAAGAGTTCATGAAAGCTTGGAGAGGACTTAAGAAATGAGATGAAGTGATTAAATGAGGAAAAATTATGAAAATTTATTTTTATACCAATTGCATAAACTAAATTACCATTTTAGCCTCATGGTACATACCCTCCACTACCGTAATGCCACATCTCCAAGCTTGCCTTCCCTCCTTAGCTCACACCCCCATCTTGTCCCCCCTCTCGTTTCCTAAGCCAACATGCATTTAAATGCATATGTACTAATGTCTCCTAATGTTTTATATGATGTGACATTTTTTCATTAAATTTTATTTTATACTTACTTAATAAGTAACATCTAATTATATATACTTAAGTATATACATATATATATACATATACATATAATCCAAATCTTTATGTATAAATGTGTATGTATATTCATACAAAATATTTTACAACATTTCCTATAACTTTTAGTCACAAAAAGTCGAAAATTCGGAAAATGATTTCCAGTCACATTTTCAATTTTTCTTTGAACTAAATATTTCTGCAAACAAATTTTGTATACTATTTTACCATCATTATTTATTATTTTGAAGTGTTTTATTTTAATTATAAAATCTATTATTTGAATATTTAAAATTAATTAAATATTCGCAAATCAAAGGGGTGAAATTTCGGGTTGTTACACTCTCCCCCTAAAAAGAATTTCGATCCTGAAATTTTACCACAACCTAACCTAGAAAACAAACCAAACCAGGAATACATAACACTATACTTCAGTTCATACGATGTTCACAGATCATTTTTATGCAAAATTTGATTTGATCACTCACTCGGAACATAGTTTTTACTTTCAAACTAGTATCGCTCACTCTATTCCCAAATGCGGACTCCGATCAGGATTCGTAATTAGAAATCTCCATTCTCATTTCATAGACATATACTATGATAGAAAACTTTAGTTCCATATTAAGAACCCTCACCAAGTGTTCGTCGTCAAAAATCGAATGATAAATTCTTATCCGGAGTGGTATGGAACACCTCGAGTCATGTACTCGAATCTTGAATAAAAAATTATGTAAAAAAGAGGAAGAATCTACGTACAACTTACGTACTCATCTAAAGGTTCTTATCTACCCAATTACTTTTAACCCTCCCAAAAATATTTATGAAAGCATTTCATTAAATTTCAGCTTAGGTTCAAACATTTAAATGTTACAACTTATATATGAAACCTTTCATAAAATCATTTTAATTTATTAACATGTATAATACTCTCCTACATCCTAAGAGTATATACAGAACATTATTTTTTAAATCTTATTCATCTTTTCTATTTAGATGTAGATCCAAAATAATTTTGGATCTCAAAACCGAGTCGATCAATTCAACCTTTTTACCCATTCAGTCTTGTAAGTAGCTATAAAGAGTAGGATGCTGGTATCCAAACTCCATCCTAGAGTCTATTTTTTTCTTAAGCACCTCTAAGGTAAAGACGTTCATTAGCCGGCCCAATAACATCAAATAAATTTTCACTTCCTAGATGTTAAAAGCAAAAGACACGTTTTAATAAAACAAAGTTTATTAAACCTCATTATTAAGTTTAATCCAATTAAAACTTCATTTATTAATCCACTCTTTAATCAAAATACCTTATTATTTTGAAACCTTAAAAGCCAAATATCCGGGTTTTATTTCAATAAAACTTTTTGAAATGATACTTTATTTTTAACCATTAGAAAATATACATATAGCCCGAGTAACTCCAAAATGATACCAAGGAACTGGGTTTTAACAAATAGTATCATATATCCCTTTACCAAGAAAGGTAATACTCAAAAGAAGTGTTTACACACATCTCCTGTCCATTTTTAGTCACTTTCGAGGAATTTGATCCAGTTAATTATAAAATACTTCTCCTTCCAAATCCTTTTTAGAAACAATACTATATATATTTCCCTGAAATAGATTTTAACAAAATATTTATCATCCACTTGCTTTGGATTCATTCGAATTCGAACTCATTTCGATCGTACAATGACAAAGATCATAATTTGCTAAGTACACTACCATATCTGCCTAGGCAAACATCTAATTGTCACTTAGAAGATTATTCAGACCATCACAAAATAGATCGAGACTCGTTCCTCGAGTTGTCCAAAGAAAATTTTTACTCTCAAATTCCTTTCAAAATATTTATACTTTGAAGTATTTTCTAGTAAACTATAATCACCTTTTTTCCAACAACATTTGAAATCCATTTCAAAGACACCGGGATTTTAAATTCTCCAAAAATCCTTTTAATTAAAACATATTTTATAACCTTGATTTATAAAAATTTATGTAAAGTTTTTCCTTAAATATTCATTTTTAGAATATGTTTCCTTTAATTTTAATAAATAACCTTTTATTAAAATCCAATTCTTTTAACCCAACATTATCATCGAACGCCTTATAGTCAAACTGTTAGACTTAACTCGCAAGGTGTTCGTTTCAATGTTCCCACAAATTCTATCCACCCAACCTATGATGAAAAAAGGAAAACTACAAATAAATCAGACAATAGTCAGTGCTCAAAATTGGATGAGCATGACTAATCAAACCCTATATGATAATAATTAAATATTATCAACCCACAATAATCCCATCATATATAACTATATTTTATTTTTGAAAATCATTCCTCTATATATAAAATATATTTCTAGGTAAAATTATTTCATTTATCGCATTTTAAAACAATACTATGTCGATTTGCCTAGTTTAAATGTTTGCAAACCCCTATCGACACCATAGTAACCCACGTCTCGACCAGAATTCATAAACCACTCAACCGATTAATCAACACAATATAAAACACTTTTATAACACTAACAAATACGCAATCAATATATAATACACTCAAACTCATCTTAGGGTCTCGCTTACCCTATGTCAAATGAGTGATCCCCACCAAAGCCTACGTGTTTGCTCAACCTAAGCCCTGATACCAAATGTAATGATATGCCTTTCTTACACCTAAGGACGATACTTAATACATCCATGGTATTCGTGTGCTGATCAATTAATTATTCGAAAGACAAGTCGTTTGGGGTGGAAGAAAGAAAAACATAAAATGTGATGAATAATATATAATATGAACAAGTCTTTACAAAAAGAAATCATCTTTATTATATACAACTTCAGAATACATTAACCTATTATCATCCCGGACGGTTATAAAAGACTGTCCTTACAATTGTTGATAAATATAGACTAAAACAATACAAAAATAGAATAGTGTAAGAATATAAAGTACGAGAATATGTCTCGGAGGATCCAGCTCGTCTCTTGAAAGCTCCAAAGCATCCACCTATATTAGAAAAATATGCTTGGGCTGACCCGAGCATAATAGGAAAACAACGGCCGGGTCAGTCTGGTAAAACCAGAGTGAGAAACTCAAATCATAAGGAACTTTATTAAAACTTATAAAACCCTTTTAAAATCAAAGGTATCTCGTAAGATCACTCCGCACATAAACATGGACGGGTTTTTACCATACGATAATCAAAACATTTTTATATGAAAATCCAGTGCTATTACCATAATGTCTAGGTTTAAAATAAACATGAAATCATAGTCGAAATTGTTACATTATTAAATTCCAGCATAATAGGTATACAGTCAAGTCCGAAGGCACTTATTGGAGAATGGATTCCAACAATGGCAAGGTAAGGGACTACCATCCGTACAGTACACCTCTAGATAAAATGTATCTGTGCCAGTCCCTGCACCTGGTTCACCCCTGCCAACAATGAACCGGACTACCCCTGAACTTGATAGTACCGAATATGTTATCACCCCGGTTGTTCCCAACCTTTAACGAGAGCTCTCATGCACAACCAAATCCATAATATGATAATCTAGAAAGGTGATGACACACCCTAATGGGAGTAATCCACATAGTCCTGCTGCATCTACCCTGTTTAAGCCATTTCTAGGGTTATGAGGCTTGAGGCAATGCTTTTACCTTTCCTCTTAGCAAATTATATTAGAATGCTAACACTGCATCTATACAAGTTCGTTCTAGGTCTGAACGAAACCGAAGGCACTACCTCCACTACATCCATTTTGGAATCACCTTCAGGATTAGTAGCAAGTAGCCCTTGCACTTCACAAACTCTGTCTTTACTTCCATTTTCTTCAAGATGTCTTCAATTCAAAACGCTTGAGTTGGATCGAAGTGGTTTTCGAATAACATATCCGATCCCGGTCTCTCTGAACCAACAACAGATAATATCTGGTTGACTCACTCCCGGTTCTTCAGAAGTAAGAGAACTATACTAGAGTCCCAAGGGGATCTATAATATATCCCTCAATGCTAGAAATGTTTCACCAAAATGAGTTCTCCCAAGGGAATTCAAGCTGTATGAACACACGAAGCTTTTATTTACTTCCTAAGTAGAAACTAGCCAAGATTTGATAGTCAGTTATTTAACTATCAAATACATAAATTATAACAATTTAGAGATTAATTACCCATAGCAACCACTAAGCCTCAAAATAAATCTTTCATTTATTTAAATCCCTTTCCAAAATATTTATTTAAAATATTCATATACTTATCTTACTAGCATAAGTATATTCACAAAACATTGTGAAAAATTCCTTACTTCAAAATCCTATTAAAAGGATTGCAATAAAAGTTATTTAAGTTGGAGAAAAGGATAGCCTCAAACATTATTCCTTCAGTGTTAAGCGTGGAACGAATGTCCATACCACCAAAATTAAGAATGTCAGTTAAAGGAAATCCAATCTAAATTTCTTTTATAAATTTCTTCAATAAATCCTTTTAATCATTCTCTTTCATTTTATGAAAATCCCCTTTATTAAAATTACAAATCCATTTATAAAACTCTTTATAAAATCTTCAAGTTTATTTATAAAACACTTTATAAATATCAAAATCATTTTATAAAACTTCTTTCTAGATTTCAAGATCTCCTTTCAATTTATAAAACTCCTTTTTATAAGCTTCCCTTATTTAAAACATTACTTCTTTAATAAACTTTAATCAATAAAGCTCCTTTGAAAAATAATCAATTATTTAAAACACCTTTAAATAAACAAGTTATTATTTAAACATTCTTCATTTAATTATCTTTAAACCATATTAGCAAATAATGATTTTAAACAATCATTTAAAAAGTATTAAATTAACTTTAGGCATTTCTTTTATAAAATAATTGCTTAATTGTCCTTTAAATATCATATTTAAAATGACAATAAACTTTAAGCCATTTTCAAAAAGGATAAACTTTAAATATTTGACTTCAAAAGTTTGGAAAGAGGCTTAGCGACCATAATGGTTCATATTTAATTAAGTTTAACCTTTCATTGTATAACATGGGTATTTATATAACAAACAGTTATGTAAAAGGGATCAACCAATAACAACCGATCAACATATAGGTAAATGCCCAAGTTACCAAAAGAGCAGAACTAGTTTTTTATTCTGCTTAAATAGATGTCAACATAATCTACTTTGTGAATTATGGCAAAACTAATATTTATTCTACCAAACAGATGTCAAATACAATTCAATTAGCAGAACAATGATTTATTCTGCTAAACAGATGTAATTGGGTTTCATATTCAATTGGAGTTACTTAAGGGTTGTCGAAAAAGAAACCCCTTGTATAAAAATATCCTTTTTAAAGAAAGTTACTTTAAAATAAAACCGATCTTCAGAAATAAAGTGGTTTAAAAGTTTCAAACTTTATTTAAAAATTAAATAACATCTAAACCTTTATTTTAATAATAATTAAACCATTAATTAATAATTAAATAGCAATTAACTATTTAATATATAATTAAATAATAACTATCCCAAATAAATAATTAAATAATAGTTAATCTTTAATTAATTAATTAATTAAATATTCTCTTAATTAGTAATTAAACCATAGATTAAACCATTATTTAATGATAATTAAATTTTAATTAAGTCCAAATTAAATCTTAATTTAATTTGTAATTAATTAATAATTAAACCCTTTTATATAATTAATTAATTAATAATTAATCTTTAATGACTCATTTAAATAATGATTAATCTTTAAATAATTAATTGAATAATAATTAACCTTTTATTAATTAACTAATTATAATTAACTTACTTGATTGATATTTAAGTACTAATTACCTTGTTTACTAATGATTAAGTACTAATTACCTTAATTAATTAATTAATACTTATAATTACTTTTTAATACTTAAAATATGTTTCGAAACACTTATCAAAAAGATGAAAATAAAAATTTAATTTGCAAGAAGAGTTCATTCTTACAAACTGCATTATAACGACTATCGCTATATAACCCATAAATTTCAAATCTTGCTTTATATTTCAAATCACTTTCAAAACCTTATCTTTTATACTTTGACTACTTTATAAATCTTTGAATAAGGTTTTGGAAAAAAAGCAAGGTTTTGAAACTTTATAAAACTTTTCGAGAAAGTAAAGTTAGAAAACAAGTATTTAAAATCAAAAGGATCCCGTTGTCGCAACTACGACTTCATATACTAACTTTTATTTTGCATACAACCACATATGCATGAACACAACCAATATACATGCTATCACAACATTCAAGAAAAAGTCATAACTTGAACTTTAAAATCCTTAACCTTAACTTCTATTTTCACGTTTATATCACAACATACCCAAGCACATACATATACGTACAATACACATTAAATTTCATTCAACAAGTAGCATACCTAGTAAGTGAGTAAACAACAAAAATAAAGTCTTTATTTCAAAGAGTGAGCTTTACTCACCATAAACCTTAGCAAATATCTTTAAAATTTTGAAATGAAACTCTAGAAATTGATTTCCAAAAAAAACACGACCCTTAGCCTAGAGAAGGCCAAGTAGGCTTGGCCAAAGGCCTTTAGGCTCGATCAAAGGGTGGATCTAGACTCAGCCATGGATGGTGAGGGACGATGATGGCTTTTTTTGTGAAAGAGGAGTGTTGAAATGGAAGAAGGAAGCTTTAGATAAAGATTTAGAAGTTTTAAAAGTGATATAAACTAGGTTTCTACACTTAGGAATTTCTTTTGGAAGCCATTAGAGTTCATGAAAGCATGGAGAGGACTTAGGAAATGAGAGTGAAGTGATTAAATGAGGAAAAATTATGAAACACAATACCAGAACTGTCATTTTGTAACGGTTATAACCGTTGGTAATCTAATTCCCAACGGTTATAATCGTTGGTAGCAAGTACGTTACAATTTTTTTTACATATTTTGTAACGGTTATAACCGTTGGGAATTTTGGTCATTTCCAACGGTTATAACCGTTACAAATTTTGGTCATTCCCAACGGTTAAAACCATTGGGAATTACTTCACATTCCCAACGGTTATAACCGTTGGGAATTTTTCAATTTCCAACGGTTAAAACCATTGGGAATTCCTTGTATAAGTAAATAGCAAAATTACCAACACTTATAAGTGTTACAAATTTGGTATAGCAGAACCATCTTATTCAGCATCTAATAGTATTTCATTGAACTATATCTATACGAATATATAACAATAGAAAACACGAAACTAAAATTCAAAACTAACATATCATCAAATTGTTAAAAATGATCAAACGTACGAAATAGTACATATCAAATTCTACAAAGTTCATTGTGACAACTTCAAATTTCACTACTGCAGCATATCTAGAAGCTTACAAACAATGAATACGACACTCCGACCAAACTACAAAACCACCATCAACCAACTCAGACAATGTATAATGACCATTTTGAGGTGCATCAAAAAGTGGCTCGTCCGGATTAAGAACATCCTCCACCCAAACAACCTTTTCTCCATCTCCAACCTTTCTACCATGACAAATCTTCTGCACTGCAAGATGTCCTTTAGCTACCACTTCCATTTTTCGTGACAATAATTGCACCACTTGCCTTTCAACCGTAGAAGATCCAATACCAGTAGTAGATGGAGTAGGAGTAGGGCTAGGATGGTGCTCGGTATGCGAACCAATTTCTGTTCTTAGTGCCATCGCATTCGTTCCAATCTGACTAACAAGTTGCCGTATACATTGTTGCATTTCAACAAGAGTTGAATTCGTTATTCTACTTTCTTCATGCATTTGATCAATCTTCTGTTGCATCTCCATTTTCCATCGCTTATCTTCATTCTCTTTGTAATTGATAATTGCTTTTGAAGCTTGAGTGAGTTTTATGTGCTTCATAGTAGATGTAGAACTAATTGCACGGCAATAGCTTCTTTTTGTATCAATTCAAAAAACTTCAGCAACGACATCTCTTTCAAAATTTTCCAAACTAACTACTCCTTCATTACCATTAACACTAGCTTCTGATTTTTGCCTCTCTTCTGCTGCTTCTATTAAAGCCTGAATATTAAAACGAATTGATATAAAAATTTATGAGTATGTTATTAGCAGAACACAAAGTCGGTTTAGAGCAAGCCAACATATTTGTTAAAAATTATAAGCTATTCTATTTCCTAGTTGCCTAACAGTGTATGGTATGATTTAATGCCAATCGATGTGGCAAACTGAGTTTTAAATGCATATTTTGTACAGACGGTTTTAAATGCTTGGTTATTGGAAAGCAAGTCAAGAGTACAACTGCAAATGAAAAGGTAAACCAAAATTATAAAATAGTGCAAGCTGAAGTGATGGAAAATGCGTAGTAAAATGCAACAACTGTCTCATTAATGCATGCCCTTAAAATTGTCACGTAAGCCAAAGACATTACATTATACTAATCGGATATTTTGTGAATCATAGCTTAACATTTTGCAATCAGAAGTGGATAACCATAGAGAGTACATAAAGTTACACAGTAATCACATTCCATAGTATATGAAATTGCATATGCCATTTCCAAAGGCACTTGTTAAAAAAGTACCATATTGCTACTACATTTTCCCTAGTGTTAATTATATGTTCGCTGCGTTTTATAACAGAGGGAACAAAATGCAAAGGTAAGTTCACAGATGAAAATTGATGTACAGAACTAATAACCATGCATAATTCATGGAAGAATTTTTTGTCCTAAAAATAAAAATTCATAATTCAAAACAACTAGAATATAAATTTTGAAAGGAAAAACAACTAGAGTGATGTTTATGACGTATGAGGAGCTTACTGGAGACACTGCAAGTGCTTTAAGAAAATTGGCAGAGTTCATAGGGTGTCCCTTTACAATGGAAGAGGAAAAACAAAATGTGGTTGATGAAATCGTTAATTTGTGTGCATTTGAGAATTTGAGCAATCTAGAGGTGAATAAGACAGGATTAGTAAAATCTGCAGGTGTTGAAAATAGTGTTTTTTTAGACGGGGAAAAGTTGGCGACTGGGTGAATCATCTCACACCTAAAATGGCTAAGAGATTAGACAACATAACTATGAATACGTTTAATGGCACTTGTAACGACCCGACTTTCCAGTCCCGGAAAATCGAACCATTTGTGTTAAAGAAGAAGAGGTAGAAGAAGAAGAAACAGAAAATCAACAACAGAATCTCACATCGCAGCGGAATAAAATATAATATATACAAAACAGATCTTTACTCAAATGAAAAAAATATATCTGTTTATACAATATATTTACAGAATACATCATCAGAGTTCATCACATCAATGATATACATCCAAATACACAGCGGAACAACAAACAAATACGGAAGTACGTATCGCCATCTAGCTCGTCTCCTGAGCTCCACAGCTACAATCTGAACCTGTTTATCTCGGTCTGACCCGAGCATCATATAAAACAATACCCGAGTCAGTCTGGAAAACCAGCGTGAGAAAATCACACTCAAATTGATTATTAAAGTTTCAAAAATCCTTTTGAAAATAAAAGCATCTCGTAAGACCACGCCACAAATAAACATGTCGGGTTTTTACCTTACGATAGCTAAAACACTTTTTATAAAATCCTCTGATATTATAATAGTGTCTATTTACAAATACTTATTAAAATAGCTGAAATTGTTACATGATTAAATTCCAGCATACTAGCCACAAAGTGGGTAATACAAACAAAACTCGTACAAGGCACGTAGGGAGAATGGATTTCCAACGAATGACTAGGCACTGGGGTACCACCTGTCACAGTACGTGGCCTAGATCACAGTACCGAGGAGTACGCCCGCTCCCCTGCAACACAAGACCGGAATCATCCCTTACTGGATAATTCCAAATAAAATCACCCCACGGTTGGGATCAGCAACCGCACCACTAAGCCGAAATAAAAGGGACATCTAGACAGGGATGACTTTACTCTCAAGTGGGTGCTACCCACGAAGCCTTGCTGCATAACCCCTGATTTTCAGTCATTCCCGGTTGATGAGGCTCGAGGCTAAACGATACCCTTTTTCAGAACATATCCCTTAGAATGCCCATCGTCCACCTGACGATGTCACGAAAGCATTCGTCCATACAAGTCCGTCCCGGGTCCGAACGGAACCGAAGGCACTATTCCTACTACATCCATTTTGGAAATATCCTCAGGATTAGTAGCGACTAGCCCTTGCACTTCACAGCTCCAACTTCGACTCTGAACACGTTACACGAAACGTACAAACCGAATCGAAGTGGTATTCGAGTCTCCAGACCTAGAATCCCGGTATACGGAAACTCGATCCCGGTCTCTTCGAAACGATCAGCGCATTTGGCCAATATTGATAGTCGGTTATTTAACTATCAATTAACATCCACAAGCAACCATCACACAATAAATAATTTCCCACATTATTTATTTGCCCAAATATCTTTCCAAGATATATTTTCAAATTTTTCAAAGCTCATTTGGAAACAATTTCAAAATAGTTTCCGCTTACGGAATACATTTCCCAAATGATTATTTCCACTGAATCACCAAGTACAAAATACTTATAGATTTTAAAGAAATTTTAAAACACTTTATTATAAATATACTTTAACATTTAAATTTGGAAAACTACTTTAATACTTAATTAAAAGTAATACTTTTGAGAATATTTAAAATAAGGTTACTTTATAAAATATAAAACTAAGTTTCACTTTTTAAATAAAATACTAGTCATCCTTTAAATAATTATTACGATAATAGATTTGGAAAATATTTACTTTAGAATTTAAATATTAGAAATAATAAATTTTCTAAACATGCCTTTTTAAAAACAACATTAAACTTTTAACTTATATTTAAGAATTTTCTTTGAAATCGTACTTGGCTATCCAGGGAATACACTTTCTTCCATATCTTTTAAAAATAAATCACCATTTATTTTTAAACACATTTACATTCCTCAATAAATTCCCACCTTGAATTTATATTTAAAATATCCACCGATATTTCATTTCACTTCATAAACCCAGTTTATACATTTTAAAATCTCATTCTCTTTTAAAAATCCAAGTTTTAAACACTTAAATCAATTTCCAATTGATTTCCATTTTACTTTACTTTGAAATAAATTTCCCTATTTACTTCAATTATTTCAAATACATTAACTTTCATCTTTTATTTCTTTATTATGAGTTGAAACCCTTTTAACTAGAATACCAATTTCGGATTTCCAAACTTCTTCAATTAACATTTTAATTAAATTAAATCTTTAAATTTCAATAAAATCAATTCTTTTATATTTTTAAATAATATCACTTTAGTTAAAGATTTATTTCTTCCCTGTTAAATTCAAAATCCTCTTTCCCATATTTGTTCGAATTTAGAAATTTCTTTATTTCTTTTACAATTCCTTATTTAATTTATTCGAATTCACTAGAATTATTTAACTTGAATTTTACTCTTTTATTTCTTTCCAAAAATCCAATTCAATGGCTTTTGATAACTCATTATACTGGGAAATTCAATCCAACCAGATTATCCAATATAAATCATCACAGGATATCAACAATCATATCACAGAATATTTAAACAAAATTAAATATTTTGAGGAATCCAGTTGGATCCCTCCAACCTGTTTCCCTGCATCCACAGACGTTAGCACAATACCAATTCCACTTCAAAGTGGAATATCGCGGTATATGGGATTTATATAAAATCATCCGCTATTATGCGGCGCATAGGGTCTCATCCGCTATATAAATGCGGGAATATCAACAACTCAAATATATACATATGCCAATATGTATATATTGGTATATACTACTATATATAGTATAGCACATCAATCAATGAAATCATCCAATCAATTATTTAAATTTAACCATTTAAATTTAAATCTAACTGAGTGAGATTAACTCACCTTTGATTTTTAATTTGCCAACCAATCCAAACCGGTCTGTCTTTCCCCGATTCCAGACCTAATATAACATTTAGATGATTTTTATTAATATTCTTACTTATTGAACAATTACCTCCCTTTAGATAAATTTACTCCATTTAAAATAAATTCTTTATCCTTTCAAATAAATTTAAACCTTGGATTTAAAAATAGACTTGTAGATTAAAATGTATACTTATTTTATTTTATTTTATTGGTGAAACTTCACATATATTTATAAAGATAATCTATCTATATAGATAAAAATCCAATCTTTGTATAAATTACTATGCTTTCCCAAGTCTACAAAACATTTCTAAAATATGTGTATATGTTTATATATTTATTTTTCCAAACTTTATAAACCCATTTCCTATTTTACTGTAAAAATATAACCTTGTTTTCTGGTTTTCCCAAAAATTATCACAGCAACCCTTCAATATCAGTTCATTCTCCTTTAAACAAAAATACAAGTTATCGAATTTAAATTGAAATGAAAAACTAGGATATACCTTGCTGCCCTATATTATATATAACCGATTAAACTTTAAACAACTGTTTTATAACCTGTAGTTAATACCTGATAATTTAAATAATTATTGCTTCACAAGTTTAAACTTAAGTGACGAAAAGTTTTAAAATGTTAGATTTAAATTACCTTAAACTCGATCGCGAAAATCAAACCAAGGAGTCCTACTCAAAGCTCCAAGCGAGATTCGACCTCGCGATAATGAACTCGCCCAGTCACTCACGACTCCAACCACCGCCTATTCGAACCTTTGGCAGTCGCGATCAATTCCCCAAAGTCGATTCCCAATCGAGTCTGCAATCACGAACGAGCCACGCTGCTTTGACCTCCAATCGCTTCACAACCCTACTCGATTCGAACTTCGTTCCATCTCGTGCTCGCGGCGACTCCAACAACAACCCCAAACCACCCCGCGATCTCGAACCCCATGCTCGCTTGCCCCAAATTTGCAGTGGCGACATAAAGGGACTGTAACAGGACTTCAAATCAGCAGTGGAAAATATCGCGTAGGAGGCAAGGATGAGTTGACGATGGCTGATGGAATAGCCGAGTGTAGCGATGATAAATTAGAAGGCGTTGATTTATGAAACCCTAGATTTTATTCTCAGGTTCAAGCATCGCGACATGGCGATTTCTATTGAGCTGTAACCTTAAAGTGAAGCAGATTTTTATTTTTATTTCCTTTGAACGAAAGAAAAGGATACAGGGCCATGCTTTGAAACGAAGGGGTAAGCTTTGCACGATCTCTTCCCCGTGTTCCTGGGCGTGATTTTAGGGAGATAATATGCTGATGTTTGACTTAATTTAAAACTTAAATTTGAATTGAATTCGATTTAAGTTCAACGCGTTTATGTGTCGTATGCTCGCATAACCACTCCGAAAAATACGAGATTTGAAATCCGATAATAATTCAATATTACGGACCCAATGGAACTGGTTTCGTCGAATTCCGAGACTGTGCCTCGGAAGGCTATTTTTAAATTCAATTCAAACGATATAATTTCAAAACTGAACAAAATATTCTGAAATCAAATTTTGAAAGTTCTATTATCTTCAGTATTACCAATATAAATTTTACAAGCCTTTAAATTATTTTTACTGGCCCAAAACTCTCGATTCAACATTTTATCCAATTTTTAATTGTCTAATTCAATAATCTATCATCCAATAAATACTGTATATTTGAAAATAAAATTTAAAATTTAACCTTCGAATATTTAAAATAAATTAAATATTCCCATTTCAAATATACAAAAATTTCGGGTCGTCACATTCCTCCCCCCTTAAAAGAATTTCGTCCCCGAAATTACCGGTTAGGAAGAATGATTCGATTCCCGTTAACTATTCCCTCAACCCAAGTAGTTTTTAACAATTAACCCAACAAATCTTTTATCACTGACACACTATCTTTTCCCATCTTTCAAACTTAGCTATAAGTTTCCCAAACAATATCACTTACTTATCAATTCAAATTTAAATTTGAATTCAAATTTTGAATTATCAAAAATTTCCCAAAATTTTTCTAACTCTCTAAATTTTCGAAAAATTTCGCCAGCGTCTCCTTTGCGCGGCTAGCTCGGTACTACTACAAAATGGCTCTACGGCCTCCCAATCTCAAAAGAAAACAAAAAGCCAAGTGGCTGGATCAAAAACCCAATCAAATTTCATATAGAAATTCAAATACATACCTTTTTGTCGGGCCATTAAATTTATCTTCTAAAATCAAAAATCCCAATTATCCATTGCTTTTATACACCTGTATATCCTACTAAGCAATAATATTCAATCACAACTCCAAAGTCATTTTATACTTTCCTTTACAAATTTTCAATATTTGTTTTACTTAAGCCCGTACGATGCACATATATCATCCGTACGCAATATCACATTCGATCGCTCAATCGATCACACAATTTCACTTCCGAACTAGTATCGTCCACCCGACTTCCTAGTGCGGACTCAGATCTGGTTTCTTGATCAAAAACCGTCATTCTCCTTGCATAGCCACCAACTATGATAGAGAATATCCAGAATCAATCAACAATCCATATCCAGGCTCGCCGTTGAAAATCGAGTGAAAAATTCCAACTCGGATCGATAAAACTATCTCGAAATTCTGTGTTCGACATCTGGACCAAATAGCTATGCGAATAAAATAATATACGTACATCTTACGTATAAATTCCAATTGATTACCAATTACATCAATTCTCTTTTATTCACATTCCTTTTGATTGTTATCCACTTATTCACAACTTCAAATTTTAATCGTCATTCAATTATTCATCTAAAATAACTTTCCTCAATACCAAATTACTTAAGAATCTCACTATATTCCTTAAGTTCAATATAAATATTTTACATATTTCTTATATTAATTTTCACTTCATTATTGAAGTTTATATCCATTTCTATTTACTTTTGTCTTTACAATTCCATTTGATTTAAATTTGGCTTCCATTTTGAATATTGAATTAGTTGCACTTGCTAATTAATTTAAATTTCAATTAACAGTTTATTTGCAAACTTTACTTTCCTCGGTTCCCTCAATTTCACTTCTTTACATTCATATTTCAATAGATTCAATTATTCGGTTCCAATTCCATTTGCTTAGTAAATTTAAATCATTTATCGTTAATGAACAATTCCTAAATTTCAAAAAATTTCTAACTCTCAAAATTTCCAGAAAATTTTGGCAGTCTCCCTTGTACGGAGGGACTTCTGCGATATCGCAGGATGCACAAAAATATATATACATCGGCCTCAGGCCGGAAATCACAATATATATCAATATATGCAGTTCATATTTCCTATTTTGAATTACTTTGCGTAGGCGTACCTTTATTTAGCATTTTAAAGCAAGCGGCTATTTATTTAAGCAATTAACGCAGTCAAAATCAACCAAGCGGCTTCCCTGAACCTGTACTAACTCAATTTAAACAGTTAAGTGACAATATACAAAATTTATAGCATTTCAATTCATTTCAATAGCTAAATCATGGGTTTTACAAGTCATACTTGCCAAATAACACTTAAAAGTAATTTATAAAGTTTCAACCACCAATTTAATTGTTTTCACTCGCTTCCAACCAATTTTAATGTCATTCCGTTCAATTCCATTGGTTCACAATTCAATTCCTTATATCCCATTCATTTGAATCCAAACGAATTTATATTTATTACAATTGATTCAAAAACCAATTATATTTACTTCCATTAATTCATAGAATTTTATTCGATTTCATTTTTTTTTTTGATTCATACAATTTATTTTACATTCCATAACCATATTCAATTTATTTAAATTCATTTATTAATCTTGGAACATTCCATAATATTTACATCAAATATTCGTTTCATAATTCATTTACAAGCAAAATACTTGTCACATCAAATTTATATCTGACTTGCATTTAACCAATTCAGGTTCATCTCCATATTTCATTTACCAATTTATTATCTATTTATATTTCAATACTTGGTTTTTAATTCCAAATATCACTTCATTTAATTTCCTTGAGTTAAATTTATTTTATAATTCAAGTTCGAATTATTCGTTTATTTTCCAATCCATCCAAAATATTTACTTTGGGGTTTCCATCCCATTTTCAGTTTTATATGTCACAACTTATGATTTTACACATTTCCATGGATTTTTAATTCTTTCACAAGTATTCTAATTTATTTATTCCCATCTAATTCCTTATCCAATTTATTCAGGTAAGAATCCAATTCCATTTAATAACTCAACTGGATTTTTATTTTCTTCCAATTCAACTTAACTCAGATTTATTTAATTCAATTCGATTCAATTTTATTCAAATACAACTGGATATTATTCTCAGCCTATTCAATTAATTTCAATCCAGTCAAATTTTTATTTCCCAATCCAAGTTAAGTTCATTTTTTTAACTTTTCACTTTACAGGTTAATGCTAACATTCAAAGCTTATATTCCCTTCCTGATTTGAAAATCATTTCAAGTTATAAGCTTACAACTTATTTCATCAGGATTTCCCTTTTTAAACACCCGGCTTTTAGTTTCAAATCATTTTGGAAACTCCAACATCTCCAAATCACACTTCTCAAAGTTTAAACCAATCCTAGTTTTTATTTCCAACAAATTTCCTTTGAAAATTTCAAAAACAAAGCAAATTTTTCTGAGTAAATCAATTTGGCAGCAATCCGTCACTCAGAAGTTCGAAAATAAATTCTGAAGATGCGGCCGTCATCCTCCGAATTATTTTCCAGCAACTGAAGTGAATTTATTGCTATATCCCTTACAGAAATTTATTTGAAACAATTTCCTTTCCGAAATCCTTTTCAAAATAATAATGCTATTATTTATCTTCAAAACACTTTGAAAACACTTCCAAAATCTCCGGGTTTTAAATTTTAAAATTTGATTAAATCAAATTTTAACTATAATTCATTTGTAATTTTGTACAATTTATACTTATACAAATTTCCATTGATTATGCAAATCTTTCTAATTTTATAATCTTATCATATATTTTTCTTCAATTTTATTTATTTGTTAGAATATTTTCATCCAAACATCCAAATACTATAATACTTTACAAAAATTTATATTCTTTATATACAAAAATAATTTGGGTAAAATTATTTCATCTACCCATTTTAAAACAATATTGTGTCGAATTGTTCTATTTGAGTGTTTAGAAACCCCTTCGATCCAGTTTCGAGGCTGTGCCGACGAAGGTTCATATACCACTCAATAAATCAATCAACACAATATAAAACCATTTTATATTCACTAACAAATACGCACTCATATATATTATTACACTCAAAATTCCCACCAGAGCCAAGGTTATCGCCAACCTTTGCTCTGATACCACTGTAACGACCCGACTTTCCAGTCCCGGAAAATCGAACCATTTGTGTTAAAGAAGAAGAAGTAGAAGAAGAAGAAACAGAAAATCAACAACAGAATCTCACATCGCAGCGGAATAAAATATAATATATACAAAACAGATCTTTACTCAAATGAAAAAAATATATCTGTTTATACAATATATTTACAGAATACATCATCAGAGTTCATCACATCAATGATATACATCCAAATACACAGCGGAACAACAAACAAATACGGAAGTACGTATCGCCATCTAGCTCGTCTCCTGAGCTCCACAGCTACAATCTGAACCTGTTTATCTCGGTCTGACCCGAGCATCATATAAAACAATACCCGAGTCAGTCTGGAAAACCAGCGTGAGAAAATCACACTCAAATTGATTATTAAAGTTTCAAAAATCCTTTTGAAAATAAAAGCATCTCGTAAGACCACGCCACAAATAAACATGTCGGGTTTTTACCTTACGATAGCTAAAACACTTTTTATAAAATCCTCTGATATTATAATAGTGTCTATTTACAAATACTTATTAAAATAGCTGAAATTGTTACATGATTAAATTCCAGCATACTAGCCACAAAGTGGGTAATACAAACAAAACTCGTACAAGGCACGTAGGGAGAATGGATTTCCAACGAATGACTAGGCACTGGGGTACCACCTGTCACAGTACGTGGCCTAGATCACAGTACCGAGGAGTACGCCCGCTCCCCTGCAACACAAGACCGGAATCATCCCTTACTGGATAATTCCAAATAAAATCACCCCACGGTTGGGATCAGCAACCGCACCACTAAGCCGAAATAAAAGGGACATCTAGACAGGGATGACTTTACTCTCAAGTGGGTGCTACCCACGAAGCCTTGCTGCATAACCCCTGATTTTCAGTCATTCCCGGTTGATGAGGCTCGAGGCTAAACGATACCCTTTTTCAGAACATATCCCTTAGAATGCCCATCGTCCACCTGACGATGTCACGAAAGCATTCGTCCATACAAGTCCGTCCCGGGTCCGAACGGAACCGAAGGCACTATTCCTACTACATCCATTTTGGAAATATCCTCAGGATTAGTAGCGACTAGCCCTTGCACTTCACAGCTCCAACTTCGACTCTGAACACGTTACACGATACGTACAAACCGAATCGAAGTGGTATTCGAGTCTCCAGACCTAGAATCCCGGTATACGGAAACTCGATCCCGGTCTCTTCGAAACGATCAGCGCATTTGGCCAATATTGATAGTCGGTTATTTAACTATCAATTAACATCCACAAGCAACCATCACACAATAAATAATTTCCCACATTATTTATTTGCCCAAATATCTTTCCAAGATATATTTTCAAATTTTTCAAAGCTCATTTGGAAACAATTTCAAAATAGTTTCCGCTTACGGAATACATTTCCCAAATGATTATTTCCACTGAATCACCAAGTACAAAATACTTATAGATTTTAAAGAAATTTTAAAACACTTTATTATAAATATACTTTAACATTTAAATTTGGAAAACTACTTTAATACTTAATTAAAAGTAATACTTTTGAGAATATTTAAAATAAGGTTACTTTATAAAATATAAAACTAAGTTTCACTTTTTAAATAAAATACTAGTCATCCTTTAAATAATTATTACGATAATAGATTTGGAAAATATTTACTTTAGAATTTAAATATTAGAAATAATAAATTTTCTAAACATGCCTTTTTAAAAACAACATTAAACTTTTAACTTATATTTAAGAATTTTCTTTGAAATCGTACTTGGCTATCCAGGGAATACACTTTCTTCCATATCTTTTAAAAATAAATCACCATTTATTTTTAAACACATTTACATTCCTCAATAAATTCCCACCTTGAATTTATATTTAAAATATCCACCGATATTTCATTTCACTTCATAAACCCAGTTTATACATTTTAAAATCTCATTCTCTTTTAAAAATCCAAGTTTTAAACACTTAAATCAATTTCCAATTGATTTCCATTTTACTTTACTTTGAAATAAATTTCCCTATTTACTTCAATTATTTCAAATACATTAACTTTCATCTTTTATTTCTTTATTATGAGTTGAAACCCTTTTAACTAGAATACCAATTTCGGATTTCCAAACTTCTTCAATTAACATTTTAATTAAATTAAATCTTTAAATTTCAATAAAATCAATTCTTTTATATTTTTAAATAATATCACTTTAGTTAAAGATTTATTTCTTCCCTGTTAAATTCAAAATCCTCTTTCCCATATTTGTTCGAATTTAGAAATTTCTTTATTTCTTTTACAATTCCTTATTTAATTTATTCGAATTCACTAGAATTATTTAACTTGAATTTTACTCTTTTATTTCTTTCCAAAAATCCAATTCAATGGCTTTTGATAACTCATTATACTGGGAAATTCAATCCAACCAGATTATCCAATATAAATCATCACAGGATATCAACAATCATATCACAGAATATTTAAACAAAATTAAATATTTTGAGGAATCCAGTTGGATCCCTCCAACCTGTTTCCCTGCATCCACAGACGTTAGCACAATACCAATTCCACTTCAAAGTGGAATATCGCGGTATATGGGATTTATATAAAATCATCCGCTATTATGCGGCGCATAGGGTCTCATCCGCTATATAAATGCGGGAATATCAACAACTCAAATATATACATATGCCAATATGTATATATTGGTATATACTACTATATATAGTATAGCACATCAATCAATGAAATCATCCAATCAATTATTTAAATTTAACCATTTAAATTAAAATCTAACTGAGTGAGATTAACTCACCTTTGATTTTTAATTTGCCAACCAATCCAAACCGGTCTGTCTTTCCCCGATTCCAGACCTAATATAACATTTAGATGATTTTTATTAATATTCTTACTTATTGAACAATTACCTCCCTTTAGATAAATTTACTCCATTTAAAATAAATTCTTTATCCTTTCAAATAAATTTAAACCTTGGATTTAAAAATAGACTTGTAGATTAAAATGTATACTTATTTTATTTTATTTTATTGGTGAAACTTCACATATATTTATAAAGATAATCTATCTATATAGATAAAAATCCAATCTTTGTATAAATTACTATGCTTTCCCAAGTCTACAAAACATTTCTAAAATATGTGTATATGTTTATATATTTATTTTTCCAAACTTTATAAACCCATTTCCTATTTTACTGTAAAAATATAACCTTGTTTTCTGGTTTTCCCAAAAATTATCACAGCAACCCTTCAATATCAGTTCATTCTCCTTTAAACAAAAATACAAGTTATCGAATTTAAATTGAAATGAAAAACTAGGATATACCTTGCTGCCCTATATTATATATAACCGATTAAACTTTAAACAACTGTTTTATAACCTGTAGTTAATACCTGATAATTTAAATAATTATTGCTTCACAAGTTTAAACTTAAGTGACGAAAAGTTTTAAAATGTTAGATTTAAATTACCTTAAACTCGATCGCGAAAATCAAACCAAGGAGTCCTACTCAAAGCTCCAAGCGAGATTCGACCTCGCGATAATGAACTCGCCCAGTCACTCACGACTCCAACCACCGCCTATTCGAACCTTTGGCAGTCGCGATCAATTCCCCAAAGTCGATTCCCAATCGAGTCTGCAATCACGAACGAGCCACGCTGCTTTGACCTCCAATCACTTCACAACCCTACTCGATTCGAACTTCGTTCCATCTCGTGCTCGCGGCGACTCCAACAACAACCCCAAACCACCCCGCGATCTCGAACCCCATGCTCGCGTGCCCCAAATTTGCAGTGGCGACATAAAGGGACTGTAACAGGACTTCAAATCAGCAGTGGAAAATATCGCGTAGGAGGCAAGGATGAGTTGACGATGGCTGATGGAATAGCCGAGTGTAGCGATGATAAATTAGAAGGCGTTGATTTATGAAACCCTAGATTTTATTCTCAGGTTCAAGCATCGCGACATGGCGATTTCTATTGAGCTGTAACCTTAAAGTGAAGCAGATTTTTATTTTTATTTCCTTTGAACGAAAGAAAAGGATACAGGGCCATGCTTTGAAACGAAGGGGTAAGCTTTGCACGATCTCTTCCCCGTGTTCCTGGGCGTGATTTTAGGGAGATAATATGCTGATGTTTGACTTAATTTAAAACTTAAATTTGAATTGAATTCGATTTAAGTTCAACGCGTTTATGTGTCGTATGCTCGCATAACCACTCCGAAAAATACGAGATTTGAAATCCGATAATAATTCAATATTACGGACCCAATGGAACTGGTTTCGTCGAATTCCGAGACTGTGCCTCGGAAGGCTATTTTTAAATTCAATTCAAACGATATAATTTCAAAACTGAACAAAATATTCTGAAATCAAATTTTGAAAGTTCTATTATCTTCAGTATTACCAATATAAATTTTACAAGCCTTTAAATTATTTTTACTGGCCCAAAACTCTCGATTCAACATTTTATCCAATTTTTAATTGTCTAATTCAATAATCTATCATCCAATAAATACTGTATATTTGAAAATAAAATTTAAAATTTAACCTTCGAATATTTAAAATAAATTAAATATTCCCATTTCAAATATACAAAAATTTCGGGTCGTCACACTGCTTTGCTAAATTAATTATGGCATTCCAGGTTATATTTCTGTTATATGAACATAAGGTTCATTGATCTATTATGGTTATCACTTATTAGTCTTGTGTTACTCTGCATAAAATATTGGGAAAACAAGTACATGTTATAATATATAAATGTATCCTGTTTAGAGTTTAGAAGCGGATGTCAGAAAACAATGTCACTTCCTCATTGGTCCATATACAATATAATGAGGCAACCAGTAGGTAAACATAACTTTATTATTACTAGCATAATTGATGAAGTTGGCAAAATAGAATTGTTCAGTTCTTCATTATATTTGCTGTTTTAATTTGCCCCAAGTTTATTTTGATAACTAAAATCTTCTTGTTTGCATTGCGATAATATGGAAAATTTGAGGTAGTTGCTCACAATGCAGTTCAATTTTTACGTTTTATGTCATTACTTTTTTAATACAATGCAATCAGTTTTCAATATAATACAACGAAAACTGCAGTGCAATTTCAAAACTGCAGTGCAATATAATACAATGAAAACTGCAGTGCAATCAGTTTTATGTCATTACTTTTTCAATTTGATATTATGCATTTCAAAATCATCTATACTGAAGTGCAATTTTAATACAATGAGCGTTACTTTTTTAATACAATGCAATCAGTTTTCAATATAATAAAAGCCAAGTGAATACTATGAGTTAAATCTAAAATGTCAATTATAGCAGAAAATTATGCCAAAACAGTTCACATAACTTCTTTGAAATAGATTGAAGCCATATACTAACAGACATGACAGTAGCAATTTTCTTGTTTCCCAAATGTATCGCACTTGTATGCGGGCAAAATATTTTATTGATCTAGCGAGTAATAGAGATTAAACATAATCAGTATAAGTAGGATATCTAACTATCTAATATTTAAAATGTTATCTTCATTGCAACTATTGTTATGGCTAAGATTTTGAAAAAAATAAATGTCACTGATGATGAGCTAAAATGTTATCAAACTAACCAGCTTTCTTTAATACAACATTTAGCATTGAATTAAAATAAATTACGTCAATATTGTGATATAAACTTACATATTTTTCTGCTGCGCACGGAAGCACCTCTCCGATTTTTCTACTTATGTGCGCTAATTTCCACGCCTTTACTCGTGTAAGCTTGCATTCTGGATTCTCCGCTTCCTACATGAATATATATGAATTCATTTGTAAATTATACATACCATTAAGACTACATGTACAATAATGACTGCATACCAATTCTTCATAAAGTCGAGTATATGATTTTCTTCCCAAAGTATGAGTTATGGTATTTTTTCCTTTATTTTCAGCATTTGTTTTGCATTGTTTTCTTTTCTTATCAGTGTACTCAATATCAACGAATTTCTCCCACTGGACTTTCATTCGGACGATTATCAATCGCAATGCGTTTAGGTAAATACTCTTTATCTTTCTTCAAATATTTGTCTCGTAGCTTTGATTTTTCCGATCTAAAAAATTATGAAAAACCTCTCTCCAAAATAGGTCGAGCAATAGTTGGATCCAGATTCATGTCAAACTCTTTCTACAAAAGCAAAAGACAAAAATCAAAACAATTGTTGATCCTGATTCATGTCAAAGTTAAATATAAAAGGTAATCACTTATCAAATGTTTTATGAAAATAGGAGAAAACATCCTACATTAAATGGGTCATTATAGCAGAATTACATAAATACTCTCAGCTTAGAGTCAGAAATTCAGAATCTACCGTGGGACATAAATTTAGTTTATGTGAATTAACGAATGTTCAGTGTAAATCTTTAAAACATAAATTTAGTGTTATACTACTCCCAAATTTACTTTCCATGGAACTCTGCCACACGTTTTGTGCACACTCTGAATGCAACTGCATGTGTTGTTCCATGCATGATTGTGTGTTTGCTTGAAAACTTCCAGCAAGAAGATGGATCCGTTATCATTCCAGAGCCATTAAGGCCTTTCATGGGTGGCCTCCATGTTCTCTCTCCTAAAGCTCACTAATATTTATATTTAATTATTTGGATTTTTTTTCTGGGAAAGCCATGATCAGTGTCACTTGCTATATTTGTGTAATTCATTTAAAACTGATGATGCCCTTTTCAGATATAGATAGACTTGCCTATCTCTTTTTTACACATTTCCACACATGATACGTTTAATGTATCTTATCATATATTTGTAGGGAAGAATTGAAACAATAGTAGCATAAATAATCTTTCCATGGAAGAAAAAGACATGATTTAAATGAGTAAGTAATTGAAGTAAAATACCATAAGTGCTTTCCATAAATTATCCTTATAAAAGCTGTCTACTTTCCTCCAATCATCGTAACTAACCGGAATGAGTGCACGAATCAAAACCCCACAATGAGAACTCCAATTTTTTGCATCTCTACCTTTAGCACCATCCATTTCAACAATTATTGAGTACTTTTTATTTGTTGGTGGAGGAGCAACGTCTTCTTCGGTGCTTTCTTGACACTGTGATGCATTGTTGCAACTAGTTGACATTCTGCAATATACACGTTAACTTATGAATCAGTTGATAATTATATAAAGAATTAAAAATATAGAATTAAAAATTAAAATTGTGAGCAAAGCTAGACTATGCCACCCTGTATTGAAAATTCATGAACATCAATAGATTTCGTTCTTCTACCTTCAACAACTAGGATATATTTTTGGAACAAAAGAATCAACAGCCAACATTCTTTTTCCAGAAGTTTTATGGTGAATTTACTAAGCATAAAAAGTACTAGCCTCCATAGTCTAAAGCAGTAGAGACCAGTGAAGGCAACGACTGTGCAATGGATTTAGAATAAATGAAATTTGAATGTGTTTTATGATGGACATTCTAAATTTTTTCTGCGTTATCATTGCTGTTACCAGCATACATTCCTGATCCTTCCTCCATTGCTCTCTGCTTTCCATGCTTCTCTTTTTTAGTCCTGTTTTTTGCCCAATATCCCTATACTGAATTTGAACTCAAATTGAATTGCGTCCAATTACAATCTGCCTTCTTTCTCAGGCTCATAACAAAAACAAAGTTTTATTAGAAATTGATCTTGATTTTGATTTTGTACGTCTTAATTATATTTGTCTTAATAAATTGGACTACAATTGAGTTGTTTTGGATATATATTCATCAAAGATATAGAAGGCTATGATAAAGAACAACACGAAGAAAGATACAATAAAATTATCATAATTGTATAGATTATCATGGGAAGTTAATTTTAGTATATACAAAAAATATTTTCTCAGAAATACGATAAAAGTCGAGCATACTAATATATTTGGAGAACTTTTGAAAGAGATTCTCATTTTGCAAGCATCAATTTGAAAAATAATTTCTGTCGAGTTTAAATTTGGAACAACGAACCATTTTTTCGGCACATGAAGTAATTAAACCATCCTAAATAGATTGACTGACTTTGTTGATGTCAAATCTGTGGATTCAATACATCAAACAAAAAAAGCATGTTTTACTACTGCAGATTTCAGATGTTAACATAGATTCAATACATCAAACAAAAACCAAACAAAACATCACTAGTTACAATCATGTTTTTCTATCTAGATTCCATGCATTTCAACAATGTTAAGTTGTGTTGCTCATTCAAATTGGAGTGGAAGTTTGTTGGCATCTCATAATCATCTGTGTCATTAGTGAAGTGCTTAGGCGAACATCGTACGATGGACCAATCAGGATTTTGTATGTCTTTTATGTAAAAGATTTGGCTTGCTTCAGATGCAAGAATGACAGGCTCATCATGTTCTCCATTACTACTTTTAAGCTTCTTTAGATTTACCATCGGTAAACTAGAGTCCGGACAAACCTTAAACCCATGTGTTTTGTCGGCGATATTTACCCAGTCGCAGTAGAATACTACATGTTGAAAATCATAATAATCAACCTCAATGATCTCCTTGATAACACCATACCAAGTAGTATCATCATCCATAAGATTTAAATCTTTTGCGCTTGCGATAAACGTTGTAATTGCATCCATGTAAACACCACTGTCTTGTGTTGAATGAGTGTTGTCGTAGTACTGGGGAGAAAATACATAACCATTGATCCTATATTTGAGATGAGTTTTGGCTTCCCACGTTGGACCACTAACATAATACCATAACAATGAATTCATGCATTTTTCTTCCATTAACTGTTAAAACCACTAAAATATATTAAATAAAGTCGTAATTGTGTAATAAAACTATTGTTTTCTTGAAGCCTAACAAACCTTGATGTGCAACTAATCAATGAATTCAGATTGTACAATAACTTCTGCCTTTGTTTGAAGTCTTTTTTTATTACGGTGAGCATCTTCTAATAACAATCGATACTCGCTACAAAGTAAACATGTTATATATTAAGTAAATAGAAAGCTAATTTATAATTTGTTAAAAAACACAAACCTATAATAATCGTCTAGATCTGGTATATCCATTCTAAAGAGTATCCATCTTCGAATTTATATGCGTTGTACGCCACTCAGCTTGATAGTTTTACCCTCAATAATGGAGTGTTCATATGTATCATTACCATTCTCATCCAAGAACGGTGCTTGTTTAGAGCTATGATTTCCAGCACGTGGATCTTGCATATACTCCATTGCATACCTAACAGATTCTGAAACAAGATATGCTTCAGCAATTGACCCTTCCACATATCGTTTATTGCTTGGTATGTTTTTACACTCCTTCATAGCTATAAGAAAACATAAAATAATGCACGTTTTTATATTATCATTGGATAATAATTTGGATTATAATTATTAAAAAGAATGTCTCACCTTTCAAATGGATACATCCATGTATAATTAACCGGTCCGCAAAGTAGTGCTTGATCAGCTAAATGCACCATTAGATGTATACTTATATCAAAAAACTAAGTGGGAATATAATGGACCAACACACATAACGCCTCCACAATCATATCTTTGGCAGCTTGGACATGCTCTCGAATCAAAACCTTTGAACAAATAATATTGAAGTACAAGCATACTTGCAAAATCGCACGCCTCAAGTCACGAAAGTTTGGAAATGCATGTTGAACCATGACAGGCAAAAAATGTTGGATAATAATATGATAGTCATATGACTTTCTAATATTCAAACTAGGTGGTTGAATGCTTACTAAGTTGCCTAATTTAGTTCCAAAGCATGATGGAAGCTTTACGCCTTTTAGAACTTGACAACATTGGATCTTGTAAGCTTTATCAAATGCAAATTTAGAGGATTGTTTGGTTCTATCGAATAACAAATTAATAAAATGCTCTGCCACATTCTTCTCAATATGCATTACATCTATTGTGTGTCGCACTTTATGGCCACTCCAATACTCTAAGGAAAAACGAATTGACTTTTTATACCATGTTGGTATTACACCATTGTCATTCTCATTTCCAAAGTGTTCATCATGATCAAAATCATCTCCTATACGCTTCTTTTTTCTATTCAATTTACCGGGTATGTATTTGATATGAGCAATTTTCTCTAAAAGAGCTGATCCTGTCAGTCGTGTTGGAGGTTCCTTATACTCTATATCTTTATACCATCCATGTTTTGGTGCTCTATATTGATGGCCGTTCTTCAAAAATCTTCTATACGTCGTATAAACAATCTTATTACCAACGTGTTCCGCTTCGGTCTCTGTAGCACAAATAGGGCATGCTTTATAACCATGGGTCACACAACCCGATAGATTCCCAAATGCAGGTAGATCATGAATTCCCCACAAAAGCATTGCTTTCAATGTAAAATACTCGTTCTTGTTCATGTCAAATGCAGGCACTCCTATTGTCCAAAGTTGTTTCAACTCATCCACAAGGGGTTCTAAATATACATCAATATCTTGACTTGGTGCTTTAGGTCCAGGAATTAATAAACACAACATTTGAAATTCTGATTTCATGCACAATGAAGGAGGTAAATTATAAGGAACCATATACACAGGCCAACAACTATAACTATTAGACTGGATTGTATTAGGATTGAACCCATCGGTAGAAATTCCAAGCCAAACATTTCGAGCATTATTAGCGAACTCTGGCCACATATTCTTAAGCGATCTCCTTTCAGCTGAGTCGATAGGATGACGCATGAAATCCCAATAAGTTTTTGCTTCACTATGACATAACATTTTTCGAGCTATCCATGGTATAGTGTACAATCTAGTTATTCTAGGAATTAATGGAAAATATTTTAGAACTTTTCTTGGTTGCTTTGTGACTTTTACAATTTCACCTTCATCTTTAACTTTAAATCTCAAAGTATGGCAACGAGGACATTCAACGGCATCTTTATTCTCCTTCCAAAATAATATGCAATCGTTTTCGCAAGCATGTATGCACTCTACATTCATTCCCAAATCCTTTAATATTTGTTTCATTGTGGGGTATTTATCCGGTAGTGTATTTCCATTTGGAAGCCACTTTTTCAATCTCTTTAACAACTCAGTCACACTGTTTCCTGACCAATTGAATTCTTTTTTCAAATTATGTAGCTCTATAAGGACGCTTAACGTTGTAATACCATCTTCACAAGAAGAATACAGTTTTTCATTTGCTTTTCTTTTATACTCGTTGTACTTTCTTCCCAGATAACCATCACCGATACCGTGAATGCTATCATACACACCATATGCATTGTCAATAAGGTTTCCAAGAGCACCTTCTACATGGTTTTCCATTCAAATTTGATGAGATAGGCAAGCCTTATTAGCAGTAACATTTGGTGTAGAATTGATTACTGCATCTGTGTCGTTCCTCTCACCATGAAAAAACCACTCATCATATGTTGGATCCATACCGTAAATGATTAAGTGTTTCTCGACTGTTTTGAAAGATAGTTTTTTTGAATTTCTACACTTTTTGCAAGGACAATTGCACATGTCAAAGTCAGACGGTGCATGATGCTTTGCGAAATTTATAAAATGTCGAACCCCTTGTATGTACTCATCAGTGTTCCTACGTCGACATCTAATCCACTCTCTTGAAGTAGATAACGACATTAGCAAGAACTTTTATCTCTTCCTATCATTTCATATAAACACAAAAAAATTTAAGTAAACAAATGACACATCATATATGGGGACATAATCATTGGTGAATTGACACATCTCTTCAAATTGTGTATCATTTTTCAGTTTTAGTCCATTATGAATCAGTCATTATACAGGGGTTTAAAGCACCTATGTTCTAATTAAGGATTCTGGTATGTCATAAATTCGGTCCATTATGATACGTGGACAAATTTTTATGTACAAATTACTAAGAAACAAATAAAATAGACATATCCATAGTTGGCATAAAAATCGCACTAGCAACGTATGCTCTACGAGTCCGCACCACCAATCATGATATATCTAATTACTATGACTGAGATGAGCCACAAGAAATAGGTGAGCTGAAAGTTTTATTTCATCTATCAGAACACAGTGAAAACTAGTTATCGATTAAGTAAGACAACTTTGCGCCTTTGTTACGTTGTACTTGACCAACATTATGTAACTCGACACTTGGAGCTAGATCGTTAAATCTAACTCGACACTTGGAGCTAGATCGACACTTGGAGCTAGATCGTTAAATCCAATCCAATGATCTTTTTAAGTTCTTTTTTCTTCATTTTCCAAATCAAAAGAAGAAGAAAAAAGTGTGTGTGTGCACGGGAGAGAGAGAAGGAAAAGGAAAAAAAAGCTAGTGAATTTCGATTTTAATACTATTATATATGCGTTCATCAAAAAATACCTCTATATAGACAGTCTAAAAACATATCACTATCACTTAAGAAGCATCCCAACTGTTTTTTACCTCCTTATAGAAGTCCTTCAATAAATAAACTAACTTGATTGTCATAAGCGAATCATCCACTGCTCATTTCCTTGAAGAAATCAATAGGTTTCTCTCGGTGCTTTAATAAATGTTGTTTACTTTATAAAGTCACAAAACAACATTTATAGACACCCCTTTCCTATCATATCATTAAAATATTACGAGCTAAGTTTACAAGATTATACAAGTAGTGAATCATAGTAAATTGGAAGGGATGGTTGATGGTTATGGGTTCGAACGGTGATAAAAAAGGTTTGGATCACTGCGAACAGCGACATGGTTAGGGGTGCAGAATTCGTAGAGGGATGGGTTAAAGTGCACGGGGATGGTGAAAATGAGGTTAATGCTGGAATTCTTGAAAAATGATGTGCAGATAAAGCAATGTATATTGCTGTTCATGTTAACGCTGTTATGGCAGGCAATGTGGGTGGTACACATGAAGAGCATGATAGGATTGTGATATACATATAATTAACTATTTATAAAATAATTCTTTGAAACAAAGTTATAGAAGTGATTCTTGATAATTGCCAGAACCTCTGTATACTTGGAGACTAGAGGGTTAAGAATGAAGATCCACTTCCTTATAAGACGCACACTACTGACTAGCACCTCCTTTAATGGAACTATCTAATGATATCTTTGGTTGCACCATACCATTTCACCCACTTGATCAGTCATATATTGCAAACGTGGCACCTTACTACTGATGAGCTTTCACTTTTCACTTCTATAAATGAAACCTGTATTGGATGCCACAATATGAAAACCATAGTTAAACTTATTCACATTAATCTTATTCATTAAATATGATAAGGGACAAAATAAATAAAACTTTTAACAAAACGATATTGCATAATAACTAGATCAACTTGAAATATGACTGGTCAAGTAGCATAAGTAAAGATTTTCACTCTATGGTACATCAGCTTCAAGTAAAACACATCATTCTCATAAATATAATAACTCTTTCAAGTCTATATGCAACTTTGATGTTTGAATATGTTGTGGCATGTGCACAAGGATTAAACTCACGTCTAAGAACTTGTCATAGTTGCAAGCATAACAGTTTTATATGCCACAACTCCAAGCTACAAATATAACAACATTATATCTGCAACACAACACTGAGGTCAATGCATACCATATTTGACTACCTAACAAACCCAGACTCCAGTTAACAGTTGCATTCAGTTAAGGCATCAAATGGGCTATATTGCAGAAGAAGAATTCAGAAATATCGAAGTAAACAAAACTGTAGAAGACTTTGTTCACTGTGTCATTTTGTTGGTGTGATAGTTGTTCTAACCTTTTGCATTACCTATTGTGCATCTCTAAAAAAAGGAAAATAAAAAGGATTTACATCTTATAGACAACGTGTGCAAAAGTCAAAACAGAGCAAAGCAAAGGGTTTAAAATTAAAATTCCAATCTCTTGGTTTGGAACATACAATGTCACAATCAAATGCGATAATCCAACATATTTGTATTTCAGTAAGATGACAGAAAAGGCGACATTCATTTTTAGGTAAAAAAGTAACAACTGTAGCACCGTAAAAAAAAGAGTTATTTATTGATAAAGAGTGTAACGTGGAAAAAAAATGTTAACAGCTGTTACTGATAACTGACAAGGAAGAACATGAACAAATGATGACCTGTTATGCATCATGCTTTCAAACAAATACAGCATATCGTATAGGCAATTTTATGGGACAAAAGGATGGTAGGCAGAAAGAATGATGCACCCGACGTTCTAATGTTTTGTACCTAGTTATCAACCTAAAAAGTAGTGTACGCATACTATTAGACTGAGTGACAAATGAAAGAGATATTTTAGGGAGATATTTTTAAAGCAGGTAAACAATAAATCAAGTAACAGCAGGTGGCTAGTAGTTCTAAAGCAAAATGAACTAATGTAAGGAGATATTTTTAAAGCAGGTAAACAATAAATCAAGTAACAGCAGGTGGCTATCCAACCCTTGTATGGATCCTATCCTATGTTCACAACCAAATACACATTTACAACTACACTTGTGTACAAAAGCTGGAAGTTTATTTCAAATAAATAAATTATTTCCCTAACCCCTGTAAAGAAGAAAACATGATTTATGCTGATGTTTTTTCTTTTAACTTTTCAAGACTATTACCTAACAACAATTAATTACGAAGCACACCGTGCTTTGGAGCAATGTAACTAAAATCAAAGTATAAGAAGAGAAAATAATCTGATTCTTACAAGTTACGTCCACTCTGAACTATCAAAGGAGCATGATTAATCCAAATAACGTCCAATTCCAAAGCTTAATCAAAAGAGTTGCATTTATCACCGCACGTATGACGTATTCTAGTAACCTGTATAATAAATAAAAGCTATTTAACGAAATATTGAAGTATTCACCTAATTTAAAGAAAATGATTCCCATACTAAGATTCAACAGTACTAACACACACAATACTTTTTTTCTCACTTCCAAATTGAATTGTTTTTTACCTTTGTTACACAGTACCTACTGTACCTCTGTGCTATATCATATAATGTTGATACTTAAAAAAACTACTAATACTGCTTTTATAATGTAGTGATTAATCATATAAGACTACATTTAGTATAAATCATCGCTTATAAAATTAATAATATATATTTATTTTGTGCTCCATTTAATTTTAACAAGCATGTGTGATTAGAACTCGGATTCTAAAGGAAAAAACATTATAGACGTAATAGTTCTATGACTAGTAAATAATAAAACATCAAATACAGTATTGCCCAAATATAATAAAAAACAGCAAAACATATTTTTCTGTGCTCAATCATAATTACATATAGTGAGCTGGCGGTTTGAAATGCAGTATTCACACGCATAACGCGTTGATAATCGCATGCCAGATGTTGCAAATGTTGACTTTAATTTGATGTTATCTTGCAAGTTGAAAGCCAATTATGAAAGCCAATTAATGGACAACGTTATCTTGCATGTTCAATTTGAAAGATGAACGAAACCAAAATAAAATTACCTGAATTGAAATTCAAACAGCAACCAGAAACCCTAGACTTTGATTAGACGAGGCATAGGCTGACAAAACGAGGCTGAGGTGGTGATAAAACAAGGCTGTGACAAAACAAGGTGGTGGCAAAAAGAGGCGGAAGCGGCGCCTAAAGAAGTAGCAACCCTAGACTGAAAGAGGAGATGAATAATGAAATAGGGAAACATAAGCGTTAAAGTGGGATTACGATAAAAAATAGAGAAAATTACTTTTCTGTCCAGTCTGGTTTTATTTATTTACAAAATTACCTTCTTTACCAACAGTAATAACCATTGCAACTCTGTCTAATGGAAATAACCGTTGGAAATTGGTAACAGAAATAACCATTTGAAATTGAAAACGAAAAAGTGTTGCAAAATGACCTATTTAGTATTGTGAAAAATGTTTTTTATGCTAAGTGCATAAACTAAATTACCATTTTAGCCTCATGGTACATACCCTCCACTACCATAATGCCACATTACTAAGCTTGCCTTCCTCCCTTTGCTCACACCCCCATCTTTTCCCCCTCTCATTTCCTAAGCCAACATGCATTTAAATGCATATGCGCTAATGTCTCCTAATGTTTTATGTGATGTGACATTTTCTTTTTCATTAAATTTTATCTTATACTTGAATAATAAGTCAGACCTAATTATATATACTTAAGTATATACATATACATATACATATAATCCTAATTTTTATGTATAAATGTGTACATATATCCATACAAAAGAGTTTACAACATTTCCAACAACTTTCAGCGGACGAAAATTCAAAAATTCAAAAAACGATTTCCAGTCACATTTTCGATTTTTCTTTGAACAAAATATTTTTGTAAACAAATTTTGAAAACTATTTTACCATCATTATTTATTATTTTAAAGAGTTCTATTTTAATTATAAAATCTAATATTTGAATATTTAAAATTAATTAAATATTCGCAAATCAAAGCGGTGAAATTCTAAGTCGTTACAACCGCCCAAGCCATGGCTTGGTTGGGTCCATAGAAAGTTCTATAGGTCTATGAACCCACGAAAAGAGCCAAAGGATGCAAAAGGGTGGAGCTAGTGGTGCTGATGATCAACATCATCAATGATTGACGATCCCATATGGGTTCTCAATTTCGAATCTCAGCACGACATAAAGATGAGAAAGGAGTTGATAGGGTTTCTCCGGGCATACCTAGATGTGTTTGCTTGGACATAATATGGTATATGTGGAATTTTGCCGGAGATAGCATGCCACGCATTGAGTGTGGACCCAAAATACCCTCCTATGAAGCAGAAAAGACATAGCATGGATCCAAAGCGAACCGTTGCACTGAAAGAAGAAGTAGATAAGCTGAAGGAATATGGCTTTATCTGCGATGCCCTGTACCCGAAATGGGTGTCAAACCCGGTGTTGGTCAAAAAGGCAAATGGAAAGTGGTAGACATGCATTGATTATTCATACCGAAATAAGGCATGCCCAAAGGGCGACTTCACATTGCCAAGAAACGAACAAGTTATAGATGAAATAGCTAAACATGAACTGCTATCCTTTGTGGATGACTACTTCATTTATAATCAATTAGCGATGCACATTCCATATCAGGAGCATACAAATTTCATCATTTATTTGGGGTGGTACTGTTACCGAGTGATGCCATTTGGTTTGAAGAATGTTGGAGCTACTTACCAATGACTGGTAAATAAGATGTTCAAAGATCAAATCTGACGTTTAATGAAGGTCCAAATGGACTATACGCTTGTGAAGTCATAGCAATCGATGCTTCATATGGACGATCTCTCAAATGTTCGATGTGCTTCAGAAGTATGGAATGGAGCTTAATCCACTGAAGTATTATTTTAGGATTACATTAGACAAGTTCTTGGGTTTTTAGGGAACTTAAGGGGCACTGAAGCTAACCACGAATAGATCAAATTATTGAAATAGGTTACTGCCCAAAGACAAGGAGGGAAATGCAGAGCTTGAATGGGAAGATCGTAGCACCGAGTAGATTTATCATGAAGTCAACCGATAAGTTCATACCATTTTTCGATGCCCTCAAGAAGGATAAAGGAAAGTTTGTCTAGACAAAGGAATGTCGGGATGCTTTCTAGAAGTTGCTTGAACATATGGAGAGACCACTAGTGTGCTGAAGCCTTCGGAAGGGGAAGATTTGTTCGTTTACTTGGCAGTCTCTACTAGTGCACTGAGTGTAGCTTTGGTACATAAGAAGAGCAAAATCCAAACGCCGGTTTATTATAGTAGCAAATGTATCACTAAAGTAGAAAAGAACTACAAAAATCTAGAAAATCTAGCCTACTGTTTGTTGACTACATCGAGGAAGTTGCGACCATACTTCTAAGGTTACCTAATAAAGGTGCTAAATGATCAACCATTGAGGAAAGTACTACATCGACCCGAGACCTCAGGTAAAGTAATAAAATGGAATATCGAGTTGAGCTAATATGATATAATATACCATCCTAGTAAAGTGATTCGAGGATATGCATTGGCGGATTTCATTATCGAGTTCATCATTTGGGATGGAGATGTGGAAGAAGATTTGGTCCACCGACTCAATGGAAATTATACATAGATGGAGCCTCCAATGAACATGATTATGGGACAGGAGTGATTCTTGTAACCTCTTCAGGGCAGAGGGTATGCTATGCTCTAAGGCTAGAGTTCCCAGTGACAAACAATGAACCTGAGTATGAAGCATTGATTGTGGGATCCGGAGAGCAAAGGAACTAAGAGTCAAGACATTATTCAGTGACTCTCGGTTGGTGGTCTATCAAGTAAAAAAGTAATTTCAGGCTAAGGGAGTGAGACTTGTCCCTTACCTAATGAAAGTTTTGAATTGCCGAACGACATCGAGCACTAAACTGTAACACACATCCATAAGGAGGAAAATATGAAAGTTGATTCATTGGCCAAACTGGCCAGCTCTAGGGATGCGCAACTCTTGGGATCCATTCCAATAGAAGTTTTGTTGGCTCCAAGCATCAAAGAGATGGATGTTGATCAGATCTTTGAGGCCAAGATGAAAAGGAGTCATGGATGAATCAAATTAAAGAATATTTGCTAAAGGAAACTCTCTTGAATGGAAGAAATGAATGATGGTAACTCCTGCATAAAGTACCTCAACTCATTATGCAAGAAAGAGTGCTATATAGGATAGGATTCTCGATGCCCTTTCCAAGGTGTGTCACTAGAGACAAAACTAAGAAAATTCTTGTAGATATTCATGAAGGTAGTTGTGGTGATCCAACTTGGGGCAGACATTAACAAAGAAGGTTCTTCGCTACTGATACTTTTGGCCAATGGTCAATTGAGATGCGATTGACTATTCTAGAAGTTATGATAAGTGCAAAAGATTTGCAAAGATACTAAGAGCCCCATCCATTAAGCTTACTCAAATGGTTAGCCTATGGCCATTTATGGTGTAGGGAATTGATATTATCGATGAGTTATCGATGTTGAGAGGAAAAGCAAAATATGTTATAATGGTTGTGGATTACTTCATAAACTGGGCTAAAGTGGAACCGCTCACGTCGATCACTTCGAAATAGGTGATCAACTACACAGTGAAAAGCTTTTTATGTAGATACGAAGTTCTATAGAAGATTATCATCGATAATGGAACCCTATTCCAGAGTGCCAAGTTTAAAGAATTATGTACCCGGTATCGAATTGAGAAGAGCTTCTTGGCAGTTGCACATCCTCAAACGAGTGGACTGGTGGAAGCAGTGAACAAGATCATCAAATCCATCAGCATGGAAAGATTGAAAAGAGCTAAGGGCAGTTGGGTTGATGAGCTACCACTTGCGTTGTAGGATTATAAGACGACCCACAAGTCCCTTTGGCCTACAGAGTTGAGACCATGATTCCGATTGAAGTAGAAGTCCCATCTCACCAAGGAATGCATTATGATCCTAAGATGGACGATGAACTCTTGCTTGAGTCCCTCAACTTGGTCGATGTGAAACACGAAGAGGCTGAACTGAGGGTGGCTTCTCACCAAAAGAGAGTAGCAAGTCATTTTAATGCTAAGGCCAGAAACTGTACCTTTGAGATAGGCGACCTCGTTTTGAAATGGGTCTTTCCTTGTATGAGGGCACTCTATCTGAATTGGGGAGGTTTCTATATGATTAAACAGAAGCTTGGAGATGGAACTTTCAAGCTATCGACCGTTGCGGAACCCTTATTCTGTGAGCGTGGAATAACGAGCACTTATGATGCTATTTCACCTAGATTTACTTTTCTTTTCAAATAAAACATCCTGGTTGATGGGATGAGATGTAATAAGGAATAGTTTGTCATTCTTTCGTTTTCAAGTAAAGTTGGCTTTTAGAATTGATGGATCCATATTCTTAAAAGTCTGACTTAGTGTTATGTGATCAACAACAAAATCGAACATTCTATGTTTTGTAAAACTAAATGTCTAAGTAACCTGAGATAGGTACCGATGAACTCCTTTGATTCATGATTTGATCATTGGAGTATAATCGTGTAGGGGTTGATCAAACAATTTACCTAACACATCTAATCTTTGACCAATGCCCAAAGATAGGCAAGGTCAAGGATTGATGCCTGAAGATAGGCATCTGAGGCGCCAGATCCCATAGATTGGAATCGGTGTAAAATTATATCTTTGTGGCAAGAACGACCACCTTATGGCCCAATGAGATACGCTTGGCCGATGATAAGCAAAGATGGTCGATAGAGCATCTTTGGCCAACGCCCAGAGATAGGTAGGGTTGAAGATGGATGTCCAGACACAAACATTCGTGATACTGATTCCTAGAGAAAGGAATTGGTATATAATTGAATCTTTTGCAGGTACAACCAAGTTTACAGCCTAGCATGGTGTATACAGCTGGTGATAAACATGGTTGATTGATGAAGTATCTTCGATCATCACTTGGAGATAAGTGAAGTCGGGGGTGGACTCCTAAAGACAGGCATCTAAGACGTCGATTAGCAAAAATAGGAGTCGGCGCAATAGTATATCTTTTGTGAATATGACCTCGTTTACAACTGAATGGAATACGTCTGGCCAAAGATGAATGGGGATTGCCATAGATTTGGTCGAAGAAACACGACCCTATTTACAGTTGAGCGAAATGTGCTCAGCCTAGAGTTAGCCAAAAAAATATACCTTTGTTTAGACAAAATAAGAAGTATATTGGCAACGATAAACAGAACTAAGTAATGGAATGATTTTATGCAATTGCAGAGAGTTATTTATATCTATGGAGTTACAATAAATAATGGCATTGCACAGACATAGGCATGGTTAATATAAGTAACTGAATTACAAACGATAATATTATACATGTAGGAAAGTATATAGGCAACAGAAATAGAAACGTAGAAATGTAAATAAGAGAAAGACTGAATAAAAAAGGTCTTTTTATTTACATATCTTTTTATATAAGGTTTGCGAGGGCCACTCCCGCAAAAGGTCGGCCTATATACAAAATGAAGCCAAAATAGAAGCAAAATACAAAAAAGCTACAAAACCATCCTTGATGGTGCTTCCCTCTCTTCAACTTCCTCTTCCTTTCCTTTTTGGAGGAAGGACACCTTCTCTTCGAGCCATCACCCTCTATTGGTGGTGCAAAGCGACCCTTGAGGTCTTCCTTCGAATCCTAGTCGCTGTCAGAGTTAGTATGGGATTTGGGAGTTTCGGTGGATATGCCCGCAGCCTGATGGAATGAGGTTTGAATCATAAGATGGGCTTTTCTATGCCTGGCTCCTCTTTAGTTTTAATTTTGGAGATGTCAATCTTTAGCCTCTCCGCCATAGACGTGGTGTTAGGATCATTTACGCTAGTGATTGTCACTTCTTCAAGAGACAGATCAACATCCTTCAGTCCTTCCAACACCCCTATTTTCTCTGAATCTGTTTCAAGACCAGAGTTAGAAGGGAGAACTATGGGAGTGAATGCTGTAGTGACAATGACAGAAGAAGTCAATATGGCACTCAGGTATGAAGCATGAGTAGCAGGTAGTAGAGGAGGCAATGATGGATGACTTATAAGTTCACAGATAGAAATGTAAAGATTAGAGAGGTCCTCTGGTGAGAACTGAAGTTTCTCGAAGACTAGGGAGACTAAAGATGTACCTTGGGAGGTCGGTGTGTCCTTCGAGGGAGATTTGGCAATCTCTCCTTCGTCTAGAGATTTATAAGGTAAAGGCATAACAAGAGGATCTATTGGTGGAAAGAGAGCTGGACATCAAGGTCGTATCCCTTGAAGTGTCAGCACCAGATGTAGTAGGGACATGCATCTTCATTATGGCGGCCTCGAAAGTGGTCACCATAGAAGTAACCACTGAGGACTTTTTAGGAGTTGTAGTGAAAATCTCCACATGATCCAGTGGGCTGGGACTAGAGTGAGCCTCAGTAGGTGCCTACACTCCAACAACAGCCTCTACGGCTAAGGTCCTTTTTTCATTCTCAAGAGCCGCCAAATCATCTTCATCCAAGAATCTTTTCTTTCAAAAACACTTCATCGACGTCATGGCCAATGCTCAGGGATCTTTGTATGATTTTCTCCCAAGGATTAGCAAGTATTTCATGATAACTATCTCTAAGCCACGTTAGATTTTTCGTTTCTATTATGTTGGTGAAGAATTGGAGCTGAGTAGCTTCTATCTCTTCCTTAGTTTGAATATCTTTTGCTTTCAGGTCTTCATTCTCCTTTTTGACATCAGCCAGTTGACTTCATCCCAATCTTTTTCTACTTCAGCTTGAAGCACCACATATTTGTCTTCTTTTTCTTTGAACTTTTTCTTGAGCTCGACATTGGCAGCATGAGCGGTCTTTAGTTGTGAATTTACAAGTAGAGTTTCTTGCATGTGAATCCGAAACAACTCAGCTATTCTTTTTTTGAGTCCTTGGATGACTTTGCCTTTTTTACCTCTTTTCTCTGTGAGTACAACTAGTTCTCGTTTGTAGTCTTTGCATATCCTATTGTGATCTACCTTCTCGGTGTCAAATGATGATCAACTGGTTAGCCCAGTAGACATCGGAGAGGCCATTAGTGAGTTTCTTTCATCCATACAGCTACTCCACGACCTCCTCAAGTCTAGCAAGGCCTTAGTTGGCATAACTACAAGGAAAGTCATTGAGGTAGCAATTAAACAAAACCCCTTCAAGGAAGTATCGAGGTAGAGCCTCATACATCCTAGATGTAACAACAGTATATTAACCTTCGGGGTAGGGAGGAGGAGTAGCATGAGGTATAGAAGTTTCTTTATTAGCCCTATGAGATATCAGAGATTGAGTAGGTTTGACGACTTTGGATTGAGATGAAGCTAAGATAGCAGTTACGATATGTTAACATGGTAGAAGAGGGATGTAATAGGAAGATTGTCGATGCTATGATGGGTGAGTTTGCGGGAGTTGTTGACGGTAGGAATCGAAGTTGTGTTTAAAGCGGTTGCGCGATTCCCTTTGCTCCTCACGACAATGATGCCTTCCTTTGGCATTGTGCCATTATTGTCCCTTCCCCCTTTTCCTTTCAACTTCTAACTCTTAATATGAGCCATTTCATTGATAGTAGGATTCATAGTTGAAGATTGGTGTTGGTCAATACCTTGATGAAGTTTTCCCATGAATTATCTCCCTATTGTACCTAAAAAGGAAAAGATTTATGTCTGAATTGAGCTAGTGGATTAAGAACGAGTGCTAAATGTTTGTGCTCATGATCCTATAAATGTGTGAAGTGTTGATGTTCCCTAGGTAACCTATGGACCATGTTCGAAGGGGGGGGGGGTCTAAAGATGGAGTCTCATTATCCTAGGCAGTTGCAAGAATATCTCTCGATGGGAAGCTGAGTTCACGGGGGATGGTGTTGAGGATATCCTCAAAATTTAACCTTTTGGATGGGAAGTCGGAGAGAGTCCTAAGGTCAATTAAAGAGCCGAAGATGTTTTCATATGCACCCGATGGAGGAGTTGACACTTCGACATGACCGGGGCATGGCTCAAGTGTAAGCATGAAGATTTGATCACCAATCATTTTGAATTTGGAGATGAAGTGACCATGGTGCCTTCGAGGGATGTCTCCTTAAGTGATTCACCTCCACCCATATTGTAGTCCTCATATTCGTCCTTATTGTCTTCAACCTCTCCCTTTCCTTAATCTATCTCTTCGCCCTAAGCTTCTCCTACATTCTCTTCTCCCACTATCACTTCCTCGCCTAGATTTCCGACTCCTTTGTCCTCCTCTTTTTCTCCATCGAGGTTTTCCTTGACTCCCCGACTCTCCTGGCTCCTCTGTTTATCATCATCGGAGTCGCCTACCACAATAGAAGGGCTAACAATGACTTGAGCCACTTTGGTTGGAAATAGGTTAGGGACATCACTCCTTCTATTATAGAGGAGGTGAAATTGTCATAGTCGAGGATTAGTAAGGAGTTACATTGTTTTTCTGAAGTCATGACTAATCCCCTTCAGGAATTCTAAAGTATGAGAAAGACCGTTTATTGGGTTTTGTATGGGGAGATCTGTCAAGGATATGGAAAGAATATTAAATGTTTGGGTGAAGAAAGCCCAAATATGGAAGAGTTAAATGAAGGAAATTACAGCTAGACAACCAAAGGTAGTTGAAGCCTTTAGGATAGCTAACAAAGAAGTATTCCCTCTTAAAGTAATCATGCTTATCATGGAGCATCTCGGCAACCTTGCAATGATTGTAAGCTTCAACAATTAACAGAAAAGGATAGTCTTGCCTCTTACTAAAGATGAGTAAGAAGGTGAGCTCTTCAAAAGTAGGGGCAAGATAAGTGCATCATGAAAATGATATAGAGAGAGCTGAGCAAAGCGTAGCCATTTGGATGCACTTGGGTAGGTGCCAACCCGAGCTCTTGAAAAAAGAATTTAAGGAGCTCTTGAAAAATTTGAATTAACTTAATTACTTTTATAAAATTTTCCTTTTATATTTTAAACTTAACTTTTAAATTTATAATATAATTTGAATTTTCAAACTGAAATTTTAAAATTAGCCCAAGGCCTAAATCAATTTGGGCCTTTACAATCGAGCCAACCTTTTTGACTTACTTAACTCATTTGGCTAGGCTGGTAGTCCGGAAGGGGAGAATACTTGATAATTAACTCCAACCCTAGACACCACTTTTCTAAACATCCATAAGATATGTAGGTTTAATTAGTTGACCCTAAAGTTACTACTTATATAACATAGACTATTTAGGCTCTAATACCATTGAAGGAACTGGCCCGATCTAAAGCGGATGAAATAGGTAGATTTCTAGAAGGTGTTAAAAAAGGGAATGAACATATTATTAGACCAGGATGTAATCACATCAAGATCTAAAAGGAAAGAGATAACAGAGTTATATCAACAATTGATAACACCTTCCTCTTTTGCGAACATTCTACTAAAACTATACTTAATCATTATACAAAATGATGTGTGAGAATAAATTATTTAACATGACATATAACAACAAAACTAAAGGAACTGGGTTAATTAGAAGCGGGTTACATGAATGAATTTTGAAAAAAAAATCCATTTTGGATCATTTTTGGGCCCATGAAATCTAGTTGATTTTAGATCCAATCTAAAATTTGTTTCAAATAAAATCTTACTTTATTTACTTTGTTTAAAAGAAGTTTAACTGATTAATTTATTTTAATCAATTTGATAGAAATAGAATATATCAAATATACTCTTGTGTGTATATGTATGTATAATACTTACTTGTTTTTTATTATTATTTTAGTGAGTGAGAAGTCAAATTGTAACTTATGGGACACTATTTAATATGTGATTAATATCATAAATGAGCGATTAATTAAGAATTACACCTACTATTATTGATTTGACCAAATTTGTATTTGGTATGTTTATGAGTATATTTATAATATGCTAATGTGATTATAGCGCAAGTGCAGCATGTAAACAATACGGTTAATGTGTACGTTTGCAGGTGATGGGATTTACACCGCAACGAACATATTCTCCCTATATATATTTCTTTGTTGTCTGTTGTTTTATTATGAAATTATACATACATACATACATACATATATATATGCTTCTTAAAATTAATTTGACCGATGTTCTATGTTTTGAAATTTAAAATTTCAAAACTAGCTTTAACTTAGGAAGGATTCAAAATTATATCTACGATTTTACATAAAAGTTCTTTTATAAATTTTGAACTGAAGCAACATATATATATGTATACATATATAGAGAATAATAAAATATATATTATATTCAAAACATATATATAACATATATTCAATTTCATAAAATAACTTTAAATAATTAATATATGCGATTCGCTTTTGTTTATAGATATATAATGTGCTATAAAATCGTATCATTTTTTCAACTAACTGAAATAGTTTTAAATCCAATTTTTCTTAATTTATAAGATTATGACCAAAACCAATTTCAATATAATGGTATTATGAATGATTTATTTTGCTTTTAAACATTAGTTTCTAAAATAATAACAAATAATAGATTAGACAGCATAGGCATATATAAATTCATTGTAAAAGATTTGAGATCTAAACTATACTAAAACAATGTAATATATAGTCAAAATGAAGTTGGATAATTTCCTTATGAAGTGGCCTAGGATTCACAACTTGAATGATTGAGTAACTCCTAGATTTAACCGAATCAGCCTCTAGATTTTGCTATGATCTAGAGACAAAACCACCTTATATTAATTATATTTTGTTTTTATTTGCTTTTGGGAATTTTATGGTCTTGGGGCCATGGAATTTTTTGCTGGAATGAACAAGAGATAATCCTCCCAAACAATGATAATTCATATGTTTAAGTGGGCTTTTAAGAAGAGGAAAAGGTAAGGGACTTTTCTCCTTCCTTCAACTTATTCATTTAATACCATTTCAAAACAATTTTTGAATATTTAAGCCCTCTCTTTCCATATTATTTTAAGCTAAAAATGAAGAGGAGGAGGAAGAGAAACAATGATAATTAATTGTATTTAAGTAGGCATTTAATAAGAGGAAAAGGGGGAGGGGTTTTCTCCTTCCTTTACTCATCCATTTAATACCATTTCAAAACAAATTTGAACATTCAAACTCTTCCTTTTTGCACATTACAGTCGGCCATGCTAGAGCCTTGATGGGCCTACAAAAATTTCTAATTTAGTAATTAATCGATTTAAGTCAACTTTAAATATTTTATCGATATCGTATAAAGATACAAACATATAAAGATTTCCTATATGCACTTTATTAAATACTAATAGCACCCAAAATCAGATAAAATTTATTTCATAAATATTAATTAATTTACAACAATTATAAATTAATTAAATCGTGCGATTTTTTGGAGTATTCGTCATTATGGTTGTGCGGGTCGTAGGTGTAAATTCTATCAGCGGTTAATATTAAACAATTAAAATATTAATGTTCACACATCATAGTGGTGTAACAATTTAATTGAATTTATCGCGTACACGTCATTTTGGTAAAGTCCATTTTACTATTTTGAGTGATAACTTTTAATAACGATTGTTTACACCAATTCACTTCGTCATAACTCTATCACTTTAGGACCTATGGAATTCGATTTTGGTCAAAGTTCCAATATCATCCCCATTCAACTTGGTTAGTCCAAACACAAAATCCTTGTTTCAATATTAACATTTATTATTAACTATACTGCTTTGGCTATAGACTTTGATTTGACTACAGTTAACCGTGATACTACCCTCTTATTACAAGGAGAGGAATTCTCTATTGAATAGTGTTTCACTTTCAGTGCTTCAACTCAGACCCAAATGCAGTAAGTCGATGGATCTCCATGCCTTCATTTAACTATAATAAAAGTGGAGTATTCACATTGAAATTCCACAATATTCTCAGGTTGAGGGAACTGTGTAACATTGTCACTTTGAGATCTTTTGTTTGACCCTACATATAATTAACCAACATGAAACCCATGACTGAGTCACTCCATAGTTATCCAATGACTATCAATACGTAATGCACTAGTGCCCCTAACCGCCATAAGTAATACACTATGCAACCTTTGAAGAGCGTTACGTACTCTGGTTTCAACGGATGTATAAATATTGTTTGGACCAAAAATTGCACAAACACCCAATCAAGCAGTAAATGTTAATTATAAAAGAAAAGAGACTAAATGAGAAAAAACACAATTTTTACAGTGGTTTGCCAAACACTTCAGCCTACGTCCATCTACTCATTTTCTATTGATTGTGCTTTGCTTCTACCAAGTATATTTGACAACTCGATTTCTTACAACTTGAGTATAAGTTATATAGCCTTTATTTCAGAATAGAATATCCCAACTCATATGGATTCAGAGTTGTTCAAAAAGGATCCTCTTTAAAGTGGACCTCCTCCTCTATTTATAGACAAAACCTTCCATCAAAATCGCTTGAAAACTCTCTGCCACGTTCTTTACATCGTGCTTGTTCACTTCCCAGAAAATCAAGGGAAAAACCCACTGCATTTTCAACTCGGTACCGAGTTGAGGGGGTTCAACTTGGTGTCGAGTTGACTTGCCTTGGCAAGCATTTGGTTTCTTCTTTTTGGCTTTCCATTCTTTGAGCAATGCTTGTTTATTCATCATTTGTCGTAAGGTTCAACTAGAGTCTGAGTTGGATTGAGCCGAGTCAAGACGGCCGAGTCATAAATTCTTATTCAACTTTTGCTATTTCCTACATACTTCTCTACCTTGTTATTTTGTGATGCTTCCTAAGTGTTTATATCCATTTCCGTAACGTTCTTCAGTTTGGTTCAATCGTTCAAGTCTATTCACAGACTATGGAAAATTGGCCGATAAAACTTGCCCCTAAAGTACGCCTTTTGAATATAAGGCGTGCTTTGCTCAAGAAAAAATATTAAAAAATGGAGAATTATCAGCAGTTGAGCTCTCCGGCTATCCACTGGACCAATCATGGAGAATCATTTGGCTCCTTCAGATTCACCTGCAAATCAAAGGTTGTTCTAGACCCATTGTATATAAGGAATCAAGTCCTTGCTTAAATGTTAGTCATAAATCAAAATCATCCAACATTTCTTTGAGATTATCATATCATACATTGATATCAATATCATTCAGAGTTCTTTGGGATTTACTGTATCATGTATCATAAATTAGGGTTATCTGGCATTCACTCGAGATCGTATTATCATACATCATGTAAATATCGTTCCATTTTCGCCCGAGATTCAACTATCTCTTATCAGTATCAATATTGTCCCATGTTCGCCAGGGATTTAACTATCATATATCATGCGATCAGGCATCATCATTATTGTCATACATTACCACCATTTGGAACATCTCTTATAAATCATCTAGTTTCGTCCAACATCCTATTATAAGTAAGTCCAACCGAATCGAGGCAGTGATGTAGTCTAGTATTCATTATTGAATTATTTTAAGACATTCAAATTCTTAGGTTTGGTTTCTGTTCTCTTCGGATCACATAATTGATATCCAATTTAATTTCTAATCTCTGCAGATCACATAATCAAATATCCGGATTGAGACCAATTCGGTTGCTTTTGGCTAACAGACCCAATATTTGAGCAAGTCTATTCGCTCACTCTCTGGTGAGGGGACTCGCTATCCAAGCCAGTCCAACTGTAATGACCCGCCCTTCGTAATACCTAAAAGTTGGTGCCTTACAACATTGTCTTACTTCCAAATACCATAAAAGACAGATTGTCGAGGTAAAATTAGAACAAAGCACTAAATCAAAACATTGATAAGATCTCACAACGGAATGACAACATATAATATACTAAATATACATGAACAGAGATAGAATAAAAAAAAATATAAGAGACCGCACTAGCAAAAGCAATTGACAAATAAATATCAGTACAGAATAGTCAGAATACATCAACTCCAAAAGCACGAAATTCTGAATAAATATATGATACAACAGTCTTGATGTAAATAATAGATTTGTCATGTACAATAAAATAACAAGTATATATATCTCAATACATCGATGCTATGCCTCCAAAATGCTCCAGCTGCACACTCTGCTAGCGTATCCCCAAAAGCATCTAACACCCAAACTACTCAATCGAGTACCCAAGAGTTATCATGACATAAGCAGACAAAGACAAAACGCGGGTCTGACATAAAGCCTCGTGTGAGGGGAACTATCTCAAAATACCGTATGTTAAATCTATATACAAATAAACAGGAATAACAAAATCACAGCCGGCCCTCTCCACAAACGTGGCTTAGGGGAAATCCGAATTGCCTATAAACAAGTATAGTAAATCCATCTCAAAAGTAGGGGATCATACCATAACTTGCTCTTTTCCTGTAACAACAAGTTAACACAATATCTCATTGCACTACACTAGACCAAATACTACTAATAATATAATACCAATATACGATGATCCTAAAACAACTATCACTACCGCTAAAATCGATAAGATACGCCCCAACATGTATAGTCCCTACGGCTAAAACCAAATAGGTACACAACAATGTGTATGGTCACTACTGCTAAGACCAAAGCGTAGATGACTTACTATTAGGGAACTCTATGTCCTAGCCCGCTATCATCGAAATCGTAGATGACTCGCTACTGAGGAACTCCATGTCTCAACCCGCTATCATCACGAATCGTATATGATTCGCTACTTAGGAACTCTAAGTCTCAGCCCGCTATCATATAAAAACCTAGATGACTCGGTACTGGGGAACTCTATGTCCCAGTTCGTTATCATCAAAATTGTAGATGACTCGCTACTTGGGAACTCCATGTCCAAGCTTGCTATCATCACAAATCGTATCAGTCGCCACGTACGACTCTAGTCGCTAGGACCTAAAGCCCACCGAACAACTTTAAAAAAACCCCATACTAACCCAAATTGCATTCCAAATTGAACGCATGACCCTAATGTCATAGTACTCTCCCGGTATACCCTTCCGACCTACAAAAATTTTACGGTTTTGAATTAAGTGTCAGGGCGGGTCCCACGTGGGCCCCAAAATCAAAGTACTCCAAAACTGTCCAAAATTTTCAGATTGTAGCCCTTGAAAAATGGTGAACATTGGTTCAAACCTTACCTCAATTTGACTTCGTATGCGAATGTTATCGTGTTTTGAAGTTTCAACCGAATCAGGCGATCAACAACCGATTAGTCGACTGGAATAATGTTGACCAGTTGACCGGGGTCAGTCAACTGAACAAAAACATTCAGTCATCCACCTGCTTCTATGATGTGAAAAAATGGGCTTGTTCAGTCGACTAGTTGGTCCCACTAGTTGACAGACCTGCTCCTAGCCAGTTTTCCCATTTTCTTCCAATACTTCAAACACACATAACTTTTGATCCGTAGCTCCAAATGACTCACCGTTTCATCCGTTGCAACCATGGAGAAGTCCTCTTTAATCTAAAGACTTCAAATCATGAATTTACATAACTTTAGTTTTCCTCTATCCTTGTGTGTAGCTTATACGTGTGTCGATATACTCCTTCGTGCACGCCTATGCACACATGTTCACGAAAACACACATTACTTAACAATTCACATTTCTGGACTTCACCAGTGAAATTACTTGACCTAGTACTCTCATGTAATTTAGCGTGCATGGTGGTATATGGCTACATGAAATGCCCACAATAAACTTGTAATCAATAATACTTCTATATAATCAAACAATTGCATATCTATACAAACAAACAATCACACAACAATTCTAATTACAATATAATCTTTGTTTTCATTGTCACTTAGCTCCAAATGCACATATAAGTATACCCTATCGTGCACATATACGTACACACATATTCGAATAAGTAATTCAATTATTACTTAAATCAAAACTTGCTTTTATATACTAAATCCCTTTCAAATAAAAGTAAAACATCTCCTTATATCATTTTACAAAATCTCATACTATTTTACAAAATATCATACTTGCTCATAAACCACTTTATAAAATATAATACTAGCTTGTAAAGTGATGTAGCCCTTTAAAATACTTATTTCTCCTCACTAAAAATCGAGTATTCGTCGTTTTACTATTTTGTAAAATCTCATATCTATTTTATAAAATATATTCTTCGTTTATAAAATCATGAAACCATTTTATGAATACTAATTAAGCTTCGTTAGTCTCTAATCAATTTAATAATAAGTGTAGAGTTCATAAACCATTTAAATTAGCTTGCTAACATTCTTTAAATCAATTCAAATGATTAATTAATACTTTCTAATGATGTGCACATCATTACACTACTTAATTAATCCCAAATCAAACCATAACATCACAATAATCACCCAATTTAACCCCAAATCAATTCTAGGGCTTACTTTCAAAATATAGTTATTAAGGTCTTAAATAATTGATTAGCTAAGGGAAACATGGTTGTAACATGAATAAAGTCTAAACTAACCCAATCATTCTCTAAATCATTTCATATGATTCAATATTAAGCAATAAATGAAAATATGAAGTATAACACATAAATTGATAAGGAGAATCATCCCACTCACATTTTGTTCTCCAAACCAAGCTCCAAATCACAAAAACCCAAATCTTGCTTACTTTAAATTTCGAAATGTACACCAATACTCCGATCCAAGACAATTCCTTCGTAAGTTTGGTAGAGAATTGGAAGTATGAAATTTTGGAGGGTTTTATTTGACTTTAGGAAATTTATTTAATAGGTTTAGGGTTTAGGGATTAAGGAGGTGATTAATGGGTAATTAGAGAAGCCATTAGAGGAGAGGGAGAAGAGTGAACATGAATGAAGAATGAAATGAAAGAGGGAAGGGGTTTAGCCACTTATAGCTAACTAATGGGCTAAGCCCAAATCCTCTCCACCCGACACTATTTATTCTCGAAAATTCCTAACTCCAAACATATCGAACCTTATACTCAATCAAACCCTGGATGCCATTCCATACCCAATGGAAAAGTTTTTGGGATCTAATTCTATCATATACAAAAGTTAGCTTTTGGATGGATTCACGAATCGAACGCAGGCTACTAGCTAAAAATCCATCGGTCAAAATATATTGATGCTTATAATCAAACAAATTCACAACATCGATTTGGACTCAATAGAAGTGGTCTCGAGTCCTAATTCGACAGTATGGGAAAAGCCACATTTTGGATTTCCAATTCAATAATGACTTAATATTTGAATTAACTATTTGAATATATAATCGTTAAATATGATGGTTGTTACATTCTCCCTTCCTTAAAAGGATTTCATCCTTGAAATTCACATGAGTACGAGAAAGTAACATGACTGACCAAACTTCCCGAATCTCAATTTCGGAAAGTTCCAACGGTACCTTCCCAAATTAGAATGCATCACACACACTATGAAATATGCGATGACCTACGTCATCCCACATTTCCCAAAAATTCATACCACCCTTAAGAAAGCTTCTCACTATTTAAATGCCACTAAGAAAATAAGCATTTAAACATCTATACATCAGCTCTCAAGTACCAAATTGTACTATACAAAGAGAATTGTGCACTAACACAAAATTCACCCATGTATAACCTCGGTGTAGTAACCAATACTACTATAGTAATACATGACAATCAATTGGAGAGTATGCTCAAGTGAGTTGGTATCAAAATATATCGCTGACTCTGAGTTACATCAAAAGGTAGTGGACTCGTATAGATCCTATCTCACCCCACAGCGGACATGGATGATATGCGGTCCATTCCAAATAGCTAAGGAATACAAATCAATATGGCTATTGCTAACGGGTGGATTAAACAATGTACACTTATCGCGATCCAAAAATTCCAAATAAACAGGGCCAGTACACTAATGTACTCAGACATCTATCTCGATCTAATAATAGACGTGGCCACTAATACAAAGCCATTGATCTACAAGGCCACCAATACAATGTATGATCACTAATATAAGACCGATACAATTTATATAACTCTACGTACCCCAGATTAAACCACCAAAGGAAGGAATCCATCATTGCCAATCAAATGGCATGCACTTAATTATCTCATATGATTAATCTCTAGTAAATCAATGACTATAAGAAAAAAGAAACCATTAAACAATAGCCGATAATGATAAGCAACGATAACTAGCACTCAAACTATCAAACATGTAAGCATCAAAATCGGCCACAATAAAAATCAACCAGCATCAAAGTGAACTAATAGTGTCAACAAACACAATCAAACAGTAGCAACAACAGTAACAAACAATAGCAGCAATAAGCAAGCAAAAAGAAAACTCAAGCAGTAGCAACAATAGCAAGCAAAAAGTAATAACAAACGACAAAAAATAGCAAGCACAAACAATAACAAGTGACAAATAAGAATACAAGCAATGAAATATTTAAAAGGGTCTACACCAACATGCTCGGTAATCGTTAAGAGTCAAATGCGCATGTTGAACCATAAACTCTAATGAGTCCGTCTTTCATTCAAGAGGAATAAACGCCTAAGTAGTGCAACTCCTTCAGTGAATATAACACATGAACGACTACTACACCTCCCGGCTACAAAGAGGAAAAATCTTTACGATATGCAGGATCATCGAGTCTCAAAAGTCTCGAATAAATCCAGCAATCAATTCCTCAACTTTCCTTTTCTTCCAGACAGAACTCATTCCCTAAAAGAGAAAATTATACTAATTAAATCATCATTAAAAATCGAGATTTATTGTTGCTTGGCTTTTCTCGGGTTAAACTCACCTTTGACTGCATAATGTTAATAAGGATAATATACTAAGTGCACAAGGGCGCTCGCCTATGCAAGTACCATCTCGTCACTCGGGAGATTATCTGAATCGCCACAAAATTGGTCAAGAAATCCTTCCTCGAACTATCCCACGTAATAATTACTACACTAAAATTTTATAATTTCCCAAGGATCATTCCAAGTGACATGATGCCTGTTCCGACCCTTCGTCCGCTTGTAAGATTTCTTTGTTAAATTAGGGTCGGCCACCTGACTCCATTCGTGCGAACTCGATCCGATTCCTTGATCCGACTACCGAAATATCCTGGCACGACCAAGGTCGTGTTTTAGAAATCTCTTAATCATACCAAGAATCCGACTCAAGTGCTCATCTATCAGAATCAAGTAAAAAACCCTATCCAAACTGGTGCAAATCACCTAAAAACTCTACGCTCGAAATATAAGTTAAGAATTGGCACGTGACTGGACAAATCTTTAGAAAATTTTCCCTTCGACGCATGGGATTTCTCCAATCGCCTAAGATTTACTGACACAAAGGAAAACAATTATAATACGAATAACTCTAGACAATCGCCTATAAATCATCCACTCGGTATTTGCTCATTACTGGGCATCCATCGAACCCTACCTGGATATAAATCCAAGTCACACTTCATTGGTTGAACCTGCTCAACTTGAAAGCTTGTGCATCAAGTTCAAATGGTAATACATCGATCGCTTCACCTCAGTTTTGCAACTAAGGTGGCTTATACATGGTTTATCTCTACTGAAGAATTTACCTACTAGGAAAGGTGTCAAGTTTAGCCTATCTACTGAGTAACTAGTAACAAGTAAATATACTGCTCAAGTATCGGATGGAATAGTAGTGAGTTCCCAAAAATAGAGCATACCTCACTAGATAAGATCCTTCCGATTCTCCTGAGCCATAAGCCGCTAGGACCCAGTAATGCCTAAAAGGCACAAGTCGTCATCATCACTTACATACCCTTCGAAAATGTAGGACATTCCTTCTTTAAGTGATCAAGCTGATCGAAATCGAAGCACTACACTTAGCTTTAGCTGGGTGGCATTCCATAGCGATATGCCTCCCATATGCCGCAGGAGTGGCATACCAAACCAGCTTTTCCTTTTTCAAACAAACTCGATCTTTCTTGTATAATGGTCTTTACGCTTTGGTTGGAGTTTCAATTGCTTTCCCCTATTATTCCTTATTGGTATCTGTTTGCGCCAAAATTGGTCACAAACACCCAATTGTCGATGAAAGCGCCCATTTACAATCACAGATCATAGATAATAAGTATGTAGAGAATTAAAAATGAAGAACACTCAGAAAATTTAGATGAAAGCAGTAAGGAACACAGAGTTTATAGTGGTTCGGAAATCCGACCTACGTCCACTTTGAAGTTGATGACTTTATTGCTATTCACTTGCTGATTACAACTGATTACAGCGGATTACAGTGATAAAATTCGAGTACAACAGCAGCCTTGAAGTATGAAAATGGTTCCGGCAGAGTCTAGACGTCAAAGAGCCAAAAGATCCTCCTTCCGTAGGCTCTGGGGCTTCTATTTATAGGCTTAGGAGGAAAATATCTCGCTCAGATCTCGGGAGACTTCTTCTGGCACGTGAGTGGGCCCACGCGATCAATCCTACATAATTTCGACTCGATCCGTGATCGATACGAACGAATTTCGAATCGATCAAGATTTGATCCAATCGAGTCGAAATTTGGCAGGAACGTTCTTTAGGTTGTACATAAGCTCCTCTGAAAATTTCATAGCATTTGGACTTATAGATCTCAAGGTATGATCGATACTAATTGGGTTTTCCAATATGGATACGACTTCGATTCGATGCCTTCGCCTCCCTCTTCTTCGCGTCGATCAAAGGCACATGCCTTCCTGTTGACATGGAGCGATAAACTGGGGAGGATCCACGTTTCTTGCTATGTTGACCGAGCCTTCATCCCTTTCTAACTCCATCCAGATCCATCCATATTCCACCATTCGCATCCATCCACTTTGGCTTTCATTCGCATCGTTGGTCCGTGTCCATCGAAGTGATGTGTCCATTTTCGTATCGATGCCAGCAGTGTAATTCATATCGATCTTATACGTGTTGATCGATACGAAGTAACCTTGGTGATGGGAGTGGAGTGCATACAGGATCGATACGAAGAAGGTGTAAGTTGATGGATACGATTCCATGGATACAAACAAGACCGACAGATGGATACGAACGAAGCCTTACCTCTGGTGGATACGAACAGTAGCACGCTTCGATGGATATGATGCACCGCGTCTGATGGATACGAAGAGTGTAGTTCGCCCAATTGATACGAAGACGGGAGCGCCTAATGGATACGAAGTGAGGTTATCAGGACCGATACGACCATAATGGATACGAAGAAGGATGAGCTTGGACCGATACGAAGTGGGCAAGCATGATGGATACGAACAGCGTGTGCTCGATGGATACGAACGAGAACAATGTTCAATTTTGCATCGATCATATCTTGAGCATACGAACTCGGATTGACTTAAAATTTGGAACGTTGGCTTCTACGGCTTTGCTCGTCGTGTCTTGTCAATTGTAGCTTGATCCGAACTCGGACAAAATTCACCGATATCCATAGCGAGCCTGCATACAACCAATCTTCGGGACAAATGTCTTTGGTTTATAGTCAATTCCTTGGTGTCACGGCCTTGCTAAAAGGCGGGATAACACTTGCCCCCCAAAACATGCCTTGCGATAGAAAGGTGTGTTTTGTAATGTCATAAGCTGGATGTTCATATCCTATTGATGACTTGCAAAGAAATTGATAGTCTTATCTGACCGCGAATGACGATCGTTCGGGATCGTATGTCATTCGAGGTAGTACGTGACCGTTCATGGTCAGATGCCGTTCACGGCGAATGGTGACCGTTCACAGTCGGGGTGCCGTTCGAGGCAATTTGTGATCGTTCGCGATCGGGTGTCGTTCGCGGCAAATTGTGACTGTTCGCGGTCGAGTGCCGTTCGAGGCGAATTGTGACCGTTCGCGGTCGGGTGCCGTTCGAGGCGAATTGTGATCGTTCGCGATCGGGTGCCGTTCGCGGTGAATTGTGATCGTTCGCGATCGGGTGTCGTTCGAGGCAAATTGTGCGTGCCCGGGGGGGCTTAGTATCATTAATGTCATATTTCATGTTCGAGTGAGTTTCTGAACTGTTTGTTATGGCGGTTTATTGCCATCTCAGAGCATGCCTAAGGACCGTTCGCGATCCCGTACATGTGTAAGTAGCTTAGCCGTTATGGAACCACAAATAGCGTACTTTCATTCAAAATAAGCATTTCAACAGAAATGTTCAACAAAATCAAGTTTAAACGTGCGAAAGGGAAAACAAAAGCAAAACAGGGACATCAAAGTGCAAACACCTACATTGATGCGATTTATAGTCGTATCAGAGCATGCCTGAGGATCGTTCGCGGTCTTGTACATGTGTAAATGGCTTAATCGCGTTGGTGTGGAGTTTGTCACTTATTCGTCATTATTCCAATCAATTGATGACAAGCTGACGCCTCGATCCTGAGCCGTCCCCAGTAAGTGCAGGTGGTGATCGTTCTTGTTCCACTGTCGTGGCCCTCCTTCTCACATATTGCGATAGCAGACCATTCCGGATATGCCCCTCAACTTCATCCTTCAAGTGCCTACAATCATTTGTGCTATGACCATTCAGCTCGTGAAATAAGCAATACTTGTCTGACCTTCTTTCATTGCTGGTCGGATCCCTCCTCATTGGCTTTCGATAGGGAATCTGCCCATTGGTATCTTGGTAGATTCGCTCCAAAGTCTCGTTCAGCTCCGTATAAGAGGTGAATCTCGGTTCCTTTCGTGGTCGTGTTGGTCCATCATCATTATCCTTGGCCTTCCGTTTCCCTCTACCAGTTCCTGAATCTGTTTTAGGAGGATTTTCACTCTTTACTGCATAAACATCAACTCCTTCTCCTTCCTCTCTTTCAGCATTCGCATCCTCTAATCATAAAAATCCCTCAGCGTCATGATAAAATTCCCTTAGATCCATGGGTGGATCCCCTATTAGTGAATTTTTGAACCCTGTTCCATCAGCTATGCCAGATACAACTGCCATCAAAACCATGGATGGATCTGGTCGATCCACCGATGCTACTGCTGCATTGAATCGCGTCAGAAAGCTCCTGAAAGATTCCCCGGTTCTCTGCTTTAGTGCTGTCAGACTCATCACATTCTTGGGTCTCGAAATGTGAACCCTGAATTGCCTCATAAACCTCTCGGTCAAATTGGTCCACATTCCAATGGAGCCGCTCTCCAGTTGTCTGAACCATAGCGTTGCAATGTCTGTCAAATACAATGGGAAGCATCGGGCCATGACCTCTTCCGATGCCCCCAACACCTCCATATGTCGCATATACCTCGTCAGATGAACAACAGGGTTTTTCCTCCCATCGTACATCTCCAGTGTTGGTAACTTGAAGTCGGGTGGATTCCTGGCTTGCCTGATCGTAGGAGCAAAGGGGCTCCTATTAACATCTTCCAAATCTCTATTCACTAGTCCGCCTCTCATGGCTCGTCTGACCAGCTCCACCAATTTGTCACTATCTCCAAGTTGTAGTCCTTGTCTGTTGCTTCTGATTTGCCCCCCGAGTTCACGAGGGATTCCTGGAATCTGCTCTCCTGAACGAGCATTCATTTCTCTTTCAATGCCGCGTTGCGCAGTTCCACCTAGTACTCCGCCCGGGATTGGGTCAACATGCTCTGGGTAAGTGCCCCCTAGTTCTGGGGTTGTGCCAGATGGTCCTGCTCCATTCCGAATTCTGGTTGCTTTGTGCTCCCGATCCCTACCTCCAGCATCTCCTGCGGCTGCGTTCCACTGATTCTGTACTCCAACTTGTCGAAGTAGGTTCTGCATCATCTCCTCTTGTCTCTTGAACATCGTTTCCATCTCGTCCCTGTTGATGAAGATTGACCTCTGATTCGCTCCTGAGGATGTCTCCTGACTTCCCTCATGCTGACTTCTCTCTGCTCTTTGCCTTCTACTTGATTGCCTTATCATAGCTTTTCAGATCTGAATTCTTAAGCCTTCAATTGCAACTTTTAAGCGGTAGAATTTCTGAGTTAGCCTTTTCTCGGTGAAAGAACCAAAATGTTTGCACCAAAATTGGTCACAAACACCCAATTGTCGATGAAAGCACCTGTTTACAATCACAGATCATAGATAATAAGTATGTAGAGAATTAAAAATGAAGAACACTCAAAAAATTTAGATGAAAGCAGTAAGGAACACAGAGTTTATAGTGGTTCGGCAATCTGACCTACGTCCACTTTGAAGTTGATGACTTTATTGCTATTCACTTGCTGATTACAACTGATTACAGCGGATTACAATGATAAAATTCGAGTACAACAGCAGCCTTGAAGTATGAAAATGGTTCCGGTAGAGTCTGGACATCAAAGAACTAAAAGATCCTCCTTCCGTAGTCCTGAGGCTTCTATTTATAGGCGTAGGAGGCAAATATCTCGCTCAGATCTCGGGAAACTTCTTCTGGCACGTGAGTGGGCCCACACGATCGATCCCACATAATTTCGACTCGATCCGTGATCGATACGAACGAATTTCATATCGATCAAGATTTGATCCAATCGAGTCGAAATTTGGCAGGAACGTTCTTTAGGTTGTACGTAAACCTGTGCAGTCAATTCCCCGACATTGCCCCGATATATCCCGTAGCGGACTTTTGGGGCAACGATATTCATATAAAGCGGCCCAATATAGCGGATCCGCTATTATCCCCGATATTGGGGCAACAATCCGCTATACCCCCGATTTTGTTGCCCCGCTATATCCCCTTTTCCTATAAATAAGCATTTTGCATGATGTCTTGCTTTTAAGTTTTATGGTAACTTCAAAGTTGATGTAACAATGATATACGCTGTTGGTTATTACAACTAGTTCTAACTTTTTAAGTGTCAACTTTGTTTATCTTTACTTTATTTTAACTTTTTTTGCTTGGTGGGAAATAATAAGTAATAATTATTCCTCTTTTTAATGTAGAATGTTCATCATTCCTCTTTTTAAAGTCGTCTGCTATATCTTGCTATATCCCCGATATATCTCCGCTACAACTTTTCGCACCTCAAACGCTATGGAGCGGCAGGGCGCTTTAACTGCACAGACGTAAACTCCTCTGAAAATTTCATAGCATTTGGACTTATAGATCTCAAGATATGATCGATACGAATTGGGTTTTCCAATATGGATACGACTTCGTATCGATGCCTTCGCCTCCCTCTTCTTCGCGTCGATCATAGGCACGTGCCTTCCTATTGACATGGAGCGATAAACTGGGGCGGATCCACGTTTCTTGCCGTGTTGACCGAGCCTTCATCCCTTTCTAACTCCATCCAGATCCATCCATATTCCCCCTTTCACATCCATCCACTTTGGCTTTCATTCGCATCGTTGGTCCGTGTCCATCGAAGTGATGTGTCCATTTTCATATTGATGCCAGCATTGTACTTCGTATCGATCTTATACGTGTTGATCGATACGAAGTAACCTTGGTGATGGGAGTGGAGTGCATACAGGATTGCTACGAAGAAGGTGTAAGTTGATGGATACGACTCCGTGGATACAAACAAGACCGACAGATGGATACGAACGAAGCCTTACCTCTGGTGGATACGAATTGTAGCTCGCTTCGTTGGATACGATGCAACGCGTCTGATGGGAGTGTAGTTCGCCCAATCGATACGAAGACGGGAGCGCCTGATGGATACGAAGTGAGGTTATCCAGACCGATACGACCATGATGGATACGAAGAAGGATGAGCTCGGACCCATACGAAGTGGGCAAGCATGATGGATACGAACAGCGTGCGCTCGATGGATATGAATGAGAACAATGTTCAATTTTTCATCGACCATATCTTGAGCATACAAACTCGGGTTGACTTGAAATTTGGAACGTTGGCTTCTACGGCTTTGCTCATCATGTCTTGTCAATTGTAGCTTGATCCGGACTCGGACAAAATTCACCGATATCCATAGCGAGCCTGCATGCAACCAATCTTTGGGACGAACTGTCTTTGGTTTATAGTCAGTTCCTTGGTGTCACGGCCTTACTAAAAGGCGAGATAACAGTATCCCATGGACATTTCCACCAAGTAGAACCATCCCTACGAGATATTCAAAATTGGACCCTAACAGGGATAAGGCTAGGCAATGAACCCCAACCAATGCTCAAGACCCAAGGCAAATCTCTTTGCCTGCAATAGTGGAGTACTGACCAACTCAAACTCCAAAACAAACGGTTGAACCGGCCACCACTCCCACACTGATAAGCTTTCCTGCTTAGGATGGATGGAATACTCAAGCTATATGCTCTTTTGAATCTCAAAAATGAACTAAGAACATAAAGTGACACTTGAACAAATTTCGAATCACATATCTTATTATCAGCTAAAAAAACACTACATCCTACCCAATCAAAGTTTTCCTTCCCCAAATGCTGAGGAATAATCTCACTTACGAGAACATTCCCTAGACTTATAGCGATGGAGGTCTTCCCATGCATGTGTCCCAGACCGTGTCTCAGCAATAGTCTCAGGACCCAAATATTGCTCCCCTCCAAGGCTAAAGAAATTATGGCACTCTTTCGAAGAGTCTAAAGTTGGTGGAGCTAAAAATACTGATGCCCAAATGGCCACACCACTTATGATGCTAACCGTAATCAGTTGGAAATGTTCACATGTGACGAAACATCTTTGGCGATAGAGAAATAGTCTTTGAACAAATCAACCATCTCAGACTGCCCATTCGTAGTCGTTCCCGTATTTCGTCCGCTCATATAGATAACCTGACGAAAATACCTTAACAGCCAGTGGTAGAAATAATTTAAGTTCAAAAGACAGGCGGTGTATACAATATTATATAGTAGAAAAATAAAAGTACGCTCTCTCAACGTATCTCCTTTGACCAGATTGATTAACTCAAACTGGTCTACTTGGTCCGAGTGTTGAGCCTAAGCTTTGATACCAACTGTAACGACCGGCCCTTCATAATACCTAAACGTTGGCACCTTACAACATTGTCTAACTTTCAAATACCACAAAAGACAGATTGTCGGGGTACTTGACCAAGACATCGATAAAATCTCACAACGGAATGACATCATATAATATACTGAATATATATGTATAGAGATAGAATAACAATATATATATAAGAGATCGCACAAGCAGAAGCAACTGACAAATAAATATCAGTATAAAATAGTCAGAATACATCAACTCCAAAAGCATGGAGTTCTAAATAAATATTTGATACAACAGTCTTGTATATAAATAACATGTATGTCATGTAAAATAAAATAACAAGTATATATATCTCAAAACATCGATGGTATGCCTCCAAAATGCTCCAGCTGAGCACTCTACTAGCGTATCCCCAACACCTGATACCCAAACTAGTCAATCGAGTACCCGAGTGTTGTCATGACATAAGCAGACAAAGTCAAAATGTGGGTCAGACAAAAAGCCTGGTGTGAGGGAAATTATCTCAAAATACTATATGTCAAAACTATATACAAATAGACAAGAATAACAAAATCACAGTTGGCCCTCTTTACAAACGTGGCTTAGGGGAAATCCGAACTGCCTATAAACAAGTACGGTAAATCCATCCCAAAAGTAGAGGATCGTACCATAACCTGCTATTCTCCTGTTAGAACAAGTTTGCACAATATCTGATTGCACTACACTAGCCCAAAAACTACTATAATATAGTATCAATATACTATGATCCCAAAACAAGGATCACTACCACTAAAATCGATAAGATACCCCCAACATGCATATTCTCTATGGCTAAAACCAAATAGGTACACCACAATGCATATGGTCACTACTGCGAAGACCAAATCATAGTTGACTCACTACTGGAGAACTCTATGTCCTAGCACACTATCATTAAAATCGTAGATGACTTGCTACTGAGGAACTCCATGCCTCAGCCCGTTATCATCACAAATCGTACATGACTCGCTACCGAGAAACTCTAAGTCTCTGCCTTCTATCATATAAAACCCTAGATGACTTGCTACTGGGGAACTCTATACCCCAGCCCGCTATCATCCAAATCATGGATGACTCGCTACTGGGGAACTCCATGTCCCAGCCCGCTATCATCACAAATTGTATGGGATCGCCCCGTACGGCTCTAATCGCCACGGCCTAAAACCCATCGAACAACTCTAACAAAACCCCATACTAACCCAAATGCCATTCCAAATTGAACGCATGATCCTAATGTCATAGTAATCTCCCGGTATACCCTTCCGGTCTACAAAAAATCTACGGTTTTGGAATACATGCCGGGTGGGTCCCGCGTGGGCCCCAAAATCAAAGTACTCCAAAACCTACCAATATTTCCTAGATTTTAGCCATCAAAAATGGTGAATAATGGTCCAAACCTCACCTCAATCTGACTTTGTATGCGAAAGTTATCACGTTTTGAAGTTTCAGCCAAATCGGGCGATCAACAACCGATCAATCGACTGGAATAATGCTGACCAGTTGACTAGGGTCGGTCGACTGACCAAGAACATTCAGTCAATTGAATCCCTCCTGCTTCTATGGTGTGAAAAATGGACTTGTTCAGTCGACTGGTTGGTCCCACCAGTCGACTGTCCCGCTCCTAGCCAGTTTTCCCATTTTCTTCCAATACTTCAAACACACATTACTTTTGATCCGTAGCTCCAAATGACTCGCCGTTTCTTCCAATGCGACTGTGGAAAAGTCCTCTACAATATAGAGACTTAAAATCATGAATTTACATAATTTTAAATTTCTTCTATCCTTGTGTGTAGCTTATACATGTGTCGATACACTCATTCGTGCACGCCTATGCACACACATTCACGCAAACACACATAACTTAACAATTCACATTTTCGGACTTCACCAGGGCAATTACTTGACCCAGTATACTCTCATGTAATTTAGCGCACGCAGTTGTCGCTATGGCTACATGAAATTCCATCAATGAACTTGTAATCAGTAATACTTCTATACAAACAAACAATTGTATATCTATACAAATTAACAATCACACAACAATTCTAACTATAATATAATCATTGTTTTCATTGTCACTTAGCTCCAAATACATGTATACGTATACCCACTCATGCACATATACGTACACATATATTTGAATAAGCAATTCAATTATTACTTAAATCAAAACTTACTTTTATTTACTAAATCCCTTTCAAATAAAAGCGAAACATCTCCTTATAACATTTTACAAAATCTCATACTATTTTACAAAATATCTTACTTGCTCATAAACCACTTTATAAAATATAATACTAGCTTGTAAATCGATTTAGTCCTTTAAAATACTTATTTCTCCTTATTGAAAATCGTGTATTCATCATTTTACTATTTTGTAAAATCTCATATCTATTTTATAAAGTATATTCTTCATTTATAAAATCATGAAACCATTTTATAAATACTAATTAAGCTTTGTTAGTCTCTAATCACTTTAATAATAAGTTTAGAGTTTACAAACCATTTAAATTAGCTTACTAACATTCTTCAAATCAATTCAAATGATTAATTAATATTTGCTAATGACGTGCACATTATTAAACTAGTTAATTAATCACAAATCAAACCATAACATCACAACAATCACCCAATTTAAACACAAATCAATTTTAGGGCTTACTAACTTTTCAAAATATAGTAATTAGGGTCGTAAACAATTGATTAGCCAAGGGAAAAATGTTTGTAACATGAATACAAGTCTAAACTAACCTAATCATTCTCCAAATCACTTCATATGATTCAATATTAAACAATAAATGAAAAAATGAAGTATAACACATAAATCGATAAGGAGAATCATCCCACTCACCTCTTGTTCTCCAAACCAAGCTCCAAATCACAAAAATCCAAATCTTGCTTACTTTAAATTTCGAAATGCAAACCAATACTCCGATCCAATCCAATTCCTTCGTGGGTTTGGCAGAAAATTGGAAGAGAGGAATTTTGGTGATTTTTATTTTATTTAGGAAATTTATTTAATGTGTTTAGGGTTTGGGGATTAAGGTGGTGATTAAGGGGTAATAAGAGAAGCCATTAGACGAGAGGGAGAAGAGTGAAGGTGAATGAAGAATGAAATGAAAGAGGGAATGGTTTAGCCACTTATTGCAAACTAACGGGCTAAGCCCAAATCCTCTCCACCCGGCACTATTCATTGTCGAAAATTCCTGACTCCAAACATGTCGAACCTTACACTCAATCAAACCTCAGATGTCCTTCCGGACTCAATGGAAAAGGTTTCGGGACCTAATCCCATCGTATACAAAAGTTAGCATTTTGGATCGATTCACGAATCGAACGTAGGCTACTAGGTAAAAATCCGTAGGTCAAAATATAACGATGCTTACACTCAAACAAATCCGCAACATCGATTTGGACTCAACGGAAGTGGTCTCGAGTTCTAATTCAACAGTATGAGAAAAGCCACATTTTGGATTTCCAATTCAATAACGACTTAATATTTAAATCAACTAATTAAATATATTATCGTTAAATATACGTGTTGTTACACCATACACTTACTCTTTGGTGAGAGGACTTACTATCCAAATGAGTCCATCCATTCACTCTTCAATGAGGGGACTCATTATCCAGTACTAGTCCATCCACTTACCATCCGACAAAGGAACTTGCACTTCACGGTTCATCGCCCCATCTCTTCGATCGGGGGAACCATGTCTTATCATTCTATATATATAGTTCAAGGAATAGCCAATCTTCCTTAGTATCCTATAGCAATATCAATGTTAGTTATTACATTCGAATGATATTCAAATCCAAATGTCCATCAGTTGTTTACGAGTTCAAATCAAATGTGTAACGACCCGTATTTTTACGGATCGAAACATCGTAAAACAGTTGTGTTAAGATGTTAAGTCGTCCGGAGTTTAGGTCGACTAGGGCCTAAGTCGTGTGGAAGCTAAGCCGTGTGTAGCTTAGGTCGCTTGGAAGATGAGTCGTGAGGTAGCTTAGGTCGTGGGGTAGGTTATGTCGTAGATGACTTATAGGAGTAGACGACTTAACGTAGTGACCGACTTAAGGAGGTTTTACGACCTAAGAAGTAAGCGACTTAAGAATTGGGGCGACCTAAGAAAATGGACGAGTTAAGAGTTAGGTCGTGGATGGGTTAAGTGTTAGGTCGGCTGGGCAAGTTAACGACCGAAGGGATTGACCGACTTAAGACATAGACGACTTAAGGAGTTAATGATCTAAGGGATTAAGCGAGTTAGCGACTTAAGGAAGTTAGGTCGTTTGAGCGACTTAAGGATTTTAGGTCGTAAGTTGTTAGGTCGCTTATAGGAGTTAAGTCATATGTAGTTTAGGTCGTGTCTGTGTTAAGTCGTAGACGACTTAGTTCGAAAACTCTGTGTTGGAGTTAAGTCGTGAGTCACGCATCTAAGTTAAGTCGTAAGTCGTATCCCCTGTTAAGCCGCAACCTTGTTAAGTCGTGTGGGTTTTAGGTCGGCAAAGCTGTTAAGTCGTAGGATGTGTTGAGTTGCTAAGTCGTAGGTCGTGGTATTTCTTAAGTCGGAAGACTATTGAGTCGTGAGTCATGGTGTTCTGATGAGTCGTAGACGACTTATGAAGGCGGACGACTTAACGGGTTTTCAGCCTATAAATACACGTTCATTTCCTCATTTTTTTTGGGTCCGGATTTCGAAGCGACGAAGTGCTGCCATTTTGAGAGCTCGACTTCTACACTTCTTCACTTCTTTTCTCCACTCTAATCTAGTGCTTCCTTCCATCCAAATCGAAGATCAAATTGAAGATTCAAGAGCTTATATTGAAGATCTACATCCATCGAAGAGAGATTTCATCGTTTGAGGCGGATTTGTGATAGATCGAGTTGGATCCTTCGCTGTCCAGATCTGAAGTGGGTTTCTTTTGAAGTGCTTAGGTGATTTGGTGAGTGGTGATTATCTCTCACACGGATCCAAAGGAGTATATCGGATTGTTGGCTTGATTTGGGGTTAAAGTAGTGATTTCATGCATTTTCCTAATCCTAAGTATAGATCCATATAGATTCGTTGTTCATGATGATTTGGTATCCATTTTACTACATGTTAACCTATGCAAGTTCATTCATCAAGATTATAGAGATATTGATCATGTTTTCATGCTTGTTAGACTTTTGACTCTTTAATTACGAAATTGCCATTATTGTTATAATTGTCTATTTAGATCATATTTGAATGCTTGATTACTTGGATTAATGTTTGACTTGATTGATTGCTATGAATTAGATGATTGATGATTTGATTTAGACCGAAGATGATTCAAAAGCTAAGAGAAAGGCTCTTGAATTGGGAAAGCTGCTCGTGGCATATGTAGCGGATGATGAAGCTCTTATGCATAGATTTGATGATGATGATGTCGAGATGAAGCTTTGTGAGGATGTGATGAAGCAAAGCATGATATGAGATAGTCTTGGTCTAATCCAGACGGGATCATTCCAAGTATGTTGATAACTCGGTGATATGGTTCGAGTTTGAGGATAATGGATGCTCAAGAGGCGCTTGAGCTAGTATGGGAATAGTCGTCGAGGAAGATGACTAGAAGGCTGAGATCTCATCGTTGTTGAAGGTTCTAGCATGCTCAAAGCAAGAGTACGTTGGGCAGATTCGATAGTCCCTGAAGGCTACTGATTGGTAGTCAAGTACTCTGGGCAGATTCGATAGTCCTAGGCATGGGTCACGACGACGTGCGGGAGTAATGTCTAGAACCGGGGTTTCCATTAGCCCATGACGGACGGATGAAAGAATGATCCGGTCATTCAATTAACGATGATATCGAAGCAACGATAACAGTGATAGCCAGAGTCATGGATGTTTGGTTGTATCGTCATTCGGTCTCAAGAGCAGTGTTTTCTAGGTGCTTATCTGATCTTGGTTTAGGCCTTGGGGGTTTGTGCTTGGAAAACATCGCCCTTGACTCGAGTGACAATTGCTTTACTTTAAATTGTATGCTCTGCTATGTTTGCTTCTGCTTAGTGTGTGTCTGGGGGCTATCACTATAGAAAGAGGTGGAGTGGGAGGGTTGTATTCCTATTCCTTTTTCCTTTATGCTCTTTTGGTATGTTGTTAGTTAATTTACCGCTCACTAATATTGTTGTCTGACTCAAGGCTTTATGTTTTAACTCTTATTGCCTTGGGCTGTTCGTCCATTTTGGGACGGGCAGACTAGGTAGCAGGTGACAGGTGCTGTTCTTGCTTTCCACGATGATGATGTCAAAGACGAGCTGGAGGGTTGCATATTATCTTCTTACTATATGTACTGGATGTTCCGCTGTTTGTATATTCTCTGAGTGTTATGTAGTGAGGCTTGATGTATTGACCATTCAGATGTTTGTATTCAACTATTATGAAGTTTTATCGATGAGATTCTATTCTGTGAAGCTTCACTATATATATATTCTATTGTATTTTGTCCATGCGCTGTGAGTAATACGATAGATTCTGTTGTTTTAATTTACCCTGACAATCGTTCATGGTCGCCTGACACACTTTACAGCACACTATCTCTAGATTCGGTGCAGGGGTCATGGGCGGTCGTCACATTTGGTATCAAAGCTTTGGTTAATTGATTTTACCCAACGCTCGCTGACGTAACTACGTATGAGAGACGTAATTGTATTTTGATGGATGATTACTATATATAATATAGTAGCTTAGTAGAGTTTGAGTCCTTTATGCAGTTGTTTCTCAAGATGTGCTGATCATTCCTTTTTGTAGATATTAAGGATGAGTCGAAGAGGGAGACCAGCTGCTAGGGAAGGCCGTGCTACTGAAGGAGCTGCTGATTATGCTACTATGTTTGAAGCTATGATGACTTCGATCATGAGAAGGATGCCAGCTCCGGGGCCATCGGTGGATGTTGGAGTTCAAGTTCAAACTCCAAGACCGGTGGATTTTGCTAAGCTGTGTAAGGACTACACTGCTCTTGGAGGAAAGGTTTTCTTGGGAACAGAATCAACTATTGAGGTCCAAAGATGGATAGATGCTTGTAGAAGGATTTTTGGTGATTTGGGAATTGAGGATGCAACTAAGAGGAAGTTAGCATCAAGATAGCTTCAAGGGAGAGCTTCTGATTGGTGGAACTCTATCACCATCAATACTCCGAAGGAAGAGATTACTTGGGAGCAATTCCAAACCAGATTTGAAGCTAAGTTCATTTCTACAGCTCAGAAGTCTGTTCTGTTCAAGAAGTTTGTGGAGCTCAAGCAGGGAGGAAGACCAGTTCTTGAGTATGTTTCTGAGTTTGAAGCTTTGTCCAAGTATGCCCGGTCGTATATAGAATCTTCATATCAGAAGAACGAGAAGTTTGTGACAGGCTTGGACAGTTATCTTGGGAGGCAGTTGGTGGATCATTTGGACGATCCATTTGAGAAGCTTGTGGAGAAAGCTCTCAGGCATGAGAATCTGTTTCCTAAGGAAGGATCTGTTGTTGCTGTGACCAGGGAAGAGTCTAAACCCCAACAGTGTGGAAACAAGAAGAGGAAGCAGCAACAGCAAAAGGGTAAGGATGGCCAGAAGAAGCCGAAGGGCGAAGTGACCTGCTACAATTGTCAGCAGAAGGGCCATTTCTCTAGGGATTGTAAGAATCTGAAGGTACCGATGAAGTGTCACAACTGTGACAAGCCGGGGCATGTCAGGAGGAATTGTCCAGAACCACGGAAGGACAAGCAGATTGTGCAAGCTTATGCTTTGGGAGCTGTTCCATCGTCTTCGAAAGCTCCTACTGCTGAAGAGAAGGGAAAGAGTGTGGTGGTTCAAGGTACTCTCTCCATATGTGGTGTTCCAGTTAGAGTGTTATTTGATACTGGGGCGTCGCATTCGTTTGTTTGTAGTGAACTTGTAGGCCGGTTGGGTTTGGAACCGGATATCGTTGATAGACCATTGGTTGTGACTAATCCAGGATTGGGGTAGACCTAAGAATGCAACGGATGTGAGAAGTTTTCTTGGATTTTCAGGATATTATCAACGGTTTATCAAAGACTTCTCCAAGGTAGCTGCAACGTTAACAGGATTGACGAAGAAGAACCAAGTGTTCAGATGGGATGCTAAGTGTGAGCAAGCTTTCGAAATCCTGAAAGAGCGATTGACAAGTGCTCTTGTTTTGACTATTCCAAGTGGGAATGATGAGATGGTGGTTTACACCGATGCATGTGGTACTGGACTTGGAGCAATGCTGATGCAGAAGGATAAAGTTGTTGTGTATGCCAGTCGACAACTGAAGCCGCATGAAAGGAATTACCCGACTCATGATTTGGAGTTAGCGGCGATTGTATTTGCTCTGAAGATGTGGAGACATTATCTATTGGGAGTTCGATTCGAGTTGTTTACAGATCATAAGTCGTTGAAGTATCTTTTCTCCTAAAAGGATTTGAATCTTCGGCAGCAACGTTGGCTAGAGTTTTTGGCATCATATGATTTTGGTATAGCTTATACTCCGGGAAAAGGTAACGCAGTAGCATATGCGTTAAGTCGAAGGCATGCAGGATTGGGAGCCATGTTTTCGGAATGGAAGAATCTTGAGTATTTAGCTGAATTTGACTTCAGGCCTAGATGTGAATTGGAACCTGAGATGTTGGCAAACTTATCGATAAGACCGACTCTTGTGGAAAGGATTTGCGAGAGCCAAAAGCGAGACGATAAGCTTGTCAAGATTATCCATGATTTGGAATCTGGATTGGACCCAGAAAAGGATAAAGGATTCGAGGTCGATCAAGAGGGTTGGCTTCAGAAACAAGGACGACTAGTTGTTCCCGATATAGATGAATTGAGAAGTGAAGTTCTAAAGGAAAGTCATCACTCGAAGCTGACAATTCATCCAGGTGGAAACAAGATGTATCGGGATATGAAGAGAACCTATTACTGGGAAGGTATGAAGAAGGATGTTGGAAATTTTATTTCCAAGTGCATGAACTGCCAGTTGGTAAAAGCCGAATAGAAGAGTTATGCCGATAAGCGTCGTAAGGATTTGGAATTCGACATAGGTGATATGGTTTTTGTGAAAATTTCTCCATTGAAGAATGTTATTCGATTCGGGAAGAAAGGGAAGTTGACTCCGAGATTTGTTGGACCATTCCCGATCATCGAGCGAATTGGAAAGCTCGCCTATAGATTGGAGTTACCAGAGAAGATGTCGGGTGTGCACAATGTTTTTCATGTATCATATCTACGGAAGTATGTGCACGACTCGAATTCAGTGGTTTCTGCTGATAGCTGTGAAGATTTCGAAGTTGATCCAGTCGATAAGAGACCTCGTAAGCCGCTTCGTGGTTTGGAAACCGACACGAAACAGCTTAGGAGGAAGGTAGTTAAGTTGCTCAAGATACAATGGAGTGATGATGATAACGACTGTACATGGGAGGTGGAAGAGAGGATGAAAGGAGCTCATCCTGAACTCTTCAAGGTATGGCCCTAAGGTGTCGTGTCATCTAACGACATTGTAACTTGTTCTAAGTTTTAGAATTCTGCATGCTAAGCTAGAATTGGATGCATGGTTTGTTGATTGCTATGGATGGTAGGCATGCAGGATAGTCTTTGATTGCTCTTATTTGTTTGGAATTTCGAGGGCGAAATTCCTAAGGGGGAGAGAATGTAACGACCCGTATTTTTACGGATCGAAACATCGTAAAACAGTTGTGTTAAGATGTTAAGTCGTCCAGAGTTTAGGTCGACTAGGGCCTAAGTCGTGTGGAAGCTAAGCCGTGTGTAGCTTAGGTCGCTTGGAAGATGAGTTGTGAGGTAGCTTAGGTCGTGGGGTAGGTTATGTCGTAGACGACTTATAGGAGTAGACGACTTAACGTAGTGACCGACTTAAGGAGGTTTTACGACCTAAGAAGTAAGCGACTTAAGAATTGGGGCGACCTAAGAAAATGGACGAGTTAAGAGTTAGGTCGTGGACGGGTTAAGTGTTAGGTCGGCTGGGCGAGTTAACGACCTAAGGGATTGACCGACTTAAGACATAGACGACTTAAGGAGTTAACGATCTAAGGGATTAAGCGAGTTAGCGACTTAAGGAAGTTAGGTCGTTTGAGCGACTTAAGGATTTTAGGTCGTAAGTTGTTAGGTCGCTTATAGGAGTTAAGTCATATGTAGTTTAGGTCATGTCTGTGTTAAGTCGTAGACGACTTAGGTCGAAAACTCTGTGTTGGAGTTAAGTCGTGAGTCGCGCATCTAAGTTAAGTCGTAAGTCGTATCCCCTGTTAAGCCGCAACCTTGTTAAGTCGTGTGGGTTTTAGGTCGGCAAAGCTGTTAAGTCGTAGGATGTGTTGAGTTGCTAAGTCGTAGGTTGTGGTATTTCTTAAGTCGGAAGGATGGCTAAGTCGTAAGTCGGAAGACTGTTGAGTCGTGAGTCGTGGTGTTCTGATGAGTCGTAGACGACTTATGAAGGCGGACGACTTAACGGGTTTTCAGCCTATAAATACACGTTCATTTCCTCATTTTTTTTGGGTTCGGATTTCGAAGCGACGAAGTGCTGCCATTTTGAGAGCTCGACTTCTACACTTCTTCAATTCTTTTCTCCACTCTAATCTATTGCTTCCTTCCATCCAAATCGAAGATCAAATTGAAGATTCAAGAGCTTATATTGAAGATCTACATCCATCAAAGAGAGATTTCATCATTTGAGGCGGATTTGTGATAGATCGAGTTGGATCCTTCGCTGTCCAGATCTGAAGTGGGTTTCTTTTGAAGTGCTTAAGTGATTTGGTGAGTGGTGATTATCTCTCACACGGATCCAAAGGAGTATATTGGATTGTTGGCTTGATTTGGGGTTAAAGTAGTGATTTCATGCATTTTCCTAATCCTAAGTATAGAGCCATATAGATTCGTTGTTCATGATGATTTGGTATCCATTTTACTACATGTTAACCTATGCAAGTTCATTCATCAAGATTATAGAGATATTGATCATGTTTTCATGCTTGTTAGACTTTTGACTCTTTAATTACGAAATTGCCATTATTGTTATAATTGTCTATTTAGATCATATTTGAATGCTTGATTACTTGGATTAATGTTTGACTTGATTGATTGCTATGAATTAGATGATTGATGATTTGATTTAGACCGAAGATGATTCAAAAGCTAAGAAAAAGGCTCTTGAATTGGGAAAGCTGCTCGTGGCATATGTAGCGGATGATGAAGCTCTTATGCATAGATTTGATGATGATGATGTCAAGATGAAGCTTTGTGAGGATGTGATGAAGCGAAGCATGATATGAGATAGTCTTGGTCTAATCCAGACGGGATCATTCCAAGCATGTTGATAACTCGGTGATATGGTTCGAGTTTGAGGATAATGGATGCTCGAGAGGCGCTTGAGCTAGTATGGGAATAGTCGTCGAGGAAGATGACTAGAAGGCTGAGATCTCATCGTTGTTGAAGGTTCTAGCATGCTCAAAGCAAGAGTACGTTGGGCAGATTCGATAGTCCCTGAAGGCTACTGATTGGTAGTCAAGTACTCTGGGCAGATTCGATAGTCCTAGGCACGGGTCACGACGACGTGCGGGAGTAATGTCTAGAACCGGGGTTTCCATTAGCCCTTGACGGACGGATGAAAGAATGAGTCGGTCATTCAATTAACGATGATATCGAAGCAATGATAACAGTGATAACCAGAGTCATGGATGTTTGGTTGTATCGTCATTCGGTCTCAAGAGCAGTGTTTTCTGGGTGCTTATCTGATCTTGGTTTAGGCCTTGGGGGTTTGTGCTTGGAAAACATCGTCCTTGACTCGAGTGACAATTTCTTTACTTTAAATTTCATGCTCTGCTATGTTTGCTTCTGCTTAGTGTGTGTCTGGGGGCTATCACTATAGAAAGAGGTGGAGTGGGAGGGTTGTATTCCTATTCCTTTTTCCTTTATGCTCTTTTGGTATGTTGTTAGTTAATTTACCGCTCACTAATATTGTTGTCTGACTCAAGGCTTTATGTTTTAACTCTTATTGCCTTGGACTGTTCGTCCATTTTGGGACGAGCAGACTAGGTAGCAGGTGACAGGTGCTGTTCTTGCTTTCCACGATGATGATGTCGAAGACGAGCTGGAGGGTTGCATATTATCTTCTTACTATATGTACTGGATGTTCCGCTGTTTGTATATTCTCTGAGTGTTATGTAGTGAGGCTTGATGTATTGACCATTCAGATGTTTGTATTCAACTATTATGAAGTTTTATCGATGAGATTCTATTCTGTGAAGCTTCACTATATATATATTCTATTGTATTTTGTCCATGCGCTGTGAGTAATACGATAGATTCTGTTGTTTTAATTTACCCTGACAATCGTCCATGGTCGCCTGACACACTTTACAACGCACTATCTCTAGATTCGGTGTAGGGGTCATGGGCGGTCGTCACAAAATGCATCAAACAAAAATCCGATCTAGTCAAGGATTGCCCCTAAACGTTAACTCAAAGCATGCCCATGGAACCATCAGGACCTGTGCATGAGTAAGTGGCCTGTTGATATTCCTTCTTATCTTATTCAAAGAAAGAAAAGTGTGGGAATTGAACCTGCCTCCAGTCCATCTCGATAATGAAATAATTTTCCTCGACCCAGTTTCGTGGTTACATCCAGGTATATCCGTCATAAATGGTTGTTGCTCCTACAAAACCACCATAGTTTGTCCTATGATAATCTAATTTTTGACATACTACTATAAGCGGTTATTCTGAACCTGCTCTATTATCAAGTCTGTAGATATCTACATTCATTCATTTCGTGCCCATCCAGCTCATAGAATAGGCAACACTTTCTACATCTCTTCTCCTAATCCGTTGGCTCTCTCTTAGCGGGCTTTTTGTAAGGAATCCCCTTAGGTTCCAAGTAAATCCTCTTTGCGTTTTATTTAATTCAGTGTATATGGAGAATTTTGGCTCCCTCCTTTGTCACTTCGGTCCTCCGAAGCCATCATTAGCCTTTCGCTTTCCTTTATCCTTCGCATATCTTTCCTTGGATGGTCCTCCATCATCGACGACATTCAGCTCAACATTCTTAGCTTTAGCATCCTCTTGGCACTAATATCTCTCGACTTAGTAGTAGAAATTCGCAAGATCCACTGGTGGATCTCTTTCCAAAGCTATTTTGAAATTAGTCTTACTCGCAACTTTGGAAACCATTGCCATCAAAACTATCAACGGGTCTGGTTTTTTTACTACAATGACTACTGCATTGAATCTAGTTAAGTAACTCCATAGGGTTTCTCCCACCTTCTGTTTCACAATCAAAAGTGCTATCACATTCTTTAGTCATGCTATATGAACTTTGAACTATTGCATAAATTTATCCACTATCTCGATCCATATGCTGATGGACCCATTCTCCAGCCGACGAAACCACATCGCCACCAAGTCCGTCAATTACAATGGGAAGCACTGTCCCATCACTTCCTTTGAAGTCCCAACACTCAAATATGCTGGATATATCTCAACAAGTGACCGGTTGGATCCGACCTTCCGTTATACATCTATAGTGTTGGCAGTTTAAAATCAGGTGGGTTCCTAACGTATCAAATGTTTGGAGATAAACGTGTTCAATTTTCATCCTCCAAACTCTAATCAAGGAGTCCACCTGTCAATACCTATCTTATCATCTTAGCAATCCTGTTATTATCATCTACTGGAAATAGCTCGAGCTTAACTCTCCTCAGGTCCAGATCGTCATCCTACCTCCGTTCCCATGAGGAATTTGCGGTCCATCTCTTTGCTCCTGTAAATTTCAATTACGATCTTCATTTTGTTGCTCAACATCATTTCACGGACGTGTTCCATCATTCCCAGTTCTTGCATCCAACATTACACCGGGGTTATTTGGATCGGTACGGAGTTGTCTCAACTCAATAGGGAATTGTGGTGCACCAGGTTCTATTGTAACTTGTCTTACTCCATCTCCTGGTATACCTGTTTCGCCTTTCGACCTCTTATTCTAGTTTCCAGCCACTCCAATTGTCCTTTTTTGCTCTATTCTTCTGGAAAAACCCATTCATCATCTTTTCTGGTCAAGGCACTAACCAGTCTTACACCTCTATCATCATTCTCTCCATTTCTTCTCCAGTCACATAGATTGATGGATTCAAATTTGAGGACACATCTTGGCTGCCCCTATGCTCTTATTGGCTTCATCTAGTGATAGCTTTTCTTGTAGATGGTATTTTCATCTTTCCTGAATCTAAAATCCAAGTTCTTTCTCGATGAGAATACCAAAGTGTTTAGACCAAAAATGGCCCAAACATCCAATCAAGCAGTAAATGTAAATTATAAAAGAAAAGAGATTAAAAGAAAGAAAAGAACACATAATTTTTATTTTGGTTCGACAAATACGCCAGTCTACATCCACGTAATCATTTTCTATTGATTGTACTTTGATCCTACCAAGTATATTTAACAACTTGGTTGCTTATAACTTGGGTATGAGTTATACAGCCTTTAATTCAAAATAGAATATCTCAACTCATATGGATTCAGAGTTGTTCAGAAAGGATCCTCTTTAAAGTGCATCTCCTCCTCTATTTATATATGAAACCCACCATCTAAATTGCTTGAAAACTCTCAACCATGTTCATCACGTTGTGCACGATCATCTCCCATAAAATCATGGGCAAAACCCACTACATTTTCAACTTGGTACTGAGTTGAGGAGTTCAACTTGGTGCCGAGTTGACTTGCCTTGGAAAACATTTGGTTTCTTCTTTTGGGCTTTCCATTCTTTGAGCAATGCTTATTTATTCATCGTTTGTCACAAGGTTTAACTTGGGTCAGAGTTTGTAGGGTGCCGAGTCAAGATGGCCGAGTCATAAACTCTTGTTCAACTCTTGTTATTTCCCTCATACTACCTTGTTATTTTATGATGTTTCCTAAATGTTTGTATCCATTTTCCTACCGTTCTTCAATCTGGTTCAATCATCCAAGTCAATCGGAGATTGTGGAAATTTTGGCCGATAATAAATATCTTTTCTCAAAACATGTTGACTAATAATATTTAAAATACAATGTTATTTATATTATGATTTATTACTCACGATTGCAACTATTTGCAACAACAATCACATAACATGTCATTTATGGATTTTCTTTTATATACTTTAAAATAATTGCTTAGTTTGTTATATCACTATATAACAAATTATATAATAGAAATTAAATGCCTTTATTATGAAATAGAATGGTCACAAAGTTAGATATATGTAACGAATTACATAATTGCCCTTAGGGCATACCCCTAAGTCTATCAAAAACAACAGTATGATCAATATACACATATGTAAATAACGAGATTTATATCTATCATGTATATATTCACCGTTTATATGTATATATCAAATGCCTCAACTCACTTGAATATATCTATCATGTATATATTCACCGTTTATGTGTTTATCATGTATATATACACATTTGAATTTTGAAGTGAATTCAAATTTTGATTATTTTGAAAACTTTGATTTGAGTTATCACTCAAAAACGAATTACACAACTCACTCATCCTTTGATTACTTTGTGTAGTCATTTCAATTAACGACGAAATCGATTCGATGCATTTTTCAAGAGTTGAGGGTTGGTCATCATTTTGAAAATTTTGTGGTTCTAAATCGGAATTGTTTATACAATAGTCGTTGTTAAAATATCCATAAGAATTTGGATTGAAATTATATGGATTATATGAATTTTCACAACTATTGTAAAATTCTTGCGAATAGTAAAATTCCGACATTTACAAAAGCTTTTTTTTATTTTTTTTTAAAAAGGAAAATTATTTACCAACTGGAATTTATTTTTCAAAAGGAAATTTTGATATTTTTTTTTGAATTTTCAATTTTTTTTGAAAGGTTTATTTTTGGTTTTTAAAAAAACCAACTCAAAGATTTTTTATTTATTTTTGATTGAAAAATAAATTTCAAAAGAAAGGATTTAAAAAAAACTAAGTTAAGAAATATTTATAATTTTTTTTAGTTTTTTATTTTGAATTTTTTTTAAATATGCATGAACTAATGCAACTAAATGAATGCAAGAGTTAATTACAAATTATCTATCCTAAGTAGCACCTAACCCAAAATTTTATAATCACACTTTGCCTTAATTTAACAAGGTAGTTCTCAGCCAGGTAACAGATAGGATTTATCGGTGCACCACGAATCACCGTAGCAATGCAGCCGAAGGTTTAAGTACCTTCAGAGAAACAATTCAGTATAATATTTACGAATCACTGTAATATTTATAACTGATTATTGCTATACCGTAGCCTAGACACCAAGAAATTAAATTGTTCAAAGAAGACAACTTGTCAATACACAATTAAGTGTTATCAATGTCTAACCGTTATTATTAATCAAAATTCTAGGATGAAATGCAAAGCTGAAATTAAACGTGTATTAACAATGCAACTACGAATGAAATTTTATTTTTGCTTTTGGTTTTTGAATTTTTTTTAAATGCAAGCAAAAAACAATGCAATACAAGTAAAAACAATAGGTAGGGGTTAAAAGCAGCAATTTTATTATAAGCAAGCTAGGAATTTATTTTTGGCAAGCAAAGACGAAGCACTCGAATGATTCTTCCTTATCTGCTTCTGCAACCTGAAAAAAAAACAAGATATATATATATATATATAGTTTTTGAAAATAAAACAAGATATAATGATGGAACTTAAAACAAAATAATTGAAAAGATAATAAATAAAATAAAAAGAAACTTGTTATTTGAAAACAAAAGAAAATAAACCTAAACTAAATTAAACTTATTATTACCTTTTTTTAGAAATTTTTCTCCCCCTTTTTTTGAAACAAAAGGAAAAATTAACTGAAGAAAGGAAGAGAAGTGAAAAAAGAAACGTAAATAATAAAAAAATTAAAATAGGCCCATTTAAAACCAAGCCCACCAATCCACCTTTCATTTTTTTAATATATGAACCACGGCCCACTTAGAAACTAAACACTGGTTATAAATAATTGATCGCAAGCAAACTTAATCAAATCAAAAAACACGCTGCCACTTCAGTTCAAAATAATTGACTGCAAGCAAACTTAAGCAAACACTGGTTACAAATAATTGACGCTGCCACTTCGGTTCAATAATAATAATAATAATAAATTCCTTAATCAAATCAAAAACTGACTGCGGCTTGATGGTGTCGATGTCGCTTCGCGTTCGTGGGATGTGGCAGCAAGGTTAATTAGAGTTCGAGGTGATTGTAAGTTGGGATTTTGTTTTCGATTGAACTTTTTTTTCGATTGGTGATTTGGTTTCAAAGTCAATGTAGCGAGGCGATGAGTAATGGATGCGTATGGTGGTCGATGTTTGTTTCGAGGGGATTTGAGTCTGATGTGACGTTGTGGGTTCGTATTCTGGTTGTATGGGGTCGCGATTGATGTCAAAGTGGTGATTGATGTTTGGAGTTTTGGGGATTGTCGGTAGATGAATGCAGTGCAGTATGGAGCAATGTGAAGCGTGGTGGTGAAATGGTTCGTGATATGAATCAATTTGATGTGATCAGTGTAGAGCAAGTTGATGGCTTTGTAGAGTTTGCAGTTGCGGCAGTAGTAGTGTGGGGTGTTGGTCAGAAAGGAGGTGTTACTGTCAAGTGGATATTTTAGCTTCCTGGATGATTGGTCGGAGGGAGGCAAGTCAAGTAGTGTTTGTAGTATGACAAATTGTGGCAGAGTAGAACTTGTTTGTGGCAGTGCAATGGCTTGTGGAAAGAAGTGTCTGGTTGTATATGGTAGGGGGTGGATGGAGATGTATGGTTAGAGGGATATGCAGAGTTTTGGAGGGGGAACAGTAAGATATGCAGTGTAGAACTGTATGTACTGATGATAGAATGTTGAGCAAGAAGTAGAGATGGTTGTAAAGGGACTGGTAGGTAAAGGGGTGGTTTGTTGTGAGCGTTGTGAGCAGAGGTAGGGGATGTTGTCAAGTTGGACAGTGGAAACTTCTTTTTTATTTTTATTTTAAGGCAGTTCTGTTTTGCTGTGGGTTAAAGTGTGAAATTGCGGAAGTGAATAGGTTGTTCTGGTTGGAGTGGAAGCAATCGAGGCTATTGGTTGGTAGCAGTTCGAAGGGGAAGATGTGGTATGGTGAGGAGTGGGAAGAAGTCTTTGACAGTTTGTTATGGAGTTTTGGTCAATGGTAATGTGGTGTTGGTCGTAGCACTGTTGTGCATTCTGGAGGTGGAACTGAAAGCAGTCATAGAGGCAGTGTGGTGTGTTGTAGGTCATAAATGTTTAGGGTAATGGCAGTTTTAAGAGATGTAAGCAAGTTTGGAGGCTGTCAGTTGTGAACTTGATGGTTCGAATGAGAATGGAGTATGATGTTGAAGAGAAAAAAATGTTGTATGGCAGTTTGGAGAAGTGGTAAAGGCAAGATGTAGTAAGGAGGTTGAAAGGGAAGAGGGTGATTGCAGGCAGTATTGGTGGGTTGAAGTGTAGAACAAAGAAGAAGAACATAAATTTTGAAATGGTGCACAGCAATGTGCACAGAATGTGCAACGGGAAAAAGGATTTTGTGTAAAATTTTAAATGTAATGCAATTTGAAATTAAATGAAATTTTTTTTTGAATTATGTATGTTTCTCTTTTCTCTTTTTATAAATAGAAATGCATAGCAACTAGAAAAGCTACAACAACATGCACACAAACAAATGCAAACAAAAATCACACAAACACACAATATATTTATTTATTTATTTTATTTTTTTAAATACAAACACACACAAAATAGAAACACAAAAAATCATACAAAAATAATTCGAAAAATAGAAAATCAAAATCAAAACTATTCCCCGGCAACGGCGCCAAAAACTTGTTTGACAATGGAATTTCTATCGAATTAGAAAATCGTCGACAAATTTTGAAATAAAAATAACCGCGAGCGCACGGCATACTATCGTAGTACGTAGCGAGTACGGCTCGATCCGCAGTGAATTGTTGATTTAAATTTTCTATTCAATCAAATTAACCAAAGTTGAGAGTTGTTTAAGCTAGAAAATGAGAAAAATGACAAAAAGAAAGTGATAAAAATATGAGAGTGTGAAGGCAATTTAGAGGAAATTTCCACTCTCTAGATCACATAAATCAACAAAATGAAGTATTAATCTCTCTTTTCTTGTCATTAATGTAATTAGTTGATGTGCTTATCATAAGTATGACATATTTGTGCTATTAATTAGCCTAACATAAGCCATCGAACTATAATACAACCACTAATACACTTTTAAATTTCATGAAATATGACAACAAATTTGAAAGCAATATCTATTTTAAGCATGGCCTATTAACTATTGTTTAGAAATATAGGCCATCAAATTTCAATTTCAACATTCACTTCTTTGCCATAATCATATTTAGATGAAGGGGCAATTTGTTTGTGATTGTTTAAGCATAGCCTATTTGGTGTCAACAACATAGGCTATCAAATTCAAATCTAAACAACAAAATTTAACCACTTCCAAACCTTTCATTTAAGCACAAAAGAGAGCATAAACATCAAAATGTTGGATCTACATATTAGAGAGCTTCATTACCCCAAAATTGAAGGGATTAGCCTCTCATATTTGTTATCAAATCAACAAATGTAGAAAGCAACATTAAACAAACAAGAGGAAAAAAGAGCAAAAAGAAAGGAAAAAACTAATCTACTTGCATAAAATGTAAATCTACACTACTAACATGAAAGTAAATAAGCATGTAAAAGAAGAGAGCATGTATTAAATTGCATAAAAAGAAAACTACATAAAAAGAAAATGGCTAAGTAGCTATGAAAAGAGAAAGAGAGCTTTCTTTTATTTTCCTAAACTAAGAGGCTAAAGAAGAGAGAGCCTAAAGAAGAGGGGAGGGTTACATGAACATATGGGGTATTTATACATATTTTAAAACCCTAATCCATTTTTTGGGAACTACCCAAACTACCCCTTAGGAAGTGTGGTGGCCAAGTTATCATTAGCTTCAAATAATCACCCATTAAGTGTGCATGAAAGTGTAATGGCCAATAGCATGTCCATTAACTTCTAATTTGTACATGAAGGTAGGTGGGTAGGTGGGGTCCTCCATGATCCATGAAATAAATTATTTCCATCTTCACTTCTTTGTATTCACTCTTGTGCATGCATATATCTTCATGAAACCACTTATATATGAAGCCAAATTCCTACAAAATAATATAGAAATTTGCAATTAAATTTTCTCAAATTAATATATGCACAAAAATGACCATTTTGCCCTTATATGGAGATGAATATATGACGATTTGAAAATATTTTGAATTTTGGTTTAAATAAGTTAAAATACCCAATATGATCATTTATTTAATTTAATTAGATTAAATATGGTGGTAAAAATATGCACATTTACGTGCACATCATAAACCAATCGGTGACACTAAATCGATTATTAGTACTTCCCACATTATAGAACTAAGGATCTCAAAAAAAATTCTCTTTTGAGTTTATCATTCAGAAAACAATATTATAATTTTCCATAAATCTGAATTATTTCAAAAGTACTTATTTTATGAAATCAAGATTTTCCATGATCTGAAACCATTGATAATTAAAATTCCATAAAGTTACATTGTTCACAATTTATATTCCAAAGGACATATATATAGATGTTCCAATTTCTTATTTTTAAAAGATCCATAGCTTGCAAATCATTTTCTAAAAACTAAATATTCGTATTCCAAACCCAAATTAATATTTACATACTTGTCTTATAACAACTAGTTTATATTGTCAAAAATCCATATTTTTAAATTCAGAACACTTTATATTAAAAATAATTGATATATATATATATCAATTATATATATATATCAATTATATATATATATATATATCTTTATCCCGTCTTTTGGCAAGGCTGCGTGATACCGTAGATTTGGTTAAGAACGGTTGGTTACCAGCCTTGAGAATTAGCTATATACAGTATTATGGACAATGGTCAAACAGATTTGGACTAGGTCCCAATCAAGGTGTAATCAATATGAAGCAACAAGGAAGGCCTTGTGAAGCTACCTTTCAAATTTCAAGCCAATCGGAGTTCGTACACTCAAGCTATGGACAAATGAAGAATTTATATGGATCGATCTAGAACGATCCGTAAAACAGGGTAAATGGATGAAGATCAATCAATATCTCAAAATCTACAAAGCCAATGCATTTGAAACTTTCAGAGCGTCAATATATTGAAGAGCGGAGCCCAAAAAAATGATCGCATAACAAAACTCTCAAATCTTGGAAAAAAAGCCAATCGTTATTGGAACAATCATGCGAATCACCAAAACGATCCATATTCAATGAAGGTTGGATGATATCTCACAAACGATACGTCGGAATTACACAAAATTTGAAGACCAAGTAATTTACATCATGAAGAGCCTACATTATCATCACATAACAGAACTCAAGAAAAACATAAAAAGACACCGATCGTAATTGGACGATCAACATAACGATCGGTGTTCTACAAAGAATGGGCGGTATCTCAAAAACTATTGCTCAAAATGACACCATATTTTAGGAGCAAGTCCTGGAGGCCTATGGGACCACCCATGAACGGTTGCACATTGATTGGAGCCAAAAATAATGATTGGCCCCGATCGTTATTTTTGTAGAATTTAGACCACCGATCGTTCTGGTGGGCCCCTACAAATATGGAGACTCTTCCGTCCAATTTCCTGCAAGATATTTGGTCATCTCAACCTATAAATATCATCTTCATTCTTCATCTGAGGGCTTTTTACGTTGCTAGTTGCTTTATACTCTTTTGTAACTAAGGATTTTCATCTAATCCCTATTATACTCAGTTTACAATCTATTCAAAGTGGACGTAGGCAATCAACGCCGAACCACTATAAATCGTTATGTAGGTGTTATTCTTTCAATTGACTACTACTTCTTTATTACTATCCAATGTTTTCATTTTATATTCTTCATTTATTTCTCTTCAAAAATTCTATTGGATGTTTGTGCCAATTTTCTTTGTAAACACACACACACATGTATACACATACACATATAATCAATTTATTAAAATCATTTATAAAAAGAAATTAGATTGAGGTAGAAAATTTAATTTGAAACTATATATTATAATAGATTACTCTTTCGCAAATATCTTTTCATTCCAAACCATATGAATATTAATCAATTTAGACATAGGTTTACACATTCCAATATGGATTCACAAATCTGGAAACCATATTGAAATAACCATGAACCAAAACATATATCAATGCACACACAATACAAAGAAATATATGGAAAATAAATATTCAAACGGGTGATCGGGCATCAACCTGGAGTTGTAATAGCTCTAAGAATATGCCCTATAGGTGCACCGATATACCCTACCGATCCATCGGTTGGGACGAAACCTGGAGCTACTACAGCTCCAGTTTTCGCTCCAGCGACCTATCGCTGGTGAAATAATGGCCATTGATGGTTTTAGCCTTAAGGATACTGATTTTAGTAACATGGAAACCAAACTTAAACTACAGTATGATGGCTTGAGGGATCAGATAACAATGGTTTTCAATATCCAATTCATCCAAAATAGCAAATACATCCAATATGAATCTAGAGATAGATTGCGTGAGTTGTTAACTCACCTTTAGAACTTGAATTTGATAATTAAAACCCGGATTCTCCTTTGCTAACACCTTCCAACCACAAGCCTTAAGTTTATTTCAGAAATTTGAAAACAAAAGATCACAATCCTAAACAAAAACTAAAATTAATAACTAATCAAACACATTAGAGGATGGAGAAAAATACCTGAAGTTGATTTCTATGTTATCGATCAAAACCCCTATGATTTGCTCTTGGATTTGGTTGATTTAGGTTCTAGGGTTGGGGGATATCTTCTATTTTGGCTTCTGGTAGAAAGAAAATAAGAATGAGATAATTTTGTACGTAGCTTTTTACTTCTCATTTCTTATTCTTATCTTCTTGGGCCAAGTGGGTATGGTTATGAACCCCAATAACAAGTGTCGCAAATTTATAAAGGAAATGTTACTAAATCTTACTTTGTTTTATCACTTATAAACCCATATTTTACACTAAATAAAGTTTAAAAAAAATTAAATTGATTTCTCAATTTTACCAAAGCTAATTAGCATGTAAAAAACCCCATTTCTAATATTATTGAGATATTATACAAAATTAAATACAACTTTTGAAAATTAAAGTCATTCTCATTAATTTCAATAAAAATAAACTATTAATTGTAAAATCTCATTTTAAACCATAAATCTTAATATTAATATTTTTCTCTAAAATGCAAATTTTAAATAATTTATTTAATAATATTTCAAATTAAAATTAAAATTCTCTTTAAGAAATGAAACTCATTTCTTAATTAAATTTAATCAACTATTCTCAAAATCTAGATTTAATTTCACAATCAAATTTCACAAATCATAATTTATAATTTATTATCCATAATTAAACTTAATTAATTTGGTAATTAACAACAGGGTTGTTACAACGTAGCTCTTTATTTTATTTGATATTTTGATCTGATTTGGAGTTAAAAAAATTTAGGAAAAGATGGAGAAATTTCGACCATATCTTGAAGAAAAGAGGAGAAAGGAAATGAATGAAGGAAATAAAATTAGTGGATTTATTTTAATTGAAAGAATGGTACCTTTCCAATTCTTTTAATTAAAACTTCTCTAATTAACCCTTCCTTAATTTTCAAGCAATCCATCCAATCACCCCCTTTGTATGGCCGACCTATGTTGCTATCATATGACACAAAATTTCAAGCAAAAAACCATTAAGTAATTATCTCTCATTTAAACCCCGCTTAAAAGTATACCTACACCGTACATTGATATGCACAAATATAACTTTTATATATGCATTTTAATAATTACTAACAACGCAAAATCAAATAAATTAATAATTATTATTATTTCTCAAATATTAGCTAATTTAATTAATTTACAACATTTTATAACTTAATTAATTCAAGTGGTTTTTCAGAGAAGTTTTTCGGAGTATTCACAAATACGGTTGTGATACTTGGAGGTGTGAATTCAATCAATGATTAATTTTAAACAGTTCAAATATTAATATCCACACATCACCTTAGTTAGTGACATGATAGTTTGTCTTAACCAATCTCTTAGAAATCTTTTCGATAAAATCGAATTTCATTATTTTTTAAGTAGTGCCATTTAGTAATGATATATACTCATTCTCTTCGCCAACGCTATATCACTTTAGAATTTATGGAATTCAATTTTGGTCAAAATTCCAATATCATCCTTATTATACTCAATTAGTCCATAAACAAAGTTCCTGGTTCAATAATAACATCTATTATTAACCGTACTACTCTGGCCAAAGATTTTGATTTTGAGCCGACTATAATTGACCGTTATACTAATCTTACACAACCGATGAGATAAATTCTCTATTGAATAGTGCTTCACTTCCAATGCTTTAACTCAGGCCCAACTATAGTCACTCGATGGATCACCATGCCATGATTTAACTATAATCAAAGTGGAGATTCACGTTGAAGTACCATTGTGTTCTCAAGTTGAGGGAGCTATGTAACATCATTACCTTGAGATTTAATGTTTGACCTAGTTGTTATTAACCAATATGTTACTCTCAGATGAATCATTCCATAGCTATCCAATAACTATGAGGACATAACCCCTTGGCGCCCCTAGAACCATGAGTAATACACTGCCCAACATTTGGAGAGCGTTACGCCCTCTGGTCTCAATGAATGTATCGATATCCTTTCTCAAAACATCTTGACCGGGGATATTTAAAATAATATGTTATTTTATATTATGATAATTTTCTCATGGTTACGACTTCTTGTATAACATACCATTTAAGAATTTTCTATTTTAATGTAATTAATAGTCACTTCATTAATGTATCACAATATAGAAACTATAAAATAAAAAACAAACACCTTTTATTCCAAACGAGATTTTATCGTAGAGTTAATAATTCAAAATAAATTATAGAATTGTCCATAGAAGATACCTTAAATCTCTCACTTTTCACATACCTAAAATAATTGGATATCTCATTATGATCGTAATTATAGAAGTTTCACAAGTGGAATGAGAAAGGTTTAATTTGTGTACATATAACATAAACACATTTAAATTGAAATAAAACCTTAACTCAAAATGTGGAATGGATCTGAGTGCTAGTTGGTTATTCATATACTTACATTAAGGTCCACTTAAGGATTTTTTAAATATTTTTACCATATTTCATCTGCTTCCAAATTGACTTGACCTACCATGGTCTGCCAAGTGTTTTGAGCCGAGGGCAACCGCCATGGAATTCAATGGTGAAATAGAAACTAAATAACCCCACTCTTGAAGTATTAGGTGAGCTAGAAGCTACCCAATGAGTGAAGGAAGCTTGGAAAATCCTTTACCAGGCACTCCGCTACACAATCGTAGACGACAAACTACACCGGAGGGGTTATTCCACTCCCTTCTAACGTTATGTCACAAAAGAAAAGGCGGACCATATACTTAAGGAATTGCATGAGGGCTTCTGTAACAACCCGAACTTCTCGACACACCGATTCAAAGCAAAAGGTGACTTTCAGACTCACATCGGCACCGAGAAGCATGAGCTGTTGTGGTGTTTATAACATTACAGAGACTAATGATACACAGATATGATCTAAAATATACTACACTTTCAGAACTTACAGTGAAAGAAAACAAAATATAATAAAGAAAATAATCATCTCAGAAAATATCTCAAAAAAAACGTCAGAAAACAGTATGTAGTCAAACCCAGAGTACACAAAAATAAGATACACGGTATGATAAATACTAAGTACTGAATAAAATAGATAGTTACATGGAGAGTAAAATAAAATGACAAATAACTCCAATGATGAGCTCGCCTCTCCACATACCAATCATGGGCCTATCACCGGCCGCCCTGTCCTCTTGTGGTAGGGGAAAAGAAAGAAAAAGGAGTGGGTTAGACAAAGTCTAGCGAATGAGTACACTATCAATATATGGTGATCACATGCAGTTGACTTCAAAAATACTCTATGTGACTTAGGGTGTCCAAAGAGTGTTCGTGAATTACTTGTTTACTTTATATGAGGGGTTGAACTCAACACACCTATACTAACTACTTATGCATGCTCATACTTCGGATCGAACAATTAATCAAACCAATAGACAACTAATGATTGGCTAATAGCTACTGTAACTTTTCCACATAGGAGTATCCTACAATTTTCTTTATGGCACTACATCTCTCACAATACAGCTAGCGTAACTATTCCGCATAGGTTTCCCTACAATTTTTACCATGGGACAAAGTTTCACACAACTATGACTATATGTACCCCCATTACGCATTGAAGGGGAGCCCACAATGCCGACTCACCGAAGTGTCCCATCGTCTGCATCTGTGTCCACCTCTCAATAGTAATGTAACGCCTCTTATTGCATGTGCTAGGATCCAACAATGACACAGTATCATGTCGCATCAGTATCCGTGAATACTAAGGAACTCCTATTTTACCGGGCCTACACACTTCATCAGACATTAGTCAATGCTGCTCATCCATCGTAGAACCTCTTGTGAGTGTCATTTGCGATAGGATCGCTCCTAGTCGAATATCGACCCCCGTTGAAGAAAAATCATTTACCCAGCCCCGTAACGTCCTAGTTTCACCTCATAGGGAACTAGCTTTCCTACTCCTAACATCCATATATAATACACACACATACTATAAAATAATTTATTTATAACCTGGGCCTTAGGCCGAGGTTCGTACTGTGCTTCTTGAACTACTGGTCGACCGCTCCAGATAGTGTGGTTAACAGGTCGCGGTGAAAATTTTATGTTAATTTGTGTTGTTCGATTTTTGATTAATTACTATTTAATTTCGTTAGTTCTCAAATTTCAACAGTTACAGTTTTCAGGTTTAACAAATTTCTCAGTGAAATCAAAGTGGTATTTGTCCAAACTCCCAATCAATGTGATTCTAGGGTTTAACATCAATATTATTATGTTATATTAACATATTATAGAAAGTTCTATTTAATTAGAAAGAGGATTAACCTAGATCAATTACTATTTTAACAAGTTTACATCAAATCAATGTATAATTCAATTTCAGATTTAAATAATATGATTTTCCAATTTAGTTTCTAACAACCTAAATCGAATAGGGTAAATTAAAATTAACTACATATGAATAATCTTATTAAAAATGTACCCACCCACCTTAGATCCAAGCCTTGAATACCGACTGGAATCTCCCCCTCCCTCCCAATTGGTTAGCTGTTTGCTTGGTTTGTCCTACTTAATCTCTCTATTATTATTTTTAATATATTTTTGAAGAATTCAGGTTTGGAGAGGCAAGAATTTGGCAGAGTTTTAGTAGAGCAGACTAATTTTTGTGAATTAGGGTTTCTACTTGCTTTGTATTTATAGGAGTTTAGATTAGTTTTGACCATCGATTAATCCTGGGGGAATATTTGGTTTCATCCTGTATGCTAATCCTTTACTTCGCACCTAAGTAAAAATATTTCATTAAATTCGGGTCGTTGGTTGCTCAAAATTCTCGATCTGGAGCTTCAACCGATCGAATGCTATGTGGCAACCGATCGACCGCTGCATGTCGCCGATGACCCCCATAGGGTGTTGACCGATGTTTTCATTAATTTTTTAATTGATTTCTTTCCAAATTTATATATTTAATTATTCTTAACTATGAATTTTCAAACGTTTATAACTTCTCCATATTAGCTCCGATTTCAAAGTGTTAGATTGAAAATCGTCTAGAAAATAGCTACAAATGCAATGGTGCAAGTTTCATAGCCATATTTGGACGTTTCTAAAAATTCCGTTTTGGCCCTTGTTCTATTTTAAATTTAACTATCTTATTAAATTCTCTCTTAAATTTTTTAGGTGTTACATACTCCCCCTAAAAGGATTTCGTTCTCGAAATCTCCAAGGACGGAAAGATGTAACTTGTGCGTAAAATAATTAATAACCACAACTATCTGCTCATCCATCATCCACTGCCAATCATTATCCTTAGTTAAAATTCTAATGCAACATGTACATGCACATGTGGAATGCATATGAACCTATAATAATGTGTTGACCTCCTAAAATGCAAGTGCTTATGCCGTGCATCCAAATGCATGTAACATTGTAGGTAAATACACTTGAATTCTATATGTATGTGCAACCATTCAATCCATATGCCACAACCATATGCATATAACTCAATAAAATAACAAGTGATGATGATATGAATGTGTTTGTGTGTTAACTAGAGGATATACTTACTTAAGTGTGCAAAAACCATCCAAAAAATACATCCACTAGCATTCATCATCCAAAACATGTCCTAATGACACGTTCGCAACCAAATCTAACATCTAATAGTCTCTACGTATGGGGTATACCAATCTAGAACCTAAAAATACAAGCAATCTACGCTTAATTAACAAAATTGGAAACATACCAGAAAAGAGTTGTGGGTGGGAAGTTCAAATCCTCTTCTCAAGCTCCCATATACTCTCTACTGGATCGTCTCCCCACTGAACTTTAACAAGCTTGATAACCTTGTTGCGGAGTCGCTTTGTACCATGCTCAAGAATACAAGTGGGTGCACGACGAACAAGTGACTCCCTCTCTACTTCCACCTTCTCTAGCTTGACTCGGCTCAACTACGGCAGTTGTATCATGCAAGAACTTTCGCAAGTGCGATACATGGAAAATGTCAAGTACTCATGCTAACTTCTCTGGAAGCTTCACCCTACATGCTTACTTCCCAATCGTGTTGGTAATCGAAAAAGGCCCTACAAACCACGGTGCTAACTTACCTGAACTACCAAATCTCATAACATGCCTAAGAGGTGAGACCTTCCCAAAAACCACGTCATCCTCTACAAACTCCAACTCCATACATCTCCTATCGCCATAAGACTTCTGCCTATCCTATGCAGTTTACATCCTCCTACGGATCAAGACTGCTTTATCTGATGTCTCCTTTACCATATCTGGTCCAATAATAATCCTATCCATATTTTCCCATCAACACAACGGTGTTCTACAAGATCTTCCATATAATGCTTCAAAAGGCGCCATCCCAATACTCACCTGATAGCTATTATTATTAGTAAACTCCACTAGTTGTAAATGATCCTCCCAAGAGCCTTCAAAATCCAAGACACACATCCAAAGAAGATCCTCCAATACTCGTTCACTCTCTTCATATGTCCGTCCATCTGTGGCTGATAAGCGATACTCTAGCTCAACTTGGTGCCCAAAGCTTTCATTAGACTCTTCCAAAACTTGCCGGTGAAAAGTGTATCTAGATCGCTAACGATGCCAGAAGGAACTCCGTGTAACCTAATGACCTCTCTCACATATAGTGTCGCCAATGACGCCGTGGTCCTTGTACTCCTCGCTAGGATAAAATGAGCATATTTGGTCAGTCGATCGACTATGACCCAAATACTCTCATTCCTTCTCCTCCTCGTAGGTAGTCCATCAATGAAGTCCATATAAACACTCTCCAACTTTCACTATGGATTATATAGTGGTTGCAACAATCCTCCTGGCTTCTTCTGCTCCACATTTACCCTCTAGAAACATACATCGGGCTACATATTTCACTATATGCTTTTTCATACCAACCCAATAAAAAACTCCCTTCATGTCACTGTACATTTTGTCCCCACTAGGATAAATGGTCATCCTAGTGCGATGAGACTTTGCTCTACTAGCACCATGTCGATCGAATACATAATGAGAGGAATACACAATCTACCATCCCTGTAACCACCCCTTCGATTCAATGGTATAATGCCTCAAATCACTCGATTTCTCTCCTCTACCAAGCTTCTCAAAAATATCCACTAACTCCTTATCTTGCTTCTGACTTGACCCGATATGGTCCATAAGTGTATGCTGCACATCCAAAGCTTCTAACAGTCCTGGAGCCATGTCTGATGATGGTCGGAAATCAAATGTAGAAATGAACTCTAAATTTTCCACTTTAAGAAAAAAGGACTCAATACCACATGTTGCATACTCAAGGCATCGACTACCACATTGCCCTTTCCAAGAGTATATGAGATATCAAAATCGTATGATGCCAAAAACTCCATCCACCTTTGTTGCCTTAAGTTCATGTCCTTTTGGGAGAACAAGTACTTCAGAGACTTATAATCTATGTATAGCTCAAACCACTCTCCTAATATATAATGCCTCCATGATTTAAGCACAAAGACAATGGATGCCAATTCAAGATCATAGGTAGGATAGTTTCTCTTGTGGACCTTCAACTATCGACTAGCATAGCCCACCACCTCCCTTCTTGCATCAAGACCATGCCCAACCCCATACCACAAGCATCGGTATATACTATGAAGCCTTCGTACCATCAGGTAACACTAGAATATATGCACCATTCAATGCTTCATTTAACCTAATTAAAGAGTCCTCACACTTTGTGTCCCACGAGAAAACTAAATTCTTCTTGGTGAGGTGGGTCAGAAGGGCAGAGATCTTCATAAAGTCCTTAATGAACTTCATATAGTAGCCTGTTAAACCAAGGAAACTCCTCACTTTCGTAGCATTTTTCAACACATGCCAATCGTAAATTACATTAACTTTACTAGGATCAACCACCAGCCTACTTTTCGAGACAATGTGTCCCAAAAAGTATACATAACTCCTCGCGCCAAAATTGACACTTAGAAAACTTTGCCTTCCACTTATGCTCATAGTGTGTATTGAGAACTTCTTCTAAATGCATCCTATGCTCCTCCTCACTCCTCGAACAGACCAAAATGTTGTCCACAAATACAATAACGAACTTATTAAGCAACTTACTAAAAACATGACTCATTAGATCGGTAAAGTAGGCGAGTGCATTGGTTAGTCCAAAGGGCATGACTAACCAATCATAAAGTCTGTTGGGTATCGAAAAGCAGTCTACTGAATACTATCCTCAGCCACATGCAACTGGTGGAATCAAGTAGCCAAATCAATTTGTGAGAACACCTTCGCTCCAACCAACCAATCAAAGAGATTAATTATATGGGGCAATGGTAATTATTCTTCTTTGTCAGCTTATTCTGCTTCCGATAATTGATGCAAAGCCTCAGAGAACCATCCACCTTAGTGGAAAATACAACTGGTGCTTCCCACTCCAAAATGCTCCTCCTAATGAAGCCCTTCTCTAATAGCTCATCCACTTGCTTGTTCAACTCACGTCTCTCCTTCGGAGCCATATGCCTCAAGAGTAAGGCAGCAGGTTTGGTGTTCTCCACGAGATAAATTCAGAATCCGACTTCTCTTTGGGGTGGAAGACCGATAACCTCGAAAAAGACATCCGGGCAATCTCTAACTGTAGGCACTAAATCTAACTCGTCATTAGATAGGTCTAATGAATTTAGGTAACTTAACATAACTAAACCTCCAGGATCGCAATAAATCTCTAAACTACGTCCACTACAAGTATCCAACCTAACAACCTTCCTATCATAATCTAGAATAGCCCCATACATCGTCATCCAGTCCATGCTCAAAATCAACCCAAACCTAGAAAATCCTAAGACAAAAGCATTGCAGTCGAACTCGATCCACAAAATAAATAATTTCAAATCCCTACATATCATATATAAATAAGTCGATCCTCCAACATGGTCTGATACAACCATCAGGTTTGTAACTATGCTAGTGTCTAAGTGCAACTCATCTACAAGTCTACTGAAGATAAAAGAGTGTGATGCCCCCGTGTCAAATAAGGTACAAATGGATAACCATATAGAGTTAACACACCTTTAATCACGACCTTCTTCCCCTTGTACACTACTAGAGGTGCACTCAAGCTAGGAACTGCATCAAGTGCGTAAGCTGGAACCACTTGGGTAGAGGTCTTTTGAGGTGCTGGACACTCCTGCCTCATGTACCCGTATTGATTACAATTGTAACACTTAATCTTCGAACCATCTTCCTTGCACTCTTTCGCAAAATACCACTTGTGGCCATACTTCCTACAATGCATATCATGCTTCTTAATCTTTCCCTTGGGTCCTCCTTCGTTGTTGTGTTGATTTTGTTGTGGAACCTTTCCTCCAGACTTCTTGGGTTCTTCTTTCGCTTTCTCCTTGGAGACAATATTTAGCGAGGTCGTCTCCACTAGATCCTCATACATCACACCCATGGGAATATGACTAAGAGACAAACCTTGAAGGGGTTGGTTTAGCCATTTAGCAAACTTCAGAGCCTTTTTGTGAGGGCTATTGATCAACTCCATCCTGAATCTTTCCAACTCGTTGAACTAATTGACATACTCTTTTACATATATGTCTCCTTGCTTAAGATGGATAAACCTCTCTAACTGCACTCCCACTTCAACTCTAGATAGAAACTTTATCCAAAACGTCACTTAAACTCTCCCCATGTGATCTCCCCATTAGTCTCAACCTCAACAACATCCCACCAACTCAGAGCCTCCCCTTGTAGATGCCAAGTAGCAAGTTGTCTCCTCACATCATCCTTCCAACCCTTCAAACCAAATATCCTCTTGCATGTACAAATCTATGTCCTTGAATCCATATATGACTCCATCCCCTCTTATGGCTTCCCTATAAGGCTCGCGAAATCTTTACACGACTTGGAAAAATCGATGGCATGTGGGTAGTCAGGAACTGTACCTGGCATTCGCTTCGTGGGTCCTCTATTAGGGTTAAGCTCGGTATTATCCGACCTTTTGGCCCAACTTTATTCAGATCGACTACACAAGTTAGACTAGACGATCATCGAGGAAGACAGTCCGAAGAGATGATTATTAGGCTCCGAGATCAACTGCAGGCAATGATATGAAGCGAGGATAAACTGAGGCCAAGAGATAGACTCTCTAGAATATTCTAAGTATGGAATAATGCCTCCCCTGGGCGGGGGATCAGTGCGTATCCCTTTCCCTAAGGGGTCGGTACATATCCTCAAATTTTGTCCCAAACTTGGTAAATCGATATAGAGTGACAAGGAAGGCCCATGATGCTACATTTCAAGTTTCAAGTCATTTGGAGTTCGTATGCTCAAGTTAAGGGCAAATTACTTTACCCATTAAAAGGGATTGGTATAAAAGGGATCGTCCATATTCAGTTTTCACTACATATTGCAACAATGATCGGTCAATAACTTAAAATCTACAGATGCTATCAACATGAAACTTAGAGTATAAGCTAATTAGAACATGTGGAACACCCCATAAGGATCGCATGGCATTTGGAGCAAGTTAGAGGAATCGGTATCTATCCCTCTAGAGAGATCGGCAGAAATCAGAATTCAAGCAACACTACTTCATGGAAAATGTGATATCTCACAAACCGTATGTCAGAATTGCACGAAATTTGGGGAGCAAGTAGCTAACATCATGGAGCATCCGGCATAGGGATCGCAGCCCATTTGGATGCATTAATAGGGATCAGTACCGATCCCTACTGTGGGCCATGATGGGCCTGCAAATTTTTGGGCAGCCTCACTTTGGTCTCCCGAACCTTCTACCAAAATTTCAGTCCGATCCGTGCACGTCTTCCCCTTATAAATACAGCAGGCATGGCGTCAGAAAAGGGATCCTGCTTTTTTTGCCGAGGCTCTGTCATTTTTATTCTTCACTTTTGTACTAATGGATCCCAGCTGATCCAAACATTCTTGTAACCATAATCAAGTGGAAGATCAATAAAAATATGAAGTAGACGTAGACCAAGATTGTCGAACCACTATAAAAATCTATGTATTCCTTTATGATTTTTTGCTTGTTTAATTTTATTCTTCATTTAATCTCTACTAGACTCTATTGGGTGTTGATGCCCATTTTTGGTGACAACATTTTGGATTTGAAACTGAACTTAAAGATGATGAATTCTATCAACTTCCCTTACATCCTGTGACTGACCGGGGCATAGATGATCAAGCGGCAGCTTCTGAATTGCAACCAAGGAATGGACAAGCAACCGCTACTCAAACGATACTCCCAAGTTTGGAGAACATAGGTGATGTGACTCCAAGCAAACCCAAGATACTTTGGCCCAAAACCAAACTCGGGTAAAATCAAGATTTTCTCCAAGCAAACGCCACGATGACTCCAAGCACCGTTCTTCACCGACCCAGCACTTCGAATTCAGTGACTCCAAGCAAACTGTAACGACCCGCCAATTTATCACTTTGATAAATTATATTTATTTTTAAATTTATTCAAATAAAAGGTTGATGATACAAATAATACTATTTTGGATGATAATAAGTAATAGTAATTTTATTTTGAATAAATATTTGCACAATTATATTCCTCGAAATCTAAATCGATAAAATGGCTGAATTTTTTTTTATCAATAACCAGTTCTATAATCGTAAATCATCACGCACAAAGCTTGATACATACACTTAATTTTATAATATAACAAGAATATGAAATAAAATCAATTGATTTGTTTTTGAAAATAAAATGTGTTTTTGACATTGTTAGTAATGCCCTTAAATATGATAATTGATTTATTAAATTAAATTGAGATTTAATGATTAAATAATTATGCAAATAATTATTGTAAAAAATGATGATAATTCATTTTGAATAGTCATAAAGTGATAATGAATCATTTATAATAGTTTTATAAAGAGATATATTTGATTTGAAAAAATAAGGAAAAATTGATATCGCTTTATCGGTATAATGGGAATTTTTGTAAATAATTTTTAATATTGAATTATATGGTTTTATAATTCAAATATGATCATTTTAATTCATCTAAATGATAATAAAATGTTTTTCAAATTTTGTTTACAAATATATGTACATTAATAAATAAGTGAAATTGTAACCGATAATCGGTTCTCCGATTGGCAACGGTTTATCGAACGAAAGTTGTTTGGAATCAATGCAATGTTGTTATATGTCATGTACACATATATAACATACAAATGCATCCAATAACATGCACATGAACATATGTATACATACATATATACTTATACACTTAAAAATTCATACATAATATAAAATATATAAGGTATTTTAAACAAGCTTCCTCCTTAAGCTTACATAAGTCAACATATGCATACATGAAGGTGATGAAATGACCCTCCAGATTTTGCTTAAATTTTTTTTTACATTCCTATAATTAATATTCTCAGAGTCATTTTCTTTTCAAACAATTCATCCAGGATCCAATATTTTTTTACCAATATAAATATATCAGTTTATTCCTAAAGATATACACATACATATGAGGATGTATGTGTTCCTCTTGTTTAAAATCAGAGTATGTTTTTAATTCCATTTGTTAAACAAGAGCATGCTATTTAGTTTGGATTTGAAGAAATCTGCATATAGTTAATTACCTTGTTCTTTTGAATATTTATAATATGTTAATAAATCCTGTCCATATTTGGTCAAAGTATTTGGGATTCTCTTTTTTTTTCTCATAGTTCAAATATATTGATATTTGGCTAAGACCAGAAAGTGATATATTCTCTTATCATTTTCCCACTTATGTATTTTCTAGAAACTTTCTTATTTTGATTCAATCTATATGACTTGTTTATTTCAATCTTAGCCTATATAACACATTGTAAGTTGAGTATTTGCATAAGATTTGCTGTGACAAGAATTTGAACTTAAAAATATTTAAAAGAATAATTTGTGTTTCCAGGTTTTGATAGTGCAAACTTGTCCAGAATGCATATCTGGTATGGCTTTTAAAAGTTGGTTGTGGTGAAACAATTGCTAAATTAACTAAAGCTTTTGAAATGTATTTTACATTCATAATACTATCAAATATAGTCAACAAAAACTTCACTCATTTGAAGCTGGTTAACCCATGTGTATTGTGTCTAACAGACACTTGTTCAAGGCAATGGCATTATATCTGAAGCCTTGCAAAATATTTGCTTTTCTTAAAACAATTCAAAAAGTGGCATTAAACTGGTTTACAAAGTATCACAGTAAAAAGGATTTAAATCCTTATAAGTTTACCTCTAGTTAAATCCAGATTTTAATTCTAAAAACTTAGTGCATTGCTATGTCTCAAGAATTAACCAATACATAATATAAGTTATGCAAAACATTTGCTCACATACATATATGTATATTTCTTTTCCTAGGCTTTCATATCTAACACTTATGCATATTTTTCTGGTTTTCAACCCAGATATTTCTTTTAATTTTTAAACCTTAATGCATAGCAATATTCAACAGATAAACAACCAGTTCAATCAAACATAGCAAGTTCATTACATAACATCAAGTTCAAACACAACTGTCTCATGAATACATGTAGATAAAATCATATTAGGCTCTTATCAAAATTAGCAAGCATGTTCATTCAATCCCTTTTCATTTTCCATAACTTCACTTTCTACTGAACTCCTGCTGTTTGCACAAAAAATGGGCAAACACCTCCAAGTCGTATGAATTAGTTGATTTTATGTTGTTTTTAGTGATCTGGGTGGTTTATGCAAATATGTAAAAACAGGGACTAAACTGTAAAAGACATGCAGATTTATAGTGGTTCGGCCAGAATGTGCCTACGTCCACTTTATATGTTATTTCTCTTTTACTATTTAGATTACAAGTACAAAGCTTTGATACAAGTATCTAAAAGTTGTTTGAAAGTTCTCTCCATGCTTGAGCTCTCAAAACTTGTCCACCATTGTTGTACCCCTGCCCCTATTTATATAGTGAGGCTGGGAGCAAGGGTCTTGGATGTATACAGCTGCTGGTGGGCTTGGGCTGATGCAGTCTGGCCTGGCAACCTTGGTTCGGTATAGCTCTGGCCCAGTTGTAAGTAGACGGAGTTTGGTTCGGTAGGACTTCGGTAGGACTTGGTTCGGAGGTGAAGTGATCCGGTAGTATTTGGTTCGGTGGTTGGTTGGATCGGTGGGGTCGTGGAGAGGAGTTGATTTGGCAGTGTTGGTTCGGCGTTGAGTTGGTGATATGGTTTGGTGAGGCTTGGATCGGTGGCTTCGTTGGTTTGAGGCTGATTCGGCAGTGAGGTGGGAAGTGGATTGGTTCGGCATTAGGTAGTGAGTGAGTTGTTGGTTCGGTGGAGTCGTTGCATGCAAAGCAGGTTGGTTCGGCAGGTGTTCGATAGGGAGATGGTTCGGTGAGGCTTGAGTCGGTAGCCTGTATGTTTTAGTTCGGGCGTTAGTTGATTTGGTGGTGAGAATTCACCCAATCATTTGCCCCCCAAAGTAGGGCATATGTTTAACATATGTCGTGCTTTGTTTCAGTTGAGCCATCATATTCGGCCCGAGGACCGAACCATCTGGTCCGGCTATCGAACCTTTCTTTATAAATAGGAGCCTCAAGCCTTCGTTTTTCCTCACCGAACGAGATAACCAAATCAACTTTCGAACTGCCGAATCAATACGTGCCGAATCAATACGTACCGAATCAGGCAAGTTCTTCCGCCGAATGGCTTCTTAAAGTAGCTTCACCGAATGAGTTCAATACCGGATGGCTTGATGCCGAATGGACCTCAAACCGAATGAATTTGATACCGAATGAAATTTGAAAATCTTTGCCCGGTGTACATTTCTACATCCTTTTGTTCTAACAACGTGCTTTTGTGTTGCAGGTAAATGTCTCGAAAAGCAGAAACTCGATCAGATAAAAAGAAGTCCCAGGGCGAAGGAGAATCTTCCGCAGTGCCCCTTTCTCAGCTAGGACCGGAACGTCACGGACCTGCCCCGAGATCACTGGTGGACGGGTACGGCCCTTAGGAGCTTCTGAACTTCCCACCTGATTGCTTTCCCAGCTCCCTCAAGGAAGAGCAGCTTGATGTCATCTCCCGTTCTTTCGGAATTGATAGGGCGCGCATGCTATTGCCAGGGAGAGGAGTTATGTCATATGACCCTCCCGAAGGGTACTTTGCCTACAGCAGATACTACTGCATGTGTGGTGCCATCCCGCCTCTTAATGCTTGGGTAGTCAGCTTTCTTACATATCTAAAGGTGTCCCCATTCCAGCTTCAACCCAACTCCTATACTATACTGGTGAGCCTCTTCGTCATCTTTCAGAGGAAGTATGGGCGTGCTCCTTCTGACCGGGAGATCCGGTACTTATATAATCTGAGGGGCTATAAGAAGGGGTCCCCATACATCAGCTTGGAGTCAGCTGTAACCTTCAAGCCGGTCTTGGATCTGTATTCTAAGTACAGCATGTTCAAGAAGGAGTGGTTCTTCGTCAGGGACGACTCTGTTTCTATTCGTCGTTTCACCTCTGGATGTAAGTCGATGCTTTATTTATAATTTCCATTCTGGTTGCGATGCTTCTTCTCATACGTTTTCATTTTTTGCTAGCGACAGGTGGCTTTGCGGTTGTGGAGACTGATCGTCTAGTTCAGATGGCGGCTAAGATAGAAGCTATCCCTGGGAGAGATAGATCAGCTGCTTACCTGATCAGAAATGCGACCCTTCTGGAGTATAATTTGATCCTTCCACAGCAGTCAGCTCCCTGATTCGACCTGGATGTTTCTTTTGGTTGACTCGATACTGTTACACTTGTTGGTTTTAAAACAGTAACATGGCTTTCAAGTTGTAATGGTGCTACTTGTAATAAGAGATTTGATTTCCGGTATGTAATTCTTAACTTATGATAATTTCGTTATATATGGATGTTTTTTGTAGTCTTAACGTGCTGAATAAGAAATATAGCTATGCATGTGCTTGTGATTCAGTGGTATTTGATGCTAAGTTCCTGCTTAAAGTATAATTTCATATTTTGTAATACTAACGTGATGTGCGAATAAACTATAGTTATTTTTTAGGCACAGAAGAATAAAATACCGTCCCTCCTGCTTTAGTTGTAGACGGCGGCTTTGAATGTTTAGCGTGACTGAGTATGAAATGTGGTCGAGTGCCCGGCCATCCGGTCTCATTTGTGAATGCCTCCTATTCTGTGACCTGTGCTTTAGGGATCGTTATAGAGGATAGGAGGAAAGTTTTTAAAACAGAATGGAAATATAGGAAATAGTAAAAAAAACTTCCAATCACGGAAGGCCGTCGATGTGCTTAAGTTCGTGGCAAACGGGTTTTGTAGTCACTTTCCCTAGCTGTGGGTCTTGGAGACATTTGTCACCCATCTTACGCCTCCGCGGGGAGTTAATTCTTTTTTACCTCAGCCGCACTTAAGACACATCGGAGCCGATATCGCGCACAGTAACTACCCGGGCCATTATGGCCCGTAATCATGGGTATTATTCAATTTATTGTGGCCGGCTAGCGTGGGTGCCGATCGTCAACCGTGAACTGCCCCTGGCTGGCCACACCTTATGTTAGGGCTTATAGTCGGTTCACAGTTGCCGGCGAGCCGAACGCCGTAATGAGCTGCCTCGGCTATAGTCGGCCTTCTAGGTGGCTTATAATCGGCTCATTACAGTTGGCTTTAAGGGCCGTCGCGATTAATGAGTTAACCCGCAGCAGAGGGATGCTGGAGCAAAAGTGTCTCATTGGCGAGGGCATAGATTCGCATAGTACCTGTCAGGTCTTGTCCAGGTGAAGTTGCGCTGTGGAGTGCTTTGAGTTGAAATGCTGTATGCATAGGATTTTGTTCAACAGAAAAGGATAAAGTTAACAAGCAGCCAAGATATAAAGGAACAAGTTAAAAAAGAGACAAGGTTTTTTAAAGTGGTTCGGCACGAAAATGCCTACGTCCACTGATTCTCTTTGTTAATTCACTTCATATGGGCAGTACAAGTTAAGAATAGTATCGACGGAGGTGTTGGATGTTCCATGCCCTCTGGAACACCTCTCCGTCCACTGTTGACAAAATATAGGCTCCATTGTGGAGATCTTTATGAATTACATATGGCCCATCCCAGATTGGATCTAGTGCTCCGGGGTGAGGGAAGATTCGCTTGAGGACAAGATCCCCTTCTTGTAAGGTACGATGCTTGACTTTGGAGTTGTATTGTGCTGCTACTTTTTGCTTGTGGGCTGCCGCTTTAAGGACTGCATAATTTCTTCTCTCCTCAACTAGATCCAAAGACATGTGAAGGAGTTCTTCATTCTCTTCTTGGTTATAGTGGATCCTACGGTGGGAGAGCATGATGGTTTCAACCGGGAGCATAGCCTTCGATCCGTATGCCAAAGAGAAAGGAGTGTGTCCCGTTGATGTTCTGAAAGATGTGCGATAGGCCCACAGTGCCGTAGGGAGCTCATCCACCCAAGCGCCCTTTGACTTTTCGAGTTTCTTTTTGATCAGAGTTTTCAGAATTTTGTTGACGGCTTCGACTTGTTCGTTTGCCTGGGGATAAGCTACGGATGAGAAGCTTTTGTGAATTCCGTGCTCTCGGCACCAGTTGGCGAATTCTTCGCTGTCAAACTGAAGTCCATTGTCTGATATGATTTTGAATGGGACTCCGTACCTACACATAACATTTTTGATCAAGAAGTTAATAACTTTTGCTGAAGATATTTTATTCAGAGGTTCTGCTTCCACCCATTTGGTGAAATAGTCGACTGCCACTATGGCATATTTGGCCCCGCCTCGGCCCATTGGCAGCTCGTCGATCAAATCAATTCCCCATACTGCAAAGGGCCAAGGGCTGGTCATTTGTGTAATTTCAGTTGTTGGTAGCCGCGGAATCTTAGCAAACTTCTGGCATCTGTCGCATTTTTTGACGAAATCTAAGGCGTCCTTGCTTAAGGTAGGCCGGAAATATCCATATCGGAGTATCTTCTTTGCTAAAGTTTGCCCTCCGGTGTGATCTCCGCAGCTTCCTTGATGAATGTTGGATAAGATTTTCTTGGCTTCCCTCCCAGCGACACACCTTAATAACGGGTTAGAGAACCCACGCCGATAGAGGATGCTTTCCTGTATTGTGTAGCGGGAAGCTTTCCTCAAGATTTTCTTGACTTCGTTACGCCCGTTGGGTAGTATGCCGCTTTGTAAGTAGTCTCGGATGGGAGTCATCCAATTTGCTTCTTCGGTTGCAGCTATCAGATTCACTTGCTCAAAACTTGGGGTTAGTTGCTTCGAGATGGTTACTGCTCCGAAGATGGCGCTGTCTCTCACACTTGCTTGCTTCGCTAATTTGTCGGCCTCTTGGTTCTCTTCCCGAGGGATGTGTTTGACTAAGTAGTGGTCCAATCGGCTGAGAAGTAACTTGGTTTTCTTTAAATACGCTATGAGTCGTTCTTCTCGAGCTTGGAATTCCCCTAGTATTTGATTAACAATAAGTTGAGAATCGCTATGAAGACACAAAGAATTGGCTCCGATTTCTAAGGCAAGTTCTAATCCAGCTATCACTGCTTCATACTCTGCATCGTTGTTGGTGGCAGCGAACTCCGACCTTATAGCATAGTGCAGCTTATTTCCCCTGGGAGTGATTATTACCACACCTGCCCCCGAGCCTTGCTCGTTTGATGCACCATCCACAAAGAGATTCCACCTTATGTCTTTATCTATTTCCAATTGCTCCTTATCTTCGTTGGTAGTGAATTCTGCAATGAAATCATCCATGGCTTGTCCCTTGATGGCGGTGCGAGGGTGATAGGTGATATCATACTGACTTAGTTCAATGCACCATTTAAGTAGTCGCCCAGAAGTGTCGGGACGATGGAGTACCTGTCTCAGCGGTTGATCGGTCAGGACCTTGATGGAATGGGACTGGAAGTAGTGATGCAGTTTCCGTGATGTGATTAGTAAACAGTATGCTAGCTTCTCAAGTTTAGGATATCTGACTTCTGCCCCCGTAAACCTCTTACTTACGAAGTAAACTGGTCGCTGTGTGCGGTTGTCTTCCCTTACCAAGGCAGCGCTTAGGGCGTGAGATGACATAGCAAGGTATAGGTATAACTCTTCGCCTTCGCTTGGAGTCGAGAGTACCGGTGGTTTCTGGAGGTGTTCGATTAAGTTAAGGAAAGCGGTTAAGCATTCGTCAGTCCATTCGAACTTTCCTTTGTCTTTCTTTAGAGCTTCGAAAAAGGGGACGCACTTGTCCGTTGCTTTGGAGATGAATCGGCTCAGGGCGGCCACTTTTCCATTAAGGCTTTGCATTTCCTTTCGAGTGGAAGGTATCTTGATATCCCTTAGTGCTCGGACTTGTTCAGGGTTTGCTTCAATCCCTCTAGCATGGACGATGAATCCTAAGAACTTTCCTGATGATACTCCGAAGGAGCATTTTAGAGGATTCAACTTCATTCCATACTGGCGAAGTATTTGAAACATCTCGCCTAGGTGGCTTACGTGGTCTTTTGCTTTCCTTGACTTTACCAGCATGTCATCCACATACACTTCCATAGTTTGCCCTATTTGCCCTGCAAACATCTTGTTGACGAGGCGTTGGTAGGTTGCTCCTGCATTTTTAAGTCCGAAAGGCATTACCTTATAGCAGTATAAACCCCGGTCAGTGATGAAACTAGTGTGGTCTTGATCGGGAGCATGCATAGGAATTTGGTTATATCCTGAGTATGCGTCCATAAAAGATAAGAGCTCGTGCCCGGCTGTGCTGTCCACAAGTTGGTTAATTCGGGGAAGTGGGAAGCAATCCTTTGGGCAGGCGTCGTTTAGGTTGGAGAAGTCAATGCATGTTCGCCACTTCCCATTAGCCTTCTTTACCAGCACCGGGTTAGCGATCCATTCCGGGTAGATGGCTTCTCGTATGAAGTCATTGGCGAGCAGATTCTTTACTTCTTCATCGTGGGCTGCTGATCGCTCTGCCCCCATACTTCTCTTTCTTTGTTTTACGGGCGCCTTGGTAGGATCAATGTTTAGTACGTGGCATGCTACGTCGGGGGAGATTCCGGTCATGTCAACGTGTGACCATGCGAATACATCCAAGTTGTGGCGGAGAAAGTCGATGAGTTGCTCCTTCAACTCTGCTTTTAGTTGGGACCCAATTTTCAATAGTCTACTTGAGTCGTACTTGTCTACAGATACAAACTCCATAGCCTCTGCAGGCTCGGCGGTGGCCTCCTCCTCTTTGTCCCCAGGGTCTAATTCATTGAAAGGGTCGTTGGTATATCGAAGAGGAGGGGCTTTCTCTAGTTGCTACACTTCTAGACTTTTCGTGCAAAGGGCAACCTCTACACCCTTCCCTTTATCCTTCCTGTGGTTGTTGCGAAGTTCAGTCACATAGCAGTCTCGAGCAACGTCCTGGTCTCCTTCTACTTCCCCTACTCCATTGTCCGTTGGAAATTTCATTTTTAGGCACCATGGGGCTAGGAGCCTAGGACAATTTGGAAGTCAAACAGGGCTGGCCTTCCTAAGAAGGCGTTGTAGGCCGAATGGTTTTCTATTAGCACAAACGTCTGTCTCCGTACAATGGAGCGGGGATGGCTTCCAATCTCAACAAAGAGGTCAAGTTGCCCGAGAGGCATCTTCGCATCCCCAGTGAAACCGTGTAGTGGTTTATCGCAGGGAGATACATCCTTCATTGATAGCTTCATTTTGTCGAATGCATGTTTGAACAGGATGTTTACTGAGCTTCCAGTGTCTAATAGGATTCGGTAAACTTCGGCGGGACCGAGCCGGGCAGAGATAACCATGGGATCCATGTGAGGGTATTGCCTTCCTTCTAGGTCACGCTTACCGAATGTGATGTCATCACTTTCTTTCCGCTTCGGGTGGCGCTCTTCTATAACCGAATTGACACAGTCTTTATTATCTCTAAGCAACTTTTCATATCTTTCCATCTCTTTCCAGCTTCTGTCTGCGATGTGCGGTCCTCCCGAGATGGTATGGACCACTATCTTCTCTTGACTAGAGCCGCTAGTGTTGCGGTTTCCTCTGCCGATCTCTGGTGAGGGTAGCCTTGGGTTCTCATTGGCAGGAGCTGGAGTCCTGTCCTGACCTTTTACATAGCGTTCCAGTTTCTTCCTTCTGATGTGTTCCTCAATCAAGTCCCGGAGATGATGGCATTCATTGGTATCATGCCCATGAGATTCGTGGAAGCGGCAGAACTTTCCAGACTTCTGCGCGTTATCTGATTCCTTCTTGTATGGTGGGCGTTTGTATCTAACTTCGCCTTGGGTGGCAAGGAAGATATTTCCGATGGTCTCGTTCAAAGGAGTGTAAGTGTCGAATCTCGGTCCTGGCCGATATAGGCGCTTTTCTTCCTTCTTGCCCCTAGCATTGTCTCTGGGATCATTTCTTCGAACATCCCTTGCCACAGCAGGGGCGTTGCTATGAGTTGCCTTATTTTGCTGTCCTGACTGCCCTCAACGACAGCATCCTCAAGCCTCATATATTTCCCGGCTTCATGGAAGAAATCGGGTAAAGTAGCTGGTTTTTCTTTTGTCAACCTTCTAGCAAATTTAGTGTCCGGATGCACACCACTATAGAGGGCCATTAGGATAAGCTTCTCATCGGCATCTTGGACTGCGGCTGCTGCGACGTTGAATCGGGTTAGGTATTGCTGCAGTTTCTCTCCAGGTTTCTGTTTGACACTGGATAAGGAATAAGCGTCCTTAGGTTGTTCCACATGAATGCGGAACTGACTGATAAACTTTTCTTTCAACATTTCCCACGAGCTGATGGATCCCTGTGGTAGATGACAGAACCAAGAGGTAGCGAGATCTGCTAAGAAGAGCGGAAAGCATTTGCACAGTACTCCCTCTGTCGCTCCACTCATGAGCATATGTTGTGTGTATCTCTGTAAGTGTACAACGGGGTCGGAGGTTCCTTTGTAAGGTTCCATTGTTGGCATCTTCCATTCTCGGGGGGTGATAGCAATTTCGATATTGCAGGCGAAAGGGCTGGTTACCCTAGCGCCTATCCCTCGATCTCTTTGCTCCTGTTGGACGCACTCTCTGAATAAGCGTGCCATCCTTTCATCAGAACTTGGAGCAGATAGAAATGAGTTTGGTTCTGTTCTGTGGGATTGATTCCGTCCAGATGACCTGTAGGGATGGTATCGTCTATCATTCCTCATATTTTCCAGTGGCTGCCTTTGATCTTCTAGGAGCATGCTAGGGTCAGCTACAGTTGGCCCTTGCCTTGATCTTCCCCTGCTGGGTTCTGATCTAAGCACTTCCTTGGGTCCAACTTCGGGCTGGACTCTAGCTCGGCCACGTTCACTGGCGTTTCCGTGGTTAGGCAGTATGACAGGCTCAGCTACAGTTGACCTTTGCCCGGTACCTCCCCCGTTGGGCTCGGTACCAAACGTTTCCTTAGGCCTAACTTCGGGCTATGCTCCATCTCGGCTCCTACCATGGCTACTTCTGCCGTTAGCTCCTTCGAAGAAGGAAGATCTCTGTTGCCTCTGAGATCCTCCAGACTGGGACTCGCCCCATGATTCAGTGTTGCGATTGGACTCTTCAGCATCCCTTAAGCGTGACATGAGATGGTCCACCAAGGCTTCCTGCTGGGACGTGAAGCGGTTAGTTACTTCAACCACAACCCTGTCTAAATCTGCCCTAGTAATTGCTGTAGGCTGTTCTGTGGCAGGAGTGGTCGGATTAGCCTGTCCTTCATTTGTTACTGCTGCTGGAGGAGGGCGATTTACTTGATTCGTGACAGCTGGATCTGGAAGACTGCTGGATGCGATGTTTTTTCCTTTGTTAACATCTTTTCTCTGTTTGGGAGGCATGTTTTCCAAGTGGCGAACGATGCTGTTGGGAAAAATGTTAAGCGGATGAAGCTGAAGCTTTGAGCTTCTAGCTCTCAATGAAAGCACAAAAAATGTTTGCACAAAAAATGGGCAAACACCTCCAAGTCGTATGAATTAGTTGATTTTATGTTGTTTTTAGTGATCTGGGTGGTTTATGCAAATATGTAAAAAAAAAGGACTAAACTGTAAAAGACACGCAGATTTATAGTGGTTCGGCCAGAATGTGCCTACGTCCACTTTATATGTTATTTCTCTTTTACTGTTTAGATTACAAGTACAAAGCTTTGATACAAGTATCTAAAAGTTGTTTGAAAGTTCTCTCCGTGCTTGAGCTCTCAAAACTTGTCCACCATTGTTGTACCCCTGCCCCTCTATTTATAGAGTGAGGCTGGGAGCAAGGGTCTTGGATGTATACAGCTGCTGGTGGGCTTGGGCTGATGTAGTCTGGCCTGGCAACCTTGGTTCGGTATAGCTCTGGCCCAGTTGTAAGTAGACGGAGTTTGGTTCAGTAGGACTTCGGTAGGACTAGGTTCGGAGGTGAAGTGATCCGGTAGTATTTGGTTCGGTGGTTGGTTGGATTGGTGGGGTCGTGGAGAGGAGTTGATTCGGCAGTGTTGGTTCGACGTTGAGTTGGTGATATGGTTCGGTGAGGCTTGGATCGGTGGCTTCGTTGGTTTGAGGCTGATTCGGCAGTGAGGTGGGAAGTGGATTGGTTCGGCGTTAGGTAGTGAGTGAGTTGTTGGTTCTGTGGAGTCGTTGAATGCGAAGCAGGTTGGTTCGGCAGGTGTTCGATAGGGAGATGGTTCGGTGAGGTTTGAGTCGGTAGCCTGTATGTTTTAGTTCGGGCGTTAGTTGATTTGGTGGTGAGAATTCACCCAATCACCTGCATTTCCTGAAAGAGCATTGGTGGCTGCCTCATTTTAAAATGAGACACCCCCATATGTCATGAGCAAATAAGGGTCAGATCCATGATCTGGTATGAGTAACATCAGTATATTCGTGATATTAAACAACAGAGAATATGAGTGTAATGACTTGTTATTTGAACGAATTTCTGCAATCACATATTATATCATTGTGTAAATAAAGTGACTCGGGTATGATAACTCCATCTACCATTCCTATATATGCATTCATAATCAGGCAAACATAATTATCTATTTGCAACATGTGCATTCACTGGAACAATCATGGTTCCATACCAACCAACCTAAGAAATATTCATATTCCTATCTCTTCATGTACAGGTTGTATAAATTCAGTTTAAATTCCTGCCTCATCTGCCATCAAGGAACACATTGAAATGAACTAATTCACATCATTGCACAAAGATCTCAGGGCTTAAACAAACCATGTGCCAACTTGCATACATCAAATATAACAAGCATTCTAGCAGCCTTCTTGGCCTTCCCTTCCCTAGTTTATTTACTAGTGCATTGATTTAAATATTATCACCAGATAGCTAAGTGAACTTGTCACTGCAAACATGGAAACACCCATAAATTTTTCTAGCATAATTTACTCAGAAATTAAGTAGACAGTTATTTCGAAAAATGTGGACATTATGTCTTGATCTCAGTAAAAATATAAGAATATTTTCATCTGTAAAAGAGGCATGGCATGTCTTGTTATATTGATCTGCAAGCCTCTATGATTGAATCAGATTCATGATCTGGCTCAATCATAGTTTTAGCTTGTGAGCTTTTTTTTAATTTGATTAAGGGCTCAGCACCTAGAAAATTTCTATTGCACCCTTAATTTCTTTCTTCCCAAGCCTCAGCACTTATACCAAGTATAATGCAGCTCCGAATATTTTTCTTTGATAACATTTCCATGCCATAGATCTATAATAGTTGAGAATATTCCCTATATATGATTTTAAGATACTGGACCTTAACATTTCTGAGTAAAATAAAACAGTAAGATGCACATCCAAAGACAAATATCTCAACAAGTCAAAGATCACAAAAAAACATCCATAATAAAATCATATCAGATTCAAAAAGAAACATCCAAAAAGCATTGATGAAATCATATACATCAAAACCAGCAATATGTGAATGGCAATATAAAAAAAAAGTGGTTGCCTCATCTCAGATCTTAATGCCATGAATTCAGTGAGGTTACTCACCTAAGTTCTTCCATCTCTTGATCCAGAAAATCCTTATGTATGTGTGTTTTCTTCTTCCTTTCAATATTTTCCTTTCTTTCTTATTATTTTGAGCAACTCGGGGTAAAATGTTTTCCTGGCCAAATCTGCCTATTTATACCAGTGTTTTCTCTTAGGGTTTTGTACAACAAAATTCCATTTCTATCCTGACCATTTTCATGCATTTTGCATTTTCACATTTTCCTCCTTAATGCCCCGGCCACTTTAGTCCATTATAGTTAGTACCTTTTTTTTTACTTTTCCAGAAAATGGCTATCTTTAATTACTTACCCAAGTCATGCTAAATGTGTGATTCAGTTTTTATTTATGCTTTTATTCTTTTCTGGAAATCCCCTTTTCTATTTTTACCTACACAAGCATATTGACTTGTATTACATTTCATGTCATTTTGATGTTTTTTTTTTCAAAATAATACATGTGATCTGAGGGCAGAATAATTCACATTTCAAAATTATATTTGAAATGTTTTCTTTTCCCTATACATTATTTTTTTCCCACAAATTCTTGGGATTTCCCCTGTGCCATTTTCCAGTGTGCATGTACACACATATCCTTGCACACTATTTAATTCCAAGAATTTCACCATATTTAAATCTAAATATTTCAAAATTAAATCATTTTATCAAAATGATTTTTCACAAAATTTTGGGGTATTACATTCACCCCTCCTTTTAGGAATTGTGTCCTCACAATTTTCCTAGTACTTATAACAAGCATCATCTTATTTTCTGAAAATCTATCAAACATATGCATAAGCAAGCAAATCAATCATGGCAACCATACATATTAGATTTTCTAGAAATTTTAAAATTACCTTTAATCTGCAAAAAGCTTAGGATAATCTGTCCTAATCTTGTCTTCTAGCTCCCATGTACAATCATTAGGATCAAGACTCCACTGGATCTTTACCAGTTTCAAAGTTTTACTCCTTAATTTCTTTTCTTCTTTAGCTAAAATCCCCACTGGTTCTTTCTCATAAACCAAGTTAGGATTTATTTGAATTTGGGTAGGTTTTTCCAGAATTTCTTCTCTATCATGTACCTATCTTCTAAGTTGTGACACATGAAAAACATTATGCATTGCTTTCATTTCCTCTGGCAGTTCCAGTTTGTATGCTAATGAACCAATTCTTTCCAGAATTTTATAGGGTCCAACATACCTTGGTGTGAGCTTACCTTGCTTGCCAAATCTCAAGACCTTTTTCATAGGTGAAACTTTGATAAAAACAAAGTCACCCACTTCATATTCCACTTGCTTTCTCTTCCTATCTGCAAACTTCTTTTGCCTGTCTTGAGCTGCTGCAATTCTTTTCCTCACCAATTTAATTTTCTCTGTAGTTTCTTGTATGTACTCAGGTCCTAAAAAAGTTCTTTCTCCTGTTTCCACCCAATACACAGGTAAAAAACATGGCTTGCCATATAAGGCTTCAAATGGTGCCATCCCTATGGTGCTTTGATAACTGTTATTGTATGTGAACTCAGCTAAATGGAGATGGTCTTCCCAGTTGCCTCCAAAGTCCAGTGCACATGCTCTCAACAAGTCCTCTAAAGCTTTGTTCACCAACTCAGTTTGTCCATCTGATTGTGGATGGTAGGCAGTGCTTAAGCACAATTCACTCCCCATGGCCTCTTGAAAACTTTTCCAAAACCTTGAGGTGAAGATGGTATCCCTATCACTCACAATGGTTTTGGGTATGCCATGCAATCTTACCACCTCTTTCATGAATATTTGAGCCAATTTTGGGGCATTACTTTCTGATTTTACTGGTATAAAATGTGCTACTTTAGTTAGCCTATCCACTATTACCCATATACTTGTGTTTCCTCTCTTAGATCTAGGCAGACCATCTATGAAATCCATAGATATATCCTCCCACTTCCACTGTGGTATACTAAGGGGTTGCAATAGTCCTGATGGCCTTTGTGTCTCTGCCTTGACTTGTTGGCAAGTCATACACTTTGCAACATGTTTGGCCACATCTGACTTCATTCCCTTCCACCAAAGATTTCTTTTCAAATTTTGATACATCTTGGTACTGCCTGGGTGTATGGAGTACTTACTCCTATGGTATTCATTTAATATTTTCTCCTTCAATTCTATGTTTTTTGGAACACATATCCTATTCTTGTTCCTTAAATGAACATCTTTATCAACTTGATAATTTACTACTTCTTCCCTTTTGATAAGAGCATTTTCTTTTCCAATAGGTTTAGGTCTTGTTCCTGCATTTTCCCCACCTTTAGAAGTAAATCTGATTGCAGAGATACCATACTCAATTTCCCTTTACTTTCATCTTCTTCAATTGGTACCATTTGTACCTCACTGTTTGCTTCAATTTCCAAATCAGTAAGTATAGACAAATCCTTAAACTCTTCCATCATCAACATGGCTACTTTAGCATGTTGTCTACTCAAGGCATCTGCAACTTTATTTGCCTTACCTGGTGTATAGAGTATATCTAGATCATAGGCAGCTAGGAACTCCACCCATCTATGTTGCCTCATATTCAAATCTTTTTGTGAGAATAAATATTTCAGTGCTTTATGATCAGTGTACAAAATAAATTTGGCACCTAACAAATAATGTCTCCAGAGTTTCAAGGCATACACAACTGCTGCTAGTTCAAGATCATGGGTTGCATATCTTGTTTCATGTGGCTTTAATTGCCTAGATGCATAGGCTACCACCTGGTCTTGCTGCATCAACACAGCCCCTAGCCCAGAGCCACTTGCATCAGTATACACAATTAAGTTTTCATTCCCTTCTGGCACCCTCGGTACTGGTGCATTAATTAAAGCTTCTTTTATTTTGATAAAAGCTTGCTCACATTTTTCTGTCCATACAAAGGCTTGGTTCTTTCTAGTTAAATTGGTAAGTGGTGATGATATTTTTGAAAAATCTTTTATAAATCTCCTATAATATCCTGCCATCCCCATAAATGATTTAACCTCACTTACTATGCTAGGCCTTTTCCATGCTTGGATAGCTACTACCTTATTGGGGTTTACTGAAATTCCTTTGGCAGAGATAACATGACCAAGAAAATGTACTTCTTCTTTCCAAAATGCACATTTTGAAAATTTTGCCTTTAAGTCATTTTCTCTTATTCTTGACAAAACTGAATGCAAATGATTTTTATGCTCTTCCACTGTTTTGGAATAAATCAAAATGTCATCAATAAAAATCAGTACAAACTTGTCTAAATAATCTCTGAATATTCTATTCATTAAATCTACAAAATATGAAGGAGCATTTGTCAAGCCAAATGGCATAACCATAAATTCATATAAGCCATATCTAGTGTTAAATGCAGTATACTTAACACTTGAGTCTTCAACCTTCATTTGATGAAATACTGATGCTAAGTCTAATCTAGAAAATATTTTAGCTTCACTGAGTTGATCAAAGAGATCATCTATTCTAGGCAATTGGTATTTATTCTTGATGGTTACTTTATTTAGTTCTCTATAATCTATGCACATTCTCAAAGTACCATCATATTTTCTTACAAACACTACTGGAGCACCCCAACAAGAATTACTTGGCCTTAAAAATCCTTTGCCTTCTAATTCTTCCAAGTGATTTTTCAATTCCTTCAATTCACTTGGCCCCATTCTGGTGGGTTTCTTGATTATTGGACTTGCTCTTGGAATGAGATTAATTTGAAACTCAACTGGTCTATGATGTGGAACACCCTTAACTTCCCCAAACACATCCAAGTATTCATTGACTATGGGAATTTCTTCAATGGTTAATTCACTGAAATCTTTTTCCGAGTCAACTAAATGATATAATTTTCCTTCCTTAGCTACTTCACATAAAACTGTGATCCTCTGGCCTCTAGAATTTTGCAATGATATGGTGGATGAGTCTAAATTAATTATGGCTTTAAATTGCCTTAACAAGTCTACCCCCGATATAACACCTATATTTGGGTAATTCAAAACATATAAATTGGAAATAAAAATATTTCCTTCTATGTTTAACTCCACATCCACACAATTCATGTTCAAAACACTAGAACTCCCCAGTGGACTTTGTATAAGCAGTGGGGTTTCAACCAATATGCAATTTAATTTTAGCATTTTAACTAATTCATAGGAAATCAAGGAGTGAGTTGCCCCAGTGTCATATACTACTGCTATGAGTATGGTGCAAATAAGTAGTGTACCTTCCACTTGACCATGATTCTCAGCTCCACTCTCCACTGTGGATTTGCTTTTGCCTTCCAAATTTGCTATTTTACCTTGCTGTTTGTACTTAGGACAATTCCTTTTCATATGCCCCTCTTTCCCACATAGGTAGCACTTGAAAGCTCCTCCTTTTAATTCTGGGCACCTTGGTTTGATGTGTCCTTCTTTTCCACAATGATGGCAAATCAACTTCTTCTTAGCATCATTAGCTTTAGTGTCTTTGTCCTTCTTGTTGTTTGTCTCCCCCTTCTTTTTATCATAAGGGTGATATCTTTCCTTATTCTTCTTGTTGTTGTTGCTCTTAAAATTCCTATACTTCTCTCTTTCCTTGTCATGCTGTTTAATTTCAATGCTGGATCTATTACTTGATCAAAAGTCCTATCTGCATATGGTAGCATAGCTCTGCTAAATCCTGGGTTCAAACCTCTAATGTACCTATCATTTTTGGATGCTTCATCTGCCACTAGCATTGCTCCATATTTGGATAATCCCTCAAATTTTTGTGTATACTCAGTAACATTCAAAGTTTCCTGCCTAAGTTTGATAAATTCTTCAAGCAAAATGGTCTTGGCTGATGCTGGTAAAAATCTTGCCTCCAACATATCCTTGAATTGATTCCAAGTGATTTCATTTTCAATTCTCCCAGCTATGATCACCTCCCACCAGCCTAATGCTACTCCTTTCAGCTGTCTTGAAGCTACTTGCCTCCTCCTCTGATCATCAAGCTGCATGTCATTGAAAATTCTATCCAGTGTTCTCAACCATGCTTGAATTTCCATCACATTCTCAGTCCCTTCAAAACTTTTGCCTCCCAAATTGGTGTAAGCCTTCAGTAGTTTTGAAAGTTCCTCATGTGGGTTCTCAAGCCTATGCCCAATTCCATCCCTTAAAACTCTTACGAACTCTTGCATATCAAGCATCTGTGGTGCACTTGTCCCTGCATGATGTGATCCCCTTCCTACCATGGTTTGCTAACCAAATTATGGTCAAATAGTATTAGTGTACTGTAAGTATTTTCTATGGTTAATATTTTCCTATCTAAATTATTTCATCCAAACAACCAGATATAATACATTTCTATAGTATTCAACAATCAATGCAACCATTTGCTCTGATACCAACTGAAATAACCCTCCAGATTTTGCTTAATTTTTTTTTTACATTCCTATAATTAATATTCTCAGAGTCATTTTCTTTTCAAACAATTCATCCAGGATCCAATATTTTTTTACCAATATAAATATATCAGTTTATTCCTAAAGATATACACATACATATGAGGATGTATGTGTTCCTCTTATTTAAAATCAGAGTATGTTTTTAATTCCATTTGTTAAACAAGAGCATGCTATTTAGTTTGGATTTGAAGAAATCTGCATATAGTTAATTACCTTGTTCTTTTGAATATTTATAATATGTTAATAAATCCTGTCCATATTTGGTCAAAGTATTTGGGATTCTCTTTTTTTTCTCATAGTTCAAATATATTGATATTTGGCTAAGACCAGAAAGTGATATATTCTCTTATCATTTTCCCACTTATGTATTTTCTAGAAACTTTCTTATTTTGATTCAATCTATATGACTTTTTTATTTCAATCATAGCCTATATAACACATTGTAAGTTGAGTATTTGCATAAGATTTGTTGTGACAAGAATTTGAACTTAAAAATATTTAAAAGAATAATGTGTGTTTCCAGGTTTTGATAGTGCAAACTTGTCTAGATTGCATATCTGGTATGGCTTTTAAAAGTTGGTTGTGGTGAAACAATTGCTAAATAAACTAAAGCTTTTGAAATGTATTTTACATTCATAATACTATCAAATATAGTCAACCAAAACTTCACTTATTTGAAGCTGGTTAACCCATGTGTATTGTGTCAAATAGACACTTGTTCAAGGCAATGGCATTATATCTGAAGCCTTGCAAAATATTTGCTTTTCTCAAAACAATTCAAAAAGTGGCATTAAACTGGTTTACAAAGTATCACAGTAAAAAGGATTTAAATCCTTATAAGTTTACCTCTAGTTAAATCCAGATTTTAATTCTAAAAACTTAGTGCATTGCTATGTCTCAAGAATTAACCAATACATAATATAAGTTATGCAAAACATTTGCTCACATACATATATGTATATTTCTTTTCCTAGGCTTTCATATCTAACACTTGAGCATATTTTTCTGGTTTTCAACCCAGATATTTCTTTTAATTTTTAAACCTTAATGCATAGCAATATTCAACAGATAAACAACCAGTTCAATCAAACATAGCAAGTTCATTACATAACATCAAGTTCAAACACAACTGTCTCATGAATACATGTAGATAAAATCATATTAGGCTCTTATCAAAATTAGCAAGCATGTTCATTCAATCCCTTTTCATTTTCCATAACTTCACTTTCTACTTAGCTCTTGCATTTCCTGAAAGAGCATTGGTGGCTGCCTCATTTTAAAATGAGACACCCCCATATGCCATGAGCAAATAAGGGTCAGATCCATGATCTGGTATGAGCAACATCAGTATATTCATGATATTAAACAACAGAGAATATGAGTGTAATGACTTGTTATTTGAACGAATTTCTGCAATCACATATTATATCATTGTGTAAATAAAGTGACTCAGGTATGATAACTCCATCTATCATTCCTATATTTGCATTCATAATCAGGCAAACATAATTATCTATTTGCAACATGTGCATTCACTGGAACAATCATGGTTCCATACCAACCAACCTAAGAAATATTCATATTCCTATCTCTTCATGTACAGGTTGTATAAATTCAGTTTAAATTCCTGCCTCATCTGCCATCAAGGAACACATTGCAATGAACTAATTCACATCATTGCACAAAGATCTCAGGGCTTAAACAAACCATGTGCCAACTTGCATACATCAATTATAACAAGCATTCCAGCAGCCTTCTTGGCCTTCCCTTCCCTAGTTTATTTACTAGTGCATTGATTTAAATATTATCATCAGATAGCTAAGTGAACTTGTCACTGCAAACATGGAAACACCCATAAATTTTTCTAGCATAATTTACTCAGAAATTAAGTAGACAGTTATTTCCAAAAATGTGGACATTATGTCTTGATCTCAGTAAAAATATAAGAATATTTTCATCTGTAAAAGAGGCATGGCATGTCTTGTTATACTGATCTACAAGCCTCTATGATTGAATCAGATTCATGATCTGGCTCAATCATAGTTTTAGCTTGTGAGCTTCTTCTTTTTTTAATTTGATTAAGGGCTCAGCACCTAGAAAATTTCTATTGCTCCCTTAATTTCTTTCTTCCCAAGCCTCGGCACTTATACCAAGTATAATGCAGCTCCCAATATTTTTCTTTGATAACATTTCCATGCCATAGATCTATAACAGTTGAGAATATTCCCTATATATGATTTTAAGATTTTGGACCTTAACATTTCTGAGTAAAATAAAACAGTAAGATGCACATCCAAAGGCAAATATCTCAACAAGTCAAAGATCACAAAAAAAAACATCCATAATAAAATCATATCAGATTCAAAAAGAAACATCCAAAAAGCATTGATGAAATCATATACATCAAAACCATCAATATGTGAATGGCAATATAAAAAAAAAGTGGCTGCCTCATCTCAGGTCTTAATGCCATGAATTCAGTGAGGTTACTCACCTAAGTTCTTCCTTCTCTTGATCCAGAAAATCCTTATGTATGTGTGTTTTCTTCTTCCTTTCAATATTTTCCTTTCTTTCTTATTATTTTGGGCAACTCGGGGTAAAATGTTTTCCTGGCCAAAACTGCCTATTTATACCAGTGTATTCTCTTAGGGTTTTGTTACAACAAAATTCCATTTCTATCCTGACCATTTTCATGCATTTTCACATTTTCCTCCTTAATGCCCCGGCCACTTTAGTCCATTATAGTTAGTACCTTTTTTTTTACTTTTCCAGAAAATGGCTATCTTTAATTACTTACCCAAGTCATGCTAAATGTGTGATTCAGTTTTTATTTATGCTTTTATTCTTTTCTGGAAATCTCCTTTTCTATTTTTACCTACACAAGCATATTGGCTTGTATTACATTTCATGTCATTTTGATGTTTCTTTTTTTTTCAAAATAATACATGTGATCTGAGGACAGAATAATTCACATTTCAAAATTATATTTGAAATGTTTTCTTTTCCCTATACATTATTTTGTTTTCCACAAATTCTTGGGATTTCCCCTGTGCCATTTTCCAGTGTGCATGTGCACACATATCCTTGCACACTATTTAATTCCAAGAATTTCACCATATTTAAATCTAAATATTTCAAAATTAAATCATTTTATCAAAATGATTTTTTCACAAAATTTTGGGGTATTACAAGTGAATAAAGTGATGGGCACATGGGAGAGAGGGGTTTTGCTGTGCCTTGGAGGGGGAAAGGTGTGTTGGAGAAGCCTTGAAATGGTGATGCAAATGGTGATGTGTGCATGTCTTATTTTACACTCTTCTTTTCCTATAAATACCCTACCCTCTTCTCTTCATTTTCATTCCTTTTCTTCTTCATATTTCCTAAGCTTCCCCTTCTTCTCCATATGATCTTTAATTGCCTCCTCCTCTAAATAAAATAATGAGCAAAAGTTATGGCAAAATGTTAGGAAAATATATATACTAGTTTGCAATGTCAATCCATTTCGAAAACAATTCAAAACACCTCCTTATCACCACTCAAACTCATGGCCACAACTCACCACCACCATGGCCGAGCCCTTCCTCCATTCCCACCATGGTTGTAAGCTCCAAACCAAGGCCAAGCCATTTTAAAGTCAATTGTACTAGCGATCGTGAGCGTAAATTTCGAGATAGCGGAGCTATAGCCGATTTTATATTAGCTCAAAGGGAAAATGATGGTGAGAACTCCTAAACTATTATTTTATATTTTGGATGATGATATGATGTTTGCAAATGGATATTTATTATGCTTTGATAATCAAGTTTGGTTGTTTAAATAATGAATGTTGAATATATATGCAAGTCACGGAAATACACGTCGATAAGCACAAAGGAAATCACTTTCCTTGATTTAAGGAATTTGTGTATATGGAAGGTTAAATCTCTTTAAAAAAAGGTTTAAATGAGTTTGAAATGTTCTATAAACATTCAAAAATGTTTTGGTGAAGTTTGAAAAGAAATGGGAAATTTAGTCAAAAAAATAGGCGCGTCGCGTAACGGCAGTTCGCGATTTCACGCCATAAAAGTCAAACGAGTGTATAGAATGGAATATAGCTCAGAATTCTTCGAGATAAGAATTTTCCGAACTATTATATCCGTAGTTTTCTAACAAAGAAAAAATCGAGATTTCGATAAGTAGATTTTGAGATATGAGTAAAACAAGCTTTTTAAAAAATCACGGTTTTATAGTTCGGGATCCAAAACTGGATTTCTTAGAAAATGATGTTTAAAATTGTTTAAAAATATGGAATAAATCTTTTAAAATGTTTTAAATGTGATTTTACTAATAAAAATGAATTTTCAAGTTATAAAAAGTCGTTTTGATCAATATAGCTTAAAAGAGCACTTTCCGCAGCACTTTTCTCTAACATTTGAAATATAGCTTTAAACTTAACAATTCTTTTCCAAATATTTTATAAATGTTTAAAAAAGGATAATTAAGTGTTTTAATGATGATTGGGATGTTTTATAGGTTGTTTAAAAAGAATTTAAATAAACGATTTAAAGAAATGCTATTATAATTAAGTGATTTAAACTTGGCTCTAAAAGCCGACGAGTAGACTGGATTTTTCTATTCGCGAGATCCGGATGTGAGGTGCTTAAACTAAGGAGATGTTCAGGAGCAACCAATGCCCTAGCTCACCTGGCCTCTTCCCTGGGCGAGGGATAGATAAGGTCGAAATGTCGGAAACGAGTTAAGTATAAAAAGATTAAATTTTCCAAATTTAAATTAAATATAACTTTGATTTTATAGAGATGCTCTTCTTATACTCGGTGTTAAAGCCCGAAGAAAGAACTCGTACTATTCGTGGAATTTAAAAGGTGATTTCGCCGTAATTCCGCCCATATATTTGTTGAATACGGGAATTGATATTGAGTAGAATTAGATAATTTCTATAGATTATGCTCACTTAATATTTACTGGTTTTGGATTAACATCCTAGATAACACGATTTTAACTCAATCGAAAGTATGAGTTTTGAATTAGGAAATCTTTCTTAAAAATTTAAATGAAATGATTTTGGAAATGTTTTCCTAAGTGAAAAATGAAATGATTTCGAATTATTCCAAGTTTAAAGAGGGTTTTATGTAATCAAGGAATTAATTAGAGAGGTTTAATAATTCTGTATATACCGGAGAGAATGTTTTGGAAACGTATATCTCTAAAAGAGATTTTGATAAAAAGAACTTAATCAATTTAAGAATGATTCCCTATTCACAAAACCTCTTTTTATCGATGATTGGATCGAAGGAACCAGGGTCGGATCTAGGGTAATTCCTATCCGAAGACCACTTCGAACCAATATATGCGTTCGAAAAGTAAACACTTGATAGAAAGAATGAAGGATGAAGACCAAAGATCTTCGGGATGAAAGGACTGCTTGTTGATAATTCTAGTTAGCTCCCAAATACTAAAGTAGTAGTGGTCCCGTCATTCCTGAAACTCTTTGGGTTGCAAGGACTTCTCGCTACTAATCCTAGGGTTAATTCCCGACATAATATGGTAGGAGAGTGTCTTCGGTTTCATTCAGTCCTAGAATGAACTTGTGTGGACGGCTGTTTGACATTGCATTCTTGAGATTTCATCGTTGACTTTTACAAACATACATCTGTTTGGTGGCGGAGAAGGCAGCTTCTCTTAGCTTAACACCCTTCTCTGAGACATATGAGCTCGGAGGTTGTATGTATGTGGAAGTCAATAGTGATCGATGGAATAGCGATGTGGCATTCAAACTGAAATGTGCAAAGTAAAAGGCAATCGTTACCTCAGGCCTCACACCCGAAAATGGCCAAAACAGGATGCGGCAAGGCTATGTGGTTCGCAACCATTAGGATATGATCATCCCCTTCTAGATATATTTCTACCTGCTATGACGTTCGGGTTTAAATTATTATGGATGTATGCTGTAAGGGCCCTCATATAGGTTAGGAACGACTGGGGTGATGACATATTCGGTACTATCTAGTGAGAAAGGTAGGCCGGTCTTGTGTTGGTAGAGGGCAGATGTTTTGTGCCTCGGTACATTCCTCTAGAGATGTACTACCGGAAGGTAGTCCCTTCACCTGGTCATTTGTATGGAAATCCATTCTCTAATAAGTGCCTGCCATTTTGTTTGTAGAGCTTAATATGTTGGAATTTAATAATGGTAACAATTTCGGCTAAGATTGTTAAGTTTACTTGCAAATGTTTCTAAAGATATGTCATTAAAATAATATCAAGTATTTTTATGTAAGAATGTTTTGGTTATCATAGGGAAAAACTTGTTCGGTGTTTATGTGCGGCGTGGTCCTATGAGATTTTGTTTTCAAAACGCGTATTTTGAGTTCTCACATAAGTCCCATGATTGACCCGAAGTTTATTTTTCACTTTCCTTAAACTCTGGGTGCCCTAATTTTCCTGGGCAGCCTAGTAGTCGGGTTTAGTTTAGAAGAAGGAAGCTGGAGGGAGCTCAAAGCATGGAGTCAGAAGATTTTTGTCTATTTTCACCACACTCTTGTACTATAGTATTCCGCATTTGTAAGGACAACAATTTATAACTGTCCGTGTTCTTAACTCTAATAAATGTATTTTAATTTCCACTGTAAATTTTTTATTGAAATAACATATGTGAGATCCTGTTCTGTCTTTATTTTTTTCTTACTCTTGAGAATCCGCTTCTCCGGCACTTGGATTTACGACACGTGAATACCGAAGATGTATTAGTGTCGATTTTCGAGAGTCGAAGAAATGGGTCCTCACACAAACCAATTGCTGACTTCAAACAAATAAAAGATTTTCTCGGGTCCGACTCCAAGCAACCTACCGCTGATCCGTCAATACCGGTCCATCTTGCTTTGCTCATATCTCGGGCATGCATACATCATTCACAAGCATACCAAGTAGCTGTAACTTAAAAACAAACCAGCTTGACGATGACTGAAGTATCTCCCCCAGTCGAAGCCTATTCATTGAAGCCGTTCAGTGTGTAGAATATCCGAGGAGATTTAATGTACCAATCATATCGGTTTGCAAAGGGAAAAATGACCCTAAACTGCATCTCATGAAATTCGAGTGGCATATGAATTTCGCTAGAGCGATATGTGCCATCGAATGCAGACACTTTCCTATATTCCTCAAAGGTGGAACGATCATGCGGTTTATGCGATTATTGCCCAAATCCATCTCCTCATTCAATCAACCGGATCAGAATTTTGTCAAGCAGTTCAGAATGCATGCGACTCACACCAAGGATGTGATATCATTATCCGATTTATTCCAGATGCTAGGTGAACCACTCAAAGACTTCCTATAGAGATTCAATGTCATCATCATCGTCACTAAAGCAAGCAATCCCAGTAAGGATATCATACTGATGGCGTTGATGAAGGGAATCAACCCCCAGACAGATTTTGGCAGCTAGTTAGCTGGAGAGCCTCCTACGACCTTGGATCATTTCTATTACAAAGTGAATCAATACCTAAGCAAGGAGGAGGTAAAGCAGACTAGGGGAAAGAACAATATAAGCCCGTTGGGTAAGGACTCAGATTCCAGGAGATGACCTAGAATCTCAAAATTCGACTCATATACTCCTTTGAACGATTCAATCGATAACATATACTTGGAGACTCACAACTCGAAGCAGTACTGAAAACCAGCCTCGAGAGAGTCCACCGAAGACCAGAGAAAATCCGTGGAATGTTGTATATTCCAAAATGCACATGGTCCTAACACTGGCGGTTGAAAACACCTCCGAGATGTGATCGGAAAGTTGATTCGGAAAGGAAAGCTTCAAAAATACGTGCAAGCCCTGCAGAATGGTGGGTAGGGAACATCCGATGCCTATCAATAAAGAACTTTGATTATCAATTGGACCACTGGCGGTCGACATCCCGCTGAAAGGAGCTAGGGGCAAAGTCGAATAGCGAGCACATGATGCTACTTCACTTATCAATGAGACTTATTCCGATCGTCTTTGAATTATTTCTATTTCAATTTCAATTGTGTTGGGAACTACTACTAACTTGAACTAAACTACTTCCAAACGATGCAGGTGACCAAGTACTTAGAGTTGGGTGCCAACCAATCTCCACGGACCATGATCGGACCTTTGGTGTTTCATCAAGATAAGCATGATTCAACCGCTCATCAGCTACTATATGCCCCTGAATTAGGGCCAAGGACTCGAAATGGAAAAACTCGACAAGGTTAGGATCCAGCCAAAAGTGGACATGACTGATCGTCCGCTCATCAACTTCCACGCTTGACTTGGAGACCAAAGAAAGACTTGGAGTGGATGCAACCCAATCATCCACTCCCTAGCTCATACTTGAAGTTCGCCAAAATACTTAGGCCTCTCCCGATGCTCAACATGATCGAGGTCCAACTAAAGTGGACGCAATTCGACCGTCCACACATTAACTCCTACGCTGAACACAGGAGGCAATTCGAAAGCTCAACTTAAAGTAGGCGTGACTGACTGCCTACTCATCAACTACCACCCTCAACATGTGGACACGACTGCAGTTTGAGGTGGATATGACCTTACTGTCCAATCCAAGCATGAATGTGATCCGACAATCCATCGCCTACTCCCTTCCTTGACTTAACAAGAGGAGCTACAACCACCAAGCGGATACGAATCGATCGTCTTACTTGCCAAGTACTGTCCTTGACGCTGGAGGCAGAATTCCATTCCATGAATGAACGTGATTTGACTATTCATTCGATAACTCTTACCTCGACTTGGCAGATTGAGCATAAACATAAATCGGGTGGAGACCAACCACCCGTGAAACAACTCTAAGTCCCTAGAGTGTGGACTAGAGTATAAACATAAACTGGGTGGAAACCGACTGCCCATAAGATAACTCTGAGTCCCCAGAGTACGGACTAGAGTATAAACATAAACTAAGTGGAAACCGACTGCCCGCAAGATAACTCTGAGTCCCCAGAGTGCAGACTAGAGTATAAACATAAACTGGGTGGAAACCGACTGCCCGCAAGATAACTCTGAGTCCCTAGAGTGTGGACTAGAGTATAAATATAAATTGGGTGGAAATCGACTTCCCGAGAGATACTCTGAGTCCCCAGAGTGCAGACTAGAGTATAAACATAAACTGGGTGGAAACCGACTGCACGCAAGATAACTCTGAGTCCACAGAGTACAGACTAGAGTATAAACATAAACTAGGTGGAAACCGACTGCTCGCGAGATAACTCTGAGTCCCTAGATTGTAGACTAGAGTATAAACATAAATTGGTTGGAAACCGACTGCCTGCGAAACAACTCCGAGTCCCTTGAGTGCAGACTAGAGTATAAACATAAATTGGGTGCGATCTGACCACCCATAAATTAAATATTATCCCCAAAGTGTGGATACAAACATGAATGAATAGATGAAGGGAGTTCGACCTTTCTCTATTCCACAAACTTCGGCCTGAAACAGACAGGGGGAGTATAAACTCACTACGGATGGAACTCGACCATCCACGAACTAACTCCATTAACCCAAGACTAGGGGTAGGAGTCCAAATCACTAAAAGCTGAATATGATAGCTCACTATAGCTCCCGCTTAGTGTTCTTTACGACTTAAGGCAACGACCGCATGGAGGCCTTAATAAAAAACTAATCAGAAAGATGACCGGTGTTACGGGCCACTAACAATATCATGTCGCTGGGTCGATGGTCAATATCGATCCACACCAAACACAAACAGATGTGACCCGGATGTCCTTCGAAAACTATGATCACCAAAGTGCGGATAGGAGAATAAACCACAAAGACTTGATAATTAATTCTCCATCACCCTCCTTCGATCCATAAGGAGGAGTATGAAACCGGATGAGCATGACACGACTGCACCTGAGCCAACTCTACCCCTAGATCTGATTAGAGAATATGAATCAAAGTGGACATGGTTGACCGTCTAGTACCCAACTCATTCCCGAAATCCGACCGAGCATCGAAGTATTCCCTCTAGAAGGAAAAACCAGAATACAATCCAGGATAGGCGAGACTCAGCCTTCCATCAACTAACCTGATCCCGTGACTCAACGAGAAAGAGTGTAAAGCTAAAGTGGACGTGGTTTGCCTTCCTACTTATCGATATATGCCCCAGACTCAGGGGCACGAGTGAGAAACAAGATGAATGTGAACCAACCATTCATCGATCAACTCTATGTCTTTGGAGCTTAGGTGGGAGTATAAACATATCTAGGACGAGACTCGACCATCCATGCAGTACATTTATCAACTCGAGACTGGGAGCAGAAGTGTGATCATCCAAAGATAGGCTGCGATAGCTCAATATTGTAACTTATATATAGTGTTTACAATTACTCGAGGCTACGACTGAAAGGATGCCTATAGATAGAATCATCGAATCGATGCCCAAGCTCATAGGCAACTAACTATCATTCCAACCTAAACGACAATCAACAGTTGCTAGTACATTGAATGGAAAGCACGTTACTCGAATACACAAGCAAATTCAAATGCAAAGCAAGAGCTAGCTATGTAGTTGCACTCAAGTCGAGGCTGACCCATACTCGACATTTGCTTCAACGTGCTTCTAAGCCTGACCTTTAGTCATTTATAGATAATCGCTCAAAGCATTTAGGGCCCTTCACTATCAGACTTAATAACTCATGGCAAGACTCTAGGATTCGACTGGAGTAACCGTCATCATCGATCGTCCCAACCAGATTTCACGTTGATTGTTACACGAAATAGTTACATTTGGACTCAAAGAATATAAGACTACACCCGTTGAGCTGACACTTAACATTATAGTCGGCCATGGCGACCCATCATGGGTAGTGAAGATCGGATCACAGCTCAGTGCAACGATGATGAAGGAATTAGTGGCTTTCTCTGAATGAATCTTGATGTGTTCGCTTGGACCCATTTTGACATGCATGTGATCTCACCGACTATCGCGAGCTATGCATTGAATATCGGCCTGAGGCATGTCCTAGTGAGACAAAAGCAACGCATCATGGATCTGGAGAGATCTGCTGCACTTAAAATGGAAGTGGATAAACTCAAAGACAACAGGTTTACCCGCGGCACCCTCTGCCCGAAATAGGCATCCAATCCAGTTTCTGTGAGAAAAGCTGATGGAAAGTGGCAGACATACATCGACTACTCTTACCTGAACAAGGCATGCCCGAAAGACAGCTTTCCACTTTCGAGGATTGACCAGCTGGTAGACTCAACCACTGGATATAAACTGCTTTCATTTATGGATATGTACTCCGGGTACAACCAGATCCTGATGCATGTCCTCGACCAGAAGCACATCAACTTCATTACAGATCCAGGGCTATATTATTATGTTGTGATGTCGTTTAAACTAAATAATGCTGAAGCAACTTACCAAAGACTGGTCAATAAGATGTTCAAAGACTGGATCAGGCGATCAATGGAAGTATATGTGGATGATACGCTTGTGAAGTCACGACGATCAAACGACCACATCGTTGACTTAGCGGAAATGTTTAGTTCTATCCGAAGATATGGAATGAAACTCAGTCCTTTGAAATGCTATTTCGGCGTTGCGTCAAGGAAGTTCCTTGGTTTAATGCTTAACTCTCGCAGAATTGAAGCCAACCCTAAGAAGATTCAGGAAATCAAGGACATCTAGGTACCGAAGACAATTAAGCAGGTATAGAGTCTAAATGGGAGGTCATCGCCCTAAGTCGATTCATCTAATCAGGAGATGGAAAAGAAACTTTGAATGGATGCAAGGCTGCATTGACGCATTTTAAGCTCTGGTAGATCACTTAAAGAGACCTCTCATCTATCCAAGCCACCAGATCACAAAGATGTATACATCTATTTAGCTATGTTGGTACACACCATAAGCACCGCAATGATATGTGAAGAGAAACATATCCAAATACTAGTATAAGATGTAAGCAAGCGATTGACAGGCTCACCCCATTAACGTCTATACCGACCAGCCGTTACAACAGGTTCTATAGCAACCTTAGACGTTTGGAAGTTTGCTCAAATGGAATATCGAGCTAAGCCAATTCAATATCACTTGTCTCCTTCAGAGAGCTATCCATGGACAAACATTAGCATACTTCATATCTGAATTCACTACATCAGACGATTATCTGAAGAGTAGTGGAGAACCGACCAACCGATGGAAAATGTACACAGATGGAACTTCCAATGATCGGTGTTCTGGGGTCGGAGTGGCATTAATGACTCCTGAGGAACGATCGATCTGCTACACCTCAAAACTCGACTTCCCTGCAACAAATAACGAAGCTATGTATGAAGCCTTGATCGCCACGCTCAAACTTGCTAGAGAACTAGGAGTGGAAACTTTACATATCTTTTGTGATTTCTGGTTAGTAGTATGCCAAGTCAGGGAAGATTATCTTACTAGGGGGCAGCGTCTTGCTCCTTATCTCAACTGGTTCCAAAAGCTACTGGCCAACTTCAAGTATTATACCATTACAAACATCCTCAGAGAACAAAATAAAAAAGCCAAGTCACTGGCCATGCTTGCCAGTTCTGAGGACGCACAACAAATAGACTTTGTCTCTGTTGAAGTACTTAACATTCTAAGAATTGATAGATGGAGATCGACTAAATCTTGGAGAGGGAGTCGAAAAAGGAGTCATGGATAACTCCTATCAAAGACTCTACAATATGGGATCCTTTCTAGACGGAGGAATGCAAAACGACAGATCCTCCCTAAAGCTTCATGTTGCATCATCTAAGAAGGAGTCATGTATAGAAAGGGTTTCTTTGTTCCCCAGCTTCAGTGTATCGCCTATGATGATATCAAACGAGTCTTGAGAGAAGTCCATGAAGAAGAATGCAGTGATCACACCAAGGGGCAAACCCTAACAAAGAAAATACTCAGTTACGGGTATTACTGGCCAACTTTTAAACGAGATGTAGCTGATCACGCTAGACAATGCAACGAGTGCTAGATGTTTGCAAAAATTCCGAAAGCCTCGCCAACAAAAATTACTCAAATGGTCAGTCCATACCCATTTGCCACTTGGGGGTATCGATGTCATCAGCTTCTTGCCAATTCTAAAGATAGTGCAAAATACGCCATCGTAGCGGTGATTACTTCACTAAATAGGCTGAAGCAGAACTTTTAACCATGATCATGACGAAGAAAATAATCAACTTCATTGTCTAGAACGTCATCTGTTGTTTTGGCCTTCCACAAACCATTATAACTGATAACGGAACCTAATTTAACAGCGCTAAATTTAAAGACTTCTGTCGTTGGCATCATATTGTAAAGAGATTTGTGCAGTTGCTCACCCTCAAGCAAATGGACAGGTTGAAGTTGTGAACAAAATCATAAAGTTCATTCTGAAGAAACGTTTGGAAAAGGCTAGAGGTAAATGAGTGAATGAACTCCCAACAGCATTATGGGCTTACAAAACCACCCACGAGTCTGCTACTAGCCATACTCCATTCACCCTTGCTTACGACTTCAAGGTCGTCATCCTTGTAGAACTTGAAGTCCCTTCTCATCGAGTGGCTGATTACAACCCCTATTTCACAAAAAATATAAAAAGGGAATTGTAATCAAAGGAATTGGTGACGACTCTTGAGCGTATAAAACGCATCCGGGAGCCAATGACAAGAACGTGTACCTGAACTTGCACAAGTATATTCAAAAAATTCGATTTCTTGAAATTGACAGAAATTAAATTTTCACCTGGAGTTATTAATGAAAAGACTGGATCAGATAGCCAAAGTGTAACGATACGGATTTTCGCGTTCGAAAATCGACATCCATACTTGACATCATACTCGAATGCTGTAGATTCGACCGTTCAAATCCGAGTCACCGGAGCTTATAACACCATTAAGTACAACAACACAGCGGAAGAAAGAAAACAATGATATCATATACAACTCCAATGAATACAATATCCAGTATGATATACAACAATGATATCAATAAGATACAACAATATCAGAGATATGTAAATGATACAGCGGAAATAACAGCGGAAAGAAAATAGATAACACCAGCAGCGGATAGAATGTCTCCAATAGAATGCTCTAAGATAAGCAACGTCAGACCATGAACTCCAAGAACTGAACTAGCTCCAGATAATCTACTAAACCTGAATATCTGAAAACTCAACTCTAGACTGCCCGTATGGAAAATTATGGGCACCCAGAGTTTAGGAAGGGAACAATAAACTCCGGATCAGTCATGGGATTGGTATGAGCAAACAAAAATAGTTTATCTTTAAACAAACACAAAAGGCTCTTAAACATTGAAACCCGCAATGCTTTTGGAAAATGAAACTACCATAAGGCCTCCCGCCACACACACAATGCAATCGCAGTATTGGAGGAGATTTCTCCTTATGATAGTCAAACATGCTTACTACGCAAACAAAACTCCTTTGATATTATTACTAGTGCATAGTGTGAAAATATTTCGAAAGTATAATATCAATCTTAGCCAGCATACAACATTTCATCGTATGCCTACTATAGCTACCATGTTCAATAACAGGTTACCGCCACATTCCATGGCAGGTTATACAACTAAAAACCGTACAGGGTTCGTATTGCCTCTTTGGATTTCCAACAAATGGTCAGGCAAAGGAACTTCCTTACACCGAAATAGAAACGCTTCTGGAAAGACGCCCCGGATCCTAACCGGATCTCTGCAAACACAAGGCCGACGCTACCTCACGCTTTAACCAAGCTGTAACTAGGTAACTAACACACGAGTCATGTCATCCCCCGGTCGTCACCGACCTTTATCCGAGGTACCTCGATCACAAGCAACATCGCACAGTAATAAATACAGTGTGTCCACATGAGTAAGTATCTAGGCTCCATACCATGATACCACCCATTATCCAGAAGGAAATGACATACCCTAGGGGCGCTACCCCTACAAACCTTTGTCGCAACATTCCTGTTTCGACCATTACCGGGTTGTGAGGCTCGACGAAGTCTCGTCCACAAAGCCACGCTTTTTCACAAAGCCACGCTTTTTCACAAAGCCACGCTTTTTCACAAAGCAACGCTTTGATCAATCAAATGATCAGCAGCACTTCGTATGCCACATTACCAAATTGGGAATGTATCACTAGTAACCATCAACTACATAACCTCTGAGCTCGTACGTCTCAGAGAAGGGTGTTAAGCTAAGAGAATAAATTCTCCGCCACCAATAGAAATGTATTTGATAGAAACCAGCTTAACATCTCAAAGTGTAATGTCAGACACACATCCATACAAGTCTGTTCCGGGTTCGAACAGAACCGAAGGCACTTCCGAAGAAGCCCTTGCAATCCGGGTATTCACAATCCTGATCGGACTTCCCATCACTTAGGGAATCTCTATACCGTAGCTACTTAGTGCAGAGACAATCGATAGGTCATCCTATCGCTCTCGCAAATACCCGGTCTTCACCACCGGTCTTCAAATGCTATCCATATCGTCGTATCACTATTCGGAATGGGATATATGACACAAAGGTCCTCTCCCGGTTAAACCGAATAACGAGCACAATTAAAAATCATATGGATACTGGGGTCTCAGTTAAATCACAGCTTAAAGCCCAAAACTTTTCATTCGAATGGTTAAAACAAATTACCATTTCCAATCTTTTAAACAAAAAGATTCATTTCAAAAACCTTCACTGGTTTAAACAATTTCCACACTTTTAATCTTTTAAACAAGAAGATTCAATTCACAAGGTTTACCCCGTTCACAAAGATTAATTCATAGATTTTCAAATCGATTTCCATTTCAATTTGATTAACTCGTTAAATCTTTAAATCAAGATTTAACTTATAGCTTTCAAAACTCGTTTTCAAAGATTCATTCATAGTCTTTCAAAACATTTCGATTCCATTTTCAAATTGGATTAACTCGTCCGGTCTTTGAATTAAAGACTCATTTCATAGTTTTCAACACAATTTAGAAATCCTTTCTAAAAATGAAAGCTATTACTATTTGAAAACAAGTAGTTTCATTTCGAAAAAATCCAGTTATATTTACACGAGTTAAAACCCTTGAATTAAATTCAAATTCCCAAATCAATACCTTTAAAATGGTTTAACCCATATATAACTTGTACAACATCTTTAATCCCTAGTTTCAAATCATAGAATTCAATTTCAAACTTGAATTCAAATTTAAATCAAATTATTTAAATTTCAAAACTCCATTAAGTTATTCAAAATAACTTTTATCTTTGAAATTCCATTTCAAAAGCCTTTCACTTTAAACCCAAATTTCCAATTTTCAAAATCAATTGAAATTAAAATTTCAATTTCAAAAAAATTGAATTTAAATCATTGTGATTTAACCGATTTCCACGTGAAACCATATTTCTGTGTGTAAGAGTGTATTCCAGGGGTTTTACACACAATAGTGCAACATCATTCAATCATCACAGATTAAAACACAGAAATATAGTTGATAAGCGATATAAACTACAACGCTTATCGTCCATTCATAGATTCACAGATAATATACGAGTGTAAATAAATGAATAAATCATACACGGCACAAACCACAGAACAAAATATCATAGATCAGATAGGGCAATCAATTCAAGGCATTCAATTTAAATTACAATTTGTAATTAACCCCTTAATCACTTTCATTAAGTAATTTACAATTTAGAATTGATTATCTTAAGTAATAAATCCAATTAATTATCAAAATTAATCACATTAATTTAATTACTTAATAATCTCTAGTTAATTATCTTCATTAACTAATAACATTTCCTTAATTTCTTTCTTAAGAAATTATTTTTTAATTAATCATTATTAATCATCTTTAATTATAAATTAATCTAAATCATTAATTTAAAATCAAATAAATAAGTCATTCCTTAATTCTCTTATAAATTAAATTCTTTTATTATCTTAATTCTTTCTAAGATAATTCATTTACTTTATTAATGACTTTATTAACATTAAAGTGTATAAATTTAATCACCATTATAAATTAATTACATTATTAATTAAATTTCAATTTAAATAAATCAACCATCTTATGTTTTGCCAATACTTTCTTAATAAATTTTAAGTCAAATCTTAGCTTAAAAATTTGACAACATTATTTATCTAACTAATTCTCAGCTTTGAATAAACAAATAACTTAAAAGAAAACTAGGCTAATTCATTATTAATTGGATAGAGTCAACACCCTGTTCTCGAGTAGCAACTTGAGTTCCATCTCATTTTCCCCGCGTCCTTTCTCGTGTTCTACACGCATATTCCTTCTCCTACTCTCTTCTCACTTTTCTACAGCAAGTTAAGTTTTAAAAACTTTAGTTTACACTAGGTTATAAATTAAAGCTTCAGGTTCACTCACGCACTTCGAACCTGACACAGCGACAACGTGCTCGTGCACGTGCACGGTGGCACGACTCGTCACCGGCGATCACCAACCTCATCGGCAAGTCGCAAGTTGTCTCTAGGCTCGAAATCAAAATTCGAATTGCCTGTAAAAATTCGAATTCGAAATTTCATCAAACTGCTCGAAACTGAAGCTCAACCAAAACGTCAAAGACCCTCGTCACCATCGCACGTACCACCGGAGGCGCTCGAACTTCGGCCATGCTTCGACAATCCACCAAGCAACCTTCCACCTGAATTTAGTGCGACTCGGTCGCGTAATGACGACGAACTCACCATGCTTACAGACAAGTTCAAAAGCTCAACAAATACCCTAAATCGATCTTGCTTCATAAATTTACCCAATGGAAAAATTATTTCATGTTTTTCTCGAAATCGCTGGTGTCCATACTATCTTCATATCAAATTTCAACTTTTGAAATTGATTAAAGTGTCAGAAATTTGTATAAATGCAGTATTTATTTAAATTCAAACTGCTCGAAACAAACCAATCTAAAAATCTTAAATTTTGTTTTAAAAATCATGACTTGCCATATGGATTCAATATAAAATCTTGAATCAATGTTTTACAACAATCGATTTATCAAATTTCTACTTACTTCCCTGTAACACAAAGTTATAGTGTATATTTTCGAACAGGATTTTTTATTTAAGCAACCTTTAAAAACTAAATTTAAGTTTACATCTTGTTTCAGTTGATAACTTTAAGCATAATGATGATTTGATGGGAGAAATTTGAGTTTGAACAAAACATATATCCTGGAACAAATAACAGAGAAGAAGAACATATACGATGTCCATAGAAAAATCTTTATGTAACACAGATCCATATCAAAATAAATCACATTCAACACTTTATAGTCAATGAATCATCTTTACTATTTTTGTTAAACTTAAGTCTTAAAATAGTTTGTTTACTCACAAGCATGAAAGCAGAGAAACAGATAACAACAGACTTCCACATATGTATCATATAAAGAACAAGGAAATGAAGGTTTGCTCACAAAATCATATTTTTAAAGTTTTAAAACAAAATGTTACTCACCTGACAAAGATTTGAACAGAGACTATATCTGTTTTGAAAACTGCAGTTTGATCCTTCTCCTCTTTTTCTTTCTTCAGTAATTTGTTTTCAACTTTGAAATATAAAGTGGTTCTTCTTTTCTTTTATTTTTTTATTTTCTGTTCTTTGTTAGGTTTTGCTGAACGAATTTAAAGAGATAGATTTGATGTATATATAACAGATTGTGTGTAAGCTGAGGTTTACTGAAGTAAGTACAAGTTAAAGTATATAAAAGAAACTAAAGCATGCTTTTAATACAATCTGATGGGATCTTGTACATGCTGGACAGTAATAGCATTTAATGAAAACATGTTTTGTATATTTTTAGTCTGCTATTCGATTTGCTTTTCTGTAAGTATTGATTCTTCTTTGTGCTAGAGGTGATGGCATTTAATGCCTTTGCTTCCTTTGTATGTTACAGCAGTCTTATTTTATGGTTGTGCAAGTACTATTTCATTTGTTTTGTAGATTTTTATCTTGTTTACTGGTTTTTTGAATTCCACTTGCAACTTGTTTAGTTACTTTGCTAATTATAAGAAAATTGTTTTAGTTATTAACATTTTATAACTTTAAATATTTACTTTATCTTGCATACAAATTGTCTTGTATTTTCCTATTTAATATGTTGTTATATTTAACTAAATTGGTTTACTATATATATAATTTCATTTCTAAACCATTTCTTCATTATTTAAATTCATATACAAAAATTTAAATTTATATAAAATTCGGGGTCGTTACACATAGCTTACTAGCCCTGTAGAACCGGACACAGATAGCAACTAAGGGAATGCAATCCTGAATTTATACAATTGGAAATCGACCAAGCTTCATGATGATCAAAGAGGGATATGACACTTTGGGAAGATAATTCAATGGAAGGATAGCAAAAATTTAGGAAACTGAATGGATTTCTTTCTGGCGACTCTAACTTGATTCAATACAAAGCACGTTATGTATGCAACAAGCCGTACTTTAGGAGGCAAGTGTTATCCGGCCTTTTGGCCCGGCTATATTCAGACCGACTGGACAAGTTAGACTAGATGATCATCGAGGAAGATAGCCCGAAGAGATGATTATTAGGCTCAGAGATCAAGCACATGCAATGATATGAAGCAACGATCAACCGAGGCCAAGAGATAGACTCTCTTGAATATTCTAAGTATGGAATAATGCCTCCCCTAGGCGGGGTATCAGTTCCTATCCCTTTCTCTAGAGGGTCGGTACATATCCTTAATTTTTGTCCTAAACTTGGTAAGATCGATATAGAGTGACAAGGAAGGCCCCATGAGGCTACATTTCAAGTTTTAAGTCATTTGGAGTTCTTATGCTCAAGTTATGGACAAATTACTTCACCTATTAAAAGGGATCGGTATAAAAGGGATCGTCCATATTCAGTTTTCACTACATATTGCAACAATGATCGATCAATAACTCAAAACCTACATATTTTATCAACATGAAACTTGGAGTATAAGCTAATTAGAACATGTGGAACGCCCCATAAGGATCGCATGGCATTTGGAGAAAGTTGGATGTTTAACGGCTAAATCTCTATCAGATTAGAAAATTAGCCAAAAAATTTAAATTAGAAATAACCGCAAGCGCACGACGTACAATTTTAGTACGTGGCGAGTACAGGTCGATCCGTAGGGAATTGTTTACATTTTAAAATTCCTATTCAATCAAATTAAACCAAGATATGACGTTGTGATTGTTTTTAAGCTAAAAATTGTAAAAACTAGCTAGAACAAGAGAATAAAAATATGAGATTAGAAAACAATTTAGAGGCAAATCCACTCTAATATTTTGGTAAATCAACACAAAAATAATTTATGATCTCTATTTTTGATATTAAGTGGAATTAGTGATGTATTTATCATAAATATGGTTTATTTATGTTATTGATTAACATAACTTAAATCATCAAACTATAATACAACAACCAAATCCACTTATCAATTCACATGAAAATGAAGTCAAAGCAAAAGCTATTTTAAGTATGATCTATTTACTATTGTATTTAGTAACATAGATCAATAAATTTTGTTTCTACCTTAATTTCATAATCAAAAATCAATTAGTAAAATGATGATGTAAATTTTGTTTATGTTTGAATAAGAATAGCCTATTTGTAAATACAACATAGGCTATCAAATTCATTTTTATAAACTTACATCAACATTTACTTCTCATGAAGCATAAAAGAGACCATAAATCGCAAGAAATGTTGAATTTACATAATATTAGAGAGCTTCGTTACCCCTAAATTGAAGGGGTTTAGCTACTCATTTGTGTTATCAAATCAACATATGTAAATTTCAACATTAAACAAAAGCAAAGAAGGTAAGAGCTAATTACAATAAAAGAGAAACTAAACTATTTGCATAAAAGTAAAACTAAGCTACTAACATGAAATGAAAGAGCATGTAAATAAAAATGAACAAGAAAATAAACTAAGAACAAGAAAGAAGTAAAAGAAAAAGAGGCTTAGGAAGCCATTTTTATTTCATTTAACTTTGAGGCTACAACTTGCATTCTAATTTCCTAAGTAATTAAAAGATAAGAAGATCCATTACATGAATATAAGAGGGCTATTTATACATGCACAAAACCCTAATCCATATTTAAGGAGCTTCCAAAAATACCCCTTAGGAAGTGTGGTCACCAAGTCATCATTAATCTCTAATTAATCCATCATCAAGTATGCATAAAGCTTTAACCTCCACTAACTTGTACATTAGCTCCTAATTGTAGATTAAGGTAAGTGGGTAGGTGGGGTCCTCCATGATGCATGAGTTGAATTATTTCCATCTTCATTCCTTTATGCATGCATATTTCATGATAACTTCTTAATAATTCCCTTAAAAATTCCTATAATAAAAAAGAAAATGTGCAAATAAATATTCTCAAAATTAATTCATGCACAAAATTACTATTTTACCCCAAATTAATGTATGAATGATGACTTGAAAGCATTTTTGAAATTTGATTTTAACATGTAAAATGCCCAATTACGACATTTATTTAAATAAAAATAGATTAAATATGGATGTAAATATATGCACATTTACATGCACATCAAATACCCACACACTTATCTTTTTATTCATCATCGAATAAAGAAAAACTAAGAAAAATCTGTTTTCGTAGGAAACACGATTCCATTGAGCGTATGCAACAAGCCGTTAAACCTCTAGGTGTCCCTAGTAGGACGAGTGTTGTCTCGTGAGGGTTTTCAGCGGATACTACCCACAAAATCCAAATGCAACATGAGAAATTTCTAAATGCAAGGTTTATTTCAAAGAGATGGATGCACATTTCTGAAAATATTTACAAATGAAGAATTTACTTTCAAATCGACACGAATAAGTTAAATATAAGTTCTGGTCATTATCGAGAAATTTAAGTCCTTTTACTTGTAAAAATTTCCAACAATAACTAAGTTATCATAACAAATAGACTCTAGTTTGGCTAGTTGTTTCGGTCGATAACATAGTGAAACTATGAAATGGATCCTTAGTTGATTTTCGAAGTTTATCAAAGTGGTATTTTCATTTCATTTGAATAACAAGTCAAAACAAATAAGTAAAAATAGTGCTTGGATTTCAATTTCTTACTCTCTCTTTAGTTGAAATTTTATTGATATTAACAATATTTACATATGCCTAAACTCAGAAAACTGAGGCCAGATATATTACCTATGCACTGCCTTTCGGGTTTACGTAAGGGGAATACAAAATATGGCGAGTGAACACACAAGTGTGAACACCTATCGACTGTAGGCGTTATTAATGAAAGAATTTTTTATATACATACACCTAACTCGGATAAACTGTGGCCAGATATACCGATCATGCACTGCCTTTCAAGATTACTTGAGATGGGTACAGAACATGACGAGTGTACACACTTGTGCGTGAACACATGACTCTAGGTGTTAAAAAAATATATACATATATACACAATTTTTTTTGTAGGAAGAGAGAGTTTTACAATATCATCTTAGTACCACTTCACTTAAAATGTTTAAAATATTATCGCCTTTACTTTAAATCAACCACTCTTTTATACAAAGATTTTCAATTAGGATATACTTCTTAATTGTCACACATGAATCTTCCTATATACTAGTTAAACCATTGTTACTTGTAATCAAACTTTATTTTTATTTTTTGTTAAGATAAATAAATTTTCAAAAATTTCAATCTAATAACCAAAACTTATACTTATCCTATAGTGTTCCTTCAAAAATAAATCAAAATGCTAAAACAAAAGAAAATTTGTTTTTGGTATTTTTTGTTTCTGATTTTTTTTTTTAAATTTTGGAATGAAAATGCAAAAAATAAACCATTAAAAATAAAAAATAAAGATGACTACCCCCCTCCCCACACTTGATTTTGACTATGTCCCCACAGTCAATGCATGATATAATGAGTGTAACGGGGAAAAATATGTACATATTTACAAAAGAAGGTTAACATTTCTTACTAGACGTAGCATGGCTCATGACGAATAATGAGCTCCTCCTCTTGATCACATGGCTACTCAAAGAATGGTTTCAAATGATGTACATTGACTTTGAAAATCGATCCATCCCTGGGGTTTTTTATTTCTATGGCACCATGTGGAAAAACAGTTCGTACCACAAATGGTCCGGTCCATCTCGATTTTTGTTTCTCAGGGAATAAATGAAGTCTAGAGTCATATAAAAGAACTTTCTGGTTTGGTGAAAAAGTTTTTCTTAGGATTGACTTGTCATGAAAATCTTTTGTTCTTTCTTTGTAAATCTTTTTGTTTTCATACGCATCGTTCCTAAGTTCATCTAGTTCTTTGAATTGTAATTTTCGGTTTTTGCCAGCTTTATCAAGATCAAAGTTTAAGTTCTTTATTGCCCACAACGCTTTGTATTTGATTTCAACATGTAAATGTCAAGCTTTCCCGTAAACTAAACGAAATGGGGACATCCCAAGATTAGTTTGAAAAGCGGTACGGTAAGCCCAAAGCACGTCAGTAAATTTCTGGGACCAATATTTTCGGTTATTATTAACGGTTTTCTCCAAAATCTGTTTTATTTGTCGATTTGAAACTATAACTAGACCACAAGTTTGAGGATGATATGGAGTGGATAGCTTGTCGAGTATTTCTTCATTAATGTTTCAAAAGTGCGATTGCAAAAATGGGTTCCGTTATCGTTTATTATTGTGCGAGGTGTTCCGAACCTCGAAAAGATGTTTTCTTTAAGGAATTTCACAACAATTCTATGGTCGTTGGTTTTACATAGAACTGCTTCGACCCATTTCGAGACGTAATCAATAGCGAGAAGAATACAAATTTCCAAAAGAATTGGGAAAGGTCCCATAAAGTTGATACCCCAAACATCAAAGATTTCGATCGTAAGAATGGGGTTTCGAGGCATCATATTTCGTTGAGAAATTCTTCCAAGCATTTGGCATCGATCGCAAATTTTACAAAATTCGAATGAGTCTTTGAAAAGAGTAGGCCAATAGAAACCACATTGAAGCACCTTTTCCGCAGTTTTTCGAGAACCGAAATGTCCACCGCACGCTTAATCGTGGCGAAACGAAAGAACACTCCTTATTTCGCAATCCGAGATGCAATGTCAAATGATTTGGTCGGAACAGTATTTAAACAAGTATGGATCATCCCAATAAAAGTACTTGACTTGGGAAAGAAATTTACATTTATCTTGTTTCGATCAAAATGAGGGAGTTTCTATAGTGACTAAATAGTTCTCTATGTCGGCATACCACAGATTGACAGAGACATAAAGAAGTTGTTCGTCTGGAAAGTTTTCATTGATTGGTAAAGGCGATGGTGCATTGGGAAGACGAGACAAGTGATCGGCTATGACATTGTCGGGTCTTTTTTTGTCCTTAATCGTAAGATCAAATTCTTGGAGTAAAAGGATCCAACGAATTAAGTGAGACTTAGCGTCCTTTTTAGTGAAAAGATATCGAAGAGAAGAATGGTCCGTGTAAACAGTGATGCGTGAACCTATCAAATATTGTCGGAATTTTTCAAGAGCAAAAACTACTGCTAGAAGCTCTTTTTCAATGGTTGTGTAGTTAAGTTGAGCATTGTTCAGAGTCATGCTAACGTAGTAGATAACGTGAAGGATCTTGTTGATGTGTTGTCCTAAGACAGCACCAACTACAAAGTTCAAAGTGTCACACATTATTTCAAATGGAAGATCCCAATTCGTTGAGCAAATTACAGGAGCAGAAACGAGTTCGTTTTTGAGACCATCAAAAGCAGATATACAATCAGAGTTAAAGTCGAATGGAACGTCTTTTCCAAGAAGAGTCATAAGAGGTCGAGCATTCTTGCTAAAATCTTTTACAAAGCGTCTATAGAAACCGGCATGGCCTAGGAAAGAGCGAATGTCCTTAACGGATTTGGGAATGGGCAGATTTGCAATGACATCATTTTTTGCTTTATCTACCTCAATGCCTTTATTTGACATGTCCAAGGACTATGCCCTGAGTGACCATAAAGTGGCATTTTCCCCAATTTAGCGTTAAGTATTTATCCTTGCATCATTTAAGAACAAGTTCGAGTGTAACAACCCGGGATTTGCATTACCAATTAATAAATAAAAGTTAGGATTTTTATTTATTTTAATGAAGCATAAAAGGATTTGGAATAACAAAATTTATTTGAAAAAGGCTATTTTAATTAAATGGGAAATATGGGATTTTAAAATGAGGATAAAATGTTATTTTTGGAAAGTTAAATATTTTAAGAGAAGTTTTAAAACGGGTTTGGGTAAGAGAAAAAAATGAGTTTTATAAACATATATGAACACTTAGACTAATTTTTGGAAAAACATGTAAATAACTCTCTTCTTATTGGGTTACTAAACCTAGCCCAATAACCCACCCTAAACCTCCTCTATAAATTATCTCAAACTCTCCTAACCTCATTCATTCATCCCTAATCAAAACCCTAATCATTTCCTAAAGCTTTCATAACAAAAATGGCCTCTATCTTCATCTCCTTCTAGTTTTTGCTTATGCAAGTCATTCTATGCAAAGATAATGCAAATACCCACCTCAAATCCATTTTTTATATCTCTCTAATTTCTGAAATTTAATTGGTAACACATGTTTTATGTGTTTTTTTGATCTTATAGCCTCCTAATCAACTTTTGCTAACTTGGGTTGATGCTATAGTAGTCTTTGTTGCTTTTGTGAGAGGTATATTGCTAAAAAACTCTTCTAATATGTGTTTAATCATCTTTTGATTTCAGTAATCATTTAGTAACACATGTTTTATTATGTAACATGTGAATCATAGCTCTTTGATCCTCTTTGCTTTCATTTTGGGTGTGCACACAAGTTGCTTGCTATATTGGTTGAGGTAAAAGTGCAAACTAGATTCAATAAGGAACACTTTTTGTTCAGTGAGTTTTCTGTAATTTTGCCATTTAGATGACCTGAAATGCATTCAAAGACAGAAGACCAATTCTGTCTTTAACAAGTTATCTTGAGTTTCAATCTGATATTGTTTTGCATGTATCTCTCTCGTTTTTTATTCGAATTAGATAATTTTGGATGTTCCGGAAAGCTTAAAACATATGCTACAATTTTTGTTCAGTGAGTTTTCTGTAATTTTGCCATTTAGATGACCTGAAATGCGTTCAAAGACAGAAGACCAATTCTGTCTTTAACAAGTTATCTTGAGTTTCAATCTGATATTGTTTTGCATGTATCTCACTCGTTTTTTATCCGAATTAGATAATTTTGGATGTTCCGAAAAGCATAAAACATATGCTACAATTTTTGTTCAGTGAGTTTTCTGTAATTTTGAATCTAACTAGGTCAAAAATTGATTTTTCTACTATCTTCCCGAGAGCGATACACATATTAGCTCTATGGATGAAACTGAAACTATTTTGGTCATAACTTTTGAGCCGCTAGTCGGAATTTGACAATTTTGGTCTCGTTGGAAAGATGGAGTTATGAACTCCATATCTGGAAAGTTTGGTCATCATCTGAGTTCATTAGACCCTTCGAATTTCCTGTCAGAGTTGAACCCAGATCGTTGTGCAAAACAGTGCATTTCATGTTTCTGTGTCCGACTTTGAAACGTCGCTACGCCTTCGTTTCAAGTCGGAATCGAGTAATTCTTCTTGCGTTCTGAAGTAGGAATGTCGGTCTACGTTCCTACTAATTTTCATGCCATTCGGATTCAGTCTGCTGGTCCGAATAATTTTCCGAACTTGGGTTCGCGTCAGTTTTGGACTATTTTCCAACACTTAGAATATTTTCAGTGATTTTCTAGTTTTATCGATTTCTTTGAGATTTGTCTCTGGATTTTGTACATGGGCCTTATAAAAAGGTTTTAAAAGGATTTTTCGCTCCGAAATGGCTTTCGAAATTATTATATAATATTATTTTTAATTAGTAGACTATTTACTCCATAATAGGAGAGTTTTCAAAAGCCGTTTTAGAGTGTTCTCAAAATCAATTATAAATCCGTTTTGAACCATTATTTTCTATAATAAAAATCTCACACTTACTTTTTAGCACGTCAAGCGAAGTGGAAAGGTGCTTAAACGGTTAGGAAATCTCCGGCCTATGGAACCGTGTGTATTTTCTTTCCGGTTAATCCCCGACCTATTCGATTGATCGTTTTGACCTTTGGGTCTAGTTTACCGATGATACGAGGTGGACTTTTTATTGTTTGGAGTATGAGCTTGCTATTGGTTAGTAAACCGTTTAGTGCGAACGTGGGGTATGGGACTCATCGTTAACACTTTACGGGTTCCTCTCTAAGAAGTTTGTGACACATTAGCCTCTGGGCAGCCAGTACTGGACCTCTGGGTCACCACGCCTCTGGGCAACCGTCTTTGGACACCTGTTCTATGGAGCAGTTTCTTTTTCGGCATGTGCCTCTGGGCCTTTATCCTTCTGGGAAGGATCTCGCCGTCTCGCGCGTTCCGCGTCTGTGCGAGTGATCGATCACAACTCTATAGTACTTGGCAATAACGACTCCGGTCGGTGCATGTGCTATACTTGTATTATCTGATGATTTTTATATCCATTCGAGTACCGCCATTCGGTGTTGGTTCTATGGAACCATACGATGTAAGTGCGATTACCTTGTGGATTCACAGTGTCTCTGGGCACTGCTTTTCAGTGTTTGATTTCATTGACTTTTCAGTATATCCACATTGCTCTTTGGAGCATCGATCTTTGCTTGGGCATTGATTACAGACTCTGGTCATTCTTGGGATTATTGCCTATGGGCAACGTGTTATAGCTTTGGCTACACCGATGATATGAGGCGATTTTATTTATTCAACACTTTGGTGCTGATATTCTCTTTGGAGATTTTTACTGTTGATTGATGATTAGGGACCGTCATTATATTCATGTGGTCCAAAATACTCTTCTCTTAGGAAAAGTGCTGTTTTATTTATGTACCACATTATTATATATCTCAGTTATTACTGATTGTTTAGCTAGCCTGACCCGAATGTTTTCGCTCGGGTCAGACCGAGTTGTTTCAGGTTAGGTCTCTGGACTTAGCTTCTGTGCTTCCGCTTTGGACATTATCTGCTATGCTGATAGATAGCGCTTTTATTTGTCCACTATTCCGCTACTCTATTATTATTCAGACTTTGATATGTATATATTTTTGACTCACATGTGTGGGCAGTGGCTTTGTACCCACTTATAGTATTTGGATCTGTATTGACGATGTATTGTCCTGGGATTTTATATCTGTTATGTGATTCTGTTCTGTGATGTTTTATCATTTTATTACTATGCTTATTCTGATAGATCTTTAGCCATTGTAATTTCATTATAAATATTTATTGAATATGTCGAACCACTTGAAAAAAAATAGATACCACCCTTTCGACGTATTCAGTAGATAGTTATAGCTTGATTACAAATGGTCGCTTCCACTATATTCTATTCTCCTCTTTAACAGACGGTATTACTCCCGTAATACTCTTTGTTACAGTGGGTCTCAGAGTGGGGCGTTACATCGAGATGGAGTAAACACTCAGAAAAAGAGTTTCCAAAGATAGAAAATCGTCCATAAACACTTCGAGAAAACATTCGATCATATCAGAAAAGATGCTGACCATGCATCTTTGAAACATAGCAGGAGCGTTACAAAGGCCAAAAGGCATACGTCGATATGCAAAAGCGCCAAAGGGACATGTGAAAGTTGTCTTCTCTTTATCTTCGGGAGCTATTGGAATTTGGTTATAGCCAGAATAACCATCAAGAAAGCAATAGAATTCATGACCGACTAAACGTTCAAGCATTTGGTCAATAAAAGGAAGAGGGAAGTTATCCTTACGTAATGCGGCATTTAATTTTCAATAATCAATGCAAATACGCTAACCCGTTTGGGTACGAGTTGGAATAAGTTCATTAGAATTGTTTTTGACAACGGTAAGTCCAGACTTTTTCGATACGACGTGAATTGGGCTAACCCATGAACTGTCAGAGATTGGGTAAATGATTCTGTTATCAAGAAGTTTGAGAATTTCATCACGAACTGCATCCTTCATTTTTGGATTAAGCCTTCGTTGTGCATCACGAACAGGCTTGGCATCGTCAATTAAATGGATGCGATGTAAAACAAGAGCGGGACTAATTCCCTTTATATTAATGATTGACCATCCAAGTGCTTCCTTGTTTTTCAAAAGGATTGAAAGTAAAGAAGTTTCTTGATCAAGACAAAGAGTCGCAGAAATTAAGATGGGAAACGTTTCGTTATCACCTAAGTATGCGTACTTAAGGTGATCGGGAAGGGGTTTAAGGTCCAACCTCGAGGGTTGCTCGATCAAAGAATTTGGTTGAGATTCGGACTCAACTGGAAGTGATTCAAAGGGGAGCGTGTATTCAATCTCGTTGGGGATTTCATGAAACAATCTTTCGTACTCGGCCTCGCGTTCATCGTTAAGGTCGATCGTCTCATTTATGAAGTTTTCGTGAATGGCACTAACTTCCAACGTTTGGTCATGAGGTTCATTCGATTGGTTTTCAAGATTGAAAATGTTAAGATCCAAAGTCATGTTTTCGAAAGAAATTTTCATCGAACCGTTGCGATAATTGATTAAGGCATTTGAGGTGGCTAAGAATGGTCAGCCCAATATCAAAGGGATTTGACTCGCAGGGTTGGTCACAGGTTGTGTTTCGAGAACGATAAAATCAACTAGGAATATGAATTACCCTACTCTAATGAGCACGTCCTCGATTCCTCCCACGGACTTCTTAATGAAACGATCAGCGAATTGAAGCGTGAACTTTGTTGGTTTGAGCTCACCTAAGCCTCATTGTTCGTACATAGAGTATGGAATCAAATTGACACTTGCTCCTAAGTCTATCAAGCATTTGTTAATCGTATTGTCTCCAATTGTACACGAAATCGTAGGGCAGCCAGGATCTTTGTATTTAATGGGCATGGATTGGGGCAAGACTTCACTCAAACTGGCCGCTAAGAAGACTTTTTGGGCACTTGAGTGTGTCGCTTTTGGGTACACAAGTCCTTAAGAAATTTGGCGTAAGTTGGGACTTGCTGAACGATGTCAAGAAGTGGGATGTTAACTTTCACTTGTTTAAAAATTTCCAACATCTTTTCCATTTGATTCGAGTGTTTCTTGGGTCGGAGACGATGTGGGAATGGAATATGATACTCAGTAGGCGGGTCTACTTATGTAGAAGAAGAATTTTGATTGGCATTTGATTCGACGTTTGGCTCCACGTTCTGTTCAGATTAGCTTGTTGTTTTAGAAGTATCGAGAGAGGTTTCCAGTAAATCGTTTAGATTAACGACTTGATTATCAATTTGTTTACCAAAACGTAGAGTTGTGATAGCATTCAATTGGGTGACGTTGCTACCTTGAACAACATGCCTTGATTCGAATTAGTGTTTTGATTTTTGGGATTTGGAACGGGCTGGCTTAGGAATGTGCCTCGTTCACGTTCACTTACAGACGTGGATAATTGACTCATTTGCATTTCAAGTTTAGCAATTGATTAGCTTGTGTTTTGCATATATGAGGTCAACAAATTTTGCAAATTGCTATTTGATTGGAGGCTTTGAGTCATTGCTTTATCCAACGTTTCAAGACTTTTCTCAAGTGAACTTAAACATTTATCTTCTTGGGGAGGGGGAGCAAGATTTGGTTGAAAATTTGATTGTTGTGGTTGATTATGAGACTGTCCCGCAAAATTTGGTTGAAAATGATTGGGCTGAAAGGGAGGATTTGAAGCATTATTTAAGAATGCTTGAAAATTGGGGCGAACCATATTCGTGTTGGGATTATATTGTTTCCACGCAAAGTTCGGATGATTTCTCCAACCAGGATTGTACGTTGGAGAAAACGGGTCATTATTATCTTTATTGAAAACATTGATTTGTTCGACAGAATTAGGGCACTGATCGGCTATATGATTAGGATCGTTGCATTTATAACACATTGGTTGGGAAGCTTGGTTAATTTGGTTTGATGAGAAAACGTTATCTAATTTGTTAATCATTGCATCGATTTTAGCTTCCAAAGCCAAAGATGATCCTATCGAGTGTGCACTCTATCGTGAGTAAATTGATTTTTTGTTTGAACGTTCCCATTGGAACGATTTTTCGGCTAGGTTTTCAAGAAAGTGCCAAGCATCGTCGTGATGTTGGGCAAGAAAATTGCCTTGGCACATTGATTCGAGCATGGTTCGTGAGCTGTTTTTGAGTCCAACGTATAAGGTTTGGCAAAGCGTCCATTTTTTGAAGTTATGGTGTGGACATTTTATCAAGAGTTCTTTAAATCTTTCAAAATATTTTCCAAATGGTTCACCCCTGAATTGATGAAAATTTACGATTTCGTTTCGAACTTCAGATGTTTTTTCCAAGGGGTAGAACTTTTTTAAGAAAACTTTCGCAAATTCTTCCCAAGTTTTAATCGAGTTTGACGACAAGCTATACAACCATTTTTCAGCGTAATCTGTAAGAGAAAATGGAATTAATAAAGTTTGATTCCATCATCAGAAAGTTGTTGGAGTTTCATGGTTGTACAAACTTGTTCGAATTTTGTCAATAAAATGTATGGGTTATCGTGTTCAAAAATTTCCAAATTTTGCAAGCGTAGCAATGTGGTTTGAGTGAATTTCGAAATGGTTACCCGTAGGGGCGGGTAATGTGATGCAAGATGGAATAGAAACTCTATCGGGAAAGATTCTATCCATAAGAGTTCGAGGGGCGTTCTTGTTCGCCATTTCAGGAGGATCGTTTGTTCGAGTTAAACGATTAGTTGTTGAATTACGAGTCCAAGTGTTCGTTGTTATGTCATTAGTCCAAGTACTCACGCACAATTAAAAGTTGACAAGAGAAAGAAGTTAGAATCGAGTTTTAGAGAAAGAAGCAAGGTTTAGAAAACGAAGTGAGAAATTGTTTGTTTGTTTTTTTTTATATTTTGTTTTTAAAAGGAGGAAAAATATTTACCAAGAGAAATTTATTTTTCAAAAGAGAAGTTTGATTTTTGTTTTTTTTGCTTTTCAAATTTTTATATGTTTTTGTTTTTGTATTTTTTTTGTTTTTGAATATTCAAATTTTTAAATATTTACCAAAAGGAATATTTTGTTTTTGTTTAGAAAATGCAAAATGGAAATTTGATTTTTTTTTTTTTTGGATTTTCAAATTTTTTCATTTTTTTATATGTTTTTGAAAAGATTATATATATATATATATATTTGGATTTTTTGTTTTTTTTAAAAAAATAAAACTTAAATTTTTTTTTGGATTTTTGGATTTGATTGAAAAATTTCAAAGGAAAGGATGTAAAAGGATATTTATATTTTTTTTTTGGACTAAAAAAACTAAGTTAAGTTGAATTTACAATTTTTTTTTGGTTTTTGTATTTTTTTTAAATATGCATGAACTAATGCAACTAAATGAATGCAAAGGACTTAATTACAAATTTCTGTCCTTAGTAGCTCCTAACACAAAATTGTATAATCACACTTTGTCTTAAATCAACAAAATATTTCTTAGCCAGGTAACGGGTATGAGTTATCGGTGCACTACGAATCAACGTAGCAATGCAACCGAAGGTTTAAGTACCTTTAGAGAAACAACCACTATAATATTTACAAATCACCGTAATATTTATAAATGGTTATTGCTCCATCGTAGCCTAGACACCAAGAAATAAAATTGTTCAAAGAAGACAATTGTCAAGATATAATTAAGCACTAGATGAGCTCGCGACTCCCTTAACTCAATTGTCTAACCGTTATTATTAGTCAAATTCTACGATGAAATGCAATTTGTGGGCTAAGGAAAGGGTGATGAAATCCCCCACCTTATGTGAATTGGGGTGTTGCCCTTAGAAAAGAAAAATAAGATGAGATGAATGCAAATCGAAAATTAAACGTGTATTAACAATGCAACTATAATGATTGTTATCCCGCCTTTTGGCAAGGCTGAGATACCAAGGAATTGACTGGGAAAAGACAAGATCATACGCCCTCAGCCTTGGATGATTGTTGGACGGCTACAAATATCAACGAATTTTTCCCGAGTCTGGATTGGGCTACAATTGATAGGACACATCAAGTAAAGCAGTAGAAACCAGCGTTCCGAATTTCGGAGCAATCCGAGTTCGTATGCTCAAGCTATCGTCATTGGAAAATGGAAGAAGTATGCTTTAGTTCGAATCCTTCTACAGTTCGAATCCATAAAGCAAGTCCTTGCTTCGAATCCATTGGCCCAAAGCCTTGCCTTGAATCCACCCTCGAAATACAATAGTTCGAATCCATGGGACAACCTTTATTCGACTCCATCGAACCTCCCTTGCCTCGACTCCATCGAGCAAACCTGTGTTCGAATCCATCGAGGGAAAGCTCCTTCGAATCCATGCAATTGAATAAGCTTCGACTCCATCCCACGACCATCCTCGAATCCATTCAACTGAGAGTCCTTCGAATCCATTCAACTAAGAGTCCTTCGAATCCATTAACTGTGACCTACCTTAGTCGATACGAAAGAGAATGTTCGTCTGATCAATTCGATGGAGTATTACCTTCGAATCCATTACCTTGAATCCAAGCCATGGATTCGACCCAGTCAAACCGGAGTACAAGGCGGATCGATGCGAGAAGCACGTGCCACGTCACAGCAAGCATCGAGTCGACCAAATCGATTCGAACTAAGATCGATTCGAAGTATCCATGTTCTCCAGAAATGCAACATTGAATCGATCATATCTCGAGTTCTACAGGTCCAAATGCCATGAAATTTTCACAGAAGCTTAAACACATGACAAAGAATGTCCACACCAAATTTCAGCTCGATTGGATGATTTCTTGATCGATTCGAACCAAGGGTCGAATCGATCCCAAAGTGGGCCCGGATCTCCAGATTTCGGCCATGTGGGCCCCCTGACGTACCAGAACTGGTCTCCCCTCATTTTAGGCGAAATATCAGCCTCCTACACCTATAAATAGAGCCCCTGGTCATTCAGAAAAGAGGTCGGAGAATTCTAAGTACTGAAGAGCGCTCAGATTCTGCCAGATTTACTCCAGAACACCGCCGCTGCTTTAGATTGAGACTTAACTTAGAAATTCAGTTGTATTACATTATAAACTACTGTAACCTTCAAGTATCGAGCAATAAAATCATCAAACTTCATAGTGGACGTAGGCAAAACGCCGAACCACTCTAAATCGCTTGTCTTTGCAATTTACTTTCTGTTATTTGGAGTTTTTGTTAGATAATCCACAGTTTTAATTTTCATTCTTCACTTTTATCTCTTCAAAAACTTCCGAAGAGTGTTGTGCCCATTTTTGGTACAAACACTTTGGTGCTTTCACTGAGAAAAAACCAGCTTTTTTCTCCTGCTCCTTGGATCTACCATCGATACCGGATTGCACAAATCCAAGAGGAAGATCCAGATCTCTAATTCATCATCCTTCCATTCTATTCAGATTTGCATAAAGTCTAGGAAAAGGATTCATCATTCAAAATGGTTAGCACGAGAACCACTTCTACAGCTGCTGGACAAGAAGGTAGGGATGGATAGAATCCTGCTCAACAGCAGCCACCCAACCAAGACAACACTGCCCACTCAGATCTGTCTGGGGCAGTCACTAGACAAGAATTCCAGGTGTTGCTTCAAGAGTTGACTCAAAGTCGGCAGCAATTGGCCGAACAGTTGCGTGCTAATATTGAATTGACGAACCAACTGAACCGCCAGGGCCGTAGGAGGTCCAGAAGGGATGATGTTTCCCGCTCATCCACTGAAAGTTCTGCCTCATCTGACTATCATCATAGATCTACCCGTCCTCGATTGGACGGAAGTCATGCTCAAGCTGCTGGATATCAACCCGCCCTAACTGTCGGACAGTTGAGGGTAGGACCGTCAACCAGCTTCCAGGCTGGGCCATCAGCACGAGGTGGTCGTACTCCACAATATACTACGGACAATCATGTCACAGCTGCCACAGTAGAAACAAGGGTTGATACCCGACATCTTCCAGATTCAAGCAATCAACAGCAGGGACGTACTTCTGAACCATACGGCCCGGAAGATGCTGAGCCAAGGAGGCGAAACTTGGACCGTCGACAGCGCCCGGTCCAAACTCGCACTGTGGAACCCGACCACACCTTAGCTCAGCATGCTCAAAATGTAGCAATGCCAGACATCTCGATTATGATACGTCAGATGATCCGCGAAAGCCAAGGTCTTACCAACGACGATTGGGGGATTTCTCGAAGTCATACTCCTTTCACGGACGAGATACTATACGCTGAACCTCCTCGGCGATTCAGAATGCCAACTCTCCCTATGTACGAAGGAAATTCTGATCCCAATCAGCACATATTGAAATATGAATGGTCAATGAGCGCCGCAAGGGCCGACGATGCAGTGAAATGCCGAAGCTTCCCCATCTCACTGGGAGGAATTGCAACAATGTGGTTTACAAGATTACCTCCAAGATCTATCTCTTCATTTGACCAATTGGCTAAGAAATTTGTTGAACAATTCCGTATGCATGTCGCTAGACCCAAAGATGTTAACACCCTATCCAATGTTACCCAAGCTCGTGGGGAAACACTAAGGCGTTACTTGGAGAGATTCCATGCGGCATGTGTGGAAATTAGTAATCCCAACGACAACTCAATTTTAATGGCATTGACAAAGGGAATTGATCCCGATTCTGAATTTGGAAACTGGCTAGCCGGAAAACCACCCGCATCGTTGGACCGTTTCTACTCCAAAGCCGCTCAATTCTTACGGCAAGAGGACGCGAAACAGTCTAGGAAGCAAGACGATGCGAAACCTGGAAATGAGGGAATACAAAGCAATGTAGCAGTTAAACAGTCCGGTGACAGTTACGGAAAAGTTCAGTTAAACATACATAACAAACAAACTCAGCCAAGAGGTAGCAATGGTCAAAATAAGAAGAGAGATCTGAATCCAGGCCCACGACGTAGGGCTCCGATGTTCAAAAGTTATACACCATTAAACACATCGCTGGAAAATGTGTACCTACAAACTTGCAACACTGAACAGTATAAGAAACCCGCTCCGAAGCGGTCATCAGAGAGGCAGATTCAGACAGGAAAGTTTTGTAGGTTTCATGAGAGTTATGGCCACAATACTAATGACTGTCGCCATTTGCAGGATCTCATAGAAAAGTTGATCAGGGAGAGAAAGTTAGATCAATTCGTGCGGGCACCGCAGTCTGGTGGTGCGGGCCCATCAAACCCAAACCGTGCGCAAGACCAAGAAAGACAAGAGGAACCCGCTCATACAGGCGGGAGGCTAGTTATCAATACCATAAGTGGTGGTCCTCATCCAGCGGACAGGAGCTGGAGGGAAATGGAGTCGTATGCTAGCTCTATCAGGCATGCGAGCTTCGAATGCTGCAGTAATTGTGAGGATGGAACCTCGGCTAAGCAACAAAAGACGATGTCTGACGACATCATATTCAGAAGTAGAGATGCTGACAAAATCGAAGCCCCAACAATTGACCCACTGGTCATATCTGCCCAGGTTGGTCCTGCTTGGATGAAGAGGATCCTGGTTGACAGTGGGAGTTCTGTAAACATTCTATTCAAACGAGCTTATGATTTAATGAAGATGGAAGCAAAAGACTTGAAACCCTGCCAATCTCGAGTTCACGGCTTCAATGGGAGTGCAACAATACCCACTGGGATAGTGGAACTACCAGTAGAACTAGGGATTGGGGAACACAGAAGAGTCCGACTGCTGCAATTCGTTGTTCTTGACATCGCTTCACCGTACAATGCATTCCTGGGTCAACCAGCCCTCGCTGAATTCAGGGCAGCCATTGCCCCGTGGTGTTTGACTTTGAAATTCCCAACTGACCATGGTATAGGAATCGTTCAAGGAGATCAGGCAGCAGGAAGAGCCTGTTATGTTGCTGAGTTACGTGACGCACAGAAGAAGGAGAAAGGAAAGGGCGTAGAGGAATCTCTCTGCGTCCGTTTTACTGATAATTGACAACTAGCGCCCGGGCCCCGGCCCGGGCACCACTACCAATTCCTTAAAGATCTTGACCCTAGAGATAACGAAGATAAAGATGAAGTCAAAGAGAATCAAGCGTCTCCAGCCGAACTGACTGTGGACATCCCAGTCAGTGAGGATGACGACTCGAAAGTACTAAAAGTTGGATCTCAACTGGGAAAACAGATACAACAGGAATTGGTTGAATTTCTTCAAGCGAATCTCGATGTCTTTGCCTGGACGCACTCTGACATGTGCGGAATCTCACCGAACATTGCAAGTCACTCTTTGAATATTGATCCGCGACATGTTCCGGTCAAGCAAAAGAGGCGTGGTATGGATCCAGAGAGATCTGCCGCCCTTAAAGAAGAAATTGACAAGTTGCAATCAAATGGTTTCATCCGAGATGCTCTATACCCAGAGTGGGTGTCAAATCCGGTAATGGTTCGAAAACCGAACGGGAAATGGAGAACTTGTGTCGACTACTCCGACTTAAACAAAGCTTGTCCTAAAGATAGTTTCCCACTTCCTCGAATTGACCAACTCGTAGACTCAACTACAGGCCATGAATTGTTATCCTTTATGGATGCTTATTCCGGTTATAATCAGATACCCATGCATCTACCCGATCAAGAACATACTAGTTTCGTGACCGATCTGGGACTCTACTGTTACAGAGTCATGCCTTTTGGTTTAAAGAATGCCGGAGCAACTTACCAACGCTTGGTTAATCGAATGTTCGCTGACCAGATCGGAAAGACCATGGAAGTTTATGTGGATGACATGTTAGTTAAGTCCCGATTTTCCACAGATCACGTCAGGGATTTAGATTCAATGTTCCGCATCCTACGTGAATATGGAATGAAGCTTAACCCGTTAAAGTGCCACTTTGGCGTCGCATCCGGAAAGTTTCTAGGTTTCATCGTCAACGCTCGTGGGATAGAGGCGAACCCCGAAAAGATCTGGGCAATAAGGAATTTGCAAACTCCAAAGACCATAAAGCAAGTCCAGAGTCTCAACGGGAAGGTAGCAGCGCTAAGCAGGTTCATCTCAAAATCCACTGATAAGTGCATTCCTTTCTTTGATCTAATCCGGAAGGGAAAACGAAACTTTGAATGGACCATGGAATGTGAAGGCGCATTCCAATCGCTGGTTCAGCATCTCTCTACGCCACCGATCTTGTCAAAACCGATTGATCACGAACAATTATACCTTTATCGGGCGGTATCAGAGCATGCGATCAGTGCTGCTCTGGTCCGAGAAGAGGATCGAGTGTAGAAACCGGTCTATTATGTTAGTAAACGATTGACCGGAGCTGAAAGAAATTACCCCAGGTTGGAGAAGCTGGCTTATTGCTTGGTCATTGCCTCAAGAAAGCTTCGTCCTTATTTCCAAGCTCATCCGCTTACTGTGTATACCGATCAGCCGTTACGACAGGTCCTCACGCGGCCTGAGACGTCTGGAAGGTTACTCAAGTGGAATATCGAACTGAGTCAATTTGACATTACTTATGCTCCGCGGAGAGCCATTCAAGGGCAAGTCTTAGCTGACTTCATAGCTGAATTTACTGTTCCAGACGACTTACCCGAAACCAGCGAGTCTCCTGAATATGTCTGGAAACTTTATACAGACGGTGCATCAAACGATCGGTGTTCGGGCGCTGGTGTTGTACTAGAAACCCCCGAAGGTCGATCCATATGCTATGCTTTGAAGTTTGATTTTCACACAACCAACAATGAAGCCGAATACAAAGCTCTATTGACTGGGTTAAAGCTTGCCAGAGATCTGAGAATTATCGCTATAGAAATTTATTGTGATTCACAGTTGGTTGTGTGCCAGGTACGGGGAGAATATCAAGCAAGAGATCGAAGGTTAGCTGCTTATCTAGCCCGAGTTCAGGAAGCACTGGATCAGTTTGATTATTATGTCATTTACTATATACCACGAGATCGCAATCAAAAGGCTGATTCATTGGCAAAGTTGGCCAGCACAGGTGAAGCACAGCAAATGGGACTTGTCCCGGTCGAAACTTTGTCCTTCCCAAGCATCGATCAAATAAAAACGAATGGTGTGTTAGAAACCTCTCCCAGCAGAGAATCATGGATGTCTCCGTATCGAAATTATATTGAGAATGGGATATTGCCTGAGCACCGAAATGAGAAAAGGCAAATTCTACGAAAAGCTTCGCGGTTCATCATTCAGGACGGGATCATGTATAGAAAAGGTTATTCTGTTCCACTCCTCTGGTGTATCGCTCACGACGAAGTCAAACGAATGTTACATGACGTGCACGAAAAAGAATGTGGCGATCACACCGGTGGACAAGCGCTTGCTAAGAAAATACTCCGATATGGATATTACTGGCCGACAGTAAACCGAGATGCAGCCAATTATGCCAGAAAGTGCGACAAGTGCCAGAAACACGCTCGAATTCCAAGAGCCCCACCTACCGAGATAACTCAAATGGTCAGTCCCTGGCCGTTCGCTATGTGGGGTATCGATATCATCGGCGCTTTACCTCTGGCAAGAGGTGGTGCGAAGTATGCCATCGTCGCAGTTGACTACTTCACGAAATGGGCCGAGGCCGAAGCTCTCGCAACGATTACGTCGAAGAAAGTAATAAACTTTGTAGTCTGCAATATCATTTGTCGATTTGGACTCCCGCATACCATCATCACCGATAATGGGACCCAATTCGAGAGCTCGGAGTTCAAGAATTTCTGCCAACGATTTCATATTCATAAAAAGTTCTCTGCAGTCGCACATCCACAAGCAAACGGTCAGGTCGAAGCTGTTAACAAAGTTATCAAATCCATCTTAAAGAAACGACTGGAAAAGGCTGGGGGCAAATGGGTCGATGAACTTCCTATGGCATTATGGGCTTATCGAACAACTCACAAGACCGCAACTGGACACACCCCATTTTCCTTATCCTATGGCTCGGAGGCCGTTATTCCAGTTGAGACAGAAGTATTTTCTCACCGCGTAACTTATTACGATCCAAAAACAAATGCTATATTACTCGCTGAATCTTTGGATCTGTTGGAGGAGAAACGGGAAGAAGCTGATTTAAGAGCGGCCGCATACCGAAGTCGGGTCGCCCGGTTATATAACACCAAAGTTCTCCCCCGAACCTTTGAACTCGGTGATCTTGTCCTCAAGAGAATCTACCCGGTTCCTTCACACATGAAACCAAATTGGGAAGGACCGTACGTGATCACACAAAGACTTGGGGATGGCACATTCAAACTATCAACCATGGACGGTCTAGTTTTACCAAGAGCCTGGAACAGCGAGAGTCTCCGTCGCTACTACATATGACAGGCTTTATTTATTTCATTATGTTTTTTATTCAGCAATTTACTTTTGCATTTCGAAATTAGAATTTTTAATAAGGCAACTGATTTTCCATATTTTCTTATTTCAGCAATAAAATGCCATCTCTTCGAGCCAGAGCTGTGATTCATTAAATACAATGTACAACATCACGATGCACGAAGAGCTAAGTTCCATCACACAGTGGAATTTATTCAAGTAGGGAGTGGCTGTGAAGCAATCAACCACTCACTAAATGAAACCCGAGCTCGGGGGCAAGCCATCACATCAGGCCAAGAAATGGGTTGATACACGACAACCCTTCACTTAACTCCGTACTCCCAGAGTGCGAGGCGGAGTATAAACATTCACTAAACTCCATACTCCCAGAGTGCGAGGCGGAGTATAAACATTTTCTTAACTCCGTACTCCCAGAGTGCGAGGTGGAGTATAAACATTTAACTTAACTCCGTACTCCCAGAGCGCGAGGCGGAGTATAAACATTCTCCTAACTCCGTACTCCCAGAGCGCGAGGCGGAGTATAAACATTTTCCTAAATCCCAGAGTACTCCGAGAGCGCGAGCTGGGTACAAACTTTTACTTAACTCCGTACTCCCAGAGTGCGAGGCGGAGTATAAACGTTTTCCTAAAACCCCAGAGTACTCCGAGAGTGCGAGCTGGGTATAAATAACGACAAACTCCAGACTCCGAGAGCACGAGCTGGAGTATAAACATTACTCAACTCCGTACTCCCAGAGTGCGAGGCGGAGTATAAACATACGTCAACTCCACACTTACTCCTAATACTGGGGGCAGAACCATCACATAACAAGTTGAAGACAAAAGGGAATACATTCTCATTTCCACTATCAACAAAAAGAATCTGATTACAAAATGGTTCAAAAAATTGCTACAAGTGGGAGCCGAATCCACATCTATACACGGCTATAGAAAAATCAACAAAACGCTACCCTACGCAACAGAGATTTAAAGAAAGAGTTCAATCTTTCTTCTTCCTTATCTTCTTCTTCGGGGTAGCTCCACCAGATCCGCTGCCTAATTTTCTCCTCGATCGCTTACTCTTTTCAGGCTTGCCCTCCGGCAGCGATATAATGTCAACGTCTTCCTCAGAACTGGAGGCGACGGAAATTCTTCTAGGAGGTCGAACTGGAGGCATAGGAGTAGTAGCAGGAGGAGGGACAGGAGCAGTTTCAATCACTACAGTACCGCCCGGTGAAATCACCATTAACGGGGCAGGCCCGGGCGGATTCATACCAACATTCCCTGCTGCCATCTCGGCATCAATCTCAGCAATAATGTCATCCTCACGAGATACTTGGGCCGCATCGGATGTGCCAATAGCTGGCATAGATGAACTAACGGCAGGAGCAGCCCCACTCACAGCATCGGACGGGTTGACAGAGGGATCGATGGGTTCATTGAGAAGCTCCTCAATCATTTGAGCGCTGAAAGAAAACATATTTGCATCTCCCTCCTCGCCAATCAAGGTAGAAATCGTGATGGCTTCAGAAAAAACAACCCCTTGTGTTTGATGTGGAACTGATAGAGCAAGAGGCGCAGAAACAATAACTTCAGTCACTGAAATGCGACAAAACGAAGATTGTTAGCCAAGTGTGTTGCTTAAGGTTCTTCACAACTAAACTACGAGAAGCGTTCAAATACCTTCCTTGGTCTGGACCGAAACGTGGGCAGAATCCTCGGCGGAAGATAATAATGGTTGGTCAGGATTATATGCAGGAACAGACTGGGGATCTACCGCACCAGTGGTTTTGGGCAATGTTGGAATTACAGCTCCAACACTTGTCTCGTGATGCGCGATCCCCGAGCCTTCGCCTGTCTCTAGAGATTGAACGCCAAGCTTTTCTTTCGCCATAGAGATCACCGCCTCATGAAGGGTCTTCCTCTCATCCTCGGTGAGCAAACGCATCTCCAGCTCAAAGTCGTCAAGTGTTTCATCTGGATGCGCTGCTCTTTTCTCATTCACTAGCCGGGTCCAGGCATTGTACAAGATCATGGAGTCATCTCCCAGCCACGCTAAATTTCTGTGTTCCAGCACATTAGCGTTGTACGTGACTAAGAGATCATCAAACTCAGCATCTAGCCTAGACCTCTCCTCCAAGATCTTTTCTTGAATTTCTGCTTCCGCAGACTTAGCCTTGACCGCCGCCGCAGCAAGTTCAGCCCTGAGAGATACTGCTTGGTCGCAAGCCTCTTGAGCAGTGGCGTTTGCATCGTCCTTCTCCTTCACCATTTCAGTGAATTTGGCCTTGAGCTCATTCAGCTCTTTAACGGCTAAGTCTCGCTCAGCTGCAATGGTGGTGTTGCGGTGGCCCATCTCTTCTACCGTGGCGCAGTGTTCCTGTTGCATCCTCGCCGGTTTGGCCACGACATCTTCATGTTTCTGAAGTGTTTCAAGCTCTAACTTCCGGGACTTCTCCACTTCAGATTGAAGAACCTGAATGATGTGTTTCTGTTTGACAATGTCAGCATCACGTTCAGCAATTATCTTCGCCCGGTCAAAAGCTACTCTAGAAGCCTTCACGGCTGCCTTGTACCACTCCTTATACTGAGCGTAGAAGTCGTGGATATAACTATGAGCAGTGGTCTCAGCGTCCGGAGGAATTCTTTTAAAGTTAGGAGGGAAGACATAGCCATCCATGCAAATTTCAGGGTAGTCATTTTTCATTTGGGCGAGTTTAGCAGCTCCCTCGCTTGTCAACTCAGCCGGAGCTTGTTCAATTATAGCGGCTGCTGTCGGTTCCATTCTTGGCCGCTGAGCATCAGGCCGAGAAGATTGAGAAGGCAGCTGCTGCTGATGAGATGGCCCTGGGAGGTCAACTGGGCCCCTGGGAGGCGGAGGAGAGCGAGATCGGGGTCGGTACTGGTATCCCCGGTCTCTGTCAGAATAATCATAGCCAGAACGGCCACGCGAGTAATCTCTGTCTCTATCATAACGTTCTTGACTTGAATAGCTTCGCCCATGATCCCTATCTGTTTCTCTCCTGCGGGAATCGTAAAATGGAGAAGATTGGCGCACATTCCGGAGCCTATCCAGAGTAGAGCCACGTCCTGACATCTCACCTGCGATAAGAAAGAATTACGGATTAGGATCCCATAAAGCAATGTTTACTATGCAAAAGTCATGAAGTGCTGTGGAAGTGTGTGTAAATGTGTAAATCCCCAAACCGACCGGAAGTGTTGACCGCACTTAAAGGAAAGGGCTTGTTCATGTTTAGGACATCTTGAAATTCCTCCAACCCAGGATTATGAGAAATCGATATATAATCTAGGATGGGAATATCATCAAGCCCTTTGAAAATGTCTCTCGAATGAGAAGGGGCGGCCTCAGAAATCATAACTCCGGAAATGTGAGGAGACACATCCACAGATTTCCACCCTTTAGACTTAAGTTTTTTGGAAACGGCAGCCTTGCCTGTCCGTCTTCCTCCCGACTCCTCCAAGTTTCCCGAGAGGTCAGCCATTGGCTCTGAATCCGTATGGGTTCTTTCTTCGTCACTCGCCTCGATTATTCTGATTCCGAGTGACTTCTTCGCCTTTCTCTTCTTGGTTTTCTTCTTATCTTCCTTCCTGGAGGCGGGTTTTGCCAATCCCTCGACGACTATACTTTGATTAATGTCGATCAAACCAAGAATTCTTAAGTTATAATCGTTCAGCACCGAGTCAATATGTCTCAACTCGCTTGGAACTTCTTGAAGACTTCGGACGATACCTTTGAAACGCCCTCCGTCGGGTCTAGAGATAATGGCTGTAAAGGAAATGAAATGTCAATTTTAACACCAAAGAGCTATTGGTCAAGAGAACAGGTTAAGGCGCTTACGTCTAGACAACCATCGCCTAGCGAAACCCGGAGGGCACCGAACATAGAACCACTCGTTCTTGAAATAACTCAGTCGGGTCCAAGCTCCAACTACAACTTGGCAATTCCTAACTGCCTCCAAAAATGTAAAAGACGGGCTATCACCCCTACTCTTGAAGTTAAATATGTGTCTGATCTCGGAGGGCCTCGGCGGGCGAAAGAGACAGTCCATAAATATGACAAAGGCACTGTTTAGCAATGCGTGCCCGTTGGGATGAAGTTGCGAGGGAGCAATTCCTAGGTAGGATAACATCCCTCTGATATATTGGTTGAAAGGAGGGAGAGTTCCGGCCGCGCAAGCATGGCGATAGAATGCTGTATATCCTTCAGGCGGATTGTGCGGTCTATCGGTGGCACTGGGCAATAATACGTCACCTAGAGATATGTTATGCTTCAAGCATATTCGGCCCAACAAGGATTCGGAGATGTTAGACTGAACCAAATCAACAGGATCCTCAATAAATATAGCCTCTGGCAATTCATCTAGAGCTGGATCGATTACATCGGCAGGAATATCGGGAATCTCAAGCACCGGAGGAGTTGAGCTCTGTACCTCTTGTGGTTGGGAGCTCGAAGATTCCATAATTAACTAACTCATCAGAAAGCAACGTTAAGTTCGTAAACAGCCCGTGCATGCCCCAGTGTAGTGTGTATGAAAGTGCCGTGCAGTGCAAGTGCTGTGCATTATTTAAGCAAATTTAACAGAATGAAGCAAGATGTTCGTACAACATAACTTGGGAATTTGAGAATGAAAATGACCGTCATCGCTGACCGTCACTTCCACACCATCCAAACGCTACGAACCAACTTCAAGTATAAATCAGTTGTATTATTGGTTGAGTCATAGTTCCATCGACGAGCTTCAAAGAAAATTCAAGTTCAAGTCTTTAAGTCAAGTTCGATTATGCAAGGCCGAAGCTCGTCGGAATCAAGTGTGATAAAGTTCATTAAGATCGTCAAAGTTCAACTTGAAATTAGTCATGGTTCAGATGTTGGAACGAGTCTGAAAAATCGGATTCTCTAAACTGGAGGCGTTCGAATCCATCGAGTCGAATCGATGTGCTTCGAATCCAAATGGTTCGACTCGATATACTTCGGGATGGAGAAACGCCTCGAATCCCTGGGCGCTAAATGACTTCGTATCGATCGACCTTCAATACCTTCGAATCAATCAAGGTATCGTTACTTCGGATCGATCGACACGGGGCCTTTTTTCCTTTGCAGACATCGATTCGAAGCTCTGCAGTCAAAGTCGATTCGAATAAAATTGGTTCAGGAAAGGTACTAAGTGATGAAAGATAACATCCCTCAAGATCTCTACTTCTCCAAGGAAATTTCAACGCTTTTTTACACCTCGAATCTTCGATTCGAACCGTTTTTTCAGATCTCACAACCCTTCAATATTTTCAAAAGAAACAATTGAAGACGAAGACTTCCGATTTTGTAATTCTCGACTAGCATCGATCCATCAATTACCTGGTTAAATGTGATTACGAATGAAGGTTTGCAAAATTCAATCGATTCGGGGAAGACACGCTTTTTTCTCGGCTCTAAGAAAATCGATTTGAAGAAGAAGGCAAGGAAACAGTAAAAGTAAAAAGTTAAAAATGAACAGGACCCCGGTATATATAGGGGAAACGAGACGATTCGTCTCCCGGTCAAGCGCAACCGGAAATGACGGGTCCAGCTCACCGATTCGAACGAATATCTTCGAATCGATCACTGCAAGGCATCCATCGATTCGAAGCTGACCAGATGACTTCGTCGATTCGAATCCCAGACATACGTAGGTTACAAATCATCTTCGAATCCATTCCTCCGAATCCATCCATGCAGTACTGATGCGAAGCTTCATCGATTCGAAGCACAGCGTCAGAAGAGTCAAGGGAACATACGACTCCATCGATTCGAACGACCACTTTCGAATCCATCAATTCCGAACCCATCCAAACTTCGAAACCACCCGGACAGCCATGGGACGAAACCTAATCGATTCGAAGCTCCCTCGACTCGAAGCAGCTAACAAAAGATGATTCGAAATCACTGTGTCCCATCGATTCAAAGAGCCAACTTCAAAACCACCGACTCGTAGCATGTCGAAGGATATCGACTTAAGTGATCTTCTCGAATCCATCGAAAACAATCATATAAACACATCGCTTCGAATGTGAAATTATTACTTGTCTACCTTGTACAACGATTCAGGAGAGGATCGATACCAAGGGATAATCATAGACAATTATCAAAACGGCATTTCAACTCGAATCTCAAATAGGTTCAGGAGAGGACCGATGCAGAATTCGATAGCAAACCAAACTGGCAACGACTTGCCACCATGCAATGTTAACCAGGGTCAAAACGATATATATATATATATATGCACATATGCCTGACTAATGTTTGATCTTTTATCATTCACAGAGATCAAATGTCCATTCTGTCATAAGCTCGACAACAAATAGCCGATCATGATCATACAACGATTGGTTACAACAGCAAAGAAGGAAACTTTCGGCAGAGCATGTTCTGATTGTCCAATAACAGACTGTAGCTTTTCAAAGCACGTCATGTTTACACAAGACGTACTTTGGGGGGCAAATGTTATCCCGCCTTTTAGCAAGGCTGAGATACCAAGGAATTGACTGGGAAAAGACAAGATCATACGCCCTCAGCCTTGGATGATTGTTGGACGGCTACAAATATCAACGAATTTTTCCCGAGTCCGGATTGGGCTACAATTGATAGGACACGTCAAGTAAAGCAGTAGAAACCAGCGTTCCGAATTTCGGAGCAATCCGAGTTCGTATGCTCAAGCTATCGTCATTGGAAAATGGAAGAAGTATGCTTTAGTTCGAATCCTTCTACAGTTCGAATCCATAAAGCAAGTCCTTGCTTCGAATCCATTGGCCCAAAGCCTTGCCTTGAATCCACCCTCGAAATACGATAGTTCGAATCCATGGGACAACCTTTATTTGACTCCATCGAACCTCCCTTGACTCGACTCCATCGAGAAAACCTGTGTTCGAATCCATCGAGGGAAAGCTCCTTCGAATCCATGCAATTGAATAAGCTTCGACTCCATCCCACGACCATCCTCGAATCCATTCAACTGAGAGTCCTTCGAATCCATTCAACTAAGAGTCCTTCGAATCCATTAACTGAGACCTACCTTAGTCGATACGAAAGAGAATGTTCGTCTGATCGATTCGATGGAGTATTACCTTCGAATCCATTACCTTGAATCCAAGCCATGGATTCGACCCAGTCAAACCGGAGTACAAGGCGGATCGATGCGAGAAGCACGCGCCACGTCACAGCAAGCATCGAGTCGACCAAATCGATTCGAACTAAGATCGATTCGAAGTATCCATGTTCTCCAGAAATGCAACATTGAATCGATCATATCTCGAGTTCTACAAGTCCAAATGCCATGAAATTTTCACAGAAGCTTAAACACATGACAAAGAATGTCCACACCAAATTTCAGCTCGATTGGATGATTTCTTGATCGATTTGAACCAAGGGTCGAATCGATCCCAAAGTGGGCCTAGATCTCCAGATTTCGGCCATGTAGGCCCCCTGACGTACCAGAACTGGTATCCCCTCATTTTAGGCGAAATATCAGCCTCCTACACCTATAAATAGAGCCCCTGGTCATTCAGAAAAGAGGTCGGAGAATTCTAAGTACTGAAGAGCGCCCAGATTCTGCCAGATTTACTCCAGAACACCGCCGCTGCTTTAGATTGAGACTTAACTTAGAAATTCAGTTGTATTACATTATAAACTACTGTAACCTTCAAGTATCGAGCAATAAAATCATCAAACTTCATAGTGGACGTAGGCAAAACGCCGAACCACTCTAAATCGCTTGTCTTTGCAATTTACTTTCTGTTATTTGGAGTTTTTGTTAGATAATCCACAGTTTTAATTTTCATTCTTCACTTTTATCTCTTCAAAAACTTCCGAAGAGTGTTGTGCCCATTTTTGGTACAAACAATGATATTTGTTTTTGTTACTGAATTTTTTGGATTTTTGAAAATTTATATATATACACACACACACACACATACATACATACACACATACATATATATATATATATATATATGCAAATGCAAGCAACCAACAATGCACTTAAATAAAACTGGAGATGAAAGCACGATACCAAAGCGTGCAGATTATTAGCAATTTATTTTTTTAGCGGCATTTTTTTAGCAAGCAAAGCAGTTTTTCTTTTGGTAAGCTAAGCGAAGCAAACAACTCGTCCTATCTGCTTTGGAAATCCAATTCTAGTTGCGATTTAGGGATTTCATGATTTGGAGTGAAGAGGATGCAGAGTTCGATTGGATTGGAGGCGATTTGTTTGGTGGAGGGTGTCGGCTGAGGAATGAATGTAGCGTGGTTGGTTTACAGTGGTTGATTGGGTTTCAAAATGAAGGCGATGGAATCGATGTATGTGGCAGCGGGTTTGTTTTGTAGAGGTGAGGTGGAGGGAACGACCAGAGTGATAAGGGAGGAGCAGGTGTAAGGGTGAAATGGGATCGAACTGTTGATGGTTTTGGCAATTAGGCAGAGGAGGTCAGGTAAGTGAGTGATGTCAATGATGAAATGCTAATGGTTGTTGAAGTTTGTGACTGTGTTGTTGAAGATGTAAGGTAGCAGCAGTTGCAAACATGGTTTGCTGGTGGGTTTGGCTGTGTACAGGGGAGGGGCAGCAATGTTGTAATAAAGCAAAGGTTAGGCAGTGTTGCAGCAGTTATGTAATGACAGGAAAGTATGGGGTCTGGTGGATGGTGCAGCAGTTCGTTTATGGATGGTCAGGTGGTTTACTGTGAGGTAGGGGAGTAATGAAGTGGAAAGGCAGGGATGTATAGTAACTGTTATCAGTGATGAAAGTTGAAGTAGGTGATGAACACTATGGTATTGTGTTGATCGTAAGACAGTGGGGGATGGAAGGATATCAGGGCAAGGCAGTAATGAGGTTATGTGTTACGAGGCAGTGGGTTATGCACTATGTAGGGGTATGTGCATTGAAGTGTAGATGAAGTGGTTTTGATATGGCAGAGGAGTTGTGAGGTGATATAGGGGGTTGCAGTGTTGCGATTGTGGCTGAGGGAAGTTTGTGATGTGTATGTATGTTTTATGTACAGTGGGTGTATGGATGTTATTATAGTATGTAGCTGTGGAAGGTAGGAGTTTGTATCTACAACAGTGAGCAGTGGTGGCAGGAAGAGGTCGTAAAAAGTGTGGGTGTGGCAAGATGTAGTGGCTGTAAGAAGATGTGAAGAGGCAAGTTTGTATGCGTGTTGCAGATGAGATGGTAGTTGAGTGGGTGGAAATGTTTGAGATGTAGTGCACTGATATGAGGTGGTCAGTAATGTAGAGTGGTTTTTGTTATGTATGTTGGTCAGTGATGGAGGAGTTTGATGGAAGGTGACCGGTGATGGCAGTGGCAAGGCTTTGGGTAGTGGCAGTTTTGAATGTGAAGTGAGTCAAAGGAGGATGTATGTATGTGTTATGCACTGGTTTGAATGGTGGAGAAGCAGTGGACGATAGCAGGTTGGTGAATGTTGTCTGGTCTAGTGAACTGTTTGATGGAAGGTGACCGGTGATGGCAGTGGCAAGGCTTTGGGTAGTGGTAGTTTTGAATGTGAAGTGAGTCAAAGGAGGATGTATGTATGTGTTATGCACTGGTTTGAATGGTGGAGAAGCAGTGGACGATAGCAGGTTGGTGAATGTTGTCTGGTCTAGTGAACTGTTGCAGTGGACGATAGCAGGACGATAACATTTATTATTAACTGTAATACCCTGGCCATAGATTTCGATTTTGAGTTGACTACAGTTGACCCTGATACCAACATCATACAACTATGGACACGAATTCTCTATTGAATAGAGTTTCTCTTCCAATGCTTCAACTCAGACTCAACAATAGTTGTTCTATGGACAGCATGCTTATATCCTCTAGTGAGGGGTTCCACTTCTACCCACTTAGTGAAGTAGTCAATGGTGACGATGGCATACTTATATCCTCCCTTTGCATTAAGAAGCTTTTGAATAAAATCGATACCCATGCATCGAACGACTATGAGGATGTCATAGTGGTTATAAGTTAGAGGAGGCTTTTGGAATCTTTGCGAATTACTATCATCGATCACATCTTTTGACATAGTCCATGGAGACCTTGATTATCATAGGCTAGTAATATCCTTTCTAGGTAGCTTTCTAAGCCAAACTTTGCTTCCTAACATGATCCCCGTAGAAGCTGGAACACCCTAAAAATTAAAGAGAAAATTTAATAAAAGAATTAAATTTAAAATATAATAAGGGCAAAAATAGAAGTTTTGGAAACCTATGAATCTAGCTACGAAACTTGCACAATTGCGTTCGTAGCAATTTTCTAGATGATTTTCATATATAACACTTTGAAATCCGAGCTAATACGGAGAAGTTATAAACGTTTGAAAATTCGTAGATGAAAATAATTAAATATATAAATTTAGAAAGAAATTAATTAACAAATAAATAAAAAGAGTGGTCGACACCCTAAGGGGTCGTCGGTTAACATGTAGTGGTCGACCGGTCACTACCTAGCTATCGACCGGTTGAAACTTCGGATCGAGAATTTTGAGCGGCCAATGGCCCGAATTTAATGAATTATTTTTACTTGGGTGTGAAGTAAAGGATTGGCGTATAGGATGTGGGTTAGTTATAATCTAAAACCCCTATAAATACAAAGCTAACAGAAACAATAATTCACAAAAAATAGTTTGCTCTACTAAAACTCTACCAAATTCTTTCCTCTCCAAACCTAAATTCTTCAAAAGTAAAATGAAAATAAAAGTAGAGAGATTAAGGAGGACAAATCATGCATACAACTAACGAACGGGGGATGAGGGATTCCAGTCGGGATTCAAAGCTTGGATCTAAGGTGAGTGGGTATATTTTTAATAAGATGATTTATATGTAGTTAATTTTAATATATCGTATCTGATTTAGGTCGTTAGAAACTAAGTTGGAGAATTATATTGTGTATATCTAAAATTGGATTATAAATTAAGTTGGTATAAACTTGTTAAAATAGGAATTGACCTAGATTAATCCTCTTTCTAATTAAATAGAAATTTCTATAATCTATTAATATAACATGATAATACTGATGTTAAACCCTAGAATCAAATTGATCGGGAGTTTGGACAAATACCACTTTGATTTCACTAAGAAATTTGTTAAACCCGAAAACTGTAAGTTTACTATTGAAATTTAAGATCGAACAACACAAACTAATCTAAAATTCTCACCGCGACCGGTTGACTGCACTCTTTGGAGCGGTCGACCGGTATAGGTGCAGGTGGTCGACCAGTAGGCATTCCAAAAGCATAATATGAACCTCGGCCTAAGGCACAGGTTATAAATAAATTAGTTAATAGTGTGTGTATGTGTGTGTTATATATAGGGATGTTAGAAGTAGGGAAGCTGGTTCACTACAAGGTGACACCAGGACATTGCAGGCCTAGATAAATGCTCCTTATCCAATAGGGCTTGATATTTGACTGGGGGCGATTCTATCATAATGGCACTCACAGGAGGTTCTACAGTGGACGTACAGCACTGACTAATGCCTAATGAAGTGTGTGGGCCTAACATAATGGGTGTTCCTTGGTATCCACGGATACTAATGCGACATGATGCTATGTTGTTATTAGATCCCAATGCATACAATAAGAGGCATTATGTTACCATTGAGAGGTGGACACGGATGCAAACGATAAGAGATTTCAACGAGTCGACATTACATGCATCCCCTTAATGCATAAGGGGTCATGTAGTCGTAGTTATTAGAGACTTAGTCCCGTGGTAGAAATTGTAGGGAAACCTATATGGAATAATTACGCTAGTCATAATGTGAGAGATGTAGTCCCATGAAGAAAATTTTAGGATTATCCTATATGGAAAAGTTTCAGTAGCCATTAGCCGGTCATTAGTTGTCTATAGGTTTGATCATTTATTCGATCCTAAGTATGAGCATGCACAAGTAGTTGGAGTAGGTGTGTACTGAGTTTAACCCCTTAAACAAAGTAAACAAGTAATTCACAAACACTCTTAGGACACTTTAAGTCACATATAGTATTATTAAAGTCAACTATATGTGATCACCATATATTAATAGCGTACCCATTCACTAGACTTTTGTCTGATCTACCATTTTTCCTTTCTTTTTTCCCTCCACAGAAGGATAGGGCAGCCGATAATAGGCCCGTGATTAGTACGTGGACATGTGAGCTCATCATTGGAGTTGCTTTTCATTTTATTTTACTCTCTATATAACTAATTATCTTATCCAGTACTTAGTATTTATCAGACTATGTATCTTATTTTTGCGTACTCTGGATTTGACCGCGTACCTTTTTCTGACACTATGTTTTGAGATATTTTTTGAGATGGTTATTTTTTTATTATATTTTATTGCCTTTCGCTGTGATTTCTGAAAGTGTAGTATATCTTAGATCATATATGTATATCTTTAGTCTCTATAATGTTTTAAAACCGTGGCAGCTCATTCTTCTCAACGCTTATGCGAGTCCGAAAGTCATCCTAGGCTTTTTGTCGATGTGTCAGGAAGTGTGGGTTGTCACAGTTGGTATCAAACCCTAGATTTGGAATTCCTTAGGGATTAGGGGCGACTGAGAGAGTGTACTTGAAAAAGTTTTCCGAAAAGAAAAGGTTTTCCAAATGTTTTTCAAGAGGTTTTCGAAAAAGGTTTCGAAAATGAGTTTCCAAAGTGTGTATGTGTGTATATATCTATAAATAAAAGCTTTTCAAAAGATTTGATATAAATATAACACAAATAACTCTTTCTCTATTCTTGCAATGCTATTTGTGAAAAATTTCTAATAAATTCCTAAATCACAAATAAAAGATGAGCGATTCAGACTCAGGCAACACGACTGAGATTTTGGGCATGAACGTCCCGATTTGGTTCCGTTGGTATCTTCAACCAAGGGGACAAGCTGAGTGTTGACGTAAAAAATGGGCATCAACACCCAATAGAATCTAGTAGAGATTAAATGAAGAATGAAATTAAACAAGAAAAAAAATCATAAAGGAATACACATATTTTTATAGTGGTTCGGCAATCTTAGCCTACGTCCACTTCATATTTTTATTGCTCTTCCACTTGATTATGATTACAAGAATATTTGGATCAGCCGGGATCCATTAGTACAAAAGTGAAGAATAAAAATGGCAGAGAAAGTAGGATCCCTTTTTCGATGCAATGCTTGCTGTATTTATAGCGGAAGACGTGCACGGAACGGATTGAAATTTTGGCAGAAGGTTCGGGAGACCAAGACGAGGCTACCTAAAAATTTGTAGGCCCACCGGGGCCCACAATAGGGATCGGTACCGATCCCTATTAATGCATCCAAATGGGTTGAGATCCCTATGAGGGATGTTCCATGATCTTAGCTACTTGCTCCCCAAATTTCGTGTAATTCCGACGTACGGTTTGTGAGATATCGTATTTTCCATGAAGTAGTGTTGCTTGAAATCTGATTTCTGCCGATCCCTCCAATGATGCGCATGTAAATGTGCATATATTTACATCCATATTTAATCTATTTTTATTTAAATAAATGTCGTAATCAGGTATTTTTACATGTTAAAACCAAATTTCAAAAATGCTTTCAAGTCATCATTCATACATCAATTTGGGGGCAAAATAGTAATTTTGTGCATGAATTAATTTTGAGAATATTTATTTGCACATTTTCTTTTTTATTATAGGAATTTTGAAGGGAATTATGAATAAGTTATCATGAAATATGCATGCATAAAGGAATGAAAATGGAAATAATTCAATTCATGCATCATGGAGGACCCCACCTACCAACTTACCTTAATCTACAATTAGGAGCTAATATACAAGTTAGTGGAGGTTAAAGCTTCATGCATACTTGATGATGAACTAATTAAAGATAAATGATGGCTTGGTGGTCACACTTCCTAAGGGGTATTTTTGGAAGCACCCTAAAATATGGATTAGGGTTTTGTGCATGTATAAATAGCCCTTTTATGTTCATGTAATGGATCTTCTTCTCCCTTAATTACTTAGGAAATTGGAATGCAAGTTGTAGCCTTAAAGTTAAATGAAATAAAAATGGCTTCCTAAACCTCTTGTTCTTTTACTTCTTTCTTGTTCTTATTTTATTTTCTTGTTCATTTTTATTTACATGCTCTTTCATTTCATGTTAGTATCTTAGTTTTACTTTTATGCAAATAGTTTAGGTTCTCTTTTATTCTAATTAGCTCTTACCTTCTTTACTTTTGTTTTAATGTTGAAATTTACATGTGTTGATTTGATAACACAAATGAGTAGCTAAAGCTCTTCAATTTAGGGGAATGAAGCTCTCTAATTTTATATAAATTCAACATTCTTGTGATTTATGGTCTCTTTTATGCTTCATGAGAAGTAAATGTTGATGTAAGTTTATAAAAATGAATTTGATAGCCTATGTTGTATTTTCAAATCGGTTATTCTTATTCAAACATAAACATAATTTACATCATCATTTTACTAATTGATTTTTGATTATGAATTTAAGGTAGAAACAAATTTGATGATCTATGTTACTAAATACAATAGCAAATAGATTATACTTAAAATAACTTTTGCTTTGACTTCATTTTCATGAGAATTGATAAGTGGCTTTGGTTGTCGTATTATAGTTTGATGGCTTAAGTTATGTTAATCAATAACATAAATAAACCATAATTATGATAAATACATTACTAATTCCACTTAATATCAAAAATAGAGATCATAAATTATTTTTGAGTTGATTTACAAAAATATGAGAGTGGATTTGCCTCTAAATTGTTTTCTAATCTCATATTTTTATTCTCTTGTTCTAGCTAGTTTTTACAATTTTTAGCTTAAAAACAATCACAAGTTCAAATCTTAGTTTAAATTGATTGGATAGGAATTCTAAAATGTAAACAATTCCCTGCGGATCGACCCGTACTCGCCAGGTACTAAAATTGCACGCCGTGCGCTTGCGGTTATTTTTAATTGAAATTTTTTCGGCTAATTTTCTAGTCCGATAAAGATTTAGCCGTTAAACAAGTTTTGGCGCCGTTGCCAGGGAGTTGATTTGATTTTAATTTCCTATTTTTCGAATTATTTTGTTTGATTTTATTGTGTGTTTGTTTTGTGTGTTAATTTGCATTTAATTTTTTTTTTGTGCTTGGGTGATTTTTGTTTGCATTTTGATTGTGTGTTTGTTGCTTTTCATCCTGCATTTGCATTTCTAACTAATATATATATAAACATTGCAAAACAAAATAAAAAAAATTATTATCTTTACATTCTACATTTTACATTGCATACTTGATTTCAATACAAAACTGTGCATTCATTTTACATTGTCTTCATTCACTGTTGCTGTCAAAACTGTGCACTGTTGTGCATGTCACAGTCTGTCTCTGCTCAACCCCCTTCACCTCTGCATATAACATTTACCTGAGCCATCTAACATCGACCATAACCACTGTGCACTAATATAACTTCTTGCACTTCCAACTTGCATCCCTACCCAACAATCCACCCGGCATCTCCACTGAATAACCATATCCTTCATTCTCCACTGTCAATCCTTACTGTGCATATACAAATTTCAAAAACTTGCCATAACAACCTCCCTGACGACTTTTCTACCCTCAACCACCATCCAATCACTTTCCCTATTAATGCACATCCATGTTCATATCCACTGATTCCCCACTTACTCATATACTACTTCACCCACTTACTCATCCATTTCCTCTAGAAATTCCACCACCACAGCCATTATCACAATGAGCATCATTCCATCACATACACTACATCACCCAACCCACAGTAGACAAGTTCAAGAACATCACTTCTTCAAATACATCACCTCCCTAAACCACCATCCCCTCCAAACTGCTCATCCAGCCTTTGCCTCAACATCACCATTACTACTGCATTCACAATAGTCAATCCCCACTTCACCAACCTTCAACTATCTCTACACAACTGTTTCACTACACTCACCCCAATTACCACCAAATACTCAATAACCACCACTACATCACCATACATCTGCTTACATATCCCTCTCACTGCCTTACCGACTTCTACCTACAGCAACAGTTCACTAGACCAGACAACATTCACCAACCTGCTATCGTTTGCATCCGTGTCCACTCGTCGAAATCTCTTATCGTTTGCATCCGTGTCCACCTCTCAATGGTAACATAATGCCTCTTATTGTATGCGTTGGGATCTAATAACAACATAGCATCATGTCGCATTAGTATCCGTGGATACCAAGGAACACCCGTTATGTTAGGCCCACACACTTCATTAGGCATTAGTCAGTGCTGCACGTCCACTGTAGAACCTCCTGTGAGTGCCATTATGATAGAATCGCCCCCAGTCAAATATCAAGCCCTATTGGATAAGGAGCATTTACCTAGGCCTACAATGTCCTGGTGTCACCTTATAGTGAACCAGCTTCCCTACTTCTAACATCCCTATATATAACACACACATACACACACTATTAACTAATTTATTTATAACCTGGGCCTTAGGCCGAGGTTCATATTATGCTTTTGGAATGCCTACTGGTCGACCACCTGCACCTATACCGGTCGACCGCTCCAAAGAGTGCAGTCACCGGTCGCGGTGAGAATTTTAGATTAGTTTGTGTTGTTCGATCTTAAATTTCAATAGTAAACTTACAGTTTTCGGGTTTAACAAATTTCTTAGTGAAATCAAAGTGGTATTTGTCCAAACTCCCGATCAATTTGATTCTAGGGTTTAACATCAGTATTATCATGTTATATTAATAGATTATAGAAATTTCTATTTAATTAGAAAGAGGATTAATCTAGGTCAATTCCTATTTTAACAAGTTTATACCAACTTAATTTATAATCCAATTTTAGATTTACACAATATAATTCTCCAACTTAGTTTCTAACGACCTAAATCAGATACGATATATTAAAATTAACTACATATAAATCATCTTATTAAAAATATACCCACTCACCTTAGATCCAAGCTTTGAATCCCGACTGGAATCCCTCATCCCCCGTTCGTTAGTTGTATGCATGATTTGTCCTCCTTAATCTCTCTACTTTTATTTTCATTTTACTTTTAAAGAATTTAGGTTTGGAGAGGAAAGAATTTGGTAGAGTTTTAGTAGAGCAAACTATTTTTTGTGAATTATTGTTTCTGTTAGCTTTGTATTTATAGGGGTTTTAGATTATTCCTAACCCACATCCTATACGCCAATCCTTTACTTCACACCCAAGTAAAAATAATTCATTAAATTCGGGCCGTTGGCCGCTCAAAATTCTCGATCCGAAGTTTCAACCGGTCGATAGCTAGGTAGTGACCGGTCGACCACTACATGTTGACCGACAACCCCTTAGGGTGTCGACCACTCTTTTTATTTATTTGTTAATTAATTTCTTTCTAAATTTATATATTTAATTATTTTCATCAACGAATTTTCAAACGTTTATAACTTCTCCGTATTAGCTCGGATTTCAAAGTGTTATATATGAAAATCATCTAGAAAATTGCTACGAACGCAATTGTGCAAGTTTCGTAGCTAGATTCATAGGTTTCCAAAACTTCTATTTTTGCCCTTATTATATTTTAAATTTAATTCTTTTATTAAATGTTCTCTTAAATTTTTAGGGTGTTCCAGCTTCTACGGGGATCATGTTAGGAAGCAAAGTTTGGCTGAGAAAGCTACCTAGAAAGGATATTACTAGCCTATGATAATCAAGGTCTCCATGGACTATGTCAAAAGATGTGATCGATGATAGTAATTCGCAAAGATTCCAAAAGCCTCCTCTAACTTATAACCACTATGACATCCTCATAGTCGTTCGATGCATGGGTATCGATTTTATTCAAAAGCTTCTTAATGCAAAGGGAGGATATAAGTATGCCATCGTCACCATTGACTACTTCACTAAGTGGGTAGAAGTGGAACCCCTCACTAGAGGATATAAGCATGCTGTCCATCGAACAACTATTGTTGAGTCTGAGTTGAAACATTGGAAGAGAAACTCTATTCAATAGAGAATTCGTCTCTATAGTTGTATGATGTTGGTATCAGGGTCAACTGTAGTCAACTCAAAATCGAAATTTGTGGCCAGAGTATTACAGTTAATAATAAATGTTATTATTGAACTAAGAACTTACTTATAGACTAACCAAGTTGAATGTGGACAATATTGGAATTTTAACTAAAACCGAACTCCACAAGTCCTAAAGTGATATAGTGATGACGAAGAACATTGGTTGAAATAATCGTTACTAAAAGTTACCGCTCAAATTATAAAATTGGATTTTATCATTGATATTTTTAAGCGATGAATTAATTCAAACTGTCACACCACTAGCTAATGTAACGTGCGAATAATAGTATTTGAATTGTTCAAATATTAATTGCTGCCTAAAATCAAACCTATGAGTCGGACAATCAAATCTGTTCATTTTTTGAAACATTGCTTGATTTAATTGATTTATAATCATCCAAAATTAATTAAATTAATTAATAATTATGAAATATTCATTATTATTGTATTTTTTGGTTGGGTGTATTTAGTAAAATAGAGTTTCCACTAGAATTATTTGGGGTGTTATTAGTAATTTATTAAGTGCGTATATAAAAGTTACATAGTACATGTCAATATACGATATCGATAAAAATTTAAATTGGATTTAAAGTGAACAAATTATCAATGAGTTTGAGTGGGTGTTTTGGTCCATTATGGACCTTGATCCATGCGGCTAAAGATGAGGGGAAGAGGCTGCCTTTATGTTTGAATTGGTAGGAGAGAATTATGCAAGATATTTCTCTCTAAAACACACTATATATTCAGACTTTGGACTCCATTTTTTGACCTACTTTTCGCTTCTCTCTTCTCCATCTTTAGGCCGTAAGCTCCTCTATCCATCTCACCCAAATTCTAACCGTATTCATATCCAAACAAATAATACAATGTAGATCCGGTGTTTAAACATCTATCTCTTGCAACTTAGGTGAAGATCTGTGAGATCAAAGGAAACAATTCAAATCAAGATGTGAATTATAAGCCACACACTTAAGGTACAACATTTTGTTTACAAACTGATTATATGTGATATATTATTGTCTGATGTTAATATTATGCTTGTATTTAATTATCACCAGTTGTATATATATGTCATTTCCATATAAAACATAAGTTGCTTATATATGAATAGTTAATTAATTAAAATCATTGAATCCATTATGATAGCTAATCAAATTTCTTTTATACATATGTATAAAGTATATATGGCAAAAACATTAATTTATATTTATATATAAAAGAATTTTAAATTGCAAAATATATTTCAAAACATTATTTATTATTGAACTCTTTTAGGTATGCAATTTTAAATTGTATTAATTAATATAACTATAATTTATATTCAACTTTACTTTTGGAAAAAAATAATTTTTTAATCCAAATTATTTTAATTTCAATATTTTAATAACATTATAAAACTAATTTTATATTTTAACATAATTATGTATATATTTAATATTATATATATACATCATATAAATGGTTTCATATTTTAAGTTAAAAAATTATTTTTTGGCAGAAATTACACACACACATATATATAATTTATAATATTTAAAGGCTTACAAAATACTTTAAACATTACATATATATTATTTTTTATAATAATTTTTGACATATATATACGTATGTATTAAATTTATATAATTTTATTATTATTACGACAAATAAATTCAACATTAAGATATTCAAAGACAAATAAATTTGGATCGTGAATTTAGGTTTAAATTTAAATTATGTTTACTTATTCAGATAAGATATTTATTTGAAAATTCAAATTTGAAATTCAAACTTTTTAAAAATTTACAAGATATTTTCTAAACAATAAATTTATATGTTTTAAAATTATATTTTTGAATTATATATATTCACAATTTATATAAAAAATAATAATTTTGGAAAATGTCATATATATAGTGCCAAATATATACATAGTAAACGTGAATATATATATATATATATAACCACATACACCGTAAGTTATGTTGCACAGGCACATCTTGCACACATGAGCACATAATGGCGTGAAGACCCGTCTCCTCGACTCTCGAAAATCGACACTAATACATCCACGGTATTTACGTGCTGTAAATCCAAGTGCCGGGGAGGCAGATTTTCAGAGGTAAAGTAAAGTAAAAGATAGAAACACAAATTCTCACATTACGTTAAAATAGATAGTGCGTACAACCACTCGACTAGGGTATATCAGAGTTTTGGTATGAACTAACCCAGCCAGGAACATTTATAACTGTCTGCTCCCACACTTGCTGGTATTAACTAACTTAGACATAGCGGAATAAAAATAAAAATGAATAAACAGATAGACATCCACATCGGGAACTCCAGTTCCATGCTCCAAAAATCTCTTTCAGCATGCTCTTCCCCAAAATACTCCAAACAGAATCTTGGCTACTTGGCTACCCGAAAAAATAGGGCACCCCGAGTTTAAAGGGAAAACAAAATAAACTTCGGGTCAGTCATGGGACTGGTGTGAGAACTCAAAATACGTTGTTTGAAAACAAAAAGGTATCTCATAAGACCACGCCGCACATAAACACGGAATGAGGTTTTACCTTATGATAACCAAAACATTCTTACGTAAAAATACTTGATATTATTTTTAATGCCATATCTTTGAAAACATTTGCAAGTAAACTTATTAATCTTAGCTGAAATTGTTACATTATTAAATTCCAACATACTAACCACAAACGCGGGTTCTACAAAACAAAATGGCAGGCACTTATTAGAGAATGGGTTTCCATACAACTGACCAGGTGTAGGGATTACCTCCCGGTAGTACATCTCTAGAGGAATGTACCGAGGCCCAACTGATTTTCCTCTACCAACACAAGACCAGCCTACCTCTTCCTAGATAGTACCGAATATGTCATCACCCCGATCGTTACCGACCTATCCAAGACGTCTCTTAGCATGCACCACAATAATTTAAACCCAAACGTCATAGTGGGTAGAAATATATTTAGAAGGGGATGATCATACCCTAATGGTTGCGAACCACATAGCCTTGCTCCATCTACCCTGCTTTGGCCATTTCCAGGTGTGAGGCCCGAGGTAACGATTACCTTTCATATAACACATCATCTTTCTTTGAATGCCACACTGCCATTCTATGGTCACACAACTGATTTCTACAAACGTATAACTCTTGAGCTCATACGTCTCAGGAAAGGGTGTTAAGCTAAGAGAAGTTGCCTTCTCCGCCACCAAATAGATGATACGTTCATAGAGATCACTTATGCAACTAGGAATGCAACGTCAGACATTCGTCCATACAAGTTGTCCAGGTACAGGATAAATTGAAGGCACTCTCCTACCACATCGTGTCGGGAATTCGCCCTAGGATTAGTAGCGATTAGTCCTTGCATTGGATATTTCATAACGAAGAGACTACCGCTACTATATGTATATTGGGAGTTTATCCCCATATGATCAAAAAGTAGTCCTTCATTACGAAAATCTCAAATATCATATCCATGTCTTCACTTCGAATACGTAAATTGGTTCGAAGTGGTCTTGGGATAGGAATCATGCAAATCCGACCCTGGTTCCTTCGAAACAATCATCGGTACAAGAGGTCAAGTGAATAGGAAATCATTCTTTAATTAATTAAGTTCTTTTATCAGAATCTCTTTTGGAGATATACATTTCTAAAACATTATTTCCGGTATATATGGAGATATTAAACCTCTCTTATAAAATCCCTTAATAACTTTTAAACTCCTTTTTACTAAGAATAAATTCGAAATCGTTTCATTTTCATTTAGGAAGATATTGACTCGAGAAAATCAAGTTCACTATCCTCTCCATCGGGCCAGTCTAGATAGCCAGGGAGCAGGAAACTGGTTTTCCAAACTCAAGCCTAGACACTATCTCTTTGACACCCAAAAGGCGGTCAAGTTATTTGATCGACTCTAAATCTTTAATCATTCCAAAAATCCTTCAAATCATCTTTAAAACACTTTATTAATCATTTAAAAACAATTATAAAATAACCAGAAAAGAATTGTTAAGTTTAAAACTATATTTCAAAAGTTATGGAAAATTGATGTGGAAAGTGCTTTTTTTAGCTATATTGATCAAAACGACTTTTTCATTATTTGAAAATTCATTTTTATTACTCAAATTACTTTTAACACATTTTAAAACATTTATAAGATTTAATCCATAATTTTAAACAAATTTAAAACATCATTTCCAAAGAAATCCAGTTTTGGATTCTGAACTGCAAAACCGCGATTTTTTTCCCAAACTTGTTTTTACTCATATTTCAAAATCTACATATCGAAATATCGATTTTCTTTCTTTGTTGGAAAACTATGGATATAATAGTTTGGAAAATTCTTATCTCGAAGAATTCGAGCTATATCCATCTTTTACACTTGTTTGACTTTTATGGTGCGAAATCACGAACTTCCGTTACGCGACGCGCCTATTTTTAACTAAATTTTCCATTTCTTTTCATACTTCACCAATAAGCTTTTCAATGTTTATAAAACATTTCGAACTCATTTTAAACCATTTTTAAAGAGGTTTAACATTCCATGCACACCATTTCATTCATTCGAGGAAAGTGATTTCCTTTGTGCTTATCGATGTGTATTTTCGTGACTTGCATATATATTCAACATTCATATTTAAACAAAAAAACTTGATGATCAAAGCATATTAAACATCCATTTACAAACATCATATCATCATCCAAAATATAAAATAATGGTTTAGGAGTTCTCACCTTGAGTTTTCAACGATTAATTAAACATTCATTATAGCTCCACTACTCGGTTTCCAAAGCTCACTATTCTTCGAATTTTAGCTCCTAGATGCCTTAACCAAGGCTTGAGGTGGCTTGGGGGTGCATGGCCTAGGGTGGAGCAAAGACGTGCTTGGCCTAATGATGAAGTGGGGTGGAGATTTGAAGAACGAAGAGAAAAGGTGGAGTTTTCTGGATTGTTTTGAGGTGTTTAAGTATATATAACCATATATTATAATTTAAATTCTTTTTGAAATAAATTTTGAAATTATTTATTTTAGAATGGAAGCCATTAAAGTGGAAGACAAAGCTTAGAAATAGGAAGAAGAAAATGAATGAAAATGAAGAGAAGAGGATAGGGTATTTATAGGAAAAGAAGAGTTTAAAAGTATCCATGCATACATCATTATCTTCATTACCATTTCATGGCTTCACCAACACACCTCCCTCCTCCCTAGGCATGAAAAAAGCCTCCCTCCATGTGCCCATCACTTCCATCTTCTCATGTATGCATATGTTGACTTATATATGCTTAAGGAGTAAGAAATCTTAAAATATATTATATATTTTATATTATACGTTTATACTTAATTATTTTGGTATATATACGTTTATGTGCATGTTTCATGTATGCACATGTACATGTGTATGTGTATGTTACATATTCCTACAACGCTGCACAACTTCCATATGTTGTATTGTTACAAATCCTGATTTCGATTTTCAATCATATTTTCTCTTTTAAATTAGTATGCATATTTTTGTAAACAAATTTTGAAAATAATTTTTCTTATCATTCTTACTAAATAAAATGATCATATTTTATTTATAAAATCATATAAATTAATATAAATAATTATTTACAACATTATTGTTATATCGATAAAGCTAAACGATCATTTATTTAAAGTGATATATTTACAGGTCGTTACAAATGGTTACTATATTGAATATCTTTAATTAATTAAATTAGAAAAATTAAATAAAATATGATTTTATTTAAATTAATTGGATTGGATCTAATAAACCCTTTAGACTTCATGGGCCCTGTCTGATTGTAACGACCCGAATTTTTAAACGTTTATATTTGAATTTCAGAATTATTTAAATATTTAAATCATGGATTTAATGTGAATAAAATGATTCTGAAAGCTTATTTAATTTTTTTAAAAATAAGAAATGAAATATTAAACTTTTAATTTATAACTAAAAGTGATTAAACTGGTTTTAATAATAATTCTTTTTTAATTAACACATGAAATTATCATTTTGAGACGCTATCTCGGATTTTGACAAAACCAATGCCATTATATCCGGAATAATGAATTGTTGTACGCCGATGAGTTCCATGACGATCGGACTTGTTGTGTGGTCATGCGTGCTTGAAACACGTAGCGTTTAAATCAAAAGAATAATATATCAATATTTTCCAACAAATAGAGTTAAATCTTTAACCTAAATTTTACTTCCCTCTTTCTCTCCATTTTAAATTTACCTATGAGAATGAGTAGCTGCCACCATTTCATCCCTTCAACTAATTGTTTCAAGAGCAACAAGCATTGGAATTCAACGCTGTTTGATTCTTTGACTTCATACTGGCATGAGCTTCACAATAGTGTGTGTCGATTTGAGTGCAATGGTGTTTAGGTGTGCTCAACTTCAAATAGTGAAAATAGGGCTGAGGTTGATAGTCGATTGGCATGGCGTTTGGTCGAATCGATGGTGCGGTTGAGTTTATGGAGGGTAGACGAGCTTTTGGACGAAGAATAGGGTGGTGCGGCTACTTATTGAAAATGCGACAATAGCCTTATCGCATACTGCCTGGAGTCGCGATTCGACAATGGCCACCGGAGGTGAAATCGGGTTCGAGGTTATGCTCGTATTGGCGCAAGGGGTTGTTTGGTGGTGGTTTAGGGGAGGCACGGGGTTTTAAATCAAAATGTGATGTTGTCGGTAAAATTTTAGGGCCAAGGATCGCTTTTTGATGTGGGGTCGCAGTCGTATGGCCATTGGCACCATTGCGAAGAGGACGTGATGTGGAGTTCAATGGAGTCTATCATTCAGTGATTACGTCGTTGTGCTCATATCGGGATTATCTGCGTCTAGGATTGATTTGGGGCATGGGTGAGTTTACTCACCAGTTATGTATATATTGTTGTGTATAATATTGTAAAACGAATAATGAAAGTTATCGTATTAAACGTGCTTTGAAATGCCCGATATTTGACCTGTGTTAAATTGGATAAATTGTAGTATATTGTGGAAATACATATGTATATATATTTGACTATACATGTTTTGGTGTGTTTGACATAGAGGAATTATTTTGGACACTTGTGGAAATGGAAGTTGTAAAAGTTAGAAGCGAAAATGTTGTGATGGATGCACTTTGAAATCGTTGTGATCAGAGATTTTAAAGTTAACTCTGGAAGATATCATAGGGCTTCTTTGTATTTATAATAAGTACTGTAAGGGTACTTATTATCAGGAACTATCAAGGTCTAAATATTGTTGATAATCATTTATGGATTTTGAAAGTGATGGTTTCAAATTATAAAACAGGTTTTAAGTGAAGTTTTAAATAATGTTCTAAAAATATGTATAAGTATTTTTAAAAGTATATTTTTAATATATATATGGTTTTATAAATTGTTATATTTAATAAATAAAAGGCTTTTATATTATAATATTTTACAAATGGTTTATAGCATTTTATTAAATATCTTAGTTTTATAAATAAATTAGTATATGTATATGTGTGTGTGTCTATATATATATATATATATATATATATAAACGTATTTTAGTGTATCTAGAAGTTTTAAAAAGGAAGTTTGGTATTTGTAAAAGAAATTCAAAAGGAGTTTTTAGATTATAACACTTATTTTATAATGGATTATTTTGTAAAATTGATTAAAAAGGTATATTACCTTGTTTAATAAGTAAAGAAGTGCTTAGAGCTTTAAATGAATGTTTCAAAGTAAATGGCAAGTACAAAAGTGATTTTGGGTTTATAGTAACGATGTTTGTACAACATTTGTTTTAACCCATTTAACTATACTTTTGAAAAGTAATTAGATATTTAAAATGGAGTTTTAAAGATAATAGAATAGTGAAGCGCTTTGGGTTTGTTGTAAACAATATTTTAGTAACATTTATTTTTATACCCATGAATAATATTTTAAAGTGGTAAAGTATTGTTAAATGAGTTTGGAAAATACTTCAATCTTTAACAATGGAATTTAAAGAGAATAACACGTATGAATTGGTTTTGGGTTTGTTGTGGCAATGTGTTAGTAACATTCGCCTTTAACCCGTTTTTATTATACTTATGAATGTAAATAGATCTTTGAAAAGAATGTTTTAAAGATAGTCATAAGTGAAATGGTTTTGGATCTGTAATGACAATGTTTGAGTAACATTTATCTTAAGCCCATTGAAATTGATTTGTAGATATACTTATACAGCTCAGATAAGTATTGAATACTTTTAAGAGTGTCGAAATGTGTTGAAACGAATAGTGATGTTTTAATTAAATAGCGAAGTTTAATTGATAAGTGGAGTTTCATTTGTAAAGAGTTGTTGAGTAAAAATGAGTTTTACTAATAAAAGAGGATTTTATTTAATAAAGGAAGATTAATTAAAAAGGGGATTAGAAGTCGTTTATATGATTTGATCATTCTTGTGTGTTTCGATCATACTTTGTGTGTTACTTACTTGTGTTCAATATACGAGACTTAGTTTCCCGTATGTGATTATTCTCATTGTTATTTGATTTGACCAAATATACTCTGGAAATATCTAGAAGAAACACGGGGATTATATGGTATAGTTATCTTCGGTTATGCTATGCTGTACATATAACTCGCTTTGCTCTTCTAGTTCAAATGATAAGAAAATTCGTCCGCTTAAACGGTTAGGAGGTGATCTCCGATCTTATGTATTTTTTGTTTATTTCCTACATAACCGGAGTTGAGATTACTGGTAAATCGATCAATTGGTTTTGGAGTGCTCGGTATGCAAGGGAGTGTACTTATATGAGATGACCTGAAATCGTAACCACTCCAAATCCATATACATGTTCTATGCTTTGGAAGAGGTTCGTGGTTGGTTAATGGTGTTGGAAACTATATGGATATTTGAGATCTGTTTGAGATGCTCGAAAAAATGTAATTGTTTGTCATCTATTCTAGATGTGGGGATCCATGTATGATTCCGAGATTTGTTGAGATATAGGAATCCATGTGTGATTCCAAGATCTGTTGAGATATAGGAATCCATGTATGGTTCCGAGACCTGTTCGAGTTGGGGACTCCTGTGTCGAGATCTGTTCTAGCTGTGATTCGTGTGCTGGGATGCTGAATGTGACTTCACGATCGGTAATGATAGAAACCAGAGATAGGAGACATAACCTATTGGGTTTAGCTAACTTAAAGAGTGTAGGCACTCCATTATAGTGATACTTACGGATATGCATGTGGGAGTGATGTGACCCGGTGCTACGTGTTCGGGCATGGACCAGCTATGTTTTTCCTATAGTATATTTTATCTAGAGATATAGGATGCTCGGAAGGAAATCTCTAATCCTTGTACAGGAGGACCGTTCTAGAAGTACTGAGAGCACATCCGTGGAAATCCTACATAATTAGCAAATGCGCCTTAGCGGTTTTGATTGGATACCTATTATTATTGTGATGTACAGTCTCATGCATCACGGCTATGTGATTATTTATATTTTACACCTTAGACATTATTATATTATCACTGGATTTTATAATAGAAATGGTTTAGTTATCATAAGGTAAAGGCTCATCCATGTTTATTGGCGGCATGGTCATACGAGATACCCTTATTTTGAAGGGTTTCAAGGTATAATAATCATATGGTTTGAAAAGGATGATCGTTCTAGAAGTACTGAGAGCACATCCATGGAAATCCTACACAACTAGCGAATGCGGCTCAGTGGTTTTAATTGTATACCTATTATGATGTATAGTCACATGCATCACAGCTATGTGATTATTTGTATTTCATGTCCTAGACATTATTATATTATCACTGGATTTTATAATAGAAATGGGTTGGTTATCATAAGGTAAAAGCCCGTCCGTGTTTATTGGCAGCATGCTCTTACGAGACACCCTCATTTTGAAGGGTTTCAAGGTATAATAATCATATGATTTGAGTTTCTCACATTGGTTTACCAGACTGATCCAGGTGTTTTTTCTTATAATGCTAGGGTCATCTTGAGTATATTTTCATATTTAACTGTTGTTCATTGGAGCTCTTGGAGAGGAATTGGATGATTTTCTACCGTATTTTATTTCCACTACATTACTTGTTTTGTATCCATCAGCATTTGTAAGGACAGATAGTTATAACTGTCCAGGATGATTTTAGGTTAGTTTACTCTGATTGATGTATGTATATCAAAGTTTTCTTTTTGATAAAGATCTTTTGAGATATTATATATCATCATTCTGCATGTGAGATTCTGATATTGTATTCTCTTCTTTCTTGTTCTTTTTTTATTTCTTTTTATTTTACCATAACAATTCATCTTTCCAGCACTTGGATGCTCGACACATGAATACCGTGGATGTATTAGTGTCGACATTCAAGGATCGAGAAAGCGGATCGTTACATGTGGTATCTGAGCTGAAGGTTAAGCGAGAACCTTGGCTTTGGTAAGTATAACTCATTAGGAGATAGGGTAATGGAATGCCTTATTGTGAATTGAGTGTATATATACGAGATTGTGCATTTGTTATTATTATAAAAATGTTTTGTATTGTGTTGATTGGTTTTTTGAGTAGATTATAGATTTTGGTCAATAAGAGTTGTTATCGTTATTGATAGGGATCTCTAAACACTTGAACAAGGCAAACCGACACAGTATTGTTTTTGAAATTGGTAAATAAAATAATTTTACCTAGGACTATATTTTATATTTAAAAGAATAATTTTCATAAATTGATATAGTTATTTATGATGTGTTTGTTTGTTAGGAAATGATGATATTCGATTATTATCATTTATTGTTTGATTAATTGTGCTTGACCAGTTTTTGAGCAGTTTTACCTTTTCACTGCATGGGTTGGGTAGATAGTTACTTTTGGGGACATTGAAACAAACACCTTATGAACTTAGTTTCACAGTTTGACTATAAGGGGTTCGGTGATTGGGTTAAACTTTAACTTTATTAAAAGTTGTTTATTATAATCTTTGAGAAAGAAAGATAATTTGGAAGAAATATTTGTGAAATGATTTTTTATAAGAAAGTGACTTGTATAAATATGGTTTATAAGTATAGTTTATAAATATGAAAAAGATTTAGATGAGAAATTAAGAACTTACATCCCGGTGTTTTAGAATTTGGTTTTCTAAGATTTTAGAAAATAATACTAGTATTATTTGAAAGTAAATATTCGGGAAATTGATTTATGAAATTGATATCATGGTACTTGGTAATATTTATGAAGTATTTGATACCGTTTTGGAAATGATCTTGGTTAAGTCCAAAAGGGCATAAGGTGGATGTACCGAACTCACTTCTGTATATGGAAAATGATTCTAGTGATGACTGCAGCATCATCGGCCTTTATTTTTCAAGTTTCAAAGTAGGGTTGCTACTAGAGTAGCTATGCTGCATAGTTGTTCTGGTAAAACAAAATTTTGATTTAAATCCCGAAAGTATGATTTGATACAAAAGATGTGTATAATATTATTTCAAAATATTGAAAATGAAACTCGGTGTTTGGTTCTTAAGTTTTCGGTTAAGATATTTATGGACTCATGTATCCTATGTATTAGGGTAAGTTTGGTTATGCATCTTGTTTAATCTGTTGATCAATAGTTTTCATTTGTTAAAAATGAAATGGAATTTTCGACGATTTTGGGATAGTCAAAACTTTGAGATATGTATAAGAACTTGAAGCTAAGTGTTGTAAAAATATAAAAGCTGAGTTTTTGTAACTCTTGAATGGAAAGCTAGTAGAATTTAAAACAAGTTTTAAATTGATTGAATATCCATGTTAAGTAAAATGAATTGGATGATTTTGTATATACTCCGAGGATGTAGTGGAGTAATATACAAGTATGAACTTAAGTTATATAATGTTTAATAACTTGAGGTAAATTTTATGAAATGATACATAAGTGATTTTAGTATTAAATTAAGGAATAATAAGTGAAATAGAATGTGGATTAAAAGATGAAAAGTAATTAGTGTAATTAAAGAAACCAATTAGATAGAGTACATAAGTTGTACGTAGTTTATTTTATTTGCATAAACAGTTCTTGATCTAGGATTCGAGTACACGAATTTCGAGGCGATTTTTATCGGTCCAAACAAGGATTTTTCACTAGATTCTTGACTGCGAACACTTGATACGGATTTTTGATATAATCCTGAAGTTTTCTGTGGTGGTATATGGCTATGTAAGGAGAATGAGGTTTATAGTCAAGAAACCTAATCGGAGTCTGCATTAGAGACGTCAAGTCAGATATACTAGTTCAAAAGTTAAATCTATGTGATCAAGCTAGTGATCATATTTATATTACGTACGGATGATATATGTATATCATACGGGCTTTAAAAATATTTGTGTGTTATGTGTGTTGGCTTGTGGAGAGTTTGGGGGACAACTCTTCGAAATGCTTGAGGCAAAATGAGTGATCGATTGAGTAATACCTGAGGTTGTTCAGCGTAAGATAATGCTTAGTAGATTGTTTATCGTCCTTATACGATAAGATGAGAACTTGGGCAAACTGTGAGCTTGTTTGCTAGTGATTACGGTAGTATCGTTATGTGATTGTTTTTTTGGTTGCTAGTGTTTGCAATACTCTTGGGTATTGATGTATGATTGTTGCTTTTGTTGCTCGTGTTAGTATTTCGGGGACGAAATTCTTTTAAAGGGGAGAATGTAATGACCCGGATTTTTGAACATTTATATTTGAATATCAAAATTATTTAAATATTGAAATCGTGGATTTAATGTGGATAAAATGATTCCGAAAGCTGATTTAAATTCTTTTTAAATAAGAAATGAAATAGTAAACTTTTAATTTATAATTAAAAGTAATTAAAACTAGTTAATAATAATTCTTTTTAATTAACGTGTGAAATTATCATTTCGATGCACTGTTTCGGATTTTGACGAAACCAGTGCCATTGGATCTAGAATAATGAATTGTTGTACGCCGACGAGTTTCATGACAATCGGACGTGTTGTGTAGTCGTGCGTGCTGGAAACGCATAGCGTTTAAATCAAAAGAATAAAATATATTAAAATATTTCTATAAATAGAGTTAAATCTTTAACCTAAATTTTTACTTCCTCTTTCTCTCCTTTTTAAATTCGCCTGTGAGAATGAGTAGCATCCACCATTTCATCCCTTAAACCAATTATTTTGAGAGCAATAAGCGTCGAAATTTAATGTTGTTTGATTCTTTGACTTCGTACTAGCATGAGCTCATGATGGTGTGTCTTGATTTAAGTGCGATGGTGTGCAGGTGTGTTCGACTTCGAACAGTGAAGATAGGGCTGAGGTTGATGGTCGATTGAGATGGCGTTTGGTCGAGTCAATGGTGCTATTGGGTTTCTGGAGGGTAGATGAGCTCGTGGACAAAGAATAAGGTGGTGCGCCTACCTATTGAAAATCGCGACAATAACCTTGTCGCGTACTGCCTGGAGTCGCGATTTGATAGTGCCCACAGGAGGTGAAATCGGGTTTGGGGTTATGCTCATGGTGGTGCAAGGGGTCGTTTCGTGGTGGTTTGGGGAGGCGCGAGTGTAACGACCCGGAATTTTATCACTTCGATTTCTGGAATATTTAATTGGTTTTAAATATTCGATTTGGGTTTTTATAATAAAAACTAGATTTTCAATGACGTATTTTTAATTTAATTTATAGAATTTTTCCAAAATTTTTAATTTGAAAATTAATTGAAATTTTTCCTGATGTATTTTACATCAAACATTTTTATTTTCAGAATTTAATAGGATAATTAACTTATCTATTTTATTTATGTTATATGATCGCCTTATATTTTTATACACAATCGTATTTTATTTTCTGTCATTCGTGGCTCGTATGCGAACGCGGGATTGTACCGCTGGGTACCAAAATCTTTCCAAATCTAAGTACACAAACCCAATACACATCTTCAAATAAGCAGCCCCCTTTTCCATCATCTCAGCCACAATCTTTCCTTATCTTCCACCCTACTAGCCATCAGCCACCATTATTTCCTCTGGTCCCCCTTGATTCTGACATTGATTTAAATTTTGAGTCCTCTGGCTATTGAAGGAGGTAAGCGTGCATGTATATATATAGATGCTCATTAAAAAAATAGAGTTCTTCTTCTTCATTTTTGTTTAAACTTCAAAACAATGTAAATAAAACTCCACCTTCTATTCAAAAATCAAATCCTCTTAATTTACTCGTTTTTAGCCTTAGCGACCAAAATGAAAGTTGTCCATCTTGATCTCAGCTATTCTTAGAAATTAGTTTTATTAGATTTCATCGAAAAACAATCGAGATATTTTCATAAATCGGTAAAGAGGGAAAATGATCATCAAACTTCAAAAATTAAATTCTCTCGATTCGCTTCGAATCGATCGACGCCGTATGTGCCGTTGGGATCGTATGAAGACGTAATATTTTGGTGAAGTCTTGGTGGCATTCCATGACAACAATCGATCGTCGAAAGCTAGGGTTTCGTCTCATCATAATTTTAGACGGCGGTTCGCGAATCGGAGCATGGCGTTGTGTTCGTGGAGAAGGGTTGTTCGAGCAGTGAAAGTTTGGCGGAGATCAGAAATAAAAAGTATCGCATGTTTATATGGCAGTCGCGATTTTTGTTTGGTCTGAAGCTTCAGGTGTGGAGGTTGGAGTTTGATCGGAGGGTTCGATGACAAGGCGGAGGGGTGTTTCATGATGAGGGGGCAAAGGCAGACTTGATGATGGTGGTGGATCGTCGTTTCGATAAGAGGAGGTGTCGTATGAAGGAACTGGGCCAACTTGCAGCGGAAGAAATGGGTGAATTTAAAAAAAAAATACCATTTTTGGAAAATTATGGGTCTATGAAGTTGAAATGTATTTAGATTTTATCTAAATTTCTTTTAAATAAAATCAATGTTTTATTTACTACCATATTTTGTTTTATTAATTTAATTCTAAAACAATCATGAATTGGATATAAAAATAAGCTTTGAATATATCAAATATATTCATTCCTTAATTGTATGACAGAACAGTTAAACATAATGCTATGATCAATTGATAACATGATGTAAATGAATAAGTAAGAATAAGTTTAAAGTCAATCACATAAGGGAAAAAAGGGAAAGAAATAAAAGATGACAAAGATGATTGATTCATCTCTCCCTTTTTGACTCACTTGATTTATGCAGCATTCAATCAGCAATCAATGAATCATTATGACATAAGAATAGGAATAGCCAACAATAATTCATATGCATATACTACTGCCTCATTTAAAATTGTTTGATATTAATAAATAATTTAAATTATATAATTTGAAATATAAACATTAAGTTTTATATGTACATATACTGTTTGTGCCAAAAATGGCCACAAACCCTGAATGTCGTGAAAGCACCAGTGTATGAATATAAATCAACAAGTATTCAAACACAAATCTCAAATCTAAGCAAACAGAATATCACAATTCAGAAATAATGAACAGAAACACAAGATTTATAGTGGTTCGGCTATCTCCAGCCTACGTCCACTTCAAAGGTTTTCTTTTATTGATGTTCTTCGCTGATTACAGTTGATTACAGCAGATTACAATGGATTATTGCTCTGTTCTTCGAGTACAACGGTAGTAATCAAGTGCAAAGTAGAGTCTGGGCGCTTCCGAATCAAGATCCCCTTTTCCTGAATGACCTGGGGCTCTATTTATAGGTGTAGGAGGCTGATATTTCGCCTAAATTTAGGGAGACCACTTCTGGCACGTGAGTGGGCCCACATGCCCACGTCCAAGAAATTTGGGCCCGTTCCGGGATCGATTCGAAGCAATTTCGTATCGATCAAGAAATGATCCAATCGGGCTGAAATTTGGTGAGAACATTCTTCAACATGTACGTAAGCTCCTGTGAAATTTCATAGGTGGATTTGTGGTTTAGGAGATATGATCGATTCGAATTGGGGTTTATTGGCAGGCCGTCTACTTCGAATCCATGATTTCGTATCCATTCCCTTCGACTCGATCGAGACACGCGCGTGCGGTGTGACGTGGCCTTATCTTCGGGGCTTGATCCGCGTTTCATGCCGTGTTGAACGTGTTATTCCAGAGATTTCTCCACGTTGATCTTTTCTTCCCTTGATTCGAGCATACTTCCAGTTCGTATTCATTCTTTGTGCCTAGTTCGTATCCATCCATTCGTGCCGCTCTGACAATTTCCTTCGTATCGATCAGCTCGAATATGATCGATACGAACGTTGTCCCTGAGTCCTTCGTATCCATACGCATTTGTCCTTCCTTCGTATCAATTCCAGCCACGATCGATACGAAATGCACCATCATCCCTCGCCTTCCTATCGATACAAAATGTATCGATACGAAACCTGTAGCCTGAATCCATCCTGACCGAAACCATCGAATCGAATAAATCATCATGCACCTTTCTGTTCAATCCAAGTCCATCACCATCAAGCCAAAGTCCTCTGATCCTTCCTACCGGATCGATACGAATGCATTGTTCGCATCCATACTGACCGATACGAACAATACGTTCGTACCTATGCCGGATCGATACGAAATGTATCGATCCGAACCACTTTCCACATACTTTGCCCCATCCATATCTCATGCATACGAGCTCTGATTGATCTGAAAATTAAAACGTAGCCTCTCCTAGCCTTGATCATCATTCCCAATCGATTCTGCCAAAATCAGAGCTTGGAGAAATTTCAACGACATCGATCACAACCTTGTTTCTAATCGATCTCCAATCCTGATATCCATTCTTCCTTGCCAACTTGTTGATATTCCAGCTTTGACCAAAAGGTGGGATAACATTTGCCCCCCAAAACATGCCTTGTGGTAAGAAGGTGTGTTTTGTATAACTCTGAATCCGATATCCAAAGTCCATAGCCAATTCCATGTCCATCCGAACTCGATGGTCGAGCTTCTAATCCATCCTTATTCAATAGCCAATAACTGAATCCAGGACCTCTTCGGGCCGATATCCAAATCCATAACCTCTTCGGGCTTTTGTCAAGCGCAATCCACACCTGACGACCTTGGTCCAGTGTCCCTGGACGTTTAGCTAACCTCTCTGGGTTCTTGCCAAGCGCAATCCACACTTGACGACCTTGGTCCAATGTCCCTGGACGTTGAGCTAACCTTTCCGGGTTCTTGCCAAGCGCAATCCACACTTGACGACCTTGGTCCAGTGTCCCTGGACGTAAGTAATGCCGTAGCTTAAGTACTAAGCCGAATCCTGGTCGCTTCGGACCCTTGTTGAGCATAGTCCATACTCAACGACCTGAATGAGTCACTTTACCGCGTTTGGGCAAAACGACTCACCCCTTGCCAGGTATAATCCATACCCGACGACCGTTTATCAAAACCCAAACAAAAATCCAATCCAAAATCCAAATCGAATCCAAAAATCAGAAATCCAAACCAGCATCCAAAACAAAAACCAATCATCCAAACGAAAATCCAAAACAGAAAGCAAACAAAACCAGGAGTTCAAACCAAACTCCAAAACTAAACCAGAAAACCAGGTGTCCAATCCAAAAACAAAAGACAGATTTCGCAAACCATGGCTTCGCGGTTTATCATCATTCAGAGCATGCCTAGGGGCTATCTCTGTCCACATACATGTGTAAATGACTTGGTTTCTTGCCAATGGTTTGTTACTTATTTCATATTACCCCGGTCAATTGATAACCAATCGACCGTCATTCCTGGGCCTCACACCATCATGGCTTGAGGTGGGCGGTGGCTGCTCCTGCTCCGCCGCTGCATTCCGAGCCCCAACATACTGCCTCAATTGTCCATTCCTCACATGCTCCTCAACTATATCCTTTAAGTGCCTGCAGCTGTTGGTATCATGCCCGTCCAAATCGTGGAAGAGACAATACCTTCCTGATGCCCTCTCCCGCTCGGATGGTTCTCTCCTAACCGGCCTCCGGTAAGGAAGGCGATTCCGGGTTTCCATGTATATCCGCTCCAATGTCTCGTTTAATCCTGTGTATGTGGAAAACTTTGGATCCTTCCAACGCTTCCTGGCTTTTCCTGAATCGTCGTTCAGCTTCCTTTTTTCTTTATCTTTATCCGAGCTTCTGTTGGATGGTCCTCCACCCTCAGTCGCATTCACCTCCTTTAACTTTAAGTACATACATGTGTCTTCTTGCCGAAGGAATCTTTCAGCTTCATGAAAGAATTCCCCGAGATCCAGTGGTGGGTCTCGTATTAAAGATACCTTAAAATCTGAATCCTCTCTGACTCCTGATACCGCCGCCATCAAAACCATCGATGGATCCGACCGATCCACTGAAGAAACTGCCGCATTGAATCGAGTTAGAAATGCTCTAAGCGACTCATCCGTCCTTTGCTTTACCGATGTTAACGTCATCACGTTCTTAGGTCTTTTGATATGAACCCGAAACTGTCCCAAAAACCTATCCACCAATTCCCTCCAAGTCCTCATAGATCCTTCTCTCAGCTGCCTAAACCACATTGCCGCTAGATCTGTCAAATACAACGGGAAACATCTGGCCATCACTTCCTCTGATGCCCCCAGCACTTCCATGTGTCCAGTGTATCTCATCAAGTGATCAGTCGGGTCAGCCTTGCCATTATATACCTCCACGCTAGGTAACTTAAACTTAGGTGGATTCTGAGCTATCCTGATTTCCCGAGCGAACGGACTCCTGTTCACTCCTTCCAAATCTCTATTAGTCAAGCCTCCACGCATAGTCTTCCTAATGATCTCCGCTAATCCAGCGTTGTCTGCCGGGGGTTGCCCCCATGCTCCCGAGGGAACTCCGGCACATATTCCTCATGTGGCTCATTAGCAGCAACGTTGGCCCTAGCCTGTTGAACTCCTTTCAAAGGTCCTCCTGTGTTGGATCCTACGGGCCTACCCCCAAGCCCTTGTTGATTGCCTTCGGGCTCTGTATTCTGTCCTCCATTGGGTTCCATAACCCTAGCTCCTTGTTCCACATTAACAGCCGTTGTGGCTGGTCCTAAGTTCTGCATCCCTGCAGCTCTCATTTGTTCAAAGAAAGTTTGCATCATCTCCTGCTGACTCTTCAACAATCTCTCTTGCAATGAATTTGCCATAGCTTCCATTTCGTCTCTAGTAATGTAAATCGAAGCTTGTCCTTCTTCAGCTCCGGAGGATGCCTCTTGACTTCCTCCTTGTTGACTTCTCTCAGCTCTTTGTCTTGTTTGTCGAGTCATTGTCTTTCAAATCTCAACTCTTCATGCTTACCAAATCTGAACTTCAATCCGATGTAGCGGGTGCCAGTCCTTCTCAGTGAAAGCACCAAAGTGTTTGCGCCAAAAATGGCCACAAACCACGAATGTCGTGAAAGCACCAGTGTATGAATACAAATCAACAAGTATTCAAACACAAATCTCAAATCTAAGCAAACAGAATATCACAATTCAGAAATAATGAACAGAAACATGAGATTTATAGTGGTTCGACTATCTCCGGCCTACGTCCACTTCAAAGGTTTTCTTTTATTGATGTTCTTCGCTGATTACAATTGATTACAGCATATTACAATGGATTATTGCTCTGTTCTTTGAGTACAACGGTAGTAATCAAGTGCAAAGTAGAGTCTGGTAGAGTCTGGGCGCTTCCGAATCAAGATCCCCTTTTCCTGAATGACCTAGGGCTCTATTTATAGGTGTAGGAGGCTAATATTTCGCCTAAATTTAGGGAGACCACTTCTGGCACGTGAGTGGGCCTACATGCCCGCGTCCAAGAAATCTGGGCCCGTTCCGGGATCGATTCGAAGCAATTTCGTATCGATCAAGAAATGATCCAATCGGGCTGAAATTTGGTGAGAACATTCTTCAACATGTACGTAAGCTCCTGTGAAAATTTCATAGTTGGATTTGTGGTTTAGGAGATATGATCGATTCGAATTGGGGTTTATTGGCAGGCCGTCTACTTCGAATCCATGATTTCGTATCCATTCCCTTCGACTCGATCGAGACACGCACGTGCGGTGTGACGTGGCCTTATCTTCGGGGCTTGATCCGCGTTTCATGCCGTGTTGAACGTGTTATTCCAGAGATTTCTCCACGTTGATCTTTTCTTCCCTTGATTCGAGCATACTTCCAGTTCGTATTCATTCTTTGTGCCTAGTTCGTATCCATCCATTCGTGCCGCTCTGACTATTTCCTTCGTATCGATCGGCTCGAATATGATCGATACGAATGTTGTCCCTGAGTCCTTCGTAACCATACGCATCTGTCCTTCCTTCGTATAAATTCCAGCCACGATCGATACGAAATGCACCATCATCCCTCGCCTTCCTATCGATACGAAACCTGTAGTCTAAATCCATCCTGACCGAAACCATCGAATCGAAAAAATCATCATGCGCCTTTCTGTTCAATCTAGGTCCATCACCATCAAGCCAAAGTCCTCCGATCCTTCCTACCAGATCGATACGAATGCATTGTTCGCATCCATACTGACCGATACGAACAATACGTTCGTACCTATGCCGGATCGATACGAAATGTATCGATTTGAACCACTTTCCACATACTTTACCCCATCCATATCTCGTGCATACGAGCTCCGATTGATCTGAAAATTAAAACGTAGCCTCTCCTAGCCTTGATCATCATTCCCAATCGATTCTGTCTTGATCGGAGCTTGGAGAAATTTCGACGACATCGATCACAACCTTTTTTCTAATCGATCTCCAATCCTGATATCCATTCTTCCTTGCCAACTTGTTGATATTCCAGCTTTGACCAAAAGGTGGGATAACATATACATATAGATGTAATTATTTGTATATAAAGATTAACCTAAAACTTCTTAATTAATTCAAAATAAACCATATTACATTTAAATTTTCTGATGTATTTATGAACTTATGTAAACTTAAATTAGTTAACAAAATATATATATGTATACAATTAAATCAAGAGATTCGATCTATATGAAAAATGTTTTCTTTTAAACAAAACTGAAACATACTAAACTGAGCAATATATTAATAATCCTTTGAATACTTAAAAAAAGATATTAGTAATGTCAAATACGGTAACAAATTTATAAATTTATTGTAATCAATTTTTATCAAAGCATCCTTTAATCATGTGTGGATTTCAATTACAATAAGATGCAGATAATAAGAACAAATAAACTTTCAAATCTAAAGAGATTCAACCTATATGAATAAATAATAATAATTATTATTATTATAAAAAAGGTGATATATACTGAATTAAAAATATGTTAAAATCCTTTGAATACTTAAAGAAGGATAATTGTGTTGTCAAATAGGGTAACAAATTTAGAAATTTATTGTAACCAATTTATTGTCAAAACACCATTTAATCATATGTAAGTTTCTATTACAGCACAAATACAAACAATAAGAACATATAAACATTCAAATCAAAAGAATTACACTTTGATTTAAATGGTTAAACATAGATCTAAAATTAAAATATTGTCTAATCATATACAAGTTTCAGTTTTAATTTATCTAAATAAAAAAAACCAATCAATTCATATAATAAAGAATTCAAACTACATAAACCATTTTAAAATCAAATGAGACAATATTATACACATATAAATTATGATATTCAAATTTATTTATTAAAACATTATACCAAAATTATTATAACAAGAAGATCATACCTTAATTCCAAAGCCTTAAAGTACACCTTGAAAGATTGAATTTTTCCTTTAGATGTAGCCAATGAATCTTAGCTTGAACGATGAATCAAACTTTCTAGATTCAGAAATCAGCCTCCAGATATTGCAAGGATCAAGAGATAATAATTACATTGAATTTATTTGTAACGACCCATAATTTCGCTACTTCGAAAATGAGAGATTTTATTTATTTTAAATTTAAAAAAGGTTTAAAACTTAAATAAATATGTTATATATAATAAATAATAATAGAGAAATTATTTATTCTTATAGTTAATAAATTAAAAAGTACAAGTTTGGATTTTATCACAAATCAGCAAAAGTTAAGTTTTGTTAAAAAATAAATAAAGGCTTAAATAAATAGGTTTAAATATTTGTTTGAAAAGTTAATTCTTATTAAAAACACCTAATAAAGATAATAGAAGTATATTAAAAGATTTAAAAATGTGTTTATAATCGTTTTACAAAATTATCCAAATTTTGTCGCATTTTGTCAGTTTTACATACACTATAAAAATAGAGATTTTGATATTATTTAAATATGATTTTAAAATAAGAATAAACATGTTTTAATTCATTTAAAAGAATTAAAAAGTTCATTTTTAAATTTTGTTTACATAAATAAATAGTTTGACTAAAACATCAAAATGTGACCGTAAAACATTTTGTCGAAAATCAACGTTTTATCGATTAAAAGTTGTCGCAACATTGTCGCACCTTTATTTTCATATATATGAACATATATTCAAATAGTATAAGTATTAATTAATTCATTAATCAAGTTTACTTTTACTAAACATACTTAGAAAATTCTAAAATTTCATTAAGAAAAAGTAAGCACAAAATTCCAAAACATGTCAAATCAAACCTAACAAAATTATTACTTTACTTTTCTTACTCCTTAAGTGAAAGTGACATAAAGCATGATTTGAAATGTGATGTTAAGTGTTGAAAAAAGTAAGGTTTCTTAAAAAGTAAGTAAAAGGTATTTTGGTCATTTTACATAATAATATTTTATTCCAAACTTTCTTATAAATAGCCATGCATACCTCTTCCATCTTCACACAAATCATTCTCTTCTTCTTCCTTTAAGCTATTTTAATGGCTTCTCTCTTTAAGAGAGGTAGGAGGGTTAAAAATAGTGGATTGCTTAAGCACTAATCCACTTGTTACTCTCTAACCTCTTCTTAATTCACTTCTTCCTCTTCTCTTCTTAAAAATGGTGTTAGACCTTGAGTTTTGGGAGTTGATAAGCGGAGGACGTGAGCAATATGGAAGGGGGAGGTTATGACCAAGAGCAAGAAGAGATGTGGGGTGGTGGTCGAGCGCTTGGAAAAGGTGGAAGAGTGTTTAGGTGGTGGGTTAGTGAAGTATTGATTGATATGAATGTCGGTAGGAAGTTAATCAATTTGGTTAAAGGTGAGAAAATTCACATCGCCATATGATTTAAATTGATTATCTAGTTAAATGGTTATGTTAGATAATCACTGTTTTATGTTATGGATGTTTGGATATGTTTGTGTTATGTTTGAATAGTTGCAAGTGTTTATAGTTGTGATTATTTATCATGTTAGCTTATGTATGGACCATAATTATGTTAGTGATAAATGTTAACTCGCTTATGCTCATTTTTGATTAAGTATACCCTTTGTTAAATAAGACCAATTTCGGTGATATGATATACTTTGAAAAATAAGTCTCTTTTTAAGTAGAATCGAAATTAGAGTTAAAATAAAAGAGAATTTGAATTAGAGTAAAATTGGATTTGAAATGGGAAGTTAAATTGAAATTGAGATGAATAGTAAAAATGGAAATTGAAATCGATTTTTAAAAATTGAAAGTGGGATTAAGGTTGAAATTTAAATTAGAATTGAAATTAGATTTGAAATATAAGTTTTAATTGAGTTTAATTTGAAGTTAGAATTTAAATTGAATTGAAATTGGATTTTAAAATTTAATATTAAAATAATAGGAATAAAATAATATTATGATATGATAATAGGTAAAATACATTTTAAATACTTTAAAAAGTGAAAACATTGATATAAAATGATTGGTAATGATTTTATAAGTAATAAAATTAAATTCAAATATATTATTTCAAATATGGAAAAATAAGTTAAAGTTAGGCGCGTCACGCAACAATAGTTCGCGATTTCATGCCGAAAAGTTCAAATGAGTGTATAGAGTGGAATATAGCTCGGAATTCTTCGAGATAAGAAAATTCCAGACTATTATATCCATATCTTCTAAACGAAGAAAGAAAATCAAAATTTCGTTAAGTATATTTTGAAGTATGTCCAAATCGATTTTCTAGAAAAATCGCGCTAGTGCAGTTAAGTGATCATAAGGTAAAATCTGTTTAAATTGATGTTTTTAATTATGGAAAAATATGGAACAAATTTGATAAATCTATTTGAATAGTGTAGAAGAGATTTGAAGTGGAAAATATGAATTTTCACATATTAAAAAGTTGTTTAAATCAAATAAGCTTATATAGCACTTTCCGCAGCACTTTTATGCTGCGAATTCTATAACTTTTGGAATATGAGTTTAAATGTAACGATATTTCCTAGAATCTATTACAAATGTTTTTAAAAGGAAAATTAAGCATTTAAAAGAAAATTTGGAAACTTTATAATCAATTTCATAATAAAGTTGATAACTGAGTATGTAGAAACGACTAGTACATTTGTCCCGCCTGTGAGATCTGGGAAGATAGAACAAGGTGTTTAGCTAAGGTTAGGGATGAAGCAACCAGTGCCCTGAACTTACTTGGCCTATGTTTCTTTTCTTAGGCGAGGAGTGGAACAGATCGAAAGGAAAGCCCGGATGCTCTTAAAAAAATTATATTAAGCTTTTCCAAATTAAAAGAAGATTAGTATTATCCAAAATTTAAGCAATCTTAATGAATAAACTACAACATGGATAGCATAAAGATAATCTTCTTATATTTGGTATTAAAATCTGAAGAGGGAACTCGTCCTATTCGTGGAATTTAAAAGGTGATTTCACCGTTATTCCGCCCATGGCACTTGTTGAATACAGAAATTGATATTGATTAAAATTAAAGTGATTTCTATGATCCTAATTATTCAATTATGTTTGCTAAGATTGATTTTAGAGTTTACAGTAAACAATGTCTTAAATATCATTGTTTTTGACCCGCCTAAAAGTTATGAAATTTTGGATCGAGTGTAAGTGAGGAAATTTGAAATATTATCTAAAGCAAAAGAATTAAAGTGAAAAGAGACTTAATAAATCCTGTATACTCATATTCACTTTTTATCGATAATTGGATTTCGAAGGAACCGGGGTCGGATTTGGGTGATTCCTATCCGAAAACCACTTCGAACCAATTTACGTGTTCGAAGAATGAAGATGTTTGAAGACTAAGATATTGAGACGAATAATAACGAAGGACTACTAGTTGATTAATTGGGGTTAAACTCCCGATTCACTATATTGTAGCAGTGGTCTGTTTGTTATGAAAAACCTCAAAACCACAAGGACTTCTCGCCTAGTAATGGCCGAGGAAAGTACCTTCGGTTTTGTTTGGTCCCAGAACGAACTTGTATGTAAGAATGTCTGACCTTGCATTCTAAATCACAATGAGTGATCTCTATAAAAGTATATCAGTTTGGTGGCGGAGAAGACACCTTCTCTTAGCTTAACACCCTTTCTTGAGCCTTACAAGTTCAGGAAGTTGTACGTTTATAGAAATCAGTTATGTGAATGTGGAATGGCAATGTGGCATTCAAAGTGAAAGAAGATGTGCTATGTGAAAAGGTAATCGTTGCCTCAAGCCTCATTAATCGGAAATAACCGAAACCGGGTTAGATGCGGCAAGGCTAAGTGGGTCATTCCCAGTTAGGGTATGATCGTCCCCTTCTAGATATATTTCTTCCCGCTATGACATTCAGGATGTAAATTAATGTGGTTTGTATGTTCGGGCGCCCGGTTTAAAGGTCGGCAATGACCGGGGAAAGACATATTCGGTACTACCTAGTTATAGAGATAGGTCGGTCTTGTGTTGGTAGAGGGTAGATGTTCTGTGCCTCGGGACATCCATCTAGAGGTGTACCCATCGGAAGGTAGTCCCTTCACCTGGTCATTTGTATGGAAATACATTCTCCAATTAGAACCAACGGACTTGATTGTAAACCTATTATGCTGGAATTTAGTCAATGTAACAATTTCGGCTAAGATTAATAAGTTTATTTGCAAATGTTTTCAAAGAGATGTCATTAAAAATAATATCAAATGTTTTGATATAATAGTGTTTTAGTTATCATAAGGTAAAAACCCGTCCATGTTTATGCATGGGCGTGGTCTTATGAGATACTCTTTCTTTTCAAAGGATTTTATTCAAAGGCTGATATATGACACTGTCATTTATTATTGAGTTTTTCTCACGCTGGTTTATCAAGCCTGATCCGGGTATTTTCAATACGCGGGTCAGATCCGAGTAGTTTCAGGTTTAGTCGAAGATGGTTGAAGTTCCCAGAGGAGAGCTGGAGACATTCATCTACGTATGGACGTATTCTATTATCCGATGTTGTTTGTTTTTGTTTGCTGTTTGTCAGCAATTGTAAGGATAAATGTTTATAACTGTCCAAGCTGAATTTAGGTTAGACTCTGATATATGTATTTTAAAAGTTTTCCATTGTAAAGATACTTGTTTAATATTATATGTTATTTCATTCATGTGAGATTCTGTTCTGTCTATTTTTCTTTGTTACCCTTGATAATCCATATTTCCATGCAATTTGGGTCAGACATGTGTGGTTTATGTCGGCTCAAAGGGTACGGAATTGTTGGTCGTCACATTATTTGTTTTGCTTGAATTTGTTTTATGAAATTTTTATTTTCACAGAGGCCATTAAAGGAGAGGAGGAGAGCTTAAGAAAGAAAGAAGGAAAAATTGTCTATCTAAAACAAAATGTAAATGAGGATGAGAGAGAGAATATGTTTTAAAACAAAACAGTAAAACCTCTTCAATTTCCTCCTTTAAAACCCTCCTTATTTAATTCCAAAATTAAATCACCAAGTCCTCTTCCGTCATCTTCATATATTCGACAGAATAAAATAAAGAGAAAAGGACAAAGTTCATTTCATAAATGATATTTAAGTGATTCATAAAAAGGAGATTTATTTCCTTTTTTTAATTAATTCCTCCTTTAGATTTTCAAATCACATTTGAAACTCGTCCCTTTTTCCATGCATGTGGGCCTCAATGAAAAATTCCAAAAAACACTTAGCAATTAATCTATTTAAATCCAAATTAAATATTTTATTGATATCGAATATCAATACGCGCTTTATAACTTTTATAGAAGCACTTTATTAAGTACTAATTCATCAAATAAAGTTTAATAATTAATATTTCATAAATATTAATTAATTTAATTAATTTACAACAATTTATAAATTAATTAAATCATGTGGTTCATTCAGAGTATTCATCATTACGGTTGTGCGACTCAAAGGGGTAAATTCAGTCAACGATTAATATCGAACTATTCAAATATTAATGTTCACACGTCACTTAGCAGGTAGTGTGACATTTTGGCTAAATTTATCGCTTACACATCTTTTGGTAAAATCCAATTTTACTTATTATAAGCGGTACCTCATAGTGACAATTATTTACACCAATTCTCTTCATCAAAACTATATCACATTAGGACTTATGGAATTTGGTAATCGTCAAAATTCCAATATCATCCACATTCAACTTTATAATCCAAACACAAATTCCTTAGTTCAAAAATTACAAATATTATTAACTAAACTGCTCTAGCCAGTGACTTTGACTTTGAGTTGACATCAGTTGACCATGATACTAACCACATATAACTGAGGAGACGAATCCTCTCTTGAATAGTGTTTCACTTTCAATGCTTTCACTCGACCCAACTATGGTCGCTCGATCGACGTTGTGCCATGGTCTAATATAATCAAAGTGGACCTTCCATGTTGAAGATATATAGTATTCTCAAGTCGAGAGAACTATGTAAATTAGTCACGTCGATATTCTTTGCTTGACCTTAGTTATATTAACCAATAGAAAACTATCAAGTGAGTCATTCCATAGTTATCCAATAAATATCAGTACGTAACCACTTGGTGCCCTAGCAGTCATGAGTAATACACTGCCCAACATTTAGAGAGGGTTACATTCTCTAGTCTCAACAGATGTATCGATATCCAGTCTCGATACATCTTGACTAGGAATATTTAAAATGGTATATTTATTTTCATTGTGATAAATTACTCATGGTAGCAACACTTTGTAACTACTATCACAAAACATATCATTTATGGATATTCTATTAAATATACTTTTAATTAAATTAATTAATTAATATAACACATTATATCAAGTATATAATAGAAAGAAAACACCTTTTAGTTTGAACAAGATTGGTCATCAAGTTAGATATATGTAACAAATTACATAATTGCCCCTAGGGCATACCCCTAACCCTATCACCGTGCACGTGCACATGTGCACGAAATGGTTTACTGGAAGAAGAAGAAAAGGATGAGGGGAGAATAAGAGGGTGGGTCAGGTTTGAAGGGGATGGACTTAGGCCGAAATGAATTGATGGTGAGAAGAATTTGAAATGTTATTTAATTTTAGGAATTAAAATGGCAAAACTTTACAATGCAATATCTCATCCATTTGGAATCTGTTTAACCCATGGATTTTTGCATTATACTCGCATGAATGCGTAAAACATTATGGAATAGCTGGTTGGTAGCTTTGGATATATAAAAATTTAAGACATATTTAAACGGATTGAATTTAAATCACATTATTATTACAATAACGTCGTTTTAAATTGAATATCTTAATTAGCGATGTTTATTTGGCCAAATAAAATACTATTGAGTTAAATTGAATTGAATGTGGTGATTGGACAACTGTTTAGCATAATAAAACCCTGTTTCGCTAATTAAATTAATTGGACACTTGGTTAGCAGAATAAATCCCCATTATGCTATTATTAACTGGATAGGTTAAATTTGGACATTTATTTAGCGGAAATAAATATTGGTTAAGTGATGTATTAACAATTGCTTGTTAATTATGGATTTAATTTACATATTTGATGTTATGTAAATACCTGGATTATAACTTGGATAGTTTAATGGAATTAATGGTAACTTGATTAAGTACCATTGGAGTTACTAAGCCTCTTTCTAAATTTGGAAGTAAATTTTGAATCAAAGTATTTTAAGAATAATCATTATGTATTAGTAAGATTTAAAAGCTATTTATTATTATTAATAATGTTTTTTTAAAGATAATTAATAATTGTTTAAAAAATGATTTAAAGTTAATTGTTTATTAATATGATTCTTTTAAAATTATTTAAAAATATTTAATTATTATTTTAAAGTTATTTAATTATTTATCTAACAAGTTTTAATTATATTATAATTATTAAATTAAAGCTATCTGATTATATAAGTTTAAGTTATTTAATTATATTTAAAGTAAATTAATTATTATATTAATAATGTCTGAAATTAATTAATAATTATATTAAAAATGTTTGAAGTTAATAAATTAATTATTTATTTGTTTAATATTGATTTAAAGCTAAATTATTAGTATAATAATACTATTTAAAGTTAATCTAATTTATTATTAAATGTATTCTAAAGTTATTATTTGAAAGAGGTTTAAAGAAAATTAAACGAGGAATGTTAAAAGATAACTTGGTTGTTAAAGGTATTTAAAATTATCGACTACTATCAGAGGAACTTTATTGGTGGAAGTTCATGTAGGAAGTTTGTTAAAAAAACGGAAGTTTAGAAAATCAGTTTTATAAATTAAAGAGATCATGAAATTGGGAAAGAGTTTTGTAAATGATTCGGATATGTATAAAGGAATTATAAATGGTTTGATATTTATAAAGGAGATTGGTAAATTAACTTGGTGATTTGTAAAGAGTTTATAAATAGATTTGGAGATCTATAAATGAAATATTTATAAGATAAAAGAGATTTATGCAAGTAGATGGGTTATGTGTCATTTATATCTCCATTTAATATGATTTTGAATAAGAAATATCCTTAAGTGTTAGTGAATGTGCTTATACCATTTTATAAGTATGTTAAAGTAGTTTTACCAAGTTTTTGAAAGTAAATTGGATTGTAAATACACTTCTTCCATTGAGATAAGTATATGGTTATATTTTCTAAGTATCGAAAATATAGAGGTTTATGGATATGGTTATCGTGTCATGATAAGTTTATGGAAGTGATTTCCATGGATTTATAAAATGATTTTACTAATAAAAGATTTATTTATGAGGCTTAGTGGTTGCCTTGGGAAATATGATCCTTGTTTGAATGATTTATATTTAATAGTTAAATAACCGACTATCAAAATCTGGACCAAAATGTAACTTTGGAAATATCTAGGAGAAAGATGGAAATTATAGGGTACAGTTAACGTCAGTGGTGCTATACTGTACGTATAAACTCATTTCGTTCTCCTAGGACAAATGATAAGGAAATCCGTCCACTATAGGTTAGGAGGTGATCTCCGCTTTTATCTTTAACTGTTTATTTCCTAAAGAACCGGGGTTGAGTTTACCGAACATTATCGAAGTTGTTTCAAAGAGACCGGGATCTAATATGTTATCCGAAAACCACTTCGATCCAACCAAAGCATTTCGAAGTGAAGACATCTTGAAGATGATGGAATTGAAGACGGAACTCTTCAAAGTGCAAGGGCTGCTTGCTTCTAATCCTGAGGGTGATTCCAAAATGGATGTAATAGAAATAGTGCCTTCGGTTTTGTTCAGTCCCAAGATGAACTTGTATGGATGAATGTTGGCACTGCATTACTGCTTGGAGGGCAGTGTAGCAGTCCAAGTAGGTTTCTATTCAAAAAGTTAAAACGTAGCCTCAAGCCTCATCAATTGGGAATGACTAAAACAGGGGAGATACAACAGGGCTAAGTGGGTCGCTCCAAATTAGGGTATGATCATCCCTATCTAGAGTCGATATTATCTCTTATTTGCATGCTTCGGGGCCCATTAACGGAGGGGTGAACATATTCGGTACTACTAGTAAAGTGGTAGGACAGTCCTGTATTGGAAGAGGATCCTGGCGAGGTCCTTAGTGTTATTTTACCTAGAGATGCACCATGACGGGCGATACCCCCATAGCCCATTCATTGTATGGAATCCATTCTCTAATACATGCCTTTACGGTTTTAGTTGTATACTTATTATGTTGGAATTTAATAAATGTAACAATTTCGGCTATGATTAATAAGTATTTGTATCTTAAACACTGTTATAATATCATTGGATTTTCTATAGAAATGTTTTTGTTATAGTAAGGTAAAAACTGGTCCATGTTTATGTATGGTGTGGTCTTACGAGATACCTTTGATTTTAAAAGATTTTACAAGTTAAAATAAATAAAATTCCTTGTGATTTGAGTTTTTCACGCTAGTTTTTACCAAACTGACCCAGGCGTTGTTTTTTCCTAAATGCTCGGGTCATACCGAGTATATTACTGATTTAGTTTAGATGCTTTGGAGCTTCAGGAAATGAACTGGAGTCCCAAAGACATATTTGCATATATGGTTATTTTTCCATTGCATTCATTATTGTATTTATCAACAATTGTAAGGACATGTTGTTATAACTGTCCGGGCTGAAATAGGTTAGTATACTCTTATTGATGTCTGTATATACATATATTACAGTTTGTTTTTATGTAAAGATTTGTTGTATATTATAGACTATTCGTTCCGCTGTGAATTTCTGTCTTGTCTAGTTTCTTCCATCTTATGTCTCCTTTCTTCTTCTTACTCTCAACGGTTGATGTTTTCCGGCACTTGAATACTCGGCACGAAATATAGTGGACGTATTAGTGTCAATTTTTAAGGGTTGGAAATCACGGTTCGTTACACATGGTATCAGAGCTTAGGTTAAGCGAACTCCTAGGCTTTTGTGGGGTTAACTCATTTGAGATAGGGTAAGCGAGACCTTAGGATGAGTTTGAGTGTATTAAATATATGAGAGCACGCATGTGTTAGTGATATAAAACTATTTTATATTGTGTTGTTTGATCTGTTGAGTGGCTTAAGAATGCTGGTCGATGCATTTGGCCAACGTTATCAATAAGGATTTCCTAAACACTTGAACAAGGCCAAATTGACATAATATTGTTTTTAAATGGGTAAATGAAATAATTTACCTAAAAATATATTTTTTTCAAAAATTTAATATAGTTATTCTTGATTGTGGTTGGTTGTTAGGAAATGGCAATATTTTATCATTATCGTCTAGGATTTGATTAGCCATGCTTGCTCGATTCTGAGCATTGACTATTGTTGTTGATCTATTTGGAATCTTCCTTCTGAAATCTGGGTTTGGTAGATGGGAAATTTTGGAAACATTGAAATGAACACTTGTGAATTCAGTTTCACAATTTGACTATAAGGCGTTCGTTGATAGAGTGGGTTAAAATTTATTTTTGATAAAATTTAGTTATTAAAAGAAAGTTGGAATATTTTTAAATAAATATTTTAGAAATGATTTTTTATAAAAAGTTGATTGTATAAAATTGGGTTTTAATAAAAGGAGTTTATTAAAAGAAAACAAGAATATTCCAAAATAAATACTTGAAAAATGATTTATATAAGAAGCTGATTTTATAAGAATTGATTTATAAAAATGTGTCTTATAAATAAATGGAATTTGAAGATTTTAAATCCCGGTGATTTTGGAAAAATGGTTTCCAAGGTTTAAAAGTTAATAATAGTATTTGGAAATATTTTCAGGACAAAAATATTTATATGGATATTCAGGAAGATAAAGCATTGAACTCATTTCAGCTGTTGGAAAATAATTCCGACAATGATTACAACATCGTCAGTGTTCGTTTTCTAGTTTCTAAGTGAGGGATGGCTACTGTAGGAATTTGCCATGAAATTGTTTTGATAAAGCAAGATTTTGACTTGATCCCAACAATATGTTTTGATTTACCAAAGAAAATTATGTATATTATTATTTCAAATTATTTGGAAACGGTAATAATAGTTTACTTAAAATATTTTTAAGTAGAAATTCTTTTGAAAAAGAGAATTTTTAAAGAAATGTGTGTTCCTTTGGATTTGGTTTGGGCAATGAGTTCAGATTTGTTTTGTGATGATTGGAATAATCTTCTAAGTGATGATTAGATGTTTACTTAGGCTAGTGGTATTGTGCACTTAGCAAATTATTCCTTTTGTCATTGTACGGTCGAGACGTGTTCGAATCCAAACAAGCACTTTAGAACTGGATATTTTTGGTAAAATAATTCATTTGGAAATATATATATATATATATATATATATAGTGTTGTTTCTAAAATGGGTTTGAGGAAGAAGGAAAGTTTTTTTAAATTAACTAGTTCGAGTGGCTCGAAAATAAATAAAAATGGGTAAGAGGTGCGTTCGGATGGTAAACATTTCTCTTGTGAATTACCCTTCTTGGTAAGGGAATATATAATACTGTTTGGTAGTACCCAATTCCTTGGTTTCATTTTGGCGTTACTCGGGCTATATACATATATATTTTCTGTAGATTAAAATATATAATATCATTTCAAAAAAAAGCGTTTTGAATAAAAACCCAACTGTTTAAAATTCTTAGGTGAATTTGATGGTTATGTATACCCTTAGGGTATGATAGAATATTTTACAAGTTTTACAACCTAAGTTGTGTGGTATAAAAATATTTTCCAAAAATAAATTTTAGTGGGAATATAATTGGTATTAGTAAAACCAATTAAATGAGTGTGCAAGGTGGACGTAGAACATTTCTCTTCCATATAGTTTTGATCTGAAATTCGAGTACATGGCTTTGAGGTGTTTTACACAATTTTTCACGGTGAACGCTTGATGAGGGTTTTTGGTATGGGACCGAAGTTTTCTATCATAGCTACAGCTATGTAAGGAGAGCAAAGGTTCCTGATCAAGGAGCCTGATCAAAGTCCGCACTAGAGAATCGGGTGAGCGATACTAGTTCGGTAGGAATGTTATGTATTCGAGTAGTGATCGAACCAAACTTTGTATATGATGATCTATGAACATCATACGTACATATAAATAGTATTGGGTGTTCATATGGTGAAATTTTGGGGACGAAATTCTTTTTAAGGGGGGGAAGAATGTAACGACCCAGAATTTTATCACTTTGATTTTTAGAATATTTAATTAGTTTTAAATATTCGATTTGGGTTTTTATAATAAAAAACTATGTTTCAAACTGAGACCTGATTTTCAAAGACGTATTTTTAATTTAATTAATGGAATTTTTCCAAAATTTTTAATTTGAAAATTAAATGAATTTTGCTTGACGTATTTTACGTCAAACATTGTTATTTTCAAAATTTAACTGGATAAGTTAACTTGTCTATTTTATTTCTGTTATGTGATCGCATTATATTTCTATACATGATCGTCTTTTATTTTTTGTCATTCGTGGCTCGTACGCGAACGCGGGATTGTGTGGTGGGGTACCAAAATCTTTTCAAATCTAAATACATAAACCCAATACACATCTTCAAATCAGCAGCCCCCTTTTTCTATCATCTCAGCCACAATCTTGTCTCCTCTTCCACCCTACTAGCCATCAGCCACCATTGTTCCTTGGTCCCCCTTGATTCTGACATTGATTTAAATTTTGGGTCCTCTGGCTATTGAAGGAGGTGAGCGTGCATGTATATATATATAGGTGCCTATTAAAAAAACAGAGTTCTTCTTCTTCATTTTTGTTTAAACTTCAAAACAATGAAAATAAAACTCCACCTTCTATTCAAAAATCAAATCCTCTTAATTTAGTCGTTTTCAGCCTTAGTGACCAAAACGAAGTTGTCCATCATGATCTCAGCTATTTTTAGAAATTGGTTTCAATCAATTTCATTGAAAAACGATCGAGTTATCGTTATAATTTGGTAAAAAGGGAAATTGGTCATCAAACTTCAAAATTCGAATTCTCTTGATTCGCTTTGAATCGATCGACGTCTTATGTGTCTTTGGGATCGTATGAAGACGTAGTATTTTTGGTGAAGTTTTCGCTGCATTCCGTGACGACAATCGATGATCGTCGAAAGCTAGGGTTTCGTCTTGTCGAAATTTTAGGCAGCGATTCACGAATCGAAGCTTGGTGTTGTGTTCGTAGAGGAAAGGTGCTCGAGCGGTGAAAGTTTGGCGGAGATCGGAAGCAAAAAGTGTCGCACGTTTATAGGGAAATCGCGATTTTTGTTTGGTCTAAAGCTTTAGGTGTGGAGGTTGGAATTTGATTGGAGGGTTCGAGGTCAAGGCGGAGGGGTGTTTCGTGATGAGGGGGCAAAGGCAGACTTGATGGTGGTGGCGGATCATCATTTGGATAAGAGGAGGTGTCGTGCACGTGCACCAAATGGTTTACTGGAAGCAGAAGACAGGGAAGAGGGGAGAAGAAGAGAGCGGGTCTGGTTTGAAAGGGATGGACTTGGGCCGAAATGAATTGATGGTGAGAAATATTTGAAATGCTATTTAATTTTAGGAATTAAAATGATAAAACTTTGCGATGCAATATCTCATCCGTTCGAAATACGTTTAACCCGCGGATTTTTGCATTGTGCTCGCATGGATGAGTACAACAGTGTGGTATAATTGGTTGGTAGCTTTGGACATGTAAAAATTTATGACATATTTAAACGGACTGAATTTAAATCATGTTATTTTAATAATAACGTCGTTTTAAATTGAATACCTTAATTAGTGATGTTTATTTGGCCAAATAAAATACCATTGAGTTAAACTTAATTGAATGTGGTAATTAGACAGCTGTTTAGCGGAATAAACCCTGTTTCGCTAATTAAATTAATTGGACACTTGGTTAGCAGAATAAATCATCGTTCTGCTATTATTAACTGGATAGGTAAATTTGGACATTTATTTAGAAGAAATAAATATTTAGTTAAGTATTGTATTAACAATTGCCTATTAATTATGGAGTTAATTTACATATTTGATGTTATGTAAATACCTGAATTATAACTTGGATAATTTAACGGAATTAATGGTAACTTGATTAAGTACCAATAAAGTTGCTAAGCCTCTTTCTAAATTTGGAAGTAAATTTTTGAATCAAAGTTATTTTAAGAATAATCATTATGTATTAGTAAGATTTAAAATATATTTATTATTTATTAATAATGTTTTTTTAAAAATAATTAATAATTGTTTGAAAAATGATTTAAAGTAAATCATTTTATTAATATGATTCTTTTAAAATTATTTAAGAATTTAATTATTGTTTAAAGTTATTTAATTATTTATTTAAAAAGTTTTAATTATATTGTAATTATTAAATTACAGTTATTTAATTATATTTAGAGTAAATTAATTATTATATTAATAATGTCTGAAATTAATTAATAATTATATTAAAAATGTTTGAAGTTAATTAATTTATTATTTGTTTAATATAGATTTAGAGCTAAATTATTAGTATAATAATACTATTTAAAGTTAACCTGGTTTATTATTAAGTGTATTCTAAAGTTATTGTTTGAAAGAGGTTTAAAGATAATTAAACGAGGAATGTTAAATAATAACTTGGTTGTTAAAGGTGTTTAAAATTATCGATTATTATCAGAGGAACTTTATTGATGGAAGTTCATGTAGGAAGTTTATTTAAAAACAAAGGAAGTTTATAAAATGAGTTTTATAAATTTAAAGAGATCTTGAAATTAGGAAAGAGTTTTGTAAATGATTCGGATATGTATTAAGGAATTATAAATGGTTTGATATTTATAAAGGAGATTGGTAAATTAAATCAAGATTTGTAAAAGTTTATAAATAGATTTGGAGATCTATAAATGAGATATTTATAAGATAGAAGAGATTTATGCAAGGAGATGGATTGTGTGTTATTTATATCTCTATTTAATATAATTTTGAATAAGAAATATCCCCAAGTGTTAGTGAATATGCTTAAACCATTTTATAAGTATGTTAAAGTAGTTTTACTAAGTTTTTGAAAGTAAATTGGATTGTAAATCCACTTATTCCATTGAGATAAGTATATGGTTATATTTTCTAAGTATCGAAAATATAGGGGTTTGTGAATATGCTTATCCTGTCAAGATAAGTATATGGAAGTGATTGTCAAGGATTTATAAAGTGATTTTATTAATAAAAGATTTATTTATGAGGCTTAGTGGTTGCCATAGGAAATGTGATCCTTGTTTGAATGATTGTTATTTGATAGTTAAATAACCGACTACCAAAATTTGGACCAAAATGTGACTTTGGAAATATCTAGGAGAAACAAGGGATTATAGGGTATATGTAACAACCCAGAGTTTTACGCCAATTAATTGTCGTCTAATGACGAGCGTATAGGTTGTTAATTATGATTGGGATTTTAATCAGTGCTTAATTTCTAGTGCAGTTTTGAGTCGATTCGGAATCCTTTTTGTAAAAGATTACTATCGTCACTAGACGATTGAAATTGATAACAAATTTCTATTAGGAAATTTGATCGAATCGAAATTCTTTTTAGTTGTAAAATCCTTTTAATAAATTGTTAAAATTTGTGTGGGCTTTAAGGACAATCTTGGCCACGTTCCATTTTATTTTGGAGCTGCATTATCTAAGGCGGATGCCCGCTTTCCTCGGATTGACTTTCATTCGAACCCTAGATCAAAACAAAAGAAAAAAAAAATGGTGGCGTGCTCTCGTTTTCGTTTGCTTTTTCCCCCATTCATTTCGAAATCCCTAATCAAGACGAGCTAAAGAAGAGAATGGCGGCTTCAAAATTTTCTGCGCTCGTTCGATAGTCTCGAAGATGCCGTCCTATAATCGCTCGATCGAAAGAATGATCAACGTCATTCCCTAGTCGATCGCACGTGCTCGCGACTCTGTGAAATTGGCCAAGCTCGTAATCAAGGTGAGTGATTCTTAATTGTCACTCACATCTAATTCGAAACTTTGCCGATTGTAAACTTGCGTTTTGATGATCCCTTTGGTTCCCGTCAGTGATTCATGGCTTTGATTTCTGATTTCTGTGTTCGATTCCTTGATACTTATGGTGACATTGTCTTGACTTGGGATGGCTGTTTCATGGAATTTTGATGACTAAGACTTTTACTTGATTTTACAAGGTTGAACCTGTCTCGACCTTGTTCGTTTTTGATTCTTGACTCTAGCTATTAGGTTGTGACTGTGGTATTCCTTTTCTTGATAATCCTTGAGGTTCTGTAACACTTAGTAGTACATAATATTGTGGTTCGAATTCTTGCATTCACATGATACTGTCACTGTATATCCCATCACCACCTGAGAACACTTTACATAGCATCATCTATTCATACACTTGCTTCGAGTCATGTTGTGTACCCTTTGTGCATTCCTGATATGGCAGTGTGGTTTGATATCTCGAAGCTTGTACTGTCCAGTTCATTGATGCATACCTGTTGTATCTTTTGGAGCTCAATTGTCTGACCATTTTCTTTGTAATGATGTTAGCCTTGTGTTTGTGGCCTGTATGAACTTAGTTCATGTATAGGTTGGGCAATTATCTTTGGTTTCATGTTGTAGCTGTACACTTGCGTACATGTAGCATTGTGGGGCTGTTGCACTGCACTTTGTATAGTTACCACTGTTTTAAGTATGTGGTCTTCATTACTCACGTATATGCATTTCATATGCCTGCAACCTTGAATTTCCTGTTGCATTATGTTTTAGCTTTTGCACTTTGATGTTGTAGCTTGATAATCATGTTGTTTGCATCATGTCTCATTTCCATACTGAAGTTCACTGTTACATTCATGAGCTTGACACTTGTTCACCCCATACTTTGGTCTGACCCTGTTGCATTGTGGTTTCATGTCTATAGTTGCATTCCATTTGTGTTTGCTGTCACATTGGGCTTGTAGTTGATTCATCTTTGTTCATGTAGCTCTCTGCATTTACTTCAAATGTGTTGTCATTTAGTTGTACTGAGCTCTGGCATTTGTATTTAGTCTGTCTGGATTCTTTTGTTGTCTGATGGTCTATATTGTTGCATACCTCTGGCTTGTTTATCTGGACCTTTGATGGTTCATTGGTGCACTGGTTACTACTCTGGTCTTGGCAATTTGGAAATTGTGGTTAGGTGAAGTTGTCGTAATGATGCAGTCTTGATTCGTTGATTTGAGTTGATGTCAATTGTTTCCGGTTCACTGGGCCTTGTGTATTTCGTCAGGGTAGTGGCGAGGCAGTACACGCGTGCGTGTACTGCAGCCCTAGCAGGATTTACAGATTTAGTTGATATTTCGTTGGTTAAATTATTTAGTTGGTTCACTTCGATTTGAGTTGTATCCGTTGGCTTTTGGAATCATTGATCTTCTGAGTATTTCATAGACTGTATTGGCGAGGCAGTACACGTTAGCGTGTACTACAGCCAATTAGCATTGATGTTTTTAAATTGACATTTCAATTGTTTAAACTGCTTTGGATTTCTGTTTTGTGGATTAACACTGTTTAGTGTTATATCTGCCGTTATCCGGTTCTCTTATCGAGAAGTTGGGTATACGAGATTTCTGTGACTGTCATCTATTTGAGATTGATTATTATTGCTGCCTATGCACTAATAAACTGGTTTGAATTAGACTGACCTGGGTATTATTTTCTTTTGAATGTAATACTCGGGTCAGACCCGAGTTATTTCAGGTTGTAGATTTTCTTCTTTGAGTTGCTGTTCAGGATATGAAGACTTTTCACATCTTCTGAAGTTGTCCGTGTCATTTTGTAGCAGTCGTGTCATTATATAGAACGATATGTATTCATGTATATTAGTTGATAATGTACTTGTATATATAACTTCTAGAGTCGACAGTTGTAGTTGTATCATATGTATTGTGTCAATTATGTATCAACTGACATCAGTTATATATATATGAGACTTTTGTTTTTATATGTGTTCCGCATTTATATTATCTGTGTTATTGTTATATCTAATGTCCTAAACTATTATGAACTATCGTAGTTTGTTTTATACTGATAATTGGATATGTCGATGGGAGTAAATAAATAATAGATGAAAAATAAAAAGTATATACCACTCCTACCGAGATAACCAATATTAGTGTAAGGCCAATTACGGATGGTCGCTCCTATCCAGCCTTATTCTTCGTAATAATAGACAGTATTTCTTTTAATACTCTTTGTTATTATGAGCATAGAGGTGGGGCGTCACAGTTGGTATCAGAGCTTGGGGTTTATGGACATAATATAAACATAACTTGGATGGAATATATGTTACAACTATTGGTCGATGTTTTATTTGTACTTTGAGTCAAAACTAAAGTTTTGAAATTTGAATGAAATTTTTAAATATCTTTATTTAAAAATAATAGTGAAATTGTGTTCTGATGATATGATTGGTTTGTGTTCTATTTATCAGAGTGCGCAGCGGAAACAGTGAAACCGTCTTCGCTGAGTACAACTGATAATCTTTTTGATTTAAAAAAAAAATCAAATCAAAATACGAAATCGATATGAATTTCAATTGTTGTTTACATAGCTGTAATTATTTTGTTTCTTTGAGAATTTCGAATCCGAATTGAGGATTCGAAGAAATTGCAGTTATGTGATTTTTGTTGAAATTTCCGCTGGCTTTCTTTTGTATTAATCATCTATTGATTAGATTTTTGCTGTTTTGAATTATCTTCATTGAAGATACATTCGAATGATTTCTTTGTTCATTTTGTAGTACGTGCAAAAATTTGAATTGCACGTTGTTGCATTTATTTTACGTTGAACCGATGCTTGGTTATGAGACGTATTTTGTTGCCGTTATTTTTGTAACGGGATTTTTACACCAATGCTAGATTTTTGAAGCACGGTGTTTTGTTGACAATTTTAATGAATGAAAATTCACTGATGTCACATTTAGATGTGAATTATTTTGATGAGATATTTGATGTTTTAAAATTACTGTTGCTTTGACTTCAGTAACAGTCAAACTTTTAAAAGTGGATTTTCAAGCGGTTATACCGCAATGCTGATTTGTAACCGTTTTTACGGTATTTTGAGAAGTACAATTTCCTTATCAAAATTGTTACTGATTTGCTGCTTTAATCACGTAATTGGAAAATCGTTTTAAAATGAAAATTGTTTTATAAATTTTTAACAGTTTACGTTTTCAAAAGAATGAGAAAGCGACTTAAACGATTCAGCAAAATCGAGGATTATGACCCCTTTCTTTTACTGTTTCGCTTAACTCCAGACTTGTCCAGTTGAGAATGTGAATTGTTATTTTTACAAAATAAATAAAAATTGTTTTCAGAAATTTTAACAGTTTGCGCTTTCAAAAGAATGAGGAAGCGATTTAAACGTTTCAGCAAAATCGAGGATTATGACCCCTTTCTTTTACTGATTCGCTTAATTCCGGACTTGTCCGTTTGAGAATGTAAAGTGTATTTTTACAAAATACACAATTTTGCACTTTCAAGGAAACGATGAAGTGATTTAAACGATTTAGCAAAAGTGCGGAGTATGGAACCACACTTTTACAATTTCGGTTAATTCCGGACTCGTTAATTGAATATCTGCTGTTTTGATGAATTTGATGATTTCACACTTTCAAGGAAACGATGAAGAGAATCAAACGATTTAGTAAAACACGTGGTATGGGACATGTGCGTTTGCTATTTCGGTTAATTCCGGACTCGTTAATTGAAACATTTTGATGCTTTCGTGTGCTTTCGAGCCACTATGAGGACCTTCGGGTCATTTGTTGGACCTTCGGGTCATTTGTTGGGCTTTCGGGCCACTCTGCGGACCTTCGGGTCAAATACCAGTACTAGACCTTCGGGTCACTCTGCGGACCTTCGGGTCAATCTGATGGGCGCCAAAAATTATGTTGAGTACTTGGTAGGCTTCGGCCATTTGTTGTTGCACGTGCGGCGAATTAAAAACTCGCCATCTGATGGGATCGATCCAAGCTTTTATGTTGATTTTCTAGTCTTCTTAATTGATTTCTAGATATTTGTTGCTTCCAATTATCTGCAGGTAATTGGATATTTGTTGATATGAGTTCTGATTATCGTTTTTGATAATCGGATATTTGTTGTTTCTAATTATCGCTTGTGATAATTAGATATTTGTTGATATGAGTTCTGATTATCGTTTTTGATAATCGGATATTTGTTGTTTCTAATTATCGCTTGTGATAATTAGATATTTGTTGATATGAGTTCTGATTATCGTTTTTGATAATCGGATATTTGTTGTTTCTAATTATCGCTTGTGATAATTAGATATTTGTTGATATGAGTTCTGATTATCGTTTTTGATAATCGGATATTTGTTGTTTCTAATTATCGCTTGTGATAATTAGATATTTGTTGATATGAGTTCTGATTATCGTTTTTGATAATCGGATATTTGTTGTTTCTAATTATCGCTTGTGATAATTAGATATTTGTTGATATGAGTTCTGATTATCGTTTTCGATAATCGGATAATTGTTGTTTTTAATTATCGCTTTAGATAATTAAATATTTGTTGCTTTGAGATTTAATTATCGCTTTAGATAATTAAATATTTGCTAATTTCGAATTTAATTATCACTTTAGATAATTAAATATTTTCTGATTTCAATTTTAATTATCGCTTTAGATAATTAAATATTTATTGATTTGAGATTTAATTATCGCTTTAGATAATTAAATATTTGCTGATTTGAGATTTAATTATCGCTTTAGATAATTAAATATTTGCTGATTTCGAATTTAATTATCGCTTTAGATAATTAAATAATTGTTGAAGTGAAATTTGATTATCGTTTGTGATAATCGAATATTTGTTGATTTGAGAAATTTGATTATCGCTTTTGATAATTGAATATTTGTTGATTTGAAATTTTAAATTACCGGTTGTGGTAATTAGATATGTGCTGATTTGTTTTCTGATTATCGTTTGAGATAATTAGATATTTGATTTGTCTTCTGATTATCGTTTGAGATAATTAGATAAATTGATGTTTGCTGATTTTGTTGATATGAGATTTTCTAGTCTCCAGTTGTTTCTAGAGTATGCTGATTTTATTGAATCGCTGTTTCTATCTATTTCTGTGAATAATTAGAGTTCGTTGATTATGGGATTTGTGGTTTCTAGTAATTATTGAATAACTAGATATTTGCAGTTGCGATTTGTGATTTGTGTTTCATAATTATCCTTGTTGATAATTATATTTTGTTGTTCTCTAATTATCGTATCGATGATTAGACATTGTTGCTTTATGATTCTCTGTATTCTAAGTATCTTATTGATATTTGAATGTCGCTGATGATTGCATTTATTCAGTTTTGTTGTTTTCCGATTATCTATTGGTAATTAGACTTGGTTGAGATTTGTGAATCTCTCTTATGAAATTAAAAGATTTCTTTGATGTTTGTGTCCTCGATCTTTAATTTCTAACTTAACCAGTTTATGTTAGAAGGATAATCGTTATAGACAGCTTTCATTATGAAAATTGCGGGGACGCAATTTTTATAAGGAGGGGAGTCTGTAACAACCCAGAGTTTTACGCCAATTAATTGTCGTCTAATGACGATCGTATAGGTTGTTAATTATGATTAGGATTTTAATCAGTGCTTAATTTCTAGTGCAGTTTTGAGTCGATTCGGAATCCTTTTTGTAAAAGATTACTATCGTCACTAGACGATTGAAATTGATAACAAATTTCTATTAGGAAATTTGATCGAATCGAAATTCTTTTTAGTTGTAAAATCCTTTTAATAAATTGTTAAAATTTGTGTGGGCTTTAAGGACAATCTTGGCCACGTTCCATTTTATTTTGGAGCTGCATTATCTAAGGCGGATGCCCGCTTTCCTCGGATTGACTTTCATTCGAACCCTAGATCAAAACAAAAGAAAAAAAAATGGTGGCGTGCTCTCGTTTTCGTTTGCTTTTTCCCCCATTCATTTCGAAATCCCTAATCAAGACGAGCTAAAGAAGAGAATGGCGGCTTCAAAATTTTCTGCGCTCGTTCGATAGTCTCGAAGATGCCGTCCTATAATCGCTCGATCGAAAGAATGATCAACGTCGTTCCCTAGTCGATCGCACGTGCTCGCGACTCTGTGAAATTGGCCAAGCTCGTAATCAAGGTGAGTGATTCTTAATTGTCACTCACATCTAATTCGAAACTTTGCCGATTGTAAACTTGCGTTTTGATGATCCCTTTGGTTCCCGTCAGTGATTCATGGCTTTGATTTCTGATTTCTGTGTTCGATTCCTTGATACTTATGGTGACATTGTCTTGACTTGGGATGGCTGTTTCATGGAATTTTGATGACTAAGACTTTTACTTGATTTTACAAGGTTGAACCTGTCTCGACCTTGTTCGTTTTTGATTCTTGACTCTAGCTATTAGGTTGTGACTGTGGTATTCCTTTTCTTGATAATCCTTGAGGTTCTGTAACACTTAGTAGTACATAATATTGTGGTTCGAATTCTTGCATTCACATGATACTGTCACTGTATATCCCATCACCACCTGAGAACACTTTACATAGCATCATCTATTCATACACTTGCTTCGAGTCATGTTGTGTACCCTTTGTGCATTCCTGATATGGCAATGTGGTTTGATATCTCAAAGCTTGTACTGTCCAGTTCATTGATGCATACCTGTTGTATCTTTTGGAGCTCAATTGTCTGACCATTTTCTTTGTAATGATGTTAGCCTTGTGTTTGTGGCCTGTATGAACTTAGTTCATGTATAGGTTGGGCAATTATCTTTGGTTTCATGTTGTAGCTGTACACTTGCGTACATGTAGCATTGTGGGGCTGTTGCACTGCACTTTGTATAGTTACCACTGTTTTAAGTATGTGGTCTTCATTACTCACGTATCTGCATTTCATATGCCTGCAACCTTGAATTTCCTGTTGCATTATGTTTTAGCTTTTGCACTTTGATGTTGTAGCTTGATAATCATGTTGTTTGCATCATGTCTCATTTCCATACTGAAGTTCACTGTTACATTCATGAGCTTGACACTTGTTCACCCCATACTTTGGTCTGACCCTGTTGCATTGTGGTTTCATGTCTATAGTTGCATTCCATTTGTGTTTGCTGTCACATTGGGCTTGTAGTTGATTCATCTTTGTTCATGTAGCTCTTTGCATTTACTTCAAATGTGTTGTCATTTAGTTGTACTGAGCTCTGGCATTTGTATTTAGTCTGTCTGGATTCTTTTGTTGTCTGATGGTCTATATTGTTGCATACCTCTGGCTTGTTTATCTGGACCTTTGATGGTTCATTGGTGCACTGGTTACTACTCTGGTCTTGGCAATTTGGAAATTGTGGTTAGGTGAAGTTGTCGTAATGATGCAGTCTTGATTCGTTGATTTGAGTTGATGTCAATTGTTTCCGGTTCACTGGGCCTTGTGTATTTCGTCAGGGTAGTGGCGAGGCAGTACACGCGTGCGTGTACTGCAGCCCTAGCAGGATTTACAGATTTAGTTGATATTTCGTTGGTTAAATTATTTAGTTGGTTCACTTCGATTTGAGTTGTATCCGTTGGCTTTTGGAATCATTGATCTTCTGAGTATTTCATAGACTGTATTGGCGAGGCAGTACACGTTAGCGTGTACTGCAGCCAATTAGCATTGATGTTTTTAAATTGACATTTCAATTGTTTAAACTGCTTTGGATTTCTGTTTTGTGGATTAACACTGTTTAGTGTTATATCTGCCGTTATCCGGTTCTCTTATCGAGAAGTTGGGTATACGAGATTTCTGTGACTGTCATCTATTTGAGATTGATTATTATTGCTGCCTATGCACTAATAAACTGGTTTGAATTAGACTGACCTGGGTATTATTTTCTTTTGAATGTAATACTCGGGTCAGACCCGAGTTATTTCAGGTTGTAGATTTTCTTCTTTGAGTTGCTGTTTAGGATATGAAGACTTTTCACATCTTCTGAAGTTGTCCGTGTCATTTTGTAGTAGTCGTGTCATTATATAGAACGATATGTATTCATGTATATTAGTTGATAATGTACTTGTATATATAACTTCTAGAGTCGACAGTTGTAGTTGTATCATATGTATTGTGTCAATTATGTATCAACTGACATCAGTTATATATATATCATATATGAGACTTTTGTTTTTATATGTGTTCCGCATTTATATTATCTGTGTTATTGTTATATCTAATGTCCTAAACTATTATGAACTATCGTAGTTTGTTTTATACTGATAATTGGATATGTCGATGGGAGTAAATAAATAATAGATGAAAAATAAAAAGTATATACCACTCCTACCGAGATAACCAATATTAGTGTAAGGCCAATTACGGATGGTCGCTCCTATCCAGCCTTATTCTTCGTAATAATAGACAGTATTTCTTTTAATACTCTTTGTTATTATGAGCATAGAGGTGGGGCGTCACAGTATAGTTACCATCATTGGTGTTATACTGTACGTATAAACTCGTTTTGTTCTCCTAGGACAAATGATAAGGAAATTCGTCCACTAACGGATAGGTAGTGATCTCCGCTCTTATCTTTGACTATTTATTGCACCGGGGTTGTAACGACCCGATATTTTCAACCATTCGCATCCGCACATGTTAGACTTGAATTGCTCAAAATATCAGATTGTTAATTTATATTTGGCAAAACTCAGCATATACAGTAAATAAATCAATCACAGAATCACAGACATAGAGTAATATAATAATAATGTAGTGGAATAGATAAATAGTAGTTCATGAAGCTACTATATAAACAGCAGAGTTTGAAATAAAACAACAGAATATCTCAAATACAGTGAAGTTTCCAATACAAACAGATGGCCTCTCAGAACAAATCAACTGGAAAGCTGAAAGCTGAATCAATAGTTGGATCTCCAAACGAAGCTCCAAACTCCAAAGGTGAGTCTCAAATGCTGTATCACTCAGTCTGACCCGAGCGTAAAGCAAAACACAAAACACTCGAGTCAGGATTAACATTCTTATATCAATAAATCCAACTCAAGTGAAATATCAACTGAAATACAAGTAACTTAAAGGATGTTTGGGATAACCATCCTCTAAGGATCCGTGGAACTATCTACTATGTAGAAATATACGCTATTAACAACCAAATGTCATTATAACACCGTGGTCATTTCAAAATAATTTATACTTCAAAACCAAAATATCATTTCCATTCCAAATATATATATTTCCAAATTATAGCACTTTCAAAACTAAATTGATAATTTCATATATATCTTATTTTAACTTCATTATTATTTAGTTTTGAAATATTCACTTAATAAATCCATTATCATTTAAATAACCTTAAATTACATTAAACTAAATATTTCCTTCGATTTATTTAAAACTTGAAATATCCATTTAATCACTTTAAATCAAAATCAAGTTATAAAATCATATCTTAAAACCCTCAAATTCAATAAGTTTCAAATCGATTTAATTAAACAAAATTCTTAATTAAATAAAATTTCGAATAAATTCAAATTTATCTTTCCAACCTTAACTAATAGAATCATTATAAAATCTATTTTTAAAATAATTTTTTTATAAATACTTAAACATATTGTATTTTACTTAAATCAAACTTGACTAAATTTAAAGCTTATTATTAAATCTATTTTGTATTAAAACTTATTCATATACATAATATTTTCAAATTTAAATAAAACCATATATATTTCCTTTCAAAACCATAGAAATCATTTTAAAATATTTATATATAGACCAACGGTGTCTGTATAAAATTTTCTATCCTATGGTCAAGTGATACGGATATTTATCATTTCAAATCCGTAATTTAAATATATACGGGTATATATCATTTCAACCCGCAATCCCAAATTCAATTCACATGAAAATCGCTTGGGTTTATCATTTCAACCCATAACAACTTTCTCCTATTCTACAGATCGTTCGGGTATGTATCATTTCAACCCATAGGGAATCCTAAACTAACAGGGAACTTGCAGAGTGAAAACATATATAAAATAAAATATAACATATAACAACAGGCATATATCATCAGTGGTAAAAAAAATATAAACAACAGGATATGGTGTCATATCCCACAAGTGAACAATTACATATAAATGCATATATAACAATTTAAATAACTAACCGCAGCATATTTCAATTGTCGTTTCAATTGAAATTGAATTTAATAAATGTAAGAACGTTAATCGTGAGTGATTGCTCACCTTACGAGGCTAGATAGATTTTGACAAGGAAATGAGCTACAAATTCCAAAGCAGCTCTAGATGGACACGATTTGATGAAGAAAACAGGCATGATGGACAAAGCTGATAAATAGGAATTGAAGAAATCAAAATGAATTAGCTTGATTGACGGATAATATACTTTGAAACAATACTCATAACACTATATAAAATAAAAATATATCCATATTTAAAAATGCAAGATACTTATATATATATACACACACACAAATATAAACTTATACATTATCCAGCCTTATATATACAATTTAAAAACCAATATTATTATAACATATATACCTATATACTTTAAAAATCACTATTTAATTTAAACCTATATCTTTATAAACTAACATAAAATTCAAATATAAAGTATATTTCAACTAAACAGATCATGTATCTATCATACCAATAATTTTTAAGATATATAAGTTTGACTGTAAAACAAACTATAATACTTAAACAATATACAAACCAGCATAATACTATATATAATAATGTAACCTATATAGTAGACTTATATACAGATCTTAAAATCAAACTAAAATACAATAAAAAAATCTGCACACTTTTAACCATCTGTAAACTGCCACATAAACACAAAGATATATATATCTAATATACATGTATTATAACTAATATATACTCCATGTTATAAACTAACAACATTTACTGGCATGCCCAAAACTACTATAATCTAACATATAAATTAATATATATAATATATACAATAGTTACCTGTATATATATACACAAACAATCATACAAAGACTTATATATATTTTTTATAACTTTATATACATTATATAAAAAAGAACTCATATGCCTATAAACTAACATTAAAACCTTAAGCTGACCTATGTATATACTATATAAAACATTTAATAGCAATAACACAATATATAATGATATACTGTAAGCTTATATACTGCACACGCATATAATATTTCACTTCACTTTATATATATTTTTATATTAAACCCATACTTTTAAAAATCGTTATTGTTAATAAATATATACATAAAGCAAGACAGTAAGCCAAATTTCAAAACATAGATATAACATACTTATATATATAAACTACCTGACCTTACATTTTAAAGTAGAATCCATATATACTTATATATATAAACTAATATAAGCTGTGGTAAACAATGATTTATATAAACATACACGTATACACTGTATAAATATGCGTTATAAACAACTTCATCTAAAAGCAAATTCATATAGCAGCCTATTATATACAAAAAAATATAAACCTCTACATATTGATATATATATATATATATACAACAGAAAAGGAAATATTAAAATACTTTATTGACTATATATAACAGCATGTTATAAATGAAATAACTTGTATTATATATAAATAACTTTATAAACTTATATATATATATAAACTAATATATATACGAATATATATACGCACCTATATAGATGCACAAAGGAGGAAGACAGCAGCTGTTCGGCCAGTAGGTGGAGGAGGCACGAAGTGGCGGAGGTTGCTGTGAGATGTGGTTCGATGGTGAGGAGAAATAGAGGGAGGGGAACATCTGTTGCTCGGTTTGGGTTGCGGCAATTTGGAGAAAGGTTATGGGGCTATCGACTGATGGGGAGGTGGCTTGCTGCTGCCATGGCCGAGGTTAGGAGGTGATTGCAAGCATGAGAGAGGGAGGAGCAGATCGAAGGAGGAGGGGAGATGCGAATGGGCGTGGATACAAGTGAATGAATAAAGCATTCTTCAGTGAGAATTTCAATATATATGTTTTGCTTTGATTTGCAATATACATATAAACTGTTAACTTTTCCAAAAGCAACGAACGGATTTAAAATGAATAAACCTAAAATAAAATGAAGCATTGGGATAGCCAAACGTCCAAACCGATTTTTAAGGATATAAAAAGGAAAATGGCTGATTGAATTCAAAGTAGATGAAAGGACAAAACTCAAAAGGTTTAAAACAGAAACGGATACAAAATCGTTTTCCTAATTTCGTGGTGTACCGGACCCCGAAACACAGAAGTGAATATGCCGTTGAGATCAGCACGACGAGACGATCAAAACGATATATAAATATCAGTGATAGGATCATCCGATCAAAAGTCGATATCGGTACCGAAAATGCTGATAATCCGTCGAAAATAAGATAAACGGAGCAACAGCAGTCCAAATTTGGAGAAACGAAATATGACGTCTTACTCAGAAGATGATTTACAAATTTATTGTGTAAAAATATTCAGGTTTGGAAAATATTTATTATCACCAACTTTTAACTGATTTGAATTGAAATAAAATTACATAAGAAAATAAACTTTCATATTATCTAATGAGAATTTACCATTTGCTATGTTAAAGTAGACGTATTCCAAATATAATTTTTTATTTCCAAATTCAAATATTTAAAATTTCACAATATTTCAATTAAATACGTTATAAAAATTATTGAATATATGGGTCGTTACAGTGGTTGAGTTTACTGGAAATTATCGAAGTTGTTTCGAAGAGACGGGGATCAAATATGTTATCCGAAAACCATTTCGATTCAACCCAAGCTTTGCGAAGTGAAGACATCTTGAAGATGATGGAATTGAAGACGGAGCTCTTCGAAGTGCAAGGGCTGCTTGCTACTATTCCCGAGGGTGATTCCAAAATGGATTTTATAGAAATAGTGCATTCGGTTTTGTTCAGTCCCAGAACGAACTTATATGGATGAATGCTTGCACTGCATTACTAGCTGGAGGGCAGTTTAACATTCCAAGTGGGTTGCTATTTAAAAAGGTTAAATGTAGCCTCAAGCCTCATAAACCAAGAATGACTAAAACATGGGAGATGCAGCAGGGCTAAGTGGGTCGCTCCCAATTAGTGTATGATCATCCATATCTAGAGTCGATATTATCTCTCATTTGTATGATTCGGGGCCCATTAACGGAGGGGTGGTCATATTCGATACTACTAGTCAATTGGTAGGCCTACTATGCTGGAATTTAATTAATGTAATAATTTCGGCCATGTTTAATTGTTATTTGTATCTTAGACACTATTATAATATCACTGGATTTTCTATACAAATGTTTTGGTTATCGTAAGGTAAAAACCCGTCCGTGTTTATGTGTGGCGTGGTCTTACGAGATACCTTTAATTGTAAAAGATTTTACAAGTTAAAATTAATAAAATTCCTTGTGATTTGGGTTTCTCACGCTGGTTTTTACCAGACTGACCCGGGTGTTGTTTTTTCCTAAGTCCTCGGGTCAGACCGAGCATATTTCAGATTTAGTATGGATGCTTTGGAGCTTTAGGGGACAAACTAGAGGCCTAGAGACGTATTCGCGTATATGGTTATTTTTCCGTTGCATTCATTATTGTATTTATCAGCAATTGTTAAGGACAGGTTGTTATAACTGTCTCGGCTGAAATAGGTTAGTATACTCTGATTGATGTCTATATATACTTATATTACAGTTTGTTTTTATGTAAAGATTTGTTGTATATTATAAATTATTCATTCCGCTGTGATATTTTGTGTTGTTTAGTTTCTTCTATCTTCTGTCTCCTTTCTTCTTCTTACCCTTAACGATCGTTTTTTTCGACACTTGAATGCTCGGCACGAAATACAGTGGACGTATTAGTGTTGATTTTTGAGGGTTGAAAATCATGGTTCGTTACAGCGGGGTTTCGAATCGAAATGTGACGTTTATGGTAAATATTTAGGGCTGAGGATAGCTTTTCGATATGGGGTTGTGGTAATGTGGCTATTGTCACCATTGCGAAGAGGACGTGATGTGGAGCGCAATGGAGTCGATCGTTCTATGATTCGTCGTGTGTTGGTCAAGAATTCAGGAGAGAGACGTGCGCGTTTTGGCTTCGTACAGACATGTACAGTGCTTGCTTGTGCATGAAATTGGGAAGAAGGAGGGAAGGACTAAGGTAAATATGGTATTATTTTAAATTAAATTGATTAGCTTAATTAATTATATCTTATAATTCAAAATCTTATATAAATCGTATTTTGTTCATACGAAGTCCGATTGAGGCGTTGTTTTCACTGTTGCGCTCATATCTGGATTATCCACATCTGGGATTGATTTGGGGCTTGGGTGAGTTACTCACCAGTTATGTCTATATTGTTGTGTATAATATTGTTGTTGATTTAAAAAATATAAATTGTATAACGAACAATGCAAGCTATTACTTTTGGACCCCGCCTTATTTTGTAAAATAAGTAACAACATTATTATGAAGTATAATCCATCTTTTGATCATCTACAACATGTATTGTGGTCCAGACTACTTGTTTACATTTTTAGTAGTGTGCTATAAATGTTTGAAGCGATACAGTCGTATTAAAAGTGCTTTGAAATCCTTGATATCTGGCATATGTTAAATTGGATAGATTGTGGTATATTATGGAAATATATATGGATATATATTTGGCTACACACGTTTTGGGGTGTTTGACATAGAGGAATTATTTTTGATACTTATGGAAATTGGAAATGGAAGTTGTAAACATTAGAAGCGAAAATGTAACGATGGATGCACTTTGAAATTGTTGTGATCGGTGATTTTAAAGTTAACCTTGGAAGATATCCCGAGGCTTCTTCGTATTTATAACAAGTACTGTATGCATAATTATTATTGGGTAATATCAAGGTCTAAATATTGTTGATAATCATTTATGGATTTTGAAAGTAATGGTTTCAAATTATAAAATAGGTTTTAAGTGGTGTTTTAAATATTGTATTAAATATGTATAAGTATTTTTAAAAGTATATTTTTAAAATATATATGGTTTTAGAAATTGTCAAAGATTCTATTTAATAAATAAAAGGCTTTTATATTATAATATTTTATAAATGGTTTATAGTATTTTATTAAACATCTTAGTTTTATAAATAAATTAGTATATGTGTGTATATATATCTTTTTAAAGGTGTTTTTGTATATTTAGAAGTTTTAAAAAAAGTTTGGTATTTGTAAAAGAATTTAAAAAGGTGTTTTAGATTATAACACTTGTGTTATAATGGATTATTCTATAGAATTGATTGAAAAGGTATATTACCTTGTTTAATAAGTAAAGATATGCTTAGAGCTTTAAATGAATGTTTCAAAGTAAATGGCAAGTATAGAAGTGATTTTGGGTTTATAGTAACAATGTTTGTGCAACATATGTTTTAATCCATTTAACTTTACTTTTGAAAAGTAATTAGATCTTTAAAATGGAGTTTTAAAGATAATGAAATAGTGAGTGTTTTGATTTTGTTGTAAACAATGTTTTAATAACATTTGTTTTTAAACCCTTGAATAATATTTTAAAGTGGTAAAATATTATTAAATGAGTTTGGACAATACTTCGATCTTCAATATTGGAATTTAAAGAGAATAACAAGTATGAATTGGTTTTGGTTTGTTGTGGCAATGTGTTAGTAATATTCGCCTTTAACCCGTTTTGATTATACTTATGAATGTAACTAGGTCTTTGAAAAAGATGTTTTAAAGATGGTCATAAGTGAAATGGTTTTGGGTTTGTAGTGAAAATGTTTGAGTAACACTTGTATTAAGCCCTTTGAAATTGATTTGTGGATATACTTATGCAGTTGAGATAAGTATATGAATACTTTTGAGAGTATCAAAATGTGTTTAAATAAATAGTGATGTTTTAATTAAATAGCGAAGTTTAATTAATAAGTGGAGTTTCATTTGTAAAGAGCAATTGAGTAAAAATGAGTTTTACTAATAAAAGAGGATTTTAATTAATAAAGAAATATTAAATAAAAAGGGGATTAGAAGTCGTTTATATGACTTGATCATGCTTGTGTGTTTCGATTGTGCTTTGTGTGTGACTTACTTATGAACAGTATATGTGGCTTAGTTTCCCATATGTGATCATTCTTATTGTTATTTGATTTGACCAAATATACTCTGGAAATATCTAGAAGAAACGCGGGGATTATATGGTATAGTTATCTTCAGTGATGTTATATTGTACGTATAAACTCGCTTTGCTCTTTTACCACAAATGATAAGGAAATCCATCCACTTAAACAGTTAGGAAGTGATCTCTGATCTTATGTATTGTCTATTTATTTTCCACAAAACTAGAGTTGAGATTACCAGGAAATTGATCGATTGGTTTTGGAGCACCAGGTAAGCGGGGGTGGGGTGTACTTATATGAGATGACATGAAATCGTAACCACTCCAAAACCATATACGTGATCTATGCTTTGGAAGAGGTTTGTGATTTGCTTGAAGTGTTAGAAACTATTTGGAGATTCGAGATCTATTTGAGATGCTCGAACACATGTAGTTGTTCGTGATCTGTTCAGGATGTGGGGATCCATGTGTAATTCCGAGATCTGTTGAGGTATAGGAATTCAGATGTGATTTCGAGATCTGTTGAGATATGAGAATCCATGTGTGGTTCCGAGATCTGTTGGGGACTCGTGTGTCGAGATCTTTTCGAAACTCGTGCGTTGGGATGCTGAACGTGACTTCACCATCGGTAATGACAAAAACCAGAGATATGAGACATAGCCTATGGGGTTTAGCTAACTTAAAGGGTGCAGGCACTCCATTCTAGTGATATTTACGGATATGCATGCATGAGTGATGTGACCTGGTGCCATGTGTTAGGGCGTTCACTAGTTATGTTTTTCTTATAGTATATTTTATTTGGAGATATACGATGCTCGGAAGGATATCTTTGATCCTTATGTAAGAGGACCGTTCTAGAAGTATTGAAAGCACCTCCATGGAAATCCTACACAATTATCGAACCCACCTTAGTGGATCTGATTGTATACCTATTACTATTGTGATGTACACTCACATGCATCACAGCTATGTGATTATTTATATTTCAGACCTTAGACATTATTATATTACCCTTGGATTTTATAATAGAAATGGTTTGGTTATCGTAAGGGAAAATCCCGTCCGTGTTTATTGGAGGCGTGGTCTTACGAGATACCCTTATTTTGAAGGGTTTCAAGGTACAATAATCCATATGATTTGAGTTTCTCACACTGGTTTACCAGACTGATCTGGGTGTTATTTTCTTATAATGCTCGGGTCAGCTCAAGTATATTTCCAGATTTAGCCATTGTTCATTGGATCTCTTGGAGAGGAGCTGGATGATTTCCTACCGTATATTATTTTTGTTGCATTACTTGTTTTGTATCTTTCAACATTCATGAGGATAGATAATTTTAACTGTCCAAGTTGATGATAGGTTACTTTACTGATTGATGTATGTATGTCAACGTATTCTTTAGATAAAGACCTTTTGAGATATTATATATTATCGTTCCGCATGTGAGATTCTAATGTTGTGATCTCTTCTTTCTTGTTCTTTTTCTTTTACTCTAACAATTCGTCTTTCCGACGCTTGGATGCTCGGCACGTGAATACTGTGGATGTATTAGTGTCGACATTCGAGGATCGAAAAGACGGATCGTTACACCGATCCAATATAGGATTTTTTTTTGAAATTTTCCTATTTCACCAGCTTTCGACCGACCCGATTCCAACAAAATATAACATCCACTAAGGCACTTTCTCACCCTAATTTAGGTAGAATAATTGATGGTATTGGCATGAGGCTCCATAATTAGCCATAAGTGCAAGTGGGGGATTGGTAGAGTTAAAGGTATGCACTAGGGGCAGTTATGTAACTTCACTTTTATAAAGAATCTTATTCGAAATAAATTATGCTTTTAATTTTATTTTCTTTTATGTATGTGGTTATATCGTGATATAATTAATGATAAATATACATTAAACATATATAAGTAGAAAATCCCTAAAAAAGGTATTTAATTTCAAATACATTCGTAACCATGAGTTTTAAATCCATATTCAAGTACTTATTCCTTAAATGTTCCTAATCAAGACGGATCGAGAAAAGAATATCAATACAACGGTTGAGGCTAATGTATCTAATTCTCTCTATATGATGGATGGTGAATTACTCAGGACCGTTGGGGACACCAAGTGGTTACAAGTTGTTTGTAACAATCACAGAACGACTCAACAAGAGTCTTCTATAGGTTAATACCACTAGGTCAAAATAGAAGATCTCATGTAACAATGTGTGGCAGTCTTCTGACTTGAGAGTAGCGTGGATCTTTTAAATTGATATTCAAGTACTTATTCCTTAAATGTTCCTAGTCAAGATGCATCGAGAAAAAATATCAATACATCAGTTGAGGCTAGTGTATCTAATTCTCTCCAAAGGATGGATGCTGAATTACCCATAACCGTCGAGAACACTAAGTGGTTACATACTTGTTGTTTGTAATGATCACAGAATGACTCAACAAGAGTCTTTAATAGGTTAATACAACTAAGTCAAAATAGAAGATCTCATGTAACAATGTGCAGTAGTCTTCAGACTTGAGAGTACTGTGGATCTTAAGTAACGAGATAATACTTTGATTATGGTCCATCACATGACGGCGTGATCATGTTACAACCATAGTTGGGTGTGCACTGAACTACATGAAGTAAAATACTACTCAATGGAGGATTTGCCTCCTTCGTTGTAGAAGGTTAGTATCAGCGTAACTTTTAGTCAACGTAAAGTTCAAATCTTTAAATAGAGTATACAGTTAATCGCTAAATGTTGTTCGATTGAATCAAGAACTTTAAAGTGGCCTATACAATTAACTTTGAGTATTATTAGATTTTTTGACCGTTGGCCAAACTCTAGATATCCTAGTGATGTAGTGATGATGAAAAAACATGCATAAAATATCATTACAAGGTGTAGCTTATTAATGGTTACAAACTAGATTTCGTCTAAATGATCTATAAGCAACCAAACTTATGCCCAATACTGTACTTCAGCAAAGTTTGTATATGCTTCAGTATTTTAATTGTTTGAATATTGATCGAGAACCAAGTTTAGACCAAGGAGTCGACACAACCATGTTATTAGCTAATTTTTGAGTTCAACTAATTTTAAATTAACTTATAAATATTATAAATTAATAATAAGTTAACATGAATATTGCATTGAATTTTTATTGTATTTAATTATTTATTTTAGGCCTTAAAATTAATTGAAATTATATATAATTGTTACATATTGATTTAATTAAATATATGGGCTAAATAATTAATCACATAATTAATATGTGATGTATTCTATGCCTGAAATCCATGTATCCTTGATGTGCACGTAAATGTGCATATTTTTACCACCATATTTAAACTATTTAAATTAAATAAATGATCATATTGGGTATTTTAACATGTTTAAACCAAAATTCAAATTATTTTCAAATCGCCATATATTCATCTTCATATAGGGGGAAAATGGTCATTTTTGTGCATATATTAATTTGAGAAAATTTAATTGAAAATTTCTATATTATTTTGTAGGAATTTGGCTTCATAGACAAGTGGTTTCATGAAGATATATATATGCACAAAGAAGATACAAAGGAATGAAGATGGAAATAATTCAAAGACATGAGCATGGAGGACCCTACCTACCCACCTACCTTAATGTACAAATTAGAGCTAATGCACATGCTAAAAGGCCATTAAAGCTTCATACGCATATAAATGATGATTATCTTATGCTAATGGTTACTTGGCCACCACACTTCCTAAGAGGGTAGTTTGGGTAGTTCCCAAAAAATGAATTAGGGTTTCCAAACATGTATAAATACCACCATATGTTCATGTAATTAGTCTCCCTTCTCTTAGGATCTCTTCCTCTTAGTTTAGTTTAGGATCAAAAATAAAATGATAGCTCTCTTTCTTTTCATGGCTACTTAGCCATTTCTTATTTCATGTAATTTATTTTTTATGCAACTTTAATACATTGCTCTTTTCTTTTCTTGTTTATATCCTTTCATGCTAATAGTGTAGTTTATTTTTCATACAAGTAGATTAGTTTTATTGCTTTTTTATTAGCTCTCTTTTCCTCTTCTTTTTGTTTCATATTGCAAGCTACATTTGTTGATTTGATAACAAATATGAGAGGCTAAACCCCTTCAATTTAGGGGTAATGAAGCTATCTAATTATGTAGTTTCAACATTTTGATAATTATTGCTCTCTTTTTATGCTTAATGACAATGCTTGAAGTGGTTTAACTTGTTGTTTTTGCTTTGAATTTGATAGCCTATATTGTTGACACCAAATAGGCTATGCTTAAACAATCACTAAACACAAATTACATCTTCATACATATGATTATGTTAATGAAGTGAATATTGAAATCAAAATTTGATGGTCTATATTTCTAATTTATAATTAATAGGCCATGCTTAAAATAGATTTTATTTTCATCTTGTTGTCATTTTCATGAGAATTAGTAAGTGGTTTAAAGTTCGATGGCTTATTTTGGGCTAATTAATAGCACAAATATGTCATACTTATGATAAGCACATCAATTAAACTCACTAATGACCAAAAAAGAGAGATCATAATTTCATATTTTGTTGAACAATCTGATCTAGAGAGGGAAATTATCTCTAAATTGTCATTTTATTCTCATAGTTTTCATTCACTTTTGTAGTGTTAGTTTTTACATTTTTTGTAGTTAAAACATTCTCTCGACTTTGGTATAATTTGATTGAATAGAGATTAAAAATCTAACAATTCCCTGTGGATCGATCCGTACTCACCACGTACTAAAATTGTACGCAGTGCGCTTGCGGTTAAATTTATTATAAATTTTTCGGCGATTTTCTAACTCAATAGGAAATTCGTCGTTAAACAAGTTTTTGACGCCGTTGTGATGCAGCGCGATCTACCAACTCATCAGATTTGAGTCGTTCAAGGACCTTAGGTCACTCACGACCTAGTGAAGGTCGCTCGCGAGTTAATGGATTCAGTGTTAAGGCGTGCAAGCAACCAAGTGAGATAAGCAAACCAGCGCGCATTTCATTAGGTCGCTCCGACCTTTCGAGAATCGACTTTGACGAGCTACGACCTAAGTTAGGTCGCGGGAAGTTAGGTCGCGGGAAGATAGGTCGCGGGAAGATAGGTCGCGGGAAGATAGGTCGCTCGACCTTATGTCGCTATGAAGATAGGTCGCTGCCGTGTATAATTAGGTCGCGTGAAGAGTCCTGAAGCTGGATTGATTTTTGCCGCTTTACTCTATGCCGCTATTCTTTAGGTCGCTCGAATGAGCTAACGACCTTATGCCGCATATGCTGCTTTGACTTAAGTCGCATGGAGCTTAGGTTGCGTGTGTTGTACTTAGGTCGTGTATTGATGTTATGTGGTATTTGTTGAGTCGCATGTATGATTATTCGTTTGTGATGTAAATATTGTAAGTCGTGTGTTGTTGTTGTAACGTGTTGTTAGGTTGTTTACTTGTTGTAACTTGTATTTGTTAAGTCGCTTACCTGTTAGGTCGCATGGCTTTGTTTTAGGTCGCATTTTGTTAGGTCGTTCACGACCTAGTGTGAGTTGTAAGCCTATAAATAGGCGGGTGGTGTCATTTGTAATAGTAAATTGATTTTGAATAAACTTTTGTTTGAGTGCTTTGTGCCTCTTCTCAAATTGGTAGTTGAGTGTGATCTCCTATCTCCACCTTCGGCTTTCGAGTGCGCTCGAATCAACGATTGTTGAAGCCGATTCACGGAATCTAGTGCGCTAGATCAACGTTCGAAGAATCGTAGATCTTCCTTCACGGCATTGTGCGCGATCAACGTGACGAAGATAGCTAGAATCCGGTATCATTGAGATCAATGGATTTGGGCATTTGGTATTTTCAATCCACCGATTGCTACTTTCACCGTTTCATTCGTTATCGAAGTACATTTATTTTTTATGAAGATGGTGGTAGATGTAGTGTTCATTCTCGAGATCGAGACCAAGTACGAAATGCATATCGGGATGTTGAAGATGATCGACGATGGGAGTTGGGGATGAAAACTGAAATTCCAGAATTCAAGGGTGGAATGGTAGCGGAGGAATTTTTGGATTGGTTGTCTAATGTGGAAGAAATTTTTGACTTTAAGGAGGTTCCTGAGCATCGAAGAGTTAAGTTGGTTGCTACTCGTTTGAAAGGAAGAGCTATGGCATGGTGGCAGCAAACTAAACTAACACGAGAGAGAATGGGAAAGTCAAAGATTGAGTCATGGGAGAAGATGAAGAAATTAATGAAGGCTACTTTCTTGCCATATAATTATCAGTCTCTTATGTATCAACGATTGCAGAATCTGAGACAGGGAACAAAGTCAGTGAATGATTATGCGGATGAGTACTATCAGCTGATTGCGAGGAATTACATCATGGAGACAGAGGAGCAGTTGACAGCTTGATTCGTTGGAGGGTTGAGAATGCAGATCAAGATATGGTGAATATGTTTGATCCCTGATCTGTCCTGAAGCACATTAAAAAGCTCTAACTTGGGAGAAGCAAGGTAGGAGAGGTGGTGGTGTGTTTACAAATTCCAACAATCAAATGAAAGGGGCTAGTAACAATGCGAATATTTCCAAGGCTGTTGCAAAACCGATTGTTAGTGAAGTTGCTAAGACCAAGGTCAATAGTGGTATCAAATGCTTCAATTGTCAGGAGATTGGTCACAAAAGCAATGAATGTCCAAAGCCAAAGAAGCGAGTGATGGTTGCTGAGGCAGAGGATGAGGAAGTAGAAGCTAAATGTTCTAATTCACCACATGTTGAGGAGGAAGAAGAATTGACGGGAGATGAAGGGTATTCATTAATGATGAAGAGGTCGTGTTTGACACCAAAGCAAGAGGATGATTCAAGTTGGTTGAGGAGTAACATTTTCCAGTCCACGGGCACTATCTTGGGAAGGGTTTGCAAGTTTGTCATCGATGCGGGAAGCTGTGACAATATTATCTCTACAGAAGCTGTGAAGAAGTTAGCATTAAAGACTGAGAAACATCCAAAACCTTACAAGTTAGCTTGGTTGAGAAAAGGTGGGGAGGTGAAGGTTGGACGAAGAGCTTGTGTAAATTTTTCGATTGGGAAGAAATACAAAGATGAAATTTGGTGTGATGTTGTGGGTATAGATGTATGCCATCTGTTGTTTGGGAGACCATGGCAGTATGATAGAGCTGTGCAACATGATGGTCTTACTAACAGTTACAGTTTCATGTTTGAAGGTACTAAAATCACTTTAGTTCCTAAGAAGCGACAATAAGAAGAAAGCAAGTTGGAGGAGATTGAAGAACTTAAAACTTTGCTATCTTTGAAGGAGTTTGTTAAGGAAGTCGAAGAGGAGCCTAAAGTATTTTTGTTGATTGGACGTGAGAGTAATGAAGTGGTTGAAATTCCTGAAGAAGTAAAACCAGTGCTGGAAGAATTTGAAGATGTATTTCCTGAAGAGCTGCCAACAGAATTACCGCCATTGAGGGACATACAACACCAAATAGATCTTGTTCCAGGAGCTGTGTTACCACATAGACCACATTACAGAATGAGTCCAAAGGAACACGAGGAGTTGAGAAGGCAAGTGGAAGAGTTGCTTGAGCAAGGGCGTGTACAAGAAAGTTTAAGTCCTTGTGCAGTTCCAGCTTTGTTAGTGCCGAAGAAGGATGGAACGTGGAGGATGTGTACTGATAGTCGAGCACTAAACAAGATTACAATGAGATATAGATTTCCTATGCCTAGATTGGATGACTTGTTGGATCAACTTAGTGGAGTTGCTATCTGTTCGAAGATCGATTTGAAGAGTGGTTATCATCAAATTCGAATTAGACTAGGGGACGAATGGAAGACAGCATTCAAGACGAGAGAAGGATTATATGAATGGCTGGTTATGCTGTTTGGCCTTTCGAATGCACCTAGTACATTTATGCGGGTGATGAATCAGATCTTTAGACCATTTATTGGGAAATTCGTGGTGGTGTTTTTTGATGATATACTGATATATAGTAGAAGCACAGAAGAACACTTGCATCATCTGAGAGAAGTGTTGATGATACTGCGACAGGAACAATTTTATGCTGCAACGAAGAAATGCGTGTTCATGGCGCATACTGTTCTATTTTTGGGATATGTTATTTCAGAAGGAGGTATACAGGTGGATTAGAATAAAGTTGAAGCAATCAGAAATTGGCCACAACCCAGGACGATAATAGAAGTTAGAAGTTTTCATGGTTTAGCATCATTCTACCGAAGATTTATTCCACACTTCAGTAGCGTGATGGCACCAGTTACTGATTGTATGAAGGGGAAGTAGTTTTCATGGTCAGAGGAGGCAGGATTTGCTTTTGAGCGAATCAAGGAACTTTTGACGACAACACCAATTCTAGTGCTGCCGGATTTTCAGTTGTTGTTTGAGTTACATACTGATGCATCTAAGGTTGGAATTGGAGGGGTGTTAAGTCAGAGGGGACGTCCTATTGCATATTTCAGTGAGAAGCTATCGGGAGCCAAGACGAGATATAATACTTATGATGTGGAATTCTATGCTATTGTTCAAGCTATAAAACATTATAGACACTATTTGTTCCATAAAGAATTTGTTCTGTATACTGATCATGAAGCACTGAAACATTTGCAGGGACAAGACAAAATTACAGCCAGGCATGCTTCGTGGATCGCATACCTACAACAGTTTACATTTGTGGTGAAGCATAAGTCGGGAATTACAAACCGTGTGGCAGATGCATTGAGTCGAAGGAATCATTTATTGACTACAATGAAGGTTGAAGTGATGGGGTTTGATGTGTTTCCAGAATTATTTGTTGATGATCCTTATTTTGCGCAGTTTGTAGATGAAGTCAAGGAGGTAAAGACGGACGTGTTGGTGGATGGTTTTCTTTTTAAGGGGAATCAATTGTGTATACTAGAGAGCAGCTTACAAATGAAGATTGTGAAGGAGTTACATGAGGAAGGTCATGTGTGGGTAGAGATCGTACATTGCAGTTGATTTCGCAATCATATTTTTGGCCTACTATGAAGAAAGAAGTGGAAAGATTTGTGGAGAGATGTCATATTTGTCAAGTTTCCAAAGGGACAGCAACGAATGCGGGATTGTATATGCCATTACCTGTGCCTACTAGACCATGGGTTGATATCAGCATGGATTTTGTTTTGGGATTACCAAGAACTCAGTGTGGGAATGATTCCATATATGTGGTGGTAGATCGATTTTCCAAAATGGCACATTTCATAGCTTGTAAGAAGACAGCTGACGCCGTCCGTGTTGCTTAATTATTCTTTAAAGAGGTGTATCGATTACATGGGCTACCTGAATCTATTGTTTCTGATCGGATACTAGATTTCTAAGCCATTTTTGGCTGAGTTTGTGGAAGATGGTTGGAATGAAGCTGAATTTTAGTAGCGCCTATCATCCGCAAACAGATGGGCAAACGAAAGTGGTGACTAGATCATTGGGAAATTTGTTGCGGTGTCTTGTAAAGGATAATCTGAAAAGTTGGGATGTGAAGTTATGTCAAGCGGAGTTTGCTCATAATCATGCTATTAACCGTAGTATGGGTTTCAGTCCATTTCAGATTGTATACTCAGCAAGTCCGAAGGGACCATTGGATTTGACGATAGTGCCACAACCAAAGGGGACAGTTAAGCGGGCTGCTGATTTTGTTGATGGGTTGACAGAATGCCATAGAACTGTTCATGAACGATTGCTTGCATCAAACAAGAAGTATAAACAACTGGCGGATAAGAAGCGAAGGAGTGTGAACTTCAGAGAAGGTGATTTGGTTTACGCCGTTTTAACGAAATCGTTTTCCTGTTGGAACTTACAACAAGTTGAAAGCTCGAAAAATCGGTCCAGTAGAAATTTTGAAGAAGATCAATGATAATGCGTATCAGTTGAAATTGCCGGATCATATTCACACTGCAGATGTTTTTTACGTCAAATATTTGATTCCGCATCATGGGGATGAGCTTGTTGTGGAAGAGGAAGGTGCAAATTCGAGGTCGAATTCTTGCCAACCGGGGGAGGATGATGCAGTGCGATCTACCAACTCATCAGATTTGAGTCGTTCAAGGACCTTAGGTCGCTCACGACCTAGTGAAGGTCGTGTGATAACCCTGATTTTTGTGAGTAATTTCATGATTCAATTTAGTTTGTATCTGTTTGAAATTGCATTGAAAAAAAAAATATATAGGTAATTGATTTGCAAATACCAAGTATAAAACATGTACAGGTACACAAGGCAGTGCACAAACATGTACACAGTTTTCTGTGTGATAAAATAAGCAACAATCAATAGAAATAATAGGATATATGAATTACAAGTATATATGCATGTAGGCAGAAATCATCAAGCCTTGAAAAAAAAAGAGACTTAGGCCAGGGTAGGCATACATGTATTATACATGGGCACAAAATAATACTGGCAGAAATAAAAAGAAAAATTAACATTTGCATGAAAATGGTATGAGCTATTGGACAAGTACTTTATCCATTTTTAGCAATTCCTTTTTACTTTAGAAAAGAAAAAGAAAAGAGAAGAAATCATGCAAATAACATGACCGGGGCAATGAGGTATATTTTCTGGAAAATATACCATGACTATTTACCCATTTTCTCTAAAATGTTAGAATAAGAGGCAGATCATAGTTGGTAGGGTAAAATTGGCATTTGGTAATTTCCTAAAACCCTAGTAGCAGTCAGAATTCATATAAGAAGACCTGATGTGGTAAGGTTTTATGTTGGCTCTACCTCTTAAAAAGAAAATATACAAAGTATAAACCAAAGAAAATAGGAGAAGGCAGAAGACTAAAAAGGGGTTCATAAGGCATAGGAAGAAGAAGGATTAAAGTGAGTAATCTCACTGAAAACTTTGGCATTAAGACCTGAATATTGAGGCAGCCAGTTTGAACTAATTTTCTTTTACAAGTTATGTTTTATGATTGGATGACTTTGGCTTGTGAATGATTTGTTTAAGGGTAAAATCTCTATCTGATTTACCCAGGAAAAATAAGAGTCATGTATTTATGAACTAAAATGTTTGTCTGAGATATGGGTTAACTTTGAGATTGGGTGTTTTCTTTGATAAGTTTTCTTTTTAAGTTGTTTGTAAAATCCCCGGATTCAAGTAGTGGGTATATGGTCTAAAGGCAGAAAGAAATATGGGCTGTGACATTGTGTTGTTGCTTATGCCTCATATTAATTAAAACAAAAGAAAATGTAGAAGTGCAATGTTGTACATGTGCTGAGCTTCTATGTTTTATGAAATACCCAAATCAAATATACTTGTGGTTTAGCCAGATCATGAATCTGATTGAACCAGAGGTAGGGAAGAATATATATATATATCTGGAAAATTACTCAGGACCATATGCTTACACCTTGATCTAGTGAAACCCATAGGCAAAATAATGTGCTAAAAAGTCACCTCTCTCTTTTGTGATAAAATGGTTGCTTCTGAGAATTTAACTTACCAAACTCTGGATGAATATATGTTGCTTGCATCATTTATGTTTCTTTGATTAAGAAGTGAGATGCAGAAGGGATTAGCACTGCTATGAAAAATATTAAAACACTTAGTAATTTAACTAAGGACTTGGGATCTTAGGGCTACCAAAGTATAGCTTGGCAATGGGAATATTGCAAGTTCACACATGGTATATTTATACCCAGGGGCCTGAGTGTGCTGGGTTAACAGAGAAAGGTCCCAGGCAGTGTGTGTTTAAAAAGAAGAAAGTAGCTAAAGTCCCTGATAAATTTGATAATGAATTCTAGGAATAGATTCAGTAGAGGCCTGGGCAAAATCCCTGATGGCCAGTAAAGTTGGAAAGGAGATGATAGCTGGATTGAAGTTTGTATTTGGTTGTTTTGATGCTTTATTGGTGAATCTTGTGGTTGTTTTCTATGAACTAAAACATTGTGATCATATATAATCTGTTTGGCACTAATATGAATGCACATGCTTCACAAAAACATGCACACAGAAGATATTGAGTTTCTTATTCTTGCAAAGTACGGGAATATAAATGGAATTGAAATAAATCATGTTTTCAGTTAGATTATTCACACCAGACAAATAGTCTGACCCTTTTGTGTTCATGCACCATTGGGTGTCTCATATTTATATGGGGCAGTTCATGGTGATTTTGCAGGGAAATAGGGATTGCTTTGATCAGGCTTTGGATGTTAAACTGCTTAGGATTTGGATGCTATGTTTTTAAAAGTCTTTGCTGAAGCTAAATTAGATATTCATGTTGAACTATGTTAAGCTATTTGTTTAAGTTGCTTAGAAAAACCAATGTAATGTTATTTGCTGTTTTGTAAGTGTTGAATTTATATGTATCAGTTAGAACTTATGTATTTTGTTTTGCAAAATGCTTTGTTAAGAAATTGAATTTCAAGTTTCAAGAACAGTTAGGCTAAAATGATAGAAAATCTGAGTTTGAAAGAATTTGTGGGTTGCAAGTATATCCATAGAACTGGCATAAGAAAATCCATGTTCAAGTAAAAATTAAATCTGATAGGAAGAGTTTTGAGTTGCTTGAAAAGAAAATGATATAACAGGTATTTGGTAACTAAGTAGTGCAAACCAAAATGGGGCTAGTATAGCCATTTTCTTGAGCCTGGGTTAAGACAGCACCCAAGTGTTTTAATCAAGTTTCAGATCTGCTTCATAGCCAAGTATAGAGTAGGTTCAGACAGTTTTGCTCTCAGGAGAAAAAAAAAACAAAAAATTGGGTTGAACCGACCAGCATAGCACTCGAACTTGTGACCTCTCATGTATAAGTTAGGCGCGTTTCCATTACGCCTAGATGTTGCTTGTGTTCACTTAGGATCCACTTTATTATAGCCTGAGTTTGAACACACCTGCACAGAAACATGCACACACATGCACAAGTAATTCCAAAGTTACCCAGTAAGGAAATCAGAAGCATATATGTGAAATAAGGAGCCTTGAGACATAGAATCAATAGTAATGCATTAATCTAAAAATTGGGAAAACCTAGTTTTGAAAAAGAAACACTATTGCTATGTAGAGAGTATTTTTAAGCAATACTCAACAGGTTTCTACCTTCAAAATTTTTATACTCTGATTTAGGTAGAAGATGACTTATATATCTTTATATATAAGTTTAAGATAAAATGATTAAACCAATATTTATTGGCAGAAAGGTCCTGGATAGTAGAAAAATTGCATTAAATGTTTTTCTTGATTAAATGGCCACTGAATGTTTTAAAAAAAAAAAGAAATTTCTAGTGGGTCATTTCATTTGGTATCAGAGCTATGTTGTTAAATAACATAGCAAAAATTTTGTATGAATTTGTTTGCATTGAATGTATAGAGTGTTTACTGCTTTGGATGTTTTGTTTTTATATATATATTTACACTATTGATACTTATTATGACAGAATAAGTTATAAATTAAAATGAATTAATTTATAGAGCATTAGGCAAAACAGACTAACCTAAGTGTTATATCCATAGAGCTATGGTAGGACCCAGACATCAAAATGTAGGAACAAGTGAACCACCCATGGTGAATGTGCAAGAATTCATGAGGGCCATAAGAGATGGAGTAGGTAACAGGCAGGAAAATCCACATGAGGAACTTTCCAAACTACTCAAGACTTTTACTAATCTTGGAGGCAAAACCTTTGATGGCACAGAAGGAGTTATGGGGGTTCAAAATTGGCTTAGAATTCTGGAAAGAATCTTTGCAGACATGCAAGTTGAAGACCAAAGGAAGAGGCAAATTGCATCCAGGCAATTGAGAGGACAGCTTTGGATTGGTGGGAAGTTATCATAGCTGGAAGACCTGAAGGAGAAGTGACATGGGATCAGTTTAAAGCAATGTTGGAAGGCAGGTTTATCCCTGCATCAGCTAAGGAATCTTTACTGGAGGAATTCATCAAATTGAGGCAAGGGACTATGAGTGTCACAGAGTACACTCAGAAGTTTGAATCATTGGCAAAGTATGGTGCTGTGCTCATTACTACTGAGGAAGCTAAGAATGGCAGATATATCCAAGGGTTGAACTCCAGCCTGAGTAGAGCCATGCTACCATATAAGGATAAAACTTTTGATCAAGTTTTGGATTTGACTCTGAGCATTGAACAACATGATAAAGCTAGAGAGAATTTCAGGGCATTCAAAAATAATCAGAACAAGAAGGGAAAGGGTAAATTTCATCCTTATGATAAAAAGAAAACAGATATAACTTCCACCAAGAAACCAGAAGAAGCTAGAACCGCTGAAGTTAAGAAGAGGATCACTTGTTACAACTGTGGACAAGAGGGGCACATGAAAAATAGGTGCACCAATCCTAGACCAGCATCCTTCAATTGTCACCATTGTGGGAAGGAAGGTCACATAAAAAGGAACTGCCCAGATTTTAAGCAAGGAAAATTAGGGGCTTTGGAAGGGAAAGGCAAGACAGCTGAGGGATCAAATGTTGAAAGGCATGGTCAAGTTGAAGGTACTTTGCTTATCCATTCAATACCTTTAACAGTAGTATATGATACTGGGGCTACACACTCATTGATCTCTCATGATATTGCACAACAATTAAAATTAAATTGTATGATTGTTGATAAACCACTGCTAATTAGAAGCCCTATAGGTAGTTCATGTGTTATGGGTATGATGTGCATGCAACTGGGATTAAATATAGGAGGACATGTGTTTGAGTCAAACCTATATGTGTTGCAATATCCAGACATAGGAATTATTTTAGGAGTTGATTGGTTGAGTAGATATAAGGCTATCATAAATATGGAGACATCCACCATATCATTGAAGGTTTCTGATGGACAAAGAATAACTGTTCTATGTGAGGCAAACAAAAACAGAAGTATAGCCAACCTTTCTGCATTGTCAAATGAAAAACCCATGCCTGCATTAGAAGAAATCCCCATAGTTAATCAATATGATGATGTGTTTGGGGAAGTAAGAGGAGTTCCTAATCATAGGCCAGTTGAATTTTCAATTAGAATAATTCCAGGAGCTAGCCCAGTGGTTAAAAGACCAACCAGAATGGGGCCTAAGGAATTGATGGAGTTGAAAAAGCAATTAGTTGAACTAGAAGAAAAAGGTTTTATTAGACCCAGTAGCTCATCATGGGGAGCACCAGTAGTCTTTGTTAAGAAGCATGATGGATCTCTGAGATTATGTATTGATTATAGGGAATTAAATAAGGTCACAGTTAAAAATAAATACCCCTTACCAAGAATTGATGATCTCTTTGATCAATTGAGTGGTGCAAAAATATTTTCTAGACTTGATTTAGCTTCAGGCTTTCATCAGATGAAAGTGGAAGAGGAAAGCATTAAGTATACAGCTTTTAACACCAGATATGGGCTTTATGAATTTTTGGTAATGCTATTTGGCTTAACGAATGCTCCTTCCTATTTTGTTGATTTGATGAATAGGATTTTCAGAGAATACTTGGATAAGTTTGTATTAATATTTATTGATGATATATTAATTTATTCTAAGTCAGTTAGGGAGCATGAAAACCATTTGCATTTGGTATTTGAGAAATTGAGACAGGAAGACTTGAAAGCAAAGTTTTCAAAATGCACTTTTTGGCAGAATGAAGTGAACTTTCTAGGCCATATTATATCAGAAAAAGGAATAGCTGTGGACTCCAATAAAGTCATTGCAGTGCAAGCTTGGAAAAGGCCTACTAATGTCACTGAAGTCAGATCATTCATGGGAATGGCTGGTTACTATAGGAGATTTATAAAAGATTTTGCAAAAATCTCAATTCCATTAACCAGATTGACTAGGAAGAATCAAGTGTTCAATTGGACTGAGGAATGTGAAAATGCCTTTGGGAAATTAAAAGAGGCACTGGTACAAGCTCCAATTCTTAAAGTACCTGAGGGAAATGAAAACTTGGTGGTATATACTGATGCAAGTGGACAAGGGCTTGGAGCAGTATTGATGCAACAACATCAGGTAATAGCTTATGCTTCTAGGCAGTTGAAATCAAGTGAAGTAAGGTATGCTACTCATGACCTTGAATTGGCTGCTATAGTGTATGCCCTTAAACTATGGAGACACTATTTGTTAGGAGCAAAATTTGAAGTATATACAGACCATAAATCCCTCAAATATTTGTTTTCACAAAAAGAATTAAACATGAGGCAGCAAAGATGGATTGAACTCTTAGCCTCATATGATTTTGAAATATTATACACACCAGGTAAGGCTAATAAGGTAGCAGATGCCCTAAGTAGACAACATGCTAAAGTGGCTAAATTAATGATAGAAGAGTTTAACACTTTATCATTATTAATTGATTCAGAGATAAAAAGTGATAACCTAGAAAACATGAGCTTATGCAGTGGGAAGGAAGAGATGGGAAAATTAAGTTTTATTACTCTGGGATCAGAATTGAAAAATAAAGTTACAATGCTACAAAACCAAGATCCATTTTTATTTGGAAGGAAGACACAAATATTAAATGGTGAGACAGTGGAAGGTTTTCAGTTGGATGATCAGGGCCATCTGAAGAAAGGAGAAAGGATATGTGTTCCAGCAATGGATGAGTTGAAGCAAGAAATTTTGGATGCTTACCACAAAAGTAAATATACCATACACCCAGGAAGCACAAGAATGTATCACAACCTCAAGAGAGATTATTGGTGGAGTGGTATGAAGAGTGCAGTGGCAACCTATGTATCAAAATGTATGGTTTGCCAGCAGGTGAAGGCTGAGTATCAAAAACCCTCAGGAATGCTTCAACCTTTACAAATACCACAGTGGAAATGGGAAGACATATCAATGGATTTTATTGATGGTTTGCCTAGAACTAGGAGGGGAAATGATAGTATTTGGGTAGTGGTTGATAGGTTAACCAAGTCAGCCCACTTTATACCAGTGAAATCAGAAAGAAATGCTAATACCCTAGCCCAGTTGTTTATTAAAGAAGTAGTCAGACTACATGGTGTACCAAAGACTATAGTAAGTGATAGAGATACCATCTTCACTTCAAGATTTTGGCAGAGCTTTCACAAGGCAATGGGGACTGATTTATGCTTGAGTACAGCATACCATCCTCAATCTGATGGCCAAACAGAAATTGTGAACAAATTGCTTGAAGACATGTTGAGAGCATGTGTATTGGATTGGGGAGGAAGCTGGGAAGATTACATATATCTAGCTGAGTTTGCATACAATAACACCCATCACAGTAGTATAGGCATGGCCCCCTTTGAAGCTCTCTATGGAAGGCCATGTTTGTCACCTTCAAGTTGGCATGAGTCTGGAGAAAAAGTGGTCTTAGGACTAGAAAATGTGAAGGAGACTTCTGAAAAGGTAGCCTTGATCAGAAAAAGAATTGCCTCTGCCCAAGATAGGCAAAAGAAATATGCAGATCAAAGGAGAAAAGCAGTACAATATGATGTTGGGGATTATGTGTTCATCAAGATATCACCCATGAAAAAGGTTCTAAGGTTTGGGAAACAAGGAAAGTTGATTCCTAGATATATAGGACCATATAAAATTCTAGAAAGAATAGGGACAGTAGCCTATAAATTAGAATTGCCAGAAGAAATGAGAGCAATGCATGATGTCTTTCATGTGTCTCAACTAAGGAGATGGGTTCATGATAAGGAAGCAATATTAGAATCCTCTAAAGATGTGCAGATTGATCCTAGGATGATCTATGAAAAGGAACCAGTGGGCATAGTTTCTAGAGAAACTAAGAAATTGAGAAACAAAGAAATTAAACTAGTAAAAGTACAATGGAGTCTAGACCCAAATGATTGCACATGGGAAGTGGAGGATAAAATCAGAAATGATTATCCTCAGCTATTTGATTGAAGAAAAGGTAAATCTATATATATGTACATACTAATGAATGTGTTGGTTGAATATGCATTGTGATTTTTATCTTGTGTTGACATGCATAGTGCTTGATAGGTGATTGGTTTGAAAATGGTTTGGAAATCAGAAAAAAAAAAAATTTCACTTTTCTGAAGAAATGATACTTAAGTTAAGTATAAAAGAATTGTGGGACACAATTCCTAAAAGGAGGGGTATATGTGATAACCCTGATTTTTGTGAGTAATTTCATGATTCAATTTAGTTTGTATCTGTTTGAAATTGCATTGAAAAAAAAATATATATAGGTAATTGATTTGCAAATACCAAGTATAAAACATGTACAGGTACACAAGGCAGTGCACAAACATGTACACAGTTTTCTGTGTGATAAAATAAGCAACAATCAATAGAAATAATAGGATATATGAATTACAAGTATATATGCATGTAGGCAGAAATCATCAAGCCTTGAAAAAAAAAAGAGACTTAGGCCAGGGTAGGCATACATGTATTATACATGGGCACAAAATAATACTGGCAGAAATAAAAAGAAAAATTAACATTTGCATGAAAATGGTATGAGCTATTGGACAAGTACTTTATCCATTTTTAGCAATTCCTTTTTACTTTAGAAAAGAAAAAGAAAAGAGAAGAAATCATGCAAATAACATGACCGGGGCAATGAGGTATATTTTCTGGAAAATATACCATGACTATTTACCCATTTTCTCTAAAATGTTAGAATAAGAGGCAGATCATAGTTGGTAGGGTAAAATTGGCATTTGGTAATTTCCTAAAACCCTAGTAGCAGTCAGAATTCATATAAGAAGACCTGATGTGGTAAGGTTTTATGTTGGCTCTACCTCTTAAAAAGAAAATATACAAAGTATAAACCAAAGAAAATAGGAGAAGGCAGAAGACTAAAAAGGGGTTCATAAGGCATAGGAAGAAGAAGGATTAAAGTGAGTAATCTCACTGAAAACTTTGGCATTAAGACCTGAATATTGAGGCAGCCAGTTTGAACTAATTTTCTTTTACAAGTTATGTTTTATGATTGGATGACTTTGGCTTGTGAATGATTTGTTTAAGGGTAAAATCTCTATCTGATTTACCCAGGAAAAATAAGAGTCATGTATTTATGAACTAAAATGTTTGTCTGAGATATGGGTTAACTTTGAGATTGGGTGTTTTCTTTGATAAGTTTTCTTTTTAAGTTGTTTGTAAAATCCCCGGATTCAAGTAGTGGGTATATGGTCTAAAGGCAGAAAGAAATATGGGCTGTGACATTGTGTTGTTGCTTATGCCTCATATTAATTAAAACAAAAGAAAATGTAGAAGTGCAATGTTGTACATGTGCTGAGCTTCTATGTTTTATGAAATACCCAAATCAAATATACTTGTGGTTTAGCCAGATCATGAATCTGATTGAACCAGAGGTAGGGAAGAATATATATATATATATATATCTGGAAAATTACTCAGGACCATATGCTTACACCTTGATCTAGTGAAACCCATAGGCAAAATAATGTGCTAAAAAGTCACCTCTCTCTTTTGTGATAAAATGGTTGCTTCTGAGAATTTAACTTACCAAACTCTGGATGAATATATGTTGCTTGCATCATTTATGTTTCTTTGATTAAGAAGTGAGATGCAGAAGGGATTAGCACTGCTATGAAAAATATTAAAACACTTAGTAATTTAACCAAGGACTTGGGATCTTAGGGCTACCAAAGTATAGCTTGGCAATGGGAATATTGCAAGTTCACACATGGTATATTTATACTCAGGGGCCTGAGTGTGCTGGGTTAACAGAGAAAGGTCCCAGGCAGTGTGTGTTTAAAAAGAAGAAAGTAGCTAAAGTCCCTGATAAATTTGATAATGAATTCTAGGAATAGATTCAGTAGAGGCCTGGGCAAAATCCCTGATGGCCAGTAAAGTTGGAAAGGAGATGATAGCTGGATTGAAGTTTGTATTTGGTTGTTTTGATGCTTTATTGGTGAATCTTGTGGTTGTTTTCTATGAACTAAAACATTGTGATCATATATAATCTGTTTGGCACTAATATGAATGCACATGCTTCACAAAAACATGCACACAGAAGATATTGAGTTTCTTATTCTTGCAAAGTACGGGAATATAAATGGAATTGAAATAAATCATGTTTTCAGTTAGATTATTCACACCAGACAAATAGTCTGACCCTTTTGTGTTCATGCACCATTGGGTGTCTCATATTTATATGGGGCAGTTCATGGTGATTTTGCAGGGAAATAGGGATTGCTTTGATCAGGCTTTGGATGTTAAACTGCTTAGGATTTGGATGCTATGTTTTTAAAAGTCTTTGCTGAAGCTAAATTAGATATTCATGTTGAACTATGTTAAGCTATTTGTTTAAGTTGCTTAGAAAAACCAATGTAATGTTATTTGCTGTTTTGTAAGTGTTGAATTTATATGTATCAGTTAGAACTTATGTATTTTGTTTTGCAAAATGCTTTGTTAAGAAATTGAATTTCAAGTTTCAAGAACAGTTAGGCTAAAATGATAGAAAATCTGAGTTTGAAAGAATTTGTGGGTTGCAAGTATATCCATAGAACTGGCATAAGAAAATCCATGTTCAAGTAAAAATTAAATCTGATAGGAAGAGTTTTGAGTTGCTTGAAAAGAAAATGATATAACAGGTATTTGGTAACTAAGTAGTGCAAACCAAAATGGGGCTAGTATAGCCATTTTCTTGAGCCTGGGTTAAGACAGCACCCAAGTGTTTTAATCAAGTTTCAGATCTGCTTCATAGCCAAGTATAGAGTAGGTTCAGACAGTTTTGCTCTCAGGAGAAAAAAAAAACAAAAAATTGGGTTGAACCGACCAGCATAGCACTCGAACTTGTGACCTCTCATGTATAAGTTAGGCGCGTTTCCATTACGCCTAGATGTTGCTTGTGTTCACTTAGGATCCACTTTATTATAGCCTGAGTTTGAACACACCTGCACAGAAACATGCACACACATGCACAAGTAATTCCAAAGTTACCCAGTAAGGAAATCAGAAGCATATATGTGAAATAAGGAGCCTTGAGACATAGAATCAATAGTAATGCATTAATCTAAAAATTGGGAAAACCTAGTTTTGAAAAAGAAACACTATTGCTATGTAGAGAGTATTTTTAAGCAATACTCAACAGGTTTCTACCTTCAAAATTTTTATACTCTGATTTAGGTAGAAGATGACTTATATATCTTTATATATAAGTTTAAGATAAAATGATTAAACCAATATTTATTGGCAGAAAGGTCCTGGATAGAAGAAAAATTGCATTAAATATTTTTCTTGATTAAATGGCCACTGAATGTTTTAAAAAAAAAAAGAAATTTCTAGTGGGTCATTTCAGGTCACTCGCGAGTTAATGGATTCAGTGTTAAGGCGTGCAAGCAACCAAGCGAGATAAGCAAACCAGCGCGCATTTCATTAGGTCGCTCCGACCTTTCGAGAATCGACTTTGACGAGCTACGACCTAAGTTAGGTCGCGGGAAGTTAGGTCGCGGGAAGATAGGTCGTGGGAAGATAGGTCGCTCGACCTTATGTCGCTATGAAGATAGGTCGCTGTCATGTATAATTAGGTCGCGTGAAGAGTCCTGAAGCTGGATTGATTTTTGCCGCTTTACTCTATGCCGCTATTCTTTAGGTCGCTCGAGCGAGCTAACAACCTTATGTCGCATATGCTGCTTTGACTTAAGTCGCATGGAGCTTAGGTCGCGTGTGTTGTACTTAGGTCGTGTATTGATGTTATGTGGTATTTGTTGAGTCGCATGTATGATTAGTCGTTTGTGATGTAAATATTGTAAGTCATGTGTTGTTGTTGTAACGTGTTGTTAGGTCGTTTACTTGTTGTAACTTGTATTTGTTAAGTCACTTACCTGTTAGGTCGCATGGCTTTGTTTTAGGTCGCATTTTGTTAGGTCATTCACGACCTAGTGTGAGTTGTAAGCCTATAAATAGGCGGGTGGTGTCATTTGTAATAGTAAGTTGATTTTGAATAAACTTTTGTTTGAGTGCTTTGTGCCTCTTCTCAAATTGGTAGTTGAGTGTGATCTCCTATCTCCACCTTCGGCATTCGAGTGCGCTCGAATCAACGATTGTTGAAGTCGATTCACGGAATCTAGTGCGCTAGATCAACGTTCGAAGAATCGTAGATCTTCCTTCACGGCATCGTGCGCGATCAACGTGACGAAGATAGCTAGAATTCGTTATCATTAAGATCAACGGATTTGGGCATTTGGTATTTTCAATCCACCGATTGCTACTTTCACCGTTTCATTCATTTCCGTTATCCGCCGCTGCGTCACGTTGCCGTGGAGTTGATTTTATTTTATTTTCTATTCTTCAAATTATTTTTATTTTGTTTTATTGTGTGTTTGTTTTGTGTGTTAATTTGCATTTTAAAAAAATTGGGTGTAAGTGTGTGATTTTTTATTGCATTTTGATTGTGTTTCTTGTTTTCTAGTTGCATTTGCATATACATTTCTATTTTAAAAACATACACAATTTCAAAACAAAAAAAAATCTATTTCATTTACATTTTTTTATTTACATTGCTTTTTTAAAAAAACACAAAAAAATTGTGCATATCGTCATCACTGTGCACAGCCCCTTCAACAAATCACAACAACCTGTTCCTTGCCAATTCCTACTTCAGCCTTACCACTCTTTTCAACATCTCCTATGGTATTTTCCTTCAACAACTCCTTGCCAATTCCTTGCAATTGCTTACACACACTACCACTGTTCAACATCTCCTGACCAGACAGTGCACATATCATTGATGCTTCAACTTCAGACTCCACCCCACACTTCTCAAATAACAACCTGACCATACTTCACACTTACTTCCTGACTCCTTAACCATACTTCACAAAAACTTTCTATTTCACCATACTTTGCCATTCAACATACATACATCAAACTGATCACTCCATGGCAACTCCACAACCTACTACTTCTGCCAATACTTGCCTACATATAATACTGCACATACAACCTTGCAATTGGTCACTCCATTCAAACTACCCTTACTATCTCAACTGCTCAACTGCTCCTCCTCACCAAACTGTGCATATAATTCACCATTAAACTGCCTCTTGCCAATCCACCTGCCGACAACTACTCCTTCCCCCCCCCCCACCTTCCATCTTCTGCAAAAACCAGCACTACAACCTTCAGCCTACACCACAACAACAACAGCACCACTGCAACATATCAATTTCCCTTCCATAGCCATAACCAACCCTGCCCTCATACAACAACCATAGCATAGAACTGTTACACTGCAAGTGACATTTACATCTTCACTCATCAATCTGCTGCCACTCACCACGCCATCACTGCTTCAATTAAACTCTGCACATTGCTTCACCACTCCGTTGCATTCATACATACCCCTGCATTCTACCCAACAAGTTCCCGAAAAGTCATAACTAGATGAACCAGCAGATGCATCAAAGCTTGAGACTGTTGAATGAACTAACGCAGAACAGCTGAAGGAGAAGTATGAGGGATTCAAGTTTAGAATCTGAAAGTTCCTTATCATCCGACCAGAGATGGAGAGATAGAAAGCAAAAGAAGACTCAAAATACTATTGGAACGTCATATCAAGGAGGAAGACAAACTCGAGTCTCAAGTTTGTGGATTGGTACCAATCCAAGTGGACAGATCGGTACCGATCCAACTGATAGTGAGTCCAGTGCTTGCCCTTTGGATGGCAGCGTGGGTCTGACTTTTGACCATGCTATGGAAGATAGGAATGTTGAATATCGAGTTGCTGCTATTGATACAATGCACGGGAATCAAACCAGGGGGACTGTTGGACGAACGGATCTCCCAGGGATTGGAGAACCCAGGTATTGAGAGTATGCCTGAGAGCATTCGCCAGGCCAAACACTCAAAACAGATATCGATCGCCGCCTTTCAACCGGGCCTGTGGACCCAGAGTACTTGAAATACATGGTCAAGAGACTTGTAAGTGAAAACTGATTTAGAAGCAATGAATACTTCTCTTAGTCGGAATCCGTTTACTGAGGACATTATGCACGTAAAGTATCCACGGAGGTTTGCAATGCCATACAATGTCGTTGTATGGTGGAAAGACAGATCCAAGGCAACAGTTGATGAAGTACGAATGGCATATGGACTCTTCCAGAGCGTCTGATTCCATGAGATGCCATTGTTTTCCAATTTTCCTAGAAGGAGTAGCGACGATGTGGTTCACTCGGCTCATACCGAGATCTATATCGTCTTTTGCTGAGTTGTCGCAAAAATTTCTGGAGTAATTCCATTTACACACTGCACGTCAAAAAGATGTGATGTCATTTCAAACCTCTTCCACGGAGCGGGAGAGTCGTTAAAATATATCTTGAATCGATTCCATACAGCTGTGATGGAAGTAACAAATCCTACTGATAACATAGTATTAATGGCGCTAATTAGGGGGATTCATCCCCAGACGGATTTCAGAGAATGGTTAGAGAGGAAACCCCCATCGACGATGGATGCTTTCCATAGAAAAACTATCCAGTACTTAATCTTGGAAGAAGTGCACAATCGACCCCGGAGGAATGGTGCTGGAAATTCAGATGAAGTGGTACAAAGAAAAATTATTGTAAAGCAATCCAGAGGAAGTTCTGGGAACGTGGATGTGAATATTGGCAATAAGAATGATAGGCTGAAAAAGTGTGATAATGGAGCCAAGAAATGAAAGCCAGATAATAGGAATCATCCTAGGATTCCTAAATACGATAATTATACTAAACTGAATAACTCAATCGAGAAAATTTATCTGGCAACTCAAGGTACCGAGTAGTACAGGAAGCCAGCTCTAAGAGAGTCGGCTGAGAAGGAGAAGAGATCTGGTAAGTATTGCAGGTTTCACGAAACACATGGTCGTAATACCAACGATTCTAGACACTTATGGGATATGATCGAGGATCCGAGGAAGAAAAAGTTGCAGCACTTTGTAAAAGCCTAGCAGGATGGCGGGCACGGAAATGCTAACCCCCTTGGGTCATCTTCCCAATGGGTGCAAGTTGGGCCTAATGGTGAGGAGCCTAGGCGACTTGAAAAACGTTTAGTTATTAACACAATCATCGGCGGACCACATCCAACCGACAAGAGTTTGAATGAGATGGACAGGTATGCTGGTGCTTTGAAGAATACCGAGTATGAGAGCTATTTGGCTGCTGAAGATGGAACTTCGGTAAAACAATTCAGAACCATGAAAAATGACATTATTTTTTGGAATGGAGATGCTGATGGGGTGGAAGCCTCGATGATAGACCCATTGGTTATAACAGCCACAATTAGCCTTACTATTATACGAAAGGTGCTGGTTGACTATGAGAGTTTGGTCAACATCTTGTTCAAAAAATCTTATGAGATGTTATTGGAAGCGAAGGATTTGAAACCCTATAAATCTCGAATACAGGGGTTCGATAGGACGGCTACTGAGCCAATTGGATATGTGTAATTACCAATAGTACTTGGAGAGGGCAATCGCAGGCGAGTGTAGGTCATGCCTTTTGTTGTGTTGGATATTTACTCTGCTTATAACGCATTTTTGGACTGACCGACCCTGGCTGAGTTCAGAGCGGCTATAGCTCCCTGGTGTTTGACGCTTGAATTTCCTATAGAGAACGGCATGGGAGTAATGCACGAAGATCAAGGGTTTGGCCATGAATATTATGTAACCGAGCTAAGGGAGGCGAGGCGAAGAGATAAAGGAAAAGGTGTAGAGGGGAATCTCTGCATCAACGATTTGGACACATAGCAACCAATGCCTGAGCCTTGGCTTGGGAAGCACAGTCGGTTCCATAAGGATATGGATCCACAAAAAGAGCCACTGGATGAAAGAGCAACTCCAACCGAGCTAACGATTAATGTCTCGATCAGTCGGGATGACACAACACGGATCTTATAAGTTGGATCACAACTTGGTGTCAGGATGATGAAGGAGTTGATTGGTTTTCTCTAAGCGAACCTGAATGTGTTCGCCTGGATGCACTCTGATATGTGTGGCATCTCGTCGGAGATAACAAGCCATGAATTAAACATAAATCCTAAATATGTTCTTGTGAAACAGAAGCGCCACAGCCTCGGACTGGAGAGATCCGTTGCACTTAAAAAGGAGGTGGAGAAGGTGAATGGCAATGGCGTTATTCAGGATACCTTATACCCGAAATGGGTATCCAATCCAATCTTGGTGAAGAAGGCTAACAGGAAATGGAGGACGTGCATTGATTATTATGACTTGAATAAGCCATGCCTAAAGGATGGTCCCGCTTCCAAGGATTGGTCATTTGGTGGACTCAACAACCGGACATGAATTGCTTTCATTCATGGATGCGTACTCTAGATAAAACCAAATTCCAATGCACGTCCCAGACCAGGAACATATCAGCTTTATTACTGATTTGGGACTGTATCGCTATCTGGTCATGCCGTTTGGCTTGAAGAACACTACAATAACCTACGAGAAATTGGTAAACAGGATGTTCAAAGATCAGATTGGATGCTCGATGGAAGTTTATGTGGATGACATACTCATGAAGTCACGAAGTTTGGGAAACCACATTGATGATTTGGTAGAGATGTTCGGCGTTCTCCAGAAATAAGGGATGAAGTTAAGCCCTTTGAAATGCTTTTTTGGCGTTGTGTCGGGGAAATTCTTAGGCTTCATTGTGAACTCTCGTGGGATTAAAACCAATCCGAAAAAGATAAAGGCGTTAAGGGACATGGAGGCCCCAAAGATAGTTAAGGAGGTCCAGAGCTTGAACGGGAAGGTCGTCACCCTGAGCCGATTCATCTCCAGAGCCACCGACAAATGCATCCCATTCTTTGACGTAATTAAGAAGGGAAAAAGTCTAAAGAGAAAAGAAACTTCTCTTGGATGCAGGAGGAGTGTGTAGACTCATTCCAGACTCTAGTGAATCACTTGGAGAGACCCCCATCCTCTCGAAGCTGTTGGGTAATGAGGACTTGTTTATGAAGGTGACTACTATGCCGTATAGCTAATACTGTGTGGCTAGATATCACTTAGGATCGTGTAATATGGAATGTATTACAATCTAAAATCGGAAACAGATAATAATAGTAAAGTAAATAAGAATAAGCACACCAGGAGTTTTTATACTGGTTCGAACTTCCCGTTCTACGTCCAGTCCCAGATTTCCCTCTGGAATTTCTCACGATAACCCCTCACTTAACCCGGAGGAATAGGTATACAACACATGAGCAACCGATCAGGATTTTTCTGCCTCTAACAACCAAAAGAGGACTTTACCCGCCTGAACAACCGAACAGGACTTCAACAGTTTCAATAAAATTGCTTTGACACTTTGTGTTCTTGATAACACTGATTTGTCTTTGATAGTACAACCTTCCTAATCTTTTCCTCAAGTATATATATGTGTGTGTAAAGATTTAGAAAGGAGAATATTTCTTTAAATCGAAGAATAAGTGAATTGATTCAAAGATTCAAGCAATATATGTAAGTTGTGATTGTTTTTTAGAATGCAGAGATAGTAGAGAGTATGATCAGAAAATAAAGTGAAATTTGGTGATTTGTGAAGTGAATCTTATGTGTTTATATAGTGGATAAACAGCTGCAACCATTCACGAAGAGTTTTGACCAAAGAAAGCAGGCACAACTCTTCAAATTGGATCATATCTCTTGGCAAATGGAAGTGTCTGTTCAAAAAAATAGCTGTTGGAAAAGTTCAGTCGACTTACCCAAAACGACCAGTCAACTGAATGTTCAAAGTTGGTGCAAAACAGAGTGTATCTGTGCAACTGAGCAGGTTCAGTCGACTGGTCATATTTGGTCAGTCGACTGACCTGGCTGTCAGTGCACAGTTCACATATAATTTAAAGAATTTGAAGTTTTAAAACAACTTTGATTTGTGTGGACTACTTGAGGATAGATTTTAACAATTCTAAGACTAAAATACTTCAACAAATAAACATACTATACTCAGTTTTGAAGTCTTGTCTCCTTTGTAGTTTTAACAGCATATTTCTTTCTCTTTTTGTCGCTTGCCCATATAGTCTCATTCACTGAGTTGTTTAATGCTCTTTGTCATGAATCAAAACTTATGATTCAACATTCTCCCTCTTTTTGATTGATGATAACCTGTTACAGATGATACTATATTTTAAGACATATATAACGGAAGTTATATATATCTCCCCCTAAATATTTGGCGACATATCTAATCCTGCAAGAGATGGTTAGTCATAGAAATTTCTCCCCCTTTGTCATCGACAAAAAGGAAACAACAATAATTATATCATTGAGCTAACAAAATTACAATCACAAAATAATGTATCGAATTGTTTTGAGCTACTTGTACAAGCTCATTAAAATAAACAGAAGTAGAATGTTTGGAATAAATAAAGATAACTTACTACCACTAAGTAATAACAATATTAATCAGATTCTGACTCTGTCTCTTCTTCTTCCACCTGTATTGGATTGTTGCCTCTAGAAGAACTTCCCACAAACTGTCTGCCACCCCCATTGCCGCTTGTGTCAAAACTTGTTTGTTCTTTCGACATAGACCAAGTAAATCGAGGGACTGGGCGTTTTCTCGGATCACGGTGTGAAGATTCCATAGTGGTGGAAGAGGAACAAGATATCGCATCCCATAAAATCCTGAAGAAGCTCTTAATTTTGTCAAATCTTTTGTCAATTTTCTTATCGAGATTCTTAATGCGAGAATCCAAAATGACTTGATTTCGCACAATTAGATCAATGGATTCCCGAGTGCTTTGGGATGGAGTTGGTGTTCGAATGTCATCTCTTGATTGTTGTTGCTGTGAAACAAAATTTGATGGAAGGATAGAGTGCAGAACTCGTTATTGCTCACATCGCCTTTGCTGATGATATATCCTTTTGAATTATCTCCAAAAGTGATCGATCCTCCATTTGAATATACTATGTTTGTTAACATGCCTTTATTACCAGTCATGTGTTTTGAGCAACTACTGTCTAAAATCCATTTTCCTCTCTTTTTAAGTGGTACCTGCAAAAAATAAAGATTGAGATGGTACCCACTTTTCTTTTTAGGGTTCTAAGAGTTAGATCTTAGGAAACCAAACCCAAGAAGGTTTAGAATTTCCTTTATAAATATAATTCTTATTTTTATGAACAGTTTTCATAAATGTTTTGATATGCTTATTCCTAATTAAATTATTGTTGGTTTTAGGAATCCATATTTTAATAGTTTTAAAATCTTTAGAAACTGTTTTCTTAATATCTTTCTTAATTTTGTTTTTAAACTTATTTTTAAACTTTCCAGATTTCTTTGGATTTTTCTTATATCCTAGTCCCATTTTATTTGAAGTAGACTGAGAATTTTCTAATATTGTAGAAAGATTTTCTCGTCCTTTATTGAAGTTAGAAATATTTTTATTAATATCTTCTAACTTAGTTTTGAGACTAGATTTTTCTAACTCTAATACTTTAGTGTTAGATTTTAAATCATTAATTTCAATTGATAAATCATCATTTTTATTTTTCTGAATTTCTAATTCCTGAGTTATCATAGAAAGTTGAGATGCTAAATTAGAATTAGATTCTTGAGATTTTTCAAGTTCTTCTTCCAGAATTTTCTTTTCATCTCTTAGCATATTGATTTCTAATTCAGATCTATTCAGTTTTCCTTGTAACTCCTTATTTTGCCTTTTTGTTTGTTTTACAAAGTCCACCAGTTCTGAATTGATTTCAACTAAATCTTCAAAACTTAGATCACTTACATTTTCATTTGTAGCCATGAAGCATACATTTGCTTGCTCTGTGTCACTGTCGCTCTCTGATGATGAAGAATCTGAATCATCCCATGTTACTGAAAATGATTTCTTCTTGAATTTGTTCTTTTTGAATTTATTTTTTTGTTTCTCTGGACAATCTTTCTTCATATGGCCCTTTTTATGACATTCATAACATTCTAGAACAGAAGATGGTGGTTTATTGCTATTATTGTTGTTGCTAGAGTTATTTTTGTAACTCCTAAACCTGTTATTCTTTTGAATTTCAAAAAGTTTTTGAAATTTTTAGCAATAAGTGCCATATCCTCTTCATCTGAATCAGAATCATCTTCTTCTGCTTGAAATGCTAGATTCTTCTTATCATGTGCTTGGACTTTCTTTGCCTACAAATTCACTTCATATGACATTAGATTTCCTATTAACTCTTCTAGTTTCATAGTGGAAAGATCGTTTGCTTCTTCAATAGCTAAGACCTTTCTTTCCCATTCATCCATTAAAGAGTTTAGGATTTTTGATACTATATCAAAGTCAGTAAATTTTTCTCCTAGTGCCAATAGAGAGTGATATATATCTTGAAATCTAGAGTATATGTCATTTATACTTTCGTATGATTTCATTTTGAAATTTTGAAACTGATTTTTCAACATAGAAAGTTTGCTTTGTTTGACTTTGTTAGTTCCTTCATGAGTTACTTTTAGAGTTCTCCATATCTCATAAGCAGTTGTACATATACTGGCTCTATTAAACTCATTTTTATCTAATGCATAGAATAACTTGTTCATAGCTTTACCATTTGAAGTAGCATCAGTTTTTTGTGCAGTAGTCCAAGTTGAAAAATCTTCTGTTGGCATGGTATACTCTTTTTGGGAAATTTTCCAAGTTTCAAAACCATTAGCTTGCATATATATTCTCATTCTAGTTGACCAGTAATTATAATTCATGCCATTGAATAGTGGTGGTTGTGCAGTGGATTGACCTTCAATAAAACTAGTGTTAGTGACAGTGCTTGTGCTGGTGTTGTTTTCCATATTAAAAAAATATCAAATAACTGTGTAACGGTTATAAGATGCCAAGCTCTGATACCAAATGAAGGTGACTACTATGCCGTATAGCTAATACTGTGTGGCTAGATATCACTTAGGATCGTGTAATATGGAATGTATTATAATCTAAAAGCGGAAACAGATAATAATAGTAAAGTAAATAAGAATAAGCACACCAGGAGTTTTTATACTGGTTCGAACTTCCCGTTCTACATCCAGTCCCAGACTTCCCTCTGGAATTTCTCACAATAACCCCTCACTTAACCCGGAGGAATAGGTATACAACACCTGAGCAACCGATCAGGATTTTTCCGCCTCTAACAATCGAAAGAGGACTTTACCCCCCTGAACAACCGAACAGGACTTCAACGGTTTCAATAAAATTGCTTTGACACTTTGTGTTCTTAATAACACTGATTTGTCTTTGATAGTACAACCTTCCTATAATCTTTTCCTCAAGTATATATGTGTGTGTAAAGATTTAGAAAGGAGAATATTGCTTTGAATCGAAGAATAAGTTAATTGATTCAGAGATTCAAGCAATATATGTAAGTTGTGATTGTTTTTTAGAGTGCAGAGATAGTAGAGAGTATGATCAGAAAATAAAGTGAAATTCGGTGATTTGTGAAGTGAATCTTATGTGTTTATATTGTGGATAAACAGCTGCAACCATTCACGAAGAGTTTTGACCAATGAAAGCACGCACAACTCTTCAAATTGGATCATATCTCTTGGCAAATGGAAGTGTCTGTTCAAAAAAATAGCTGTTGGAAAAGTTCAGTCGACTTACCCAAAACGACCAGTCAACTGAATGTTCAAAGTTGGTGCAAAACAGAGTGTATCTGTGCAACTGAGCAGGTTCAGTCGACTGGTCATATTTGGTCAATCGACTGACCTGGCTGTCAGTGCACAGTTCACATATAATTTAAAGAATTTGAAGTTTTAAAACAACTTTGATTTGTGTGGACTACTTGAGGATAGATTTTAACAATTCTAAGACTAAAATACTTCAACAAATAAACATACTATACTCAATTTTGAAGTCTTGTCTCCTTTGTAGTTTTAACAGCATATTTCTTTCTCTTTTTGTCGCTTGCCCATATAGTCTCATTCACTGAGTTGTTTAATGCTCTTTGTCATGAATCAAAACTTATGATTCAACAGTTTATATATCTCATAGTGTTGGTACATGCTTTTAGCGCCGCACTCATACGTGATGAAGCCCGCATCCAACGACCGGTCTATTACATCAGTAAAAAATTGACAAGAGCAGAAAGAAATTACTCAAAGTTGGAAAATCTTGCATTCTGCCTGTTGATTGCTTCGAGGAAGCTCCGCCCTACTTTCAAGCTCATCCGATCAAAGTTCTTACCGACTAGCCTTTGCGACAAGTCTTACAACGACCTGAGACTTCTGGAACAATGTTGAAATGGAATAATTAATTAAGCCAATATGATATAACCTATCACTCATGAAGGGCTATCCAGGGTCAAGCTTTGCGGATTTCATAGTTGAATTCACTACGCGAGATGATACACCGAAGAGCGGTGGTAAGAAAAATGCTAGGTGGAATATGTACATGGATGGTGCATCAAATGAACGATGTTCTGGTGCAGGAGTTGTACTTATCACTCCCGAGGAATGTTAAATATGTTATGCCCTGAGACTTGACTTTTCTGCAACAAACAACAAAGTGGAGTACGAAACATTGATTGTGGGACTCAAGATTAAAAATGGAGATAAAAACTTTACATATTTTCGGTGATTCTCAGCTAGTGGTGTGTCAAGTGCAGAAAGAGTTTTAGGCAAAAGGAGCAAGGCTAGCCCCTTATCTAAACCGAGTGCTTGAGCTGCTTAGTGGCATTGAATATTTTACGATAATACATATTCCCAAAGAGGAAAAAATGAAGGCCGACTTAATGGCTAAGTTGGCCAGTTCCGAACATGCGCGGCTCATGGGTTTGGTTTCGGTGGAAGTATTGTCAGCTCCGAGCATCGACCAAACGGATGCCGACTGGATCTTGGAGGCCAAACCTGAAAATGAGTCATAGATGACTCCAATAAAAGACTACTTGCAGAGAGGAATCCTTCTAGACATGAGGAACGAATGACAAAGGCTCCTTCGTCAAGCTTCAAGATATATCATACAGGAAGGGTTTCTCAGTCCCATTGCTATAGTGTGTCGTCAACGACGAGGCCAAACAAGTCCTCAGAGAAGTGCATGAAGGGGCCAGTGGTGACCACATTGGTGGGCAAATCCTGGCAAAGAAGATTCTCCGCTATGGGTACTTCTGACCAACTATCAACCGAGACGCGGTTGATTACACCTGAAAGTGTGACAAGTGCCAGAGGTTTGCTAAGATTTCGAGAGCCCCGTTGATGGACATTACTCAAATGGTCAGTCTTTGGCCACTTGCAGTTTGGGGAATCTATATTATTGGTGCATTGCCGATATCTAAAGGTGGCGCGAAGTATGCCATCGTCGTGGTTGATTACTTCATCAAATGGGGTAAGGCCGAGCCGTTAACAATAATTACCACGAAGAAAGTGATCGACTTTGTAGTCCGAGATATTATCTGTCATTTTGGAGTTCCACTAGCGATCGTTACCGATGATGGAATCCAATTTGACAGCGTTGAGTTTAAAGATTTCTATCGCTGACATTACATAGAGATGAGATTTGCTACGGTGGCACACCCCTAGGAGAATGGATAGGTTGAAGCTGTAAACAAGATTATCAAGTCCATTCTTAAAAAGCGATTGGAAAAGGTTAAGGGCAAGTCGGTCGATGAACTTCCATTGGTACATTAGGCTTATCGAATGACCTATAAGTCAGCGACTGGCCATTCTCCATTCGCCCTAGCCTATAAATTAGAGGCAATGATTCTGCTTGAACTGGAAGTACCTTCTTATTGGATAATTCATTACAACCCATAGACAAATGAGCAACCCCTTCTGGAATCTTTTGATCTAGTCAATGAGAAGCGAGGCGAAACTGACTTGAGAGCAGCTGCACATCGAAACCGAGTCGCTTGATATTACAACACCAAGGTCAGGAATTGAACCTTTGAAATCGACGACCCGGTTCTCAAATGAATCTTCCATGGCCCCGGAAACTTAGGCCCGACTTAGGAAGGTCCGAACGCAATAGAACTAATGCTTGGAGATAGCACTTATAGGCTTGCAACAGTTGACAGGATCTCACTCCCGAGGGCATGGTAGCAAGCATTTACGATGCTATTTCACTTAAAAATAAATTTGTACATAATTGAATGAAGCCATGTAATAAGACAGAATCTGTCATTTCCCGTTTTCAATAAATGGCTTTCTGGATCTGTCTTTACATTGCTTAAGAGTTGTGAAATGCGACTAACTCAAATGAATCTGCATGTGTGTGATGCAGGTATGTAGGTACCCGGAGATAGGTACCAACCAAACTTCTATGGTCCATGATCGAACCCTTGAAGTTAAATAACTCGGTGTCCTGAGATCGATACCAGCTAACTCTTGCCCCTGACATGTGGGAAAGAGTATAACTCGAAACGGACGTGATACAATCGTCTGTACGCTAACTCTTGCCTTTGATGTGGGGGCAGGAGTATAATCGAAAGAACGTCATATGACTGTTCATCTATTAAACCTAAGTGGATGTGATTTGACCGTCCGCCAACTAAGTCTTGCCTTGGAATGAGGGTATTAGTATAAACCCAAAAAGGATGTGATTTGACCATCCATCAGCTAACTCTTGCCTTTGATATAAGGGCAGGAGTATAATTCAAAATGGATGTGATATGACCATCCAATCACTAATACTTTGCCCGGAGTAGGCAAGACAAAAGATCCACGCCCGGTGTAAGGTGGGATCTTATCTATAAGCTTTGATCTACGCCCAGAATTAGGCTTGATTAAAAATAAACGTCCTGGATGAGGATGTGCAAATTACGATCTTAAATGGTTAGCTCAAGCTGGCACCCGGAGCTTGGCGCAATTGGATGTCATTATCCTGGAAAATGATACCTAAGCTGTTACACTAAATGGTTTACCTTAATCGATGCCTAGAGCTTGACACTTCAACAATTACCTTACATTCACTAGAATGATAAAAGACTGGCAAATCACGGAACGGACTAATGACTTAGTCCGATAATGACCGTGAAAAGAAATGGATTGGGTCTGTGGTGATGGCTTGAATTCAATCAAGGCTAAGCAAGTGGTCTCACTTTTAGGCAGGAGTCAGGTGGTGGCAGTCCTAGGTTCGAATGGAGGCAGGAGTTGGATCGGGGAGTTGAAGTTCTTTTAATGGCAAAAACTCGAAGCTTTGGATCGGCAGGCAAGATAAAGTGAGAAGGGAGATGAAAAGAAGTGGGTTATTTAAACCAAGGCCCTGTTTTCTACGCACTAGAAAAAGATTTCTTTAAGTCGTGGATCGGTACAGATCCACGATTCCAAAAATCATTATATATATATATGCATGTGTGATGACGATACATAATGTATGTACATAAAGGTGCATGTCAGAAGTTGTTCAAGAACATGCATGTTTATGCATGTACGTGTACATATCCAATACCCAACAACTAAGATCAAAGGAATCGGATTCAAACCTAGGATGTACGTGAAAGGAACCAGTTCAAAACTACAAAGTTTTGAATGATGGATCATGAGAGCATACTCCGGATTTATGATACTAGATGCGGATAAAGCGTTGCGACGAATGACTATAGACATAACTTTTCACAGAATCGATCCACATAAAGGATAACGACCATTTGAAATATAAAGTGGAGTCCTTCACAGCAGTTTTGACTTGTCTCGATTCAAAGCACATCACGTTTTAAATGAGATGTACTTTGGGGGAAAAGTTTTATCCATCCTTTTGACCAGAAAATATTTGGACAAACTGGACGAGTCGAATTTGGAGTTATTAAGGCAAGCAGCCCGGAAATATAGCCCAAGAGTCCAGAAATCAAACACAAACAGAGCCATGGGACAAATACCAAACCAACCCAAGACCAAAAGAGCAGGAATCCTTCTAAGTTGTGGATCGGTACCGATCCAACTTTTTTCCACCAAAATTTCCCATCATCTGCCTGCCTACCCTACTTGATGCTAGAACCCTATTTCAAGTGTTGTTTTGTTAATCCCATGCAATTCTCTACCAATCTCCATGAGCAGTCGAATGAACAACTCTGTTTCTCTACCAATCCATCATTTGAGTTTAGAAGTAAGCAAATAATGGTGCAAACGAGTTTGAAATCATGAAACTAACAACAAGACGAGCCAATACAAAGAGTTCAAGACAACATTCCTGACCATCTCATAGATCGGTACCGACCCAAGCCCTTGGATTGACTTTGTTGAGTTGTCCCCTATTTCTTTAGAGAAATGGTCCATGGCATGGAAAAAGAGGTGGAGATCACTAGGGTGAGATTTTAGTCTTCCTATGTCTATAAATAGAAGAGCAAGGCTCATTTCTAAAGATCTTTTGGCTCTTGCTTTCCCTAACTCTAATTTCTTGTAATCACTATTGGATTTACATCGATCTATAAGAACTCCTGCTTGTAATCGGCAAGATAATCAATAAAATCATTAAGTGGACGTAGACAAGGTTAGCCGAACCACTATAAATTGTTGTGTGTTCTTTTCTACTCGTTTTTCACTTAAATTTCTTCACTTTATATTCTCTACTTAATCTTTAGGTCAAAAATAATTTAAAACTTTAAATTTTAAATAAAACATGTATATCTAAATATTATATATATACTTGGTCTTAACTTATTATTCTTAAATTTAATCCTATATATATATATATAATATTTTGTGTTGAGGATTACACACACACATATATATATATATATATGTATATATGTATGAATATGTGTGTATTAGTAAATATATTAATGTCCAAATAAAAATAAAAATAATTTATATGTACAAATACAGATACACACACATGTGCATATATGACATTATTATTATCCCTTAACATTATACCCTTTGGAATAACCACGGACCCCGGTGGTTATTTAACACATTTGACATCTATATAATTATATGTCCTAGGTTAGCCTATCGCACTTATTTGCTATGTTTGCATTATGAATGCAAACATTTAATAAACTAAATATAAAATTAAAATTAAATCAAGGACTAATAGCTCAAGTGGCAGGTGGTATGGCACTGCAGAAAGAGGTTCTAAAGGTCACGCTTTCGAACCCCTAAGATAACAAAACGGGTACTCTTCTTGAATTAAGTACTAATTTTTTATAAAAAAAATTAAAATTAATTTAAACTAGAAAACAAAATACATCATATTTAATAAACCTAAATAGTGATATAAAAAATAAATATACATAATATTTTAATATAAATTAATAAATTAAAATTGAAACAACAAAGTTCTTTATTGATAATCACTAAATGCAATTTAGTGCAGATATATTATTCATGTAAACACAAAATAAAAACTAGTGCAAATTAATGAAAATATATTTTTTAATATATATTTCCCACTTTACCACGCTGTCAATGCGCCTGATCCAACAATGACAATATTAGATAAGAACTAAAAATTCTTTTTTGGGAAATTTGCTCATTTTTCCCACTGTTCAACACACCTAATCTAACAATTGTTTCATAATTTCCTAAAAACGCTGGCTCTTGCATCCCTAGGTAATTTGACTTACTTTATGATGATGTTTGTGCTATTGTGCTTTCTTCAAAGGTCATTGAGGTGGGTACTTGCAATTGTAAAATCAATTAGTCTGGTATTTCTTGATCAAAATCTCTTACATGCGGTTATTTAACAAACACCTAAAGAGACCTGGGAAGTTGTTAAGCTTCGTTAAAATTAAGTTGGACAAATCGCTACTTTCATTAGATTTTCTTATATGCATTGTAATTTTTTAGTTGACCCAATTATTGTTAATGGCAAAGTTTTTATCATTATTTAATGGAGTTTTACAGTTGATTTAGCCCATAAGCAAGTTCAATCTATTTTTTGTAAGTACATCTTCTTTAATTCTCCTTGCATACATGGACTTTGCTTAGTATAAATTGGTTAACTTGATATATTGGAAAGTTTACATGCTTTGACAAACCATTAGGAGGCTGGAAAATTTTGAGTATGCTAAGATAATCGTAAAGGTTGTGCTAACCAAGACTTATCTCATCATCTTCTCTTGTTCTTCTATCCAGCGATCTTATTGCATATTTTGATGTTTCTTATGATCAAAAGCCTTATACATACACACTTTAGTTTTTTAACTTTTTCTCTCTTTAATGGTTTCTTCCGTTCCTCCTGTCACGTCTCCCATCCCTCTTCCGTCCACATCACTTCTTGCTTCTCTTCCACCCTCTCCATTATCTGATCCTCTAATTTTCATCGACCTTCCTCACACATCACTCCATCCAACCATCATCCTCAACTGATCCTCCCCCTATCCCTACTCCACCAGATCCACCTAACAACCTTCTACCTTCTACTACTCATTCCAACAGACCACCTTTCATGCTTACCTTCTATTTTAGCTCTTCCTTCTCATTGGGTTGCTCTTTTCAAAAATAAATCAAGAAATGCAAGAAATATGACCCCACTGATTTTCATTTGGCATACGATGGTCTAACCCTCACTATTCCTGATTCCATCAAAACGACTCGTATTGAGTACTGGAAAGAATACCTTGATAGTTTTTTTTGATGGAAACTTGTCATACGTTGTAGTCATTAGCCACCTTCAGAGAATCTGGAAACTCATCGGAAGCTTGAAGACTAAGTCAAACTCTATCAACTTCTATTTTGAATGCACTTGTGATGAGGATAGGCAAAGAATTCTAGAAGAAGATCCCATTTTCATTCAAGGCAAAATGTTTATTGTTACCCCCTGGAAACCTAAATTTGGAAATACTCACACTAAAGTGAAGAGTGTGCTAATTTAGGTTCACTTTCACAAAATTCACTCATTACTTAGTCGCTAATAAGCATCAATTGGATTGCTTGTCACTTAGGGAAGTTAATTTGCTTTAATGAAGCTACTGAAAAACTAGCAAGATTTGAAAATGCTAAGTGCTTGATAGAAATAACCCCTAACAAACCACTTCCAGATGTTATTAAATGTGGGAAAGGAGAAAATGTGTCCTATATTGAAGTTAGATATAACCATTGTCCATTGTAGCTACTATAAATGATTTGGGCATGAGGATAATGAATGCAATGAGAAATTTGAATTGGCAAATGAATCAATCGCCAAAGATAAAAAGATAGAAATAAATATGGACATAGCTCAAGTTGAAACACAAAACAATAGATGGAGAATAATGCACAATAGATAGATACATTTACACAAGAAAGGGCAATGGAGACCACTTTTCATGGAAAACTGGTTAAGCTTTTCAAGCCAATGGAAAAAAAATGGCAACCTAAGTCCTTGCAAGGCCCTGCACCTAAGCCAATCCACATTAATCTAAATGAAAATAAGGATTGAAAGTAATTGACTCCCACTTCAACGGTATTCCAATATGCTCTACTCCCACATTACTCCAACCCAAATCAATACTTCCCAACTCAATACAAACGTGATTCAAAAGCATGCATGCATTAATACCGCTGTTGACAACATGCATGCACATGACCTTTCACTTTCCCATGCAAAATCTATTCCCAATTCGCCATCCAAACTCTTAAATGACCCTATGACCAAACCATTCACCTCTCCTAACAATTTTGAACTACTGTCCACATTAACTTTGATGAACTCCTTGATAACCTCAACCATCCCCATACCCATCATTCTACTTCTACCATTCCACCTCACGTCACCTCTCCTAATAACCATCAACCTACACCCATCCATATATCCCCTACTAATATCACTATGAATCCTTCCACTTCATCCCAACTATATTCTCACATCACCCTACCACCATACCTACATGACTTGATGGCATCAAACATCACTGATGCTTTCCCTCCTCTTATTCAACCCTCAACTCCATCCTCCAACCTTGCTCGTTCTCACTCTCATCTCTCCCCTCCAAAGATTCCAATCTAACCTACTGCTAACCTGTCTCATCAAGAACCCAAAAAACAACCATGATATTATGAAGGCAAAAACGAAAAAGCTAAGAAAGATAAGTAAAGGAAAGAAGCTTTGTTTGAAACTGAATATTCTGATAAACAAGATCTGAATCTAGATTTCTTTTTAAAGAACACTCCATATCATCCTATCTTGATTCTATTAATCCTTCCGGCCCTACCACCAGACTCAAGGTTTCTAGAAAATAAAGAAACACAAAAATGCTTGACAACACAGCTTCATGGAATATTCGAGGAGCTCATCAGCAAATAAAGCAACAGGAAATCAAAAATTTGATACACTCTCACCGGTTGGACATGATAGGTATTCTCGAGACTAAACTTAACACCTCTCTAACCAAAAAAATGGCCTACTTCATTAACCCTAGCTAGCACCACGTAGATAATCTTGCTGAAGCCCTATACGGCAAAATCCTGGTGATGTGGAATCCCCTAACATTTTCTGTATCTTTAAATTCTTCACATCCTTAATATATTCACCTCTATGTAACTTCATGTTTATCTAACATCTCCTTTTATATTACCTTTGTACATGCTATGAATCATCCCACTTCTACACATGTTCTTCATAACTCCATTCCTCTCCTCCTTCCACACAACTGAACCTGGATATGCTTGGGTCATTTTAACTGTATGTTCAAATCCGATCAAAATACTGGTGGCTCCCTTCTTTCTTTAAGTGACATTGCCTCGCTTAACAACACCATTTTCCAATCATCCCTATATGAACTAAATTTTTATGGTTTAAGATATACTTGGAATAATAAAAGCAAACACGGAAAAAGAACCTTTTGGAAGATTGATCATGCCTTTACCAACATTGATGCTATCTCCTTGTGGCCATCTCTATACATTAATATCATCTCCCTTGGCATTTCTGATCACAGTCCTCTTATCCTAACCTGGAATGAAAGAAACAAAAAAAGAGCTCCTCCTTTTAAATTTTTAAACACTTGTACTAATCACTATGAATATGAATCTATTATTTTGCAGGCTTGGAACAAAGTGGTATATGGCAACCCTATGTACATCTTGCAGTCTAAGCTAAAGAACATTAAAATTGCATTGAAAAATGGGCTGGATTGAAGAATTGTAAAGAGAATTAAGTAATATCTACTATCAGGAAGCAACTTGAGGAAATACAATAGCAAATGACTGATAACCCCTCTGATATCTATCTATCTACTATGGAACATAGACTTATTGCCCTTTTGAAAAGACACTTACAAGTTGAGATGGATATGATTAAATAGAAATTAGGAAAAGAATTCTTCTTCTCTAGAGCTGTGCAGTTAAAGCCCTGCTAAAGCCCCGCAAAATCCCCGCTATAGCGCATAACACTCTCCAACCGCTACGCTATTTCAATTTAGTGTTATTAAATAGTAGATCCGCTTTAAGCCCTACTATTTTCCGCTACACCCGCTAAATCAAGGCTTTTTTTGAGGAAAACGAGGTTTTATACCGGTCCCCTACCAGATCTTAATTAAATTATTAACATATGTACAATATAGGAAATTGAAAAAAACAAAAAAAGAAACGACCGTATAATTAAATAAGGATTCGAGCCCAATTAGACCAAATACCGATCTAATAAATACGCCAAGTAAAGCCTAATCCAACAGTCTGCAAGTATTTCATTCTTGTATCAACAGTTCCTTTAACTTCTGCAATAATATCTTTCATGTTCTTACGCTTATCATGAAAAATTCTGTTATTTCTCTCCCGCCACAGAACAGTGATGAAGCTTTTCAAAACCACAAGCATTCGACTACCCAGTTCATCTCGCCACCTCGATCTTTTGAAAATTTCAAACCATTGATGGTTGCGGTCAGTATTCCCATAGTATATTCCAGCAACCATAATCACCGACTTCCAGATACGATAACTCATCGCACATTGGAAAAACATTTGATCTCTACTCTCAGGGTGATCATTACAGAATACACATATATTACTATCGATGAATCCCCTCTCGAATAACTTGTCTCTAGTAAGCAAGGAATTATGTATAGTTTTCCAAAGTATAAAATTATCTTTGTCTGATCCTAGGCAATTCCATATTCTGCAGTACCACGGTGAATTAGGCCTAACACGATCTGGGAGTAATAGCTTGTATGTAGAAGCAATGGAGTGAGCACCATGTTTATCCGTCCATTGGATCAGGTGTGGGGTATTAATGTGTTGTTCACTCATGATCATATTCCAAATTGGTCTTACCACCACCGAGTTCGTAGTAGGCATAATAACCTTGTCTTGGAAGACGAAGTGTTGAATATTAGCATTGTCAGGGATGCTAGTGGAGTTCTTCTGCATATTGTCTAATCCATCATTGAGTATCACACTAATGGAAGCCCATGGAGAGTGCCAAAAAAAGTCTGGGTATTTGAGAAAATATTGTATTTGACGAGAGAAAGAATAGTATGTCTCATGTTAAGTATGCTCCACCAGAACCAGCTAGTAGTGGATGGTGGTGGAATAGTCCAGAATTTTTTGCCATATAAGTAATTCTTTATGATCCAATTAACCCAAAGATTAGGTTTATCACACAGGATGTCATTGATATGCTTCGTTGCAGCAGCTATGTTCCAGCATTGTAGATTAATAATACCCAAACCACCCTTTTTCTCGGTCTGTAAATTTTGTTAAAAGCCACGGGGATAGGTTTACGTGAATGGCAGTCACCATGCCATAAGAAATAGTTCATTGCTGCCTTGATTATAGAAAGTAATTTCTTAGGTAATATAAAGAAACGAGACCAGTAGGATGTCATTCCAAAAATGATGGACTTCACAATAGTCATTCTCCCAGCCTGTGACAACATATGTGTAGGTCAATTCCGAAGCTTAGATATAATCTTTTCATACATAGGGATGCACTGAGTAGTCGTAATTCGTGAAGTGGTGATAGGGATATCAAGATAAATAAAGTTCTCTGGCATAGCAAGAAGACCAGCCCGATTGGTAATGCTTAATTTTGCACTGGTAGTTAGACCAGCAATAATGACGTGTGACTTGTTCTTGTTGATATGTAGTCCAGTTATGTCATGAAATTGTTAAAGGGCTGCGTTGATAGTGGAAATGGTGGTAGGTTCTGGTTTAGCAAATATCACAATATCATCTGCAAACATAAGCGATGTGATAAGCGGGTGTTTGCATTTAGGATGTGTCTTCAGATTTTTGGTCAGTGCACCGCTGTTGAGGATAGAGTAAAGTAGCTCCATAACTATGATGAACAAATATGGGGATATTGGATCGACCTGCCTGATCCCACGTGAAGATTTGAAATAGCCCGTCGAGTGTCCACTAACTCTAACTGTGTATGTAACAGTGGATATACAAGTGTATATCCATGCTACATAAGACTTAGGGAAACCCATTCTAGTCATTATGGCAACAATAGATATCCATTCAATCGAATCGAATGCCTTCTGTATATCCAACTTCATCATGCATCTAGGTGAAACATTCTTTTGATTGTAGCCTCGCAGTAATTCATGTGTCAATAGAATATTATCAGTGATATTTCTGTTCTTTAGAAATGTTATTTGGTTGGGGGAGATAATATTGCTAAGGATAGGTTTGATCCTCTTTGCTAGGATCTTGGTGATGCATCTGTATATTACATTGCAGCAAGATATAGGGCGGTAATGTTTCACTGAAGTAGGTGCATCATTTTTGGGTATCAAAGCAATATTTGTAGCGTTGATACCCCCAAGAATGGTATTGGTACTGAAGAAATATTGTATAGCCTTAACAAATGTGAAATCAATAACAACCCATGTCGTTTTAAAAAAGGGAGTATTGAAACCATCAGGACCACCTATACTGTTTGGATTGAGATCGAATATGGATTCTTTGATTTCATCATAAGTGACCATATTGGTCAGGCTCATAGCATCGACTTCAGTGATCTTGGGTAATATGATGTGAGAAATGTCAATGAGACTTGGTTCATGTGCAGATGTAGAAAAACAAGTATGGAAATAGTCTATAAAAGCCTTATCAATTTGCAACTCATCTGTTTGAAGGGAGTCTTCCTGATCCTCGGTAGCTTTAATATTGCATTTGGATCTCTTAATATCTAGAGCTTTGTGGAAAAAGGACGTGTTTCTGTCACCATGGAAGAAAAATTCTTTTCCAAGTTTTTCTTTGATCATATCCATTTCATGTTGCAGAGTTTCCATAAGCTGATGGTTTAATCTATGTTCCGCAGCTGATAGTTCTTCATTGCCAGGCGTATCAAGCATATCATTTTGAGTTTTGTAGAGTTCTTCACGTAGTTGTTCAGATTTGGATGTACCATGGCCAAAAGTGTTTTTAGCCCATACTTTCAAACATTTTTTGACATTCATCGGTTTCTTTTGTAATATATACATTGGATTTCCATATGTATAAATGTTCCATCCCTACAAGAAAATAGCATTAAATAGTATGTGTTTAGTCCAGAAATTAAAAAATTTAAAAGAGGCTTGGTACTTAAATGGTTTCACACTCCAGGAAAGGACAAGAGGGCTATGGTCAGAAATTCCTGGCTGAAGGACAGTGGATGAAAGGTCTGGCCTAGAGGAAAGAGCATGAAGGTTGAATAGAGAGTGGTCTAGTGCACAAAAAGTTCGTCTGCCATTTCTACGATTATTCCATGTATATACAGGGCCAATGGAAGGGATTTTGTGAATGGCCGTAATTTGAATAGATTGGGAAAGTGGATTAATGTCATGAATGGTATGGGGAATGCCTCTAAATTTTTGCGATGATGCATACATGCAGTTAAAATCACCCACAAGGATCCATGGAATAGTGATATTATTTTGAGATTGTATAAAGGAATGCAGCATGTTTCTAGAGTCTTTGTTACAAGAAGAATAAATAAAAGTGATATTGAATATAGAGTAGGATGATATGTGAGTAACAAGGAAATGGATGAATTGGTCGGATGAAGTAATGGTGATGGCATTGTATATATGATGGTTCCATAACACGACAATACGGCCATATGCAGCATGTGTCAAGTTATGAGCATAATCCCAGAGAGGGTTGATAAAAGAGCACATATTTTTTGTATATTTTTCATTAAGTTTTGTCCCAAGAATTCCAATCATTTTCAATTTGTTTTGATAAATCGGTCTTTTGACCTCTTGTTGTTTTAAGGGGAGGTGAGCACCCCTTAAATTCCATGCTCCAATGTTGTCAAGCAACAGAAAGGATATGTTTTTTCTTCCTACCCGATTTCCTCAGTCAAATGATAGCATGTTGTGTGTTTTCTTCATCATCTTCAGTGTTAGTATTGTGTAGCTGTATTTCTGCTATTGAGTAGTCATGACCATTATCATAGTTCTCAATTTCCTTGCCTTTTTTATTTTTATAATTCTTTTTTTCTTCTTTTTCTTTGTCTGTTGTTTATGTGGAGATAAGCAAGCTTTGGGTGGTTGGGGGGAGGAATGATGATTGTGGAAGCTGTTTGGGTTGGATTTAGTAGGAGAAACATGTTGAAATAGGAGCTGTAATCTAGTGTTTTGATCATCAAAAGAATCATTTTGGATGATGTTATGTTCAATGAGTTGTTTAGTGATGTCCGGGGATAGATGGATATGGTTGTAAGGTAGAGCATGTGAATTCAAGGATGGTAATACAGAAATGGGTTCTGTAGAATGTTTGGTAGTGGTGAGGGATTCTTTAGGGAGTAGGGTATTAATAGTGGAAGTTGCCATAATGGGAGAACCATTGCAGTGTAAGGAGTTTGGTATATGAGGCAGTATATGAGTTGAAGTGGAAGGTAAGGTGCAGTGGTCAGTGAGAATGTCAAAGCTATTGGATTATGGAATATTTGGGGTAGGTGGTGGAGGGGCGGTAGGGAGGTAATGAGTATGTAAATTACACTGATCAGTGGATTGGAGGTCTGAAGGTAATGGTGTATGGTTTGAATTGGAGTTATAGTTGAGAGCAGTATGATATGTGTCCAGTTCATGTATTTGTGCATGTACATGAATAGTAGCCTTCATTGTATTGTCAGTTGTGGAGTTTGCCTTGGGTTCTTCATTTGCATTTGTTTTTTTCTTTATCCACTGTTTTTGTGTCTTGGTTCTCGATATTCCAGTCTCATCATTTTTTGTTGTTACATTACATTCCTTTGCATTATCTGCTTCAGTCAATACCTGTTGCATGGGAGAGCTCTGTGTTTCATGTATCATTTATTCTTTACTTAATGTATCAATATGCATGCATTGTATCTTATCTATACATGTAGATATATCATGGCTGAAACATTTGCAATCCACACATATCTTTGCTCTCTAGTCATAATATACTTCAACATATACAACACACCTTCACCGCATTTAATCAGATCAGGCAACTCCTTATCGGGAGTTATTTCAATCAGACATTTCGCATGTTCAAATCACTGCATTTTCTCAGTTGCTTCATTGTAACAAACCAGAGTACCCAAATGACAAGCAAGCCAATTAATGCCTAGTAAAGTCCATGCAAGAATCGGTATTTTATGGAAATGTATCCATATAGGAACCGTTTTAATTTGTGATTGTGCACTTTTGAAGGTGGGCTTCCATGAAGTGATAATAAACATTTTGAAGGTGGGCTTTCATGAAGTGATAATAAACATTTCTCGATTGTTTTCGCCCAACCGAAGGCCACAACTGAAGCTTTCTCTGTCGTCTTCACCCATTCTCGGTACTGATTGTACACATCATATACATAATCATGTACCGCCTGCTTTGCCTCATTAGGGATTCACTTTAAGTTTGGGGGGAAATGGAAGCCATCGAAGCAGATGTTCGGAAAATCCGTCTTTAACTTAGCTATTCTGATGGCCCCTTCTCCCTTGGGCTCCATAACAGTCGATGTGGTGACAACGGGAGTTTCTGCATCAGATCTACGGCGTTGCTCGCTAGGCATCGAAGTTTGGGGAGGCACTATGTGACGTGAAGTTTCAGCACTTTGTTTTCCGAAGCCGAAAGGTTGCGAGGGATCTCTAAGTGGTGGAGAACGCGACCGGGAACAGCGCCTACTTTGATATTGCCACTCCCTCTCCCTCTCTCCCTATCCCTTTCGTAATGCTCCCTCTCTTGGCTGGAGTGCCCGCTTTCATGTTTTTTTTGGACTCACGCCTGCGAGATTCAGAATATGAACTAGAAGAATGGCGTGCAGCATGAAGACTACAGAGCATAGATCCCCGCTTCGACATCGTATCTGTAAAATGAAAAGAGAAACAGAGTTAGATCTCCAGCGATTGAGAAACATGTGATTAAAGGTTGTGTGGAGCCGTGAAGTGTGTGCGTGCATATGCAAACCCTCCAACCAACCGGTTGTAGCAGCCGTGCTTGAAGGAGTTGGCTCCCCTATATCTAAAGCACTTTGAAGCCCCTCTAGTCCGATATCTTGATGTAAAGACAAGTCCGAAATGGGAATATCTACCAGTCCCTCAAAAGAACTCTCCATTCACGGAGGAGAAGTCTCCGCGCTTACACCAGTTATAACGGGCGGAGATAGCACGATAGTTTTGCGTCTCGTGGCTTTGTGGGCAATTGACTTGCCTCTTCTTTTCAGCTCTAAAGATCGAAGACTTTGCGAGGGCCCAACTGCGGGCTCGTCTCCAGTGGGCACAATCTCATCACCGCCCTGTTCTGTAATCACGACACCAGGAGCTCTTCTCCCTCCATACCTTGCGGGGGCCATTCTGAGAACTCCCGCCGATCCGATGCTCTGGTCTCCATCTATCAGTCTCACGGCAATCAAATTTTCATCTGTGAGAACTTCGTCGATTTCTCTATGCGCGGCTGGCACCGCTTGAAGAACCCTTACTATTTCTTTAAACTGAGCCCCTTTGGGTCGTGGAATCGAAGTTGTATAAGAAGCAAAGTGTTAAACTATGCACCAATTGATATTGTCCTGTTAATCAACAAAGAGGTTGGAGCACTTACATCTGACTAGCCACCGCCTGGCGAATCCCGGTGGACACCAAACGAAGAACCATTCGGTCTTAAAGTAGCTTAGCTTGCTCCAAGCTCCCGCTACTACCTGGCAATTTCTAACCGCTTCCAGAAAAGTGAAAGAAGGGTTGTCCCCGCAACTTTTTATGTTGAACAGATATCTGATCTCTTCCACAATCAGAGGTCAGAAGAGGTGCTCCATGAAGATAAAAAACAGACTGTTGAGCAAGGCATACCCGTTCGGGTGCAACTGAGATGGAGCGATCCTCAAAAAAAGCAACACTTCTCGAATGAACTGATTGAAGGGAGGAAGTGTCCCAGCTACACACATGAATCTATTGCAAGCCGTGTATCCCTCCGGAGGGTTGTGAGCTCTATCTGCCGGCCTCGGCAATAAGACATCATTTAGCGGCAACCCGTGCCTTAGGCAAATTCTGCCTAACGTGTCTTCGGAGATATTAGAGCAGACAGAATCCTGCGGGTTCATAATAAAAGCAGCACCCGGCATCTCGTCCGGAGCGGGACTTATTACTTCAGCTGCAATGGTTGGCATCTCGATTACTGGAAGAGGACTTTGGACATCCTGCGGCTCAGAACTTCCGAGTTCCATAACTATTGAACTCAGTAAAAATTATCATTAGATAGCAATAAACCCGTGTTTCCCTCGGTGTGAAGTGCGTGAATGTGTTGTGCAGTACAGTGCTACATAATACTTAGGATTTCTACAAATTCAGAAGGCGTTAGAACGACAAGGCTTCGAGATTCAACCAAAGTGACCGTCATCGCTGACCGTCACAACCATGCCAACCTGACTTGGGAAAACGATCCATGTCCAAGTTTGTTAAGTTTGTCAACTTATAGTTCCATCGATGAGCTCCGAAGGATAGTCAAATATGCAGTTTAACAGTTAAGTTCAGATACTCTGGAATAGAGTTTTGCAAGTGGAAGGATAAACTAAATACACAGCTAATAACATAGAAGAATGGAAATGGATATTTGAACATTCCAGTAGGAAGTCCCAAAACAAGAAAATTAGTTCTCATGCTTAAGAACTTCAACGGAATGCTCGAATCTTTTTCAACGTTCAATCTTCTGTGCTGTAATTGTACTACGATACTAGGCACGCATATGTTGCTGTGGATTTGATTTTGAGATAGATAAGGCCTTGATTCTTAATTATGAGAATTAGGGCAATATCCATTTCACGTCTTCTTTTTTTGTCTTATATTTATTTGTTATCTAGGTCTGTGTTGGCCTGTAGTTGATTAGAGATATGGCCTGATCACCTTCTTTTAATTGTATTAGTGTTATGACCATCCTCAAACCGGTTTGCCTTGCAGAATAACAAAGCTTTATTTTTTGCTCGCAAAAAAAGCCTTGCACACACTTCTTTTAAAGTCTTAGATCAAGATGCCATTGGTTGTTCTCTTGCTTCCTCTTTTGTATCATGTCCTACTGTGCATCCTTTCCACCCTCCACTACTAGGACCCTTGCTCGAGCAAATCTTGAGTTCCTCAAATCTAAACCAAGCCCTTCCACCCAACAATGGCAGCGTAAGGTTCTCATGGCATCTTCTTTGTGCTCAGCAACTCCTGCTTGTGTTCTTGTTATCGACGTTAAGCGTTAGGCTTCGTCCACCCTCCCCATTGCAACCTCTCCTCCTCTTTGGCTTGTTGCTCATGTTGAGCTATCTCACAATGCCACTTTTTATCCCAGTTTCACAATTCTGTACTCAACGAGATTTCCCCACCACCAACACCTTCTCCCTAACCGCTTCCATCTAAGAATTTGGATGTTGAGTTTGACTATTATGCACTGTTTACTTTAATTCGTTCTGAATTGGTTAAGTGCCTCCTTTGTATTGCTACAATAAAGGCTATCTTATATGATTCCTTTTGCATCGCCATTTGGGTATTGTTGTTCAGAGAAGCTCTTCTTCTTGTTTTCTCCTGTACTGCAACTTGTTATTTTATTTCAACAAAAATCAAAAGAAACCATCACATAACAATTGGAATTGTTTACAAAAAAAAGGTTAAAAGAAAAGTGCATCAAGAACAAAATTACTGAATATTTGTTCAAACTGACTGATTCTTTGTTGTCCCTAATTAATTCGACTTTAAACTATCGTCTTACCAAAGTTGTATCATCTCACCAGATTCTACTAGGTATGCAGAAACAGCTGTACCATGTTCCCACGAACCATAATAAGAGCCGAAAGTATCGACACCTACTTCTTTCAGTTCTTTGCATACTCTAAAATGGCTTCTCGAGCACAAGCGCCCCATGTATTTGCCAAATCTTTTACAGATATCGGTTCTAAAAGACAGCAAGCAGACCTGTCAAACCTTGATCTTGCCTTCCTGTAAATAGCTCCAAGCTCCATGCTGTATATACAAATGAGGGACAAAAGAATTGAAACTATGTTCAAAAGTATGCACGTCATTTATATGTCTAAAGAAGATATCATGTTCGCTCTTTACAAGTATGAGACAACACTCTCCAATAGAAACATTGCAAGTAGAAAATCCATTTCTATTTGTAAACATAATTTCATTTATAAAATTTAGAATAATTTAGCAGCTTGCAAAAAGGCTTCACCACATGAAGTTTTTGCTTTTATAAATTGTGTCAAGTTTTAACATATTGGTCGGTTACACTTAAGTCACGATTTGTACAAAGATGCTAAAGGTTTATGGTAACAATCTTTTCGGACGACCGTGCTAGAAATATATAGGACTCTTGAAAAGTACCCAACAAATATTGACTCACTTGGGCTCGATTCCAAGATCAATCATAGAGAAAGGTGAGCATTTTGGGTACTCGGGAGGAACCCATAATCTCAATGGCAGTATAGAAGACTGTAAAATCAAATAAAAGCAGTTGTTAGAATCGCCTATAATATATTTGCCAAAAAAATTGGTGATAAGGCATTAAAAGTGATGATTCCCATTACATGCATATATATTGTGTTCATGCTTTAGAATATGGCATAAACTCATGTAATGCTCTCAAATGTTTGACACTTCAAGAAAAATGTGGTAGCATTAGCCTGAAGAAAAATTAACGCCTATTTTGCACACAAAAGGTGATTTACACTAATTATCCCTTTTAACATAGTACAAGAACTAGTTAATAATGACTAATGAGTCTTTCTAAATTACTTATTCAACTTTATCTTGGATCACATATGCATCCAAAAATAAGACTTACAAAAATGATTTGGAAAATTCCTAAGGGTCGTATAAAAATTGTATAGCATTGGAAATTCGATGTCAAATTAAATCTTACCATCTGTGAATGACATAATCGTGCTTTCAAGTCAGAACATAGAGAAGCGGTTGAGTAAGAGCATTTAACAACATTCCCACTTCTATACTCGGATGTAGTATCCTCCTCGCTTACTTCAAGAACCAACCCAATCTGTTTATGATTAGTCTCCCTTATCTCTTCGATCAATGTGCGGTTAATCTGCATAACACATGTACACTAAGTGAATCATTTGCACTATCCAACATGTCAAATAGGACTGTTAGGACTAATGCTTTCTAAACAAACAAATAACAAATATTTAAAAATACAAGTACAAATTAAAAGGAGGCATTGAACTTCCTTGTATTGAAACCAAATACTCAAATCGATTAGGATGAAATGTTACCTCATATTTGATGCCTTTAACAAAGGTTGTATCAGTAGATTTGACTTCTGATGATATAAAATCAAGCTTCTGCTTAAATTCACCATTTACATTTCCAATTGAGGAAACATTTTGGGGTATGGCGGTTATGTCCCATTTCATTTTCTTTGATGGTGGGCAATAATTTGTCAATTCAGCAATATCTTCAATCATACTGCCATTATAGCCATAGCCACACTTCGAAATTGGTATAATATCATTCATAGCAACAAGTGATTCAATGCTCTCAATGGCTGGGCAAAGGTACTCAGGTTCTAGTGATAGAAACTGAAGAATAATTTTAAATCATACAATTAATGTTGCCTTGAAAGATTAAAGAACTAGTGTGTCCATACAAAGACGAGAAAAATAACACACTTGGTTGACTATATATCTGTCAGTATAAGAATGCAAACCGATTAACTTTTCAAACAACATTATCTCTATGCCAAACAAATATGTATTTACTATTAAGCTTAACCATCAAATGAAATTTATGCCACTAAGCAATCCCAGTAGCAACTTGAAAATAAATTTAAGTTTAGCCAAAAACGGTGATTCCATAATCACATAGCCAAATAAATTCAGATGATGTGCAAAAGGCATGGATATAACTTTGAACTATAAGTCACTTAAAAGATGTAGAAAGCCATGTTCAATGAAATATTCAGACTGAAAGACCAAATGAGATGTAAGTTAACAAAAAATAAAAATACTATAACCATGTTAACACAAATATAATAAAATGTCATCACTAACCGATTTTATCAAGCAATCAATAGGCTGTTTACTCACACTTGTTTTAGAAGTTTCTGCTGCACCCTGGTTGCCATCTTGACTATAGCCCTCTGCAAGCAAAGGTAGTGCCAACTTTTCTTCTTCACTATCAACTAGAGGGGAGCTTGCAGATTCAGTGGGAAGTTTAGAATTTGGAGATAACGATAGCATAACACTGTCTTTGGTTTTACGCGAGGAGTTGTGACAATATTGAGGCAAAGAAATTGGAACATTTTGGCATGGTGTAGCTTCTTTCACCAGTTGATTATAATAGTTTTGACGCTGACCTGCTGAGTATTCGTAGATAGATCGATGAGTGCTGGATCTATCTTTGATTCTAAGGTAATTAAGTTCAACTGTTGAATCAAACTGTGAGCTGGTTTGAACAGGGCCTACATTAGACTGTGAAGTATATGTAGCACAAGGTAAGAAATTTTGATGTTTTGATGATGTGTCAGAAGCTTCCAAATTAATTTGCTGTGACTGATTTGCTTGAGCAATCTTTCTCTGTTTGCATCGACTTATAAACTTTGATATAGGCTCTTCGTATACAGTGACCTTCTTCAAAATATCAGCCGTAATTTTATCTTTAGGAAGCATAAGATGTTCTATAGCTCTATCCAACTTCACTGTTAGATTGTTAGGTATTCGGAGCTGTTCTGCATGCTTTTCTGAGGGCACAGGTGAGTCCAGCTGTAGGAAAAACATCTAAGTATACCTCGTTCTAAATTATATGTGTGGTTAAACACTTAAGACAGGTATAAACATAGAAGCCTTCAAATTCCTTAACAAAAAAGTCAAGCTAATATTGTGTCTAGCTGTCCTCGAAGTGAATGGTAGTTCAACCAACGGTAGTTTGCTGAAAATGCGTTCTTGGACATTTTAAACAGTGGATGTCAGTTTGGATGTAAGGTTTTCTTGGCCACTTGGAAATTTTTTTTTCTTTAAGCTTATGTCAAACATGCATCCTCTTAAGTTGGACATAAGGTGTCCTTTGTGCTCCCCAAAACCCCCAAGTTCTTGCCGTTCGACTGGTCATTTACTGATAGCAAACGTAACCCTTACGTCAGATATAAGAAGTACCAGTCATGTTGCCCGGACCAGTCCGAGTGTCCAAGAATGAGGGGACAGATATTAAACCAGAGTGTGATGCTAAAAGATAACTCAATGAAGTGCGAGAGAAAACTAACTCAACTAGTGAGATGGGTATTTCTCCATCGTAAAGTTCAGCAGTTGCAAATATGTAAGTTAAATATATAATCATTATGGAAAATGTACATGAAAAGACTTAAACCACACAAAATGTTACTGGTGAGGGTCATCTTTTTAATGCATGCATTTTGTTGCAATCTCATTGTAATCTGTAAGGAAGTTTAAGCAACAACTGACTTGGTTTAAAACATTAATTGCAAAGGATTTATATTGTGTTTTATACAACACAAAAGATATGAGCTTATATATTTTCACTGTATAATATGAAAGGAATCCTCATGCTAAAGTTCCATTCTGAATTAAGGGAAATTCACTATCAGGTTATATCTTTCAGGTTTTGTTATCAGGAATGACAATGCAACTTTAATACATGTAATGAACATTTGGCCAGTGGTTAAGAAAGTAGACTGTTCACAATAAACAAAAATATAAAATTGGCGATAACAATTTGATTATTCTGTGTAGTTCAAAGAAGGCTAGCTAGTCTATTTAGCAAATAATAGTAGAGTATTTGTTACAGTTATATGAGGGAACATTAATCCATATGCATAAAATAAAATTTAGGCTGTAAACCTCATCCAAAATATGAGATAATTGGGGTGGAAGAGGGGAGTAGTACTATCAATTATGTACCATGAGGAAAGAAAATTGTAAATCTTCTTTTGATGCAAATAAAATCTTCCATACTTAATTCTCATTTTCCTATAGGAGGGAAGAGCCAAACAAAAAGGTGGCAAGGGGTTGTCAAATTTTGCACAAAATTCAGGCGACTTTGAGAGATTTTGGCACATAACTTCAGAAGAATCAGAACCATATTAAACAGTTGAACATCAAAATTTAGTTGGTCAAGATGATAAGATAGGGCTATTAAATGAAGAGTAGTAAAAAGGAGAAGTGTTGATGGATAAGGAACTTGGAACCAAAAGCAGATACAATGTAATAACCAACTACCTTCTGGTAGCCTTCCTCCTGCCAATCAGTGGTACCCGTATTTCCTGCCAAAGTCATTGAATTTACTTAAGCTGAAACTAATAGTTGCACAATATAAAGAATAACTAATTATCATATCATATATAGGAGACATCATAAAATTTGGTGTTCCTAAAATCAGTTTATGCTGCATATGCATGGATGAAGTATTGATTGGTAAGTATATTGTGCTTGCTTAAGGGATGCATGTCGATAGAAGGGAGGAAGAAGAAGAAGAAAAACATTTGTCCAAAGTGTGTACTTATGCAGTAAATAATATATGAAAGTTTAGCAAAAGAATAATACAACTGATCGAAAGTATAGAAATATCATCAAAAATGAAGGATAAAGTCCAAAAAGTGGTTGCTTGGGCAATCAGCTTTCCCCTGAATTAACTATTCCAACAGGGCCCAGATTATTTGCATCCCGACATTTTCCTTTCACACCCCAAAAAAACTTCTAAATTCCTACATCCCTTGTTTCCCCTTTCACACCCGCAATATTACCATTTTACCCATTTTCGGCTGTTTTTTTCCCTGCACGCAGGCGGAAGCGTGGGTCAAAAAAACACTCACGCTCAAGTGGGATGTGGATATCAAAAAACACTATATCGACTATGGGCGTGAATTTAACTAGTACCTTCGTTTGAGCCTAATGCGGTTTTGCTTGAAAAAATAACACTCGCTAGCGGCAAGCGTGTATGTTGTTGTCACTCACGCTCGCTTCGGACGAATGTGTTGTTATCACCCACACCCACTATAGACGGGATGTTGTTAGCACCCACGCCCGCGACTGGCCGAGGTGACTGAAGTGATTTTTTTTTAAATTACTGAACCCGATTTTGATTAATTTCACCATCAACCAAAAGAGACAACGTGGTATAAAGTTATGATATATTTTTTTCACAAAAATAGTGGGGTGTAGACAGTAATACTCGAAGTGCAAATAGAATTGGCCTTCCAACAGACAAAACACATGACTCGTCTCTTAACCCATATCTACCATATACCGCCACGCTAAAGTAAATTTATTAATAGAAGTAGCACACATATCTTACTATTCTCTATCTGAACAAAAGGGTTTAATTCTTTTTCTCATACGTCCGAAAAATGCAAAAACATGTATTTTTGTATAGAAAATAATTTATTATAGAAAACAAGCTTTTAAAACTATTTTCGAAATCGTTTGGAAAATAACTTTTGAAATTCTCTTATTATAGATAATGTATAATTTTAATAGCTTTAAATTAATTATAAATATTGTAAAATATTTATTTCGAAAGCTAAAAAAATCTTTCAAAAACGGTTTAGAAAATAGTTTTAAAAGCTTGTTTTCTATAATAAATTATTTTCTATATAAAAATACATGTTTTTGCACTTTTCGGACGTATGAGAAAGATAATTAAACGATTTAGTAAACCCATGTGTCTATTCATTACACTCTGAATATGAATTAGTGAGTGTCTTTGTTGCATCTCTTGTTCCAATAAGTTCGACTGTAAGCCTAACCCTTGTCCCCGTAGTGCATTCTTTTGCATGGACGTACCTTGTTGATTTGGCGATCTTCGGAAAAGCATGCTATTTCCAAAATATGATTGATGGTTAGGGTTAAGGTTAGGATAAGAGCTATATGGGCTTGAGTGAAGATTGGATGACATCAATGGCCGAGTAGATCAAGGTTCGAGAACTCGATTTCGGTCTCGGTTTCGGTCATTTGAACTTTTCTTGATTTCGGATGGTTTTAGAAATTTCGAAAGTTTCGGTTTTAGTTTCGGTTTCGGACCAGGTCCCAATTTCGATTTTCAATGGTTAATAAAAATGTAATAATGATCCTTTGTAAATTAGATTATACTAAACCCTAATCAAATTAAACTTACTAATAAATTAAGCTAAACTCTAATTATGTTATTGTTCTAAAAAACCATTACTCAATTAAAATAGAGAATTAATTGGCAGCCCAAGTGAGCCCAAGCCCAAAATATATCGAAATAAATACTTCCAGCTGCAACCCAATAGAAACGCTGTCTCCCAATCCTCTCAATTTCAACGTCAACTTCTAGGGCATGAGGAAAAACATGCGAAAGCTATAAAAAAAAGAAACTCGACTTCTAGGGCATGAGGAAAGAAAGACAAAGGAGACGTCGAAAGCTAAAAAACAAAAAAGTCATCGATTACGTTCAAATTCGACTTCGAGACGAGGTTGAAGTTCGATTTTGCATGTAAGTTTTTCAATCGATTTCTATTTTTTTTATTTGGCTTTGAATTTAGTTTGATTTCCTCTGATTTGGCTTCGTGCATTCGATTTTGATTTTTTTTCTTAACCCTAACCGGAACCGAATTTTATGCTCGGTTACATTCGATACCGGTACGGTACCTCCGAAATTTCGGGGTACCGTCTGATACCTCAAACCGTGGAGTAGATGTTAAATTTCAATGATTCAAATATTTGTCAAAGAATAAAAGAATTTAGCTAACTGATATGATCAATCAATTAGGTTATATATGGAAAGAAAAAAGAGAAAGTTATAAGTTGATAATTACAGTTGGAAGAATACTAATTATCTAGTCAATCAATTAATTACTCAATAGATTTAAAAACGAGGAAAGAAGTCTATTTATAAATTCATCGATTCTGCAATATAAAGAAAGAAAAGATTTGGCATGAAGTATCAATCAATTAAAGAGAATTATGGAAATCAAGATAAGTGTTATATATTTGCATGAAAATCAAATCATTGAAATTTGAAAATATTTCATGATAATTGAGCAATTAACTTGCTTGGTCTCCAAGTAATGCCTTCTTTTCAAGTCTATATAAATGAAGGTATTCATCTTCATATTTTGTGTGAGAGAGAGCATCCACAATTATCCTCTTATTTGAAAATCAAATCATTGAAATTTGAAAATATTTCATGATAATTGAGCAATTAACTTGCTTGGTCTCCAAGTAATGCCTTCTTTTCAAGTCTATATAAATGAAGGTGTTCATCTTCATATTTTATTTATGAGAGAGAGCATCCACAATTATCCTCTTATTCGGTGAATCTCAATTTCCACAGTCAAATCAAATTAGAGGTTTTGAACGCAAACAAATCTTTGAAGAAATTGATGGTTCAATTTGTAATTACTATAAGAATGCACTCAAAACCATAAATTTAATTATTCAATTTGTAATCTCGTGTACTATCTTTCTTCAATAAAATAAAAAATAGTTGTTAGATCTGTGTACATAGGCAATTTGGTCGAACCATGTTAAATCTCTTTGTTCTCCACTCTTCAATTTTTTTCATTGTTTGGTGATTACTATTTCTTTGAATTGGTTGTTGATAATTAATTGACAAGTTAGATCCTTGAGTATTCAACGCATAAGCCAAACTTTTTTCATAACAGTTTAACATTAGAGCAAATTAAATTTTTCACAACGGATTGGTATCAGAGCAATAGATTTTGCTCAACAGATTGGTATCAGTTGTCTTGTTCTAGATTAGTTATCAATGGCTAATTCTTCTAGAAGAGGTATGAACAATTATGACAACCAAATTTGGTGGAGTTTTAAAAACATGGAAGGTGAAGACTAGTGATGGTGTTCTTCAACAACAACTTGATTCGTTTAGAAGAAGAAATAAGAGACATAAGTACCTTGAAGGTAGAAGAGATATGCATATATCCCACTTCATTGATCCTAGAAGGGGCATTTGTTATTACTGTAAGAAAAAAGGGGTATTTCATATACGAATGTCTAGCTCTTAGAAAAGGAGAGAGAGGGGAAAGCTTCAGTTTTGACAGCGGTTAGATCGAATGCAGATAGTAGTGATAGCGATACATCAGTATTTTCAGTCATTATTTCATCTTTAAGGAGTACACGTTGGATGATTGATTCCAAAGCATCTTGTTATCTGACGTCAGATATAAGCTATTTTGTCGGTTATAGAAAGATTGATAGCGAAGCGGTTCATATGGAGAATGACACATCTTATCATGTTGTGGCCGTTAGAAGTGTGAGGTTTAGCACATTTGATGGTGTTGTTAGGACTATCATGGATGTCGGACATGTTCCGATGTGTTCTGATGTTGCATAGGAGTTTGTTGTCAGTTGGAGCTTTGAATAGACTTGGTATGAGCATAATAGTAGACGGTGAGAAATTGAAAGTGGCGAAGGGTTCCTTGGTAGCGATGAAGAAAGTGCGAGTTAATGATATTTATATGCTTCGTGGAGTGACAGTCTTGAAAGAGTCGGTAGTTTCTACTAATTCTAGTGTAATAACATCCAAGATATTAATTTTAATGACAACAACCATATAAATATTGTTACTAATATTTTCTCGAGTTATATAGTACATTGTGCAGGAAACCAGAAATATTAAACAGGTTTATACAAGTGCTGATTGAATGAAAGCTTGAAGAACCGCTCAGTATAAATCAAGAGTAGATCAAGAGATGTTGAGTTGATCAAGATATATTTAAAGACATATGAAGTTGATCAATATATATTTAAAGACTCATGAGTATTGAAGAGTTCAAGAATAAAAGCACGAAAAGCTAAAGACATTTGTGTTAGTATTATCGAGTCTTGGATTAAAAATGTTAAAGACCTGAGTAGTATCATATCTTTCATGATCTTAACTTCAAAAATTATTTTCATCATGTTTTTATAAAAGAATAATATTTATTTATAAAATCATTTTAATAGAGTTTTTATAAAGAAATATAGTTTAAAACATTTTTCATGTGGTTTTGAACATATACACGTAACTATGCATATGTCGCTATATGTCAACATATAAAAAAATGATATGTTTTTACAAAGTTTCAAAAGAAGCAACTGTTGACGCCATCCTTTCGCGAATGGACCAACTCTTCAACATCTATTTAAAGGCTTCTGATTTAGAAATTTCTAACATAATTCAATCTATTCTCTTCATCTCTCTCTTCTCTCTCATTATCTTTGGCATTTCAACGAAGTGCTGCCGATTTCTGAATCAAATCTCTATACATTCATACAAAGATCATAGAAGATTCACTTCTATTCTACATCATTAACCCTCTGATCTCCACTAAATTCCACTCAAATACGAAGATATTTAACTACTGGAAGTCTGAAGAAGATTGTATCAACAAACTACTTGAGATTGTGATCGAAAGATTCAATTTCTTTTAGTCCACCACTACTGCTTGTGAAAGGGTGATCTTAACTACCCGAGTGAAAGTTAAGACGAGATTGTAAAGCAAGTTGTCATGCCTCCTGAGCGAAAGACATGATACGTGCTATGATTACCTGAGTCAAATTCCAAAGGGTATGCTGGTTACTCGAGTCAAATTCCAGTAGGTGTCCTTGCCACCTAAGTCAAAGTCAAGTGTAAAGGGTGTTCTTGTCACCCGATTGAAAGTCAAGACGCGATTAGTGGAATTATGTACGGGGTACAGGACTGGAAGTAGGATTAAGAATCTGAACCAGTATAAAATTCTTGGTGTTATTTACCTTTAGTTTTACTGCATTTACTTACTGTTATCCAATTGTTCTATAATTATACTATCTGTTTATATTTGAATTTACTGTGATAAAGTTCAAAATCTGCAACTATATTGATAAAAAGTTTAAATAAACTATTCAATCCTCCCATCAATGTAAATTAGCCTTAAGATCCATTCCGCTGCAGTATAGATTAGGTTATCACATCTATCACCGTATCCCTTCTCACATTTAGTATCAGAGTACACAGTTTTTAAAAACTTGTATATGTTTCTTAAAAAAAATTAAATGGCTACTAACACTAGTAACGCACTGTTTAATACATTTGTAGAAAGTCAATCGACTATTGGATCCTTACTATTTAATGGTATTAATTATGCATACCGGTCATGTAGTATAAAGATCTATTACAATCTAATGATTTTGAAAATTGAAATATTACTCAGTATGAGTATAGCGAACCCAAGACTGCTGCATATGCTCAATGGACAAATCAGCAAAAGACACAGGCACTTAGTAATTCGAAAGCCATGAATATATTGTTATGTTCACTAGATAAGAATGAATTTAATAGAGTTTCTATATGTAAGTGCATATGAAATATGTAGAACACTGCAAGTTACACGCGAAGGCACTAGTAAAGTCAAACAAATCAAGAATTCTATGTTAACTAACAAATTTCAATTATTTAAAATGAAACCAAATGAATCTATATCTGACATTTATTCTAGATTTCAAGATATATTACATGTCTTAATTTCCTTAGGAAAAGAGTATACTGAAGAGAGCCAAGTCCGAAAGATTCTTAATTCACTTACAAGTGAATGGAATCAGAAGACTCTGACCCTAGAAGAAACCAATGATATCGGTATAATGAAAGTAGATGGATTAATAAGTAATTTATTGTCATATGAAGTTCAATTGCATGGCAGAAAGGAAAGCCAGTCAGATGAGAATAAAACACTTGCATTTAATGCTATCTTGGAGATGAAGGATCATATGACGACGAGAAAATGGCGTTTATAAATAGGAATTTTAAAAAATTCTTGAAGTATCAAAAAAGAAGCAAATCCAGGACTGATGGAAAACCGAACAAATCAGAAAGCGAAGATACCGTCAAATGTTTTGGATGCAACGAAACTGGACACCTTCAAAGGATTTGTCCAAATCAAAGGAAATCAAAGTTCTCTCCAAATTCAAACTCCTTAAATAAAAAGAGGAAACATGCTTACAATGCAATGTGAGACGATTCAGACTCCATGTCAAGCAGCGGTGACTCGGAAACAGAAAATGTAGATGTATGCTTTCTAACTGAAGATGAACAGAAAGCAGTTGATCATAAAACAAAAGCAACGGACACTGAAGGAAACCAAGAGTAACTCAAAAGTCGATGATTTTTTATTTTATTTTATTTATTACAATAAAATTCATTAGTGTAGACAAATAGACTTTCATAAATAGAAAATATGTGTTTCTGTTTTAAAAGTTCTTTTAGAAACTTTGTTTGAAACAACAAAAATATGTTTCAAATAAGTAGTTTTCATATTTAATAGAAAAAATCATATAAATTTATAATAATAATAATTTTAAAATATAAAATAATATAGATAGATATAAAACACAAATTTACAAATAATAAAATCATGAAATATACATAAATATATATAAATAATTACATATCTTAAGAATAAACTTAAAAATATTATAACACGGATATTAATTAATAATAAGGTGAAACTATATTATAAAAATAAGTACTCTTAAATTATTAAACAATAAAAATTCATGAAATACCTTAGTTTAGTAAAAGGAATTTTATAAGAATAATTTCAATTGAAATATTAAATCTATTTTTTCTAATTCTCTTATATTAATAATTAATTCAGAAAACAATAAATTCAATAGTCAATATACTAACAAAACTACTAATAATTTTATTTAATAAAGAAGGAAATAGGAATCTGGTTATTTTATATAATATATTATATTTTTATATATAGTATTCAAATAAAATAAAAAATAGAGTATATCATCAAAAATAGAGTATATCATCAAAAATAGATATATCAACATACAAAAAATTCATATGTCGACATATGAACTGTTGATTTTGATTTCTCTACTTAATTTAAAAATATAAACTACCTGCATAACTACACTATTTTGTCTCCGGACTCATTTTCTCTCTGTAAAAATTAAAAATTAACACCATTAATGGATCCTAACTTTTTCGAACAACCATTGAAAAGAAATTCGCCCTTTCGTGATTTCACATTCTCAAAACTAGGGAAAATAGAGAAAGAAATGAAGCATGTCATCAACATACTTACTGAAATACAAGTGCAGCAAATACAGATGAAGAACGAACAAGAAAGATATGGAAGAATCCTAAGAAATCTTCAGAATCATTTCCTTAACAATCAAATGGACCATATCAAGAAAGCAGGGGTGCTTCAGTTATGCGAAGAACTGCGCACCGATACGTATGGGGTGCGGGGGGGTGCGGCGGGATACGTACGGGGTGCGCCACGCGGCGTGTCCCGTATTTCCAGAAATGAGTGCGGCGGGATACTTAAAATGGGGTGCGGCAAGGGTAAAGATGTAATATTTTTTATGACTAAATTTCCATACCGGTTTAATTTGAACAGTTACGGGTCTTTTGATTTTGAATAGGAAGCGAACCCCCTGAAGCCCTAAGCCCTAATTCTGCAGCTCCTCGTCGCTCCTCCCTGAGTCGCCTCGACCATCGCCCACCGCGCCTCGCCCTCATCGCCCTTTGGTCTCTCGCCTCGCCCTCATCTCGATTTGACGATTTCCCACTCGTCGCTGCCTCGCTGGTATGTTTAAACATTGAAGCGATTGTTTTTTTTAGGGCATTCGAATTATACAGTAGGCACTAGGCATCGATTTGTATTCGATTTTTTTTTTGGACTAATTGTTTGGTTACTGTAGTGTTCAGTGTTCATGGATTACTTTATTTTTGCTGAGCCCTAACTTATTTCGAAATGTAAAACAATTAGGCAGCAGTGCAGTGTTGTTTGTTTTTTTTGAGGCAGCAGATAATTTTTTGAAGCAGCAGTTTTTAGAAGTAGCAGTTTTTTTTAGGCACTGATTTTTTTTTAATTAACTCTTTTAGTTATGGAAACTACTTCATCTACCAATTCAACTACAAATGTGGAATATACTTTTAAATTGGTAACTTTTAAAATTTGAGTTCTAATTTAATGATCTTGCTATGACTTTTGTATTCACATAATGTCTAATTTAAACATAATGTCTAATTTCAGAGGCGCTGTTAATTTATTTTTTTTAAATTCACTTACAGTTATTGAGTTATGGAATCTTCAACAAGTTCAGCTGCAAGTTCTGCAACAGCCCCGGTTGTTCAAAGCCAACAAACAAGTGTAGATGTCTTATGGAAACACATGACGAAAATTGTAAAATCAGGTGGAAGAAGCGGAAATGCAAAAATCAGGTGCAATTTATGTAATTTTGAATTCACGGGCTCATATTCAAGAGTAAAAGCACATTTGATGAGGATAAAAGGAATGGGAGTTAAAGTTTGTACCAAAATCACTCCCGAAATATTTAGTGCACTACAAAGAGAGTTGGCGGAGGAGGAAGAGAAGAAGAAAGCAATTGAAATTCCACTACCTTCTTCGTCAAACACTAAATCATGTAGTAGTGCTTGGGTAGGAGTTCAAAAGATGGAAATGGAAGGATCAAAAAGGAAGGTAGTTGACATGAATAATCCAATCCAAAAGGCATATAATATGGAGAGGAGATCACTATTGGATGGCGAGATTGCAAGAGCATTTTATTCCAGGGGCTTGTCTTTTCATTTTGCTAGAAATCCTCATTACCGAAAGTCATATACAATGGCTTCCGAATTCAATCTTTCAATCTTTCATTTTGATGAGTGCAATTGGATTAAAGAAGTGGCTAACACAGCAATGATGATTAAGAATTTCATTCTTAATCATAACATGGTGAACACAATGTTCAACATGATATCTCCCTTGAAGCTTCTTACGGTTGCTGAAACAAGATTTGCATCTGTGATTATCATGCTCAAGAGGTTTAAACTATTGAAACGTCCTCTTGAAACATTGGTACTTTGTAAGGAATGGAGTACCTACCGTGAGTATGATCCTGAGAAAGCTCTAATCATGAGAACCACAATACTTGATGAAACTTGGTGGGATAAGGTTGAATATGTGATTCAGTTCACTGGTCCTATGTATGATATGATTCGTTTTGCTGATACAGATAAGCCTTCACTCCATTTGATTTATGACATGTGGGATGATATGATTGAGAAAGTGAAGACTATCATATATAATCATGAAAAGAAAGAGCTCTTTGAGAATTCTACATTTTATGATGTAGTTTATGGGATTCTTATTGTTAGATGGACTCAGAGTTCTTCACCACTTCATTGCCTTGCACATTCACTCAACCCAAGGTAAACTTATAACCTCTAAATGTACTAATTAATTCTTTGATTCATAGATAGTTTATGCTCGACTTTGATTCTTTTATTAATCATTTTGTGTAGGTACTATAGTCATGCATGGCTTATGCAGCTCAAGATCGTATTCCTCCTCATCAAGATATCGAGCTATCCCAGGAAAGAAACAAATGCATCAAAAGGTATTTTCCAGATCAGGAGGCAAGACAAGCTGTAAGTGTTGAGTTTGCCCGATTTTCGGGACAGATGGATACCTTTGGTAGTGCTGACTCTATAGAAGATAGAGGCACTTTGGATCCAAAGATGTGGTGGCTTATTTATGGAGCTTCAGCTCCAAATATTCAGAAAATAGCTTTGAAGCTATTAGGCCAACCATGCTCTTCTTCTTGTTGTGAAAGAAATTGGAGTACTTATTCCTTCATTCATTCCGTTAGAAGGAATAAGATACTACCATCTCGGGCGGAAGACTTAGTTTATGTGCACAACAATCTTCGACTCCTTTCTAGAAAGAGTCTCTTATACTTGACAGGAGAGACAAGGTTGTGGGATGTTGGAGGCAATCACTTTAGTCCATTAGATGGTGCCGAAGAGCTTGAGATAGCGAGTCTTTCTCTTGATGAGCCGGAGATGGAAGCTATGATTATCCAAGATGATGATTGATTTCAACTTTTAAGTGTCAAATGAATATTTAATATTATGTCTTTTATGATTATCCAAGATGATGACTATGTCTTTTAATATTATGTCTTTTATTTAATATTATATATATATATATATATAATATTTTTAATTTGTCGTATCCCCCCGCACCCAAATCCCCATTTTTTTGAATTTGCCGAATTTCCGTATCCCCGTATCACGCACCCCCGCACCCGCACCCATGCTTCATAGGACCATATTGTAATCGATAGGGAAGAAATTGAAAATTTGGTTGTTCATAACCCCATTAATGTGGAAAATGAATCCGAAGAAGACGGGGAAGAAGAAAAGGAAGTAGAGATGGATGTTGATGACGAAAATGAACTAAAATGCGTTGGAGACGTAACGTTCGATGCTAGTGGGAATTTAGTAGAACAAAAAGAAAATTTTTGTCTTCATTTTCCAAATTGTAGCATTCATAAATCCACAATAATCAAGAAACGTCGTTACGATAATTGCTTGCGTGTATGTATGTTTGTAAATATATTTGTAAATAGTTTGTAATCAGTGTTGTTTTATATAATAATATTCGAATCTTATACAATTAGTATTGTTATAAATAAATATTTAATGTATAACATACCATTAATAAACATTATAGTACACTTAAACAAATAATATTAATTTTAAATGATGACTTTCTCTTTGAAAATAATAACTATGGAAAAAATTATAAAATAATTAATTAAAAATAAAAATAAAAATTATCTGAACTAAAACATGTATATCGACATACATTAAATTCATATGTCGACATATAACGGCTAGTTTTCAAAATTTAAATTTAAATTATTTTTAAAGAGGAACAATTATTTAACTAAGGGGTCGTTTGGATGGCAATAAATAAGTTGCTTTTTGGCTTATAAAAAGCAAAAGTTAAAAGGTCAATATGGATAAACAAAATCTACCAACTTTTGAAAGTCACTTTTCAACTTATTTCAAAAGCAAATTTTTTTGCTTTTCGACTTACACAAGCCGATTTATTGTACGAAAAAATTCTACAAAAATTAAATTTCAAAAAATTCCAAAAAATTCAAATTTCAAAATTTCAATTTTCAAATTTTCAATTTTCAAAATTTCAAATTTCAATATTCAAATTTCAAAATTTCAATTTTCAAAATTTCAAAATTCAAATTCAAATTTTGAAATTTCAAAATTTCAAATTTCAAATATTCAAAATTTCAAATTTCAAAATTCAAATTTTCAAATTTCAGACTACAAAATACAAAAATCAAAATGTCAAATTTCAATAATTCAAAATTTTCAAAATTTCAAATTTCAAAAATTCAAAAATTCAAAATTTTCAAAATTCATAATTTCAAAATACCAAATTTCAAAACTCAAAATTTGAAAATTTCAAATCAAAATTCAAATTTTCGAGTTTCAAAATTTGAAATTTCAAAACTTTGATCTTAGAAATTTCGAATTTTTAAAATTTTCAAATTTTGAACTTTATAATTTTGAACTTTAAAATTTTGAATTTTCAAAATTTGAAATTTGAAATTTTCAAATTTGAACTTTTATACTTTTTTTTCAATTTTGACTTGTAAGTCAAAAGTTTTCCAAATATAATTTTTTACTTTCTAAAAGCAAAAGGACTTTTGAAATAAGCAAAAGTCCTATTGTTTTTGTTTGCCAAACGGGCCCTAAATTTCTCCTCTATATACATACACGATTAAACATGGAGAAACGACATTTTTTTCTTTGAAAATTCCAATTTATTTTCAAAGAAAAATGAATTTAGGAAAGGGTGTTTATAAAAAAGAATTTAAGCGACAACATGGAAGAGACATTACAATCTTTCAATAGGGCTTTCCATGTGATTTTGAGAAATCAAGAACACTTGAAAATGATTCAAAAGCAAATGATTCATGAATTTGAAAGACATTTTGCATCATTTCGATGCTTCATATGCTATGTCATAAGGGAACAAAGCTCCTATGTTCCTAACTGTGTAGTTAATGTCCCGCTATTACCCCGCTATATCTCATAGCGGATTTCTACCGCTACGATATTTCCATATAGCCCCAAAATATAGCCTTTCCGCTTTAAGCCCCGCTATTTCCGATATATCCTGTTATTCCCGCTATATTCTGCTATTTCCGCTATATCATCTTTAATAAAATGAATTGAAAATTGCATTTATACATTATAAAAATTATGAAACTAATTTATTTGATTTAATTTTTAATATATTTTCAAAAATGAAAATACTCTAATATTCTACTAAATTTAATTATGTTATATAACAGTTTTACGTTTATTTAAAGTATATTCGCACATGTTTTTATTTAAAATTATTTATGTATTAATTATAATTCAATTGAATGATAATTTTTTATTTAATTACCATTTATAAATTTGTAAAAACATTAAGTACGAGTTTTATATGCTATTTTAGAACCATCCGCTATATCCCTCTATATCCTCGCTGTATCCCCGCTATGACTTTTTGCACCTCCACCGCTTTGAATCTGCCGAGCGCTTTAACTGCACAGGTTCCTAAAAAGACTAATTATAAGGAGATCGATGATGAACATATTGAAGTGGGCATAGATAATTTCAAAGGCCGGTATAAAGATTCATGAATTTTTGGTCCAGACGACGGACGGATAAAGGTTCCATCGCGGAAACCATGATTTCCGCAAAGTATTTGATATCCTATTTTCTTGTATTGTTTGTATTTTATGTTTCTTGAAATAATATACTCATGTAATTGTTGTAATTATGTATGTATTTTTATGTTTTAATGACGGTTGTATTTATACTTATGTACATTTATAAATATTTTAATAAGAATGGTGCTTTGTTGATTCTTGATGACTTAATAGAATATAACTACACAAAAACAAACTGGTAACACTCTATATATAATCTATAATAATTATATAATATTCATCACTAAGCGTAACAATATTATAACTCCTTATATAATTCATAATGATATATTCATCACTTTAGAATAGAAATATTTTAAATATATATATTACATTACATGCCTATTTCATCCATTTTTGTTGATGACAAAGGAAAAAAATTGTACAAAATATAATAGGCAAAAAGATATAGGGTTATATAGCATATATTCGGGGGGGAGTTAATGGAAGTTTTTACTTAACATTATTATGTTTTATAATAAAATATTTGATGGTTGTCATCATCAAAAAGTGGAAGATTGTTAATATCCAAGGTTTTGATGTTGATGACAACAACCATATAAATATTATTACTAATGTTTTCTCGAGTTATATAGTACATTGTGCGGGATATCAGAAATATTAAACAGGCTTATACAAGTGTTGATTGAATGAAAGCTTGAAAAATTGATCGGTATAAATCAAGAGTAGATCAAGAGATGTTGAGTGGATCAAAAGATGTTGAGTTGATCAAAATATATTTGAAGACTCATGAGTATTGAAGAGTTCAAGAATAAAAGCACGAAGAGCTCAAGACATTTGTTTCGGTATTATCGAGTCTTAGATCAAAAATGTTAAAGACCTGAGTAGTATCATATCTTGCATGATCTTAACTTCGAAAATTTTCAACATGTTTGTATAAAATAATATTAACTTCTAAAATTTTCAACATGTTTGTATAAAATAATGAATATTTAATTTATAAAATCATTTTAATAGAATTTTTATAAAGAAATATGGTTTAAAACATTTTCTAAGTGGTTTTGAACATGTACAAGTAAATATGTATATGTCGACATATCATTTTTTATATATATCAACATATAGACTGTTGAGATGTTTTTTAAAATTTCAAAGAAGCAACTTTTGGAGTCATGCTTTAACGAATGGACACAACTCTTCAACATCTATTTAAAGGCCTTCGATTTTGAAATTTCTAACATAATTCAATCTATTTTCTTCATCTCTCTCTTCTCTCTCATTCTCTTTGGCATTTCAACGAAGTGCTGTAGATTTCTGAATCAAATCTCTCTACATTCATACAAAAGGTCAGAGAAGGTTCATTTCTATTCTACACCATTAACTCTTTGATATCCACTCAAATACAAATATATTTAACTACTGAAGGTTTGTAGGAGATTGTATCAACAAACTACTGGAGATAAGTGATCGAAAGATTCGATTTTTTATTGTCCACCGCTACTACTTGTAAAAAGGTGAACTTAACTACTCGAGTGAAAGTTAAGACGAGATTGTAAAGCAAGTTGTCCTGCCTTCTGAGTGAAAGACAGAATAGGTGTTTTGGTTACTTGAATCAAATTTCAAAAGTTGTGCTGATTACTCGAGTCAAATTCCAGTAAGTATCCTTGCCACATGAGTTAGAGTCAAGTGTAAAATGGTGTTCTTGCCATCGGGTAGAAAATCAAGACGTGATTAGTAAAATTATGTACGGGGTACAGGACTAAAAGTAGGATTAAGAATCTGAACCGGTATAAAATTCTTGTTGTTCTTTACCTTTACCTTTACTTTTACTGCATTTACTTACTATTATCTGATTATTCTGTGATTATACTATCTGTTTATATTTGAATTCACTGTGATAAAGTTCAAAATCTGCAAGTATATTGATAAAAAGTTTAAATAAATTATTCATCCCATATAGTGTAAATTAGCCTTAAGATCCATTCCATTGTAGTATAGATTAGGTTATCACATCTATCATCTATCACATAGTGTTCCAGATTCTACTCGGTTATACCATCTTCATTTAGGTCATATTGATGAGGAAAGTCTTGATGTAATAAAAAAGCGAGGGTTGATTGATGGTTTGTCAGTCGAAGTCTAGCTCTTATGGACATTGTTCTTTTGGAAAGAATAAGTATGTCGCATTTGATGTTAGAAGACCTAGAGCTACAGAGTTTCTAGAGTTTGTTCATTTTTATGTATAGAGACCCACTCCAGTTACATCTGTAGGTGGAGCCAGTTACTTCGCCTTATTTATTGATGATTTCCCACATAAGGTCCGAGTCTATTATTTGAAGGCCAAAAATGAAATATTTATTCAATTTCAGAGGTGGTAGACCTTGGTAGAAAAACAGTTGGGGAAGCATTTGAAAGTGCTCAAAGTTGGAAATAGTAGTGAATTTGTATTACAAGAATTCACTAACTATTGTGAGTCCGAGCATATAGTTAGAAATTTTTCTTTTTCTATTAAGTCACACTGTTATGGGGTGGTAGAGAATATGTGTCGGATGTTGTGGGAGAGAGTAATAGGCATGAGATTGGCTGCTGGTTTGAAAGAGGGGTTTTAGGTTGAAGCGATATCCATGACAGTATTTCTCATCAACCATACACTTTTCATTGTCATAGATACGAAGATCCCTGAGGAGACATGAAAAGATAAGCTTGTGAGTATTTCATTCCTTAAAGTGTTTGGTTGTTCAGCTTATTTAGATGATGAGAGACATGATAAGTTGAAGTCTAGGAAAATCAAGCATATTGTGTTAGACTATAGAGGAGTGAAGAGGTATAGATTGTGGTGTAAAACAACTAGAAGAATTGTGACTAGCATGCACGTGATATTTGATGAGAGGTCTTTGTTGAAGGTGGAACTTCTATCCAGTGATGACATTAGGAGGACTAAAGTCACCGGATTATTTCCATATTTAGAGAGATTTTGGTATTTCGGATGATACCATGGTTGATGAAAATATTACAAAAGTTCAAACTCTAGGTGAAGCTCAATCGCAGACAAGACCTTTTGATTTAGATGGTTCTATTTATGAGCATATTTGTACTGATGATTCTTCATCTTATGCTTTGAATGTTGCGGAGCTTGTTGATGTATTTGTTGGTATAGACTTAGGAAATTCTGGCAAAATTCTTGTGAAAGATATTGAAGTAGATAATATTGAGCATGTCATCACTCAATATGGAATGGAGAAGGTGAAACGCACTGTTAAATCTTTATTGGTATCTCAAAGTTCAGTATCTACACATCTGTCTCCTATATCGGATACGTTGAAGAATTTTGATATATGTTTGTATGGATTATGTTTATTGATGTGCATACCATCTTTCATATACTCGGGGGAGATATGGAAGCTCTGTTTGGACAGCAATGCTCAAACTAGTTCATCTTGAGTTTGAAGGCATGTGGGGCGGACCCAAGAAATTGTTGAGATGTGAAGTTAAAGAGAGCTTATTATATCTGAATCAAGGTTGAATGTTAAATTTTTGTGATTTAAATATTTGCCAAAAAAGAAAAGAACTTAGCTAATTGATCTGACCAATGAATTAAGTTATATGTGAAAAGAAAAAAGAAAAAGTTATAAAGAGGATAATTTCAGTTGGAAGAATATTAATTATTTAATCAATTACTTAATGAATTTATAAATGAGAAAAGAAGTCTATTTATAAATTCATTGATTTTGCAATATGAAGAAATAAATGATTTGACATGAAGAATCAATCAATTAAAGAAAATTATGAAAACCAAGATAAGCATTATATATTTGCATGGAAATCAAATCGATGAAATTGAAAAGATTTCATGATAATTGAGCAAATTTTCTGGTCTCCAAGTAATGCCTTCTTCTTAAGTCTATATAAATGAAGGCGTTCATCTTTGTATTGTGTGTGTGAGAAAGAGCATCTACCATTATCATTTTATTCAGTAAACCCTAATTTTCACAATCAAATCAAATTAGGAGTTTTGAGCGCAAACAAGTCTTTGAAGAAATTGATTATTCAATTTGTAATTATAACTATAATTTTTGTAATCTCTCTTGTACTCTCTTTCTTCGATAAAATATAAAACATAGTTGTTGGATCTGTGGACACACGTAGGCAATTTAGTCAAACCATGTTAAATCTGTATTCTTCACTCTTCTATTTTTTCTTTCTTTGGTGATTACTGTTCATTAAATTGGTTGTTGAAAATTAATCGATGAGCTAGATCGTTGGAAATTCCGTGCGTAAGCCAAAAAAATTTCACAACGGTTTGGCATTAGAGCAAGTAAATTAAATTTTGCACAGCGGATTGGTATTAGAGCAATATATTTTGCTCAAAAGTAAATTGTTGCTGCTGTTGCATTTGTGAGTGCGAGAGTGAAAAATGATGCAACTTCCGTTTTAACTTCTGTGAGTGAGTAGCTTGATTACTGAATGAGTTTCGTGACTCTTGTTGTACTCCCATAGCGTTATTTAGATAGCACTGTAGCATTCCTGGCATATTCTGCGAGTTTGATGCATATGTAGAAGTGGATTCTGAAGCTAGCAGCCAACCTTGTAAAGATTTGTTGATATTGGAGTGTATTAACGGGAATCCTGTTAAAGCGGATTATAAATGCAACTATATAATAGATCAATGTTATCAACTTGTTGTACGAAGCTACTACCATCTACCAATTTTTTTACTAAATTCTGGATAAGGCAAGTAGAAGCGTAACGAGATTCTTTTTAAAGCCGATGTGGCTATATCAATCAAAGAAGTCCCATGTTGCATAACACATCCAATATATACTGAAAAGGACTAGTAAAGCAAATTCATACCGATGAAAATAAGAGAAAAATATGTTTGATATGTAATGTAGAATATGTTATGCCGATTATTGCATCAAATCTACTGTGAGATGTATTATTGTTTTATAATGTATGTCCACTGCTTGAGTAGCACATTACAAGTAACTTGGATGCAGTTTTTTTTTTTTTTCCAGTTGTTTACCCATCCATCAAATTGTTGAAAGTACAAGGAGGGCCTAAAGATCTATAACTTCAGAGCTTGTTTGCTTTCCCATCAATAAAGTAAAGACTAAAGAAGCTGATTACCTTTTTTGCGAAGTATGACTATTAACCTCTAAACAACTGTTAGAAGCAAAAAAAGAAGCTCTGAAGGGATGCCAGCATCATACTTTCTAAGATATATTTCCATTTGAAATATTACTTCTATTTTCTGGGTTATACTGATTCATATGACAACTCACACAACAATATGCATTTTAGTGACCCATCAGTTTTGACCGAACATATTAGACTATGATGCATATTAGACTATGATCTTAGTCACTTTCTATCTAAGCTAACTTGGAAACTAGAAATTGGGATACTCCATTGTGCATACCCCTAGCAAGAGATTTCAAATATATAAGCTCTAGCTATGAGATATTTAAACTTGCCAACAATCATTTACTTTAAAAAATATTAACGGAACATAATGTTTAGTTGATACCTGCATGTCGAAGGTTTTGATTCATAAAACATAACTGAGATAATCCTGAGACATTAGAAGCAGAAGCTGAAAATTTTGGATTAATTTGCGCTGATGGTCTTGAAGAAGAGGTTGTCAATCCTGAATTGGTTGGAGCAGATGGTTGGTTCATTGTCTCCACGTAAATCAATTTAGTAGAAATATTTCTGAAATAATCATCCTACAAAAATTAGAAGGGGGCATTATTCTGTTAATTCTTTAGGGTAAAGCATGATCATTAATTAACAATGGCAAGGATCAAATTCACCTGTAATTATAATTTTATGTCTAGCAAAGTAGTTATGTATGTCAAATATATAAGAAAATATCACTCTTTGCAATAAAAATGAATGATTGATAACATATGCAGCGCTGAAAGCATATGAAGTAAAACGGCACTCAGTACTACTATGTATAGTTTAGTGTTTACCTCAAATGCATATAATTTTACTTTGCCACAATCATAAGTTATTTCTCTTGTCTGATTATGATTTTTTTTTTGGGTTTCATCATGAGGATGAAGAGTTATTTAAAAACATTTGTGTGAGCTGTAAATAGATCAATTTAATAAATGTAGATTACTTATGAGCAATCCTACTGATTTAAGTTGCATTAGGATCTTCCAAGCTTATGATGATTTGAAAAAAATTAATTATATTTCAAAGCTAGTGGCAAAATGTTATGAAAATTTCAATGACTATATTGCATTTTTTCACATCTAAGACATTGGAAGTCCCATAATTAGAAAATTGCTCAATACCAGCATGTGAAATCTAGTTCTTGCTTCAAGTTCTAAGAGCATTTGTCTTCTTTTGCCTGTTACGCTCCCAAACCCAACCCCCCCCCCCCCTCCTCAAACCAAGCGTACACGCACAGGCGCGTGCACAATATGTATGTATATGTATGTCTCTGTGTTTTAAAAAGCAAAGGCGTACACAAGCCGCTCACGAATGCGAGGCGTAAATCTTGCTGCATTGATAAGTTTTCTGAGTAAACATTATACCCATACACAAAACAATTAAATATATAGAATAATGAATGTTGAAAATTAAAATAAGAAACAATAAACATTCAAAAGGGGTTAAAATAAAATACAGTCATCTACATAAAACAATTCATTTAAAAAACCTTCTAATTTATACATCATTTATTAGTATACACATAAACATAGCACAAAGTTACTTTCAAAAAGTATTCCTAGACGTGGTTTTATTCGAAAGCTGATTATTACAAACAGCAGCAAAAGTATCATCCAATTTCAAGTGAAATATGGACGATTACAAGTAGCACCCGGTTTAAATACAATCAAAAAGAAAAACATAAACATACTATTAAAAGCAGCATAAAAACATGTAAGTCATTCTTTTATTGATTTTCTTCTTCCTATCTGATTTTTTTGTGCTTCAAAAAAAAAAATCAATCGAAATCTCTTTTCTTATCTCTCCGTTTTTTCCCCTTTTATTTCCCTTTTTTTTGGCTGTGGAATTATCTATATTTTGTTAACTATTGTTAGACAGTTTTATTACAGTTATACGCGCAAAAAAAAGATGGAAAAAGAGGCATAAGGCATATGCCTCAACAACATGAGGCATACAAGACGTACGTTTTGTATGCCTCAACAACCTGAGGCGTACAAGACATACGTTTTGTATGCCTCACATGCATGCCTCGGGTTGCTAAGGCGTAACCCTTAGAGGCACAAGCCTTTCTAAGCAAGCCTCAAAACATTTTGACTTCGTCTCACCTTGAGACGGATCTTGAGGTGCACTTTAGGTGAGCCTTATAAAACACTGATATAAATACATACATACATATATATAGTTAGATGCATTATCATAAAACCAATTAATAATATAAAGAGCGTTCACTTGATATTTATATAGGTCTCATTATAGTTCTCCTGAAATGTGACCATTCTCAGCACACTACTGTTATATTTATGATTGTTACTTCCAAATATGATAAGCGTACAGATGACGTGGGTAAGCTACTTGCACACTACTCTTGTTTCTTAATGCTTTAACTTTTGATGCAACAAATGAAGCGTTCCTTTTCGAATTCTTCAAGACTAGATTCCAATAGGGACCATATCCATTTTGCAAGGTATGAACTATGATCCTTGATAGTAACTTAATATTGCTTGCTTTTGCGGAATTCAAGACAATACATACTGTAGAAACATCAATGAAAACTTTTCATTTTATATGTCTCACAAAAGTAAAAAAGTAGCGCTACATCTAGGAGCTTGAATTCGCTATAGAAATTAACTTTTTCCGCAATAACTTTTTATTATTGAATGTAAGGAAAAACTAAACTTAGTTTAATGAAAACATGTTATTGTCTTAGGTTATTAGACCATATGGACTTCTTTTTGCATCACATAAGTCACACAGCAGTGTTCCATAATATTTATATCTATACGAATTGATAAAGTAATGGACAGTATCCAATTTTAGAAATATTGCACTCATATTAGACCATGTAGATAGCAACTATCTAAAAACTTATATATGCAAATCGTGTTCATCCTACTATGAACTATATATATATATAATCATTATTTAAAAAAAAACCCGATACTTGTCTCAAGGAGTGCCTCAAAGCAATGGGAGATAAAACGCCTTGACACTTTCTTGGAAAGGCTTTTTACCAAGGTTCAAGAACTCGGTTTCGGTCTCGGTTTCGGTCATTTGAAATTTTCTTGGTTTCGGTCAATTTCGGAAGTTTCGGTTTCTGTTTCGGTTTCGGTCCCGATATCGGATTTCTGTATTTTTAATGAAAAAACGGAATAAACGTTGCAAATAAAATGACGTTTGGATTTAAATGATTTATCGTTTAGTAGATCCATTCATTAATTATAAATGATGCTCGGATTAGATCTATTTAACCCTAAAATAGACATAAATTAATCCTAAATAATTATGATTCGGTCCAAGTCCATTAGTCAAGTAAAAAAAATAAATTGAAATCTCAAAGCCCATTAACATTTAACAGCCCAACCATTCAACTTACCTAAACCCTAAAATCATATTACTACCCCGGAACTACGATCGAAATAAAAAAACAAAATGAATGAAAAAACATTCATCGACAATAGTCGCTGTGCTCGAAGCTACTCGCTGTCGCTCGAATTTGGTCAAGCTGCTCAATGATGCTTGGATTTAGTCGAAGTTTCTCGCTGGTGCTCAAATTTCAGAAGCTGCTCGTTGATGCTTGCTTGAACTAGGTTTTGTTTTTGTTTTTTTGGCTAGATTCGATTGTTGTTTCTTTTTTTCTGTCTCTTATTCCTCTTTCCCACTAATTACAACAATTCTGATTTTATTTTTGAGTTTTTTAATATCGAGAATAACGAAACGGGATTTTGACCTAATCCCGTTCCGCCTCCGGCCGAAACCGAACCGAGATGGTCGGAATCTCGTGGTTCCAACCGGAACCTAATACCATGTTTTTTACCTCTGAGGCTTGCTCCTCAACAACTTAAAGTATATGAAGCATACAAAACGTACGCCTCACGCGCCTCAAACTGTTGAGGCATATGACTCAAGAAATTTTTTATCTTCAATTGTAAATATTGACACTAACATAAGTTATTAAACTTCAATTTTATATAATGGCAAGCTAAAAAACAAAGTTTAAGGAGATTGAAATTATTGTTTTTTTATTTTTCACTTTCAAGTTTCAATATCGACATGATTAAGCTAAGGTTGTTTTTGAAACAACGATGGAGGGTTACATAATTGATTTCCTCAATTACTATTTAAATAAAATTTGAATTGTCACCAGTGAAACTCTGAATAAATTTTGGGGATCGATTTAAATTGGTAAAAGAAAAAATGAATAAAATAATAACTTATACGATTTCATACCGCTTGTAATAGAGATCGATTCCACAAGAATCGATCAAAAAACATTTTCAAAAATCTAGAAATTTTTTTGAAGACAAATAAAAAATAAAATACGTACCAATGCAAAGCTAAAAATTGAATATGAACTCTTCGAAGGATTGAATAATTTGTATATATTATAAAGTGCTTAAATTATATTTATTTATAGTTTTAACTATTTATACTTTTATGAATGAACAATAAAGAATGATTAGGACTGAACTTTTTAAAGTTGAGTGTTTATATTGTTGTTTATTTATAGCTTTATGATTAATTGTTAACTTTTATTTATTAACCATAAATTAATAATAATAAAACAATAATAACTTACGCCTCAATATTTACCCAAAAAACTTATGCCTCAATGTTTTTAGGCTTACGCCTCGCCTCACGAGCACAAAAACGTCTTGTGTACGCTTTCGCAATTTAAAACTTTAATACACATACACCCATCATTGCTAAACAACAATAAAAGAAAAAAGAAAAGAGTTCTTTAATGCTCCTTGATCAAAAAAGCCACAAGACATATTGTTAACCATCTAAGATGATGTAATTAATTATGAATGTTTAATTGCACATCAAAAAAAATCAATCTTAATTTTGTGTGTGTGACTATACCAGCCTCTTCTTTCAAATAACAAGAAATAAAACCTACGCAGAGACCACTACTGGAAAAATATTTAAGTTTGTGAATAAGTTGAGTATAAGTTACCACAATAATGCAATACGGGGTTACAAACACAATGCTTGATTGAATAGAGTTTATGTAGGCTTGTTAACGAGAATGTTGAGCTAAGGATGATGGATGCAAAACCATAAGAAAAATACAGTATTCCCTAAGCAAATGACATTTGCATTTGACATAAAAATATCAACTCCATCTAAATAATTTCTTATCTTTTGAAGAACTGACGAACAAAAACAAATGCATTGACTTAGTTCATGATTAAAAGGTAATTAAATTAAATACAAAATTTATGTTGTTTGAGCATGTAGATTGTTATAAGTAACTAACTCAACATATAATAATTTTCAATTATATACAACACTAGCATTGATTTGCCAGGTGGTCTATAAAGAATCATTTTCTGAACATGAATTATACGAAAATTCATCAATTTTCGAAAGCAGAATATAATTAGCTACCATCAGGTATCGCTTCATACTCATTATTCATCAGTTAGTGTCGACCGTTGAAAAGAATATGGTTGTAATTTACAACTAACCAATTAAGATCGATAAGAACAAAACAAGTTAATCTACCTTTTTATTAAGGAAAAAAACTCGATCACATTGAACACTGATCCAACAATCCATTTAGGAAAATGATTCTCAATCTTTGTGTTGTGCCAAAAAGTGACACAACACAATAATATTAATTAAATCCGAATCAAGTGAATATATAATTGAAGAAGATGGAGAAAAAGAGAACAAAACAGCAAATTTTATAGTGGCTCGGCTAATTCTTCGGCCTACGGCCCCTTAATCTTTTTATTGCTGAATTCTCTTCGTAATACAATAATTTATAATCAATTCCGACTACAATCTAGTAGATCTCGGATTTGCCAAAGCGGTTCTAAGAGAAAAGGAAGAAGAAGAAGATCCAATCCGAAATCAAGAGTCCAAAATCCCCTTTCCAGCTGTAGGTTGCTTGTTATTTATAGGCAAACCCCAGCACGAATCTCGTCACTGCAGGCTTGAACAAGTACTCTCAGATCCGAAAGTCCAATACAAAGAACAGGTCGTTGCGCACAAATCCAAAAAAACTCAACAACACAGTACCGACCTGTTTTTGTTCATCCATTCTCTAAGCATACTTCATAGTGGGCCCCATGCAAAGCAGCACACAATCCAAGATGGCTAAATAGATCGGTACCAACTTGTTTTCATACACAAAACCTCCAAATTTTCTTCATGGTTGAAGCTCTTAAGTCCAAGCTTGCAAGTCCATGCAACCAAATAATGATCGGTACCGATCAAAACAACTTGGTACTGAGTTGTTCGACTTAGCCCAATCTTGGCCGATTTTCTTGCATTTCCTCATTTTGCCATTCTCACTGGTTTCCAAGTCTCTGGACGTATTCTTTCATCATTCTGTAGTCCAGTTTATCTGTTTGAGCCTATTCTGAGACTGCGGAAATTTAGCGGAAACACTTTGAATATTATAAATAAATCGAATAGGTGAAGACATTGTCTGGTTCTCTGAATCATACTTATGTTTCCATTGGAAATATTTCAACTTCATATAATCCAAATCTAGATACCATTTTACAGTGAGGAAACACATTTTCGTTGCAGTACCAGCTTATGATGTGAGTTATGCTTTTGATATGAATTCTATTCATGAACTATACTTTTCTTCTAATCATATATTCTACATGCTTTTCCTACAATTAACTCAGGCAGCAACTAAAACTGCAACAATTGTCATGTAATAAGCAGCAATTATCACCACTCTTATGCCAATGGCTACTTGAGGCTCATCTTTCAATCCATGCTAACCTCCCACCCATTTCCAAGAGTCGCTAACACTTTATCATTTAGTATGCTTTGTATAAACTGTGAGAAAATATTTGATGTATTCATAAGTTTATATTCTCCAGGTATATGCTCTCTCTTATATTCAATGCTTCAGGGTGTTTGACTTACTCTAGCACTATTGAACCATCGTCAAGTAGACATGCAGCTTCATAGTTCATTTATGGTCAACCCCGTTTATGTGAATAAAAGTTGACAAGAAGAGCCAAATTATTTTTCATATAAATAAATAAAACCAAATTGCACAAGTATCTAATTAGTTTTCGGAGGAATAAGAGTACTGAAGAATAAAATTCTGTATAATCACGTTTATATATACATCCGCATACTGTATATAGCCAAGCGCAAGAAGTTTGATGGAGATAAAAAACAGAAAACAGCGGATCAAAGGTGGAACCTAGTGCACGAGGCTCCCGCACGATAGCAGACTATGGAGAGGTCGATAATGTACGCAGTCTTTCCCTCGCATTACGAAGAGGCTGTTTTCGGACTCGAACCAGGACGACCAGATCACCATACGGTTGACCTAACCGTTGCGCCAAGGCTCCGCCTCAGAAAACAGCAGATCAATGGAGATAAAAAAATAGAAAAACCTTAAAATGAAAAATTAAAATACCGTAGAAGCAGCAGCAGCATAAGTTGCCTCCTCAAATTGGACGGCGATCCTTAACATTTCCTTCAGATTATTTGCATCTGACTTGTTTACATTATTCTTTAAAGTCTCCATTCTGTTAAATAACAATGATCAATGTACAAACATCCATACAACTCCGAATAATGGTGCTAAAATATTTACACATGCATCAAGAGCCAATATATGTGCTCTGTAGAATGCGCTCTCTTCATTACTGTAGTTATAAGAGTAGTGCAATATCACGGAGAACAACAAATTTCCAAAATGCCCTCATAATGCTTAACAAGAAATCATAAGAAGCGTAAATAGAACATGTAAAACCTTTATCCCTAATGTTTTAGGGTACAAATATTACATTTTTTGCCCTCAATTTGCAAATTTATAGATCAATCCAAATCAGATGATGATTGATTAAAAGATAACACAATGTGAAAAATATTACTAGAAACTGGATTAAATAAATCAAGGCTTACGCAAAATAAAATCAACCGATGATCAGAATGTATCAATAAAAAAAAGTATATAAAAATTTTACAAAAGAATCGATCATCTGTTAAAATCATACATGTTTCCGATGACTTTTTCCCTCACATGGAGCTGGAGTTGAGATCGCCAATCGCTACTTGAAGGAGTGCTCATTGATGGATATTTTATGGATTTTTTTGTTTGAGATTGTTTATTTTCCCACTTCATTCCTATTGAAATAGAAAATAATTAATTGCAGTTTGCATTAGATAGTCAGTACATGATTATGATGCGTGTACCAATATAACTTAGGAATCTTAACCGGGCTAATAGTATAAATCGGACGTACGGGCTTTCGTATGTTGCAAGACATAGTATTAAGCCCAATAAAATGAAATCGTGAAAAGTGAATCCTTAAAATAATTGCACTTGTTTGGTATTAACGTGAACTATCAAAAATGCTCATATATAAATATTATTAAATACGAATGGTTCGGCACGCGTTCGCGCGTGATGATGGCATGCGCTTTGCACGTGAATTGTTTTTTCTGCAAATTGTATATGTTTAAAACATTTAAGAGAAATTATTTTATATAAATGTTTAACCATATTTTTGTGTTAAATCATTTTTGTTAGTTTAAATTTTATTTTTAAGTTGCAACATCTATTTTTTTTTTAAGTTTGAATTTTTATTTATATTATTAATTAATAATTTATTTGTTAAATCATATTTTAAGTGATATTAAGATTTGGTAGTATTTGTAGATGAATGTTTTGAATTTGTAAAAGAACTTTATTTGTTGGATCCTATTTTTAAGTGATATTAAGATTAGATAATATTTATAGACGGACGTTTTCAATTTGTAAAAGAAATTTAAAAGTTAGATCCTATTTTTAAGTGATATTATGGGTATTTTTGGCAATTTACGCTGACACCAAAAAAGTGTAACACTAAAGGTATTACAGCTATTATTAAAGATTAATATCACTTAAAAATAGGATCTAACAGATGAGTCTTCTTTACCGATTCAAAACGCTCCTCTACGGATATTATCGAAATCTTAATATTACTTAAAAATATGATCCAACAAAAAAAAAATTCCAAAGTTGTTCTTTATTAATTAATAACAATAATAAAAATTCAAACTAATAAAAAATTAAATTCATTTTTTATTAATTAATAATAAAAATAAAAATTCAACAAGGCGTGAAGTTGTGTTTCCTGTTAAATCCAACAAAAATGGTTGGGAAACGAATGCTTCATACTGGGCAGGCTAACCTCCCATTCCTGGTTCTGATCGGACTAGCTGGGTTGGGCTCTCTTCGGAGTAGAATTTTTAAAAAATATATATATAATAATAATAATAAATTAGATGTTGCAATTTAAAAAGAATAATTAAAACTAACAGTATATCATTTCAACACAAAAATATGATTAAATATTTATGCAAATCATATTTTTTGAACGAGTTAAACATATGCAATTTGTAAAAAAACAATTCACGCGAGAAACGTGTGTCATCATCACGTGCGAAGCACGTGCCGTAACGCTCGTTTCAAGAATGAAGGCATGCAAAACGTGTATTATGAAAGCGGTATTTTGAAAAGGGTGGTTAGCAAATGAGGGTTGTGTTATTTGTGTTAAGAAAGAGGTATGGTAAAGGGGCATGAGAATTGGATGGTATAGTCATAGGAAAGAAATTAGCATATGGCGTCCGACGCCAACGGTCCGTTTTCCTCACGCCATCCAAACGAAGTAAGAAGGGTGTTTACTCTGTTTTGACGTCTAACATGTCCGACGCGTCGGACGAAGAAACAAGGTATATTATTGCTGCAAATGCACCATTAGATCCATGCTCATTTTAAATTTATCCAAAACCATAGAAAACGCATACTTAAGTAATATGTGTGAAAAACAACTATTTAAAATAATACGCCAACCTTAAACAATAAAGTGAACCTAAAAGGGTGGGTGTGACAAAAAAGTGACAAATGAAAATCATTATCATTGGAAATAGTCTCGGCTCATCAAGTAAATATAACCGATCGTTTTTAATTATTAAATTGTCACATTTCACATTGTGATAACAAGAGGTTTTCTAATTTGGGTTCAAAGTTAGACTACATGAATGCTTAATAGTCATGCATACGTAGTGTCACTCAATATAAATGTCCACGTGTTTGACATAAAAAAAATCACGCATGTAGGGAATGTTGAGAACAACCGCATTTCCTTTCACAATAATGATTGACCCACATAATAAATAGTAGGATACCTTCTCTAATAATTATAACATATATTGTTTATCATAAAGAATTTTTTGAGAATAAAAGTGATACTTTATTCTAGCAGAGCACTCACTTTGATGTCTCGAGAGTTCAAACTCATTGACTAAAAATTTAGCCAACATCGGAATCATGATTATGGGTGATATTAACAAAGGTTATTTGCTAATACCTTGATTAAAAATGTAAAATGAGGAAACAAGATACAAAAAACGTAAAATAACACAAGATTTAGAGTGGTTCGGCTAAGCTTGCCTACGTCCACTGTGAGGAATTTCTTACTATTTGCTTCTCTTATAATAGATGATTATAAAAAGACAATAATAAGAAAATACAATGGTTGAGAGCTTATATGTAACAACCAGCCCTTCGTAATACCCAAAAATCCACGTCTTACATCATTGCATGACTTTCGAACACCATAATAGACAGATCGTCGGGGTAAAATTAGAACAAACACTAAACCAAGACATCGATAAGATCTCACAAAGGAACGACAACATATAATATACTAAATATACATGAACAGAATATAATAACGATATATAAGAGATCTCACTAGCGGAAGCAACTGACAAATAAATTTTAGTACAGAGTAGTCATAATACATCAATTCCAAAAGCACGGAGTTCTGAATGAATATCTGATACAACAGTCTCATATACAAATACAGGTATGTCGTGTACAAATAAAATAGCAAGTATATATATCCCAAAACATCGATGCCACGCTTCCAAAATGCTCCAGCTGCGCACTCTGCTAGCGTATTCTCAAAAGCACCTAACTCCCGAACTACTCAATTGAGTTTTCGAGATTTGTCATGACGTAAGCAGACAAAGACAAACGTAGTCAGACACTAAGTCCGGTGCGAGGGGAACTATATCAAAATACTGTATATTAAAACTATATACAAATAGACATGAACAACAAAATCATAGTCGGCCCTCTCCACAAAATGTGACTCAGGGGTAATTCGAACTGCTTATAAACAAGTATAGTAAAATCATCTCAAAAGTAGGGGATCATATCATAACCCGCTCTTCTCCTGTAACAACAAGTTAGCACAATATCTTCCATTACACTACACTAGTCCAAAACTACTTATAATATAGTACAAATATACCATGATCAAACCGTGATCCCAAAACAACGATCACTACTGCTAAGATCGATAAGATACACATCAATGCATATGGTCAGTACTACTACGACCGAATAAGTATGCCACAACGTGTATTGTCACTAATGCTAAAACCAAATAGGTACGCCACAACGCGTATGGTCATGACTATAAGACCAAACGTTCGTAAGATTAGGAACGTAGAACCCAAAAATGACCAAGCGATCACAATCAATATAAAGTTATTCACGGTCCCTCTAAGACCGTGTCGAGTGTGTCATGACCACAACAAAACTCTAAGTAAACCACAACAAGGTCATATCTGGGTAGGTCACATAATTCCATACCCTCGGTGTGTTCCAATAGGTCAACACCAAACAAATCATATATTACTCTAAGGTCAAAATCTTAGAGTACGGACTCACTCTGTATATAACGTATGAAATCACCACGCACGGCTCCAATCGTCATGGCCTAAAAATCCACCAGACAACTCTAATAAAACCTCATACTAACCTAAATCGCATTTCAAATGGAAAGCATGACCTCAATGTCATAATACTTCTCCAGTATATCCTCCCGCTCTACCTCAAAATCTACGGTTTTGGAATACGTGCCAGGGTGGGTCCCACATGGGCCCCAAAATCAAAGTACTCCAAAACCTACCAAAATTTCATAATTTATAGCCCTTAAAAAATGGTGAAAAATAGTTTAAACTTCACCACAATCCGACTTCGTATTCGAAAGTTATCACTTATTTAAAAACAGGAAAACAAAGTTTCAACCGATTGATCGAGGGGATTCAGTCGATTGAACAAGAGCATAGATGGATTGTTTCCTCTCGACCAGTCGATTGAATGGACCCTTTTAGTCGACTGAAATGATAGGTTCCAAGCAATGAGCCTGGGCAAGGGAAAACTCCGCAAAATGATCGCTAATTCGCGCGTCGTTTTCTCCGACGCTTTGCCCGATGAGTCACCTTGCTGCTAGAGCCTGCCTCCATCCCATCAGACATCCACTGCGGTTTATTTGTTGATGTTTTGGAAGTGGCTTCTTAAGTGTATGAAAACCAATTTCGATACCAAAATCCACTCTTTGCACAAGTAGAGTTCAACGGGCAGTTATAGCGACACGGCTTCCTCTAACACGCCAAAACTGCATTACCGGCCTTCTTGCCTTATGTGTAGCCCATACATGTGTCGATGCACTCATTTGTGCATGCCTAAGCACAAACATATACTTAACCGCACACATCACAACACAAATACATTCGAGCTTCACCAAGATGATTACTCGACCAGGTACTCTCCCGTGCAACTTAACGCACCTAGTGGTCGCTTTGGTTACATGAGTTCGCTCTTAACATGACCATATACACATACAGACATTCCTATATGCATATATAACCTATTACATGAATATTCACCTCTTACAAACACAACTTTCATCACAACTCTAGCTACAACACTAGAGTTGTTTCGACTGTTGCTTAACACTAAATACACGTATACATATACCCACTCGTGCACGTATACACACACGTATATCCAATAGGCAATTCAACTATTTCTAATTCAAATATTACTTTTATTTACAATTGTCTTTAGTATGAGTAAAATGTCACTTACTATCTTTTCAATAAAAGTAAGATACCATTTTAACCCATTTTATAAAATCTCTTACTATTATATAACACCATACTAACTTACTAATCACTTTTAGCCTTCTAAAATACTTAATTACTTCATTGAAAATCAAGTATTCATAATCTTGCTATTTTATAAAATCTCATTTCTATTTTATAAAATATATACTTTATTTACAAAATCATAAAACCATTTTATAAGCACTAACTAAGCTTCATTAGCCTCTAATCACTTTAATAATAAGTTTAGAGTTCGTAAATCACTTAAATTAGCTTATTAACATTTTGCAAATCAATTTAAAAATGGGTTAATTAATATTTTCTAATGACGTGCACATCATTACTCTACATAATTAACCCCAAATCAAATAATAACATCATCACTAATGATGCAGCAACGGATAACAAAAATGATGAAACGGTGAAAGTAGCAATCGGTGGATTTAAGAATACCAAAGGCCCAAATTCGTTGATCCAAAGATACCGGATTCTAGCTATCTTCGTCACGTTGATCGCGCACGATACCGTGAAAGAAGATCTACAATTCTTCAGATGTTGATCAAGCGCACTTGTGAATTGGCTTCTACAATCGTTGATCCGAGCGCACTCGAATGCCGAAGGAAGAGATAGGAGATTACACTCAACTACCAATTTAAGAAGAGGCACAAAGCTCTTAAACAAAAGTTTATTCAAAATCAACTAGTTTTACAAATGACACCACCATCCCTATTTATAGGGTTACAACAACTCACTTTCACGACTCAAAACAAACAACTCATAGGTCATGACCGACCTAACACATACGACCTAAAAACAAAGCCATGCGACCTAACAAATAACGACTTAACAGATACAAGTTACAACAAAAACACACGACTTACAATATTTACATCACGCGACCTAAGTACAACACACGCGACCTAAACTCCACGCGACTTAAGTCAAAGCAGCATATGCGGTACTAGGTCGTTGGCTCCCTTGAGCGACCTAAAGAATAGCGGCATAAGGTCGAGCGACCTAAAAAGAAGCGGCTTCAGGAAATCTTCGAGCGACCTAAAGTTGAGCGACCTAAGATCTTCAGCAATGGAATCTTCTTTACGCGACCTATCTTCACGCGACCCATCTTCCAGCGACCTATCACCCCGCGACCTAACTTAGGTCGTAACTTGTCTTTCTTCCCGCAACATAAGGTCGAGCGACCTAATAAAATGCGCGCTGGTATGTTCATCTGCTTAGGTCGTTTGCATGCCTCAATGCTGAATCCAGTAACTCGCGAGCAACCTTCACTAGGTCGTGAGCGACCTTCACTGGGTCGTGAGCGACCTAAAATCTTTGAATGACTCAAATCTGAAAAGTTAGCAGATCGCGCTGCATCATCCTCCCCCTGTTGGCAAGAATTCGTCCTCGAATTTGCACCTTCCTCTTCCACAACAAACTCATCCCTATGATACGGAATCAAATATTTGACATTGAAAACATCAGAAGTATGAACATTATCTGGCAATCTCAACTGATATGCATTCTCATTGATTTTATTCAGAATTTTCACTGGACCGATTTTTCGAGCTTTCAACTTATTGTACGTTCCCACTGGAAAACGATCTTTTGTCAACACGGCGTAAACCAAATCGCATTCTCTGAAGTTCACACTCCTTCGCCTCTTATCCGCTAGTTGTTTATACTTTTCGTTTGATGCAAGCAATCGTTCATGAACAGTTCTGTGGCACTCCTGCAACTCGGTCACAAAATCACAAGCACGCTTAACCACTCCCTTCTGATATGGCACTGTCGTCAAATCCAATGGACCTTTCGGACTTGCTGAGTATACAACTTGAAACGGACTGAAACCCGTACTACGGTTAACAGCGTGATTATGTGCTGATTATGTGCAAACTCTGCCTGACATAATTTCATATCCCAACTCTTCAAATTATCCTGTACAAGACATCGCAACAAATTTCCCAATGATCTGTTCACCACTTCCGTTTGCCCATCTGTCTGCGGATGATAGGCGCTACTAAAATTCAGCTTCGTTCCAACCATCTTCCACAAACTTAGCCAAAAATGGCTTAGAAATCTTGTATCCCGATCAGAAACAATAGATTCTGGTAGCCCAAGTAATCGATACACCTCTTTAAAGAATAATTGAGCAACACGAACGGCATCAGCTGTCTTCTTACAAGCTATGAAATGCGCCATCTTGGAAAATCTATCTACCACCACATATATGGAATCATTCCCACGTTGAGTTCTAGGCAAACCTAAAACAAAGTCCATGCTAATATCAACCCATGGTCTTACAGGCGCGGGTAACGGCATATACAATCCCGCATTCGTTGCTGTCCCTTTGGAAACTTGACAAATATGACATCTCTCCACAAATCTCTCAACTTCTTTTCTTATTGTCGGCCAAAAATATGATTCAGAAATTAACTGCAAAGTGCGATCTCTACCCACATGACCTTCCTCATGTAACTCCTTATGTTCCTTTGGACTCATTCTGTAATGTGGTCTATATGGTAACACAGCTCCTGGAACAAGATCAATTTGATGTTGAATGTCTTTCAACGGTGGTAACTCCGTTGGTAGCTCCTTAGGAAATACATCGTCAAATTCTCCCAGCACTGGCTTTACTTCTTCAGGAATCTCAACCACTTCATTACTCTCACGTCCAATCAACAAAAATACTTCAGGTTCTTCTTCGACTTCTTTAACAAACTCCTTCAAAATTAGCAAAGTTTTAAGTTCTTCAATCTCCTCCAACTTGCTTTCTTCTTGTTGTCGCTTCTTAGGAATTAAAGTGATCTTAGTGCCTTCAAACATGAAACTATAACTGTTAGTACAACCATCATGTTGCACCGCTCTATCATATTGCCATGGTCTCCCCAACAACAGATGGCATACATCCATATCCACAACATCACACCAAATTTCATCTTTGTATTTCTTCCCAATCGAAAAATTAACACAAGCTCTTCGTCCAACCTTCACCTCCCCACCTTTTCTCAACCAAGCTAACTTGTAAGGTTTCGGATGCTTCTTAGTCTTCAATGCTAACTTCTTCACAGCTTCTGTAGAGATAATATTATCACAACTTCCTGCATCAATAACAAACTTGCAAACCCTTCCCAAGATAGTGCATGTTGACTGAAAGATGTTACTCCTCAACCAACTTGAATCATCCTCTTGCTTTGGTGTCAAACACAACCTCTTCATCATCAATGAATACCCTTCATCTCCCGACACATTTTCTTCCTCCTCAGTATGTGGTGAATTAGAACATTCAGCTTCTTCAACCTCAGCAACCATCACTCGCTTCTTTGGCTTTGGACATTCATTGCTTTTGTGACCAATCTCCTGACAATTGAAACATTTGATACCACTATTGATTCTGGTCTTAGCAACTTCATTAACAACAGGTTTTGCAACAGCCTTCGAAACATTTGCATTGCTACTAGCCCCTTTCATTGGATTGTTGGAATTTGTAAACACACCACCACCTCTCCTACCTTGCTTCTCCCAAGCGATAGCTTTTTGATGTGCTTCAGCAACAGATCTGGGATCAAACATGTTCACCATATCTTGAATCTGCATTCTCAACCCTCCAACAAATCTAGCGGTCAACTGTTCCTCCGTCTCCATGATATCGTTCCTCGCAATCAACTGATAGAATTCATCTGCATAATCATTTACAGATTTCGTTCCCTGTCTCAGATTCTGCAATCGTTAATACATAAGAGATTGATAATTATACGGTAAGAATGTAGCTTTCATCAATTTCTTTATCTTCCCCCAAGATTCAATCTTTGACTTCCCCATTCTCTCCCGTGTTAGTTTAGTTTGCTGCCACCATGCCATAGCTCTCCCTTTCAAACGTGTAGCAACCACTTAACTCTTCGATGTTCAGGAACCTCCTTGAAGCCAAAAATTTCTTCCACATTAGACAACCAATCCAAAAATTCCTCCGTTACCATTCCACCCTTGAATTCTGGAATTTCAGTTTTCATCCCCGATTCCCATCGACGATCATCTTCAACATCCCAATATGCATTTCGTACTTGGTCTCGATCTCGCGAATGAACACTACATCTACCACCATCTTCATCAAAAACAGATGTACTTCGATAACGATCTCGACCATCCACATTTCTATGATCCCGCATATCCCTTCTACTTTGTCTTCCATCATCACGGTATGGTTCATGTTCAAACTCACGTGGAGTTCTTCTCTCTTCATCTCTATACTCATGATGTTCTCTTCTCATTGAAACTAAAGATTCTCTTCTCTCTCGGTAAGATTGCGACGACACCCTCCTCCCTTCCGTAACCGATGGCGAAACTCTGTTTCCTCCATGGTTCGAGACTGGCGACCTTCTCCTTTGTCCTTGATTCATATCATTCATCAGTTTCTCTAACTTCCCAATGCCTTCATCAAACTTTTCATTGATGCGTTGTTCCATTTGCTCGGCTTCTTCTCTTCTATACAACGCTTTAACATTCTGATGGCGATTAGCTCTTCTCGGTGGCATTGTCAAACTTCAACTCTCGGCCTTGACTTATAAATGAACAACTATGCACGGCTCAAACACTTCTCTTAGCTCGGCTTCGCTTGATGTAGCACGGCTTCACTAACTCCTCAAACTCTTCTATAAGAATTGGCTCCAAGACTCGGCTTAGCTATGATTGGCTAAGTCTAGCTCTGATACCAAATGATGCAGCAGCGGATAACAAAAATGATGAAACGGTGAAAGTAGCAATCGGTGGATTGAAGAATACCAAAGGCCCAAATCCGTTGATCCAAAGATACCGGATTCTAGCTATCTTCGTCACGTTGATCGCGCACGATACCGTGAAAGGATCTACAATTCTTCAGACGTTGATCAAGCGCACTTGATACCGTGAATTGGCTTCTACAATCGTTGATCTGAGCGCACTCGAATGCCGAAGGAGGAGATAGGAGATTACACTCAACTACTAATTTAAGAAGAGGCACAAAGCTCTCAAACAAAAGTTTATTCAAAATCAACTAGTTTTACAAATGACACCACCATCCCTATTTATAGGGTTACAACAACTCACTTTCACGACTCAAAACAAACAACTCATAGGTCGTGACCGACCTAACACATACGACCTAAAAACAAAGTCATGCGACCTAACAAATAACGACTTAACAAATACAAGTTACAACAAAAACACATGACTTACAATATTTACATCACGCGACCTAAGTACAACACACGCGACCTAAACTCCACGCGACTTAAGTCAAAGCAGCATATGCGGTACTAGGTCGTTGGCTCCCTTGAGCGACCTAAAGAATAGCGGCATAAGGTCGAGCGACCTAAAACGAAGCGGCTTTAGGAAATCTTCGAGCGACCTAAAGTTGAGCGACCTAAGATCTTCAGCAACGGAATCTTCTTCACGCGACCTATCTTCATGCGACCCATCTTCCAGCGACCTATCACCCCGCGACCTAACTTAGGTCGTAACTCGTCTTTCTTCCCACAACATAAGGTCGAGCGACCTAATAAAATGCGCGCCGGTATGTTCATCTCCTTAGGTCGTTTTCATGCCTTAATGCTGAATCCAGTAACTCGCGAGCAACCTTCACTAGGTCGTGAGCGACCTTCACTAGGTCGTGTGCGACCTTCACTAGGTCGTGAGCGACCTAAAATCTTTGAATGACTCAAATCTGAAAAGTTAGCAGATCGCGCTGCATCATCTAATCACCCAATTAGCCCAAATCAATTCTAGGGCTTTCTAACTATTTTCAAATATAGAAATTAGGGTCTTAAATGATTAATTAGCAAAGGAAAACGTGTTTATAACATGAATACAAGTCTAAACCCTAGCATAGAAATCTCTAAACCATTCCATAATACATAATTATAAATGAAAGAATTAAGGAAGTAAAATATACAAATTTAGTAGGAGAGTCATCTCACTCACCTTACGTAAACCCAAGATAAGCTCTAATAACTAAAAACCTAATCTTTTCTCTCTTTAATTACCGAAATCAACACCAAATCTTTGATTCACACCAATCCCTTCGTGGGTTTTATAGAGAATACAAAGAGATGATTTATGGTGATTTTTATTTGAATTCAGGAATTTATTTGAATGGATTTAGGGTTTAGTGATTAAGAGGTGATTAAGGGGTGATTAGAGAGGACATTAAAGAGGAGGAGAAGAAGATAACATAGAAATGAAAAAGTAACTAAGAGTTAGGAAGGAGTTGGCCTCATATAGGCGACTAATGTGCTAAGCCTCAAATCCTCTCCATTCGGCCCTATTCATCTTCAATAATCATTAACTCCAAACATAATCAAGTTTATACTCATTTTACTCGTGTCGTAAAAGCGAACTCAACCTTAGGTGTATCAAGTCCTATTTCGGTCGTTTGTAAAAATCGAGTATAAGAGGCGTTCCGTCGCTTAACGATTAAATATTTAAATTAATCATTTAAATATTCAATCGTTAAAATTACATGGTGTTATATTCTCCCCTCCTTAAAAGAATTTCGTTCTCGAAATTCACATGAGTACAAGAAAGTAACTGGACTGACCAAACTTACCAAATCTCATTTTCGAAAAATTCCTACAATACCTTCCTTTGTGCTATTAGCTCAAATTAGAACGCATCAAACATAAGAAAATATGCGATGAACTACATCATCCTATATTCCTAAAAATTCATACCTCTTTTAAGAAAGCTTCTCACCATTCAAATGCCAATCTAAGCAAATAAGCATTTAGATAGTTATACATCAGCTTTCAAGTACCTAATTGTGCTATATAAAGAGGATTGCACAAACACAAAATTCAAACATGTATAACCTCAGTGTAGTAAGTGGTACTACTATAGTCATACGTGATAATTAATTGGAGAGTAAGCTTAAGTGAGTCAGTATCAAAATATACTACTGACTTCGAGTCACATCAAAAGGCAGTGGACTCGTATAGATCCCATCTCGCCCCATTGCAGGCATGGATGATATGCGATATATTCTGGATAGCTAAGGAATACAAATCGATACTCATCATTACTGATGGGTGGAGTCAACAATGCACACTTATCGTGATCCAAGGTTCTAGATAAATAGGGCTAGTACACTAACGTACTCAGACATTTATCGCGATTCAATTATAAATAGAGTCAGTACGCTAATGTACCCAGACATCTATCAGGATCCAATAATAGGCATGGCCACTAATATAAGGCTAATACAATGTATGATCATTAATATAAGATCAATATTGTGTATGGTCACTAATATAAGACCGATACGATATACGGTCACTAATATAAGACCGATACAATTTATCTAACTATATGTACCCCGGAGTAAACCTTCCAAGGTAGGAATTCATTATTTCCAATCAATGATATGCACTTAATTATATCATATAATTAATCTCTAACCAATCAATAACAATTAGCAACAAACAACAATCAAGCAACGAGCTACGATCAAATCATAACAAGTAAGAATGAGCAACAATAACTGGCATACAAATTATTAAACATGCAAACAAGCATTCTACAAGAATCAACCAACAATAGAAATCAGCCAATAGAAAAATCAAACAACATTAAACAATAGCAAGCAAACATAAGTAGTAACAACAATAACAAGCAAAAAGCAATAACAAATAACAAGTAATAGCAAACAACAAAACAATGAAATAGTTAAAAGAGTCTATACCAACATGCCCGGTAACCATCAAGAGTAAAACGCGCATGTTGAACCATAAACTCCAATGAGTCCGTCCGTCATTCAAAAGGAATAAACGCCTAAGTAGTGTAACCCCTTTCATGAATGCAATACACGAAAGACTATTACACCTCATGCTATGAAAAGGAAAACCTATATGATATGCAGGATCATCGAGCCTCAAAACTCTTGAATAAATCCAACAATCCATGCCTCAACTTTCATTTTCTTCCGAACAAAACTCATTCCCTAGAAGAGAAAATTATACTGATTAAATCATCATTAAATAAAGATTTACAATTGCCTGGATTTGCTCGGGTTCAAATCCACCTCGACCGCATAATGTTGTAACGACCAAAATTTTGACTAACATTATTTAGGACATTTAATTAGATAAATTAAATGAAATAATATAAATGGTTAAGGAAATTGAGATTTGAATATTAGAGGGTAGCCATGTCTAATTAATCAATGAATCAAAGGGAATTAAAATGAAATAAGTAAGGGTAATAGATAAGGGCAAAATATGAATAAGTTATATTCTTATACCCTAAACCCTCATGCCACGTTCATTTCCACGTTCACAAACAAAACTAAAATCAAGAGAGGCCGGCCAACATTAGGAGAAAGCAAGAGGAAGATAAGCAAGAATCAAAAGGAAGAAGCTTAATCAAATTCATTCAAGAGCAAATCTCAAACTTCTTAATCACAAACTAAGGTGAATAATAGATTATATCTCATATTTTTATTTTTGGTTCTAGATCAGATCCGAACCTATTTTGCAAAGTATTATGCCATGTTTTGAATGATAAATAGATATATATGCTTGTTGATGAATTTTGCTTGTTCATATAGATTTTATGATAAGATTTGATTTGAAAAACTTATCAAAAGACATCCAAATGCCTTGCGTTTTTGATATAAGTTCAGAAATATTATTTTGGAGATGAGTTTCAAGTTTCATAATTTTCTAAATTAATGTGGATTTATTATGAATTTTCTAGTAAAGAAAATGATTAAATTGGGTTTAAATTAACTACGGCTATTATATGTTAGCTTTGGGTCAGAAATTTAAATATGTTAGAAAACATATTAAAAGTGATTTATGGGAATTTTTAGAGAATTTTCCTAAGTGTTTTAATAAGTATATAAAATTATTTAAGGTATGAGACTTAAATGTTTTATATGTTTATAAAAGGAGAAGGGGCAATTTGTAAATATTTTAAATTGTTAATCTCTCAAATTCGACAGCACTTTTAGAAAAGATTTTGAAAAAGTATTGGCAACCAATCATATGTTGACAAATAAAGCAAGTTAGTTAGAAATAAATTACTTTATAAAGTTAAAAATCAGTTTTATAAGGTTTTTCTGCTTCGCCACTTATAGCAGCACCTTTCGACCTCATACTGCCGCCTAGTCAAAACCAATACACATGGTATCAGCTTCAATACGTAGTGGATTGCAGTTAGGCGAAAGGTATGGAGTCGAAACAAGGCTTTCGAAGGGGTTGAAGTAGCTTCTGAAAACTTAGAATTATTTTGGTTGTAAATGAGGCTTTCGAATGAGATAGCTTTCAACTTGGTCAATTGTTTTAAAGAAAGAGCTTTCGAAAGAGGTTGCCGTCTTTGTTTTATGAATACGCTTTCGAAGAGGTCGAAACCCCTGTTGCTGCATTCTACCTTTCAAAGCAATGCCTTCAAAAGGGTTCTTTTGTTTTAAACCCTGAAGCCACTTTTCCAACGCTTTCGAAGGGGTTGGTTTCAACACCATCCACTTCCTTTATTTAGGAAAATGCTTTCGAAAGAGTTGCTTTTGTCCCAGTTCTTTTAAGACCATTTTAATATTTTGGAAGCTAAACCCACAGGTTTCGAAAGGAGAGGTTTTAAAAGGTTTCGAAACTATGTCCACAAGCTTTTACTTGAATCCAATGCTTTTAGAAGATTTGTTATATGTAAAGGGCTTTAATGCTTTCGAAAGGTATATGATAAAGGTTTCGAATGGGTGATTCCCTAATGTTTTCGAAAGGTTTATCTTTAGTATTTGAATGGAAGGTTTCTAATGTTTTCGAAAGGCAAATTTGAAGTGTTTTATAAGAGGATGTCTAAGGTTTCATAAAGCTTTCGAAAGGACGCTTTCAATGGTTTCGAAAGGTCAATTATAAATGGTTTCGAAAGGTATGTTTTGGCCTTTCGGCCTAGAGTTCAAAGTGAAGTATAACTGGTTTCGAAAAGGGTACTTTCAAAGGTTTCGAAAGAGATTGTTTAAAGTTTTTAAACAAATGTTTCAAATGTTTTCATCAACAATGTTTTGTGTAAAGCATATATCATGGCAAAGAGATTTGAGTAAAGAAAAAGTATATTTTCCTTGTTTAAGTATGATTTAAAGGGTTAAATCAATCTAAAAGGTTTTCAAGGAAAAGTTGATGGGTAGTTAACCCAAAATAAATGACTCGGATATTTGAATACCAAATGGGACCGGTATAGGGTCGCGTCCTATACATTAGCTATAGCCCCTAGCTAATTTAGTCCAAAATTCCACTGTGTAGGACTTAGTCATTGGTAAGACTTAAATGATATTACACACAGAATGGAATATACAGAGAAGGAGGATAGTTTATTGGTGAGCCCGCAAAACCATTAGGATCAGTTGACCCTGGGAGAAGTAAGTTAAGAACAGACCATCTAGAAGTGTGTCTAATAAATGTTAGATTATTTTATTTTGTCTGGTAGGCCCAAGTCAGCCAATTGTTAGTAGTTAGTCAAAAAAACTAAATTGTTCGGACGGATAATCCATTTATTACCTGATTTATGAGCATATATGATATAACTATTATTGTTTTAATCAGTTTGATTGTAGGATTGTGATTTGCAAAGATATGTTTTGAAAGGGATATTAGTGAGGGGAAACCCGTTCCGCTAAGCGGCGTGGTCTCACTTAATATCATATGACCGAGATGTATAGTATTATTCACACCAGGCTTTATGTCTGACTCGAAGTTTATGTTTTCCCCTTAAACTCTCAGGTGCTCAAAATTAATTTGAGTAGATTGAGAGTTAAGGTTTTTCAAGTTTAGTAGGTTGGACGAATAAAGCTTCCGAAGACGTGCATGAGGCAAAGCTAGCTATATAAGAGCTATTTAGTTTTATTTCCGCTGTGATGTATTAAGACTGATATGTCTATTTAGTACTCTGATCATCCAAATTGATTCGAAACCTGGGAATTATTCCCAAGACTGATGTGTCATCTTCATATGTCACTCTTGGCATATTTTGTAATAATTATATTTGATCAAAACCTGGGAATTATTTTGGGATTATGTATCTAAATGTGAAATATTGATTCGAAATGTAATCAAAAAAGTGGTTTTAAATCTGTGTTGATTTTATTTCATATTCATGTGCTTCTGATATTATGGATACCATTAACATTATCGTATTTTGTCACCGAAAGTTAATACTATGGATGACTGTAGCATTTGTAGCACTTAGCTTTGGGCCTCAAGATAGAGGATGTTACAACTTGGTATTAGAGCATAGGTTTATGAAAAACTTAAAAGAAATTTCAAACTTAAAATGATTTTGAAAACATAATCATAAGGAATTAGAGAAAAGATTGGGGTATGGGATAACACTATAGTAACGTACTTGTATTTGTTATATGTAAGTATACGCTTTATCTTTATTCTCCCATCTCTCTTAGGCTATTTTTCTGTATCTTACAAAGACTCGAATGCAGATTTTACGGACGTAAGATATGGATGCTAAGAGTGGAAGAGTTAACATTCGTGGGAGAAGCACCACAACTAATGGGAATGCCAGACCAAATATCAGGAGGAATCCAGGTCAGGCACAAGCTACAAATGTGGGTGCTGGAGTCCCGCAAGTCGATATGGGAGCAATGTATCAGTTCTTTGCTAACATGATGCAAGTAGGAGTTGATGCAAGGTTAGCTGGAGGAAATGTTGAAGGAGGAAACCAAGGTGCTCTGATGGTTAATAACTATGCTGTTTTGAGTAGAGATTATGCTCGGCTGGGAATAAAATCGTTTATTGGTACTGAAGACGCAATTGAGGTGGAGAATTGGTTACTTCATTGCGAGAGGATTTTTGCTGATTTTGGGCTCAATGATGAGCAGAAAAGGAGACTCGCTTCTAGACAGCTACAAGGGGCAGCACTGTATTGGTGGAACAATGTTACCGTTGGAGTCAATGAGGAGATTATGACTTGGGCTGAGTTCAGGAGGAGGTTTGAAGAAAGATTTGTGTCAGAGATTTCTTGCTCTACTCTGCTAAGGAAGTTTGTTGAGTTGGAGCAGGGAGATATGACAGTACTTGAGTATGCAACCATATTTGAGGAGCTAGCAAGATATGGATATGCTATGGTTGATACTGTCATTAAAAGGACTGAGAAGTTCATTCGTGGGTTGAAGCCTGAGCTTGCTAAGGCTACATTATCACATATTAGAGATCCGTGCGATGTAGTTGTTGAGATGGCTTTGAGGTAGGAAGAGATGCTTGCTTTTCTTGAAGGAAACAAGGCCAAGGAAGCTAAGGAGGGTAGAACCAGAAAAGGAATTTTTTCCATAAGAAGGGGGCTCAGAGGAGTAGAGCTGCTAAGAAAGGGAAGGCAGAAGTTGTCTGTTATAAATGTGGTAAGAAAGGACACTATGCTCATGAATGCCAGACAGGCAAAGGGAAGAAAGCCGCTGAGAAGAAAGGAATAAGGTGTTTCAACTGTGATCAGATTGGGCACTATAAGAACCAGTGCAAGGAGCCAGCCAAGGATGGAAAAGGCAAGGTGTTTGCATTGGAACCGGCTACCTCGAGACCAACATCGGAGGAGAGGGGAAAAGATGTGTTGGGGGGTACCTTTTGATTCATGGTGTATTAGTTAGAGTTCTATTTGATACTGGTACATCGCATTCTTTTATATCTCATTGTTTGGTAGATAAGCTTAACCTAGAACCCTCATACCTAGTTACTTCCTTAAGGATTGCAAATCCGATAGGAGGGTATGCGACACTTGTGATGAAGTGTGACCAGTTAGAGTTTGAATTGTTAGGTCATACATTTGTTTGCAGTTTGCATGTGTTTGATTTCGTATGGTTTGGAATTATTTTGGGTATGGATTGGTTAAGTAAATACGATGCTAGGATATTTTGACATGATAGGCAAATATCACTTAGACACCTCGATTGTAATGACCGGATTATATACTCCATATAAAACCCTAGTTTTGAGGTTAATGATTTGTTGGGTGTTGTGGAGGTAGGAGATGAGTTGAATCGAGTTTTCGTTGTTAGAGAATTCACAGATGTCTTTGAACCTGTAGTAGGATTGCCGCCGAAACAAGCTATTAAGTTTTGGATAGATTTAGTACCAGGAGTAGAACCAGTGAGCGGACCGCCAAGTAGAATGACACCTACTGAGATGAGGGAGTTAAAAGTGTAGTTGGTGGATTTGGAAGGCAAGAATTTTATCAGACCAAGCAGTTCGCCTTGGGGAGCAGCCGCAGTGTTCACTAAGAAACCGGACGGATCGTTAAGGTTACGTATCGATTATCGTAAGTTGAATGAGAAGACGATAAAGAATCGATATCCATTACCTAGAATTGACGATTTGTTCGACCAATTGAGTGGAGCCAAAGTATTTTCCTAGTTGAATTTTGCAACAGGGTTCCATCAGCTTAGAGTGGCAGAGGATAGTATTCCTTTGACGGTGTTTAGAACCAGATATGGATCATACGAATGGTTAGTAATGTTGTTCGGACTAACTAATGCGCTAGCATTCTTTGTAGATTTGATGAACCGAGTTTTCCAAAAGCACTTGGATAGGTTCGTATTGGTATTCATAGATGATATTTTGATATACTCTAAAGATGAAAGAGAGCATAAAGTTCATCTTAGGGTGGTGCTTGAGACGTTGAGGCAGCATCAACTGATGGCGAATTTTTCAAAGTGTCATTTATGGAAGGAGGAAGCGAAGTTTCTTGGTCAGGTAGTCTCAGAGAAAGGGTTGTCTGTAGATCCGGCTAAGATTGAGGCGGTGAATAATTGGAAGACCCGAGACTGACTGAGATAAAGAGTTTTCTTGGACTAGCTGGGTATTATCGGAGATTCATAAGGGATTTTTCACGGATAGCGGCACCGATGACCAAGCTAACATGAAAGGATGTGAAGTTCGTTTGGACCGATAAGTGTGAGGAAGCATTCCAGAGATTGAAACACTTATTAACAAATGCACCTTTGTTAGTTGTTCCAGAGGGGAATCAGGACTTAGTGGTGTACAAAGATGCATGTGGAACATGATTAGGAACTGTGTTGATACAAAGGGGTAAAGTGATTACCTATGCTTCTCGACAGCTTAGACCGCATGAGGTTAGATATCTAACTCACGATTTGGAATTAGTTGTGGTAATTTTTGCATTGAAGGTGTGGAGACATTACCTTATAGGAGAAATATTTGAGTTGTAATCGAATCATAAGTCGCTGAAGTATTTATTCTCTCAGAAGGAGTTGAATATAAGACACAAGAGGTGGTTAGAGTTTTTAGCCGCTTATGACTTTGGTATTGAGTATACATCGGGAAAAGGCAATAAAGTTCCAGATGCATTTAGCAAAAAACATTAGAATTCAGTATTGGCAATGATAGCCGAGTGGAAAGATTTAGAAGCATTGACTACATGTAGAGTATAGTGGAGATCTGAAGCTAGATCTAGTGAGAAAACTACTATGTTGTCTTGTTTAGAAGTTCGACCAATGATGATCAAAAATATTGCTTCTAAGCAGAAGGAGGATCCATTATTAGTTGAACGGATCAGAAAGCTAAGGGATGGAACAGAGAGCGATGACTTGAAAGATTTCAGTCTTGACCAAAATGGACGGTTAAGGAAGAAAGAAAGACTGTATGTTATGAATGTGAGAAACATTAGGAAGGAAGTTCTTGAAGAATGCCATCGTTCAAAATACACTATTCATCTGGGAGGAATTAAGATGTATCAGGATATGAAAAGAAGTTTCTTCTGTGAAGGTATGAAGAGAGATGTAGGCTTATGGGTGAAACAATGTTTGAACTGCCAACCGGTAAAAGTCGAACATCAAAAACCAAGTGGGTTACTTCAGCCTTTAGATGTTCCAGTATGAAAATGAGATTCTATCTCAATGGATTTTATAGACGGGTTGCCAAGGTTAAATAGAGAAAATGAAAGTATATGAGTTATAGTGGACAGATTGACCAAGAGTACCCATTTCATTCCAGTTATGTCAGTCAGGACGACACCTGTTTTAGCTAAGTTGTTTATGAAGAATATAGTTAGACTGCGTGGAATTCCTAGTAGTATAATAAGTGATAAAGATTCTTTATTCACTAGCAAGTTCTGGAAGAGTCTACATGAGACTTTGGGTACCAAGCTCAACATGAGTATCACTTACCATCCGTAGACAGATGGGAAAACGGAAAGGATTAACAAAGTCTTAGAAGATTTGTTAAGAGCTTGTGTGTTAGATTTTGGAGGATCGTGGGAAGATTATTTACACTTAGTCGAGTTTTCGTATAACAATAGCTATTAGGCTAGTATAGGGATGGCATTGTTTGAAGCTTTGTATGGAAGGCCATGCAAATCTCCCGTTTGTTGGTTAGAGATCGAGGATAGGTTAGTTCTTGGTCCATATTTGGTAAGATAAGCTGCAAAAAAGATTGAGTTAATTCGAGCTAAAATGAAGGAAGCTCGGTCTAAGCAGAAGAGTTATGCTGATAAGAGACGGAAAGACTTAGAATTCTCGGTTGGAGATCATGTTTTCGTTGAGATATTGCCGATGAAAGGTGTAATTCGATTTGGAAAATCAGGAAAATTGGTGCTGAGATTCGTTGGACCATTTCCTATTATAGAAAGAATTGGGAAACTCGCATATAGGGAGGAGTTACCAAGTAGTTTGGCAGGAGTCCATAATGTTTTTCATATTTCTCATCTAAGAAAGTGTATTCGAGGTCCAGAGACTACTATAGCACCGACTATGTTAGATGACTTAGTAGTGGAACCGAGTTTGACTATAGTTAGAAAACCAGTTCGTATAGTCGCGAGAGATGAGAAGAGACTAAGTAACAAGACAGTTAGATTAGATAAAGTCCAGTGGAGCGACGACGAGAGAGACTGATGTGCACGTAAATGTGCATATTTTTACATTCATATTTAATCTATTTTTATTTAAATAAATTTCATAATTGGGTATTTTTACATGTTTAAAACCAAATTTCAAATAAACTTTCAAGTCATCATTCATACATCAATGTTGGGGTAAAATAGTAATTTTGTGCATAATTTAATTTGAGAATATTTATTTGCACATTTTAATTGAATTTGTAGGGAATTGGATGACAAAATGGAAGAGGGTTTCATGAAGATATGCATGCACAAGGAGGGAAACAAAGGAATGAAGATAGAAATAATTCAAACCATGCATCATGGAGAACCCCACCTACTCATTTACCTAAATCTACAATTAGAAGCTAATAGACAACTAAGTGGAGGTTAAAGCTTCATGCATACATGATGATGGATTAATTAGAGACTAATGGTTACTTGGTGGCTACACTTCCTAAAGGGCATTTTGGGAAGCCCCCTAAAAATGAGATTAGGGTTTTGTGCATGTATAAATAGCCCTCTTATATACATGTAAAGGATCTTCTTTCTATTTTAATTACTTAGAAAATGAGAATGAAAGTTGTAGTTTCGAAGTTACATGAAATAAAAATGCCTTTCTAAGCCTCTTGCTCTTTTTCTTCTACTTTTTCTTATCTTATTTTCTTTGTCATTTTTATTTACATGCTCTTTCATTTTATGTTCATAGCTTAGTTTTACTTTTATGCAACTAGTTTAGCTCTTCCATTTTCATTAGCTCTTACTTATTTGCTTGCTTATCTTTTATGTTGAAATTTACATGTTTGATATGATAACACAAATGAGTAGCTAAACCCCTCCAATTTAGGGGAATTGAAGCTCTCTAATTATGTAAATTCAACATCATTTGTGATTTATGATCTCATTTGTGCTTCATGAAAGTAAATTTTGATGTAAGTTTATACAAATGAGTTTAATAGCCTATGTTGTATTTGCAAATGGGTTATTCTTATTCAACATAAACACAATTTACATCATCATTTGCTAATGAAAGTAAAAACAAATTTTGATGATCTATATTACTAAATACAATAGTAAATAGATCATACTTAAAAATAGCTTTTGCTTTGACTTCATTTTCATGAGAATTGATAAGTGGTTTATTTGTTGTATTATAGTTTGATGGTTTAAGTTATGTTAATTGATAACATAAATAAACCATACTTATGATAAATACAACACTTATTTCACTTAATATCAAAAATAGAGATCATAAATTATTTGTTTGTTGATTTAAAAAAATATGAGAGTGGATTTGCCTCTAAATTGTTTTCTAATCTCATATTTTCCATCATTTTTTGTTCTAGCTTTTGTTTACATTTCTTCTTAGCTAATCAAAACTTCACCGTTTGGTTTAATTTAATTGAATAGAAAATTTTAAAATCTTTAAAAAATTCCTTACAGATCGACCCGTACTCGCCACATACTAAAATTGTACGCCGTGCGCTTGTGGTAAATTTTATTATAAATTCGATCGACGGTGTTCTAACCGATAGAATTTCCGTCGTTCGAACAAGTTTTTGGCCCCATTGCCGGGGAATAGTTTTTATTTTTATTTTCTATTCTTTGAATTATTTGTTGTTTGATTTTTGTGTGTTTTTAATTTTGTGTGTTGAGTAAATTCAAAAAAAACATGTTGTGTTGTGTGTTTGAGTGATTTTTGTTTCCATTTTGTTTGTATGTTTGTGTTTTCTTTTGCATTTGCATTACATATTCTATTTTTAAAAAAAGAACAGAAAACACACAACACAATTTCCAAAAAAACAAAAATATTTTATTACTTCTTCATTTACAAATTTCATTTTGTTTACAATTTATTTATTTATTTTTATTTTTTTTCCTTTTCTTTCCTCTTTGCCTCACTGTTCACTATGCACACAGCCTGCACATACCCTTCTATACAACTGTTACCACAACTTATATTCACCTATTCCTCTATACCTCCTTTACCTTGCTCACATTTACTGACCACTTCATACTTCCACTTCATAACCGTCATACTTCATAACTGTCATACTTCATAACTCCATTTTCAACTTATTTAGCTACCACCAGCAACTGCCACACTGCAACACTTCAAACTATCATTCTCCCTTTTCTCTGACCATAACCAAAACTCGAACACAGTCCTTCACCCACTGCCTTCGACCTTTAATGCCCACTTCACTCGCGAACACTGAATCTCCACCACCACCAGTTATAATTACTGCTATTCACCCCATACCACCACTGTCGAACAACTTTATCATTACTCAACCATCACCTGCCAATACAATTTTCACCATCTTGCTGACACACAGACCATCACTTCCTCCTTGAAACAAACCACCTCTTACTGTCACAACAATGACAAAAAACTATCGCATATCATTCAAACTTCATCATCTGCACATACAACTTCCAACAATCACCACTTATCGATTGTCCAAACTGCTGCCTTCCTCCATCATCTGCAACAACCTCCAACTGCCTACAGACTTCAACAATCAACCTGCAACCCACTTCACCAAAACTGCATATTTCCACTCTCATCACATTCCACCTCAATACTGCCACACTTCGACACCATCATATCACATTTCAACCACTAACCTCAGCAACATACCACTGTTCGCTTGCTCGCTCTCCACTGTCAGTCCAAATACCACAGCGTCAACCTCTGATAGCTACTCCATCTCCAAACACTCAATAACCACAACCCAGAACTCCACCTTGACCAACTACACCTAACTCCATCAATCAGCTGACCGCATAACAAACAACCATCCTCCACATCGGCCAATTCATCGCAATCACCTGAATCAAACAAACTTCTACTAAATGAACAATTGCCTAACGCTGACAACCGCGAACCCAATTCCAAACATCAACCCCAAATCTCAATCACCGAACGAACCAGAAATCCCAAATTGCATTGCCAGAATCGAATAGTGCACGATTTTGTTGAAGTTTTGATTGATTTTCAATCGAAGATTTGAACATTCAACTGTGAATTTTAATTTTGTGTGGTTACTAAGTTTAATTGAGTAAGCTTTCTTTGAAATCTAATTGGAAGTCATTTTGGGTTTGATAATAGTTACGGACCTTTGTTTTTTTGTTTGGGTAGGAATTCATTTTTTTTATTTTAGTTTGATTAAGTTTTTACCTTGTTTGTTTAAGTTCTCTTTACAAACAAAAAAAAAGAAAAAAAGAAAAAAAAAAGTTTCTTTTGATTTCATTTGTTTTGATTTTCCCTTACTTTAGTTACTTCTTTTCTATTTGAAAAAAACAAAAACAAAAATTGATAAACTTCTTTTCTATTTGGAAAAAAAAATTGATGGGTTTTGTTTAATTCGTTTTTAGTTCCATCCTAATTTAAAAAAAAAGAAACAACAAATTTCAATTTGTTTTGTTTTCATTATTTTGTTTTCACTTGTTTTGTTTGGTTTTTCTTTGATGTATAAAAAAAATTGTGTATATATCTTGTTTTTAATTTTCAGATTGCCAAAGAAGAAAATCGCAAGAAAAATAAGTGCTTGCTAATAATCGCTTTGCTTGCTCATAAAAAAATCGTTGCTTAAAAAAAATTGCTAATAATCAGCACACTCTGGTATCGTGCTTTCATCTCCAATTTTATTTTGATTTGCATTATTGGTTGCTTGCATTTGCATATAAAAAAATTTCAAAAAAAAAAACTTCATTTTAGTTGCATTGTTAATTCACGTTTAATTTCTGCTTTGCATTCATCTCATCTTGTTTTATTTTTTAAGGGCAATACCCAAATTCACATAAGGTGGGGGATTTCATCACCCTTTCCTTAGCCTACAAATCGCATTTCATTTTAGAATTTGACTAATAATAAAGGTTAGACATTCGACTTAAGGGTGTCGCGAGCTCACCTAGGGCTTAATTGTATTTTGACAATTGTCTTCTTTGAACAAGTTTATTTTTTGGTGTCTAGGCTACGGCTGAGCAATAACCAGTTATAAAAATTACGCTGATTCGTAAATATTATATTGGTTGTTCCTCTGAAGATACTTAAACCTTCGGTTGTATTGCTACGGTGATTCGTGGTGCACCGATAACCCCTGCATGTTACCTGGCTAAGAAATATTTTTGTTGAGTTAAGACAAAGTGTGATTATACAATTTTAGGTTAGGAGCTACTAAGGACAGAAAACTATAATTAGGTCCTTTGCATTCATTTAGTTGCATTAGTTCATGCATATTTCAAAAAAAAATCAAAAATCCAAAAGCCAAGAAAAATTGTAAATTTTACTTAACTTAGTTTTTTTAATCCAAAAAAAATCCTTTTAAATCCTTTCCTTTGAAAATTTTCAATAAAAAACAGAAATCCAAAAAAAATAATTTTTTCAAAAACAAAAATAATTTGAAAATTCAAAAAAAAAAAATCAAATTCCCATTTTCTAAAAACAAAAACAAAAAAAATCCTTTTGGTAAATATTTGAAAATGTCAAAATTCAAAAACAAAACATATAAAAAATTTGAAAAGCCAAAAAAAACAAAACAAAAATCAAACTTCTCTTTTGAAAAATAAATTTCACTTGGTAAATATTTTTTCTTCCTTTTTTCTTTTAAAAAAACAAAAAAAAACAAAATTTCACTTCATTTTCCAAATCCTGGTTCATTCTCTAAACTCGGTTCTAACTTCTTTTTCTTCTCAATTTTCACTAGTACATGAGTACTTGAACTCGTGACACTTCTACGAATACTTGGATTCAAGACCCTTCTACAAATCGTTTAACCCGAACAAGCGATCCTCTTGAAATGGCGAATGAGAACGCCCCTCGAACTCTTATGGATAGAATCTTCCCCAATCGAGTTTCTATCCCTTCTTGTATCACCTGGCCCGCCCCGACGGGCAATCACTTTGAGATTCATTCGAATCACATTAACACGCTTCCGAAATTCAGCAACCTTGAACATGATGATCCTTATATCTTTTTAACCAAATTTGAACAAGTTTGTGCAACCATTAACTCCAACAACTATGTGACGATGGAATCAAACTTAGGTTAATCTCATTCGCACTTACAGATTACGCTGAAAAATGGTTGTATAGTTTGCCTTCGAATTCAATCAAAACTTGGGAAGAATTTACTACAACCTTCTTAAAGAAGTTTTACCCCTTGGAAAAAACAACAAAAGTTCAAATTGAAATTGTAAATTTTCATCAATTCAGGGGTGAACCATTTGCAAAATACTTTGAAAGATTTAAGGAACTTTTAATCAAATGTCCACACCATAACTTTGAAAAATGGACTCTTTGCCATATTCTATATGATGGACTTGACAACAATTCTCGAACCATGCTCGAATCAATGTGCCAAGGAAATTTTCTGGCACAAGATCACGATGTTGCTTGGCAATTTCTTGAAAATCTCGTCGAAAAATCATCTCAATGGGAACGATCTAATGAGAAATCAACCTATTCTAGATCAAGCGCTCATTCGGTAGAATCCTCTTTGGCCTTAGAAGCGAAAATTGATGCAATGATAATCAATTTCGATAATGTCCTTTCCTCAAATCAAATGAACCAAGCTTCTCAAGTCATGTGTTACAAATGCAACGATCCAAATCACATCATTGATCAGTGTCCATACTCGTTAGAACAAATCAATGCTTTTAATAAAGTTAGGAATGATCCGTTTTCTCCAACGTACAATCCTGGTTGGAGAAATCATCCTAACTTCGCTTGGAATCAAAACAGTTCGAACACGAGTTCGATTCGACCATCTTTTCAATCATTTCTGAACAACGCTTCAAATTCGAATCCTTCTTTCCAACCGAAACAATTTCAACAAATTTTTTTGCCTCCTTCTCAAAACCAAGCACAACAATCTTTCGTTCCTCAAGGTGACAAACGAATGACCTCCCTTGAAAAGAGTATTGAAGCCTTGACTAACGTGACGACACAATCACAAAATTTGTTAAATTCGTACATGCAAAATACGAGCCAATTGATCTCTAAAATCGAAATGCAAATGAGTCAATTAGCCAATCTCGTGAGTGAACGAGAAAGAGGTACATTCCCGAGCCAACCAATTACAAACCCTAGGAATCAAAACACGAACTCGAGCCAGGCTTATGTCGTTCAAGATAGCAATTTGAATCAAATGAATGCTATCACCACTTTGCGATCCGGTAAGGTAATCAATAACCAAGTTGTCAATCCAAACGACTAACCGGATGTTCCACTCGACTCTTCAAAAACCACAAACGATTCCAATCAAAACATCGAGTCGAACCCCGATCCAAATTCCGAGTCTAATTCTTTTCCAACTTAAGAGGACCGACCTACTGAGTTTCGAATTCCATTTCCACATTGACTTCGACCTAAGAAACATTCGGAACAAATGGAAAAGATGTTAGAAATCTTTAAACAAGTCAAAGTGAACATTCTTCTCTTAGATATCATCCAACAAGTCCCGACCTATGCTAATTTTTTAAAGGACTTGTGTACTCAAAAACGACACACTCAAGTGCCAAAGAAAGTCTTTTTAGCCGTTGGTCTAAGTGAAGTCTTGTCTCAATCCATTCCCATTAAATACAAAGATCCCGGTTGCCCCACGATCTCATATACAATAGGGGACAAGAGAATCAACAAATGTTTGTTAGACCTAGGTGCTAGCATAAACTTGCTCCCATATTCAGTTTACCAACAACTAGGTCTAGGTGAGCTTAAAACGACTAAGGTCACCCTTCAATTGGCCGATCATTCTGTAAAAAAACCGATAGGAGAAATCGAGGACGTACTCATTAGAGTGGGGGAATTCATTTTCCCCATCGATTTCATTGTCCTTGAAACTCAACCTGTAAACAATCTGACAAGCCAAATTCCTTTGATTCTAGGATGACCTTTCTTAGCCACTTCAAATGCTTTAATTAATTGTCGAAACAGTTTATTGAAAATTTCTTTTGGTAACATGACCATCGATCTTAACATCTTTAATTTAGAAAATCAATTGAATGAACCATTCGACAGCACGTTGGAAGTTAGTACCATTCAAGAAAATTTTGAAAATGAATCGATGAATCTTAATGTTGAACGTGAGGCCGAGTACGAAAAATTGTTTCAAGATGTTCCTCATGAGATCGAAAACACGCTAGCTTTCGAGCCTCTCATGGTTTAGTCCGAATCTCAACCAATTTCTTTGATTGAGCCACCTCCTAGGCAAGAGCTCAAACCTCTTCCTTCTCACCTTAAGTTCGTACACTTAAGCGAAAACGAAACTTGTCCTGTCATAATTTCTAACGATCTTTCTCTTGACCAAGAAGCTTCTCTTCCCTCTATTCTTTTGTAAAACAGAGAAGCAATTGGGTGGTCCATTACTGATATTAAGGGAATTAGCCCTGCTATTGTTCAACATCGCATTCACTTAATTGACGAAGCCAAACCCACTCGTGATGCGCAACGGAGGCTTAACCCAAAAATGAAAGATGCGGTTCGTGATGAAATTCTTAAGCTCCTCGATAACGGTATCATATATCCCATCTCCGATAGCCCATGGGTTAGCCCAATTCATGGCGTGCCTAAAAAGTCCGGACTTACCATTATAACAAACGACACTAACGAACTCTATAACAACTCGAAATTTAAGGAGAAATTAATAAATAATTATAAGTGAAAAGAAATAGTGTTTATAATTAGAATTCGTTTGAAATTAGTATTGAAATTAATTGGCAATAGATTTATTGAAATGTTTCAATTAGAAAGGGAAAGAGGAATTAAATTGTAATTATTGAGTTTAATATAAGAACTTGCATTTGTGTCAAAATGGAATGAACATTTTAAATAGAAATAAATGCATGTTTTAAGATAAATGAAATAAACTTTTCATTTTTGAATATATGTATGATTTTATAAATAGGGAGTTTGTTTTGTTACAAAAGAGGAAAAAAAAGAAAATGTAACCATATATTTATAAAAAGAAGGCATTTAATAAAATGAACGTTATATTTTAAAAAGAAAAGGCAAGAGTGTATTATGGAAGGATTGCATTTCTTACAGAAAATATAAGGTTTGTTATTTCTTTGTTAGTAAAGAATAAGGGTTCGTTTGGTTTTTGAACAAAAAAACATTTATACCAATCAATTAATGTAACTGATTGCTCAATTTAAAGGTAAAGAATAAGTTACTAATTAATACACAACATATATACACGTTTGTGGACATATGTTATTTATCTAATTACAACAGATGTGAATATGGAAAAAAATGTAGACATAACAATTCACATGTTAATTTACTTATTTCAGATGTAAATGTGGAAAGATATTGATATGTTGTTTATTTATTTATTTCAGACGTAAACATGTAAATTAAATAGGATGTTGAAAAGTGAAATGAAACATGCGAATAAAGAGAGACGCATGAAAATTTATCCTGAAATAAAGTGCACAAATTAGAAATTAATTGAGGAGAAGAAAACGTTATTTATAGTTTGTATATTATTGAGGATATAATTAATTGAATTACAGATAAGACGCTGGCAAGGCACATTGTAATATTTGACACAGCAATGAGTCAACAGAAGTTTCTAGAGATTCTAATTGACGGTTGAAAGCACACCTAAAACACTATAAATAGGACCTAAACTAACATAGGTTTTCACTCTAAAATCAAAACCTAGCCTCCATTTCCTCTCTCAAATATTTACCTGCATTCTTCATTTATAAAATAAAATAATATTATATATATATACATTCAAATAAAAGATGGAGTTGTACAAATTAGAGGAGATTTCTAGAGAATTTTGGTTGTTGTAAAAAAGGGGGGATTCTAGCTTTTGTATCAGGTGAGTGATTGTAATTATTTTAAGATTTCTGTAAGTAATTTAAAATAATAGGGTTTCCAGTAGTTGTAGTTTTACTACGATTTTTGGAATAGCCTTTTTAAGTAATTATTTATAATTTTTAATTATTTTAAGTCTATTCAGCTATTCCTTTTAGTAATTTTAGTATTATTTTTGTTAATTATAATTTATTACTGTCAAGCGTAGCTTTTTATTAATTTACAATATTTAAGTTTATTTATTGTTATTTATTTCTTATTTACATCTTTTCTACGTTTTGGATTTTATGCAAATGCTATTCTCTTCTTCCTCCTTTTCTTCGCGTATGGATTAGAATAAATTAAACGCGAATATGGATTATATAAGTGAGAATATTGAATGAAGAAAATAAGATGTAAATTATAAAGACTGTAATAAATAATGGAATTGGACTGTAATAAATAAATTGGACTGTAATATAAATGGAATTAGATTGAAATTATGCCTAATTATGACATTAATTAGACTGAATTAAAAAGAAATTGGCCTAGTTATAACTTAGGATTATAACTAAAAAGAGTAAAAGATGAAAGAAGCTTATTTTCACACTTAGACCTTGGATTAAGTAATAAACATGATTATAACGTAGGTTATAATAAGAAAAAGAACAAAATGAGGCTTATTTCAAGACTTAGGATAAATTAATAAGCAAAATAGCAAGAATAATAGTAAAGGCTTATTCAAATAATTTATCTAAGTTAATAAGCAAAGATAGAAGTAAGATCTGTACCGACAGCATTTCCATTATGTTGTTTAGGGTAGATAGGCGATCAAAAGTTAAAGAGGAAGATTCGTACCGGCAGCATTTCCCTTATGCTGTTTAGGGTAGATAGGCGATCAAAAGTTAAAGAGGAAGATCCGTACCGGCAGCATTTCCCTTATGTTGTTTAGGGTAGATAGGCGATCAAAAGTTAAAGTGGAAGATCTGTACCGGCAGCATTTCCCTTATGCTGCTTAGGGTAGATAGGCGATCAATAATTAGAAGCCTGAATCATGGGGATTTGGAAAAGGAGCGCAACTAGATTTTGTTTAATAGGGACCAGTACCAACAACATCCCCTATTATTTCTATAGACACGATGATCTCACATTAGCCTGAAGTGAGATGAGGGCACGCTTATGTTGTTTGGGGTAAATAAAATGTCAAAAGAGGGAGTAATAGATAGTGCGAACCGACGTTGACTGAGCGTGCGGCATCGATTAGGGGAGATAAGTCGCTATTGAGTTCCAAAGTGCTTAGTAGGTGTCTTCTGTAGACACTGGTGTCTTCTGTTTAGGGACCAAAAGGTCCGATCCGTAGTAGACACATTAGTAGGAGGCCGATCAAAGGGTAGAATTAGGACTTCAGCCTAATTAAAGTAGGATTGGGAATCCAGCCTAATCAAAGTAGCTAGCAAGGACAAGTGCAAACAATCAAAGTTAACCTATCTTATAATTTGAGCAATATTCAATCGTATTTATTTCCAGTTTATCCCATTACTATTTTTGTTGTTTCCTTTACTTATGCTAGAACTGTTGTAGAGTCTATTACTTTTATCTTGCTTAAAGACTCTAGTAATTACTATCATTCACTGGACTTTTAGTCTGACCCACTCCTCTATTTTCCCCTTTTTCCCCCAAAGGCAATCAAGGGAGAGGACACTAGATTTCGGTTGCTCGGAGTTTTCTTGGAGAAGATTTCTACCATGTATTTCTTTTATTTCAGCTTTTGTTCTTTCTATGTACTGGCTTATTATGAGGGATATTATGTACTCTGATATTTAAGACTATGAGTTTTTGTTTCATGAAACATATTGGATTTTTAGACATGTATGTGGTATTTGGTATTTGACTTATTTATGAAGCAATTATGAAGTTTTGTTTTAATTAAGTTATTATTTTAAATTTCCGCTGTTTTTATCTAGTTTTGTCTTGTGAATCTTTATCTTTGTTAGCTTTAGTTATACCTACAACGCACCACGCCTTTCAATGTGCTCTTTTGGGTATATTAAGGGGTGTGGGGTGTTTCAAACTCATTCCTACTCGGACTCAAACTGGTTGGCATGTTTGCATTGATTATCGAAAATTAAATGCTACAACACGTAAAGACCACTTCCCTCTTCCTTTCATTGACCAAATGCTCGAACGTTTAGCCGGCCACGAATTCTACTCCTTCCTTGATGGTTTTCCGGCTATAACCAAATTCCAATTGCTCCCGAAGATAAAGAGAAAATGACTTTCACGTGTCCATTCGGTGCCTTTGCTTATCGACGTACGCCATTCGGACTTTGTAACGCTCCTGCTACTTTCCAACGATGCATGGTTGGCATCTTTTCTGATATGATTGAATGCTTTCTAGAAGTTTTTATGTACGATTTCTCTATCTTTGGTGATTCTTTTTCCAAATGTTTACATCATCTTGAGTTGGTTCTAAATCAATGCAAAGAAAAATATTTGACTTTGAATTGGGAAAAATGCCACTTTATGGTCAAACAAGGCATAGTCCTTGGACATATCATCTCAAATAAAGGGATTGAGGTAGATAAAGCGAAAGTTGACGTAATTGCAAACCTACCCATTCCCAAATCTGTTAAGGACATTCGATCATTTCTAGGACACGCTGGCTTTTACCGACGCTTTGTGAAAGACTTTAGCAAAATCGCTCGTCGTTTTACTACTCTTCTAGGAAAAGATGTTCCTTTCAATTTTAATTCTAATTGTGTCTCATCGTTTGAACGTCTTAAAAACGAACTCATTTCTGCTCCAATCATTTGCGCACCCAATTGGGATCTCCCATTTGAAATAATGTGTGACGCTTCTAACTTTGCGGCTGGTGCTGTCTTAGGACAACGCATCAACAAAATCCTTCACGTCATTTACTACGCGAGTATGACTTTGAACGACGCTCAACTCAACTACACAACAACCGAAAAAGAGCTTCTAGCTGTCGTTTTTGCACTCAAAAAGTTTCGACCTTACTTGATAGGTTAATACATCACGGTCTACACTGACCATACTGCTCTTCGGTGCCTTTTTGCCAAAAATATGTTAAATCTCGTTTGATTCGTTGGATCCTTTTACTTTAAGAATTTGACCTTACATTCAAAGACAAAAAAGGATCTGATAATGTCATAGCCGATCACTTGTCTCGTCTTCCAAACGCACCATCTTCTTTACCCATCAATGAGAACTTTCCTGATGAACAACTCCTTTCAGTTTCTGTCGATCTGTGGGTTGCCGATATAGTGAACTTTTTGTCACTAAGGAAACTCCTTCTTTTTGTTCCAAACAGGATAAATACAAATTTTTTTCCCAAGTGAAATACTTCTATTGGACGATCCATACTTGTTAAAATATTATCCCGACCAAATCATTTGACGGTACATCCCGAATAATGAAATAAGGAGTGTTCTTTCGTTTTGCCACGATCAAGCATGCAGTGGACATTTCGGTCCTCGAAAAACAGTGTAAAAGGTGCTTCAGTGTGGTTTCTATTGGTCTTCTCTTTTCAAAGATTCATTCGAATTTTGTAAAACTTGTGATCTATGTCAAATGCTTGGACAAATTTCTCGACGAAATATGATGCCTCTAAACCCCATTGTTACGATCGAAATCTTTGATGTTTGGGGTATCAATTTTATGGGACCCTTTCCCAATTCCTTTGGAAATTTGTACATACTTCTTACTGTCAATTATGTCTCCAAGTGGGTCAAAGCCGTTCCTTGTAAAACCAATGACCATAGAATTGTTGTTAAATTACTCAAAGAAAACATCTTTTTGAGGTCGGCACACCTCGCACAATAATCAGTGATAATGGCACCCATTTTTGCAATCGTTCTTTTGAAACTTTAATGAAGAAATACCCGATAACCCACAAGTTATCCACTCCATATCATCCTCAAACTTGTGGCCAAGTTGAAGTTTCAAATCTTCAAATAAAACAAATCTTGGAAAAAACTATTAATAAAAATCGAAAAGATTGGTCTTAGATATTGACCGATGTGCTTTGGGCTTACCATACTGCTTTTAAAACTAATCTTGGGATGTCCCCATTTCGTTTAGTTTACGGGAAAGCTTGCCATTTACCTATTGAAATCGAACAGAAGCGTTGTGGGCAGTAAAAAACTTAAACTTTGATCTCGAGAAAGCCAGTGAAAACAGAAAATTACAACTCAACGAACTAGAAGAACTTAGAAACGACGCATATGAAAACGAGAAAATTTACAAAGAAAAAACAAAAGTTTTTCATGACAAGTCAATCCTAAGAAAAACGTTTTCACCGAATCAAAAAGTTCTTTTATATGACTCTAGACTTCATTTATTCCCAGGGAAACTTAAATCGAGATGGACCAGACCATTTGTGGTACGAATGTTTTTCCACATGGTGTCGTAGAAATAGAAAACCCCAGGGATGGATCGATTTTCAAAGTCAACGATCATCGTTTGAAACCTTTCTTGGAATTACCAAGTAACCAAGAGGAGGAGCTCATGATTCTTCATGAGCCAAGTTACGTCTAGTAAGAATGTTAACCCTCTTTTATAAATATGTACATATTTTTTCCCCGTTACACTCATTATATCATACACTGACTGTGGGGACACAGTCAAAATTAAGTGTGGGGGGAGTCTCATTTTCATTTTTTTTAATTTTCATTTTCTTTAAACCCAAAATTGAAAAAAAACAATCTCAAAAATTCTAAATCTCAAAAACATTTTCTTTTTAGCATTTTGATTTATTTTTGAAGAAACACTATAGGATAAGTATAAGTTTTGGGTATTAAATTGAAATTTTTGAAAATTTATTAGTTTTAATAAAAATAAAAATAAAGTTTGATTACAAGTAACAATGGTTTAACTAGTATATAGGAAGATTCATGGGTGATAACTATGAAGTATATCCTAATTGAAAATCTTTGTTTAAAAGAGTGATTGATCTAAAGTAAAGACGATAATATTTAAATCTTTTAAGTTAAGTGATACTAAGATGATATTGCAAAACTCTCTCTTCAAAAAAAACATTTGTATATATGTATATATTTTTATTAACACCTAGAATCATGTGTTCACACTCGTATGTTCACTCGCCATACTCTGTACCCTTCTCACGTAAGCCAGAAAGGTAGTGCACGATCGGTATATTTGGCCTCAGTTTATCTGAGTTAGGTGTATGTATATATAAAAAAATTCTTTCATTAATAACGCCTACAGTCAATAAGTGTTCACTCGCCACGCTCTATATTCCCCTCACATAAGCCCGAAAGGCAGTGCATGGGTAATATATCTGGCCTCGGTTTTCTGAGCTAGGCATATGTAAATATTGTTAATATCAATAAAATTTTCAAATAAAGAGAGAGTAAGCAATTGAAATCCAAGCACTATTTTTGCTTATTCGATTTGACTTGTAATGAAAATACCACTTTGATAAACTTTGAAAATAAACTAAGGATCCATTTCATAGTTACATTGTGTTATCAACCGAAACAACTAGCCAAACTATAGTCTATATGTTATGATAACTTGATTTTTGTCGGAAATTTTGACGAGTAAATGACTTAAATTTCTTGATAATGACCAGAACTTATATTTAACTTATTTGTGTTGATTTGAAAGTAAATCCTTCATTTGTAAATATTTTCTAACTTGCATCCATATCTTTGTAAATAAATCTTGCATTTAGGAATTTTGCATTTGGATTTTGTGGGTAGTATCCACTGAAACCCTTACGAGACAACACTCGTCCTACTAGGTACACCTAGAGGTTTAACAGCTTGTTGCATACGCTCAGTGCAATCGTGTTTCCTATGAAAACGGATTTATCTTTGTTTTTAGTTTATTCGGGGACAAATGAAAAGATAAGTGTGGGGGTATTTGATGTGCACGTAAATGTTCATATTTTTACATCCATATTTAATTTATTTTTATTCAAATAAATGTCATAATTGGGTATTTTTACATGTTTAAAACCAAATTTCAAATATGCTTTCAAGTCATCATTTATACATCAATGTGGGGGTAAAACAGTAATTTTGTGCATAATTTAATTTGAGAATATTTATTTGCACATTTTATTTGAATTTATAGGAAATTGGATGACAAAATGGAAGAGGGTTTCATGAATATATGCATGCACAAGGAGGGAAACAAAGGAATGAAGATAGAAATAATTCAAACCATGCATCATGGAGGACCCCACCTACGCACTTACCTAAATCTACAATTAGAAGCTAATGGACAACTAAGTGGAGGTTAAAGCTTCATGCATACTTGATGATGGATTAATTAGGGACTAATGGTTACTTGGTGGCCACACTTCCTAAAGGGCATTTTGGGAGGCCCCCTAAAAATGAGATTAGAGTTTTGTGCATGTATAAATAGCCCTCTTATGTACATGTAAAGGATCTTCTTCCTATTTTAATTACTTAGGAAATGGGAATTAAAGTTGTAGTTTCAAAGTTACATGAAATAAAAATGGCTTCCTAAGCCTCTTGTTCCTTTTGTTCTACTTATTCTTATCTTATTTTCTTTGTCATTTTTATTTACATGCTCTTTCATTTTATGTTCATAGCTTAGTTTTACTTTTATGCAACTAGTTTAGCTCTTCCATTTTCATTAGCTCTTACTTATTTGCTTGCTTTTCTTTTATGTTGAAATTTACATGTGTTGATATGATAACACAAATGAGCAGCTAAATCCCTCCAATTTAAGGGTAATGAAGCTCTCTAATTATGTAAATTCAACATAATTTATGATTTATGATCTCATTTATGCTTCATGAAAGTAAATTTTGATGTAAGTTTATACAAATGAGTTTGATAGCCTATGTTGTATTTGCAAATGGGTTATTCTTATTCAACATAAACACAATTTACATCATCATTTGCTAATTGATTTTTGATTTTGAAATGAAAGTAAAAACAAAATTTGATGATCTATATTACTAAATACAATAGTAAATATATCATACTTAAAATAGCTTTTTCTTTGACTTAATTTTCATGAGAATTGATAAGTGGTTTATTTGTTGTATTATAGTTTGATGGTTTAAGCTATGTTAATTAATAACATAAATAAACCATACTTATGATAAATACAACACTTATTTCACTTAATATCAAAAATAGAGATCATATATTATTTTTTTGTTGATTTACAAAAATACGAGAGTGGAATTGCCTCTAAATTGTTTTCTAATCTCATATTTTCCATCACCTTTTGTTTTAACTTTTGTTTACATTTCTTCTTAGCTAATCAAAACTTCACCGTTTGGTCTAATTTGGTTGAATATATAATTTTAAAATCTTCAAAAAATTCTCTGCGGATCGACTCGTACTCGCCACATACTAAAATTGTACACCGTGCGCTTGCGGTAAATTTTATTATAAATTCGATCGATGGTTTTCTAACCGATAGAATTTCCATTGTTCGAACAGAGACTGTACTTGGAAAACTGTGAGCAGGATTAGAGACACTTATCCTGACTTGTTTCATGGTATGTTTTTCCTTTATGATTGATTTTGATGAGCACCTTATCGTAATTTCGAGGATGAAATTTTTTAAGGAGTGGAGTCTGTAACGACCCTAATTTTGACTAACATTATTTAGGACATTTAATTAGATAAATTAAATGAAATAATGTAAATGGTTAAGGGAATTGAGATTTGAATATTATAGGGTAGCCGTGCCTAATTAATCAATCAGTCAAAGGGAATTAAAATGAAATAAGTAAGGGTAATAGATAAGGGCAAAATAGGAATAAGTTATATTCTTATACCCTAAACCCTCATGCCACTTTCATTACCCCATTCACAAACAAAATTAAAATCAAGAGAAGCCGACCACCATTAGGAGAAAGCAAGAGGAAGATAAGCAAGAATCAAAAGGAAGAAGCTTAATCAAATTCATTCAAGAGCAAATCTCAAACTCCTTAATCTCAAGCTAAGGTGAATAATAGATTACATCTCATATATTTATTTTTGGTTCTAGATCAGAATGATATATATATATATTTGCTTGTTGATGAATTTCGCTTGTTCATATAGATTTGACGATAAGATTTGATTTGAAAAACCTATCAAAAGACATCCAAATTCCTTGCGTTTTTGATATAAGGTCGGAAATATTATTTTGGAGATGGGTTTCAAGTTTCATAATTTTCTGAATTAATGTGGATTTATTATGAATTTTCTAGTAAAGAAAATGGTTAAATTGGGTTTAAAATTAACTACGACTATTATATGTTAGCTTTGGGTCAAAAATTTAAGTATGTTAGAAAACATATTAAAAGTGATTTATGGGAATTTTTAGAAAAATTTCCTAAGTGTTTTAATAAGTATATAAAATTATTTAATGTATGAGATTTAAATGTTTTATATGTTTATAAAAGGAGAAGGGGCAATTTGTAAATGTTTTAAATTGTTAATCTCTGAAATTCGGCAGCACTTTTAGAAAAGATTTTGGAAAGTATTGGCAACCAATATATGTTGACGGATAAAGCAAGTTAGTTAGAAAGAAATTACTTTATAAAGTTAAAAATTGGTTTTATAAGGTTTTTCTACTTTGCCACTTATAGCAGCACCTTTTGACCTCATACTTTCGCCTCTATCTAAGTCGAAACCAATACCCATGGTATCAGCTTCGGTACGTAGTGGATTGGAGTTAGGCGAAAGGTATGGAGTCGAAACAAGGCTTTCGAAGGGGTTGAAGTAGCTTCTGAAAACTTAGAACTATTTTGGTTGTAAATGAGGCTTTCGAATGAGATTGCTTTCGACTTAGTCAATTGTTTTAAAGAAAGAGCTTTCGAAAGAGGTTGCCCGCCTTTGTTTTAAGAATACGCTTTCGAAAAGGTCGAAACCCATGCTGTCGCATTCTACCTTTCAAAGCAATGCCTTCGAAAGGGTTCTTTTGTTTTAAACCTTTTAGCCTCTTCTCCAACGCTTTCGAAGGGGTTAGTTTCGACACCATCCACTTCCTTTATTTAGACAAATGTTTTCGAAAGAGTTGCTTTGGTCCCAGTTCTTTTAAGACCATTTTAAAATTTTGGAAACTAAACCCAAAGGTTTTGAAAGGAGAGGTTTTCAAAGGTTTTGAAACTATGTCCACAAGCTTTTACTTGAATCCAGTGCTTTCGAAAGGTTTGTTATATGTAAAGGACTTTAATGCTTTCGAAAGGTATATGATAAAGGTTTTGAAGGGGTGATTCCCCAATGTTTTCGAAAGGTTCATCTTTAGTATTTGAATGGAAGGTTTCCAATGTTTTTGAAAGGCAAATTTGAAGTATTTTATAACAGGATATCTAAGGTTTTATAAAGCTTTCAAAAGGACACTTTCAATGGTTTCGAAAGTTCTATTATAAATGGTTTCGAATGGTATGTTTTGGCCTTTCGGCCTAGAGTTCAAAGTGAAGTAGTTAACTGGTTTCGAAAGGGATACTTTCAAAGGTTTCGAAAGAGATTGTTTAAAGCTTTTAAACAAAGGTTCCGAATGTTTTCATCAACAATGTTTATAAAGCATATATCATGGTAAAGAGATTTGAGTAAAGCGAAAGTATATTTTCCTTGTTTAATTATGATTTAAAGGGTTAAATCAATTTGAAAGGTTTTCAAGGAAAATTTGATGGGTAGTTAACCCAAAATAAATGACTCGGATATTTGAATACTAGATAGGACAGGTATAGGGTCGCGTCCTATACATTAGCTATAGCCCCTAGCTAATTTAGTCCAAAATTCCAGTGTGTAGGGCTTAGTCACAGGTAAGACTTAAATGATGTTACACATAGAAAGGAATATACAGAGAAGGAGGATAGGTTATTGGTGAGCCCACAAAACCATTAGGATCAGTTGACCCAGGGAGAAGTAAGTTAAGGATAGACCGTCCAGAAGTGTGTCTAACAGATGTTAGATTATTTTATTTTGTCTAGTAAGCCAAAGTCAGCCAATGGTTAGTAGTTAGCCGAACAACACTATATTTTTCGGATAGATAGTCCATTTATTATCTGATTTATGAGCATATATGATATAGTATTATTATTTTAATCGGTTTGATTGCAGGATTTTGATTTGCAAAGATATGTTTTAAGGGATATTAGTAAGGGGAAACTCGTTCCACTAAGCAGCGTGGTCTCACTTAATATCAGATGACCGAGATGTATAGTATTATTCAATCCAGGCTTTATGCCTAACTCGAAGTTTATGTTTTCCCCTTAAACTCTCGGGTGCTCAAAATTAATTTGAGTAGATTAAGAGTTAAGGTTTTTCAGGTTTAGTAGGTTGGATGAATAAAGCTTCCGAAGACGTGTAGGAGGCAAAGTTAGCTATATAGGAGCTATTTAGTTTTATTTCCGCTGTGATGTATTAAAACTGATATGTCTATTTAGTACTCTGATCATCCAAGGGGGCATCTTCATATGTCGCTCTTGGCGTATTTTGTAATAATTATATTTGATCAAAACCTGGGAATTATTTTGGGGTTATGTATCTGAATGTGAAATATTGATTCGAAATGTAATCAGAAAAGTGGTTTTAAATCTATGTTGATTTTATTTCATATTCATGTGCTTCTAATATTATGGATACCATTAACATTACCGTATTTTCTCATCGGAAGTTAATACTATAGATGAATGCAACATCTGTAGCGCTTAGCTTCGGGCCTCAAGATAGGAGATGTTACAAATGTTTATAAGGATAATATACTAAGTGCAATACGATGCTCACCTAGGTAAGCATCATTTCGTCACTTACAAGATTATCCGTATCGCCACAAAACCAGTCAAGAAATCCTTCCCTAAACTATCCCATGCAATAATAATTATATTATATTAAAATTTTATAATTACTAAAGATCATTCCATATGATGCAATGTCCTTTCCAAACCTTTGTCTTCTCGCAAGATTTATTTGTTAAATTAAGGTCGGCCACCTGACTCAATCCGTATGAATTCTGATCCAGTTCCTTGATCCGACTATAGAAATCTCCTTGCACGACTAAGGTCGTGCTTCAAAAATCTCCCAATCATCTCAAAAATCCGACTCAAGTGCCCGTCTATCAGAATCAAGTGAAAAACCTATCCTAACTGGTGCAGATCACCTAGAAAATTTGCACTCGAACTATAGGTTAAGTACTTGTACGTGACTGGACCAATCTTTAGAAAATATCCCTTTTGGCACATGGGATTACTCACATCACCTGAGGTTTATTGACATAAAGAAAACAATTACGACTCGAACGACTCTAGGCAAACACCCATAAGTCATATGCCTAACCTCTACTCATTATTGGGCATCCACTAAACCCTACATAGATATAAATCTAAGTCACACTTCATCGATCGAACCCATTCAAATTAAAAGCTCGTACATCAAGTTCGATTGGTAACACTTCGGTCGCTTCACTTCAGCTTTGCAACTAAGGTGATTCAATAAGATCTATCTCTACCAAAGAATTTACCTACTATAAAAGGTGTCAAGTTTAGCCTATATACCAAGTAACTAGCAACAGATAAAATATACCGCTCAAGTGTTGGAAGGAACAGAACTGAGTTTCCAAGAATTGAGCATACCTCACTACATAAGCTCCTTTCGATTTTTTTGAGCCGTAAGCTAGCTAGGACTGGGAAATGCCTGAGAGGCACAAGTCATTATCACCTACATACCCTTTGAAAATGTAGGACATTCCTTCTTTGAGTGATCAAGCCGATCACAATCGAAGCACTATGCTCAGGTTTAGCTGATCACATTTCACAGCGAAACATCCCCATATGCCTCGGGAGTGACATACTAGGACAGCTTTTCTTTTTCGAACAAGCTCGATCTTCCTTGTATCATGGTTATTTCGTCTCGGTTGGAGTTTCGGTTGCTTTCCACTTACATTACCTCAATGGTATCTCATGGGCATTCTCACAAAGTAGAACCATCCCAAAGAGATATTTAAAAGTGAATCCTAACAGGGGTAAGGCTAAGCAATGAACCCCCAACCAATGCTTAAGACCCAAGGCAAATCTCTTTGCCCACAACAACGGAGTGTCGACCACCTCAAACCCCCAAAAAAAAAGCTTGGACCGGTCAACACTCCATTCTTAATAGGCTATCCTGCTCAGGATGGATGAAATACTCAAGCTACATGCTCATTTTGATCTCAGAAATGAACTGAGAACTTAAAGCGATGCCTGACCAAATTTCGAATCACAAGTCTGCTTATCAGCCACAAAAACAGTGCATCCTACCCAACTAAAGTCCCTCTTCCCTAAATGTTGAGAAATAATCTTCTTTAAGAGGATATTCCCTAGACTTACATCAATGGAAGCCTTCTCATACATGTGTCCAAGACCGTGCCTCAGCAACAGTCTCAGGACTCGAATATGGCTCCCATCCAAGGCTAGGGAGATTCTAGCACTGCTTCGAAGAGTCTAAAGCTGGTGGAGCTAAAAATACTAATGTCCGAAGGGCCACACCACTTCTGGCGCTAACCATAATTAGCTGGAAATGTTCACAGGCAATGGAACATCTTTTGCAGTAGCTAAATAGTCTTCGAACCAATCAGACATATCAGACTGCCTATCCGTAGTCACTCATGTATTTTGTCTGCTCATACGGATAGCCTAACGAAAATACTTTTGCAACTAGCGATAGAAACAAATCAAGTCCAAAAGACAAGTGGTGTATACAATATTATATAGTAGAAAAATACAAGTACAGTCACTCAACGTGTCTTCTTTAACCAGATTGATTAACTCAAACTGGTCTACTTGGTCCGAGTGTTGAGCCTAAGCTCTTATACCAACTCTAACAACCCACCCTTTGTAATACCCAAAAATCCACACCTTACATCATCATACGACTTTCGAATGCCACAAAAGACAGATCCTTAGGGTAAAATTAGAACAAAACACTAAACCAAGACATTGACAAGATCTCACAATGGAATGACAACATATAATATACTGCATATACATGAACAAAATAGAATAATGATATATAAGAGACCGCACTAGTTGAAGCAAATAACAAATAAATATCAGAACAGAATAGTCATAATACTTCAACTCCAAAAGTACGGTGTTCCAAATGAATATCTGATACAACAACCTTATATACAAATAACAGGTCTGTCATGACAAATAAAATAGCAAGTATATATATATATATCTTAAAATATCGATGTCATGGCTCCAAAATGCTCCAACTACGCACTCTGCTAGCGTACCCCAAAAGCACTTGACTCTCGATCTACTCAATCGAGTACTCGAACTTTGTCATGATATAAGCAGACAAAGACAAAACGCGAGTCAGACATAAAGTCTGGTGTGAGGGCGACTATTTCAAAATACTGTATATTAAAACTATATATAAATGGATAGGAATAACAAAATCATAGCAGGCCCTCTTCACAAATGTGGCTTAGACGTAATATGGACTACCTATAAACAAGTACGGTAAAGCCATCTCAAAAGTAGGGGATCATACCATAACCCGTTCTTTTCCTGTAACTATAAGTTAGCACTTCCATTGCACTACACTAGCCCAAAACTACTAATAATATAGTACAAATATACCATGATCAAACAGTGATCCCAAAACAATGGTCACTATTGCTAAGATCAATAAGATACGCCCCAACGCATATGGTCACTACAGCTAAGACCGAATAGGTATGCCACAATGCGTATGGTCACTACTGCTAAGACCGAATAGGTATACCACAACGTGTATGGTCACGACTATAAGAGAAAACGTTCGTAAGATTACGAAATTAGGATCCAAAAACGTCCAAGCGATCACAATCAAGATAAAGCTATTCACGGTCTCTCTAAGACCATATCGAACGTGTCATGGCCATCAACAACACTCTAGGTACACCACAACAAGGTCCAACCTGGGTAGGTCACATAAGCCTGTACCCTTGGTAGGTCATATAAGTCGATACCCTTGGTGTGTCACAACAAGTCAACACCGAACAAATTTTATATTACTCTAAGGTCAAAATCTTAGAGTATGGACTCACTCCGTATATAACATATGGAATCGCCATGAACGGGTCCAATCGTCACGACCTAAAAACCCACTGGACAACTCTAACAAAACCCCATACTAACCCAAATTGCATTCCAAATGGAATGCATGACCTCAATGTCATAATACTCCTCCGGTCTACCTCAAAATCTACGGTTTTAGAATACATGCCAAAGTGGGCCCCACGTGGATCCCGAAATCAGAGTACTCTAAAACCTACCAAAATTTCATAGGCTGTAGCCCTTGAAAAATGGTGAACAATAGTCTAAATCTCACCTCAATCCGACTTCGTATGCAAAAGTTATCGCATTTTTAGAAACAAGAAAACAAAGTTTCAACCGACTAATCGAGGGGATTCAGTCCACTGAACAAGGGCAGAGATGGATTGTTTCCTCTCAACCAATCGACTGAATGGACACTTTCAGTCAACTGAAATGACAGGTTCCAGGCAATGAGCCTGAGCAGGGGCAAACCCCGCTAAACAATCGCAAATTCGCGCGCCGTTTCCTCCGACGCTTCGCCCGATGAGTCACCTTGCTGCTAGAGCCTTCTTCAATCCCATCGGACATCCATCGAGGTTCATTTGTTGACATTTTGGAAGTGGCTTCTTAAGTATATGAAAACTGGTTTCGATACCAAAATCCACTCTTTGCTCGAGTATAGTTCAACTAGAAATTATAACGACCCAACTTCCTCTAGCACACCAAAATGGCATTCCCGGCCTTCTTACCTTGTGCGTAGCCCATACGTGTGTCGATGCACTCATTTGTGCATGTCTAAGCACAAAAATATACTTAACCACACACATCACAAGTACATTCGAGCTTCACCGGGATGATTACTCGACCCGATACTCTCCCATGCAACTTAGCAAACCTAGTGGTCGCTATGATTACATGAGATCGCTCTTAACATGACCATATATACATACAGACATTCCCATATGCATATACAACCTATTATATGAATATTCACCTCTTACAAACACAACTCTAACTACAACACTAGAGTTGTTTCGATCGTTGCTTAACTCCGAATACACGTATACATATACCTACTCATGAACGTATACACACATGTATATCTAGTACGCAATTCAATTATTTCTAGTTCAAATATTACTTTTATCTACAATTGTCTTTAGTAAGAGTAAATGTCACTTACTATATTTTTAATAAAAGTAAGATATCACTTTAGACCATTTTATAAAATCTCTTACTATTTTATAACACCATACTAACTTACTAATCACTTTTAGCCTTTTAAAATACTTAATTATTTCATTGAAAATCAAGTATTCATCATCTTACCATTTTATGAAATCTTATTTCTATTTTATAAAATATATACTTCATTTATAAAATTATGAAACCATTTTATAAACACTAATTAAGCTTCATTAGCCTCTAATCACTTTAATAATAAGTGTAGAGTTCACAAATCACTTAAATTAGCTTACTAACATTTTGCAAATCAATTCAAATGGGTTAATTAATATTTTCTAATGACATTCACGCCATTACTGTATATAATTAACCCCAAATCCAACAATAACATCACAACCGATCACTCAATTAGCCCAAATCAATTCTAGGGCTTACTAACTATTTTCAAACATAGTAACTAAGGTCTTAAATAATTAATTATCTAATGGAAACATGTTTATAACATGAATACAAGTCTAAACTCTAGCATAGAACTCTCCAAATCATTCCATAATACTTCATAATTATAAACAAACGAATTAAGTAAAATACACAAATTCAATTGGAGAATCATCCCACTCACCTTACTTAAACCCAAGCTAAGCTATAATCACTAAAAACCCAATCTTTTCGCACTTTAATTATTGAAATCAACACTAAATCTCTGATTTAAGCCAATCCTTTTGTGGGTTTTGTAAAGAATGGGAAGAGATGATTTATGGTGATTTTTATTTGAATAGATTTAGGTTTGGTGATTAAGAGGTGATTAAGAGGTGATTAAGGGGTAATTAGAGAAGACATTAGAGAGGAGGTGTAACAACCCACATATTTTACGATTTGTATATTTAAATGTTTTATTTAAATATAGCATCGTTGGTTGAATTTAAAAGTCCAAAATGTGACTTTTTGTAAACGGTCGAATCCGGACTCGAGACTACTTCCATTGAGTCCAAAATGGCGTTTGCGACCTTTTTGAGTATAAACATCGATATGTTTGGAGTTGAGTAGAATTTTGCTATTTTTCTATTGGGCTTTGAGTTTGGGTTTCAGCCCACTAACCCAACATAATACCCTAACACCTCCTCCAACTCCTCTTCATTCATTTTTATTTCCTAACACTCTAAAGCTAAAAGGAAAATGGGGGAAGAGAAAAGAAATCAAAATTCCTAAACCCTAGATTATTAGGAAATTCAAGATTCAAGTTCTAGAAATCAAAGAGAAGCTTAGGTAAGCATCCTCTTCATCTTCTCCATCTCAATCTCTCTTCAATTTTCAGAAATTCCTAAACCCTAACTTAGGAAATATTTGCTTATGAGCTTAGATTGGAGCTTCTTGAGTTGAAGTTGAATTGGCCTTTCCTTTGTTTTAGAGCTTCTCATTCGTGTTTTTGGGTTTAAAGGTGAGTTCTTTAACTCACATCTATGTCTATACCTTTGATAGTTGTTAGGTATGAATTCCTAACATCTATTTCATGTCCATTTGCTTTTGAATTGAATTGGTTTGGTGAATTTTCCAATTTTTGGTATTTTGAAGTCAAAACCTATGATGATCCTACTATGGATGTTTGGATATGTTGTTTAGAGTGTATTGAAGAGCTTATAGGGTTGGGTTGTCGTTTGGCATAAATCCCTAGCCATCGTCGCTCGTTCGATTGCTCCGATATGTTTTGGCCATCATTGGCCTAGGCAAAATATTGCCCTGAGCTTCAGCTCAGACGTCTGGTATTAAGCTTGGATGTCTGGAGCTATAGAATAAAAATTCCAGTCTTTCAGCTCAAACGTCTGAGTCTGTTCCTCAGACGTCTGGGCGATCTGGAAGAAAATTCCAGACCTTCAGCTCAGACGTTTGGGGAAACCACCAAACGTCTGAAACAGTTAAATTCAGGGAAATTGCCTATTTCTTTGTGGATTTCCATTTTATCGATTTTTGGTTGATCTGACTAGTTGTTATCAATTTTATCGACTTTGATGACTTCTTTTTTGGATTTTTGGAGTATCCATCAGATGGATTTGATATCGATTTCTATGGTTTTGATTCACGTCATCGAATGTGAATTTTTGGTGATTGATTGTTTTTACAATCATTTCTGTGATTTGTCACCTTTAAATACAAAGGTTTCTATACTAGTAGTAAATACTCAAACTCTTTCACAAAAATGATTTCAACACTACTTTTAAATACAAAGCTCGTTTTAAAACCGTTTTCCAATCTATTAGTATATACAAACCTTTACCTCATTCGTCCGAGAAATCCAATTAAACGACTTAGCAAAACAAGTGGTATGAAACGCTTGTGTTTACTTCATCGATTAATTCTTAGACTTGTTCGATTAAAATCTTGTGACAATTTTCGAGTGGAAATCTACAATTTGCTCGTAAATATTTAAGTTAAGCCAGTGATTATGGGACATGAAGCTAAACTCATTTATTTACTAGCTTAGTGTAATCTACACTTTTTATTGATCAATGGTGATCATTTTATGGTTTAGACTAGCGATATGCGATGTCTCTTTGTCCACGTGGGGGACTGTACCTCGTTTTATGGAGCTTCATCTCATTTTTAAAGGCTAGCAACCTATGGGTCTTATGGAGTTCGGTTCATCGGGCGTACCGTTATTGTACTACATCGTTTTTCTAGCTTATCAGGCTCATCGGGCGTACCGTTATTGTACTACGTCGTTGTTCCAAATTATTTGAGTTTCAGGTTCCTCGGGCGTACCGTTATTATACTACGTCGTTGCACCGGCTCTATGGTTAGCGACCATGGGATAGCGACCCGTTTTGTGATACACGTGTTGGTGAGTTTTCATGCTCCTGTTTGTGATAGGTCTCTGATGCAGGCCAGAGAGAAGAAGTCATAGGTCGTGTACGACCTAACATGATGGTAGGTCGAGTCCGACCTAAAGAGGATGCTAACGAGTTAAGACTTCGTAAAGACATGTGGGAAGCTCAAGTTTTAGGTCGCGTACGACCTAACGAAACCTTTAAGTCATTCCAGCAACTTGGTGAAGGTCGGCAACGACCTAGTGGAGATGCACGAGTTAACGAATTAGATCTGGGAGATAAGTCGTGGAAAGTTGTTGAAGTCTTAGGTCGTTCACGACCTAGGGAGGGAGGCACATGAGTTAATGGATTCAACGAGAAGGCAGGCGAACGAGCTAACAAGCTACGACCTAAGTTAGGTCGCGAGAATGAAGTACGACCTACTTTAGGTCGCGAATATATGAGACGACCTATGCTAGGTCGCGGAGAGGAGCTATGACCTATGCTAGGTCGTGAAGAAAGGTTGCGACCTAAATTCAAGGCCACTGAAGAAGAGCTCCGACCTGTGATAGGTCGCGTAAACGACCTACGACCTAAGTTAGGTCGCGAGAAAGTTAGGTCGCCAATTGCTACAGTTCGCTGAAGTTTGATGCCATAGATTCTTTTTGCCGACTTAATCTCTACCGTTGATTCTTTAAGTCGCTGAAGCAATGCCGCATGCTATAAGTCGCTCGCTGATGATAAGTCGTTCAAGTGTTAAGTCGTGAAGTATAGGTCATTTCCGACCTATGGGTTGTGAAAGCGCTAGGTTGTATTTGCTTATGTTGTGTTGTCTTTTAGGTCGTGATGTTTTAAGTCGCAACTGTTTTTAGGTCGTCTATGTTAGGTCGGCTGGTTTTTAGGTCATAATGTTTTTAGGTCGGCTCCGACCTAAGTGTTGTATCATTTTTTTTGTTTTGATTTGTAACTTCTATAAATAGGCCGGTGGTGCCATTTGTAAGAGTTTAGTTGATTTGAAATAAAACTCTTGTTTTGTTAGCTTTGTGCTTTAACCAAATTGGTAGTTGAGTGTAATCTCCTATCTCCTCTTTCGGTTAATCGAGTGCGCTCGATTCAACGACTGCAGAAGCCGATTCACGGAATCTAGTGCGCTAGATCAACGTGCGAAGAATCGCAGATCTTTGAACCCGGTATCGTGCGCGATCAACGAGTTCGGGATAGCTAGAATTCGGCATCTTCGGATCAACGAATTTGGGCATTTCAGTATCTTCCAATCCATCGATCGCTACTTTCATCGATCTACATTGTTTTGATTAATCCGCTGCGTCAGTTTTGGTATCAGAGCTTGTTTAGCCAATCATAGCTAAATCGAGTCTTGGAGCCAATCATCTTGAAGAAGTTTGAATCGAAGTGAAGATTTGAGGTTATTAATCACGGCCGAGAGCAAGAAGGGAAGTTGTTCGACTTTGTATTGAAGTTTGAAGGATGGATCTATCTTGTTTGGGAGTTTGGTTGTTCATCGTGTTCATCACAATTTGCAACACGTGTGAAGATTTCGATCCATTTCATTTTGGATCAAAGTTCGAAAGGTGTTTGAATTTTAAAGTATTGAAGTGTTTGAGAAATTTTGAATCATGCCACCAAGGAGAGCTAATCGTCACCAAAACGTAGAAGCTTTATATCGAAGAGAAGAAGCTGATGAGATGGAGCAAAGAATCAATGAAAACTTTAGTGAAAAGCTTAACGAAGGAATTGGACGATTAGAAAAGATGATGTTAGAAATGAATCAAAATTGGAGAAGGGTTTCACCTGAATCTAATCATGGGGGAAGTCGAGTCTCACCACAATCCAATCGAGAAAGAAGTGTTGATGATGATCAAAGGCGTGGAAGGAACGTGAATGATCGTGAACGGAGGAATGTAGATAGAAGGGATGATGGTGGAAGACGTGATGGTAGTAGAGATGTGGGTGGACGAGATAGACAACGATATACATCTGATTTTGAAGAGGAGTATGATGGTGGTAGTGGTCGAGGACAAGGACGAGGACAAGGAAGAAATCACTCTGAGTATGATCGCAAGTGGGAGTCGGGGATGAAGATTGAAATTCCTGAATTCAAAGGTGGTATGCAAGCGGAAGAGTTTTTAGATTGGGTGGCTAATGTTGAAGAGATTTTTGACTTCAAAGAAGTTCCAGAACAGCGTAGAGTGAAGTTGGTTGCTACGAGGTTGAGGGGTAGAGCTTTGGCATGGTGGCAGCAAACCAAACTTACACATGAACGGATGGGAAAGTCAAAAGTTGAATCTTGGGAGAAGATGAAGAAATTGATGAAAGCAACGTTCTTACCTTACAATTATCAATCTTTGATGTATCAACGTTTGCAGAATTTGAGGCAGGGCACAAAGAATGTTAATGATTACGCGGATGAGTTTTATCAGCTTATTGCAAGGAATGATATTATGGAAACGGAAGAGCAGCTGACATCTAGATTCATTGGGGGGTTGCGAATGCAGATTCAGGATATGGTTAATATGTTTGATCCCAGATCTGTAGCGGAAGCACATCAGAAAGCATTGGCTTGGGAGAAACAGGGACGACGAGGAGGTGGTGTGTTTACAAATTCCAATAATCAAGTGAAGGGTGTTAGTGGAAGTTCTAATGTTTCAAAAATTGTTGTAAAACTAGTTGTGAATGAGGTTTGGAAGGTGAAAGTCAATAATGGTTTCAAGTGTTATAATTGCCAAGAAATGGGCCACAAAAGTAGCGAATGTCCAAAGCCGAAGAAGAGAGCTATGATAGCGGAGGTTGAGGATGAGGATGAAGAAGCTGAATGTTCCAATTCACCACTTGATGAGGAGGAAGAAGAAGTGTTGGGAGACGAAGGTTATAATCTAATGATGAAGAGGTCCTGTTTAACACCAAAGCAAGAGTAGGATTGTAGTTGGTTAAGGAGCAATATTTTTCAGTCAACATGTACCATTCTGGGGAAGGTTTGCAAATTTGTTATTGATGCTGGAAGCTGTGATAATATAATTTCTTCAGAAGCTGTGAGGAAGTTGGCATTGAAGACTGAGAAACATCCGAAACCATACAAGCTAGCTTGGTTGAGGAAAGGCGGGGAGGTGAAGGTTGGACGAAGGGCGTGTGTGAAGTTTTCAATTGGAAAGAAATACAAGGATGAAATCTGGTGCGATGTGGTAGATATGGATGTCTGTCATTTGTTGCTGGGGAGACCGTGGCAGTATGATAGGGCGGTGCAACATGATGGGCGTACCAACAGTTACAGTTTCATGTTTGAAGGCACAAAGATTACTCTAGTTCCAAAGAAGCGACAACAGGAGGAAAACAAGTTGGAGGAGATTGAAGAGCTTAAAACTTTGTTATCTTTGAAGGAGTTTGTGAAGGAAGTGGAGGAGGAGCCTGAAGTGTTTTTGTTGATTGGGCGAGAGAGCAGTGAAGAGGTTGAAATTCCGGAAGAAGCGAAGGCAGTTTTGAAAGAATTTGACGATGTATTTCCAGAGGAGTTACCAACGGAGTTGCCACCGTTGAGGGATATACAACATCAAATAGATCTTGTTCCAGGTGCTGTGTTGCCACACAGACCACATTATCGAATGAGTCCAAAAGAACATGAAGAATTGAGGAGGCAAGTGGAAGAATTGCTTGAACAGGGGCGTGTGCAGGAGAGTTTAAGTCCTTGTGCTGTACCAGCTTTATTGGTACCCAAAAAGGATGGAACGTGGAGGATGTGCACAGACAGTAGAGCATTGAATAAGATCACAGTCAGATACAGATTTCCGATGCCGAGGCTTGATGATCTATTGGATCAAATCAGTGGGTCCGTAATCTTTTCTAAGATTGACTTGAAGAGCGGTTATCATCAGATTCGCATTAGACCAGGGGATGAATGGAAGACAACATTCAAGACGAGGGAAGGATTGTATGAATGGCTGGTAATGCCGTTTGGTCTATCGAATGCACCGAGTACATTCATGAGGGTGATGAATCAAATTTTCAGACCGTACATTGGAAAATTTGTGGTGGTTTACTTTGATAATATTCTGATCTACAGTGCTAGTACAGAAGAACATGTTCAACATTTGAAGAAAGTGTTAATTATTCTACGTGAAGAACAATTCTATGCTACTACAAAGAAGTGTGTTTTCATGGCGAGGAGTGTTTTATTTCTGGGGTATGTTGTGTCGGAAGAAGGAATACAGGTTGACCAAAGTAAAGTCGAAGCTATCAGAGATTGGCCGCAACCCAAGACGATAACGGAAGTTCGTAGTTTTCACGGGTTGGCTTCATTTTATCGAAGGTTTATTCCACACTTTAGTAGTGTGATGGCGCCTGTTACAAATTGTATGAAAGGTAAACAGTTTGCATGGACGGAGGAAGCAGGGGTTGCTTTTGAGCGAATCAAAGAACTCTTGACGTCTGCACCAATTCTAATATTACCAGATTTTCAGTTAGTGTTTGAACTACATACTGATGCATCCAAGGTTGGGATTGGAGGAGTATTGAGTCAGAGGGGACGTCCGATTGCATACTTTAGCGAGAAGTTATCAGGAGCAAAGATGAGATACAGTACATATGATGTGGAATTTTATGCTGTCGTGCAATCTATTAAACACTGGAGACACTATCTATTTCAGAAAGAGTTTGTTCTTTACACTGATCATGAGGCATTAAAGCATTTACAAGGGCAAGACAAGATTTCAGTGAGACATGCATCATGGATTGCATATCTGCAACAGTTTACATTTGTTGTGAAACACAAATCGGGAGTGACGAATCGTGTTGCGGATGCTTTGAGTAGAAGGAATCATTTGTTAACAACAATGAAGATTGAAGTAACGGGATTCGATGTGTTACCAGAATTATTTGACGAAGTTCCTTACTTTATGAAGTTTGTCGATAAAGTCAAGAATGGGGAGACGGATGAGTTCGTTGTGGTGGATGGTTTTCTGTTCAAAGGAAATCGATTGTGCATACCTGATTGTAGTTTGAGAATGAAGATTGTAAAAGAGCTACATGAAGAAGGACATGTTGGGAGAGACCGTACATTACAGTTGATTTCACAATCTTACTTTTGGCCATCAATGAGGAAAGAAGTGGAGAGGTTTGTTGAGCGATGTCATATCTGTCAGGTTTCGAAAGGAACTGCAACTAATGCTGGATTATATATGTCGTTACCTGTACCAACTAAACCATGGGTTGATGTAAGTATGGACTTTGTGTTGGGGTTGCCGAGAACACAGCGTGGTAATGATTCCATTTATGTAGTGGTTGATCGATTCTCGAAAATGGCACATTTTATCGCTTGTAAGAAGACGGCGGATGCTGTTCATGTTGCTCAGTTGTTTTTCAAAGAGATATATCGACTTCACGGATTGCCAGAATCGATTGTGTCGGATAGGGATACTCGTTTTCTAAGTCATTTTTGGCTGAGTTTGTGGAAGATGGTGGGAACAAAGTTGAACTTTAGCAGTGCTTATCATCCACAAACGGATGGACAGACCGAGGTTGTGAACCGATCATTGGGAAATTTGCTGAGATGTCTTGTGCAAGACAATCTGAAGAGTTGGGATGTGAAGTTATGTCAAGCGGAGTTTGCTCATAATCATGCTTTGAACCGTAGTACGGGTTTCAGTCCATTTCAGATTGTATATTCGAGTTTACCGAAGGGGCCGTTAGAGTTAACAGTCATACCACAACCAAAGAAGATAGTCAAACGAGCTGTAGATTTTGTTGAAGGATTAACAGAGTGTCATAGAATCGTTCAAGAACGACTGGAAAGGGCGAATGAGAAGTACAAACGTTCTGCGGATCTGAAGCGAAGGAGTGTTGAATTTAATGAAGGTGATTGGGTTTATGTAGTGTTAACAAAGGATCGTTTTCCGGTGGGAACATACAATAAATTGAAAGCACGAAAAATTGGACCAGTAAAAATTTTGAGAAAAATCAATGAGAACGCATATCAATTGGAATTGCCGGATAATGTTCATACTTCTGATGTGTTTAACGTCAAACACTTAGTTCTGTATCATGGGAATGAGAGTGCTGCGGAGGAGGAAGATGCAAATTCGAGGACGAATTTCTCTCAACCAGGGGAGGATGATGCAGGCCAGAGAGAAGAAGTCATAGGTCGTGTACGACCTAACATGCTGGTAGGTCGAGTCCGACCTAAAGAGGATGCTAACGAGTTAAGACTTCGTAAAGACATGTGGGAAGCTCAAGTTTTAGGTCGCGTACGACCTAACGAAACCTTTAAGTCATTCCAGCAACTTGGTGAAGGTCGGCAACGACCTAGTGGAGATGCACGAGTTAACGAATTAGATCTGGGAGATAAGTCGTGGAAAGTTGTTGAAGTCTTAGGTCGTTCACGACCTAGGGAGGGAGGCACACGAGTTAATGGATTCAACGAGAAGGCAGGCGAACGAGCTAACAAGCTACGACCTAAGTTAGGTCGCGAGAATGAAGTACGACCTACTTTAGGTCGCGAATATATGAGACGACCTATGCTAGGTCGCGGAGAGGAGCTACGACCTATGCTAGGTCGTGAAGAAAGACTGCGACCTAAATTCAAGGCCACTGAAGAAGAGCTCCGACCTGTGATAGGTCGCGTAAACGACCTACGACCTAAGTTAGGTCGCGAGAAAGTTAGGTCGCCAATTGCTACAGTTCGCTGAAGTTTGATGCCATAGATTCTTTTTGCCGACTTAATCTCTGTCGTTGATTCTTTAAGTCGCTGAAGCAATGCCGCATGCTATAAGTCGCTTGCTGATGATAAGTCGTTCAAGTGTTAAGTCGTGAAGTATAGGTCGTTTCCGACCTATGGGTTGTGAAAGCGCTAGGTTGTATTTGCTTATGTTGTGTTGTCTTTTAGGTCGTGATGTTTTAAGTCGCAACTATTTTTAGGTCGTCTATGTTAGGTCGGCTGGTTTTTAGGTCGTAATGTTTTTAGGTCGGCTCCGACCTAAGTGTTGTATCATTTTTTTTGTTTTGATTTGTAACTTCTATAAATAGGCCGGTGGTGCCATTTGTAAGAGTTTAGTTGATTTGAAATAAAACTCTTGTTTTGTTAGCTTTGTGCTTTAACCAAATTGGTAGTTGAGTGTAATCTCCTATCTCCTCTTTTGGTTAATCGAGTGCGCTCGATTCAACGACTGCAGAAGCCGATTCACGGAATCTAGTGCGCTAGATCAACGTGTGAAGAATCGTAGATCTTTGAACCCGGTATCGTACGCGATCAACGAGTTCGGGATAGCTAGAATTCGGCATCTTCGGATCAACGAATTTGGGCATTTCAGTATCTTCCAATCCATCGATCGCTACTTTCATCGATCTACATTGTTTTGATTAATCCGCTGCATCAGCCTCCCCCTTTTATGATTTCTGTATTTCTAATTGATGATTTCTGGAATTTGTGTTTCACCAATTTTTGCGATTGACATTGATATGTTTTGTCAATATTTGGGGTTTGGTGAATAAGCTAAAGAATGTGATATTCTTTTTGGATATTTGATGAGATTTGAGATTTTATATGATTTTTGTTGTTACTAAATGTTTACTTGACACAGTATGGCATTATTGTTATCATATATTTTTGTGGTATCTCTTATCCTTTCTCATCTTATATGATATTTATAGCTAGACTGATCCGTTTATTATTTTTCTTCTTAAATAATACTCGGGTTAAACCGAGGTGTTTCAGGTGCTTCCACTTGATTCCTTAGCAGGGACTAGCTTATGACTTTTGGCTAACTACTTAGCTTAGTAGTTTTTGTTTTTATACATTCGAGATAGAGACTCCTTGATGTATACATATTCTTTTGTCTAGCACTTGTACCTATTCTTTTGTGATGTAATGGATCTTGTATGACCACTACTTTGATGTACACTTCTATGTGATATATTCATATCTGTTTCTGCCTTAGTGATATGAATATCTGTGACTGATTTGTGTTATGCTTATTTTATATTTATTTCCGAAGGCCTCATAGCCACTGTGTTCGTCGACGGAAATTCTTTCGGTTTAGAAAACCATCGAACGAATTTAAATTTAAAATAACCGCAAGCGCACGGCGTACACTTGTAGTACGTGGCGAATACGGGTCGATCCACAGGGAATTGATGATTTTAAAAATCTATTCAATCAAATTAAACCAAAGTCGAGTGAAAGTTAGGCTAGAGAATTAGAGAATTAACTAACTAACTAAAAGAAAAGAAATGAAAATACAAGAGTTTAATGACAATTTAGAGAATAAATTCACTCTCTAGATCATGTAGTTCAACACATATGAAATCATGATCTCTCTTTTATGGTCATTAGTGCTTTAATTGATGTGCTTATCATAAGTATGGCATATTTGTGCTATTGATTAGCCAACATAAGCCATCAAACTATAACACACCCCTTAAACCACTTACTAACTTTCATGAAACTTGACAATGAAAATGAAATCTATTTTAAGTGTGGCATATTAACTATTGATTAGAAATATAGACCATCAAATTTTAATTTCAAATCACTTTCTTTTGCCATAATCATATTTTGATGAAGAGGCATTTGGGCTAGTGAATTTTTAAGCATAGCCTATTTGGTGTCAACAATATAGGTTATCAAATTCAAAGCAAGAACAACAAATAAAACACTTCATTGATCATCATTAAGCACAAAAAGAGAGCATGAATTAACAAATAGTTGAAGCTACATAATTAGAGAGCTTCATTACCCCTAAATTGAAGGGGTTTAGCCTCTCATATTTGTTATTTGATTAACAAATGTAGCTAGCAACATGAAAGCAAAATGAAAGGAAAATGAAAGATTAATGAAAAAGAGAGCTAATTAACGAGAATTAGAACTATTCTACTTGCATGAAAGTAAATCTACACTACAACATGAAAGGAAATAAACAAGAAAGGGAAAAGATCATATATTAAATTGCATAAATAGAAAATAAAATTACATGAAAATAAAAATGGCTAAGTAGCCATGAAAAGAGAAAGAGAAGAGCTTGTTTATTTGTGAGCCTAAACTAAACTAAAGAGAGACTAAGGGAGAATAGGGTTACATGAAACATAAGGGGTACTTATACATGTGTTAAACCCTAATTCATATTTTTAGGGAATGCCCAAAATACCCTTGAGAAAGTGTGGAGGTCAAGTAATCATTAGCTTTTACTAATCATCATTTAAGTGTACATGAAGCCATTAATTTCATAAGCATGTGCATTAGCCTCTAATTTGTACATTAAGGTAAGTGGGTAGGTGGGGTCCTCCATTATCTTCACTTTGAATTATTTACATCTTCATTTGTTCTCTTCACTCTTTTGCATGCATATATCATCATGAAACCACTTGTATATGAATTCAAATTCCTACAAAATAATATAGAAATTTTCAATTAAATTTTAGAAAATTAATATATGCACAAAAATGACCATTTTTCCCTTGGATGAAGATGAATGTGACAATTTGAAATAATTTGAATTTTGGTTTAAACAAGTTAAAATACCCGATTTGATCATTTATTTAATTTAAATAGATTAAATATGGTGGTAAAAATATGCACATTTACATGCACATCAAATACCCCCACACTTATCTTTTTATTCATCCTCGAATAAAGGAAAACTAAGATAAATCCGTTTTCGTAGGGAGCACGATTGCATTGAACGTATGCAACATGCCGTTAAACCTCTGGGTGTCGCCAATAGGACGAGTGTTGTCTCATGAGGGTTTTCAGCGGATACTACCCACAAAATCCAAATGCAGGATGAAAATATTTACAAAATGCAAGATTTATTTACAAAGAGGTGAATGCGAATTTTTGAAAATATTTACAAATGAAGGATTTACTTTTTAAATTAACATGAATAAGTTAAATATAGGTTTGGTTATTATCTTTGAAAATTTAAGTCATTTACTTGTCAAAATTTCCAACAAAAATGAAGTTATCAAAGCAAATATACTATAGTTTAACTCATTGTTTCGGTTGATAACACAGTGTAACTATGAATAGATCCTTAGTCGATTATCAAAGTTTATCAAAGTGGTATTTTCATTTCTTTTCAATAACAAGTCAAATCAAATAAGTTAAAATAGTGCTTGGATTTCATTTGCTTACTCTTTCCATTTTTTTTTTGGAAATTTTATTGATATTAACAAATTTATATATGCCTAACTCAGAAAACCGAGGCCAGATATATTACCCATGCACTGCCTTGCGGACTGATGTGAGGGGAATACAAAGCGTGGTGTGTGAACACCTATTGGCTGTAGGCGTTATTAAAAAGAATTTTTTTTATATACACACCTAACTCAGATAAACTGAGGCCAGATATACCGATCGTGCACTGCCTTTCGGGCTTACGTGAGAAGGGTACAGAGCATGGCGAGTGAACACACGAGTGTGAACACATGACTCTAGGTGTTTATTAAGAAAATATATACATATATACAAGAAATATTTTTTTTCGTTTTTTTTCGAAAAGAGTTTTACAAAATCATCTTAGCACCATTTAACTTATAAGACAAAAAAATGTTATATCCTTTACTTTAAATTAACCACTTTTTAAAACAAAGATTTTCAATTAGGATGTATTTCATAATTAACACATATGAATCTTCCTATATACTAGTTAAACCATTGTTACTTGTAATCAAACTTCATTTTTATTTTTGTTAAGACAAATAAATTTTCAAAAATTTCAATTTAATAAACCAAACCATATATTTATCCTATAGTGCTTCTTTTAAAATAAATCAAAATGGTTAAAAAAAATATTATTTTTTGTGTTTTTGATTTTTTTTTAAATGTTGGAAAAAATGAAAAGGAATCATGAAAAATCCAAAAGAAGATGAGTCTCCTCCCCACACTTGATTTTGACTATGTCCCCACAGTCAACCCAAGTGGAAGGAGAAAAATAAAAATAAAAACATGACCTTTATTTAAATGAAAATTAACGGTATTTACACGAGATCAGAAAGTATATCGTCAAAAAGTAAATGAAACGGTCTTCCAAAAACCGATTTATTTGTCTTGTCAAACATACGAGACACAACTTAAGCTTGAAAAACCAAACCGTAAAAGATTTCAAAGTTGAGTGTTGATTCGAAAAACGAATGTCATTTTATTGAAAATCATACAATTTTTTTTCTTGTCGATGATTTTTGGGGTTGATAAAACAATTGATTGAAATTCAAGTTTATTTTCATCATTTTGAAAGTCAAACTCATCATCAAATTTTTTTTCAAAATTATCGATTTCAAAATTCAAATGGTGATTTTAATCTACCCCTTCGGAATTTAACAATTCGTCTTCGAAAATTCCATAAAATTTGTGTTCATTAAATCCGTCTTTCTTTGTTGGATTATCAACAACTTCATTGCGTATCTCAAGTTCAAAATCTAAGGTTTTTGTGTTTAAATTTTCGTGATCAGAAAAAGGAAGATCGAGTTTTAAATCGAGTTTCTCGCCCTCAAAAGAATCGAAATCTAATTCAATTACCGTTTTTTCAACAACTTCATTAAGATTGTCGTTTTCAATTTCAAAAGTTGTTATTTGAAAATCGTCAATTTGGGTAAAAGATGGATTATCATTTGACTCATCACACGTTGGGATTTAACTTTGTTTTTCACGTTGTTTCATATAAGTTTCAAACAACGAATCCGTGTGATCATCGTAAATTTCGTTCAACAAAATCCAATTTATAATTATTAGCTTGAGGATTTCCGATTTGGATTTGTTGAGAACAAAAATTTTCACTTGCATCATAATCGAGATTATTCCCATTGCCAAAATTATTTGAAAAGTGGATCACATTTTCGTTTTGATTTTGAAATTCATTTTGGAGTTCAAAATTGAATTGGCATGGGTTATACTCGAAATCGTTTGAATTTTGAAAACTTTGATTTGAATCATTGCCCAAATATGAATTACACAAATCATTTATCATTTGATTTTGTTGTGTAGAGATTTCAAGTAAAGACGAAATGCTCTTTTCAAGATTTGAGGGTTGGTCATCGTTTTGAAAATTTTGTGGTTCAAAATTTGAATCATTTAAACAATAGTTGTTGTTAAAATATCCATACGAATTTGGAGTGAAATCATATGGATTATATTGATTTTCACAACTATTGTAAAATTCACGTAAGTGGGGAAACTCGGACATTTTCAAGAATGTTTTTGTTTTTTTATGTATAAAGGAAAAATATTTACAAATAAAATTTATTTTTCAAAAGGGAAAATTGATTTTTGTTTTGTATTTTGGTTTTTCAATTTTTTTTTGTTTTTGAAATGATTATATATATATTTTGGATTTTGGTTTTTCTAATTTTTTTTGGACTTTTGAAATTTCAAAGGAAAAGGATTTAAAAATTTCAAAGGAAAAGAAGAGGAATATTTACAATTATTTTAGTTTTGGATTTTGAAGTTTTTTTTAAATATGCATGAACTAATGCAACTAAATGAATGCAAGGTTATTTACAATTGATTTATCCTAAGTTAACACAAAATTGTATAATCACACTTTGTCTTAAATCAACAAGATAGTTCTTAGCCAGGTAACGGACATGATTTATGGGTGCACCATGAATCACCGTAGCAATGCAGCCGAAGGTTTAAGTACCTTTAGAGAAACAATTCAGTATAATATTTACGAATCACCGTAATATTTATAACTGATTATTGCTCTACCATAGTCTAGACACCAAGAAATTAAATTGTCGAAAAAGGACAAGTTGTCAATATACAATTAAGTGTTATCGATGTCTAACCGTTATTATTAATCACAATTCTAAGATGAAATGCAAAGCAGAAATTAAACGTGTATTGACAACGCAACTACGAATGGATTTTGGTTTTTTATTTTGTTTTTTTAAAATGCAAGAAAACAACAATGCAAGACAAAAAAACAACAGATAGGGGTTATTTTTTTATAACCAAGCAAGCAATTATTATTTTTGGCAAGCTAGCGAAGCAAGCAACTCTTCCAATCTGCTTTGGCAACCTGAAAACAAAAACAAGATATATACAAGTTTTTTTATATCAAAGAGAGAGAAAAGAAAAAAAATTAAAAAATAAAACTAATCAAAACAAAACAACTTAAACTAAATAATTAAAAACGAAAAACAAATTTCAATTGACAGTAAAACAAAAGACAAAAGAACTTGAAACAAATATTAAAACAAAACAAATTAAAGCAAAACAAGACAGAATTAAAAAGAAAAATTGAAGAATAAAGCAAAACTAAACCAAAAGAAAGCAATTTTTTTAAAGTGAGAATAAATGGAAAACAAAACAAATGAACAAGGTATATACAATTGTTTTTTTTAAAGAATAAAATGAAACAAAACTAAGCAAACCCCCCCTTTTTTTTTCTAAAAAAAACTTAACAACAAAAAAAGTTAACTAAATAAATAAACTTCTCTTAAAAATGAATGGCCCATTTAAATTTGAGACCCAACCCAACTTAATTTCACCCCAAACCCAATAGCATCTTATTAAAACAAATGCCACTCTGTAAAACGAAATCAAAACAAACGTTCTCTTCTCTGTTCAAAGCGCGACTCCACTATTTGAAACGTGAGTTACTTGTGGTTATGGATTCGAGTCTGAATTAAATCGAATCGTAATTACGAATCATATTTGAATCGAAATTGAGTTTGGGGATTGGAAGTGGCAGCGACTTAATTGAAGCTTGTGAAGTCGAGCTGCACAATGGTTGAGAAGATGGTCATGTAGTTGAGGGAGGCTGTAGTAGGCGGAATTGGAATTGATGGTACGTGTTCGAGTTTGAGGGGAGGTAGGAGTGTGGTTCGGGTTGGAAGTTGTTCGAATTGGGTTTTGAGGTGATGGTTGAGGGTCGTAGAGAAGTGTGGTTCTGGTTGCAGTTCATGATGGAGTGGGTGGTGAAGGTAGGAGTTTTGGACCGATGAATGTGAAGTGATTTGGATTCGATGATGATTGGTTTCAGGCGTTCTGGTTGAAGGGATGGTGATTGTTCGACGAGGCAGTGAAGATTAGTGGATGCAAAGGATGGTGGAATGAAATAGTGGTGATGCTTGCAGTTTGACTTGATGTATGGTGAGGCAGTTAGTCGAAAGCAGCACTGTATGCGTCGAGGCAGATGTGAATGTTGCTATGGAATTTTTGGTGAATGGTGGATGGTGGATACTGTGCTCAGTTGAAGGGGAAATGGTTGCTGAAGTAAGATGATGTTGAACTGGGTCTGGTGGGTTTGTTTGTAGAAGTGATGATGGCTGGAGACTGTTGAAAGTTGAAGCTGAATGAGGTGAATGATTATGCAGACAGTGGTGATGTGAAGGAGTTAGAAGATTGGTTGAAGGATTCGATCGAAGTGACTGCAGGTCAGGTGAAGGCGTTGCGGTCCGAGCTCTGGTAGCAGCAGGTAGTTTGTATGTGGTAACCATGGTTGGTTTGAGGAGATTGTTGTTGGTGAGTTGTCGTCAGTGCTTAAGAGAGCAGCAATTGTTCGACGGTGATTGGATGGGATGGTCTTGTTTGATAGGAAGAGCAGCAGGGACGATTGTGTATACTTTTGGGTTTGTCAAGGAGAGAAATGTCGCTACTGTGGAGGAGCAGTTGGGTATGAAACGAAGTTGATATGGAAGGCAGTGAATGATGGTTGTATCAGTGGTGTGTTCGATGGTCTGGAGGGTTGGATTTGAGAGGCGATTTCAGGTGAAATGCAGGCATGGTGGCTGAATGATGATGGTTTATGCAAGTGTGAGTGGATTTTGGTGAGTTGTTAAGGAAAGTTGTGTGTTGTAGATGATGCACTGGTTTGGGTGGTTGGTTTTGATTGTGGAAGGGGATGACTGCAATGGTTTGTATTGCACTGGCAAGGGAGATGACTGAAATGGTTTGAGTGTGTGTAGATAGTGGAGATGGGAAGTGGCTATGGTGGTTTGCTGTTCAGATGGTCAGTGGAAATGACTGGAAGTGTTGATACAGAGGTTGATAAGGTGGAAGATGGAGTGGAATATAGCAGAGTACTTCAGTGTCGCAGAGAGTATTTTGGGTGGAGGAGTGACGGGAGAACACTGATGAAGTGATGTTAACAGAGGTGGAACAGTTGATAGTGTGAAGTGGGGAATGTAGTTGTATTGTGACAGAGCTGGGTATTGTGGTATTGTGCAGTCTTGTAGAAGTGAACAGTTTTGTAGATGAAGTGGTATTGAGCAGTTTTGTAGAAGTGAACAGGGGAAGATTTTGCTGGTGAGTGATGATTGTGGAGATGTTTGTAGGTGATGAATGGAAGTGATTGTGGAGGAAGTATTGGTGGTGAACTGCAATTATTGCTTGGTAGTGTGGAGTGAACAGTTTATGGCTCTGGTGACAGAGGAGGGATGGCCAGAAGAGTTGCACAAAAACTGTGCACAGTTGTTGCACAGTGGCTGTTTTTTTTTGAAAATTGTCAATGTAAAAAGAAAACAAAAATGAAAAAGAAAGATGTAAATAGAGAAATGTTGATGCAAATGTGATGAAATGGAATTGAAATTTTTTTTTTAAAATTTTTGTGTATGCTTTTTTTTTCTTCAAATATATACAATGCAAATGCAAAACAAATAGAAAACAACAATCACACAATTTTTTTTAATGCAAATACACACAAAATAAAAACACACAAAAATAAAAAGAAAATAATTCGAAGAATAGAAAATTAAAACCAAAACAACTCCCCGGCAACGGCGCTAAAAAATTGTTCGTCGACGGATTTTCTATCGGTTTAGAAAATCGTCGAACGAATTTAGAAATAAAATTAACCGCAAGCGCATGGCGTACACTTGTAGTACGTGGCGAATACGGGTCGATCTGCAGGGAATTGATGATTTTAAAAATCTATTCAATCAAATTAAACCATAGTCGAGTGAAAGTTAGGCTAGAGAATTAGAGAATTAACTAACTAACTAAAAGAAAAGAAATGCAAATATAAGAGTTTAATGACAATTTAGAGAATAAATCCACTCTCTAGATCATGTAGTTCAACACATATGAAATCATGATCTCTCTTTTATGGTCATTAGTGCTTTAATTGATGTGCTTATCATAAGTATTGCATATTTGTGCTATTGATTAGCCAACATAAGTGTGACGCCCCACCTCTATACCCACGCTAGCCAAGAACACTACGGTGTAATGTTGTCAACTAGCACGGAGAATAAGGCTGTTGAGGAGCGACCATCCATGTAACTTCTTTGAGCGAGCACCGATATGTCAGATAGTATAGCATGAACTTCATTTAAGGAGGAAATCCGACATACTGATACAAACCCAAAGCTATCACACGGTGGCTATATAAAATCTTCGGAAACAAATATAGAAATAAACGTAACACAAATCAGTCACAGACAATTCATATCACAAAGGCGGAATAAGATATGAATATTACACCTAAAAGTGTATATCAGAGTAGTCGTCGAATAAGATCCACAATAACACAAAAGAATAGATACAAGTGCAAGACAATAGAATATGTATACATCAAGGAGTCTAATCTCAAATGTATACAACAAAAACTACTAAACTAGAGTAGTTAGCCAAAAGTCAGATGATGGTTCCAGATAGGAAGTCATGAGGAAGCACCTGTAAAATCTCAGTCTGACCCGAGTATTATTTAAGAAGAAAATAATAAACGGATCAGTCTAACAATAATTATCAGATAAAATGAGATATAAGAAGAGATATGACAAAAACGTATGATAACCATAAAGCCATACTATGATAAGTATCTAATCGAAATTCAATCCAGAGATTAATCAATATCACAAGAATCTTCTCAAAGATTAAAAGAATGTCATATTCTTAATTTAATTCACCAAGCCACAATAAATGACATACATATCAATGCCAACTGAACAAGGTGGTGAAACATAAATCCCAGAAATCAATAAATTAGAAATCCAGAAATCACAAGAAAGAGGATGGCCAATCCCATAAACTGAACATCGACACACCTAGAATGGTTCGCCCCATGTAAAGTCTAGCATCGATACACCTAGAAAGACGTACCCCATGCAAAGTCGAACATCGACGCACCTAGAAAGATACGACCCATGCTCTAGCATCGACGCACCTAGAAAGATACGCCCCATGCATAAATAAACATCGACGCAACTAGAAAGATACGCCCCATGTAATGTCTAACATCGATGCACCTAGAAAGATACAACCCATGCAAAGTCGAACATCGACGCACCTAGAAAGATACGACCCATGCATAGACGAACATCGACGCACCTAAATAGATACGCCCCATGTCCCGACTTATTGAGCCGATTGCTCCACGAAGTAAATAAACATCGACGCACCTAAATAGGTACGACCCATGCGAGAAATAAACATCGACGCACCTAAATAGATACGACCCATGCGAGAAGTGAGACGAAGCTCAATAAAACGAGGAACAGTCCTCCACGTGGACAAAGAGACATCGCACATTGCTAGTCTAAACCATAAAATGATCGTCATCGATCATAAAGAAGTGTCGATTACACTAAGCTAGTAAATATAAGAGTTTAGCTTCATGTCCCATAACCACTTGCTTAACTCAAATATTTACGAACAGATTGTAGATCTGCACTAGAAAATTGTCACAGGAGTTTCAATATGTGTGAATCGAAATCACACCAATGAGGTATAGACTAACCTTGAAGATAAAGAGATATGTGTGAATCGAGATCACACAAATGGTGTCTAGTCTAACCTCGCAAACAAAGAGACATCGCAAAATCGCTAGTCTAAATCACAAGAATGATCATCATGATCATAAGGAAGTGTCGATTACACTAAGCTAGTAAATATAAGAGTTTAGCTTCATGTCCCATAACCACTTGCTTAACTCAAATATTTACGAACAGATTGTAGATCTACACTAGAAAATTGTCACAAGAGTTTCAATCGAACAAGTCCATAAATTAACCGACGAAGTAAACGCAAGCGTTTCATACCACTTGTTTTGCTAAGCCGTTTAATTAGATTTTCTCATACGAATGAGGTAAAGGTTTGTATATACTAATAGATTGGAAAACAGTTTAAGAAACGAGCTTTGTAATTAAAATAGTGCCAAAATCGTTTTGATGAAAGAGTTTTGATATTTACTACTAGTATAGAAAACCTTTATATTTTGAAGTGACAAATCATAGAAGTGATTGTAGAAACAATCGATCATAAAAATTCACGTTCGAAGACGTGAGTAAAGTCCAAAGAAATCAATCCCAAAACCATCATAGTGAAGACAAGAGAGGCGAGCGGCATTCTTAGAAATCCCGAGAAGAAGTCATCAATGAAGAAAATAAATGATAACGACAAATAGGATCATCACTAATCGATTTAAATTGAGAATTCAATCCAAAAAGGCAAACTGGACTGAAATAGCAGGTTCAGTCGACTGAACAGAGTTTTCAGTCGACTGACCCTGTATCTGGAAATTTTCCAGGTTCAGGAACCTTTCTGTTTCCAGGTTCAGTCGACTGAACAGAGTTTTCAGTCGACTGAATCATGCCTGGAAACTTTCGGGTTCCAGGTTCAGTCGACTGAACAGAGAATTCAGTCGACTGAATCATGCCTGGGCTGTTTTTCAGCCTATACAAATGAAGGGCAAACTCTTCCAAAATGCAACCGGACGAACATTGGCTCTAAGGGTTTATGCCAATCGACAACCCGGCCCTATATGCTCCTCGGTGCATTACCAAAAGCATGATCAAACATCCATAAAAGGATTTTCACATAAATTTGACTTAGAAACCCAAAAATCGGAATATTCAAAAAACCAATCCAAATCAAGAGCAAATGCACATGAGGAAGTGTTAGGAATTCATACCTAACAATCAAAGATAATTATAAACATAGATGTGAGATAAAAATCTCACCTTTAACCCTAAAACAAAGAAGAAGGAGCTCAATTACAAGGAGAAGACCAACCAATCTCTACTTCAACTCAACAAGCTTCAATCTAAGATCAAAACCAATATTTCCTAAGTTAGGTTTAGGAAACTCTGAGATTGAAGAGAGAAAGAGATAGAGAAGATGAAGAGGAGGCTTACCAATAGCTTCTATTTGATTTTTGGAGTAAGAATTTGAGCTTGCAAGAAGAACTAGGGTTTGCAATTTCTATTTCCTCTTCCCTTCCACCATTTTCAGTTTGACTTGAGTGTTTGCAAAATGAAATGAGTGAATGGAGAGGAGAGGGGCTGAGTTAGGATATAGGGCTGAAACTCAAACCCAAACCCAAAGTGAAAAGTAGCAAAATTCTACTAACTCCAAACATATCGAAGTTTATACTCAAAAAGGTCGCAAACGGCATTTCGAACTCAATGGAAGTGGTCTCGAGTCCCAATTCGACTGTTTGCTAAAAGTAGGTTTTCGGACTAAAATCCGATGAACGATGAAATGTTTAAATAAAATATTTAAATATACAATCGATAAATATGCGGGTTGTTACAATAAGCCATAAAACTATAACACACCCCTTAAACCACTTACTAACTTTCATGAAACTTGACAATGAAAATGAAATCTATTTTAAGTATGGCCTATTAACTATTGATTAGAAATATAGACCATCAAATTTTAATTTCAAATCACTTTCTTTTGCCATAATCATATTTTGATGAAGAGGCATTTGTGTTAGTGATTGTTTAAGCATATCTTATTTGGTGTCAACAATATAGGCTATCAAATTCAAAGCAAGAACAACAAATAAAACACTTCATTGATCATCATTAAGCACAAAAAGAGAGCATGAATTAACGAATAGTTAAAGCTACATAATTAGAGAGCTTCATTACCCCTAAACTGAATGGGTTTAGCCTCTCATATTTGTCATTTGATTAACAAATGTAGCTAGCAACATGAAAGCAAAATGAAAGCTTAATGAAAAAGAGAGCTAATTAATGAGAATTAGAACTATTCTACTTGCACGAAAGTAAATCTACACTGAAACATGAAAGGAAATAAATAAGAAAGGGAAAAGATCATATATTAAATTGCATAAAAAGAAGAGAAAATTACATGAAAATAAAAATGGCTAAGTAGCCATGAAAAGAGAAAGAGAAGAGCTTGTTTATTTGTGAGCCTAAACTAAACTAAAGAGATACTAAGGGAGAAGAGGGTTACATGAAACATAAGGGGTACTTATACATATGTTAAACCCTAATTCATATTTTTGGGGAATGCTCAAAATACCCTTGAGAAAGTGTGGAGGTCAAGTAATCATTAGCTTCTACTAATCATCATTTAAGTGTACATGAAGCCATTAATTCTATAAGCATGTGCATTAGCCTCTAATTTGTACATTAAGGTAGGTGGGTAGGTGGGGTCCTCCATTATATTCACTTTGAATTATTTACATCTTCATTTGTTCTCTTCACTCTTGTGCATGCATATATCATCATGAAACCACTTGCATATGAATTCAAATTCCTACAAAATAATATTAAAATTTTCAATTAAATTTTAGAAAATTAATATATGCACAAAAATGACCATTTTTCCCTTGGATGTAGATGAATATGTGACAATTTGAAATAATTTGAATTTTGGTTTAAACAAGTTAAAATACCCGATATGATCATTTATTTAATTTAAATAGATTAAATATGGTGGTAAAAATATGCACATTTACGTGCACATCACACTGTGTAGTAGATTTGAGTTTGGATTGGATATGTCGGATTTCCTCTTGAAATGAAATGCATGATATACTATCTGACATATCGATTCTCAATCAAATCAATTATACAGTTGGTCGCTTCTCAACAGCCTTATTCTTCGTACTAATTGACGACATTTGTAACGACCCAGAATTTCTGACATTTGAAATTCGAATATTTAAATAATTTTAAATATTAACAAGTGGAATTAATAAGTCGAATAATTTATTTTTCGAATAACTGGATTTAATTGGGTAATTAAATCGATGATTTAATAGTTGAAATTCCAGAAATAATTGAAATCTGGATTTAATGTGATTGAAAATGATTTATGAAGTTATATTAAATCATGTTGAAGTTATAGTGATGCTATAGAACTTTTAAAATTGAATTTAAAGTTAAATTGTGAAAATTGAATATTTTAATGTTAATTCGACTAGTGAAATTAGCTATTTTTGGGACAGTCTCAGAATTGGACGAAACTTGTCCCATTGGATCCGTAATAGTTTGTTATTATCGGATTTCAATTTTCGTAGCAATCAGAGTTGTCGTTTGACCGTGGCAGCTCCAAACGCATCGAAATTGTTTTAATATTAATTTGGCGAGTTAAAATAGTCATTTTTCAAAAAGTCTCGGATTTCGATGAAACCAGTTTCATCGGATCCGTAATGTGATATTATTGTATGGTTTCAAATTCCGTGTCAATCGGATGTACCGTTTGTCCGGGGCAAGCTAAAACGCCCAGAAATTTGTTTAATCGGTTTAATTTAAATTTGATCGTTTAATTCCGTAACTCGCACAGATGATCGATTAGCTCTCGAAACATGTTCCATTGTGTTCATAATGCGGGGTAAAACTTAGAAACGCCTGTCGGCATGCATCGTTTGGAGATCGTTTGTAAAAGTTGTTTTAAATGGATTTAATATTAAAATAATATATATAAACGTTTATATTTACGTTTATTTAAGCGAAACCCTCGTTCATTCTTTCCCAGCCGCCGCTATCTATTATCAATGGCCGAGAATATCACTTCTTCTTCCTCTAATATCTTCCAATCCACCAACAATTATCAAAAACGTTCAACTGCAATGTTGTAGAGCACGTCGAGAACTATATATTCAATGGTGGAGATCGATTTTTGTCGACCGGAGTGGGAGCTAAGGGGCCGCGTTCGGCTGCTGTTGGTGCACGCATTCCCAAGTCAGGTCAGGGTCGAGCTTGGTGCTATTTGGGGTGAAGGTGGAGTAGGCAATGGCCGTTCGAATGATGGTGTTTGTTCGGAGGCTGGGTGATCGATGGTGGTTGCGTTTGGAACCCTAGATGGCGGCCTTTGGGTTCTTTGTACGTGAAAAGGAACGTGATATTCACGTAGAGGAGAAGACAAAGGTCACGGCCAGGATCTTGCCTCTGAAAATCAAGGGCCCAGATCGAATTTAGGTTTAAAATTATAAATAGAATTGTAAATTTGATTATATTAAAATGTGTACGAACTTTAAAATGTGATAACTTTGTCATACGACGTCGGAATTGCACGAAACGAATTGCGTTGCAATCGTTTTGTCGAGTACTACGCAATGGAAATGGATTGGAGTCGTTTGGAGCTAGTGAAAATTTTGAGTAAAATTAAACGTCTGTTTAATTTTATTCGAAATAAAACGTTGCAACCGTTTTAAAAGCAAAGGTGAGAACTCCTCACTCAATTGAATGTTTTGTTTCGATTTAAATTTTAAATAGTTGAGATTTAAAATTGTTGATAGTGTTAACTGTGATGATTGAATGATGATTGCTATCTATTGATTGTTGAAATAGACATTATACGCCGTTATTAAGCGGAGGTTATTTATTAAAAACATATACCGCGATAATTTCACATTGAAGTGGAATTGGTATTATATATGTATATAGCAATATATATATATTGGAATATGTATATATTGGAGTTGATTTCCCGCATTGTATAGCGGATGAGACCCTATTGCGCCGCATAATAGCGGATAATATTTATAAATCCCATATACCACGATAATTTCACTGTGAAGTGAAATTGGTATTGTGCTAACATCTATGGATGCAGGGAAACAGGTTGGAGGGATCCGACTGGATTCCTCACCGCAGTGATTTATTTACAGATATTGTTGTATATTCTGTTATCATATGATGATATATGATGTTTGGATGCTGTGATTGACTATTTAGTGTTGTTGCATCATCGGATCCAATTTTGAAGTTTAAGATAACAATTTTGATTTTAAAGGGATTTTTAAAGTGATTTTTGAAAGTATACGTTTTATAGAATTTGTTTATTTAAATTGAGATTTTTGGAATAATTATAAACGGTTTATATAAAAGATTTATAAAATTGATATTTATAACTTAAAAATATTGGAATTATAAAAATGAGTTTTTATAAGTGTTAAAAGGAAGTATAAATGGATTTCATAAGTGAATGAAATTAATAGATTTATAATGTGAAGTTATAAAATGAATTAATGTTGTAAAATAAAAGATTTATAAGTAATTTACTTATAAATTAGATTTTGGCACTTAAAGGGGATATAAATAGAATTTGCGAATAAAATGATTTTTATAAGTTGAAATTGTTATAAAATATAAATGTGATTTATAAACGTTGTTTATAAATCCGAAATCACTTATTTTGAAAAGTGAATTTTGGAAGTTAATTAAAGGAATTATATCCACGATTTTAGACGATGGATAATCTTTTAATAAATGTGTAGAAACATTGAATTGGGTAAATAAAGTATATTCACGATTTTGGACAGTGAATATATTATTAGATAAAATGGATATGTTTTGGAGAAGTGATATTACGAAATGAAGTAATTATTTTAAAAAGATGTTTTAAAACGTGTTAAGTATCGAAAACATAGATTTCAACATTTATTGCTGAAATAGACGTTTCGAGGAATAAGGAAATGGTGGACTATAACACTGTTGTTATAGTAAATGGTTTCCGAAAGGAAATGTTTTATATAGTATTGGGATTTATATATATATATCTATCTAAATTTCAAATCCCTATACTAGTGATTTTTGGTCGTCGTAACGATGTTTTACACAACATTCGTTTTGACTCAAATAAATGTGTTTAAGAGAATGTTTTCCTTAAAGAATAAAATATATACTTAACTGTGATTTAAGTATATCGAATATTTTCCAAATGCTGAAAATAAATAGATTTGTGAATTACTTATTATTAAATAAGTATGGAAATGTTTTCCAATATGAAGTGAAATGTTTTAAAGATAAATGGAAATTGTATATTTGAAATCGATTTGAAAATCGTATATCAGTGGATATTGGAAATTTAAATTCACTATGGAATTTATAAAGGAAAGGGGAATTTGTTTAAAAATAAACATTGATTTATTTTTGAAGTGTGGAAAATTATATATCTTGTAAAGATATTTTTGGAAGATAAATAATTTGGAAAATTATTTGGAATCTGATGATGCTGTGCAGACCTATTGATAGTTAAATAACCGACTATCAATAATTACCTTGAATGGGTATTTGTTGTGATTTGCTTGAATTTGAATGCCACACTTATTTTTGAATAAGCGCTCACTATTCGGGTTAGCCGGGAAAGGACCTTTGGGTCGTATAACCCATTCCGAATTTGTGATACGACGATATGGATCGTATTGAAGACTGGTGGTAAAGACCGGGTATTTGGGAAAATGATAGGATGACCTATCGATTGTCTCTACACCGTTAGCTACGGTATAGAGATTTCCTTTGTGATGGGAAGTTTTATCGGAATTGTGAATACCCGGATTGCAAGGGCTTCTTTTGGAAGTGCCTTCGGTTCTGTTCGAACCCGGAACAGACTTGTATGGTTACATGTCTGACATTACATTTTGAGATGTAAAGCTGATTTCTTTCAAATACATTTCTGTTGGTGGCGGAGAATTTATTCTCTTAGCTTAACACCCTTCTCTGAGACGTACGAGCTCAGAGGTTATGTAGTTGAAATTTATCAGCGATATATTCCCAATTTGGTAATGTGGCATGCTGAGTGTTGCTGTGATGATGATCATTTATTGATCATTTGTGATCAAAGCGTGGCTTTGTGAAAAAGCGTAGCTTTGTGGACGAGACTTCGTCAGGGCCTCACAACCCGGAAATGGTCGAAATAGGAATGTTGCGGCAAGGTTATGAGGGTCGCGCCCTTTAGGGTATGTCATTTCCTTCTGGAAAGGGGTGGTGTCATGGTATGGAGTCCAGATACTTACTCATGTGGACACACCTTATTTATTATGTGTGATGTTGGTTACCGAGCGCTCGGATAAAGGTCCCAAAGGACCGGGGAATGGCATATTCGTGAGTTACCTAGTTACAGGGGTAACCCGGCCTTGTTGGCAGAGAGCAGTTTGTCTCTCGGAGCGTCCAGCCAGAGGCGTTTCCTACGTGGCATAGGAAGTTCCTTAGCCTGACCATTTGTTGGAAAATCCAAAGAAACAATATGAACCCTTTACGATTGAAATTGTATAACCTGTCTCCTCAGGAGGCAGCTATAGTAGGCATAATATAATGGTACCTATGCTGGCTAAGATTAATATTGTATTTTCGAAAGGATTTTCACACTATGCACTAGTAATAATATTAAAAGAGTTTTCTTTTGCGTAGTAAGCATTTTTTACTATCATAAGAAGAAATCTCCTCCAAGTCTGCGATTGCATTGTGTGTGTGGTGGGAGGTCTTATGGTAGTTTCATTTTCCAAAAGCATTGCGGGTTTCAATGTTAAAATTCTATTGTTGTTTGTTTCTAAAGATAAACTGTTTTAGTTCTCACACTAGTCACCATGACTGACCTGGAGTTTATTGTTTCCTTCCTAAACTCTGGGTGCCCATTATTTTCCACACGGGAAGTCTAGAGTCAGGTTATCAGGTCATTCTGGATTCGGGATGCTGTGGAGCTTAGTGGCGAGCTGGATGGCGAGACGTATCACTTGTATATGATATTATTTATTCCGCTGTGTATTCTGTATGAGGACAAGTTTATATAACTATCCAGTGTGTTGTATATTGTTGTTGTAAACTCTGATGATGATGATGTAATGTATAAAATTATATAGTTCTTTGATTTAAAGATTATTCATTTATCTATCATATGTTGTTCCACTGCGATATGTGAGATTCTGATATTGTTTCTGTTTCTGTTGTTTCTTCTTTCTTTTTCTTCTATTTTCTTCTACCTCTTCTTTTTCTCCATAACAATTCGGTTTTCCGGCATTCGATTGCTCGGCAGTTGATACAGTGAATGTATTAATGTCAATTTTCGAGCGTCGAAAAATCGCTCTCATTACAACATTACCCAGTAGTGTCCTTGGTTAGTGTGAGTATAGAGGTGGGGCGTCACAGCTTGGTATCAGAGCCAAACTTCAGAACAATATAGAATATTGACAAGGATCATTGTCCTAAGTCTCTCTTAGGAATCGTGCCATAGGATTTAATTCGAGTCTTAGGACCCGTTCTATCCTATATTCTTTATGATGCCTTGTTTTATCAATCAAGTTTGTTTGATATTCATTCTGAGAATTACCTTTTTCCTCTTCTTTCTTTCTTTATTAAAGAAGAGAAATGGTTAGACCTGGCCGTCCCAGCGCTAGTCATTCCAGTGCTACTCCTCAGGATGGAGTATTTATGTCTGCCCAGCAGCCTTTAGATCTTGTGAAGAATGCTCAAGCTGTCGGACCCACCGGAGCCTACTCATCCTAAATATGGGTTTGCACGCTTGTGCAGTGACTATAGCAATTTGGGTGGAAGGCCATTCAAAGGTTCGGAAAGCGTTATAGAGGTCCAAGCTTGGCTTAGATCATGCGACCACATCTTTTCTCGCATGAATCTTGTTGATCTACATCGAGTCCAAGTGGTTTCTAGCATGCTCCAAGAAAGAGCATTAGATTGGTATGAGCTTTTAATTTCGGAAATTATTGAAGCGGATCTTACTTGGGAGCAATTCCGGGAAAGGTTCGAGTTGAAGTTTGTGTCGGAAGCTGAAAAGGTAACTTTAGCTCGGTGTTTTATTGACCTTGTTCAAGGTGAATCTTCTGTGACAGACTATGTCGCATATTTTGAATCTCTCTAAATATAGGGTTGAGTATATTAATACCCCATTGAAGAAAAATCAGAGGTTTGTCTATGGGTTGAATAAGAACCTCAAAAAGCCTTTACTTCTAAAACTGGAAGTTTCTTTTGATCAGCTTGTTGATATCGCTATTCGACTTAAAGAGGCCGATAAGGAAAGTGATGTTGAAGTTGTGGATGCCAAACAGAACTTCAACAACAACAAGAAGAGGCCTATTAAGTTCAAGCCTAATCCCAACAAGAAAGGGAAGCAAGCAACTTCGGTAGCAAAGACTCCTACTCCTAATCATGGACAATTCTACAATTGTGGTTCTAAGGACCACTATGCTAATAGGTGTCCGAAACCCCTTTTTTGTCGTTATTGCAAAAGTTTGGGCCATCTTCTATCTTCATGCCCCAAACTTCCAAGCAAGAAAGAGGGAAAACTAAATGTGGTGCAAGCCCCTAGTAACACTTCTCTTGGACAAGGTATTTCTCATTCTTTCATTGATGGCATTATTATGTTTTGTGATCATCCTATTTGAGTTCTTTTTGATACGAGTGCATCCCGCTCTTTTATATCAAAAGAACTTGTTGATACATTTTCTTTAAATGCTATGTGTTTGATGACTTCACTGAGAATTGCGAATCCGGTTGGTGGATCCGCAACACTCAGTTTATTTTGTAAAGATGTCGAGATTATTTTATGTGATTATGCTTTCTGAGCCGATTTGCATGTTATGCGTTACCTAGGTTTCAGAATGATTTTGGGGATGGATTGGCTTAACCGTTATGGAGCCCATATCCTATGTCCTAAGCGGACTATATATCTTCGACATCCTCAATCTGTTAAGCAAATTTCTATTGTTCTTAAAAATTCAAATTCCAATTCGGTAGCATCCTTATATTCTCTAAATTCGCATGATGACGATAATGATGACGAGGAAGATGTCATTTCCCTCATTCACGTTGTTTGTGAATTTCCCGACATCTTTGAGCCCGTTTTAGGATTACCACCTAAGCGAGCAATTGAGTTCAGAATTAATCTAATCCCTGGAGCTCTACCTATCACTCGTCCTCCTTATCATATGTCCAATAAGGAAAATAAGGAGATGCATAAACAATTATCCGAATTGGACGGAAAATAGTTTATTCGTTCTAGTTCCTCTCTATGGGGAGCTTCAGCTATCTTTGTGAAGAAATCCGATGGTACACTTAGGCTTTGCGTTGACTACCGCAAGCTTAACGATCTCACCATCAAGAATAAACATCCCTTACCTCGGATTGATGATCTATTCGATCAACTTAGCGGTGCTAGAGTCTTTTAATAGTTAGACTTAGCAACCGGTTTTCATCAGCTTCGTATTGCAGAGGATAGTATTCCTTTGACATCGTTCCGTACTCGTTATGGATCTTATGGATGGCTTGTTATGCCATTTGGTTTAACGAATGCTCCAGCTTATTTCGTTGACCTTATGAATCGAGTTTTCAAAGACTTCCTCGATCGATTTGTTCTCATCTTTATTGATGATATTCTTGTTTATTCTAAAACCGAGGAAGAGCATGTAAAACATCTTCGGATTGTGTTGGAAACTCTTAGGAGCAATCAATTGAAAGCAAAATTTTCTAAGTGCCACTTTTGGCAATCTCGTGTGAAATTTTTGGGGCATATTATTTCTGAATCCGGAATTTCCGTGGATCCTTCAAAGATTGAAGCGATTCAAAATTGGAAGAGACCGGAGAGTGTGATGGAAATCCATAGTTTTCTTGGATTGGCGGGATATTACCGTCGGTTCATAAAAGACTTTTCTAAAATTTCCGTACCTCTTACTAGTTTGACAAAGAAGGGAGTTAAGTACATTTGGTCAGACAAATGTGAAGTTGCTTTCCAGAAATTAAAATAACTCCTTTCTGATGCTCCTATTCTTGTGATTCTCGAAGGGAACCAAGACTTGATTGTTTATACCGATGCTAGTCGTGTTGGTTTGGGAGCTGTTCGCATGCAAAGGGAACGTGTTATCGCTTATGCTTCTAGGAAATTAAAGCCTGCCGAGACTAGATATGCCACTCATAATTTAGAGCTCGCGGCCATTGTTTTCTCCCTTAGAATTTGGCGTCATTACATTTTGGGAGAGAAATTTGATCTCTTCACCGATCATAAATCTTTGAAGTATTTATTTTCTCAAAAAGAACTTAATTTGAGTCAACAACGTTGGCTCGAATTCCTTGCATCTTATGATCTTGATATTCTTTATACTCCTGGAAAGGGAAATCGTGTTGCCGATGCCCTTAACCGAAAGCAACAAGTAGTTGTTTCCATGATGATATCCGAATGGAATGATCTTGAGACTTTATCCACTTGTGAGGTTTCAAGATCGTGAATCCGATTCATGTTCATCTCTTGTTTTATGTAGCCTTGAGGCTCATCCATCTCTTTTAGACCGCATTCTTGAAGCTCAAAAGCAAGATCCCAAATTGGCTCTTCTTAGCCAAAGTTGTAGGGATAAAAATAAGGTTGATGGTTTGAAAGATTTTGAAATCGATGCTCGTGGTGGCATTCGAAAATTTGGTAGACTTATGGTGCCAAATATTATTGATCTTCGTAAAGACATTTTAGAAGATTCTCATCATTCTAAATTTACCATTCATCCTGGTAGTAGTAAAATGTATGCGGACATGAAGCGACTTTATTATTGGGATGGGATGAAATTTGATATTGCTAACTTTATTAAGCATTGCATGACCTGCCAACTCGTAAAGGCCGAGCATCAAAGGCCTGGTGGGTTATTGCAACCTTTAGACATTCCAGTTTGGAAGTGGGATCAAATTTCCATGGACTTTATTGACGGTCTTCCCCGTTCTCATTTGGGACATGACAGTTTATGGGTGATTGTAGATAGACTTACAAAATCTTCCCATTTTATTCCCGTTCGGTCCAATCGGACCGTACCTCTTTTGGCCAAACTCTATGTTAAAGAAATTGTTAAATTGAATGGAGTTCCTACTTATATTGTTAGCGATCATGATCCATTATTTACTAGTGGATTTTGGAAGGGTCTTCAAAAAGCTTTGGGAACAAAGCTTAATTTTAGCACCGCTTATCATCCTCAGTCCGATGGACAAACCGAGCGTGTGAATCAAACTCTTGGAGATCTTCTTCGTGCATGTGTTCTTGATTTTGGTGGAAGTTTGGAAGATCATATTTCTCTTGTTGAGTTTTCTTACAATAACAGCTTCCAATCTAGTATTGGTATGGCACCTTTCGAGGCACTCTATGGAAGGCCATGCCGATCTCCTTCTTGTTGGCTTGAAGCCGGTGAGAAGCTAGTTTTAGGTCCAGATTTTATTCTTGATGCCACATAAAAGATTGATCTTATTCGTCGTAGGATGAAAGAAGCTCAAAGTAGACAAAAATCCTATGCCGGTAACCGAAGAAAGAAATTAGAATTTTCTGTGGGAGATTTGGTGTTCATTCGTGTTTCACCTATGAAGGGTGTTGTGCGTTTCAGTCGATCGGGAAAATTAGCACCTCGATATATTGGTCCATTTCCCATCACCGAACGCATTGGTTCCATGGCTTATCACCTTTTATTACCGGCTCAATTTTCTGCTATTCATGACGTATTCCACGTCTCTCAACTATAGAAATGCCTTAGAGATTCTGATTCTATTCTTGAGCCCGGTGTTATTGAAGAAACTAAAGTTTCACCTAATTTGACTTATGAGTAACATCATATTCGTATCATTGCTACGGAGGTTAAATGCCTTCAAAATAAAGATGTTTCTCTTGTGAAATTTCAATGATCCTCAAATCCTAAGGATTGCTCTTGGGAATCTAGAGAATTCATCGAGCGAACACATCCAGACTTACTCTCTTGTGCTCCTTAAGTTGAACTTCTCATTTCAAAATTTCTTCTTTTGTGTTGTTATGCCTTAGTATGGTTGTTACTTTCTATTTTCTTCTTAAGTATTGTAAGGATGCAATTTCTTTAAGGAGGGGAGTCTATAACAACCCACATATTTTATGATTTGTATATTTAAATGTTTTATTTAAATACATCATCGTTAGTTGAATTTAAAAGTCCAAAACGTGACTTTTCGTAAACGGTCGAATCCGGACTCGAGACTACTTCCATTGAGTCCAAAATGGTGTTTGTGACCTTTTTGAGTATAAACATCGATATGTTTGGAGTTGAGTAGAATTTTGCTATTTTTATATTGGGCTTTAGGTTTGGGTTTCAGCCCACTAACCCAACATAATACCCTAACACCTTCTCCAACTCCTCTTCGTTCATTTTTATTTCCTAACACTCTAAAGCTAAAAGGAAAATGGGGGAAGAGAAAAGAAATCAAAATTCCTAAACCCTAGATTATTAGGAAATTCAAGATTCAAGTTCTAGAAATCAAAGAGAAGCTTAGGTAAGCATCATCTTCATCTTCTCCATCTCAATCTCTCTTCAATTTTCAGAAATTTCTAAACCCTAACTTAGGAAATATTTGCTTATAAGCTTAGATTGGAGCTTCTTGAGTTGAAGTAGAAGAGGAATTGGCCTTTCCTTTGTTTTAGAGCTTCTCATTCGTGTTTTTGGGTTTAAAGGTGAGTTCTTTAACTCACATCTATGTCTATACCTTTGATAGTTGTTAGGAATGAATTCCTAACATCTAATTCATGTCCATTTGCTTTTGAATTGAATTAGTTTGGTGAATTTTCCAATTTTTGGTATTTTGAAGTCAAAACCTATGATGATCCTACTATGGATGTTTAGATATGTTGCTTAGAGTGTATTGAAGAGCTTATAGGGTTAGGTTGTCGCTTAACATAAATCCCTATCCATCGTCGCTCGTTCGATTGCTCCGATATGATTTGGCCATCATTGGCCTAGGAAAAATATTGCCCTGAGCTTCAGCTCAGACGTCTGGTATTAAGCTCAGACATCTGGAACTATTGAATAAAAATTCCAGTCTTTTAGCTCAGACGTCCGAGTCTGTTCCTCAGACGTCTGAGCGATCTGGAAGAAAATTCCAGACCTTTAGCTCAAACGTCTAGGGAAACCACCAGACGTTTGAAACAGTTAAATTCAGGGAAATTGCCTATTTCTATGTGGATTTCCGTTTTATCGATTTTTGGTTGATTCGACTAATTGTTATCACTTTTATCGACTTTGATGACTTATTTTCTTGATTTTTGGAGTATCCATTTGATGGATTTGATATCGATTTCTATGGTTTTGATTCATGTCATCGAATGTGAATTTTTGGTGATTGATTATTTTTACAATCATTTCTGTGATTTGTCACCTTTAAATACAAAGGTTTCTATACTAGTAGTAAATACTCAAACTCTTTCACAAAAATGATTTCAACACTACTTTTAAATACAAAGCTCGTTTTAGAACCATTTTCCAATCTATTAGTATATACAAACCTTTACCTCATTAGTCCGATAAATCCAATTAAACGACTTAGCAAAACAAGTGGTATGAAATGCTTGCGTTTACTTCGTCGGTTAATTCTTAGACTTATTCGATTGAAATCTTGTGACAATTTTCGAGTGGAAATCTATAATTTGTTCGTAAATATTTAAGTTAAGCCAGTGGTTATGGGACATAAAGCTAAACTCATTTATTTACTAGCTTAGCACAGTCTACACTTTTTATTGATCAATGCTGATCATTTTATGGTTTAGACTAGCGATATGCGATGTCTCTTTGTCCACGTGGGGGACTGTACCTCGTTTTATGGAGCTTCGTCTCATTTTTACAGGCTAGCGACCTATGGGTTTTATGGAGTTCGGTTCATCGGGGGTACCATTATTGTACTACGTCGTTGTTCCAAATTATTTAAGTTTCAGGTTCCTCGAGCATACCGTTATTGTACTACGTCGTTGCACCGGCTCTATGGTTAGCGACCATGGGATAGCGACCCGTTTTGTGATACACGTGTTGGTGAGTTTTCATGCTCCCGTTTGTGATAGGCCTCCCCCTTTTATGATTTCTGGATTTCTAATTGATGATTTCTGGAATTTGTGTTTCATCAATTTTTGCGATTGACATTGATATGTTTTGTCAATATTTGGGGTTTGGTGAATAAGCTAAAGAATGTGATATTCTTTTTGGATATTTGAAGAGATTTGAGATATTATATGATTTTTGTTGTTATTAAATGTATACTTGACACAATATGGCATTATTGTTATCATATATTTTTGTGGTATCTCTTATCCTTTCTCATCTTATATGATATTTATAGCTAGACTGATCCGTTTATTATTTTTCTTCTTAAATAATACTCGGGTCAGACCGAGGTGTTTCAGGTGCTTCCACTTGATTCCTTAGCAGGGACTAGCTTTTGACTTTTGGCTAACTACTTAGCTTAGTAGTTTTTGTTTTTATACATTCGAGATAGAGACTCCTTGATTTATACATATTCTTTTGTCTAGCACTTGTACCTATTCTTTTGTGATGTAGTGGATCTTGTATGACCACCACTTTGATGTACACTTCTATGTGATATATTCATATCTGTTTCCGCCTTAGTGATATGAATATCTGTGACTGATTTGTGTTATGCTTATTTTATATTTGTTTCCAAAGGCCTCATAGCTACTGTGTAGTAGATTTGAGTTTGGATTGGATATGTCGGATTTCCTCTTGAAATGAAATGCATGATATACTATCTAACATATCGGTTGTCGCTCAAATCAATTATACACTTGGTCACTCCTCAACAGCCTTATTCTTCGTACTAATTGGCGGCATTATCCAGTAGTATCCTTGGTTAGTGTGAGTATAGAGGTGGAGCGTCATAGGAGGAGAAAAAGATAACGTGGAAATGAAAAAGCGGTTGAGAGTTAGGAAGGTGTTAGCCACATATAGGCTACTAATGTGCTAAGCCCCAAATCCTCTCCATTCGACACTATTCATCTTTGAAAATCATCGACTCCAAACATAATCAAGTTTATACTCATTTTAATCGCGTCGAAAAAGTGAACTCAACCATGGGTGTATCAAGTCCTAATTCACTCGTTTGTAAAAATCAAGTATAAGAGGTGTTCCATCGCTTAATGATTAAATATTTAAATTAATCATTCAAATATTCGATCGTTAAAATTACGGGTGTTACATTATGTCTTCAATCCATGTTAAAATGCAAGTCTAGATGTATGTATAACTATTGGAAATTATATTGAGTGGCTGAGGTTGCACAATTGAGATCCATAAATCATTCTGAACTATTGACGGGGCTGCATGGTTGATGTGTGTGCCAGTTGGGAGGTCAGCTAAACTGTATAGTGAATATGATAATAGTTGGCGGGCCATACCTTGAGCATGCTTTGTGCATGGGCTGACGACATAGGCTTAAGGAGTGGTTGCTGCATAGGTGCTTTGGTGATAGAAAAGGACATAGAGTTGTTACTATACTTTTTTTAGATGAAAGACGCTATTTTTAGACTTTACAGGGAAGCAATACACATAAAGCTTCCTTTAGCAAGGATAGGTAGGCGTTGGTAGTAGGAGCTTGTCAAGACAAGGCAGGGAAACCTTAGAAGGTAGGGACGGTCGAAGAAAGGAGCGAGTAGGGGAATGTAATAGGGAGTGGGCTATTAGCCGGGCCACTCAATAGGCTGGGGGCCTATTACTTGCTGAGCAGCCATCTATTGTTGTCGCTCTCTTGTAATCGTTAGGAGATTTTCTTTGACTTACGAAGAACCGACTGTCGATAGGATGGTGGTTGGGCAGGTTAACTGCTAAGGGGTGCCTCGCACGTCAAGCTGCTATATAGCGTTACTTCACCCATTATTGGCTGTGCAGGCATTACATTGACAATTTGTACTTGAGCCTTTTTGTGGTTAAGCCAGGGTAGGTAATAATAAGCGGGCTGTAACGACGTGGAATTTCGGACACTTCGTATTTAAATATCTAAATTATTTAAATATTTGAATCTTGAATTTAATGTTATTGAAATTATTTAATAAGATTTTTAACCGTCTTTTAAGTCATAACTAATGATCGTAAACTTATTTTCAAAAAATGTTTACAAAAATAAATACTTTGAAAAAATATCGATAATTTGATTGAAAATCGTTTTACCAAAAAACAGCTTTTTAACCATCAGAAGTTGTTCGGATTTTTTTACATATACTTATTTTCTTAGGAAATTAATAAAATGAAATAATTACATTTTTCCATTTATGGAAGTAAATTTTTTGGATGATGTCATGCATGATGTATTAGAAGATATTTAGTAAATGACCTTTTATTGTAATACTTAACTTTTAAGTAAAAAGAGAGAGGTGTAAAGTTAACATGTGAAAAGAAGGCTCCTTTATAACCTTTCATGGAAGGTAAGAGGTGGTTATGACCTCTTGTAAAATCCTATATTAGGAGGGACATACCCGTAGGAATAAATCACTAACTAACTTAAGCTTGAGATGAAGTAAGAGAGATAAAAATGGTGGAAATGCTTAAGCACTAATCCACTAATTATTCTCAAACTTTTTCAAGTGTTAATCAAATCATCTCCAATCTCTTTTAAACTTTGGCTTTGGGCCCAGGACATCATGGAAGGCATGATTATGAAGTAAGAATTGGGAGAAGGTGAGAGGAAGAGGGGGTTCTAGGGAGGGGCCCTGAGCATGGAGGAGGAGGGGAGGTGGTTGCATTGGTTTGGAAGTGCTAAAGGTTGGATCTTTAGGTTTGTGGTAATGGAAGGAGGTGGTTATTTGATTCTTGTGGCTTTGTTCTTGGGTTTGGCATGGATTTAAGTCAGTTATCTCACTATCTTATAAATATATATTGCGTGTATATATGTTGTGTTTGAATTATAAAGTTAAAGTGACATTAACTAAGTAAAGTTATAAACTATGGACCCCTCTTGCTTTTGAAAGCAAATGATAACTTTATATTGTATAGCATCACTTCTATTACCTAACCATGTGGTGTGGGCTTGATTTAATATTTCAATGGATATTTAACTTTTGTGTTAAACTTAAGTAAGTTTGAAAGTGTTTGAAGCGAGAATAGTCGTTATAAGTGCACTTTAGAATCCCTTATTTTTGCGAATTTTTATAAATAAACGAAAAGATATTCTTAGGGGTTTCTTTCCATGGTTTTTAAGTACCCTAATGGTAGCACTTACTATAAAAAATTTCAAGTCTTGAATCATTTGTTAAAGTGGTGAAACTAGTCACAAAGATCATGCTTTTCAATGTTGGTTAACAAGGACTTTTAACAACATTTCTAAATGTTGTAGTAAGTCGCTTATGGTTTTAAGTGTTTAAAAATGATATTTAACTTTGGTATTTTTCTCTAATCTTGTTAGAGATGTTTTCAAACATGTTCTGAAGTATATTAAAGTTGGTTTGAAGTTTAATTATATTTTTAATAATTATATAAAAATTTCGAAAAAGTGAAGAAGAGGCTTAACACTAAAAGTCGATGAGGTAGACTTCTCTATTTTTTGAGAGTTAAGATTGATGGCGAGTAGGAACGGAGCAATAGAGTGCTAACCTACTAGGCTTCCCTTTTATGAGGAATAATTAAGTTGGGAATGTCGTAAATGGGTTAATCATGTTATTGTTACTTGTTTATGGAAAACATTAATACTATACTTAACACTAAAAGCCGATGAGTATGCTTATTTGTTTTTGAGATTCAAGAATGAAGTGTCTAGGCAAGGTTTTGATGCAATCAATGCTATAACTTACCTTGCTTCACTCTTGAACGAGGAATGGTTAAGTTGAATGTCAGAAACGAGTTAAGTATACGAACATTGATTTGTATAAGCAATTGTTTTAACTAGATAATCGATTAGTCAACTATCGACCTTAACCTGTTATAACTTAGATCTTTAACAGAATGTTTTAAAGATAATACAAGTATGGAATGGTTTTGGGTTTGTTGTGACAATGTTTTAATAGCACTCATCTTTAACCCTTTTTTATTATACTTATGAATGTAAATAAATATTTAAAAGAATGTTTTAAAGATAAGCATAAGTGAAATGATTTTGGGTTTGTAGTGACAATGTTTAAGTAACATTAGTGTTAAACCTTTTGAATGGATTTTGGAAGTACTTAGATCCTTAAAATGGATATTTTGAACGGAACTATAAGTAATGAATCTTTTGGAAAAAGGTAGAAAAAATGAAGGTTTAAAGTAAGAAATCTTGTTAATGATTTGTGAATATACTAATAAATTTGAGATAAGTATATGAATACTCTTTGAAGTATTAGAAGAGTACAAATGAATAGTAAAAATTGATAAACAATGTTTTATTAGATAAAATAAGTTTTACTAATAAAAGAGATTTTAATTAAAAAAAGATTAATTGAAAAAAAGGGGATTAGAAGTCACTTATATGACGTGCTTTGTGTGACTTGATCGTGCTTTGTATGTTTATTCGTTTATGGAAAACATTTTGTCGTATACTTAGCACTAAAAGCCATTGAAGTAAGCTTGTCTATCTATGGGAATTATGACTGATATTCATGTAGGGATATGAGCTACAGAGCTCTAACCTACCGGCTTCACTCTTGATCAAGGGATAGTGTGAGATGAAAATATTGAAAACGTGTTAAGTATGAGACTTGGTTTCCATATGCGATCATCCTCATTATTATTGAATGACCAAATTCATCGATTCAGTCTTGGAGAGACCAGGATCGGTAAATGTTTTACTTATCGAAAACCACTTCAAGACCGAGCTACGTGTTCTATCTCTTAGAAGTGGATCTGTTTGAGATGCAAGAATCTACGTGAAGATTCGAGATCTATTTAAGATGCTCGAACACATGTAGTTGTTCGTGATCTATTTAGGATATGGGAATCCATGTGTGATTCTGAGATTTTCGAGATATTAGAATCCATGTGTGGTTTCGAGATTTGGTCGAGTTGTGGGGATTCGATTTGGGATTCATGTTCTGTTCGAGTAATGAAGACTCATATGAAAGATGTCGAACGCGACCTCTACATCAGAAATGGCTAAAGATAGAGTAGGATGCACAATCTAGGGTTTTGCAGTCCCACGACAAGGTATTGTTAACTCCATATCTAGAGTATGTTTATCGATGTTGTGTGCGGGAGTTGATGGTATTTGGTACCACGTGGTTCATGGTTATGTTCATGCATGGGCCTTTGTGTTTACATTATGGTATATTTTATTCAGAGATACACGGTGCTCGGAAGGTGCTTTCTGATCCTTGTGCATGGAGTTCAGATTTGGCTTCTCCAAAGAGATCTCCATGGAAAATCTATTATGCGAACCTTTCTTATTGGATTTGATTGTACCTTCTAAACATGCTGTTGAATGTAACCAATGTAACCATTCCAGCTATGTTATAATATTTATATTCTACACCCTAGACATTATATATCGTATCCAGTGAGTGTTAGGCACGAGTGATGGGGGCTCTTGCTTTGAGAACTATGACGAAGCTTAGACTCTTTCCCCTACATGTCCCTTTATGGGTTGGTGTGCAGTCGACAGGTTGGCCGTAAAATCAAATACGAGGTACCATTTGTAGTCACAACCTGAAAAAAGGTGGGTCATTGCATTTGGTATCAGAGCTGAAGGTTAAGTGAGAACCTTGGCTTTGGTGGGTATGACTCGTTAAGAGATAGGGTAATGGAATGTCCTAGCATGAGTTGAGTGTATTATACATATGAGAGCATATTTGTAATTGTTACAAACGTATACTAAAGGCAATTATAACTGTGAAAATTAAAGATCTTATGTATGGTAACTTATATAAGTGAATTGTCAAGGTATAATTTAACTAATGTAGGGGTTAACGATAGTTATATGTTATCCCTCTTTAATTAATTTAGGCATGCTCGGCTAGTTTATGGGCGTTGACTTTCATTGGTTGATTGTTGATTTGTGCTCAACCAGTTTATGAGCATTTTTACCTTCTACTGCATGGGGTGGGTAGATAGTAATTATAGATACATTAAAACAAACACCTTGTGAATTAAGTTTCACAATTTTACTATAAGGCATTCAGTGATAATATCGGGCTAGAAGTTAACTCTTATAAAAGTTAACTTTAGTAAAAGATGTTTATTATAATCTAAAGGAAAGATAAGTTATTCTAAAAATAATTATTTGTGAAAGGAATTTATATAAAAAGTGATTTTATATAAGTATGATTTATGAAACATGATTTAAAAACAAGGAGGATTTAATTGATATTTTTTAGAACTAAAATCCTGGTATTTTTGAAAATATTTTTCAAGATTTTGGAGAAAATAATAGTAGTATTATTTGAAAGTAATTATTTGGGAAATTGGTTTATGGAATTGAAATCGTGGTACTTAGTAATATTTACGTAGTATTTGATATCGTTTTGAAATGATTTCTGGTTAAGTCCGAAAGGCATGAATTAGATGTACTGAACTCACTCCTATCACTTGGAAATAATTTAGGTGATGACTTCAGCATCATTGGCGTTCATTTTCGAGTTTTAAGTGGGGGAATGCTACAAAGTTGTTTTAGTAAAATAGATTTCAATTTGATTTCGAAAGTACTATTTGTTATACAAAAGATATATGTATGTATTATTATTTCAAAATGAGCTGAAATAAAACTAGGTGTTTAGTTCTAAAGTTTTTCTTTGAAAATAAATTTGATATGAACTTTTTATAAAAGTTTTATATGTAGGGTGCTTGGGTGGTAGTGGCATAGCCTAGAATAAATGTTGGAACTTTTAGTGTTTTCCCCTTTTGGGTAAAGAGTGTTTAATAAATTATTGAAATTTGTTAAGCTATTTTATGGACATATGTAGCCCATGCATTAGGATTGTATGGTATGTGCATATTGTTACGATATGTTGTTTGGTAGATTTCATTTGTTAAAATGAAACAGGATTTTCGACGATTTGGGACAGTCAAAAACTTCCGAATCATATAGAATTTGAAGCTAAGTGTTTTGTGAAAATATAAAGATGAGCTTATATAACACTTGATTTGAAAAGTTAGTAAGTTAAAACAAGTTTTTAATTTGTTAAACCTCCTCGTTAAGTAAAATGAATTTGATGTTTTGTAATTACTCTTAGGATGGCGAGGAGTATTATACAAGTATGAACTTAAGTTATAAAATGTTGAAAACCTGAAGTTATGTTTTATGAAATGGTTCATAAATGAATTTAGTATTGAAGAGATATATTATTTGTGTAGAAGAATGTGGTAAAGGATATTGGTATAGTTAAGAAACCAACAGGATGAATACGTAAGTTGTACGTAGATCGTTTTATTCACATAACTGTTCTTGATCCAGTATTCGAGTACATGATTCGAGGTGGTTTACACCGGTCTGAACAAGGATTTTTCACTAGATTTTTTGATGATGAACACTTGATATAGTTTCTTGATATGATCCCGATATTTTCTCTCATAGTATATGGCTAGGTAAGGAGAATGGAGGTTTCTAATCAAGGAACCTGATTGGAGTGCAAACTAGAGAGGTCAAGAGATCTATACTAGTTGGGAAGTGAAATTATGTGATCGAGCAAGCGGTCGGAATTAATATTATGTACGGATGGTCCATGTGCATCGTATGGGTTTTAGTCTATGCATACTATGTTTTGATTGACTTATGGAGAGTTTAGGTGATAACTCTTCGATTTGCTATGAGGTAGCATGAATTGGCTACTAAGTAATTACCTAAGGCTGTTGAGCATATGGTACACTTAGTAGATTGTTTATCATCCTTGTGCGATTAGAAGTTTTTGAACATGAGCAAACCGTGAGTTTTGTTTACTAAGTGATTTTGAATACTATTAATTATTACTATGTGATTGTTTCTTTGGTTGCTCATGTTGGAATTTCGAGGACGAAATATTATAAGTGAGGGAGAGTGTAACGATCCAAAATGTCGGACATTTCGTATTTAAATGTCTGAATTATTTAAATATTTGAATCTTGGATTTAATGTTATTAAAATGATTTAATAAGCTTTCTAACCCTCTTTTCAATCATAATTACTGATGGAAACTTATTTTGAAAAAATGTTTACAAAAATAAATACTTTGAAAAACTATCGATAATGTGTCCGAAAATCATTTTATTGATAAACAACTTTTTAACCGTCAAAAGTTGTTCAGATTTTTTTTACATATACTTATTTGCTTAGGAAATTAATAAAATGAAATAAAAACTTTTTCCATTTTTGGAAATAAACTTTTTGGATGATGTCATGCATGATGTAATGGAAGATATTTAGGAAATGACCTTTTATGGTAATACTTAACTTTTAAGTAAAAAGAGAGAGGAGTAAAGTTAACATGTGAAAAGGAGGCTCCTCTGTAACCCTTCATGGAATGTAAGAGGTGGTTATAACCTCTTGTAAAACCCTATATAAGAAGGGGCATGCCCTTAGGAATAAATGACAAATTCACTTAAGCTTGAGGTGAAGTATGAGAATTAAAAATGATGGAAGTGCTTAAGCACTAATCGACTAATTATTCTCTAACTTTTTCAAGTCTTAATCAAATCATCTCCAATCTCTTTTAAACTTTGGTTTTGGGCCTAAGACATCATGGGAGGCATGATTATGAAGTAATAAGTGAGAGAATATGAGAGGAAGAGGGGGTTCCAAGGTGGGGTCATGAGCGTAGAAGAGGAGGGGATTTGGTTGCTGTGGTTTGGAAGTGCTAAAGGTTGGACCTTTAGGCTTGTGGTAATGGAAGGAGGTGGTTTTTTGATTCTAGTGGCTTTGTGCTTGTGTTTGACATGGATCTAAGTGAGTTATCTCACTATCTTATAAGTATATATTGTGTGTGTATGTTGTGTTTGAATTATAAAGTTAAAGTGACATTAACTAAGTAAAGTTATAAACTTTGGACCCCTCTTCCTTTGGAAAGAAAATGATAAGTTTATATTGTATAACTTCACTTTTATTACCCTATTAAACATGTGGCATGGACTTGATTTGATTTTCAAATGGTTTTTTAACTTATATGTTAAATTGAAGTAAGTTTGAAAGTGTTTGAAGTGAGAATAGTCGTTTTAAGTGCACTTCGGAATCCCTTGTTTCGGGAACTTTTATAAATAAATTGGAAGATATTCTTAAGGGTTTCTTTCCATGGGTTTTAAGTACCCTAATGGTAGTACTTACTATAAAAAAATTTCAAGTCTTAAAGAATTTGTTAAAGTGATGAAAACTAGTCACAAAGATCGTGTTTTTCGATGTTGTTTTAACAAGGACTTTTAATGGCATTTATAAATGCCGTAGTAAGTCGTAATAAGTCGCTTATAGTTTTAAGTGTTTAAAAATGATATTTAAATTTGGTATTTTTCTATAATAATTTTAGAGATATTTTCAAACATGTTTTGAAGTATATTAAAGTTGGTTTGAAGTTTAAATATATTTTAATACATGTATATAAATTTCGAAAAAGTAAAGAAGAGGCTTAACACTAAATGCTGACAAGGTAGACTTCTCTATTTTCTAAGAATAAGATTGATGTCGAGTAGGGACAGAGCAATGGAGCTCTAATCTACCAGGCTTCCATCTTGAACGAGGAATAATTAAGTCAGGAATGTCGGAAACAGGTTAATCATGCTATTGTTACCTGTTTAGGGAAATCATTAATACTATACTTAACAGTAAAAGTCGACAAGTACGCTTGTCTATTTATGAGATTCAAGACTGAAGTGTCTGGACAAGGCTTTGATGCAACCGCTGCTCTCTAACTTACCTGGCTTCACTCTTGAATGAGGAATGGTTAAGTTGAAATGTCGGAAATGAGTTAAGTATACGAACATTAATTTGTATAAGCAATTGTTTTAACTAGATAATCGATTGGTCGACTATCAAACTTAACCTATTAAAGCTTAGATCTTTAAAAGATTATTTTAACAATAATACAAGTATGAAATGTTTTTGGGTTTGTTGTGACTATTTTTTAATAACATTCATCTTTAACCCTTTTTTTATTATATTTATGATGGTAGATAGATCTTTAAAAGAATGTTTTAAAGATAAGCATAAGTAAAATGGTTTTGGGTTTGTAGTGACAATGTTTAAGTAACACTAATCTTAAACCTTTTGAATGGATTTGTTAAAGTACTTAGATCCTTAAAATGGATATTTTGAAGGAAATTATAAGTAAGGAATCTTTTTGAAAAAGATAGAAAAATAAAGGTTTAAAGTAAGAAATCTTGTTAATGATTTGTGAATATACTTAAACCATTTGAGATAAGTATATGGATACTCTTTGAAGTATTAGAAGAGTACAAATGAATAGTAGAAATTAATAAACTATGCTATATTAGATAAACGAAGTTTTACTAATAAAAGGAGTTTTAATTAATAAAAGATTAATAAAACAAAAATGGGATTAGAAGTCACTTATGTGACTTAATCGTGCTTTGTGTGAATTGATCGTACTTTGTATACTTATTTGTTTGTGGAAAACATTTAGTGGTATACTTAGCACTAAAATCCGATGAAGTAAGCTTGTCTATCTGTGGGAATTAAGCCTGATGTTTGTGTAGGGATATGAGCAATAGAGATTTAACCTACCGACTCTACTCTTGATAGAGGGATAGTGTGAGATGAAAATATTGGAAATGTGATAAGTATCAAGACTTGGTTTGCATATGCGATTGTCCTCATTATTATTGAATAACCAAATTCGTTGATTCAGCCTTGGAGAGACCATGATCGGTAAGTGTTTTACTTACCGAAAACCACTTCAAGGTTGAAATACATGTTCTATCTCTTGGAAGTGGATCATTTTGAGATGCGGGAATATATGTAGAGATTCATGATCTGTTTAAGATGCTTGAACACATGTATTTGTTCATGATCTATTCAAGATGTGGGAATCCATGTGTGATTCTGAGATCTGTCAATATATGGAAATCCATTTGTGGTTTCGAGATCTGTTCGGGATGTGGGGATCCAATTTGGGATTCGTGTTCTGTTTGAGTGATGAAGATTCATGTGAAAGATGCTGAACATAACCTCGATATCGGAAATGGCTAAAGACAGAGTAGGATGCACAATATGGGGTTTTGCATACCCATGACAGGGTATTGTCAACTCCATATCTAGAGTATGCTTATCGATGTTGTGCGGGGGAGTTGATGGTATTTGGTACCATGTGGTTCATGTTTATATTTGAGCGTCCATGTTTGTGTTCGGTCATGGGCCTTTGTATTTACCATATGGTATATTTTATCTAGAGATATACGGCGCTCGGAAGGTGTTTTCTGGTCCTTGTACATGGAGTTCAGATTCAACTTCTCCAAAGAGATCTCCATGGAAAATCCATTATGTGAATGTTCCTTATTAGATTTGATTATACCCTCTAAATATGCCGTTGAATGTAACGAATGTAACCATTCCAGCTATGGTATATTCTACACCCTAGACATTATCTATTATGTCACATTATGTACCTATTGGATGGTGGGTCTTTTGAGGGGATAACTGTTATGTCATTCCATGCAGTCTCAAAAGTACTGGTATATGTTGAACACATATTTCTTTAATTTCTCATACCAGACTTATGTCCGACGCTTGGTTTTTGTTTTCTGCAAATTCCTCACGTGCTCTTTCGAGTAGTCTGAAAAAGGCACGTTTTTCATTGATGTTCTTTGGAGCTCGAAAAGACAAGCTGGATGTTTCACCTACCGTAGTATTCTTATTTCTACCACATTTCTATATTTTACATATCATCATTTATGAGGATAGGTTATTCTAACTGTCCAGGCTGATGATGGTACTTAGGTTTTGTTATTCTGAAATTTCTATATCAGAGCAACCTTTTGTACTGTTCCTTTGATATGATGTATCATTGTTCCATTGTGAGATTCTGATATTGTGTTCTCTTCTTTCTTGTTCTATTTCTTTTTCCTTTTATTTCACTCTAATAATTTGCCCTTTTGGCACTTGGATGCTCGACACACGAATACCGTGGATGTATTAGTTTCGACATTCGGGGGTCGAAAAGGCGGGTCGTTATACGGGTAGGTGAAGGCCTTTGGTCTTGGATGTACGCGGGCCAAGATGAATATGGTTGCAATCATACGAGCTGGTTAGACAACACGGGCCCACCCAATTCATGATTGTGAGGAATTTGAGAAACATTTTGCTCCCAAGCCCATGTTTGCCCATAGATAATGCACTTTTTCGACATGGTGATGTGAAAGATGCATTGATGATACCTAGACGGTTCAAAACACTTCTCACATTGTAGATCTAATGGCTCGCTTTCACTTCCTCTAAATAGCAACCTCTTCTTTTCTACCATTCTTTACTAAATTTATGAACATTTCCACCATTAAACCCTTTAGAGAACTTTCCTTCTTCGCTATCAACTTCGATTTCCAACTGTAAACCCGAATCATCATCAATGAGAAATTTTCACTTTGATCCATCGTACCTTTCATGTTATTGCTTAAATAGGATTATTCTTTCTTTTTTGTGTTTTTATTTGTCATAGTTATTGGAATAACCTAAACATTTGCCATGTTGATGAACTTCCGATGTATGAGGCGTCTTACGATCGTCGTTGTGTCAACAACAGTGGTTTAACATCGAGCACTGAACATACCACACTAAACTTGATGTTGCCAATATTATTGAACTACCCTCCTTAACATTCAAAAGTAGGAAGATGACATATTGAGCTTGAACCGACGGATAGGATTAAATGGTGGGTTGATAAGGTTGTGGGCCACCCAACCCATCTTAGGTTAAGACTTGAGTGAGCCTACCATGAGTTGGTGGGTTGCTCGTACTAGATGGCAGGGGAGAAGCTTGCCCACATGCCTATTAAGTTATTTAGTAGTTGGGATGGTTCAATAATCTAGGTTGTCCACTATTAATTGTAAATGGCAGAGACCACTTCTTCCAATGGATGGCGGGCATCCCTTAGGGTGCTTCTAAGATCCAAGAAGATCGAATCGACCTTGCCCTCTCTTTGGCTGACTTCGGTTATGAGAACGTAAATTGTCTCTATCCTTTGGTAGCCAATCGAGCCAGCCAACCCCTAGCGGACTACTTTTCCTTGTCACTAGCTTATATGAAGATTGGGGTGACGCTTCTTCTTCACCCCTACTTTGTCAGGTTCTTAAATATGCATCACTTAGCGTCGGGGCATCTTACCCTAAACAACTACAAGATCTTGGCTGGACTTTTCATCATTTGCTATGACTTGAACATTCTGGAGCTTGATCCGGTCCTAATCAGGCTGATCCTTAAACTTTGCCGGCAGGCCAAGACAAACTTTGGTAGTTATTACTATCTTTAAGGGATCGAGATGCCCCCTGTCTTCGACCTTCCGAGTAAGGCACCGACCGACCAGGACCTGTTTTTCTTTGTTCTGGCTACTATCAATCCAGCCCTGACAACATGGGTGTTCAACGTGACTAGTATGTTTCCTTCTAATTGAATTTCCTTTAGAACCTTTTTCGATAATTTGTAACCCTCTTCCTCTCTTTCACTGTACTGAATCCTATCTGAGCCAGCATAGGCACCGCCATCTATCGGATAAAGGCGATTGGTAGTAATGCTAGGAACAAGGTGATGACTTTAACAGACGAGAACCTCTGCTGGTAAGAATTTTCGGCCCAAGGTAGACTATGGGAGGTGATGGAGCTATAGTCAGGGCCTTAGTCATGCGGCCAGCTAAGTCCACGGGAGTTGTGATCAGATAGCCGTCAAAAATAGTGTTGGTGGTGGATATAATGGATAAAGCGGAGGTCACTGTATTGGACCAGGTTGGAACGAGGCTGGTGATAACGGTGAATGGGGAACTTATGACGCTGCCCTTTTGGAGGACGTCATGGTTTCATGCTACGATCCTGTTATTGACTGGTCTTCCAGTTCTTCTAGCACACCTGAGATGCCTAGGTGGAGAGGATGGGCGACTAGGTGTAGGAGCCAAAAATGCCAGAAATCAAGGGCTCCTTCTCCGAGACCCTTCCCGCCCGTGGGTCTCCAACCCAAATAACTCACAACGTACCCCCTATAGACTATACATCTTGTTTGATGATAAAAATAATATTTTTTTGTATTTGATTTTTTAGAGTTTGTTACAGCTTAAAAATCATCAATATACAATTTTGGTTTTAATTAATTTATCATCCATTATCTCTCATATGCTTGATTTATGTGTATCATATATCAAGTACATCTACATTTATCTGCATAATTTAATATATATATATATATATATATGTGTGTGTGTGTGTGTGTGTGTTAATATCGAAATAGAAATATTGTAAGATATTGCAATTGATTTCAGTTTGATATTAATAAATATATATTGTATTTAATGTGTTTGTTTAGTGTTGTGTGTTTATAGGATCATGATTTTAGTAAGAGATTTAATTGGATTCACTTGTAAATCTTTTTATATTTGAGTATCATGCATATGGTTCAATGTAGAAAAAGGTTCAGACTTAAGGAATATATTTGCTTATCCGATCAAAGTAAGAAAGGAGATTTACATTCATTGGCCAAGGGAGAAATATATCTCAAACTACATAAATATCTCCAAATAAAAAGGCAACAAATGTAATAACTTTAAATTAACAAGAAATTAATTAAGAGAAATTAATAAACTAATAATAAGGTTAAAAATGAAAATTTTACAAATGTGAGAATGTAACCACAAAACTTGCACCATTATGTTCATGGTGATTTTCCTAGCAATTTTCATATATAAAGCTCGGCAATCGGAGTTCAAATGGAGAAGTTATTGAAGTTTGAAGATCTCGGACGAACATAATTTAAATTTGAATTAAGGAAATTTAAATCAAAAACTTAACGTTAGGGTAAATGTAACCTTAAGCGTTAAAAATAGTTATCGTTACATATAATAAGGTAAAAAATTTCACGAATCACAACGTAGAAGATTTGCGGCCGGGAATAACCACCAGTCGACCGCCTATATTGGACTCGTCGACCGATTATGGCCAGACATCTGTATACGGCTGGTCCGCCAGTTCTGTTGTGCCAGCTAAGGATTCCCTAGGCCCTGAACGACTCGGATTTAAAATAAATAAAATATTCTCGATCGGAAGGTTCCAACATATTTAAGCATCTATAAATAAGAGGCTAGCCCCTTCATTCCTTTCATATAAACCTAAAAGCTAGCAACTAGACTCTAACAATTCTCTTCCTCCACCCAAAAATTTCTTCAACTTAAAATCAATAATTTAAGCACGCCTCTTTAAGGAATAGAAGAAGAGTTTAGAGCAACAACTCAAGGGAAAGGTAATATATTTTGTATATATGAATAAATATCTTCTCTAATTCTATGATTCTGAACCTAATATGTATAAGTAAATCAATTATAAAATAATTAGAAGATAATTTGGAGGAAGGAATAAGGCTAGCACTCGGGGAAAATTCAAGGAGGTTCATTGCAAATTATCTATAAGTGGAAATTTCACTTTTTCCTTTATAGTAGTTTGTGTAGTTTATTTTGGATTTGTATTATGCCTTAGGGGATTTTGTATACGAAAATCATTAACCTAAAACTCCAAAATCACCCCTAATTTATAAACCTTGAATTTTTTCAAATCTTGTTTAATATAATTGGACTAGATTATTATTATGATTTAAACTTTTTATGTTCTATCTTGATTTCACCTTTTCACTTTGTTATTGTAATGACAAGGAATAACAAAAAGTAATTAGAAATAGGTGTGCAAAGTAGGGAAAAAGAGGTCTTCACCACTTATCCGTAGTTTGCACCGCCTAATTCAACAACCAAAATAAGTATACTTCCTTATCATTTCAACGCCATATGTACAAATTGTTAGATGGGATATAAAGGGTTTTATATTGTAAATTTTCCCTTTGGAAAAGGAGACATAGTCCTATTGTATTAACATAAAATAAAATATATGCTTGGATTCCATGTATAAATACACACACACACAAAAGTCTGATTGTATAGTTAAATTATTGTTGATCTTAGATCTCATATTTATGTGCAATTAATTTGGGACTTGTATGAGAATTATGGTGATTAACATGAAAACAACATAATTTCCTAAATAGATAATGGACTAAAATAATAATTTAATACTAGACATAAAGTAATTAGGTGTAATTCAATATTAGGCCATATATACATACATACATATATATACACATATATATGTAGAATACAATAACCTATGATTTTTATTTGATGATAATAAACATATATATATATATATATAAATATATTCGTTTAAATGTATTTGTTATCGTACTATTTTATTTTTCCACATAATTAAATAAATATTTATTGAATAAAATAAATAACTTGGAATTCTTATTTAAACAAATATTTTATTCAAACAAATATTTTATTACAAATTCAAATAGTACAAATTTGAGCTCTCACTACATTTACACATTTTCAATTACAATACAACTTCAATTACAGTACAATTGTCACTATACAATTCACCTCACTACATAATTCACTCATCACTCGTATTTGATCTTCACTCAGTTCCAGCCTAAATCCAGCATCTGAATTATCTGCAAAATAAACACTAACGCAGTAAAATTGAAAAAGAAATATCTTGCAGTGCACAATGAAGTGTGTGTTTGAAAATATTATTGGCCTTAGTTATTTGGGTTGTTTGTCATTATTTTAATTCATCTTACACGAACAACTTGTGACATGCACAGTGTATCACTGTACATGCCACAAGGTCGTGTACATCGATATACACTTTCTTGTTAAAATTTCAAGGGCAGGTGAGCACAAGGTCAAACCCAAGCCTAGACTAGATTCAACTCAAGTATACACATATATGTACAATATAACAGCAAGTATGCACATGGCACTGGGCCAGTTTAACTCAAAGATCCACATGAAAACAATGCAATAGACTTCACAAGCAACTGGACATGGAACTCGAAGAAACCCAACGAACAGTGAATGTAATACAAGGAAATGGATATGGAATTTGATAGCATTCAATATGAACCACTCAAAAACAACCAGACTTAAATGAACACACACCAAACAAAACACAAAGTGCACCAGACATATACAAATGGAACCAATTCAAAACATGCTCAGGTCCAACAAACCGGACTCCATATGCAACTCAACAAGCCAGTGGAACAAGACCAAAATGCAAAGTAATACAACATGAAACCAGACATGCTCAGACTTCAAAGAATACAAAATCATGAATGCAAAGCTTCAGATAGTTCAAATGGGTCAACATGAATGCAAAACATGAAACCGAGGAGTACAATGCAACCAGACTTCAAGACCATAAAATGTACACATGAAGATCAAAGTAACATACAACATGACAACATGAATGCAAATGGGCGAACATGCTTCAAACATGTGTATATGCAACCAAGCAACAACATACAACTAGACTCAAGTGGAACCACACCAGACAGACTCAAATGGAACCAGACCAAGTTTATCAACCTAGATCAATGACTTGAACATGAAAATATACAAAATGTCCAAGAAAATGCAGACAACAGATCAAATGCAACAAGATTTCATATGGCACAAGGACTACATGTATAAATACAAGTTTAGGCATTTAGGCAATAGTCAGTACACTGAAGTGCACCAAACATTGCAATACACTCACATATACACATGTATACATATATGCATATATATATATATATGTATGTATGTATGTATGTATGTATACACATATATTAGTTCAAAGAATCACACACACATGAATGCAAGCACTCGGGTGGACACAACAACTAGCACAAAATCACAATGCAACATGTTTAATTTCTAGTATAAGACAATGCAGCCATGGGTCATACATTTGAACAAGTCAAGAGAATTCAATCAGAAGTCAACAGAAACATTTTCAGGAAGGAGTGGACAAAATCCCAAAGGGTAACATGATGAAAATCCAGGCTTCAGGAAGTCAACATTAACCAAAATCAGTACATATATATATATATATATATATATATATATATATCTCAAATTCAAATGCAAGCTGTAAGCGAACGATGAACATGTCATAGGAGCAAAGAACAGAACCGACTCAACTACGTTTAAGCAAATTCGAATTCATCGGAAATATATGGAGTAACACGTATACAATAAACAAGTCAGAATTCATCACAATCATTCAATCAAAAATCGAATGGCCGAGCAAAGTAACTGAAGAATTCAAACCAAAATATACGAACGAGATTATAGGGTTTCGATCCCTATAGATACCAATTTCATAGTTGGCAAAAATCATCGAGTTCGAGTTCAAGCAAAAATCAACAAAATAATCAAAGTAAAAATCACATACCGATATATACCAATCGAACTCGACATTGAAGCGGCAGTAAGAAAAATTGAGGAACGAAAGCATCACGACAATCAATTTGAACTTCAAATTCCAAGCGGCGGCTTCAATTCAAAACCCTAGGACCCGTTTGGTTTTATTTTGTATTTTAAGTTTTGTGTTTTCAACTTGTACTAAGAAATACCGAGAAATAAAAAAAGAAGATTTACAATTCTTAGCCATTGTAATGATCAACGGACAACGAAAAAGTTGGATTGTTCTCCGTGCTTTTGTTATCTCTCGAAACACGAAAAACAAAATAAACTTGTTTTATATTTTACATGTTAATTTCATTTTTTAAAATTATTTGTTTTTCAACAATACATACGATGGACGTACTTCTTTATAGATGAAAACACAAAACTAAAAATGACGAGTCAAACGAGGCCCTAATTTTTGAAGAGCAACAAAAGGAACGGCCGAAGAGACTTCACAAAAAAGGAAGACGGTCTTTTACTTTAGTTGTTTACTACTTGGGCCGGTTTGTTTTTGGGCTTAGTTTTTGAAATATAGGGTTTTGTTTAGTTATTTTGTATTTTTCTCTTTTAATTGTTTAAATTTCTAGTTGTGTAACTAGGTACAAATTACGGGGCGTAGTTTGAGAATTCGCAACTCAGTGGTTGAGTTGTGGTAGGGTTTTGAGCTTAGAGTTAGGTTAATCAAGTTAGCGGGTATCGCAAGTATACGTGTGTTTGTAAGCGTCTGATTACTTAATTTCTAGTAGAAAACTTAGGGGCAGCAAGTAGGCAGGTTTTTGCCGAAGCTGGGTAAATCTGTATGTGATCTTTACTGCATTACTTTCTATTTTATTTTTATTTCCACATTAATTTTTAGTACACCCTATTCACCCCCCTCTAGGGTGAAAACAATCCTACAAGTGGTATCAGAGCTAGGAACAAAAACCATTTTTTATTAAAAAAATTGATTTTTTTTTCAATGGCTTCTTTTAATAATGCTTTTGCTGATGGTCAGTCCATAGTTAGACCACCCATGTTCAATGGTGAATATGCATATTGGAAAAATAGAATGAATTTTTTTTTGAAAACCATAGATGTACGGAATATTGTTGAAACGGGATATAGCACACCAACAATAATGGTAGATAATCAAGAAGTTGAAAAACCTTTGGATCAATGGACAGATCTTGAAAATAAACAACAAATTGCTAATGCTAAAGCTATGAATTATATTATTTGCTCATTAGATCAAATTGAATTTAAAACCGTGTCTCACATTGTCTAACTGCGCAAGAAATTTGGCACACGCTTGAAGTGACTCATGAAGGAACCTCCTAGGTTAAAGAATCTCGCCTTGCCATGCTTAGTAGCGAGTATGAGAACTTCACAATGACAAAGGATGAAAGTGTCAAAGAAATGTATGGACGTCTTTCTAATCTTGTATACAAATTAAAATCTCTAGGAAGACCATACACAGAACTGGAAATAGTCCGAAAGATCCTCAGAATTCTTCCACAAAATTTTGAAGCAAAGGTGACTGCCATCCAAGAATCAAAGGATCTGAAACAAGTTAAAGTTGAAGAACTCATCGGAAACCTCACCACTTATGAGCTAGAAATCAAATTCAAGGAAGAACGTGAAGGAGAAGATACGCGAAAGAAATCAATAGCTCTCAAAGGAACGATGGAAAGTGAAGATGATGGTGATGAAGGAGCAGCTAAACTGGCACTAATAATAAAGAGATTCAAAAGGTGGAACTGCAAATATGGAAATCCTGCCCTAAATCAACAACTGAAGAGCAGAATCGTCAAAGTTTTAGACAACTCAGAAAAGGAGGAGATCATTTGTCACAAGTGCAATAAACCTGGTCATATCAAGCCAAATTGTCCTCAAAATCGAATCAGCAAAGGAAAGAAACTGAAAAGGAGAAGTTTTGCAGCAACTTGGAATGAAAGTGATGAAGATGATGATAAAAGCACTGGCAGTGAGGGTGAAAAAACAAATCAGTGTCTTTTAGGAGAAACAAGTGACAGTGATGATGATGGGCCAAGCGAGGTATCAGAACTCACTCACTCACAATTACTTATATATTTTCATGAAGTGAATGGCTGTTTTGAAAGACTTAGGGAAAAGTACGCTAAAATTGAATCACAAAAAGATAGTTTGATAGAACTAAATAAACAGCTTGATCAATTGGTTCAAAACTATAGAAATAAGAGCCCTAAGTGTGATAAGTGTCCATCATTAGAAGAGGAACTAAAAAAATTAGAAACTAAAATTAAATCACTATTCACTTGAAAATGAAATTCTGATTTTGAAAGAAAGTGAAATACTAGGAGAGAAAATTCTATTAAAAAGTGCACTTTGTTATTGAATGAAAATGAATCTCTCAAGTCAAAAGTCCAACAATTGTCTACAACTCTAGGAAAATTCTCCAAAGGAGAAAGATCACTAAATATGCTATTAGGGAAACAAACTGTTAATACTATTAGACAAGGACTTGGGTATACTCAATTTTAAAAAGGTAGAAGTGAAACTAATCATGTTAACTCCAAGTGCACGATTTGTGGAAAAATTGGACACAATCATAACAAGTGCTGGTATAGACCCAAACACACGAAAACCACACCAATTTGGGTTCCTAAAGGCATGAATGTAAAATCTCTTAAAATCAAACAAATCTGGGTGCCAAAAGGAACAAACATAAACTGTCTTGGTTCTACTTGTTTTTCAAAAAAATTTGTCACTAACAAACATGGACCTATGAAAACAAATAGGTCACAAAACTCTTCTCTCGTATAGGTGTGTTGGCAGGCTAAGGAACAACAACAGTGGTACTTGGATTCCGACTGTTCCAGGCACATGACGGGCGATAAATCAAAGTTCCTTAGCCTAGAGAAGTATAAAGGTGGTAGAGTCACAATAGGCAACAACGATAAATGTAAAATTATTGGTAAAGGTAAAGTAGGTAATGGCACATTTACCTTAAACGACGTATTATATGTTGAAAATCTGCATCATAATCTGATTTCAATTAGCCAGTTTTGTGATAAGGGAATGAATGTTATTTTTTATTCTGATTTGTGCAAAATTGTTGACCAATCATCAAAAGAAACATTATTTTCAAGTAAGAGGAAAGGTATCTGGTGCATACTCCACGGTTTGGTCTATGGTATCCAACTTATGATAACTTTGAGTTAAAAGGGTATTCGGATGCAGATTATGTTGGTAGTCTAGTTGATAGAAAAAGTACTAGTAGAACGTGTTTTATGTTGGGACATTCATTAGTTGCATGGTCAAGTCGAAAACAAAATTATATTGCATTATCTACCACTGAAGCAGAGTATTTTGCTCTAAGCGGTTGCTCTGCTCAAATTTTATGGATGATGCAAACTTTGCAAGACTATGGTTTAGATTTTAAACGAGTTCCACTTATGTGTGATAGCAAAAGTGCAATTGATCTCTCAAATAATCCTGTACATCATTCTCGCACCAAGCATATAGATGTTAGACATTTTTTCATTAGAGATCACATTTCCACAGAAAATATTTGCATAAATTTCATTTCAAACGATTTTCAATTGGCAGACATTTTTACAACACCCCTTCCAGAAAATAGTTTTTGTCGATTTCGTCTCAGTTTAGGCATTTTTGAAATTTGATTTTATATTTTTTGGATTTGATCTTAAATGCCTATATTAACTAATCTGACTCCCTATTGATTATCGAAAAGAAAAATAGTGTCTGAAAAAAGGACGAGTGTTGATCTTAATTATACATTATGACTTGAGACAGTATATTTAGGAAATTTCTTTAAAAATTTAAACAAAATTTGTAATAACTTTGGTTGGTAAAAATTCCATGACCATCTCTATTCCTATCATATTTCTACGACAATCACTCATCAAAATCCAATATAGTATGTCAAAATGTGGTATTTAAACAGGAAATTATTCATTTTTTTAATTAACAATAAAAACATCCAAAAGTACTAACTCTCATTTAAAAGTTCTCACGGTTATGCATGGGTGAACTACTTGGAATTTTTGATTATGTACTTTCATGCTCATTTAAAAGTCCTCACGGTTATGCATGTATGGAACACATATCAAATTTGGTTAAAATATGCGAGTTGATTCTAATCCCATTTAAAAGTCCTCATGGTTATGCGTGGTTAGAAGATGCTTGAAATTCATTTACAAAAATAGGGAACACTACTAATCTCATTTAAAAGTCCTAACGGTTATGCATGGTTAGTAAGTATTTAAAAATTTCCTATCATAAATATACCACAAATGGTTACGAATATACGGTTTTCTATGCCGAAATCACCTCTATCACCCTAAAATGGAATATGCGCCTATCAGAGTATTTATGATTTTTGTTTGATTTTTTTTGAAATTTAATATTTATACTCGATTAGGTATTAATGTTGTATTAATATTTATCACGTTATCACTCTTATCTAACACTATTACTCTTTCTCTGATAACAAAAGGGGGAGAGAAGTTAAGATTTTGGCAAATAAGTCAAATTTTTATTTGCATATTCTCATCTAGGTTCATTGCATTTTGTATAGTTTTTTATTTGCATTTATTTTCATGCATATGTGAAGGGGGAGCTTTGTTGTAGGGGGAGTATTCAAATAGGGGGAGCTAATAGAATTCATCAAGACCAAATACATTTAATAGAGTCAAAATCTTAATATATGTTTGTTATCATCAAAAGGGGGAGATTGTAGAATACAATAGCCTATGATTTTTGTTTGATGATAATAAACACACACACACACACATATTTATATATTCGTTTAAATATATTTGTTATTGTACTATTTTATTTTTCCACATAATTAAATAAATATTTGTTGAATAAAATAAATAACTCGGAATTCTTATTTAAACAAATATTTTATTCAAACAAATATTTTATAAAAAATTCAAATAGTACAAATTTGAGCTCTTACTACATTTACACGTTTTCAATTACAATACAACTTCAATTACAGCACAATTGTCACTATACAATTCACCTCACTACATAATTCACTCGTCACTCGTATTTGATCTTCAACTCTATTCCAGCCTGAATCCAGCATCTGAACTATCTGCAAAATAAACACTAACGTAGTAAAATTGAAAAAGAAATATCTTGTAGTGCACAATGAAGTTTGTGTTTGTAAATATTATTTGCCTCAGTTATTTGGGTTATTTGTCATTATTTTAATTCATCTTACACGAACAACTTGTGACATGCACAGTGTATCACTGTACATGCCACAAGGTCGTGCACACCGATATACACTTGCTTGTTAAAATTTCAGGGACATGTGAATAGAAGGTCAAACCCAAGCCTAGACTGGATTCAACTAAAGTATACACAAATATGTACAACATGACAGCAAGTATGCACATGGCACTATGGCAGTTTAACTCGAAGATCCACTTGAAAACAATGCAACAAGACTTCACAAGCAACTGGACATGGAACTCGAAGCAACCCAGCAAACAGTGAACGGAATACAAGGAAATGAATATGGAATTCGACAGCATGCAATATGAACCACTCAAATACAACCAGACTTAGATGAACACACACCAAACAAAACACACAGTGCACCAGACATATACAAATGGAACCAGTTCAAAACATGCTCAGGTACAACAAATCGGACTCCAAATGCAACTCAACAAGCCAGTGGAACAAGACTAAAATGCAAAGCAAAACAACATGAAACCAAACATGCTCGGACTTCATAAAATACAAAATCATGAATGCAAAGCTTCAGACAGTCCAAATGGGTCAACATGAATGCAAAACATGAAACAGAGGAGTACAATGCAACCAGACTTCAAGACCACAAAATGTACACATGAAGATCAAAGCAACATACAACATGACAACATGAATGCAAATGGGCCAACATGCTTCAGACATGTGTATATGCAACCAAGCAACAACATACAACTAGACTCAAGTGGAACCACACCAGACAGATTCAAATGGAACTAGACCAAGTTTATCAACCCAGATCAATGACTTGAACATGAAAATATACAAAATGTCCAAGCAAATGCAGACAACAGATCAAATGCAACAAGATTTCATATGGCACAAGGACTACATGTATAAATACAAGTTCAGGCATTCAGGCAATGGTCAGTACACTGAAGTGCACCAAACACGGCAATACACTCACATATACACATGTATACATATATGCATATAAATACACACACACACACACATATATATCAGTTCAGAGAATCACACACACATGAATGCAAGCACTCAGGTGGACACAGCAACTAACACAAAGTCACAATGCAACATGTTTAGATTTCTAGTACAAGACAATGCAGCCATGGGTCATACATTTAAACAAGTCAAGAGAATTCAATCGGAAGTCAGTAGAAACATTTTCAGGAAGGAGTAGACAAAATCGCAGAGGGTAACATGATGAACAAGTCAGGCTTCAAGAAGTCAACATTAACCAAAATCAGTACATATATATATATATATATATATATATATATATATATATCTAATTCAAATGCAAGCTATAAGCGAACGATGAACAGGTCATATGAACAAAGCGCGGAACCAACTCAACTACGTTTAAGCAAATTCGAATTCATTAGAAATATATGGAGTAACACGTACACAATGAACAAGTCAGAATTCCTCACAATCATTCAATCAAAAATCGAATGGTCAAGCAAAGTAACTAAAGAATCAAACCAAAATATATGAACGAGATTATAGGGTTTCGATCCCTATAAATACCAATTTCATCATCGGCAAAAATCATCGAGTTCGAGTTCAAGCAAAAATCAACAGAATAATCAAAGTAAAAATCACATACCGATATATACCAATCGAACTCGACATTGAAGTAGCAGTAAGCAAAATTGAGGAATGAAAGCATCACGGCAATCAATTTGAACTTCAAATTCCAAGTGGCGCTTCAATTCAAAACCCTAATTTTTGAAGAGCAACAAAAGGAACGACCGAAGAGATTTCACAAAAAAGGGAAGACGGTCTTTTACTTTAATTGTTTACTACTTGGGCTAATTTGTTGTTGGGCTTAGTTTTTTAAATATAGGGATTTGTTTAGTTATTTTGTAATTTTCTCTTTTAATTTTTTAAATTTCTAGTTGTGTAACTAGGTACAAACTACAGGGGGTAGTTTGAGAATTCGCAACTCAGTGGCTGAGTTGTGGCAGGGTTTTGAGCTTAGAGTTAGGTTAATCAAGTTAGCGGGTATCGCAAGTTTACTTGTGTTTGTAAGCGTCTAATTACTTAATTTCTAGTAGAAATCTTAGAGGCAGCACGTATGCAGGTTTTTGCCGAAGCTGGGTAAATCTGTGTGTGATCTCTACTGCATTACTTTCTGTTTTGTTTTTATTTCCACATTAATTTTTAGTACACTCCCCCTGTCGGGTGAAAATGATCCTACAAATATATATATATATATATATATATATATATATATTCCATTAAACTTCAAAATCTACAATTACAATTATAAACCTATAATGTATGTAATAATTAAGATATTTAAATGGAAATTAATAATTAATAATCAATCTAATGAAAACGATTTAATGATAATTATGGAAATTAATCCATGAATAAAGGCAAAATACAAAGCTTTCCTTATAAGGCCTTAAATGCGTAAATATGGGTGAGGTATACATACATACATATATATGCATACACATATACACACACAAACATATATGTTAGCATAAATTGTGTTGAATTTCAATAGCGAGAATTGTGGCTAAGTTATAGGGACGCGAGGTCAGTTCAAAGCACACAAAAATTTGCCCAGCTAATTTGGATACTAACAGTGTGACTTTAGAACTGATGTGGGACATCGCCTATAATAAGTACCCACGGCGAACACGAGGTTAGTCCCAATTTATAGGGTAAGTCTGCCCAGCTAATATGACTACCGGCACCTATAAATAGTCAAATTAATGTGAGACATCACGGTTGGGTTATAGGTCATAAGAACGGGGTAATCTCCAGATGGGTATGCTCCAGATAGAGGTATTAAATGGTTGTGCTAGGGTCAACCTCTTTCCATTAAGAAGTATTAATGGTCTGGATTATTGTTTAGGGGAGTTAATGAGAATCTCTTAGGAGAAGTCTGCTTCGAGGTTAAGGTCTCAAATAGCTGGATAGTCTGCCTCTTCCTTATTTAAAGAAGTATTAAGTGGCATAGAAGAGATTTTTATAATGATAGTTAGTAAGTATTTGAAGGGGTTCGCCTTGGGTTTAGGTATTAAATGGCCAGATGGGTCTGCCTATCCTAATAAAGAGGTCATTAAGAAACCCAGGACTTTCTCTCTCATCATTAAGATATGATTGGACGGAAGATGGGTTGTTAGAACCCAGTATACTCCATAGTGGTGCTATACTCTCTTTTATAATTATAAAGATAGGTTTTTAGGGTTATACCCTATAGTAGAAGGCATGCTTGGAAAGGCATAATAAGTATGTAAGACATAATACTTATCTAAAGATTTACTGTCCATATACTATTATTGTAAACTTGAGATCTTCATTCATCAGACATAGTTGTTCTAACTCCCTCTTCATTACAACATATAGGTTAGGTACAGTGTTGTGTATGGAGAAGATGGAGGAAACCCAGCGTGGAGCTGCCTTATTTAGTTATCTATTTATGCTATTTTGATGTACTCATATTTGTCTCAGACTGGTTTTATGATGGTTATGACATGTACTCTTATGACTTGATTTTATAAGATGGGTACTTGGTTTTAGTATTATATTTTATTCCTTCCACTGTGAGATTATAAAAGTTTAGATAGATGGCTCTGCATGCTGTTTATTTTTAATCAATTATACCAACCAGTAGCTAGGTCTGGAATAGAGTTAAGGTTCGATGGGCTTTTAACGGTAAAAAATTAGGCCCATTTCGGAGAGGTTGTCACATTTGGTATCAGAGCTTAGGTTACCCGATAAATGGGAAAAGGAATACGCGGGAATATGTACTTATTATTTTTAATATTAATTTTCAAAATTCTAATATATATATAAGGACATATGTAAACACACTAGGCAAATTTTTAATTCAACAAGTAATACTATTATAGGAGTGAAGGTCGTAACTAACCCAAAATGTTGAACCTGCAGATAATTGATAAATGGCTAAAACCAATGGCTTTGAGGCCGTGAACCACCTCACTTAGGAAATACCCGCCATACCGGGTATGCCATCGTAGTTCTAACAATACTTGATAGTCGTGGGCCAAGTCCCTGTAACCTAGCAAGCTGCACCAGTGGCACCAATTTCTCCGCCCATTGACCCAGCACTCTGCCCATCAAACTTCCCTAGGATATGTACGGATTTCCAAAGTATGAGAGGATTTGTGTTCTTAGGCATAGAGGATTTTGTAAGGACTAAAGCTTGGATAAATGACTATGAATGCATATTTAGGGAGTTAGAGTTGGAGGACAGAATCCGGAGGAAGTTAGCCGCGTGGCATTTGAAAAGAGAAGCGCCACGTTGGTGGGCCATAATAATAGTGGAGAATAACGAGGATGGAATAACTTGGACCGAGTTTAGGACTCTCTTCGATTCATAGTTCATGTCCAATGCAGAATTAAACCTTTAGTTGGAGAAATTTATTCATTTGAAGTAAGAGGGCTCCACAATAAAGGGATACATTAACAAATTCACGGAGTTGGCCAAGTTTGGAATAAGTTTGATTAACACCCTAACGAAGAAGGGGAGAAATTTGAAATGTGCCTAATTTCCCCTTTAAGGGAGTTACTCTTGAACCAAGTTCCTTTAGGAGCCACTTATGAGATGCTAGTCGAGATGGCTTTACTTTAGATAGTTAGCAAGGAAGATAAGGAGAAGGTAGGACAGTCTGATGACTAGGCAAGTCAAAGAAAGGAAAGATTTGGAAGGATAAGAAGGCAAAGGGAAAGTTCAAGAAGGGAGGACATGCATGCCATAAATTCCACAAGAAGGGACACATGGCCAAGGATTGTATGGTGAATTTGGCCAAAGAGGACTTCGAAAGGAGGTGTTATAATTGCAACAAGGAAGGGCACTTCAAGAACCAGTGTCTGAAGCTGGCCAAGAAAGGATCGATGTTATAGGCTTCTGCTATTGAAGTCGTACCCATCACAAGAAAAACCCCATCTAAGGACCAGGGAAAAGCTACCATGGAAGGTATAACTATTATTTTCGAAAATACTATTCATATGCTACTTAATTCAGGAGCATCACATTCACTTTTAGCCAGAAATAAAGTTACAGCCTTAGAACTAGACACTCAACTTATCACTAACCCTATAATTTTGTCGAATCCTGTTAGGGGGTCGATACATCTTTCAAAGATTTGAAAATACCTAGTTGTGTACATATGTAACATAGAGTTTATGTGTAATGTGTATGTTCTGGATTTTGAGGAATACAGACTTATCTTAGAAATGGATTGGTTATTGTACTATGAGGCTGTCTTGGACTATGATAAAAGGATTTTATGGTTGAGGAATTGTAGAGGTTGAGATATAGATGTTCGTTGCATGCCCCAAGGCTCAACTATGTTGAGCTATTTGTATTTCTTAGCCTATCATAGGACGGGCTCTTATATGTACCCATAGTTTGAGACTTTCCTAACAATTTTTATGAAATCTCCATTCTCCCACACTAAAGGGAGACTGAGTTTAGGATTGACTTAGAGAAGGATGCTAGACCAGTCGCATTGCCACTAAGACAGTGGCCCTCAAAGAGAGACGAGATCTAGACAAGCATATTTTGGAGTTATTAAAGAAAAAGTTTATTCGTCGTAGTACTTTAGAGTGGGGAGCGCCAGTTGTCTTTGTGTCGATCACCGAGCACTTAACAAACTAACCAAGAAGAATATGTACCCACTACCTAGAATAAACGACTTATTTTATTAGCTTGTTGGGGCCAAAATCTTTTCCCAGCTAGACTTGGGCACCTGATTCCATCAATTAAGGGTAGCCAAGGGTAGGAAGGAGATGACCTTTTTCTTCACTCAAAATGGACTATATAAATGAGAGGTGATGCTTTTTGGGTTAACGAATGCCCATGCATACTTTATGGATTTGATGAGTAGAGATTTTAGGGGGCAGTTAAAAAGATCGTGGTAGTGATTGTAGATGACATTCTAGTATCCTCTAAGAGTGAAGGAGAGCATGAAAACTACTTGATGGAGGTACTAGAGACCTTGAGAAGGCACTTGCTAAAAGCCAAATTCTCAAAGTGTCATTTTTGGAGAAAGGGGGTAAGGTTTTTAGGTCACATTATCTCTGGGAAGGATTATCGGCAGACCCTGCAAAGGTAGCGACTATTCAAGACTGGAAGATTCCTAGAATGCTACTGAAGTTTGGCTTTTTCTTGATGTGGTTGGTTACTATTGGAAGTTCATCAAGGACTTTGTAAAGATAGTAGTATTATTAACTCGTCTAATCAAGAAGAACTTGATCTTTACATGGGACGAGAAATGCACAAGTTCCTTTGAGAAGCTGAAGGAGCTATTGATTAGCGCACCTATATTAACTTCCTAGATGGGTCGAAGCCTTTCACTGTTTACACTTATGCATGCAGACATGGTTAGGAGTTATTCTTATGCGAGAAGGGAAGGTAGCAGCCTTTGTAAGAAGACAGTTAAAGGACCGTGATAAGAGGTATCCTACTCATGATTTAGAATTAACGACTATCGTATTTGCATTAAAGATGTGGAGGCATTATCTCTTGGGAGGGAAATTTGATCTATTTACATACCAAGTCCCTTTAAAATCATGTTTTTCCAAATAGATTTAAACCTTAGGCAGCAAAGGTGGATGGAGTTTATAGCATCTTATGACTTTGAGATTCAGTATACCCTTGGAAAATGGAATGTTGTTGCTGATACCCTTACCCAGAGGCATGCTACTCTATATGCTATATATGAGTAAAGGCAGTTGGATGTCTTTTTGAAATTTAATTTCCAACCGTTGTCATAACTCACTCTAGGATATTTGGTGACAATAGAAGTTAGGCCAACGTTGATAGACTGCATCGGTCAAGAGCAGAAGAAGGATGCAGAGATGGTAGATATTTTGGGTAAGTTTGATATGGGAGCGTAGTTCCCCCATCATGGCAGATATTCGGTCGATGAGAGAGGATGCTTGAGGAGAGATGGACACCTTTATGTTCCAATAGTGGAGGATTCTAGAGGAAGTACTGGCTGAGTGAAAATGTTCTAAGATGACTATTCATCCCAGTGAAGACAAAATGTATAGGGATATGAAGCAGACTTTCTATAGCCGGGAATGAAAAGAAGGGTAGCAAAGTATGTAACTAGATGTTTGACATGTAAACGGATCAAGGCTGAACAAGGGAAACCCAGAGGTTTATTATTACCATTGGAGATTTCAACTTGGAAGTGGGAGCACATATCGATGGATTTCATAGAAGGGTTTCCTAGGAGTCAAAGAGGCGATGAAGCTATTTGGGTTGTAGTAGGTAGACTCACTAAGAGTGCCCAATTTATTCCAAAAAGGAGTAATAGGACCGCCACATTTCTAGTACAGGTTTACATCAAGAAGGTAGTCCAATTACATGGGATTCTAGTTAGTATTGTCAACGATATGGACCTCTTATTTAACAGTGTGTATTGAAGGAGTCTGCAGTCAGCTTTGGGGATGATGCTGAACCTTAGCACTGCTTATCACCTTCAGGCCGATGAATAGATAAAAAGGGTGAATATGATTTTGAAGGATTTATTGAGGGCCTGCATCATGGATTTTAGAGGATATTGGGAGTAGCATTTACCTTTAGTAGAATTCACTTATAATAATAGTTCAAGCAACGATTGGTATGGCACCCTTTGAAGCCTTATACGGGTGGCCATGCAAGTCACCTAATTGCTGGTGGGAGGATAGCAAAAAAATTATACTTGGGCCAAATTTCATACGAGAGACCATAAGGAAGATTTCAGTAATCAAGAAGCGAATGAAGACCGCTCAAGACCGGTAGAAGTCCTATGCAGATAGACGAAGGAAATACTTAGAATTCTTAGTCTAAGACATGGTGTTTGTTACGGTTTCCCCTCTTGAGAAGGTGATGATATTTGGGAACTCGGGGAAGTTGGAACCAAGATTTGTTAGGCCTTTCCCGATTTTGGAAAGAGTGTGCAGACTAGCATATCGAGTACAACTCCTAGCTATGTTGGCTAGAGTTCATAATGTTTTCCATGAAGGAACTGGACTAGCCTACAGCGGAGTTAAAGGGTAAATTTCAAAAAATTCCTATTTTGGATCTATTAGGCTTATAAATTCTAAAAGGTTTGTTAGATCCGATCTAGCATTATTTTAACAAAATCAAATTTCATTAATTTTGTCTTATTCTTATTAATTTAATTCTAAATTAATTGGGTGTGAGATATTAAAAGGTTTGAATTTATCTAATATATTCATACTTTAATTGTGTGAAAGAATTGGTAAACATAAGGCAAGTATGATTAATTGATAACAATATATAAAAATAAACAAGAATAATTCTGGATACAACCATATAAGGATCTAATAGGGAAGAAAACAAATGGTGGCATCGTTGATTGACTCCACCTTCCCTTTTTAGCAAATTTAATTAATACCACTTTTAATTAACATACTAGAGGTATTATGACACAATAACGTAAACAATAAAAAATAATTAATATGTATATATTATTGCCTCACTTTTAAATTGTTTGATAATAATAAAAGGTTTAAATCATTCTTTGGCAATTTGAAATACAAATATTAAATATTTATATGTACACACACATATAGATATAATTATGTGTATATAAAGACGAAACCAAAACTTTCTAATTAATTCAAAACAAACTTCCACACCGCATTAAAATTTTCTGATGCATTTGTAAACCTATATATACATGAATATTTTTAAATATATATATATATATATATTGAAAATTATATATACATGTATGTATATATGTATGTATAAACACATATAAATTAATGGATTCAATCTAAGTGAATTTTTTTCTACAAAACAAAAGTGGAACACATCAAATTAAGCGGTATATTAACAATTCTTTAAAATACTTAAATAAGGACATTTGAGATTATAAATTCGGTAACAAATTTAGAATATTATTATAATCAATTTTAAAGCTTAAATTCATTATCAAAACCTATTTTTAATCATATGTAAATTTCTATTACAATTCATCAGATTAAGAAAAAAACAATTTATTCAACAAAGAAATCAAATTGCATGATTATTTCTCAATTCAAGGTGAAGTGACAACAAGTGTACACAATGTTTCTGTTTCAATAGAAATGCAAATAATATGTACATAAAACTTTCTGGTTTGGAAAATTACACTTTGATTTGAGAGTTTAAATCATAGATTTATAATTAAAACATTGTTTTAATCATATACAAATTTTTGTTTTTTTATCAAAATAAAAATCAAACCAATTCATTCAACAAATAATTCAAATTACATAAAAAAATTCAAATCAAATGAAGTAATATTATATATGTACAAACTACAATAATCATTTTATATTTAATAGAACGTTTAAAATATAAGATACCTCTAAGATCTAGCCAAAAGTCACACCTTGATTTATGCCTTCGCCTTAGATCGCCAAGATCCGCATTCAATCCTTGCAAGAGATGGATGAACCGCCTTTGTTTTAATTTAATTTGATATTTCATTCTATGTTGTTATTGGTCTTTATTTTGTTTGAAGAAAGATGATGGCAGCCATTATTTTGGAGAAGAGGAGGAAGGATTTTCTGTAAAAGGAAAGTGAAATAAGGAGATTTGTTTTAAAGGGATAAAAGAATCCTTTTCCATTCTCCTTATTTAACTTCCTTATTTAATTCAATCAATTAATCCCTTTGTTTTCTCCATGTATTGGCTGGTCCTAACATACATCTGTAGTAGGCAAAGTTTCTAGCAAAATAAAACCTTTATGCAATTATTTATTTTAAACCCTATTTAAAAGGTGCACCGATAACAAATATCGATATTTGCAAATATAATTTTTATACATGCATTTAAATAATTACTAACAACATTCAAAACATCAAATAAATTAATTATAATTAATATTTCACAAATATTAATTAATTTAACCAATTTATAACATTTCATAAATTAATTAAATCGTGTGGTTTTCTCGAAGAAATCAAATGCGGTTATGCGACTCAGAGGTGTGAATTCAGTCAGCAATTAATATTGAACAATTTAAATATTAACTTTACATCGCTTTAGCTAGTGGTGTGATATTTTTGCCGAATTCATCACTTACAGATATTTTTGGTAAAATCCAATTTCACCTTTTCTTAAGCGGTACCTGGTAGTAATGATTATTTACACCAATTCTCTTCGTCAAAATTATATCATATTAGAACTTATGGAATTTGGCTATGGTCTGTAACTCCATGAAAATTTACGCAAAATTTAATAAAAGAATTTAGTTTAAACATAATAAATGCAAAAATGAGATTTTCACAAACGTCCAAATTTAGCTGCGGAACTTGCACAATTGTATCCATGGTGATTTTCTAAACAATTTTCATATATAAAGTTTTGAAACCCAAATTATTATGAAGAAGTTATTAAAGTTTGAAAATTGGATTTAAAAATAATTAAATAGAGGAGAGTAGAATGTTAAACAATTAATTAACGTTAAACCAGGGGTTGACACCTAGGTGCGGCCGATCGACCTATAGCGGTCGACCGCCCAAGACCCAATAGTTGATTGGTTGGCGTTTTGCGGCTAGGGTTTGGGTAAGCCAATAGTCAAGATTTAATCTTATATTATTTCCAATGCCTGAGATTAGATCGTATCTTTTGGACGATCGATATCTGTTTGCACCCTATAAATACAACCCTAATTCAAACTCTAATTTGGAAAATTAGAATAGTACGCCCTAAATCTTCTCCTTTGAAAATTGAAATCCACTTTCTCCTCACATCTCAAATTTCTTCAAATTAAATTAAAATAAAAGTAGATATTGAAGAAGAGTAAATCAAGCAAAGATCTGGTAAGCAGAAGAGATTCCAGGCGTAATTTGGAAGGGATAGCTTTGGTTTGAGGTGAGTGGGTTCATTATTTAGATGATTTACATTCAATTAATTTTAGTGTACCCTATTTTATCTAGGTTGTTGGAAATCGAATTAGAAACATTGCTTAATTGAAATGGAAATTTAATAGCTATTATATGAATATGATTTCTCTTTTCTAATCTAGATCTGACTAATGTTAACGTGTAAATTAAGAAACTAATAAATACGAGTATAACCCTTTTCATTATGTTGATAAGAATTGATGTTAAACCTAGGTTAAACTGATTTAGTGCAAAATGAAATTGGATAGAGTTTGGACAATTATAAATTTAAGATTCACAAACTTAGGTTTACTACAATTAAGGTTTGTGCATGCCAAATAGTAGGTAATAATTTACTGTAACATAGCAGAGGCAGACGATGGTGAATAAATGAACAAAAATGATATAATAGAAGAAAAATAATAATAAAACTTCACGATCGATCGACAGGTTCACTAAAACAGGTCGACAGCAAGCGGTCGACCGCTCCTGGAGTAAGCGGTCGACCGGTTAGCATTTTTCGAGCACAGTATGAACCTCGGCCTAAGGCCAAGTTATAAATATAGTAGTGTATATATTATATATGTGGATGTTAGTATAGGTAGGGAAGCTAGTTCCCTATGTGGTAACACTAGGACGTTGCAGGACTGGGTAAATGTTATTTATCCAGCAGGGGTCGATATTCGACTGGGGTGATTCTATCATAAATTGCACTTGCAAGAGGTTTTATTGTGGACGCATAACTCTCATGATGATGCTTGATGGAGTGTGCGGCCCGACACTAACGGGAGTTCCTTGGTATTCATGGTGATGCGACGTGATGTTGATGGATCCTAACATGGTGCAATAAGAGGCGTTACATTACCATTGAGAGGTGGACAAGAACGCAACGATGATGAGACATTTCGACGAGTCGGCATTGTGGGCTCCCCTTCAATTCATAACTCAAATGTGTGTAGTTGTAGTTGTGGGAAGGTAGTCCCATGGAGGAAACTGTAGTGAAACCTATGTTGGATTAGTTACGTGTAGTCGTAGTTGTCAGAAATGTAATCCCTAGGTGGAAAATTTATAGGGAAACCTATTTGGAATGGTTCTAGTATCTATTAGCCGATCATTAATTGTCTTGAGGTTCGATTAGTTGTTCGACCTTAAATATAAGCCTGCACAAATCGTTAGTGTAGGTGTGTATTGAACTAAACCCCTTAAGTAAGAAAATAGGTAACTCACAGATGCTTGTAGGACACCCTATGTCACATAGAGTATTACTAAAGTCAATCGCATGTGATCACCATATATTAATGATGTATTCATTCATCGGACTTTTGTTTGACCCACCCTTTTTACTTTCTTTTTCCCCACCACAGGAGGATAGGGCAGTAGGTGATAGGTCCAACGATAGTACTTAGAGAGGCAAGCTTAGCATCAGAGTTGTCTTTATTTCCTATTACTCTCCATGTACTGTTTATCGTATTTAATATTTTGTCAGACTATATGATGTATTTTTTTATACTGTGGATTTGACTATGTACTGTTTCGAGACCATGTATTGGATAATTTCTGAGATGACTATTTTCAATATTTATATTTTTCTGCTTTTCACCGTGAGATCTGAAAGTGTAGTATACCTTAGATTTTTATCCTTGTATCTTTAGTCCCTGAAATGTTTTAAAAACCCCAATAGCTCATATTTCTTGGCATCGACGCGAGTTTGAAAGTCACTCTACACTTTGGATTAGTGTGTTGGGAGGTGCGGGTTGTCATAGTTGGTATCAAAGCCTAGGTTTGAAATTCCTTAGGGATTAGGGGTGTATTGAGAGAACGTACTTGAAAAGTTTTTCAAATGTTTTCCAAAAAGTTTTCCAAAAAGTTTTCCAAATGGTTTTCAAAATAGGTTTCCAAAGTGTGTGTGTGTATGTATAGAAAAAGGTTTTTTGAAATTTACCTATATATAAGTGTAATGCCAATAACTCCTTCCCTTATTCTTGCCAATACTATCTGTGGCAAAGTTGCTAATAAATTCCTAAAATCACAGATAGAAAGGATGAACAATCCAGCTAACTTTGGGATTGCAGCTGAGATTCCGGGTGTGAACGTCCTGATTTAGTTCCACTGATATCTACAAGTAAGAGGACAAGCTGACCTTAACACTAATGGAGTACCCATAGAGGGAGTGCTAAGTACCATTCCTGTCCACCCACTTACTGATGATTTTGTTAAGCTTTATAAGGATTTTGTGAGCTTAGGAGGGAAGTCATATGTGAGAACCGTGGACATGGATTCGTACTTGTGAGAGGATTTTGGATTGATGGGTCTTAGACATGTTGTTCGGAGGCAGCTTGCCACTTGGCATTTACAGGAGGAAGCTCTGAACTGGTGAGATGTGGTGGTTGCTGAGACTGATGAGGAAGAAATTACCTAGGGGAGTTTAATAGATGTTTTGAAATGAAGTTTTTATTTAGGGTTGAAGAGGGAGAACAACTGGAGAAGTTTATCATTTACAACAAGGAGAGATGACGGTGAAAGAGTATGTTAATCAATTCAATGACTTGGCTAGTTCTAGTATGGAGCTGATCAATACCCTTTATAGGAAGGCTTTGAGGTTTGCAAAGGGACTGAATCAACCTCTTTAGGATTTAGCCCTTAGTCATATTCCCATGGGTGCGAATTTCGAGGGATTGATGGAGATGGCTTTGTTGAATGCTATTTCCAAGGAAGTGAAGGGTGAGTCTAAGAAGGCAGGAGGGAAGACACCCCAATAGAACCAATGCAAGGGTGGAGTGGGACCCAAGAGAAAGATTAAGAAGCAAAAGATGTAGTACAGGAAGTGCAGTAAGAAGTGGCATTTTGCGAGGGAGTGCAAGACGGACAATTCAAAGATTAAGTGTTACAACTGTGGGCACATGAGGCGGGAGTGTCCAGCAGCTCAGAAGACCTCTGCCTAGGTGGTTTCAGCTTACGCACAGGACATTGTTCCTAGCTCAAATACGCCTCCAGCTGTGGACAAGAGGAAGAAGGTCATAATTTAAGGTGTGTTAACTTTATCCGATTTACCTGTCCGTACCTTATTTGATACGGGGGCATCACACTCTTTTATCTTGAATAGACTTTTGGATGGGTTACACTTAGACACTAGCATAGTTACAGACCCTGTAGTTGTATCAAACCCTGTAGGTTGTGATAGGAAGGTTGTTAGATTGGGTACTTGTAGTGGATGCAGTTTAGAGGTTTATTACGGTCCAAGAGGTTCAGTTATGTTGAGTTACCTATATTTATTGGACCTATCACATGACGATTAGATTCAGTTCATGTAGTTAGAGATTATTCAGATGTCTTTTTCGAGGTTACTAGTCTTCCATCCCAGAGAGAGATTGAGTTTTGGATTTATTTCGTGGAGAATGCCAGACCTATTGCCTTACCTTTAATGTATATTGCTTCGAAGGAGAGACACAAGTTAAATAAGTAAGTGAATGAGCTATTGGAGAAGAGCTTCATTAGAAGGATTATTTCAGAGTGAAAAGCACCAGTTGTCTTTACCACCAAGGAAAATGGTTCTCTGAGGCTTTACATCGATTATTGGGAGCTAAATAAGCTCACGAAGAAGAATTGTTACCCGTTGCCCTGACATAGACAATCTCTTTGATCAGTTGGCTAGAGCGAAGGTGTTCTCACAACTTGACTTGGCTACTGAATTCATTAATTGCATGTAGCTAAGGATACTATTTAGATGACTGTTTTTCATACACCCGACGAACTGTATGAGTGGTTAGTTGTACCCTTTGGACTGACTAATGTACCTACCTACTTTGTTGATTTGATGAGTCAGGTTTTTTTAGGGTTGCTTAATAAGTTCATGGTGGTATTTGTAAATGACATATTAATCTATTCGGAAAGCGAGGAGGAACATATGTTACATTTAGAAGAAGTGCTCAATACACTTTGTGAGCATAAGTTGAAGGCGAAGTTTTTAAGTGTCACTTTTGACATGAGGAGGTATGTTTTTTGGGACTCATTGTCTCTTAGAGTGGACTAGCAGTCGATCCTAGTAAAGTTAATGTAGTACAGGATTGGCATGTGCCAAAAAATGCCACGGAAGTGAGGAGTTTCCTTTGTTTTCATTAAGGAATTCGCTAAAATCTCTACCCCTCTAACCCGCCCTACCAAGAAGAATTTGGTTTTCTCATGGGACACAAAGTATGAGGATGCTTTTATTAAGCAAAAAGAGGCATTGACTAGTGCATATGTTCTTATATTACCCGATGGCACGAAGGCATTCACAGTATATACCGATGCTTATGATATGGGATTGGGTGCGGTGTTGATGCGTAAAGGAAGAGTGGTGAGCTATGCTAGTCGACAGTTGAAGATCTACGAGGGAAATTATCCTACCCATGATCTTAAGTTGAAGGCCATTGTCTTTGCAGTCAAGTCATGGAAACACTATCTTTTAGGAGAGAGGTTGTCCATGGATCATAAGTCCCTGAAGTATTTATTCTCTCAGAAGGATTTGAACTTAAGGCAACAGAGGTGGATGGACTTTTTAGCGTCATATGACTTCAATATCTCATATACTCCAGGAAAAGGAAATGTTGTGGTTGATGCTTTAAGTAAGCAACATGCGATGTTGAATCCTTTGTTCTTAGAGTGGAAGCATTTGGAGTTCATCTCTACATTTGATTTCTGACCATCGTCAGATATCACTCCGGGATTGTTAGCAGCTTTGGATGTGCAGCCTACACTTATTGACCTATTGGGTCAAGTAAGAAGCAAGACAAGGTGCTCTGGGATAATTTTGAGAGGGTTAGTAGAGGAGAGAATTCGAGCCATTTGAGGCTATATTCCATTGACTCAAAGGGATGGTTACGGAGATATGGTAGATTATGTGTTCCTCTCGTTATGGATTCGATTGACATGGTACTAGCCGAGTCTAATCATTCTAGGATGACCATTCATCCCAGCGGAGAAAATGCACCATGGCATGTAGAGAGTGTTTTATTAACCTGGCATGCAGAATCATGTGGTAGAGTATGTGGCCTGACGTATGACTTTTCAAAGGGTAAAGGCAGAGCAGAAGAAGCCGAGAGGATTGTTGCAGTTGTTGGATATTCCTCAGTGGAAGTGGGAGAATATTTCTATGGACTTCATTGATGGACTACCTAGGAGTAGAAGAGGGAATAGGAGTATTTGGGTCATAGTCGACCAATTGACCAAATGCGCTCATTTTATTCCTGTTAGGAGTACGAGGACGCTGCGTCTTTGGCGACACTATATGAGAGAGATCATTAGATTACACAGGGTTCCTTTTAGTATCGTTAGCGACCGAGATCCTTTTTTCACCAGCGAGTTTTGGAGGAGTCTACATGAGGCTTTGGGCACCGAGTTGAGCTTGAGTACTGCTTATCAGCCACATAGGATGGACAGATGGAGAGGGTAAACCAGGTATTGGAGGATTTACTTCGGATGTGCATATTGGATTTTGGAGGTTCTTGAGAGAATCACTTGCCATTAATGGAGTTCATTTACAATAATAGCTAGCAGGGGAGTATAGGGATGGCACCATTTGAGGCTTTATATGGAAGACCTTGCAGATCACCATCATATTGATGGGACACTACAGATAGGATTATTCTTGACCGAATATGGTGAGGGAGACATCAGAGAAGGTGGACTTGATCCGTAAGAGAATGAAAACCACACAGGAAAGACAGAAGTCTTACGTTGGCAAGAGATGCACGAAGTTGGATTTTGCCTTGGGCGACATGGTTTTTGTGAAGCTCTCACCGCTTAAGCATGTTATAAGACTTGGTAGTTCGAGAAACCTAGCACTGAGGTTTGTAGGGCCTTTTCAATTACTAGTAGAGTTGGGAAGTTAACTTATAGGGTGAATCTTCCTGAGAAGTTAGTGGGAATATATGACGTTTTCCATATGTCACACTTGCTGAAGTGCCTACACGATACATGTGCAGTTAAAGCACTACTAAAGCCCCATATAATCCCCACTATAGCGCATAGCGCTCTTTGAGCATTACACTATTTCAATTTAGCTCTATTAAATAGTAGATCCGCTTTAATCCATGTTATTTTCTGCTACACCCACTAAATCAAGGCTTCATAGCACCCGCTTTAATAACATTAATATACAAAGGTTGATTTGACTAGTTCTCTTATAAACAAAATCAATAAAGTTAGGGTAAAAACCTAATTTTAAGGCATAAATGCTCAATATAAGTCAGAAATCTATTATAGTCAACAAATCTGGTCTGCATAAATAAGTATATTCTTTGGTTTTGTTATATAAGATTAAACAATAATTATTTTCCAACAAAAACAATGTGAGAATTAGAATAAACCAACTTTAAATATTTGGTTTCTTTTATCTAATAAAGCTTTTTGCACCTCTATTATTTTCCGTTATATCCCCACTTTATTTCCACTATAACTTTTTGCACCTCCACCACTAAGGAATTGCTAAGCGCTTTAACTGTACACCATGTACCGCTATTATAGTCAAGTCGAGTCAACTAAAGGAGGTGGAGGTAGAGAGGGAGTCGCTTGTCCGTCGTGCACCCACTTGTATTCTTGAGCATGGTACAAAGCGACCCCGCAACAAAGTTATCAAGCTTGTTAAGTTCCATTAGGGAGACGATCCAGTGGAGAGTACATGAGAGCCCGAGAAGAGGATCCAAGCTACCCACCCACAACTCTTTTCTAGTATGTATCCTTTTTAGTCGAATAAGTATGGACCACTTAGGTGTTAGGTTCTAGCTTAGTATACCCCATAAGTAGGGACCATTGGATGTTAGGAATGGTTGTGAGTGTGTCAATAGGAATGTTTTGAATGATGGATGCTAATGGATGTAATTGTTTGTTCTTTGTACACGTAGGCAAATGTATTCTTTATTTAGCATACATACACCATAACTTGTTTTATTTCATTGAGTTATATGCATATGGTTGTTGCATATGGATTGAATGTTTATGCATACATGTATAATTACCAGTATATATTTACATAGGATGTTGCACACATTTGGATATATGGCATAACCACTTGCATTTTAGGAGGTCAACTAGATCAAGAGACCGCCTAATTTTTGCATTAGTATAGGTCCATGTGCATTCAATGCCTGCATGTACATTGCATTAGAAATTTAAATAAGGACAATGATTGCCAGTGGATGATGGATAAGTAGATGGTTATAGTTATTGATTTTTGTATGCATGAGTTACTTTTTTTGTCCTTGGAGATTTCAGGGATGAGATCCTTTTAAGGGGGAGAATGTAACACCCCGAAAATTTTAGCGGATATTTAATAAAGAATTAAATTTAAATATTATAAAGGCAAAAATAGGATTTTCACAAATGCCTAAATTTGGCTATGAAACTTGCACCATTGTTTCCATGGCCATTTTCTGGATAATTTTCATATAACTTTTTTTGAAACCTGAGTTAATATGAAGTTATTAAAGTTTGAAAATTGGATATAGAAATAATTAAATAAAGGAAAGTAGAACATTAAATAATTAATTAACCTTAAAGCAGCAGTCGACACCCTGGGTGTGGCCAATCGACCTATAGCGGACGACCACTCTAGACCCAATGGTCGACCAGTCGGCGTTTTACAGCTTGGGTTTGGGTAGGCCAATGGCCCGGATTTAATCGTATATTATTTCCAATGCATGATATTAGATCGTATCTTTTGGACGACCGATATCTATTTGCACCCCTATAAATACAACCCTAATCCAAACCCTAATTCACAAAATTATAACCATATGTCCAAACTCTTCTCCTTTGAAAACTGAAATCCTCTTTCTCCTCACATCTCAAATTTCTTCAAATTAAATTGAAATAAAAGTAAGGATTGAAAAAGAGTAAATCAAGCGAAGATCTAATGGGCGGAGGAGATTCCATGCGTAATTCGGAGGGGACAGCTTTGGTTTGAGGTAAGTAGGTTCATTGTTGATTAGTACATACAATTAATTTTAGTACACCCTATTCGATCTAGGTTGGTAGAAATCGAATTAAAACACTATTTAATTGAAATGGAAATTTAATAGCTATTATATGGATATGATTTCTTTTTTCTAATCAAGATCTGACTAATGTTAACCTGTGAATTAAGAAACTGATAAATACGAGTATACCCCTTTTCGTTATTTTGGTATGAATTGAAGTTAAACCTAGGTTAAACTGATTTAGTGCAAAAAGAAATTGGATATGAGTTTGGACAATTATAAATTTAAGATTCACAAACTTAGGTTTACTGCAATTAGGGTTTGTGCATGCCAAATAGTAGTTAACAATTTACTGTAACATAGCAGAGGCGGACGATGGTGAATAAACGAACAAACGATATAATAGAAGAAAAATATTAATAAAATTTCATGATCGGTCGACAAGCTCACTGAAACCGGTCGACAACAAGCGGTCGACCGCTCCAGGAGTAAGCGATCGACCAGTTAGCATTTTCTGAGCACAGTATGAACCTCGGCCTAAGGCCCAAGCTATAAATATAGTAGTGTATATATTGTATATGGATGTTAGTATAGGTAGGGAAGCTAGTCCCCTATGTGGCAACACTAGGACGTTGCAGGACTCGGTAAATGCTATTTATTCAGCAGGTCGATATTCGACTGGAGTGATTCTATCATAAATTGCACTCACAAGAGGTTTTATTGTGGACGCATAACTCTGATGATGATGGTTGGTGGAGTGTGCGGCCCGACACTAACGGGAGCCTTGGTATTCACGGTGACGCGACGTGATGTTGTATTGTTGATGGATCCTGACGTGTTGCAATAAGAGGTGTTACGTTACCATTGAGAGGTGGAAAAGAATGCAACGATGATGAGACACTTCGACGAGTCTGCATTGTGGGCTCCCCTTCAATTCGTAACTCAGATACGTATAGTTGTAGTTGTGGGAAGGTAGTCTCATGGAGGAAACTATAGTGAAACCTATGTTGGATTAGTTACGTGTAGTCGTAGTTGTCGGAAATGTAATCCCTAGGTGGAAAATTTATAGGGAAACCTACGTGGAATGGTTCTAGTATCTATTGGTATTCATGGTGACACGATGTGATGTTGTGTTGTTGATGGATCCCGGTGTGGTGCAATAAGTGGCTTTATGTTACCATTGAGAGGTGGACATAACTGCAGTGAGGATGAGACACTTTGACGAGTTGGCATCGCGGGCTCCCCCTCAATGCGTAACTAGGATACGTGTAGTAGTTGTGGGAATGCAGTCCCATTTGGAAAGTATAGGGAACCTATGTTGGATTATTTATGTGCAGTCGTAGTTGTATGAAATATGGTCCCATTGTGGAAAATTTGTAGGGAAACCTACATGGAATAGTTATAGTAGCTATTAGCCAATCATTAGTTGTCTTAAGGTTCGATTAGTTTTTCGACCCTAAGTATGAGCCTGCGCAAGTCATTAGTGTAGGTGTGTATTGAACTAAACCGCTTAAGTAAGAAAACAAGTAATTCACAGACATTTGTAGGACACTCTATGTCACATAGAGAATTAATAAAGTCAATTGCATGTAATCGTCATATATTAATGATGTACTCATTCACTAGACTTTTATCTAAGCCACCACTTTTCCTTACCACGGGAGGATAGGGCAGCAGGTGATAGGCCCAATGGTAGTACTTGAAGAGGCAAGCTTAGAATCAGAGTTTTGCTTTTTATTTCCTATTACTCTCCATGTACTGTTTATTATTTCTAGTATTTTATCAGACTATTTGATGTATTTTTGTATATTGTGGATTTGACTATGTTCTGTTTTGAGACTGTATTTTGGATATTTCGTGAGATGACTATTTTCAGTATTTATATTTTTCTGCCTTCCGCTGTGAGATCTGAAAGTGTATTATATCTTAGATTTTATCCTTGTATCTTTAGTCTCTATAATATTTAAAAACACCGACAGCTCGTACTTCTTGGCACCAATGTGAGTCCAAAAGTCACTCTGTGCTTTGGATCGGTGTGCCGGGAGATGCAAGTTGGCATATGGTAAAAATTCCATTATCATCAACATTCAACTTTATAGTCCAAACACAAAGTCCATGGTTTAATAATAATAATAATTATTAACCGAACTACTCCAGCCAAAGATTTTGACTTTGAGTTTGCTTCAGTTGATCGTTATGATAACCCCATATAACTAAGAAGACGAATCCTATCTTAAACAGTGTTTCACTTCCAATACTTCCACTTGACCCAACTATAGTCGTTCGATGGACGTCATGCATTGATTTAACTATAATCAAAGCAGAGTTTTCATATTGAAGATCAATAGTATTATCAGGTCAAGAGAATTGTGTAAATTAGCCACTTTGATATTTTCTATTTGACCTTAGTTATATTACCCAACAAAAAAGTATCGAATGAATCATTCCATAGTATCTAATAACTATATGTACATAACCCCTTAGTGCCCCCAACAACAATCAGTAATATACTGTACAATATTTGGAGAGTGTTACGTACTCTAGTCTTAATGGATGCATTGATGTCCAGTCTCGTTACATCTTGACTAGGAATATTTAAAATGATGTGCTTATCATATTCTGATACAATACTCATGGTACAACTATTTGTAACTGTTTTATCACAAACATACATTTACAGACTTTCTGAGATATATACTTAAATTGACTAATTATTTATAGCATTTTGTAACAAGTATATAATACAAAGGTAACACCTTTTAATTTCGAGCAAGATTGTTTATCGATTTAGATTTATATAACAAATAACATAATTGCCTCTAGGACATACCCCTAACTCTGTCAATCTCCGACTTGCACTTAAGATCAATCATGGCATCTTATTCAAACTTCTCCAATCGGTTTCTTCAAAACCAATCGAGTCAGTCCCTCAGTGAGCAGGTATATTATTATGTTTTAAGTATCTACTATGTCAAAAAACTCACTCTAACGCCGATAAACTGCATTTATCATGTGGAACAATTCGGAGTATGTCTATCGATATATAGTGAGCTCTAAGTTCCATTACAAACTAAATCACAACATTGTTATCATATAACAATGTTATGAGATTCTCAATATTCGGAATCACTCTTCAGCTCAGTTATAAATTTGTGCATTTATTATGTATATACATTGTTTTTATTGTGACACTATTCAAGGCGATGTACTTGGCCTTTTATTGAGTCATCTACGTTTTCTCATTTGGAATATTTCCAACTTAAAGCTTCTTAGCAAAGCTTTGAATATGAATTTTATAATACATACCATACTCAATATCACATATGATGTCTAAGTCTGAATACTCCTTCATATGGAGTTCATTGTTTCTATAAACGATTGTCATGTATTTCGTAAATACACGAGAACACTCTAAACTACCATTTAGTGATCTTAATTTGGATTTGATATTTGCTTTATGTATCAAATACATAAACAAACCACAATATTGTAGACAACATAACATGTATGATAATTTCTATTGCCAATGCACAAGGAATCCATCTTATATGTTTTTATTAAACATTTTTACATGGTGTTTATGCATATTCTCTGGAACATTCCTAGTGTCCTTTATACTCACTATAAAAGATATCATTTGCAAATCCAACGTCAAGTGGAGCTGATTTTAACGCGAGTACATCGTAAACAATCGTTAGTGTGTTGTTTTCTTATGTTTAGAAATATTAACGTACCTTCAACTTTCTTTCTTATGGACATGCGCTTCCTTTGCATTTTGACTGAAATCAATCTATTTGATATTTCAATCAAAATACTTGTTCAATTTTGATGCTTGTCGAACAATACTTTTGTATCGGTTCTTAGATCAGATCCAAAACTCACAAACTTAATATCCCTCTCACTGACTTCGAGACACTTTGATTGTTATGTGCAGAAAATCTAGTCTAAATCTTTATTTAGAATTTTCTATCTTAATACATATGCACCAAACACAAAGTCAAACTATGCGATAATTTTGTGAGTTTATCCGAATCAACTTGTGCACATCGAATGGCGAATTTGTCACGCTAATTTCGACAATTGAAATTCACGATGTTATTAAAGACGCATTTATGACCGATGGATCATATCTCTGGGTACAACTATCAACTCATATTTTGAAATGTACTTGAAATTTATTTTGGATTTGCACATCATACCATATCATAGAGTCAATACTCTTAATGGTTTAACTAAACAACTGAGTTCTTGACGTTGATAAGAAACTCACGGTTTCTTCTTCAATATGCAAGAATAATAATTAGACACTCCAATGTTATGCGTTCATTTATGTTTGATTAATTCTATTTCATCCCTTGTAATCACTTTTATCCTTAGATCGTATCCAAATCCATTTTACTACTTGTAATTTCTTAAAGAAATTCCTTTTCTATGAACTTGGTATTTCTTGAAACAACAATTGTTTCTTATTGCAACAGAATGGGCCATTCAAAAATATTTTATGAATTTCCATATATAAAACTGATTTGGTATTAGTTACAGTATTTATGTTCATAATATAAATTAGTCATCTAGTGACTATCATCCCCAACTTCTTTGGGGTGATTCATACAAGATTTATTATGTACAAATATTACGTACAGTCCATTGACTCACACAACCCAACTGGCATTTTGGACTAGGACATGATGGAGTTTCTTATAAACCCATATCTTGTATGACTTTGTAAACTATTCTTCGGATGATATTAATCTTAACCTTGTGTAAAAATCTTAAGCACACACCTTATTGAAAGAATTTAACTCAACTTCACTCATCATTTAAATGTCCTTTGTCCAACGAAGTTCGATTACTCCTTATCAACACATTATTATGTATCATAAGGAGGAGGGACTTTTGAGACTGAATCTTACACTTAGGTATATTTGGAACTCTTTCCAATATACTCACTCATTCAATCAAATAAAATTATTTCTTTTGCATGTTATTTTATTTTACTTCTGTTTTATATTCTATGCACTTATCATGGACATGCCCCATATGTATCAAATAAATATACTCATGCATACGATATTTCATCAGTGGATATAACGAAGTACGTGGAATCGTTTTGGTATTATCAGAGTTGTGATTGCATATAATCTATATGTATCAACCCTAAGAATTCATCAACTCTTATGATGCTCCCACTAAATAGGTGCTTTGCCTTTAATTACATGAGGTATAATTCACTAGCGTCATATGATTTATATGAATCATATAATCAAAGAATTACTTCTCAGAACCATGGCTTAGTCTATAATTCCAAAGTAATTGTAAATAACTTAAAACACTTTGGTATTTTCCAATGCATCACTTTTGTTATGAAAACAAATACCACATTATAGTTTTATTTCAAAATGAATATTCATAATATTCTAATTAAAATAAAACTATGTCTATTCTTCAATCATCACCAAAGAACAGATATTATTTCATAAATAATGTGTGGTACATTACAAAAATAATTTTCGTTAGTTGATGCAATCAATAAGTGCTATGTGGCATGCTTCCACTATTTCTTCTATTACTATAATAGTGTACTGAATATGGAGGTCCAGCATCCATATAATATTGACTATTTATTTCATATATTGTAATTAGTTTATAGTAGGGAGTTCTTTGATCAATTATCTTGAACTCAAACAATTAAATCTCATAGAAAACAATTTTCTATATGAAAATACATTTAGGAATATAAATCATATTTCTTATACCAATGTTAAGTATCAATTATTATTTTACAATATTCATATTCGATGTTTCTTTATGAAGTAGAAGCAATTATCACTCTCTTCATCCCAACTATATCTTAAATCATGTCTACTCTTGTACAATAGTTTTCCTTTTTAAATCGTTGGACAATTCAAAAGAAAAATCTTACTACAATATCATAATGAACTCTTTACAAAAGTGCATTCGGTCATCCTTAACATTTGAGGACATTAATTATGTTTCACTTTACGTAAACTGATCAAAACCGACATTTTAGCGATCGAGTTCTTAGATCCTTTTTGTAGTTTTGCTCTAGCATTACATTTAACACAATATGATTTTCATTGTAATCAATCAAATTGATCACTCGATCTTATAGTACGATTTATTCGATTATTTTGAATGAACTAATTTTCATCGAAGTATCATACAGTACGAACTATAACCGTGCACCATATAACACTTATATATGATAGTATATGGATCAAATATCCATGGTCTTGTATTGCTTTAGAGTTCGAAAAGCATAGTATGCAATACATGTCTTCGCCAAACAAACACATAAGCGACCAAATCACGAACGTATTTAGTAGTTGTAAAATTATGTGCTTGCATGGGTATTGAAACATTAAAATGTCGGAAGTATTTATTAGTAAGTATATATTATATTTCTATTTTTCAATCATTAATTAAGTTCATTTGCATATTTTAATCGATAAACTTTTATTAATCATATTAAATGCACAAATTTTTTAATGTAGAAATATTATAATATTATATAACATATGTTCTTAAAATATTAGAAAGGGTAAATGTTACCATTGATTTTTCTAATAAGGCTCCCATTAGATTTTATGTTTCTCAAAACCCTAAGAGAAAACATAGAAATCATTCGATTTCTCTAGTGGTTGTTAGGACTCATATGCCTTGGGATTTTGACCTTAAGGAAAGCTCAATAAATCATAGGCCCACATATGATGGATAACTCCTTATCAGTTGTATCATATACAACTCCTAACCTATGGTTCCTTTTCCTAATTTAATCTTTACCTTGAGGAAAGATCAAAAAATAAAGAGAGATTATTCACTCATACCCACTATTTCGTGAAGGCGTAAGTATATTGTACATACTCTGAGGAAAGCTCAATAAATATGTGCAGTTACCTTACCTCGTATATTAATATATTAATAGTACTACACATAACATCAAGGAAAGCTCAACAACTAAGGAGTATGCAAGTAATCTATTAATATATAAATGGAAGAGAACAACTTTATACTAAAGATTCATAATCTTTAATATATTATATTGGGTGATATCGATTTATGGAGTAATGTATTTATGATGAAATACCATCGTGATTCAAGTGTTGGACACATCGAAAATCACGGTATACATACATTTACGCATGTATTTATTCCTTAAGTCTATTTAGAGTTTCTATAAAGTTCCACCTTTAGTTTATACATTCATATTATATAAGTTTCATTATTATAAAACTATTATATTTTAATTAGCTCATATAATAATCTTATGTACAACATTCTATTAATTAAATTTATATTATTCCAATATAACATTTATATTGAATATTTATATATACTACACCTTTATAGCATAACATATATATCTTTTATATTTATGTATTTTTATTTAATTAATTTATTTAATTAATTAACCTTTCATTAATTAATTCAGTTAAACAATTTAAATTAAATTATGTTAATTTTGAAAATTTATTTTATACACATACATGTATACTTATGTTATCTTAAACACTTTAAAATAACATAATATATATCAATATATATATAATACATGCATATAATTGTTAACTAATTAACTTATTTAATTAATTAATTTTATTAATTTTAGTAATAAATTTTAAATTTCGAAATTGATATTTAAATATTTTTAAACATTTTGAAAATTTCATTATCATAATTGTTAAACTAATGTTATATTATAACTTTTGTAATAAACATGTTTCATTTTAAATTTAAAATCTTTAATTTAATTTTCAAAATAATTTTGAAAGTGTGACGACCCACATTTCGAGAAGTTTAAATTGATAATAATCCACACATGTCCAACTCAAACAATTTGAAATAAAGATAATCAATGGGATTAATTAAGAAAAATAAGAAAACAAACATAGAATCTCGCAGCGGAATGACAAAATATAATAATCAGATAAACAGTTCATGAAGCTGTTTATACTATACACTCGATTATAATTTATACAACATTTATCAAAGTTATATATGCAATAGAACAATAAATATTGCAGCAGAACAACATGATGCGGGAATAATATTAGTAATAATAATATACCAAATCTTTGTCTTCGTCCTCCAGAATAATCTTCAATGAGCTGAAAACTCAGGGCTGACCCGAGCGTAATGAAAAGACAAAACACTCGAGTTAGGACTAAAATATCCTTATATGAGTCAAATCAATATCACATATAACATGAGTGTAATAGCGTCAGAGATGTTTACGGGATTTCACATCTCCTATCCGGTGTATAACGTGTGTGCAATAACTTAAGAAATGTTATGGGATTTTCCATCTCTTAAGGATCCGTCAAAATATCTATATATAGTAGAATAGGCTATATATATAATGTCTAATCAGTAAAATAAATATTTTTCTTAGCTTTAGGCTTTACATTAACCCCCCTTAACGCGTTTTTAAGTATTGTCAAACAGTTTGCATATAACGCCCCAGTAGCACGTCGGGGGATAGGGATGCGCCGTGATACGACAACACTAAACCAAACTTGTAGTTGTCTCGTATAGGGATAAAAGTATAGCAAGGCACATAAGGTAATGCCCAAGGTAGGATACTACCAGTTCGGGTCGCAGGGCTGGTGGTAACGCATCATAGCCACGACCGCCCACCACGTACATCCACCCCATATCGAGTCAAAGGGAGGTCATCCCAAATCAAGGTGCACCAATCGAAACCAACAACAAGAGTAATAGTATGGACCAAGTCCAAAAAGAGATCGAAGAACGGATGTCTTCTAGAGGTAATTAGCCTCATTGGCCCTGTCAAACCGTCCTGTTTTAGTCATTTCAAATTGGCACAAGTGCCGAGGTCTATCCATCATCGTTCTCTTTCTTCAAATCCAGCAAACGATGCCAAATCAACCACTTCATTCTGGAGTCTCCTCTGCGTACATAGTTGTTAAAGTGGTTCCAATATTGACAGAGAGTATGTCAATAAGAGGCCCCGGTTTCTTTAACAACCAAACGTCGTTATACACACTAGTTGGTTCTTTTACATTTCAAAAATGATTCATACTTGATATCAAAATATCATATTCACTTCAAGGTACCATTCATTTCAAAATCATCATATTTACTCAAAATATGCTATTTCACTTAAAAAATCATTTTTGCCTCAATATCTCGATTTCACTTCCAAAATCGTTTCGAATTTCCATTTAGGTTATAACTTCATTTTAACCCAATTCGCATTTTAATCAACGATTTAAATATAAACATTCCAACCTTACACGGTTTGAATTTTTTTAGAAAGTAGTTTGAAATTTTTTATATAGTTTAAAATTTTAAAATCGTTTAATATAAAATAGTTTGAGTATTGAAAATGATTTATATAGTAAAATAGCTTGGAAAATCAACATAATTTGAATATTTAAAAAGATAGATTTAACCAGTTTATATTAAAATAATTTATTTTAAAAAAAATTTCAAATCAAACTATCGTTTTCCATTTCAACAAATCTGGACCCAATTCCAAATTCCAATCAAACTGATTCAATTTCAATTATTCAAATTCAAATCATTTTCAATCTCAACTCAATTCAAATCGACTCAATTTCGTTTCGATTCCAATTTCAATTCAAATCGATTTCGATTTCGATTTCAAATTAATTCAATTTCGCTTTCAATTCTAATTAATTTTAGTTTCAATTCCAATTTGAATTAATTTCAATTCAATTCTCAATTTTAAACCATTTCAATTTATATCAATTTCGAGTTCGATTTCAAAATATCGATTTACATCATTTAAATCAAATTTAACTTCGATGTTCAATTTAATGTTCAAAATTAAAATAATTCAATTTCAAGCCAAATTTAGAAATATCCATTTATATCACTTTTACTTAAATAAATTCGAAGTTCAAACTTTTTAAAACAATTCAATTTCAATAATTCAAGTCACATGTCGATTTTTACTTCACATTTCAAAATAAAATTTTAAAACAATTCCTTTTCCAATTTCAATATTAACCTTTCAAGACTCGAATTCGAAACTAATTCGATTATCAAAAATTCAATTTTTATTTCTTTAAATCAAAATCATTAAATAGATTCAAATTCAAGAATTTAAAACCATTTAATTTAACCAATCCGGTGTCCGTATATAATTTTTTATCCTATGGCCAAGTGATCAGTTATTTCAATTTAATTTCAGGGATGGATATATATCATTTCAATCCAAAATAAATGTCATAGGTATATATCATTTCAATCTATTTTTTAATTTATTCGAAATAATTCAATTAACAGTTTTATATACTGTCAATAATTGACAGGGTGATAACAAGATATATATAAAATAGGGGCATTTTACCGGAAGGACAAACTTTGCAGTCCAATTAGTTTCTAGGACACACATTCAAAGAAATTACTTTCAAGGCCAAAGTCAGCAGAATAATTACTTTGCCAATTACTTTCAAGGACATAATTTCATAGGTTTTTAGGCCATAGAAACTAATTATTTTACGTTTTGTCCTTGAAAGTAATTATTTCAGTTGTGTGTCCTAGAAACTAATTCCACTTACTAAAGAGGCCCTTGTGGCTAATTTCCACTATAAAATAAATAAACATCCAAATCATCAAAAATGTCAACCAATAGTATCCATCACAATCAACATCCAAAATAGCCAATAAATCACAACAGTTAACTAGTTATTAATAATCAAGAATTTAACTAGCAGTTTTAATTTCAATTTCAAATTTAACCGTCGATTACAAATTTCTAACAGTTAAATTCATATGTCAATATAATGTCAGTTTAAATTCCAAACAACAGTCAATAAAATTAAATCACTTCATGATTTGAATTTAACTAACATAAAAATATTTTAATCATTCGTGAGCGTCTAAAACACTCACCTTTATTTGAAACTAAAAATATTTCAGCTTCAAATAAATTCCACTTCCACTCCATGCTGTAGACGACGTCGATATGATCGCAATGAAACTTGTTTCATTCGAAACGGATCTCGCATGCAAAATTTACGCAATTTATAAACATTCAACATAATTTAAAATTTAATTAACTAAATAAATAAATTACAAAAAAAACCGTTACCATCCTCTCCCCGTTCTCGTTCCAGGCTACGAAAAACAAAACCCATCACACGCTCATGTACATCAATGCATGTGCCACCACTCTGATGATCGTAGCTCGATCAGGTAACGCCACGAGATGCGCCACCTTCCAGCACACCGCCGCCCCAAACCTCGTTGACCGCGCTGACTTCGCAAGCACATCACGACGATTAGAGACGTATTAGCACAATCCAACCGTTCAACGCGTAGATCTCATCGAGATCTATGATTTTCCTTTTGGAAATTTTTTGATTTCATTGCGTGGATGAAGAGAAATCAAAGAGAGAAGTTCAAAAAATTTCGGCCATTATATCACTTGAGAAAACACGGCTGCGTTTAGGGCTTAGGTTTTAACGAAATGAAAGATAACACGGCCTATTATATAAATATCTAACGCTATTGACCCGTGAAATTTCCGATCTCCAAACGAAGCGTGTCGTTTGGCGTTCAATATATTATACCCCTATTTCGAATACAATGGAATAGGTATCGGGATCCAATTCCATCATATTCAGAAGATAGCTTTTCGAAATCAATTTATTTTAATTAAATTCTACGCATTTCAAGCTCGCACGGCCAAACGATAAGTCCGATCACTACGAAACTTGAGATCCTATAATAGTTCAATATTACGGATCCGTTGAAACTGGTTTCGTCAAAATCTGAGATAGAGGCCAAAATGGCTATTTTTACATGTTAATTATGACAACTAATTTCAAAAATCAATTTAATCACTTTAAATTCAATTTTAAAAGTTAACAATCTTCATTCTTGTTTAAATAAAATTTAAATCAACTTTTTACATCATTTTCATTCACATTAAATTCAGAATTCAAATATTCAAATAATTTTCAATATTAAATTTAAACAATTTAATTATCCAATAAATCACCATATTTTAAATATAAGTTATTTAACTTATAAAATTTACTTTTAAAGCGAATTTAAATAATAAAACAACTACTTCCATTTTACAATAATTCAACATTTATTATTCAATTCTTGTTATTAATTATAAACACATTCAATACATAAAATTCATTTCAATACTGGTTATTGCCTAAATCTTCGAAATTGGTTATTTCAAAATTTTATTAAAGTTCATATTCAATAAATTACATTAATAAATCATCAAATTTTTATTTCTAACCATTTTTATTCAATAATTATATTAAATTCAATAATTTAAAATAGTTAAAAATATGGGTCGTTACAGAAAGCTAGCCCAAGACCCAATTCACATTGAGCCTTTTCTATTGGAGGCAACCTTTGGGCTCACTTCATCTTTCAGGACAGACCGGTAACCACATAGGACAGAGTACTTAATTACCCAATCTCAATCCTAGACATTAGTTTTCTAGATACTATACTAAGTGGACAAGCTTAATTTGTTATCCTTAACATGACTAGTTTTGACCGCATATGTTATTGGGCTCTAATACTATTGAAGGAACTTAGCTAGCCAGCAACGGAGTTAAAGAGTATATTTCAAAAAATATAAATCATATTTTGGATCCACTGGGCCTATAAAGTCTAAAGGATATATTAGATCCAATCTAATACTATTTTGGTAAAATCATATTTCATTAATTTGTCTTAGTTTTATTAATTTAATTCTAAATTTATAAAGTGTGAGATATGAAAACGTTTGAATATATCAAATATATTCATAATTTAATTGTGTGACAGAATTGCTAAACATAAGGTAAGTATGATTTATTAATGATGATATATAAAAATAAACAAGAATAAATCTTGATACAATCATATAAGGATACAATAGGGAAGGAATTAAAAGGTGGCATCATTGACTGATTCCACCTTCCCACTTTCGCAAATTTAATTGATACAGTATTTAATTAACATACAAGAGGTATTAAGATACAATAACATAAATAGCAAACAATAATTAATGTGTATATATTTTTGCGTCACTTTTAAATTGTTCGATAATAATAAAAGGTTTTAAATCATGCTTTTAAATGAAAGTTTTTCTACAAAACAAAAGTGGAACACAACAAATTAAGCAATGTATTAACATATCTTTAAAATACTCAAATAAGGACATTTGAGATTACAAATTAGGTAACAAATCTAGAATACTATTGTATTCAATTTTAAAGCTTAGATTCATTATCAAAATATTCTATTAATCATATGTAAATTTCTATTGCAGTTCATCGGATTAAGAATGAAACAATTTATTCAACAAAGAATTCAAATTGCAAGATTATTTTTCAATTCAAGGTGAAGTGACAACATGTGTATGCAATATTTATGTTTCAACAAAAATGCAAATAATATTTACATACACACTTTTTGATCTGAATAATTACACTTTGATTTGAGAGTTTAAAGCATAGATCTATAATTAAACAATTGTTTAATCATATACAGATTTCTGTGTTGATTTTTCAAAATAAAAATCAAATCAATTCATTTAAAAAATACTTCAGATTACATAAATAATTTCAAATCAAATGGGGCAATATTATATATATACAAAATGTGATAACCATTTTATATTTAATAGAACATTTAAAATAGAAGATACCTCTGATCTGGCCAAAAGTCAAATCTTGATTTATGCCTTCTCCTCAAATCGTTAATATCCACATCCAATCCTTGCAAGAGATGGATGAACCATCTTTGTTTTAATTTAATTTGATGTTTCATTTTAAGCTGTTATTGGTTTTTATTTTGTTTAAAGGAGGATGATGGCATCCATTATTTTGTAGAGAAGGAGGAAGGATATTTTGTAAAAAGAAAGTAAAATAAGGAGATTTGCTTAAATGGGATAAAAGAATCTTTTCACGTTTTCCTTATTTAACTTCCTTATTTAATTCAAACAATTAATCCCTTTATTTTCTCCATGTATTGGCTAGTCTAGTATGCATCCATAGTAGGCAAAGTCTCTAATAAAACAAAATCTGTATGTAATTATTTATTTTAAAGCCCGTTTGAAAGGTGCACCTATATTGAATATCGATATTTGCAAATATAACTTTTATACATGCATTTAAATAATTACTAACAACATTCAAAACATTAAATAAATTAATTATTATTAATTTTTCATAAATATTAATTAATTTAACCAATTTATAACATTTCATAAATTAATTAAATCATATGGTTTTTTGATGAAACCACAAATGCGGTTGTGCGATTCAGAGGTGTGAATTCAGTCAGCAATTAATATCGAACAATTCAAATATTAATGTTACACTTCACCTTAGCTAGTGTGCGACAGTAAGGCCAAATTCATCACTTACAGATCTTCTTGGTAAAATCCAATTCACTTTTTCTTAAGTGGTACCTGGTAGTAATGATTATTTACACCAATTCTCTTTGTTAAAACTATATCACAGTAGGACTTACAAAATTTAGTTATCGTCAAAATTCCAATATGGTCCACATTCAACTTTATAGCCCAAACACAAAGTCTTTGGTTCAATACTAATAATTATTATTAACCAAACTACTCTGACCAAAGACTTTGACTTTGAGTTGACTTTAGTTGACCATGATACTAAGCCCATATAACTAAGAAGATGAATTGTAACAACCCAGGAAATAGAGCTTGCTAATTAAATGAGATTAATGATTTTATTTGAGATTTTAAAATATAAGATTGGAATTATAAAACGTCAAATTGAGAATTTAAATTTAATTTAGAGGTTTTTGGGAGTAAAATCAATTTTTTTATAAACATGAAGTAAAGGTTTAAATATAGAATAAATTATTTTCACAAGTCCAGAATATTTTTATGGGAATTATAAAGATAAGAAACAAATAATTTTGGGTTTACCCTCAACATTGGGAATTTTAATAAATTGTTTAATATTGGAATTTTTGTTAAAATGGGTTTAAAATAATATAAATAATGATATGAGAGCTGTAAAAGTGTTTTCAATTTTATTTTTGTATTGGAATTCATTTAGAATTTAATCATGTAGCTTTAAGTGGAGAAAATGAGAGTATATGAAGTAAAAAAGGAAAAGTTTGTTAAGTATTGTTCATGGGCTAAGCCCACTTACTCATTAATGAAGACATTTTCATTAAAACACTCCCACCAACTCCTCTTCCTCATTCATAGTAAAGAATTCCACGTTCAAAACTTAGCATGCTCTCTTTGCTCCATGAAGCCCTAGATGAAAAATCCACTCATTTTAATTCCAATAAATTAAAGAAAAATAAAAGGTAAGCTCTATAGACCAATCAAAATATGGTTTTGTTGTGATTTTGATTTGCATGGATTCTTGATTTTGTGAATTAGGAAGGTTGTTGAGGAGTCTTGGTGTTTAGAGAGTTAGTAGCAAGGTTTAGAGGAGGGAAAGCAAACTACTTCTTTGAATACCATGAACTCTCCTCACAACTACAACTAATATGGGATTAGGGAATTCAAGTATTGCTTGTTTGAGAGTTGTGGAAATTGAATGCCTTAGCCCTGTGAATATCAATTTTCTGAGTTTGATATTTTTAAAACCTGAAAATGAAATGGCCATATCTTTAGGTTCGTATGTCAAAATTAGGTGATTCTTCTTTTGAATTCAAGCTAAGATTACCATATTTAACTTTCATGTTTTGAGTTTTATAATATTTTAGAGTTTAAAGGGTCTAATTGGCTTTTTAAGCCACAGCCCTGTGGAATTTAATTATACTCAGAGTTTTGTAATTTCAAGATCTGAAAATGAAATGGCCATATCTTTTGATCTGTAAGTCAGAATTTGGTGACTCTTCTCTTGAATTCAAGCTAAGGTTATCATCTTTAACTTTAATATTTTGAGTTTTAAATGATTTAAGAGTTTAAATGGTCTAATTATCTTTTTAAACCGCAGTCCTGTGGAATTTAAATATACTTAGAGTTTTGTAATTTCAAGACCTGAAAATGAAATAGCCATTTCTTTTGATTCATAATTCGGAATCAGGTGATTCTTTTTTTGAATTCAAGATAAGTTTACCATCTTCAACTTTCATGTTTTGAGCTTTATAATATTTTGAGATTTATATTGTCGAAATGGCAATTGAATGCCTCAACCCTATGAATATCAATTTACCAAGTTTGATATGTTTAAAATCTGAAAATGAAATCGCCATATCTTTTGATCCATATGTCTAAATACGTGATTCTTTTTTGAATTCAAGCTAAAGTTACCATATTCAACTTTCATGTTTTGAGTTTTACCAAATTTTGAGTTTTAAAGGGTCGAAATGGCTAAATATACCGCAGCCCTGAGATTAAAAGCCTTTTTATAATGTTTATATATATATATATAATTATTTTTGATTATTCTCATTCTATGAGATAAGAATTGATTATTAGTGGATTAGAATTATCAACATTTTATGGGACGGTAGATAAATCTAGTCCAGATATTTTCATGACTTGTCGAATAGAGAAATTAGTGAAATTCACTAACTTTTAGTAAATATTCGAATAACGCCGGATATTTATGGGATGTTCGGTCGATATTTGATTAATTACTATTGGAAGTGTTTGACACTTATGGATGGTGTTCTTCTTGGGGAGTTTGGCATTTAGAGCTGATAAATCCTAGGCGATCACCGTCCAAACCCTTGCCAATATGATATTATAATTTATGTTTTGATAGGCAAGTCCATTTAGTTTTCCAGTGACTTGTTCATAATTATGAGACGTGCCCGTCTAGTTTTCCGGTGGCCTCCATCTTATATGAGTTGTATCACATTTAGATTTCCGATAGCTACATACCCATCGATCTTGTTGGTCCATCTAGATTTCCAATGACTGGTAGTTTTGGACTAGTGAGTGCATTTAGTTTTCCGGTGCACTCATGAAATCTACGTAGTGAGCATCTGGTTGAGGTCTCGTCCTGCTGCACTTTGATTGAGATGAGAGACTATCATTATAGTTTTGTTTAGTGTTCGGGTAATCATTCCTGTTGTTTATTGAAGCATCTTGGTTTTGATATTGGTTTATAGCTTCGATAATTTTGAGATGATTTCCACCATATTTTGAGATGATTTCTATCAAGACTTGATATGATTTATTACATGGTGATTTCTTTTATGCCTTGCATATGATTATTTTGGGCATATTTTGAGATGATTTCATCCATATTTTGAGATGATAGTCTATCAAGGACTTGATATGGTTTATGATATGGTGATTTGCTTTATGCTTTGCGTGTGATTGTTTTGGGCAAATTGTTGGTTCTCTTTTGATGCATGTCATATTATTATTATTATTATTATCATGTCTCTCACCCTTTTGATTAGTTGTAACCTGACCCATTTGTTATCTTTTTATATAATACTCGGGTCAGGCCGAGACCATGCATGTTGCAGTGCTTAGCTTTTGGACTTGGGCTAGTAGATGTTAGACTTGTTATACTTTTGTGATAGATGCATGTATATGTTTAAATTTTGTTGAGTTAGAGACTCACTATACATGTATATTTTGGCTAGCTAGTATTACTAGATGGTGTTGTATTATTATGCTATCATGTGAGCCTAGACTTATATTTTTGTAGACTCACTACTATGTTATGACATTTATCCTTTCACTGTGATCTATGATATATCTTGGATATCTATTATATATTTTATATTGTTCTAAATATATTGAGCCTTCGTGTTATTGCTTTGTGCCGATACTGTTCACGTCATTTTATTATTTGTTGAGGTATATGAGACGTGTCAGTATTATCCCGAAGTAATTTCACGATGGTCGCTCCTTTCAAAGCCTTATTCTCCAGATTAGCAGAGGATATCATTCATAATATTCTTTGTTAATTTGGGTATAAAAGATGGGGCGTTACATGAATCCTCTCTTAAATAGTATTTCACTTCCAAACTTCCACTCGACCAAACTACAGTCATTCGATGGACATTGTGCCACGATTTAACTATAACTAAAGCAAAGCTTTCATATTGAAGATCAACAATATTCTCAAGTCAAGAGAACTGTGTAAATTAGTCACTTTGATATTTTCTGTTTGACCTTGGTTATATTAACCAACAGAAAAGTATCAAGTGAGTCATTCCATGGTTATCTAATAACTATCAATACATAACCCCTTGGTTCCTCCAACAGCCATTAGTAGTACACTACATAACATTTGGAGAGCGTTATGTATTGTAGTCTCAATGGATGCATCGATGTTCAGTCTCGATACACCTTGACTAGGAATATTTAAAATGATGTGCATATAATATTATGATATAATACTCATGGTTATAAATATTTCTAACTGCTGTCCCAAACACATAATTTATGGACTTTCTGACATTTGTACTTAAGTTAATAATTAATTATTTAGAACATTTTACCATAAGTATATAACATAAAGGAAACGCCTTTTAATTTTGAACAAGAGAGGTTATCAAGTTATATTTATGTAACAAATTGCATAATTGTACCTATGGCATACCCCTAACTCTATCATTCCATGTATTAAATTTAAAGAGATGATTGCATAGCACAGCCACCATAGTAGAGCCTGATCAGTTAGAAAACATAAAGATGGAGCTAATAGCACCTCGTTCCACTGCACACATAGTGGAGCACGGAGTTAAGAAGCTCCATAACGAAGAAATCAGGCTAGTTCGAGTACAATGAGCGAGATAATTCGATAGAGAGAACTTAAGAACAAAAGAAAAGATAAAAGCTTCTCATCCAAATGTAACACCCCAGATTTTCGCGTTCGAAAATCGACATCCATACTTTACATCGTACTCGAATGCCGTAGATTCTACCGTTCAAATCCGAGTCGCCGGAGCTTATAACACAGTTAAGTAAACAACACAGCGGAAGAAATGAATAATACATTGATATACAGCTTTGATACAATATCTGATACAACAGAATGATAAAATGAATATCAATATACATCAGAGATATGATACAACAAATAGCAGCGGAAAAGAAAACGATAACATCAGCAGCGGATAATCTCCATCTTCAAAGCACCAATCTAGAAATAGCTCGAACTCCCAATAACGATGCACAAAGATAAGCAAGTGCAGTCCGATCCAAAGACTGAACTAGCTCCAGAAAATCTACTAATGCTGGTTATCTGAAAAACCCAACTCTAGACTGCTCATGTAGAAAAAATTTGAGCATCCAAAGTTTAGGAAAGAAACAATAAACTCCGGATCAGTCATGGGACTGGTGTGAGCAACAAAAATAGTTTTCTTTAAAACAAATAGCAGAGAATTTTAAAGTTAATTCGCAATGCTTTTGGAAAATGAAACTACCATAAGACCTCCCGCCACACACACAATGCAAACGCAGAATTGGAGGAGATTTCTTCTTATGATAGTCAAAGATGCTTACTATGCAAAATCAAATCTTTTTGATATTATTTTTAGTGCATAGTGTAGAAAACATTTCAAAAGTAGAATATAAATCTTAGCCAACATACGACCAGTATCGTATGCCTACTATAGCTACCATCTAAACAGTGGTGACCACCGTACGTAAATGGCAGGTTCTACAACTAATACCGTACAAAGTTCGTATTGGAAGATGGATTTCCAACAAATGGTCAGGCTAAGGAACTTCCAATGCCACGAAGGAACGCCCCTGGAAAGGCGCCCCGAGAAATAACCTAACATTACGGTTAGATCTCTGCCAACACAAGGCCGGGTTACCCCTAACTGGGTAACTACTGACACAAATATGTCATCCCCCGATCGTAACCGATCTTTCCGAGGATCCTCGATTCCAACAACCGCATAAGAATAATAATGCAACAACAACATAGGTTAAGTATTTGGGCTCCATACCATGATACCACCTCTATCCAGAAGGAATGACATACACTAAAGGGGCGCTACCCCCTAATAACCTTGCCGCATCTTTTCTGTTTTGACCATTTCCGGGGTGTGAGGTCCGACGAAGTCTCGTCCACAAAGCTACGCTTTGTCACAAAGCCATGCTTTGGGTCAACAGATGATCAAAGTAATGATCACAAAGATAAATGATCAAACAAATGATCATATCACAAATGATCAACCAATGATCATCACACAGCAACACTCAGCATGTCACATTCCAAATTGGGAATATATCGCTGATAACCTTCAACTACATAACCTCTGAGCTCGTACGTCTCAGAGAAGGGTGTTAAGCTAAGAGAATAAATTCTCCGCCACCAAACAGAAATGTATTTAAAAGAAATCGGCTTTATATCTCAAAGTGTAATGTCAGACATGTAACCATACAAGTCTGTTCCAGGTTCGAACAGAACCGAAGGCACTTCTTACGAAGCCCTTGCAAATCCGGGTATTCACAATCCCGATCGGATTTCCCATCACTTAGGGGATCTCTATACCAGGAGCGACCCAGTGCAGAGACAATCGATAAGTTATCCTATCGTTCTCGCAAATACTTGGTCTTCAACACCGGTCTTCAAATGCTATCCATATACGACGTATCACTAATTCAGAATGGGTTATATGACACAAAGGTCTTTTCCCGGCTAACCCGAATAGTGAGCGTAATATTTAAAAATATATGGATATTGGGATTTCAATTAAGTCACAACTTATTACCCAAACTTCTCTTTTCAAATGGTTTAACAAATTACCATTTTCAAATCTTTAAACAAAAAGATTTATTTTAACAACCTATAACGGTTTAAACAATTTCCACACTTTAATCTTTTAAACAAAAGATTCATTCAAAAATTTTTCCAAATCAATTTCCATTTCAATTTAACTCGTTAAATCTTTAAATCAAAGATTTAACTCATAGCTTTCAAAACAATTTCATTTCGAATGGTTTAAATAAATCATCATTTTAAATCTGTTAAAAATAACAGATTCAATTCATAGCTTCCAAAAAGAATTCATTCATAACTTGGAAAACCATTTTTCAATTCAATCTTGAAATTCCTTTAATTAAACTGGAATTTCATTTCTTATCTGAAAGCTTTTATTCCTTTAAAACAAACAGTTTTCATTTTGGAAATCTGATTCATTAATACAAGTTAAAGTCTTTGGGTTAAATCCAAATTCTCAAAATTTTACTTTTAAATGGTTTAGATTCATACAAACACATTTATATCATCTTTAATCCCTAGTTTCAAATCATAGGATCCAATTTCAAACTTGAATTCAAATTTAAATCCAATTATTTAAATTTTCAAAACTCGATTAAGTTATTCAAAATAACTTTTATCTTTGAAATTTTATTTCAAAAGTTTTCCATTTTAAACCCAAATTTCCAATTTCAAAATCAATTGAAATTGAAATTTCAATTTCATCAAATTTAAATTATTTGTGACTTAACTGATTTCCACGTGAAATCCATATTTGTGTGTGTAAAGGTGTTCTGAATTTTTAGGAAGTACTACCAACAACCTGTAATTTTCATCATAGTTTTATATAACTATTTTCAAATTGTTCTGAATTTTTAGGAAGTACTACCAATGACCGAAGACATGCATGAAGAAAGACTTTGAGCGGTTCAAGTTCTTAGTGATGCATTTGGTACTTATAGATGTTAACTTTGAACTATGTTGTCTTTTGTTATCATGAATATGTATTGAATTTGGTAACTCATATATTGAACTTATTTTTTGTTAGTTGATACTTTATTTTGTTATCATGAACATGCGTTACATTTGCTGATTATTATGTTTTTTTCGTTCATACATTCTTCAAATTGTTATATATTTAAAGAAGATTCATTTTGATTGTTACTATTAAAATGTAATAGTGGGGTGCATCAAATGCATATTAAAATAAAGCATAGCCCCTAAAAAGCGTTATAACTATATGACATAAGTGTTATAAAAAGATAATGCAATGTATGAGGTTATTGGCAAAGGATAGTAGCAAATATGTGTTATTGTATCTACACATTTTATAGTGATATATATATATGTTGTAAATGGATGTAGAATATACTATAAACATGTTGATATCTAGCGCGAAATAGGCGCTATAGAATAACTATTTTATAGTTGCTATATTTTGTTATAAAGATTCTTTTATTTTCGTTAAGATTGAGATGTTTTATAGCTGTAATAGTGAGCTACCGTCTTTATGTAACATAGCGGCTACTTTATGCTATGAAATCATGCTCTTTTATAGCGGTTTTTTTGTGTGTTATAAATGTGCAGTTCTTTTTTATAACATGTCGATATACATCGTTTATCAAACCGCTATAGTTGTGTTTAATAGCGGCTATATGCCGCTATAAAAGACTGTTTTTCTTGTAGTGTAAGTAGTGCTATGATTCAACAAAGTTCCTAAAGCTGGCAGCAAACTCCTAAAAATTCGCTAGTAAATAAGGAGTCCCTATCATTAATAATGCTAATCGGAATTCCATTAAGTCAAACCACCTCTTTAATAAAAATTTGCGCTAAAGATGTTACGGCCTTATTACTTCTAACGGGAATAAAATGAGTGCTTTCTAATGAGCCAATCTACTATATCCTAAATAACATTATTGCCAGACTCTTAGGCAGCCCATCTATGAAGTTCATTGATATATGCTCCCATTTTCAAGTTGGAATCTCCAATGGTAATAGAAATCCATTGGGCTTTCCCTACTCAACATTTATCCTTTGGCATGTCAAACATATAGAAACAAGTTCAGCAACCCTCTTCTGCATCCCTGGTCAATAGAAAATTCTCTTCGTTTCCATATATATCTTATCTCCTCTGGGGTGAATGGTCATTCTTAAATGGTGACACTCCTCAAGCTAAAATTCATTTTTCCTAAAATCCTTGAGTTTTTAGGATTGAAACATTATCTATTCCTAGCTACTAACCTAATTTCTTCATTAACTTCCCGTCCTACCTACAGTTTATCGCTAGTTAAGTGTCCTTATGAAATTTCCTTATTTACGCTGTTTCTCGATATGTATATATTAAGCCAATGATAAAATAGAAAATCCCATATGCCATATCGTATATTTTTCCAATAACCTAAGGGAGACAACGGGCGATTACAACCAAAAAATTTTAAAAGATATTTTTCTGGAAGCTCTCATTCATCACCAACTGTTGTTAATGATGTTGTGGTCCTAACACTCCTTAAATTAAGATGGATATTCCTAGTATGTCATTCCACTATCACCCACCTTCCTTAATTCTTCTTCTTGGTTTCTAATAAATGCAATCCATTCATTACTTCAATTAATATACCTGATTATAGGATAAATTGTACAACCCTATAGATGCCGTATTAAATTCCCCAGTTAGCCCCCACTTAATCCATTTTAACTCTCTATTAATTACAAATTTATTGCCCATTAAATCGATAATTAATGTCCAAAAATCCTAGTCCTATAATTACTATGCTGTTAATAACTAATACAGATATCATTGTAAATTACGCTATTTATATATTTTTATTTTTGAACGTTAAGCGCGGTTATACATGTTAGAACTAGGCCAACCCGTAGCGGAAGTTATGAGTGAACTTCAAAAAATTCCCTTATTGGATCTATATTGGGCCTATATAGTTTAATTTATTTAGAACATTTCTAAATTTTATTAAAATAAAATATTTTGTTTTATTTAAATTTATAAATTATATAGTTTTATTTAAGGGGCATTTCACCAGAAGGACAAACTTTGCAGTCCAATTAGTTTCTAGGACACACATCTACATAAATTAATTTCAAGGCCAAAATCAGCAGAATAATTACTTTTAAGGACAAAGTCAGCAGTCCAATTATTTTCAAGGACATAATTCATTTGTTTTTAGGCCTTAGAAACTAATTGTTTTGCATTTTGTCCTTAAAAGTAATTATTTCAGTTGTGTGTCCTAGAAACTAATTGCACTTGCTAAAGAGGCCCTTGTGGCTAATTTCCACTTTATTTAATTTATATTTTAAGACATATAAATATACACATATGTATCATATACATATATGTATGCGTGTGTATGTGTAACATGTAAGCCCATGTAAGGTATAACGTGCCCGTGTATAGATATTGGGATTTACACCGCAACGAACACGTTAACTCGTCCGATATGTATTATATGTTGTTCAAATATATGTATGTATTTAAACTTGTTACTTATATAAATATCATACATATATATAAGTATATTTTAATTTTGTTTAAATAATTTTATGCATATGAAAATACTCAAAATATATATTTATATTTAACTATATGTATATATGAAATATATATATATATATAATTATTAGTATATATATGCATATTATTTTAATAAGTACTAAAATAATATATATACACGTAATATATTTTATTTTTAAATTATTTATTTTTTTAAATTATGAACCAAATATATTTGTGTATATTTATAAAAACAAAATATTTTTTTTTTATATATATATAAATATATTTATACATAAACATATTTATAATATCTAATTAGGGTGTATATATATATTAATTATAAAAAATTTATAATTCCAAATCGCAAATATAAAAATATAAAATTTTATTAGTGATTTTATTGTTTTAAAATATATATATTAAATGATTTACTTACTCGAAAATAAATAAAATATTGATAAAAAATATTTATGAAACATTTTATTCAAATTTGAAATCTCCAAAAATTCTTACATGATATTTTGAAGTTTGAAAAAAAATTTCATAATTTTTTTGATCAAAATCCATTTTTAATCAATTGATTGTTTTTCGACCATTATTTGTAACAATTTTAAAAAGTATCAAAATTGATTTTTTTAATTCTCATATTCTGGGCGAGAGCTATTCTTATGTGAATAATTTTATAAAATTTAAAAAATAATTTTCAAAACATATATTTTATATGGTTTATTTAGATAGTATATTGATTTTAATAATATTAAAAATAATAAATAATTATAAAAAATAATAAATAATTATAAAAAATATTTTTTAGTTGTCAAAATTATTATTGCTGTAGCTAAACATATATAAAATTGTATGATCAATTATTATCATAGAATGATATTATAATTAAATATGAACTATATATATTAAAATGATCTATGTATATCTATATAATAAAATAATAGTATTATTATATTTAAAATTCGGCTATACATATTTAATATATGTAAAAAAATTGCTTTTTTAATGAGTACATATATATAACCAATCTAGCTTGTGACAACAATAGTACATATAAGAATCTCACCTAGCTAACAATATATATAATGAAATGTTAATTAGAAACTATATACTATGATTCAATGAATAATATACTTGAAAACTTTATAGCACACCTTGTAATGATGAATTCTCTCCTCTTATAAGCTTTTCGATTTTGTAGACTGTTAATCTTTGAATCGTTGACCTTTGACTATCAGATAGTAATTGATCTTGAATTGATTTGAGCTTAATATGGTGGGGTTCTTAGGGTTGAAGTCTGCCAACAATAGTGGCAGCCAAAATACATATTTTTAACTAGGGTTAGAGTTGTTTAAATAATGGATGGAAGAGAGAAAATAGCAGATCATATCTCATACCAGTTCTCCCTTAATCTAAGCCATCCAAAACCAACCACCTTAACCTAATTGAGCTGCCCCTCTTTAGCCCTATTCTAGTTGAAAATGCTTGCCCATCATCATGGGCAAAGATTCCATTTAAGCTCGTAAAAAATATTATTCAATTAAATCTAATTTAATCGCTTATCGATATCGTATATCAATTTCAATATATTTGTAACTATTACAAATATATTTAATAACATTTATTCCTCAAATCATAATCAAATTTTATATTTAATATTTCATAAATATTAATTAATTTATAATAAATTAAATCGTTTAGTCAAAAGTGAATTCATCATTTCGGTTGTGTGACTCGTCAGGTGTAAATTTGGTCAACGATTAACATCAAACTATTCGAATGTAATGTTCACATGTCACTTAGCAAGTGGTATGATATTGCCAAATTTACCGCTTGCTTACTTTCGGTAAAATCCAATTTCACTTTATTAAGCATTACCTGGTTGTGACTTTTTATTTACACCAATTCTTTTCATCAAAACTATATCCATTTGGACATAGGGAAGTTGGTAATGGTCAAAATTCCAATATTGTCCGTATTTAACTCTATAGTCCAAACACAAAGTCCTTGGTCCAATAATAAGAATTATTATTAACCGAACTGCTCTGGACAGAGACTTTGACTTTGAGTTGACCGTGATACTAACCCCATATAACCGAGGAGACGAATCCTCTCTTGAATAGTGCTTCATTTCTAATACTTGCACTCGACTCAACTATAGTCACTTGATGGATACCATGCCATGATTTGACTATAATCAAAGCGGAGCTTTCATATTGACAATCCACGGTATTTTCAAGTCGAGAGAACTATGTAAATCAGTTACATCGATATTTTTTGTTTAACCTTAGTTGGATTAACCAATAGAAAACTATCGAGCGAATCGTTCCATAGTTATCCAATAACTATCAGTATGTAAACCCTAGGTGTCCCCAAGTATTCATGAGTAATACACTACCCAACATTTGTAGAGCGTTACGTTCTCTAGTCTAATACTTATCTGACTGTTTTCTGCCCATATACTATTATTGTAAACTTGAGATTTTCATTCACCGGACATTGTTATTCCGACTCCTTCCCCATTACAACCGACATGTTAGGTACAGTGATGTGTACGAAGAAGATGGAGAAGGCACGACATGGAGTTATCTTGTCTAGTTATCTATTTATGCTATGTTGATGTACCCAGATTTATTTCAGACTAGTTTTATGATGGTTATGACAATGTACTCTTATGATTTGATTTTATGAGATGGATACTCAGTTTTAATATTATATTATATTCCTTCCAATGTGAGACTTGGAAAGTATAGATGGATAGCTTTGCATGTTGTTTATTTTTAATCAATTATAGCAACCAACAGTCGGCTCTAGAATGGAGCTAAGGTTTGATGGGCTTTTAATGGTCGAAAACTAGGCCCATTTCGAAGAGGGTTTTTACAACAAATATCATCGAGCCGGAGTTATTCAAACAAAATATCACTTAATGGATTATTTCAAACAAGAGAATCCTAAAGAACAATAGCTGATGTAAAAACAAGTAGCTATATATTTCAAAGCTTCACAACCAAAGAGCTATCGGATTCCAAAAACAAGATATTGTATCATCTCCTTCATCAATATACAACGTATCCGAGCAAAGTGCAGTAAGAAATTTTTTTTATAACAAGCTAACATCCAAAGCCCACTCTCAACAACATTAGATTTGATTCCAAAGAAAAAAAGCTGAAATTTTCATGCAATGGTGTAAGCGATAAACTCTCACTCGTATTTATCTAATCAACTATTATCATCTTCTACTTAACATCTTCTCAGATTAGCAAAACAAAAATTTGCACAGCAAAGCATTTATATCATAAGAACATAGAATATTTTATTCTCTCACCATATCTCAGACTGTTGAGACGTCTCCATATCAACCAACCTAGATTCAATATCCGGTACAACAAGCATCAGATCTCACGGAGTTTACTAGTTCGTTTATCATTAAGCAAATCGTGACAGTGTAAAACATAGCCAAAAAACCTTAACAACAAACTATATTGCCCTTGTTTCGAATTTGCAAATCTTCATCACAAGCAATCTTCATACACCAAGGTGCACGAACTCTAGGTCGATAGCAGAGAACCACCAGCATAGAAGCTTGAAAACAAATACAAATCACCTCTCAGCAATCAATGGCGTTCTCCGGTCATAGCAATAGATGATGATGAAGTCATGGTCATGAAACACATCAAGCATTAGGTAAAATCGGCAGCAATCATAGCAACGACACAGGCTGCAATGGCAACAACAACTCAAACAGCGGTTGAAACATCGCTTGGCATGGCAGAGCGCAAGATCTAAACTGTGGCATTTTTTTCTAGGCGCGACGACGGTTTTTATTCAAGCGACCTAATGTTATTTTGGAGAATGGAATTTCATTTTTCAATTGATCATTTTTTGGAGGAAGTGAATTTTAAGGAAGACTTCTATTTAGGTCTGAAGGTGAAATAGTACTGGTGTGAATTTCTAAAGGGAGTGGAAATTTGCATTAAAACCCATCACACTTTATGATTTGCATTATAGGAAAGAAAAAAAAGATTATTTGTATGAGGGAATTAGGGAAAATGACAAACTGTGAAAAAAAATTAGGCCGAGGCTGAAGAACAAATGCTAGTTGTAATTAGTATTATATTCAACTTTTACACTATACAAAATGCTAGTTATATCTAGCATTATATTCAGTTTTACACTATACAAAATGCTAGTTATAACTAGCATTGTCCTTCAGTCTAAAAAACAAACTTGTTGTCCTTCAGTCTAATTTTTTTTCTAAGTTGTCCTTGTGTCTATTTTTCTGTATTTGTATTTGTTTTTTTTTAGTTCGAATTCTAGGATTGAGCTACTGGTTTGTAGTTCAAGGATTCTAATCTCAGGGTACATACAATGTTACCAGGCATATGATTAGTATATTTAGATTAGTAGGGAGTACGAGTTTACAGGTTTTGTAAATGCTCGAATATATAATTCTAGTAGTACCTGTGAGAGCAACTATAGACACCAGTGGGTTAGCAACCAAAGCTGGGTATATCTGTATGTCACTTATTTTCCGCACTTACATTTCTGCATTATTTATCTTTTTTTCTGCCAAATATTTTAAATACCATATTCATTCCCTTTAGAGTATATTGCATAATCCTAACACCCCCAACACATAAAACTTCGAAGAGGCACAATCTATTGGTAATAGCACGGAGTCTTCCTGGTCGCCATTAGTTAGAAGGCAACGGGGATACCAATCCAATGAGAGTAGCTTAATTTTGCAGTGCTTTTCTTTTATTTTTCTTTTGGAATTCTTCTTACGCCATCCCTTGTTTGCATTTTGCAGGGGTCTGCTTGAACTTGGTAGCAAACTGTGACGAGCCACTAATTTTAAAGTCTAAAATCAATTAAACGACATCAAAAACGCTTACAACTAATTTCAAATATTAAAAGAAGTAGCCGTCAGTAGATAAAAGTTACATATTCTAAAATAATAAATAAATAAAAGCCTCATAGTGGAATCAAACATTAATATAAATTAATATTAACTCAATTATATAGTTATTTTGCATCATTACATCAATTAATATTTCAATACAACAATTATCATCAATTCATAGATAATATAACCATGGTATAGAAGAATATACCAAATCAACTATCTTTGATATAGCCAGGCTATCCCTACCTTTTATTCCTTCTTCTGCTCTTATATGCAACTTTACACCTGAACAGATATATAAGATAAAAAGAAAAAAAAAGATTTCAACTATGTTTTGGACTGCACCAATTTGTATACACCCTAGCCAACCTAAGGGATCTGGTGGCTTCTGCATAGAAAATGCCTGCCTACGTACACCTTTTGAGGGATCAAACCCTTATAGTTTTGTTCCCTGGTATTCTCCTACATCCAAATACTTGTTAGTTCATAACAACCATTGCATTTATTCGACCATCGCAACCAATGCTACCAATGTAATTCAATTCAATCAACGCAACCCCTGCAATCAATGGAAACCAATAAAAGCAATGCAACCATTGCGGTTGATCGAAGCAGAAAACAATATCTCTACTTGTCCATCATAACGGATCATCATATATGGCAACTACAATAGTACATCTAGCCATTAAACATCATTTACATTTGACAATATTCAATCATTAAATAAGAAAATAGTAACAACACAAATTTACTTGCATTCATACTAATCATCCATTATAGTAACACTTCACAATGTAAGTATAAATCATCAAATGTATATTAATCATCCCATAATAGTCTCAAAACATCAACCATCAAATGTGCACTAATCCAAACAACATTAGTACCACAAACGCCAACATAATGAAACCATTGTCAACTACACACAACGTAGTAATAAGGTAACATATCCAAATACGATCTCACCGTAATAAAATAACATATATGATAAAAAAAAGTCAACCATTAATCACATATTACACCCATTCAAAACAGCATATTTACAATCATTGTTTTCTTTTAAGTATAACATCATTTTTATTTATTATAAACTCACCTTCTATTTACTTTTAAAGCAATAGCACTTCTCTCAAATTGATAATATACTTCAAAATACTTTGTTGCAATCTCATTACTTCAAATCTTTCCAAACAATATATTTTATCAAAAATAGTAATTCCATCAAATTACCTTTCAAATCAAGGGTATTATTATTTTATGTCAAAGCAATAATATTCATATTAAATCTCTTTATTATACACCAAAATTAGTTCATTTCCATTTATTTCAAAACACTTAATTTTCACTAAAACTATATTATCATTGATAAAATATCACCTCATTGAATAATAATAATAATAATTTCAAATTAAGTTCAAAATATATTCTCTGTTATTATTTATTGATTTCCCAAGAAATTCATAAATAATAACCTTATCGAGTTTCTCTAGTTAATTTCATTTTATTTAATTCAAACATCGTTATTTGCAAACATCACACGGAATCTATAAATAATCACTTTAATTATTTATTTATCTTATTTTCTCGTTATTACATAATTTCACTTATGTTAATTTAACGAATAATAGCATATTTTAAATCCACAATTAATTACAATTAAAAACCCAACTATACAACAATCAGCAATAAACAATCAACCCAAGGATCATCATATCCAAAATGTCTAGAATATCTAAACAATTATCAATATATCTCAACACGTATCATTATAATTTTCCATTAACAATTATTTATTTAGCAATTTAAATTAATTAAATTAAGTAAACCATACCAACATGCTTTTTCCAACAGTCTCCAAACTCAGCAAACCTAATTCCATATCGTTTGGAATTTCATCATGAATCCAACGGAAGAAACCATGCATGAATAAGAGTTTATATGTGAAAGGTATTCAAATTATACGAAATATTATTAAAATAATAATTTGTACATATTTAAATAATATTTAATTAATTTAATGATCATGTGCATCTCTTCTTCATTCACAACACCATGGAAACACACCTATCAAGATACCTTTGGTCACCGATTATCGCCGCCTCGCCGTGAATCATGACCTCCGACCATCACCAATCTCCAAAACGCGCCGTCCTCTACTACCTAGAACCACCGCCGATGCCTTCGCCTGCCCCAATCAGCCATCATCACCTAAAAATTAGGGTTTTCGAACCCTAATTCACAAATTCTGTCCGCCTCGGATGTTGATTCCAAAATTTGAAACCACCGTTGGATTCAGTGTGACGAGACCTTTCAATTGCAATTAGTCGCTTTGACCAATTGGTCACTAATCAAAAATGCCACTTTTTGCCTAGGTTTTCGTTAATTTATAATTTTGACCAAGATTTTTAATCAACTCGAGAACCCTTTCGATGAACGGACACTACAACAAAACAACCATATTACAACATTTCATTTACAACTAGCAAAAATTGACAGTTGTAATAAGTATTCTTTAACAACTATTTTATTTCAGCAGTTGTAATAGATATTTTGTAACAACTGTTCTATTTCAGCAGTTGTAATAAAGGCACTTTTGACAACTATATTTGTATAGCAGTTGTAATATTTATTTATAACAACTATTTTCAACCGTTGTAAGAAATGTTATATTTCATCAAATAGGGACTCCCAATATCCCTCCTTCCATTTCTTCGCCCCGCCCAAACGAGAAAAAAAAACTAAACCGCTCTTTCCTAAAAAAACCCTAAATCATCGTCCAAACGCCAAAAAAAAAATTTGTTTTCTTAATAATTTAATCGCAGATCCAATAAAACCTTAAATCATCGCCGTCGCGATTGCAGGCCACAACTATCGCTCTATCGCTCATACTCGCTCATGCTATCGCTCAAAAGGTTTTATCTTTTTCATTCTTTTTTAATCTATTGATTTTAATTTCGTTTTTCTGGGTTATTTTTGTTGATTGCATTTGGTTGTAGTTTGTTTTTGTGTGATTTGCATTTGTTTTCTTAATAAATCTATACCATTCAATTGATCTACAATAATCAGAACTAAGAATTTGTACTCTTTTGACTGGTCTTGTCTACAGATGCCCTCATACTAGCTTATTTGTAGTACCGAAAAATCAGTAAAATTCTCTAGTACTGACCTAGTGATGGCCTAAATTATAATTGTCGTCCAATCCAGAATTGTTGATTCAGATCAATAATCGACAGAGTTAATCAACTATGAGAGTCCTGAAAATGGAATCAACTATGTACTATCGATTTGATAACTTTTGGTTATTTTGGTCAAAATTCTGTTAATTTGGATTTTAAACTCTTCTAATTTGTGGTATTGTATCATTTAATTTGTATCTCACCATCGTTGACGAGCACAATTTCGTTGTGTTTTTGTAGAGTGGGAAAACAGTTATCTTTTGTAGTCACAAAGGACGTCCACTTTATTAGGCATTAGTCTAGAAATTGAAGTCTGACTATTTTACAGTTTAAGAAGATCATAATGAACATATGGTACAAATCAATCTCGGTGATGTGCACCAGTTACCTGATGACTTTGCCAATATAAGCTCATGATTTATAGTAATTATATTGTATATCTGTCTCCTTTAGATTCGCCAACATAAAAATGTGTCCAACCCTGTTTTTGGTTGGATACATCTTGTTTGCAACTTATTAATACAAAATACGAACCATGCTGAATTTTATAACTGATTTCCCCCGATTTTCATTTATTGCAGGCACGGTTAACTACCATCTCTTTGTCCATTTGTAAGGTCAGTTGAGCCTTATTGCTGATAATATTTTAGCTTATGCAGAGCACTGTGGTGGAAGTGGTGGCAGTGTTGTGGTGGAAGTTGCTGATAAATCTTTTCTTTTGGCAGATTTCATGGTAATTGCTTCCTTTGTGGTAGCATGCATACGCATACTTCAGCTTCTACCTGCTGCTCTTATCTGTTCCTTGATTTCGTTTGACTGTTTAAAGCTTTTGTTTTGGAAGACGACCAGGGTTCATGTTCCCACTATTAATTTTGTATGTTAAAACTTTTATTATTTATCGAATCAATTGATGATTCATATATAATTTGAGGTCGTTATTCATTTTTAAGCTTGACAAGAGAACTTTTTATTTATTGCTCTGTCAAAGCATAGATTAGCTAGTTGAAACCAGTCATATAAATTCAATGTGAAATCTGAAATTTATTAATTTTATATAGCACAATTTTTAAAGCTTGACCAGAGGATTTTTTTATTTGTTGCTGTGTGTCAATGTACACAGTTCAGGTTATCACTATGTTGTCTCACGAGTGTCATGCATAGTATACAGTGTATATGAATATCATACATTAGCTTCACAGGTATTGCTGCTTCAGAATTCAAAAAACAGATGTGTTTAAATTAGCTTGATTCATGCTTTAGGCAACTAATATGTCAAACTTATATTCATATCATAAATTTTGAATAACTTGAATAGGTTGCCATACTGTTCATATATATAGTGTATGTGAATCAACTAGAAGTTCATCAGGCAGTAGAGCGCAGTAAATAATCATATTGACTCAAGAGTGATAATTATCTCCAATTATTGTTCTACGAAGATTCATGTTTATAAAGTCGAACATATAGCTAATTTCTCTGTTTTTTTTGTGCCAGGAAGGAGAAGACGTGGTTTTCGAATTGACAAAGGCAATGAAAAGACAGGGACTCGATATGCGTGTTGCAGCACTGGTTTGTGCTTTCTTACAATTTTCCTTTCTTTCTTCAGGAACATCAATATACAACATATAACATTGTATGAATGATGTTTGATTTTAAACTGTTGCTTTATTGTATATCAATGATGCAACAGGAACATTGGCTGGCGGGAGATATTATGATAATGATGTTGTTATAGCCATGATACTAGGACTGGTACAGATGCAGCATATGTTGAACGAGCATAAGCTATTCCAAAATGGCATGGTACAATACCAAAATCGGGCGAAATGGTAATGTATTTTTCATCATTTTTTGCTTTATTACATGTGAAGCTTTTGTTGATAGGACTAAATATAATTAATGTTTCGCACATTATCAGGGAAAAGATTTGAATATATTTTTCTAGTACAGTGGCGCACACGCTGTTCCAATGAGCAACTAAGGAAACACATTTTAATAAAATTATACATGCATTATATCATATGCTATAGGCCTGTAAATGGTTGGATACGGATTCAGATAGTGTCATATCTGCGTTTGTATTCGTAACTGTTTTCGGATATCGGATTCAGATAGTGTCATAAATCGCCTGAAATCAATTATTTCCTTCTAATCAAACTTGCATTATAGACTGGTTTCCAGTCCTTGACAAAAAGAGAATCAGATATTTACTTGCATGTCAAGAACATAGATCTGCTCAGTTTGGACATTAAAATAATATCACACAAATGCAGATAGTTAACTATGTTATGACTGCTTATAAGTAGTTATGACTGCTTATGCATAGATTCTGGCCATAGGGAAGCCCACCAAGCAAAATTTTGAAAAAAATTGTATGGTGTATAGGTATTTGTACAAAATGGGTATGCTTGTAAGAAAAAGGTTGTGGTTAGTAAGTTATGTAGAATTTGGTTGTGATGAGCAAGGATCATGTCTTTTAGTTCATTGTAATATCTACTTCAAATCTTTTTCTCACCTAATAAGAAGGTTTCTAAACTATGGTTATGTATTGTTTGAAGTTAGCTTGAATGATTTCTAGGTTTTTAAGGCACTCTAACATATATTCTACTCGTTACCATGCATCAACACTAAATGTGTATTTGTTAGATCATACCCAATAGGATCAGATCAATGATTGACTCACCCTCAATGAAAAGTAGACCGCATGTTATGTATATGTGTCAGAAATCTTTATACTCTATTTAGTTTGTTTGATTTTTATTTTTGCAATTCCAGTGGAAGATAAAATCTCAGAAGTTTTAGCTGGCATTCTCCTAAAAGTTCATATACTGTATAAAATCTGCTTATAGTGGCATATATATATATAAAGCTAGCTGACAAAAACTTAAAGGGTATAAAATTGAACATGTAGGGTATCCATAAAATTTTAAGCTGTTGCATGATGATTTATGCAGCTATTAGATGTTAACTCATTATCAAAAATAATAGAAATGGTAGATATGTTGGAGATTTTGGATTGATAAATAAGGTAAGATATTTGACTATACATCTGTTACTTTATTAAAATACATCTTGTGCTTTACATCATTTGCAGTTTTATTTATGATCATATATCACATAAATATTACTTCGATTCTTGTTTTCTTTCCCAATAAACGATACAATTTTATATTTTAGGTCGATTTGGTGGTGGATTCTTAAGCTATTACATATAGGCCTACTTCATACGTCTGTACTATTGGACAAGCGGTTGGAAGGATTGTTGCTTGGCACGGGGAATTTATCTCTTTTGATTAGTACGTATCTGTATTTATATTGACGTATTTTATGGATTTAGTTATGTTCTGTAATAGAATTATGAATTCAAAATTGGTGTAAAATTGAATTGTTTTAGCATTTATTAAATGTGAATGGTTCGTGTTGTTTCAAGTAATGTTAACGATCGTAGTTATTGTTAGTGAAATATCGATTTTAATTATAATGTTGTGAAATTTACGGTTGATGGCACTTGTCGGAAGATGAATTGCAATTGTTGGTAGCAGTTGTAAAAAGATTTACTGCAACTGTCAATAACAGTTGTAAATGAATCTATTACAACTGCCAAAAGCAGTTGCAAAAAGTATTATTGCAACCGCTATTAGCAGTTGCAAAAGAGACCTATAACAACTGTCAATGCAACAGTTACGATAGACTTTACTACAAATGTCAAAAGCAGTTGTAAAATGGTTTTTTACAACTGCTCCTGCAACTGTCGGTGACAGTTGTAAAAATCTCCAACTCTATTACAACTTCGGATATTAAGACTGGCGGCTGCCCGTTGTAATAGACCTATTACAACTATTTTTGGCAGTTGCGAAAAGGTATTTTTGTTGTAGTGGGACACCACGCATCATCTCCCTTCGTTGAAAGCTTTCCAATGGTATCTAATTCGATATATTTTAGACAGATTTATTTTTAAGTTGATTTGTAATTAGAGATAATCATCTACCATTAGTAGATGATTAAGGAATTTTGGAATTAAAGAAGAAAATGAAGATAGAGATGACAACTAGGGTTTCGAAACTTCAAATATATAGTCGTTACGTTGGGTTATGGGCTGTGTATCCAATTTTGTTTGAAACAGCTACGTACGTTATTTAAACACTGCAACACTTCTATTTCACTAATTGTATATATTAAAACTATATATCAAACTGATCATCTCAGAAAGACCTTTGTAGTGGTTATAAATATGATACCCAATTCACCATTTTATTAAAAATTCACATTTATTTTACAAGGTTGAATTTGTGGGTCGTTACACGGTCCTTGAATCAGCTGCATCGGGGTGTACCCTGTCTAGGAGCCTTGCCTCATGCCCCCGTATGGATGTTGGTTCTCAACAACAACTGTTGGTAACTAGCACCCAATAATAGATGCTAGTCCCAACCATCCCAAAGAGGGAGAAACATCCCCCTTTGCTGGATTTGACATTGACGGAGCCAACCTTGGTGGAGGTTATTAACCAAGGGGCCAAGGCGGAGATGGAGAAAGGGTAGTCGAAGAAGCTCTGAATGGATGAACCAGAGAGTTTTGGGAGCGGGTCGACTTTCATATTTGCGGAGGAAGTGGAGGTTGTTAGGCCTCTACCGAGGACTCACAATATAAGGCTGTGCGGTCAACCATTTGAGGACGACTAAGGAGGATGATGGGAATGGCCTGCAAATGAGGGTAAATTTGATGGCCAAAGGGGCTTTGGAGACCCTAGCTAACATGCCTCGGCCTAGATCGGGCTGGGAGACTCATCCTTGGAGGCTATGTTAGGAACCCAATTGACGAACACCTACCTAGTAAGGACCTCATACTTAACCATTTTCCTTTTCCCATCCCATCTTTATTGCTTTTATTTAGCATGGGGCTCATTGTGTAGGCTGCACCGCATGCCCTCCGCATTTATACATGCCTGTAGACTTAAGGATGCGGGTGGAGGATGATATAACCGCTAGCTAATGGGAGGAGGGGAGGACGGGAGAGCTCGAGTGGCGGGCTTTTAATGTTGAAAAGAGGGACGGAGAGCTTGAAAGACGGGCCCTGGAAGCGGAGGGTACTCGGCATGTTGCCAAGAAGGCTAGGGACACCTCCGTTAGGGAGCAAGTAAAGGAGGAGGCAAAGTGGGGGAGGAGCTTAGGTAGACTCGGGTAGACTTGGAGGTGAGTTGTAAAGAGGCAGACGACGTGAATGTTCAGTTACAACTGCATCTACATCTATATCATGCTACTCTGAAGGAGTAAGCAAAGATAAGGGCTGAAAAGGATGAGGAGTGGAATGGCCAACTGATGAATATGCCAAAACTAATCTTTTCGACTAACTATCACCTCCCTTTGGCTGTCAGCTTTCTCACTTTAGAGGAGTACAATGAGGTGCGACGGAAGTATCATAGGATATGACGGGATAAGGTAAGTTCACCCCGCCATTTTGAGCCCTGAATGGATTGCCTCCCTAATAGGTGGCACGAGCGAATCGGTCGTTGATGTTGCCCTAGTGGACAAGGAGCTAGTTCATGACGACGATTGCTAGATAACCGAGGACCTCCTGCCTTTGTGAGTAGTGGATTTAGTTGATTTTTTTATCTTTTTGTACTTATACTCTTTTTTATTGTTAATGTATTAGATGGGCGAGGCCCATGATGTAATGGAACCTTTTGTTGAATATCACGAACTCTTTTCAATGCATCGAGCTCTTTCCTTTGTGATGAAATCTATTGTAGACTTGTTTATATGTTTGAATATTCTATTTTGCCTCTTATATTTCTGCTAGTATTGTGCATGTGTGTGTAGTGTATACATACATACATACATACATACATACATACATACATACATACATACATACATACATACATATTTGCGCTTTCTGCACTTACTTTTTATTCGTCCTATGTCGGACGGCTTAAGCGACGTGGCGATGCTAAGTAAACACGTAGACTTAGTTTATTATGTATATATAGCAGATAAGAAAACATAAGGAAAAATAGAGCAAACAAACCAAACAAACTTTATCTTTTATTAAGACAACATGCACATAGCTTAGCATAGCGCATGTGAGCCGACGACGAGACGTCCTTAGTCGGTTCCTCGGTGCTTGAGTTGAGTCGCCTTTGTTGCGTCTATAGGCCATCAAGGGGCTAGGTTTTATTTAGTAAGGCAACTTTAGGTGTTCAAGCACGTCAACACTACGGATGTTAGGTTCAAAGTTACAACATGGATAACCGCGCCGTTATAGCACTAGTGCCCTGTCCCGTTGGAGGAACAAGTAGCACATAGGCAAATGAATTAGGACCATAGAGTGAGTGGTTGCACCATCAGTTCGTCGATGCCTCTGACACGGAAGGGAGCATTGAGTGGGTCGCACATCCTGTTCGGGTAGCACTACGGATGCAAGGTTTGGGGTTACGACAAGGCTAACCCCGCCGCCATGGCACTAGTTCCCCAACCCATTAGAGAGAGGGGCAACATCACGATCGAATGAATTGGGACCATGATGTAGGTCGTTGTGCCATCGGTTAGTCGATGTCTACGGCATGGACAGAAGCATTGATCGGCTCGCACATTCTCTCGGAGCAGGCATTCCCCAGTTGTAGAGGAGGTCCATTTAAGATAGTCCTTTCTAGATAGCCTTGTTTATGGCATTCCTCGGCAAGGAAGTGAGCGATGACCTTCTCGTCCAAGCCGAATAGCCTTGGATGTGGAAATCCCTAGAAATGGAGAGAGCGTTGGCTAGCTTGTCCTTGTAGAATAGCCTTGTTGGTGCTTGTATGAAGAATATTTTGAAACGCTCTATTTACATTCCATACTTAGAATATTTATACAAAAAAAAATTTTACCTTATAATTGCGGAAAAATCATATAGCCTTATATCTACATCTTACATAATTTCATACATAATATGCCCGAAGGCGCTTTGGATTCGAAGTGCGGGACACTCGGTGCCATCGGGGGTGAGAGGTAGTAAACGTCATTGATGAATGTGGCACTAATCACATATGAACCTTCCCAGCTAGACTCCAATACCTCTTTGATTGGATATTTTGCGTGACGCAGTACTAAGTCTCCGACCATGAATTGACAGAGCTTCACGCTTATATTGTAGTGCTTGGCTATCTTTCCTTTGTATGCCTTGGTGTGGAGCTCTAACCTCTGCTCTTCTCTCTTCTAGACAGTCGAGCCCAAGCTTGGGCAATTCTTCATTTTGCTTAGGGTCATGAGTGAGGTGCCTTGGAGATGGTACATCGACTTCGACGGGCAGCATATCTTCATACCCTTAGGCCAAAGAGAATATGGAGTGCCAAGTTGATGTGCGGCTCGATGTGCGGTATGACCAAAGCACGAGTGGCAAATCTTCAGCCTAGTTTCCTTTGGATTTTTTAAGGAACTTCTTTATTGTTGCCTTGACGGTCTTATTCATGGCCTCAACCTATTTATTTTCCATAGGTGGGTAACTGAGGAGAAGCATTTTTATTTATTGTGCTCACAGAATCCTTAGAACAGCTTGCTTTCAGACTACGTGTCATTATTTGTTATGATTTTCTTTGGGAGTCCAAAGTAGCAAACACTGTTCTTGATCAAGAAGTTCTGGATCTTAGGTGCGGTGACCCCAATGAGGGGCTCCGCCTCCATCCATTTTGTAAACTAATCGATGGTGACTATGGCATGTTTGTATCCACCATTAGCATTTGGGAGTTAGCTAATCAGATCGATCCTCCAAGTGCCAAACGACTAGGGGGCTCATTGGAGTTAGGAGACTTGGGGAAGCTCTTGGGATCTTAACGAACCCCTGACACCAGTCACTTCTTAACATAGTTCATTGCATCCTTGATCATAGTAGGCCGGTAATAGCCTTGGCAGGTAGTCTTCTTTACCAGGCTTTTCCCTCGGCATGATCTTCGTAGAAGCCCTTCGTGTTGTTCCTCCAATATGTGGTCGGCTTCCTTGTTTGTCACACACCATTGAAGGCAACTTGAATAGTCCTGCCGGTATCACTTTCCATCAATGGTGGTATAACGTGGCTTCCGATATAAGATTTTCTAGGCCTCTTTTTTCTCAGTGGTCAGCTCACCGCTTATAAGGCATTTTAGTAGCGGGGTTATCCAGGAATCAATTTGGGCTTCATCAATTTCCATGGCGGTTGCTCCCGAATCAAAGTAGGGGTGGCATGCACTTACATTAGGACTCAAGGGATGTTGTTCTTAGGATTGCTTGCCACCTTGCCAGTTAGTCGGTCTTGGTGTTCTTCTCGTAGGGGATTTGCTCAAGCACGAAGTCTGTGAAGGTGCTGATGATTTTCTTGGCTTCTGTGTCATAGAGGGCTAATGTTTTGCCCTTAACCTTGAAACGATCTTCAATATGATTAACAACCAGTGAAGAACCATTGAACACATGCAAACATTCCATCTGTAGCTCTCTAGCCATCCTAATACCGGTCAGGATGACTTCATTATTTATGGCCTTGAAATGTAAGCGGATGGTGAAGCATGGCTCCTTCCGGTTAGGCATGACGAGGACCATGTCGGCCCTTGCACCTTTCTCATTAAATATGCCATCAACATAAAGCTTCCATTCTGGTGGGTTGGTTGTTGCTCCTTCATCCCTATTGTATGGGCTTGAACATTCTACTATGAAATCACCTATAGATTCGCCTTTTATTGAGGTGTTAGGGTGGAATGTGATGTGATGTTGTCCGAGCTCAATGGACTACTTCAAGAGCCGGTCCGTTGTATCAGATCAGCTTAGCACTTGCTTTAATGGTTGGTTTGTGAGAACTTTGATGGGGTGAGCTTAGAAATACGGTTGTATATTCCTAGCCACCATCAGCGGGTAGTAGGCTAGCTTTTCCAACTTGAAGTACCTTGTTTACGGGCCTGCCAGCCTTTTGCCCGCGTAGTATATGGGCTGATGGATTCTGTCATCATTGTGAATTAAGGCAACACTAATCATATGGTCAGTTACTACAAGGCATTAATAGAAGTCTTCTCCATCAACGGGCTTAGAAATTGAAGGGGTGTGGCCAGATGCATTTTCAAGTCTTTAAAAGCTTTGGTGCACTCTTCATTCCATACAAATGACTTGCCCTACTTAGTGAGGTCGAAGAAGGGTAGCAATAATCTATGGCTTTTGACCCAAAGTGTTTAAGTGTCGTGATCACCCCTATTCAAGCTCTGTACTTGCTTGATCGTATGGGGTATCTACATGTCTTGAATTGCTAGAATTTTGTTGAGATTGTCCTTAATGCCTTAGGCCCTTACCACAAAGATAGGGAGCTTCCCAGATCGAACAATGAAGGAACACTTCTTGAGGTTTAGCTTTGTTATTATATCCGCGGAGGATGTTGAAAGTTTCGACCAGGTTCTCTATATACTTGTCGGCTTTTTTTGACTTGACCAACATGTCATCCACGTAGACCTCCATCAACCAACCAATTTTTTGAGCGAACATTCAGTTGACGAGCCGCTGATATGTGGCACCTGCGTTCTGAAGGCCGAATGGCATGGACTGGTAGTGTGACAATCCACACCTCCTGACACACTAATTCAAACTCTAAAATGAATTTCAAACTCGCATCATGCCAAGAAGTATGAGTCGTTAGGGTTTTAGAACATTACATGATACAAAGACTAATATAAAATATAAAGTATTCTACACTTTCAGATATCATAGCGGAAGGAAATAAAATATAAATATTGAAAATAGCCAAATCAGATAATAGTCTTAACAATATGTAGTCCATACAACAACCAACATACTAAAGTTCCCAAATACAACATAGTTTATGAATAATAGAATAAATAGCACACGGAGAGTAACAGTAAATAATATAACTATGGTTGCCTAGTCTTTTCCTCCACGCACTGTGTCTGGGCCAAATCACCTGCTAGTTCATCCTCCTGTAATGGATATAAAAAGGGAAAAAAAGAAGTGGATCAAACAAAGTCTAGTGAATGAATTGTATTACTAGTGTATGGTGTTCACAAGCAATTAATTTTATTTATAACATACATGAACTAGGGTGACCATTTATGTTTACATATTACATATATAGGATTAGTTATTTTACAAATCAAGGGTATAATTCTAATTACACCTGCACCCATAAACAACTTACAAAGGTTCCTAACCGAGGGTTGAACAACCAACATCTAACAAGGCCAATTCTTACTATATGGTCTCGATAAATAATTTCCTAACCAACATTGAGTTAAGATTCTCAATGACGAACTACGTATATCACACTTACACACTGAGTGAACATCGGAATGCACCGAGTATACCACCTCACAGATTTTTGGCCTATCTAAGCATTCATGTCAACTTCTCAATAGTAACTGTGTCATACGCTCTTTATCATTCAACATAAAGCATTAAGAAAATCACTATAGTAATTCCTCCATAGGTCCAGCCACTACCCAACTGTGTAGCCCTGCTATGCAGATGCCTCTGTCTTCCTTCCTCGGTTCCTACATATTTAACGTGTGCCAGGCATACCCCAGTAACAATAAGAGCGTCTAATTGTCTAACGCATGCCTTGTCGAGTTCCATGCTACTCCCATCATGAAGTGATCCTACTCGTTGCACCTAATCCATACAGCTACGTGAACTCCTAAAAGTTGAGAAAGTTGTGACACATTCCCCTGTTCGCCCTATTTGGCCTGCACCAGGTCTAGGTTTAACGTAGGCTTGCTGAAACAATTCTGATGTTTGAAAAATGTTTTTAGACATCTAACCTTATAAAAAATACTTATAGGTATTCAAACATCTGACTTCCTTTCTCGAATGTCTGACTTCGATTCCAAACATTTGAAAAAGGATGCAGACGTCTGAATCGAGTCAAATTCAAGCTACAAACTCTTGAGTTTGGAATGTCTAAAATCCAGACATCTAAACCTCAATTCAAATGTCTAGTTGAGTTTTTCAGACGTCTGGTTGAATTTTCAAACGTTTGATTGGTTTTTTCTAGATTTTAAAATTGTGTTTATTTTGTTTATTTCGTTGTCTTCTTAGTTGATTCCAAATATATGTTTAAGGAATTGTTTTCAACCAGATTTTTGTGTATAGTTCGTACCTTTTAAACAAATTTAACCTGTCAAGTTCACAATTATATATCAATATTTACACCATTTTATTTCAAATTACCCATGTGCTTTCAATGAAAATTTTAGTATATTTCAAATTATAAAATCAATTCAAGGTGAAATAAAAGGTATTCGATTTCTTTATTTATCAAATCTTACCAACTTTTTCATAAAAGGGTTTATATACATAGAATCTAGGTTGAATTAATCTAGTCTGTCTTTTCCCTTTATATATAATTACAATTTATTTACCTAGGTTTTTCCATCATATCTACAGTTAAGATTCATGATTGAAATTAATCAATTTAAATAAACTTTAGATTGAAACTTCTATTTCAAACTCAAAGATTATATTTTTAATTTGGGTATAATTATAAATAAATTTGATTACTTATGAATCAATATAATGTAGTATTCAATTCATTCATCTCGAAGGAATTCATCTTCTAATTTGATTGGAATCTATGCTTCTATCCTTTATTGACTTGTCTATAGATTTGTAGCTTCTATCTCCTTTTCTTTAATTTTGATTTTTGCCTTGTTTTATTTTATTTTTGATGTAGAAGATTTTGAGGAGAAAAGAAATTCTATTTAAATTGAGAAGTTTCTAAGAGAGAGAGAGAGAAGGAAGAAATGTATGTACAAATGATGGTTAGGGTTTGAAATAAGAAATAGTGGAGGCTATGGTCTAATTTATAACTAAAAACTAGGGTTTTTCGACTTAAGCCTGAAATCATATTTACGAAAATGTCATTAGTCATATTACTTCTATCTTCAACCCATTTTACAAAATTTAACAAATTATATATATTTCTTAATTATAAATGACATTCCAGATGCAACAGAATAGGTCCCGTGGCCTAATTTCAATGTTTGTGGAAATTTATATTTTTATCAATCAATGTAAAATTATATTTTTTTCCATCTTTTTATTTATCATTAAAATTTTGGGGGTGTTACATTCTCCGCCTTAAAAGGATTTCATCCCTAAAATCTCTAAGGATGGAAAAATGTAATTCGCTCATACAACCAATATCCACAACCATCTACTCAACCATCAATCGTTTGCAAATATTGTCCCAAGATTCAAAATTTCTAATGCACATGTACATATAGGTATGCAATGCATATGAACATGTAGGTAAGGTAAAATTAGTGGTCTCCTAAATTAGTCAACCACCTAAAATGCAAGTACTTACGTCATGTATCCAAAATACATGCAATATCCTATATTTGCAATTCTATATGGATGAGCAACCATTCTATACATATGCAAAAATGCAACACATATTATGCATATAACTGATAAAATAAAGTGGGTGAGGTGATTGTGTGTTGTACGCTAGTCTGAATATGTCCGCCTATATATGCAATACTAACCAATAAAATTCATCCATTAGCAACCATAATCCAAAACATGTCCTAGTGACACAATAACAACCATGCTTGGCATCTAAATATTCGTACCTATGGAATATTTTAAGCTATATACTAAGTGCACTAATAATTATATTAACTTAAGTGGAAATATACCAGAAAAGAGCTCTGGATGGGTAGCTTGGATTTTTTCCTTAGGCTCCCACATCCTCTCGGCTGGATCGTCTCCCAACTTGACTCTAACCAGTTTAATTACTTTATTGCGGAGTTGTCTTGTTCCATGCTCAATAATATGGATAGATGCATGGTGAACAAGTGACCATCTATCCACCCCAACGTCCTCCAACAGACTTGGCTCGTCCATAGTAGTTGAATCATGTAGCACTTCCATAAGTGTGACACATGGAAGATATTGTGAACTCCCACCAATTTTTCATGAAGCTCTACCCTATAAGCTAACTTCCCTACCCTCTCCATGATCGAAAAAAGCCTTACAAACTTTGGTGCTAATTTTCCCGAACTGCCAAACCTCATAACATGTCTAAATGATGAGACATTCACAACAACCATATCTCCCATTGCGAACTCCAACTATGCGTTAGCATAAGACTTCTGTCTATCTTGTGCAACTTTCATCATTCTATGGATCAAGTCTACTTTCTCTGAAGTATCCCTTATCATCTTTGGTGCAAGAATGATTCTATCCGTAGTGTTTGACCAAAAATATGTTGATCTACATGGCCTCCCATACAATGACTCAAACGATATCTTCCCAGTACTTGCCTAATAGCTATTATTATACACAAATTCTACCAACGGCAAGTGATCCTCCTAAGAACCTCCAAAATACACATTCGAAGCAAGTCCTCCATTATTATATTCATCCTCTCAGTCTGTCTATCTATCTATTGGTGATAAGCGGTACTCAAAATTTTATTTCATGCTTAAGGCCTCCTGAAAACTCACTAGTGAGAAATGGATCTCGCTCATTGACAATGCTAGATGGAACTCTATGCAAACAAACTCTCTCTCTCATGTATAAAGTCGCTAAAGATGCAGTTGTCCTCGTACTCTGACTGAAGTGAAATGAGCACATTTGGTCAGTCAATTGATTATAACTCAAATGCTCTCATTTCCCCTTCTACTCTTAGGTAGCCTGTCAAAAAAGTCCATAGGGATACTTCCCACTTCCAATGCATAATATCCAACGCTACAACAATCTACCAAGCTTCTTCTGCTATGCCTTTACCCTCTAATAAGTCGCACACTTGGAAACATACTCTGCTACATGTCTCTTTATACTAGGCCAATAAAACACACTCCATCATATCATGATACATTTTGTCACTATCGGGATGAATGGTCATCCTAGAACGATGGGACTTTGCTAATACCATGTCTACCAACTCCTTAACAAGTGGGACACGATAGCCTACCGTCTCTTCGCAACCATCCTTTTGAATCAACAGAATAGCGATCCAAATGACTCGAATGCTCTCATCTGTTCAGCTTCTCAAAAATATTCAACTACTCCTTGTCCTACTTCCGACTCGAACCAATATGGCCCATAAGTGAAGGACGAACATCTAAAGCTTCCAATAATCATGGAGTAATGTATGATGAAGGTCGAAAATCAAATGTAGAAATGAACTCCAATCGCTTCCATTCTAAAAGCATAAGGCTCAACATCACATGCTTCTTACTCAAGGCAATGCTATAACATTGCCCTTGCCCGAGGTGTATGAGATACTGAAATCATACGACGTCGAGAACTCCATCCACCTCTGCTTGTTGAAATTCAAATCCTTTTAGAAGAATAAATACTTCAAATATTTATAATCCATGAATAGCTCAAACTGCTCCCCTAAAAGATAATGCCTCCATAATTGAGGGCGAAGATAATAGCTGCTAACTCAAGATCATGGGTCGGGTAGTTTCTCTTTTGTACTTTCAATTGTCGACTAGCATAAAAAACAACTCTACCCTCATAAATCAACATTGCACCCAGTCTTGTACCACAAGCATCGGTATATACTGCAAACACCTTCGTACCATCGAGGAGTACTAAAACAGGTGCACTAGTAAACAACTCCTTTAGCTTAATAAAAGCATCTCTGCATATTAAGCTCCATGAGAAAAAAATTCTTCTTGGTAAGGCGGGTTAATGGTGCAGAAATTTTAGCGAAGTCCTTAATGAACTTTCTATAATAGCCAGCGAAACCAGGAAAACTTCTCACCTCTGTAGCATTCTTTGGTACATGTCAATCCTTTATTGCTGTAATTTTACTAGAATCGACTGCTAGTCCATGTTTGAAGACAAAATGTCCTAGAAAGTGAACCTCCTTACGCCAAAAGTGACAATTGAAAATTTTCACCTTTAGCATATGCCTATGGAAAGTACTGAGCACTTCTTTTAAATGCAACACGTGCTCCTCCTTGGTTCTAGAATAGACAAGTATGTCATCAAAAAATACCACCATGAAGTTATTTAGCAACCCTCTAAAAACTTGACTTATGAGGTCGACAAAGTATGTTGTAGCATTGGTCAGTCCAAATGGCATGACCAATCACTCATAAAGTCCGTCGGGTGTAGAAAAGCAGTTTTTTGAATACTATCATCAACTACATGCAATTGATGGAATCCAGTAGCCAAGTCAAGTTGAGAGAATACCTTTGCTCCAACTAACTAATTAAAAAAGATTGTCTATATATAGCAGTGGATAGTGATTCTTCTTTGTCAGCTTATTTAGCTCACGATAATCGATGCAAACCTTGAGAGCCATCTGCTTTAATAGCAAAAACAACTAGCACTCCCCACTTTTGAATACTTCTCTGAATAAAGCCCTTCTCTAGTAATTCATTCACTTGCTTATTTAGCTTGTGTCTTTCTCTAGATGCCATATGCCTAAGAGGTAAGGCAACAGGTCTAGCATTCTCTTCAAGATGGTTCAAAATTCGATCTCCCTATGGAGCAGAAGACCAGAAACTTTGAAAAAGATATCTAGGAAGTCACAAATTATTGGTATTGAAGCTAATTCATCATGAGATGGGTCTAAAGAGCATAGGTAACTCAACATAACCAAACTCCTAGGGTCGCAGCAAACCTTAAGGTTGCGCCCACTATAAGTACCTAACCAAACCACCTTCCTATCACAATCTAACACTACTTGATACCTAGTCATCTAGTCCATTCTCAAAATTAAACCAAACCCAAAAAATCTTAAAACAAAAGCATCACAATCGAATTTGACACCGAAATATACAACATCAAACCCTTACAAATCATGGATAAATGAGACGATCCTCCAACGGGGTTTAGCACTACTACAAGATCTGTAGCTATAATAGTTTCTAAGTGTAATTCATCTACTAGTCTTCTCGAAATAAATGACTGTGATGCTCTGGCTTTAAATAAAGTATGAATAGATAAATCAGAATGAGTTATACCTTCTATAATGACCTTCTTTCCCTTATCCATAGCTTGAGCAGCACACAAGCTAGAAAAAGTGTCAAGTGCATATGCTAGACCCACTTGGATAGAAGTCTTAGGTGCATTCGAACACTCTTTCTTCATGTGTCCAACTTGGTTGCAATTGTAGCATTTGATCTTCGAAATGCCCCCCGTAATCCCTTGTCAGATGCCCTTACCTTGGCACTTCTTACACTTAAACTTTGGCTTCTTTATCTTGCCTTAAGCTTCCATACAACTTCTATGGTGGTCTTGCTGAACTGACTTTGCCTCTGCCTTCTTAGGTTTCTCCTTCCCAATTAAATTCAACAATTCTATCTCAACCAAGCTCTCAAAAGTAGCTCCAGTAGGTACATGGCTCAAAGAAATACCTCTAAAAGTTGGATTTAACCCCCTAGCAAACTTCATCGCTTTTTCACCGGTGCATTGAAAAGTTCTAGACCATACTTTCCCAGCTGGTTAAACTCATTCATATTGTAACAACCCGCCTCGAAACATGACTAATTTTCGATCCAGAAAAGACCCATCAAACATTAGACCCATTCCAAGGCTAGCTGTTTGTAATGGCCTGGAATTTATCACTTTGATTTGTGAATATTTGGCAACTTCTAAATATTCAATTCATGGTTTTTAATAGTCAAATAACTCTCTTTTAATTAATAAGTAATGATAGCAAATTCATTTTGGAAGTTTGTTTACAAAAATAAATAGTTCGATGAAAAATTGAAAATGTGACCGAAAATCATTTTTTGGATTTTTGACTTTTTATCGACGAAAGTTGTCGCAATGTTGTTGCACACATATGTGTACAAATAAGAAAAAAAACTTTATTAATTTAATGGTTTAATTAAAAATAAGTTTAAAAATATACTTAAGTAATTAAGTAAGAGTGGACTTTTCTTTTCCATTTAAAAATAATAAAGTATAAAAGTATAATAACAAAAGGACAATAGAAAATTTTGGATGTGATGACTTGGTTCATAACATGATGAGAGGGTGGTGTGTTGTCTAATTTCCAAAGGAGGGTATTAACTTATTTTTAGGAAGGGTAGTTTAGTAATTAACTAATTTTCAATTTTTATAAAAGGAACACTCTCTCTTTCTTTTCTCATTTTCATTTTCATTTCCATTTTCTTACTTTCTTCCTTATTTCTTCCATTAATGGCTTCCTCCTCATCATTTTTTTCTTTCTTCATATCTTCTCCAAATCATTTGAAAATCACTCCTTTTCTTCTCTAGTTTCTTAAGCAAGCCTAGAATAATATTACAAACGCCACCACTATCCCAAAGTCACAAACTTTTGCGCCATCTCCCCATTTTGGTCTTAGGCCATGACCAAGAAAGGGGGGAGGCCTTGCTTAAGTATTAGGAAGCAAGGGAAAGGGGGTGTGCGCAAGCACGAGGAGAGGAGGAGGCTTGGTCGTGAGCTTTGGTGTATGATAGGAAGTGTAGCTTGTTTTTAGGAGTTTAGTTGAATTAAAGTGGGATTTCTCACTTTGGTTTGTTTAGAAAATTTTGTAATAATTAAGTGATTATAGTGTTGTATATGTGCATATATTGTTGGTTGTTGTTGATTCCTGCTTAAAAGCGGATGACATAAATAACCATTGTGTTGCAGGGGACTAAAGCAAAGAAAATGGAAGTCGAAGCGTCTTCGTAGCAAATAGGTCGCTATGGAAGCACTTCGGAGAATAGAAATATGTAGAGAGATCCAAAAGGATTCATCATCTACTGTTTACATTTAATTTATATATACATTTAATTTATATATGTGTATGAAATGATTATATGCTATGGTTTGGAAATGTTGAATGTAACTTGAAAAGTTGAACTATTTTGAGAACAGAAACAAATGATAGCTTGTTTAAGTACCATAGCAGTCACGAAGCCTCTTTCCAAATTTGAAAAGTTATGGATTTTAAATTGACATCAACTTTATAATATTTTAAAGTAAAATATTTTCTATATTTATAATATTTTAAAATATAGAAAGAAATGTGGTTTAAAATTTATTTGATTTACAAATCAAAGTTTGAAAAGTTACAGTCATATAGCGATAGTTGTTATGGATGCATTTTGAAAATCTAAGGGGTCGTTTGGTTTATTTTGTATTTTATGTTTTGAGTTTTCAACATTAATTACAAAATATGAGAAGAATGAAGGGAGGTCGGAAGGGATGAACGGAAAATTGGAGGGGACCACGAAGTGGATGGAGGAACGACGGAAGGATGAATTGTTGCTCGTGCTTCCTTTTTTTCAAAACACGAAAAATGAAAAAAAGTTGTTTTCTATTTTGTGTGTTAAATTCGTTTTCTAAAATGACCATTTTTTATAATATACATGCGTTGTTCGTATTTTTTATGGACGAAAACTAAAAATTAAAAACGGTAAACCAAACATAGCCTAAAATTTTAGTAAAGTAAAAGGAGGTTATCTATTTTAAATATTTTGTAAGTTCTTTTTGAAAATGTTTTATAAAAATTATATAAGTATTCTAAAAGAAGTTGAAGTTTTTAAATATATTTTGAGTAGTTAATACAAGTGGTTTATTTTAAAGGAATTCCTTTACTTTTTCAAAGTCGGACTCTTTTTAAAAGTAATGGTTTTTATTTATGATTTGGACGGAGACTATAATTTGTTTAAAAGTGTTTAAAAGAGGTTTAGAATTTATACAAATGATTTTTTTAGATTTATATTTGAATTATCTAAGTGGCTCACTTTTACAAAAAGGGAAATCTTATCTTTCTAAATCAACTTTGGTTTAGCAATGATTTCAAGTAATGTTTTGGATAAGAGTTTTGGATTAGGATTTGAGTAATTTAAATTATAAGGAAGAATGTTTAAAAAGGATTTAAATTTCAAAGGGATTTAATGTAAGATTTTTAAACAAAGGGTTTATGTAAAGGAAATCTATTTGTTTTTCAAAGTTGAATTCTCTTTTAAAGTAATGGTTTTTAAGTTATTTTTCGAATGAGAGTTTAAACTTTGTTTAAAGTGTTTTAAATGGGACTTGAAATTTATGTAAGTATTTTAAGGGATTATTTGATATGATAAAAAAGTCGTGTTTTTATATAAGGTATCTTAGTTTCCAAATCAAGTTTGGTTTAAACAAAGATTTCAAGTATGATTTATATGGAGCTTTAAAATTTGTTTAAAGAAGTTTTTAAAAAAAAATTAAAAGAGGAAGAAGTCATGGATTACAACACTCTTGTTGTGATAAATGGTTTCAAGAAAAAGGAAGAGATTATGAAATATAACATTTTTGTTATAGTAAATGATTTTGAGAAGGATATAAGGAAGTCTTGTTTTGTAATAGTTTTTTCTTATAAATAGTATACAAAATTTATGAATCTTATATCGATATTAAACTTGAGGTAGGTAGACTTCTATCTCTCCTGAAAGTTAAGAATTTTGTAAAGTCAAGATTTGAGACGTAGTAGTACCCCACTTGAATGGCTTCAATGTTAACCAAGGGATAGTTTAAGTTTGAAATGAAAGATTGATGCTCAGTATATGAAGTATTATTTCAGTATTCGAATCTGATTTCCTTAAATGATCTTTTCAATTATGGTGGTATGAAATTATTATTTTCATACTTAAGCACCAAATTATGAGGTATGGATCGTCTCTATCTTAAGAATTAAGAATGTATGTCCAGGCAAGGATAATTTTTTGACTTGTCTGATTTCATTGTTAATCGAGGGATGGCACTATTTGAAATCAAAAAGTGGCGGCAAGTATATTTGGTCTAATTTCCATACGATCCATTTACTTACATCAGAAAGAAAGCGGTTTAATTAAGGAGGCTTAGTGGTTGCTTATATGCTTAATCATGTGGGGTTTCCACGTGAAATTAAATCTCTGATTGGGGTGTGTGTTTATTTGATAGTTAAATAACCGACTATCAAATCATGGCTATTTATAAACCATCGATTGTTAGTTCGGAGAGACCGGGATTGGATAAACATGAGTTATCCGAAAACCACTTCGAACCGGCACAAGCATTCGAATTGAAGACAACTTGAAGATGATGGAATCAAAGAGGGGGTTCTTTAAAGTGCAAGAGCTACTTGCTACTAATCCTAAGGATATACTAGAAGTAGTGCCTTCGGTTTGTTTATACCCTGAACAACTTGTATGTATGAATGCTGGCATTGCATTGTTGATTGGGGGGCAATGTTAGCATTCCAAGTAGGATATGTTAAAAAGGTAAAACGTAGGCTCAAGCCTCACATCCGGTAATGAATAAAACAGGGGATATGCTTCAGGGCTATGTGGGTCGTACCCATTAGGATATAGTCATCACCCGATCTGGATCAATATTTAGGATTTATGCATGCTTGGGGCACAGTACGGTTGTATGCATTAACCGGGGTGGTGACATATTTGGTACTATCCAGTAAGGTGTAGGCCAGTTCTGATCCGTAAAGGGTCCTGGTAAAGCCCTCGGTATATTTTTCTGAAGGTGTACTATGGTAGGCAGTAACCTAGTAGTCGCGTCATTGTATGGAATCCATTTTCCAATACATGCCTTACGGACATACGAGATAACTTTATTTTTGAAAAGGTTTTATAAATATAACAATTCATATGATTTGAGTTTCTCACGCTGGTTTACCAGACTGATCCGGGTCTTATTTTCTTATGATGCTCAGGTCAGACCCGAGTACTTTCCCATATTTATTGATGGACGCTTAGATATTCAGGAGATGAGCCAAATGCTTCCAAGATGACATATTTTATTTTCTATTGTATTTCTTATTTTACAGCATTTATAAGGATAGACTGTTATAACCGTCCAGGCTGATGATAGGGTAGTTACTTTGATTTGTTATATGAATATTAAAGTTTTCTTTGTAAATATTATTTAAATATTATATTACTCATCACGATGTGAGATTCTGCTCTATCTTTTCTTTCCTGTCACCCCAACAATCTGTCTTTTCGGCACTCCGATGCTCGGCACGTGAATGCAGTGGACGTATTGATGTTGACTTTTGAGGGTCGAAAAGGTGGGCTGTCATATCATTGGTTGGTAAAACTTAACTATACACAGAGATATCTACTAATTCTATTAGAATTTCATAGCAGAAAGGATAAAATATAACATTAAAAATATCACCCATATATAAAAATTCAATTTCTAAAACAAAACATAACATTTCAATCTCTGTGGTACAATATCTCAAAATACAATAACATCATGTCTGAAATAGGCATATTAAATATATATTAAAAAAATAAATAGATAGATAATAGCTACAAGACTTCGTCTCCTCCCTCATCTCAGAAATCTGCATCGTCTTTCCCTAACCTATGTTGCAATGAGGAAATAGTCAAAAATACAATGTCTGGTGAAAAAAAATCTCGAGTCTTTCCATAATAGTACTTGGGCAGTATAATTTATATAAGAATATGTCTTACACATCCTAATTATATTATATATATAATCTCTCTAACTGTAAGCTCTAAGGCTTTTCCAGTCTAATTCTATAAGCTACACTCTTCCAATCCAACTCTATAACTTTCCTTCAACTGTAGGCCCAAGGCCTTTCCCAGTCTCATGCATCTACCGTCAATCATGTCCTAACAATATGAGAGAAAGTACCCGATGTTAGGAAATCAAATCTACAGTTTCGATGAAAACAACTATATAATGGAAATCAAATATGCATATATATATTTCTATATACAGGTACTTGCTGAAATAACATCACTAGAAAGACAAGAACAAGGGTCAAAGAACACTACAAGAGACTACAAGTCGATAGGTACAAAGAAGCAACATAAAAGATGCACAAAACAGACATGCACAAGTTTCAGATGTCTGGGTGCACAAGCGAGACGTCTGGAAAAGTCCTCTGAAACAACAAACAGACTAAACTAGACGTCTGGTAGTAGCATTCAGACGTCTGAAAATCTACTATATAAAAAAAATATAGTATCAGACGTCTGATACAAATACCGGACGTCTGATTTCGAACTCGGATTTTAAATGTAAACTTCAACTGCCACATTCGAATAGACATCTCCACTTCTCTTCGCTGCAACTCTTCATCATCAACAGAAGCAACTGTAGAGCACTTGTAAATGGATGCAACTACTCAAGGAACCTCTCTACAACTATATATATCATCAAGAATCAAGAGAACAGATTACCTTACTCACTTACGCTCTCTAATTATATACTCTATCATATACTCTTGATCTCTAGCAATCTATACTTGTATTTTATTCTTCCAAATATTCAGTTCTTCATAGACAATACTCTCTAGATATATATTGGAAGCATTTGTACTAATTAGTCAATATCCGTGTTATAGAACACACATTTGACAAGAACAATTTATTGTAACCAAGCCTATTCCTCCGGGCAAAGCGAGGGTGTTTGATAGTCGAATTCCGAAGGGGAGCTTCGGGACTGGACGTAGGACGGGAGGTCTGAACCAGTATAAAATCCTAGTGTGCTTATTCTATATTTACTTAGATTAATATTGTTTTAGTTACATTATATACTTTGTCACATATACTTGCACATACACTACACGATCCACCCTGTAGACTTACACCCGAGCCACATAATACCATTTCAAAGGGAATTAGGCAATCTCTGACCATTTAATACCTATACCTTAGGTAGGTCCCCATCATTTAATACATAACCCAAGGTAGACACATCTCTAGTACTCTCTAGCTGACATTGTATGGAATTTCAACAGGCTACTTAATACTTCTTTATAGGAGAGGCGGACCCTACAATAGCCACTTAATATGTAACAACCCGATGTTAAGTGGTAATTAATTTAAGTTAAAATATGGTAATTTCGTTAATTAACCCAGAATTTGGATATTTATTTGGAAATGGATTTTGGAATTGTTAATAAAAAGATCAAAATTGCAGAAAAATAAGATAATTGAATTTAAATAAGTTAAAATGTGGAAAATAGTATTTATTAAAAAAATGGTAAAAATGAAATATGGTGATAGCTTGAAAAAGAAGTATAAACTTGTAACTATTTGGAGTAAATGGAATTTAGTTTAAGAATAAAAGCAAATGAATATATATACATTTTCCTTATAGTTACATTGCAAAGCCCATGCCCAAATCAATTTTTTCTAGAGTTTTCTCTTTCCTATTATTATACACTCACGCAAACCTTCAGAAAAATAAACTATCTTTCTCCAAAAGCCATCAAATGATTTGGCTACATTTGAAAAATTAAAAACAAATTGTATAAGTTATAATAAAATAATAAATTTGAGAATGTTCTTTTTCACACATATACACGTCTATGGCTCAACCTTTGCTTGCTTCGGTGCTAAGGTTGTTGACGGTAAGCGTACTTAGAAATGGCGAATGGGAAAAGGAAGGCTCGATTCGCTGGTGAGTGTCTATTACTCACGTATCTATGCTATAATCCATATTTGTGATGCTTGAGTTTGTGTTTAAGTGTATTTATATGTGAATTTATGATACTGTGCTTTGGTTGTAGTGTGTGGATGACCTCGCCGATGAGTTTAGTGTAGTGCAATTATATATTAAAAATTCATAAACCATTCATGCTATATATATACATATATATATATATATTCACACACGCACATATACATTGATGAACCGAGAAGGATAAAGGTGATAGTACTCTTGTTTTCTATTTATATATATTACATATGTATGGGCTTCTATTTCCAATGTGTGCAAGTCTGTTATTTTATAATGGCATGCACATATTTTATCATCTCAGTTTTGTCATATCTAAGTATGTTAGATGCAATATCAGTTTCATTTCGAGTATTATGCAGCCTTGAGTGTTGATGCAGATGTGTTTGTGTTGATTGGTATGGCATGGCATGTAAAATAATGTATGCAATGTATATTGACTTGCGTTAGTGTGTGTGTTAGCATGTGTGTGTGTGTATAGGTGTGTTTATATAAGCGCGGACTGTATGTGAGAAGAGCAGTGTAATGGCCCGAGATTTTCGACTCTCGAAAATCGACATCAATACGTTCACTGTATAACATGCCGAATATTCAAGTTCCGAAAATACCAAATCATTAGGGGTGAAGAAGAAAAGATAGGAGAAAAACAGAAACAATAACACAGAATCTCACAAATGCAGCGGAACAAAATATAATATATAATAACAGATTTTAAATACAAGAACTGTACTGTTAATATACATACCATTATCAGAGTACAATAGACAACAATCAGTCTGGACAGTTTAATAACCTGTCCTCACACAGCGGAAATACAAAACAAGTATGGAAAATACGTCTTTGTCATCCAGCTCGTCTCCTGAGCTCCATAACATCCTAACCTGAATCTGCAATACTCGATCTGACCCGAGTATTATAATAAAATAACACCCGAGTCAGTCTAGGAAATTAGCGTGAGAAAACACACTCAATTTGAATTATTAACTTTTATCAAAATCCTTTGATAACAAAGGTATCTCGTAAGACCACGTCAAAAATAAACAGGACGGGTTTTTACCTTACGATAACCAAAACAATTTTTATCAAATCATCTGATATTATAATAGTGTCTATAGAAAGTAAATAGAAAATAGCTGAAATGCTTGCATCTCACGTTTCAGCATAGTTGGGCACAATCAAAACCGTACGGCGCTTATTGGAGAATGGTTTCCATATAATGACTAGGCACTGGGGTACCACCTATCATAGTACACTTCTAGAAAAGTGTACCGAGGACCTCGCCGGGATCCCCTACAACACAAGATCGGCCCTATCCCTAACTTGGATAGAACAGAATATGTTATCACCCCGGGTGTTCCCACCCTTATCGAGAGCTCTTTTGCATGCACCACCGTATCCATAATTTATAATATATCCGAGGGTATCTAGAAAGGTGATAACATACCCTAATTGGGTGCGACCCACTTAGCCTTACTGCATATCCCCTGATTTTCAGTCATTCCGGTTGATGAGGCTTGAGGCTACGATTACCTTTCAAGAACAATTTCACTTAGAATGCTCATCATCCTCCAATGACGATGTTCTGATAGCATTTGTCCATACAAGTTGTCCCGGGGCTGGACAAAGTGAATCACCGTCTTCACTATCTTTACGGTATCCATTCGTAACGGTCAAATCGGATCGAAGTGGTTTTCGGATAATTAAATCCGATCCCGGTCTCTTCGAAACGATTAACGAAATTCGCCAATATTGATAGTCGGTTATTTAACTATCAATATAACATCCATAAGCAATCACTAGCCCATTATTTATAATTTTCTTCCAAAATATTCAAAACATCTTTACAAAGACATACATTCATCTCTTTCAATATTTCAATATTCGAAAACAATTTCAAATATTTATATCCATAACAGAATAATTTCAAACTATCTCAATACTTCGAAATATTTTCTTCAAATTCCATTTATAATTCAATACTTTGAAATTATTTCTATAATAATAACCTCGCAGTTAAAATATTTCAAATCCATCCAATCCAATACTTAGAAAATATCCTTAAGTATAACTTCCCAAAATCATTTATTTTCCAATACTTAGAAAATATTTCATTTATTTCCTATTTGCTCAAATCATTTACAATTCACTTGTAAATTCCTTATCTCACTTTTAACCAATTCTATAAGTTCTGGAATCCATTAATTAATTTCCTTTAAAATCGATTACACTAGTCTATAATTCCAACCACCCATTTCTAACTTCCATTATGAATTCTAATTCATTTTTCAAAGTTATCTTAATTCAATGATTCGGAAATTTCCTTAAAATTTCCAGAATTCCACTATAAGGTTTCTCTTTTAAAAGTTATAACCATTTAACACACTCCGTTTATAAATCTCGAGAGCATTTATAAATCAATTCTAATCACTTCCCAAATCTCAATATATATCAAATAAATATTTTTAAAGAATAGTATTTTATTTCAAAACATGTTTAAGTAATTTATTTAAAAATCAAAACATTTTAAACAAAACATCAAAACGCATTTCCAACTCATTTTAAATATAAACTAATCGGTTTACAAAACTGATTATAAAATTTTGAATTTTATTTCAATTAATATTCGGTATCACTTCTGAAATATTCCGATAATAACTAGCTTCAAATTATACAGCTTAATAAATAAATTTTCCTTTTAAAATAAAACTTAGTTTCTTAAATAAAATATATTTTTCTTAAAAAAAATCCAATAACCAATTTAACTTATAAATCCCTCTCGATTCACAACACATCAATTCCATTCTGATTCCCTAACCATTTCCATTTTTCAAAAATAGTATCCACTATTTTCCTCAACCCTGTTTCCATATTCTAATATAAATTCACCCTATGAATTTTATATTCCCAAGCTATCATCTAATATCGATTTTCTTTATTTATAAACACCGTTTATAAATTTATAACTCCTCTGAATTTAGCTTGTTTATAAAAACAATCTTATTTATAAAGTTTTATTTTATAAATCCATTTCCTTATAAATTCCATTTATCCTGCCAATATAATTTTTTATATCGATTCCAACTCCTTCTTATATTTTTCCGGATATCATTTAAACATCCTTTATATAGATTATTTCTAAAGTTTCTATTTAAACAATTTATGGATTAGTTAAGTTCAACCAAATAAAATTTACTGTTTATCTAACCAATTTCTTTTTAAAATAGTCCAAATTTTGATATAATTATTTTTATATTCAAAATCTCCTTTTAGTTCTTTAAAAAATTTAAAAATAATATTTATGGTATTTAAAGTACCAAAATCAATGCCAGTGCTACTATAGCATCCAAAATTCAATCACAACAAATCTATATCGGATTTATTCACACACACCATATACATATATATGAACAATTAATATATTTTGAGGAATCCAGTTGGATCCCTCCAACCTATTTTCCTGCATCCACAGATGTTAATACAACATAAAAATACCAATCCCATTTCGAGGGAGATATCGCGGTATATAGGGTCACCGCTATTATGCGGGGTGCATAGATTCTCATCCGCTAAAATATGCGGGAATATTAATCCAACTACTAATATATATACTACTATATATATAAACATCCAACTGATAATAAAATTATCAACATCATCAAATTAACCAATAAATAATTTTTAATTGCTATAAATTTATCCAATCAACCAAATCGAGTGAGATTTACTCACCTAAATTTCTATTGCTGCCTCCGCGTTTCGGTTGAATTAAAATTAAACAAGCGTTTAATTTTAATATAAGTCCCTGCTAGCTCCAATCGACTCAAATCCAATTCCATATTATTGTTCATGTCCATACGATCCTAACGCAACTCGTCGCGTTATACGAAGATGATATACATTTTATAAGTTTCAATAATTTTAAGTTTAAATCAAATAGCTTATGTTAAAATTATGAAATTACCGTCCTTCTTCCTCCAGGCCGCAGATCTGCATGCGCCCCTCTTTTTTTTTCTACAAATGATCGCACCTTCCTTCCAAGCGCTTCCAACGACGATGACGAACCCCAAGGCAGTGAACCCGAACCTAAATCGTGCTTGCTCTTGTCACCATACGCCTCCATCAGATGGCAGCATTCGATCGCAACTCTTCCACCCAAATGAAAACTGAAACCCTAAACGCGTGCGTGCAAATCGAATAGTCGTGCCTCCCATACCGTCGATCGTGCCTTCCCATTGCCCTCTACGAAATCGAATGCCGAGCGTACCCTAGCACTGACGTAGTCGCAGCCTTCTCGCCGCCTACCCATTCAAAGTCACGATCGATTATAATTCGCGCTCTCTTTTTTTTTATCGAGTTCGATTTCGCTTGAATGGATAAAAGAGGATACACGAAATTTTTTTTTGAACTGAGATTTTTCGTGAATTCGAACCTAAAGAGGAAGAAAGAGGCGTTCGTGCTTTTTAAAAGAAAAGAAAGGGGAGGGTCGCGTGTTTCAGAAGGAAAAAGACGTGCCACTTAAAGTTGAAGGGGACTCAACTGTTCATTTGATTTGACCATTTATATTTATTATTATTATTTTTAAATATCTCGTATCCCATACCGTGAAATCTCGACCTCCTATTGAGGCGTGCCGCTAGGCGTGCGTTTATAATGTTATAGCCCTATTCTGAACGCAATGAAAAAGGTTTCGAGTCCTAATTCGATCGTATGAAAAAGATGGTTTTTTGGACCCAATTATTATATTGAATTTTCGATATTAATTCAACGCGTTTCTGTCCCGTACGACCAAACGATAACTCCAAACACTACAAAATTTGAAATCCGATAATAATACATTATTACGGATCCAATGGAACTGATTTCGTCGAATTCCGAGACTGTGCCCCGAATCGCTATTTTAACACGTCGATTAAATCGACGATTTTCAAAAATTGACAAAATAAGTTGAAATATCAGTTTAAAAACCCGTTAACTTAATTATAAATTCTAAATCCAATATTTTAAACCATTTAAATATTCAAAATTAGTCGTCGAAAAATCCAAGACGTTACAAGCAGTAAGTGTTCAAGCATGAGTAAATTTAAGTTAATAAATATAGTTTTAAATATATTATAATTTAAAATAAAATAAAATAAGTTTATTATAGTTTTATATATTATAACTAATCATTATAAGCAATCTCCTTTGCCATGAGGTCACTTGGTGTGGTCATGTAGTTTGTATTAACATATACAAGCAGCAGTTTTTAAGTTCAATTACGCTCATTACCTTTTATTCTTGCAGAACAGAAATCTAAGATTGAGGCAATATTCTCTTTTCATTATCAGACTTTAGTTAACGGTAGTCCATACTTTACCTAAACTAATATTTTTGCGTCCACCTATCATAATTAAATATATTATGCTAACAATCATGCTCAAGTAAACAACGTATGGGCATATAAATTTTGAAATGAAGATATATTTATATATTATAAAGAAAATCAATTAAAACAATAATATGCATATGTGAGCTTTGAGAGGACATGAGGGAGCTTATTGCAGTGTGCGTATATGGGATAATGTGGTCTTTGTTGTCGTATTGCGTGAGTGTAAATGCAGCTGGGTGATGTGTACATTGCGTGAGTGCTGTTGGTTCTAGTGTGAGGGTTGTTCTTGCGTGAGTGAGTTGGGATCTTATATTTGTTGGTTGCTGCAATTGTTCAATTATGTTTATATACAATCTTATGAATATATATACTGTTATAAAAGTGCGGCAGCCTTGTAATCATATTCATGAATTATATCACTCATAGACCTTTACAATTCAAGGAATGTTGAGTGTGCTTGTTTATTATATGTGTTTAAATTTTGTTGTATTTTGTGTTCCGTGTTTTGGGTTCATTTGCACGAGCATTTATATATACATATACACACATGCATACATACATATATATGGTGAAAGTGAAATTATGTTTTGCTTGAAGTTTATTAATGTGTGTGTATCTTATGTATGTGTAGCGTGCATTTTGTTTTGCATATATGAGAATGCGAGTGTGTGGTGTATATTTTGTATATATGAGAATGCCCATGTGTGTGTGATAGTGTAATGCATACCTGTCTTGTAATATTGCATGCGTGGGTCTATGGGCTGGATGCCTGCTTTTTCATATTTCGTATGCATGTGTTTTTTTTTTGGTGTGAGTATTTGTATATCTTATCTTTAATATTTAATATGTATATTAATTAAATTTTAACTTATACAAACAATATGATTAGAAATAAAAGAATGTTTAGTATATTGTAATTGTAATGAATGAAAACGATGAGTTTTCTAAAGTTATTTTGAATATAAATTATTAATAAAATTTAGAGAAGATTATTGAATTAGTAATTTATTTAAAAGAGAGTATATTTTTATTAATTATCTATTTCTAAGTGTTTAAAAAGAACATTTATTGCAAATGGATTATTATTACTATTCATTTGTTGTTGTAAATTTATTTGAATAATTTATTTTACATTGCTTTTCTGCGCGTTCTTCCTTATACATCGAATTGAATTATGTGAATGATTCACCGTTGATATTGATTTAGATGATTTTACTATGATACGGAGATGACATTCTTTCTATTTGATTTATTAAGGTTTATTCTATTAGACGAAAAATTTGAATAAGCAAATTAGTGATAATGTCTGGTATGAGACTTTCAGTAATACTCTTTCGGTTATTCATCATACTTGTCATATAGAGATATCTAGCGTGGATCGAGTGTAGTTTATAAACATTAAATAATTATTCAAGTAACATGCGGTGGTATGAGACGCCGCTATTTTATTTGTTTGATTATTCTTTGCATGTAAATGTCACTCAAACGGAAATTTCGCTCATGGGTCCACGTGATACTCGGTGAGGAGTATCTTATTGATAGATATTGGTATGAGAGTTCCGTGTCGGCTTATTATTAGAGATATGTATAGCGATAGGATATGATAGCTATATGACCATCCACATTTGTGTTCAACTTCCTTTATTTTTCGAGAGTGAACCAAATTGGCCAGTATCCACGCTGGCGGCCACATCGTGGGGTCGCGCCTCAGATCCGCGATGTTGTAGTTATATGTTCATTTGATGCGCATCATAGTATTGTTAGTAGTAAATGGGTTGTTACCCATAGCCCTTGTGTCGCTTAGGTCAGCAGTCTGTTACCATTAAGGGCAAAGCAGGGTCGTGACTAGGGCTACGCGTTGACGAGCCACTGGTGGATAGGGTCACGATGTCCGTCGAGGTAACTGAAGACTGTATGAATAAACGGTACTCTACGGTAGGCGAGTAGACCTGGATTCCTGGAGCAAGCTAGTGGTAGGCGGCTGTTTGTCTCCCTATCTGGTTCAGGATATGTGAGTATAGTAGATTGACATTTACCTTGAAGACTATAGGAATATACGGTTACTCTACGGTTGGCGAGTAGGCCTGTGTTCCTAGAGCAGGCTTGCGGTAGGCAGTTGTTGGTCTCCCGTTAGATTCAAGGTATATATATGTGTAGTGGATTGGCATATATGTCTCTTTCCTATAACGAGTTAACTAGACTGGAGACTATTTGAGTCTAAAGTGTAGTTAGTCCCCGTATATCCATATTCTTTGATGATTTGGTATTTTTGAGATAACCTTACTTCATTGTTGGTGCTTTGATTTGTGAATTATTTATATAATGATTTGTATGATATTGGATATCATTTGGATGATTCGATGGGCTATCTCACATTATCCATTAATTATATGATTTTATGATATTGTATTAGAACATCACTGTTTGTTTGCCCGATTCACTCGATGATTTAATTTTCTACGATAAAGTTTTATTGTATAGATGATTCACCCATTGGATATAGTAGTCATGATTTATATTGAATTGTTTGTATGGGTGATGACATTTTATACTGAGTTTTGAGATGTTTTACGTTATATAATATTTGAGTTTTTATGAGATAACATTATTATGTCATCACCCAGTATATACTGAATACCATATGTTCATTAACATTGGATTTAGATATAGTCTGACTCGTTTATTATTTATATAATACTTGGGTCAGTCCGAAACATTTCAGGTACAGGGACGACTTGACCAGCATATATTTTTTGGGCTTATAGGAGTTCTTAATTAGGATTATTACATGATAGTTGTTTGACATTGTTTAATTATATGTATATATATATGATTGACATATGAATTGTATTGTATAACATTAATGTATTTATATTATATGTTATCACTGCGATTGACTTTGTGTTCTCTGTGCTGTATTGTAAAATATATATTGTTCTATCCTGGAGGCACATGTGTCTATTGCTTTGTACTGATACTGTGTACGTATAGATTAGTTATTTATCAGATATTTTTAAAACATACCAGTGTTAGTCCAAAGGAACATTCACGTGTGTACCCCATATAGTCTCATTCTCCGTGTTATTTGACAGTATTACTCTGTAATACTCTTGGATAGTATGGGTATAGAGGTCGGGTGTTACATAATACCTGGAACCCAAAGCGAACCCTTCCCAAGATTTTCCACTACCGTCCCTAAATGATAACCCTGACCATTTAATACTTTCTAATTAGGGAGTAGGCGGACCTTACAACAATCATTTAATACCTCTGAACCCTGAAGCAGGTCCTACGAATTATGACTCATAACCGAAACTGTGACGTCAGTAGAACCATCAGATTTAGTTCGATTTAAAATAATATAATCCAAGTCATTCTTGGCCTTGAATAACCCTAGCCGTCAGCACTGTACCAATCGACCGCCCTTCCTTAAGCGATCGATCATCGATCAGCCCAAAGAAAGCGGTCGACCTGTAGATTATAAATGGGAACAAATTATTATTTGCTTACTTCTTTAATTTATTCTTTAATTAATTTTAACGTTACCGTTTCTCTTAATGTATTTAAACCCATTTCTAATCAATGTTAATTTTCAAATTTCAAATTCTTTTCTTTAATTACTAATTTAAATTTAAATTCCATTTGAATTATTTTAAATTTGAAAACTTCATACGTCAATAACTTTTCTGGTTGAGCTCCGATTACAAAACTTTATATATGGAAATTGATTAGAAAATCACTACAGATGCAATGGTGTAACTTTCGTGGCCAAATTCTAACTTTTACAAAATTTTCATTTTTAGCCTTATTATTAATTTATTACTTAAATAATCTCTTATTAATTTTTATGGGTGTTATAATCTCCTCTTTAAAAAGATTCGTCCCATAAATCCCTAAAGGACAGACAGTGTAATGTGCACTAAGAATCCATGTTATACAAACCAAGTTATCTACACAACCATCTACTCAACCAAGAGTGCAATATAAATATGTATGCATACATACTATAAGTGAGCTCAATCCAAGCGTGAATGCAAGGTCGTGACATATAGGATTGTAGGCAAGCATCCTAAACATGCATAAAGTTCTACATAAATGCAAAAATGATAGTAAAAAGTGGGGCAACCATCCTCTACCATCCAATCTAATAACTACGATGCAACCAAAACCTAATTTTGGAGAGAGAAGTTTACCAGAGGAAAGCTCAGGATGAGAAGTCCTCATCTTTTCTTCAATTTCCCATGTGTTTTCCATCGGATTATCTCCCCATTGTACTCGAATCAGCCTAATTTCCTTGTTGCAGAGCTTTCTAGTCTCGGACTCCACAATGCGGACGGTGGCATGAGGTGCTATCGGCTCCGTCTCAATGTGTACTGACTAATCAGGCTCTACCAAGGTGGTTGTACTATGAAGGCATCTCCTCAAGTGCAAGACATGAAATATGTTATGGACTCCCACTAACTTATTCGGTAGCACTACTCGATATGCATGTTTCCCTATTCTTTCTAAGATCAATAAAGGCCCAAGAAAACCTTGGCGCTAATTTCCACAACTTACCAAATCTTATAACCTTCCTAAGAGGGGAAACTTTAACGAACACCATGTCTCCTATGTAACGACCATAATATTTAGTAACATTATTTAGGATATTTAATTAGCTAAATTAAAAAAAAATTTGATGATTAAGGGATTGAGATTTGTGATTAATAAAGGGTAGCCGTGCCATGTTAACAAATGAACTAAGTAAATTGGAATGGAATAAAATGTTAGGAAATTGACAAGGGCAATATAGGAATAAGTATATTCTTATACCCTAAACCCTAAGCCGTGTACATTCTACACGTTCATTTCATAAGTTCATAATCTAAAACAAAAACAAAGAGGTCGGTCACCATTAAGCTAAAAAAAGAATAAGATAAAGAAACCAAAGGAAGGAAGATTAATCAATTCAAATCCATTCAAATCTCAAACTCCTTGATCTCAAAGCTAAGGTGAATAATGACTACATCTCATATTTTCTATTTTTTTCAGTTTTAAGATTAATTCGAATTATTTTGCAAGGTTATGTCATGTTTTTGAATGATTAAATGTTTATATATGCTTGTTGATGGTTTATGCTTATTCATATAGGTTTTATGATATGTTTTAAATGTGAAAACCCTATTAAATGACATCCAAATGCCTTGCAATTTTAGATTTAAATCAAAAATGAAATTTCAAAGATGGGTTTCAATTTTCATAATTTTCTGAATTTATGTGGATTTAATATTAATTTTCTAGTGAAGAAAATGATTATTTGGGTTTAAAATAATTTACAGCTAAATTATTTATGTTTTGGGTCTGAAACTAATATATGTTAGAAAATATATTAAAAAATGATTTACTAGAATTTTTGTAGAATTTTCCTAAGTGTTTTAATAGATATATAAAATTATTTAAGGTATGGGACTTAAATGTTTTATATATTTATAAAAGAAGAAGGGGTATTTTGTAAATTATTTAAATTGTTTAATTCTAAAATTTCAGGAGTGTTTTTGGAAAAGAAAATTTGCAATCAATCATATTTTAATAAACAAGACAGGTTAGTTGAAATGATTACTTTAAATAGGCTTTTTACATGTTTCGCCACTTTCGGCACCTGGGGTTCCGACTTAGTAGTTCCGCCTCCATTACCATCGAAACCAATGCACATAGTATCAAAGACTTGGTACATAGTGAATTGGACTTAGGCGGAAGGTAATGGGTCAAAGCTATGGCTTTCGAGGGGATCGAAACGTTGCTTTGCTTTTAAATGAAAATGCGCCTGCTTTGCTTTCGAAAGAATGCTTTCGACCTGGTTGGCTTCGATTGGGTTAAAATGTTTCGAAGAAGTTGCGCCTTTTGTTTTAAGTAACTGCTTTCGAAGGGGTCAAAACCCCTAGCTGTCGCTTTCTACCTTTCGACGCAATGGTTTTGGAAGGTATACTTTGTTCTAAAATCTAAGTCACTTCTCCAATGCTTTCGAAGGTTTGGTTTCGATACCATCGCTTCTTTACTTAGGAAATGCTTTCGAAAGAGTGCTTTCGACTTAAATGTTTTATAGCCCTTTTGTTCTGTTGAAAGTAGAACCCAAAGGTTTCGAAGGAGATAGATTTAAATGGTTTCGAAGGGTTGTTCCATATGTTTTACTTGAACCCAAATGCTTTCGAAAGGTTTGATGTTTTAATGCTTTCGTAAGGTGTTAATGAAGGTTTCGAAGGGGTGGTTCCCTAATGGTTTCGAAAGGTTTGAAAGAAAGGGTTTTCTAATGTTTTCGAAAGGCAATGTTTAAATGTATTAAAGATAGGATGTCTAAGGGTTTAAAGCTTTCAAAGGAAAGGTTTTTTCAATGGTTTCGAAAGGTTTATATAATGGTTTCGAAAGGAATGTTTTATCCTTTCGGCCTAGGTTATAAACTGTTTACTTGGTTTCAAAAGGGATAATTTCAATGGGATCGAAAGGGGTAGTTTCAAAGGTTTAAATGTTTACATCAACAAAGATTTGAGTAAAGTATATATATAACATGGCAAGGTGATTTGAGTAAAGCATATAATTTATTTTCCTTGTTTAAAGTATGATTTAAAGGTTTAAATCAATTTGAGGTGAAATGGTTTTCAAGGAAAATTTAAGGGAAGATTACCCTAAGTAAAATGACTCAGATATTTGTATATCAGATGGGACTGGTATAGGGTCGCGCCTTATACATTAGCTATTATCCTCTAGCTAATTTAGTCCAAAATTCCAGCGTGTAGGGCTTTGTCATGGGTAAGACTAAAATGATGCTACACACAGAAGGGAATATATTTGTATAGAGGTATGTTATTGGTGAAGCCGCAAAACCATTAGGATCAGTTGACTTGGAGAAAGTAACTTAGGGACAGACCATCCTAAAGATGAGTATCTAACAGATGTTAGATTATTTGTTTATATTGTCTAGTAGGCCCGAGTCAGCCAAAGGTTAGTAGTTAGCTAAACAAAACTATAGTGTTCGGATAGATAGTCCATTTGTTACCTGATATGTATGTTTACATAATAATCCTTTGCAGTTTTAACCGGTTTTGGTTGCAGGATTATGATTTGCAAAAGATACATTTTAAAAGGATATTAGTGAGGTGAAACCCGTTCCTCTATGAGGCATGGGCTCACTTAATATCAAATAACCAAGATGTATAGCATTATTCACACAAGCTTTATTTCTGACTCGAAGTTTATGTTTTCCCCCTTAAACTCTCGGGTGCTCAAAATTGATTTGAGTAGGCTGCGGGTTGAGGGTTTACAGGTTTTTAGTAGGTGGACGAATAAAGCTTCCGAAGACGAGCAGGAGGCTGAAGTTAGCTATCTAGGAGTTGTTTTATTTTGTTTGATTCCACTATGTTGTATTATGTCAGGTATGACTATTTAGTACTCTGGTCAACCAAGGGGCATCTTCATATGTCGCTCTTAGCGTATTTTGTAATAATTATATTTGACATGAACCTGGGAAACGTTTGGGATTATGTAACTTGGATATGAAATGTAATTAGAAAAATGTTTTAATCTGAGATGATTTTTATTTCATATTCAATTGCTTCTGATATTATGGATACCATTAACATTACCGTATTTGGTCACCGAAAGTTAATACTATGGATGACTGCAGCATCTGTAGGGCTTAGCTTCGGGCCTCCAGATAGGGGATGTTACAACTTGGTATTAGAGCATAGGTTTATGAAAAACTGTTAAACTAAAATGATTTTTGAAATATAATCCTAAGGAATTAGAGATAAGATCGGGGTATGGGATAACGCTATAGTAACGTACTTGTATTTGCTATAAATAAGTATATGCTATATCTTTATTCTCCTATCTCTCTTAGGTTATTCTTCTGTATCCCACGAGGCTTGAATACAAATATGGATGCTAGAAGTGTAAGAATGAATCTTGGGGGAAGCACCACTACAAATGGAAATGCCAGACCAAATACCAGGAGAAACCAAGGTCAAGCACAAGCTGGAAATGTTGGTGTTGGAATCCCGCAAGTTGATATGGGAGCTATGTATCAGTTTTTCATGAATATGATGCAGGCGGGTGTTGCTGCTGGAGTGGTTGGAGGAAATGCCGTAGGAGGAGTTCAGGAAGCTCCGGTGGTCAACAATTATGCTATTCTGAGTAGAGACTATGTTAGGCTTGGAGGAAAGCCATTTATCGGAACAGAAGATGTTATTGAGGTGGAGAACTGGTTGCTGCATTATGAGAGGATCTTTGCAAACTTAGGGCTCAATGATGAGCAGAAGAGGGGGCTTGCATCGAGATAGCTTCAGGGAGCAGCTTTATTCTGGTGGAATAGTGTGACAGTTGGAGTGAATGAAGAGACGATGACATGTGCTGAGTTTAAGAGGAGGTTCGTAGAGAGATTCATGTTTGTGATGCGCGAAGTCTACCTTGATCAGAAAGTTTGTTGAGTTGGAATAGGGGGTGATGACTGTGTTGGAGTATGCTAGAGGGTTTGAGGAGTTGGCTAGGTATGGATATGCCACTATGGACACTGTGATGAAGAGAAATAAGAAGTTCATAAGGGTGTTGAAGCCTGAGTTGGCAAGGGCTACATTACCTCATATTACGAATCCTTGTGATGTTGTAGTAGAGATGGTGTTAAGACATGAGGAGATGCTTGCTTCTCTGGAGAAGAATAAGGCAAAGGAGGTCCAGGTGGGGTAGGGTCAGTAAAGGAAGTTCTTTCATAAGAAGGGTGCTCAAAAAGGTGGAGCCCTGAAGAATGGAAAGTCGGAGGTTGTTTGCTTCAAGTGGGATAAGAAGGGACATTTTGCAATGAATGCCATACTGGAAAGGCACAGGAAGTGATCGAAAAGAAGAATATTAGGTGCTTCAACTGCGATCAGATTGGTCATTACAAGAACCAATGCAAGGAGCCTACTAAGGATGGGAAGGACAAGGTGTATGCATTGGAGCCAGCTACCTTGAGGCCAACATCAGAGGAAAAAGGAAAAGCTGTGTTGGGAGGTGTGCTTCAGATTCATGGTATGTCAGTTAGCGTTATGTTTGAAATTGGTGCATCGCATCCTTTTATATCTCATTGTTTGGTAGATTAGCTTAACCTAGAACCCTCATACCTAGTTACTTCCTTAAGGGTTGCAAATCTGATAGGAGGGTACGCGACACTTGGGATGAAGTGTGACCACTTAGGGTTTGATTTGTTAGGTCATACCTTTGTTTGCAGTTTGCATGTATTTGACTTTGTAAGGTTCGGAATTATTTTGGCTATGGATTGGTTAAGTAAGTACGATGCTAGGATATTTTGCCATGATAGGAAAATATCACTTAGACACCCTGATTGTAGTGATTGGATTGTATATACCGTAGAAAACCCAAGTTGTGAGGTAAATGCCTTGTTGGGTGTTGTCGGGTTAGAGGATGAGCTGAATCAAGTTTTCGTGGTTAGAGAATTCATGGATATCTTCGAGCTGGTAATTGAATTGCTACCGAAACGAGCCATTGAGTTTCAGATAGATTTGGTGCCTAGAGCAAAACCAGTGAGTAGGCCGCCAAGTAGGATGACGCCTACTGAGATGAGAAAGCTGAAGGTGCAGTTGGTGGATTTGGAAGGCAAGAGTTTTATCAAACCTAGTAGTTTACCTTAGGGAGCAGCCATAGAGTTTCCTAAAAATTCGGACGAATCGTTAAGGTTATGTATCAATTATCGTAAGTTGAATGAGAAGATGATAAAAAATCGATATCCGTTGCCTAGAATTGACGATTTGTTCGATCAGTTGAGTGGAGCCAAGGTATTTTCTTAGTTGGATTTAGCAACGGATTTCCATCAGCTTAGAGTAGCAGAGGATAATATTCCTTTGATGGCGTTTAGAACTAGATATGGATCGTACGAATGGTTAGTGATGCCGTTCGAACTAACTAATGCATCGACATTCTTTATGGATCTGATGAACCGAATTTTCAAAGAGCACTTGGATAGATTCGTATTGGTATTTATAGATGATATATTGATATACTTAAGTATGAAAGGGAGCACGAAGTTCATCTTAGAATTGTGCTTGAGACGCTGAGGCAGCATCAGCTAAAGGCGAAGTTTTCGAAGTGTCATTCCTAGAAGAAGGAATTGAAGTTTCTTGGTCATGTAGTCTCAGAGTAAGAGTTGTCTGTAGATCCGACTAAGATTGAACCGGTGAATAATTGGAATAGACCCGAGACAGTGACTGAGATAAAGAGTTTTCTTGGATTGGCTGGATATTATAGGAGGTTCGTTAATCATTTTTCACAAATAGCAGCACTGATGACCAAGCTAACTCGAAAAGATGTGAAGTTTGTGTGGACCGATAAGTGTGAGGAAGCATTCCAGAGTTTGATACACTCATTGACTCATGCACCTGTACTAGTTGTTCTGGAGGGGAATCGGAATTTGGTAGTTTATACAGATGTGTGTGGAACTGGGTTAGGAGTCGTGTTAATGCAGAGAGGTAAAGTGATTGCCTTTGCTTCTCAACAGCTTATTCCGCATGAAGTTAGATATCCTACGCATGGTTTGGAATTGGTTGCAGTGATTTTTGCGTTGAAGGTTCAAAGACATTACCTTTTGGGAGAAAGGTTTGAGCTATATACGGATCATATGTCATTGAAGTACTTGTTCTCTCAGAGGGACCTGAACATGAGACAGCAAAGATGGTTAGAGGTTATTGCTACTTATGATTTTGGAATTGAGTACACACCGGGAAAGAGCAATAAGGTTGCGGATGCGCTTAGCAGAAAACATCAGAATGCAGTGTTGGCAATGATAGTTGAGTGGAAAGATTTGGAAGCGTTGTCGACTTGCAGAGTGCAGTGGAGATCTGAGGCTGGGTCTAGTGGGAATCTGTTATATTATCTTGTTTAGAAGTTCGACCGATAATGATCGAAAAGATTACTTCTAAACAAGAGGAGGATCCAGTATTGGTTGAACGGATCAGGAAATTAAGGGAAGGAATGAAGAGCGATGACTTGAAGGATTTTAGTCTTGACCAGAATGGGTGGTTGAAAAAGAAAGGTAGGTTATGTGTTCCGAATGCGGGAGACATTAGGAAGGAAGTTTTAGAGGAATGCCATCGTTCGAAATTCACTATTCATCCGGGAGGAACTAAGATGTATCAGGACATGAAGAGGAGTTTCTTCTGGGAAGGTATGAAGAGGGATTCGATTTATATGGATTTTATAGACGGGTTTCCAAGATCTAATAGAGGAAGTGAAAGTATATGGGTCATAGTGGGCAGATTAACTAAGAGTGCTCATTTCATTCCAGTTAAGTCAACTAGGACGGCACCTGTTCTAGCTAAGTTATTTATGAAGAATGTCGTTAGACTGCACATAATTCCTAGTAGCATAGTAAGTGATAGAGATTCCTTGTTCCCTAATGAGTTTTGGAAGAGTCTATAGGAGATTTTAGGAACCAAGCTCAAGATGAGTACCGCTTACCATCCACAGACCGATGGGCAAACGGAAAGGGTTAACAAAGTCTTTGAGGATCTGTTAAGAGCTTGTGTGTTAGATTTTGAGGGATCATGGGAAGACCATCTACACTTTATTCGAGTTTTCATATAGAAACAATTATTAGACTAGTATAGGGATGACACCGTTTGAAGTTTTGTATGGAAGACCATGCAAATCTCCAGTTTGTTGGTTAGAGACCGAGGATAGGTTGGTTCTTGGTCCAGATTTCATTAGAGAAGCTGTAGAGAAGATTGAGTTGATTCGAGCTAGAATGAAGGATGCTCAATCTAGGCAGAAGAGTTATGCAGGCAGCAGATGGAAAGACTTAGAATTCTCAGTTGGAGATCATGTGTTTGTTAAGGTATCACCGATGAAGGGTGTGATTAGATTTTGGAAATCATGAAAGTGGGCACCGAGATTCGTAGGACCGTTTCCTACTGAAGAGAGGATCAGGAACTCGCATATAGAGTAGAGTTACCGAATAGTTTGGCAGGAGTCCATGATGTTTTCCATGTTTCTCATCTAAGGAAGTGTATTAGAGATCCGGAGACTACTATAGCACCGACTATATTAGAGGACTTGGTAGTAGAACCAAACTTAACTTTAGTTAGAAGGCCAGTTCGGATAGTTGCAAGAGATGAGAAGAGGCTTAGAAACAAGACAGTCAAATTAGTGAAAGTCCAGTGGAGCGACGATGAGAGAGACTATACTTGGGAGACTGAGAGCAGGATTAGAGACGCTTATCCTGATTTGTTTGATGGTATGTTTTACCTTTATGATTGATTTGTTGTGTACGTTATCGTAATTTCGAGGACGAAATTCTTTAAGGAGGGGAGTCTGTAACGACCCTAATTTTTGGTAACATTATTTAGGATATTTAATTAGCGAAATTAAATAAAATAATGTGATGATTAGGGGATTGAGATTTGTGATTAATAAAGGGTAGCCGTGCCATGTTAACAAATGAACTAAGTAGATTGAAATGGAATAAAATGTTAGGAAATAGACAAGGGCAATATAGGAATAAGTATTATTCTTATACCCTAAACCCTAAGCCGTGTACATTCTATACGTTCATTTCATAAGTTCATAATCTAAAACAAAAACAAAGAAGTCGGTCACCATTAAGCTAAAAAAGAATAAGATAAAGAAACCAAAGGAAGGAAGATTAATCAATTCAAATCCATTCAAATCTCAAACTCCTTGATCTCAAAGCTAAGGTGAATAATGACTACATCTCATATTTTCTATTGTTTTCGGTTTTAAGGTTCATCCGAATTATTTTGCAAGGTTATGTCATGTTTCTGAATGATTAAATGTTTATATATGCTTGTTGATGATTTATGCTTATTCATATAGGTTTTATGTTATGTTTTAAATGTGAAAACCCTATTAAATGGCATCCAAATGCCTTGCGATTTAAGATTTAGATCAGAAATGATATTTTAGAGACGAGTTTCAATTTTAATAATTTTATGAATTTATGTGGATTTAATATTAATTTTCTAGTGAAGAAAATGATTATTTGGGTTTAAAATAATTCACGGCTAAATTATTTATGTTTTGGGTCTGAAACTAATATATGTTAGAAAACATATTAAAAAAATGATTTTTTGGAATTTTTGTAGAATTTTCCTAAGTGTTTTAATAGATATATAAAATTATTTAAGGTATGCGACTTAAATGTTTAATATATTTATAAAAGAAGAAGGGGTATTTTGTAAATTATTTAAATTGTTAAATTCTGAAATTTCGGCAGTGTTTTTCGAAAATAAAATTTGCAACCAATCGTATTTTAACAAACAAGACAGGTTAGTTGAAAAGATTACTTTAAAAAGATAAAATTCAGTTTAAACAGGTTTTTTACCTATTTCGCCACTTTCGGCACCTGGGGTTCCGACTTAGTAGTTCCGCCTCCATCACCATCGAAACCAATGCACATAGTATCAAAGACTTGGTACATAGTGAATTGGACTTAGGCAGAAGGTAATGGGTCGAAGTTATGGGTTCCGAGGGGATCGAAACGTTGCTTTGTTTTTAAATGAAAACACGCCTGCTTTGCTTTCGAAAGAGTGCTTTCGACCTGGTTCTCGACCTGGTTGGCTACGACTGGGTCAAAATGTTTCGAAGAAATTGCGCCTTTTTTTTAAGTAAATGCTTTCGAAGGGGTCGAAACCCCTAGCTGCCGCTTTCTACCTTTTTAAGCAATGGTTTTGGAAGGTATACTTTGTTTTAAAATCCAAGCCACTTCTCTAATGCTTTCGAAGGGTTGGTTTCGATACCATCGCTTTACTTAGGAAATGCTTTCGAAAGAGTGCTTTCGACTTAAATGTTTTATGACTCTTTTATTTTGTTGGAGGTGAACCCAAAGGTTTCGAATGGTCATTCCATATGTTTTACTTGAACTCAAAGGCTTTCGAAAGGTTTGATGTTTTAATGCTTTCGAAAGGTGTTAATGAAGGTTTCGAATAGGTAGTTCCCCAATGGTTTCGACAGGTTTGAAAGGAAGGGTTTTCCAATGTTTTCTGTTTGCACAAAAAATGGACAAACACCTCTAAGTTGTATGATTTAGTAGATCTTATGTTGTTCTTAGTGATTTGGGTGATTTATGCAAATATATGAAAAACAGGGGCTAAACTGTAAAAAGACACGCAGATTTATAGTGGTTCAGCCAGAATGTGCCTACGTCCACTTTATATGTTATTTCTCTTCTTTTGTTGTGATTACAAGTACAAAGCTTTGGTACAAGTAAAAGAAAGTTGTTTGAAAGTTCCTTCCGTGCTTGAGCTCTCAAAAACTTGTCCCCATTGTTGTATCCCTGCCCCTCTATTTATAGAGTGAAGCTGGGGGTAGGGGTCTTGGAGGTATATAGCAGCTGGCGGGCCTGGGCTGAGACAATCTGGCCTGGAACACCTTGGTTCGGCATCCCTTGATTCGGTGGTAGGTTGATTCGGTGAAGAGTTGGTCCGGTCGTGTAGTTCGGACCGGCGTGTAGGTTGATTCGGCATAGACTGATTCGGTGGGGAGTTGTTCCGGTCGTGTAGTTTGATTCGGCGAGGAGTTGGTCCGGTCGTGTAGTTTGGACCGGCGTGTAGGTTGATTCGGCATAGACTGATTCGGTGGGGAGTTGAACATGGTGGATGTTTGGTCCGGTAGGGTCAAAATATACCCAACACTTGCCCCCAAAGTAGGGTAGGTGCATGCACGTATCCTGCTTTGTTTTTGACCATCCTAATTCCCCGTTTTTATCTGGTCCGGTAGCCCGCTTTTGTCTATAAGTAGATGGTTAGGGCCTTCGTTTTTCCATCTACCGAACCATTCCGTTGTCTCTTGCCGAATCAAAGTGTATCCGAATCAATCTCGAGCGTTTGCCAAATCCAAGCAATTTAGCCGGACCAAGCAACTTAGCCGAACCAGGTGAGATTTTTTCTGCCGAATGAGACTTCGTAATGAGAACACCGAATGAGTTTTTACCGAATCGACTCATGGATACCGAGTGCCGAATAAAATCCCATTCGTGAATAGCCGGATGAACTCGGGTAACCCGAGATTACCGAATGAACTGTGCATCTGTTTCCCGAATGAACTTGTACCGAGTGAACATGTGTTTTATACTTCGAACTTCCAGTGAAATTCCAAATTATACTGCTTGTATATTCTAACGATATATTTTTCCCATTTTTGCAGATAAATGTCTCGAAAAGTTGAAACTCGATCAGATAAGAGGAGATCCGGGGGTGAAGGAGAGTCCTCGGCCGTGCCCCCAGCTCAATCAGGATCGGAGCGTCATGGGCCTGCCCCAAGGTCATTAGTGGATGGATATGGTCCCCAAGAGTTGCTGGACTCCCCTCCTGACTGCTTTCCTAGCTCTCTCAAAGAGGAGCAACTCGATGTTATATCTCGTTCCTTTGGGATCGATAGAGCCCTCATGCTGCTGCCGGGCCCAGGAGTCATGCCATACAGTCCTCCCGAAGGATACTTTGCTTATAGTAGGTACCATTGCATGTGTGGTGCTATCCCGCCACTCAATGCTTGGGTAGTCAGCTTCATCACGTACCTGAAGGTGGCCCCGTTCCAGCTTCACCCCAACTCTTATGCCATATTGGTGAGTCTCTTTGTTATTTTTCGGAGGAAGTATGGTCGCGCCCCCTCCAACCGGGAGATCCGGTACTTGTATAATTTAAGGGGCTATAAGAAGGGGTCCCCATATGTTAGCTTGGAGTCTGCTGTGACCTTCAAGCCGGTCTTGGACCTGTACTCTAAATTCAGCATGTTCAAGAAAGAGTGGTTCTTTGTTAGGGACGATTCCGTCTCCATCCGGCGCTTTACCTCTGGATGTAAGTTGATGCTTTTACTTATAATTCCTATTCCGATTGCGATGCTTCTTCTCATACTTTCTCATTTTTGCTAGCGACAGGTGGTTTTCCGGTTGTGGAGACTGACCGCCTGGTTCAGATGGCGGCGGAGATAGAAGCCATTCTTGGGAAATACAGATCATCTGCCTACTTGATTAGAAATGCGATTCTTCTGGAATATAACTTGATCCTTCCGCAGCAGTCTGTATTTAAGTTGAGGGAAACGGCGGAAGAGAGGGCGGCTGCTCAGGCGGCAGAGGGCGGAAAGAGAAAACCATTTACGAAACCTCCAGCCGTCGGAGGTAAGAAGCTTAAGAGGTCGGACGGTCCTTCTCCCAGCAATTGTCCACTTACTCAGGGGGAGATAGATGCGGAGGAGGAAAGAGGTGAGGCGGAGGGCGGAAGTGACGTTGAGCGTCTTGGTGACGAGGGTGGCGATGGACAGGGTGGAGATGGACAGGGTGGTGATGGTTCCAGGGCTCTGTCTTCTGGGCAAGTAGGCGAGATGCAAGAGTGGACGGATGATGCTCTCCGTCAAGCTTTTGAGGGGTTGGGTGATGATCCGGCTTTGGTAGAGAAGACCGGGGAGGCGGACAAAACCGGGACTGGTGCAAGTGAGTCTTCTCCGACTATTCCGGCCAAGGTGGCTCTGACAACTCAAGGTGAACTCTTGACCCCTGCATGCTTCACTAATGATAGGGACTTAGGAATATTTTATGACCCGCTCCCGTCCTGGAATGAAATCCGGGACTTATTGCAGTATTCCACTCCTCCCCAGGGTTTGTACAACCACAGCTGTGTTTCTTTTCCTTTTCTAACTTGTAACCTACCGCGTTTCTTGAATCATATAGTAATGTAAGATTATGACACTTGTTCTTTATATCAGGAGCAGGCAAGACGCCCAAAGCTTCAGACCTTCGACACAGGCTCGAGCAATATAAACTTTCCAAAATTTCTGCTAAGCCGAAGCCCTCAGCCCAACGCTCCGGGGATGTAGTCGGGTACCGTCCTCTTCTTGGGGTCATCGAAGAGGGTATTCAGCAGAGGAAGAGGAGTCACCCTTTATCCGAAACTTCGCTCGGTCCTCAGCCTCCGGCTCAGCCTATTCATGACATTACTGAGGAGGGTAGCGAGTTTGTACCCTCTCCACACCCGTCCGGAAACCCTTCTGTTATTCATATCGACCGTCCCGACTTGGCCCGTAATCCCTTCGCGGGTCATCCTGATCTGGATCCAGGTTCTCAGGATATTACTTTTGACGAAGCTACCGGTGAACACCTTCTCCCCCGTAACCCCATGGTACGAGTACTTGACGAAGCCAAGTCCTTAGACCTCGATCTACTCACCACTCGTATAGTCACTATGGGAGACGAGGCCAAAGCTAATATTGATCGGGTGGCAGAGGAGGCCAAGAAGCTGATGGGGCATCATGCTCGGTTGGTTAAGGCCGGAGAGGAGATAGGGAGCGCCAATATCCGACTTCGATTGGTGGTCTCGGATCAGGCCAAGCAGCTTGCGGATCAGGCTATCCAGATCTCTCAGCACGAGGCTGCTACTGGGCGATTGAGGAGAACCATGGAAGAGGCCAGTCGAGCCGAATTGCGGAAAATGGAAGCTGCTTGCAAAGAGCGGATTGACATGGCTATTACCACGGTGGATGAGGTTCGGAGAGCGGATCTCGAGCAGGTGGAGGATTTGTCCGAGAAGCTTGAGGCTGCAGAACTTGCTCAAGCTAAGTTGAGGGAAGAGATGGAGGTGATGCGGAGGTCCCTTCAAGCTGATTGCTCGAGATACAGACTGGAGAGAGATGCTGCCGTGGAAAGGTTGTCGGCCTCCGATGCCCGGATGAGGGAGTTTGAGGAGAACGAAGGAATGATGGATGACATGCTCCAGGACATGTATTTCCGGACTTGGAAGCAGGGTAACCTCTCTTGGATGGATGATTATCCCAGAGTCATGGCCAAGACATATCTTCGGGCTTTGGAGGAGGCTAAGGCTGATGCAGATAAAGAGGGTGGAACGGCCTTCAGTATGGATGTGGTCACTGCCCAATTCACCAAGGAGGAGAAAGTGGCGGTAAAGGAGGGTATGCGGCTGCTTGCTGCTGAAGAGGCGGGCGTGCCGGTAGAAGATGACGACCAGGATGGTCAAGAAGCTAGTACTGGTAAGTCTTCCTTTCTAGTCTTTCTGTTAACTTGGTTACTCATCACTAATGAATCCTTTTTATGACCGGACAGGCGGGCAAAGGAACAAGGACAAGACTTCGACGCAACCAGCTCCATGACCGAACCTGAAAAATTCTTTTTGTAGGCTTGGCATTGTTGTATCTGTTAGTCTTAAGACAGTAGAGTAACTTCTAAGTTGTAATTCTTGCTACTTGTAATAACATTATTCTTGACGTGTAATTTTTTAGCTCAAGTTGATTTTGTCATTTCTTTGAATATTTGTTGCTATTTCGACATATCGTATGAGAAATGTAGCTATGTGTATTCTCGTAATTAAATTGTGTTTGATGTTAGATTCTGGTTTTCAATCATAATCTCATGACTTGCAATGTTAGCGTGTGGTGTGAAAAAATCAAATTATAGTCATGCATTTGTACATAAAGGAAGAAAATACCGCCTTTCATGTTCTGTTTGTAAATGGAAGTTTCGAATATCTTGTATGACCAAGCATGGAGAGCAGTTGACTGCCCCGCCATCTGATTGTGAATCTCTGCATCCATTGGCGGGTATCTCTTACCCTGCATCCTGTACTTTATGGTTTGTTATAGAGGATAGGAGGAAAGTTTTTTTTTTTAAGTAAAACTGAAATATGTGGAATAGTAAAACTTCCAGTCACGGAAGGCCTTCGATGTGCTTAAGTTCGTGGCAAACGGGTTTTGTAGTCACTTTCCCTAGCTGTGGGTCTTGGAGACATTTGTCACCCATCTTACGCCTCCGCGGGGAGTTAATTCTTTTTTACCACAGCCGCACTTAAGACACACCGGAGCCGAGATCGCGCACAGTAACTACCCGGGCCATTATGGCCCGTACTCATGGGTATTATTCGACTTACTGTGGCCGGCTAGCGTGGGTGCCGATCGTCAACTGTGAACTGCCCCTGGCTGGCCACACCTTATGTTGGGGCTTATAATCGGTTCACAGTCGCCGGCGAGCCTAACGCCGTAATGAGCTGCCTCGGCTATAGTCGGCCTTCTCGGTGGCTTATAATCGGCTCATTACAGTTGGCTTTAAGGGCCGTCGCGAGCAATGAGTTAACCCGCAGCAGAGGGATGCTGGAGCAAAAGTGTCTCATTGGCGAGGGCATAGATTCGCATAGTACCTGTTGGGGCTTGTCCACGTGAAGTTGCATTGTGGAGTGCTTTGAATAGAAATGCTATATGCTCAGGATTTTGTTCAACAGAAAAGGATAAAGTTAACAAGCAGCCAAGATACAAAGGAACAAGTTAAAAAAGAGACAAGGCTTTTTTAAAGTGGTTCGGCACGAAAAAATGCCTACGTCCACTGATTCTCTTCGTTAATTTACTTCATATGGGCAATACAAGTTAAGAAAAGTATCGACGGAGGTGTTGGATGTTCCATGCCCTCTGGAACACCTCTCCGTCCACTGTTGACAAAATATAGGCTCCGTTGTGGAGATCTTTATGAATTACATATGGTCCATCCCAGATTGGGTCTAGTGCTCCGGGGCGAGGGAAGATTCGCTTAAGGACAAGATCCCCTTCTCGTAAGGCACGATGCTTGACTTTGGAGTTGTATTGTGCTGCCACCTTTTGCTTGTGGGCTGCTGTTTTTAGGACTGCATCATTCCTTCTCTCCTCGACTAGATCCAAAGACATGTTGAGGAGCTCTTCGTTTTCTTCTGGGTTATAGTGGATCCTACGGTGGGAAGGCACAATGGTTTCAACTGGGAGCATAGCCTCCGATCCGTATGCCAAAGAGAAAGGAGTGTGCCCTGTTGATGTTCTGAAAGATGTGCGGTAGGCCCATAGTGCCGTAGGGAGTTCATCCACCCAAGCGCCCTTTGACTTTTCGAGCTTCTTTTTGATCAGAGTTTTCAGAATTTTGTTGACTGCTTCGACTTGTCCGTTTGCTTGGGGATATGCTACGGATGAGAAGCTTTTGTGAATTCCGTGTTCTTGGCACCAGTTGGCGAATTCCTCGCTGTCAAACTGAAGTCCGTTGTCTGATATGATTTTTAGTGGGACTCCGTACCTGCACAGAACATTTTTGATTAAGAAGTTGATAACTTTCGCTGAAGATACTTTATTTAGAGGTTCTGCTTCCACCCATTTGGTGAAATAGTCGACTGCTACTATAGCATATTTGGCGCCGCCTCGACCCATTGGCAGTTCACCGATTAAGTCAATTCCCCATACTGCAAAGGGCCAAGGGCTGGTCATCTGGGTAATCTCGGTTGTTGGTAGCCGAGGGACCTTAGCAAACTTTTGGCATCTGTCACACTTCTTGACGAAATCTAAGGCGTCCTTGCTTAAGGTGGGCCAGAAATATCCGTATCGGAGTATCTTTTTTGCTAACGTTTGCCCTCCGGTGTGATCTCCGCAGCTTCCTTGATGAATGTTGGATAAGATTTCCTTGGCTTCCCTTCCGGCGACACACCTTAATAATGGGTTAGAGAACCCGCGCCGATAGAGGATGTCTCCTTGCATGGTGTAGCGGGACGCTTTCCTCAAGATTTTCTTGACTTCGTTACGCCTGTCGGGTAGTGTGCCATTTTGTAGGTAGTCTCGGATGTGAGTCATCCAAGTTGCTTCTTCGGTTGCAGCTATCAGATTCACTTGCTCAAAACTTGGGATCATTTGCTTTGAGACAGTTACTGCTCCGAAGATGGCCTCGTCTCCCATACTTGCTTGCTTTGCCAATTCGTCGGCCTCCTGGTTCTCTTCCCGAGGGATGTGTTTGACTAAGTAGTGGTCTAATCGGCTGAGAAGTAACTTGGTCTTCTTTAGATATGCTATGAGTCGTTCTTCTCTAGCTCGGAATTCCCCTAGTATTTGATTAACAATAAGCTGAGAATCGCTGTGAAGACACAAAGAATTGGCTCCGATCTCGATAGCAATTTCTAATCCGGCTATTACTGCTTCGTATTCTGCATCGTTGTTGGTGGCAGTGAATTCCAACCTTATAGCATAGTGCAGTTTATTTCCCCTGGGAGTGATGATTACCACACCTGCCCCCGAGCCTTGTTCGTTAGATGCACCGTCCACAAAGAGATTCCACTTGATATCTTCTGTTATTTCCAGTTGCTCCTTATCCTCGTTGGTAGTGAATTCTGCAATGAAATCAGCCATGGCTTGTCCCTTGATGGCGGTGCGAGGGTGATAGGTGATATCATATTGACTCAGCTCAATACACCATTTAAGTAGTCGCCCGGAAGTGTCGGGACGATGGAGTACCTGCCTTAGTGGTTGATCGGTTAGAACCTTGATGGAATGGGATTGGAAGTAATGACGCAGCTTTCGTGAAGTGATTAGTAAGCAGTATGCTAACTTTTCAAGCTTAGGATATCTGACTTCTGCCCCAGTAAACCTTTTACTGACGAAGTAAACTGGTCGTTGCGTGCGGTTATCTTCCCTTACCAAGGCAGCGCTTAGAGCGTGAGATGACACAGCAAGGTATAGGTATAATTCTTCGCCTTTGCTTGGGGTCGAGAGTACCGGTGGTTTCTGGAGGTGTTCGATTAGGTTAAGGAAAGCGGTCAAGCATTCGTCCGTCCATTCGAACTTTCCTTTATCTTTCTTTAGAGCTTCGAAAAAGGGGACGCACTTGTCCGTTGCTTTGGAGATGAATCGGCCTAGGGCAGCCACTTTTCCATTTAGGCTTTGCATTTCCTTTCGGGTGGAAGGTATCTTGATGTCTCTTAATGCTCGGACTTGTTCAGGGTTTGCTTCTATCCCTCGGGCATGGACGATGAATCCTAAGAATTTTCCTGATGACACTCCGAAGGAGCACTTCAGTGGATTCAACTTCATTCCATACTGTCGAAGTACCTGGAACATTTCGCCCAGGTGGCTTACGTGATCTTTGGCTTCCCGTGATTTTACCAGCATGTCGTCTACGTATACTTCCATTGTTCGTCCTATTAGCCCTGCGAACATCTTGTTGACGAGGCGCTGGTAGGTGGCTCCTGCATTTTTAAGTCCGAAAGGCATCACTTTGTAGCAGTACAAACCCCGGTCGGTGATGAAACTAGTGTGATCTTGGTCGGGAGCATGCATAGGAATTTGGTTATATCCCGAGTATGCATCCATAAAAGACAGGAGTTCGTGCCCGGCTGTGCTGTCTACAAGTTGGTCGATTCTGGGAAGCGGAAAGCAATCCTTTGGGCAGGCGTCATTTAGGTTGGAGAAGTCAATGCAGGTCCGCCACTTCCCATTAGCCTTCTTTACTAGTACCGGGTTGGCGATCCATTCTGGGTAAATAGCTTCTCGTATGAAGTCATTGGCGAGTAGATTCTTTACTTCTTCATCGAGGGCTGCTGATCGCTCTGCCCCCATACTTCTCTTTTTTTGTTTTACGGGTGCCTTGGTAGGATCAATTTTTAATACGTGGCACGCTATGTTGGGGGAGATTCCGGTCATGTCAGCGTGTGACCAAGCGAATACACCCAAGTTGTGGCGGAGAAAATCAACGAGTTGTTCCTTCAATTCCGTTTTCAGCTGCGACCCAATTTTCAGTAGCCTACTTGAGTCGTGCTTGTCTACAGATATAAACTCCATAGCCTCTGCAGGCTCGGCGGTGGCCTCCTCCTCTTTGTCCCTAGGGTCTAATTCATTGAAAGGGTCGCTGGTGTATCGAAGAGGGGGGGCTTTCTTTAGTTGCTATGCTTCAAGGCTTTTTGTGCAGAGGGCAATCTCTACACCTTTCCCTTTATCTCTCCTGTGGTTGTTGCGAAGTTCGGTTACATAGCAGTCTCGTGCAATATCCTGGTCTCCTTCCACTTCCCCTACCCCATTGTCTGTTGGAAATTTCATTTTCAGGCACCACGGGGCTAGGACAATCTGGAAGTCAGATAGGGCTGGTCTTCCTAGGAAGGCGTTGTAGGCCGAATGGTTTTCTATCAGCACAAACGTCTGTTTCCTTACAACGGAGCGGGGATGGCTTCCAATTTCAACGAAGAGGTCCAGCTGCCCGATGGGCATTTTCGCATCTCCAGTGAAACCGTGTAGCGGTTTATCGCAGGGAGATACGTCCTTCATTGACAACCTCATTTTGTCGAATGCGTGTTTGAACAGGATATTTACAGAGCTTCCAGTGTCTACCAGGATTCGGTAAACTTCGGCGGGACCGAGTCGGGCAGAGATAACCATGGGATCCATGTGAGGGTACTGTCTTCCTTCTAGGTCGCGTTTACTGAATGTGATGTCATCACTTTCTTTCCGCTTTGGGTGGCGCTCTTCTATAACCGTATTGACGCAGTCTCTATTGTCTCTGAGCGACTTCCCATATCTTTCCATCTCTTTCCAGCTTCTGTCTGCGATGTGTGGACCTCCTGAGATGGTATGGACCACTATCTTCTCTTGACTAGAGCTGCTAGCGTTGCGGTCGCCTCTGCCGGTCCCTAGTGAGGGTAGCCTTGGGTTTTCATTGGCAGGAGCTGGAGTCCTGTCTTGACTTTTTACATAGCGCTCCAGTTTCTTTCTTCTGATGTGTTCCTCAATCAGATCCCGGAGATGATGGCATTCGTTGGTATCATGTCCGTGGGATTCGTGGAAGCGGCAGAATTTTCCAGATTTCTGTGCGCTATCTGATTCCTTCTTGTATGGTGGGCGTTTGTATCTAACTTCGCCTTGGGTGGCAAGGAAGATGTTTTCGACGGTCTCGTTCAAAGGGGTGTAAGAGTCGAATCTTGGTCCTGGCCGATATAGGCGTTTCTCTACTTTCTTGCCCCCAGCATTGTCTCTGGAATCATTTCTTCGAACGTCCCTTGCCACAGCAGGGGCGTTGCCATGGGTCGTCTTACTTTGTTGTCCTGACTGCCCCTCAATGGCGGCATCCTCAAGCCTCATGTATTTCCCGGCTTCATGGAAGAAATCGGGTAAAGTAGCTGGTTTTTCTTTTGTCAATCTCCTAGCAAATTTAGTGTCCGGATGCACCCCACTGCAGAGGGCCATTAGGATAAGCTTCTCATCGGCATCTTGAACTGCGGCTGCTGCGGCGTTGAATCTGGTTAGGTATTGCTGCAGCTTTTCTCCAGGTTTCTGTTTGACGCTGGATAAGGAATAAGCGTCCTTAGGTTGCTCCACATGAATGCGGAACTGACTGATGAATTTTTCTTTCAACATTTCCCACGAGCTGATGGATCCTTGGGGTAGATGACAGAACCAGGAGGTAGCAAGATCTGCTAAGAAGAGCGGGAAGCATTTGCACAGCACTCCCTCTGTTGCTCCACTCATGAGCATATGCTGCGTGTACCTCTGTAAGTGTACAACGGGATCGGAGGTTCCTTTGTAAGGTTCCATTGTTGGCATCTTCCATTCTCGGGGGGTGATAGCAATTTCGATATTGCGGGCGAAAGGGCTGGTTACCCTAGCGCCTATCCCTCGATCTCTTTGCTCCCGTTGGACACACTCTCTGAATAAGCGTGCCATCCTTTCATCAGAATTTGGAGCGGACAGAAATGAGTTTGGTTCCGTTCTGTGGGGTTGATTCCGACCAGACAACCTGTAGGGATGGTATCGTCTATCATTCCTCATATTTTCCAGTGGCTGCCTTTGATCTTCTGGGAGCATGCTTGGATCAGCTACAGTTGGCCCTTGCCTTGATCTTCCCCTGTTGGGTTCTGATCTAAGCACTTCCTCGGGTCCAACTTCGGGCTGAACTCTAGCTCGGCCCCGTTCACTGGTGTTTCTGTGGTTAGGCAGCATGACAGGCTCAGCTGCAGTTGACCTCCGCCCGGTACCTTCCCCGTTGGGTTCGGCACCAAACGTTTCCTCAGGCCTAACTTCGGGCTGAGCTCGGTCTCGGCTCCTACCACGGCTACTCCTGCCGTTAGCTCCTTCGAAGAAGGAAGATCTTTGCTGTCTCTGAGATCCTCCAGATTGGGACTCGCCCCATGATTCAGTGTTGCGGTTGGATTCTTCAGCGTCCCTCAAGCGTGACATGAGATGGTCCACCAAGGCTTCCTGCTGGGACGTGAAGCGGTTAGTCACTTCAACAACAACTCTGTCCAAATCTGCCCTAGTAATTGCTGCAGGCTGTTCTGTGGCAGGAGTGGTGGGGTTAGCCTGTCCTCCATTTGTTACCGTTGCTGGAGGAGGAGGATTTACTTGATTTGCGATAGCTGGATCAGGAAGGCTACTGGATGCGATGTTTTTTCCTTTGTTAACATCTTTTCTCTGTTTGGGAGGCATGTTTTCCAAGTGGCGGATGATGCTGTTAGGAAAACTTTCTAAGCGGATGAAGCTGGAGCTTCGAGCTTCAACTTCTCAGTGAAAGCACCAAAAATGTTTGCACAAAAAATGGACAAACACCTCTAAGTTGTATGATTTAGTAGATCTTATGTTGTTCTTAGTGATTTGGGTGATTTATGCAAATATATGAAAAACAGGGGCTAAACTGTAAAAAGACACGCAGATTTATAGTGGTTCAGCCAGAATGTGCCTACGTCCACTTTATATGTTATTTCTCTTCTTTTGTTGTGATTACAAGTACAAAGCTTTGGTACAAGTAAAAGAAAGTTGTTTGAAAGTTCCTTCCGTGCTTGAGCTCTCAAAAACTTGTCCCCATTGTTGTATCCCTGCCCCTCTATTTATAGAGTGAAGCTGGGGGTAGGGGTCTTGGAGGTATATAGCAGCTGGCGGGCCTGGGCTGAGACAATCTGGCCTGGAACACCTTGGTTCGGCATCCCTTGATTCGGTGGTAGGTTGATTCGGTGAAGAGTTGGTCCGGTCGTGTAGTTCGGACCGGCGTGTAGGTTGATTCGGCATAGACTGATTCGGTGGGGAGTTGTTCCGGTCGTGTAGTTTGATTCGGCGAGGAGTTGGTCCGGTCGTGTAGTTTGGACCGGCGTGTAGGTTGATTCGGCATAGACTGATTCGGTGGGGAGTTGAACATGGTGGATGTTTGGTCCGGTAGGGTCAAAATATACCCAACATTTTCAGAAGGCAATGTTTAAATGTTTTAAAGATAGGATGTCTAAGGTTTTAAAGCTTTCGAAGGAAAGGGGTTTTCAATGGTTTCGAAAGGTTTATATAAATGATTTTGAAAGGAATGTTTTGGCCTTTCGGCCTAGGTTATAAAGGGTTTACTTGGTTTCGAAAGGAATACTTTCAATGGGATCGAAAGGGTACTTTCAAAGGTTTAAATGTTTTCATCGACAAAGATTTGAGTAAAGTATATATATATATATATATATATATATAACATGGCAAGGTGATTTGAGTAAAGCATAGAATTTATTTTCCTTGTTTAAAGTATGATTTAAAGGTTAAATCAATTTGAGATGAAAAGGTTTTCAAGGAAAATTTAAGGGAAGATTACCCTAAATAAAATGACTCAGATATTTGTATACCAGATGGGACTGGTATAGGGTCGCACCATATACATTAGCTATTACCCCATAGCTAATTTAGTCTAAAATTCCAGTGTATAGGGCTTTGTCACAGGTAAGACTAAAATGATGCTACACATAGAAGGGAATATATTTGTACAGAGGTAGGTTATTGGTGAGCCCGCAAAACCATTAGGATCAGTTGACCTGGAGAAAGTAAGTTAGGGACAGACCGTCAAGAAGAGGAGTATCTAACAGATGTTAGATTATTTGTTTATATAGTCTGGTAGGCCCGAGTCAGCCAAAGGTTAGTAGTTAGCCAAACAAAACTATAGTGTTCGGCCAGATAGTCCATTTGTTACTTGATATGTATGTTTACATGATAATGCTTTATAGTTTTAACCAGTTTTGGTTGCAGGATTATGATTTGCAAAAGATACGTTTTAAAAGGATATTAGTGAGGAAAAACCCGTTTCGCTAAGCAGCATGGTCTCACTTAATATCAAATAACCGAGATGTATAGTATTATTCACACTAGGCTTTATGTCTGACTCAAAGTTTATGTTTTTCCCCTTAAACTCTTAGGTGCTCAAAAGTGATTTGAGTAGGCCGAGGGTTAAGGATTTACAGGTTTTTAGTAGGTAGATGAATAAATCTTCCGAAGATGAGCAGGAGGCTGAAGTTAGCTATCTTGGAGTTGTTTTATTTTGTTTGATTCTGCTGTGTTGTATTATGTCAGTTATGACTATTTAGTACTCTGGTCATCCAAGGAGTCATCTTCATAGGTCGCTCTTGGCGTATTTTGTAATAATTATACTTGATCTAAACCTGGGAAACGTTTGGGATTATGTAACTTGGATATGAAATGTGATCAGAAAAATGTTTTAATCTGAGATGATTTTTATTTCATATTCAAGTGCTTCTGATATTAAGAATACCATTAACATTACCGTATTTGGTCACCAGAAGTTAATACTATGGATGACTGCAGCATCTGTAGCGCTTAGCTTCGGGCCTCCAGATAGGGGATGTTACATCCTACCTCAAACTCCACTTTCTTTCTTCATTTATCAGCATAGGACTTTCGACAATCTTGTGTGACCTTTATTCGCTACCTAATCAACTCTATCTTTTCCGAGGTATCGTGAATCAAGTATGGTCCAAGCAGAATTTTTTCGGTGGTTTCCTACAAACAATAAGGCGATTTGCACAGCCTCCCGTACAACGCTTCAAAGGGTGCCATGCCAATTATCGCTCGGTGACTATTATTATACACGAATTCAACCATAGGTATGTGTTGCTCCCAATGCCCTTCGAAATTCATGATGCATGCCCTCAACCAGTCTTCCAAGATCTTATTCATCCTTTCAGTCTGACCATCGATCTGTGAGTGATAAGCAATGCTAAGTTTAATGAGGTTCCTAAAGTGTAACACCCCTAATTTTGATTAACAGTATTTAAGACATGTAATTGGATAGATTAAACAAAATAATGTAAGAGGATAAGAAGATTGAGATTTGATAATTAAGTGGATCGTTCCTTAATTAATGAGTTAATTGGATTGATTATAACTTAGACAAAGAGGATTTATGAGAAGGGAAAAATAGGAGTACATTCTCATTTCCTAACATAAACCCTTTCACTCTCCTCTCCTTCGTTTCATTTACATTCATACAAACATAAGCATACTCAAGGCTGGCCATTATTAAAAGATTCAAGAGAAGAAAAGGCTAGGAAATCAAAGAGAAAGCTTAAGGAAATTAAATCAACACTAAAATCTCAAGTCTCATTATCTAATCAAGGTGAATAATTATTATCCATCTTAAGTATGGTGGCTTATTTTCGATTTTATGATTAAACCCGAATCTTATTTGTGTTATTATGCCATGATGTGAATGATTGATGATTATATGCTTATTGATAATCTATTAAATTTATTTATAAAATTAGTTAATAGGTTTAAGTGTGAAAATATATCATATGACATCCAAATGACTTGAAATTTGGGTATAATGTTAGAAACATTATTTTAGAAGTGGTTTTCAATTTCATAATTTTCCAACCAAGTATGAATATTTTATGAATTTCCTAGGTAATGAAAATGATTTATTTCGGGTTTTAAATATTAAAAATGATTAGATAACATTTTTAGCCTCTAAATGTTTATATGTTGAAGAAATATAAATTCTGATTTTTTATGATTTTTGGGGATTTATCCCAAGTGTTTATGATTTGTTATGAATTTATTAGGCTAGAAAAGCTTAATAATTATATTAAAATGTTATAAAATTATTGGTTTGCAAATTATTTTTTGAATGAGAAATCTGATCCATAGTAGTTCTTTTGAAAATAATTGGAAAAGGAAGTTATTATCCAATAACAATTTGACAAAGAATAAGAGTTAGTAAAAAGAAATTACTTTATATAGAAAATTTATAGTTTTTATAATAATTACGGGATTTGTCATTGCCGTTTTCATTGATGCCATAGTCCATCTCTATCATACCTATGCTTTTCTATATTAACCAATGGTGATGCATACGATGTCAACCTAGGTTGTTATGTAATGAATCAATGTTGGTTGAAGTAGGAAGCACTGCTTCAATGTCGACATTGACGCCTATGACATTGGTTATCCCACTAGTTTTCAATGTCAACTCCTTATATTATGAAGTCACACCTACTTATGACAACTCCTTATGTTATGAAGCTGCACCTACTTATGTCAGCATTAATGTTTATAGCAGCAGTGATGCCACATATCTTCATTATTACTTCATAAGGCAGTAATGCTGCTAATATATAATTGAATCGTATTACGGCAAATATGCTGCATAGATCAGTTTCGACGTTGTTTTCTTTAAGATAGTGATGCCGCTAGTTTCATATACAACATAGTAATAATGTGCGTTTTGACCATAGTGCTGCTACATGTTATTTTCGACATTGATTTTCTTACGGCAATGATGCCGCCTAGCCTTAATTTTGACATTCCCATGCTACAAAGTTTTATACTATTCAAACCTATAACTATGCCGCTTATATTCAATATTCTATATGTATTTATGATGTGAGATGTAAATGGTTTTGGCCTTATGGCCTTATGCTTTATAAGGTAGATGTTTTAACACGATTTCAATATAGTGGGATGCGACAATCCAATAGCGGCTATATCAATGCCGCATTTTATCAATTCAGTGGTTTTATTATATATGGCTTCATAGCCTATGGTTTTGAGGTGCGATAACCTCTAAATGACTTCAAAATTTATCAATGCTATTTTATAAAAGCATATATATATTGGCATAATATTTTGGATAAAGTAAAGAGCTATAGTTTCCTTGTTTTAAGTATGATTTCAAAGGTTAAATCATTTATAAAGAAACTGGTTTCAAGGGAATAAAAGGGATATTTAGCCCAGAATTTTATTGGAGAGATTATTCTTATCACATTTAAATAAATTGTGATAGGATGAATTGACTTAGAGATTAGAAAACCAGATGGCACTGGTGTAGGGTCGCCCTATACTTCAGTTGTTAACCCCTAGCTGATATTCATCCATAATTGTAGTGCATAGGGATTCGCCAATGATAAGGCTAAAAGTAGGTTTATGCATAGAAAGGAATACACAAAGTTGAGATAGGTTATTGGTTGGCCTACAAAACCATTAGGATCAGAGTGACCCTAAGAATAATATGTTTCAGACAGACCGTCTAGTCTCTTTCTAATAGTAAGTTGGAGAATTTGGTTTATCTGGTAGGTCCGAGTCAGCTAATAGGTTTGTAGTTGCCTTGAGAAAACTACAATGTTGGGACAGATAGTCCAGTTATTTAGACACATTGGTAATGATTACCCAGGTTGCTTGCATCCATACCATTCTTTAAATCGTCTAGTTTAACCATTGTGGTTGCAGGTGCTTCGTTTATAAAAAAACATATTTTCAGAGGACGCTAGTGAGGGGAAAACTCATTTCACTTAACGGCGTGGTCTCACTAGATATCTATTCTCGAGATGGCATATTATTATCTACATCAGACTTTCTGTCTGACCTGAAGTTTTTGTTTTTCCCCTTTAAATCTCGGTTACTCATTTGAGTAGTTCGAGAGCAAGGTTTCTAGGTTTGATGAATAAAGCTTCCACAGACGTGCAGGAGGCAAAGCTTGCTATGTAGGAGTCTATCTAATTATTTATCCGTTGTGTTGTTATGACTTTTATCTATATGTATGTAATGGTTGAAACTGTATCTGTCTAGTAGTTAACTCTAATCAACCAAGGGGACACCTTCTTATGTCGCTCTTGGAGTATTTTGTAATAATTATATTTTATCTGAACCTGGCAACATTTGGGATTATGTAATGAATATGGAGATTTATTAATGTAATGGAATTTTAGCTTTAAACTATGTTTGAAAATTTTCATATTCATGTGCTTTTGACGTTAATGATACTATTAACTGATCTCATTTTATCATTGGTAACTAATACTTTGGATAACTGCATCATCTGTAGTGCTTATGTTTGGACCTTAAAATGGGGGACATTACAACTTAGTATCAGAGCAAAGGTTTATATAAAACTAAAAGAATTTTGAACTTTAAAAGAGTTTTTAAAAACATAATCCAAATGAATCGGAGAATGAGATTGGGTTATGGGATAATGCTATTGTAACGTAATTATATTTGCTATATATAAGTATATATCTTATCTATATTCTTCCCTCTCTTTTAGACCATCCTTCCATATTTTGCTGAGGTTTGAATGCAGATTTAAGGAAAGTAAGATATGGAGACAGGAAACGGAAGAGAGAATCTCGGTGGAGGAAGCACCACAACCAATGGAAATGTCAGGCCTAATACTAGAAGGAATCTGGATAAACAAACAGCTATAAATGTGGGTGTTGGAACATCGCCAATAGATATAGGATCTATGCACTAGTTCTTTGTCAACATGATGCAAGCTAGAGTTGCAGCTGGATTAGTTGGTGGTAATGCTAGAGGAGCAAATCTTGAAGTTCATGTTGTCAACAACTATGCTGTTTTGAGTCGGGATTATGCAAGACTTGGAGGAATGCCATTTATTGGAACGGAGGATGCTATTGAAGTGGAGAATTGCTTGCTTCATTGTGAAAGGATTTTTTGTTGATTTAGGCTTAAACGATGAGCAAAAGAGGAGATTAGCTTTCAGACAATTGGAAGAGTACCAGAAGAGAATTTGACTTGGGTGGAGTTCAGGAGGAGATTTGAGGAGAGATTCATGTCTAAAATATCTAAGTCAACTTTGCTTAGGAAGTTTGCCGAGTTAGTGCAAGGAGACATAACTATGTCGGAGTATTGATGTGCACGTAAATGTGCATATTTTTACCACCATATTTAATCTGTTTAAATTAAATAAATGGTCATATCGGGTATTTTAACTTGTTTAAACCAAAATTCAAATTATTTTCAAATTGTCACATATTCATCTTCATATAGGGGTAAAATGGTCATTTTTATGCATTTATTAAATTGTGAAAATTTACTTTGAATTTTCTATGTTGTTTTGTAGGAAATTTGGTGAATTTTACAAGTGGCTTCATGATAATATATGCATGCACAAGAGTGAAGATAAAGAAATGAAGATGGAAATAATTCAAAGGCATGATAATGGAGGACCCCACCCACCCACCTACCTTAATGTACAAATTAGAGGCTAATAAACATGCTTATGGAATTAATGGCTTCATGTACATTTAAGTAAGGGATTATTGAAGCTAATGATAACTTGGCCACCACACTTCCTACAAGGGCATTTTGGGCATTCCCCAAAAATATGCATTAGGGTTTCTAACTTGTTTAAATACCCCTTATGTTTCATGTAACTCTCTTCCCTCCCTTAGTCTCTCTTTAGTTTAGTTTAGGCTTAAAAATAAATCAAGTTCTCTTCTTTCTTTTCATGGCTACTTAGCCATTTCTTCTTTTCATGTAACTTTTTTATGCAATTTTAAATACATGATTTTTTCATTTCCTTGTTTATTTCCCTTCATGTTGTAGTGTAGATTTACTTTCATGCAAGTAGAATAGTTTTAATTCTTGTTAATTAGCTCTCTTTTCCATTAGCTTTCATTTTCCTCTTCTTTTTGTTTTTTGTTTATTTCATGTTGCTTTCTACTTGTGTTGACATGATAACACAAATGAGCGGCTAATCCCTTCAATTTAGGGGTAATGAAGCTCTCTTGAATCATGTAGATGCAACATAATTTCTCATTTATGTCTCTTTTGTGCTTAATGGAAAATTAGATGTGTGTGTGATTTTGTGTTTAATATTGAGTTTGATAGCTTATATTGTTCAAAACAAATAGGCTATGCTTAGTCATATGAATCACTAATTACCACTTCATCGACATATGATCATGGTAATGGAAGTGGATTTAGAATCAAAATTTGATGGTTTATGTTTCTAATTCAATAGTTAATAAACCATGCTTCAAAATAGATTCTACTTTTGATTTCATATCATTTTCATTGAAGTTAGTAAGTGGGTTAAGGGTGCATTAAAGTTTGATGGTTTAAGTGTGTTAATTAATAACACAATTAGGCCATGCTTATGATAAATGCATCAACTAAACTCACACATTACCAAAAAGAGATCATAATGTCATTATGTTGATTTATATGATCATGAGAGGGGATTTGCCTCTAAATTGTTCTTTAATCTCATCTTTTTATTCTTCTTGGTTTTAGTTTGTTTTTACTTTCTTTTAGTTAGTTGACAATCTCTCAACTTTGGTTTAATTTGATTGAATAGATTTTTAAAATCATCATTTCCCTGCGGATCGACCTGTACTCGCCACGTCCTTAAATAGTATGCCGTGCGCTTGCGGTTATAATTTTATTTCGAAATTCGTTCGACGGTTTTCTAATCCGATAGAATTTCCGTCGACAAACAAGTATGCAACAAGGTTTGAGGAGTTATCCATGTATGGGTATCCTACAGTTGACACAACGATTAAGAGAAATTAAAAGTTCATCCATGGATTATGACCAGAGCTTACTATGGCAACCTTGCCATATCTCAGGGATCCATGTGACATGGTAGTGGAGATGGCACTGAGGAATGAAGTGATGGTTGCTTTCTTTAGTAGAAACAAAGTAGT